>OX493411.1:7081727-9679227 GCA_950371165.1 Lacanobia oleracea
AAACATATGAACGTATAAATCACGCGGTCGGATCTCGTACTAAAACAAATAGTGCTACATAGAACAATTTCATATTCATAATATCCAACAAGCGTAGACGTGGTTAGGTTAAGTAGATATAAATCGTAAATATTTGAGTAACTTTTTTGCTAACTTTATCAACCTAAGGTCATCCATCTCACTGTGAAATCTAAGGTGAAGTGAGAAGCAATTTTATCTTAAGGTGGTAGCGCCAGGGTAGCCCGCGAAATTCAAATATTTTTTTGTTTTTTTATTTGCAATTTGCCGGTCAGTGTGAAGCTGTATGTTGAACAAAATACGATTCGCGGCCGTAACGCGTATTTATCTAAAGAATTATAACCATTTTAATCATCAATATAGCCCTCTAAGTTCATGAAGCCCTATAGAATGACTTTTTCATGAAATAACCATTATATTCATGGCTTCATTCATGGCATTCGCTTCATTCGGGCTTCATGAACTTAGAGGGTTATGTTGATGATTAAAATGGTTATAATTCTTTTATTTTGTTCAACATACAGCTTCACACTGACCGGCAAATTGCAAAAAAAAAACATAAAATTATTTGAATTCCGCAGGCTACCCTGGCACTTCCACCTTAAGGCGGAGATACCTGAGAGTAGCTGATTTAAAAATGAGAATCACGTCTAAACGGCTAGTCGTAATATTTTGGAAAAAAAGATATGTTACATAGAATATTTGCTTAATAACTTGGTATATGTTTTTTTTTTAGTTTCGTTCAACATAGTGTAATTAATTTGTAAAGTTATGTCTAACACGGACATAAAAACGACAATCGTACCAAAACCGCCAGGCGTATTTTAATGGAATTAATCACACAATCTCAAAGACAATTTAATTATCTACATTTTGATGTACGGCTATTTTATTAAATGGTGCAGGAAAATTAGCTCAAATAACGTCGATCAGAGCGAATTATTCGTACAGGTTTGAAAATTGGTACAGTTGTTCTTTGAGGTGTCCAGATGAACATACTAAAAATCCCCGAGGGTGGGAAGTAAGACGGCGGTGGGGGAGGGGGGGGGGGGAAGGTACCCTTTTCCAGTTTTGTTACTTGTATCTCCCAAAACCATTACAAATATCTCCTTGCTCACTTCTACATTAATTCAACACTGCCGGCTCACCTCCCACCCTCGGGGACTTGTAGTATGTTCATCACCTCAAAGAACAACTGTACCAATTTTCAAAACGACACGAATTATTCACTCTGATTTCCTTAATTTTCCTGCACTAAAAGTCATAGAATAGAATAGAGGAGCTCGTAGCTAGATAATAACAGCTGCACGGGTAGATCTTCAAGGTTAAGCGACGCTTGCCAAGGTTGGTCTGTGGATGGGTGACCATCTTAAGATACCGAGTTTTCTCCGTGCCTCGGAAAGCACGTTAAGCCGTTGATCCCGGCTCTCATTTGTAGATCTTTGGCAGTCGTTACGGATTGTCAGAAGCCAGATAATCTGACTCCAGTCTTGCCATGACGTACCGTGTTACCCAGTTAATGGGTTGTGGAGGTCTGGTAGGCAGCCGCTCCGCGTAAAGCACTGGTATTCAGCTGAATCTGGTTTGACTGAAAGCCGACCCCAATACAGTTAGGAAAAGGCTAGGCAGATGATGAAAAGTCATAGAATTATAAGGTAAGTAAATTTCTGAATTGTGAAGAATCGCGCGGGTGTTAAACGAGTACGCGGTTTATTCCCTCAAGGTCGCTGGCGTATATCGTTGCCTTAAACTATAAGGATTGACATCTCAGTTTACCTTGGTTTTTTAAAGAATAATACTACACGAATCTGTGTGTTGCTTTCTTCAAAAGACCTCCTCAGACATTAACTTACATGGTTCTCATATTATTTGACCTTTACATGAAATGCATGCAGTTCAAAAGACAAAACTTGACAACAAATAAAATTGGTGAGGTTTAATTATAGCCATCAATAATATTCATCAACAGAGAGACGGAGCTATACACCACAAATGCTATCTCTTTTCCATAACAGAAACATTATGGCATTAGGTAACACAAAAAATATTTCGCTTCCTCGTCTATAAATTAATAAAGGTATTTTCTTTGTTAAAAGAAAACAGTTTTTCTTACAAAACTAAACACAGGTGTAGTTTTTATTATAACAGGTGTTCGCAACAAGCACTCTATTAGTTTTCTTTGAAGTCGGTTAAAAGAGACGGAGTTATTTTTCTAGCGTATACAAAATAACTTATAAATTGAACTTGTAATAACTGAAATACGTTGTTTTAAAAGATTTAGAGAGAACAGGCTCCTTCTAGGTAGCCTCGCTCCATCGTAGATTTTGTTTCTGTCATCTCTGACATAGACTAAGAGTCAATAGCAAACCATAACAAATTTAAAAAAAAAGATTTCTTAGAATAGGTAAGTATTACTATATTAAGTTTTCTTCTTCTTCTCGTGTGGGCAGTAAGGTCTAACGACCCCACACACCCTAGTGTCAGAGTTTCTGAACCGCCTCAAGGGCCTCTGACATGGTTTATTTGACGACCGCCATTTGGCGGCTGGGACCACCGGCTTATGATTTCGTGCGATATCATCTTTTTATCAGACAATCAAGTGATTCAAGCCTGCAATGTCCTAGCCAAACTAGAAACAACTTTACAAAGTATGCTTGAGTTGAACCCACGACCACCGGATCACACGGCAAACGCCTAAACCACTCGACCACGGAGGCAGTTAAGAGAAGTAAAGAGACAGTTAGTATTACCGCAAGTAATACTACAGTAATTATTAAACCTTGGAAATAACTTTCTTCGATAGGGACCGTGCACGGCGTTGACTATGCAATCTAGTGTCGCATATTCGAATTTTTCAGGGTCAGAATACTTGACATTAACGCTTCGGTGCTGCCACCTGTGGTTCCTGCACGCTCAGTTTAGGGGAACGTGCGCGAAGTAGATTGTGCCATCTAGCGTAGCTATTTCGAATGTTATACTTGAAACACACTTGACAGTGACATTTCTGTGCTGCCACCTATAGTTTCTGCACGCTCCCTATATCAGAAGGCCAATTCTCGTTAAAAACTGAAAATGTCAAAAACTTATCGCAAATATGGGTAATTTTTTGACACATGGTGACAGAAGGATGCGAAAGAATTCGGGAAACGGAAAAATGACGGGTCGAACTATAGTTTGTGTTATGACGTCAATTTAATTTTGTAAATACGCGAGCTGATTTTTATCAGCTTTGGATTAAATCGTTTGTTTAGATTCCAGGTTAAGCCTGGAATCTGGAAGTGGACATCCTATTACGTACATTTTTTCACTCATCATCTGCCTAGCCTTTTCCCAACTATATTGGGGTCGGCTTCCAGTCAAACCGAATTCAGCTGAATACCAGTATTTTACGAGGAGCGGCTGCCTACCAGACCTCCACAACCCATTAACCGGGTAACACGGTACTTCATGGCAAGACTGGAGTCAGATTTACTGGCTTCTGACTATCCGTAACGACTGCCAAAGATCTACAAATGACAGCCGAGACCAACGGCTTAACGTGCTTTCCGAGGCACGGAGGAAACTCGGTATGTTAAGATGGTCACCCATCCACAGACCAACCATGGCAAGCGTTGCTTAACCTTGAAGATCGACCCGTGCGGCTGTTATTATCTAGGCACGAGCTCCTCTACGTACATTTTTTCACTAATCATTGATTTTGACTTCACGGTTGGCGCAGTGATCTAGCAATTGACAGCCGCGTTGCGTGTCGCGGGTTCGATTCCTGCACGGAGCAAATATTTGTATGGCCTACAGATAGTTATTCCCGGTTTGGCTGTTTGTGTATGTGCGTATGTATGTTTACAACTCACCCAAGATGCCTACAGGAAACTCTTAATTTTTGGCAACGATTTTTCTTAATTTTTTAATGGAGAGCTACACTCCTAAGTGCCGATTTATCCCACGAAAAAACAAGTTCCTGAGATATCACCCAAAAATCAAATCCGTGGGAAAATGTAATGTTCAAGACTACTAAAGGTCAAAAAAATCACCGACGTACACAAACGTATGCACAAAAGCATCTCGTGTTTATTACCGCTCCATCCTTACCTACCGACTTCTAAAACAAACAATCCATCACTCACGTTTCTCTGACGCGGTTTGCACCAAATCTGGCTAATTTTCATGTGTTTCGTTTACAAACAACGCCATGTACACTGAGAAAGGTATGAAACAGAACAATATTCTTGCGTCGAATTCGTTAGTTTAATTTGAGGGTTGAAAGGACGTAAGAATATACAACACCAGCTATTGCTCGAGACTTCATACGCGCATAACCCGTTTTTTCCGTTCCTCAATCCTCTCTTAGTGCACTCCTTTAATCGCCAAGGTACATCATCTGCCTAGCATTTTCCCAACTAAATTGGGGTCGGCTTCCAGTCAAACCGGATTCACCTGAATACCAGTGTTTTACGTGGAGCGGCTGCCTACCAGACCTCCACAACCCATTAACTGGGTAACACGGTACTTCTTGGCAAGACTGGAGTCAGATTTACTGGCTTCTGACAATCCGTAACGACTGCCAAAGATCTACAAATGACAGCCGGGACCAACGGCTTAACGTGCTTTCCGAGGCACGGAGGAAACTCGGTATGTTAAGATGGTCACCCATTCACAGACCAACCTTGGCAAGCGTTGCTTAACCTTAAAGATCGAACCGTGCGGCTGTTATTATTTAACCACGAGCTCCTCAAAAAAATCACCATCTTTGAAGGGCCATATCTTGGTCCCTATAAGGTTCATAGAGCTCCGGTTGAGCTTAAATTATTACAAATGTATACAAATGCTGAATGTTACTTGAGAAAAATTTATTTATTTATTTATTCACAAAAAAAAAATGCAAATGCATAGCTTTTTACTATTATTACAAATTTGGATTTATATCACCCTAAATGATCTATGCAATATATCAAAAATGCAGAACTACATCGTGCTTTGCTAATGTTAACAGGCTGTCCAGGCTCCAGAGTGGGGATGGTCTATAAGTCCAGTTATGTTTTTATTAAAATTCGGTGACAACAAACAAATATTTCCTCTTTATAATATTAGTTAGGAAATACGTTATTGTACACCTCACATTTAAAACAGGATAAACTTTCTATAAAACTAGTGTACAATGGGCGGTCTTATCGCACAAGCCAAGCTTGTCAAACTAGTCAACTTCTGCAATATTTGTTTTTTCCAAACATGGCATTTTCCTCTAAAGATATTTAGGTTTGAAATTTATCTTGTTGTTTGATGCAGTTTCTTTGAACACCAGTGTAGTTTCGAATGTTTATGTTTGTGTGTAGTGTGTTATGTAGATGATAGGTAATAATAATAAAAATATTGGCTCGTATTGTTAGGAGGTTCCTCTCTCTGGAGCCCTGACCGCCGGTAGCTTGGACCCTGTTCCCGATACCGGTGGGCGACTATTTATTATATTTTCAAATGTTTTTATAATTCTTTTTTTTTCTTCAAATATTTAAAAATGTAATTTGTAGGTTAATTTATTGAATAAAGGAAATAAAAATATTAATAATAAAAAAATTATTTGTACACAAGGAAAACATACATGAGTACAAAATTTATAGGGACATATTGTACAACAGAGTCAACAGATGTGTGAAGTGCGAACAGATGCCTCCTAAACTAGGCCAAAAGCCTGTGTTTTAGAAAAGTGAGTGCTTTCATCCCTGCATTCCTTTCGATTTCAAAGTCATTCGCAATACGTCATCAATTCCAGACGAAAGCTAAACCGACTTTTATTTATAAAGCCCAGTCACTAAGCATATTTTTATTTGAAATCCGAACGTCGTTTTCTACAGAAGTTCAACTCCATACCACCAACGAAAGAAAACAGTGGGTCTAAAAAGGGCATTTTAGCATAATCATATTACGAGTAGGATCATAATACATTTTAACCCCACACTATCTGTCAAATTTCATTTTCATCATTATCGCTAACGCTTTAAGTTCAAGGTTGAATGGGAAAAATTGACAGTGACGAGTAGTGTGATGTGCATACTGATTCTGCTAAAGTGGCTTTTTTAGACCCGCGGTTAGGTATGGTAGGACTGCTGTCAGGACTGTGTGTATTGTTTAAATTAAATTACTCATGATGAGAGTACTGCCTACTTTCTTGCGAGTTTCTTCTTAAAGTAGTTGCGCAAGGATAGCACGCGAAATTCAAATATTTTTATGTTTTTTGCAATTTGCCGGTCAGTGTGAAGCTGTATGTTGAACAAAATACGATTCGCGGCCGTAACGCGTATTTATCTAAAGAATTATAACCATTTTAATCATCAATATAGGACTCTCAAGTTCATGAAGCCCTATATAATAAAAAAAATAAAAATCGTTTATTTTCAGGCGTCGAAGGCCCATAGCGTGTTAGTATTACCAAACAAACTTAATATAATATAATGGTTATTTCATAAAAAAGTCAAAAATATTTGAATTTCGCGGGCTACCATTTTTTCTTTTTCTTTTAAGGATGGGAAAACATCAAATGACTCCTCCCGCTCTGGGTGAAGCAGAAGTGAGTGTCAGACTCTTACTGACTAAAACCCATCCGTGTTCCTCCTAGTGCCCTTTGCGTTCCAGGGTACGGAGCCACTTTCGAACGGATTCCGCACCCCGGCAGGTCGCGGGCTACCCTGGCGCATCACATTAACGCTCAATATTGTCATTTGACGCTTGCTGCCGTTGCCTTAAATTGCTTGATATTTGTGATGTCACAATCGACCACTATACAGGTTTATTTGTAAAACACCAGCAACCTCTTAGGCAGTGAAAGTACACATAATTATAAGTAACTTTGACTTTGGGAAAACTCCGACATTTCGAGAAAAAAAACAGCTGTTTCATACAAAACGCAATATTTAGCCAATGAAAATGTATGAAACAGCTGTTTTTTTTCTCGAGATTTCGGAGTTTTCTCAAAGTAAAAGTTGCTTATAATCATGTGTACTTTCACTGCCTAAGAGGTTGCTGGTGTTTTACAAATAACCCTGTATATCTAAGTGCAAATATTATAAGCTTTTCATCGTGGGGAAGGCTATCCTAATATTTAAAATTCTTCCATTACTAACTGACTGACAGACAACGCACAGCCGAAACTACTGGTCGCAGAAAGCTGAAATTTGGCATGTAGGATCCTTGAGGAGTGTAGGGGAGCACTAAGAAAAAACGGGATCTGCGCGTACGAAGTCTCGGCCAAAACCTAGTAGGCTATATAACATCACGCTACGACCAATAGGAGCGGAGCATTAATGAAAAATATGACGGAGACGGAGTTGCACGAGTCAGATAGTTGATTATATTGATCAATTTTCATTCATCATCATCTTCATCTGCCTAGCCTTTTCCCAACTACATTGGGGTCGGCTTCCAGTCAAACCGGATTCAGCTGAATACCCGTATTTTACTTGAAGCGACTGCCTACCAGACCTCCACAACCCATTAAATGGGTAACACGGTATTTCTTGGCAAGACTGGAGTCAGATTTACTGGCTACTGACAATCCGTAACGACTGCCAAAGTTCTACAAATGAGAGCCGGGACCAACAGCTTAACGTGCTTTCCGAGGCACGGAGGAAACTCGGTATGTTAACATGGTCACCCATCCACAAACCAACCTTGGCAAGCGTCGCTTAACCGTGAAGATCAATCTGTGCGGCTGTTATTCTTTAGCCACGAGCTCCTCAATATTGATCAATTTTCATTATCCGTGTAAATTCAACTGAAGTATGCGCGGCCAATGTACCTATGCACCTGACCTTCTGTACTTTCTATTCTTTGACCTTAAGTACTAAGGATTTATAAATAAACTATAATTTGAAGTGCATCGACCGCGATAACTGAAGATACATTCTTCGAAGACCATCTGTGTTAAATAATGATTAATATATTTACATAGATAACATTTCTGTGCTGCTATCTATAGTTCCTGCACGCTCCCTATTGGATGGTGAGATGACGATGATGGTAATTTTTCAGCTAGAAAGATGATAAATGAGGAGGAGCTCGTGGCTAGATAATAACAGCCGCACGGGTCGATCTTCAAGGTTAAGCAGCGCTTGCCGAGGTTGGTCTGTGGATGGGTGACCATCTTAACATAGCGAGTTTCCTCCGTGCCTCGGAAAGCACGTTAAGCCGTTGGTCCCAGCTGTCATTTGTAGATCTTTGGCAGTCGTTACGGATAGTCAGAAACCAGTAAATCTGACTCCAGTCTTGCCATGAAGTACCGTGTTACCCAGTTAATGGGTTGTGGAAGTCTGGTAGGCAGCCGCTCCATGTAAAACACTGGTATTCAGCTGAATCCGATTTGACTGGAAGCCGACCCCAAAGTAGTTGGGAAATGGCTAGGCAGATGATGAAGTTGTGAGAGTTCACAACTTATGGGCCCTAAATTGTGCTACATTTAATTTCATTAAAAAAAATATTGCAAAATCGCTTGAAAGCACGGATAAGATTAAAAAGAGGGCTAATTTTAAATAACGTTCGCATTAGCTTAGTCAAAAAAGCCTTAATTTTCATACATTGCTTGGGCTTGAAATTTAGCAGAATTAACACTCAGATGATGACGTATCAAGAAACTAACCTGAACCAGCATCACCATTAGACACAATAGAATGTCTATGATCAGCCTGTTGCACCAAACACATCTTATAGCTCCCGTCCTCCGTTTTCGTAAAATCCGAAAGAATGGCGGAATCGGCCGAATACTTCCGATTGAGCGTAAAGATACCCGGTTCCGAGAACTGTCTTGTCAATTTCTTCTTTCTCAACATGGAGAATATGCTTGATCTTCTTCGTTCTGTTTTGTCCTTCATTTTGGCTGTCAATATTATGTCTGATTCTAGGTCCATTGTTCGGTTTCAGAAGGAGGGTAGTTGCATTGCTTGTGTTGTTCTTATGTTGTTGAACACAGAGTCGATTTTCGCTTGCATTTGTTTGTATGTTCTTGGCTATAGAGTTCAAATTTTCCTTCGTTTATGGTAATATTTGCTTGCGGTTTGCTTCCTATGTCGTTCACATAGTGATGATTTTTGCTTGTTTATCTTTGAATATTTTTCACTTTTTGATATGTATAGTTTTAGTCTTTTTTTTTTTCTAGTTTAGTACTTAGTTTACACTTTGTTGATTCTGCACTTTGTAAATAGGTTTTGTTTGACTAATTACCTAATAGATACATGTATATTTGTCACTAAATTATGCTGAGGTTTAATTATTATTATTTTTAGTCAATTTTACAAAGAAATAAGGCTTTGCATATAGGTATATATTTAGGTTACACATAAAACTAGGTATTTGCATTTGCTTATGAACTGCATGGGAAATGTAAGACCGCAAATTCTCAGGTTGCTTAATAAAACAAACAGTCAAGTGCGAGTTGGACACATAGAGGGCATCCTTGGTTTTTTAGGGTTCCGTACACAAAGGTAACTACCGGAACCCTATTACTACGCCTTTTTTTTTTGCAATTTATGTTACGGAACCATACGTGTGTAATTCCGACTCGCACTTGAAGTGAGGAGCTCCTGGCTAAATAATAACAGCCCTTGTCACGAGTCACATTCTGTAATTTAATAGCAGTCGTGTTACTAGTTCTTATCTATTACAATACTCACTTTTATTAGAGAAGTAAATATTTAATGCGAGTTCTTCAATGTCATATCTACTCATTTACTGGAATTAAAGATACGACTGACGTATTTAATTTAGCTTGTGTTTTATTTTCGAAGCTAATTCTTTCTTTTAAGAGTTACGTGTGCGATGAGTAACGAACGGGAACTCTATGGCACCTGTCTGTCAGCGGGCTGACACGTTAGCGAGTTCATGATCCGTCATAAGTAGACAGTTGAAATTTTCGCAGAGATATTATGAAGACAGGGATTTATTCGAATTCCTATGTCATCATCGTCATCTGCCTAGCCTTTTCCCAGGTATATTGGGGTCGGCTTCCAGTCAAACCGAATTTAGCTGAATACCAGTATTTTACGCGGAGCGGCTGCTTACCAGACCTCCACAACCCAGTAACTGGGTAACACGGTACTTCTTGGCAAGACTGGATTAAGATTAACTGGCTTCTGACAATCCGTAACGACTGCCAAAGATCTACAAATGACAGCCAGGACCAACGGCTTAACGTGCTTTCCGAGGCACGGAGGAAACTCGGTATGTTAAGATGGTCACCCATCCACAGACCAACCTTGGCAAGCGTTGCTTAACCTTTAAGATCGACCCGTGCGGCTGTTATAATCTAGCCACGAGCTCCTTATGATTCTGCTAAAGTGGCTTTTTTAGACCCCCTGTCCCTTTAAAGTTGGTTAAAGGAAAATTCCCATTTTGATCTATTTACGAAACGGTAATATAAATTATGTTACTAATAACCTAGTCGCCTATTAGTTCAGCCTGGCCTTATGTGGCAGACCGTGACCTCAAACTTACCTCGTGTAAGGTTATACAATCTACTCAGAACTTTAGACTAGAGATGCCAAGAATCTTCGGTCAAAATTTGGTATTCTGCCTATTCGGCAACTCTTTTAGGGTACCGTACCAAAAGGGTAACCAAAGGAATTACTAAGCCTCTGCTGTCCGTCCGTCTGTCTACCAGCGGGCTGTATCTCAAGAACCGTAAAAGGTAGACAGTTGAAATTTTAACATAGTGTGTATTTCTGTTGCCGCTATAACAACAAATGACTTGATTTGATTACAAATTAGAAGATTACATTCAGGATAAGAATGCTTGGAAACATGCTGGTCGTCCTCCATAGGACAATCAACGGTGGAGACAAGACCAAACTGGTTGGTTTATGTATGTACTTTATAGTTGTACCTACTGTTTCATTTTTGGGTTTTTATTTTTCTGTTCACTCACACTCTGCTAATTAATGGTTCCAATATTTGTAATATGTGAGTACCATGTACTTATTTAGAAGGAGAGTAGAGTCACTATGTTATTTTAAATGTAATGATGACGTTCAAAAGTACCGTTTAATGGCCTAAATGAAATAAACGTTTTTGACTTTGACTACAACCTACTCGTAAATAAATTGGCTCACGGCGGCGAAGTTTTTTTTTTTGGGAATGGGAAATCATCAAATGACTCCTCCCGCTCTGGGTGAAGCAAGAGGGAGTGTCAGTCTCTTACTGACTAAAACCCATCCGTGTTCTTCTTCCTGGTGCCCTTTGCGTTCCAAGGCTACGGTACCTCTTTCGAAAAGATTCCGCAGCCCCAGCAGACACCTGCGCTAGCGGGCCCCGTCTTCCACGCTGACATCTCTTTGAGGCACGCTGGGATCGCAGCGCGCCGCCGACCTGGGCCTAGTTCTGATCAGACGGCCGAGCCACCCACTGCTCGCTGTTTGCAGGCCCGCGGCTACGGGGTTACGGTACACACTTCAAAGACGTATGAACTAATAGTCGCCGACATTCGAATACATGCGCCTTATGTCACCAACTCTGTTATCGCGAAATAACAATCGATTGTCCCATACATTTATTTGCGCATAACTCGACAAAATATACTGAACAGCTGATTTTTTTTAACGATTTCGGGGTTGATCCCGTAACAAAAGTTGTTCATAATGATGAAAAGACCCCTTAAGAGGTATAACCTTTATTCTGTTACACGTTGTATTCGTCGCTTCGGCCGAGAGCCTAGCCGAATATTTGGTATTCGGCAAATCACTATTTTTGGCATCTCTACTTTGGGAGTTCATGTTTATAGAAAGTTTAAGGTATCCTTATACACGAGGGGCTCGTGGCTAAATAATAAGCCGCACGGGTCAATCTTAAAGGTTAAGCAACGCTTGCCTAGGGTGGTCTGTGGATGGGTGACCATCTTAACATACCGAGTTTCCTCCGTGCCTCGGAAAGCACGTTAAGCCGTTGGTTCCGGCTGTCATTTGTAGATCTTTGGCAGTCGTTACGGATAGTCAGAAGCCAGTAAATCTGACTCCAGTCTCGCCAAGAAATACCGTGTTACCCAGTTAATGGGTTGTGGAGGTCACGTAGGCAACCCCTCCACGTAAAACACTGGTAATCAGCTGAATCCGATTTGACTGGAAGCCGACCCCAATATAGTTGGGAAAAGGCCAGGCAGATGATGATGAAGTTATCTTTATACACGAGTTAAAATATCGTCTTTATTCTCCGCAGTTGTAATTAGAAACCCCGACCGAATTTGAAGTGGCAGTGAAATTGAAGTTAAAAGTGGCAGTAGGCAGGGCACATTGCTCGCAGAATAGATGGTCGATGGGACCGAAACGTTCTGGAGTGACGACCGCATACCGGAAGACGCAGCGTTGGAAGGCTTCCCACAAGGTGGACCGATGACCTGGAGAGGGTCGCGGGTAGCCGATGGATGCGAGACGCGCAGGACCGGTTGTTGTGGCGGCTCTTGGGGGAGGCCTATGGGCGAGGCCACAACATTGCGTTGCGGCGTCGCATCGTAAAAATCTAAGACGCATTGCAATCGCATTGTATTGCTGAGCGACGTCATTTTTGCGATACGACGTCGCAACGCAGTGTTGTGGCCTCACCCTATGTCCAACAGTGATCATCTTTCGACCAGCGGTTTTTTTTTTTTAATGTTGATAGGCACGCGCTTGACCACTATTACTCTTGATGGTAAGCAATGATGTGGTCGAAGATGGAGCACTTGCCTAGAAGTAACCTTTTCACTCTTGACTTAAAGACTCCCAGGTTGTAGCTATCAGGAAACACAGACTCCGGCAGGGAATTCCACTCCTTAGGTGTACGCACTATGAATGTGTGATCATTTTAAAATCAGCTACTGAGCTGTATCTGCGCCTTTAAGATCTTCTGATGATCTCAAGGACCTAGAAAGGGTCTTATTGCGTAGTGAGAGTGGGGTAAAGGAATATTCTCGAGTTATTCAACTTACATTCAGAGATAAGTTGCCTGACTACAATTTTAAGTGTCTTAAACGTCCGATGCAGTAAAAGGCCAAGAGCATGGACTTGAATCAGTTTACGCTTGACTGATTCATTAAAAGTCGAAATCTTGCAATCGATTTTTCGCACACTAGGCATAGAATGTTGGGGAATTGGTTCAAGAGTCACCGCGGCCCTGGAACGCAGAGGGCACTAGGAGGAACACGGATGGGTTATACGCCTCTCAAATGACTTCTTCCGCTCTCCTTCAACGCTCTCCGCGTTGAAGGAGAGCGGAAGAAGTCATTTAATGATTACTCATCCTTTTAAAAAAACAACCCATATTTATTTTATTTTTTGAAGTGAAACTTCTTGGTAAAAATGTTAAACTCGCGTCAGACCACGTGGCCCTGATAGAAAATGCGTGAGACGGTCACGTGTCAGGACACGAGACCTGATCGAAAATTCATAAGACGGAGCGAGAGAAGCACGTATTCAAGTTTTCAGTTCTGCCGGCACTCGCGGAGTGCAACCCGTTGTTTTTTTTTTTAATTTTGCTCCACACTCTGAATTTCTCCTGTATCGTGGCCGTGGGTGCGTTAACAAACATGCAAATTCACATACACAAACAGCCAGTCCCGGAACAACTATCTGTAGGCCATACAAATATTTTTTCCGGGCGGGAATCTAATCAGCGACACGCAGCGCAGCAGTCGCTCAACCACTGCGCCAACTGTGTCGTCCATTGAATAATTGAGTTGAGATCTTACACCACCTTTTTTTTTTTTTTAAGGATGGGAAATCATCCAATTACTCCTCCCGCTCAGGGTGAAGCAGGAGGGAGTGTCAGACTCTTACTGACTAAAACCCATCCGTGTTCGTCCTAGTGCCCTTTGCGTTCCAGGGCTTCGGGGGGGGGGGGGGGGGGAGAAAAGAGGTATCTTTCGAACCGATTCCGCGGCCTCAGCAGACACTTGCCCTAGCGGGCCCATCTTACACCACCCTGTGAGGATCTTAAGCCAAGAGTACATTAAATAGGTTACGCCTAGGCAAGTTTCATCATCATATCAGCCGAAAGACGTCCACTGCTGGACATTATCCTCCCCCAAGCGTCGCCATAACGACCGGTTCTGTGGGTCTCGCATCCTTTGGCTACCTGCGACCTTCACCAAGTCATTCAGGCAAGTTTGTGTTGAATTGACACTTCTAAAGAATGATAGCCTTCAGTGACAGCCTTTATCAATACAATCTGTCTGAATATCATAAGCGGTCACTGGACAGTTATCAAGAGCATAACTTGGATACAGGATAAGAAAATAAAATTATCATTGTCTGAAAAGGTTTATTCAAAACACGGTGTAAACAGCCTTTTCCCAAATCCATTGGGGTCGGCTTCTAGTCAAACCGGATTCAGCTGAATACCAGTATTTTACGTGGAGCGGATGCCTATCAGATCTCCACAATCCAGGAACCAGGTAACAGGGTACATCTTGGCGAGACTGCAGTAGATTTTCATTCTTCTGACAATCCGTAACGACTGCCAAAGATCTACAAATAACAGCCAGGAACAACGGCTTAACGTGCTTTCCAAGGCACAGAGCATTATCCAAAAGTCCTACATGTGACGGCACCAACTGAATAACTGCATTTTAATGAAAGATCAAAATTAAATGGAATCTGGTATAGAAGTATACAGTGTGAGCCTCCTCATATACCTTGGTTTTCTGAAAAAAAACTGAGTCGCTGTCAAATTGTTGCTTCTGACAATCCGTAACGACTGCCAAGGATCTACAAATAACAGCCAGGAACAACGGCTTAACGTTCTTTCCAAGGCACGGAGCATTATCCAAAAGTCCTACATGTGACGGCACCAACTGAATAACTGCATTTTAATGAAAGATCAAAATTAAAAGGAATCTGGTATAGAACTATACAGTGTGAGCCTCCTCATATACCTTGCTTTTCTGAATCAAAACTGAGTCGCTATCAAATTGTTGCTGCGCATCGTTTGCGGTCAGGACACATTCCACTAAACCACTTTGCTTATCTCATGCGTAAATCTGACTCCCCTAACTGTGAGGTCTGTAATAAAAAAGGAGACGTACATCATGTGTTAGTGGAATGTGTCCGATACAACAGCAAAACAATTGCCCTGCTGAACTTTTTAAGTGTCACTAATGGATGTTGGAATGTTTCATGGCCTTTTAGCCAAACCTAATTGTGAGGCAGCAAAAATGTTGTACTCCTTTAGATTAGTTAAGAAGTAAGTCTACCTCTTATTTCTGTTAAGTAATTTATTTATTATAATATTATTTATTTGTAGCAATACGATGGGATTGACGTAGTCACATAAGTGTACAAAAATTCCTTAAATAAATAAAGATAAAAAAAGGCACGGAGCAGTCTCGGTATGTTAAGGTGGTCATCTATCCACAGACTAACCTCGGCAAGCGTTGCTTAACCTTCACGATCGACTCGCGCTGTTATTATTACCGCCGCGGCGACTCTTTCGATCAAATTCCGCATCCCTGGCAATGTTAAACCCATTGAAGTGTTATTTGATTTTTTTTTACCCGACTGCGAATGAAGGTTATGTTTTTTGAGTGTATGTTTGTATGTATATTTTTTTGGCACGTCCTAAAGCCTAAACTGGATTTTAGCTTGAGAGGTGTCGATAGATTCGTTTTACTGTGAGAGTGACACTGGGTTTATCAAAATTAAAAAAAAACAAGATGGCCGATTTTTGGCGTCATATTATGCTTTCAAAAAATGTTTGATTTTCATAACCTATCGAGTGGGGTATCAAGATAAAGGGCTCGAGGAGACGATTCCAAAAATGTACGAAATAAAAAAAAATACTTTGTCAAAAACACCGACCGCTTTTCAAGCAGTTTGATGCAGTTCAATCACTGATCTGATTCCGCCAACTGCATCCGACTGCTTGAAAAGCGACTTGTTTCGAACTTTTTAAGTTGTTTTTAGGGGTCGGGTTTTTTGACAAAGTAAATTTTTTTGACTCTACTTTTGCTCAGTATCGTAGTTAGGCAATTTTATTTTATTTATTCACAAAAGGATGGGCACGTTACTATTATTACAAGTCCCCTCTTTGAGGAGTGGCTAGAGCGGCGCTACGGCGTCCTCGCCTTCCGCCTGACGCAGGTACTCACCGGAAACGGCTGTTTCGGGAGGTACCTGTTTAGGATTCGGCGGGAAATATTTGTCACCACTATTTGGTTCGCCCGGAGGACACGGTCTACCCTATCGTTCGATAGAGTTATCGCGTCTCTGGAACGCAAAAGACGTTTGAGACTCCAAAAACAAAGTGATGCTATAAGGGTTCCGTTTTTTCCTTTTGAGACCTAAAAACCGGCCAAGTTCGAGTTGGACCTTCACACGAAGAGTTCCGTACCACAAACTTTTGTATGGAAGCCACCTTTCATTTTTAATTTATTTTAATTTTTAATATTTGCTGATAAAGCGGCAATAGAAATACATATCATGTGAAAATTTCAACTGTCTACCTATTACGTTTGGACAGACGGACGGACGGATGGACGGACAGCGGAGGCTTAGAATAGTTAGTATTAGTTAATAGTTACCCTTCAGAGACGGAACCCGAACAACTGTTATCTATTCAAGATAAACTGATAGCAACTTTCTCCAATCTTCATCTTAAAATTATATAAACATTATAATTACGCCTCAACGTGGATAGAACACGACAATGTTCTTATAATCTTATCAAGTTTACAATTATTATTAAAGTTATCAAGATAATGTTAAGTATATATTGTTATGTGAAATTGTATTATTATGTGAATTAATTAAACATCTGTTTGAACATATGATAAGGTAAAGAAATGCCGATATGCGGCAAAAATTCGAAATCATCTGCCTAAACTTTTTACCCAACGTCCAAGAAAGGTTTACGTTTTTCGCGCGTATCTTGTATGTTTGTTAGTTTGTAAATTTCTATATTTCCACGAAGTCATCATCATCTGCCTAGCCTTTTCCCAACTATATAGGGGTCGGCTTCCAGTCAAGCCGGATTTAGATGAATACCAGTATTTTACGAGGAGCGGCTGCCTACCAGACCTCCACAACCCATTAACTGGGTAACACGGTACTTCATAGCAAGACTGGAGTCAGATTTACTGGCTTCTGACTATCTGTAACAACTGCCAAAGATCCACAAATGACATCCGGGACCAACGGCTTAACGTACTTTCCGAGGCACGGAGGAAACTCGGTATGTATGATGGTCACCCATCCACAGACCAACCTTGGCAAGCGTTGCTCAACCTTGAAAATCGACCCGTGCGGCTGTTATTATCTAGCCACGAGCTCCTCCTCTTTGTTTCCACGAAGTAATAAAGAAAATTTGACGTTTGGAAGATTCGAATCTTCCATACTAGTTTTATTTCAACTATTAAGGTGTCGTTTAATTCTTTTCAAAAACCCAAGTGTCCTCAGATAGGTGTTTAAAAAAAAACAATATGTCAGATTTTTGGCGCAGAATTGTAAGTCGTTAATATTTTTGAAGTGAAAACTTCTTTAGCGGCGTTATGCCCTTTTTTGTGATGGGTAAAAAATGTTAAACTCGCGTCAGGACACGTGACCTGATCGAAAATTCGTAAGACGGTCACGTGCCCTGCAAATTTCTTTAGCGGCGTTGTGCACTTTTTTTGTGATCGGTAAAAAATGTTAAACTCGCGTCAGGACACGTGACCTGGTCGAAAATTCGTAAAACGGAGGGAGAGAAGCACGTATTCAAGTTTTCACTTCTGCTAGCACTCCCGGAGTGCAACCCGTTGTTTTTTTTTAACCAAACCTGGGTATAAAAATGAAGGGTATCAAAATGAAGGGAAATAAATGTAAGTTACAAAAATATACGTAAGCCATAGTTTAAATTCAATTAGGAAACAGTTTTCGTTCATTAAAGTGTACCGGTTTTGGTCATTTTAGTGCATTGCTTATACTCGTCATTTGACTGTTTTTTTAATCTCAGGAACTACTGGGCCCTGCGAGGATCGTCCGGAGGACACGGTGGAGCATACGGTGGAGGTTTGCCCTGCTTGGGCGGAGCACCGCCGTGTCCTCGTCGAGGCGATCGGCGGCGGGGATCTCTCGCGTCCGGCCCTGGTTCAAGCCATGGTCCGGAGCGACGAGACATGGGAAGCGGTCACCTCCTTCTGCGTAGCAGTAATGCTAACTAAGGAGGAAGCCGAACTGCCGAACGCGTGAGAGAGGGAAACCTCACGCCCCAGCCGCCGAAACAGAAGAAGACGCCCCGGGCGTCGGGAGTCGCAGGACGATTCTCGGCCACCGTAGGCGTGGGACTGCGGACGGCGAGCATTGGGTGGCTCGCCGTCTGATCAGAACCAGGCCCGGGTCGGCGGCGCGCTGCGATCCCAACGCGCCTCAAGGACATGTCAGCGTCAGCACAGAAGACGGGGCCCACTAGGGCCAGTGCCTGCTGGGGCTGCGGACTTCGTTCGAAAGAGGCACCGTACCCTGGAATGCAAAGGGCACTAGGAGAAACACGGATGGGTTTTAGTCAGTAAGAGTCTGACACTCCCTCCTGCTGTACCCAGAGCGGGAGAAGTCATTTGATGATTTCCCATCCTAAAAAAAAAAAAAAAAAAGGAACTACTGGGCCGATTTGAAAAATTATTTTAGTGTTAGATAGCCCATTTATCGAGGAAGGCTATAGGCTATATATCATCACGCTAAGACCAATTGGAGCGGAGCAGTAATGAAAATTGTGACGCAGACGAAATTGCGCGGGTCAAACAGTAAATTAATATTATTACGTAAAATTTATTCCAAAACGAACCATAGTTCATAAGAAATGAAAATTAAATAAATATCCATTAAATAAATCTTATACTAATATATAAAGCTGAAGAGTTTGTTTGTTTGCTTGAACGCGCTAATATCAGGTCCGATTTGAAAAATTATTTCAGTGTTAGATAGCCCATTTATCGAGGAAGGCTATAGGCTATATATCATCACGCTAAGACCAATAGGAGCGGAGCAGACGAAATTTCTGCGGGTCAACTAGTACATTAATATTATGAGGTACATAAAAATACCAAATTAAACCATAGTTATAGGCAGGCGTGCTCCATCTTCGACCACATCATCGCTTACCAACAGGTGAGATACTGATCAAACGCGTGCCTATCAATAGTAAAAAATGAGTTCATAAGAAATGAAAATTAAATAAATATCAATTAAATAAATTAATAATAAACCCTAAAATAAACGTAATTGCAACTGCCTAATTTCCACCTAATGCGAAGAGTCAGCAGTTTTGTGAGTGAAAATGCAATAGGGAACATGCAATATTTCCATTTTTGCTTTAATTTTAAAGAACTTCATCTAGAATAGACCACCACATAAATAAAAAATGAAAACGCTTTAATTTATTGCCAAAATTGCGATTTTAAACCGACAGTTTAAAGGTTCGCGCGAAAACGGACGATGACGTCACTCGTGTCTATCATTGGTTAAGAACTGTCCCAACTCGAAGACATAAGGTTGCCTTTTCGTTGGCATAACAGCAGACACGTCACTAAACGCTGATTGTTGTTTTTAAATACGTTCCGTTTCACGTTACTTTAATATTCATTATTTTTGTTAAAAATCGATACTAACCAAAATAAAAACGTTACAATGGTCTTTATTTTATACTTTTATATCATTTGACTGACAAAATCTCATAAATTCTGTATTTGCATCGTCCCTATTCTGTGATAGGGCTCTTAACAATAATGAAAATAAATACTCATCAATTTCATAGTTTTTATCAAAGCGCCAAACACCATAATTTTACTAAAGATAAAAATTTCTAGTCTGATAGTATAGCAGACATTTTTGGTATGTTTGTTCGTACAAATGTCCTCTTATCAGAGATAAGCTTTGTGTTTTAATGTACCAGGTACTGGTTATATTTAGGATCCGTGTTTGTATACTGTGATTGCAGATACCGGTGTGACTACGTAAAAGAGTAGGTAAGTAGATTTTTTTTATATTAAAATTTTTAGAGATCCGAACGTCCGAATAAGAAACGGATGCCTTGCCGTTGTCTGCCCGTATTACACGCTTTTTTCTCGAAACCGAGAATATGGCCTACAGCGTTCCTCGATAGACGAAGCGTTACTCAAAAGAAAAACAAATAAGCCTTATAGCCTTTTTTAGGGTTCCGTACCCAAAGGGTAACCAACGTAACCCTATGACTAAGCGTCCGTCCGTCTGTCTGTCAGCGAGCTGTATCTCAAGTACCGTAATAGGTAGACAGTTGAAATTTTCACGAGAATGTGCCGCTATAACAGCAAATAATAAAAAAAAACAAATCAAATCGGTAAAAAGATTACGGAGTTGTGAGGTAACAAACATAAAAAAATACAACTGAATTGAGAACCTCTTCCTTTTTTAGAAGTCGGTTAAAAATTAAATAACAATTAAAGGGTGCTCCCAAGGTGGAAACGTGTTTTTTTTTCGGTTTATCATACGGAACCCTTCGTGTGAGAGTCCGACTCGCACTTGGCCGGTTTTTTTAAGACTTTCAAGACACTATTAGGAATGAAACGCATGTACCGACTTAACCAAAATAGTGATGAACATAAATGTGGACGGGATTGAGAGGGAAAGGCGAAAGAAAAGATGCATGGATTGTGTGAGGAGCGATATGAAAGAAAAGGGAGTTAGTGATAGCGTGACGTCTGATAGGACAGAATGGAAGAAAAAAACGTGTTGCGCCGACCGCAACTAAATGAGATAAGGACAGGAAGATGATGCTGCGGCACACAAAAACCAAAATCTGCGAGCCAGGAGGCCATTTCTCACAAATATTTTGATACAAAATATTATTTTCGAGAAATTATGTTTATTTTTTTACTATTGATAGGCACGCGCTTGACCACCATCTCACCTGATGGTGAGCGATGATGTAGTCGAAGATGGAGCACGCTTGCCTAGAAGTAACCTATTCACACTTGACTTAAAGACTCCCAGGTTGTAGCTATCAGGAAACACAGACTCCGGCAGGGAATTCCACTCCTTAGCTGTACGCATTATGAATGTGTTCCCAAATCGTATTTGTGCGTATGGGTGGGATGTGCACCATGTACCGGTGGCGCATCGCCGTACGTCTTGTTATTTATTCGATAAATGTATGGAAAACTGTCGTTTGATACACATTGGAATTTGCCACAGTATGCCAGCTTCGTAACGGCCTCGCTAATAGCTTGGGCGTTTATTCCTCCTGGACCGCAATGAAAAATTTTGCCCTCTTGTATCTAAATTGACTATCGCCTTTTGGATTTGGGCAATGGGCTAAGTTCTCTGCCGGGGTAGCACCTTGTTCGAAAGAGTCACCGCAGCCCTGGAACGCGGCGGGCATTTGAAAGAATACGTGTGGGTTTTAGAGAGTAAAGCGAGAAACACACTGGTCCTACGTTCGCAGCGTATGCAACGCTTTTGTATCGTATCGATAAGTATTTATCTGCTGCATAGTTTTTCATATAAAATCAAGAGTCCAGATATCATAATGCGTCGCGGGCCTGCGGACGGCGAGCAGTGGGTGAACTAGGCCCGGGTCGGCGGCGCGCTGCGATCCCAGCGCGCCTCAAAGAGATGTCAGCACGGAAGACGGAGCCCGCTAGGGCAAGTGCCTGCTGGGGCTGCGGAATCTGTTCGAAAGAGGTACCGTAACCCTGGAACGCAAAGGGCACTAGGAGGAACACGGGTAGGTTTTAGTCAGTAAGAGTCTGACACTCCCTCTTGCTTCACCCAGAGCGGGAGGAGTCATTTGATGATTTCCCATCCTTTAAAAAAAAACTTGAGATGTGTCAAGGGACACCCGGATGGAACGAAATTCCTTTCGATTAATTAGAGAAGGAATTGTAATAAAACTAGAAACATGACTGTATTACGACTTTATCCTTTTCCCTAAGATGGTATCATATCGATGGCAACTAATGACCCACTGTTTGGCATCTCAATGGTCAGTCCCTGCCATATCGGGATTAAATACTCCATGCAGGATCGGATTTGTGTATTCTATTCCATTCCATTCCATTGCAACTTGAGAGGTGTCAAGGGACACCCGGATGGAACGAAGTTCCTACGCCGCATGGCTCACAACTATAGCAAAAAGTGTCGTTACAACTTTAGGTCTTAATTTTTTCCGTCTAGCAACGCGCGATAAGGAACTTCGTTCCAAAAATATATATATCATAATGCGTTCCATACATTGCGTACGTGGGACTGGGTTGTCTCTAGCTTTAGAGTCTGACAGTCCCTTCCGTTCCGCCTAGAGCGAGAGGAGTCATTTGATGATTTCCCATCCTTGGGTTAATCATGAAACGACGCCAATCAGACCTCCAAAACTCCTTTACTGGATAACACGGTTACTCCTTAGCAAGACCGGTGTCAGGTTTCTTGACTTCTGCCTCCCCAAATATCTACATATGTAGGTACCAAATTTCAACAGAATCAGTTCAGTAGATCCGGAGATAACTGGCTGCCACAGACGTACAGACAGACAGACAGACCCCTGAGCGAACCTCCTATATACTTCATTCTAATGACCTTCGACAAGTTCAATAAACATTCCACGCCCGGTTTAACGTCCTCAATCTCACCACAAAAACTTCGAAAATAAAAAAAAGATGATAATTATCGTTTCTTAGTGATAATTACCGAAACACTTCCATCCGTTCTAAGAACATACGTGACGTCAGAATGAACTCATGTATTGACGAAGTACATAGAGGTAAAGAACCAGTTCTGCGGTAGATATATACGATGTTAAGTTGAACTATGAAGAATAGCGAAAGACACAGAAAGAAGTCTCTATTACGATTTTGATAAAAACTAAAACTGCATTATCATCATCATCATCTGCCTAGCCTTTTCCCAACTATATTGGGGTCGGCTTCCAGTCAAACCGGCTGTAGCTGATCACCAGTATATTACGCGGAGCGGCTGCCTACCAGACCTCCAAAACCCATTAATTGGGTAACACGGTATTTCATGGCAAGACTGGAGTCAGATTAACAGGCTTCTGACTATCCCTAACGACTGCCAAAGATCTACAAATGACAGCCGGGACCAACGGCTTAACGTGCTTTCCGAGGCACGGAGGAAACTCGGTATCTTAAGATGGTCACCCATCATAGCTACGACCTGGGAGTCTTTAAATCAATAAATAAATAAATAAATACTTCATGGCAAGACTGGAGTCAGATTAACAGGCTTCTGACTATCCCTAACGACTGCCAAAGATCTACAAATGACAGCCGGGACCAAGGGCTTAACGTGCTTTCTGAGGCACGGAGGAAACTCGGTATCTTAAGATGGTCACCCATCATAGCTACGACCTGGGAGTCTTTAAATAAATAAATAAATACTTCATGGCAAGACTGGAGTCAGATTAACAGGCTTCTGACTATCCCTAACGACTGCCAAAGATCTACAAATGACAGCCGGGACCAACGGCTTAACGTGCTTTCCGAGGCACAGAGGAAACTCGGTATGTTAAAATGGTCACTCATCCATAGACCAACCTTAGCAAGGGTTGCTTAACCTTGAAAATCGACCCGTGCGGCTGTTATTATCTAGCCACGAGCTCCTTAAAAAACTAAATTGCATCATTGGATGTTTATTAAATCATTATTCCTAGTCACCTACGGACTTACGATTAGTCCCGAACCCGAACTAAGAATGAATGACAACACGATTTGACAGCAACTGTCAAATCGTGCCGCGTGTCAATTCTTGGTGGTTAGGTGATACGGAGTAGAATACGCCCGCAACTAAGCCCGAAACTACGGACTTCGGGCTTAGAGAGTAGCCCTAGCCCCCCAGGAATCGAAACGACTGATTTTGAAAAAAAAAACACGCAGTATTATTCCATCAGAAAGTTTTTTTTTTTTATTTGTAATGGGTTTGCTCATGACTCTAGTTTAGGTCAGAGATGACAGAGACAAAGTCTACGATGGAGCGAGCTTACACAGAAGGAGCCTGTTCACTCTAACTTTGAAAAAAAAATTTTTTTTTTTTACTATTGATAGGCACGTGTTTGACCACTATCTCACCTGATGATAAGCGATGATGTGGTCGAAGATGGAGCACGCTTGCCTAGGTTAGGGTAAGCTTTTGGAAACACAGACGCAGGCAGAGAGTTCCACTCCTATGCTGTGCGCATTATAAAAGACCTTTGAAAACGCTTAGTTCGAATTGGTGGAATAGCTACAAGGTAAGGATGGTAAGATGCAGTGCGTCTGGATGACCGATGGTAGAAGGGGACCGGTGGGATGAGGTCGTGGAGTTCTTGGGCACACTCACTAAAGTGGCGCTAATAAGGATCAAATTCTACAAAATAGCTTTACGTAAGCATGCAACGAATACTGTTGAGTTGTCAAAATGTTTAAGTCTATAAATATAAATAATAATTACCGAATGACTTCCATCCGTTCTTAGTACACATACGTGACGTCATCATGAACTCATGTATTGACGAAGTATATAGAGCCTTAGAACCAGTCTTTATGAACATGTACGAGGTAGCCGTGACACATTTGATTTTCATCGATGACCTTCAGTTTGCGATTACCTCTAATAATCTGTTATTTCTCTCTGTTTGTTTGTTTGTTTGTTTACTTGAACGCGCTAATCTCGAGGACTACTGGTCCGATTTGAACAATTCTTTCGTGTTAGATAACCAATTTATCGAGGAAAGCTATAGGCTATATAGTATATCATCACGCTAAGACCAATAGGAGCGGAGCAGAAATGAAAATTGTGACGCAGACGAAGTTGCGCGGGTCAACTAGTACTTTATACAACGTGTAACAGAATAAATACTTGCTAATAATAATAGTTAATGCTTGGCTTGTATTTATGCCAATGACCTTTTGCATACAAACGGAGCTAAATACGCCTCTTCGCGCCACTCCGCTGGCTGCATTTTTATTTTTTTTATAATAAAAATAATACATGATTTTAAGAAGTGTCAAAATCAAATTATTTTCTTTTGTATTGCAAAGCAGTTAATATTTTTTTTAAACTCTTTTGATAAAAAATGAAGGAGTAAAATGGTTTCATCACAACGATTTGGAGGAGATTTGACGGTTTTATTTATTGTGTGATACCATGTATGTAGATTACTAAATCATATCATGTAGATTACTAACTTTAAGATGTTTTTTTTTTTGTTTTCTCGTTTTTT
Source organism: Lacanobia oleracea (assembly GCA_950371165.1). Classification (NCBI taxonomy): domain Eukaryota; kingdom Metazoa; phylum Arthropoda; class Insecta; order Lepidoptera; family Noctuidae; genus Lacanobia; species Lacanobia oleracea. The sequence continues at coordinate 7,106,907 of OX493411.1, forward strand.
TTTTGTAACTAGATTTTTTTTTTCTATTTTTTTGTCTGTTAGTGCCGACGAAAAATTGCTTCATTTCGAGAGAGTGACCTTAAAAGAGGTTATTGTGCTCATCATTATGAAGAAAGGGGGTTTGAACTTTTTCATACGGGAGCTGGCATAGCCCCCCGTCGCCATTTAGATATCGCGGCGCACAATGTAACAGGCATGTACGGATAGAGGACATTTAAACCAACAAAAAATGTTAGCAATATGGTGCCCTAAAGTGTCACGTTGCCGAGATATTTGAAGGTAAAGTCACTATAAGAGAACAATGAAAATCATTCAAAATGAACTTAATAATATTTATAGGCTTGATTAAATCTATCTTCTTCTAATCTAATATATAAAGCTGAAGAGTTTGTTTGTTTGTTTGTTTGTTTACTTGAACGCGCTAATCTCAAGAACTACTGGTCCGATTTGAAAAAATATTTCAGTATTCGATAGCCCATTTATCGAGGAAGGCTATAGGCTATATATCATCACGCTAAGACCAATAGGAGCGGAGCAGTAATGAAAATTGTGACGCAGACGAAGTTGCGCGGGTCAAGTAGTCATTTATATAAATAATACACTATTTTCTGCGAAATGAACGCGCCGCTGCAGCGCTGGTCCCCTCAAATGCAGAGATATATAATGTAACATGTCGCGCCGCCCGCCGCGCCGCTAACTTCGTGTCCGCGGCCTTAAATACAAAGACATGCTACAGAATACGATCCGCCTATAACATTCATGGCAAAAGGCGTGGCCATACTCAGTGATAAGATTGTACTGCTATCCTTATCTCTGAGCCCTTGAATGCCAGCTGTTGCAAGGTTTATATGCGTCTGAGGCCACAAACTACACAAACTGACAATTCATTGTCTTTTATAAGGTTTTCGAAAAGTAACCAACAGGAAACTATCACTAGCCTATTTTTTAAGTTCAAAAGGGTAACCATCGGAACCCTATTATTAAGCCTTGCTGTCCGTCCGTCCGGTCCGTCCATCCGTCAGTCTGTCAGCGGGCTGTATCTCAAGAACCGTAATAGGTAGACAGTTGAAATTTTTACAGATTGTGTAATTATTTCTAGAAATTTGGAATTTCGTGAACTGCGTCCTGAAATACAGGCTCGGTCTAGCTCAGGCGCACGCAGTAACGATTTCTTAAATAAATAAATAAATGATTAAATTAAAAAATCTATTTTTTCTATTTTTTTTATTTGGCAAAACAACGTTTGCCCGGTCAGCTAATATATATAAATCTCCTGTCACGGTGTTTGTCACCGAACTCCTCCGAATCAGCTTGACCGATTTTCATAAAATTTTGTAGGTACCTATGTATATTGAGAAAATTAGAATAGGTGATAGGCTATTCTTTTTATTTGGCAAAACAACGTTTGCCCGTTCAGCCACCTAGTATATATTTTTTTTTTATTTGTAATGGGTTTGCTCTTGACTCTAGTCTATGTCAGAGATGACAGAGACAAAGTCTACGATGGAGCGAGCTTACCCAGAAGGAGCCTGTTCACTCTAACTTTGAAGAGATTAGGGTTGCAAGCTTTTGGAAACACAGATGCAGGCAGAGAGTTCCACTCCTTTGCTGTGCGCATTATATAAATATAAACATAATTATTACTTTACTATGAAAATCATCTAATACATATAAAATCAATGACCATAAAACCGGACCAACTGTCGATTCATTGCTATACCGTTGGAGGTCAATATGGTTAGCCAACTATAATAATACTAAAATAAAAATTGACCTACCTCACTTGTATCTGAGCGCGAATATATTATTATTTGCATAGGTATAATATCCTTATGCATATTATTAAATGCATTGGTTTGTTTTGACGCAAGAACCGCAACTTGGAATTTTCCCTGAAGCCAGTTATAGAGATATGCGACACAGAAACCCGCAAACCTCCATTGAAAAGGGAGGATCCGGTGGGCAACTGCCCGATGGTTGATATTTGGACTGTATACTATATGTTCAACTTGCACGGAAAACTGATACCGCGATTTAGGATTTCATCATTATATCAGCCGAAAGACGTCCACTGCTGGACTTAGGTCTTTTTACAGAGAACGCTGCTGCCCATTCTCTGGTGTGTCTCTTAGTCGCCTCTTACGATACCCACGGGAAGTGATGGGATGGTATTATTCTTTTACTGCACCATACGGCACCGGCCGACACCATACGGCATTTTTTCATTCTTAATCTTACATATTTGGCGGTATAGATGAAGCTACGTTAGTTTTAGTGGCGGTGCTGATGCCACTACATAGGTATTCTATACACCTCTTGGTAGTTTTTTTGATGTGAAAACTTCTTTAGCGGTGTTGTGCATTTTTTAGGGTTCCGTACCCATAGGGTAACCAACGGAACCTGTCAGCGGGCTGTATCTTAAGAACCGTAATAGGTATAACAACAAATAATAAAAGATAAGGTTTATGGTACGGAACCCTTCGTGTCCGATTAGCACATGGCCGGATTTTTTTTGTGATGGTTAAAAAATTTTAAACTCGCGTCAGGACACGGGACCTTGTTCGAAAATTCGTAAGAAGGTCACGTGTCCTGCAAATTTCTTTAGCGGCGTTGAACACTTTTTTGTTATGGGTAAAAAATGTTAAACTCGCGTCAGGACATGTGACCTCATCGAAAATTCATAAGACGTCAGGACACGTAACCTGATCGGAAATTCGTAAAACGGAGGGAGCGAAGCACGTATTCAAGTTTTCACTTCTACCGGCACTCCCGGAGTGCAACCCGTTGTTTTATTTTTACTATTGATAGGCAAACGTTTGACCACTATCTCACTTGATGGTAAGTGATGATGCGGTCGAAGATGGAGCACGCCTAGGAGTAATCTATTCACTCTTGACTTAAAGACCTCCAGGTTGTAGCTATCAGGAAACACAGACTCCGGCAGGGAATTCCACTCCTTAGCTGTACGCACTATGAATCATCTGCCTAGCCTTTTCCCAACTATATTGGGGTCGGCTTCCAGTCAAACCGGATTTAGCTGAATACCAGTGTTTTACGTGGAGCGGCTGCCTACCAGACCTCCACAACCCATTAACTGGGTAACACGGTACATCTTGGCAAGACTGGAGTCAGATTTACTGGCTTCTGACAATCCGTACGCCGCGTACGTAGCCGTCCGCTGTACTTTTCTGATTAATTTCGTTGCAGGATCCAAGACAGTTGAATCGTTTCTCCGAGACTCGTCGGGTTTCATTGGCTCGGCGTTTTTCTGGTGGTCGCCACTGTTGATTCTGGCTTTCAGGAGTTGCAGTGGTTGGGAATGTGTGGCGGGCTTGTCCCAAAGAAAAAAAAATCCGTAACGACTGACAAAGATCTACAAATGACAGCCGGGACCAACGGCTTAACGTGCTTTCCGAGGCACGGAGGAAACTCGTTATGTTAAGATGGTCACCCATCCACAGACCAACCTTGGCAAGCGTTGCTTAACCTTCAAGATCGACCCGTGCGGCTGTTATTATTTAGCAACGAGCTCCTCTTGTACGCACTATGAATATGTTCTCAAAAAGTTTTGTGCGTGTGGGTGGGATGTCCACTATGTACCGGTGACGGTCTTTTGACAGTGATTTTAGAGCGCTTAATCAGCGCAATAACCTTGCTGCAAGCGCTTGAAGATTAAAGGCCAGTACCAAGTTTACACCTGTTGTAAGCAAAACACGTCTTAGACACAACAGTAATGGAGTGTTATGATTACAGTTGACCTTCAAACGACGGGCTATAAAAAGTTGGCTAGTATCTATCTATGTGTTGAAAGGTAAGGTCTAAGTATAGACGCGGTGGTGTAGAGCTGTAGACTCGAGGAGCTCGTGGCTAAATAATAACAGCTGCACGGGTCAATCTTAAAGGTTAAGCAACGCTTGCCAAGGTTGGTTTGTGGATGGGTGACCATCTTAACATACCGAGTTTCCTCCGTGCCTCGGAAAGCTCGTTAAGCCGTTGGTCCCGGCTGTCATTTGTAGATCTTTGGCAGTCGTTACGGATAGTCAGAAGCCAGTAAATCTGACTCCAGTCTTGCCAAGAAGTACTGTTGAACCCAGTTAATGGGTTGTGGAGGTCTCGTAGGCGGGCGCTCCACGTAAAACACTGGTATTCAGCTGAATCCGGTTTGACTGGAAGCCGACCCCAATATAGTTGGGAAAAGGCTAGGCAGATGGTGTAGAGCTGTGGACGGTGTATGAAAACCTTGGCCATATGTAAGAAAAAATAAAAAGAATTTGTTTGCGCCAATCATGATGCAATGATGCGTACCTCAAAAAACCGGACGGACAAGTGCGTGTCCGACTTCCCACATTTAGGGTTACGTATCAACGCAAAATTAATTTAGTTGTAATAGTAAAAACGGGTCAAGTGCGAGTTGGACTCTCACTCGAAGCGTTCAGTACCATAAACCGAAAGAAACAAGTTTCTTGTATTGGGAGCCCCTTTAATATGTTATTTATTCTTATTATTTGTTGTTATAGCGGGAACAGAAATACTCCGTGAAAATTTCAACAAAAAAAAATATATAAAATTCTAGGAATTTCTCCTGTATCGTAGGTGCGTCCACAAACATCTAAACTCACATACACAAACAGCCAAACCCGGACCCACTATCTGTATGCCATACAAATATTTGTTCCGTGGAGGAATCGACACCCGCGACACGCAGCGCAGCAATCGCTCAACCACTGCGCCAACAGTGTCGATCTATTACAGTTCATGAGATACAATACAGCCCGCTGACAGACAGATGGTTTGTGGTACGGAACCTTGCGTGTGAGAGTCCGACTCGCACTTAATCGGTTTTTATATATTCGCAAGCCCCTATCAGGAAGAACATGACCAGAGCATGCAATACCGTTATATCGTTACCGCAATTTCGCAAATTTCGCGACGTTTTTCAGTACCGCAAAAGAGAGATTAGAAGTACCTACTTTAAATGATGATACAATTCATATTTTATGCATTTTAAGTAAACATTTTCAAATAAAAATAAAGATTAGCGTTGTGTGTGATTAATTAAAACTCATGGTATGTAGTTTCATTTTAACCCCTATTTAACGATTTACTAATCTCGCAATATCGCAATTTTTGCGGTATTACATATCCGATACCGCGATATTGCGGTATTGAATATATACTACTGCGGTATTGCATGCTCTAAACATGACTCGTGGAATCCGTCAAATCTTATTTCAAACAAAATATTGTATCATGACTCTTGACGTGCAACCTTCATGTTTGAGAATCTAAGATTAAAATATAATGATCGTTTAATCTACAGTATTATCATGTTAAGATAAGGCGAGCTTAGAAAGTAGGGCGTTCTGATTTAAGATTTTAATCTTGCTTTACAATCAAACATGCTGCTGTACTTATTATGATATACCAGCACTTCGCCCGTGACTTCGTCCGCGCTGCAATTTTCTTAAGGACCCCTATTTTTTTGAGTAATAAATATAGCCTATGTTACTCAGGGGTAATGTAACATTCTAATGGTGAAAGAAATTTTGCGATCGGTCGGGTAGTTTCCGAGTTTATTCGTTACAAACATACAAAAAAATACAAATCTTTTCTCTGTGTAATTATAAGTTTAGAATAGCTTTTGCCAGCGTCTTCGTAGGAATTTCGGAAAATCTTGTCCAAGGAATCTTTTTTTTTATGGATGGGAAATCATCAAATGACTCCTCCCGCTCTGGGTGGAGCAGGAGGGAGTGTCAGGCTCTTACTGACTAAAACCCATCCGTGTTCCTCCTAGTGCCCGCCGCGTTCCAGAGCTACGGTACCTCTTTCGAACAGATTCCGCAGCCCCAGCAGGCACCTGCCCTAGCGGGCCCCGTCTTTCGTACTGACATCTCTTTGAGGCGCGCGTGAATCGCAGCGCGCCGCCGACCCGGGCCTGGTTCTGATCAGACGGCTAGCCACCCAATGCTCGCCGTCCGCAGGCTGTCCAAGGAACCTACATGACAAATTTCAGCTTTCTACGGGCAGAAGTTTCGGCTGTACGTTGTCTGTCAGTCACTCGGTAATGGAAAGGTTTTGAACCGACTTCTTCGAAAGAAGGAGGTTCTATTTATGTGCTGTGTTTTTTTAATGTATCGTCATCATCTGCCTAGCCTTTTCCCAACTACACTGGGGTCGGCTTCCAGTCAAACCGGATTCAGCTGAATACCAGTGTTTTACGTGGAGTGGCTGCCTACCAGACCTTCACAATCCATTAACTTGGTAGCACGGTACATCTTGGCAAGACTGGAGTCAGATTTACTGGCATCTGACAATCCGTAACGACTGCCAAAGATCTACAAATGACAGCCGGGACCAACGGCTTAACGTGCTTTTCCGAGGCACGGAGGAAACTCGGTATATTAAGATGGTAATCCATCCACAGACCAACCTTGGCAAGCGTTGCTTAACCTTGAAGATCGACCCGTGCGGCTGTTATTATTTAGCCACGAGCTCCTCATCTGTTTAGTTTGAAATCAGAGTGTTTTACATTGCCACTTCCACAGGCCAGCAAGCTCGCTTCGTGCAATGCCCGGAAGGAGAACTCCAGAAGCGGAAGGAAGTCGTCCACACAGTGACTGCATGAGATTGACGTCATTAACTGTGTTTTTTTAATGTATTTTAACCGATTTCTTCGCCAATTGTATGTAACAGAATTTCAAAATTATTATTTTTTTATTTGAAAGCTTATAATACTCCTGAGGTGGTCCCATTGTCACCAAGTCAGAATCTGATGATGAGATCCGAGGACAATCGAGGGCTATCCTAAAATTTTATCGGCACATACAATGTTTTTCGTATACTTAAAAAAAATATATTGGTTGGTTGATCGAAGTTTTTGGTGGAATCATTTATTCACCTTTTTAATAAGTATACATAAAACCATTTACTTCAATCAATCAAATAAGTTTGAATGCCACCGAAAGAACCTATTCCTTCATATTGACTCTCCACTCAATTTAATATAAAAGTGAAGTACATACTGTTATAATTTATAACTTGGTACGTTTATTCACGAAGTTTTCCTCAATACGACAGGCAAATACGATATTAAAAACATTGTTTATAAAATGAAATGTACACAGTAACTGTACCAGTTCTGGGGAGTTTGTTGGCCACTTCTTCTTCCCAGCTAAAACACTAGGAAGTGGTGACGGGCGGGCGATTTGGGGGGACTGTCTTCATGTAAAGGAGATGTTCCAAAATGTATGGACCCTGGGCCAGGTCCTTGTACACTATACTTAAAAATAGAGAAATATATTTAAAACAGTTCTCAACTGTCCAATTTCTTTAAAATGGCTTTGTTTGCTGGTAAAAAAAAAAAGAAATTACACTTGAAATTGCAACACGCAACAAAAACCCGTCATGGCGGTAAGCTGTCATTTTGATTGATTAATGACGTTTATTTCTGACATATTTATTTTCCGGCAACGAGACGAAAGTGACTGAAGTGACATTGTTATGACAGCTGACATTTATTTTTCTATGATCTGTAAATAAATCGGTGCGACGCCATGTTGAAAATCGATAAAAGTAATTTATAAACATCAATTAACTACCACAACAGTAAACATTTAAATGAATTAAATGTATTTTTCCCGAATTCTACGGATTTTTCTCTTTTTTATGAGGTAATGTACATAGACCTGGCCCATTTTGAAACATCTCCTTTGACGTTCAAAAAGTTTTGTTCAGCCTAGTTTGATTTGACCAACTAGAATGGTTTGGAACTTTAATCAGAGCAAATTGAGGACGAATAATAATATTCGGCCGTATGGCGTCTGCCGGTGACACCATCCCATCAGTTCCCATGGGTGTCGTAAGAGGCGACTAAGGGACTCGCCCGAGAATGGGCAGCAGCGTTCTCTGTAAAACGCAACACCATACACTGCGATCGCCAACCCGCCTGCCAAGCGTGGCGATTATGGCAAACCCCGCCATCTCGGGGGTCCTATGTCCAGCAGTGGACGTCTTTAGTGTCGGTATTCAATGTTAAGCAACGTTTACCGAGACCGGTCTGTGGATAAGATAGATGACAAAAACACCTAATTAGTCCAACAGAAAGATTCCCAAAAACCATTCTCTTTTACTCACACGAGATCTATATCTTTTGTCCCTTTCCTCAGCGAGAAAATAGTCGATAGCTGATCGCTTCCTCGCCGGCGGTGAGACAAGTGCCTAAAGTACTGGTATTCAGCCCGGTTTAACTGGGAGGTGACCCCAATGTAGTTGGGAAAAGGCTAGGCAGATGATGTTCCCTTGGGAAAATTTCCGACATACACGCGGGCCGCTGGTAGAAGTCAGTGTTATAATACTGTGTACAGACGCCAGCGCATCAAGGTGCCCGAAACTGTCCAATTTTGCCAATCAACCTTAAACGTAATGCTTTGGCGATAAAGTTGAAATTCTATTAAAGAAATTTGTCAGATTCATTATGCTGGCGTCTGTACATTACCAGAAACTGTCAAATTCTCCCAATCAACATTGAACCTAATGCTTTGGCGATAAAATTGAAAATCTATTAAAGAAATTTGTCAGATTCATTATGCTGGCGTCTGTACATTACCAGAAACTGTCAAATTCTCCCAATCAACATTGAACCTAACGCTTAAGCGATAAAGTTGAAAATCTATTAAGTAAAGCAATTTGTCAGATTCATTATGCTGGCGTCTTAAAGAAATTTGTAAAATTTTTGCTGCTAGATTATGCTGGCGTCTAGAGAGTTACAGTAGCAACAAGTATAAAATCACATTCTTATCAGAGAAGGTAGACTCTGATAGGCTAATCAGTTTGATTGAACAATCGTTATTATTTATCACTCGCTAGCAACGCGCCCCCGCTTCGCTCGCGTAACAGAGCGAGTTTAAGCTCCTATGGTAGGCGCCAGATAGACTTGCAATAATATTTTACTAATTTTGTAATTGCTTATCAATTATTTGACATTATCCAACACGTTTTTTTTATTACTTAATTTAAATATTTTTTATGGTACGAACCTAAAGGGTAACCAACGGAACCCTATTACAAAGCCTCCGCTGTCCGTCCGTCCGTCCGTCCGTCCGTCCGTCCGTTCGTTCGTCCGTCCGTTCGTCCATCCGTCCGTCCATCCGTCCGTCCGTCTGTCTGTCAGCGGGTTATAACTCATGAACCATAATAGGTTGACAGTTGAAACTTTCACAGTGTGTGTATTTCTGCGGCTGCTTTAACAACAAATAATAAAAATAAGATGGTACGGAACCCTTCCTGCGCGAGTCCGACTCGTACTTGACTTGTTTTTTCAATTTGTTTTTGTACTTTCTAATATTTTATTGGTGACATTCTTAAAATATTGCATTGATTTATTGCTTTTTTTTTATTTGTAATAGGTTTGCTCTTGACTCTAGTCTATGTCAGAGATGACAGAGACAAAGTCTACGATGGAGCGAGCCTACCCAGAAGGAGCCTGTTCACACTAACTTTGAAGAGATTAGGGTTGTAAGCTTTTGGAAACACAGACGCAGGCAGATTATTTGACGTACTTGTATCAATTAACCAACTTCCAAAAAAGGAAGAAGTTCTCAATTGGGTTGGTATTTTTAAAAATTAATTGTCAGTATCCTAGTAATTCTGGTCAAGAGCAAGCCCATCCCTCAATTAAAAACAAATATTAATTACGGTAGCAGTTTATAAACATTTCAAATACTATCAATGCTTTTTCAATTTCATGATTATTTACTTCAATTTTCATTAAGGCTTACTAACGAATAACGAAACAAAAACACACTTGCGTCTGTGTTTCCAAACGCTTACAACCCTAATCTCTTCAAAGTTAGAGTGAACAGGCTCCTTCTGGGTAGGCTCGCTCCATCGTAGACTTTGTCTCTGACATCTCTGACCTAGACTAGAGTCAAGAGCAAATCTCAAAATAAACGAAAAAAAAAAACTTATTTGATTCCTGTAGTGTTCACGCCGGAACAGCTGCTCAAACTCTATCAAGCGCAAGTTCGATCGTGTATGGAATACTGCTCTCATCTTTGGGACGGATCTGCCAGATACCAGCTTGATGCCCTTGAGTCAATTGAGAAACGAGCCAAGAGGATGATTGGCAATGAGAGGCTCGTCGCGACGAAGCTTCAAAGTCTTGAGCATCGGTGACGAGTTGCTAGCCTGTCGGTTTTTTACCGGTTGCATTTTGGGGAGTATGCGACGGAATTGACTAATTTAATTCCGCCAAGCCCGTTCCATCATCGGACCACAAGACGAACGGCGATGCGCCACCGGTACATGGTGGACATCCCACCCACACGCACAAAACGTTTTGGGAACACATTCATAATGCGTACAGCTAAGGAGTGGAATTCCCTGCCGGAGTCTGTGTTTCCCGATAGCTACAACCTGGGAGTCTTTAAGTTAAGAGTGAATGGGTTATTTCTAGGCGAGCGTGCTCCATCTTCGACCGCATCATCGCTTACCATCAGGTGAGACTGTGGTCAAACGTATGCTTATCAATAGTAAAAAACCACAGCATAATTTAAACAAACACATTTGGAATAATGTCCTTTTCATTTAGTTAAAACCAGATTATTGGGTTTAAACCCATTGAAGAGTTAATCAATGCTTGATTCTTCTGTTTCAGAAGGTATTACCATCTCTTGCTAAAAAGTAATCTTAGAAAAAACTTCAAAAGCCTCAGCATAATTTAAACAAACACATTTGAAGCAACCAATTATTTCCTTTTCATTTAATTTCAAAACCTGATAATTTGCTCTCGTTTCTTTTCTCTTTAAGAAGGCTCTACATTACAGTTTCACTATTACTATTTATTGTTAATAAAAAAAAACTTCAATAACCTCAGTATAATTTAAACAAACACATTTGAAGCAACCAACTATTTTCTTTTCTTTTAATTTCAAAACCTGATAATTTGCTCTCGTTTCTTTTCTCTTTAAGAAGGCTGTACATTACAGTTTCACTATTACTATTTATTGTTAAAAAAAAAAAACTTCAAAAACCTTAGCATAATTTAAATAAACACGTTTAGAACAACCAATGTCCTTTTTGTTTCAAAACCCGATTATTTAAAAGGTTTAAACACCGCCCAAAAAAGTACCTATTTTACTACCAAAAAAGTTCTAAACGGTTACCAAAACAGATAAATGGTCACCAAATAATATTCGAGAAGTAGTGCTCGCCGGCCGCTGCCGCGGCACCGCTCGCTTCGCTCGATCGGCTCGCGCGCGGTTGGTCACAATTCTAACCTAACCTAACCTATTTTATCCAGTTTGTAACCCCAAGCCTACATTTTATGGCAATCACAGTTGAGTTGGATAGAATTTGGTGACCATTGATCCATCAACCATTTGGTGACCATTGAACCATTTTTGGTGACCGTCTAAATTATACCCTATTTAAAACTCATGCTCGATACTTCTCTTTTTGAGAAGGCCCTACCTTATCGTATCACCATTATCATCTATTGTTTATTAAAAAAAAAACTCTTCTAATAAAACCTCAGCCTAATTCAACCGCACACTGCCATCGAAACACATTGAAAATAAAAAACACTGTTTCCAATTTCTTATTGCAATAGCAAAACACTCACAAGTCACAAACAAGACAAAATTAACACTTAGCCAAACAAAAGTTCCAATTACTAAATTAATAAGTATGTAAATACAACAATGGCACACGCTTATCGCACTTTACGTCGTAAACAAAATAAATTGAAACAGCGCGTCCGTCCCGTTCGCGGTTTCATATCAGACTGTCGGTATAAAAATATTGGCTTGTTAAATTTGTAAAGGTGCGTGCATATTGTGGACAACGTGAGTGCGATTTGAAACCGCGAGCGGAAAAACGCTGAGAGTTGCGTTTTCGCGGAAATGTAAGGTTCGAGGAAGTGTAAACGTTATTTCGAGTGACTAGAAAAACTAGTTTGGGATTGTGATGAGGAAATTAGTAAAATGATTTGAGGAAGCTATGAGTATGAATCAAACAGTGTTACATACTTTTAGAGGGTATACGGTACAGAGAGTAGTGTCTGATGTATACGTTCAAATCGCATGGTAAACTCTGCTTGCGCGATGCAGGATTAAGACGTAGTAGTTCGCTGGTAGTTGGATAGATGGCGTCGCGGTTTCTTTTTGTTGCCGCTACATAATACAGCCACATGGGTTGAACTAACGTTTGGGTTAAGTAACGCTAAGCAAGGTCAGTCCTGGGATGGTTAACCATCCGTTACGTACCGACTTTCTCGGCTGTCATTTGAACATCTTTGACAGTTATCCTTTATGGTACGGAAACCTTTGTGTGAGAGTTCGACTCGCAGTTGTTTTTAGTATCTACATTTTTGTCAAAAGCCAGGAGGTGCAAGGGAGTGTTCCTTGAACACCCCTTCACAGGGCTTATGGCTCTAAATCTAAACATACCTCTAAACATAAGAATGAATAGGTTACTTCTAGGCAAGTGTGCTCCATCTTCGACCACATCATCGCTTACCATCAGGTGAGATGGTGGTAAAGCGCGTGCCTATCAATAGTAAAAAAAAAATACCATTGACATTAGATTAAATTTGTATCGCATAATAAACCGACATTTATCAGCACACGCGGTTGTATATTCGTGACTATTCATTTAGAATACCAATACACGATTTGTGTTATCTAATAATAATCGTGACAAAATAAAAGGTGATTGACTGGGTGACGCATCAGTATGTATGTTGTATTGACGTGTGTTAAAAAGTTGTACACGAAAATGCTGACCAATGGAATTCAACATGTTTGTAACTTAAGGCTAGATTCCACCATATAAATTGCAATTCTATTTAGTCCGTCAGTTATAGTATTGAAAAATAATGGACACGTATTGTTTTTTTTTTTGTAAAATCAATGAATATTGACAAAGATAAAACGCATCAAAACTCGGGAGTGGAGGCTTGTGACGTCAGAACGCACTAAAAATTATACCACAGCGTGACGTATTGAGAATTTCAAAAGCGTCGTACCTTTGTCAATTTTGGTTTACGTAATAAAAGCGGCTGCCTACCAGACCTCCACAAACCATTAACTGAGTAATACGGTCGACTCAGACATTCAAGGAAAATAGTTGTCTAGCTGATTAACTATGTTAATTTGACACGTTTTTTAGGGTTCCGTACCTCAACAGGAAATCGAGTTAAAATTAAAATCATATACTTTAATCCCTTGCTGTGAAAAAAAAAATCAAAATTCTAAATTAACGTAAAATAAAGATACGGCCGTTTATACCGTAAAAAAAGGATCTTTCGACACTCTCAAGGGAATCAAAATGTATAGGGTATTTCCCGTTGACCTAGAACCATGAAGTTTGGCAAGTAATAACGTCATAGACTACAAGTATAGAGAAAAATCTGAAAACTATACATTTGTAATTAAATTATAAAAAAAAAATGTTTATTTAAAGTAATATATGTACGGAACCCTCGGTGGGCGATTCCGACTCGATTTTTTTTTAAAGTAAATTACTGTGCCAGCTATATGTTATTAACATTTGCCATAGATACGATTAATATGAATAATTTTAAAAGGGAAGGAAAAAAAACCGCAAATAAAAATCTACGAATTTAACAGTAATGTGAACATACCTTTATTTTATAACAACACTTTTGCAAACTCGGTGATTTGCATATATTATATTTTGTGTTTGTGTATGCAGTGTCAAGTCAACATGAACAGACAGAAGGTTTACCCATGAACAAAATAAACAAAAGTAAATAAACAAAATAGTGGCCGCGCGCCGTTTGGTACTTAAGTGAAGTCGAAATTTTTCTACGCAACCTAAAAATTGGGTCGCTTAAAAAAAAACATGACGACTGTGAAGTATCAAGCAGTCTGATGAGTCTGAAATACGGCAATACCACCGACTGCATTGACAGTTTTGGGATTACTTAACTTTTTGGAACAAAGTTCCTTATCGCGTGTTGCGGAAACGGGCTGGACGGAAAAAATTAAGACCAAAAGTTGTAACGACACTTTTTGCTATAGTTGTAAGCCGTGCGGCGTGCGCGTGTTTCTCTGTCTGTCTGTCTCTCTCTCTCTCATAGAAAGCAAGCCAGTTACAGAATGGAATGGCATAGAATACACAAATCCGATCCTGCATGGAGTATTTAATCCCGATATGGTAGGGACTGACCATTGAGATGGCAAACAGTGGGTCATTAGTTGCCAACGATACGGTACCATCTTAGGGAAAAGGATAAAGTCGTAAAACACAGTCATGTTTCTAGTTTTATTACAATTCCTTCACTAGTTAATCTAAAGAAACTTCGTTCCATCCGGGTGTCCCTAAAAAAAAACTTGAGAGGTGTCACTCAAGTTTTTTTTTATTTATTTGAGATGGGTTTGGTCTTTTGACCTAGACTAGAGTCCAATCCCATCTCGATATACGATCGACTTTTTTTCCATAGAGCGAGCTTAGAGTGAACAGGCTCCTTCTGGGTAGGCTCGCTCCATCGTAGACTGTCTCTGACATAGACTGGAGTCAAGAGCAAACCCATAAAAAATAAAATAAATAAATAATAATAAATAAAGAGCCTGTTCGCGGTCGTAAGCATTAAAATGCATTTAAGAAGCAAATCCAAGCAACCTTACAGGATCAGCAAAATAATGTTTAGGAACAAGATGTGTTAAATAAATATTTGTTAATAATGTAAGCACACATATTTACTTTTTCTTTTAAACATTTTTAAATATTTATAAAAATCTAGATATGAGTTCTGGGACAAACACAGTATTAGTATTTTTTAATTGTATCGGTGTCTCTGGCTAGTTCTAAATGTTTCAAATTGTAATCAGTGGAGAACGTAGCGGGTAGCATAATTGTTTAAATTGTAATTTTTAAGAGATACCTAGTGACTGTTTTTTATTGTGCTACTGTTTGTTTTTCCTTAAATAAATAAATAAGCGTTCGGAAACAGAAGCAGGCAGAGGTTTCCACTCTTTTGCAGTGTGCGTTATGAAAGACGTTTGGAAACGCTTAGTGCAAATTGGCAGAATAGCAACAAGGTACCATGGTAACTTGCAGTGCTTCTGGATGTCCGATGGTAGAAGGGAGCCGAGCGAATGAGGAAGTTTTTCACTTAGGTACTAAATATCAGTGGATATCATAATTCCTATTTATATTCAGGCCCGGGTGTTATGCCGACACTTGGGGGAGGCTTACGTCCAGCAGTGGACGTCTTTCGGTTGATATGATGACGATGAAATATCAGTGAACCTTCTGCTCAAATATGTTCATATGTAAGGTGTCCCCACACTTTATAAACAGCTAGGTAGCTCATGACATCACATCCATACAGCCACAAACCGCAAAGTTTTTGTTTTTTCTTTAGCAAAATTATACAAGATTATGTATAAAATTGAATCATCAGTCCAATGACAATGTTTTTAATTTTAAATTGTAATTTATACTAATACTAGCGACCTGTCCCGGCTTCACACGGGTGCAAATTATAGACTAAAACCTTTCTCGAAAATAACTCTATCTATTGAAAAAATCCGTTGCGTAGTTTTAAAGATCTAAGCATACATAGGGACAGACAGACAGCGGAAGCGACTTTGTTTTATACTATGTAGTGATTATAAAGGTGAAGAATTTGTTTTTATTTGGATAAACGCGCTAATCTCAAGAACTCCTATTTCGAATTTAAAAATATTTAAGCGTTAGACACTCCATTTATTGAGGAAGGCTTATGACATTACGCTATCATCAAACGGAGCGGAGAATTAATGAAAAATGTAACACAGGCGGAGTTCCGCAGTTCATCTATACTAATATATAAAGCGGAAGGGTTTGTTTGTTTACTTGAACGCGCTAATCTCAGGAACTACTGTTCCGATTTGAAAAATTCTTTCAGTGTTAGATAGCCCATTTATCGAGGAAGGCTGTAGGCTATAATATATCATCACGCTAAGACCAATAGGAGCGGCGCAGAAATGAAAATTGTGACGCAGACGAAGTTGCGTGGGTCAATTAGCCTAGTATATGAAAGAGAATGACATAGATTAACATAGTCTATACGAATATTATAAAGAGGTAAAGTTTGTGAGTTTGTAGGAGGTAATCTCTGGATCTACTGAACTGATTATGAAAATTCTTTCACTTCAAAAGAAAGCTACGTTATTTGTGAGTGTTATAGGCTATATATATTAAACCCAAAAATACTGACGAAATGTACTACTCGTAGGTATACCAGTAGGTATATTTATAGCTTGTTTTTAGGGTTCCGAACAAAAAACGGAACTATTATAGGATCATTCGGGTGTCTGTCTGTCTGTCTGACACAGCCATTTTTCTCCGGGTCTACTGGACCAATTCCGTTGAAATTTGGTACACATATGGACTTCTGTGACCTAAACACGGACGCGTTACGTTTATTATTATTTATTTAGTATGGGGGTCACTTTTGGGGGTCTAACTAGAAAATTAAAAAGGTTTTTGAACAATATTGTGTGACATATCAAATGAAAGGGCTTAGGTACTGTGAGGGTTTTAATTTTTTTTTTCTAATTCTAAAATAAATGGCTTTGAAGTTATTCAAGAAATTAGGCGAAAAATTACCATTCCCCCCCCCTTATCTCCGAAAGTCATCATCTGCCTAGCCTTTTCCCAACTACATTGGGGTCGGCTTCCAGTCAAACTAGATTCAGCTGAATACCAGTGTTTTACGAGTAACGGCTGCCTACCAGACCTCCACAACCCATTAAATGGGTAACACGGTATTTCTTGGCAAGACTGGAGTCAGATTCACTGGCTTCTGACTATCCGTAACGACTGCCAAAGATCTACAAATGACAGCCGGGACCAACGGCTTAACGTGCTTTCCGAGGCACTGAGGAAACTCGGTATGCTCAGATGGTCACCCATCCACAGAACAACCTCGGCAATCGTCGCTTAACCTTAAAGATCGACCCGTGCGGCTTTTATTATTTAGCCACGAGCTCCTCTTTTTCCTCCTTCTTTATCTTATGTATGTATACAGAGAGAGAGCGTCCGACCACAGTCGGCTTCACTTAGGTATTTAAGAGTGCTGCCTCCACGTTTATCCATAGCTTCATGGTTGGAACGGTTCGTTAAATCTAGATACTATTTCTGGCTCGCTGATTGAAATGACAGATCGTAAATTACAACCAATACACGTATTTCAGGAAACTTTACAGTTCCGAAAACAAACATTCGAAGATTGTTTGTAGGAATCGTGATCAACAGTATGTTAATTTAACCAATAGGGAAGATGCAAATACAGAATTTATGAGAATTTTGTCAGTAAAATGTAAAAGAAGTATAAAATAAAGGCCATTGCAACGTTTTTATTTTGGTTAATATCGATTTTTAACAAAAATAAGGAATTAAAGTAACGTGAAACGGAACGTATTTAAAAACAACAATCAGCGTTTAGTGACGTATCTGCTGTTATGCCAACGAAAAGGCAACCTTATGTCTTAGAGTTAGGACAGTTCTTGACCAGTGATAAGACACTAGTGACGTCATCGTCCATTTTCGCGCGAACCTTTAAACTGTCGGTTTAAAAACGCAATTTTGGCAATAAATTAAAGCGTTTTCATTTCTTATTTATGTGGTGGTCTATTCTAGATGGAGTTCTTTAAAATTAAAGCAAAAATGGAAATGTTGCATGTTTCCTATTGATTAATTTTTAGCAGAAAACTAACAGCAGTAGCCAAGAGACTAAACAAAGATAAATGCACGGGTCCATAGAATAGAATACACCTTGTTCTGTACACCACATAAGTACAGAAAAGCTCTGATGATGAACATTGCATAGAGTGACACAATGGGCGGCTTTTTCCAATATAAGCAACGCTTACCGAGGTCGTGGCGTTTTTCTGGTGGTCGCCACTGCTGATTCTGGCTTTCAAGAGTTGCAGTGGTTGGGAATGTGTGGCGGGCTTGACCCATAATCTTGACCATAGCTTTGAATTTAGAAACGCTAAACAATTTTTTTTATCTTTATTTATCAATTAAACAAAACACATTACAGAATTATTTATATCAAATAGCAACCAAAAACCACTAAGGTTTAAACCCGTGCTATTAAGAGTCTATCAGTATATTACACAAAACGCTAAATAATACTTAAATAATATTCTTTAAGCTTAAATTTTATATTCTTATCTGTGGAATTCTTATCTTTTATATTAATTGCGTGGAGGTTTCGTCAGACAAGCCGAATTTTTAATTGATATTACAATAATAATTATATCTATTACTCCCACATCGAGTAAAGACAAGATAAGTTATTTTCAAGCAATTAACTTTTCTAATTATCTTAGACAGAACTCCTACATTTTGTTGAAACAATAATTTTTTTGTCTGGTTTTTAGGGTTTTAAAGTCCGTCCGTCCGTTTGCCACAGCTTATTTTCTCCGAAACTATTGGACGAATCGGACCAGAAAGTCCATATGTGTACCAAATTTCAACAGAATAGATCCAGTAGTTTCAGATAAAATTGGCTGAGACAGACGGACGGACAGACAGACCAAACGGAAACCGACTGAAAGGGCTCTGTATTTCCATACAGGGTTTCAGAACCCTAAAAATACCTACTTTATAAAAAAAAAACAATAATATTGTAATGAATTGATGATATGAATTGGTGGAATAGCAATAAGGTAGGGATGATAAGTTGCAGTGCGTCTGGATGTCCGATGGTAGAAGGGGGCCAGTGGAATGAGGTCGTGGAGTTCTTGAGCACACTCACCGAAGTACAATCTGTAGAAGACCGACAAGCAGGCAACCTTACGGCGATGAGCCAAGCTGTGTAGCTTGGCATCTACAAGTTTTACGTCGCCGATGAGCCTCTTAGCTCTGCGTTCCACCAAGTCGAGTGCAGCAAGCTGGTATTTAGCTGAGTCATCCCAAAGATGGCTGCAATGCTCCATGCAGGATCAGACTTGTGCTTTGCACAGAGTCCAGCTGTCCAGGCCTAAAGTAGCGCTTCACTCTATTTAAGATGCCCAGCTATTTGGCCGCAGTTTGGGCTTTGGAGTCGATGGTGGCGCCGAAGTTGAGACTGGATGTCAACTCCATGCCTAGGAGCTCGAGCCGATCAGTCACAGGAACAGATGTACCCCGAAAGGTACATCTGTTCCTTTTAACGGTAAAAAGAACATGACAATATCATGTACATTGTACATTATATATTATCATGTACAACACTGTACTAACATGACCTTTGTTCCACAAACAAGCCATGTTTTGTTACAAATCCTGCCAAGGTAATTTCATATTTGTTTTAAAACTTACTCTGTATGCTGTACCTGTTATAATTACAACTTTTAAGGTCACATTAAGGCGGAGATACCTGAGAGTAGCTGATTATAAAATGAGAATCACGTCGAAACGGTTAATCGTATTTTATTTGAAAAAATATATGTTACATTGAACTATTTACCAGGTCGTGGCTAAATAATAAGAGCCGCACGGGTTGATCTTGAAGGTTAAGCAACGCTTGCTAAGGTTGGTCTGTGGATTGGTGACCATCCTAACATACCGAGTTTCCTCCGTGCCTCGAAAAGCACGTTAAGCCGTTGGTCCCGGCTGTCATTTGTAGATCTTTGGCAGTCGTTACGGATAGTCAGAAGTCAGTAAATCTGACTCCAGTCTCGCCAAGAAATACCGTGTTACCCAGTTAATGGGTTGTGGAGGTCTGGTAGGCAGCCGCTCCACGTAAAGTACTGGTATTCAGTTGAATCCGGTTTGACTGGAAGCCGACCCCAATGTAGTTGGGAAAAGGCTTGGCAGATGACATTGTACTATTTTCTTAACAATTTGATATAAATGACAATTTTAACTTTTATTCGTACAACATAGTCTAATTAATATGTAAAGTTATGTCTAACACGGACATAAAAACAACAATCGTATTAAAACCGCCGGGAGTTTTTAATGATATTTCTTTTTCTATCTAGTATATTAAAAAAAGGTTGCAGCTATCCGGCAAGGAATTCCACTCACTAACTGTACGTAAAATGACATTCCCAAAAATATTTTTACACGAACAGGGAATATGCATAAAAACTAATTTATCATCTAGACAGTTTATCTAAAAATTAACAAAAATAGAATACTAACAGTGAACATAAAATCAAAATTACTGGAAAAACGAAGGAGATATTACAATTATTTTAAACAAATGTATTTCCCTCTTGCGAACACGCTGTTTGCTATGGCAGCTGTATAGGCGTCATAGACGATGACGTCAAAGTTTACATCGGACTTCTCTTTCTAATTATAATCTTTGAAGCTTTATAACTTCATCGCTGATGAAGGTATTTAAAAATTAATTTTATGATTGTTTACTAGAGCTAATAATTATTTAATTTTGTAAATAAAAAAATCGCATGCATATTCGCTATTCTACAATTTTAACGACAGCTGGTATCAAAATACTTTTGCGATAAACCTAATAAATTATTTATCGAGTATTATATTGCTCACCAGGTTGATCAAACAAAATCAAAAGTCGTTTATTCAAATTAGGCTTAGAGCCAGCACTTTCTGAACGTCAAATTTTACAAAAGACAGCCCCCCAAAACGCCCGCCCGTCACCACTTCCTAGTGGCCAACAAACTCCCCAGCAACACATCTGTCTGATTCGTTTTAACAACCTGAATTTATACAATAAGTATACAACGTAATCAAACTTTAAAACGAAAAAACAAGATAATAATAAGCAAATATTGTTTATCACTTGTTAGCTAAAAGTAAATAACTACTTAAAAAAATGGATTTACCCACATAGTCAGATAAATAATGAAATAATAATAAAAATCATCATCTGCCTAGCCTTTTCCCAACTATATTGGGGTCGGCTTCCAGTCAAGCTGGATTTAGCTGAATACCAGTATTTTTCGTGGAGCGGCTGCCTACCAGACCTGACCAGACCATTAATTGGGTAACACGGTACTTCATGGCAAGACTGGAGTCAGATTAACTGGCTTCTGACTATCCGTAACGACTGCCAAAGATCTACAAATGACAGCCGGGACCAACGGCTTAACGTGCTTTCCGAGGCACGGAGGAAACTCGTTAAATTAAGATGATCACCCATCCACAGACCAACCTTGGCAAGCGTTGCTTAACCTTGAAGATCGACCCGTGCGGCTGTTATTATCTAGCCACTTACCTATATTAAATTGATAACAGTGTAAGCTCTAATATAAGCCTTTTAATCAACATTTTTGGTACAATTACCTGCTTAGTACCTTTTGACGTACATACAGCATAATTTGACATAATTCATGCTGGCCTATCCATTGAAATTGTAATAACTACTTCCGGTACTATACGGAAGTCGTTTGTTAGGCCATATAACAGAATTATTAGGTACATAAACGTTATAAAACTGTTATAATATGACAAAAGTATAAAATTAGAATTTTAAATACACAAATTATCATCAGCTAGCTCCCTGCCCTTAATCCCATGTTACTCGGGGTCGGAGCAACACGTTTTTTACCCGAATGCGCCAGAAGGAGGGTTACGTTTTTAAAATGTAATTCATTACAATCATCATCTGCCTAGCCTTTTTCCCAACTACAAGTATATTGGGGTCGGCTACCAGTCAAACCGGATTCAGCTGAATACCAGTATTTTACGTGAAGCGGCTGCCTACCAGACCTCCACAACCCATTAAATGGGTAAAACGGTATTTCTTGGCAAGACTGGAGTCAGATTTACTGGCTTCTGACAATCCGTAACGACTGCCAAAGTTCTACAAATGACAGCGGGGACCAACAGGCTAACGTGCTTTCCGAGGCACGGAGGAAACTCGGTATGTTAAGATGGTCACCCATCCACAGACCAACCTTGGCAAGCGTTGCTTAACCTTGAAGATCGATCTGTGCGGCTGTTATTCTTTAGCCACGAGCTCCTCAATGTAATTCACTACAATGTATGTAATAAAAAAATTGACTTTTGTAAAAAACCCGACCGCTAAAAACGACTAAGAAGTTCGAGTCAAGTCGCCACCAACTGCATCAGACTGCTTGAAAAGCGACTTGTTCCTACATTCTTTCCCGTCAGCCGCCACGCTGTCTATAACTCCCTTTCTCTTTCATACTCGTATCGCTCCTCACACAATACATCAATCTTTTCTTTGATCTTCCTCTCCCTCTCCATTGATCCACATTTATAATTTATACACAAATTATTTCACGTATCTCTCATTCCCTCTTTATATTTGTAGAAACCGTATCCTACAAAGTTCTACAAAAGCCTCTAGTTCAGATATACTCAACATGAGGCCCGCAGGCCGCATGTGGCCCGCCAAGCTTTTCCTGTAGCCTAAGGCCTCTGCCTCGAGTTTTGCGGGCAGCGGGGCGGCGGCGCGGGAGCGGGGCGGGAAACGTAGACCCGTTCTCGAAACCAGCGGACAGATCGTGCGGTACTATAGCAGCGTAGTGTTGTGTTCGTGGTTATGTCGTCGAGATATTTTTTTTATTCGCGAACGAAATGTCTAAACAACGGCGACGACTTTTTTTTTAATTCAAATATATTCCTAACGCTCGATTTATTGTGGGCAAAAAAAGAAAATAAATTCGGCGGTCACCGCTTGACTGGAGTGCATCGCTCGATTTCCGCTCCCGCGCCGCTGTTTTCGAGAGCCGGTCCATTTGATTTTACACATTGGATCCTGCCGCTCCCGCGCCGCCGCCGCCGCAGCCCGCTCCCCGCAAGATTCGAGGCAGAGGCCAAACATATGATTGGTGCTATATTTAGTTGAAACACTAACAGATGTGCATTTTCTATAATGTGCTGATTCACTTCTTGGCGATGTACTGAGACAATTCCTCACCCACTATCAACGTGAAAAGTTGGGCTTTGCCATATACGAGTATGAAAACGGTCCTTTCTCAAATGGTTAATGTATCGGACGTCTGTATCAACCAGGCATCCAGAAACCGTAGGCTATGTAACCTCAGAATCTGTCGATACCCAAACCACTTACGTAGCGCAGCACTACCTAAACGCTGTCGCAGCTGTCATTGTCATGCAGATATCAATGACAGCTGTCAAACGCAAGTCCCGAAGGTCGATTGGATCCCTATTTCAATTTGCGTACAATTACATAAGTTGGGAGGATAGTGTAATGTGAATAAACGATGAGAATTGCTAAGTTCGTTGTATTTTAAGATACTTACAATTTTTTTTTTTTTTTACTATTTGTAGGCACGCGTTTGACCACTATCTCACCTGATGTTAAGCGATGATGTGGTCGAAGGTGGAGCACGCTTGCCTAGAAATAATCTATTCACTCTTGACTTAAAGACTCCCAGGTTGTAGCTATCAGGAGACACAGACTCCGGCAGGGAATTCCACTCCTTAGCTGTACGCATTATGAATGTGTTCCCAAAACGTTTTGTGCGTGTGGGTAGAATTTTTTTATGGTTCCGTAAATTCGTACGTAAAACGGAACCCTTTTTCTAAGGAACGTGTTTTATTTTCGGATGTGAATTCATCAAATGACTACTTCCGCGAGCGGAGCGGTAGGGAGTGTCAGACTCTTACTGACTAAAACCCATCCGTGTTCCTCCTAAAGCCCTTTGCGTTCCAGGGCCGCGGTGACTCTCGCGTACAATTCCACAATCTCAGGAACGTGTGGATAAATCAAGTTGAAACTAATATCAAAGATCTGTGGATCACTGCGGGTGGCGAGGGCCTACCGCTCGGTGGGCTTCTCGGCGGCGTGAGCTCTGGCGGGCACCCGTCCTTGGGAGTTGGAGGCGTGGGTGCTTGCCAGAGTGTACGAGTGGACGGTGCGGCGAAAGGCTCTAGGCGAGCGCCCCGTCGCGGAGGAGCGGGAGGCCGTGCGGCGAGAGGCAAGGGACGCTATCGTCGTCCATTGGACAGAGGACCTCGCCACCGCCACCTTTGGCCGCCGTACATTGGACGCGCTCGATCCGGTCCTGCGAGACTGGCTCGAGCGCTCCCATGGTTTCCTCTCATTCCGTCTGGTGCAGGTGTTGTCAGGCCACGGCTGTTTCGGCAAGCACCTGCACCGGATTGGGAGGGAGGAGACCCCGGCGTGCCATGACTGCGGCGCGGCGGAGGACACGGCTCAGCACACCCTCGAGGTGTGCCCGGCTTGGTCTAAGCCGCACCGCAGTCTAACTGCGGAGATCGGACAGGACCTCTCACTTCCCGGCGTGGTCAACGCCATGCTGGAGAGTGAGGGGTCCTGGGCAGCTGTCGCCTCTTTTTGTGAGGATGTCATCTCGCAAAAGGAGGCGGCGGAGCGCGCGCGGGAGGACGACTCTCTCGCTGCGCCGCTCCGAAGGCGAAGAAGAGGTCGGAGAAGACGTCGTCTTCTCCCTCCTCATGGTGGTGATGGGCGGGCGATAGGCGCGGGGGCGCCTCCGCCCGCATTGCACTCCACACCACCTTCGCTGGTCATTCCCAGCCCTCCCCCTTAACGGGGAGGACGTGAGGGGCCCGCCGTTTTAGGCGGGTTGTCGTCGGAGGAAGACCGGACGCCAAGGCTGCGCCAATCTCCCAGTCCTCTTTCACTTGGACGATGCGGGAATGCCGCTGGGTTATTTTAGTGGGTATACCGGGACTGCCCGGGGAGTCCCACATACCCCTCCCATTCCCCCGATGGGAGGGTATGCGTAATGCATTTTGACCCAGCTCAAAAAAAAAAGAAAGGTTGGTCTGTGGATGGGTGACCATCTTAATATAACGAGTTTCCTCCGTGACTCGGAAAGCTCGATAAGCCGTTGGTCCCGGCTGTCATTTGTAGATCTTTGGCAGTCGTTACGGATAGTCAGAAGCCAGTAAATCTGACTCCAGTCTTGCCAAGAAGTACCGTGTTACCCAGTTAATGGGTTGTGGAGGTCTGGTAGGCAGCCGCTCCACGTAAAACAACTGGTATTCAGCTGAATCCGGTTTGACTGGAAGCCGATCCCAACATAGTTGGGAAAAGGCTAGGCAGATGATGACTCACAGTACCGCATACCTTCTATATACTAATAATATAAAGCTGAAGAGTGCATTTGTTTGGTTGAACACGCTAATCTCAGGAACTACAGGAGCATTACCAGTCGCTTTGAGAATCGTTAGTCGTCATTAGTGTTGCCCAAATGCAAGAACAAGACGAGACTTAGCCAGTCTTGGTCTTGGTCTTGCGCCAATACACCTGGTCTTGGTCTTGGTCTTGGTCTTGCGTTCCCAGTCTTGGTCTTGGTCTTGGTCTTGCAGCAAGAGTCTTGCAAGTCTTGCAATTACCTATTAGTCTATTACTATTTATTAAAGTTTACTTTAAATCTTAGAAAAACGTATTAGAATTGGAACATTGTGAGCTTGAATTAACATAGCCATAGTAAAGATCAAGCAGATTAATAAATAACTGAAGATTTGATAAGAAATTCGAAAA
This sequence comes from Lacanobia oleracea, assembly GCA_950371165.1. Taxonomy (NCBI): domain Eukaryota; kingdom Metazoa; phylum Arthropoda; class Insecta; order Lepidoptera; family Noctuidae; genus Lacanobia; species Lacanobia oleracea. The sequence continues at coordinate 7,132,357 of OX493411.1, forward strand.
ATCAACTGACCTATACAGGGTGTCCGGGACATCGTAACGCAAACTTCGCGAAAAGGCTACACCTGATGCCACTAATCAAATTGTGGAAGTCATTAATCTCGCTAATGATCGGTTACAGAAATTGTCATTTTTTGCGTCTCATAGAATTCCTAAGCGTACCTACCTATACACCGAACTGTTACACCTAACTACTCAGTGAAATAGCGCTAAGTCCTAGCTGCAAGACGCAAGAGTCTTGCAGGCTATGTCTTGTTCTTGCTCAAGTCTTGCACGGTCAGTCTTGGTCTTGGTCTTGCTAAAAATACGCGGTCTTGTTCTTGGTCTTGGTCTTGCAAAAACGCAAGAACAAGACCAAGACTGCAAGACCAAGACTGAATTTGGGCAACACTAGTCGTCATTTATTTTCACTGTCTGTATACTTAGCATGTATCTATTTCAAATATCTATTATATTATAATTATTTATAGTTTGTTTTAATTTAGTTTGTATTTCTTTTTTTTACTCCAATGACAGCCCCATTTCATGTCCGGACAAATACTTTCCATCCTAGGTTGTCCGGAAGAGATCGCGGAATGCGATAAGACCGCCCATTTTATGTGTTTTAGTTTCAAGTTTCCTTTTGTATTACTTTTGGTGTATGTACAATAAAGCGTATAATAAATAAATATTTCAGTGTTAGATAGCCCATTTATCGAGGAAGGCTATACATAACATCACGCTACGACCAATAGGAGCGGAGCTTTTATGAAAAATGTGACACAGACGATGCTGCGCGAATCTTTAATGTCGGACTAGTTACGAAATTAACTAAAAATCCTTGACAAAACCATCCATACTCCATATGGCCTTACACATCAAAACCGGATGTATGTAGATACTATGTATTATCATATTATAGAGCTGTACCAATGGTCTGTTTCGTCATACAATGACGATTGTGTAATATTATATGTTGCAAAATAGATTAAAAATAGTAGGTATGCTAAATGCTTGTTATTAGCAGTCACACAGATAAAATCTTGTTGTACCTACGGTAAATATTGATGCACTGATTGTTAGAAGATTTTGTTGAAACGCTGCGTTACATTTACGTTCGTTATAGTACCTAGAATGGATCAAGGGACACAGTGAATCTCGAGGCAACGACGCTGCGGATGAACTCGCCCGAAGGGGGTCGAGTATGTCAGCGATTTGACCTGAACCCATCGTGCCGCTGCCTTTCGGGTACTTACGCAATCTGGTAAGGAAACGCACCGGAGATAAACATCACAAGCTATGGATTGACCATAGTGAGTGTAGGCAGGCCAAAGAGGCACTTCCCTCTATAGATGGCCGATTCACAAAATAAGCCCTAAGACTGACTAAACAACAGTTGCGTTCAGTCACAGCCGTAACAACTGGCCACGGGTCTTTTAATAAACATCTCTATGCTATAGGAGTCACTGACAGCCCGCTATGCAGAGCCTGCATGGAGGAGAATGAGACAGCAGCACACCTGCTTCTAAGCTGCCCGGTAGTCGCGGATTACAGGGCAAAGTACTTCGGAAACCCAGGTACCCTCTGCGAGATAGTTGGTAACACCAAGGCGTTGCTGGCCTTCCTTGGGGAGCTGGGGTGGATCGAATGCCACAATTGTCCCACCTGCACGCAAAATACGCGCTTAGTCGTGGAGTTGCGGAAACCAGCCCGATTTACATAGATACATAGTACCTAGAAATGTTCTATAAAGATAAAATAAATATGAATCTGTTCTATGTAGCACCACACACACATAATATCATTAGCTCCAGAAATTGCGCATAAATATTCTCTAGCTTTATACTTACTGGTAAATTTTTACCTATACAAAGATTACTCCCCACGCTAATATTTTTTAATTGAATTTGTGTATACCTATACCAAATATTGTAAAACTTTTATTTAAAATGAAAAGAGTAAGTATAGAGTTCTCCATTAAACCCTTTACAACACATCTAGTCCAGTTTCTTTCTGTTTTTTTTCCTTTTACTGTGACTGTATTGATCAGTGGAACACTTGTGATTAACACTGACCACCGGTGACTCCCTGCCACTGCTGGTAGGTGGTCGCTTACCAATGGTGGTTGACGCTAACGACCTGTGAGTGTCGCTTACTACTTTTGGTATCGATCTTACTATTCCTATCGATTTTGCGCAGTGGCAATCACAACTGTTAATACAGTTGTCATACGTGACGTATTCGTATCCGATCGGTGCTACTGTCACTCAACTGTCAACAGTCAGTTAACTGTCAATTCATTTATCGTTCCCGCCACCTCTCGCGGAGAATCAAAATTCGTTACATCGATATTCTGCTCGGGAATGCCCTTGAGCATCACGCGACCATCATATCAACTCAACTGTGGTGAAATCCTCGAAAGGCAGGTCAACGTCAGCAGATTTGGCAGACCAGATACGTTACGTATTGTAGTGTGTCATTGCTGAATTTCATAAGAACATCGTATTCGTCTGATCGATCCAGACCCTCGGTCTGTCCTAAATGTGTGGTCTTACTCATCGGATCTAGTAATTTTATCACGACGACAAAACCGTTTAAACTAGCGTTTCCAATCTAAATCTTCTCTAACACTACACCAACACGCCTGCACTTGGCCAATGCTTGCTGTGCTGTCACTAGTGATTAGTGATTGCTCCCAGTGATTATTGACAGCCACAAGTATTACTTGTAGGTGCCTCTAAGCACTGACCAATGGTGAGTATCACTAACCACCGTCAGGTGTCACTAACAACTTTTGGTGGTCGCTTTTAGTTACCGTTTTAACAAGCGTTTCCAATCTAAATCTTCTCTAGTACTACACCATCACGCCTGCACTAGGCCACTGCTTGCTGTGCTGTTGCTAGTGATTAGTTATTGCTCCCAGTGATTATTGACAGCCACAAGTATTACTTGTGGGTGCCTATAAACACTGACCACTGGTGAATATTACTAACCACTGACAGGAGTCACTAACTTCTTTTGGGGGTCGCTTTTAGTTACCGTTTCAACGAGCTTCTACTATCTAAATCTTCTTTAGCACTACACCATCACACCTGCACTAGGCCTCTGCTTGCTGTGTTGTCGCTAGTGGTTAGTGATTGCTCCCAGTGATTAGTGACAGCCACAAGTATTACTTGTCGGTGCATCTAAACACTGACCACTGGTGAATATTACTAACCACTGACAGTTGTCACATCACTGACAGATGTCAGTAACCACTTTTAACTCCGCTTTTATTAAGTGTTTCCTATCTAAATCTTCTCTAGCACTACACCATCACTAGGGAGCGATACCCCTGTAGGAACAGGGGGTAACCATTTCTCACCAGTCCTGACAGTCTTGCTGGCGACATACACATTCTGCGATGTGAACCTCTCATCGCGACGCTCCAAGTTACTCGCTTTAAAACTAACCGAGGGTAGTTTGTCATAGAGTATCACTGAGTACCTGTCAGGTGTTATTATTAGTTGCGGGTATATAGCTTTCTAATTCTATGCTGGAATAGTCGCATCCCTTGAGAATATCCTTATCGTAAGTGTAGCAACCACCTCTGGCCAGGAATAGCTATTAGCGGTCAGTGACGGCCACTGGTGAATTAAACTAACCACTGGCAGTTGTCACTAACCACTAGCAGTTGTCACTAAGCACTGACAGGTATCACTAAGCATTGACAGGTTATCACTAACCACTGACAGGTGTCACTAACCACTGACAGATGTCATTAACCACTGACAGATGTCACTAAACACCGACAGGTGTCACTAACTACTTTTGTTGGTCGCTTTTAGTAACCATTTTAACTAGCGTTCTCTATATAAATCTCTAGCATTACACCATCTCCCTCACAGGGGGCAGTCAGTCCTCACCAGTCCTGACAATCTTGCCGGCGACATACACATTCTGCGATGTGAACCTCTCATCGCGACGCTCCAAGTTACTCGCTTTAAAACTAGCCGAGGGTAGTTTGTCATAGTCTATGACTGAATACTTGTCCGGCGTGATTATTAGTTGTGGGTATAGAGATTTCCTATAAAAGTCGAAATAATGAATAGGGTATTTTATTCAAAAATCTAATTAGTCCCGTCAGATACATTACCAAAAAATATTGGACACGTATTTTTTTCTTTTTTCGCGTTAACGAAAACGCACTCTGAGTTGAAAACTCGTGTGACGTCACTTTTCAGTACACTCGTATACCTGAACGTGACGGTTCGAGCCCCCGCTCTTGATCTTTGACGCGCTTTATCTCCATATTTTTTTATCGATTTGAAATGGCAAAAACCGGCCAAGTGCAAGTCTGATTCTCACACACACAAAGGGTTCCGTACCATGTCCATAAACTGAAAAAAAAAAAACACCATTTCTTATATGGGAAGCCCCCTTTAATTTTTAATTTCATTTAATTAAAATATTATTATTAAAATTTGTTGTGACAGCAGCGGCAACAGAACACATTCTATGAAAATTTTAATGACAGAACACATTCTATGAAAATTTTAACTGTCTAGCTATTGATAAAACCCGCTGACAGACAGACAGACAGACGGACGGACGGACTGCGTTAGGGCTCCGTTGGTTACCCATCAGGTAAGGAACCCTAAAAATACGTGTCCAATATTTTTTGAGAATTTAATTATTATATTTTCTGGTCTAGTGAGAGTTGAAAACGAGTCAAACCTACCGATATTCCTCTCTAGCCTCATCACTAGAAGACGAAGTATACTCCCTGACTCTCTCAACAGATGGCGCTGTTTTAATTATAATATTCTCAGGCGTATCACAAATTACTTCAGAGCCTTTATACTTCTTTTTGGACTTGACAAAGACATCATCGTTTTCAGAATCCGTTTTGACACCAGACTCCCTCAATTCACTAATTCTTTTCTGGCTAAAAGTCAACGGGGTAGAACTTCGACGCTTCGGGAATGTGGACATGAATTTCATGAAATTCTCTTCAATCATTGATGTCGGCGAGATTTTGTCTTTAGAACGATCTCCCAAGGGAATTTTCGGTAGTTCAAGACACTTTAAAATCGGAGATTTTTTAATTTCAAGCTTGTAAGGGCTCGAAGCTAAGCTCTTACTCATTTGTTTTTTAACTGTCGGTTCTTTTTCCATTCTCATTGAAGATGTAGAGGCAGTATTGCGACCTAGATGCGTCTCTTTCTTTCTCAAGAAGTCTAAGAATCTGCTGTCCTTTTCTGGCGATGGCGGATCGCTAGAATCATGGTCTTTGGATAAAATCTCTATGGATTCCATGAATTGCGCCCACTTTGTTTTTCGAGTCTTCGCTTTTTTTTGCACTTGGTATGCAACTTTTCTATCGACATTCGATCTTTTAGGGGAGTAATCCGATATCGACATTAGAGGTGAGCTACAGGATGAGGGCTCAGATATTTTTAGCACTATTTAGCGTAACGTGCAAAGGGAGGGTAGTTGGAAAAAAAAAATAAAAAGTTACCTTGTGTTGTTGTTGCTTAGATCTCTAAATAGTCGCTTGAACAGTAATTTTGTGAGTAAAATTTTATAACCAATTAAAAAATATATGAGAAATTGTTAAAATTTCAATACCAATATTTCTTTTTAAATATTAACCTCCAATCCAAAAACTCAAATAGTAGAAAATAATTAATTTTGTCACACATCCAAAAAATCTGCATTGTGGCAACATATAATGGCTCATTTACATTGTCGTTTTGACCGATTCGGTTGCAGCAAGGGTAAACTGGTTTTCGGTTAGCCGTATTCGGCCGCAAACCGTTTTCGGTGACTGGACACGCCAATCATTGTTCGGCTGAATGCGACCGCCGAATCCGGTAAACCGAAAACGTAACGTGTCGAATTCGGTGACCGACTTATCGCAAGCGTCCCTATTCGATTAATCAATTCAGTTAAACCGAATGCGGTCGCCGTATTCGGTGGCCGGTTTAATGTAAACGCATCATAACGATGATCGTAAGAAAAAGTTGATCACCTTTAGGTAAACAAATCAGTACAATTTCAAGTAATAACGCCGCCACAAGAACACAGAACGTATTTACACAAAACGAAGTAATCGATTACCGACCTTAAACTATTTCCTTAATATCGAAAATCGGTTACTTGTTTTGTGTAGATACGACCGTTCTTTTTTGTGACGGCAGAATAGTACATCTAGACTTACCGTGTTCATTGAAATGACTTATCTACACAATCGATTACCGACCTTAAGCTATTTCCTTAATGTCGAAAATTGGAAACTTCGTTTGGTGCAGATACGACCATTTTTTAGTACTACATCTAGACTTACCGTGTTCATTGAAATGCTTCTCTAAGTCTTCATGCGATAGGTTTGTTTGAGTGGCCGGCGAATCCGCTGCTACAGTCTGCTCGGGCCGTGAACGGGAACATCTAAAGCAAAAGATTATATTGTTATTGTGAGAAAACTGGTCATGTGTGATTCAGTACGTAGACACTGCTACAAAAAAAAAAATGCATAAACAAAAAAGACGTAGAAGGAAACAGTAGCATTTTCAACTGTAAAAAATGACATGTATAACGCAACTAGAATGTTGGCATTATTTCTCACCTTTAGTAGGTAGTATTACCCACCTTGGGCAACATTACCCACCTTGGGCAGGTTTGCCTATCAACATTACCCGCTGTTAGCAGTATTACCCACCATTGGTACCATTACCGCCATTACATTTTTTTTTTTTTTTTACTATTGATAGGCATGCGTTTGACCACTATCTCACCTGATGGTAAGCGAGGATGTGGTCGAAGATGGAGCACGCTTGCCTAGAAATAACCTATTCACCCTTGATTTAAAGACTCCCAGGTTGTAGCTATCAGGAAACACAGATACCCCGTCTTGTCAATCTTTCTTTTCGACTTTATATAGTATTACTTGATGTAATTTGTGGTGATGAAATAAACAGTTTTTATTATTTTATTCTTTATAATTACCCCCATTGGGCAACATTACCCTCTCTTGGCCATATAACACACTTTAGGGAAATATTACCAACGGTCAGCAATATTTTATTTTTTACTATGCTGCCTGCACCAAGTTTGGCGACTGTCATCAGTAGATGTCGCTACTACTAAGATTAGACCAGTACATTACCTAATTCTTAGTTTAATTTAAACGGTGTGTTTTTATATTGTACTCACACCATAATTTACATAATGTTTCTATACGTGAGGATTTGTTATTGGCTTGCTGGTGACTACGGTTTCCTATTTTGTTTGTCTTTATTAGCTGTAAGTCCTCTATGTACTAAATAAATAAATAGCATTGCTGCATTGTAAGGCTATCTCTAAGCCGTCTAACAGTGACCGTCCGTCTGACACAGCGCGCGAAAGACCAGATGCGCAGTCAGTAAGGGAACAAATTACCTGATTTATGGCAACATAATCCTACGTCTTATAATATTATCCACCTTGAGCATCATTACCCACCTTTAGGTAATATTGCCTGCTGGTGGCAATATTAACCACTATTGGTACCATTACCCTCTCTTGGGCAAAATTATCCTCTCTTGGCCATATAAGACACTTAAGGGAAATATTATATACCGTCAGCAATATTCTAATTTTTTTATTATGCTGTATGCAGCAAGTTTAGAGACTGTTTCAGTAGATGTCGCTACTAATGTAATAAGGAACCAGTACATTACCTGAGCATAGCATTGCTGCATCGTAAGGCTAGTTCTAAGCCGTCTAACCAACAGTGACCGGCCGCTTGAGACGGAGCTCGGAAGATCAGGTGTGCAGTAGGTAGGGGCTGGACTACAGCTCCTGTAGACAAACAAAAACACATATGAAACAACACTTTGTCCGCGACTTCGACTTTTTCTAGAAATAAATGTTACTCAGGGATAATAAAGCATTCTGATGGTGAAAGAATTTTTGAAATCCGTCCAGTAGTAGAACTCAACACCATACACTGCGATTGCCAACCCGCCTGCCAAGCGTGGCGATTTCGGCAACCCCCCCCCCCTTTTGGGGAGGCCTATGTCCAGCAGTGGACGTCTTTCGGCTGATATGATGATGATGGTCCAGTAGTAGGGAAGCTACATACATTCAGCTTTCTACCACCAGTGGTGCCACCTGTGCGTTTTCTGTCAGTCAATCACTCAATCTGTCAGAAACGGAAGAATTTTATATGCAGGGTTATTTATAAAACACCAGCAACCCCTTAGGCAGTGAAAGTACACTTGATTATAAACAACTTTTACCTTGAGACCAACCCCGAAAACTAAACAGCCGATATTTTGGCTGTTTCATACATTTTCATTGGTAACAGCTGACATTTTTTTTTTTAGTTTTCGGGGTTTACGAATAACCCTGTATATTGATTACAAGATAAGGTATCGCCAACTTCTGGCGAGTAGGTGGAACTAACAGAGCCACTTCTTGGTAAATAAGAGAAACTTCCTCTCAACAGCAGAAGATTCTGATGCTGTAGTATGACTTTTTTAACGTGCGAGATCACGTTAATTGTCATTGAAATGGGATAAGAGCCGTCTGGAACGGAAAACCACTTATTTAAATGACCCAAGTTTTTACGTTAACACGATCGAGTACGTTTAAACTTCGCGTTGAGAAGGGTCTGCAGCGGTCTGGATACATTAGGCACGTCATATAAATAGTGCCAAATCCCTTACCGATGGTCTCGTTTTGAGTAAGACTGTGCCTACTACTCACTGCCGTCAATATAACGCAATGTGACTATACTTCAGACTAGTGAGCATAACACCAGCTGTTGAGTAAATCAAGTACTGCTCAATTTAAGGGTAAAATAACTCTATTGTAGGGTAAAATTAATCATTAATGAGCAATATTATCGTACAATAGAGATATATTACACTTAAATTGTGCAATTTACCTATGCTGAGCACTATTATACGATTTTGAGCATTATTTCCCCCAGCTGAGTATTATTACCCGCTCGTAAGCAATATTACCCAACACTGGGCAATATTACTCACTGCTCTAGGTACCAATTGTCTCGTTGTGTGGGCCCCGCGGTACCCAGATGCTCTTCTCGAGAGGATGGTTCAACTTGAAGCAGAAACCGTCATTTTTGCTAGGACGCTCTATAACTTGGCAAGACATGAATATACTGACCTACCTCACAGACTATATCTACCTCACACTGCCGTTAATATAACACTAGCCATGTGTCTATACTACCGACTAGTGCGCATAACACCAGATATTGCGTAATATTACTATTAATTTAAACAATATTACTATACAATTGAGCAATATTACCCATTAATTGAGCAGTACTATCCTATGCTGAGGAATATTATCCGCTGATGAGCACTATTATACGATGTTGTGCACTATTACCCCAACTAAGCTAAATTAACCGCTCGTGAGCAATATTACCCTATAATTGAGCAATATTACCCTTAAATTGAAAAGTATTATCATATGTTTAATAAAATTATCCGTCTTTGAGCACTATTACCCTCATCTGAGCTTAAATACCCCCTCGTGTGTAATATTACCCACTGCTGTACGTACCGATTGTCTCGTTGTGTGGGCCCCGGGGCGCCCAGATACTCTGCTCGAGAGGATGGTACAACTTAAAGCAGAAACCGTCCTTCTTGCTGGGACGCTCTATAACTTGGCAAGACGTGAGTAGAACTGTGCCTACCCAATGGCTACTCTGTAAAAAGAAAAATTATGGTTAATACTAGCCTTAAGCTAGGAGATCGTGGCTAAATAATTACAGCTGCACGGGTCAATCTTTAAGGTTAAGCAACGCTTGCCAAGGTTGCTCTGTGGATGGGTGACCATCTTAACATACCGAGTTTCCTCCGTGCCTCGGAAAGCACGTTAAGCCGTTGGTCCCGGCTGTCATTTGAAGATCTTTGACAGTCGTTACGGATTGAAACCAGTAAAACATGTATATGCTTTTTTTTGGGTTCCGTACCCAAAGGGTATCCAAGGAACCCTGTTATTAAGCCTTCGCTGTCCGTCCATCCATCCGTCCGTCCGTCTGTCTTTCAGCGGGCTATATCTCAAGAACCGTAATAGGTAGACACTTGACATTTTCACAGACATTATATATTTCTGTTGGCGCAATAACAACAAATCATAAAAACCAAGGTTTTACTGTACAGCAGAAAAAGAACACCACACTTAAATATGACGACAAACTTCTGGAACGCCCTGTATAGATTAGATAACATTTATAAACATTAACAGTGAATAGGTTACTTCTAGGCAAGCGTGCTACATCTTCGACCACATCATCGCTTACCATCAGATGAGATGGTGGTCAAGCGCATGCCTATCAATAGAAAAAAAAAAAAAAAAAAAAAGAGTGTTTCTTACCTTCGCTTTAGGGCTTTTATACAGCAACAATAGTCCGGGCTTCAACACACACCATAGCTTTGTCCATGACTTGAGCGAGCCTCGAACCTGGAAACAAACAATTTGTTAAAAAATAATATCAAAAAACAAGCTTAATTTTAACGAAAGGCACTTTGTGGCATCGGGTTGCACTCCGGGAGTGCCGGCAGAAGTAAAAACTTGAATACATGCTTCTCTCCCTCCGTCTTACGAATTTTCGATCAGGTCACGTGTCCTGACGCGAGTTTAACATTTTTATCCATCACAAAAAATTTTTACAACGCCGCTAATGAAGTTTTCACTTCAAAAACACATAACATGAACAGGTCCGCTACTAAGGTAAAATAACACACTGTGGGTCGTAGCCATTTTTTATTTTGTGATTTACGGCGCGCTATAAAGCTGAGTATAGAACAGCAACAACATGGGCAGAAGACAGCTAAACAAAGAAAAAAATAATTTTTGCAACATGGTGCCCTAAAGTGTCACGTTGCCGAGTTATTTGGAGGTAAAGTCGCCAAGTGAGATCAATGACAACCATTTAAAATGTTCGAACATTTCCCTTTCGTCGAGTTCTTCTGTGGGGCAATATGCTCTTACCTTTTAACCAATCAGCTAGTACCACAACCGAAGGGTCTTTTATACAATGTAATAGCGCCGAAGCCGCTCTCTTTTTCTTCTTCTGGGGTCCAGAAGATCACAGAAAAATGCTTCTTAACGGCTGTATACTTTCATCTTAAGCGAATCAATCATACCACAACAGAAGACACTTCAATAGAATGTAGAAAAGCAGAAGCCGTTCTCTTTTTCTTCTGCTGGGGTCAAGAAGATCACAGAAGAGTTATGTGGGGCAATATGCTCTAACCTTTAACCAATCAGCTAGAACCTCAACAGAAGGGTCTTCAATAGAATGTAGGAAAGCAGAAACCGCTCTCTTTTCTTCTGTAGTCAAGATCACAGAAGAGTTCTGTAGGGCAATATGCTCTGCCGGTGTGGGCGCCTACTTTGAGGAAGCGACCTGCCCGTTACCTCAACTCGTCCCAGAGGGTGATGGCCATCCGGCTTGCCCGGGGATACCGCACGGTCTCTGGCGAGGCGGCGAACCTCCTTGCCGGACTGCCGCCATGGGATCTAGAGGCGAGAGCCCTCGCACTCATTTACGAATGGCGCCTGGAAGTGCTACGCCGGGGCGAGACTCCTCTGCCGCGGCAAATCGCAGTACGGCGGGCGGAGCTCCGGCAGGATCTCATGGCAGTATGGAGACAAAGACTGTCCCAACCCAGCGCTGGTCACGCCACAATTGCGGCGATAAGTCCCCTCTTTGAGGAGTGGCTAGAGCGGCGCCACGGTGTCCTTACTTTCCGCTTGACGCAGGTACTCACCGGACACGGTTGTTTCGGGAGGTACCTGTTTCGAATACGGCGGGAGGATACGCCCGGGTGTCAACACTGCGAGGATCGCCCGGAGGACACGGTGGAGCATACGGTTGAGGTCTGCCCTGCTTGGGCGGAGCACCGCCGTGTCCTCGCCGAGGCGATCGGCGGCGGCGATCTCTCGCGTCCGGCCCTGGTTCAGGCTATGGTCCGAAGCGAGGAGACATGGGAAGCGGTCACCTCCTTCTGCGAAGCAGTAATGCTAGCAAAGGAGGAAGCCGAACGTGTGAGAGAAAGGGAAACCTCACGCCCCAGCCGCCGCAACAGAAGAAGACGTCCCGGGCGTCGGGAGTCGCAGGGCGATTTTCGGCCACCGTAAGCGCGAGCCTGCGGACGGCGAGCATTGGGTGGCTCGCCGTCTGATCAGAACCAGGCCCGGGTGGACGGTGCGCTGTGTTTCACGCGTACCTCAAAGAGCTGTCAGCGTAAAAGACGGGGCCCGCTAGGGCCAGTGCCTGCTGGGGCTGCGGACTTCGTTCGAAAGAGGCACCGTACCCTGGAACGCAAAGGGCACTGGGAGAAACGCTGATGGAGTCGTTTGATGATTTCCAATCCTTAAAAAAAAAAAAAAAGGGTCTTCAATAGAATGTAGGATAGCAGAAACCGCTCTCTTTTCTTCTGTAGTCAAGAAGATCACAGAAGAGTTCTGTGGGGCAATATGCTCTTACCTTTAACCAATCAGCTAGCACCACAACAGAAGGGTCTTCAATAAAATGTAGGAAAGCAGAAGCCGTTCTCTTTTTCTTCTGCTGGGGTCTAGATGATCACAAAATAATTCTTCTGTAAAGCGATATGCTCTCACCTTTAACCAATCAGCTAGCACCACAACAGAAGGGTCTTCAACAGAATGTAAGAAAGCAGAAACCGTTCTCTTTTTCTTCTGCTGGGGTCTAGATGATCACAAAATAATTCTTCTGCAAGGCGATATACTCTTACCTTTAACCAATCAGCTAGCACCACAACAGAAGGGTTTTCAACAGAATGTAAGAAAGCAGAAACCGTTCTCTTTTTCTTCTGCTGGGGTCTAGATGATCACAAAATAATTCTTCTGTAAAGCGATATGCTCTCACCTTTAACCAATCAGCTAGCACCACAACAGAAGGGTCTTCAACAGAATGTAAGAAAGCAGAAACCGTTCTCTTTTTCTTCTGCTGGGGTCTAGATGATCACAAAATAATTCTTCTGCAAGGCGATATACTCTTACCTTTAACCAATCAGCTAGCACCACAACAGAAGGGTCTTCAACAGAATGTAAGAAAGCAGAAACCGTTCTCTTTTTCTTCTGCTGGGGTCTAGATGATCACAAAATAATTCTTCTGCAAGGCGATATACTCTTACCTTTAACCAATCAGCTAGTACCACAACAGAAGGATCTTCAATAGAATGTAGGAGCGCGGAAGCCGCTCTCTTCTTTTCTCTTCTATAATGCTGTCTCTGTGCTTTATAACTCTCCTTTCGAGAGAGTGCCGTACTAGCCGTACGAGATGTACCGCCGATTGCTGTTTCAGAAGACTGGAACAGAAGAGAAAAAGTTTTTAAAGTAAATGGAATATAAAACATCGCGACGCCAAGGACAGACCGACAGACAGACGGACGGACAACGAAATGATCCTATAAGGTACGGAACCTTAAAAAGTGGCCAATCCGAGTAGATATGGTATACTTTAACATCATCGGCAAATTATAGAGCGTGCTCGGGAATTCCTCGACCTGATCTCACTATCGCCTTTTTACTACCGCAATACCAGACGTACAGCAGGGTACCATTAGCCACTTGGTCGATATCCCGACTAGTCGTACCCAGCGCTTCTCCTCAACATTTATTCTCCGGGAGGCAATGGTTGAGCGCTTGAACGTGTCCCTACAGGCGGTCTCTGATTGGGGCGATGCCAATCTGGTCAAGTTCGATGCTGCTAAGACCCAAGCGTGTCTATTTTCCGCCAAAAGGACCCAATTCCGCCCAGCTCCATCTTTCCGCGGTGAAACCGTGCCGATAACCGACCATCTTGAGCTTCTTGGGGTTACATTAACATCTACTCTCAATTTTGGCCCTTACATAGAGGCAAAAGCTCAAGTGGCTGCAAAGAAGTTGGGGATTCTGGCTAAGGTGAGACGGTACTTCACGCCGGAACAGCTGCTCAAACTCTATCAAGCGCAAGTTCGATCGTGTATGGAATACTGCTCTCATCTTTGGGATGGATCTGCCAGATACCAGCTTGATGCCCTTGAGATAATTGAGAGACGAGCCAAGAGGATCATCGGCAATGAGAGGCTCGTCGCGTCGAAGCTCCAAAGTCTTGAACATCGACGACGAGTTGCTAGCCTGTCGGTTTTTTACCGGTTGCATTTTGGGGAATGTGCGACGGAATTGCATAATTTAATTCCGCCGAGCCCGTTCCATCATCGGACCACAAGATGAACGGCGATGCGCCACCGGTACATGGTGGACATCCCACCCATACGCACAAAACGTTTTGGGAACACATTCATAGTGCGTACAGCTAAGGAGTGGAATTCCCTGCCGGAGTCTGTGTTTCCTGATAGCTACAACCTGGGAGTCTTTAAATCAAGAGTGAATAGGTTATTTCTAGGCAAGCGTGCTCCATCTTCGACCACATCCTCGCTTACCATCAGGTGAGATAGTGGTCAAACGCGTGCCTATAAATAGTAAAAAAAAAAAAAAAAAAAAAAAATATTGTGCGCACAGTTCAAGTGTGGAACTCTGCCAGCGTCTGTGTTCCCGTGCACATATAACCCGTCTGCCTTCAAAGCAAGTGAACAAGCATCTTCTGGGCACGCTCGCTCCATCATAGACCTTTTCCATCAAGCGTGATCGAGAATAAAAAAGAAATTTTTTTTTTTTCTTTCTTCCGAAGTTATTTTGTACCTTGTAGTATTTTGTTTTTGGAAGTCGGTTGTATTTTTTGTAAAAAAGTTTTTTATTTTTCACTTTTTAGTGGTACCTAGGTACCTGCGTACCCATTAACAGCGTACCGGCGCAATGTTATGTTAAGAACTGGTGTAAACACTAAAAAAACATGCGATTTCGGCAATCCTGACCCCTTTGCTATCATTTATTGAAGAGTTCCTTTGCCTACCTCCGAAGTTCTTCGTCAGATCTTCACTAAATTGAAAGAGCACCGAAAAAAATAACACCGAATTGAGAACCTCCTCCTTTTTTGAAGTCGGTTAAAAAAGAGCTTAACTTTTCTGAGGGGTTGTGATGTTATGTCAGGTCAGCATTATCATCGGGCGTCGGAGGATACGCTGCCCACTCCCGGCCTCGTAACTGGGTCCAGGGGCGGCGGACTTGGGGATGTCCGTCGCCCCCCATTAATCCGGACCCGAGGTGTTCCTCGTGCGCCCCTCTGACGACACGGGGGGAGTCAAACACCTCACTTCCGGCACCAGCCGGGGATTACAGAAGTCGCATAAGTTCCCGCAATCCCCGGCGTTGGTGAGAGATGGAACACCGGGTTGGTTTTAGTCAGTAAGTCTAACAGACCCCTCCGCCCGCCCCACGGCGGGGGACGTCCGTGAGGATTTTTCCCCGTAATAAAAAAGGTCAGTATTATCATCCGCCTAGCCTTTTCCCAACTATGTTGGGGTGGGCTCCCAGTCTAACCGGATGCAGCTGAATACCAGTATTTTACGTGGAGCGACTGCCTAACTGACCTACATAACCCAGAGTAACACGAAAAATTCTATTATAACATTTATGACGCGCTAACATTATGACTGGTAGAGAATGCCTTGCTGCATTAAGTCCGCTCATGTACCACTATTGTACATAAAGTATAAATAAATTAAGTCGGTTACTGAATGCGGCGACCGCTTTCGGTTTGACCGTAATTGGGCTGTTCATATTAAGTCGGTCATCGAATACGGCGACCGTATTCGTTTATGTTGACGGTTTACCGGATTCGTCGACCGCATTCAGCCGAACAATGAGTGGCGCGATTCAACAAATCAGTCGTGTTCAGTCACCGAAAACGGTCTGAAGCCGAATACGGCTAACCAAAATCCCGTTTACACTAGTCGGTGACCAAATACGGGCTGTGGCCAAATCAGTTCAAACGACCTAATGTAAAATGAGCTATTACGTTTCTGAGTACCGGTGGCGCTTATAACGGAAGGGGCTGTGCTGTCGGAAACCGATAACGCTTTGATAAGGGATGCTGGGTGAAAGGGCACTTGTATTGTGTAGATAAATGGGCCGGCCAGGCGCTTGCTTCAAACTTTTTTGTAAGAACAACGTTTTAGAATTACAAAAAAGAGGTTTAAAAAAAATCTACCAAAACGAAATTATTGTTTTTTTTTTTTTACTATTGTCAGGCACGCATTTGACCACAATCTCACCCGATGGTAAGCGATGATGTGGTCGAATGAAGATGGAGCACGCTTGTCTAGTAGTAACCTATTCACTCTTGATTTAAAGACTCCCAGGTCGTAGCTATGATGGGCGACCATCTTAAGATACCGAGTTTCCTCCGTGCCTCGGAAAGCACGTTAAGCCGTTGGTCCCGGCTGTCATTTGTAGATCTTTGGCAGTCGTTACGGGTTGTCTGAAGCCAGTAAATCTGACTCCAGTCTTGCCAAGAAGTATCGTGTTACCCAGTTAATGGGTTGTGGAAGTCTGGTAGGCAGTCGCTCCACGTAAAACACTGGTATTCAGCTGAACCCGGTTTGACTAGAAGCCGACCCCAATATATAGTTGGGAAATGGCTAGGCACAAGATGATGATGAGTGGTACACACAACGTGTGTTTTCAAAATGTATACGAGTGGGATTTCCACCATACCTATACCGGTGGCGCATCGCAGTACGTCTTGTGGTCCGATGATGGAACGGGCTAGGCGGAATTAAATTATGCAATTCCGTCGCACATTTCCCAAAATGCAACCGATAGAAAACCGACAGGCTAGCAACTTGGCGTCGATGCTCAAGACTGGAGCTTCTACTCGACGAGCCTATCATTACCGATGATGCTCTTGGCTCAGTTCACAATTGACTCAAGGGCATCAAGCTGGTATCTGCATACACGATCGAACTTGAGCTTGATAGAGTTTGAGCAGCTGCTCCGGTGTGTAGTACCGTCTCACCTTTGCTAGAATCCCCAACTTTTTTCCAGCCTATTGAGCTTTTGCCTCTATGAAAGGGCCAGATGCGTCAAGAACTCAAATTGTTGGTAAAATAATAATATTTTTAGGTAACTGGTTTGCACAGCAAAACAGTCTGTTTTTTATTAGATTTGTTTTTAAATAAAAATGGAAGACTTTTTGATTTAAGCCGAAATTATTATGGTTTTGGTCAAGTCGAGAACCTCTTCTTTATAAAGCGAAGTACAAATCTGCTTACCTTATCCGAAGAAGTGCCGTCAGGTGGATGGGAGCGTCCGTCCCCGGAAGCTGAGAGTGGAGTCGATACTATCGGTAAGCCGGGCGATCTGGGAGGAGGAGTTAGTGTCGCTTCACCTGAAATGAAACAGAGGTTACATTATAGAAATATAAATCTAAGACCGTGCGTCCGAAGGTCTTTTTATTTTTGTAATGGCTTTGCTCTTGAGTCTAGTCTATGTCAGAGATGACAGAGACAAAGTCTACGATGAAGCGAGCCAACCCAGAAGGAGCCTGTTCACTCGTAACTTTGAAGAGATTACTGTTGTTAGCTTTTAGAGACACAGACGCAGGCAGAGAGTTTCACTCCTTTGCTGTGCGCATTATAAAAGACGTTTGAAAACGCTTAGTGCGAATTGGTGGAATAGCTACAAGGTAGGGATGGTAAGATGCAGTGCGTCTGGATGTCCGATGGTAGAAAGGGGCCGGTGGGATGAGGTCGTGGAGGTCTTTTTTAGAACGCCAGTATTCAACTTTTTCTATGGGAGCTGGCGACGCACGATCTAACATGCATATATACAGACACTTAAACACTTAAACAAACAAAAAAATTTAGCAACATGGTGCCCTAAAGTGACACGTTGCCGAGCCATCACGTCCAAACGGAGTGACCATTACGTGGTACTTCCAAGTCGTACAAGTACCGGGGAAAAAAGTCTGAAAATTGCGAATTCGTAGCGCGATAATTATTTTTTTGCGATTAAAATCTTATATTTTTTGTTGAAGAATCGACCATGACGTACATTGATGTGTGGGAGAACCTCTTTTCAACAATAAAGTTAAGTTTGTCCTTAAATTTTACCTGCTATATTTTTGTCTGAGTAATGAGAGTACTTTTATAGTTTAAGAGTTGAGTCGCGCAACTTCGTCTGCGTCACAATTTTCATTACTGCTCCGCTCCTATTGGTCTTAGCGTGATGCTATAAAGCCTATACCCTTCCCCGATAAATGGGCTATCTAACACTGAAAGAATTTTTCAAATCTGACCAGTAGTTCCTGAGATTAGCGCGTTCAAGCAAACAAACAAACAAACTCTTCAGCTTTATATATTAGTATAGATAGTATAGATATAGATCAAGACTCGATCGTGCCCATACACCTGTACTTTGAGGGATTTCATTAATGCTACCGCTACTGCAATTAACGCAGTCACCTACTAGGCCCAAACGATCTAGGGAAGCATCGATCTAATCCATCGATTTGAAATGAAGATGACACGCCATTCGGTTTTTTGCCGAAAAGCACAACCGTGTGAACAGCGCATTCGGTTCTGCCTTAGGCACTTGTCTCACCGCCGGCGATCAGCGAGTAGCGAGTAAAGGTTGAAACTCGAAACGAGTTGGCGTGCAGCGAGAAGCGAGTGAAATGTTTCGATAGTTTTGATGCTCGGCTTTTGTGCGGCGGGCTCGCTCCGGCCCGCACTGTAGGTAGAAATTACCGCTGGTACTGGCGACTTCTGACCGCCAAGCCAGCATCGCCGAGCGAGTACAATCTTTGATAGCTCTTGTCGCTGCGATCAACTAGAGGTAAGAGCCGCTCGACGGCAGTGCGAACAGCCAGCTATCGACTATGAATGTATGCGTCTCTTTTACTCACACTAGATCTGTATCTTTTGTCCCGTTACTCAGCGAGCGAATAGTTGATAGCTAATCGCTTCCTCGCCGGCAGTGAGACAAGTGCCTTATACGGTAAAAATCAGAGCCGACACAACATGGTTCCGTGTGAACGCATTGTGAACACGCACTTGTCTGGTTTCTTTTATTGATAGCAAATCATCAAATAGCTTCTCCTTCTCCCTCCCTCATATTTTCGATTATAATTCGTAAATTTTGTTGTTTATTTCATTTATGTTGTTACTGTCAGTCAGTGTCAGACGTCAGGCCAATAGACACCTGTGTTCTGTCTTGTCTATGGTGTGACCAAAGACTCGTTGTAGTTAAGGGCGCACCAAGAGGAAAGGATACGTAATTGGCCTTCGTTTGATTGTTCCTGCATAGTTATTACTTAACCTTTATTAATTATATAAGTAACTAGTTAACCCACGCAACTTCGTCTGCGACACAATTTTCATTACTGTTCCGCTCCTATTGGTCTTAGCGTGATGATATATAGCCTATAGCCTTCCTCGATAAATGGGCTATCTAACACTGAAATAATTTTTCAAATCGTCCTGAGATTAGCGCGTACAAGTAAACAAACAAACAAACTCCTCAGCTTTATATATTAGTACTAGTTGACTCGCGCAACTTCGTCTGCTCCTGCTCCGCTCCTATTGGTCTTAGCGTGATGATATATAGCCTATAGCCTTCCTCGATAAATGGGCTATCTAACACTGAAAGTATTTTTCAAATCGGACCAGTAGTTCCTGAGATCAGCGCGTTCAAGTAAACAAACAAACTCTTCAGCTTTATATATAAGTGTAAGATAGATATGCGATATATTTAAGGATTCACTCTATAAACCGCATACTTTAGAAACACGATTGACTTTTAGTTTCCTCAACAGAAAAAAATCCAAGGAATCTGTGTTCCCGACTTGTGACGACAACTATAGGTACGCTCACTCGATTGAGAACGTTAAAACACGGACTCGCACACGAGGGGTTCCGTACCATAAAACTTATTTTTTATATATTTGAGTTGATTGAATGAAAGGATTTATGACGTATTAAAAAAGAACTACTTACTAGATCTCGTACATCATTTTTTTTTTGAGTATCAGTTCTAAGAATGGGGAACCCCAAAAATTTACTGTTTTCTTTTCATTTTTTGTGTGAAAATCTTAATGCGGTTCACGGAATACATCTACTTACCAATTTTCAACAGTATAGTTCTTATAGTTTCGGAGAAATGTGGCTGTGACATACGGACGGACAGACAGACATGACGAATCCATAAGGGTTCCGTTTTTTGCCATTTGTATACAGAACCCTAAAAACTCGTACTAAAGCCACTGTATCTTATCGGACGGCGAGGGTGGCTCGCCGTCCTCAGTTCCGAAGGTATCAATACGGACTCGGTACGGACGTAGGTATGGTACTATGGAGCCATTATTATGTAATAGGGAATATGCATGGAAAACATATTTATCATCTATACAGTTTATCTAAAAATATAATACTAACTGTGAAAATAGAATCAAAATTACTCGAAAAACGAAGGAGATATAATTATTTTATACAAATATATCTGTCCCTCTCGCGAAAACGCTGTTTTCTATGGCAGCTGTATAGGCGTCATAGACGATGACGTCAAAGTTTACATCGGACTTCTCTTTCTAATTGTAATCTTTGAAGCTTTATAACTTCATCACTGATGAAGGTATTTAAAAACTTATTTCATGATTGTTTACTATACCTAATAAGTATTTCATTTTGCAAATAAATAATCGCATGCATATTCCCTATTAGTTATAGATTTTGTTATTAAATTTCTTCGACATGAACGAGCAAAAACAAAACATTTCGGAAGTCGGTGTTCAAAAACGAAATAACCATAAACACTGACTTCCGAAATTAAAGTTATGTTTTACTTTGTAGTGTTTTGATTTTGAAAGTCGGTTTTATTTTTTTGTAAAAAGTTTTTTTTGTTCAACATACAGCTTCACAGTGACCGGCAAATTGAAAAAAACATAAAAATATTTGAATTACTCTGGCGCATCCACCTTAAATGACCTAAAATGACCGTTATTGCACGGGTATCTTTTTTTTTTTTATTATGTGTTATAGGTTTGCTCTTGACTCTAGTCTATGTCAGAGATGACAGAGACAAAGTCTACGATGGAGCGAGCTTACCCAGAAGGAGCCTGTGCCCTCTCACTTTGAAGAGATTAGGGTTGTAAGCTTTTGGAAACACAGACGCAGGCAGAGAGTTCCACTTCCTTTGCTGTGCGCATTAGAAAAAACGTTTGGAAACGCTTAATGCGAATTGGTGGAATAGCAACAAGGAAGGGATGGCAGCTATCTCCTACATTCCGAGGTACGCCTGTACCTATTACCACAAATTATATAGGTACAGATGTCAATCTACGTACAAAGCGCGCTCGAGCAAGGCACACATAGACACCGTTCACCGACGCGAAAACCGGGCTCAACGAGGATCATTACGACCGCGAGGGTGTCACGTTTGAGACGCGCGTCTGTGAAATTTTTGTAAAAAAAAATGGATCCACAAAAACAAAAACCCTCTAATAACTGTTCAGTGTACGGTTGTTTGATACCAGCTAATTCAGAGAGGTAAGTACGTACTTAGATATTTGCTTGTATTTTGATGGTTTGTTTTAACGTAATACCTAATACCTAATAGCCAGCAAAGAAAAAAGAAAACTGCAAGAAACCTATGTATATAATTGCAACCAGGTAAGGCTGGGGTGGGTAGCTTGTTTGTAATTTGTAATATAACAATAAAATTTAAATGTTTCTTACTGCTATATAGGTTTTTCTATTTCATTCCCAACAATAAATCAATCAACTGAATACGAGTGCAACTACCACGATAATTTGTTGTGCATGCAACTGGATGTCGACAACCCTAGCGCGCGCGACCGCCGTGCGTAGGTATGAAAAGTGAAGCACATACATGAGATTGACTTCTGTGCCTATTTATTTTGTGCTATTACCGACCGCCTGGAGCTTTTGGGCATAGAGTTGACGTCCAATCTCAACTTCGGCTCAACAATCGAGTCAAAAGCACAGACTGCAGCCAAGAAGCTGAGCATCCTAAATAGGGTAAGACGATACTTCACATCTGGACAGCTTCTGAGTCTGTACAAAGTACAAGTCCGATCCTGTCTGGAGTATTGCAACCACTTATGGGATGGCTCAGCAAAATACCAGCTTGATGCATTGGACTCGGTTGAACGCAGAGCAAAAAGGCTTATAGGTAACGAGACGTTGGTGGCTCAGCTTCACAGCCTAGGTCATCGGCGAAATGCTGCCTGCCTGTCGGTCTTCTACAGACTGATTTTTGGGGACTGTGCGCAGGAACTCCACGACCTGATCCCATCATCGCCCTTTTACCACCAGAATACCAGACGTACTGCAGGTACCATCCATACTTGGTTGATATCCCGACTAGTCGTACTCAGTGCTTCTCTTCCACATTTATTATACGCACTGCTAAAGTGTGGAACTCTCTGCCAGCATCTGTGTTCCCGTCCACATATAACCCGTCTGCCTTCAAATCAAGAGTGAACAGGCATCTTCTGGGCACGCTCGCTCCATCATAGACCTCATCTATCGCTTTCCATCAGGCGTGATTGTGATCAAGAGCAAGCCCATTCCTTAATAAAAAAAAAAAAAATATGTTCTTACCGTAAGTAGGGGGTGAGGCTTGTGCTGCGACGGGCAAGATAACGTTCAGGGGTGGCTGCGGCTGCTTCTGAAAGGAAGAAGACCTGTAGTGTCTACTAACCAGTACGCTATTATATCCATATTTTATACGCCTTTATTGCCTCCTAGACTTCTCTGGGACCGTGGCTTTTGAGTTTCGCTTTTGAGCGTCGTAATGTTGACAATTTTTTTTTTTTCTGGCAGTGTCCACAGTTGAACAATATTATCTACCATAGAGTTTAATCGTTCAGAAACGAAAAAAAAAACCGCAAGACACATAGAAATAAAGTTTTAATCAGTTTCTCTTGTGGGACCAATGCAATGGTCTCGCAAGGGGTACACCCGGTTTTAAGGATGGGAAATTAAATGACTCCTCACGCTCTGGGCGGAGCAGAAGACATCTAAAGCTGAATTGGTCCAGCCGTTCTCTAATTTTGCGCTTATGGAAAGCGCAATAGGGAATATGCATGAAAAACATATTTATCATCTATAGATACAGCTTATCTAAAAATATGATACTAACAGTGAAAATAGAATCAAAATTACTCGAAAAACGAAAGAGATATAATTATTTTAAACAAATATATCTGTCCCTCTCGCGAAAAAGCTATTTTCTATGGCAGCTGTATAGGCGTCATAGACGATGACGTAAAAGTTTACATCGGATTTCTCTTTCTAATTGTAATCTTTGAAGCTTTATAACTTCATCGTTGTCGTTGATAAAGTTATTTAAAAAATAATTTCATGATTGTTTACTAGAGTTTATATTTTTTTTTTTTCTAATGTGTTTGCTCTTGACTCTAGTCTATGTCAGAGATGACAGAGACAAGTCTACGATGGAGCGAGCCATTTCATTTTGCAAATAAAAAAAACGCATGCGTATTCCCTATAGGCGCAAGTACCTTTCCCCAATATCTCTTCATAGGTACCCAATAAATAAATAAGGAATAATTCAGGAAGGCTTTGCGTCTTACGTTTCCGGTTTTTAAGTTTAGAATTTCAATAAATGTAAGTGCGTCAATGACCGTTATTGCAAACTTAATAGGGAAGATGCAAATACAGAATTTATGAGAATTGTGTCAGTAAAATGATAGAAAAGTATAAAATAAAGGCCATTGCAACGTTTTTATTTGGGTTAATATCGATTTAAAAAAAAAATAATGCATTAAAGTAACGTGAAACGGAACGTATTTAAAAACAACAATCAGCGTTTAGTGACGTATCTGATGTTATGCCAACGAAAAGGCAACCTTATGTCTTTGAGTTAGGACAGTTCTTAACCAGTGATAAACACGAGTGACGTCATCGTCCGTTTTCGCGCGAACCTTTTAACTGTCGGTTTCAAAACGCTATTTTGGCAATAAATTAAAGCATTTTCATTTCTTATTTATGTGGTGGTCTATTCTAGATAAAGTTCTTTAAAATTAAAGCAAAAATGGAAATCTTGCATGTTCCCTATTGGCGCCTACAATAGGCTAGTTTCCACCATCAATAAATAGCAAATCTATTTAGTCCGCCAGTTAGAGTATTGAAAAATAATGGACCCGTATTTTTTGTTTTTGTAAATCAATGAATATTGACAAAGATAAAGCGCATCAAAATTGAGGAGCTCGTGGCTAGATAATAACAGCCGCACAAGTCGATCTTCAAGGTTAAGCAACGCTTGCCAAGGTTGGTCTGTGGATGGGTGACCATAGTAACATAGCGAGTTTCCTCCGTGCCTCGGAAAGCACGTTAAGCCGTTGGTCACGGCTGTCATTTGTAGATCTTTGGCAGTCGTTACGGATAGTCAGAAGCCAGTTAATCTGACTCCAGTCTTGCCATGAATTACCGTGTTACCCAGTTACTGGGTTGTGGAGGTCTGGTAGGCAGCCGCTTCGCGTAAAACACTGGTACTCAGCTAAATCCGGTTCGACTGGAAGCCAACCCCAATATAGTTGGGAAAAGGCTAGGCAGATGATGAAACCGCATCAAAATTCGGGAGTGGGAGCTCGTGACGTCAGAACGGACTAAAAATTATACCACGGCGTGACGTATTGAGAATTTTAACCTGTCAGTTGTCGTTGGCACACGTGTGTGCCATTGGGCGTCAACGGAAATGGGACGCTTAACGGCATCCCACATGTCATACCAATTCACACAGTTTAAACTTAATTTAAAAAAAAAAAAAGTAGTGTTTAATATCCTATGGCCCGCGATCGACCAAAAAACATGGCGTGCGCCGATTTTTTTACAATTAAACTATTAAATTGTTGTGACGTCGCGACCGGGTAACCACAGAAGCGTCGTATCTTCGTCAATTTTGGTTTACGTTACAAAAGAAAAAATTATAATATTTTTTGATAATATACCGTAGGACTAATTTGATTGTTTCAGTGGACAAGCCTAGGGACATATTTAGCCATTAATTTTTATTACTTACTAGTTGACTCGCGCAAGTTCGTCTGCTCCGCTCCTATTGGTCTTAGCGTGATGATATATAGCCTATAGCCTTCCTCGATAAATGGACTATCTAACACTGACAGAATTTTTCAAATCGGACCAGTAGATCCTGAGATTAGCGCGTTCAAGCAAACAAACAAACTGTTCAGCTTTAATATGTTTATGTATACTAGTTGACCCGCGCTACTTCGTCTGCGTCACAATTTTCATTAATGCTCCGCTCCTATTGTCTTAGCATGATGATATATAGCCTATAGCCTTCCTCGATAAATGAGCTATCTATATATCTATATATCATCACGCTATGACCAATAGGAGCGGAGCAGTAATGAAAATTGTGACGCAGACGAAGTTCCACGGGTCAACTAGTATTAGAATAGATATAGAAGAGTTACTTACCCGTCCAGTGTAGTAGGGGGTTGAAGTCTGGAACTGCGCGCTGTCAGCACGAAGCGCAGGGGATGAGGGGGTGGTAGAAGGGGACGACGGCTCGACAGCTGGGGATGACGACATGGTGGGAGGAGGTCAGATCATTGCGGACGACATGACGGG
The DNA here is from genome assembly GCA_950371165.1 of Lacanobia oleracea. Classification (NCBI taxonomy): domain Eukaryota; kingdom Metazoa; phylum Arthropoda; class Insecta; order Lepidoptera; family Noctuidae; genus Lacanobia; species Lacanobia oleracea. The sequence continues at coordinate 7,157,877 of OX493411.1, forward strand.
GATATACGGGATGTAAGTGCTATAGGGACGACATGACGCGCGTTATCAACAAAGACGGCGTTTTAATTGTTGTTTGTTGTCAATCGTTGTTTTTTTATTTGTGAATTGATTTATTTCTCGTTGTTGTTTCTTTTTCTAGTGTTTTTGTTTTTTAAGGCAGTAGTTGCTAACGTGATTTGAAATACATTCTATTTCTTTGTTAGAAATTAATTAGGTACTGTTAAATTATTTCAAAATATTCATTCGTATATCTAATTTTTAAATTGGAATGAATAAAGGAATTAGGTAGATTAATTAATTATTATATTTTATTTACAAATTATATTTTTTAATTTTGGAAGTTTTCGGTTATAATTAATATTTGGAATGGTATAGGAAGTATAGTTAAGGAAATGGATATATTAGGATTTTCCTGGAATAAAAATAGATTTATCAGTTAATTAGTAATAATAATAATAAATTATTTGGTTTACCATCACACGGAATAAGGATAATAACACAGTATATATATTTTTACCGTGATATTAATAAAGGACAGCAAAATTAGAATTTAACTTAGATAACACAAGGTAAAAAAATTTAACGTGAGTTTCCTAATAACAATAACTATTACGCCAAGTGTAACGGAACAAATGCAATATCTCTTAAGGGGACATTGTACTCACCATTACGGAAAAATTACCGAGTTAGGCGCACAATGTATAAAGGCAGTATATTTTTTTTTTCGAGGTTTCAGTGTTGGTCTCGTAGAGTACAATGACCCATTAAGAGGTTTAAGAGGATTAAGAGGTTTACACTTTGTATTTAAGTCAAGAGTGAACTGGATACTTCTAGACAGGCGTGCTCAATCTTCGACCTCATCATCGCTTAGGTACTATCTATGCGGTGAGACCAGGGCCCCAAGTCTGCTATTTTTTATAAATTCGTGATTCCAACACGATCCCATTGTCATTTTTCTAAAAGTTCGTAATCTGCTAATTCATAATGGTCGATCACTGGTCGGTCAATGGTCTCGTAATAGAATCGTGGTAGAATGACATTTTCGTATTGCCATTATTATAAAACCCGTTAGTAGACATGATTTTCGAATAACTACTACCTACTAAATTTGAACATTAAGTTATGCCAGATTTCTTTTATATACCTACAATATTTTTACATTTTATTTATTCATTTGTCATTATTTATATATGCTTTACTGTACACCAAAACATAAAAACACAAAAACATTATGTACGAGATTACCATTCTATGCCATTTCTTTCAATGGAGTGTCAGTGGTTGACCATTGGAAAGTCATATTGACGCTAGTAGATTACCAAACTTGTCAAAATCACCAATAATTATGAAATCAATGATCATTCTGACACTATTGTAATAGCAGATTTGAGGCCCAGTGCCTGAGTGGAGTCATGGACACCGGGATGCAAGGGGGTGCACTTGCCACCCTGGCTTTCAATAACTATCATCTGCCTAGCCTTTTCCCAACTATGTTGGGGTCGGCTTCCAGTCAAACCGGATTTAGCTGAATACCAGTATTTTACGAGGAGCGGCTGCCTACCAGACCTCCACAACCCATTAAATGGGTAAAACGTAACTTCACGGCAAGATTGGAGTCATATTTACTGGCTTCTGAATACGTAACGACTGCCAAAGATCTACAAATGACAGCCGGGACCAACGGTTTAACGTGCTTTCCGAGGCACGGAGGTAACTCGGTATGTTAAGATGGTCACCCATCCACAGACCAACCTTGGCAAGCGTAGCGTAATCATTAAGATTGACCTTTGCGGTTGTTATTATCTAGCCACGAGACCCACTGAATATACACAAAAAAAAAAAAAATTGAAAAATCGGTCAAAGCGTTTCGGTGGAGTTCGATAACAAACACTGTGACAACAGATTTTTATTGTATATTAGAAGATTAGATTAGAATATATTAGCATAGTATAGATAGGCTTGCTTGAGGAGCTCATGGCTAGATAATAACAGCCGCACAGGTCGATCTTCAAGGTTAAGCAACGCTTGCCGAGGTTGGTCTGTGGATGGGTGACCATCTTAACTTAACGAGTTTCCTCCGTGCCTCGGAAAGCACGTTAAGCCGTTGGTCCCGGCTGTCATTTGTAGATCTTTGGCAGTCGTTACGGATAGTCAGAAGCCAGTAAATCTGACTCGTCTTGCAAAGAAATACCGTGTTACCCAGTTAATGGGTTGTGGTGGTCTGGTAGGCAGCCGCTCTACATAAAATACTGGTATTCAGCTGAATCTGGTTTGACTGGAAGCCGACCCCAATATAGTTGGGAAAAGGCTAGGCTGATGATGATGAAATAGGCTTGTTTAGGATGACAAATCATCAAATGACTCCTTCCGCTCTGGGTGGATCGGAAGGGAGCGTCAGACTCTTACTGACTAAAACCCATCCGTGTTCCTCCTAATGCCCTTTGCGTTCCAGGTCCGCGGTGCCTCTTTCGAAGAAGTAACTCTTTTACACGTCAATATTTTTTGTCATATTAATCTAGATGTGTTCGCTCACAATGGACTTCATCAGAGGGCTTAAAGTCACTTAAAGGGCAATAGAGAGGGCAATGCTTGGAGTTTCCTTGCGTGATCGAATCAGGAGTGATGATATCCGCAATAGAACAAGTTTACCGACATAGCCCGAACGATACCCAAACTAAAGTGACAGTGGGCAGGGCACATAGCTCGCAGAACAGATGGTCGGTGAGGCCGAAAAGTTCTGGAGGGGCGACCGCGTACCCGAAGACGCAACGTTGGTGCGGCCGAGACACAAGGTGGACCGATGACCTGGTGAAGGTCGCGGGTAGCCGATGGATGCGAGACGCGCAGGACCGGTCGTTGTGGCGACGCTTGGGGGAGGCCTATGTCCAGCAGTGGACGTCTTTCGGCTGATATGATATTATATACGATATTATCTGTATTTTCAAAGTTATTTGAGAGACTTGTCCATGATAAAGTTTATCCTCTACTGCATAATAACATTATCCCACAACAACATGGATTCGTCAAAAAAAGATCAACTACCACTAATCTGATAACTTTTGTTGACTATTTATTTAACAGTATGGATTCTCGCATTCAAGTTGATACTATATACACGAACTTTCAAAAGGCATTTGACAAAGTGGACCATCAACTGCTCTTGAGTAAAATTGCCTTTAATGGCATACGTGGCGACCTACTAAGATGGTTCTCTTCTTACGTTTTTAACAGATCTCAGAGAGTTGTGATAAACGGTTATAATTCTGCGACCGTAAATGTCACTTCCGGTGTTCCTCAGGGCTCTATACTGGGTCCTCTTTTGTTTGTTATGTTTATTAATGATATAAGTAAGTGTTTTCAAAATTCTAAAGTATTGCTGTACGCAGATGATTTAAAAATTCTTAGGCCGATTATTAATCTACGCGACTGTTTACTGCTGCAGGAAGACTTAAATAGATTCTCTGAATATTGTGTTAAAAATAAACTTAAATTGAGCATATCCAAATGCCATTGCATTAGTTTTACTAAAAATAAAAAAATAATAAAACATGCATATTCCTTAAACAATATAGATCTGACTAGAGAAACAATAGTTCGTGATCGTGGTGTTCTGCTGGATGACAAACTCCATCTAGATGCTCATGTTGCTAAAAATGTGAACAATGCTTTTCGTATGTACGGGTTTGTAATGAGATCGGCTCAGGAATTTAAACGTCCTAGTACTTATCTATACCTATTTAAAACTCTGGTTAGGTCTCAATTAGAGTACGGAGTCCCGGTGTGGAATCCCTTCTATGATAAATATTCTAACATGATAGAAAAAGTACAACGCAAATTTTTAAAGGCCATGCATTACCGTTGTTTTCGTACGTATGCATCTTACAGCGACTTACTAAATAAATTCAAACTTCAAAGTCTTAAATCTAGACGTATAATGTTGGAATCGATGTTTCTGTTTGATTTATGTAACAATAAATTTGATTGTATAGATATAAGCAATAGAATAAGTTATGTAGTACCTAGAACAACTATATGTCGGGGTGTGCGCGCGCGACCGCTGTTTGCTGTAACCTCTTGTCGGACAAACGCTCGCGAGCACCCCTACGACGTCTTACCGCTCAGTTCAATAAAATTTTCCAGGGTATTGAGTTCTTTGCTGTTTCGGCTGGGAAATTTAGAAGTATTGCTCTTAAAACCATAGCAGAATTAAGTACATAACCATTTAAAATCATAGTTTACTATTCTTTCTCTTTTTACTTTTTTTTTTTTGTGTGAATGACTTTCAGTTTAGTTTTATTATTATTAGAGGTTAACATTTATCCATAATCTATGTCGCACGATGTTCATTTTAGTTTAACTTTTTTATATTATGTGGAAAATGTTGTTGGTTGTACATTTATAATACCATTTTGTTTTAAGTTCTTAGCGATATTGTAATGTGTAACCGTTTATTTTCCCAAATAAAATAAAATAAATAAAATAAAATAAAATAGATATGATGATGATTAATCTAGATGATGCCGTTGTAACGGACTACCTAGAGAAGAAACACTAAAACAAACTCAGGGGTAGTACGAAGTATTCCGTTCGCGATAGTGCAAAAAAAACTGGAGAATATGCAGATAATTCAGTAAAAATTCTATACTAAGAACTTAGACTTGTCTTTTCCCCATGACTTTAACAACTGCCTCGCAAACATAAATAAAAAAACACATCAATGCAAAGTCGGTGTTTTTGGTTGTTTCTTCGTATTTTAACACAGACTTCCGAAATTTTTCACTTTTTAGGGGTACACCTAACAATACCACTGGAAAGTCGCAGGAAAGCAAAATACGCAATTTCGTTTACTTGGATGACAAACCAAATACGTCAAAACGAAACTACTATTTTAAAACAATTTCAGTGATATTTTAATGGGACCAATCGGAAAGTATATCCTTTCATATAAAACAAGATTTTTTCAAATCGGTTCATAAATGACGGAGCTATGAGGTAACAAACACAAAAAAAAAACAACCGAATTGAGAAACTCTTCCTTTTTTTTGAAGTCGGTTATAAAACAAAAGGGAATGTACGACGGAATTGCATAATTTAATTCCACCAAGCCCGTTCCATCATCGGACCACAAGACGAACGGCGATGCACCACCGGTACACGGTGGATATCCCACCCATACGCACAAAACGTTTTGGGAACACATTCATAACGCGTACAGCTAAGGAGTGGAATTCCCTGCCAGAGTCTGTGTTTCCTGATAGCTATAACCTGGCAGTCTTTAAGTCAAGAGTGAATAGGTTACTTCTAGGCAAGCGTGCTCCATCTTCGACCACATCATCGCTTACCATCAGGTGAGATAGTGGTCAAACGCGTGACTATAAAAAGTAAAAAAAAAAAAACAAAAGAAAAAAAACACACATTACCTATTCTAATTCTTAAGATTAACCAAGCCGCCTTCATCGGGCAGGTAGGTAACATTCTTCGATTTGGAGAGCTGGTATGCTATGTCCTCTGCTGCTTCAATACGCCTTAATTCAACCAGTCCTTCTCCTGCATTGCCGAACGCTTTAGCCAATAGAATAGCTTGCTGAGTATCTCCTTCTGCTGATATAACAGCTGCCTTCTTCTTCTGTTCAGCTTTTTCCACCATGAACCTAGCCTTTTCAGCCTCCAACTGAGCTATCTGCTTCAATTCTACAGCTTGGAGAAATTCTCTACCAAATGTTATGTGAACTATAGCTATATCGTCTAGTATTAGTCCGAATTGCCTAGCCCGTTCAGTAAGACTGTCATTAACTTTGAAGGAAACCATTTCTCGCTGTGTAATTAACTCGCTAGCATCAAATTGTGCAACAACTGCTTTTAAAACTTCACTAGTAATCGATGGTAAGACTCTCTGGTCGTAATCTTCACCTAAAGTCGTGTATATCTTCGGTAGTTCATCAGCTATAGGTCTGAATAAAATCCTTAGTGTGACTTCAACTCTTTGCAAGTCTTTGCTACCGGTGACTGTAGAAACATTTCTCGGATTTGATTTTATATCGAAGATTATCGGTTTCTGGACCCAAGGTATTATGAAATGTGTGCCTTCGCCGACCACTTGATTCTTTATTCCAGTGAATCTGTCAAATATGACGGCTCTTTGACCTCCGTCGACGTTGAAAAGTGCATTGTTTGTTACCCCACCAACTAGGGCAAGTCCTACCCCCATTTGGGCAATGCGGTTAAAGATTTTCGTCGACATTTTTAGGGTATCCTTCTTAGTAGGTTACGGCTGTTAAAATGTTCTTACTGTAATATGCTGGTTGGTTACTGGTTCCTTAGTTTGTAGTTCAGTTCTTCTCAGTTTTCTATTCTTAGTTTATTGGTTAACTGTATTTTTAAGACACTTGGTTGGTAGTTCAGTTCTTCTCAGTTTTCTATTCTTAGTTTCTTGGCTTGGCTGACTGTCTCTTTAAGACCAAAAAAGGAAGTTTTAACACTACATTCACAGGCAGTATTTGATTGAACAATTTGACCTAAATTCTTCCTCACTGCTTCGAGATTTCAAGGTATCAAATTTTTATGGTTGGTAGTTCAGTTCGTCTCAGTTTTGTATTCTTAGTTTCTTGGTTAACTGTCTCTCTAAGACCAGAAAAGGAAGTATTACCACTTTATTCACAGACAATATTTGATTGAACAATTTGACCTAAATTCTTACTCACTGCGTCGTCGAGATTTCAAGGTTGAACCTCTAATTAGTTCTAAACAAACACTTCAACAAAATTAACACCTGTTTTCACTTGCACACTGTCTAAAACCCGTAACAGAATAAGGGCAATACCTTTTTAGTGACCATTGTACTCATCATTATGAACACATTTTCTATAGGACCAAACCCCCCGAAAAATCAGCTGTTCCGTATATTTGTCGAGTTTTGCGTACATAAATGTATGGGCAGTCGTTTTTTTAGCGATTTTGGTGTTGGTCCCATAGCGAAAGTTCTTCATAATCATGAGTATAAGAGGTGTTGCATTTATTCCACGTTATAGAAACGTACCCAACTAAGAGCGGATTTCACCAATGACACTGAATGCGATCAGTGCATCTAAACTGCGTTCAAGAGCTGTCAGAATCCGCCCTAAGTCAATTATTGCAACACTATAATTTTTCACAATTGTTTGCACTGGGGCTCTAAAATTTTCTTAACAAAATCTTCCATAGCTGTGTACCGAGGCAGTGACTAAACAAAACTGAAGGCTTTCAAGGTGATTAAATTAACAAGTAATATATCACCTACTGTTTATGACATGCTTGTCACTGAACTATAGTTACGTAGACAAAGAGACAGGGCTGTCAAAAATAATGTCATCTTGAGTTTATTTTTAGTTAAAATAGCTAAACATTTTTTTCTGTTTCTATAAAAATAATTTGACTCTTATAAGGGCTTGATAACTAAATCAATGTATTCAATTCCTAATATTAGATTGATTGGTTTTTTTTTTTTGTTTTTTTTTTATTATTTTTTTTTTTTATATTGGGTTGATTTTATATAAGGATTCTTCTGTCACTGACTGATTGAGTGATTGACAGACAACGCAAAGTCGAAACTACTGGTCGTAGAACGCTGAAATTTGGCATGTAGGTTCCTTGGGGAGTGTAGGGCAACACTAAAAGGATTTCCCGAAATATCTACGGGAACGGGAAAAAATAGAATATGCGCGTACGAAGTACAAGACGTATAAACTCTGTATGTCTGTTTGTAACTTATTCTCGCCTAAATCGTTGAACCAATTTCGGAATAAAGATAGAATGGACCTTGAACAGGCGCAGAACAAACTTCCATCGAGGGAGTATGTTTGTTTTGGATTATTTCCGAATTAGAATTCGTTTTTTTTTATATGTAAAATTCCAGCACATGGTAGTGTAAAATTAGTTTAAGTGTTATGATTTACAAAATAAATATCGTAACTATAAATGTATTTTTTTTTGTTGCAATGTATTTTTACTTTGTTTCTATATTCGAATGCCGATAGGTGATACTAAAATTGTAATGTACTACTGTTACATGATTGTACAACATCCACATATTTCTTACCCATATAATTGCGAATAAATGTTTTTTGAATTTATCATTTCTTAGTTTCTTTGTTAATAGGAGGAGGAAACACCTCCCACAAAGGGGTGAAGTAGGGGATGGAAACTGTTTGAACTAAATCTGCGCAAAAGAAGCCGCAGGCGAAGTGCTAGTTCAATATACATAAATATATGTAAATACATGTTTTGTTATGAATATAAAAGGCCCTTTGAAGATCCCAGTTCAAATACAAGTATTTTTGTAACATGAGCTCCAATTACGAGATTCAGGCGACATGTGGGAGTATTTGTACCTCCTTTGTAAGGATATTTCCTTATTCACCTACATTACCTTATTACGACTTACCGAGATGCTTTTTTTTTTTCAGCGAAAAAGGCTCTACAGGTCGAGATTGAAGTCAGTTCAATCAATCCTAGCCTTTTTAATACTATTAATAGGCATACGTTTGACTTCTATCTCTCATGATGGTAAGCGATGATGCGGTCGAATATGGAGCACGCTTGCCTAGAAGTAACCTATTCACTCTTGACTTAAAGACTTCCAGGTTGTAGCTATCAGGAAACACAGACTCCGGCAGGGAATTTCACTCCTTAGCTTTACGCACGATGAATGTGTTCCCAAAAGGTTTTGTGCGTGTGGGTGGAATGTCCACGATGTACCGGTGGCGCATCGCCGTTCTTCTTGTAGACCGATGATGGAACGGGCTTGGCAGAATTAAATTATGCAATTCCGTCGCCCACTCGCACACAGCCTTTTCCCAACCATGTTGTGGTCGGCTTCCAGTCAAACCGGATGCAGCTGAATACCAGTATTTTACGTGGAGCGACTGCCTGTCTGACCTCCACAAGTTCCACAACCAACTGGGTAACACCATACCTCTTGGCAAGACTGCTATCTGATTTTCTAGCTTCAGACTATCCGTAACGACGGTAAAAATCGAGAAATGATATGCCAGGACCAACGGCTTAACGTGCTTTTCAAGGCACGCAAATGTCTCGGTAATTCTGTCTAATCAGAATTCGTTTACTTCTTCCATTCCTTACTTTTGCCTCCCGTAGCATAAACGACAATTTAGTACTAGTATAGTATTAGTAGCATAATACTGGTATTTAGCTAAATTCGAGGAGCTCGTGGCTAAATAATAACAGCCGCACGGGTCGATCTTGAGGTTAAGCAACGCTTGCCAAGGTTGGTCTGAGGATGGGTGACCGTCTTAACATAACGAGTTTCCTCCGTGCCTCGGAAAGCACGTTAAGCCGTTGGTCCCGGCTGTCATTTGTAGATCTTTGGCAGTCGTTACGGATTGTCAGAGGCCAGTAAATCTGACTCCAGTCTTGCCATGATGTACCGTGTTACCCAGTTAATGGGTTGTGGAGCTCTGGTAGGCAGCCGCTCCACGTAAAACACTGGTATTCAGCTGAATCCGGTTTGACTGGAAGCCGACCCCAATGTATTTGGGAAAAGGCTAGGCAGATGATGACTGGTATTCAGCTAAATCCGGTTAGACTTAAAGCCGACCCCAACATAGTTGGGAAAAGGCAGATGATGGTGATAGCATTAGTAGCATAATTAGTATTTTTATAAGAACATCAAGGTATTATGTTTATCATTGTACTACTGTTTTTATCCCGAAATAAACAAAATAAACAAATAAATGTTGTGAATGGTCACCGATCCAAGAAAGGACCTCAACAAGCCTGAAGGATCAACCCTTGCGGCTGTTAATATTTAGCAACAAGCTCTTCTCCATATTGCCCGCAATACGTTTAATATTGCAAAATATTCTTTGCCCTAATTAACTATATTAATAGTATTAATGACAAATTGAGGATAACCATTGATAACATAAATGGGCATGATACTGATATGTTTACGGAATTTGATACCAAAACTTATCGTATTGGTTAATGAAAATGAATCATTTTTAATCCAAATATGTTTTTTTTTACCAATTTAAATCAATCAGTAGGACTGATTCTTTAAATAAATGAAGAGTTTATTGCTTTTAGTAAATTGCGGTTTAAGTGGGCTTTAATCAATACATTCTACAATAAAGATGGAAAACATCATAATCTGCCTAGCCTTTTCCAAGCTATATTGGGTGGGGTCCGCTTCCAGTCAGACTTGATTCAGCTAAAGACCTGTATTTTACGTGAACCGACTGCCCAGACCTCCAAAACCCATTAAATGGGTAACACGGTACTTTTTGGCAAGACTGGAGTCAGATATTCTGGCTTCTGACAATTCGTAAAGACTGCCAACGTCTACAAATAAAGGCGGGACAGACTTCGAAACCTGTTTTTTTATTGAGGATTGGGCTTCCTTTTGACCACGATCACGCCTTAAGGAAAGCTATGGATGAGGACTATGATGGAACGAGCGTGCCCAGAAGATGCCTGTTCGCTTTTGCTTTGAAAGCAGTCTGGTTATATGTAAGGGAACTCAGACGCTGGTAGAGAGTTCCACACTTTGGCTGTGCGCATAATAAATGAGGAGGAAAAAAATCTATCACACGCATATTATCTGCACTGCTTTGAAGCAGACAAAATTCTATGGAAGTTTCTGGAAGTCTGTATCGTGTAGACTCACCTAACACGAAGCCTAATGTTTCGTGTACGTTCAAACATCTGGTTGCACACGAACACCTGACCTTTCTGAAGGACATATTTAAGAAGGTCAGTGGATGTCCGTCTAAAGTGTGACCTCGGATTTCCACGATAATACAGAGAAAAATATGGTCATGCCGTGCGACTGATGAGAGCCCAGGAGCTGCTAACATTGCGCGCACTTTTGCGATGCGGACGTTTATTTGGATGCCGTAAATTCGAGTGAGCGCACTTTCTTATATTGTTCCGGCCTCATCTACTCGTAGTTTAAAATAACCAAAAAGATTGAAGTGTTTTTACAAAATAAATTTCATTTATCATTTAAATAATAGGTCGAATTTGATTGGATTTTTTTTGTTAAACTATTACAAGTCTGACGGACTAACCGTCAGACTTGTAATAGTTTCCGTCAATATCAGATAAAACATAAAAAATCATCTTTGTATCTTTTATGATATGGCATCTGAACTCTGAAGACAAATAACATAATTCATATGTTTCAGAACTGAACTACAATTTTTATTATTAAATTAAGATAGTTTTAGGTTAATATTAAAAATGTGTTTTACTTGTCTAAAAAACATCCGAATCAAAGATACTTAAATAAAACGGTAACCTAGCTCCTGTACTATAACCGCACTTACCGACACGATACGCTGTGTGCGTGACATTTATCTAAAACAGAGAGATAATTCCACTGGCTATAAAAATAGACCACTGTTATTCTATGGCAGGAAGTGATCTAGCAAACATAGCATCACGCTTGTTAGTCACTGAAGGGGTAAGAAGTGAGGTGTGTACCAGGGCAATAGGGAACATGCATAAATAGTACATTACTGCAGTAGCCAGCAAAAGAAGCATTGATGGATGAACGTGTAAATGTGGGCTGAGGCAGACATACGTAATTCCATCAATGCCTAGTTCTGGCCAAGGCTTGTATAGTACTTTTCTCAAATAATGCGCGGAAATTAAAATACAATTACGTTTCAAAATCTATGACGAACAACAATATTTTTTCTCGCGTGAAACAAATGAACACTTAATGGGTGGTCATTTGTTTTTTTTTTCAATAAACAGCTTTCTATTTTACAAGCCAATTCGAAAATTAAATAAAACCTTTGGTAAGTTACCTCCTTGGCGGCCATGTCTTGGAGTAAAACATCGTTCCATTTTTAAATTACACGACAGATATGGATTTTCATACAACTTTTGCCGTCCGCTGCTCGCATGTATTTGGCCAGTACAGCAATTTCGATTTATATTATCTCGAAGAAGGTTGTCAAAATAATGCTCAAATTTCCAAGCATGTTTGAGAAAATTATTTATTTGTAACAGCCGGCGGAAAGCTCTCATTTTTAACAAATTGGTAACTGATATTTTTTTCAAAAATCCAATGATGCAGTTGTAGATTCTCGGGCCCGATGTTGATGAAAACTAAAACTGCATCAGTAATTAAAAAAAAAACTTTTTAACAAAAAAATAAAATCGACTTCCAAAAACAAAACACTACAAAGTAAAAAATAACTTTAATTTCGTAAGTCGGTGTTCAAAAACGAAATAACCAAAAACACCGACTTCCGAAATTAAAGTTATTTTTTACTTTGTAGTGTTTTGTTTTTGGAAGTCGGTTTTTTTTTTAACGTTTTTTTCTTTTTAATTACTGATACAGTTTTATTTTTTGTATGTGGTGGTCCAGAATTGGCGAAGAAATCGGAGAAAATACATAAAAAAAAAGATACATACAACCGAACATAGAACCTCCTCCTTTTTGAAGAAGTCGGTTTTGTTTTGTTGTGCAAAACAAATCGACTGCCTCATACATTTCTGTGCGCATAACTCGACAAAATGTACTGAACAGCTGATTTTTTTTTCGCGATTTCGCGGTTGATCCCATAGTAAAAGTTGTTCATAATGATGACTACAATGACCCCTTAAAAGGTATTTCGTTTATTATGTTACACGTTGTAAAATATAATATCCCATTTTTCCCGCTCCCGTAGGAATTTCAGGGAGTCCTTTCATAGTACTCCCCTACATTCTCCATGGAAATTTACATGCCAAATTTCAGAGTCAGTCAGTCACCAGTAACAGAATACCTACTTTTATTTAATACTAGCGGACGTCACGCGGTTTCACCCGCGTAGTTCCCGATCCAGTGGGAGGACGGGGATAAAATATGCAGCCTATGTTACTCGCTGATAATGTAGCTATCCATTGGTGAAAGAATTTTTCAAATCGGTCGGGTAGTTAATATATTTATTCGTTACTATACAAAACTACAAACCTATTCTGTTTATAATCTTATATGTATATAAAATTTCCATGTCACAGTTTTAGTTACCGTACTCCTCCGAAACGGCTTGACCGATTCTTATGAAATTTTGTGTGCATATCGGGTAGGTCCGAGAATCGGCTACTATCTATTTTTTTTTTTTTTTTTAGGGTAGGGAAGGGTAGGTAGGTAGGGTAGGTAGGGTAGGGTAGGGTAGGGTAGGGTAGGTCGGGTAGAGTAGGTCGGGTAGGGTAGGTCGAGTAGGGTAGGTCGGGTAGGGTAGGTCGGGTAGGGTAGGTCGGGTAGGGTAGGTCGGGTAGGGTAGGTCGGGTAGGGTAGGTCGGGTAGGGTAGGTCGGGTAGGGTAGGTCGGGTAGGGTAGGTAGGGTAGCCAGTTGACGGGAGCGAAGCCGCGCGGGTCAGCTAGTATTAATATAGATAGATATAGACTAGTTGACCGGCCAAACGTTGCTTTCCATTTAAAAACAGAAAATAGCCTACGACCTTTTCTCAGACCTACCAAATATACACAAAAAAAGTCATGTCATATACATCGGTCAAGCCGTTTCGGAGGAGTCGATACCAAACACTGTGACACGATTGTATATATTAGAAGACTAGTTGACCCGCGCAACTTCGTCTGCGTCACAATTTTCGTTACTGCTCCGCTCCTATTGGTCTTAGCGTGATGATATATAGCCTATAGCCTTCCTCGATAAATGGGCTATCGAACACTGAAAAAATTCTTCAGATCGGAACAGTAGTTCCTGAGATTAGCGCGTTCAAGTAAACAAACAAACAAACTCTTCAGCTTTATATATTAGTATAGATTGTTAAATTATCATAGTGCAAGTCCGGTTCAGTAGTTGACAGCCCTCTAGGGTTGAAACTATGATATACATATATAACTATATATATTATAGTGCACATGAAATAATTTCCATGAAGTGCCTACTTGGGCTCGAACCTACAACCTCCAAAAATCAATATCAAAAGGTATTGATTCAAACAAGGCTGAAAATCAGCACTTTCTGAACGTCAAAATTGTAAATTTTGAAGACAGTCCCCCAAATCGCCCTCTCGTCACCACTTCCTAGTGTTTTAGCTGGGAAGCAGAAGTGGCCAACAAACTTCCCAGCAACACAACTGTCTGTTAAGTGTGCTACAACTCGTGAGTCATGGCAGTAATAGGGAACATGCAATATTTCCATTTTTGCTTTAATTTAAAAGAACTCCATCTAGAATAGACCACCACATAAATATAAAATGAAAACGCTTTCATTTATTGCCAAAATTGCGTTTTGAAACCGACAGTTTAAAGGTTCGCGCGAAAACGGACGATGACGTCACTCGTGTCTATCACAGGTCAAGAACTGTCCTAACTCAAAGACATAAGGTTGCCTTTTCAATGGCATAACAGCAGATACGTCACTAAACGCTGATTGTTGTTTTTAAATACGTTCTGTTTCACGTTACTTTAATTCCTTATTTTTGTTAAAAATCGATATTAACCAAAATAAAAACGTTACAATGGCCCTTTATTTTATACTTTTTTATCGTTTTACTGACAAAATTCTCATAAATTCTGTATTTGCATCTTTCCTATTACTGGACCACCACTACCCCGAAAATAAAGGTATTATAGAATTAATACTTATTATATTATAGTATCAAAACCGGCAAAATGTTAAGGATAACGTGTTTTTCCTGCATTCCAAACGAATTGATAACAATTTCCCCAATGCAAAAAAAGAACTATAATTCGATAAAAGTTTTAAACTCCTGTCAAATAGGGAAGATGCAAATACAGAATTTATGAGAATTTTGTCAGTAAAATGATAAAAAAAGTATAAAATAAAGGCCATTGCAACGTTTTTATTTTGGTTATTTATATCGATTTTTAACAAAAATAATGAATTCAAGTAACGTGAAACGGAACGTATTTAAAAACAACAATCAGCGTTTATTGACGTATCTGCTGTTATGCCAACGAAAAGGCAACCTTATGTCTTTGAGTTAGGACAGTTCTTGACCAGTGATAGACACGAGTGACGTCATCGTCCGTTTTCGCGCGAACCTTTAAACTGTCGGTTTCAAAAGGCAATTTTGACAATAAATGAAAGCGTTTTCATTTTTTATTTCTGTGGTGGTCTGTTCTAGATGGAGTTCTTTAAAATTTAAGCAAAAATGGAAATATTGCATGTTCCCTATTATAGCAAAAGTCAATATTATAAACCTGAAGAGTTTGGTTAAACTGCCTCCATGGTCGAGTGGTTTAGGCGTTTGCCTTGTGAACTGTGACACGGTGGTCATGGGTTCGATTCCCACGGGAAGCATACTTTGTAATATTGTTTTCCAGTTTAGCTAGGACATTGCAGGATTGAATCACCTGATTGTCTGATAAAAGATGATTCCGTGCTTCGGAAGGCACGTATAAGCCGGTGGTCCCGGCCGCCAAATGGCGGTCGTCAAATCAACCATGTCAGAGGCCCTTGAGGCGGTTTAGAAACTCTGACACTAGGGTGTGTGGGGTCGGTTAGACCTTACTGCCCACACGATAAGACGGAGAACGCACCCATCTCAAGAACTACTGGTGCGAATTGAATAAATCTTTTAGTGTTAGATAGCCCATTTATCGAGGCTATGGGGACAGGAACGAAGCATTAATGAAAACTGTTATGCATAAGCCAGCATTATAAGTACCCAACCTGGACAGTGCAGCGCTCTAACCTCATCTTTGAACCTTGGCTTAGTAGACTTTTAAAATCCTCAAATAATCTCCAATCAGCATAAGCATAGGGATTTGTCTCACCGCCGACGATCAGCGAGAAGCGAATAAAGCTTGAAACTCGAAACGAGTTTGCGAGCAGCGAGTAGCGAGTGTGTAATTTTGATAGTTTTGTCGCTCGGCTATAAGCGAGTGCTCTTGTGCGCTCTGCCCGCACTATAGGTAGAAATGACCGCTGGTTGGTCTCTCGGCCTGAGTTCTGACCGCAAAGCAAGCATCGCTGAACGAGTGTCGCTGAGCGAGTACTATCTTTGATAGCTCTTGTCACTGCGACAAATTAGTGGTATGAGAGTAGTGCCAGTGGTGTGGTAAAGCCAGCAGTGTGAACAGCCAGCTATCGACTAAAAACGTATGTGCCTATTTTACTCACACGGGACCTAAATATTTTGTCAGTTTCCTCAGCGAGAAAATAGTCTATGGCTAATCGCTTCCTCGTCGGTAGTTAGACAAGAGCTATATGTTTGGTGGATTAGTATGCTTTTAAAATCCTCAAAGAATATCCAATCAGCCTAAACAGTGTCAATATCAACATTTTTTTTTTTTTACTATTGGTAGGCACGCGCTTGACCACCATCTCACCTGATGGTAAGCGATGATGTGGTCGAAGATGGAGCACGCTTGTCTAGAAGTAACCTATTCACTCTTGACTTAAAGACTGCCATGTTGTAGCCATCAGGAAACACAGACTCATCATCATCTGCCTAGCCTTTTCCCAACTATATTGGTGTCGGCTTCCAGTCAAACCGGATTTAGCTGAATACCGGTATTTTACGCGGAGCGGCTGCCTACCAGACCTCCACAACCCATTAACTGGGTAACACGGTACTTCATGGCAAGACTGGAGTCAGATTAACTGGCTACTGACTATTCGTAACGACTGCCAAAGATCTACAAATGACAGCCGGGACCAACGGCTTAACGTTCTTTCCGAGGCACGGAGGAAACTCGGTATGCTAAGATGGTCACCCATCCACAGACCAACCTTGGCAAGCGTTGCTTAACCTTAAAGATCGACCCATGCGGCTGTTATTATCTAGCCACGAGCTCCTCGGTTGTAGCCATCAGGAAACACAGACTCCAGCAGGGAATTCCACTCCTTAGCTGTACGCATTATAAAAAAACATCATCCAATGACTATGGTAGTGAACTGATAAAGATAAACCAATCATCCGTTCTTATCACGGTTATCAATAGCAATCAATTGACACTGCTTATCAGCGACTTACCTACTCACCGTTGACAACAATGATTAGCTCAAGAAAGGTATAAAAATTGAAAAACAAAAAGTGGCCAAGTGCGAGTCGGACTCGCGAACCGAGGGTTCTGTACAAAGTAGGTACTGATCATCATCTGCCTAGCCTTTTCCTAAATATATTGGGGTCGGCTTCCGAGGAGCTCGTGGCTAGATAATAACAGCCGCACGGGTCGATCTTCAAGGTTAAGCAACGCTAGCCAAGGTTGGTCTGTGGATGGGTGACCATCCTAACATAGCGATTTTCCTCCGTGCCTCGGAAAGCACGTTAAGCCGTTGGTCCCGGCTGTCATTAGTAGATCTTTGGCAGTCGTTACGGATTACCAGAAGCTAGTTATCTGACTCCAGTCTTGCCATGAAGTACCGTGTTACCCAGTTACTGGGTTGTGGAGGTCTGGTAGGCAGCCGCTCCGCGTAAAATACTGGTTTTCAGCTAAATTCGGTTTGACTGGAAGCCGACCCCAATACATATACTTGAGAAAAGGCTAGGCAGATGATTGGGGTCGGCTTCCAGTCAATCCAGATTTAGCTGGATAACTGCAGTATTTGTAAATTTGTAGGTACTAATTACTTTAAAATAAAGACTATTTTTTTTTTATTTAACTACAAATGTGCAGTTTTCAGACCTTTCCCTATACTTGTAGTTTAAGAAGTTATTACTTGTCAAACATAGTTCTAGATCAACCTTATGAATTTTCATTCCCTTGTCGAAATATAAATGTTTTTTTTTGCGCCCGTTTATTACGTATTTTTATTTTACGTTATACTAGAAGTTTGATTTTTTCACAGCTTCAAGGAACTGTAGACTTGAGTAAGTACATGGTTTAAATTTAAACCCGATAGCTCCACGCATTCCAGAAACACTTGAGGACAGGACTTGACAGAAAGACGGACGGACGGATGGACAACAAAGTGATACTATAAGGCTTCCGTTATTTCCTTTTGAGGTACGGAACCCTAAAAACAAGTGCGTGCGAGTCAAATACGCGTACAAGGGGTTCCGAACAATAAATCTATTTTATCATGTTTCTTTTAAACCATAGACTTCTTTTAACTTTTCCTGTAATCTACATATAGGTAAAGACTTATATTTGTATTTTTTAACTTCAAGAAGTCTTTAAAAAATTCAAGTAAGCCTATGAAATTTTAAGAGTTCCCTCTATTTATCGAGGATCCCGTCATCAGATCCTGACCTGATGATCATGGAACCACCTGGGAAGTCTACCCTTTCAAGCAAAACAAAAAGATTTATCGAAATCGGTCTAGGCGTCTTTGAGTAATCGGGGAACTTAAAACATATAAAAAAAAAGATTCCAACGAGTTGAGAACCTCTTCCTTTCCAAAGACGGTTAAAAAACCAGCCAAGTGCGAGTCGGAATTGCACACGAAGGGTTCCGTACCATAAATATTATTTTTTTATTATGTGTTTTTATAGCGGCGATAGAAATATATAATCTATGAAAATTTCAACTGTCTACCTATCACGGTTCTTAAGATACAGCCCGCTGACAGACGGACGGACGGGCGAACGGACAGCGGAGGCTTAGTAACAGGGTTCCGTTGGTTACCCTTCGGGTACGGAACCCTAAATATAAAAAAAAATAAAGCCAAGTGCGAGTTGGACTCGCGTGCAAAGGGTTCTGAACGAAAAACTATTTTTATCATGTTCCTTTTAATCCTTAGACATCTTATAGCTTTTCCTGTAATCTAAAGTCCTGCTAGTCTATTCCGTAAGTAACCATTCCGATAACGAGCTTCACGTGAGCGACAAAGCTCACAAAGTGAACTTTATTGCACACAACATAAAGGTCTTACGTTTATACTCACCTCGGATTCCGCTGTCGAGACACGAAAATGTTGTTACAGAACAGCACTACTGTTATTTGTATTTTTTTTTAAATCGGTCCAGTCGATTCTGGGAGAATCGGTTGTGACATACACCCCCGACAGACCTGACAGGTACCGTGATCTTTTTCCATACAGAAGTTCGGTACCCTAAAGTTCGGGTTTGACATGCATGAAAAAGATTCGAAAGAGTCACCACAGCCCTGGAACGCAAAGGGCATTAGGAGGAACACGGATAGGTTTTAGTCAGTGTGAGTCTGACACTCCTTGAGGAGATCGTGGCTAAATAATAACAGCCGCACGGGTCGATCTTTAAGGTTAAGCAACTCTTGCCAAGGTTGATCTGCGGATTGGTGACCATCTTAATATACCGAGTTTCCTCCGTGCCTCGGAAAGCACGTTAAGCCGTTGGTCCCGGCTGTCATTTGTAGATCTTTGGCAGTCGTTACGGATTGTCAGAATCCAGGAAATCTGACTCCAGTCTTGCCAAGAAGTACCGTGTTACCCAGTTAATGGGTTGTGGAGGTCTGGTAGGCAGCCGCTCCACGTAAAACACTGGTATTCAACTGAATCCGGTTTGACTGGAAGCCGACCCCAATGTAGTTGGGAAAAGGCTAGGCAGATGATGAGTCTGACACTCCGTCCCGCTCGAACCAGAGCGGGAGAACTCATTTGATGATTTCCCAAGCAAAAAACAAAGGACCCCACGTTCGGCACTCGAGTTCATGACCAACAGACGAAGAGGCAATAAATTACCAATTGTTCCAACAAGGATGATAACGGTTTATCAATGGAGAGCCTTATGTTCAGCTGTGTTACTGATAATGATAACATATAGATAATTGTATGGGAAAATAAAATGTCCACTTGAACGCCTGTCGGTAGTAACACGTTGACCATAGTACTTTACCAGAGTAGATCTATACTAGAGGTACGCGGAACAGGGTGTGCCGGTGTCTCGTGTTTCCTGATAGCTACAACCTGGGAGTCTTTAAGTCAAGAGTGAAAAGGTTACTTCTAGGCAAGCGTGCTCCATCTTCGACCACATCATCGCTTACCATCAGGTAAGATAGTGGTCAAACGCGTGCCTATAAATTGTACAAAAAAAAAGTTAAGTCCCGCAAACCTCCATTAAAAAGGAAGGATCCTCCGACCAGACGGGTGTTGACTGCCGCTAGCAAATGCCAGTTTTAGGCACTTGTCTCACCGCTGGCGATTTGCGAGTAGCGATTAAAGCTTCATACTCGAAACAGTTGACGATCAGCGAGTAGCGAGTGAAAAGTTTCGATCATTTTGACGCTCGGCTTTCAGCGAGTGCTTTTGTGCGACAGGCTTTTACTCGCAATACTCGCTCCGGCCCGCACTATAGGTAGAAATTACCGTTGTTTGGTGAGTTCTAACCGCCAAGCGAGCATCGTCGAGCGAGTGTCGCTGAGCGAGTACAATCTTTGATAGCTCTTGACACACGCGTGACGTCATATGGCTTGGTAAAAATGTACCAAATTTACCAAGCCAGATGACGTCACGCGTGTCTTCAACTCGCTGTATCTCCTTTATTTTTTGTTTACGTGAGAAAAGAAAAAATATAAGTCGAATATTTTTTGAAAATCTATCAGACGGACTAATTAGATTTTTTTAGTAAAATACCCCATTCAAATTCAAAGCATTTTATTTCAAATAAACCATTCACAGGCACGTTTGAAACGTCAAGGTAGGTCAGTCGAAAACATGGAAGCTATTTTCTATATAGGTCTTGTCACTGCGATCAACTAGACGTAAAAGCCGCTCGCCGGCAGTGTGAACAGCCAGCTATCGACTATGAATGTATGTGTCTCTTTTACTCACACGAGATCTCTTTCGTCAGCGAGCAAATGTTCGATAGCTACTCGCTTCCTCGCCGGCGGTGAGACAAGTGCCTTAGATATTATATTAGATAGTGCAAATCCGCGAATCTACCATACGTAAAGTGCGCGTATGTGCACTATGAGTAGGTTTACAGGGGAGGGTTATAAGTTTATATTTTTAGGGTTCTGTAGTTCCGCACCCAAAGGGTAACCTACGGAACCCTATTAATAAGCCTCCGCTATCCGTCCGTCCGTCTGTCTGTCAACGGGCTGTATCTCAAGAACCGTAATAGGTAAACAGTTGAAATTTGTTTGAAATTGCCGCTACAA
Organism: Lacanobia oleracea; assembly: GCA_950371165.1. Taxonomy (NCBI): domain Eukaryota; kingdom Metazoa; phylum Arthropoda; class Insecta; order Lepidoptera; family Noctuidae; genus Lacanobia; species Lacanobia oleracea. The sequence continues at coordinate 7,178,887 of OX493411.1, forward strand.
CAATAAATGATAAAAAAAGGTTAATGGTACAACCCTTCGTGTGCTAGTCCGACTCGGCATTTGGTCGGTTTTTTTTATTATTTCAACGGCTTTTGAACTAACTTTTACATGGAGAGTAATAATTTATGTTCTGTGAATTGTTAACAGTAGAAATCTATTAGTTTAGTTTACTTGAACGCGCTAATCTCAGGAACTTTTGTCCGCTATTCTTTCAGTGTTAGATAACCCATTTATCGAGGAAGGCTATAGGCTATCATCACGGTAAGACCAATAGGAACGGAGCAGACGAAGTTGCGCGGGTCAACTAGTATTGTATATTAATAGAAAAAAATTAAAATCTATACTCTTTATTGTACTCCTACATTTGACAGATATGCGGAATTATCCATATGTATTTTTAACGTTAAATTCTTTAAGTTGCCGCATCATTTCAAAGTAGGTTACCTACGAGCACGATAAAGAACAACTCTGATAACGTGAGATATCTCACGTCGACCTAACATATGATGGATCATATAAGAATATTTTTAAGATAAATAAAGCTTTAGAATTATGGAAAACTCTGTTAACAGAGTATTTCCATAATTCTATAGCTTTATTTTTATTTTACCTATCATCTTAATAATCATCTGCTTAGCCTTTTCCCAACTATATTGGGGTCGGCTTACAGTCCAACCGGATTCAGCTGAATACCAGTGTTTTACGTGGAGCGGCTGCCTACCATAACCTCCACAACCCATTAACTGGGTAACACGGTGCTTTTTGGCAAGATTGGAGTCAGATTTACTGGCTTCTGACAATCCGTAACGACTGCCAAAGATCTACAAATGACAACCGGGACCAACGGCCTAACGTGCTTTCCGAGGCACAGAGAAAACTCGGTATATTAAGATGGGCATCCATCCACAAACCAACCCTGGCAAGCGTTTCTTTACCTTTAAGATCGACCCGTATGGCTGTTATTATTTAGCTATCTTCACCTCAATCTGCACCTGTCATCTCAATGAATTATTTTAAAAAATAATCGCGCCTAGAAGTAGTTTATGTCGGGTATATTAAGTGGGCCGCTTTAGTGAGATGATAATAAATATATATATTTTTTTTTATTAAGACGATTGAAATGGTACCGTGAAGACGAGTCCTTTTTGCTTTTTTTTTAAGGATGAGAAATCATCAAATGACTCCTCCCGCTTTGGGTAAAGCAGAAGGGAGTGTCAGACTCTTACTGACTATAACCCATCCGTGTTCCTCCTAGTGCCCTTTGAGTTCCAGGGTACGGTGCCTCTTTCGAACGAAGTCCGCAGCCCTGGCAAGCACTGGCCTTAGCTGGCCCCGTCTTTTGTGCTGACAGCTCTTTGAGGCGCGCGTGGAACACAGCGCGCCGTCGACCCGGGCCTGGTTCTGATGAGGCCCGCGCCTACGGTGGCCGAGAATCGCCCTGTGACTCGCGACGCCCGGGGCGTCTTCTTCTGTGTCCTGTCTTGAGTTCTTAGCTAAATTACACGCACGCGCAACAGCGTATGGTATAGTAGACGGCACGAGTCGTGAGCACAGATGAATGCAGCAGGGTGATCTCGCCAATGTACGGTGGGCGAACGAAACTTGCAAGCGCAATGGTCGATGAGCATTGACTGACGAACCTATCACGTGAAGCGTCAGAGCTGTTGTCGCCAAACGACCGATGGAGAGCGTGCTCACGACACGTGCCGGTTATTAAAAACCGGCCAAGTGCGAGTCGGACTCGCACACGAAGGGTTCCGTACCATGACCCTTAATTTTTATTATTTTTTGTTATAGCGGTAATAGAAATACACAATTTGTGAAAATTTCAGCTATAGCCCGCTGACAGACAGACGGACGGACAGACGGACGGACGGACGGACAGCGGAAGCTTCGTAATAGGGTTCCGTTGGTTACCCTTCGGGTTCGGAACCCTAAAAAAGCTTTATTGGTAAAATAGCCCCATAAATAATTTCTCAGACTAATTCTCGACCTTGATGACTCCAGACTGGGTAACCTAGCGTGTCTGAAGGCTGTTCACAGTTTAGTGTCCAATTGGTCTGGCTGGCGACCTAGGTCACAACCTTGGATTATAAGGGTGGGCACACACGTACTTATCCGATTGTCTGATCTGATTTGGTTTGCCAGATGCTGAATGTTATAAAAAACCGGTCAACTGCGAGTCGGACTCGCACACGAAGGGTTCCGTACCATAAAACTTAATTTTTATTATTTGTTGTTTTAGCGGCAATCGAAATACCTAATCTGTGAAAATTTCAACAGTCTATCTATTACGGTTCTTGAGATACAGCCCGCTGACAGACACACGGACGGACAGATGGACGGACAGCGGAGGCTTAGTAATAAGGTTCCGTTGGTAATAAAAAATCACATAATTACAGATTTTGTGTATTTTTATTTTTGTACGTTTCTCACTCACTCTCAAAAACTTCAGCATCATAGAAAATCCTAATATTTCAATTCTCTCGTTACTGAGTGACTCATAGAACGCACAGCCGAAATGTACCGGTCGAAAAAAACTAATATTTCGCATGTAGGTTCCTTGAAGAGTATAGGGGAGCTATTTTAGGAGCGTATTTCCCGAAATTCCTACTATCTGCCTAGCCGTTTCCCAACTATATTGGGGTCGGCTTCCAGTCAAACCGGATTCAGCTGAATACCAGTATTTTACGTGGCCTACCAGACCTCCACAACTCATTAAATGGGTAACACGGTATTTCTTGGGCAAGACTGTAGTCAGATTTACTGGCTTCTGAGTTCTGACAATCCGTAACGACTGCCAAAGTTCTACAAATGACAGCCGGGACTTACAGCTAAAGTGCTTTCCGAGGCACGGAGGAAACTCGGTATATTAAGATGGTCACCCATCCACAGACCAACCTTGGCAAGCGTTGCCTAACCTTGACGATCGACCTGTGCGGCTGTTATTCTTTAGCCACGAGCACCTTGTAGGATTCCCGAAATTCCAACAAGAACGGGAAAAAACGGGATATGCGCGTACAATGCTGCGGGCAAAAGCCCTCTACTCCTACCAATATTTTAAATGCGAAATTTCGTAAGAATGGATGTTCGTTACTCTTTCACTTCAGAACGCCTGAAAGGATCTTCATGAAATTTGGCAAAGAGCTGAATTATAGTCTGGAATAACACAGGCTATATAAATATATCCCGCGGGATTACGTGGGCGAAGCCGCTGGCAGAAGGGAATCATCGACATCTGACCTCAGAAAGAGATTTAGCAGAGGTCAGATTTACTCTGGATCTCTCAGACTCACATAATGCTAATTACACGCACTAGATTTCTCGTACGTTTGGCAGTCCTGATCCGACTATCGGAAGAGAAACCGGAACGTCTGTTTGCAGCCTTAGATCGATATTTGTTAAGCTTGTTTCTCTTTGTTCAGCTATATTTGGTCACAAATAAAACTGTAGCAATTGATACTCGATTCAATTGAAAGAGACGAATGCGAAAACTGATCAATAGGGATATTTCAATTTTTGCTTTAATTTTATAGAACTCCATCTAGAATAAATCACCACATAAATAAGAAATGAAAACACTACAAAATTGCGTCTTAAAACGATATTTTAAATTTTCGCGCGGAAACGGACAATGACGTCATTCACTTCTGTCTGCCACTGGTCAAGAACTGTCGTAACTCAAAGACATAAGGTTGCCTTTTCGTTGTCATAACAGCAGTGACGTCACTAAACGCTAATTGTTGGAACAAAGTTCCTTATCGCGCGTTGCAAAAGGGGGCTAGACGGAAAAAATTAAGACCAAAAGTTGTAACAACACTTTTTGTTATAGTTGTAAGCCGTGCGGCGTGCGCGTGTTTCTCTGTCTGTCTCTCTCTCTCTATCTCATAGAAAGCAATATGGCATAATTATAATATTATTAATATATTATGTTTAAGCGTTATTTATATACTACTCTGTCAAGAAAGTATCGGGAAAAGATCAATAATACACAAAATGTCTGTTATTCATCCAAATTTATTTTATCACCTTCAAAGTATGCTCCTTTAGAAACGATACACTTGCGCCAACGAATAATCCATTCATCAAAACATTTTTTAAACGCTGCTTCCGGAATTGAGTTCAGTTCTCGCCGCGAATTCTCCTTTATGTCTTCTATCGATTGAAAACGGGTGCCACACACACAGCTTGTTGACTAGTTTGCATGTCAAACTCGTAAACCCACGTCTCATCACCAGTAACAATGCGTTTCATGAATGTTGGGTCCGAACTGACTCGTTCTAGCATGTCCTCAGCGACTTTCATGCGATTGAGTTTTTGGAGAAAATTCAGATCTTTTGGGACTAGCCGAGCAGCAACATGTTTCATACCCAAATGATTAGTTAAAATGGTACGGATCGACTCGTGAGATACAGAAAGTTCGGCGGCTATCTCTCTCAGAGTTGAATGGGGATTTTCAGTCACTATTTCCTTCACTTTTGCGATGTTAACTTCAGTTGCAGACGTTGACGGCCTACCAGAGCGAGGCAAATCTTCCATCACATCTCGACCGCTTTTGAACGCTATGAACCACTCATAAGCACGAGTTTTTGATAAAGTCGATTCACCGTAAGCCTTCTGTAACATTTTCAGTGACTCCGAACACGAAATTCCATTGGCGATGCAAAATTTAAGACAAACTCTTTGTTCGATATTTTTGTCCATTATGAAATTCGCAATACACACTATATATGATATTACTAAAACCAGCACTGTATTTAATATAAATAACAGATGCAACTCAAACTCCGCGCCAAAATGGAAAACAGTTGTGCCAATCTAACAACTACAAAAAAACAAAAATTTGAATTTGGAACCATAAACAAATCATCCATTCCCGATACTTTTTTGACTGAATGTAATATTATGTACAATTTTATTACAATTCCTTCACTAATTAATTGAAAGGAACTTCGTTCCATCCGGATGTCCCTTGACACCTCTCAAGTTTAATTTTAATACGTTCCGTTTCACGTTACTTTAATTCATTATTTTTGTTAAAAATCGATATTAACTAAAATAAAAACGTTGCAATGGCGTTTATTTTACACTTTTTTATCATTTTACTTACAACATTCTCATAAATTCTGAATTTGCATCTTCCCTATTATATTAATTTTGCGAATTGGTTACAGATTAGGTACTCTTATAACATCTGCCTAGCCTTTTCCCAACTATACTGGGGTCGGCTTCCAGTCTAACCTGAATCAGCTAAACACCAGTATTTGTGGTGGAGCGGCTGCCTACCAGACCTCCACAACTCATTAACTGGGTAACACGGTACTTCTTGGCAAGACTGGAGTCAGATTTACTGGCTTCTGACTATCTTACAGATTCTTATTATAAAGTTGAAGAGTTTGTTTGTATGGTTGAAAGTGTTAATCTCAGAGCTCGTATGAATTGAAAAAATATTTTAGTTTTGAATAGACCATTTATCGAGAAAGGCAAAAAAATACAATAAATATTGATAAAATTACGCACAGCACTTGTCTCACCCCCGGCGATCAGACCAAAACCCGAAGGGCCACGGACGTCCCGTGGTTCGTCAGGAATGAACGACTTCATGTAGACCTCAAAGTCCCGTCTTTTAAGCAGTTCATGAAGCGTCTGACAAAACACCTCATTGAATCTGCCGAAAAGCACCAGAACCCCTTTTAGACCTTACTGAACCGATTTAAAGAAGACTGAAGTTCGCGTACAGAGGGTACATGTTCTGCCCGAATAAGAACTGACAACATGTTTGCAGATCAGACTTTAGCAATCAAGTGTATAAAGAAGCCATTTGTACTTTTTAGATAAGAAAAATTGAATTGCAGCATGTTGTTTTATGATAAACATTAAAATCGATCAACATCAACCGTGACGATTAAAACTGGTCACTTCTTAGGGTTCCGTACCCATAGGGTAACCAACGGAACCCTATGAACTACTAAGCGTCCGCTGTCCGTCCGTCCATCCGTCCGTCTGTCTGTCAGAGGGCGGTATCTCAGGAATCGTAATAGGTTGAAATTTTCACAGATTGTGTATTTCTGTTGCCGATATAACAGCACATAATAAAAATAAAATGAAAAATTACACAAGAAATGTGTTTTTTTTTTCGGATTATGTTACGGGACCCTTTTTATGAGAGTCCGACTCTTACTTGACCGGTTTTTTATCCAGTTCTGATATCCACGCGAAGTCGCGGAAACCGATTCCGAATCTTCTAAATCTAATATATAAAAAAAAAAACTTGAGAGGTGTCAAGGGACACCCGGATGGAACGAAGTTCCTACGCCGCATGGCTTACAACTATAGCAAAAAGTGTGGTTACAACACTCCACTCCACTCCACTCCATTCCATTCCATTCCATTCCATTCCATTCCATTCCATACCATTCGCACAGCTTACAATAGCTTACTATAGTAAAAAGTGTCGTGACAACTTTTCGTAAGAATTTTTTCCGTCTAGCCCCCTTTCACAACGCGCGATAAGGAACTTCGTTCCAAAAACAACGTGTTGCACTCCGGGAGTGCCGGCAGAAGTGAAAACTTGAATACGTCGCTAAAGAAGTTTGCAGGACACGTGACCGTCTTACGAATTTTCGATCAGGTCACGTATCCTGACGCGAGTTTAACATTTTTTACCCATCACAAAAAGTGCACAACGCCGCTATAAGTTTTCACTTCAAAAACCTCGTGCCACGGTGTTTGTTATTGAACTCCTTCGATATGGCTTGACCGATTTTTATGTATGTTTAACCGACTTCTTCAAAAGGAGGAGGTTCTATGTTCGGTTGTATGTATCTTTTTTTTATGTATGTGTTACTGTAAAAGCTCGAACTACGGTTAATCCTAAGATTTTCCAGTAAAACCTAAGATTTACTAATTCTTAATAATAAAAGTCCGAACAGATTTGCGATTCGAACTTTTATCACCATTCACTTGGTAAATCTTAGGATTTACATAAAGACACGGTAAATGTTGAAAAATACATGTCACACACAAGACAAGTCACAAGTACGAGAATCGTCTAGTACTTGTGACTTGTCTTGTGTGGGCAGTCTGAAGCCCCCGCTACCTGCACCGTCTCCGCCAAAGTGGTCAGAGGGCTTGAAATTCATCTAGGCGTATTGCGAGAGAATTAAATGCTCCCCCTTTGGATGAGAAATCATCAAATGCCTCCTCCCGCTTTGGGCGAAGCAGAAGGGTGTGTCAGACTCTTACTGACTAAAACCCATTCGTGTTACTCCTAGTGGCCTTTGCGTTCCAGGGCCGCGGTGACTCTTTCGAACAAATTAACAAATTCCGCAACCCTGGCTGGCACTGGCCCTAGCGGACCCCTTGTCCTATGCTGACATCTCTTTGATGCGCGCGTGGAACACAACGCGCCGTCAACCCGGGCCTGGTTCTGATCGGAGAGCGAGCCACCCAACGCTTACCGTCCGCAGGCACGCGCCTACGGTGGCCGGGAATCGCCCTGTGACTTACAACGCCCGGGACGTCTTCTTGTGTTGCGGCGGCTGGGGCGTGAGGTTTCCCTCTCTCTCACAACCACCTCGACCACTTCCTTCGCTAGCATTAGATACTGCTTCGCAGAAGGAGGTGACCTGACCTCCTTGCTCCAGACCATAGATTGAACCAGGGCCGGTCGCGAGGTCGCCGCCGCCGATCACCTCGACGAAGACACGGCGGTGCTCCGCCCAACTAGGGCAGACGTTCACCGTATGTTCCACTGTGTCCTCCGGCCGGCCCTCACAGTGTTGACACCCGGGCGTGTCCTCCCGCTGAATTCGAAACAGGTATCTCCCGAAACAACCGTGTCCAGTGAGTACGTGCGTCAAGCAGAAGGTGAGGACGCCGTGGCCGCGCCGCTCTAGGCACTGCTCAAAGAGGGAACTTTTACCGCCGCAATTCACCCTACGAAGCAATGTTTTGTAGTCCAATGAAACTGGGCATTGCAGCGTTAGCAATTCCTAACGAAATTATTGAACTATTAAGTGGATGCTCCAGGGTGGCCCGCGAGATTCAAATATTTTTATGTTTTTTGCAATTTGCCGGTCAGTGTGAAGCTGTATGAAGAAGAATGAATATTTCAGAAATTATCATTCTTTCGAACTACATGAACTTAGAGGGCTATATTGATGATTAAAATGGTTATAATTCTTTAGATAAATACGCGTTACGGTCGCAGATCGCATTTGGTCCACATACAGCTTCACACTGACCGGCAAATTGCAAAAAACATAAAAATATTTGAATTTCGCGGGCCACCCTGGAGCATCCACCTTAAGATCTGAAGATTTGGAGAATTTGTTGCATTTCCAAAACAATACGGAACAAAATATTAACGATTTAGTCGTTGTTTTATTCCCAAAACTAACATTTACCAGCCGTCAGTGGCAAAACCTAGCATGTATTAAATTCTGATGGTAAAAGCCCGAAAAAATTGTCCCATTTTCATAAATCCTTACATTTACCAACTCATGTCGGTAAATCCTAAGACTTACTCTTAAACCTTAAGATTTACCGTGGTTCGAGCTTTTACAGTAACATATGTTCACCTATTTCTCCGCCAATTCTGGACCGATTTAAAAAATTCTTTTTCCATTCGAAAACCTGAGGTGGTCCCATTGTCACCAAGTTAGAATCTGATGATGAAATCCCATGAAAGTCGAGGGAAACCCTCAAATTTTATAAGCACATACACTGTTTTTCATTAATTTTTAACGCAATTCAGATATTTGTGCCTGGTAATCATCATCTCATGTTGCTGAGCTGATGATGGAAGGTATAAGTCAGGATCTGATGATGGAATCCCATGAAAAGTGTTTGTTCAACGATATTTTCGCCAATTGTTAACCGATTTGGATGATTATTTTTTTGTTTGGAAGCATATTTTCTCGGACTGGTCCCATTTAAATTTGGTGAAGATCTGATGAAGAACTTTGGAGGTAGGTATCGAGATTTCTGAAATCGTTTCTGAATAAACGTCTTTTCTTTCTTTCTTTCTTTTAAATCGCATGTCTGTTGATTGTTTACAGCAGTTCATAACATAACATCACGCCGGCACGCTGTGTTTGTGGTTTCACTTTTTAGTGGTAGATACCTACCTGCGTTCCACTAAAAAGTGAAAAATAAAAAGACTTTTTAACAAAAAAATAAAACCGACTTCCAAAGACAAAACACTACAAAGTAAAAAATAACTTTAATTTCGGAAGTCAGTGTTCAAAAACGAAAAAACCAAAAACACCGACTTCCGAAAATAAAGTGATAATACTGACTTACAAATTGCAAAACACGAAAGAAAATTTGAATTTCGCGGGCTACCCTGGCGCACTGCGAGGGTCGCCCGGAGGACACGGTGGAGCATACGGTGGAGGTCTGCCCAGCTTGGGCGGAGCACCGCCGTGTCCTCGTCGAGGCGATCGGCGGCGGGGATCTCTCGCGTCCGGCCCTGGTTCAAGCCATGGTTCGGAGCGACGAGACATGGGAAGCGGTCACCTCCTTCTGCGAAGCAGTAATGCTAACAAAGGAGGAAGCCGAACGCGTGAGAGAGAGGGAAACCTCACGCCCCAGCCGCCGAAACAGTAGAAGACGCCCCGGGCGTCGGGAGTCGCAGGACGATTCTCGGCCACCGTAGGCGTGGGACTGCGGACGGCGAGCATTGGGTGGCTCGCCGTCTGATCAGAACCAGGCCCGGGTCGGCGGCGCGCTGCGATACCAACGCGCCTCAAGGGCATGTCAGCATGGAAGACGGGGCCCACTAGGGCCAGTGCCTGCTGGGGCTGCGGACTTCGTTCGAAAGAGGCACCGTACCCTGGAACGCAAAGGGCACTAGGAGAAACACGGATGAGTTTTAGTCAGTAAGAGTCTGACACTCCCTCCTGCTGTACCCAGAGCGGGAGGAGTCATTTGATGATTTCCCATCCTAAAAAAAAACCCTGGCTCATCCACCTTAAAGCCGAGCGTCACACATACAAAACTATCGAAACTTTGTTTGTACTCATAAATCGCCGGCGGCGGCGTTGAGTTAAGTGCCTTAGACCCGCTGTATTTAAACATAATAGGGTATTTTACTAAAAAAAAAAATCTAATTAGTCCGTCTGACAGGTTTAAAAAAAAATTGGACACGTATTTTTTCTTTTTTAACGTAAACAAGACATAAAGCGGATACACACGCGTGACGTCATCTGGTTTGGTAAATTTGGTACATTTTTACTAAGCCAGATGACGTCACGCGTGTCTTCAACTAGCTGCATCCTCTTTATTTTTTGTTTACGTGAAAAAATAAAAAATACGTTTCCAATATTTTTTGAAATTCTATCAGACAGTCTAATTAGATTTTTTTAGTAAAATACCCTATTATTAGAAAATCGTCAATTCTGCTTCGTTGATAAGATTGGGCAACCCCTTCCAACTTGGGTCAAGGGTTGGCTAATGATAAACGAATACCGACAAATTGTTCTAATTCTGTCGTCGTTTTTAAGTTTACAGTTCAAACGATAATATTTACGATACTAATAGATTATTTGTAAACTGATGAAACATGAAAGAAGTCTTCTGTTTTAGGTGAAGTAAACAGGTTATCAAATACACGACTAACGTCTTTAAATCAATACTCTATACTAACATATACTACTCTGTCAAGAAAGTACCGGGAAAAGATCAATAATAGACAAAATGTCTGTTATTCATCCAAATTTATTTTATCACCTTCAAAGTATGCTCCTTTAGAAACGATACACTTGCGCCAACGAATAATCCATTCATCAAAACATTTTTTAAACGCTGCTTCCGGAATTGAGTTCAGTTCTCGCCGCGAATTCTCCTTTATGTCTTCTATCGATTGAAAACGGGTGCCACGAAGTGGTAATTTGAGTTTAGGAAAAAGAAAAAAGTCAGCAGGAGCCATATCTGGTGAATATGGTGGTTGTTGGATGGTATTTGTTGAGTGTTTAGTTAAAAATTCGTTCACAATGATAGCCTTGTGCGAAGGCGCTTATTATATATATTCTTTATTTACCGTTAGATCTTCCGGTAAGAATTCATAGTGCACAACACCGCGATAGTCAAAGAAAACAGTCAACATGACTTTGACTTTTGATCGACTTTGGCGTGGTTTTTTCGGTTTCGGTTCAGTTGGAAGGCGCCACTCCGAAGCTTGTTGACTAGTTTGCATGTCAAACTCGTAAACCCACGTCTCGTCACCAGTAACAGTGCGTTTCATGAATGTTGGGTCCGAACTGACTCGTTCTAGCATGTCCTCAGCGACTTTCATGCGATTGAGTTTTTGGAGAAAATTCAGATCTTTTGGGACTAGCCGAGCAGCAACATGTTTCATACCCAAATGATTAGTTAAAATGGTACGGATCGACTCGTGAGATACAGAAAGTTCGGCGGCTATCTCTCTCTGAGTTGAATGGGGATTTTCAGTCACTATTTCCTTCACTTTTGCGATGTTAACTTCAGTTGCAGACGTTGACGGCCTACCAGAGCGAGGCAAATCTTCCATCACATCTCGACCGCTTTTGAACGCTTTGAACCTCTCATAAGCACGAGTTTTTGATAAAGTCGATTCACCGTAAGCCTTCTGTAACATTTTCAGTGACTCCGAACACGAAATTCCATTGGCGATGCAAAATTTAAGACAAACTCTTTGTTCGATATTTTTGTCCATTATGAAATTCGCAATACACACTATATATGATATTACTAAAACCAGCACTGTATTTAATATAAATAACAGATGCAACTCAAACTCCGCGCCAAAATGGAAAACAGTTGTGCCAATCTAACAACTACAAAAAAACAAAAATTTGAATTTGGAACCATAAACAAATCATCCATTCCCGATACTTTTTTGACTGAATGTAAAGCTGAAGAGTTTGTTTGTTTGTTTACTTGAACGCGCTAATCTCAGGAACTACTGCTCCGATTTGAAAAATTCTTTCAGTGTTAGATAGCCCATTTATCGAGGAAGGCTATAGGCTATATATCATCACGCTAAGATCAATAGGAGCGGAGCAGTAATGAAAATTGTGACGCAGACGAAGTTGCGTGGGTCAACTAGTACTAATATATAAAGCTGAAGAGTTTGTTTGTTTACTTGAACGCGCTAATCTCAGGAACTACTGGTCCGATTTGAAACCTACATTTAACGCACGAACGTCTTATCGGGTGAATGCACCAATTGTCTAGGTACCTAATTAATTAACTATTAAACGACTAAGTTAAAAAGTCTTTCAGTATTAGATAGCCCATTTATCGAGGAAGGCTATAGGCTATATATCATCACGCTAAGACCAATAGGAGCGGAGCAGTAATGACAATTGTGACGCAGACGAAGTTGCGCGGGTCAACTAGTACTAATATGAGAGAGATGATGATATTTTTTGATGAGCATCACGTCATCATCACCATATCAGCCAATTGCCGTCCACTGCTGAACGTAAGCCTGGACCAAAGAGCGCTTACCATCCGGGTCTCGAGCAGTCCGTATCCATCCGCTGCCAGCCACCGCGCTTCAAATCATCAATCCATCGTGCCGCAGGGCGTCCCACACTACGTTTGCCCATACGCGGTCTCCACTCTAACACATGTCTGCTCCATCGACCGTCTGTCCGTCTGCAGAAGTGGCCGGCCCACTTCCACTTCAGCATGCTGAGTCTACACACAATGTCGGTGACTTTAGTTCTCTGGCGAATGACTTCGTTGCGAATTCTAACCACCAGAGAAACCCCGAGCATTGCTCTCTCCATTGCACGCTGAGCAACCTTGAATTTCTAGACCAGGCAAAAAAATATGTTACCTACGTTAAACTAACTTTTTATTAATTTGATAAACATTTATTTATTTTTCCACCATACAATTATCTTTACAGGTTTACCCCCTAATGCGATAATATAGTCATATGGTATGTATAACAAGTTATGTCTAAAACGAACATAAAACAACTATTAGACCAAAACCGGAGAGCGTAAATAATAGAATTTGTACTATCTCAAAGACAATGCCATCTACATTTTGATATACCTACGGCTATTTTTTTTAATTCGTAAAATAATAAAGGTACAGAAAACTACTGAATATTGGGTCGCGCGGGTGTGAAACGAGTGAGCGTTTTGTTCCTCCAAGGTAGCTGGCGTATGTTATCGCCTAAACAAATTGCAGCCTAAGGGTCAACTCACACCGAAAGAGCGGCGAAGGGCAGCGAAGAGGAGCGCAGTTTCAGTGTCAAATGAATTATAATTTTATTTTCATTACTTTAAGGGTCAATTCACAGCTCCGTCAACGCACGGCTCCGTTTAAGGAATTACCCGGAATTCCTGCGGCGCCGCGGGCATCCGCGCGACTCGTTCGAGTTTCTCATGCGATAATAAGTACCTATAGTAATGAAAATAAAGTTAAAATTCATATGACACTGAAACTGCGCTCCGATTCGCTGCCCTTCGCCGCTCTTTCGGTGTGAGTTGACCCTAAGGCCGCGACCAGCGTTGCAGCGGCGCGTTCAAATGTAGAGATGTATAATGTAAAGTGCCGCGCCGCCCGCCGCGCCGCTGAGTTCGTGTCCGCGGCCTTAGTGTAGGAACTGCCGTACTTCGAAACGTTTGTAACATGACGAATTGTTGATTTAGCAACTACCGCCCATCAAATACAGGTCAAGAATACAAGCTACAAAATAATGACTGATAAATGCACTAACATGGTTAATTAATAAAGTTTGCTTGGCCATTTGGGTTTGTAGAGCATCTGTTATTGTTGCTAACTTTTTAGGGTTCCGTAACCAACGGCAGTCAGGTCTAACAAACCCCACACACCCTAGTGTCAGTTTCTAAACCGCCTCAAGGGCCTCTGACATGGTTTATTTGACTAACGTCATTTGGCGGCCGCGACCACCGGCTTATACGTGCCTTCCGAATCAACTTTTTATCAGACTTTTACAAAGTATGCTTCCCGTGGGAATCGAACCCACGACCACCGGGTCACAAGGCAAACGCCTAAACCACTCGACCACGGAAGCAATTGAAATTTTCACAAGAGTTTAATTTCTATTGCCGCTATAACGAATAATAAAATTAAATTAAAAATTAAGGGGGGCTTGGGGCTCCTATACAATTTAAGAAACGTGTTTTTTTGGGTTTATGGTACAGAACCCTTCGTGTGCGAGTCAAACTAGCACTTACCCGGTTTTACGGCGATGCGCCACTAGTACATGGTGGACATTCCACCCGAGCGCACAAAGTTTTGGGAACACATTCGTAGTGTGTACAGCTAAGGAGTGGAATTCCCTGTCCGAGTCTGTGTTTCCTGATAGCTACAACCTGAGAGTCTTTAAGTCAAGAGTGAATAGGTTACTTCTAGGCAAGCGTGCTCCATCTTCGACCACATCATCGCTTACCATCAGGTAAGATTGTGGTCAAACGTGAGATTATCAATAGTAAAAAAAACATAACCCTCCTTCTTTCGCAGTCGTGTAAAAACTGGCCAACTGCGAGTCGGACTCGCGTGCAAAGGGTTCCGAACCAGTTTCATTTTTGTAACATGTTATTTTAACACTAGAGACTTCTTATAGTTTTTCCTGTTATCTGTAGGTTAAAAATCTATCTGCATTTTTTTTTTCGAAATTACGGCTCTATTTTTTGAGAGATAAGGGGAGATACTATTTATTATAAAATTATAGAAAAAAAATATTAAAATTTTTCTTTGAAATTTATAGTTTGACCCCCAAAAGTGACCCCATACTCAAAATGTATTTCTTTACGTAACACGTCCCTGTTTGAGTCACAGAAATCTATATGTGTACCAAATTTCAACAGAATCAGTCCAGTAGATCCGGAGAATACGCCAGTTTTGACTGACAGACGGACAGCCAGACACCCTAGTGATCCTAAAAGGGTTCCGTTTCTTACGGATGTTCGGAACCCTAAAAAAATAATCTTTATCTCATAAAGAGACAGGCTACCCTATTTTTAACGGAGGGAAGTATTCAATGCGCGTGACGTCAACAATTAGTGTAATTGTACTACACAGCAATTCAAATTGAAGCTAATTGAAAGTGGTAACCAGTTTCTCATAGCTAAGAATAGTTTTTTTTAATGGGGAAAGATGAATGCAGGAAACGAAGGAGCTTGGTAAATTGTAACCTTGCCAGGGTTTAAATAGGGAACATGCAGATACAGAATTTATCAGAATCTATACTAATATATAAAGCTCGTGGCTAGGTAATAACAGCCGCATGGGTCGATCTTCAAGGTTAAGCAACGCTTGCCAAGGTTGGTCTGTGGATGGGTGACCATCTTAACATACCGGGATTCCTACGTGCCTCGGAAAGCACGTTAAGCCGTTGGTCCCGGCTGTCATTTGTAGATCTTTGGCAGTCGTTACGGATAGTCAGAAGCCAGTAAATCTGAATCCAATCTCACTGGTATTCAGCTGAATCCGGTTTGACTGGAAGCCGACCCCAATATAATTGGGAAAAGGCTAGACAGATGATGATACTAATATTTAAAGCTGAATAGTTTGTTTGTTTACTTGAACGCGCTAATCTCAGGAATTCCTGGTCCGATTTGAAAAATTCTTTCTGTGTTAGATAGCCCATCATCACGCTAAGACCAACAGGAGCAGAGCAGTAATGAAAATTGTGACGCAGACTTAGTTGCGCGGGTCAACTAGTGTTGTTAATAAAATGATAAAAAATTGACATTCTCAAAAACCCGACCGCAAAAAACAACAGCGGATTTTTGGCGCCATATTATGCTTTTTTTTTTTTTTTTTTGTCGATGGCCACTCGCAGTTTCAACCCTAGAGGGTTGTCAACTACTGAACCGGACACCATATTATGCCTTCAATAAATTTTTAATTTTCAAAACCTATCTAGTGGGGTATCAAGATAAAGGGCTCGAGGAGAAGATTCCAAAAATGTAACTCACTAAAAAGTAGGAAATAAAAATAATTGCCATTGTCAAAAAAACCGACCAAAAGCAACTAAAAAGTTCGAAACAGACCGCTTTCCAAGCAGTCTGATGCAGTTTAGTAGCATCAGATCAGTGATTGAACTGAAGTTGAACTGAACGGAAGTCGGTGTTTTAGGGTTTGCTTCTTTGTTTTTTTTACACCGACTTCTGAAAGTAAGGTTATTTTATACTTTGTAGTGTTTTGTTTGGAAGTTGGTTATATTTTTTATGTACAAAGTTTATGGCTTGTGTTTAAACACCGCCCAAAAAAGTACCTATTTTACTACCAAAAAAGTTCTAAACGGTTACCAAAACAAATAAATGGTCACCAAATAATATTCGAGAAGTAGCGCTCGCCGGCCGCTGCCGCGGCACCGCTCGCTTCGCTCGCTCGGCTCGCGCGCGGTTGGTCACAATTCTAACCTAACCTAACCTATTTTATCCAATTTGTAACCCCAAGCCTACATTTTATGGCAATCACAGTTGAGTTGGATAGAATTTGGTGACCGTTGATCCATTTTGGTGCCTAGGCTTAGAGTCTTAAAAATATTATTTTTGGTGACCGTCTAAATTATACCCAAAGTTTATTACTTGGACGACGTCTTCGTATACGCTGAAATTAAAATAAGCAAAAATGCTCGCAACATAAAAACTACTTTTTTTTCTTAAAAGTTTTTTATAAGGAAAATGTTCCGAATTCAACACTAGATGGCACAGTTTTCGCCTTGCACATTCCCTATTATATTGCTTATTCGATTATTTTTTGATAGAACTAAAACTTATAGGTAGTATTGTTTTTAACTTGATGCTAGAAGATCATTGTTCTTAGTTATTTTTATAACCAGATAATATGTGAAAAAGTGAAGAGTGTATAATTTAAATTTATTTTAAATTTCATTTGAAACACTGTAATGTATTTTGCAAAGAAGCTAAATGACAAAACCATGTAAACTTTTTATTCAATTTTTTAAACTCAATTTCACCCAAATACCCGGGTTTTATTTTTTGTCTGGAATTTTTGAAGCTTTTGTCCAGCCTCGGCAAATTATGTGATGGCAGCCAACAATGCAGAGGAATTTTTCGACACCATATTCTAGATTATTTTTAGTTTTTTAAGTTTCTATTTAAGCATATACATGGTGCGATTTTAGTCCTCTTACGGCAGCCCACTTCATCTATCCCATAACATGCTTAGATCTCTTAAACTACGCAATGGATTTTGATGCGGGTTTTTAATAGAGAACCACCTTATCTATTAAAAAACCCACATCAAAATTTTCGAGAAAGGTTTTAATATATAATTTGCACCCGTGTGTTGCATATTTGCGAACACCGAAATTAAAATATTTATTTATTATCATAAGGCATGATGTAGTTTAAAACATCGAAGAGCGTTCGCAGTCCGATCGTTGTGTCCAAGAACAGCACAAAATGGAATGGCGATATAGTTTTGATGCATAATTTTAACAGGCTGTTTTTATTGTCTTGTTATTGTAATAATTCCAACCAATATCAAAAAGTAAAATAAATATATGTCAAGAAAGGCGATGACTACATAAGCTTTTTAACATTCTCAAAGTGTTAGCGTAAGCACCAATTTGTATTGAAACTTATTTTTTTTTGCATCAACTGTTCCGAGTACATTTGTGTTTTAGTTTATTAGTTTGAGTATTTATCATAGTATTTTAGTCTAGTTATATTTTTATCTTTGTACTTATTATATATATATTAATTGTGTATCTAGATTTCTTTTTCAAATCCATTATTATTCTCATATCACCCAAAGGTTGACTGATAGAAAATGTCTAAGGCATTAATTCTGCCTGTGTGCATAAAGTATTAAATAATTAAATTAAATAAGCGCTGTCTGGTAACAATTGCGGAAAAACTTTTTTTTCATACAAAAATGTCTATGTTAATTGGATTGTGGATGTTAAAAAAATCTCACTAAGCAAAAGTCTTAGTGAGATTTTTTTTTATGTCAGTAGTTTCAAATAGAGATTATGTAAGTACCTAAACATTGTGCTGACCCCAGATAAAATTGGATAAGGGCAATAGACTAATGCTCTTATTTTTATTTTACAGTGTTATCTTTATCATATTATTTTCAAAGGCCGTAAATGATAGAATTGATATTTTTTTTCTTATTTAAATAATTGTAGGTCCTTTTATCACAAAAAAATGTTATCCAATGAAAAGGTATATTTATTTGACAAAGTTTATTTGACTTATATTACAATATACAGTATAACAGCTGCTTATTGATGAAAGAAAGCTTTAAATATACATATTATTGACGTAAAACCATTTCAAACACAGAAAATATAGTCCAATAAGAATCTTATTCTATTATCTCTGAGCTGTTGACCTAATACCAGTGCTCACCTAATTGAATTAAAAAAAAAGCCTTGTGATATAATATTACCGCATCACTAAAAAGTAGAAGCCAATTTAAAAAAAGAATACTTACTGTGAATATCACGGATATTCTCCCAGAAACTGTTCATCAAATTTCTTTTGGACGCGAATTATTCGATATAATTACGGCAACCCACATTTCTTGGTACGATTGACTAATAAATAACAGTCTAGAGAATTAACGTCCGGCAATTGTCGCACGCACAATGTAGTAGACGACGCAGACGGCTAATTATAAAGTCCTATGCCAATTCATACGATTCAACCGCTTATTTGTAATACACCAAAACCGTTTTCAAACTCAGATAAAAACGGAAGAACGCGCACACAACACAACAGTTCTACAGGGAATGCACAGTTTATTGTCCTATTTACGATAGCCGTATTGTTTATAACTGTGACGAAACAATATAAATTTTTATTGAAATAATATGCTTCAAGGCACAAAAATTATCCTTTTTCTGATTCTGACGTGACGTTGAGGCACTGCCCCTTTTTAGTCTGTTTTTTGGAATTGGTTTTAGTCGATTAAAAATAAGAAGAATCGAATGTTGAATTGTGTCGAATTGTTCCACGAACACTAATCTACGCTGTTTTTATACTAGTTTAACTCATAATTATGTATTCGATATTCAAGTTTGTTTCTAAAAACTCCCTATAACTAAATTCAGCGTCTTTGAAACGGTCATTTAGTAGATTTACGTTCAATTACAAACCATAAACAACTTACTAAAAATAATGCAACACAACCCTTAAGACGCAATTTCCATAGACAAAACTGAAACAAACAAGTTTCACATGCGTTCACAAATGATTAGTTAAAATAAAATAATTTAATTTGAAACGGAATCTATTTCGCTGTTTCCTTTTTTGTACTCTTATCACTACCTCTAGTCCTCTACCTCACTATGGTAAAATGAAGCCATGAAAATATTATTTACCCATTTTCAATTTTGCAAATAAGTAGAGTTTAATGACTGCACCATAAACAAAATTTTTGAAAGTATCATTTGATCGATCGATTTTGATAGATGTCATCAGTCAGTCAGTCTGTCACATTGGGATGTCTGTCTGTCAAATCAGACGTGAAAATTGGGATTATTTGTTTACTAAACGCAAGGCAACTTTAGAAAAGTTTAAATGAAAAATGTCTTCATTCTTATGTTTTATTTGCCACAACACAGTGAACTCGGATACCAATGAGGAGACACGAGACAAATACAGAGAAGTTGTCGGGATGAATGTAAATATTACTTTTTGCTGTAATATTTCATTTACTTTCTTATTAACACTTTTGACAGCTTTGAAGCTTTATTTCGTCCACCGTTTGATTGTGCACAACGCACAGCCGAAACTAATGGTCTGGTCTTGGAAAGCTGAAAGGCATGTAGGTTCCTTGGGGAGTGTAATAGCACTAAGAAAGGATTTCCCGAAATTCCTACGGGAATGGGATAAACAGGATAAACGCGTACGAAGTCGCGGGCAAAAGCTTCCGTTACTGGCTTATAGAATGAATGAATGACTGACAGACAAAGCACAGCCGAAAGTACAGGTCGTAAAAATCTGAAGGCATGTATGTAGGTTCCTTGGGGAGTGTAGAGGAGCACTAAGAGACGATTCCCCGAAACTACAGGAACAGGAAAAAACAGGATATATTTTTTTTTTTTTACTATTGATAGGCACGCGCTTGACCACCATCTCACCTGATGGTAAGCGATTATGTGGTCGAAGATGGAGCACGCTTGTTTGGATTTAATATTTGCTTACGAAGTCGGTCAAAAGCTTGTTTGAATATATATAAAAATCTTCAGTTACTGAATGACTGACAGACAATGCATGAATGCAGCCTTGCCTACGGTAATGGGATAAGAGCATACAAACTTGCAGGCAAAAGCTAGTAATATTATAAACCTGAAGAGTTTCTTTGGTTGAAGTTCTTGCATAGCCCATTTATCGAGCAAGGCAATTAGCAACATAACATCACAGTACGACCCATAACAGCGGAGCATTACTGAAAAATGTGACGCAGACCAAATTGTGCAGGTCAGTTATTAATTCAATATTTGGTTTTGTCTTTTCCAGTTATGTCCAGACTCGCATCTGTGTTACATTTGCTGCCATATGTTAAATAAACTTTGGCTTTTTAAATCTATATGTTTGAAACGAAGTTTGGAATATCCGGTACTTTTTAGGTAAGAGTCTACCAGCCCTTGGTGCAAAAAATTTAATCCTCTCATTCTCTCTGGTCCACCGTCACACTTCAATTAATAAGTTCTTTCATATTTTAGGGAATTATACTAAACAGAAAAAATACACAGTGAGGAGCTTGTGGCTAAATTATAGCAGCCGCACGGTTTGATCTTAAAGGTTAAGCAACGCTTGCCAAGGTTGGTCTGTGGTTGGGTGACTATCTTTAACATACCGTCATCTTTAATTTTCCTCCATGCCTCGGAAAGCACGTTAAGCCGTTGGTGCCGGCTGTCATTTGTAGATTTTTGGCAGTTGTTATGGATTTTCAGAAGCCAATAAATCTGACTCCAATCCTGCCAAGAAGTACCGTATTACGCAGTTAATGGGTTGTGGAGGTCTGGTAGGCAGCCGCTCCATGTAAAATACTGGTATTCAGCTGAATCCGGTTTGACTGGAAGCCGACCCCAATATAGTTGGGAAAAGGCTAGGCAGATGATGATGAGAAATAATACACAGTGCCATCTTAGTTGTCTTACAACGGCAGTTCACTTCATCTATCCAATGAGATGGTTTGATTTTGATGCCCCTTTGCACAAGTATATAGTCGAAGTATACCCACAGAAATACCACTACAGAATTGCTATTGGTTCATAGACCACTTTCAATAAAAAAAAAAAATTAAACAGTCTACTTATGTACTTATACCTTTATTGGTTCTAATGTGTTACCATGTTACAACGATTTATTGTCTTCGAAATAATGTTAATAACCTTATTTCTACAGCGAAAAAGGAACTATAAACTTGCAACGAAACAAAACTGAAACAGTTATTATATGTTCTGAAGAAAACTGTCTACCGACTCACATATCACAGCTTTTTGTAGACAATAGAGATCACAGTATTAATAGTTATGATTACATAAAACTAGAAGAAAATCACAATGATATCGAAGATTATTTCCGTGAAAATACAGCAAAAGATATTGAAGAAACAGACATTGTGAATAATGAACAATTAGTGAACAATGATGAACAATTAGCGAAAAATAATGAACAGTTTGTGAATAATGATGAACAGTTTGTGAATAATGATGAACAGTTTGTGAATAATGATGAACAGTTTGTGAATAATGATGAACAGTTTGTGAATAATGATGAACAATTTGTAAATAACGATGTTCATCATTCTGATGATGAAAACTTATTTGATTACGGATTGAATAAAGATCAACAAGATGATTTGGAGTCTGAAGTGAGAGATGGAGAAGAAAATGAAATAAATTATGAATATTATGAAGAGCAAAGAAATGAATGTTTGGATGAAATTAGAAATGAGTGTCAGAATGAGGAAACCGCTGGAGAACATGGTAAGACTAAAATCAATCAATCTATATAAAATTCTTTCGTTACTGACTGTTTGAGTGAGGGGCCGTTCAAGTATTACGTTAACACTATGGGGGGTGGGGGGGTCTTTGTTTTACTTATTTTGGATGACATGGGGGGTAGGGGAGTCTAGATGATGATTACGTCATCGGCACCTTTTTGCACGAATGGCAACCCTCACATTTTCTATGCTTGAAAATGTAATGCATTTTCGGGATTCCCGCAAATAATGCCAACGTTTAGGCATTCGCTTTAGAACCGATTAGGGGAATTACCGTGCGCTGTTCACTTGCCTAAATTTCCTCTATCAGTGTATTTTTTCATTTGGATACTATAGCTAGTAGACGTATTGTATGCATAGCAAAGGAAGTTAATATTTGTGTTACAGTAATCAGTAAAATCTAATCTGTATCCTAAATCTATTTTCTTATTTTAAAATTATAATTATAACATCTTGTATTGTATAAAATTTCCATGTCACAATGTTAGTTACAAGTTCCCGTCACGCAAGTTTGCCTCCGCAAAGTACGCCGCAATCGGCTGCGCAGCATGTCAATTTGACAACAAACATACAACGACAGTGGATGCGAAAAGTGTTACACGTTGTTATTGTTTTCAATTATTTATTTTGGTTATTTCTTACAGTTTGATTTGTGTTCTTGTGGTGTATGAGTTTTTATGTTACTTTTGATATTTATATTGTACTGGTTATACTGGTAGTCTTTGTTACTTGTTCATATTATAATACGTTTAAACATAAAAATATTTTAGGAACGTAACACTTTTTTACGAGATTGCACCTGCGCGGACTTCACTCAAACCTAACTTCCGAGGGGCAAACCACGCTGACGCGAACTGTACCGTACTCCTCCGAAACGGCTCGACCGATTCTCATGACAGTTGACGGGAGCGAAGCCGCGCGGGTCAGCTAGTTATAATATAAAAAAACATCTAAAATTGAAAAATGTTTACGTAAGCAAGGGGGGAGGAGGTAAGAGTTTTGCTTACTTTTGCTGACAGGGGGGAGGGGGTAAGAGTTTTGCTTACTTTTGCTGACAGGGGGGATGGGTAGGTAAATAATTGTAATAAATCTGCTTACGTAATATTTGAACGGCCCCTGACTGACAGACAACGTACAGTCGAAACTACTGGTATGGTCATAGAAATTCGGCATGAAGCTTTCCTACACTCCGTAGGAGAGCTCTGAGACTTCTGAGAGGTTGAAGTTGCTGCAAAAATCTAGTACTTATACTCCGTGCTCTTCCGTTTCTGAGTGATAGACAGAAAACGCACAGCCAAAACTACTGGTCGTAGGAAGTTAAATTTGGCATGTAGGTTTCTTGGGGAGTGTAGGGAAGCACTACTAGAGGATTTCCCGAAATTCATACGGGAACGGGAAAAAACGGAATGCGCGTACGAAGTCGCGGGCCAAGACATCATCTGCCTAGCTTTTTCTCAACTATATTGGGGTCGGCTCGTGGCTAAATAATAACAGCCGCACGGGTCGATCTTTAAGGTTAAGCAACGCTTGCCAAGGTTGGTCTGTGGATGGGTGACCATCTTAATATACCGAGTTTCCTCCGTGCCTCGGAAAGCACGTTAGGCTGTTGCTCCCGGCTGTCATTTGTAGATCTTTGGCAGTCGTTACGGATTGTCAGAAGCCAGTAAATCTGACTCCAGTCTTGCCAAGAAGTACCGTGTTGCCTAGGTAATGTGTTGTGGAGGTCTGGTAGGCAGCTGCTCCACGTAAAACACTGGTATTCAGCTGAATCCGGTTCGACTGGAAGCCGACCCCAATATAGTTGGGAAAAGGTAAAGGTAATAAATAAAGCTTTAGAATTATGGAAAACTCTGTTAACTGAGTATTCCATAATTCTATAGCTTAATCTTTATTTTACCTATCATCTTAATAATCATCTGCTTAGCCTTTTCCCAACTATATTGGGGTCGGCTCCCTATCAAACCGGATTCAGCTGAATACCAGTATTTTACGAGGAGCGGCTGCCTACCAGACCTCCACATATTATTTAGTCGCGGGCCAACTAAATAATATTATAAATGCGAAAACGAGTTTTTTACGCTTCACGCTTCAATTGGTGAACCAATCTAATATCTTTAAACGAACAATTCTTAATACTATGTATAATCTGAATCTCGGAAACGGCTTCAACGATTTTCATGAAATTTAGTATGCAGGGGATTATATTCTATAATATATCCGTGTCATTCCGAGAAATTGTGGATCGAATCAGCTCACCAGTCTACAGTTTATCCGTTTTCGTGTGATAGTAAACCTGGTACTGGCTTTGGTCGGTTTTAATGTGAGCTCTATATCGTAGGTACACGTGAATGTGAATGTACGCTATAGAGTTTAATATCACACCAAAACGGTTAAATTGTAGACCTGTATGCTGATTGCTGATTGGTCGCCAGTTTATGTCAGTCCACAATTTCTCGGTACGATACGGAGGGATTGTAGACTACAAGATTTTTTAACTTACCATTGTTAAAAAAATGTACAGTTAACAATTTATCGAGATTTTAAAATCTTTCAAGACATTTTATAATCTGACGTAGTTTGCAATTATTCGGTGACATATATGTTAGGGTTGATTTTAATCTTCGTTATCATTTAAACAAATTCCAGATGCAACAAAAAAGAAAAAGTCTAAAAAGAGTAAAAAGAAAGACTTTGAGAAGATTCTTCTTTCAACAGAAGAGCAGAAGGCAGAGTTAGAAGCACAAAGAAAGAGTAAGAAGTATCTAGAAGCAGAGTTTAAGTGCTATAACTGTGCCCTAGGGTTTCTGTTCAAAGATACTTATCAAGCACATATGATGCGGCATGAAGAGGTAAGCTAAGACAAGTTCCAGGATTGCGGAAATTGTTCGAAACAGTCACCGCGGCCCTGGAACGCGGCGGACACGGATGGGTTTTAGTCAGTAAGAGTCTGACACTCCCTTCTGCTTCACCCAGAGCGGGAGGAGACATTTTGAAAATTTCTCATCCAAAACAAACTGGCCAAGTGCAAATCGGACTCTCGTGCAAATGGTTCCGAACCAATATTATTTTTGTAACATGTTATTTTAACACTACAGATATCTTGTAGGTGTTCCTGTAATCTTTAGGTATAGAACTATTCTCTGATTTTTTTCAAAATTTTAGGCTTATTAGTTAGATAAGGATAAGATAAGATAAGATAAGTCTTTATTTGCTTTAAACATGGTATAAAGTTGTTACAGTCAGGTATTAATCTTAGGTCCACATGTTTAGCTATATAATCTTCGACCACATCATCGCTTACCATCAGGTGAGATGGTGGTCAAGCGCGTGCCTATTATTAGTAAAAAAAAAAAAAAAAAAAGAATATGTATCAATTGCATGCAAAATATTATAATTTAATTATTGTTCAAAGTCAAGAATATAAGGTCAATACAATAATATTATAGTTGTCAAAATTATCCGCGTAAATGTCCAAAATATTATAGTTTATTGTTAAAAATATCTTTAATGTCATAAAACATAATATGTTCTTTCAGCCATTTCAATAATTTGTTTTTAAAAGATTTAATATTACATATCAATTTTATATCTTTTGGAATTTTATTATAAATGCGTATACACATGACCAGGAGGGGGTATGATCACTTTTGGTCTAACTTCTTGGATAACTTTCAAACTGTATATATATAACTCATATTCAGCTCTATACAGCTATAAACCTTTTTTTGAATTTTCTGGTTTTACCCCCAAAAGTGACCCCCAAACTAAAAAAATATATTTATTTACGTAACAGGACGTGTTTGGGTCATAGAAATTCCATATGTATACCAAATTTCAAATTGGAATCGGATCATTAGATCCGGAGAAAACTGGCTGTGACAGAATAGAATAGAACCGACAGGCAGACAGACGGACAGACAGACAAACACCCGAGTAATCCTATAACGGTTCCGTTTCTTACGGATGTTCGGAACCCTAAAAAAATAGGCCAAGTGCGAGTCGGACTCTCACACGAAGGGTTCCATACAATAAACCTAACTTTTATTATTTGTTGTTATAAGCGGCAATAGAAATACACAATCTGTGAAAATTTCAACTGTCTACTTAGTACGGTTCTTGAGATACAGCCCGCTGACAGACAGACGGACGGACGGACAGCGGAGGCTTAGCAATAGGGTTCCGTTGGTTACCTTTTGGGTACGGAACCCTAAAAAGGCTCTGTCCTTTGTTGCCATTGTGTTGTTTCTGTGTCGAATAAATTCTATTATATTCAAATGCAAGTTTTTAATAGCAAAAAAAAAAAACATTTTTTACTATTGATAAGCACGCGTTTGACCACCATCTCACCTGTTGGTAAGCGATGATGTGGTCGAAGATGGAACACGCTTGCCTAGAAGTAACCTATTCACTCTTGACTTTAATTAATTAATTTTCCTTCACTTCACAGTCAAACGGCGAATACCTCTGCATGCTATGCTCCCTACGCTTCGCGACAGGCGGCGTGCTTCGCTCGCACGCTTCTCTCCACGCAGTACGCTACCGCTGCTGCCGGTGCTCGCAGTACATTCGAGCTCGACAGACGCAGACGCATGCCAAGTACTGCCACGACAAGGTGTCGGCTGCCACCTGTCATCTGTGTGGGCGGGTCTTTCAGTAAGTATACAATCAATCGTCATGATCATCGTCATCATATCAGCCGAAAGACGTCCACTGCTGGACATAGGCCTCCCCCAAGCGTCGCCATAACGACCGGTCCTGCGCGTCTCGCATCCACCGGCTCCCCGCGACCTTCACTAGGTCATCGGTCCACGTTGTGTCTCGGCCGCGCCAACGTTGCGTCTTCCGGTACGCGGTCGCCACTCCAAAACTTTTCGGCTCCATCGACCATCTGTTCTGCGAGCAATGTGCCCTACCCACTACCACTTTAGTTTGGCGATCCTTCGGGCTATGTCGGTAACCTTGGTTCTCTTGCGGATATCATCATTCCTGATTCGATCACGCAAGGAAACTCCAAGAATTGCCCTCTCCATTGCCCTTTGAGTGACTGAGCCTTCTGATGAGGCACATTGTGATTCCCACGGGAAGCATACTTTGTAAAGTTGTTTCCAGTTTGGCTAGGACATTGCAGTCTTGAATGACCTGATTGTCTGATAAAAAGATAATTCCGTGCTTCGGAAGTTACGTTTAAAAGCCGGTGGTCCCGGACGCCAAATGGCGGTCGTGAAATAAACCATGTCAGAGGCCCTTGAAGCGGTTTAGAAACTCTGACACTAGGGTGTGTGGGGCCGTTAGACCTTACTGCCCACACGAAGAAGAAGAAGATAATTTTAAAATCAATAGTTTTGAAGTTATTCAAGAAATTAGACGAAAAGTAAAAGAAAGAATAGTCACCTATTCTCCGTAACAAAGAGCCTAAAATTTTGAAAAAAAAAACCAGAAAATTGTTCTTTACCTATACATTACAGGAAAACTTATAAGACGTCTAAAGTATTAAAATAACATGTTACATGTAAATTAAATTCGTTCAGAACCATTTGCACGCGAGTTCGACTCGCACTTGCCATTTTTATTCTTCATCATTCATCACCAAAGCTAACACTGAGATGTTGTCAGGATTGCACTGCAGTAATCGAAGATGAATCAATACTATCAGCAGTCCCGGATTAACCACGTAGCAAGAGTATGCTACGGGCCCCGCATATTGGGCCCCGCGCATAGGGCCCCCCCCGCACTTGGACTTACAAAAACATGACGCTGAAAACCATGGAACTATCTCACACACGAGTCCTCCTAACTCCTACTGTACTGCGACCTGCGACAGCCGTTGTCTGCAGATGAAGTCACTAATTTGGTTTATTTTATTTATTAAACACTTTATTGTAAACCAAAAGTATGAACAAAAAATAAACTTAAAGCTAAACGCATACAGTGGGCGGCCGTATCGCATTCCGCGATCTCTTCCAGACAACCTGGAAAAATTTGATTATGGTTTGGGTCATACTTCGCGCAATAAACTTGTTTTCTTTCTTTTTTTATTTCTTGCTACCATACCGTCTGAAAACTAAACAGCCCCGCATCCGGTCTATAGTTATATACAGACTATGTAGGCATCATCATCTGCCTAGCCTTCTCCCAACTATATTGGGGTCGGCTTCCAGTCAAACCGGATTCAGCTGAATACCAGTGTTTTACGTGGAGCGGCTGCCTACTAGACCTCCACAACCCATTAACTGGGTAACACGGTACTTCTTGGCAAGACTGGAGTCAGATTTACTGGCTTCCGACTATCCGTAACGATTGCCAAAGATCTACAAATGACAGCCGGGACCAACGGCTTAACGTGCTTTCCGAGGCACGGAGGAAACTCGGTATATTAAGATGGTCACCCATCCACAGACCAACCTTGGCAAGCGTTGACTTATTTCAGCAGTTTTTGAAAAGCCCGGATAGCTCAGTCGGTAGAGCATTGGACTTTTAATCCAAGGGTCCAGGGTTCAAGTCCCTGTTCGGGCGGTTTCTTTTTGTTCGTTTAATTCATTTCAAACACAAAGAGAAAACCACATACTTGGTTTAAATGCTTTGGCAGCTTTTTTATTGAATTTTTCTACAGAAATGTATCTTGAATAAGATGGCTCGCCATCTAATGGCCGTTCGTTCGTTATTCAGTAAGCACCAAGGGGGGTGGGGGGGGGGTCTTTATTATCCTTTTTTTTATGACATGGGGGACGTGGGCGTTGAAATGGTGATTACGTCAGCAATTTTTACTCACTTTGTAGGGTTCTGTACCCGAAGGGTAACCAACGCAACCCTATTATTAAGACTCCGCTGTCCGTCCGTCCCTCCGTCCGTCTGTCCGTCTGTCTGTCAGCAGGCTCTATCTCAAGAACCGTAAGACTTGTAAGGGAGCATTACCTGTCGCTTTGAGTATCGTTAGTCGTCATTTATTTTCACTGTCTGTATACTTAGTATGTATGTATTTATTTCAAATAGCGTTTTATGTATATATGAATGTGTCTATTATATTATAATTTATTGTTTGTTTTAATTTAGTTTGTATTTCTTTTTTTTACACCAATGACAGCCCCATTTCATGTCCGGACAAATACTTTCCATCCCAGGTTGTCTGGAAGAGATCGCGGAATGCGATAAGACCGCCCATTGTATGTGTTTTAGTTTTAAGTTTCCTTTTGTATTACTTTTGGTGTATGTACAATAAAGCGTATAATCTATATATATAAAACAAAGACGGGTTTGTTACAACACTTATAACTCGAGAACGGCTGGACCGATTTTCATGATTTTAGTGTTTTTGGATTAGGTAGTCTTTATCCGGAATAGCATAATAAGTATTGAAATATTTAAAAAAAAAGTAAGTAGGTAGTAGGTAGGGTAGGTAGGGTTGGTAGGGTAGGTAGGGTAGGTAGGGTAGGTAGGGTAGGTAGGGTAGGTAGGGTAGGTAGGGTAGCCAGTTGACGGGAGCGAAGCCGCGCTGGTCAGCTAGTAAATAAATAAATAAATAGGCAGATAGTTGAAATTTTCACAGATTGTGTATTTCTATTGCCGCTATAGGTAACAACAAATAATAAAAATGAAGGTTGATGGTACGGAATCACTTGTGTGCGAGTCCGAATCGCACTTAGCCAGTTTTTTTTTAATCTGCAAATCTAATAGATTTTAATTTGACATAATTATGGCTAGTTATTTAGTTGTACTGCCACTCGATGTTTCATAGTTAAGTACTCTTATAAAATAACAGAAGTGGGAGAATTAGGTCGGTGAAAAAAAAAAACATCTGCTTACGTAGTACTTGAACGGCATCCTTTTGGAGTTCGCCGTATTGGGCTTGCAACAACTTAAGAAATTCGACAAGAAGCAAGGTCTTGCAACACAAATAAAGAAAAATGACTGAAAATTCTTAAAAAAAAACACCTAAGTATTTATATTTTTACTAACTTTTGCCCGCGTATTTGTACGCACATACCCCGTTTTTTCCCGTTCCCGTAGGAATTTCGGGAAATTTCCCCTTACAGCTCCCCTACACTCCCCAAGGAACCTGTATACCAAATTTGAGCGTTTTACGACCATAGTTACAGCTGTGCGTGTGAAGAGCTCGTGGCTAAAGAATAACAGCCGCACAGATCGATCTTCAAGGTTAAGCAACGCTTGCCAAGGCTGATCTGTGGATGGGTGACCATCTTAACATACCGAGTTTCCTCCGTGCCTCGGAAAGCACGTTAAGCTGTTGGTCCCGGCTGTCATTTGTAGAACTTTGGCAGTCGTTACGGATTGTCAGAAGCCAGTAAATCTAACTCCAGTCTTGCCAAGAAATACCGTGTTACCCATTTAATGGGTTGTGGAGGTCTAGTAGGCAGCCGCTTCACGTAAAATACTGGTATTAGCTGAATGCGGTTTGACTGGAAGCCGACCCCAATATATTTGGGAAAAGGCTAGGCAGATGATGATGATGATGAGTTTCAGCTGTGCGTTGTCTGTCAGTCATCACATCATCATATCAGCCGAAAGACGTCCACTGCTGGACAAAGGCCTCCCCCAAGATCGGGGGGTTTGCCATAATCGCCACGCTTAGCAAGCGGGTTGGCGATCATAGTGCATGGTGTTGAGTTTTACAGAGAACGCTGCTGCCCATTCTCTGGCGAGTCCCTTAGTCGCCTCTTACGACACCCACGGGAAGTGATGGGATGGTATTATTCTTTTACGGCACCATACGGTACAGTAACGGAAGAAGTTTATTTTTATTACAGGGACGGTAGTGGTTTACAGCAACATCTGAAAAGGTTCCATATGTCCAAGGCCAGCAACAGAACATACTCCTGCAGTGTTTGTGGCAAGAGCTACAGCAATCAAGCAGCTGTAAGGACGCATATGATGTAAGTATTTAAACGTTTTAAGAACACATTCATAGTACGTACAGCTCATCATCATCTGCCTAGCCTTTTCCCAACTATATTGGGGTCGGCTTCCAGTCAAGCCGGATTTAGCTGAATACCAGTACTTTACGAGGAGCGGCTGCCTACCAGACCTCCAAAACCCATTAACTTGGTAACACGGTACTTCATGGCAAGACTGGAGTCAGATTTACTGGCTTCTGACTATCCGTAAGGAATGCCAAAGATCTACAAATGACAGCCGGGACCAACGGCTTAACGTGGTTTTCGAGGCACGGAGGAAACTCGGTATGTTAAGATGGTCGCCCATCCACAGACCAACTTTTGCAAGCGTTGCTTAACCTTGAAGATCGACCCGTGCGGCTGTTTTTATCTAGCCACGAGCTCCTCATTCATAGTGCGTACAGCTAAGAAGTGGAATTCCCTGCCGGAGTCTGTGTTTCCTGATAGCTACAACCTGAGAGTCTTTATGTCAATAGTGAATAGGTTACTTCTAGACAAGCGTGCTCCATCTTCGACCATATCATCGCTTACCATCAGGTGAGATGGTGGTCAAACGCGTGCCTATTAATAGTAAGAAAAAACGTTATATTTCAGTGGCGGACTCAGGGATGTCGTTTGAAGGGGCTTGACCCCACTAAGGCTGCGTCCACACCAGAGATGTGCAAGGATGCATTGAGAGGCACGTGTTTGTTAAGAACCAATGATGTATTTGAAGCGATTCTATTGGTTTTTAAAAAACACACAAAAAAAACACCGAATTCCGATATTAAAGTTATTTTATACTTTGTAGTGTTTTTATTTGTAAAGGAGCTCGTGGCTAAATAATAACAGCCGCTCGGGTCGATCTTGAAGGTTAAGCAACGCTTGCCAAGGTTGGACTGTGGATGGGTGACCGTCTTAACATAACGAGTTTCCTCCGTGCCTCGGAAAGCACGTTAAGCCGTTGGTCCCGGCTGTCATTTGTAGCTCTTTGGCAGTCGTTACGGATTATCAGAAGCCAGTAAATCTGACTCCAGTCTTGCCAAGATGTACCGTGTAAGACCGTGTTACCCTGTTACTGGGTTGTGGAGGTCTGGTAGGCAGCCGCTCCACGTAAAACACTGGTATTCAGCTGAATCCGGTTTGACGGAAAGCCGACCCCAATATAGTTGGGAAAAGGCTCGGCAGATGATGAGTGTTTTTATTTGTAAGTCGGTTGTGTAAAAATTGTGTTTTTGTAATAAAGTTTTCTATTCTGTATTTTTTCAGAAAACACATACACCGTAAATTCAGCTGCGATCAATGTTCCTCAATCTTCAGCAGTCCGTACACACTAGCTCAGCACAAAAAGAAGCATAACATAGAATCTACTACACAAATTAAGGAACACTACTGTACATCTTGCGGCATTGGCTATGCTAGCAGGAAGAGTCTGTTGGCGCACCAGAGACAAGCTGCCATCCACCAGGACAGAGCGTAAGTGTCAAATGAGGTCCATCTGTAGCTTAGTGGGCCAGCCTGATCTATTGTGTAATTTAGTGGGCCATCATTGCAGGCCAACATGGACTATTGTGTAGTGTAGTGGGCCGTTATGGACCAGCATTGACCTATAACGGTCAATGCTGGCTTACTGTATATCTTGCGGCATAAGCTATGCTAGCAAGAAGAGTCTGTTGGTGCACCAGAGACAAGCTGTCATCCACCAGGACAGAGCGTAAGTGTCAAAGAGGTCCATCTGTAGCTTAGTAGGCCAACCTGATCTATTGTGTAATTTAGTAGGCCATCACGGACTATTGCAGGCCAACATGGACATTTGTGTAGTGTAGTGGGCCGTTATGGACCAGCATTGACCCATAATGGTCAATGCTGGCCTACTGTACATCTTGCAGCGTTGGCTATGCTAGCAGGAAGAGTCTGTTGGCGCACCAGAGACAAGCTGCCATCTACCAGGACAGAGCGTGAGTGTCAAATGAGGTCCATCTGTAGCTTAGTGAGCCAGCCTGTTCCATTATGTATTGTAGTGGGCCATCACGGACCATAGCAGGCCAATATGGACTATTGTGTAGTGTAGTGGGCTGTTATGGACCAGCATTGACCCATAATGGTCAATGCTGGCCTACTGTACATCTTGCAGCGTTGGCTATGCTAGCAGGAAGAGTCTGTTGGCGCACCAGATACAAGCTGCCATCTACCAGGACAGAGCGTGAGTGTCAAATGAGGTCCATCTGTAGCTTAGCGGGCCAGCCTGTTCCATTGTGTATTGTAGTGGACCATCACGGATCATTGCAGGCCAGCAACGACCATCATTGACGGAAGTGGGCCATCATGGACTATTGTGTAATGTAGTAGACCAGCTTTAGCCATTGTGTGTTTCAGTGGACCAAATTCATCATTGTGCATGTGAATTATTTGCGGAAATCATACTTTGCGGCATTTTTATATTTGACAAGATTAGCAAGTCTACAACTTCCGACAAAAACGCGGAGCCTTCACCCGTGTTTATGTCGGAAAAGATCCCATATAATTTGTTCTATTACCAAATTATTATGGTAAGAGAACATATAATTATCTGCTACCTTAAGTGTTTAACAAAATAGATTTATTAAAAGAAAACGTAAAGGATCACTAAAGTCAAAATTTAAAAAAAACATTAATTAGACAGGATTGCAACTAGAACTAAAATATTTAAGAAGTTGAAACTTGAACAATATAATACACTTCTTATCAGAAAAATCGAAACACCTTGCAAGTTTATGTTTAATAAGGATTATCAGAAAAATATGTGTATTTAGGTATATATGTCAAATGTCGTTTAATAGTGAATAATATGAGGTTTTCAAATCCTAATGTTAATGTTCTAAATTCAAATTAAATTTTCATAGGTTTGTTATTTTGTTTAACAAGTCATTTTTACTCTGTATGAAGTATGAAGGAAATTGATAAAACACACGATAATGAAAACAGCATCGATCGGATGAGAGTCACGATCAAATATTGTGGAATTCCATTCCATTCCTCTTGGATTGCATTTTGCAGCTGGCTAAGTGTTTCTGGGGCAGATTCTCTTGCACGAATTCGTCTTTTTAATTCATCCCATAGATGTTTAATCGGATTTATGTCCGGGATTCTTGCTGGCCATTCCATAATGGAGATACCGACTTCGGTAATATAATCTCGTACGACGCTCGCGTTGTGAGCCTAGCATTGTAGTGCAATGTGCATAGAATATCACGTGAGGCTCAAGACACTGTTCGATGTACCTTTGACTGTTTAGTGCAGGCAGACGTGGCCCAGACACAAAGGCAAGCTCTGTCTTACCGTTGGCGCTGATTCCTCTCCAAACCGTCCACGAACTGCCACCATAGCTGACCTTTTCTTCAATGCAGCATTGTGCAAAGCGTTCTCCATTTCTTCTGTAGAACTTGTTCCTTCCGTCGTTACCATACAGCATAATTTTACACTCATCAGAAAAAACTTTGTTCTACTAGAGGTATGACCAATTTAGGTGCTTACGTGCAAAGTTAAGGCGCGCTTTTCGATGGTTTGCAGTTAATTTCGGCTCATTTGCTGGCTTGTTCGGTACCAGTCCACGTTTCTTCAACCTTTTTCTAATTGTAGAGTCACTTACAGCCACCCTACGTACAACATGAAGCTGCTGCTGCAGTTGAAAAGCATTAAGGCGTCGATTTCGTAAAGAAGTTGTTACAACAAATCGATCATTTCGCTCAGAAGTGACCCGATTCCTGCCAGATCCTGAACGGCGCGTGAACAAACCAGTCCTGATAGCGTTTGTAGACTCTAGGAATAGACGACAGGCTTAGATGCAATCTTTCAGCCACAACACGCTGACTAAGTCCAGAATCCAGTCATGCCACCACTTGGGCGGCTACTGCAGGCAAAGTATTCATATGTTTTAGAAAATAAACTTTTTCAAACGTTCCAAAGTCATAGTAAACAAATAAAGAACAAAATGTTTACCAGCAGCGATAATTTTTAGTTTTCAAATGTGAAATGTACTCCAACTTAAACACACATTTGTCAAAAAACAGTGAATTATTTATTTTAAAGGATAAACAAATTAAATTCTAATTATGAATTTTCGCTTATCACTGTAATGACCAAACTGCCAGCTATACAATCATGTGATTTTTTTCATTGAATGAAAACTCTTTTGTGTTAAATTAGAACAGACACCATAAAAAAAGTAAGTGTTTCGATTTTTCTGATGAGAAGTGTATTCAAATAGTAAGTATGTGCATAAGGTGGTTTACTTTTATGTAAAAGAGCGCTTCTCGCCATTAAACGTAAAAGTTTAGCGAGTTTAGAATTAAGTGACACCTCCCTGTATTATTTTTCATAAAATAAATGTAAAAAAGTCCCGTTCAAAAAGTAGGCTCCAGACTCTATACCTGTGCCAAATGTCATCCAGGTCCATTCAGCCGTTCTAGTGTGTTTTCGTATCCATTCCATCCAAACATTCGCATTTATAATATTGGTAACTGAGTAGAGTCAGGGTTTATTAGGAATTATAGCAAACTTTAGATAATATATACATGTAACTGAGTTAGATTAAACATACTGTTGCAAAATAAGGAATATGCATGAAAAGAATATTTTTATCTCTACAGTTTGTCTAAAAATTTGCAAAAATATAATACGAACAGTGAAAATAGAATCAAAATTTATACAAATATATCTGTCCATCTCGCGAAAACGCTGTTTTCTATGTCAGCTGTAGGTATATGCGGCATGGACATATCGGACTTCACTTTTTATACAATTAAAAAGTGAAGTCCGATCTCTGAAGTTGAACTTCATCGCTGATGAAGGTATTTAAAAAAGAATTTCATGACTGTTTACTGCAGCTATATTTATTTATATTTATTGACATTTAAATCAGGACAATCAATATCCCATACACAACATTGTTAGTAATCGCTTAAACTATGTTAGTATAATAAACACTGACTTAGACATAGATAAAGACATAAAACAAAACATTACAAAACAATACAAACAACACACAACTAATCAACTACCATAGTCTGGGCGCACTTGGCAACGACACATGTACAGCGCACAGGTGCCCCATCAAGTGGCCCTCAGTCTTGCTGGCAACAACACTCAGGAGACTGTTGTCGCTGTCCCGCATCCGACGTAGCTATGATGCGGATCGTTTACGCATAATTGCAAAAAAGTCGTCAGTACGCGCTGCTGCGAACATTTCTGACGCGCTGCAATAACGTGACAGTGACAACAGCATCCTAAAAGCATTGTTGTACTGTACGCGCAGAGCGTTGTACGTTTTTTGCGTATATCTGGTCCACAAACTGCATGTGTAAAATGCTTGGCAGTACGCCCTAAACAAAGATATAAGCATAACTATAAGCATAGCATAGTATAGCTATAAGTATTTCTTTTTTCAAATAAGAAAATCCTCGCGACCCTGGAACGCGGCGGGCACTAGGAGGAACACGGATGGGTTTTAGTCAGTAAGAGTCTGACACTCCCTTCTGCTTCACCCAGAGCGGGAAATGATGAAAGTAACACTGTGACGATTTTTAGTTACCTTTGTTCAGGTGTTTTAATTACAATAACCTTGTATTCAATTAATACAAACAATAAATTGTTGACTAAAACCAGTGTTCGAACCTGTCACAATACTTACGTTCACTTATTTCATCGTTCGAATCAAGGCCCGGATAGCTCAGTCGGTAGAGCATTGGACTTTTAATCCAAGGGTCCAGGGTTCAAGTCCCTGTTCGGGCGATTCTTTTTGTTCGTTTAAATATTTTCAGTCAAATTCTCCAGTACAAAATATCTAGATCTATTTTTTACTAAAACTGTATTATTTTATAGTATCCATCAACTATATTTTTTTTACTTTATTTTTTTAATTAAAAGACATAAAAATAATAGTTATTTTTATCTTTATTTGTACACTACTATTTTATTTATTTTTTAGCCTGTACTTCCCACTGTTGGGCAAAGGCCTCCCCCAAATCCTTCCAAGTAATCTTCAGGCCCTGTCATAATACCAGTGCAGTGTATTTTTTTTTTATTGTAGCATATATGCTGAGACATTACGGTGAATGCGCCAGGGTAGCCCGCGAAATTGAAATTTTGTTACGTTTTTAGCAATTTGCAAGTCAGTATTAGGTTTTATGTTTATTAAAGTATGATTCGCGGGCGTAAGAATTATGTATTTTCAGAATTATAACCATTCTTTACTTTTACTTATTTAACTTTTACCTGTATTGTGCGAGCCCCAAATAAACCTTTTTCTTGCTATTTTTAGATACGATTGCCCGATTTGCAACAGATCGTGCCCCAACGAGCGTTCGCTGTCCTCCCATATATCCACCGTGCACTCTTCAACGAAGCAGTTCCAATGCGACACGTGCAATGCGCGCTACAGCAGTCGGAAGTCGTTGACGAGACACGTGCGCGCGCATGTCGCGCCGCCGCCAGTAGCGGTAGCCGTGTGCCAACTGTGTGGTGCTAGCTTTAAGGTGAGAGTAAAAAAATGTAGTGGGCCAAGCCATTGTGGGCCAGCATGGGTTATTGTGTATTGTAATGGACCAGTATGGACCGTTGTGTAATGTAGTGGGTCGTGGGCTAGGACAGGCCATTGTATACTTTAGTAGGCTAGGCCAGGCCATTGTTTACCTACATGGGCCAGCATGGACCCTTTTGAACGTTGGTCCATTGTGTGCAGCAATGGGCCGGCTAGAGCCATTGTGTGTGCGAAATGTGCTGTGCTTTAAGGTGAGAATGAAAAAAATGTTGTGGGCCAGCATGGGTTATTTTGTAAGGTAATGGACTAGCACGGGCCATTGTGTAATGAAGTGGGCCAAGCCAGGCCATTGTTTACCTACATGGGCCAGCATGGACCCTTGTGAACGTTGGTCCGGGCCGGCTAGAGCCATTGTATAAGGCAGTGGACCAGCATGTGCCATTGTGTGTGCGAACTGTGCGGTGCTAGCTTTAAGGTGAGAATAAAAAAAATGTAGCGGGCCTGGCCATTGTGGGCCAGCGTGAGCCATTGTTTAATGTAGTGGACTAGGCCAGCTAGTCTATTCTGTAAATAACCATTTCGATATCGAGCTTCACCTGAGTGACAAACCTCACAAAGTGAGCTTTATTGCAGACAACATAAAGGTCTTACGTTTGACGTAATTTGATACTCACCTCGGATTCCGCTGTCGAGATACGAAAATGTTGTTACAGAATAGCACTACAAGCCATTGTTTATCTGCATGGGCCATTGTGAACCAGCAAGGCTCAATGTGTGCTGTAGTGAGTTGTACTCGCACACGAAGGGTTCCATACCATAAAATATTTCTTGTATGGGGAGCCCCGTTTGGTTTTAAATTTAATTAAATTTTTATTAATGTTGTTATAGCGGCAATAGAAATACACACTCTGTGAAAATTTCAACTGTCTACCTATTACGGCTCTTGAGATATAGCCCGCTGACAGACAGACGGACGGACAAACAGCGGAAGCTTAGTAATAGGGTTCCGTTGGTTACCCTTTGGGTACGGAACCGTATAAAGCAGGTTTTATATTCGTCCATGTATAATTTTTTTTAATTTTGTTTCAGGGTAGGAGTAAATTGAATCGGCATTTACGAGAAGTTTGTGAAAAGGATAAACTTGAAGAAGAATTGTCATCATATTATGAACATCAACATGTTTTATAAAATAAAAAGTTGCTGGTGACAATAAATACTATTTATCAGTTGTATATTCGTTTCTTTTATTTCATAGTAATCCCTTATTACCGGGCGTTAGTGCCGGGCGCTCTCGTCTATGAATTCAATCAATATAATTATTAGACGACACGGTTGGCGCAGTGGTTGAGCAATTGACTGCTGCGCTGCGTGTCGCGGGTTCGATTCCCGCACGGAACAAATATTTTTATGGCCTACAGATAGTCGTTCCGGGTCTGGCTGTTTGTGTATGTGTGATTATGTGTCTGTAAACGCAACCACGATACAGGAGAAATTCCTAGTGTGGGGCAAAGTTTTTTTTATAAAAAAAAATATATATATATATAAAATTCTACTGTTACTGACTTATTCCGTGATTCACAGACCACGCACAGCCGAAACTACTGGTCGTAAAAAGTTGAAATTTGGCATGTGGGTTCCGTAGGGTCTAAACTTATATTCATCGTCTGTCTAGCCTTTTTCCAACTATATTGGGGTTGGCTTCCAGTCAAACCGGATTTAGCTGAATACCAGTATTTTACTTGGAGCGGCTGCCTACCAGACCTCCACAACCCGTTATCTAGGTAACACGGTACTTCATGGCAAGACTGGAGTCAGATTTACTGGTTTTTGACCATCCGTAACGACTACCAAAGATCTTCAAATGATAGCCGCGACCAACGGCTTAACGTGCGTTCCGAGGCACGAAGGAAACTCGTTATTTAAAGATGGTCACCCATCCACAGACCAACCTTAGCAAGCGTTGCTTAACCTTGTAGAGATGTCTAAACTTATAATATAAAGAGGAAAGATTTGTTTTTCCGTATGTTCTTTGTTATATCAGCTAAAATTTGGAGGAGGCCTATGTCCAGCAGTGGACATCCCACTGCTGGACATAGGCCTCCTCCAAATTTTGGGGAAGGTTAGCCATAATCGCCACGCTTGTGCGGCGGGTTGGCGATCGCAGTGTATGGTGTTGCGTTTTACAGAGAACGCTGCTGCCCATTCTCTGGCGAGTCCCTTAGTCGCCTCTTACGACACCCACGGGAAGTGAGGGGATCGTATTATTATTTTACGGCACCATACGGCAAATATCCTGAGTATCATAGGCTACATTTATGACAAAAAAAAATAGGGATTCTTTAGAAAAAGCCGCGAGCGAAGTGCTGGTTTGTAATAATCCGGAGGCATTTATGACCTAAATAAAACATGATTTTTATTTGATAAAAAATAAATTTTTCTCTATAAAAATAAAGAATAAAATTTTAAATTGAATCGTAATATTTTTCCTTGCCTTACCATAGTGTGTAGGATGTCGACATTTTTAACTGTATTTTTAATTTTTGGTTCTTTCTTAACAAAATGTTCGAGTCAAGGTCGGGACGTCAATACAGTTGGTAAGATTCTCTTTGTGTAATCAGTGTATCAGTTAATCAGCAGTTTTTAGGGTTCCGTACTCAAAGGGTGACCAACGGAACCCTATTACTAAGCGTCCGCTGTCCGTCCGTGCATCCGTCTGTCTGTCAGCGGGCTGTATCTCAAGTACCGTAATAGATAGGAAATTGAAATTTTCACAGAATGTCTATTTTTTTTTTCTATTGCCGGTACAAAAACAAATAATAAAAGTTAAGGTTTATGGTCTTCGTGTGCGAGTCCGACTCGCACTTGACCGGTTTTTTTTTATTTGAGATGGGTTTTCTAGTCTAGGTCAGAGATGACAGAGACAAAGTCTACGATGAAGCGAGCTTACCCAGAAGGAGCCTGGGGGGTACCATGAACTTTTAAATTAATTGCCAAGTGCCAGGGCAGTTCACCTCATCGTTTAACCTGACAGGGTTGTGTTTTTGTACCATGAGCTTTACGCGCTGACCTGCATTGCCTTAACTTTTGACCAGCTAAATAATCTCTGGTCGGTCGGCTTGCAAAACGGGTTAAAAAAAAAATACTCAAAAGAGACGTTCTAAAATACTTTAGCGGTTTAACGGTTTTTATAAAAATGAAATCTGTAGTTATGATAACAGTACAAAATAAAAAAGTGATAAAGGAACAGTTGTTCTGTGGCGAAAAAAAGGAATTTTTGACATAAATTATGAGAAAGATCGCTCGAATCGAAAAAATCGAACTTTGAAGAGATTAGGGTTGTAAGCGTTCGGAAACAGACGCAGGCAGAGGGTATTTTACTAAGCCCCCCCCAGCCCCCTAAACCTTAAAACCTTCATAAAATATAAACGAAATTGTCAAATTAAAACTACTTTGACTTAATTCTCATGGTTTTTGAGCACACATACATCTGCCTAGCCTTTTCCCAACTATATTGGGGTCTGCTTCCAGTCAAATCGGATTCAGCTGAATACCAGTATTTTACATACATACAGGCAGCCACACCACTTGAGGAGCTCGTGGCTATATAATAACAGCCGCACGGGTCGATCTTTAAGGTTAAGCAACGCTAGCCTAGGTTGGTCTGTGGATGGGTGACCATCTTAACATACCGAGTTTCCTCCGTGCCTCGGAAAGCACGTTAAGCCGTTGGTCCCGGCTGTCATTTGTAGATCTTTGGCAGTCGTTACGGCTAGTCAGAAGCCAGTAAATCTGACTCCAGTCTTGCCATGAAGTACGGTGTTACCCAGTTAATGGGTTGTGGAGGTCTGGTAGGCAGCCGCTTCACGTGAAACACTGGTATTCAGCTGAATCCGGTTTGACTGGAAGTCGACCCCAATGTACACAGGCAGCCGCTCCACGTACAATACTGCTATTCAGCTGAATCAGGTTTCACTGGAAGCAGATCCCCATATAATTGGGAAAAGGCTAGGCAGATGATGATGATGCTACCGACGAAATGAATGGGGATGATTCCATTGAATGATGAGAAGTAAAATAAAATATGATTATACTTAGTCTGCCAGTTCACATCAATAAAAACTGGCCAAGTGCGAGTCGGACTCGCGTGTAAAGGGTTCCGAACGAATTGCTTTTTTGACCGACTTCAAAAAAAGGAGGAGGTTCTCAATTCGGTTGCATTTTTTTTTTTTGTTTTTTTATGTTTGTTACCTCATAACTCCGTCATTTATGAACCGATTTGAAAAAAATTTGTTTCGTCTGAAAGGATATACTTCTCGATTGGTCCCATTGTCACCATGTCAGAATCTGATGATGGGATCCCACGAAAATCGAGGGCAACCCTTAGATTTTATAGGCACGTACAATGTTTTTCATGAAGTTTCTAACGCAATTCAGATATTTGTGCCTGGTAATCATCATCTCATGTTGCTGAGCTGATGATGAAAGGTTTAAATTAGGATCTGATGATAAGATCCCATGAAAAATGTTTGTGCAGCGATACTTTCGCCAAAAAAAAATCTAATTAGTCCGTCTGATAGATTTTCTAAAAATATTCGACACGTATTTTTTCTTTTTTCACGTAAACTAAAAATAAAGGAGATACAGCGAGTTGAAGACACGCGTGACGTCATTTCGCTTGGTTGAAATGTACCAAATTTACCAAGCGAAATGACGTCACGCGTGTTGTCAGCCGATTTGGATGATTATTTTTTTGTTTGAAAGAGTATTTTCCTGGACTGATCCCGTTTCAATTTGGTGAAGATCTGACGAAGAACTTCGGAGGTAGACAACGGAACTCTTCAATAAATGATAGCAAAGGGATCGGGATTGCTGAAATCGCATGTTTTTTTAGTGTTTACACCAGTTCTTAACATAACATTGCGCTGGTACGCTGTTAATGGGTACGCAGGTACCTAGGTACCACTAAAAAGTGAAAAATAAAATACTTTTTACAAAAAATACAACCGACTTCCAAAAACACTACAAGGAACAAAATAACTTCAGTAGAAAGAAAAGAACTTTAATTTCGGAAGTCGGTGTCAAAAAACGAAAAAAATTAACCAAAAACACCGACTTCAGAAATTAAAGTTCTTTTCTTTCTACTGAAGTTATATTGTACCTTGTAGTGTTTTGTTTTTGGAAGTCGGTTGTATTTTTTGTAAAAAGTATTTTAACATGTTATTTTAACACTATATAATACTTATAGATTTTCCTGTAATCTATAGGTAAAGATCTATGATCGAGTTTCGGAGATAAGGGGGGGGGATGGTCATTTTTTGTCTAATTTCTTGAATAAATTATGAAAAAAATATCATTAAAACTCTCGCAGTAATCCCTTTCATTTGATATGTCACATGATTTTTTTCAAAAACTTTTTTTTTTTAATTTTCGAAATTGACCCCCAAAAGTGACCCCCATTCTAAAAAAAAATATAATTTACGTAACGCCTCTGCGTTTGGGTCACAGAAGTCCATATGTGTACTAAATTTCAACAGAATCGGTCTAGTGGATCTGGAGAAAACTGGCTGTGACAGACGGACAAACAGACAGACGGAACCCTTATAGGATCACTCGGGTGTCTGTCTACCCGAGTGATCCTATATGGGTTCCGTTTTTGGAACGAAGTTCCTTATCGCGCGTTGTGAAAGGGGGCTAGACGGAAAAAATTCTTACGAAAAGTTGTCACGACACTTTTTGCTATAGTAAGCTATTGTAAGAAAAAAATGAAAAAAAAAGAAAAATATTAAAAAAAAAATGAAATTAATGAATGGAATGGAGTGGAGTGGAGTGGAGTGGAGTGGAGTGGAGTGGAGTGGAGTGGAGTGGAGTGAAGTCGAGTGGAGTGGAGTGGAGTGGAGTGGAGTGGAATGGAATGGAATGGAATGGAATGGAATGGAATGGAATGGAATAGAATTTCTCATCTCAATAGGGACTGATTGAGATGAGAAACAGTGAGTCATTAGTTGCCAACGATACGATACCATCTTAGGGAAAAGGATAAAGTCGTAAAACACAGTTATGTTTCTAGTTTTATTACAATTCGCGCGTTGAGAAAGGGGGCTAGACGGAAAAAATTAAGACCAAAAGTTGTAACGACACATTAAGACCAAAAGTTGTAACGACACTTTTTGCTATAGTTGTAAGCCATGCGGCGTAGGAACTTCGTTCCATCCGGGTGTCCCTTGACACCTCTCAAGCTTTTTGTTCGGAACCCTAAAAATTGACGAAGATAAAACGCATCAAAGATCGGAAAGGCTCTAAAAAGGCCACAGTAGAATCATATTAGAATCACACAACAATCTGTCAAATTTTATTTTCATCTTTATCGCTCAAGCATTAGGTTCAAGATTGATTGGGAGAATTTGACAGTGACAGGTAGCGTGATGTGCTTTCTGATTCTCCTAAAGTGGTCTTTTTAGACCCGTAGGAGTAGAGGCTTGTGACTATTCGGTAAAAAGTGTCCTGAAATGTGACGTCACACGAGTTTTCAACGCCATGTATCGTCTTAATTTTTAGTTTACGTGAAAAAAGAAAATAAATACGTGTCCAATATTTTTTTTTAATCTTCGTGTATCTCGACAGCCGTAATAATGTTGACAGTTACAATTTTCACAGATTTTGTATTTCTATTACCGTTATAACAACAAAAAAGCTTGAGAGGTGTCAAGGGACACCCGGATGAAACGAAGTTCCTACGCCGCATGGCTTACAACTATAGCAAAAAGTGTCGTTACAACTTTTGGTCGTAATGTGTCGTTACAACTTTTGGTCTTAATTTTTTCCGTCTAGCCCCCTTTCTCAACGCGCGAATTGTAATAAAACTAGAAACATAACTGTGTTTTACGACTTTATCCTTTTCCCTAAGATGGTATCGTATCGTTGGCAACTAATGACCCACTGTTTCTCATCTATCCCATTCCATTCCATTCCATTCCATTCCATTCCATTCCATTCCATTCCATTCCATTCCATTCCATTCCATTCCATTTCATTCCACTCCATGCCACTCCACTCCACTCCACTCCACTCCACTCCATTCCATTCCACTCCACTCCACTCCACTCCACTCCACTCCACTCCACTCCACTCCACTCCACTCCACTCCACTCCACTCCACTCCACTCCACTCCACTCCACTCCACTCCACTCCACTCCACTCCACTCCACTCCAGTCCACTCCAGTCCACTCCACTCCACTCCACTCCACTCCACTCCACTCCACTCCACTCCACTCCACTCCACTCCATTCCACTCCACTCCACTCCACTCCTTTCCACTCCATTCCATTCCATTCCATTCCATTCCATTCGCACAGCTTACAATAGCTTCCTATAGCAAAAAGTGTCGTGAGAACTTTTCGTAAGAATTTTTTCCCTTTCACAACGCGCGATAAGGAACTTCGTTCCAATAGGTAATAAAAAATTAAGTTTATGGTACGGAACCCTTTGTCTGCGAGTCCGACTCGCA
The DNA here is from genome assembly GCA_950371165.1 of Lacanobia oleracea. NCBI lineage: Eukaryota > Metazoa > Arthropoda > Insecta > Lepidoptera > Noctuidae > Lacanobia > Lacanobia oleracea. Next base: position 7,223,764 of record OX493411.1, read on the forward strand.
CTTGTCCGACCGTTTTTTTTTTCTCCTTCTTATCTGTATTTTTTTTTCAGACATAGAAACATTTGTTTTTTGGCCAAATGCTTCAGTGCCATTTTACATAAACCCCGAGCATTTTGGTAAGTGATCTCATTGTTTCAACTTTTAATTATCTTGTTTAGGCAATGAGCAACCCGTAACATTCACCTTAAAGTGAATGCTCCAGGGTAGCCCGCGAAATTCAAATATTTTTATGTTTTTTGCAATTTGCCGGTCAGTGTGAAGCTGTATGTGGACCAAATGCGATCCGCGACCGTAACGAGTATTTTATTAAAGAATTATAACCATTTTAATCATCAATATAGCCCTCTAAGTTCATGTAGTTCGAAAGAATGATTATTTCTGAAATATTCATAAAAATATTTGAATTTCGCGGGCTACCCTGGAGCATTCACCTTAAGGTGAATGTTACGGGTTGCTCATTGCCATTTTCCCGCGAGATGGCGCTGAAGTCAACATTTTCAGTTTTATTTTGTTTCGAGTGTAATTGGAACAATATTAAAGTCGCAGAAATAATGGTGCGACAATCGGATATTCCACTTTATCGAAATTAGTCAAAATACGGCATAAAAACCCTTCTGATTCGCCATACTTCACGAAAATAATATCTAACTCGCTTATAGTACCGTTTACACACACATAGACATGATTGAAAGTATGATTTGAAGTATGGCGAATCAGAAGGGTTTTTATGCCGTATTTTGACTGCCGGATTTAGCTGAATTGGTACCAATATTTTACGAGAAGCGGAACCTACCAGACCTCCACAACCCATTAACTGGGTAACACGGTACTTCTTGGCATGATTGGAATCAGATTTACTGCATGGCTTCTGACTATCCGTAACGACTGCCAAAGATCTACAAATGACAGCCGGGACCAACGGCTTAACGTGCTTTCCGAGGCACGGAGGAAACTCGGTATGTTAAGATGGCCATCCGTCCACATACCAACCTTGTCAAGCGTTGCTTAACCTTGAAGATCGACCCGTGCGGCTGTTATTATCTAGCCACGAGCTCCTCCTTACCACGTAAATAAATCTTTCAAATACCTTATTTTTAGATTGACTTTTTTTACAGATGTCGATCAGGCTTTGGAGATTAGAAAAAGTTTAGCTCAGGTGGCATTTAAGACCTGTATCAAATTCGCACCGGTAATGGCGGCTCCAGCGCTAGATGAGCATGTAATGATCTTTACTAACCCTGAAGGTTTGAAGAGATGCAAGATAGAATTATTACCACACTACAGCAATAGACCTCATGTGAGTAGCGTTGCCGGGCGTCCGGACACAGCCGGACACAAGGCGTTTCTGTATTATAATTATAAGGAATTTTACTGTCCGGTAGTCCGATTTTTTTGGATTCCGTACCCGAAGGGTAACCAACGGAACCCTATTACTAAGCCTCCGCTGTCCGTCCGTCCGTCCCTCTGTCTGTCAGCGGGCTGTATCTCAAGAACCGCAATAGGTAGACAGTTGAAATTGCCACAGATTGTGTATTTCTATTGCAGCTATAAGAGCAAATAATAAAAATTAATGTTTATGGTACGGAACCCTCCTGTGCGAGTCCGACTCGCACTTGGCTGGTTTTTACGGTCCGATATAGCATGAAAAAAGTGGGTTTACGAACGATAATTTTACGTGATAACTTCATTAAAAACAATTGAATTCTTAACAAACAAGCCGAACGCTTCCGCCGATCGTGCCTCTCTATCGCTTGTTCTGCGCTGTTGCTTGCACGCTCGGCTCAGGCGGAATGTGACACTTTTTCGTGCGCGCAGCCGGCGTGTATCGATTTGTAAGAAGTTATCAAATCAAAAATGGATTAGTGGCTTGTGCACTTGTCCGTCTTTTCTCGGATCGGTGCGGCGTAGTTTAGGGTCTTCTCGTTTTTTTAAATGGGTTATCGAACATAAAAATAGTTTTTCAATTCGAACCAGTAGTTCCTGAGATCAGCGCATTCAACCAAACAAACTCTTCAGCTTTATATAATATTAGTACAGATTTTATAGCATTAACTAGATCTTGAGCGCGACTTGATACGCGCATTTCCCATTTTTATCCGACTTCTTCAAAAAGGAGGAGGTTCTATGTTCGGCTATATGTTTTTTTTTTTTTATGTATGTTCATCGATTTCTCCGCCAATTCTAGACCGATTTTAAAAATTCTTTTTTTATTCGAAAGCCTATACTCCTGAGGTGGTCTCATTGTGACCAAGTCAGGATCTGATGATGTGATCCCATGGAAAATGTTTGTTCAGCGATATTTTCGCCAATTGTTAACCGATTTGGATGATTCTTTTTTGTTTGGAAGAGTATTTTCTCGGATTGATTCTATTTAAATTCGGTTAACATTGATCCCATTTAAATTTCGTGAAGATCTGATGAAGAACTTCGGAGGTAGGCAACGGAACTCTTCAATAAATTATAGCAAAAGGATCGGGATTTCTGTAATCGCATGTCTGTTGATTGTTTACACCAGTTCATAATATAATATCACGGCGGCACGCTGTGCTTGTGGTTTCACTTTTTAACAAGAAAATAAAACCGACTTCCAAAAATAAAACACTACAAAGTAAAAACTAACTTAATTTCGGAAGTCGGTGTTCAAAAACGAAATAACCAAAAACTTCCGAAATTAAGAATTATTTTTTACTTTTTCTTGGGCTATCGAACACTAAACTAGTTTTTCAATTCGAACCAGTAGTTCCTGAGATCAGCGCATTCAACCAAACAAACTCTTCAGCCTTATAATATAAGTACAGATTTTTGCGCGACCTGTTTACGTTCTCATTTGTCCCGCAGTTCTCGTAGGAATTTCGAAACGAATTTTACATGTTAACCTTCCTCTTGAATTACTTTGTTTACTGATGAAAACCGCATTAAATTCTGTTGCGGAATTTAAAAGATATACCTTAGCGTGCAGACGGTAATAGCGACTTTGTTGTATGTACCTACTAGCTTTTGCGGACGAAGTCGCGGACTTGATCCCGTTTTTCCCTGTTCCCGTAGGAAATTCGGGAAATCCTCTCTTAGTGCTTCCCTACACTTCCCAAGGAAACTACATGCCAAATTTTAGCTTTCTACGTCCAGTAGTTTTGGCTGTATGTTATCTGTTAGTAATTCAAATCAGTTAGCAACGGAAGAATTTTTATATTATTTAAATTTGTAACATTTTTTTTTTTAGAATTTTATATTTTTTGATATTAGGTACTAGCTGACCCATGCCCACTTCGTTGGGTGGTATTTTTCGGGTTAATATATAGCCTATGATATTTTCTATTGGTAAAATAATTTTCAAAATCGGTTCAGTAGATCCAGAGATTACCCACTCATCTTCAGGCCTAGCCTTTTTCCAACTACGTTGGGGTCGGCTTCCAGTCAAACCGGATTCAGCTGAACTAATTAGATTTTTTCATTAAAAATGCAATATGCAGCAGACATATTGTTACTGTCTGTGTGTTCGTGTTCGTTCTGTGTTTGTTGTTAAATCCTGTCTGTCATCTGCCTAAACTTTTCCCATCTACATTGGGGTCGGCTTCCAGTCAAACCGGATTCAGCTGAATACCAGTGTTTTACGTGAAGCGGCTGCCTACCAGACCTCCACAACCCATTAACTGATGGGTAACACGGTACATCTTGGCAAGACAGGAGTCAGATTTAGTGGCTTCTGACAATCCGTAACGACTGCCAACGATCTAAAAATGACAGCCGGGACCAACGGCTTAACGTGCTTTCCGAGGCACGGAAGATACTCGTTATGTTAAGACGGTCACCCATCCACAGACCAACCTTGGCAAGCGTTGCTTAACCTTCAAGATCGACCCGTGCGGCTGTTATTATTTAGAAATTACCCACATTTTTTTTTTTTATAAGTGGTAAATCATCAAATGACTCCTCCCGCTCTGGGCGAAGCAGGAGGGAGTGTCAGACTCTTACTGACTAAAAATCATCCGTGTTCCTCCTAGAGCCCTTTGCGTTCCAGGGCTACGGTACCTCTTTCGAACAAAGTCCGCAGCACTAGCAGGCATTGGCCCTAGCGGGCCCCGTCTTTGCTGACAGCTCTTTGAGGCGTGCGTGGAACATAGCGCACCGTCGACCCGGGACTAGTTCTGATCAGACTGGCGCCACCCAATGCTCGCCGTCCGCAGGCTCGCGCCTACGGTGGCCGAGAATCGCCTTGCGACTCCCGACGCCCGGGGCGTCGTCTTCTGTTGCGGCGGCTGGGGCGTGAGGTTTGCCTCTTTCTCACGCGTTCGGCTTCCTCCTTTGCTTGCATTACTGCTTCGCAGAAGGAGGTGACCGCTTCCTATGTCTCCTTTTTTTTTACTATTGATAGTTTGACCACTATCTCACCTGATAATAAGCGATGATGTGGTCGAAGATGGAGCACGCTTGCCTAGAAATAACCTATTCACTCTTGATTTAAAGACTCCCAGGTTTTAGCTATCAGGAAACACAGACTGCGGCAGGGAATTCCACTCCTTAGCTGTACGCACTATGAATGTGTTCCCAAAACGTTTTGTGCGTATGGGTGGGATGTCCACCATGTACCGGTGGCGCATCGCCGTTCGTCTTGTGGTCCGATGATGGAACGGGCTTGGCGGGATTCCAACCATGGCTTGAACCAGCCCAAGCAGGGCAGATCTCCAACGTATGCTCTACCGTGTCCTCCGGGTGATCCTCGCAGTGTTGACACCCGGGCGTATCCTCCCGCTTTATTCGAAGCAGGTACTTAGAGATTACCCCCTACAACCTCACAAACTCACAAACTTAGCCTCTATAATATTAGTATAGATGCAAAGATATTTTGTATGGTAAAAAATTAACTACTATTGTTTTGTCTTCACAGGAAATTGTTGTAGGATACGAATGTCTGAAGGCTCCTGAAATTAACATGATCATTTTGAGAGCACTTGGACTGCCCTTCGAGCATAATCGGATGATCAGGGACGAATACATCGAAGTTAAGACGCAAAATATAGAACCACGTAAGTATAAAATAAAATTAGTTTGTATCAAGTAATAAGACCATAGATATAATATTTCTATGAATAAGACTCATTATACAAACCATAGATATAAGAAGCAACTGTTTTTTATATTTCTGTGATACTTGTATCACAGAAAAACATACGACACACAAAATATACATCCACACTTCTACACTAATAATATATTATACAGAGGAAAGATTTTTTTTTTTTGTTTGAATTGAATAGGCTCCGAAAGTCCTGGACCGATTTGAAAAATTCTTTCACCATTAGAATCTTACATTATCCCCGATGACTATGGGTTACAGAATATTTTCAGAAAAGTTAGGGATCCGTATGAAAACTTCGATAATATAACCCAAGGTGTGAAAAAAATACCAAAAAGATCCTTATATCGCGTACGCTGTGGAAACTATTGACAATAGAGCAAAGTAATGTACTACAGTTTTATAGAAGACATCAATATCTACAAAAAAATTTGCAAAGGTATGTATCTAACTATTATGGTTAAGTCACAATAACCACTTTTTGTTCGAATTATTCGATCAAAACCGGGGTGGAATGGAAAAGTGGTGATTTTGGTATCATGATATTAACCCTTATCTATTTAAATGGTTCGATAATTTAGGTTGGTTATGTATAAGTACGTAAATTACAATTTAAATTACGCAAATCGGACCTTTCGTTTAAAAGTTACGACGGGTATAAAAATACTCGGTTGAGGCGGTTTAAAAATTCTGACACTAATAGGGTGTGTGATCGTTAGACCTTACTGCCCACACGATTAGAAGAAGAAGGGGAGTCTATTAATATGTAAATTACACGTTACCCTTTATAGAGAGAGGACTTATGGAGATGAAGTTCGTGGAGTAGGTAAACCCGCGCGAACGAAGTCGCGGGCGAAGTGCTAGTAATAGGTACATAAGTCGGTTGTCGTTTAAGGTAAAGGCTCGTGAGCATATTCACAAGATGTTGGAAGAATCACTACATCGCTAATTCGTTGGTTTCGTGTTTTCTTAATAACGTTGTTAGTTTTGTTTATTAGTATGTATGTATCTATGTATTTATTATAGATTGTATTTATTTTTCTTCTCTCTATTTGTCTTTTCTTTATGTTGCACCTGCCATGCTGTCTCTGCACCACCCTAAGGTCGACTGGTAGAAAATGCCTACGGCATTAAGTCCGCCTTTGTACAGTGTTTCACTTGTGCATAAAGTTTTAATAAATTAATAAATAAATAAGTGCATAGAATACAACAAAGAATTTGTGGTAGAATACAACAAGCCTATGGGTCAGATATTCGCAGCTGGCATACAGCGACCTGCGTGTCCAATATAATAATAAAAATATTAAAAAAACACCTTAAAAAAAAAACTTAAAAAAAATACATTTAAAAATATAAAAAGTAGTGTCCGCTGGTGTCGACAGCAGGGTCCAAGCTACCTGTGGTTAGGGCTTCAGAGAAAGGAACCTCACAATACGAGCCGTATCGAGGAGTACTGCCTTATTATTATTATTATTAAAAGGATACAGACAGGATTTAACGAAGGGAGTGGAGCTCGTGGCTAAATAAGATCAGCCGCACGGGTCAATCTTGAAGGTTAAGCAACGCTTGCCAAGGTTGGTCTGTGGATGGGTGACCATCTTAACATACCGAGTTTCCTCCGTGCCTCGGAAAGCACGTTAAGCCGTTGGTCCCGGCTGTCATTTGTAGATCTTTGGCAGTCGTTACGGATTGTCAGAAGCCAGTAAATCTGACTCCAGTCTTGCCAAGATGTACCGTGTTACCCAGTTAATGGGTTGCGGAGGTCTGGTAGGCAACCGCTCCAAGTAAAACACTGGTATTCAGCTGAATCCGGTTTGACTGGAAGCCGACCCCAATGTAGATGGGAAAAGGCTAGGCAGATGACAGACAGGATTTAACAACAAACACAGAACGAACATGAACACACACACAGTAACAATACTACTCTGTCAAGAAAGTACCGGGAAAAGATCATTAATACTCAAAATGTCTGTTATTCATCCAAATTTATTTTATCACCTTCAAAGTATGCTCCTTTAGAAACGATACACTTGCGCCAACGAATAATCCATTCATCAAAACATTTTTTAAACGCTGCTTCCGAAATTGAGTTCAGTTCTCGCCGCGAATTCTCCTTTATGTCTTCTATCGATTGAAAACGGGTGCCACGAAGTGGTATTTGAGTTTAGAAAAAAGAAAAAAGTCAGCAGGAGCCATGTCTGGTGAGTATGGTGGTTGCTGGATGGTATTTGTTGAGTGTTTGGTTAAAAATTCGTTCACAATGATAGCCTTGTGCGAAGGCGCATTGTCTTGGTGCAAAATCCAAGAATTTTCTTTCCACAAATCTGGCCTTTTTCGTCGAATTTGCTCTCTTAAACGCCGCATAACGCTCAAATAATATTCTTTATTTACCGTTAGACCTTCCGGTAAGAATTCAGAGTGCACAACACCGCGATAGTCAAAGAAAACAGTCAACATGACTTTGACTTTTGATCGACTTTGGCGTGGTTTTTTCGGTTTCGGTTCAGTTGGAAGGCGCCACTCCGAAGCTTGTTGACTAGTTTGCATGTCAAACTCGTAAACCCACGTCTCGTCACCAGTAACAATGCGTTTCATGAATGTTGGGTCCGAACTGACTCGTTCTAGCATGTCCTCAGCGACTTTCATGCGATTGAGTTTTTGGAGAAAATTCAGATCTTTTGGGACTAGCCGAGCAGCAACATGTTTCATACCCAAATGATTAGTTAAAATGGTACGGATCGACTCGTGAGATACAGAAAGTTCGGCGGCTATCTCTCTCAGAGTTGAATGGGGATTTTCAGTCACTATTTCCTTCACTTTTGCGATGTTAACTTCAGTTGCAGACGTTGACGGCCTACCAGAGCGAGGCAAATCTTCCATCACATCTCGACCGCTTTTGAACGCTTTGAACCACTCATAAGCACGAGTTTTTCATAAAGTCGATTCACCGTAAGCCTTCTGTAACATTTTCAGTGACTCCGAACACGAAATTCCATTGGCGATGCAAAATTTAAGACAAACTCTTTGTTCGATATTTTTGTCCATTATGAAAGTCGCAATACACACTATATATGATATTACTAAAACCAGCACTGTATTTAATATAAATAACAGATGCAACTCAAACTCCGCGCCAAAATGGAAAACAGTTGTGCCAATCTAACAACTACAAAAAAACAAAAATTTGAATTTGGAACCATAAACAAATCATCCATTCCCGATACTTTTTTGACTGAATGTATGTCTGCTGCATATTGCATTTTTAATGAAAAAATCTAATTAGTTCATCAGATAGATTTCAGATAATAAAATAAGACGATACCAAGCGTCACGTTACTACGATGGTACAATTAATACCAGCGACATGTTTCCAACGCACCGTATCGACTTCATTTTTTGTTTTCGTAAAAACAATAAAAAACATCGCTAAATCTATTCAAAAAGAGGCCTTAGCCGGGGTCAACGTTGCGTTGTGTTCTACGCTCGCCTCAAAGAGATGTGATCATTAGTGTCGGGGCCCGCTAGGGGCAGTGCCTGCCAGGGTTGTGGAATTTGAAAAGAGGCACCGTAGTCCTGGAACGCAAAGGGCACTAGGAGGAACACGTATGGGTTTTAGTCAGTAAGAGTCTGACACTCCCTCCTGCTACACTCAGAGCGGGAGGAGTCATTTGAGGATTTTCCACGCTAAAAATCCCTGCAGGTGGGCAATTTATAATCTACAAAAAACAAACGCCAATAAAACAATTAAGTAGCACTGACTAAATAAAAATAATTAACAACAGCACATACAACAGCACTACAGATAACACAACAATATCTTTATAAATAACTCAGATAATAACTCAGACGTAAAAGATAAACACAATACCTTTTTAATGTTCCGATAACTTGCTCCAACAGAATTATCAGTATTGTGTCTGCAGCTAAACCAACATGTCGGCTACCGAGTTAAAGTTATACGATAACGTGTTCATCGAAACGAATATACAATCCATTGACTACGATGCTGTAATCCTCATCTTATATCCCGAAGACCAGAAAGTGCCGTTACCAAGACATATTGGTAGCTTCATCGATAAAATTGCCAAAGTCGATAAGCACGTACATAAAGTTGCTACAGTCTGGAACTGTGATTATGTGTCAGGTGGAAGACTTGTGCTGTCTCCAACAGGGAAGATTTCTCCTTATCATGACGCAAGAGTGGTCAAGGATGCAGCTTATAAAGGCATGGTTAGAGCCTTAGAAGCTGGAGCGAAGAAACCTCTCCTGGTAGTTCAAAATGTGGTCAACTTCCCCGATGGACAACTAGTCGGTATCCTTGGCGCTTTGGAAGCACTTTACATACCTTTACAGACCAGAGAAAGGGATAACACGAAGAATTTCCTCAAAATCGGATTCCATTCTGAAGAGAAATTGAGTGAAAACTTTGAGAAAACCGTTCGTAACGCTATAGCTTTAGAAAAAGCTAGAGTTTTTGCTCGAGACATCGCTGGCAGTGACCCCGAAAGAATGACACCCGCAAACATTGTGAACTTCGTCCAATCAGAGTTCGCTAATGATAGTAATATCTTCATAAAAATAATTGACGATCAAGAAATTATTTCACAAGACTATCCTTTGCTGGCAGCGGTGTCAAGAGCCGCCAACCAAGTTGACAGACACAAAGCTAGAGTCGTTGAAATTGAATACAGACCTTCGGACATCGCTAGAGTGACGCAAACTCTGCTACTTGTCGGCAAGGGAGTGACTTACGACACTGGTGGCGCGGATTTGAAGATCTCAGGCAAAATGGCGGGTATGTGCAGAGACAAAAGTGGAGCTGCAGCTGTTGCAGGATTCTTAAAAGCTTGTTCTTTAATGAAACCACCACATCTTAAAGTTATTGGAGTACTCTGCCTCTGTAGAAACTCTATAGGCGAAGATTCGTACGTACCTGACGAGTTATTAGTATCGAGAAGCGGGAAAACTGTTAGAGTGTCTAACACAGATGCTGAAGGAAGATTTGCGATGGCAGATGCGCTGTTCAAAATGGGAGAAATTGCGGACAAAGAACTCAATCCTCATTTGTATACAATAGCTACATTGACGGGGCATGCAAGACTGTGCTACGGTAACCATACTGCGGCGATAGATAACTTCAGCGCTAGAGGAACGAACCATGCGAGTGCGCTACAGTTCAGTGGGGCGAGAGTTGGAGAGGGATTCGAAGTATCTTTCATACGGCCAGAAGACTTATCTGTGAACAACGGAAAATGTAAGGGAGATGATTTAATCCAAGTAGACATGGACGCGAAGTTCCGACACCATCAGCTAGCTGGAGGATTCTTAATCAAAGTTGGTGGTTTGGAGGATAAGAATGTTAAATACACGCATTTGGACATTGCAGGGGGTGCGGGATCGCCGCCCTGTGAGCCGACTGCTACGCCAATTTTGACTCTATGCCATGTGCATAAAGTTTTGATGTGAGTGTAAATGATAAGATTTCGATTACAGGGGATTATTATTTGGTATCAATGGTAATAGTATTTATGATTTGATTCGCTGATAGTGTTATCTGTTGCTTTTGAAATATTTTAGAAGCTAGTTTTAAGAATGTTATTTCGTATTCCTTCGATGTTTTGATGCGATCAAAATTGTGTTAAAAGGGATTCAAACTTATTTGTAGGGGAGCTGGCATAGCCACGCCGCCATTCGTGTTCCGTCGTTCTTTTTTTTTTTCAAAGTCGCGGCGTACTATCTTTAAACCTGAAAGTGTCACGTTGCCGAGATATTTGAAGGTACCTATGTCAGAATCAAAATGGCGGCGGGCGGGCTATGCCACGAAACTTCTATCCCAGTTCTATCCCCTTTCGGATTCGACCAAACGAGAATAAATTTTATCCCTAGGATAAATCGATAGTTATCCGAGAGTAAATCGATTTTGCGTTTTACCAACTACTATTCTAAGAATAACGCGCTTATTCGGGAATAATTCTTATACCCACCATATTGCATGGAATAATGAGCTAATCCAAGAATATTTTAATGGCGGCCGCTGGCCATATGATTCCATACTATTTTTAGGTTATGTCAAATGTCAGTAGAAGCTATCATTCATTGTTTGTTCGTTGGTCGTTAGACCTTATTGTGAACCCTGATTAATAAAATGCAGCGCTTAAGAAATTTGATTGAGGATAGTGATAGTAATGAGGAAGTTACAGTTCGACGTCCTAGGTGGATAAAGGAAAGGGTTGATTTATTTGAACTTTATGATGATAAGGACTTCGCGACCAGATTTCGTTTGAGCAAAGACGCAACTTTGACTTTGCTTACGAAAATTGAACATAACTTGGAATATGTTTCCGACCGGTAAGAATACATTAATTGTGCCTACTTATTTAGTGTACCTAAAATACTATTTACTACATTTTACTATAAAAATGCACTACAACAAAAACTACGAAAGAAAACAATAGTAACTTAGACGAAACTCAACAACAACATTGACATTTTGACATTCAGTCCGCACGCTATAACACGACAATTTTGAGACAACAGGATTTAACCTTTCACATCATACCATTTTGGTGCAACACTGATTTGCCGGATAACATTTCGTTCAATCATTCATTCTGCTATTCGCGTTTAGTTATTCTAAGTATAGCTATTCTTTAGATTGCGTCGAAAAACGACTTTCAGTTACTCGAGAATAAAATCGTGGAATAAAATTATCCCTAGTATAGTTACGCGCGTGTAAATCTGTGTTTGGTCGAATCCGCCCCTTAGGGCGACCAAACACAGATCAAATTTTTACGGGACCAAATGTCAAGTATACCGCATCGAACTAAAATAAATAATCACAGTAATTGGATCGAACTGCACTTCAACGAATCATACACGGTGAGATGTCTGATTTTGATATTTTGGTATAAATAAATTATTTACATCCATTTAATTGATTGTAATTTTGTATTGTTGTTTTGTAAGCATACTAAATAAGTAATAAATAAAATTAAAACAATAATTTCGCTTAATTAATAGGTACTACCTAATATTTTATTTGTAATTTTAATACCCTAATCTCTTCAAAGTTAGAGTGAACAGGCTCCTTCTGGGTAGGCTCACTCCATCGTAGACTTTGTCTCTGTCATCTCTGACATAGACTAGAGTCAAGAGCAAACCCATCACTAATAAAAAATAAAAACCCATAAAATATAATCCCACCGGCCCTTTCTACCATCGGACATCCAGACGCACTGCATCTTACCATCCCTACCTAGTAGCTATTCCACCAATTCGCACTAAGCGTTTCCAAACGTCTTTTATAATGCGCACAGCAAATGAGTGGAACTCTCTGCCTGCGTCTGTGTTTCCAAACGCTTACAACCCTAGCCTGTTCAAAGTTAGAGTGAACAGGCTCCTTCTGGGTAGGCTTGCTCCATCGTAGACTTTGTCTCTGTCATCTCTGACCTAGACTAGAGTTAAGAGCAAACCAACACTCACAAATAAAAAAATAAAAAAAATATTAATTTATCTCCTAGATGGACTATAGACCCACTGGACTTGGCTGTGACAGCCAAGTCCAGTGCCGAATTAACCCATAAGCAAATTAAGCAATTGCTTAGGACATCACATCAGGGGCATCATCTGCCTAGCCTTTCCCAACTATATTGGGGTCGGCTTCCAGTCAAGCCGGATTTAGCTGAATACCAGTATTTTACGAGGAGCGCCTGCCTACCAGACCTCCACAACCCATTAACTGGGTAACAAGGTACTTCATGGCAAGACTGGAGTCAGATTTACTGGCTTCTGACTATCCGTAACGACTGCCAAAGTTCTACAAATGACAGCCAGGACCAACGGCTTAGTTAACGTGCTTTCCGAGGCACGGAGGAAACTCGGTATGTTAAGATGGTCACCCATCCACAGACCAACCTTGGCAAGCGTTACTTAACCTTGAAGATCGACCCGTGCGGCTGTTATTATCTAGCCACGATCACATCAGGGGCACCATAAACTTATTATTCTGGTCATATGTGTCGAAATTTCGGAAACCTTCCAAAAAGTCAGCAAGGTGTTTGTCACAAGACCCAAAGGCTTTATAGTCATTGCCCAAAAGTCACTCTTAGAGACGTGCACTTACAAAAACTGGCCAAATGCGAGTCGGACTCGCGTACAAAGGGTTCCGAACCAATTTCATTTCCGTATCATGTTTTTTTAACACCATAGACTTCTAATAGGTTATAATGTAATATGTAGGTTAAGAACGGCAATTTTTTTCAAAATTATAGGCTCAGTAGTTTCGGAAATAAGAGGGGGGAATGGTTATTTTAATTTTAAAAACTACCAGATGTGGATGTTAAATACACCAGTTTAAAAAAAATCTTAGATAAAAAAACTTTTTAACAAAAAAGTAAAACCGACTTCCAAAAACAAAACACTACAAAGTAAAAAGTAACTTTAATTTCGGAAGTCGGTGTTTTTGGTTGTTTCGTTTTTGAACACCGACTTCCGAAATTTGTTTTACTTTTTTGTTAAAAAGTTTTTTTATTAAACCACAAACATAGCGTGCCGGCGTGATATTATGTTATGAACTGGTGTAAACAATCAACAGACATGCGATTTCAGAAATACCGATCCATTTGCTATCATTTATTGAAGAGTTCCGTTGCCTACCTCCAAAGTTCTTCATCAGATCTTCACTAAATATAATGGGACCAGTCCGAGAAAATACTCTTCCAAACAAAAAAAGCATCATCCAAATCGGTTTACAATTGGCGAAAATATCGCTAAAAAATCATTTTTCATGGGATCCCATCATCAGATCCTGACTTACATTCAGTCAAAAAAGTATCGGGAATGGATGATTTGTTTATGGTTCCTAATTCAAATTTTTGTTTTTTTGTAGTTGTTAGATTGGCACAACTGTTTTCCATTTTGGCGCGGAGTTTGAGTTGCATCTGTTATTTATATTAAATACAGTGCTGGTTTTAGTAATATCATATATAGTGTGTATTGCGAATTTCATAATGTACAAAAATATCGAACAAAGAGTTTGTCTTAAATTTTGCATCGCCAATGGAATTTCGTGTTCGGAGTCACTGAAAATGTTACAGAAGGCTTACGGTGAATCGACTTTATCAAAAACTTGTGCTTATGAGTGGTTCAAAGCGTTCAAAAGCGGTCGAGATGTGATGGAAGATTTGCCTCGCTCTGGTAGGCCGTCAACGTCTGCAACTGAAGTTAACATCGCAAAAGTGAAGGAAATAGTGACTGAAAATCCCCATTCAACTCTGAGAGAGATAGCCGCCGAACTTTCTGTATCTCACGAGTCGATCCGTACCATTTTAACTAATCATTTGGGTATGAAACATAACAAGCTGCTCGGCTAGTCCCAAAAGATCAGAATTTTTTGTCCAAAAACTCAATCGCATGAAAGTCGCTGAGGACATGCTAGAACAAGTCAGTTCGGACCCAACATTCATGAAACGCATTGTTACTGGTGACAAGACGTGGGTTTACGAGTTTGACATGCAAACTAGTCAACAAGCTGTGTGTGTGGCACCCGTTTTCAATCGATAGAAGACATAAAGGAGAATTCGCGGCGAGAACTGAACTCAATTCCGGAAGCAGCGTTTAAAAAATGTTTTGATGAATGGATTATTCGTAGGCGCAAGTGTATTGTTTCTAAAGGAGCATACTTTGAAGGTTATAAAATAAATTTGGATGAATAACAGACATTTTGTGTATTATTGATTTTTTCCCGGTACTTTCTTGACAGAGTAGTATACCTTCCATCATCAGCTCAGCAACATGAGATGATGATAACCAGGCACAAATATCTGAATTGCATTAGAAAGTTTATGAAAATTTGTCAGTGTACGTGCTTATAAAATATGAGGGTTTCCCTCAATTTTCATGAGATCCCATCATCAGATTCTGACTTGGTGACAATGGGACCACCTCAAGCTTTCGAATAAAAAAAGAATTTTGAAAAGCGGTCCACAATTGGCGGAGAAATCGATGAACAAACATAAAAAAAAACGTACAACCGAACATACTACCTCCTCCTTTTTGAAGAAGCCGGTTAAAAAGGCAGAGTGCGAACTGTTCGAGCTTGCTTTGCTTCCTCTTGCTGCCTGTGTTCTTATCATATCTCACCTTTTCTGTACCTAATAGATAGGGGGCACCACAGGCGTGGATTGCTTAGGGCATCATCATCTGCCTAGCCTTTTCCCAATTTTTTATTGGGGTCGGCTTCCAGTCAAACCTGATTCAGCTGAATACCAGTATTTTACGTGGAGCGGCTGCCTACCAGACCTCCACAACCAATTAAATGGGTAACACGATATTTCTTGGCATAAGACTGGAGTCAGATTTGTTGGCTTCTGACAATCCTTAACGACTGCTAAAGTTCTACAAATGACAGCCGGGACCAACAGCTTAATTTGCTTTCCGAGGCACGAAGGAAACTCGGTATGTTAAGATGGTCACCCATCCACAGACCAACCTTGGCAAGCGTTGCTTAACCTTGAAGATCGATCTGTGCGGCTGTTATTCTTTAGCCACGAGCTCGTCCTGGATTGCTTAGGGCATCAAGAAGTCTTAATCCAGCACTGCAGCCAACTTAATCAGCTTTTAGTTGTCCGCCTATCCTTTTATTTGAATGGCGTCGTTTAAGGTGGAAGCGCCGGGGTAGCCCGCGTAATTAGTTCACTTGTGACTTTGAAGGTAGGTACGTTACATCAGTGGGAGGAACAAGAGACCCTACACTTCTGTTTGAATTAATTTGATGTACCATTATTTATTTCAACAAATACTTAGAAAATATATATGTACATGCAGGCTTAAACAACTACACTAATTAAATAAATTATGTACAAACGCGTATAAAAAAAATATTCATTGGGCATCAAAAAAATCGCCCTATAGAATGATTATTTTATGAAAAAGTCATTCTATAGGGCTTCATGAACTTAGAGGGCTATATTGATGTTTAAACTGGTTATAATTCTTTAGATAAATACGCGTTACGGCCGCGAATCGTATTTTGTTCAACATACAGCTTCACACTGACCGGCAAATTGCAAAAAACATAAAAATATTTGGAATTTCGCGGGCTACCCTGGCGCTTCCATCTTAAGTAGCGGAACTAAGTGACATTAAGCCGATGCTTGGGTAACTGTGTGACGGAACTTTTACTGCTGTTTTTTTCCGCGATATCGGACTTGGTCCCATGGTAAAAATTATCATAATGATGTGTCTTCTTCTTATTGTAAGGGCAGTAAGGTCTAACGTCCCCACACACCCTTGTTTCAGTTCCTAAACCGCCTCAAAGGCCCCTGTCATGGTTTATTTGAAGACCGCCAATTGGCGGCCGGGACCACCGGCTTATACGTGCCTTCCGAAGCACGGTATCAACTTTTTATCAGACAATCAGGTGGTTCAAGCCTGCAATGTCCTAGCCAAACTGGAAACAACTTTACAAAGTATGCTTCCCGTGGGAATCGAACCCACGACCTCCTGGTCACAAGGCATAGTGATGAGTACAATGACCGATGAAGTGGTACTGCGTTAATTCTGTTACACATTATAGGTAAATTAAAATTGTGCAATGTTTGCATAACAACAATGTTATCAATACCCTAACATACGTAAGTAGATTTGCTGATATCATTTATACCTACATCTATCTATCTTATCTTCAATCCTGTAACGAGTAATTCTTGTATCTATTTGTAAGTGTAGGGTCTCTTGTTCCTCCCACTGATGTAACGTACCTACCTTCAAAGTCACAAGTGAACTAATTTCGCGGGCTACCCCGGCGCTTCCACCTTAAACGACGACATTCTACGCGGACAATTAAAAAGCTGATTAAGCCAGTTGACTGCAGTGCTGGATTAAGACTTGCCAAGGTTGGTCTGTGGATGGGTGATCATCTTAACATACCGAGTTTCCTCCGTGCCTCGGAAAGCACGTTAAGTCGTTGGTCCCGGCTGTCATTTGTAGATCTTTGGCAGTCGTTACAGATAGTCAGAAGCCAGTTAATCTGACTCCAGTCTTGCCATGAAGTACCGTGTTACCCAGTTAATGGTTTGTGGAGGTCTGGTAGGCAGCTGCCCCGCGTAAAATACTGGTATTCAGCTAAATCCGGTTTGACTGGAAGCCGACCCCAATATAGTTGGGAAAAGGCTAGGCAGAAAATAAAAAATCTCAATATTAGAAACGGCTCCACGCTCCAACGATTTTCTATGCAGGGGCTATGTAAATTTAGTATGCAGGGGGTTTCGGGAGCGATAAATCGATCTAGCTAGGTTATTTTTTTTTTTTCGGTTACCCTTTGGGTACGGAACCCTATTACTAAGCCTCCTCCGTCCGTCCGTCCATCCGTCCGTCCGTCTGTTTATCAGCGAGCTGTATCTCAAAAACCGTAATAGGTGGAGAGCTGAAAATTTCACAGATTGTGTACTTATATCTATTGCCGCTATAGCAACAAATAATAAAAATTTAGATTTATGGTACGGATCCGTTCGTGTGCGAGTTCGACTTGCACTTGGCCGGTTTTTTAGAATACGTCGTTAAAAAAATAACTTCATCCAATTAATAATCTTGATTGTACCTTGACCCTTGCTGGTACTTAATTCAGTCATCCCGTGGCAAAAATCAGGTATATTCCTAAAACATCTAATTAGACCGTCCATTAAATAAAAAAAATACACGTATTTTTTCTTTTTCACGTAAAGAAAAATTGAAGGCCGTAGATACAGTGCAGTGCAGTGGCTTAGGTATCGTAAGGGTTTCAAATTTAAATATGTTTTTTCATAATTTTAAAATAAAATTGGTTTGAAGTTAAAGTTCAAGAAATTAGACGAAAAATGACCATTCCTCTCTATTAATATCAGAAACTACTGAAATTAAAAAAAAAAGCAAATATTTGTTTTTAACCTATAGATTACAGGAAATCCTATACAAAAATGTAATTCGTTCGGAACCCTTTGCTCACGAACCAGCCTCGCACTTGGCCAGTTTTTAGGGTTCCGAACAAAAATCGGAACCCTTATAGGATCACTCGGGTGTCTGTCTGTCTGTCTGTCCATCTGTCACAGCCAGTTTTCTCCGTATCCACTGGACCGATTCTGTTGAAATTTGGTACACATATGGACTTCTGTGACCCAAACACGGAAGCGTTACGTAATTAGTAGGGGACCACTTCTGGGGTCCAAACTAGAAAATTACAAAAAAAAACTTTTTCAAACTGTATCGTGTGACATATCAAATAAAAGGAATTACTTTGAGGGCTTTCATTATATTTTTTTCATAATTTAAACTTAAATGGTTTTGAAGTTATTCAAGAAATCAGACGAAACTACTGAGCCTAAAATTTTGAAAAAGAAAAACAAATCTATAAGAAGTCTATAGTGTCAAAATAAAATAAAAAAAAAAACAAATTCGTTCCAGTTTTTTTTTTATTAATTGACTGCATGCTTTAACACTCTATCATGTGAACACATGCCTTTAGAATGGAGTTGATAAGTTTATTTGTTTTAATACGTTATCACTAACATGGAGGACAAAATAGTCGTTGGACGTTGCACTCGTTCTTATCATCAATTATTTTATTAAAAATTTAAATAAATAAATCGACGATAAGAAACTTTTTTTTTATTAATGATAGGTTTGCTCTTGACTCTAGTCTATGTCAGAGATGACAGAGACAAAGTCTACGATGGAGCGAGCTTACCCAGAAGGAGCCTGTTCACTCTAACTTTGAAGATAATAGGGTTGTAAGCTTTTGGAAATACAGACGCAGGCAGAGAGTTCCACTCCTTTGCTGTGCGCATTATAAAAGACGTTTGGAAACGCTTAGAAACGCTTTCTTTTAATAATAACAAACCCTCACACTTTTCATCATCTGCCTAGCCTTTTCCCAACTATATTGGGGTCGGCTTCCAGTCAAACCGGATTCAGCTAAATACCAGTGTTTTACGTGGAGCGGCTGCCTACCAGACCTCCACAACCCACTAACTGGGTGGTAACACGGTACTACTTGGCAAGACTGGAGTCAGATTTACTGGCTTCTGACAATCCGTAACGACTGCCAAAGATCTACAAATGACAGCCGGGACCAACGGCTTAGAGCGAGTCCCCATTAGTGCGTTGCGCTGCGTTGCGTTGCGTCGCCGCTGCGGCGATGCGATGTGGTGTGCCAATGAGGCAGAGCTCTAATGTCCATGTTTCACGACGCGATGCAAACACGATTTGGTCGGACAGTCTGTCCATCCATCTGCCTAGAAATAAATCGAAATATATGGAAATCGACGCAGCGTCACCGCTGCGACGACGCAACGCACTAATGGGGCCTCGCTCTTAGAGCGAGGGGTTGGATGGGGTGGATGGGTGACCATCTTAACATTGCGAGTTTCCTTCCGTGCCTCGGAAAGCACGTTAAGCCGTTGGTCCCGGCTGTCATTTGTAGATCTTTGGCAGTCGTTACGGATTGTCAGAAGCCAGTATATCTGACTCCAGTCTTGCCATGAAGTACCGTGTTACCCATTTAATGGGTTGTGGAGGTCTGATAGGCAGCCGCTCCGCGTAAAACACTGGTATTCAGCTGAATCCGGTTTGACTGGAAGCCGACCCCAATATAGTTGGGAAAAGGCTAGGCAGATGATGATGATGATGATGAATATAGCGCAATCGCCTCTACCATTTGGTCCGCAACATGAATTATTGCTACGTTTTAGATTTTCGCGACGTAGTGAAGTTTTTATGATGTGGCCAAGTATTGTCGTAGATCGAACACGAAGTTTTTATCGCGACGACGCAACACGACTCTAGCCGTAGCTAATTAAAAACTCAGGCAGGAATGCAGACTAAAGCTAGCCAAACTATGCATAAGCTGATTAAAAATACTTATTATTTTCCTTCCCCAGATTACATTCCATTATTCACTAAGGACAGTATGTATCCGAGGAGTTTGGAACTCATGGCTTACGATATAAACAGTGTCATGCATTTTGGCGAACGAGATTACACCAAGAATGGCTATAGAACTATTGTGTTTAAGGTAAAAATATATCTATACGTCTACCATGAGTTATATCAATTTATTTATTTATTTATTTAAATATGCTTTATTGTACACCAAAAAACAAAAAGGAAACAAAGAATATCTTAAACTAAAACAACATACATTCAGTCAAAAAAGTATCGGGAATGGATGATTTGTTTATGGTTCCAAATTCAAATTTTTGTTTTTTTGTAGTTGTTAGATTGGCACAACTGTTTTCCATTTCGGCGCGGAGTTTGAGTTGCATCTGTTATTTATATTATATACAGTGCTGGTTTTAGTAATATCATATATAGTGTGTATTGCGAATTTCATAATGGACAAAAATATCGAATAAAGAGTTTGTCTTAAATTTTGCATAGCCAATGGAATTTCGTGTTCGGAGTCACTGAAAATGTTACAGAAGGCTTACGGTGAATCGACTTTATCAAAAACTCGTGCTTATGAGTAGTTCAAAGCGTTCAAAAGCGGTCGAGATGTGATGGAAGATTTGCCTCGCTCTGGTAGGCCGTCAACGTCTGCAACTGAAGTGAGTTTTGTGAACATCGCAAAAGTGAAGGAAATAGTGACTGAAAATCCCCATTCAACTCTGAGAGAGATAGCCGCCGAACTTTCTGTATCTCACGAGTCGATCCGTACCATTTTAACTAATCATTTGGGTATGAAACATGTTGCTGCTCGGCTAGTCCCAAAAGATCTGAATTTTCTCCAAAAACTCAATCGCATGAAAGTCGCTGAGGACATGCTAGAACGAGTCAGTTCGGACCCAACATTCATGTGACGCATTGTTACTGGTGACGAGACGTGGGTTTACGAGTTTGACATGCAAACTAGTCAAGCTTCGGAGTGGCGCCTTCCAACTGAACCGAAACCGAAAAAACCACGCCAAAGTCGATCAAAAGTCAAAGTCATGTTGACTGTTTTCTTTGACTATCGCGGTGTTGTGCACTCTGAATTCTTACCGGAAGGTCTAACGGTAAATAAAGAATATTATTTGAGCGTTATGCGGCGTTTAAGAGAGCAAATTCGACGAAAAAGGCCAGATTTGTGAAAAGAAAATTCTTGGATTTTGCACCACGACAATGCGCCTTCGCACAAGGCTATCATTGTGAACGAATTTTTAACCAAACACTCGACAAATACCATCCAGCAACCACCATATTCACTAGATATGGCTCCTGCTGACTTTTTTCTTTTTCCTAAACTCAAATTACCACTTCGTGGCACCCGTTTTCAATCGATAGAAGACATAAAGGAGAATTCGCGGCGAGAACTGAACTCAATTCCGGAAGCAGCGTTTAAAAATGTTTTGATGAATGGATTATTCGTTGGCGCAAGTGTATCGTTTGTAAAGGAGCATACTTTGAAGGTGATAAAATAAATTTGGATGAATAACAGACATTTTGTGTATTATTGATCTTTTCCCGGTACTTTCTTGACAGAGTAGTACAATCGGCGGCCATATCAATCTATATTCGCTAGTGACTGTAGTCATATTTTATTATGAAAACTTAAAAAAAAGCAAGTTTCTAATTTATTTTTTTAAGCTGTTAACTAACAAACAAGCTAGTTGTAAGTTTAACTGTAGTAACAACAAAAAAATAATTTAAAAACTTGTTTTTTAAACGTTTTCATTTTTTTAACTACAGTTGCTAGGTAGCGAGTATATCTATACTAATATACTAGATATATAAAGCTGAAGAGTTTGTTTACTTGAACGCGCTAATCTCAGGAACCACTGATCCGATTTGAAAAATTATTTCAGTGTTACATAGCCCATTTATCGAGGAAGGCTATAGGCTATATATCATCACGCTAAAACCAATAGGAGCGGAGCAGTAATGAAAATTGTGACGCAGACGAAGTTGCGCGGGTCAACTAGTAGTTTGATAGAACTCATGGTAGACATACAGTATTCTGAGGAAGTGGGCAGGGCACATTGCTCGCAGAAATTATGGTAGATGGGGCCAAAAGGTTCTGAAGTGCGACCGCGTACCGGAAGACGCAACGTTGGAAGGCCTCCCACAAGGTGGGCCGATAACCTGGTGATGGTCGCGGATAGCCGATGGATGCGAGACGCACAGGACCGGTTGCTGTGGCGACACGCACGGGGAGGCCTATGTCCAGCTGTGGACGTCTTTTAGCTGATATGATGATGATGGAATGGATTCTGAGGAATTGGTGGCTAAATGGGCAACAGGGGCGGATTCAGGATTGTCGTTTGGAGGGGCTTGACACCGCTAAGGGTACGGTTTTAGCAAAGTAAACACTAAAAAAACACAAAATATTTTATTTTACTTAACGCATAACAACGTTGCTTTGTTGACGTTAGCTTGTGGACTAAGTACCAATATATTTTCGATATGGACTTGAGCCCCTTAGCCCTCTGAAATGCCCTAGATCCGCCAGTGAAAAGCAATAAGGCCTCCGACCAGATGGTTGTTGCGTCCGGTGGGCATTTGCCCGATAGTTGATATTTGGACTGTTGTGTATGTTCAACTGGCACGGAAAACTCTCATACTGCGACGCAAGATTTTACGACGTAGTTCGTTACTGGCCGTATGGCCGTCACGTCACTACATAACTTTTTGTATCAGTATAGATTTCGCTACGTTAGTTTTGTAGTGGCGGTAACGGTACCGCTATAAAAATCCTGCAATTCCTACCACCATCGTGTCGGATATTGAGTATCGAGTGTGCCCCTATTTCTATGGGACTCAAACGTAACTGGCAAAACGTTACTGGCCATTGGCGAAAGGTTGTAGGTATGCGAACATTCAAAGTGCATCTTACCCAGTTCAGTCGGGACTCGTCGAACTTCATTGACTCGCTGGTGGTTTCTTCTATTGATACTGGCTCTGAGTAGTTGCAGTGGTTGGGAACGGAGCGGAGGGCTTGTCTGTAAAAAACACTTCACCCAACAGCTCAACGCTCATTAAAACCGAATAACAGCCGCACGAGTCGATGTTCAGGGTAAAGCAACGCATGCCAAGGTTGATCTGTGAATGGGTGACCATCTTAAGAATAAGAATTAGAAATTTAATTTGCGCAAACATGTGTAGACATACAAAATTAAAATAATACATGCATGAAAGATCGTAAATAAGAGTGGCTCAATGTTTTCCATTTCTCATGGCGTTCAAATATCTTGGGAAAAAAAATAGTATTATTATTTTGATTTTAAAATTATACACATGTTCATTAATTAATGTCAGTTTAACAAATATCTTATATTCAGTCGTTTACATTTACTAATTATTCATTATAAATCTTAAAATACCGAGTTTCCTCCATGCCTCAGAAAGCTCGTTAAGTCGTTGGTCCCAGTTGTCATTTGTAGATCTTTGGCCGTCGTTACGGATAGTTAGAAGCCAGTAAATTTGACTCCAGTCTTGCCAAGAACTATTGCGTTACCCAGGGTTGTAGAGGTCTGGTAGGTAGTCGCTCCACGACTGCAAGCCGTCCCAAAATAGTTGGGAAAAGTCTAGGCAGACGATGAAACCAACCTGTAACTAGTAATATTAAACCAGGTCGCTTACTTTTCAGGGGCCCAAGACACAGAATAGGAAAGCGCTAACGAGATCAGACGTAATGAAGCTCAATCTGATTTACGGAAATCAATGTCAAAAAAGAGATCGTGCAGAAAAAATAGATATATGCCAGTCGTACCCAGGAGCTGGTAGAAGAAAGAGAGAGATCAGTGAACCTCCAGCAAACATGAGCTTGAGAGTCAACCCTAATATCACTCCTCCTCCACATATAGTAGCCGGTATCACTGAACAAGTTACTGAGAATCCTAAAAAAATAGCAAAGAATAGCACTGGCTCTGACGAAAGTCTGAAAATTCTAGCTATAGAGAAAGAAGTTGACAAAATAACCGAACTAGTTTACCAGCTTTCAGCCCTAGCACTCAAGAACGCTAACCACAAATATTGTAACATATCTAGTAAGACTGCTTCAGACAAACCTAAAAATGACAAAAAAACGACCGATGTACTAGGAGTACTTCAAATAATAAAAGATTTCGCTAAAACCGTAGTCGATGACGCTGTACGGAAATCGACAGAGTTCTGTCAAAATTCGCAGACAATAGAAGATTATCAAAGGCAATGTAAATCGCATAACGATAGTCGATGTCCCAATTATTTTATATCTGAATGTTTGACAGCTGATCATAAACTTGTCAAAAATAAAGACGTCGATGTAACTACAATTTTGAAGCCCAAACGAAGAAGAAAGAGGGAAACTACTGATAAAGCAGCTGCAATCAAATCAGAAGAGAATAAAGTAGAAAAGGATAGAAATGTAAATAAAAAAGACAAGACAGGGAAAAATCTGACGGATAAAATAAAATTGATGAACGAAGAGCGATCAAAGGAGACTCAGAAAACTGATACTACGATAAAGCCAGAGTTGGTAACGGCTAAATTTTTTTCTAAAGTTAAAGATGAAAAAGAGAAAGCTCCTAGAAGGAAATTCACTGACAAACGTTACTCGTAAGTATGTTTTTGCAATCTGATGGTTGGTTCTGACGTTTTGAACATAAATAGGGAAGATGCAAATACAGAATTTATGAGAATGTTGTCAGTAAAATGATAAAAAAGTATAAAATAAAGGCCATTACAAAGTTTTTATTTTGGTTAATATTGATTTTTAACAAAAATAATGAATTAAGGTAACGTGAAATGGAAGGTATATAAAAACAACAATCAGCGTTTAGTGACGTATCTGCTGGTATGCCAACGAAAAGGCAACCTTATGTCTTTGAGTTGGAACAGTTCTTGACCAGTGATAGACACGAGTGACGTCATCATCCGTTTTCGCGCGAACCTTTAAGCTGTCAGTTTAAAAACGCAATTTTGGCAATAAATTAAAGCGTTTTCATTTTTTATTTATGTGGTGGTTTATTCTAGATGGAGTTCTTTAAAATTAAAGCAAAAATGAAAATATTGCATGTTCCCTCCCTATTGCACCCGTACGAAGCTGGAGTGGGTCGCTAGTAGATCTATAAATAATGATCAAGGAGAAAAATAGTCGAAGTCTAAATTAGTATAACTATCAACGAATATTTGCTAATTAATCCGTAACCAACCTATATTAGAGAGGAAATCTTGATGTGACTTTTTACATAAACACATAAAAAAAAAAACTTTAAACATTACTTTATTGAGTCAGTAATCGTTATTGTTGTATTTACATTGGTTTTTAATTGCAATTTATGTTTAAACTGAGTTTTTAAATATAAATCCGGTCAAGTACGAGTCAGATTCGTCCACCGAGGGTTCCGTACAAATTTGTAGCTACAAATTACTTTAAATATAGACGAAAGTCGGTATTCCTGATTATATTTGACTTTTTTAAGACTAAAAAACAACTTTAAAAAAAAATTAAAGACCTTTCTAAACGCTAAATTAATTAAGCTCAGCAACATGAAATGATGATTACCAGGCACAAATATCTGAATTGCGTTAGAAAGTTTATGAAAAACATTGTATGTGCTTATAAAATATGAGGGTTTCCCTCGATTTTCATGGGATCCCATCATCAGATTCTAACTTGGTGACAATGGGCTTACGAATAAAAAATTAATTTTTAAAATCGGTCCAGAATTGGCGGATAAATCGGTGAACATACATAAAAAAAATACATACAGCCGAACATAGAACCTCCTCCTTTTTGAAGAACTCGATTAAAATCAAAATGAGATAAGAAAATTTCCACTGAAAAAATTGTAAGGCAGCGCCATATTTTACTATCGAATTCCTCAAATTTGATAGCACTTATTACTCTTACTATGAAATAACTTCTTGTTATTGCCATAGATATAAAACGTTTCAAATGTAGGTTTTTCGAACTCAGTTTGCGCGAGGCCCATAGAAATATAAAGCAAGGCCCCTTTAAGAACGAGGCCCCGGGCTGTTGCCCTGCTTACCACCACCTAAGGCCGCCACTGTATATACAAAATCTGACCGCAAAAACATATAAGCCCTGGCTGGACGCTTTAATTTTTTTGTTACTATTGATAGGCACGCGTTTGACCGCTATCTCACCTGTTGGTAAGCGATGATGTGGTCGAAGATGGAGCACGCTTGCCTAGAAGTAACCTATTCACTCTTGAATTATAGATTCCCAGGTTGTACTCGTAGCTATCAGGAAACACAGAATCTGTCAGGGAATTCTCCTTGCTGTACGCACGATGAATGTGTTTCCAAAGCGTTTAGTGCGTGTGGGTGGGATGTCTGCCATATTTAATATTTATATAAAGGGAGGGGAGGGGAGAGTTAAGCAGCCGAAATTCCTCTTAGATAGATGGGATATCATCAAGTGACTCCTCTCACTCTGGGCGGAGCGGAAAGGAGTCTGAGACTCTTATTAACCCATCCGTGTTCCTCCAAATGCCCGTTGGGTTCGAGGGCCGCGGTAACTGTAAATTGTAGACCTACGCACTAATCGCGGTTGCCAGATTATGTCAGTTCACATTTTCTCGGAACGACACGGAGAAATTAAAAACTGTCGAGTTTTGATTTGTATGATTTAAGCAGAAATGTTCAGATCAAAATCATCATGAGATCTCTAGAATTTTCTAGCGTAGAAAAATCTAGAAGGATCTTGACGTTACTAGTTCTGCTACTCTATACTAGATGGCGCTAGAAGAATTTCGTTATACTACTCTGTCAAGAAAGTACCGGGAAAAGATCAATAATACACAAAATGTCTGTTATTCATCCAAATTTATTTTATCACCTTTAAAGTATGCTCCTTTAGAAACGATACACTTGCGCCAACGAATAATCCATTCATCAAAACATTTTTTAAACGCTGCTTCCGGAATTGAGTTCAGTTCTCGCCGCGAATTCTCCTTTATGTCTTCTATCGATTGAAAACGGGTGCCACACACACAGCTTGTTGACTAGTTTGCATGTCAAACTCGTAAACCCACGTCTCGTCACCAGTAACAATGCGTTTCATGAATGTTGGGTCCGAACTGACTCGTTCTAGCATGTCCTCAGCGACTTTCATGCGATTGAGTTTTTGGAGAAAATTCAGATCTTTTGGGACTAGCCGAGCAGCAACATGTTTCATACCCAAATGATTAGTTAAAATGGTACGGATCGACTCGTGAGATACAGAAAGTTCGGCGGCTATCTCTCTCAGAGTTGAATGGGGATTTTCAGTCACTATTTCCTTCACTTTTGCGATGTTAACTTCAGTTGCAGACGTTGACGGCCTACCAGAGCGAGGCAAATCTTCCATCACATCTCGACCGCTTTTGAACGCTTTGAACCACTCATAAGCACGAGTTTTTGATAAAGTCGATTCACCGTAAGCCTTCTGTAACATTTTCAGTGACTCCGAACACGAAATTCCATTGGCGATGCAAAATTTAAGACAAACTCTTTGTTCGATATTTTTGTCCATTATGAAATTCGCAATACACACTATATATGATATTACTAAAACCAGCACTGTATTTAATATAAATAACAGATGCAACTCAAACTCCGCGCCAAAATGGAAAACAGTTGTGCCAATCTAACAACTACAAAAAAACAAAAATTTGAATTTGGAACCATAAACAAATCATCCATTCCCGATACTTTTTTGACTGAATGTACATCATTCTGGCGTGCTACCGCGTGTTAGAGTATGTTCAAATACAAATTAAAAATACAGCTTAATAAAATTAATTATTTCGCAGAAATGATGGTTCCAATTGGGACGAATCAGACACGTCTTTAGACAAAAAGAACTTGGAACCGGAGAAGACACTAAAAAATAAAGAACTATTCCAAAAAGTTTTAATCGAAGGAGCCAGCGCCATTTTACGCAAAGAAGAAAAAGCTGAAAGAGATAAGAAAAAAGGGGGGAAAGCGGCGGAATCTTCGGAGGAAGAATCAGACTCGAGTAAAAGCCATGAAACGGAAGAAGAATCTGGAGACAAAAAAGCTAAAAAAGTGCCTCTAGAAATAATTGTTGTGGATGAGGAAGACGAGTAAGTAATATAAAAGGGTTGCCAGACGCCCGTTTCAAAATATTATGGTAGGCGCCAGTAAACTTGCAATAAAGTCACTTATTGCAGGCCTTAACAAGCAACAATTTATTAACTGATGCAAAATTTTATTAAAACAATATATATATATATACTTAAAAAAAAAAAAACTCACTAAAATAAGGCGTCAAAAAATACGTCCGCTTCGCTGTCCACTGGAAGTGAACCTAAAAGACTGGCGGCATTGCCACGTTGCATGGCAATGCTTACCCTCTGTCCGAGGTAAAAGCCAGCACTTGGGTAACGCGAAGTGTCAACTAAGCGTTTAGAAAAGTCTTTTAATAAGGCATGAGCACTTGGATCCCACGGTCCAAGAGTTTCAATCCCAAACGTATCAAAAATATAATTGCCAATAGGTATGGTTGTTATATTTTCGCCGCTTGAGGCTCTCAGCAGCCGCAGCGGCAGTACCAGCACAGCACGACGAGCTAGGAAAATGGGATGGCGCAAGACTATCGACACAAGTAGCGTCCCACACTAATGGTCTCCCCATCTGTTAACTGTTTAATTTTATTACTGGAGATCATAAAGGAACACGAATTAACACGATATAAGTCGATTCAGGATAGATTTATGTCTTTATTTCTGTTTTTGATATTGACGAGCTCGTGGCTACATAATAACAGCCGCATGGGTCGATCTTAAAGGTTAAGCAACGCTTGCCAAGTTTGGTCTGTGGATGGGTGACCATCTTAACATACCGAGTTTCTTCCGTACCTCGGAAAGCGCGTTAAGCCGTTGGTCCCGGCTGTCATTTGTAGATCTTTGGCAGTCGTTACGGATTGTCAGAAGCCAGTAAATCTGACTCCAGTCTTGCCATGAAGTACCGTGTTACCCAGTTAATGGGTTGTGGAGGTCTGGTAGGCAGTCGCTCCACGTAAAACACTGGTATTCAGCTGAATCCGCTTTGACTGGAAGCCGACCCCAATATAGTTGGGAAAAGGCTAGGCAGATGATGAAAAAAATCCTGTTTTTGATATTAAAAAGAAGTCAATAAATGTGGGTCAATGACCGTCTAATACTTTCCATGATTACTCGAATATATTTTAACGTATCCATGATGACGAAACAGATTCTCTGTCATCTCTGCTGACATAGACTAGAGTCAAGAGCAAATCCAAAGAGTATAGTAATATAGATGGAGCAAACCAATTACAAATAAAAAAAAAATGCGATGAAAACATGACGCTTATCAATAAACAAATGACTAATTTTGAATAAAGAATTCCATGTAGAGTTCTTAGCCAAACCAATTTTTGAAGTGCAAACCTCTTTAGCGGCGTTGTGCACTTTTTTTGTGATGGGTCTTTATTTAAAGTACGTAATCAATCACCGAGCGTAAGACCCTTGTCTCACCGCCGGCGAGGAAGCGATTATCTATCGACTTTTTACTCGCTGAGGAAAGGGAAAAATGTTATAGGTCTCGTGTAAGTAAACGAGACACATACATTGATAGTCGATAGCTGGCTGTTCACACTGCCGACGATACGGCTCTTACTCGCAGCTACAAGAGCTATCAAAGATTGTACTCGCTCAACGTCACACGCTCAGTCGCTGAGCGAGTGACGACGAGCGAGTACTAACTTGGGTCGCTAGGTGGTCAGAAGACATCCCACCCACACGCACAAAGCGTTTTGGGAATACATTCGAAGGAGTGGAATTTTCTGCCGGAGTCTGTGTTTCCTGATAGCTACAACCTGGGAGTCTTTAAGACAAGAGTGAATAGGTTTCTTCTAGGCAAGCGTGCAGGTGAGATAGTGGTCAAACGTATGCCTATTCATAGTTAAAAAAATAGTAGTAATTTTTTATGCACTACGCTACAGTATGTACCTATGGGTATCAAATGAAATGGCTTGCTGAGGAGAACACAAAAAAACCGGTCAAGTGCGAGTCGAACTCGCACACGAAGGGTTCCGTACTATAAACTAAGGTTTATTATATTATGTTTATTATTTGTTGTTATAGCGGCAATAGAAATACAAAATCTGTGAAAATTTCAACTGCCTACCTATTACGGTTCTTGAGATACAGCCCGCTGACAGACAGACGGACGGACGGACGGACAGCGGAGGCTTAGTTATAGGGTTCCGTTGGTCACCCTTCGGGTACGGAACCTTAAAAAATAATGGTCAAAAAAGCTTGTTTTTTAAAAGTTTTTCATCATTAATTTATTTGTCCCTGAAAATCAAATGTTTGGCTTGATAATCCTCAAAGCAAGCCTGCTACTTTATAAATTCTAGAAATAGGTAGGTATTACTGGTATAAAAAAAAACTATTTAACAAAAAAAAACTGAAAAGCAAAAATAATAATATTGTGTCGGCGCCAAACAATGCCGAGCGTGCCGATCCGCCATCTTGGATGATCCGCCATATTGGAATTAGAATGACGTCACAACATAGTTAGGCATGTATTGTCAATTTGTCATCCAAAATAGCGTGTAGGTATACCAAATTTTAGCTCAATCGGTTAAAGTTACTAAATTAAATTCAGTTGCAAGATTCCACCTTGTAAGCTTTTAAAAAGCAGGAGTTAGCTTATATGCAGCTTATTTGGCACTTGTCTCACCGCCGGCGATCAGCGAGTAGCGAGTAAAGCTTCAAACTCGAAACAGTTGGCGATCAGCGAGTAGCGAGTGAAAAGTTTCGATAGTTTTGACGTTCGGCTTTCAGCGAGTGCTTTAGTGCGACGGGCTTTTACTCGCAATACTCGCTCCGGCCCGCACTATTGCTTGTTCTGACCGCCAAGCAAGTTCCTCAGCGAGCAAATGGTCGATAGCTACTCGCTTCCTCGCCGGCGGTGAGACAAGTGTCTTAGTGTCCGAGTTTCACTCGGGTCCCTCGGAAACTAAAACAAACCCGGACACTTTTTTAAGGATTGGAAATCATCAAATGACTCTTCCCGCTCTGGGCCGAGCGGAACGGAGTGTCAGACTCCTACTGATTAAAAACCCATCCGTGTTCCTCCTAATGCCCTTTGCGTTCCAGGGCCGCGGTGATTGCTGGGGCAGCGGAATATACGAGTAACTAGGGGGTCCAAACGCCTCCTGCCGAAAGCTTTACGCGGGGATCGTGCGGTCCATGGCCCTTTATGGGGCGCCGGTGTGGGCGCCTACTTTGAGGAAGCGACCTGCCCGTTACCTCAACTCGTCCCAGAGGGTCATGGCCATCCGGCTTGCCCGAGGATACCGCACGGTCTCTGGCGAGGCGGCGAACCTCCTTGCCGGACTGCCGCCATGGAATCTAGAGGCGAGAGCCCTCGCACTCATTTACGAATGGCGCCTGGAAGTGCTACGCCGGGGCGAGACTCCTCTGCCGGGGCGAATCGCAGTACGGCGGACGGAGCTCCGGCAGGATCTCATGGCAGTACGGAGACAAAGACTGTCCCAACCCAGCGCTGGTCACGCCACAATTGCGGCGATAAGTCCCCTCTTTGAGGAGTGGCTAGAGCGGCGCCACGGCGTCCTTACTTTCCGCTTGACGCAGGTACTCACCGGACACGATTGTTTTGGGAGGTACCTGTTTCGAATACGGCGGAAGGAAACGCCCGGGTGTCAACACTGCGAGGATCGCCCGGAGGACACGGTGGAGCATACGGTTGAGGTCTGCCCTGCTTGGGCGGAGCACCGCCGTGTCCTCGCCGAGGCGATCGGCGGCGGCGATATCTCGCGTCCGGCCCTGGTTCAAGCTATGGTCCGAAGCGAGGAGACATGGGAAGCGGTCACCTCCTTCTGCGAAGCAGTAATGCTAGCAAAGGAGGAAGCCGAACGTGTGACATAAAGGGAAACCCCACGCCCCAGCCGCCGCAACAGAAGAAGATGCCCCGGGCGTCGAGAGTCGCAGGGCGATTTTCGGCCACCGTAAGCGCCTGCGGACGGCGACAATGGGTGGCTCGCCGTCTGATCAGAACCAGGCCCGGGTGGACGGCGCGCTGTGTTTCATGCGTGCCTCAAAGAGCTGTCAGCAAAAAAGGCGGGGCCCGCTAGGGCCAGTGCCTGCTGGGGCTGCGGACTTCGTTCGAAAGAGGCACCGTACCCTGGAACGCAAAGGGCACTGGGAGAAACGCGGATGGGTTTTAGTCAGTAAGAGTCTGACACTCCCTTCTGCTTCACCCAAAGCAGGAGGAGTCATTTGATGACTTCCCATCCTTAAAAAAAAAAAGCGGAATATGTTCGAAAGAGAAACACCGCCACCTATATTTGAAAATACTAACTATTTAAACCAACGCCATCTAGTTTTTCTATTAACAATTTTGATGGCATGTACTGCCATCTAGCGATCACAATGTAAATTGAATAATGTTGAAACAGGTCACGTGACCGTTTCACTCATTTTCGATCAGGGTCACGTGCCCTGACGCGAGTTTAATATTTTTTACCCATCACAAAAAGTGCACAGCGCCTAAAGAAGTTTTCGATACAAAAAAAAGGGCTTCGGTGACTCTTTTGATCAAGATCCGCAACCCTGGTAGTCGGAAGGCAGCTCAACTGTTGTAGTGTACGATCCTAGGCAGGGGAGGACAGATAGGGGCGGGCTGGATCGATCTTACCAGGTATCTTTTTTAAGGCCCCGGAAGCAAACCGATCCTAGGCTGGAACGCACACACAAGCCCGGGAAGGTGCCTGAAACGGTGGAGCTTAGCAAGCTGAATCAAGAGTTTTATCGAGAAAGAAAATGGCCAGACGGTGACGTCATCTACGTTATAGCGAAGTTAGACAATTGTAAGTATTCTAGTCTTATCTCCACAGAACGGACTAGGTAATTAGATTTCACACGTAAAAACATTGAACATGTATTTTTTCTTTTTTCACGTAAACAAAAAATAAAGACGATATAGTGAGTTGAAGACACGCGTGACGTCATGTGGCTTGGTAAAATTGTACCATCATAGTGACGTCACGCGTGTTTTAGATTTTTTCAGTAAAATATCCTATTGGCTAAGTGTGACTCGGATTTGGAACACGAAGGGTTCCGTAAGTGCTCGTTCTCACTCTGACGGATCGTGTCTGTTTTTTTGGTCCGTGTAAGGAGACGGATACGCCAGTGGCAGTACAATTTACATAACACTGTACATATTTAGACGGATTAAAAAGAATTCTCTTTGATCCGTCTAAACACGAGTATGTATAGCTAAGAACTGGGGGGCTACTCTCTAAGCCCGAAGTCCGTAGTTTCGGGCTTAGTTGCGGGCGTATTCTACTCTGTACCACCTACGGATTTACGATTAGTCCCGAACCCGAACTAAGATTCATTCATTCTTTCTTGCTGACTTTTCGGAAGGTTTGCGAAATTTAGTCGCACTTGCCAGAATAAGTAGGTACCTTTCTAACTCTATTTCTCTAGTATATCTATTTATGGTGCCTCCCCAGATGTGATACGTGTGATACCCTTTTTTTTTAAGGATGGGAAATCATCAAATGACCCCTCCTGCTCTGGGTGAAGCAGGAGAGAGTGTCACTCTTACTGACTAAAACCCAGCCGTGTTTCTCCTAGTGCCCTTTGCGTTCCAGGGCTACGGTACCTCTTTCGAACAGATCCCGCAGTCCCAGTAGGCACTTGCCCTAGTGGCCCCGTCTTCGGTGCTGACATCTCTTTGAGGCCCGCGGAGATCGCAGCACGCCACCGACCCGGGCCTGGTTCTGATCAGACAGCCAGCCACCCAATGTTCGCCGTCCGCAGGCCCGCTCCTACGGCGGCCGGGAATCGTCCTGTGACTCCCGACGCCTGGGGCGTCTTCTTCTGTTGCGGCGGCTGGGGCGTGAGGTTTCCCTCTCTCTCACACGTTCGGCCTCCTCCTTTGCTAGCATTACTGCTTCGCAGAAGTACCTAGGTGACCGCTAGATGTGATGCCCTAAGCAAATGCTTAATTTGCTTATGGGTTAATCCGGCATTGTTGACAGCTCATTTTGTGTTCCTTTCTCCCAAGCCTTCACTTCGTCATGTTTACAGAATCGCGCTGCTGTAATCATCCCCCCGTTAGTGTAAGCTCTAGGTGAAGTGACTATGAAGTGAGTAAGTAGTCAATCCATGTCATTATCATCTGCCTAGTCATTTCCCAACTATATGTATTGGGGTCGGCTTCCAGTCAAGCCGGATTTAGCTGGATATGTACCAGTATTTTACGAGGAGCGGCTGCCTACCAGACCTCCACAACCCATTAACTGGGTAACACGGTACATTTTGGCAAGACTGGAGTATTTGACTCCAGTCTTGCCAAAATGTACCGTGTTACTGGCTTCTGACAATCCGTAACGACTGCCAAAGATCTAAAAATGACAGCCGAAACCAACAGCTTAACGTGCTTTCCGAGGCACGGAGGAAACTCGGCATGTTAAGATGGTCACTCATCCACAGATCAACCTTGGCAAGCGTTGCTTAACCTTCAAGTTCGACCCGTGCGACTGTTATTATCTAGCCACGAGCTCCTCAAGTAGTCAATCCATGTATGTATGTAAATCGGGCTAGTTTCCGCAACTCCACGACTAAGCGCGTATTTTGCATTCGATCCACCCCAGCTACCCAAGGAAGGCCAGCAACGCCTTGGTGTTACCAACTATCTCACGAACAAGATGGAATGACAGTTCGCTTCATGCTCACTAGACCTCAGTTTACACGTAGAAGTTGACAAAATAGACCAGCTGGTCCTTATCGGACGGGGAGTCACCCATTGCTCGCCATCCGCCATCTCCCATTGGTAACGTGACTTTTTCGGTTTACTTGACTGTGTTACGGGTCAGGGGGGCTTAACCCGAAAATACGGACTTCAGGCTTAGAGAGTAGCTCCCCTGGGCCCGATCCCTCTCAGATGAATCTTCTGTTTAAACACAAGAAGGCAGCTGGACGTACGTGTTCACACTATGACGGACTGTCTGTTAAAACGGAAGAAAACGGCTGACGATCGGCAGGTTCATTATTGGATCACTCACACACTAAACTTGCCAAGATGTAACGCGTTACTCAGCTAATGGGTTGTGGAGGTCTGGTAGGCAGCCGCTCCACGTAAAACACTGGTATTCAGCTGAATCCGGTTTGACTGGAAACCGACCCCAATGTAGTTGGGAAAAGGCTAGGCAGATGATGATGAGTTAAAGGAAATCCTAGACAAAAGGCAGAATGCTAAAATGTTCGAGTTTGCTCTTGCTGCATGTATCATATCTCACCTTTTCTTTACCCAATGGATAGGGGCACCAGAGGCGTGGTGCATTGCTTAGGGCATCAAGAAGTCTTAATCCGACATTGGCTGTCAATCATTGTAATCGAGATGGAATGATACGTCACTTCGTGATCACTTCACCCATTCCTTCACTTCGATATCTGCTTCCGTAGTCGAGTGGTGTAGGCGTTTGCCTTGTGACCCGGTCGTCGTGGGTTCGATTCCCACGGGAAACATACTTTGTAAAGTTGTTTCCAGGTTGGCTAGGACATTGCAGGCTTGAATCACCTGATTGTCTGATATAAAGATGATTCCGTGCTTCGGAAGGCACGTATAAGCCGGTGGACCAAATAAACCATGTCAGAGGTCCTTGAGGCGGTTAGGAACTCTGACTCTAGGGTGTGTGGGGTCGTTAGACGTTACTGCCCACACGATCAGAAGAAGAAGACTTCGAAATGTTTACTGAATCGACCGGCAGCAGTGCGTACCACAGATAAAAAACTAAGGATGACATTCTCGGAGAAGTGGTTGTCATAACTATATTTTTGAACGAGAATTATTTTATTACTTAGTATAAACCATAATTATGTACTGTAAGTTAAATTTTCAGACGACCTCGGAAAGGTACGCAAAAGATTGGATGAAGTGAACGAAATTTTGCTGGAGAAGACCTGTGTGAGGCTTCGGGAGGTGGACGCTAAGGAAGCCCCGGGCTTCGACGATTATGTTATCCTTGACAATAGCCCTGATTATGTCACCGGCAAGGTTGGAAGAAAGCAGGTTAGTTTGTTTGGTTTTTTTTTTATTACTTTTTAGAGTTGTACGCACCTTTACTAATCAGCCACATTCACATTGTTGCCATTATTTATTATATTTTACCCTTAGGTATTTATTTTTTCTGTTTACTTATCACGTTTAAATTACTTTTATGCCGCTCCGATCGACGTCATGCTTAACGCCGGCTGTCGCTGAAAACCAGCGCTGTGGCTCTGTCTCGCACACGAGCCCCAGCATTATGCTGAGCGATGGCCGTTTTGCGCGAATATGACGCATATCTTCCCAATTTTTTTATAATTAAGTATTAGTTAATTTCTATTTTATTTTTTTGGTATGCGTCATGCTTGGCGCAAATAAACGCTTTTTCTTTCTTTCTTTCTTTCTTCTTTCTTAATAGGATCACTTTGTTGTCCGACCGTCTGTCTGTCAAGACCGTTTATCTCAAGAACGCGTAGAGGTATCGAGTTGAAATTAAAAACATATACTCAAATCTATGGCCACTTACAGCTGAAAAATCAAATATCTAATAAAACGTAAAAAAAGATAGGTCGTTTATGCCGCAAAAAACGTTTATTTCGACACTCTCAAGAGAATCAACCAGTCGAGGAGCTCGTGGCTAGATAATAACAGCCGCACGGGTCGATCTTCAAGGTTAAGCGACGCTTGCCAACGTTGGTCTGTGGATGGGTGACCATCTTAACATACCGAGTT
The DNA here is from genome assembly GCA_950371165.1 of Lacanobia oleracea. Taxonomy (NCBI): domain Eukaryota; kingdom Metazoa; phylum Arthropoda; class Insecta; order Lepidoptera; family Noctuidae; genus Lacanobia; species Lacanobia oleracea. Next base: position 7,260,575 of record OX493411.1, read on the forward strand.
TCCTCCGTGCCTCGGAAAGCACATTAAGCCGTTGGTCCCGGCTGTCATTTGTAGATCTTTGGCAGTCGTTATGGATTGTCAGAAGCCAGTAAATCTGGCTCCAGTCTTGACAAGAAATACCGTGTTACCCAGTTAATGGGTTGTGGAGGTCTGGTAGGCAGCCGCTCCACGTAAAACACTGGTATTCAGCTGAATCCGGTTTGACTGGAAGCCGACCCCAATATCGTTGGGAAAAGGCTAGCGGCGTTGTGCACTTGTTTGTGATGGGTAAAAAATTATAAACTCGCGTCAGGACACGTGACCTGATCGAAAATTCGTAAGACGGTCACGCGTTCTGCAAACTTCTTTAGCGGCGTTGTGCACTTTTTTGTAATGGGTAAAAAAAATTAAACTCGCGTCAGGACACGTGACCCTGATCGAAAATTCGTAAGACGGAGGGAGAGAAGCACGTGTTCAAGTTTTCACTTCTGCCGGCACTCCCGGAGTGCAACCCGTTGTTTTTTTTTGCCATCGACACGCTAAGAAGAAATTAATTTGACACAATGACATATTGTTGGTGATATTGCAAATCCGCGGGACTAGCATTGGATAATTTGCGGCCGGTTACGTGACACCTCGCAGCGCTTATAACTCGACGCCATCGCCGTCACTTCGTGTGCTCACTTGTTTTTATGCTTATTTATGTACCTACAGTTCGCGTCAGCAGGGGCAAACAAGCCCCTCGGAAGTTAGGTTTGAGTGAAGTCCGCGCAGGTGCAATCTTGTAAAAAACAACACATGTTACGTTCCTTATTTTTTTTTTTTACGTATTATACTATAAACAAGTAACAAAGAGTACCAGTAACAATAAAAATATCAAAAAGTATCACAACAAACACATACACCACATAACACAAATCAAACTGTAAGAAATAACCAAAATAAATAATTAAAAATAATAACAACGTGTAACACTTTTCGCATCCACAGTAGTATAGCATCGAGCAAGCGGGACAAACTTATGCATCGAACGTATACGAGCGAGTGAGATGCCATTACACCGCCAATATGCGCTTGCGCTAATAATCCGCGCATGCGCGAGAGAGAAACCCGCGCATGCGCGGTTGTATATTTGTTGTCAAAGTGACATCCTGCGCAGCCGATTGAGGCGTACTTTCCGGAGGCAAACTTGCGTGACGGGAACTGTGCTAGCACTTTGCCCGCGACTTCGTTCGTGTTCAATTACACCTCCCCTCTACCCTTTAATAGGGTAATGTGTAAATTACTTCTTAATGGTCGTAGACTCAACGTTTCGCTCATACCGCAAATATTTTCTAACTTACAGTATTTTTATACCCGTCGGAACTTTTAAACGAAAGGTCCGATTTGAATAATTTAAAGTAATTTCTTATTCGAAATTTAAACGTCTTTTTTTATTCGAAAGTCTATACTCCTGAGGTGGTCCCATTGTCACCAAGTTAGAATCTGATGATGGGATCCCATGAAAATCGACGGAAACCCTCAAATTTTATAATAGGCAACGGAACTCTTCAATGAATGATGGCAAATGGATCGGGATTTCTGTAATCGAATGTCTGTTGATTGTTTACACCAGTTCATAACATAATATCACACCGGCACGATGTGCTTGTGGTTTCACTTTTTAGTAGTACCTACCTAAGTCCACTGGAAGTCGGTGTTCAAAAACGAAATAACCAAAAACACCGACTTCCTAAATTCAAGTTATTTTTTACTTTGTAGTGTTTTGTTTTTGGAAGTCGGTTTTATTTTTTTGTTAAAAAGTTTTTTGGTATTTTATTCACACCTTGGGTTACATAATCCAAGTTTTCGCTCGGATCCCTAACTTTTTTTTAAATATTCTATACCTAGCCCATGATCATCAGGGATAATGTAGGATTCTAATGGTGAAAGAATTTTTCAAATCGGTCCAGAAGTTTCGGAGCCTATTCAATTCAAACAAACAAATGTTTCCACTTTATAACATTAGTTTAGATTGTGTTTTATAAAAGAAAAAAAGAAATATAAAATCTAAATCTGGTATCATAATGGACATCCCACCCACACGCACAAAACGTTTTGGGAACACATTCATAGTGCGTACAGCTAAGGAGTGGAATTCCCTGCCGGAGTCTGTGTTTCCCGATAGCTACAACCTGGGAGTCTCTAAGTCAAGAGTGAATTAGGTTACTTCTAGGCAAGCGTGCTCCATCTTCGACCACATCATCGCTTACCATTAGGTGAGATGGTGGTCAAGCGCGTGCCTATTAATAGTAAAATAATAATAATAATCTAGTTTATGACACACACAGACACACACAATGTAGGTAGGTATGTAATGTTTTACTGGCCTCAGTTGCCTAAAATAAAGGATAAATGAATAGCTAATAAAATAGATTAGAATAGAATATTGCTAGCTTTTGCCCGCGTTCGCGCATATCCTGTTTTAAGGGTTCCGTACCCACAAAATCAATCTGTTCTGTGTCTGTACCCAAAGGGTAACCAACGGAACCCTATTACTAAGCCTCCGCTGTCCGTCCGTCCGTCTGTATCTCAAGAACCGTAATAGACAGTTCAAAATGTTCACAGATTGTGTACTTCTATTGCCCGCTATAAATAAGTTAATTCTACTTTGTAATCAGTGTAAGCGAATTTTCCCAGTTTTTTGTACAAAAGTAGACAGAAATAAAAAAGTGACCCATTATTTCACCAAGTATTTGTGTAATTTACATAAATACACTTTATTTCACAATAATCAATTAAAAGAACACACCTCCCCATATTTTTTTTTATACCACAAGCTTTACAAAAACAGGCTTCAGGTCGCTGACCCGGCCGACAAAAAAATTGGGCGAGTTTACCTACACTTCAGTTCCAGGAACTCTGTGAGCCCACTGTCCACAGGCGTATATAGAGGGGGGGCGTGCTTGGATCGTTCCCTTCTGTGCATTTGTTATAAAAGTTTGTATAAAAAACAAACCTTTTTTTTGTAATGGGTTTGCTCTAGTCTATGTCAGAGATGACAGAGACAAAGTCTACGATGGAGCGAGCCTACCCAGAAGGAGCCTGTCCACTCTAACTTTGAAGAGATTAGGGTTGTAAGCTTTTGGAAACACAGACGCAGGCAGACAGTTCTACTCCTTTGCTGTGCGCATTATAAAAGACGTTTGAAAACGCTTAGTGCGAATTGGTGGAATAGCCACAATGTAAACCAAATGAGATGGAGTGCAAACGTTTTCGAGCTCGCTTCTCTCACTCTTGAATTTCGCAATCTCTCAGTTCTTAAACTTTCCTGTATGAGGCAAAAAGTTACTTCTATTCTTTTTTTTTATTTGCAATGGGTTTGCTCTTGACTCTAGTCTATGTCAGAGATGACAGAGACAAAGTCTACGATGGAGCGAGCCTACCCAGAAGGAGCCTGTTATTCAGATATTAATGAAAAAATATCAAACCTATCCAATAAAGGGTACAAAACTTTCGAGCTCGCTTCGTTCGGTCTTGCATTCTACCTACACTTTCTAAATTCTTGAGCTTTCCTGCATCAGTCAACAAAGTTACTTATGTTGTCCCGGACCCTGGGATTGTGGGGAGCTACCTGGCCTCCTGGAGTCCTGACTATGACTGTCCTAAAATACTACTTTTGATCGGGCACACGGCAACGATTTTTTTATTGAACGTCGCATCTCGGTGCCTCAACTCTGCTATTACAATAGTGTATTATTTATTAGTGTTCTATGCAATCTGAAGTAGTAAGAAGTTTATTCATTCATTTGTCATTATGTACGAGATTACCATTTTATGTCATTTCTTTCAGTGGAGTGTCAGTGTGTCATAATGACGCTTTTATGTTAGTAGATTACCAAACTTGTCAAAATCAACAATTATGATATCAGTGATACTATTCTGACACTATTGTAATAGCAGACTTGGGGGCCCTGTGCACGTAACGTATTTTTTTGTGGTCGCCACAAGTCTTCTTTTTTTTTTTTTTTTAAGGATGGGAAATCATCAAATGACTCCTCCCGCTCTGGGTAAAGCAAGAGGGAGTGTCAGACTCTTACTGACTAAAACCCATCCGTGTTCCTCCTGGTGCCCTTTGTGTTCCAAGGCTACGGCACCCCTTTCGAACAGATTCCGCAGCCCCAGCAGGGACCTGCCCTAGCGGGCCCCGTCCTCCACGCTGACATCTCTATGAGGCGCACTGGGATCGCAGCGCGCCGCCGACCCGGGCCTAGTTCCGATCAGACGGCGAGCCACCCACTGCTCGCCGACCGCAGGCCCGCGCCTACGGCGGCCGGAAATCGCCCTGCGACTCCCGACGCCTGGGGCGTCTCCTTCTGTTGCGGCGACTGGGACGTGAGGTTTTCCTCTCTCTCACACGTTCGGCCTCCTCCTTCGCTAGCATTACTGCTTCGCAGAAGGAGGTGACCGCTTCCCATGCCTCCTCGCTCCGGACCATAGATTGAACCAAGGCCGGTCGCGAGAGGTCGCCGCCGCGCATCGCCTCGACGAGGACCCGGCGGTGCTCCACAAGTCTTCTCTACCACGAATATTTTGACGTATATCTAAGTAACATTAACGTAAGTGAATTTTGAATGTGAAAAACTACAACACAATAGTATTTTGGTTTAAGTATAGGTATATACCTTCGGGACAAACACCATTTTTGTCTTTAAGAAATATAAATATAGTATCTAATTCAAATGAATATTATGTGCGAAACGAGTGCATATTGTTGCTATATTAAAACTTTACGTTACGTTACTATGCGTAAAAAATATTTGTGCTAGGCCCTCTGTTTCCATATTAATTCTCTATATTCGTCATCTCATTAGAAAGGGAGTGATCCTATCTAGTCATAATATCAGCTTTAACACAATATTCTTTGGTCCCATCTGTCCGTCCGTCAGATAATACCTATTGATACCTTATGCAAAAATATTCAGTGCATTAATGCCCACCAAAATTATGTAAGATGAAGACAAAATATTACGGCGGAAATAATATCACTTAAAAATGTTTGCAAGCCCATTGACGTAAATATGATTATTATTTTCGATGATAGGCCTATTTTAAATAAATTACTCTAATAGTCAAATAAAAGACTCTTTATGTTATGCTCATCAAGATTGGCGTTTTTGTTGTCAAAATATTCGCGTCTTTTGTTCAAAACAAAATATACTCTACTGTCCTCGATATAAGATTAATTTTGTATTACACGCTAAGTAAAGCTATAATGCTTACTCTCGCAAAGAGCACGTGGTTCACGTAAACATAAGAAAGAAACAGCGCTAGAAGACATTCCAAAGAGTGTAAAGGACAGATATATGAGCATTGAAAGAGATAGCTATACTGTATATCGTGAAGTGACGTCAATAGGCAATTTATGATTTGGGTTGCCAGAGAAAGAGAATTTGCTTTCTTTAAGGGTAGAGACCTCGTCCTGCTAGGGTTGCGGAATAGTTATCGCGACCCTGGAACGCAAAGAGCATTTGCAAGCACACGGGTGGGTTTTAGTAGAGAGTGAAAAAATATTTAATTACTGCCCTTTCAAAAAAAGAAGGGCGGATATCTGAATTTGTGGGTGTTATGCTCAATTTTTGTAATGCTCATTGATCAACTAGAATTGTTTTTTAATTGTTTATGTAATAGTTTATTTTTTATGTTAAAAATAATTTTATTTCTATAACTTAATGTTTTCCAGTACGCTTTAGTTTTAGCTATTAAGTTTTGATTTAACTCACCAATTAAGATAATCTTAATAAATCTCTAAAGATATCATTTAAGTATTTATTCTATAAAAATTCAATTCGTCAGCGATATTTTTGCATCATGGGGTAAATTTGATTTTATGCACTGGCCACCCCATTCCGGAACATTCTCCCGCTTTCGCGTTCTGATTGGTCGGTAGCATAGAAAATTCCGGACACCCATTGGCCGAGCTTATAAATACCACTGACAGCGCGGCAAAGGTAGTACTTTCAAAGTTCATCGTCCGGGAGAAATCGTTGTGTAATTTTTCCGAAGTGTGGCTTTTAAAATGGTTGCTATTGGCATTGATTTGGGTACAACGTATTCTTGTGTGGCTGTATGGCGTCATGGAAGTGTTGAAGTGATAGCAAACGAACAAGGAAACAGGACAACCCCATCTTACGTCGCATTCACACCTACCGAGCGTCTTATCGGAGAAGAGGCGCGAAACCAATCTGCAATCAATCCCTGGAACACAATTTTTGGCGCGAAACGCCTCATCGGCCGACGTTACGACGATATTGGCGTCCAAATGGATTTGCGTCACTGGCCGTTTCATGTTTCGAATGAAAATGGTAAACCAATGATTTCAGTCGAATACAGAGGTGAGAAAAAATCATTCGCGCCCGAGGAAATCAGTAGTATGGTGCTTTTTAGGTTAAAGGAGATAGCTGAAAGTTATCTTGGTGGCAAAGTTAATAAGGCTGTGATCACTGTTCCTGCTTATTTCAATGATTCCCAAAGACAGGCTACGAGAACTGCTGGATCCATCGCTGGTTTAGAAGTTCTTCGAATCACGAATGAGCCTACAGCAGCGGCACTAGCATATGGTTTGGATCGAAGAGGTGACAAAAACGTTCTAATCTACGATCTTGGTGGTGGCACTTTTGACGTTTCAGTTCTGTCCATAAACGGTTCAGTTTATGAAGTGAAGGCAACTGCTGGAAATACTAGGCTTGGTGGTGAAGACTATGACAATCGTCTGGTCGCGTATTTCGCTGAGGACTTTCGTAAAAAGTATCATACAGATATTTTAGGGAATTCTAAAGCTTTGCGTAGGTTGAAAACGGCGGCTGAACGAGCAAAGAGGTTTCTCACTTCATACACTGAAGCTACTGTAGAAGTTGAAGCTCTATGCAACGGAATAGACTATTTAGGCAGAATCTCAAGAGCTCTTTTTGAAGAGTTATGCTCGGATCTATTCAGGGACACACTGGGTCCAGTAGAAAAGGCATTAGCTGATGCAAAACTTCAAAAAACAGATATTCAAAAGATTATTCTAGTTGGAGGAAGTACCAGGATACCGAAGATACAGAGTATGCTGAAAGAATTCTTTGGAGGGAAGAAGTTGACTACAAGTTTGAATCCTGATGAGGCTGTGGCATGTGGAGCGGCTATACAAGCAGCTATTTTGAGTGGACAAAGACATGAGAAGATTAGAGACCTATTACTAGTCGATGTTGTACCTCTCTCTTTAGGAGTTGAAACCTCTAGAGGAATGATGTTCAAAGTTATAGAAAGAAACACACCAATCCCTTGCCAGAGGACCAAAGAAATTACTACTCTGGACGACTATCAAAACAGGATGACCATAGAAATATTCGAAGGAGAGCGAAGCTTAACTAAAGACAATAACTTGCTTGGAGTCATTGAGTTTACTGGCATACCACCTGCCCCTAGGGGCGTTGCTAAGATCGACGTCACTTTTGACATAGATGCCAACGGCATTCTAAGCGTATCAGCCAAAGACAGAAGCACTGGCAACACAGAGAGTGTTACCATTCGAAATGAGCATAGACTCAACCAACTCCAAATAGGACAAATGATAGCAGATGCTACTACGTACCGTGAATATGACATCGAAAACAGAAGACGTTTAGAAGTAAGAAACCAGCTAGAATCTTATGTTTATGAAGTCAAACGGAATGTGGTTGAGAAAAGTGTTAATTGTCTGAAAAAGAGAAGGAATTCATGAAAGGAGAGTGGGAGACAGCTATAGAATGGCTGGATTCAAACATGGACTGTTTAAGAGAGGATTTTGAGAGGCAGATGACGGAGCTGATGAGAAGATGGTCAGGGGTCATGAAGAAGATATATGATCAGCCGTGGATGCACAGAGCGAAACGACAGAGGAGTGAGAATTATGAAGAACTTGAAGATCATGAACGTACTACGATTGAAGAGGTCCATGATACAGAAGAATGACTTGAAGAATAAAGAAGGAATCCGGAAGCATTCCTGTTATTTCTCTTAGAGAATTTCTCGAATAGTTCATTTAAAAGTGTGATTTTTTAAGAGAGCACAATGCTAGTGTTGTGATGTCAATTTATGTCAATACTTAAATTGTTACCGAGCCATTTGGATTAAATTTTTATAACATTGATATTCCATTGTTTGTTATGATTTATAAATAAACTAGTTGACCCACGCAACTTTGCCTGCGTCACAATTTTCATTACTGCTCCGCTCCTATTGATCATAGCATGATGATATATAGCCTATTATTATTCCTCAATAAATGGGCTATCTAACACTGAAATTATTTTTCAAATCGGACCAGTAGTTCCTGAGATTAGCGCGTTCAAGTAAACAAACAAACAAACAAACTCTTCAGCTTAATATATTAAGTATAGATGGAGAGCAATTATTTAAACAGATTCTTTTATTTTTCCTAATCCCCTAGAAACTATTCGCAATGTAGGTCCTTGCACGGCAGTGGGGCTTAGATTTTTCATCGTCTTTCTTCCATTCTGCTTTATCAACCGTCACGCTAACACTCACTCCCTTTTCATCCCTCACACTGACTATCGTCTGTCATCACCGACTTTTTTTTCGCGATTTCTGTGTTACAATGATGTACCTACTTATATGTACAATAACCCCCATTCAGTTATAGCGTTTCTTCTACTACACGTTGTATTCACCACTCTTTTTAACCGACTTCCCAAAAAGGAGGAGGTTCTCAATTCGGCCGGTATGTTTTTTTTTCTATGTATGTACATCGATTACGCCGCGGTTGATGGACCGATTCGCGTGATTATTTTTTTGTTCGACGCGAAATAGCTGCCAGGTGGTCCCATAAAAATTTCTTTCAGTTTGGTCTAGTAGTTTATATTTTATAAGCATTATTGTTATTTTTTTAGTGTTTACACCAGTTCTTAACATAACATTGCGCCGGTACCACTAAAAAGTGAAAAATAAAAAACATTTTTACAAAAAATACAAACGACTTCCAAAAACAAAACACTACAAGGTACAAAATAACTTCGGAAGAAAGAAAAAAACTTTAATTTCGGAAGTCGGTGTCAAAAAACGAAAAAATAACCAAAAACACCGACTTCAGAAATTAAAGATTTTTTCTTTCTTCCGAAGTTATTTTGTACCTTGTAGTGTTTTGTTTTTGGAAGTCGGTTGTATTTTTTGTAAAAAAAGATTTTTAGCCTCATGCTCTTCACCCCAAAATAAGATTAAGTAAATCATCCCAATGGAAGCATTGTGGCATAGCCGCCATTTTTTTGAAGTGAAAACTTCTTTAGCGGCTTTGTGCACGTTTTGGGATGGGTAAAAAATGTTAAACTCGCGTCAGGACACGTGACCCTGATCGAAAATGTGTGGACACTTTTTTTTTCAAAATTTTAATCATTAATCTTTTTTCATTTTTCTGGGGTAGAGATTTTTACCTTTAAAATATCTTGGCAACGTGACTCTTTAGGGCACCATGTTGCTGACATTTTTTGTTTGTTTAAGGTGGTTGCGCCAGGGTAGCCCGCGAAATTCAAATATTCTTACGTTTTTTGCAATTTGCAAGTTAGTATTAGGTTTTATGTTGATTAAAGTATGATTCGCGGACGTAAGAATTACGTATTTTCAGAATCGTAACCATTTAAGTCAGCAATAAAACTCCATAGGGCCAGGTAACCCGAAAGAACGACTATTTCATGAAATCTTGACATTTTAGGATTATACCGACTTATGGAGTTATTTTACTGATTATAATGGATATAATTCTGAAAATACATAATTCTTACGCCCGCAAAAAACGTAAGAAAATTTGAATTTCGCGGGCTACCGTGGAGAATCCACCTTAAGTATCCTCTACCTAAATGCATGTTGGATCGTGCGCGGCAACTTGGAAAAAAAAATGACTGCGGGAGGCTATGTCTGCTGCCATAGAAAAAGGTTCGAACACCTATATCACTACTCATAATTTGTTTGAAGATTTACACGATCGTGAGGTATTGAGGTTTTCTTGTCTTTAATTTTTTCGTGCCAGGCTGTGCCTAGTACCTACAAATTTGTGCAGACAATACCAAGTTACAACGCAGTGGCGGCCCCTGTGCGCGGTGCGAGTGGTTCGACCGCACCGGGCGTCGTCACGTGGGGGGCGCCGAAATTCAATTCCGCAAGAGCTTGATAAAAACTAGGATTTTTATTATACATATAGGTTGTTCGTTTGTCTTTTTAAAGACTAATTATTGTGTCTAATAATTGCAAAACACATCGTGAACTGTTATATTTCTTTTCTGTCATCTTAGCGATTTCATTGTTGTTGCCATAATACAAGTTTTTCATAATTATGAGTACAATTACCCTTTTGAAGATATTGCGTTTATTCTGTTACACATTTTATAATCATCATTATATCAGCCGAAGGACGTCCACTGCTGGACATAGGCCTCCCCCAAGTGTCGCCACAACGACCGCTCCTACGCGTCTTGCATCCATCTTGTATAATACCTGAAGAGTATTCCATTCTATCCTCTTGCCATCATCCCAATGTTTTTGAGGGCAGCAGATATAACTAATGTCTAGAAAGAGGATGACTTTTGAGTCCAGAGAAGGTGACTTTTAACAACATCTAAAAACAACATGTTACACAGATCCAGAATAAATTGTTATTAGACCAGAGTCAAGAGCAAAACCAATCTCAAATAAAAATAAAAAACTGGCCATGTGCGAGTCGGACTCGCGTGTGTTAAGAGAAATGGTACATTAATTACGTTTAGTTATATTAAGTCAAAGTTTCTTAATTTAAATTTATAAATTAAATAGACCCTTTAAATAATACAAGTTTTAATTACACTATTTAGTTTATTCATGGAAAATAATATATGAAATACCCCCTTAGTATATACAAAAATAATAAGAACATGGTAAACAAGTAAGTATACTTATCTATAATTATTCTATCTCCAACACAGAGCTACGTCTGTTCACGACGACTGACAGCCAACAAGTGTCCCAAAAGTGTCCCCGCTCAGGCGACACAACGGCTTTTACACACAAATAACCACTACTCAATAATTACAAACTGATAAACTTATTAAATGGAACTTAATCAATAACAAATATTAAAATCATATTTTAGATTATATTTAAAAATACATGACTTTGATTAAAATGACAGATTTCTTTTAAATTGATTATAATTGATTAAGTATGTGTACAATATAAATAAATTCATAAAATAACGGTCGCTAAACAAACTTTAAATATCAATAAAAATCGAAGAGACACATACTAAATAACAAATTAACTCAAAACAAATAATAATTGAACATGTTCGGAATCAAAACAGATTACCGAATATCAACATTCTAACACGTGCAAAGGGTTCCGAACGATTTTTTTTAACATGTTATTTTAATACTAAGTATAGACTTCTTTTTCCTGTAATCTATATATATATATACCTATCTCAATTTTTTTTTTCAAAATGTTAAAAAATCAAAGGGTCAGTAGTTTTGGAGATAAGGGGGAATGGTCTTTTTTCGTCTAATTTCTTGAATAACTTCAAAACCATTTATTTTAAAATTATGAAAAAAGAGTTTTGATATGTCACACGATATTGTTCAAAAAACTTTTGATCCCCGATAGTGACCTCCATATTCAAAATTTATTTATTTTATTTACGTAACGCTTCCGTGTTTGGGTCATATAAATTATGTGTACTAAATTTCAACAGAATCGGTCCAGTGGATCCGGAGAAAACTGGCTGTGACAGACGGACAGACAGACAGACTTTTGAGTGATCCTATAAGGGTTACGTTTTTTGTTCGGAACCCTAAAAAAGAGTTTCAATGGAGTTTCTTTCGCGATCTTCTTCATGGGATATACGCTTTGGAACGTGCATCTGCCGCGTTGGCGTCGCTATAACGTGGCAGAACCAGCTTCATCTAAACCAGCTCATCTACTTGACTGACCGACGTTGACTTCTAAAGTACATGTAAATGGTCTCATCGTCATCATCATCTTCCTGTCCTTATCCCATGTTACTTGGGGTCGGAGATCGTGGCTAAATAAGAACAGCCGCACGGGTCGATCTTTAAGGTTAAGCTACGCTTGCCAAGGTTTGTCTGTGGATGGGTGACCATCTTAACATAGCGAGTTTCCTCCGTGCCTCGGAAAGCACGTTAAGCCGTTGGTCCCGGCTGTCATTTGTAGATCTTTGGCAGTCGTTACGGATTGTCAGAAGCCAGTAAATCTGACTCCAGTCTTGCCAAGAAGTACCGTGTTACCCAGTTACTGGGTTGTGGAGGTCTGGTAGGCAGCCGCTCCACGTAAAACACTGGTATTCAGCTGAATCCGGTTTGACTGGAAGCCGACCCCAATATAGTTGGGAAAAGGCTAGGCAGATGACTTGGGGTCGGCGCAACACGTTTTTTTCTTCCATTCTGTCCTATCAGCCGTCACGCTATCACTTACTCCCTTTTCTTTCATAATATCGCTCCTCATACAATCCATCCACCTTTTCTTGTCAGTACCTACCTAAGTGGTCGCTTGGGGGAGGCCTATGTCCAGCAGTGGACGTCTTTCGGCTGATATGATGGTATATTTCAAATAAATGGTTTTGATTGAAGAAAAATGATGATGGGATGAGAGCCTCAGAAAATAATCCATTTTCATCTTGCCTTTTGTCTCCAGAACTTTGGCTGCATAGAACTCTTCGAGGGCGGTCAGCACAGACAGCATGCGGCTATGGTCGTCATGGCCATATTGGGCTTCTACTTCGAAGTCTCCCGCCATGATCGGGATAAGCATATCAGGGTGCACAACCGGCATATTAGAGCAGGTACGAGAATTGGAAGTATTGGTAATTCGACTGGATTATTTTTACTACATTTCTTTAACCCTAGAGAGCAAGACGCAGTTAAAAATATTGCTTAAAAATTGGCGGTGTGATTAGCGTTTTAAAATCTATGTTAAACAGAACCAGCACTTGCGTGTGACGTCAACCCAAGTTCCACCATATTGAATTGAAACTATCCAGTACAAACGACATTTTGTGTGACATGGAAAAAGCGTATAACTTCTGTTTTTCCACCAATTTTATTTATTAAGTAATTAATTCATGTATATTTTATAGTAGTCAAATACTACTATTTATTTAAATAAGGCTGTGGAGGATCGATCATCAAGGTTAAGCAACGCTTGCCGGGGTTGTGTAGATGGATAACTACCGAGAGTTCTCTGTGCCTCTAAAAGCACGTTGCCGTTAGTCCCAGCTGACATTTGTAGAGCTTTGGCAGTCGAGCATTTCAAGCGGAGAAGTCATTTGATGATGATTTCCCATCCAAAAAAAGTGGTACCTGCAGTGGCGGATCCAGACCCTAATCACTAAAAAAGCACATTAGATTTCATTTTATTTTGCTTAACGCAGAACAAGCCTCCTTGGATTTTTTTTCTTAAATTTCTCAATGACTTCGTTGGCCTGTAGATTAGGTACCAGAGATCTCGGTTTGTGGGGGAGGCTTGAGTCCCTTAGCTCCTTCTCCCTAGATCCGCCAGTGAGTGTAAGCATACTCGCCAATTCGCAATTGGTCGGTGTGGCGACAACAGCTCTAACGCTTCACGTTATTGGTTCGTCAGTCAATGCTCATCGACTATTGCGCTTGCAAGTTTCGTTCGCCCACCGTACATTGGTGAGATCACCCTGCTGCTATTCATCTGTGCTCACGACTCGTGTGCTACCAACTATACCTGTAACGTATTCAAAATATTTTCTTTCTAGATAAACTTCACCACTTCGAGAAGCTTAGCGAGGAAGCCACGCTAAACATACCATACGACTACAAGAGTGCCACCCATCCCGCTTGGCAGTTCTGGAGGAAGGTTGGCCACAAAGGAATATCAACAGTCGCGACTTTTAAGGACATGGTAGGAACATTAATAAACCTTTTCCAGGTATCTTAAACATTATGAGGGTTTTCCAAAATAACGTACCTACACCGGGGCGGGAAGTCTTGACGTAGTTACCGTTACTTCACGAAAATAATATCTAACTCGCTTATAGTACCGTTTACACACACATAGACATGATTGAAAGTATGATTTGAAGTATGGCGAATCAGAAGGGTTTTTATGCCGTATTTTGACTAATTTCGATAAAGTGGAATATCCGATTGTCGCACCATTATTTCTGCGACTTAATATTGTTCCAATTACACTCGAAACAAAATAAAACTGAAAATGTTGACTTCAGCGCCATCTCGCGGGAAAATGGCAATGAGCAACCCGTAACATTCACCTTAAGGTGGATGCTCCAGGGTAGCCCGCGAAATTCAAATATTTTTATGTTTTTTGCAATTTTCCGGTCAGGGTGAAGCTGTATGTGGACCAAATGCGATCTGCGACCGTAACGCGTATTTATCTAAAGAATTATAACCATTTTAATCATCAATATAGCCCTCTAAGTTCATGTAGTTCGAAAGAATGAATATTTCAGAAATAATTTCAGCATTCACCTTAAGTCCGTAGTTTTGGCCTTAGCTGCAGGCGTTTTCTTCTTCGTATCACCTAACGATTAAGAAAATGTCAATTTGACAGTTAATGTCAAATAATAGTTGGAAATTAGCGCTGTTTGGTGAGTTCTGACCGCCAAGCGAGCATCGCTGAGTACAATCTTTGATAGTACTTGTCGCTGCGATCAACTAGAGGCCGCAGTGTGAACAGCCAGCTATTGACTATGAATGTATGTGTCTCTTTTACTCACACGAGATTAATTTATTTTGTTCTTTTCCTCAGCGAGGAAATAGTCGATAACTAGTCGCTTCCTCGCCGGCGATGAGAAAAGTGCCTAAGGCTGGAACCCCAGCTAGTTTATTCTGTAAATAACCATTTCGATATCGAGCTTCACCTGAGTGACAACCTCACAAAGTGAGCTTTAGGTACTACACACAGCATTAAGCATTTATTATGTTTGACGTAATTTGATACTCACCTCGGATTCCGCTGTCGAGACTCGAAAATGTTGTTACAGAATAGCACTATAGTTCATTGATTTTGATTGCGTTCGAGATTGGCTATGTACGGGCGGCCTTACCGAATTCGGTCGTTAGGCGTTTGGGAACTAAGGCGACAATTCCCGCCCAGCGCCAAGGAGGGCTATCGCGTTTGAATTTGCCGCTAGAGGCGCTAGTGTAACGTGAACGTGACGAAAAAAATTACATATTTCACTGTTGGTTGGCTATTGATGCGAGTTTATTTACTTATTTGTTTTGTTATTTTTTTATTTTCCTTCTAACTTTGTTCACATGCACGTAATAACAATTTTAATACTATGATTAAGAACCTCATACAACAGTAACGCCAACTGGTGAGTACAAAACGGTAGCCCTAATTCTACTGCAGCAATTTGTACTGTGATTTTCAATCAACGTTCGCATCTCAGGTGTAATCTAGCCAAAAAAGTGTGAAAACATAAGTTGTTTTGACAGATTTTGCGAATGTGAACGTTGCTGTTGGCTGCAATTACAGTGGCGTAGCTAGTGTGGGTGAAACTCGGTACGGACGTTGTGGTGTGACCTATTATTATGATCTTAATGTGATTCCTGGTGACAGCAGACACGGTCGCTACACTTGATTTCAGAGTGGGGAGGGGGTTTCAATTTATGGCGCCAACTTTTTGCTAGTTACGCCACTGAGCAATGAGCGCTAAAGGCTAGCCAGTCACCCGACGAGTAGCGAACGTGGAACGAACTTTCTAGAATGTTCTTTCGTACCGATACATACTGGCGTCAGTGGCGGCCTTAGGGAGTGGCGAGCAGGGCAGCCTTGGGGCCTCACTCTTGCAGGGACCTCACGCAATTTGACTTCAAAAAGCCTTATATTTGAAACTTTTTGAACAAAATGAAGTAAGTTAGTAAAATTGTAAATTAGTTTAGCTATGAGTTAGAAATTAGTATAGAATAGAAGTTGTCATCGATTTCCTCAAATTCGTTGTCAAAAATCGATTTTCAGCATTGCAATTTTTTCACTTAAATATTCAGTAGCTAATAGGAAAGATGCAAATACAGAATTTATGTGAATTTTGTAAGTAAAATGATAAACAAGTATAAAATATAGGCCATTGCATTGTTTTTATTTTGGTTTAATATCGATTTTTAACAAAAATAATGAATTAAAGTAACATGAAACGGAACGTATTTAAAAACAACAATCAGCGTTTAGTGACGTATCTGCTGTTATGCCAACGAAAAGGCAACATACATTCAGTCAAAAAAGTATCGGGAATGGATGATTTGTTTATGGTTCCAAATTCAAATTTTTGTTTTTTTGTAGTTGTTAGATTGGCACAACTGTTTTCCATTTTGGCGCAGAGTTTGAGTTGCATCTGTTATTTATATTAAATACAGTGCTGGTTTTAGTAATATCATATATAGTGTGTATTGCGAATTTCATAATGGACAAAAATATCGAACAAAGAGTTTGTCTTAAATTTTGCATCGCCAATGGAATTTCGTGTTCGGAGTCACTGAAAATGTTACAGAAGGCTTACGGTGAATCGACTTTATCAAAAACTCGTGCTTATGAGTGGTTCAAAGCGTTCAAAAGCGGTCGAGATGTGATGGAAGATTTGCCTCGCTCTGGTAGGCCGTCAACGTCTGCAACTGAAGTTAACATCGCAAAAGTGAAGGAAATAGTGACTGAAAATCCCCATTCAACTCTGAGAGAGATAGCCGCCGAACTTTCTGTATCTCACGAGTCGATCCGTACCATTTTAACTAATCATTTGGGTATGAAACGTGTTGCTGCTCGGCTAGTCCCAAAAGATCTGAATTTTCTCCAAAAACTCAATCGCATGAAAGTCGCTGAGGACATGCTAGAACGAGTCAGTTCGGACCCAACATTCATGAAACGCATTGTTACTGGTGACGAGACGTGGGTTTACGAGTTTGACATGCAAACTAGTCAACAAGCTTCGGAGTGGCGCCTTCCAACTGAACCGAAACCGGAAAAACCACGCCAAAGTCGATCAAAAGTCAAAGTCATGTTGACTGTTTTCTTTGACTATCGCGGTGTTGTGCACTCTGAATTCTTACCGGAAGGTCTAACGGTAAATAAAGAATATTATTTGAGCGTTATGCGGCGTTTAAGAGAGCAAATTCGACGAAAAAGGCCAGATTTGTGGAAAGAAAATTGTTGGATTTTGCACCACGACAATGCGCCTTCGCACAAGGCTATCATTGTGAACGAATTTTTAACCAAACACTCAACAAATACCATCCAGCAACCACCATATTCACCAGATATGGCTCCTGCTGACTTTTTTCTTTTTCCTAAACTCAAATTACCACTTCGTGGCACCCGTTTTCAATCGATAGAAGACATAAAGGAGAATTCGCGGCGAGAACTGAACTCAATTCCGGAAGCAGCGTTTAAAAAATGTTTTGATGAATGGATTATTCGTTGGCGCAAGTGTATCGTTTCTAAAGGAGCATACTTTGAAGGTGATAAAATAAATTTGGATGAATAACAGACATTTTGTGTATTATTGATCTTTTCCCGGTACTTTCTTGACAGAGTAGTATATGTGTCTTTGAGTTAGGACAGTACATGACCAGTGATAGAAACGAGTGACGTCATCGTCTGTTTTCGCGCGAACCTTTTAACTGTCGGTTTCAAAACGCAATTTTGGCAATAAATTAAAGCGTTTTCATTTCTGATTTATGTGGTGGTCTATTTTAGATGGAGTTCTTTAAAATTAAAGCAAAAATGGAAATATTGCATATTCCCTATTGTCGTTTAATTTAAAATTCAAATCTATGGAAAGCCGCGAATATGATCAGAAATACCTATTTTCGATTCAAATATATATTTTTTTATTTGAGACTAGTTGACTCGCGCAACTTCGTCTGCGTGACAGTTTTCATTACTGCTCCGCTCCTATTGGTCTTAGCGTGATGATATTTAGCTTACAGTATTTTTCGATAAATAGGCTATCTAACACTGAAAGATTTTTTCAAATCGGACCAGTAGTTCCTAAGATTAGCGCGTTCAAGTAAACAAACAAACAAACTCTTCATCGTTTATATATTAGTATAGAGTATAGATAGATTGGTTTGCGTGACAGACACAGAGTCGACGATAAAGCGAGCTTACCCAGAAGAAGCCTGTTCACTCTAACTTTGAATAATAACAATTCAATAAAGGTCCCATGGGACCTAGGTCCTAGCTGGGGCAGAGGGCGTCCACAGTAGTTCTCCATCGCGAGCGGTCTTGAGCTTCACGCTTCACTTCACTCCACGTCATTCCGATGCTCGTCGCTTCTGCCAACACGGTGCGTCGCCAGGTTTGTCGGGGACGGCCCCGCTTCCTTTTCCCTTTGAGATTCCAATCCATGGCCTGTTTGGGAATATGATCGGGATCCCTCCGGAGCGTATGACCAATCCACCTCCACTGACGACGCTTGGTCTGGCGGTCGATCAGGCTTTCGTGGCATTTCTCCAACAGCTCTACGTTACAGATCGCCTCGGGCCAGTAAATACCGAGGATACGGCGAAGGCATCGGTTGACGAAGACCTGGATTTGACGTGAGATGTCCTTGGTTACCTTCCACGTTTCGCACCCGTAGAGCAGCACGGATTTGACATTGGACCCGAAGATTTTGAGTTTGACTCTTCGGGCCAGTTTCCGTGATTGCCAGACAGGTCTCAGCTGCGCGAAGGTAGCTCGGGCTTTGGCAATCCGTGAAGTGATGTCCTCTTCCGTTCCTCCAGTCTCTGAGGCCGCCGCTTCCGACACACGTCAAGTGACTCGCGAAAGCGCCAAGCGCGAGTTTCAGAGACTACCTTTTACAAACTTATATACAGACAAAAAGTTATGTCTCTTCATACTTAATTTGGATAAAACCCGACCTCTAAAACGACTAAAAGGTTCGAAACAAGTCGCTTTTCAAGCAGTCTGATGCAGTTGGTGGCATCAGATCAGTGATTGGACTGCAAAAGACTGCTTGAAAAGCGCCTCGTTTCGAACTTTCTAGTCGTTTTAGCGGTCGGGGTTTTTGACAAAGTAATTTTTTTTATTTCCTACATTTTAGTGAGTTACTTTTTTTGGAATCGTCTCCTCGAGCCCTTTATCTTGATACCCCACTCGATAGGTTTCGAAAAAAAAAAAAAATTTTTTTGACGGCTTAATTTGGCGCCAGAACTCCGCCATTTTGTTTTTTTTTTTTCATTTTGATATACCCAGTGTCACTCTTACAGTAAATACGAATCTAACGAAACCACTCAAGCTAAAATGCATCCAGCCATTTAGGCTCTAGGGCGTGCCAAAGAAATATACATACAGTATACATACATACACTCGAAAAACATAACCCTCCTTCTTTCGCAGTCGGGTAAAAAGAACGCCTTTATCGTCCTCACGAAACAGAAAAAACAGGTGGGAATGCTATGCGACGAAATTTGTATCGGAACCTGTTTTTTTTTTTGTAAGGATACGATTGACTGGACGTTTAAATTTTGGTCAAAACAAGAATAAGTCAAAGAACCTACATTTGAAAATATACCTTCGGCCTTACTCGTAAGATTTATTTCGCTTTAAGGCAAAAAGTACTCACGGCGTTTCGTTTTCTGAATTCATTCTAAGTTGAATTTACGAGTAAATTCCGCTATACGACCATAGATGGCGGTATTTTCAATGGTTGCAATTAGAAACTTAAGCTACTTAGTAATAAGGTTCATTACTCTATGTTTGGATAGTAACAGTTGCCACTCGATCACGGCTGTGACACATGAACTTTGACTTACATTGTCGATATCGATAAATAAGATAACTTTTTTCGAAAATAATTCCAAAAAATGTGACTCGCTTGGTGAATACACGAAACTTGTTGTTGGAATCGTTATGAAATAAGCTATCACATTTAAAATGGATAAGTTCGGGTTTGCTTTGTAATACATGGTTAATAAAGTTCTACTTTCAAAATAGCGTAAGCGAAATATTCCCAGTTTATTGTATAAAAGTAGATAGAAACAACAAAAAAACATTATTTCAAAGGTTTTTATTTTATTTATGTAAATATACCTTATTACACATTAATCAATAAAAATAACACACATCATAATTTTTTTAGTGTTCCGAACATCCGTAAGAAACGGAACCCTTACAAAAATGCAATTGGCTCGGCCCTTTGAACGCGAGTCCAACTCGCACTTGGCCAGATTTTTTTTCACCACAAGCCTCACAAAATGCCTCGGGTATCTTACTCAACTGCCGACAGAAAAAGGGGTGTGGTTTGCACTTCAGTTCCGTGAACTCTTTATGCTAAGTGGCTTACGATAGTATCTTATTACATAGTTTGGTACAGAATCTCAACGCAGACAAAGTTTTCGTGTATCTATATCCTTTTTTTGAAATTAAAAAATCGCTTTCTAAAAATGCTCGGAGCATATCGTGCTTGTTTTTCTTGGCATCCAATCAGCTCTACCCGTGCATCTATCTTTTTTTCTTTGACCATAGCGTCTTTGGGAAAACTAAAAATATCTTTAAAAGTTATGTTTAGTGATTTCAATATTTCTAGACGAACTACAAAAAAAATGTATTTATCGATATCTATACATCCAGTATCCGACTCGACTACATCACTATTTGAATAGCGAAGAACTTTCGAGAACGAAACAGTAACTGAATCGATGTAAAATAAACTCTATGCTAATGGGATAAGGTGGACTTTAACTAGACTTGAACTTAAGTTTTTGGCAAAATGAAATTTGCTAAGATTTTGTTAGAAAACAAATAAAATACTTACCAATGTTATGAAACACTTCCATTTTTAAGATTTATTCTCCTACAATCATTTTTGCTATCCAAAATGGAACAATACGGCATGGTTCAGAAACTATAAATTATATTATTATATTATATCGAGAGTGAGCGAGACGATCGGTTCGTCGTGATGTTAGAACACGACTGGGTTGGGTGGGTCCTAATATAATAAAGCGGTAATCAAACTGAAAAGCGCCCTCTGTCGACGCGATCGGATTTGTTGTACGACACGCCAGCACATCAAGCTACCCGAAACTGTCAAATTTTCCCAATCAACTTCGAACCTTATGAATATGAATATGAACCTAATCTCTTACACCATAAAGTTGAAAATCTATTAAAGAACGAAAGATTGTTGCATCTTTATGTGCTGGCGTCTGTACAAGTGAACGTGACGATCGTATTGTATTTGTCAAAACATATGCGTTACTTGGATAATAGAGAACATATCCTAAAATCCTACAGATACAGTTAATTTTTAACAAAAAAGTAAGGCAAGGATGTTTGCGTAAATACGCCAAGTGGGGTGCCACATTTAGTGTCACCTAGTGTTGTATTGAGAACGGGGTATTTTTACCCGACTGCAGCCCATAAGGTGGGTATTGTTTAATATCAACATTTTTTTCAGGACCCAGATGGCTCAATAATGCGGGGGTTAGGTCAAAACCCTGAACTTCTATCAGAATCTGATATCCTGAAAATAAACAGTGTCTATGGTGTTGACTGCTTTCAAACAAACCGAGCTTCGAAACCGGAGAAGAAAGACATTGAGCGTATGAATGCTGAGAAAGTTATTCAATAAATTTTATTTGTTAATAATAAAAAAGATTTTTTATTATCTACATACTTCTGTTATTTTTGCAAAAAAGTCATTTAAATTGAAGCTGAAAAAACTTGAAGCTGTCACCTTAAAACGATTACTCTTTTAAGGTGAGTGCTCTTATGTTACAACAGGATTTTTTTTCGCGTGTAATTTGCGTGCCCAATATTGAAGGTGTAGGAACTCCTATTACGGGCATTTGTAAACAAAATATCTATACAAAATGTGTAGCCCTTACCCTCACAGAAGCGAATTAATTGCGGCAAGCGGAGTAAAATAACACCCACCAATTTATTTATTAACATATAATGTCATAGTGAATTATATACAATTTTTTTCATTAAAAAAAAACACTTATCATAACGCTGTTTGGCTTAACTGTGGTTCTTTGTCCAATTTCTTCGTAAAACTGATATCGCTTTTGCTGATCACATCATAAATGACTAAGTTCGGGGCATAATTCCGTTTTTTAAACACACATTTTTCTAAATAAATCATTGCACTGGCGGCTGAAAAAAAATGTTTGATGAAATAAATTTTAAGCGAAATATCGAAGCCTTCGCCTTAACGCATTTAAGGTGATCGCTTATTGGGAGAGTGTAAAGTGTAGAGTGAGAATTATTGGGCCATATTTTGATTTATAATATTTATATACAATCAAAGGGGGCCCTATGTATTGATTACCATTTTCTCTATTATTCATCACCAATGATTGAAAATTCTATATCATGGCATTCATGGCCCACGGGAATTAACCAGTTTTGATGGATCTTGCTGTCTCAACCAAATGCAGTCGGCAAAACTTTTACTTACCTATTTTACTTTATTCCTAATAGTTTTCTTTTGATTATTTTATGGTAAATAGGTAGGTACTAACCCGGCCTTTGTACAGTAGCTTTTACAACTCTTTCAATCTTATGTTCCTCTTTCCAATGAAAAAACACCTTTCTTATAATGGCCAACACCAAAGCTATCATAAATATACTGAGTCCGAACAGTATCGTATAGAGAGCCATTCATAAACGTGTGCAATACTAGCATTAAACACATTTTGTTGGAATTAAGTATTGTATGTTTTTATTTTGATTAACTTGACATGATTTTGACAAAACGGCATTGTTTGTCAGTAGGTAGGTTTTCAAAATTTTTTACTACAAAACTCTTTTCTTAATATTTTTTGTGGTTGAGCGCAGTTTATTCTTTACAACAGAACTGAAGTAAAATTTAGAATCTAATTTTGATAAAATATAATAACTACACTATTACTCTAAAAACAAAACAAAAAAAAAAAACAAGATCTTTCAACTCAGGCACAATACATTTCCACCAGTGCGTAAAATGGCAGAAAAAAAAAACGACTGATTGAAATCTGTGGCACCGTGGCGCGAACTTTAATATTTTTCTTTGCAAATAAAATAAGTTTATTGTGAATACCAAACCCTAATTTTGTTAAAATGTTATTTGAAAATGTTTATTGCAGTTAAAATTTGTGAACAGGATGAGTTTCGATGATTATGGTGAGTATTCTAATAAAATAGGATCCCGCTAGTTTGTGGACATTTTTCTATTATAGAGATGAACTTTTACAAAATTATAAATTATTTATTACCTAATTTAAATGCATTTTCAGCCAATCACATTTATCAAAAACATCGTCTAGCTGTAGCTCTAGCTATAGTAAAATCGAAACCGGCAAATGTAAAAACGGAAAAATATTTAGAAGAACTAAAATCCAAAATTTATCACAAAATGGACGATGATAATAGCAACTGTGAAGTTTGTAGTGACGATTTCCTGATGGCAGATGATGATGAAATGAACGATAGTGTTACTATTTTGAAAGACTTCGACCATGAATTTGTCAATAATGATAATAAGTTGGGCGTCGACTACGCAGCCATGGAAAAGGCAGGTATTTTTAACAGTTTTATTGATCATCATCATTATCACTATATCGAGGAGCTCGTGGCTAAATAATAACAGCCGCACGGGTCGATCTTAAAGGTTAAGCAACGCTTGCCAAGGTTGGTCCGTGCATGGGTGACCATCTTAACATACCGAGTTTCCTCCGTGCCTCGGAAAGCACGTTAAGCCGTTGGTCGCGGCTGTTATTTGTAGATCTTTGGCAGTCGTTACGGATTTTCAGAAGCCAGTAAATCTGACTCCAGTCTTGCCAAGAAATACCGTGTTACCCAGTTAATGGGTTGTGGAAGTCGGGTAGGCAGCCGCTCCGCGTAAAACACTGGTATGCAGCTAAATTGGGTTTGACTGGAAGCCGATCCCAATACAGTTGGGAAAAGGCTAGGCAGATGATGATCATTATCACCATATCACCTAAAAGACATCCACTGATAGATATCTAGGCCTCCCACAAGTACCGCCACGAACTAAAAGCCTGAAGCTTGAAGTAGACTGCGCCATCTACCGTAGCTAATTCGAAGTTTATTAAAATATACCTGACAATGACACTTCTGTGCTGCCACCTGTAGTAGCGTGCAGGAACTACTTAGTATGTGTCACCGTTTAGTATGGGAACGTCCATGAAGTAGACTGCGATCTAGTGTTGCAAATTCGAAGCTTATGAGTAAAATGTACCTACTTGACATTGACGCTTCCGTGCTGCCACCAATAGTTTCTGCACGTTACAGCAACATACGGCATAAACTGAAGTCGAACCCGACCTCTCTTTGATTAGTCCAGAGATGGCGAACCGAATGTTCCCGCGTGGTGGTGGCACGCAGCAAAATAACTTGGGCACGCCTATACAAGATTCCTTAAGAGGAAACGCGGGCGGAGACATTTTGTATATAAAAAGTAAAAACTCGAGGATCGGCTCTCGCCTGTTTCCTCCTCCAACATTGGACCGATTTAAAAGATATTTCATGAACTCTACTCTCTCATCATCATCTGCCTAGCCTTTTACAAACTATATTGGGGTCGGCTTGAAGTCAAGCCGGATTTAGCTGAATACCAGTATTTTACGAGAAGCGGCTGCCTACCAGACCTCCACAACCCATTAACTGGGTAACACGGTACTTCATGGCAAGACGAGTCAGGTTTTACTGGCTTCTGACAATCCGTAACGACTGCCAAAGATCTACAAATGACAGCCGGAACCAACGGCTTAACGTGCTTTCCGAGGCACGGAGGAAACTCGGTATGTTAAGATGGTCACCCATTCACAGACCAACCTTGGCAAGCGCTGCTTAACCTTGAAGATCGTCCCGTGTGGCTGTTATTATTTAGCCACGAACTCCTCACAACTCTCTCTCTACTCTTTAAATGTAGGTAGGTACTGTGTGTGGTGATGTTGGATAAACCGATATCCTTTGGCAACAAATAGACTGCTATCAGGTTTTCTAGCTTCTAACAACCCGTGACGACTTTCAAAGTTGTACTAATGACTGCCGGGTCCAGAAGCAAAACTTCTAGAAGCGATCTCTTCAAGACAACCTTTGGATGGATTTTAAAGAGGAAAAGGAAAGGCAGTACTGAAGAAGCTATATTTTACCTATAAATTTTGAATTTGGAGCTCTAGATAGCACAGTGTACCTACTTCGTGCACTTTCCCTATATATGGGACTTCAACTTCACTTCTTTTCTGCTTCCATTGTTTTTAAATCCTGATATTACTATATTTTCTGCCCGCGACTTCGTATGCGCATATCCCGTTTTTCCTATAATAGGTATCCTCTCTTAGTGCTACCCTACACTCCCCAAGGAACCTACACAACCCATTAACAGGGTAACACGGTACTTCATGTAATAATTATACTACATCAATAACCAATATTGTCATTTAATTGCAAAATGTTATTTCAGCCTATCATACCAGACAATCTGTCACAAATCACGTACTATGACGGCTCACAGAATCAAGCCACTATTGACAGTGGTGAACCCTTTGATAATATAACACAATCTCAATTCGTTTATAACATCAACAAACCAATTGATGACGAAGAATATATACCTAAGAATGTAGTCAGAGAAGATTTCAATGATAGCACTAGAACGTTTGATCAGAATACTGGCATTAATCGAAATATTGCTCAGTCTGATAACGATAAAATGCAACCCAAAGATAATCAGAATGTACATTTCGAACGATCTTTAACTAAAAATGATGCTCACAAACAATTCAATGAAAGTATAAAAAATATTGATCAGAACACAGTTATTGATCACAAATCTGCTCAAAAAACATATTCTAGAGAAAATAATAATGAAAGAGTAGAATCAAATAATAAATCTATTTCGAATACACCAAACGAAAGCATGGATGCTACATTTTATGACTCTCAGAAAACTATTCCTTATACAGTGCATGGTTTTACTCAAAATTATACCCATTATAGTCCAAGTCAAATCGATATCATTATACCCAATAAATACTTGTACAATGTTAGTAAAAATAATAATGATAATACCGTTCAAAATGAAATAAGTAACAAAACACAAATAGCAGCACCAGTCAAAGATTTTGGAAATAAAACTCAATTTATTAGTAAAGAAAATAGTTTGAATACTAAAATTAACAAAAACCTGACAAATAAAGAAGAAAATGAATATATCCAAACTATGAATATGTTTTCTCAAAGCAATGATGATAATTTTGATGAAATTCGAAACAATATTTCTCTTACAAACAAAGATAGACAAGAAACTATGAATGATATCAGTACTATTATTAATAAAGATACAACCATTAATAATCACATTTCAAGTCAGTTCTCACAAAATGTAGATGAATATTTTGACGAAATGCGATTACTAAAAGAAAATGATAGCAGATACAGTTTGACAACTGAAAATTTTAACAATGATACTAGACGGAATCCTAATATTACAAAAAATATGGAAATTAATGACGAATCTTATAGATTTAGTCAAAGTATTGACTATTTATCACAAAACAAAGAAATTAATCACAACCAGAATGAATTTGAAAAAACAACCGTTAATGATACAAACGACGAATCCAATGTAGAAAACCTTACACAAAATACAGAAAAAGATTACCAACTACCCATAATACCTTCTGGAAACGATTCTTCAGACAAACACAGAAGAGAAGAAGAAGAATTTGAATCAGAAGAGATTATATCGTATAAAGTTCTAGAAGAATTCAATAAAGTGAAGTCTTTTCTGATTAGGCAGAACAGAAGAATGTCTTGTGATGGATATTCCACTGATTCTGGTTACAGGAGTGATTCGCAAAGGAGTTGTAATAGGGGTGGTAAGTGTAACGCTATTCATAATTTTTAGGGTTCGTACCCAAAGGGTAGCCATCGGAACTATAATAATAAGCCTCCACCTGTTCGTCCGTCTGTCTATCTGTCAGCGGGCTGTATCTCAAAATCCGTAATAGGTAGACAGCTGAAGTTTTCACAGAGCATGTATTTCTATTGCCGCTATAAAATTAAATAAAATCTTATACTAATATATAAAGCTGAAGAGTTTGTTTGTTTGTTTGCTTGCTTGAACGCGCTAATCTCAGGAACTGCTGGTCCGATTTGAATAATTCTTTCAATGTTAGATAGCCGATTTATCAAGGAAGGCTATAGGCTATATATCATCACGCTAAGACCAATAGGAGCGGAGCAGTAATGAAAATTGTGACGCAGACGAAGTTGCGCGGTTCAACTAGTTAAATTATAAAATTAAAGGCGGCTTATACAAGAAACGTGTTTTTTTCTTTTTCGGATTATGTTCGAGTGAGAGTCCGCTGGCACTTGGCCGGATTTTTGCCGACTTCAAAAAGTAGAATGAACTCTTCGTCCTTTTTGAAGTCGCTAATTATTTATTTGAATTTGACAATTTACTGTCTTCCAGCTCTGCAATTATCAGGGAATTGGCTGAACCAATCTGGGTGCTGTTTGTTTACCTACATCATGCAGTGCCCTCTAGTGGCTGGCACAAGAGATATAACTAACGAAATTGCACAGGTAAGCATTATCAATAGGGCCAGTGCCTGTTAGAGTTGCGGAATTTGTTGGAAAGAGTCGCCGTGGCCCTGGAACGCGGCGGACACTAGGAGGAACACGGATGGGTTTTAGTCAGTAAGACTCTGTCACTCCCGCACGCTCCGCTCAGAGCCGGAGATTTGATTATTTGCTCCGCTCAGAGCGGAGCGAGTTCTCATCAAGAAAAAAACTGGCGTGCGAGTCGGACTCGCACACGAAGGGTTCCGTACCATAAACCTTATTTTTTTTTTTATATTTGAGTTGATTACATGAAAGGTAAATTGCGGTTTACGATTTATGACGTATTAAAAAAAAAACTACTTAGGTACTAGATCTCGTTCAAACCAATTTTCGGTGGAAGTTTGCATGGTAATGTACATCATATATTTTTTTTTAGTTTTATCGTTCTCATATTATAGAATTACAGGGGGGGGGGGACACATTTTACCACTTTAGAAGTGTCTCTCGCGCAAACTATTCAATTTAGAAAAAAAAATTATTAGAAACCTCAATATCATTTTTGACATATATTTAATTTATTTTGTTGTTGTTCAGTTAAGGCCCAAGTTTGGCATCCGTATGTAAGACATGGCAGTATGCAAGCATTGAAGACTTTTTCGTTTCTCCGCCATCGGCGGTAAATATATGTCAGAATGGGATAGAGAGAAGCGTATTGGGAGGAAGAAGAAGGGATAAAATACAATTAAAAAATATCAAAGGAAAGACTAAGTTTGGAAAAGTTCAATCAGTATGCAGAAAATTGAAATGGCGTTGGACAAAACATATGTTGAGAGAAAAGAAAGAGACATGGACCAGAATAATTACGGAATGGTACCCTAGGGAAAGTAGATGAAGTAGAGGAAGACAACCAAAGCGATGGGAAGACGATTTGAAACAAGTAGCTGGGCCAGAATGGTTACGTACAGCAAAAGATAGAAACAAATGGAAATCCTTAGAGGAGGCCTTTGTCGAAAGACAAGCTGTTAAGAGGGGAGATAAGCCAAATGCCGAGAATATGTTTTAGTTTATGTTAATTTATAGTTTTCATACCTCTATTGTTAACATTTTTTTAAGTAACTTTGGACAAATAAGTAACAGCAATAAAGGCTTATTTTATTTTATTTTCATTTTTGAAGATCTGAGGAGCTCGTGGCTAAATAATAACAGACGCACGGGTCGATCTTCAAGGTTAAGCAACGCTTGCCGAGGTTGGTCTGTGGATGGGTGACCATCTCAACATAGCGAGTTTCCTCCTTGCCTCGGAAAGCACGTTAAGCCGTTGGTCCCAGCTGTCATTTGTAGATCTTTTGCAGTCGTTACGGATAGTCAGAAGCCAGTAAATCTGACTCCAGTCTTGCCATGAAGTACCGTGTTACCCAGTTACTGGGTTGTGGAGGTCTGGTAGGCAGCCGCTCCGCGTAAAATACTGGTATTCAGCTAACTCCGGTTTGACTGGAAGCCGACCCCAATATAGTTGGGTTTAAAGGCTAGGCAGATGATCATTTTTGAAGATCTATCCATAGATACCACACACGTGTGTTAGATGAAAAAAAAATTGAGTGTATTTCTAAGTATAGGGAACCCCCAAAATTTATTTAGGTTAGATAACCATCAAATGACTCCTCCCGCTCTGGGAGCAGCAGAAGGGAGTGTCAGACTCTTACTGACTAAAACCCATCCGTGTTCATCCTAGTGCCCGCCGCGTTCCAGGGACGCGGTGACTCTTTCGAAAAAATATATCTACCCTAGGGTATTGTACTACTGTACTGTACGCATTATGAACGTGTTACGTTTTGGTAACATTCATAATGCGTACAGCTAAGGAGTGGAATTCCCAGCCGGAGTCTGTGTTTCCTGATAGCTACAACCTGGGAGTCTTTAAGTCAAGAGTGAATAGGTTATTTCTAGGCAAGCGTGCTCCATCTTCGACCACATCATCGCTTACCATCAGGTGAGATAGTGGTCAAACGCGTGCCAATCATTAGTAAAAAAAAAAATATACATCTGCCCTAGGGTATTAATTAAGTCGTAATTTGATTTCTAGGTACTAAGCCAGCTAATAGACAGGTTACACGACGAAGAAAAGTATCCATCGTTTTTAGAAGATCTACTTGAAACTGTAGACTTATTATTACGGCGAATCTATGAAGGAGAGAGCAGTGAAGACGGAGAGGTAAGAATATTTTGTTGATTTGTTGACCGGCTTTAGAAAAGGACGAGGTTATGGGTTGTACGTCTGTCTGTCTGTCACGGGGCTGTACTTTTTTAATCATTATAGGACTGATGGAATATTCAGAAGAATACGTGTTACTAAAGTAGGTACAAGTACTGGAACGAAATTTATCGCAATATAGGAATGTTTGCTGATAAAAAAAAAATTGATTGTATTTAGTCGGTCAGTTAAATTATCGAAAAATATTGGATACGTATTTTTTTCACGTAAACAAAAAATTAAGACTACTGTAAGCCAATTGCTTCACTTGAATTGCGTTTAGTTTTAATGAGGGTTCGATTTTATTGACAGAATCCGGGGAAAGAAGATACAATACAATAGTTTTGGTGGTACGGAACCCTAGAGCACGTTATCGACTCGTACTTGACGAGTATTTTTTAACTCATTATAATTTATTTTTTTACACCAGATGAAAGGGACTCTTATAAATTCCTTCTGCTAACAAGATATAGATCAAGATAACTGAATGGCATATTGTGTTAACACAGATTGCCACGTTACAAAAAAAAAACAATAATAATATTTTTTTTCTCTTTCAGTTCCTGAAAAAAGACGAAAATATCCAACGAATTTTACTCTTAAACAAATCAATACATATACAAAGACATAGTTTAGAGAAAATAACTAATATTCTTGAAAACTTTCATTCTAAAGTCACTGAAATAGATTCTACGTATGAGCTATCAAATATTGACCAAATCGAGAATATAACATACATTTTTCACGTACTAGAAATTTTGCTAAAGAAATATTTGAAAAATCGAGAAATTTTTAGCCAGACCAGTACCCAAAATTCGCAAGATGACGAAAAAGTCTTCAAAAAGAGTTCCATAACAGATATTTGGAGAAAAAAATGGAATCCAAGTCAAAAAGTTTTTGAGGGTAGTCGTGAAAAAAAATGTGTTCTAAAGAATTGCAGTGAAATTTTGAATAAAATTGTAGTCGACTGTGTTAGTAGCTACAGCTTGGTTGCCTATTCAGCGTTAAAATGTTTCAATTGTATGCAATCTTAATAAATCTGTAATTGATATTTTGTAATTATTGTAGGTATTTAATTTTAATTTTTCTATTCAAAAGTTACTTAGGACAATATTTCAAGTCACGACAACGGAAAAAGCAAGCTGTCCTTTTGACGATATGACATGGAGTAGAGATTGAGACTTTGAGGACATAACTTGGAGTTTAAGGAACAGCATAGGTGGCAGCACAGAAGTGTTTGTCAAGTATGTTTTAATTATAAGTTTCGAATTAACAACGCTAGATGGCGCAGTCTACTTCGTACAAATGCCCCTAAATGGAGCGTGCAGAAACTAGGTGGCACCACATTGACGCTTCTGTGCAGTCACCTACAGTTTCTGCACGTTCCATATATTCCATATACATCTCTGCCTACCCTTCGGAGGGCTAAAGTGTGATGTTGTAATATAAGTTAAAGATTATTTTGATTCCGAAATCCTTCGTTAAGGTATCATGTAGGAAAAATTGTAAAAAGATTGTATTTTTTCAATGTTGTACAGAAACTAATACTATGTACCTACCTAATAGTCAAATAAAATGCTTATTATTAATGTTGTTTGAATTGGCAACTTTTTCGCCTCACTAATACTAGCGACTCGCCCCGGCTTCGCACGAAAATCGGCTCGGCAATTAAGACTTGAAAGCGTTACAAATAAAACTTTCGCTACTTTTAGGGTTCCGAACATCCGTAAAAAACGGAACCCTTATATAGGATTACTCGGGTGTCTGCCTGTCCGTCTGTCACAGCCAATTACCTCCGAATCTACTGGACTGATTCTGTTAGGTATACATTCAGTCAAAAAAGTATCGGGAATGGATGATTTGTTTATGGTTCCAAATTAAAATTTTTGTTTTTTTGTAGTTGTTAGATTGGCACAACTGTTTTCCATTTTGGCGCGGAGTTTGAGTTGCATCTGTTATTTATACTAAATACAATGCTGGTTTTAGTAATATCATATATAGTGTGTATTGCGAATTTCATAATGGACAAAAATATCGAACAAAGAGTTTGTCTTAAATTTTGCATCGCCAATGGAATTTCGTGTTCGGAGTCACTGAAAATGTTACAGAAGGCTTACGGTGAATCGACTTTATCAAAAACTCGTGCTTATGAGTGGTTCAAAGCGTTCAAAAGCGGTCGAGATGTGATGGAAGATTTGCCTCGCTCTGGTAGGCCGTCAACGTCTGCAACTGAAGTTAACATCGCAAAAGTGAAGGAAATAGTGACTGAAAATCCCCATTCAACTCTGAGAGAGATAGCCGCCGAACTTTCTGTATCTCACGAGTCGATCCGTACCATTTTAACTAATCATTTGGGTATGAAACATGTTGCTGCTCGGCTAGTCCCAAAAGATCTGAATTTTCTCCAAAAACTCAATCGCATGAAAGTCGCTGAGGACATGCTAGAACGAGTCAGTTCGGACCCAACATTCATGAAACGCATTGTTACTGGTGACGAGACGTGGGTTTACGAGTTTGACATGCAAACTAGTCAACAAGCTTCGGAGTGGCGCCTTCCAACTGAACCGAAACCGAAAAAACCACGCCAAAGTCGATCAAAAGTCAAAGTCATGTTGACTGTTTTCTTTGACTATCGCGGTGTTGTGCACTCTGAATTCTACCGGAAGGTCTAACGGTAAATAAAGAATATTATTTGAGCGTTATGCGGCGTTTAAGAGAGCAAATTCGACGAAAAAGGCCAGATTTGTGGAAAGAAAATTCTTGGATTTTGCACCACGACAATGCGCCTTCGCACAAGGCTATCATTGTGAACGATTTTTTAACCAAACACTCAACAAATACCATCCAGCAACCACCATATTCACCAGATATGGCTCCTGCTGACTTTTTTCTTTTTCCTAAACTCAAATTACCACTTCGTGGCACCCGTTTTCAATCGATAGAAGACATAAAGGAGAATTCGCGGCGAGAACTGAACTCAATTCCGGAAGCAGCGTTTAAAAAATGTTTTGATGAATGGATTATTCGTTGGCGCAAGTGTATCGTTTCTAAAGGAGCATACTTTGAAGGTGATAAAATAAATTTGGATGAATAACAGACATTTTGTGTATTATTGATCTTTTCCCGGTACTTTCTTGACAGAGTAGTACATATGGCTAAAACACGGATGCGTTAAATAAATAAAATTTTAGTGTGGGGGTCAAATTAAAAAAAAAAATCTTTTTATATAGTATCATGTGACATACCAAATGAAAGGGCTTTCTGTTAGGGTTTTAATATTTTTTTCATAATTTTAAAATAAAAAAGATTTTAAGTTCCCTCCTTCGATAAATGGGCAATCCAACAAACTCTACAGCTTTATAATGTTAGTTAAGATAATAGGATGTATTAAGAATTAGACTCGAGCTGGCGGCCTAGCCTTATAAAAAATCTATGTTGTGGACATCCCAACCACACACACAAAACGTTTTGGGAACACATTCATAATGCGAACAGCTAAGGAGTGGAATTCCCTGCCGGAGTCTGTGTTTCCTGATAGCTACAACCTGGGAGTCTTAAGTCAAGAGTGAATAGGTTACTATCAGGCAAGCGTGCTCCATCTTCGACCACATCATCGCTTACCTTCAGGTGAGATAGTGGTCAAACGTTTGCCTATCAATAGTAAAAAAAAATATGTAAGGGTAGGCTTCCAGTCCAACCTGGATGCAGCTGAATACTTGTAGCATATTTATTCATCATTATTGTATTAGCCAAAAGATGTCTACAGCTGAAAATAGGCCTCCCTGCGCGTGTCGCAACAACAACCGGTCCTGTGTGAGAGCATCCATCGGCTACCCGCGACCCTCACCAGCTCATCAGTCCACTTTGTGGGAGGCCGCGCCATAGTCGCGTCATAAATCCGGCCCTGGTTCAGGCCATGGTCCGGAGTGAGGAGACATGGGAAGCGGTCACCTCCTTCTGCGAAGCAATAATGCTAGCAAAGGAGGAAGCCAAACGTGTGAGAGAGAGGGAAACCTCACGCCCTAGCCGCCGAAACAGAAAAAGACGCCCCGGGCGTCGGGAGTCGCAGGGCGATTCTCGGCCACCGTAGACGCGGGCCTGCGGAAGGCGAGCTTTGGGTGGCTTGCCGTCTGATCAGAACCAGGCAC
The DNA here is from genome assembly GCA_950371165.1 of Lacanobia oleracea. Taxonomy (NCBI): domain Eukaryota; kingdom Metazoa; phylum Arthropoda; class Insecta; order Lepidoptera; family Noctuidae; genus Lacanobia; species Lacanobia oleracea. Next base: position 7,294,517 of record OX493411.1, read on the forward strand.
GGGTCGACGGCGCGCTATGTTCCACGCGCGCCTCAAAGAGCTGTCAGCACAAAAGAAGGAGCCCGCTAGGGGCAGTGCCTGACAGTAAGAGTCTGACACTCCCTTCTGCTTTACCCAAAGCAGGAGGTAAAAGTCATTTGATGATTTCCCATCCTTAAAAAAAATAAAAAAATAACAATTCATAAAAGATTAATTAATAAAAAAACAAACATACCTACTAATTACACTTTATTGTACAAATAACTTAAACTACTTTCTTCTCTGGTAATCCAAAGAGTTTTCTTACAACTTCTCCATAATTCTTCACTGTCGCCTCACTCTCTCCATCATTCATAAATTTGGACACCGCATTTTTATATTCTTCCGCATAAGGTATTCCAGACACATCAAAGGTTTTATATTCATCATCAGACAAAGTCCTGCTTTCTTTTTTAGTATGCAAATGCCAGTTGACCAAAGCCTTCTTAGACGCGTTGGTATTCCAGTTATAATATTCCATATCATACTCTGTTTTATCTTTCTCCCATTCTTCAACGTTCCACGCTTCATGGTAGCAAGCGGTTAATAAATAATTCACATAATCCAAGTTTTGAGCCCTAGCGGGACAACGATCAGCTGTTATAGTGACCAAGTCTGTTTCGCTGTCATAGCGATCCCCGACCAAACGTATGAACTTATCCTTTGAATGCTTGTCTAAGTTCAGTGTTGATAATTTAATACGGAGGGTAACGATTCTTGCCAATGGGTTTCGGATAGTTGGACTGGCATGGCAGTAATCTGACGTTATAACTTCTACGGGATAATGTTTCTCAATTGCCTCTTCAGAGTTTAGAAGAGCTGGCCATTCGGTACAGAACTGTTTGATGGCTTCACATTGACTCTTAACGACTGGCGGAGTGAGATGGAGGAAGTTCGGTATCTTCATGAGCTCTGCGTTGGCTTTTTTGCCTGGTGGAGCTTGTCCTTTCGGGACATAGCCTTGGCGGATAGGGAGTGGCACCGATGAAGGGTGAAAGGTCTTCGGTCCTGGCCAGACGTTACCCCAATTCTGAAAAAATGGTCATTGTTATTTTCTTATTTTTCAAAAACTGTGTATTATGAGTAGATAGACAAAAAATGCTGTAAGCAGACTTCATTTTTATTTTTAAAACAATAGGAGCTGACGATTTCACAAATCGTGTTGTTATCAGTTTTCAGTGGTGATACGGAATAGAAAAGGCCAAAACTACGGACTTCGGGCTTAGAGAGTAGTTTTTTTCCCATTTAGCGGGTTCGATTTCCGGTTCAGGGGGAACCGGAAATCGAACCCGCTAAATGGAAAAAAAACTGTAACCTGTAATTTTACTACATACACTGATTCTGAACAAAATATTTTAAATATTATATTTCTTTTGATGGTCTTTATATTTCATTTCATAAGTCCAGATAGGTTTCAGGTTGTCTATAAATCCATCCTGAAACCTATATGAAGTATGGAATAGAGCTCTGGGGATCAGCAAGCCATTCTAATGTTGAAATACTGCAACACTTCCAAAATAAAACACTGAAAATAATATGTGGCGCACTCTGGTTCACAAGGAACGCTGAAGTACATGAGTACCTACAAATACCAACAGTTAAGGAGGTTATACAAAGAGGAGCTCGTGGCTAGATAATAACAGCCGCACGGGTCGATCTTTAAGATTAAGCAACGCTTGCCAAGATTGGTCTGTGGATGGTTGACCATCTTAACATACCGAGTTTCCTCCGTGCCTTGGAAAGCACGTTAAGCCGTTGGTCCCGGCTGTCATTTGTAGATCTTTGGCAGTCGTTACGGATAGTCAGAAGCCAGTAAATCTGACTCCAGCCTTGCCATGAAGTACCGTGTTACACAGTTAATGGGTTGTGGAGATCTAGTAGGCAGCCGCTCCTCGTAAAATACTGGTATTCAGCTAAATACGCTTGACTGGAAGTCGACCCCAATATAGTTGTGAAAAGGCTAGGCAGATGATGATGATGGAGGTTATACAAAAGTGCTACAAGAATTTTATAGAAAGACTCCAACAACATAAAAATAAACTAGCTGTGATACTACTGGAGGCCGCAGAGTCTACCTATAGACTCAAAAGAAAGTGAATAGCGTCAACATAACAATATAACCCTAACGAATATGGAGATGACACATCACAGAATGTGAGGAATCTCGAACTGCTGATAAAGACATACAAATCTAATTAAAGCTCAAAGGGCTGATTGCAGATAGAAGAAAAAAAAAAACAATGAGAAATGACGATTTGCCAAATTGTGTTGTTATAAATTCTTAGTGGTGACACCGATTCTGAACAAAACATTTCTCTTCTTAAGGTGAATGCTCCAGGGTAGCCCGCGAAATTCAAATATTTTTATGTTTTTTGCAATTTGCCGGTCAGTGTGAAGCTGTATGTGGACCAAATGCGATCCGCGACCGTAACGCGTATTTATCTAAAGAATTATAACCATTTTAATAATCAATATAGCCCTCTAAGTTCATGTAGTTCGAAAGAATGATTATTTCTGAAATATTCATTCTTTCGAACTACATGAACTGACCGGCAAATTGCAAAAAACATAAAAATATTTGAATTTCGCGGGCTACCCTGGAGCGTTCACCTTTCGAAATTCAAATATTTTTATGTTTTTTGCAATTTGCCGGTCAGTGTGAAGCTGTATGTGGACCAAATGCGATCCGCGACCGTAACGCGTATTTATCTAAAGAATTACAACCATTTTAATCATCAATATAGCCCTCTAAGTTCATGTAGTTCGAAAGAATGAATATTTCAGAAATAATCATTCTTTCGAACTACATGAACTGACCGGCAAATTGCAAAAAACACAAAAATATTTGAATTTCGCGGGCTACCCTGGAGCATTCACCTTAATACATATAATCTTCTTCCTTTACCGACTAATTGAGTCGTGTCGTGACAGGCAACGACTGTCACGACAACCGAAACTATTTGTTGTAGAAAGCTAAAATTTGGCGTGTAGGTGCCGGAGTCTTTCCTGATAGCTACAACCTGGGAGTCTTTAAGTCAAGAGTGAATAGGTTACTTCTAGGCAGGCGTGCTCCATCTTCGACCACATCGTCGCTTACCATCAGGTGAGATAGTGGTCAAACGCGTGCCTATCAATAGTGAAAAAAAAAGAAGGTTCTTTGGGGAGTATAATAGAGCACTAGGAGAGAACTTCCCGAAATTCTTACGGGAACTGGAAAAAACAGGACATGCGCATAAATGTATCTATACATGAATCAGCTGATCCTTGAGCCCAGCAGCACCAATATCGAATGTCATATTGACGGAGTATGCATTAACAATATAGCTATGCTGACGATATGGTGTTGCCGAGTCCATCGATCGGTGCTCTGAGGCGACTGATCACTCAAATATAACGTCACTAAGGGCGAACTGATGGTTTTTAAAGCTGACAGTGTGACATATTCTTGTATTCTCACTGTAGCACACTGTGGAGAACCACTGCGAAGAGTGTAAAAGTTTAAGTATCTGGGCCACTGGGTCACTGAAGATCTGAAGGATAATTGTGACATTGAAAGGGAACGTAGGTTGCTGGCTGTCCGTTGTAACATGCTGGCCCGCAGGTTTGCATGTTGTACGAAGCCAGTTAAAGTAACGCTTTTCAAAGCTTACTGTCAGTCTTTCTAGACGTGCAGCCTGTGGGTCAGCTTCACTCAGCGGACCTACAGCAACCTACGCGTTCAATATAATAATGCACTGAGAGTGCTGCTGCGCCTGCTGTGGCGGGGTAGTGCGTCAGGGATGTTTACAGACAATAATATTGCTGGTTTAGAAGTCATTATTAGGAAAAGATGTGCTTCCATGATGACTCGTGTTCGCGGAGGCACCAACAGTATTCTCAATGTATTGGTGGAAGTCCCTGATTTTGCGGAGATGGATGCGGTTCCACGCTGAAGTTTAGTTGTATATTTTTATGAGTCTGTAACCTACTAACACTAGAATTTAAGTAAAATTGTAATTCAATTCAATTCAATTAAATTTTTTTAAGCTTATGGCTCCATCAACGAACATTTGATGATTTTGCCAATGTCAAGGTAGGAGATGGTACTCAGTTACAATAACTGTTTAATGACTATTGATCGGTTTTTGTAGCGATGTCATCCATTTTTCTAACCCTTTAGACTCCGGTCTGAAATAAAAACTTTCTATTCTATATGATTTAACCTTTCCATCAGTATATTCAAATTATAGGCTATTTCTTTTTTTTTATTTGTTATTGGTTTGCTCTCGATTCTAGTCTATGTCAGAGATAATTTTCACATTTAGCGGGTTCAATTCCCGGTTCAGACTGGCAATTACTTAAAATTCTTTGAATGCAGTTCGTATTGTTTTTAACAAAAATATGAACTGTATTCAAAGAATTTTATTACTTTTTCATTCAGTATTTTTTTTATCAACAGTATTTAATTTCTCTGTATGTGGAAAACTCTTAGGACACTCTGTATAATAAAATAATATAAAAATAACAAAAACATGATAGTCATACTAGGGAGTCCAATCCCACATAGTTATTCATGTACATACAATGTTTTGTTGTTTTAAGGTGGAAGCGCCAGGGTAGCCCGCGAAATTCAAATATTTTATTGTTTTTTGCAATTTGCCGGTCAGTGTGAAGTGTTTGTTGAACAAAATACGATTCGCGACCGTAACGCGTATTTGTCTAAAGAATTATAACAATTTTAATCATCAATATAGCCCTCTAAGTTCATGAAGCCCTATTGAATGGTTATTTCATGAAAAAGCCAAAACATAAAATATTTGAATTTCGCGGGCTACCCTGGCGCTTCCACCTTAAAGATATAAACTACTAGTTGAACCGTGCAACTTCGTCTGCATCACAATTTTCATTACTGCTCCGCTCCTATTGGTCTTAGCGTGATGATATTTAGCCTATAGCCTTCCTCGATAAATGGACTATCTAACACTAAAACAATTTTCCAAATTGGACCAGTAGTTCCTGAGATTAGCGCATTCAAGTAAACAAACAAACTCTTCAACATATTAGTATAGATATAGATATCTTGTATTCTGATACTAACTCAAACATCAGCCTATACACAACTAGGTACAGGTGTACTCACCCATAGCCTACAGTAGTTACATCCATATTTAACCAGTTTTGCTGTTTGAAAATAGATTAAACTACTACAAATACTTGGAACAGGTACACGAAAGTATTATTTTAAGACTCTATAGCATCGGTAAATACATAATTTACGTTGAATTTCCTTCACAAAACACTATTTAGAGCGACTGTCAGCTGACGATTTTACATGTACCCTATAAACCTTTAAAAAGCTTTTAATTGATCAATTACCTGATCTGTAGCCATCCTATCCGCCCTGTCAGGCTGTATATCAGCTCTACGAACGACTCTCCTTTGGAATCTATCCCTTTTCTTCAAAATATCGAGCACTCTAAATTCTTCTTCTTCCTCATCCTTTTTAAGAGCAGTGTCGGCTGTTGTTGAGTTCATGCGCCATAATTTAGCATTGTAAACTGTTGCCAAGCCATTAGGCTTGTAGTTTCTGATAAATAAACTCATTTTAATAACGTTTTAGTAAACATTCAATCGGAAATTAATTTTCCATTTTAAGGTTATATGTCACACAGATAATACAAAAACAAGGTGATAATGAAATGAATGAATGTTGTCTGTGGAATGAATAACGTTTCGTTGCACGTTCGAGCCGTCAGCGAGTGTTTAGTATTACTAGCTGAACTAGACATGTAAATGTACGAAAGTAGCGTGCGAAATGCTGAGCGAACCTGCACAATTCTTCTATCCAGTGCAGTTTCTAATGACATTACATGACCTACCTTTAGCTAGGTGTTTTCAAAGTTAGAAGTAAGTCCCGAAACCAAACACTCAACTACGCACAGGTTACTAGTGCTCTATGCAATCCAAGAAGGCTGGAAATCTGTCTAAACGTGCATGAGCAGATCAGCTCAACGTTTTGAATTCTAAAAGAATGTTGTTTTTAACAAACACCATTATATTAATACCACATGGGGAAATCAATACGTTTTGTTTCTTTCATAAATCCACGATTCCATATTTAGTCTAGTCAATGATAGGCTCTTAGTCCGCTCTGTTAGTTCATTCTATTACTAGTTTTCTTCTTATTTGTATATCAATCTATTACAGTCGAAAAAGGAACGCTAAATACAGTGCAACAGTTCAGCACTGCTTTGATATTACTGCAAACGTTATATGAATGAATTTGACTAAACGGAACGTTTCGTTCGGAGAGTTTGTCACCGACTACCCGACATACTTCCATATCCTAACTGTCAAACAGTAAACCTTAAAAATAGTTAGAACTATGGCGCTAGTGCATACGTCCAATTCAATGTGTCAAACAGAGAGGTCCGACTCATTCATGATTTTTTGTTATGCATCTACACTCGGTCTGGTTACTTCATGTGTTGGAAATTATTTCGCATTTTAGCTTTGTCGTGTATCGTCTACCGTACGAATTTTAACAGTTTTAGCTCAATTTTATTGTTAAAGTGCGTGTGGAATGTTTAAAGTGTAAAAATGGCGGATACATCCAGGAAAAGGTCGAGAAAGTCGAAATTGGTGCCTCGAGAGTGCTCCGTAGACGAAGATGATCTTGAATTGCAGGTAGGAAATACCACCATTTTGATCAAAAGTTTGCATGCGTAACAAAAACTTCCATGCCCAGTTTTGATTGACCTAATTGTTGTAGGCTTTTTTGTTGGAAAGGTTGTAAATAAAGAGCAAATTATGTCTATATCCATAGAAATTATTAATTGAGTAAATCATGACATTGTTTTGCAATATTTTTCTGTGGGTAGGTGAAAGTCATGCGCGAAAATCTACCTACGAAAAACTACTTTTTTCATTCATAGAAACTGTCATAATTCTTGCTGATGTTGCATTGAGCCACAATTATGCAATTCATTCAACTTTTTTAGGTAGGTATATAGAATTTAATTGGCGTTGTTTGAATTCTCGAATGAAAGCAGGTCAAATGCATAACCAAAATGCGAAGAAATAAAAGTTGGTAAAGCGTTGAAATAAATCGACATAACAACAAAAACCAAAGTAAATACAACAATAACGATTACTTAGCTAATTGAAGCATTAGTTTGAGCAGTAGTTTATTTGTTTATGTAAAAAGTCACATCAAGATTGGTTAACTTTATTTAACTACATAAACATAACCACATAATAACATATTACCTATTCTACTACATAATGGTACAGATTAATATCATGCATAACTAAAAAGTACGCGAATTTGAATAGTTTCAAAAGTATGTCAAGGAAATGTTTTCATTTCACACTTTATTTACTTACAAGCACATACCTAGAAAATATATATGTGTCGGATACAAGCTACCAATGAATATTTGCTTTCTATAAAACCAGTATGAAATCAGCCACTACCGGTGCAGACTGTACAGGACACGGCAACTACGGTTTCCTGTTATGGTGTGGTGTGCGTTTCTACAACAAAATGTGTTTACGTTTGTCCAGTCCCTAAAACTAACTCATCATTATGAACATTTCTTTTTCTCTTTTATTTGGGGTTGTTGATTAGTATGGTATTAGTAAGTAATGGTACTAGGAAGCTAGTAGTAATAGTGTTGATTAGAGTTCACCTCTAGCAGCCGGAGTGGAGCCATTGGCTCCACCTGTCGCCAATGATTGAAACAAAAATAAACCATAAGAACATAAAAATAAAGTTTTAAATCAGTGGCGTCGGTTAGAAACAATGGACTCCGGATGATAGTGGTTAATAACAACTTTGTGCTCCATCTCCAAACACGTCATTGCTTACCATCAGGTGAGGTAGTGGTCAAACACGTGCCTATCAATAGTATAAAAAAAAAGACGTGTGGCACTCGGAGACTGTCGCGGTAAAGCTATTGCATAGCATTTTTTATCAACTTGTGCAATTATAATTATAATATATTTATTTTATTTATGCAGTATTTTTTTTTTTCTTTGTTATTAATTCAAGTTACACTTTGAGCTAAAAAAAGTAAAAAGTAAAACTAAAAAGTATCACCGCTGTGCCAGTCGGAGTGGGGGGTGTTAGGTTTTTTTCGTTACGGAATTTCTGGATTCAGTCTCCAACTCTCCACGCTCAAGGCTCGCGATAGAAGCTATGCAATAGCTTAAAAACTTTGAACAACAATAACAAATGAAAATATTTTAAAACAATGTTATATCTATACTAATAAATAAAGCTAAAGAGTTTGTTTGTTTGCTTGAACGCGCTAATCTCAGGAACTACTGGTCTGATTTGAAAAATACTTCCAGTGTTAGATAGCCCATTTGTTGAAGAACGCTATAGGTCTGCTCTTATTGGTCTAATCATCACGCTTATACCAATAGAAGCAGAGCAGATGAAGTTGTGCGGGTCAACTAGTGAACTTATAATAAAATAACTAAAAAAATTTTCGTTTTAAAAATAAATATGCCAATTGCCAATTATGTTTTTAAAGTTGGTGCCAGATACATTTGGAATAAAAGTCGTCACTTGGTAGTTGTACATTGGAATACCCCGTCTACCGCAGTCAGGCTGACTGGTTACATAAGTCATCATCATCTGCCTAGCCTTTTCCCAACTATATTGGGGTTTGCTTCCAGTCAAACCGGATTCAGCTGAATACCAGTGTTTTACTTGGAGCATCAACATCTTGGCTAGACTGGAGTCAGATTTACTGTAACAACTGCAAAAGATCTAAAAATGACAGCCGGGACCAACAGCTTAACGTGCTTTCTGAGGCACGGAGGAAACTCGTTATGTTAAAATGGTCACCCATCCACAGACCAACCTTGGCAAGCGTTGCTTAACCTTAAAGATCGACCCGTGCGGCTGTTATTAACTAGCCACGAGCACCTCCTCACACACACAGTCACAGTGCCATTTTAATCTTCTTACAAAGTTGGCTAACCTTTAGGCGCAATAGGGAATATGCATGAAAAACATATTTATCATCGTATAGATGATAAATATGTTTTCATCTATCCTACAGTTTATCTACGAGGGTGGACTGAAAAGTTCGCGGCCTAACACATAAATACTTAAACTATTTTAATGTAACTGACCTCAAACGATTAGTTTACTCTCTGGTTGTCAAATTGTAAAATTCTATCGCAATAGAATTAACTGTATTTAAATTAGACTGAATTTTGTGAGTCTTTGTGCAAATATACAAAGCCTCGTAAAAATATACAAAAATATAATACTAACAGTGAAACAAAAATCAAAATTACTCTCATTTGTAATTAAATCATAAAAAGTGTAGTCTTTAAAGTAATTTGTAGTTACACAGTACGGAACCCTCGATGGGCGAGTCCGACTCGCACTTGGCCGGTTTTTTTAAATCTTCACTAGCTGATGCGGGGCTTCACCCGCGTGGTTGTTGGTTATCGCGACCAAAAAGTAATCAGTTACCAGACGACTTATTTTTTCCGCCCCCTCAACAAATATCATTACTTGACTAATCTAAAACTTTCCCCGAGAACCACTCTATCCATTGGCGAAAACAGCATGAAAATCGGTGCAGCAGTTTTTGAGTTTATCGCTAACAGACAGACAGACAGACGCGGCGAAGGACTTTGTTTTGTAATATATAGTGATAGTGATGTTTTCATGTTTGAGTGCACCCTCTTGCAAGTACTTGCTACCTTTAAATCTTCCAAAGGTTGACATGTGTTTGCAAAGGGGATGTTGGGTCTGAAAGTAAAATAATCTATCTATATATAAAAAGTGGTCCTTTTGAAATCCCATAAACTAGGGTATCAATGAGACCATGAAGATTATCTTTGCACTAGTTGGCCGGCGCAACTTCTTCGATAAATGGGCTATCTAACACTGAAATAATTTTTCAAATCGGACCAGTAGTTCCTGAGATTAGCGCGTTCAAGTAAACAAACAAACAAACAAACTCTTCAGCTTCTCTTTTGCATTGTATAATTTTTGTCATTATTTATTTCATAACGATTGTAATCATGATTTTTGTAAACTCTGATTTAAAAGAGTGTCCAAGGAGTTTCTTGCACGTTCCAAGGAGTATTGCACGTTCCAAGGAGTTTCTTGCACGTTCCAAGGAGTTTCTTGCACGTTCCGTAGGATCTACTCGACAGACTTGGCTATTCAAAAGTGCCTGTAACTGGTCTATTTTTTTTATTTATTGTTTTACTATAGATAGGCACGCGTTTGACCACTATCTCACCTGATGGTAAGCGATGATGTAGTCGAAGATGGAGCACGCTTGCCTAGAAATAACCTATTCACTCTTGACTTAAAGACTACCAGGTTGTAGCTATCAGGTAACACAGACTCCGGCAGGGAATTCCACTCCTTAGCTGTACGCATTATGAATGTGTTCCCAAAACGTTTTGTGCGTATGGGTGGAATATCCAACATGTACCGGTGGCGCATCGCCGTTCGTCTTGTGGTCCGATGATGGAACGGGCTTGGCGGAATTAAATTATGCCTTTCCGTCGCACATTCCCCAATTTTGGTATAAAGCAATTTGTATTTGTATACATATCTAAAAATCACTTGTCACATGAATTGCTTATCAAAACTCTTTCGTTTTCAAATTCCATACAAAATAATTCGACAAAGTTACGATTATTTGTGTGAAACATCATCATCATCTGCCTAGCCTTTTCCCAACTATATTGGGGTCGGCTTCCAGTCAAACCGGATTCAGCTGAATACCAGTGTTTCACGTGGAGCGACTGCCTACCAGACTTCCACAACCCATTAAATGGGTAACACTGTATTTCTTGGCAAGACTGGAGTCAGATTAACTGGCTTCTGAAAATCCGTAACGACTGCCAAAGATCTACAAATGACAGCCGGGACCAACGGCTATACGTGCTTTTCGAGGCACGGAGCAAACTCGCTTTGTTAAGATGGTCACCCATCAGAGACCAACCTCGGCAAGCGTTGCTTAACCTTTAAGATCGACCCGTGATTTGTGTGAAACATCGTTTCGTGAAATATGACAACTTAATATTTACTTAGTTTAGATATGAATGATTGATTTGATAGAAAAATATGATTACCCCATACTTTTCAATAAAACTTAGATACACTCATCAAGAGTCTATGGTAGGCGCCAGATGGAGGACGTGGTGAGCGCTTTATTCCCCTCGCGAGAGGAGCATACTCCCCCGCCTATGGCTCCGCCACCTGCGGTGCCCGATGCGGACTGCACCGATGACGACGATGACGATGCCCCTGAGGTGACTGAGGTAGACCTGAGAGTGGCGGTTAATAGGCTGAAGGCCAAAAATACCGCCCCAGGACCCGACGGCTTACCTGGAAAAGCTTGGCCTTGGAGGCTCTTGGGCCTCGACTAAGAGGGTTCCTAAGCGCATGCTTGGAGAGGGGCCAGTTCCCACTTCGTTGGAAGACGGGGAAACTGGTCCTCATTAAGAAGCCGGGGCGCCCCGCGGACTCTCCGTCCGCATACCGGCCCATCGTGCTGCTCGATGAGGTGGGCAAGCTCTTTGAAAGAGTAATTGCAAACCGCCTCGTCGAGCACCTAGTGAGGGTGGGGCCGGATCTGGCGGAAAACCAGTTCGGTTTCCGCACGGGACGCTCGACGGTGGACGCCATCATGCGCGTGAGAGCCCTCTCGACGGGGGACGCGGTTTCCCGGGGCGGGGTCGTCTTGGCTGTGTCTCTAGACATCGCCAATGCCTTTAACACCCTGCCTTGGAGTTGCATCAGGGAGGCACTTCGGTATCACCGGGTGCCGAACTACCTCCGTCGCGTAGTTGAGGCTTACTTGACGGACAGAGCCGTCATCTACCCCGGTCACCTGGGAGAGTGGAACCGGCGAGAGATGTCGTGCGGTGTTCCACAGGGTTCCGTTCTGGGGCCGCATCTGTGGGACATCGGCTACGATTGGGTGCTGCGCGCCGACCTCCCTGGCGGCGTCAACGTTGTCAGCTATGCTGACGATACGCTGGTCCTGGCGCAGGGGAGGTCGCACCAGGCGGCGACCGACGCTATGACACGCGGGGTTGCGATAGTCGTTGAGAGGATCCGGCAGTTGGGTCTCGAGGTGGCCTTGCACAAGTCCGAAGCCATGTGCTTCCATGGTTCTCGGAACAGGCCACCATCGGGATCTCAAATAACGGTGGGAGGAGTTCACATTGGCGTCGGGTCGACGATGACGTATCTAGGTCTCGTCCTTGACAGCCGATGGAACTTCGTCGAACACTTCCGACGTTTGGCTCCCAGACTGGGACGAGCCGGGGCTGCCTTCAAGCGGCTTCTGCCCAATCTAGGGGGTCCAAATGCCTCCTGCCGGAAGCTTTACGCGGGGGTCGTGCGGTCCATGGCCCTTTATGGGGCGCCAGTATGGGCGCCTACTTTGAGGAAGCGACCTGCCCGTTACCTCAACGCGTCTCAGAGGGTCATGGCCATCCGGCTGGCCCGGGGATACCGCACGGTCTCTGGCGAGGCGGCGAGCCTCCTTGCCGGACTGCCGCCATGGGATCTGGAGGCGAGAGCCCTCGCGCACATTTACGAGTGGCGCGTGGAGGCGCAACGCCGGGGCGAGACACCTCTGCCGCGGCAAATCGCAGCAAGGCGGACGGAGCTCCGGCAGGACCTCATGGCGGTATGGAGACAGCGACTGTCGCAACCCAGCGCTGGGCACGCAACAATCCAGGCGATAAGTCCCCTCTTTGAGGAGTGGCTGGAGCGGCGCCACGGCGTCCTCACCTTCCGCCTGACACAGGTACTCACCGGACACGGTTGTTTCGGGAGATACCTGTTTCGGATTCGGCGGGAGGACGCGCCCGGGTGTCATCACTGCGAGGATCGCCCGGAGGACACGGTGGAGCATACGGTGGAGGTCTGCCCTGCTTGGGCGGAGCACCGCCGGGTCCTCGTCGAGGCGATCGGCGGCGGCGACCTCTCGCGACCGGCCTTGGTTCAATCTTTGGTCCGGAGCGAGGAGGCATGGGAAGCGATCACCTCCTTCTGCGAAGCAGTAATGCTAGCAAAGGAGGAGGCCGAACGTGTGAGAGAGAGGGAAACCTCACGTCCCAGTCGCCGCAACAGAAGAAGACGCCCCAGGCGTCGGGAGTCGCAGGACGATTCCCGGCCGCCGTAGGCGCGGGCCTGCGGACGGCGAGCAGTGGGTGGCTCGCCGTCTGATCAGAACTAGGCCCGGGTCGGCAGCGCGCTGCGATCCCAGCGCGCCTCAAAGAGATGTCAGCGTGGAAGACGGGGCCCGCTAGGGCAGGTGCCTGCTGGGGCTGCGGAATCCGTTCGAAAGAGGTGCCGTAGCCTTGGAACAGAAAGGGCACCAGGAGGAACACGGATGGGTTTTAGTCAGTAAGAGTCTGACACTCCCTCTTGCTTCACCCAGAGCGGGAGGAGTCATTTGATGATTTCCCATCCTTAAAAAAAAAAAAAAAAATGGTAGGCGCCAGATAGATGTGGAATAACGGTCCCCACAACGGTAATCCCCATGCAATTATTTACTTCAAGTTATATCAAAAACAGAAATCCTTACTTAATCTTATCTATACTCTATATTAATGAAAATTGTGACGCAGACGAAGTTGCGCGGGTCAACTAGTTTATTACTAGTTGACCCGCGCAACTTCGTCTGTGTCACAATTTTCATTACTGCTCCGCTCCTATTGGTCTTAGCGTGATGATATTATTCGGGATCGCCCGAACTCCGTAAAAGAAACAAGATAGTAAAGGAAACAAGATAGCAAGTGGAGGCGACGGCGGCGGCGAGGATCTGATGCGGGAGCTGGCTAGTCAATCGGGCAGAGGTTCGCCTTTTCTTGTTAGGCTGCTGGAACTCGAGTACGCTGCGAACTATGCCCGTACCTATTTTATATTATTCTGTTTTGGCTGGCCAGCGGACCCTTCCTCACCCCCGCTATCACATATTTATTAAATTCAGTGTAAATACATGCCATGAGCTGGCGCGTCTCTTATTATCTAATACCTAAACCTAATACCTAACTAATGACATATAGTTCTTACCTCTGCGACGTCCCATTACGCTATGGCGTGAGGATAAAGCGGCGCGCATATTTAAATGGCCTCTCCCCCCGCCTCACCACTATAAAACCGTACGGCACCGCCGCAGGCCTGTTTATTGCTATTGCGGGCGTCGCAGAGATAAGGTGAGGAAAAAACAGGTGGTAATCATCATTTAATTACATAACCTACCTATTTACATAACTGTTATCTTTTATAAACTTATTTCTAATTAGACAGTTTCCTAAAAACATTGTTTACTTAGTAATTTGGGGTTCTAAGTGATTTATTTTGCATACTACACGATTATTCTAATAAGACATACTCCAATACATTATTCTAATTACTAATTAACAATTCTTATTAGACATAATCTTCACACATTGAATAAGAACATTTTACAACAACTATTTTACAATAAACTCGTAGGAATCGCGTTATGCTATTTGACGCTCGGTAGCTTGCGGTCAGTTGCGGTCCTCACTACTTGAGCCTAGGTGTGAGTTGACCTCAGGGCGTCGTGCACATTCTCCCGCCGTCGCCACGCTGCGACTCCGTTGGTAGCACGACGATCTTCCTGGTGGGGCGGCGCAGAACGTGGCCGCTGCTGGTGGTGACGTCCACTACTCGTACTTCTCCGTCGGCGCCTGGATACAGCTGGCTTACTCGTCCGCGGGGCCAGATGTTGCGCGGCAGGTTGCTGTCGCAGATGATGACTAGGTCTCCGACCTTGGGCTGGACTCCTGTGCTGGTGGGCTCCCGCCGGTGTTGCAGTAGGGGCAGGTACTCCTTGACCCATCTTCGCCAGAAGACGTCCGCAAGGACTTGTGCTCTCTTCCATTGCTGGCGGGCTGTCACGTCCTTGCCCTCGAAGTGACCTGGCACTGGTACGTGGGAGTTGGGTCCGATGAGTATGTGGTTCGGTGTCAGGGCCTCAGGTTCTGATGGGTCGACTGAGACGTGGGTGAGAGGTCGAGAGTTTACTGTGTTCTCAACCTCTGTCAGTAGGGTCACCAGCGTCTCATCACTCGGGTACCGCTCGTTCAGGGTGATCTTCAGGGCTTCTTTCACCGACCGCACCATGCGCTCCCATGTGCCTCCCATGAATGGGGCCGACGGGGGATGTACTTCCACACGATGTGATGGCACGTCGTCTCATGCTGAAGAGCTTCCAGCGCTGCCTCGCCGAGCTCCTTGTCTGCCGCTTTGAAGCACGTAGCGTTGTCGCTCCACAACTCTTTGGGGCAGCCTCTTCTCGCCATAAATCTTCTTAGCGCCGATATTGCCGAGTCAGCGCTCAACGAATGTACGACTTCTATGTGTATCGCTCGTGACGTCATACATGTGAAGAGAGCGCCATACCTCTTCTCTCGGTGGCGCGCGACCGTGACTTCTATGGGGCCGAAATAATCAAGTCCCGTGAATGTGAAGGGACGAGTATGGTGGGCGAGACGGGCTGGTGGTAGGTCGCCTGTTGATGGGCAAGCTGGCTTCACCTTTCGTATGCGGCATTGTAGGCAACTTTTTATCACATCTCGTACAGCTGGTCGTATCTTCGATATCCACAATCGTTGTCGTAACTCATTTACGACCATTTCCACGCCGCCATGATGTAGTCTTTCATGTACATAAGCTATGTACAACTTAGTGTACTCTTGTTTACCGTCTAATATAGGTGGGTTGGACGTATCTTCACTTATCTCATGCGCTGCGGTTACTCTTCCTCGCAAACGTACTGTGCCTGCCGCGTCGAGGTACACGCTGAGGTGACTTAAGCGATCGTAACTATTTGGCGCGCTTTTCTTCTTTATTCGGTCGATCTCGGCGCTGTAGCTCTCTCGCTGGCTGGCTCGAATCCACATATGTTCCGCTTGAAGTAGGTATGAAGTAGGTATTTCTATATAGCGACGTGTAGAGTTAGGTATTTCCTTATTTTCTTGCGTGAACATTTCTTTGATGTCTCCGCTGACGGCGTATGCGTGCTGCCTGAACCTCATGATGACACCTGGGAGTGACTGGAATAGGTCTGGCCCCGAATGTAGCATGTCATTGAGGGACATGCCGGCTGCTCTTGCTGATGCGTCATGGACCAGGCGAGGCGGCTTGTGGGGCTTCGCTGGGTTGATGACGGGAAAGTGGGGCAGGTACCAGGTCTTCCCTGCTGGTGCTGGTGTTGGCGCCTTCTCTGCATAGCCTGACTGGAATAAGTTATCTATTCTCTCTTCATACTTCTTTTTTAAGTCTTCATCCTTGTCTAATCTCTTCTCTAGTGAATGAAGACGTCGTTCAGCTTCTTGATAGTTGTTAGGTATTGCGAGCTCCTTCTCTTTCCACAGCAAGCCGGTTTCAAATCGCCCTTCTGGTAGTCTTCTGCTGGTTTCTTCGAGGATCTGGAGGGCCTTCTGGTCAGGATCTTCTCTGGGTCTTCTTGGTTCGATGCATAGTGACTCGAGCTTGAAGTGATTCTTAACCAAATCTTCTAATGATCGTTCCTCTTCTTTTTGTTGAAGTCTGCCGCAGAACGCTACCTTAGCTGTGAGTGAGCTATGGCAGCCATGAAGAACCCAGCCGAGTTGTGTGAGTGAGGCGACTGGTTGGTTACGACGACCGGTGCGGAGCTTTCTTGACACGATGAGATGCCAGTTGTCTTGTCCGATTAACAACTTAGGCGAGGCTCGTTCATATGTTATCTGATCTCTAATGTCGATCAGATGTTCGCAATCTTCAATGTGGCGATCTTGCACTGTTTCTGGCGTGAAGCTAAGTCGGTTGACAGTACGCGCGGCTTCTATCTCGTACTCTTCGTCTGCGTACTTTCCCCTGATGCTGAGACCGACGACCTTGCTGTTGTCGTGCTTCATCTCATTGCCGACTCCTTGGATCCACATGGTGCTGCCGGGTCCATCAGCCCCAATGACGTCTGCTATCGAGGCGTCCAGCAGCGTGACTGTGCTTCCTTCATCCAGCAGCGCGTAGGTTTCAATGCTGGAGTGCGGCCCTTTCAGTATTACGGGCGCTATTTTCAAGAACGCGCGTCTATGGCCACCTGGTTGCGCTGCTGATGTGACTTCTACTGCTGGCGCGGCTGTCTCTCTCTTCTCGGAGTCGTCACTGGAGCTGCTTGGTTCCTTTTCGTGATGCAGCAGCTTGTGATGCTTCATTGTGCACCCATGTCTTCCACACGGCGGCGCCCTGCAGAGGAATCTTCGATGGCGACTTCGGAGACAGCGGTAGCAGATGTTGCTCTTCTTGGCTACCTCCCATCTTGTATTCGTGTCGAGAGCGATGAAGTGTTTGCAGTCGGTGAGCTTGTGTTCTTGCTTGCATTGCGGGCACAGGTCGTCTGATGTCATCTTCTTCCCCATAGGCATAGCGAATGTGCGCTCCACCTTCTTCTGTCTTCTGTCCCTCCCCCAGTTTTCATCAGCAACTGACTCGGGTAGGGCGTAGGCGCCGCACTTGTCCGCTTCTTCGTTTAGAAATGTGGACATTTTCTTTAGTTCTGGGGCATCTTCTCTCTTCGTAGCTGCATAATCGTACCACTTGTTCTTCAGGATAGGAGTGAGCTTCTCAATAACTGTTCGCGCCATCTCAGGACTGTGTAGGTATTGAGGTTTCTTCAGTGCTTCGATGGTGCCGACTATGTTCGCTATTCGCCCAGCGAAGATGCACAGGTCTCGGGGGTTGTCAGTGACCTTGCTCAGTGACTTCAGCTTCTCCATTTCGACGTGAATGAGTGCTTCTGGTCTCCCAAATCTTCTTTCTAGAGCTTCTACGATCGCTCTTGGGTCGGGTTGACTTAGTAATAGGCAACCGACAGCTTCTTTTGCAGTTCCACGTAGACTCCGACGTATCCGCGCTATATTCTCGTTGCGTGTGAAGTACATGAACGTCTCCTCAAATGCAGCCTTGAAACCAAGCCATTCGGCGCTAGCCCCATTGTAAAGTGGAAGCTCTTGTATGTACTTAGGCGGTTCCCTCGTGCTTCGTACCGCTTGTGAGAGTGCGGCGGCCAAGGTGGACACGTCTATCAGTGGCTGGCTGGTCACAGGCGTATCTTCTTTTTTCTTCTTAGATTCGACGTCTTCTTCTTTATTTTTCCTGACTTCTTTGCTTGCTGAGTGTGTCTGGTCCGCGTTGGGTTCTTGGAGCCACGTACTGATGCGTACGGAGGCCAAGTCATCTTCTATTTCTTCTTCTTCTTCTTCTTCTTCTTCGTCAGAGGCATCTGCTTCTGCTTGCAACCGTTGAATACGTAACTGTTGCATTTCTGTTTCTGCTTGAATCTTCGCTTGTTTCAGCTTCAGCTCGGCCAGACGCTCTTTCGCCTCTAGCTCCGCGAGGAGTTTCTTGCGTGAGGCTACGGAGCGACTGGAACGGGCGTCAGCAGGCTTGAGGGTTCGCTGCGAGGTCTTATCTTGATGGGACGCGGCGCTGATACCCTCGGTTCCTGATGACGTCGTTGCCTCGGTGCCCGTCGAATCACTGGTTCCGCTTCTGGTGCCCGACGTGTCGGTAGCGGTGTTCGACGTGCTGGTGGTAGCTGTGTTCCCTCTTGAATTCTCTTCTGCAGGCTTGACGACGCCCAGCTCGTCCTGCCGGCGCTTGGTCTGCTCTCCATCTTTGCTTCGTGTCAGCACCATCTTCTTTGGTCTGGAACAGCGATCCGGCTTGCGAAGGACCAATAATATTCGGGATCGCCCGAACTCCGTAAAAGAAACAAGATAGTAAAGGAAACAAGATAGCAAGTGGAGGCGACGGCGGCGGCGAGGATCTGATGCGGGAGCTGGCTAGTCAATCGGGCAGAGGTTCGCCTTTTCTTGTTAGGCTGCTGGAACTCGAGTACGCTGCGAACTATGCCCGTACCTATTTTATATTATTCTGTTTTGGCTGGCCAGCGGACCCTTCCTCACCCCCGCTATCACATATTTATTAAATTCAGTGTAAATACATGCCATGAGCTGGCGCGTCTCTTATTATCTAATACCTAAACCTAATACCTAACTAATGACATATAGTTCTTACCTCTGCGACGTCCCATTACGCTATGGCGTGAGGATAAAGCGGCGCGCATATTTAAATGGCCTCTCCCCCCGCCTCACCACTATAAAACCGTACGGCACCGCCGCAGGCCTGTTTATTGCTATTGCGGGCGTCGCAGAGATAAGGTGAGGAAAAAACAGGTGGTAATCATCATTTAATTACATAACCTACCTATTTACATAACTGTTATCTTTTATAAACTTATTTCTAATTAGACAGTTTCCTAAAAACATTGTTTACTTAGTAATTTGGGGTTCTAAGTGATTTATTTTGCATACTACACGATTATTCTAATAAGACATACTCCAATACATTATTCTAATTACTAATTAACAATTCTTATTAGACATAATCTTCACACATTGAATAAGAACATTTTACAACAACTATTTTACAATAAACTCGTAGGAATCGCGTTATGCTATTTGACGCTCGGTAGCTTGCGGTCAGTTGCGGTCCTCACTACTTGAGCCTAGGTGTGAGTTGACCTCAGGGCGTCGTGCACAGATATGAAAGAATTTTTCTAATAGGACCTCAGATTAGCGCGTTCAAGCAAACAAACAAACTCTTCAGCTCTATACATTAGTAACTCTGTCTGTCACGCGCATAGATATAAGAATATTTCTATGGTCAAAACTTTCACGTCAAAACTACTGAACCGATGAAATTTGGTGCTTTAAGTCAAGAGTAAATAGGTTACTTCTAGGAAAGCGTGCTCCATCTTCGACCACATCATCGCTTACCATCAGGTGAGATAGTGGTCAAGCGCGTGCCTATTAATAGTAAAAAAAAAAAAAAATAGAGCCTGAGAAAGGACATAGGCTTTTTATCGCGGGAGTATGTTCCCTAGGGGGGGAACATACTCCCGCGATAAAAAGCCCTAGGGGAGGAGCTCGTGGCTAGATAATAACAGCCGCACGGGTCGATCTTTAAGGTTAAGCAACGCTTGCCAAGGTTGGTCTGTGGATGGGTGACCATCTTAACATACCGAGTTTCCTCCGTGCCTCGGAAAGCACGTTAAGCCGTTGGTCCCGGCTGTCATTTGTAGATCTTTGGCAGTCGTTACGGACGTTATCATTTAGCCACGAGCTCCTCATCGTGTAACAGAAAAAAACGCAATACCTCTTATGGGGTCATCATTATGAACAATGTTTACTAACGGACCGACCCCGAAATCGCGAAAAAAATATCGACGGTACCGTACATAAATGTGTGCATAACTCGTCAAAATAAAAATGTAGGTACTGAATAGCTGAATTCTTTCTCGTGATATCAGTGTTGATCCCGTAATGATGCCAGATACCAGCTTGATGCCCTTGAGTCAATTGAGAAACGAGCCAAGAGGATCATCGGCAATGAGAGGCTCGTCGCGTCGAAGCTCCAAAGTCTTGAACATCGACGACGAGTTGCTAGCCTGTCGGTTTTTTACCGGTTGCATTTTGGGGAATGTGCGACGGAATTGCATAATTTAATTCCGCCAAGCCCGTTCCATCATCGGACCACAAGACGAACGGCGATGCGCCACCGGTATATGGTGGACATCCCACCCATACGCACAAAACGTTTTGGGAACACATTCATAGTGCGTACAGCTAAGGAGTGGAATTCCCTGCCGGAGTCTGTGTTTCCTGATAGCTACAACCTGGGAGTCTTTAAATCAAGAGTGAATAGGTTATTTCTAGGCAAGCGTGCTCCATCTTCGACCACATCCTCGCTTACCATCAGGTGAGATAGTGGTCAAACGCGTGCCTATCAATAGTAAAAAAAAAAAAAAAAAAATGAACGCAATACCAACAAAACACACACACTACACTTTTCAATCTAAACGTTTGCATCTTTACATTTCCAGATTCCGAAATCAAAAATAACAAGAAGCACGAAACAGACACCAGTTAACGTAGTAAAACCGGAACCGTCTGCTTCAAAACCGGATTCAACCGCATCAATACCAGACCCAGACACTTCTAAACCAGGAGAATTATATGATACAAGTATACTTAAAAAAATCAACGCGTCAGCTAAGGAAAACACTGAAGCTAATGAAACGTTACATAGAAAATTCGAAATAGACATTGAAGTTGAATCCTGCGATGACCAAGACGATATTGATGAGAAACGTGATCAAAAGTCTCCTCCAAAAAAAGTCGTAAACTCACTCTTGGTAAAAGATGCGATTCCGACATCTATACCTTTAACCTTAGAGTTCATTCTCGAAGCAACTGACAATCTGAACGCATCAGTTAACTTAGCTGATAAAATATTAAACGTATACGTGAGAAACACGATAGGCTACGAGCAAAGACGAAAATTGTTACCGAGCTGGCAAGAGAATCAGATACAAGCCTCTCTAGACAAATGGCGAACTTGGCAGTCGCGTAGTTTCCATAGAGAAGATCCTTTATTTTACAAATGTTACATATGTACAAAATCATATTGGTACTTATCAGAATTCCGCGAGCACTTGTCTTCAAACCACCCAAATGATGAATATATCACTATCTCCCTGGAAAAGTACGAATTGCATGAAGCGAATTTGATAGCCTATTACCAAAGACTGGTTGTCATCAAAGATATATACACGCCAGGGCTTTGTTACCGCTGTGGTAGAGATTATTCCGCTCATGAAATATCCTCAAGATTCCAGGAGAAATTTTACAAGCAAGAAGGTTGCTCGAAGCACTTTACAAGCTGTACCGGCTTGAGAGACCATTATCCATCGTGTACCGTTTGTAACGTACAAAAGAAACCTTTCAAATGCTTTATCTGTAAGTCGAGATTTGATTCTAATGAAGAACTGCTTGGTCATCTTGTATTGTCTCATTCTGTCCGGTCTGACGTGCCTATAATGACCCGCTACGACAGTTGCAAGGTTTGTGGGGAGCGGTATGAATGTAAACATCTGCACTACTGTGTGGATAAAGTTTTAGGTCCTCATTTCGAATGCCCACACTGCTTAATAAGCTTCACAAATGCGATGACATTAGAATCGCATATGAAAACTGTACAAAAACCTTTTAAATGTGAGATATGTGGAGATGTGATGCCGTTTGACTGTATGAAGTTCGACCATATGTTGCTGCACACTGATAATTTTATGGTAGTCAGGAAATGCATGATTTGCGACGAGCTAAACGTTTTTGTGAGCAACGAGGAGGCAAAAGCTCATTGGACAGTGGAACATAAGGTTATGGATTTCAGGCGGCAGATCTATTTTCCAAAAGTGAGTATTTTTTTATCATAGTCTATTTTATATACCATACAATGTTCTAGGTTTATGGGGGAAAGGGCTCGGGAACAAACAGTACATTGCAATATATTTTTAGGGTTCCGTAGTCAACTAGGAACCCTTATAGTTTCGCCATGTCTGTCTGTCCGCGGTTTAGCTGAGATGCTTAGCACACGTAAAATGGCGATGTTTTTTTATATTGTCTATCCCTTGATGTATGGATAAGGTCATTTAAAATATTGAGGGTGTACGAAAACCATTTTTCCACCCATGGATCCGTTTGCGAAATATTATTAAGCCGTCCGGGGAGCGTATTGCCATAATGTATACTAGCACAGACAGGGGTTGCTCTGTAATCGCACGCAATATGCTCTTGCATACTGCATATCAGTACAGAGACAGACTGAAATAAAATACACTTTGCTCTAATACGTGAGAGCAAAACACATACGAGTACAGACAATTTGGCTGCCGTGGTATGTACAATGGCATGCTTCAGTGTGAGCAAACTACATGCGAGTGCAGAGCCCTCGATACAAAAGAAGGAAACGTTTTTCTACTTCTAAATAATTTCCCATTTCCATTATATTTAAGAATGTTATTTACATAATATATACCTAGGCTTATACGTTTTATATAGAGAATAAAACGTTTAAACCTAGTTTTTAATTATGTTGATAAACATACTTAAATAGCATAGAGATCGGAAAATCTTTAGAAGAAGAAAAATGTTGTATCCTTTTCTATGGAGGGGGTCGCACGAAGCTTCCCTCAGAGAATATAATAATAATAAATAAATAAATAAATAAATGTTTTTATTTCAAATAGATTGTACAGTTCCACTTACAGACTAATAATATCATCTGTTAAAAGTTATATAACTCAAATTTGTAAGTAGTATATGGAACTCTGGTACCCAAGGTAAGATTGAACTTGTGTTATGGGTACCAGTGCTCTCTCATGATTTGCACAGAGTTACATGAATTATTAGATGGAGGACGTGGTTTTAGTGGGACAACACATTAAATTGAAGAAAATCAAAGATAAAACAATATAAAAAATAAAATAAAAAATAAAAGCCTCAGCATGACATGTATGACTATGTTATGTATGTATGTTTTTGTGTGTGTGTGACTGTATAAACACGTACAACATAGTTATGTTCAATATTGTTACGTAGTACACTGCAACATATAATTAAAGTCTTATGACCCCACGTACCCTACAATACAAACAATCTCACGGTCACATTTTGCTTTAGACATATGCGAACAAACCGTATACTTATACAGACTGGTCTGTAGTCATACGTAGTTTGCTTTAAAAATATGCAAGCAAACTGTATACTTATACAGATTGGTCTGTAGTCATACGTAGTTTGCCTTAGAGTATTTGTTATTTTTAAGAGCACAAAGTGATCGAGTACAGACTATGGGTGTCTGTACTGATATACACAATGGCAATACGCGTCCGGGGACGCTCTTTTTTATATTAAGGAATGGGCTTGCTCTTAACCACAATCACGCCTGATAGAAAGCGATAGATGAGGTCTATGATGGAGCGAGCGTGCCCAGAAGATGCCTGTTCACTCTTGATTTGAAGGCAGACGGGTTATACATATGTGGACGGGTACACAGATGCTGGCAGAGAGTTCCACACTTTAGCTGTGCGTATAATAAATGTGGAAGAGAAGCGCTGGGTACGACTAGTCGGGATATCGACCAAGTACAGATGGTACCCTGCTTGAAATTGCGAAAAAAAAACGACTGCCCATATATATATGTGCGCAGAACGCGACAAAATCTACTGAACAGCTGTTTTTTTTCCGATTTCGGTTTTGTTCCTTAAGTTGTTCATAATGTTGAGTACAGTGACCCCTTAAGAGGTATTTCGTTTATTCTGTTCCACATTGTATACAAAACTAGCTGACCCGCGCGGCTTCGCTCCCGTCATCTGGCTACTCTACCTACCCTACGGGATAAACAGTATCTTATGTCCGTCTCCTGGCTCTAAGCTACCTACCCACCAATTTTCAGCCTTATCGGTACAGCCGTTCTTGAGTTATAAATAGTGTAACTAACACGACTTTCTTTTATATATATAGATGTAAAAGCAAATCCATGATAGGCTTAACAATTTGGAGAAGTCGGCAATAGGGTAGTTAATTAAAAAATCCAATAGATTTCCAAAAAATATAGGATATGTATTTTTTCTTATTTCAATTTAGTGAACAATAAATGAAGACAATACAGCGCTTTGAATAATCGTGTGACGTCACTTTCCGATGCACTTTTTACCGGTTAGTGACATCACAAGCCCCCTCTCCTGATCTTTGATGCGTTTTGTCTCCGTCAATCATGATTGATTTGATAAAACAAATACGTATCCAATCTAAATAGAATCATGTTTTTTTTACTCAAAAAACATTCCTTTTGTGACGTGCAACTACGGAACCCTACTCTGCGCGTGGCCCGACACGCATTGACAAATTTTCTTTACCATTTTCTACTACATTCCAGGTGTTCGTACCATGGTCCTGCATATATCATAGATTAGCAGAAATGGAATTGAAAGAACAGGAGTCATTACTGGAAGCTCAAGAATCGGTATCAGAAGTTCAAGACCAGCAATCGGGGTCAGAAGAAGAACATGTATTTAAAGAAGAACAAGAATCGGATATAGACGTAAAAGAATCGTTAGTGGACATTGAAGAAGAATCTATTTCAGCATCTCTACGGAAATCATTACAAGAACGATTAGATTCTGCAACGAGAGAATTTACAATGAACAGAGTTGTAGTAAAAGGTAAGTTTATATTTTTAGGGTTCCGTAGCCATTTGGCAAAAAAATGGAACCCTTATGGATTCGTCATGTCTGTCTGTCCATTCGTCCGTATGTCACAGCCACTTTTCTCCGAAACTATAAGTACTATACTGTTGAAAATTGTTAAAAAGATGTATTCTGTGTACCGCATTAAGATTTTTACACAATAAGAGAAAAATAAACAATATTTTTTTGGGGTTCCCCATAAGTACTTAGAACTGAAACTAAAATTTTTTTGTTTCATCAAACCCAGACGTGTGGGGTATCTAAGGATAGGTCTTCAAAAATCATATTGAGGTTTCTAATATCATTTTTTTCTAAATTGAATAGAGAGAGACACTTCCAAAGTGGTAAAATGTGTCGCTGTAACTTCTAAAATAAGAGAATGGTAAAACTAAAAAAAATATATGATGTACCTACATTATCATGCAAACTTCCACCGACAAATGGTTTGAACGAGATCTAGTTAGTAGTTTTTTTTTTTAATACGTCATAAATCGGAAACCTTTCATTCAATCAACACAAATATTAAAAAAATAAGGTATATGGTACGGAACCGGTTTTTAAAGGTTCCGAACATCCGTAAGAAACGGGGATCACTCGGATGTCTGTCTGTCCGTCTGTCACAGCCAGTTTTCTCCGTATCTATAATATATATCTAATACATTTTAAGTATGGGGGTGACTTTTGGGAGCCAAACTAGAAAATTGGCTCTAAAACTATAGTAATATCTTTTATTAGTTAACCCGCGCAACTTCGTCTGCGTCACAATTTTCATTACTGCTCCGCTCCTATTGGTCTTAGCGTGATGATATAGAGCCTATAGCCTTCCTCGATAAATGGGCTATCTAACACTGAAATAATTTTTCAAATCGGACTAGTAGTTCCTGAGATTACCGCGTCCAAGCAAACAAACAAACTCTTCAGCTTTATATATTAGTTAGTATAGATGCGCGCAACAAACGAGTGGAACTCTCTGCCTGGTGTTTCCGAACGCTTACATCCCTAATCTCTTCAAAGTTAGAGTGAACAGGCTTCTTCTGGGTAAGCTCGCTCCATCGTAGACTTTGTCTCTGTCATCTCTGACATAGACTAGAGTCAAGAGCAAACCAAACCAAACCCAAAAAAAACCGGCCAAGTGCAAGTCGGATTCTCTCCAAAGAGTTCCGTACCATAAACCGTAAAAAAAAACACGTTTCTAAAGTGAGAGCTCCCTTATTTTTTTATTGTTTGTTGTTATAGTGGCAATAGAAATACATACTGAAATTTTCAACTGTCCACTTATTACGGTTCTTCAGATACAGTCCGCTGACAGACAGACGGACGGCCGGACGAACAGCAGAGGCTTAGTAATAGGGTTCCCGGTTCCATTCGGGCACGGAATCCTTAAAACCAACATGAAGTTTTCATATCTCATCATCTGCCTAGCCTTTTCCCAACTATATTGGGGTCGGATTCCAGTCAAGCCAGATTCAGCTGAATACCAGTGTTTTACGTGGAGCGGCTGCCTACCAGACCTCCAAAACCCATTAACTGGGTAACACGGTACTTCTTGGTAAGACTGGAGTCAGATTTACTGACTTCTGACAATCCGTAACGACTGCCAAAAATCTGCAAATGACAGTCGGGACCAACGGCTTAACGTGCTTTCCGAGGCACGGAGGAAACTCGTTATGTTAAGATGGTCACCCATCCACAGACCAACCTTGGCAAGCGTTGCTTAACCTTAAAGATCGACCCGTGCGGCTTTTATTATTTAGTCACGAGCTCTTCTGGTAACCACCCTCAAATAACACCTATTTTACCATTTTCAGAAGAGCCAGAAGAATTATGTAGCCCCAGACTTGTAATCAAAGAAGAGCCGTTAGATGAAGTTGACAACAAAAGGTTTGAACAGGAAAACCAACCAGACAGCTTTAAAAACCAACCGAAAAGCTTTGAAAACCAACCGGACAGCTTTGAAAACCAAATCACGGTTAAACAAGAAGTTGAAGAAGAAGATGAAGATGAGTATGAAGAAGATCTTATTAAACTCAACTTCAATATAGAAGACTATGTGGTGAAAGAAGAACCAATTGAATTAGACAGCGAAGTTGCAGTTGGTAGACAAGATTCAGATACAGAAGAATCACCAATAAAAGATTCCATGCTAGAACCGGAGATTGTTATCACGAGAGAGCATAGAAAGTCCAAAAAGCTGTACCAATGTTCTACGTGTGGATTTCAGGCAAAGCATAGAGAATACAGAAATCATATAGAATACGAATGTACTAGAAACCCCAAAAATAAATTTAAAAGTTATAAGTGTACTAAATGTGACATAGAATTTTGCACAATGAAAAAATTCTTGACTCATTTTGACAAACATGGGTATACCCCGTTATCTTGCCCAGAATGTTTGAAACAGTTCAAAACTTTCTGTTCTCTTAGACAGCATCTACAAACTCATATAAAGAAGAATTACGTCAGAGTCAAATTGATAACTCACGCTGGAGATGAAACGGCCAAACCGGATTTTCAATGTAGGAAGTGCCCGCAGAAGGTAGATTCGAGGGAATTTTTTGAGCATTTCGAGACGCATATTAAACCGAAACCTTGTCATCCTGTTAAGGTTATTTCTGGACCGAATCCATGGGCGAAACAAGAAGTGCATGGGCAACTGCACGAGACTATTATAAAAGAATGTATTGGTGAGTATTTTATGTCCTATCAATCATCAAATCAAGAAAGGTAGTTAATATAAGGTTCACTTTGAACTTAACATAATGAAAATTGTGCTATTATGCACCAAGGGGATAAAGCAGTGATTTATGTCTCGGGCGTCATATTGAATCCCGATGTTAATGAAGGATTCGAAGGCACTCCCATGCAGCGACAGATTCAAGCTAGCCCAAGGCAAAGATAAAGTTGTCTATGAGAAGCATGCTCTACTTTTCACATTTACTACGAGGAAAGGTTTATACGCAAAATGTCAGATACGCAAAATGCCAGACACGTATATTGTCGGAAATCGCAAAATGCCAGATGCAAGTCAGGAACGTAGAATGCAAGATACGCAAAAAGTCAGGAACTCAGAATGGAAGATACGCAAAAAGTCAGTTACGCAAAATGTCAGAAAGAGATCAAATTTTTCATATTATTACTTTTCGTTTTCTTTAGTTTGATTGAAGTTTGTTTGTATTACCAACTGAATATTGGTCAATAGGGAAGATGAAAATACAGAATTTATGAGAATGTTGTCAGTAAAATGATAAAAAAGTATAAAATAAAGGCCATTACAAAGTTTTTGTTTTGGTTAATATCGATTTTTAACAAAAATAATGAATTAATGTAACGTGAAACGGAACGTATTTAAAAACAACAATCAGCGTTTAGTGACGTATCTGCTGTTATGCCAACGAAAAGGCAACCTTATGTCTTTGAGTTGGGACAGTTATTGACCAGTGATAGACACGAGTGACGTCATAGTCCGTTTTCGCGCGAACCTTTAAACTGTCGGTTTAAATACGCAATTTTGGCAATAAATTAAAGCGTTTTCGTTTTTTATTTATGTGGTGGTCTATTCTAGATGGAGTTCTTTAAAATTAAAGCAAAAATGGAAATATTTCATGTTCCCTATTGAGTGAACTGCAATTTATCGGTGGGTACTTTGAATCTTTTTCTAGGCATCCAAATACTATTTTATTTAATCCTATCCTGTCCAAATGTATGCTAATATTATAAAGAGGTAAGGTGTGTGAGGTTGTAAGCCTAAACACCGAAACGGCCATTTTTTTTTTCTTTTGTATGTTCTATTTTTAAAGAGGCCAAACGTTTACGTTGTTTTTTTAATTTAAATTTCGAAATTTGTTTTGATCGAATGTACTTATTACAAATATCTTGGGAAACTTGAAACTAGAGAAATTTTT
This sequence comes from Lacanobia oleracea, assembly GCA_950371165.1. Taxonomy (NCBI): domain Eukaryota; kingdom Metazoa; phylum Arthropoda; class Insecta; order Lepidoptera; family Noctuidae; genus Lacanobia; species Lacanobia oleracea. The sequence goes on from OX493411.1 coordinate 7,323,591, forward strand.
ATCCGTCGAATTTGTGAAAATAAAAATTAAAGGTCGCCGTTTACCCACATAATTTCTATAAAATCATTTCTAAAAATTATTTACCCACTTTATTGCACTATTACGACAGAGTTTTGCTGATTTCATTGGTTAAAATTACAATTGGCTTTTTTATGTATACTTAAGCGGATGATTAAACTGACGGAAAAGGTGCGAAATACGTTGTTTGATTGACATCCTTCTGCCCGTCGTTCATTTTTGCATGTAATCATGGCAATATGCGTATTTGACATTTTGAGTATCTGGCATTCAGCGTTTATGGCATTTTGCGTATTTGTCATTATGAGTTTCTGACGTATTGCGAATTTGATATTTTGCGAAGAGGTCTCCCGATCTGACAATATGCGTATCTAACATTTTGCGTATCTGACATTTTGCGTATCTGACATTTTGCGTATCTGACATTTTGCATATCTGACATTTTGCATATAAACCCCAAAAAATTGTTCGCAAGTTATGAAAAGAGGTAGCTGGCCGCAAGTGGTTCCTGTCGGCCTCGCAAGTTGAGTTCCAAATTCAAATCACATTACTGTCCTTCGGACATTAATATTGTACTGTATTTCATTATAACCCGTCGGGCAATAATGACTTACTTTAGGTTGAGTTTGCATGACATATAATATGACATTTTCGTGCAAGTGGTGTGAAAAGAACTATTCTATTCTAATCTAATCAATATAGGGAGCGTGCAGAAACAGGTGTCAGCACAGATTACACGAAGCAGACTGCCATCTAGCGTTGACATTTCGAAACTATACTTTACAATGAAATTTCTGTGCTGCCACCTATAGTTTTTGCACGTGAAAGGTGAAGGTGAAAAACAGTGGCGTGCCATAGGTGCAAGCCAGCAAGATTCGCTAGTCCCCTATACACAGTGCCATTTCAGTCTCTCTAGTTATATCATTTACGTTATAAAATACTAACTCAGCTGTTTTAGTTATTTTTATTATGTTAAGTATATTTCGATGTTATAATAATATAAGAAATAAACACGTAGCAATTTAATATCACTATAGCACAGTATTCAGTACAGAAACAGCACGGTGCAGTGGGTCGGCGTGATAGCGATGACTTATGTTATGGTATTTTCTTTTTAACCAGTTATTACCTATGCTGGCTTGCACCTACGGTTCGCCACTGGTGAAAAGGTTCCTTGTCGAGTATTTACAGCTATCTAAAAAGGCCACTATAGCAGAATCATATTACAATCATAATATTAACCACACAACAATCTGTCAAATTCCATTTTCATCTTTATCGCTAACGTATTAGGTTCAAGGTTGATTGGGCCAGTGACAGGTAGCGTGATGTGCTAAAGTTGACTTTTTAGACCCCCAGTTTCACCCAAAGCGGGAAGAGTCATTTGATGATTTTCCGTCCTTAAAAAAAAGAAAAGGACCTACGGGTTGGAGGCAGACGATATAGTGTTGCTGAGTTTATCAATCAGTGCCATAAGGAGACTAGACTAGAGGCGTTTGCCTTGAGACCCGGTGATCGTGGGTTCGATCCCCACGGGAAGCATACTTTGTAAAGTTGTTTCCAGTTTGGCTAGGACATTGCAGGCTTGAATCACCTGATTGTCTGATAAAAAGCTGATTCCGTGCTTTGGAAGGCACGTATAAGCCGGTGGTCCCGGCGCCAAATGGCGGTCGTCAAATAAACCATGTCAGAGGCCCTTGAGGCGGTTTAGAAACTCTGATACTAGAGTGTTTGGGGTCGTTAGACCTTACTCCCCACATGATAAGAAAAATATTGGCTCAAATATAATGTTTCAAAGAGTGAACTGATGCTCTTTAAAGCAAGTGGTCACGAATGATTTAAGTGATAATGTAGATATTGAATGGGAATGCAGATTGGCTGTCCGTTGTAACATGCTGGCCCGCAGGTTTGCACGGTGTTCGAATTCAGTGAAAATTACACTTTTTGAAGCAATTTGTCAATCTTTTTACGAGGAGGAGCTCGTGGCTAGATAATAACAGCCGCACGGGTCGATCTTCAAGGTTAAGCAACGCTTACCAAGGTTGGTCTTGGTGGATGGGTGACCATCTTAACAAAGCGAGTTTCCTCCGTGCCTCGGAAAGCACGTTAAGCCGTTGGGCCCGGCTGTCATTTGTAGATCTTTGGCAGTCGTTACGGATAGTCAGAAGCCAGTAAATCTGACTCCAGTCTTGCCATGAAGAACCGTGTTACCCAGTTAATGGGTTGTGGAGGTCTGGTAAGCAGCCGAAAAATACTGGTATTTAGCTAAATCCGGCTTGACTGGAAGCCGACCCCAATATAGTTGGGATAAGGCTAGGCTGGGATGTCAATCTTTTTACACCTGCAGCCTGTGGGTCAGTTATTCGCAGCGGGCTTACAGCGACCTAAGGGACTCTCCAAAAATGGGCAGCAGCGTTCTCTGTAAAAATCAATACCATACACTGCGTTCGCTAACTCGCCTGCCAAGCGTGGCGATTATGGCAAACCCTCCCCTTTTGGGGGAGGCCTATGTCCAGCAGTGGACGTCTTTCGGCTGATATGATGATACAGCGACCTGTGTGTTCAATATAACAATGCTCTCAGGGTACTGTTGGGGCTGCCGTGGCGATGCAGTGCGTCAGGGATGTTTGCTGAGGCGTGGTTTGATGGCATTGCCGCTAGTTTATTCTGTAAATAACTATTTCGAACCTGAATGACAAAGTGATCTTTATTACACACAGCATAAAGGTCTTGTGTTTACACGAATTTGATACTCACCTCGGATTCCGCTGTCGAGACACGAAAATGTTGTTACAGAATAGCACTACAGGAAACGATGCGCCTCCCTACACGCGTTCGTGGCATCACCAACACTATACTAATTGTTTTTGCAGATAGATCTTTCTCTCCTTCTTATCGTGCGGGCAGTAAGGTCTAACGACCCCACACACCCTAGTGTCAGAGTTTCTAAACCGCCTCAAGGGCCTCTGACATGGTTTATTTGACGACCGCCATTTAAATGCATTTATATGGGAGTCCCCCATGCTACAAAGATGGGTGCGGCTTATTAGATTTAGGTAATAGTGTTGTCAATGGTTGCAGAATATGTCCGAAAGAGTCACCGCGGCCCTGAAACGCAAAGGGCATTAGGAGGAACACGGATAGGTTTTAGTCAGTAAGATTCTAACACTTATTTATTTATTTATTTAAACTTCATGTACAATAGTGGTACATAGGCGGACTTAATGCAACAAGGCATTCTCTAACGTTTATTCCAATTAGGTCATTAAACGGCACTTTTGAACGTCATTCACATTTAAAAAATAATATAAAAATTCTAAAGTGACTCTACTGTCTATTCGGAAAGGTAGATTCTTATGGATGGATGGATGGAATAGAAACTCTATAGTTTTTAAGTATATTTTTACTTACTAAACATGGACCTAAAGTCACCAGAATCTAAGAATTCCGATTTGACAGCCAAGTAGAGAGGGAAAGAAGATTGCTTTACCACTAAGTGCGAAAGAGATTTATTTTTATGTCTCTTTCATAATTACTAGTAAATCAATATTGTGTCCTAAAAAATCGGACTTATATTTTGGTGAATTTAGTCTGAAATAAAAGTTAAATAAAGAATATTTAACTTTTATTTCAGACTAAATTCACCAAAATCGAAGTTTGATTTTTTAGGCGTTCTGTGTTTTCATGTCTTTTACAAAATAATTGTTTTATTAATCTTTTATTTACAGCCCATCTGTATATACAGCCGAGAGAATGCAACCACTGCCATCGGATGTTCCAGCGTTCGAACGAGTGTAAGCGACATATCATAGAACATTTATTGGTAGACGCTTACAACCACAAACAAATATACAAGGAACTTAGATGCCAGGTTTGTATATTTATTTATTTACTAGTTGACCCGCGCAACTTCGTCTGCGTTACTGCTCCGCTCCTATTGGTCTAAGCGTGATGATATATAGCCTTCCTCGATAAATGGGCTATCTAACACTGAAAGAATTTTTCAAATCGGACCAATTGTTCCTGAGATTAGCGCGTTCAAGTAAATAAACAAACAAACAAACTCTTCAGCTTTATATACACCCCACTTCATCTATCTAATGATGACAGCAAATTTATTAAAAAAAAACCAACCGCTGAAAACAACTAAAAAGTTAAAACATGTCGCTTTTCAAGCAGTCTGATGCAGTTCAATCACTGATCTGATGCCGCGAACTGAGCCACCATCTCACCTGATGGTAAGCGATGATGCGGTCGAAGATGGAGCACGCTTGCCTAGAAGTAACCTATTCACTCTTGACTTAAAGACTCCCAGGTTGTAGCTATCAGGAAACACAGACTCCGGCAGGGAATTCCACTCCTTAGCTGACTGCTTGAAAAGCGACTTGTTTCGAACTTTTTGGTTGTTTTTAGCGGTCAGGTTTTTTGACAAAGTAATTTTTTTAATGAGTTACATTTATGGAATCGTCTCCTCGAGCACTTTATCTTGATACCCCACTCGATAGGTTTTGAAAATTAAACATAATATATAAGGTGTAACTATTCATACACTAAATATTTTAAGACAATCATCTAACGGTTATAACGAAGCCATTTCAAAGGATTTTTTTTTATCTAAGTATATTTTATAAAAAAATAATAATTTAAAATCACTTGACCCACAAAATAAATACTGGCTCCTTATTTTTTCAACATCCATTACGCCCGCGCATTACGGGCATCGCCCGTCGCCGTGTCGTCGGCGCGGTGCGTCTCATTCATAGAATAGGGAGTAAAGGTTTTATGCAAGATGTCTCAAGAAAATGTAGAATTATTATAATTTCGTAAAAACAAAAACACTTACATAAAAATTTTTTTTCGTTGAAATGGCTTCGTTATAACCGTTAGATGATTGTCTTAAAATATTTCGTGTATGAATAGTTACACCTTATATAGAAGGCATAATTTGGCGCCAAAAATCCGCCATTTTCTTTTTTTTTTTTTTTCATTTTGATGTACCCTTAATCACTCTCACAGTAAATACAAATCTAATGACACCTCTCAAGCTAAAATACATCGAGCCGTTTAGGCTCTAGGGCGTGCCAAAGAAATATACATACATACATACATACACTCGAAGAGGAGCTCGTGGCTATATAATAACAGCCGCGTGAATCGACCTTCAAGGTTAAGCAACGCTTGCCAAGGTTGGTCTGTGGATGGGTGACCATCTTAACCTGCCGAGTTTCCTCCGTGCCTCGGAAAGCACGTTAAGCCGTTGGTCCCGGCTGTCATTTGTAGAACTTTGGCAGTCATTACGGATAGTCAGAAGCCAGTTAATCTGACTCCAGTCTTGCCATGAAGTACCGTGTTACCCAGTTAATGGGTTGTGGAGGTCTGGTAGGCAGCCGCTCCGCGTAAAATACTGGTATTCTGGCTAAATCCGGTTTTACTGGAAATCGACCCCAATATAGTTGGGAAAAGGCTAGGCAGATGATGACGATGACATACATACACTCGAAAAACATACCCCTCCTTCTTTCGCAGTCGGGTAAATAAAAGGAATGCCCACGCGGCGCAGGTTTGAAAAGACCTGTTCAGACAGTGCAAGCATTTATCAGTTATCGTGCAGCTCAACTCAGAACTTTGAGGAGCTCAAAGCAATCATAATGAACTTTTGAATTAGTCAAAATCGTAACGCATGACGTACTTTGAAACATCTAGGAGCGAGCGCAGTCCGAGCCTTGTGTTCCGTACCCAAAGGGTAACCATTGGAACCCTATTACTAAGCCTCCGCTGTCCGTCCGTCCGTCCGTCTGTCTGACAACGGGCTGTATCTCAAGAACCATAATAGGTAGACAGTTGAAATTTTCACAGATTGTGTTTCTATTGCCGCTATGACAACGAATAATAAAAATTAAGGGTCATGGTACGGAACTCTTCGTGTGCGAGTCCGACTCGCACTTGACCTGGTTTTGTCCGTATCAGTAAGACGTGCTCAATCTTTGTCCATTTTTAAAACAATGGTCAAAAATCACCACCTTTCTGTTTGATCGTTTTCACTTGGTTCCTATGCTTTTTATTTATTTATTTGTTACATAATTATAATTGTATATTTTTATCTATTATTTGTATTTATTTATGTAAATCGTACACCTAAGACTACCTGCAGTACTGTCTTTCCGTTATCTTTAAAATTCATCCAAAGGTTGTCTTGAAAAGATCGCTTTTAGCGATAAGGCCTATGTAATGTTTTCTTCATCTATCTTTTCTGTAACTTATATGGTGTACATAATAAAGAGTATTCTATTCTATTCTATTTTTATTAATAATTTCCAAATTGTGTACACTAGGGCTCTATTGACAGCGATTTATCTGACAATTTTGAGCATTAGCGAGAGTTCTAGTGATTTAATAAATAAATGTATTTTCAGATCTGTGGTAGCGGGTTTCTGGCTTCGGATAAATACAAGCAACACATGCGGGATCACGCGTCGTTGCCCGTGTACAAATGTGAATTGTGTGACCGGACTTTCAGTGATTCCAGTAACTTTACAAAACATAAAAAAGTTCATAACTTGAGAGTTGTTGTTTGTGATTTGTGCGGGAAGAAATTCCAGTCGAAGTTGTCTTTGGAAAAGCATATTGAGGTATGTATGTATGTAAATCGGGCTGGTTTCCGCAACTCCACGACTAAGTGCGTATTTTGCGTGCAGGTGGGACAATTGTGGCATTCGATCCACCCCAGCTCCCCAAGGAAGGCCAGCAACGCCTTGGTGTTACCAACTATCTCGCAGAGGGTACCTGGGTTTCCGAAGTACTTTGCCCTGTAATCCGCGACTACCGGGTAGCTTAGAAGCAGGTGTGCTGCTGTCTCATTCTCCTCCATGCAGGCTCTGCATAGCGGGCTGTCAGTGACTCCTATAGCATAGAGATGTTTATTTAACCTCTCGCGCGTTTCTCGTACAGTTCCTGTCACGCAAGCTTGCCTCGGCAAAGTACGCCGCAATCGGCTGCGCAGGACGTCAATTTGACAACAAACATACAACCGCGCATGCGCGGGTAGCTCGCGCATGCGCGGATTAGCACAAACGCGCGGGTGTAATGGCATCTCACTCGCTCGTATAAGTTCGATGCATAAGCGTGTCCCGCTTGCTCGATGCAATACGACTGTGGATGCGAAAAGTGTTACAGGTTGTTATTGTTTTTAATTATTTATTTTGGTTATTTCTTACAGTTTCATTTGTGTTCTTGTTGTGTATGTGTTTGTTGTGTTACTTTTTGATATTTTATTGTTACTGGTAGTCTTTGTTACTTGTTTATAGTATAATACGTATAAACAAAAAAATATTTTAGGAACGTAACACTTTTTTACGCGATTGCACCTGCGCGGACTTCACTCAAACCTAACTTCCGAGGGGCAAGCCACGCTAACGCGAACTGTACACCCATGTGTACGAGAAACGCGCGAGAGGTTAAAGACCCGTGGCCAGTTGTTACGGCTGTGACTGAACGCAACTGTTGTTTAGTCAGTCTTAGGGCTTGTTTTGTGAATCGGCCATCTATAGAGGGAAGTGCCTCTTTGGCCTGCCTACACTCTATTGCATATCGCATATTGAGGTATGTTAATTATATAATTTACTATCATTTTCCCGCGACTTCGTACGCGCATATTCTGTTTTATCCCGTTCCCGTCGGAATTTCGGGAAATCCTTCCTTCGTGCTCCCTTATACTCCCCAAGGAACCTACCTACATGCCAAACAGGTGTCTATGACCAGTAGTTTCGGCTGTGCGTTGTCTGTCAGTCACTCACATAAGTCAAACGGGAGAATCTATACCAGTGGTTCCGAACCTGGGGTAATTACCCCCGCCGGGGTAAATCAGGTATTTTGTGGGGGGAACAAAGAACCTAAATAATTAAGACACTATCATCATCTGCATAGCCTTTTCCCAACAATATTGGGGTCGGCTTCCAGTCAAGCTAGATTGAGCTGAATACCAGTATTTTACGAGGAGCGGCTGCCTACCAGACCTCCACAACCCATTAACTGGATAATACGGTACTTCATGGCAAGACTGGAGTCAGATTTACTGGCTTCTGACTATCCGTAACGACTGCCAAAGATCTACAAATGACAGCCGGAACCAACGTCTTAACGTGCTTTCCAAGGCACGGAGGAAACTCGGTATGTTAAGATGGTCACCCATCCACAGACCAACCTTGGCAAGCATTGCTTAACCTTGAAGATCGACCCGTGCGACTCTTATTATCTAGCCACGAGCTCCTCAACTAAATAAGACCTAAACTAAAGAAATGGGTTTTTCTAGTTGCTGTTGGGTTGTTATGGTCACCTCGTCCTTACGGGTGGGGCCAGATGTTGGAAAAAAAAACACAGACATCTTCACATCGATGGTTATAATTTTTAACCATCGAACTATCGATGTTTCGTTGAAAATATCGATTGGTAACATCGACGTGAAAATAGCCGTAAAAATTCAAAATCTTATGAAAACTGATCTTGTCAGACGTTTACTGACTATATCTATACTAATATATAAAGCTGAAGAGTTTGTTTGTTTACTTGAACGCGCTAATCTCGGGAACTACTGGTCCGATTTGAAAAATTCTTTCAGTGTTGGATAGCCCATTTATCGAGGTAGGCTATAGGCTTTATATATCATCACGCTAAGACCAATAGGAGCGGAGCAGTAACGAAAATTGTGACGCAGACGAAGTTGCGCGGGTCAACTAGTATACTATAAAACCCATCCGCGTTCCTCCTAATGCCCTTTGCGTTCCAGGGCCGCGGTGACTTCGGACTCTAAATTTAACCTACAATTTTTCTTTCACAGCAACATCAAAACTCGACGCCAATAACATGCGAAATTTGCAACAAAATCTTCTATTTCGATACTGCCTACCGCCGGCATGTCAGATGCTTCCACGAAAAATCAACTACCTTATTCCGTTGTGTTTTATGTGGCGAGCGTTTTGAAAGTCTAAAAGGCAAATGGGACCATCTGTGGGAAGTACATAAGGAACGGAAGGAGAAAGCCGACTGCCCTATATGCCATGAATCCTTCAGAAAGTATGCCGATGTTCGCGCCCATGCAAAAATGGTGCATATGACGTCAATCTCAGTGTTGCGTGTCAAAAGAGCAATGGACTTGGTATCGAAGAAACGTGACCCTAATAGCTTGAATAAATGTATAAGTAAAGCGCGATTTGCAGTTGGACGACAATCTGAGACACTGGTTATCTATGATTCTGATTGACGAACAGTAAAACCAACTTTATTTCAAGGGAAATGAATAGACCAGGGGTTCCCAAACTTTTTTATATTGCGACTCATCATAGTGATGAGTACAATGACCCATTTCCAGCGTTTATTCTGTTACACGTTGTAAAGTTTCCGTCACGAGAAGCTATAAATTTTGTAAACAAAGAACTTGTACTGAGTAATTTATCAACAACAAATAATCCCAAATTCAATTAACTCAAAGCAACGAGTAATACACCCGGCCACACGCACAAAACGTTTTGGGAACACATTCATAATGCGTACAGCTAAGGAGTGGAATTCTCTGCCGGAGTCTGTTTCCCGATAGCTACAACCTGGGAGTCTTAAGTCAAGAGCGAATAGGTTACTTCTAGGCAAGCGTGCTCGATCTTCGACCACATCATCGCTTACCATCAAGTGAGATAGTGGTCAAACTCGTGCCTATGAATAGTAAAAATATACGAATCTACCGAGCAATGTCAATTCTTTGGGTTGTATTTTATAGATTAAAAGCGCTGTCGACAGAGCGGCACAACGGCTCTGACTCACGGAACAAACATTTGAAACGATTGAATGTGTGTTTACAAAATTTATAGATTTTCGTGAAAGGAACTATATAGATTAGTTTAATGCATACATGACTGTATTATTTTATTTGTTAGTTTCATAGTTCTTTTGACTATTTATAACTTTTTGTGTATGTTAAGATATGTTTAATTGATTGATTTATAATGCCTTATTATTATTATTACGTATTTTAATGCATGCATATTAAATTAAAATACGAATTTAATACAATATTAAATTGAATTGGATGGCGAAAGTCCGTAGGGAATTCAACTTTATGCGAAGAGTGTATAAGGATGGAATTAGCGGGCTTTTTGGGGCGTATTTAAATACTGATTAGCAAGTTCCTAATTCTCTACAGAAGATACACATTTTGCTAAAAATATTTCTCCATGTAGTTATTTTCTTTGAAGCTCCTTTCGTACCGTCAAACGGGGTGAAAAGAAACGGAGGGGTGAATCGAAACAGAACTGTGTTATGGTTTTGCATTTCAATATGATCATCATCATGACAGCCGAAACACGTCCACTGCTGGAGATAGGCCTCTCCCAAAGGGGGAGTTTGCCATAATCGCCACGCTTGTTAGGCGATCGCAGTGTATGGTGTTGCGTATTACAGATAACGCTGCTGCCCATTTTCTGGTGAGTCCCTTAGTCGCCTCTTACGACACCCACGGTAGGTGATGGGATGGTATCATTCTTTTACGGCACCGGCCGACTCCATACTGGCCGTATGGAGTCGATATCAATATCATAATTTTGGTTTTCAAAGAAAGCATTTTTTTCTAATTTATATCAATTCAATAAAAGTTGAGACCGTAAATGCTGCATAAGAGATTTAAATTATTTAAAAGTCCACTTAAAAGTTTTGTCTCGACTCTCGATTCACCCCTGTATTCCTATTCACCCCGTTTGTAGGTATTTATGTATGTATGTTATACATAATAAGAATTTTCTTTAGTCGCTATTTTGTTAACCCTGTCTCAGAAGTGTTGAAATATTATCGTCAGGGTGAGGTCAAGCGAGCAAACTTAAAAATAATAATAATTAGAAAGAGATGTCCTTTGATGTCAAACTCCATGCCGCCTATACAGCTGCCACAGAAAACAGCGTTTTCGCGAGAGGGACAGATATATTTGTTTAAAATAATTATACCTCGTTTATTTTTCGAGTAATTTTGATTCAATTTTCACTGTTAGTAATTTATGTTTGTATATCTTTAGATAAACTGTAGATTAGACATATTTATTTTTCATGCATATGCGCAAGTAAAAATACGAGGGTCATGTCTCACAAAATAACTCTCATTTGGCCTCGCCCTAATAAAATAAATCTGAAGCAGTCTATCCTTTGTCTTCCATTTTGTATGGAACTTGAAAAATACTTGAACAATTATGTTTTTTTTTTAATGTGGCAATACCAGCTTTAACCTCTTCTAATTGTGTCACTTTTTTGCCACTGGCAAGATATATTTTTTATTTTTATCTTGCACTTATAATCACTATCCCACCTGAATGAATGAATTTTTATAAAATTATATATTTAGTATGAAGTTTAATAAATATTTAGCTTTGGTTTTAAATCGGAAGGCCATAAAGGTTTCCATTTAGTCCGTCAGATTATTGGAAAATATTGGACACGTATTTTTTGCTGTAACAAAGCAATAAAAATTGACAAATATAAAACGCATCAAAGATCAGGAGTGGGAGCTTGTGACGTCACTACTAGGTAAAAGCGTACTGAAATGTGACGTCACGATTTTTCAACTCACTTTATCGTCTTAAGGTGGAAGCGCCAGGGTAGCCCGCGAAATTAAAATATTTGATTGTTTTTTGCAATTTGCCGGTCAGTGTGAAGCTTTATGTTGAACAAAATACGATTCGCGGCTGTAAAGCGTATTTATCTAAAGAATTATGACCATTTTAATCATCAATATAGCCCTCTAAGTTAATGAAGCCCTATAGAATGACTTTTTCATGAAATAACCATTATATAGGGCTTCGTGAACTTAGAGGGCTACCCTGGCGCTTCCACCTTAATTTTGTGTTTACGTAGAAAAAATGATCAATATTTTTTGAAAATCTATCTGACGGCCTAAAAAGATTTTTTTAGTCATCTACCCACAGAACAGAAAACAAATCTTGTTTTTACTGTTCCGTTTATGTAGCCTATTTTCGTAGTGGAAAAATTGGTTAAAAAATAACTCAGGGTTGTTGAAGCGGGCTTTAACGAAGAGTTAATTGCTAACACGAAGTATTCCATATGCCATTTTAGTCGTTTTACAACGCAGACCACTTCATTTGTTCAAAAGTAGTCATTGGATAGATGAACGCAACCCATTAACTGAGTAACACTATTTCTTGGCAAGACTGGAGTCAGATTTACTGGCTTCTGACAATCCGTAACGACTGCCAAAGATCTATAAATGACAGCCGGGACCAACAGCTTAACGTGCTTTCCGAGGCAAGGAGGAAACTGGGTATGTTAAGATGGTCACCCATCCACAGACCAACCTTGGCAAGCGTTGCTTAACCTTGAAGACCGACCCGTGCGGCTGTTATTATCTAGCCACGAGCTCCTCTAAAAATATGATATTTATGAACAAATTACAAAAGCAAATTAAAATATTATTAATCATTATGACGCATGACGTAGTTTCAAATATCCGGGAACGGATAGGACCGGAGAAATTGTTTTGATACGTAAACATAATTAACAGGGTGTTTCATAATTCTAATGAATTCTTTATTTTTATTGTACCATACCAATTACCTTAATGAATTATGTTAAAATAATAATCGCTCCTAAGGGTTTATGTGGGGTACATTATGCGAACAGCTTTTGTAGGTCGACTAAAATGGCACCGTGTTTAATAGCCCCCGGTTAGCTACTAATTCGGAATTAAAATAAGTAGTAATAGGGTTCATGTTTTCCTTCTGAAGGTAAGGAATCCTAAAAAGAAACTGGCGGCGGCATTCGTTCCAATTTAGGCATATGTCCAAAAGACCATAATAGTGAAAAATGAGATTGACCATTCATATGTATATATGTCTATTTTAATGTTAAATGAAGTTGAATAAAATTGAATGTGTAACTTTTTGTAAATAAAATGTGTTTGTTACAAAGAAATAATACTTTTTGTAGAACTTACTGTGTTTTATTTCGATTAGTTGGCTAGTTTTGACTTTAAGGGGAAATGCTGGCGGCGAGACTGTGTAAAAAAAAAAATTTTACAAAAAAATAAAACCAACTTCCAAAAATAAAACACTACAAAGTAAAAAATAACTTTAATTTCTGAAGTCGGTGTTTTTGGTTATTTTGTTTTAAAACACCGACTTCCGTTTAAGTTTTAGTGGTTCGCAGGTACCACTTATAAGGTGAAACCACAAACACAGCGTGCCGGCGTGATATTATGTTATGAACTGGTGTAAACAATCAACAGACATGCGATTTCAGAAATCCCGATCCATTTGCTATCATTTATTGAAGAGTTCCGTTGCCTACCTCCGAAGATCTTCATCAGATCTTCACCAAATTTAAATGGGACCAGTCCGAGAAAATACTCTTCCAAACAAAATAGAATCATCCAAATCGGGATCCCATCATCAGATTCTAACTTGGTGATAATTGGCGGAGAAATCGGTGAACATACATAAAAGATACATACAGCCGAACATAGAACCTCCTCCTTTTTGAAGAAGTCGGGTAAAAAGTCATAATTCGAAGTTTGGTTCTCCCGAATATTGGACCGATATAAATGAGTTATTTCATGTTTTTGTTTTTTGATTATAGTGTGGCCATTAGTGCTGTGCACTCCCTAAGGTACCTATGCGCGCGGCGAGACGGGGGAGAGAATCGGCTGCTGCTGCTGCGCTCTGTCAGTGCATCAGTGCGCCGTCAACGCTCGTGGCGGCAGGTAGTGTTATCTGTATCGGACAGTCTATGTCAGACGCACATGAGATAAATATTCAAAGATAGGTCGTGCGTTATCTCGTGATATGAAGACTGTCATTTTTAAGGTGGCTGAATATTTTAAGAAAAGAAAAGCAGACAAAGAAAGCTTTGAATTTTAAAATGATGTGAATATTGCCAAAATCGTTGTGGAGGCTACGGGGTACAGCAAAAGAACCGTGCATAATGTGATTTCTGTGGGTTATTTATCAATTGAAAATTCAAGCCAATTAAAATTTCGATCGCCAAAAAAACCAAAAGTTCTAAAGAAAAAACACGTTGTGGATGATTTTGACCTTGGAGTTATCAGAAGAAAAATTCATCAGTTTTACGAAGTTGATAAAAAAATACCAAGTGTCCGTAAGTTACTATCAAGTTTGAGACAGGATGGCATATTGAATTGTGGACGGGAATATTTAAAAGACAGCTTTTACACAAAATGGGCTACCTTTTTAAAAAATACAAATCAAAGAGACATCTCCTTATAGAGCAGCCTAATATTACAGTATGGCGGAAAAAATATCTTACACAAATCAAAAATTACAGAACGCAAAACCGCAACATATATTTTCTTGATGAAACATACATCAACGCCAGTCACCATACCAGCAAATGTTGGCAATCATCGTCAGAACCCGGAATTCATGCTGATATTGGGAAAGGACGGCGATTGGTAATTCTCCACGCTGGGTGTCGAAATGGCTTAGTGGATGATGCATTGACTATATTCAAGTCAGATGCTAGAACCGGTGACTATCATGGAGATACGAGCGGACCTGCTTTTTATAAGTGGGTAGATGAAAAGTTAAAAGATAAGTTGCTGCCGAATTCTGTGGTTGTAATGGACAACGCGTCTTACCACAGCGTTCAGGTTGAGAAGAAACCAACTATATCAAGCCTCAAAAATAAAATGCAGAACTGGTTGCTACGCCATAATGTAGAATTTTCAGGAACCATGACAAAGGCTCAACTGCTACTTCTTATAAAAAATACACAAAAAGAACCCGTGTATAGAATTGACTAACTCCTGAAAGCCAGTGGACACACTGTTCTGCGTTTACCTCCGTACCACCCAGATTTAAATCCATTTGAGTTGGTCTGGGCTGATATTAAAAACAACATAGCCCAAAACTATATTAATACTTCTCTAGACGAAAAGATAATCTTATTGGATAAATTGTTTTCGGAATTCACGGCGGAAAAATGGCAGAGATGCGACGATCATGTCCAGAAAAATGAAAATGATTACTGGAGTCGCGATAGTAGGTTCGATAATGTTATCGATTCATTGATAATAAATTTGCAAGACTCTGATTCAAGTTCCGGTGGCGAAGTGGAAGATGAAGATGATGACGAAATGGAAGATGAAGTTGAAACAGACTCTATGTCAGAATAACGTTCGTTAAAATATACAGAGTTGATACGACAGAGGGGAATTAAATTAAACTACGTATACTATACGTGTTCAGTATTAACTCGATACGGTTCAAAAACAAAAAAGCGCCATAAATGAGAAAATATTTTTTTCAAACAAACTAATTAGCTTGCAAATCCGAATAAAACACAACCACCCTTTGTAAAAAAATTACACTGACCTTAGATACCGCTAGGTAACAAAGCGGCAACGTCGCGCGCGCGCCGGAGCGCGGTGTGCCGGTGTGCGGTATCTCGTGTGCTCGGCGGGGGCCGGGCCGGGGTGGCGGCCGGCGACTTAGGCCTCCGCTCGCACTGGCTTTATGTTAGGTAACGTTTCGAAGTACGCGCACAAAAACAAACACACAAAATTTTTAAATTTTCGATGTGTCCTCCATTCACATTGATGAAAAAATACGAAATTATACCGACGGAGATTTATTTTTCTAATTAGATCACTGTCCGTCGCTAAGCACTTTAATTTGTGAAATGCTAAAATACATTCAGTCAAAAAAGTATCGGGAATGGATGATTTGTTTATGGTTCCAAATTCAAATTTTTGTTTTTTTTTGTAGTTGTTAGATTGGCACACCTGTTTTCCATTTTGGCGCGGAGTTTGAGTTGCATCTGTTATTTATATTAAATACAGTGCTGGTTTTAGTAATATCATAATATAGTGTGTATTGCGAATTTCATAATAGACAAAAATATCGAACAAAGAGTTTGTCTTAAATTTTGCATCGCCAATGAATTTCGTGATCGAAGTCACTGAAAATGTTACAGAAGGCTTACGGTGAATCGACTTTGTCAAAAACTCGTGCTTATGAGTGGTTCAAAGCGTTCAAAAGCGGTCGAGATGTGATGGAAGATTTGCCTCGCTCTGGTAGGCCGTCAACGTCTGCAACTGAAGTTAACATCGCAAAAGTGAAGGAAATAGTGACTGAAAATCCCCATTCAACTCTGAGAGAGATAGCCGCCGAACTTTCTGTATCTCACGAGTCGATCCGTACCATTTTAACTAATCATTTGGGTATGAAACATGTTGCTGCTCGGCTAGTCCCAAAAGATCTGAATTTTCTCCAAAAACTCAATCGCATGAAAGTCGCTGAGGACATGCTAGAACGAGTCAGTTCGGACAACATTCATGAAACGCATTGTTACTGGTGACGAGACGTGGGTTTACGAGTTTGACATGCAAACTAGTCAACAAGCTTCGGAGTGGCGCCTTCCAACTGAACCGAAACCGAAAAAACCACGCCAAAGTCGATCAAAAGTCAAAGTCATGTTGACTGTTTTCTTTGACTATCGCGGTGTTGTGCACTCTGAATTCTTACCGGAAGGTCTAACGGTAAATAAAGAATTATTATTTGAGCGTTATGCGGCGTTTAAGAGAGCAAATTCGACGAAAAAGGCCAGATTTGTGGAAAGAAAATTCTTGGATTTTGCACCACGACAATGCGCCTTCGCACAAGGCTATCATTGTGAACGAATTTTTAACCAAACACTCAACAAATACCATCAAGCAACCACCATATTCACCAGATATGGCTCCTGCTGACTTTTTTCTTTTCCTAAACTCAAATTACCACTTCGTGGCACCCGTTTTCAATCGATGGAAGACATAAAGGAGAATTCGCGGCGAGAACTGAACTCAATTCCGGAAGCAGCGTTTAAAAAATGTTTTGATGAATGGATTATTCGTTGCCGCAAGTGTATCGTTTCTAAAGGAGCATACTTTGAAGGTGATAAAATAAATTTGGATGAAAAACAGACATTTTGTGTATTATTGATCTTTTCCCGGTACTTTCTTGACAGAGTAGTAATCCTATTTTTTAACTCATCAATTGTATTTACCTCTGAGGCATACACTTCACCCTTAATGTAACCCCAAAAAAGAAATCCATGGGAGTGAGGTCCGGAGATACTAATACTAAATAATAATAATCCCAAGTTACGTGTCCTATCACCATAAAAAACAGTCAATCACAAAAAAAAAAACACTAATACTAAATAATAATAATCCCAAGTTACGTGTCCTCTCACAATAACAAAATAAAATTACAATTGTTTGCGCGCGAATTCCACAAACCGTAGGTACGTTCCGAAAAACAAGCGTCGGCGCACTGAGGGACTTACCGATCGCAAAAAACAAGGATGCAACAAACTGACCTATCTCTATTTCTTTCGCTCGCTTTATGTTAGTCGCTTTCGTAGTGAAAGTGCAAGTGTGTGTGTATTGATTGCTTCCTTGTTTGCATTGCCAATTTTTAGTGAATGTCCTTCGACATGCGTCAGAGCGGCAACAACGCATCGTGGATTTATCGTTGTAAGGTGCATGACCTATGCTTAGACGATAATCAGCTGTTAGAAAAGATACATCGTGTTCAAATCAAACCGTGCAAAAACTTTAAAAATCATTTGCGACTAAACTACTGCTCCTAATTAATTTATTTTTGGTACAGAGCTTGAAAATGGTACCTAGTATAGGCAGTTTAAAGGAAAGCCCCTCTGTCGTATCAACGTTGTATAGTTGTATGTATATATAAAAAATGTTCAATAAAACAAGTCCTGCTTTGAATTATAAGTTTAGTTCTTATTTATCACCTGCATATTTTTAATAAAATATGAGTTTATTTGGGTTACATTTTAATCAACTAAGTAAGTATAATATATTACAGATAGATAGCCTCCGACCATCGTCCCGCCACAAGTCTTGCCTTAGAAATGCAAACTGATATCGTAAGATCTGTCCGACATGCATCGATCTCATGTGAACTCATGCACTTTTTTCTTCGCCTCCCACCTCGCCGCGCATACCTCAGAGAGTGCACAGCACTAATGGCCACACTATAATAGTTGTCGAATTTGGGCTCTGTTGACAATTTATCGGACAATTTTGAGCATTTTGTGAGACTGAGAGTTCTAGTGCTTATACGGTAGATAAATCATCAAAAATGAAAACATAGGGAAACAGTATATATCCGTTTGTTGTGGTCTTCACTGATTGTTTAACTATTTATTTATTTTGTTTGTTTTTTATTATTTGGAAGTCTATTGTATTTTTTTTGTAAAAGTTTTCACTTTTTAGTAGATACACACTAACAACACTACTGAAAGTCGCAGGAAAGCAAAATACGCAATTTTTCGTTTACTTGGATGACAAAAAAACCGTCACCCAAGTAAACGAATTCCAGCTATTTTGATTTATATGTCCAACTTCCTGACCGATTTTGATAAAATTTCAATGGGACCAATCGGGAAGTATATCCTTTCAGATAATAAAAAAAACAACCGAATTGAGATACTCCTCCTTTTTTGAAGTCGTTTAAAAATGATTGCTATTGCTGTCTGCTGTGCGGACAGCGAACCGGTGAAGCTTTGCTTTGCAAGAAAATGTATTTGATGTATCCAATGCAACCCACAGAAACGCTACGCATCAAGTGACGTAATTGGCACACGCGTGCCTTGCTCGAATATGGCGCTCACGTAACGCTGTTAACACCATGCACGCTGTGCATGCTATACACGAATATTAACCCAAGACTGTGTCAAAACGGTATTGTAGCACAGCTTTGAGATACGCCTTGTGGAACGGAACTGTGTGTAGTGTCTAGGTACTGCAGTGGAAACTTAGAACGTGGACTGCGAGCTCCGAGCATCTGTCCATGCGTCAACACAACAAGAGGCAAGCCGACAGCGGTGACAGCGCATCTCTTGGCGCTTCTCTTCCACCAAAGACTACAATATTAATTGCCTCCCACGCACCGCTCAGTGTACCTTTCATGGGCGGTGCGTGGGAGAGACTTGTGCGGAGCGTGAATACCGCTCTCACACTACGGGAGCGTCACCCCAACGAAGAAAGGATGGCAATTCTGCTAGCTGAGGTAGAGTTCATCTATACTTTTTCTATCCTCACTAATCCTTACTTTATTATAAATGCGCAGAAGCTATAGTAATAGGGAATATGCATGCGATTTTTTTATTTGTAAAATGAAATACTTATTAGCTCTAGTAAACAATCATGAAATTATTTTTAAATGCCTTCATCAGCGATGAAGTTATAAAGCTTCAAAGATTACAATTAGAAAGAGAAGTCCGATGTAAACTTTGACGTCATCGTCTATGAAGCCTATACAGCTGCCATAGAAAACAGCGTTTTCGCGAGAGGGACAGATATATTTGTTTAAAATAATTATATCTCCTTCGTTTTTTCGTTCGAGTAATTTTGATTTTATTTTCACTGTTAGTATTATCTTTTTTATATTTTTTAGATAAATTGTATTGATGATAAATATGTTTTTCATGCATATTCCCTATTATAGGTACTTATATCTACTTATTACTTTTATAATAAACTAGCTTCTGCCAGCAGCTTCGCCCGCGTGGCACCACCTAGGGAACATTTTCCCGGGATAAAAAGTAAGCTATGTCCTTCCCCAGGCTCTAGAATATCTCTGTACCAAATTTAATTTAAATCGGTACAGTTGTTTTGGCGTGAAAGCGCGACAGACTGACAAAGTAACTTTCGCATTTATAACATTAGTAAGGACTAGTTGAACCGCGCAACTTCGTCTGCTCCGCTCCTATTGGTCTTAGCGTGAATCGGACCAGTAGTTCCTGAGATTAGCGCGTTGAAGCAAACGAACAAACAAACTCTTCAGCTTTATTATGTTAGTATAGATAAAGCCGAAGAGTTGGTTGGAAGAGACGACCTATCAACAGGCTGGTTAAAGTACTTATTACCAAAAGACGCTTTCTAATTAATGTTGGGCCTGGCGTCGTCTTTCAGCTCTTCCCTTATGGTATTTTTGTTCTATTTAAGTATTGTAATGGTTTTCTTAAACATGTCTTTACTCTTAGGCCTCCCCCAAGCGTCGCCACAACGACCGGTCCTGCGCGTCTCGCATCCATCGGCTACCCGCGACCTTCATGAGGTCATCGGTCCAGCTTGTGCCTGCCAACGTTTCGTCTTCCAGTAGTTCCAGTACGCGGTCGCCACTCCAGAATTTGTCGGCCCCATTGGCCATCTGTTCTGCGAGCAATATGCCCTGCCCACTGCCCACCTGCCTACCTTTGTTTATTGATAGTTTATAAGTCTTAGGATTGTGAATGTTAAGACATCCTGTAACGAACTAAATAACTGAATCATCCACGATGGTTAATAGAACAGGATGTAACAAAACATGTCGTGCACCGCGCAAGTGACTCGTGATTGGTCGTCATAACTCGATGCGAAATTCCAAAATCGCAACCATATTTGGTAATGCACGGGCGATACGCACCCTGATAGGCCAATATTCTTAACTGGAAGTCTGGCAACGGAGAGCAGACCCTACGACCCCCTCCCGCACCTCACACGTCGCTATGCTGTATACATACTTCCGCACGGCACCCTCGCTGCTTCGCACATGCAAAGCCTCGTCACCTCCATAAGATGCAGATGCTCCAAAACCGCCTCCGTAAGATCACGGGAGCTCCCTACTATGTCCGCAATGAGACTCTCCACGTATATCTCAAATTGCCCACCATACAGCAGTTCATGAAACGCATTACTAAGCGTTTCTTCGATACTGCTGTCTAACACCGCAACCCCTTTATCGCATCGGCCGCCCGATACACACCCTCCCGCATCTCAAAGATCCGCCGTCCGAGGCACACCTTAACCACTCCCGATGACTCTACCACTCTCCTACAAGAAAGTTGTAAAGAAACTAGCACACTCAAAATAAGATCATTGTCCTTCCGCCCTCGCCGCCGAGGCCCGTCGCGATCTTCTCTTCAATGTCCACCCCGACCCTTGCTCGAGCCAGCCCGCGCCGCTGAGCCTGTAGTTTTAAATTCGCCCCTAAATAATCAACGTTCGATCCAGCCCGTCCCTAGCTGTCCTCCCCCCAGCGACGCCCTAAACCGAGGTCCGTACCCCACAGGGGGTGCGCTTAGCGTGTCGTCGCTTAGTTTGTAAGTTTAAAATAAGCCCTGATTGGAGACTTTAATATTTATATTAAGGCCACCACAGGAAAGTCCAGTTAAGCAGTCGACAACCTCCTAGGTTGACCTGCGAGAGGCCACACATAAAAAAACCCTCGCCGCTGGTCGTTGTCGCTGGGCCTGCCCCAGGTCACTGGGTGTCTCACCCGGCTCGGACTGAGCGCCGTAAGTGCCGTGAAGAGGCGGCTCTCAGTGAACAGTGTCACGGCATGCTTGCAGTATTTACTCGACACAGGCGTGCGTCGGTGCGTTGCTATTTTATTATTGTAAGGCGCACGCCTAATGGTGTCAGCCCGTGCCGTGTGGTGCCGTAAAAGAATAATATCATCCCATCAGTTCCCGTGGTTGTCGTAAGAGGCGACTAAGAGACTCGCCAGGGAATGGGCAGCAGCGTTCTCTGTAAAAACGCAACACCCGAGGCCTGTGTCCTGATACTATGATGATGATGATGACTCGCATGTCATTATCATCATATCAGCCGAAAGACGTCTACTGCTGGACATAAGCCTCCTCTAAAGGGGTTTGCCATAATCGCCACGTCGTCAAGTCGGTTGTATTTTTTGTAAAAAAGTTATTTATTTTTCACTTTTTAGTGGTACCTAGGTACCTGCGTACCTACCCATTAACATTCCGAAGTTATTTTGTACCTTGTAGTGTTTTGTTTTAAAGGTCTTTTTGCTTCCTTTTGCGACTTTAGTTGCTATTTAGCATCTACGACTGCGTAGGCTCAGGCGTAGCACGGTCTACGAAACATACGTAATATATATATATATATATTTTTTTTCAGTTACTTTGATTAAATGTACTTTCTCAAGGATGCATTTCTTCGAGATTTGGTCTGCTGTAACTGGAAGTGTTCCTCAGAAACATCAACACTTGTTGGAAACTATTCTAGCTTCATTGGATGAGGTGAATCTAGATATTAGGAACATAGATAGTACTATACTCAGTTTATGTAAAAGTTTTGATATGTTTTGGAAAATCGTCTCTAGAAAAAAAAAACATTTTTTTGCATAAGTACCTACTCAGATTGGTTAAATGAAATTGAATGTAACGAATTAGTAAGATGTAATGAGCAGTGCATTCAAGAAAACGCGATCCAGTCCGGGCCATCTTGCGAACGCGGACGCCCCAGGAAAGATTTTTCAGAATTGTCTAAGCTCTGAAAACATAAAAGATTTTACTCAATACTTCTGATACGTCCAATACTAGCTTCAGACAATATAAATGCGTACGAGGTCTTATCCCTTTTTGTTGAGGCTAAGGTGACGAAGCATCAATATTTATTAATTAAGAATTTTTTTAACAATAAAACTGCATGTGACATTTTACCATCTTACCAAAGTGTAATGACTGTTTAAAAGAAATGCTATCCCAAAAACTTATCCGTTTCAGGGGACCTACTCTTTAAGTCTGAATTCCGTAGTTTCGAGTTTAGTTGCGGGCGTATTCTACTCCGCATCATCTAACCACTAAGAATTAATGACAACACGATTGACAGTAACTGTCAAATCGTATTGTCATTTATTCTTAGTTCGGGTTCGGGATTAATCGTAAGTCCGTAGGTGATACGGAGTAGAATACGCCCGCAACTAAGGCCGAAACAACGGACTTCGGGCTTAGAGAGTAGCCCCCCTGAATCTAAAGCAGAAGTAGAATTGCAAAGTTTATTAGAACACACGACTTCTACAATACTCGAGTCACACAACGCAAAGGGTATTTAGAGTAACACGGATGGGGTTTAGTCAGTAAGAGTCTGACACTCCCTTTCGCTCCGCCCAGAGCGTATGGAGTCATTAGATGATTTCCCATCCCCGAAAAAAAAAAGCCTGACCTAGCCCTGGTAATATAATATAACTATGATAATATAACTATGCGACAACGCGACAAACTGATATAATTGTCACAATATCGCGACAGGTTATTTAATAAAGCAGAGAATGTATTAAATAACCGTACAAAATCATAGAATTATCAGATTGTCGCTTGTGACTTGTGGCCAGTCTGTTTTATTAAATAGTCCCCTGGTGACTGCAGTGCGATTCTATAAACCTCTTACCGTGTTAGCGAAATTGAAGTGGGCTGTCGATCCTTAGGAACAAGATGGATTGACATTTCAGTTACACTCCTACCAACTTATCTGTAGAATGGCGAAAATTGGAACTACGGCCGTCATGTTGAAATGTCATTCGATTGTCAGGGTCTACTACATTCGGGTTCTCTGGTTGTTTTGTCTTGATATTGCTGAATTTATAAAGTTAAAAATGCCGAAAGCTATTAAAAGTGAAGCACGAAGAAGCTCGGGCGGGGTCTCCGCCGATTATTCCATTTAATCAAATATACAAACGAATTTCGGCAGCGAAAGGTTAGTGTGGTCAACTTTCTTGTTATAAATTACCCGATACTTAACTAATTATTTAAGTAAACGAAATATTCGTTTCTATTCTTGCTGCAGGTTAGCGTAACGGTAACGTACATCTATTAGGTAACCTGCCAAGTGAGTGAGCCAACTAAGCTGCCAGATTTCAAATTTCTACTAACATTTATTTTATTATCTTATACTTATTTCAGGTGTGAGTCAAGGACGAATTTCAAAAATAGTTAAGGAAGGGCACGCAGCAGAACAAATACTGTGATTAATAGCAAGCGATCGCACGTGGCACAATAGACGCACTTCTTAGCCCGGTCTCCAAAATTCTGATGGTACCAGCACTGGGGGAACCTTCTGTAGCTGGACTGTGACCTGTGGGAGCTGGACCCATGGCGCGTACGACTACGGGATCGTCCTCTAGGACGAGACAAACGCTCCACCTTTTCCGCCAGCTTCTCTATCTGCTTGGTCAGGGCGGCGATCTCGGAGTTCACGCTGTTGCTCGGGGTGCTCGACGATGCAGCAGTAGTGATGGCAGATGTTGATGCCACCTGGTGCCGACGACGTCGGATCCGGTCCGCCAGCTCAGCCAGCTCGCCCAGGTCCGGCTTGGACTGGGAAGCTATGATCGCCGGTATACTTGCGGGTAGGCGGCTCGTCCAGATGGTCCTCAGGAACTCCTCCGGTACACCTGGACCAGCGAGGTTGAGGAGGTGGCGGTAAAACTGGGAAGGCTTTCGGTCACCCAGCTCTTCATGCATGAGAAGCTGCTTGATCTTCTTCTCACGCGTTGCTGAAAGTCGCTTTATGAGCTCACTTTTAAGTTTCTCATATTTCCCGGTGGTTGGAGGGTGTTCGAAGATATCCTCGACTTCGGGCTGATGTATATGTTCAAATCGCACGGTAAACTCTGCTTGCGCGATGCAGGATTTCAACTTTGTAGTTTGCTACTAGTTGGATAGATGGCGTCGTCGCGGTTCTTTTAGTTGCGATGTAGATTTGCTCCGTAGGTTTTTCTTGTGGCGGCATTGATGCCGCTACATCACTCCCCTCCGGAGACCGGAGGTCGACAGTGGATGAGTCGTCCATACATCTTGTGATGCTTGCCAGGCCAGTTGAAGGTTGATTCCAGTGAGTCGGAACCGGAAGTTGCAGAGTTCGCGGTGAGTCGATACTGTCTGCGGTGCCCCAGTGAGTCGGGATGATGCTGCAGGCTCCAGTGAGTCGGAGTGGTACTGCTGCTGGCTCCAGTGAGTCGGAGCGGTGCGACGTAGTGATGTGACTGCTGGCGTCGACCAGGAGAGGCTCTTCGTGTGACTGGCCGAAGGTGCAGTGTGCTTGCCAAGGTTGCTGATGAGGTTGAGAGTAGCGGCTGAGGATGCTGACCAGGAATGCGCGGTAGCTGCATGTTGATGGTCAGGATACCCGTAGAAGCCGTGGGTACTGGCTGGCTGTATGACGCACTGTTCGAGAGCTTGAAGTCACGATGAGGAGAAGTGATGATGACGTCACGCTGAAGTAGCTGCACGAAGGCTGCGCTGACGTTCTTTGTCGTGGGTCACCAGGTTTAGAGGGATGCGGAACAGAGAGTAAAGTCCGCCTACCCCATTGAAAAGGAGGATCTTCCGACCAGGCGGATGTTGTGCCTGGCGGACTACTGCCCCAGTGGTTGACATTCGGGCTGATGTATATTTTCAAATCACACGATAAACTCTGCTTGCGCGATGCAGGATTTCAATGTTGTAGTTCGCTACTAGTTGGATAGATGGCGTCGCGGTTCTTTTTGTTGCGATGTAGATTTGCTCCGTAGGTTTTTCATTGATACGACTCAATGTTGTCACATCTGAAATTGATTGAAAATTACTCTAATTATAACTGAAAAAATGAAACATTGCAATAGACGAGAATCTTATGGAAAAAAGATGAAAAATAAAATTAAAAAAAAATTATAACTGCAAAAACAAGACATCACAACAACCACTGCATCAGACAATCCACTATATTCGCTACACCGTCACTTCACAGTGACACAAAAAATACAGTCACATAATACACCATAACCTTCCTTTCATCTAATAAAAACATAACCCTTTCTTTGCGTCGCGCAGTCGGGTAAGTCCTATCCATATTTTCTGACGTCTTAGCAAAACCATTATGACGTCACGAATGCCCGGAGCGTCGAGCTATCCCTAGAGTTCGAATATGTGTACCCGACTGCGAAAGAAGGAGGGTTATATTTTTCGAGTGTATGTATGTTTCTTTGGCACGCCCTAGAGCCTAAACGGCATATTTTTGTTTTCAATTAAACTCACATTTCTGACGATATTACTCAAAACATATGCAATAGAAACGTTGTTTGATAAGCATTAGTCGTATTTACTATTCGTAATACGTAAAACAAAACGATCTCTACCGGTCACTTGGCGCGAAATATGGACGATGTCCGTTGAAATAAGTATTTCTTCCGGAGTTCATGCCAAATACAAAATCAAGCTATTAAAAACAGTTCGTTACTGACCGTTCCATGATTTTTCACTGCGTTTCTGTTAAAACAACTCTATCATCATCTGCCTAGCCTTTTCCCAACTATATTGGGTTCAGCTTCCAGTCAAACCGGATTCAGCTGAATACCAGTGTTTTACGTGGAGCGGCTGCCAGACCTCCACAACCCATTAACTGGGTAACACGGTACATCTTGGCAAGACTGGATTCAGATTAACTAGCTTCTGACAATCCGTAACGACTGCCAAAGATCTACAAATGACAGCCAGGACCAACGGCTTAACGTGCTTTCCGAGGCATGGAGCAAACTCGGGATATTAAGATGGTCACCCATCCACAGACCAACCTTGGCAAGCGTTGCTTAACCTTAAAGATCGACCCGTGCGGCTGCTATTATTTAGCCACGAGCTCCTCTGTTAAAACAACTCTATATTCACAAGTAATTCACGTACTAAGCGCAGGCACAAACCAGCTGTATGACGCGCGGAATGGTATAGGTTTGACGAGTTACATACGACGATTGTTATGCGTCAGATACTGCCTGAACGTCAGAATGTGATCCTTGTCTTTTTCACGAGACTTTGGGCAAGTTAGAGCTAGATAGGCATAGTTTTCACACGAAAATGACAGTCAAAATAGAAGCGCGGAAACATCTACCCCTAAGGATAAACGACGTTTTACGGGACTATCCTCTAAGGATATTCGACGCCTAAGTGGGGGATATTTTCACGCTGTCTATATTTATTGGGAAGAAGAAAGAAAGAAAGAAAGAAAAGACGTTTATTTCCTCAAAAGCGACGCACAAAACACAAAATAATTAGGGAATAAATAAAAACTTAACTAAAAACTAAATAACCTATTGTCACTAGAGGACTATGTCAGGACCGGGCACAAGTCTTTGTTCACACCACAGACAAACAGACAGAACACAGGATTGCTTGAGTCTCAGAAATTCGTGATAGAATTTGGTCAGAAAGATTTTTCCCTAGCGAGGTGAAGTTTTTAGTGAACGTTCGTATGAGCTAAATTGTATGTGTCATGTTTTGTTCACTAGATTTCTCATAAAACGAGTTCGATTGTGATCCAATTTTACAATTTTAAGGTAAATTAGTAGGTTAAATTGTCCAGCTTGCCCAGGTTGGTCTGTGGATGGGTGACCATCTTAACATACCGAGTTTTCTCCGTGCCTCGGAAAGCACGTTAAGCTGTTGGTCCCGGCTGTCATTTGTAGTTCATTGGCAGTCGTTACGGATTGTCAGAAGCCGTAAATCTGACTCCAGTCTTGCCAAGAAATACCGTGTTACCCATTTAATGGGTTGTGGAGGTCTGGTAGGCAACCGCTTCACGTAAAATACTGGTTCTCAGCTGATTCGGGTTTGTCTGGAAGGCGACCCCAATATAGTTGGGAAAAGGCTAGGCAGATGATGAGTAGGTAGGTTAAATTGTTAAGAATTTACTCAGACCTTGGTTCTATTGCTTCTTTTTATTTTTCAGCGGCATGCAAGGTACAAAATGCTGACTATGTGGAAATTCTGTAAGAGTTACATACGAAACATGAGACATTTTGTATTGTTTTAATTATTAAAACATTCACTGCCGCGTCGGTCACCGGTGACCGACACACAATACATTTTCTATTGTGTCTATTTGTCTGGCAGACAATGTGTTAAGGACCAATTTATTATTATTAATTCTATTTAAAAGTTAATTGTAAGCATGTAAGTACCAATAAAAGCTTTACCTAAGCCGGATTTCACTCTGACATGTATACTTTTAAACCAGTTAAATATTTATGATTTTATACGAAATTATCATCACTAACCTACTCTGGGAAACTTTATCCCGAAACAAGAGTATAGGAGCAGACCCAAATTTTATTGCGAAAGAGGAGCCAAATAAGAGGTCCACAAACAAATTCATATAAAAAAGTCATCATCTGCCTAGCCTTTTTCCAAGTATATGTATTGAGGTCGGCTTCCAGTCAAACCGAATTTAGTTGAATACCAGTATTTTACGCGGAGCGGCTGCCTACCAGACCTCCACAACCCAGTAACTGGGTAACACGGTACTTCATGGCAAGACTGGATTCAGATTAACTGGCTTCTGACAATCCGTAACGACTGCCAAAGATCTATAAATGACAGCCGGGACCAACGGTTTAACGTGCTTTCCGAGGCACGGAGGAAACTCGGTATGTTAAGATGGTCACCCATCCAAAGACCAACCTTGGCAAGCGTTGCTTAACCTTGAAGATCGACCCGTGCGGCTGTTGTTATATAGCCACGAGCTCCTCAAATTCATATAAAAAGTGTGACCTAAAATTATACGACAACTGCCGCTGTAGATAGGTTCGGTGAGTGCGTTTTACTGCAGAGCAACTTACTGATCTTGACGCTAGCGCGGCAGAACTAGCTTCATATATTTGACTGACAGACCTTGACTACTCAAAAGTGTCTGTTAGTCTATTTGAAATAAAGGATTTTGTAGCCCAGCTGCCCAGGTGCCCAACGAGAGCCTCCTGAGGTGTGGATCGAGGCTCGTGGCTATTAAGCCAATGGCCGATACGACTATTGGTACAATGATTGCGGAATCCACATCCCACATGTGTCGACAACTTCGCGAGGCAAGTTAAGATATTTGATTTGTTTATCTTTCTCTTCTTTCACGAGGTTCTCATCATGCGGGACGGTTATGTCTACAATCATTGCACGCCTCTCGATTCGGTCCACCACCACTATATCAGGCTTATTGGCAAGAATAGTCCTGTCAGTGATGATGGACCGATCCCAGTACAATGTGATTAGTTTAGTAATTGCCACCATAAATTCTGCCTCTTCTTTTTTATGTGTTTTCATTTAATTATTTGTATTTTCTAGTGTTGTAACTGTGCTTTTGTGTGTTGTTTCTTTCCTTGTCCCAATAAATGTTTTATCTATCTATCTGTCTGTTATCGAGAACTGGGTCGGGCGCATACCTGTAGTACGGTACCTCCGACTCCACAAGAGAGTATTTCAGAGCAAGTTGCTGATGGATAATCCTGGCTACAAGTTTGTGTTTATGCAAGTATTCTCCGTTAGCTAGACGAGAACAACCAGAGATAATGTGCCGAATTGATTCTCCCGGACGGTGACATTCCCAACATATGTCAACCGTGCCGTCCTTCACAGTAAATTTCCGGTATTTCCTTGTCATGATAACTTCATCCATAATTGCACAGACAAAACCTTCAGTTTCTCCAAAAATATCACCGAAACGCAGCCAGGCTACGGCCCGGAAAAAGCGTCCGTGAAGCTCCTTGCTCTGCCATACCGCCCTGCGATCTTTGGTGTTAAGTACTGCAGGTTTGTGCCAGTTCTCATTTGCCAAGGAGAGCGGGGTGAGTCCCTTGTCCACCGCCACTACATTTCGATGCATACCCACGTCGACAGCTAGGAAATATTCCCTGAGACTGCATATCTCGCGATTGTAGAGAGTCTTAGCATTTAAAAAGTCTCAACCACCACACTTTCGCGGGATATACAGTCTCATCGGAGGCGATCAAGTACAGTATCATCCAACATATGTAGTGTGTTACGCAGGATGACCTCGTGATGCTCACTACTAGCTCAAGCACCTGTGGCCTTAGGGCGAGTTTTTTAACGTTCTCGATCGTGTTAGCGTAAACGTCAATTTGTATTGAAACTGGATAAGCGCCGTCTGGTGACAATCTCGGAAAATCTTTTTTTTTCTATATAATTTGACATAAGCGAACGTTTACGTCAACGCGATCGAATGCGTTAAAAAACTTACACTAAGCCCTCTGAAACAAAGAGAGCATCCGAACACGGTACGCGGTCAGGTTGTTTCCTCTCTCTGTAGCCCCTAAGTATGCGCGCATGACATTTTCATTTATGGATCGTGTCCATCGCATACGCTGCACACTTCCGCCGGGAACTGGGACCCTATCAGAGGCCGGTGGGCCTCGAGGTCCTAAGCGTCCGGCGGCCGGCGTCCTCTTCGCTGACGAGCAGGTGGCGTCGTGGGCGGCGAGAAGTACTCGTCGTTGGAGCTCGACACGACTGCCACGACCGGTGTCACAGCACTCACAGTGGGGCTGGGTTCCGGCGGCGGGGAGGCGGAGCTGAGCGACGAGGCCGGAGATGGTGGGCGTGCTCGACGAGCTGCGACTCTTTTTGACATGTACTACTCTGTCAAGAAAGTACCGGGAAAAGATCAATAATACACAAAATGTCTGTTATTCATCCAAATTTATTTTATCACCTTCAAAGTATGCTCCTTTAGAAACGATACACTTGCGCCAACGAATAATCCATTCATCAAAACATTTTTTAAACGCTGCTTCCGGAATTGAGTTCAGTTCTCGCCGCGAATTCTCCTTTATGTCTTCTATCGATTGAAAACGGGTGCCACGAAGTGGTAATTTGAGTTTAGGAAAAAGAAAAAAGTCAGCAGGAGCCATATCTGGTGAATATGGTGGTTGCTGGATGGTATTTGTTGAGTGTTTGGTTAAAAATTCGTTCACAATAATAGCCTTGTGCGAAGGCGCATTGTCGTGGTGCAAAATCCAAGAATTTTCTTTCCACAAATCTGGCCTTTTTCGTCGAATTTGCTCTCTTAAACGCCGCATAACGCTCAAATAATATTATTTATTTACCGTTAGACCTTCCGGTAAGAATTCAGAGTGCACAACACCGCGATAGTCAAAGAAAACAGTCAACATGACTTTGACTTTTGATCGACTTTGGCGTGGTTTTTTCGGTTTCGGTTCAGTTGGAAGGCGCCACTCCGAAGCTTGTTGACTAGTTTGCATGTCAAACTCGTAAACCCACGTCTCGTCACCAGTAACAATGCGTTTCATGAATGTTGGGTCCGAACTGACTCGTTCTAGCATGTCCTCAGCGACTTTCATGCGATTGAGTTTTTGGAGAAAATTCAGATCTTTTGGGACTAGCCGAGCAGCAACATGTTTCATACCCAAATGATTAGTTAAAATGGTACGGATCGACTCGTGAGATACAGAAAGTTCGGCGGCTATCTCTCTCAGAGTTGAATGGGGATTTTCAGTCACTATTTCCTTCACTTTTGCGATGTTAACTTCAGTTGCAGACGTTGACGGCCTACCAGAGCGAGGCAAATCTTCCATCACATCTCGACCGCTTTTGAACGCTTTGAACCACTCATAAGCACGAGTTTTTGATAAAGTCGATTCACCGTAAGCCTTCTGTAACATTTTCAGTGACTCCGAACACGAAATTCCATTGGCGATGCAAAATTTAAGACAAACTCTTTGTTCGATATTTTTGTCCATTATGAAATTCGCAATACACACTATATATGATATTACTAAAACCAGCACTGTATTTAATATAAATAACAGATGCAACTCAAACTCCGCGCCAAAATGGAAAACAGTTGTGCCAATCTAACAACTACTTACAAAAAAACAAAAATTTGAATTTGGAACCATAAACAAATCATCCATTCCCGATACTTTTTTGACTGAATGTATATCTTCTTCAACAATTAGGTGGTCATAATTCTATTGCATATTTACATTTAATTTTGATTTGTCCGTACTATCTGAATTTATTTTTAGCTATTGATTTATCTTCGTGTTGTTTCATTTTGTTTATTTCCATAAAATTTAAGTAAAATATTCGGAGAATTTTTTTTTCTTGTCAGTTCACTTGACAGTCGAGCCACGGATCGATTATTTATTTTATTTTTAGGACCGCAAAAAACCTTTTTTGTTCAATAATAAATGGAATATTCGATAACTTTCCGATTTAGTCAATCACTAGCGTGTATGAAAAATAAATTGGTTTTGTACAGCACAACTATAGCGTGCGCTATTTTTGTGTGGGTAAGTTGTACGGTGCATAGTAAAAACACCGTGTGTTTGAAGAGATAAGGTTTATTATTAATTGTGTAGTGCGTTCTGTTTTGAGAAATGCGGTTGTGTGCGCGACTGCGTATCTATTGCTTTTACTGAAGTGCATGTGTAGTTGCCGGGTGGAAGGGATATACTGGAGACATTCCGATACAATATCGTCTTCCGGGCATATCTCCTTGTTTATTACAATAAACAAGGAGATATGCCCGGAAGACGAAATTGTAGTGTATTGTTATTCAGTGTTAGCGCGACGTGATCACACTGATCACATGATCAGTGTGATCACGTCGCGCGAACACTGCCACGCCCCCTTGCCACTTCTCCTGTTTTTTATATTTCTATGGAAATGGCCAAAAATCTGTGTCCAATATTTTTTCAAAATATTTCGGAAGTACTAAAAATAATTAAATTTTTTCTATTCTAGGAAAATAGCCTATTGCGCTGAGTCACACATTCAGACTGTCATAATTTGTATTGTCAGGAGAGTTCTATGATTTAAGGCCGATTCACACATATCAGAGTTGTCACAGTTCCAGCACATTACCGCCACCGTGACAATTATTCTTACATACAAACACAATCTCTATGAACGTGTCCACATCTGTCAGTGTCTGTAACGATTCGGTGCTCTCAGTGACAGTACCGGCGCCGGAAGTCACGGACGTAATCAGCGACAATATTTTTTATCTAAATATAATGAAGGATATTAGTAAAAAAAAAAAAAAAAACAAAAAAAAAAAGACGACCAATTGATCGAATTGGTTCGTGAAAATACTGCTTTGTTTGAATTGTCACATGGATACAAAATACAAAATGTAGCCGACGCGGCGACGGGCCGGGGGGTTCGGGCCTCTTCAGAGAAAATCCTTGTTTTTTCTTAACGTTACGCACTTTAATTATCAAAATACACGCTTAGGAGCACAAGAGTGAAATACAGCAGGGAACATAGGAACTTGGAAAAGTTTACAAATCAAGGATGCCTGGCACTTTACGTGTCCGACCTGACTCTTCGCGCCATACTCTCAGTCGTTCTCTGTTTTTGGCACGTAAGCCGTGCGGCAACAGTGGCGCCAGAAACCAGATGCGCGGGAGAATTCGCATCACGGGATTGGTCAAACGACGCGGGGGAGCCAACCTTATCAAAGTCCCCGCGATCATCGGATTGGTCGCCGCTACCAGGGCGACCAACATTAACCCCTAACCCTATATCTCGGGGTTGCCTCGTTACAAAAACCAATTTGTTGGTTTGAAAACGACAGCTCTGCAACTTCACGTTATTGGTTCGTCAGTTAATGCTCATCGACTATTGGGCTTGCAAGTTTCGTTCGCCCACCGTACATTGACGAGATCTCCCTTTTTTGTTTTTTTTTTAGGATGGGAAATCATCAAATGACTCCTCCCGCTCTGGGTAGTACAGCAGGAGGGAGTGTCAGACTCTTACTGATTAAAACCCATCCGTGTTCCTCCTAGTGCCCTTTGCGTTCCAGGGTACGGTGCCTCTTTTGAACGAAGTCCGCAGCCCCAGCAGGCACTGGCCCTAGTGGGCCCCGTCTTCCGTGCTGACATCTCCCTGAGGCGCGTAGGGATCGCAGCGCGCCGCCAACCCGGGCCTAGTTCTGATCAGACAGCGAGCCACCCTATGCTCGCCGTCCGCAGACCCGCGCCTACGGTGGCCGAGAATCGTCCTGCGACTCCCCACACCCGGGGCGTCTTCTTCTGTTGCGGCGGCTGGGGCGTGAGGTTTCCCTTTCTCTCACGCGTTCGGCTTCCTTCTTTGCTAGCATTACCGCTTCGCAAAAGGAGGTGGACGAGATCTCCCTGCTGCATTCATCTGTGCTCACGACTCGTGCCGGTTACTGTAGCACTGATACGGACCTATGTGAATGCTTTGCTGGAACTTCACTGATATGTTTGAATCGGCCTTTAATGATGAAGCTCACGGACAAACAAGCTTCTTTTCAATACCTGCGCTGTACAACTGCGATATACATTTTTGTAAGTGCAGGATGTTATACTTGAAATTAGATAACTTATTTTCTATTCAGTCAATACAAAGTCGACTCACCTAGAGGCTAGAGGCAGGTTTTGGCCAGCCCTCTAAAAGAAGGTCCAATTGTATCTCCTCTTCCACGCCTGGAACTATTACTGTGGCCGTCTCAAATATAGTCATCTGTGATTCTTCAGTCAGGTCAATCAGACTAAGATTTGTGTCATGTAAAATGCTATCTGCTTTGAAGTATTTCTCTACAGTTTTTAACGTCGTTTGGTTCGTAACAATAATCATATTGCCGTTTCGAACTTTGAAGATTTCTAACGCGTTAATTTTCTCTTTATGTATGTCATCGCATACTAGTATTAAAACTTTGTCATGATTTGTGTATTTCAACTCTGTTCGTAACGCAGTGAGGTCGTCAATTTGTATATTGTCGAAATTTAGCACAAGGTGAGCCTTATTTTTCAAATGTCGTATAACTTTAACAACAGTCAGTATGCTGTTCTCTGTAATAATGATAGTATTCGAAAGTTTCTCTAACTTCAAAGATCTCACCGCGAGTTGTGTGAATGTGTAATTGTATTGTTTCATTTTGCTCATATAATTTGCGTTTAATTTTCTCATCAGTGTGTCTTCAATTTTCAATAAGTTGCTGTTTTGTGAAAGGATCGGTGCTACTGTAGGTGAGCTCCACTCTAACTGTGTCTGATCATAAGAAATCCACCATTTCTGTATCTGATCAAAATATCTTAAAAATGTTACGTCTGATTCAGATTGAGTGTAGTTTAGTTGATCACGTTGGTAGTTATCTATTTCATTTTTTAGAATGTTCTCCACGTCGTACAAATCAGCTTGATTATAGTAAAGTACTAATCTATTGAAGAAATCTTTAACCAAATTTTCGTCTACTATGTTGGATAATAGGTTTGGAACTTTCTCCTGGAAGGATATTCGCTTATCAGTACCTCCGGTACCAATGAGATCTTTTAGTTTGACAGAAATGGCTCTATCACTCGAGCCAGGTGGATCTATCGGAAAGTCAATAATCGCGTTCGTGTATAATATGAAAAAACATTCTGTCTCATTGAATGCACCTTTTAAAAACAGGTCGTCATTATTCGGTTTAAATTGTTTTCTGATTCTCAGGTAACTGCCGAAGGATTCTTCCAAATTCCAGGTTTCAGGTTTCTTCTTTGGTGTGTATTTAGCCTGTATGAACAACTGGAGAGGATTATCAATACCCTTCACTTTAGCTTTAAAACAAATGCCACCAAAAAGGTCCATTTGTTTGACATTTGCCGCTAATTGAAACTCTTCAATAGTATCATCATGAAACGCTCTAAAATATAAC
Organism: Lacanobia oleracea; assembly: GCA_950371165.1. Classification (NCBI taxonomy): domain Eukaryota; kingdom Metazoa; phylum Arthropoda; class Insecta; order Lepidoptera; family Noctuidae; genus Lacanobia; species Lacanobia oleracea. Next base: position 7,358,898 of record OX493411.1, read on the forward strand.
AAACTTATCAGTTTAATTTCATACAGGGCTGCAGTCAGTGAAGTTGTTTGATCACGCCGCTTTAAATACTCGGTTCCAATCAGTGAAGTTGTTTCAGGCGGGTTAAACATTCGAGGCATGGTGGCTGCTCGTCAGTCCCGGGGGCACGTTACACAAAGTCACGTAGAGTATGCAGCAGCAACTATCTTGATGAAGACCTGCACCTGCAAATATAAATAACCAGTTCTACTATTGGAATATCCGAAACGGAAGAGCAGAAGGGTGTTTTGTATCTGTGGCCAGCTCACGTAACGTTCTCAACGACCTTAGTAGTGATGATGATGATACTATTTAGCCGATTTCGGGCCCTGCTACCTTCCTTTGCTTTTCAATTTCATGCTTTTTTTTTGGTGGATGTGTTGTGAGCTCAGGTTTGTTGCTCTATTAATCAATTCCTACTAATTTGTTGATGTACTACTTTGAGATTATTGTACGAACAGAGACGGCCTTAGGGGGTGGCGAGCGTGGCCTCGCGCAACCCGAGTAAAAAAATGTCCAAGTGCGAGTCGGACCCGCGTGCAAAGGGTTCCGAGCCAATTTAATTTTTGTTACATGTTATTTTAACATCATAGACTTTTTATAGGTTTTCCTGTAATCTGTAGTTATTTTTTTTTTATAAAAAAATTAGGCTCAGTTCAGTTCAAAAAAGTAGGAATGGTCATTTTTGGTCTAATTTCTTGAATAACTTCAAAACTGTTTAAGTACTTAAAATTATGAAAAAAATATAATTAAAACCCTCACAGTAAAAGTGAAAACAAACTATCGGACTCGTCCATAAGCTGTGGCTGACAACTGCGACAGATAGTGTGCAGACAAAATCATCCAGCGACCCAGATTTCTATCGGACGTCCGACCGCTCAAGGACAGCACAAGGTGATCAGATAGGATTCAAAAGTACCGACACAACAGAAACATGTAAAAGTATTTATTCGGCAGGAATTGTGAGCAATAAAGATTCACAAATACCAGGAGATCAGGAAACATGTCAAAGAAATTCCGGGGCTGAAAGTTTGGACAGCAAAGATTCACATACGATCTAGAAAAATGAACAAGAATCATGTAAATAAATTTCCGAGGATGAGAATATGGGACAAAGAAGTTACGCGCCAGCTCTAAAGTCTACGCAGGCGAAGTCGCGGGCAGAAGCTAGCCGTTAATAAATTTAAGACCGTACCTAAGCTACTTTTGGTGTTTTTAAACATATATTACCGGTTGTTCAACAATTTACCAACACGATGTAGTTTTTAAAGGTTTTTATTTATATGTTTTATACTTTTTAACCTGGAGCTCGTGGCTAGATAATAACAGCCGCGCGGATCGATCTTCAAGGTTAAGCAACGCTTGCCAGGGTTGGTCTGTGGATGGGAGACCATCTTAACATAACGAGTTTCCTCCGAGCCTCGGAAAGCACGTTAAGCCGTTGGTCCCGGCTGTCATTTGTACATCTTTGTCAGTCGTTACGGATTGTCAGGAGCCAGTAAATCTGACTCCAGTCGCGCCAGCTCTAAAGTCTACGCAGACGAAGTCGCGGGCAGAAGCTAGCCGTTAATAAATTTAAGACCGTACCTAAGCTACTTTTGGTGTTTTTAAACATATATTACCGGTTGTTCAACAATTTACCAACACGATGTAGTTTTTAAAGGTTTTTATTTATATGTTTTATACTTTTTAACCTGGAGCTCGTGGCTAAATAATAACAGCCGCACGGATCGATCTTCAAGGTTAAGCAACGCTTGCCAGGGTTGGTCTGTGGATGGGTGACCATCTCAACATAACGAGTTTCTTCCGTGCCTCGGAAAGCACGTTAAGCCGTTGGTCCCGGCTGTCATTTGTACATCTTTGTCAGTCGTTACGGATTGTCAGGAGCCAGTAAATCTGACTCCAGTCTTGCCATGAAGTTCCGTGTTACCCAGTTAATGGATTGTGGAGGTCTGGTAGGCAGCCGCTCCATGTAAAATACTGGTATTAAGCTAAATCCGGGTGGAAGCCGACCCCAATATAGTTGGGAAAAGGCTAGGCAGATGATGATGATACTATTTTGAACCGACTTCTTCAAAAAGGAGGAGGTTCTATGATCGGCTGTATGTATTTTTTTTTATGTATGTTCACCGATTTCTCCGCCAATTCTGGACCGACTATAAATTTTTTTTTTTTTTTTCGAAAGCCTATATACTCCTGAGGTGGTCCCATTGTCACCAAGTTAGAATCTGATAATGGGATGAAAATCGAGGGAAACCCTCAAATCTCTCATTCAGTTCGAGAATATCAACTGGTATTTTATTATAAAATTTAACACAGTACCCCATAAAATAAGTGTGTACTTTAGCCAATCTGAATCAGGGTTGATCTAATTTGTTCCTATTTCTAGTATTAAAATTATGCCTGTCACTAATCTTACTAAAAAGATGAAATTTTTTCCGAAGATACATAATATTTTCGTAAATGTATTGACAACGTACCGTCATGATGTTGATATCCTTAAACAGTTACCTTAGGGAATCACGCCGACAGAGATTGTATATGGCTCTGATGACTCTTTTCTGCAGGATAAATATAGACTCAATGTTTGCAGCACGTCCCCATAATAAGATACCGTAAGACATGATACTATGAAAGTAACTAAAATAGACCAGCCTCGCGGTATCTTCGCAAGAACCAAACCAATTTAATACTCTGCAATTCAAAATCTTTAAGAGGCCGAACATAAACCTCTAACGAACTCGTCTGTGGTTAAAAATCGTGTGAGGGTCGTCGAAAATCTTAACACCGCAATTCAAAAAACGTCATCAGTGCAACGCCATCTATCGACCAAGTCATAAACTGACAAAATATTTAGCGAAAGACGTGAAATAAGAAGCCCATATACAATGATAAGGTATTAAAATGTTCACTTTTATTTTGCCACGTATTAAAAGTTTCACACATAACTCAACAATCTGTTTTGGTGTTTTATTCATGCTTTCGTGCATTTTATTTTTCTCAATAGATGGCGCTCTAATTAGAATACATTAGGAAATTTCTTACTAAACTTAAAATTCAATATATTTTGATTTTGTGGGTCGATCGATACGATAAATACCGATAAGGTATAAAAATGATCACATTTATTTTGCCACGTATTAAAAGTTTCACTCATAACTCAACATTTGTTTTGGTGTTATATTCATGCTTTCGTGCATTTTATTTTTTTCAATAGATGGCGCTTTGACTAATCAAAATACATAAGGAAGTTACTCACTAAACTTAAAAATTCAACGAAAGAAAAGATATTGAACAACTTCTAAAATATAACTAGCGGACGTTAGGCGGTTTCACCCGCGTAGTTCCCGTTCCCGTGGGAATACGGAGATAAATTATAGCCTACGTTACTCGATAATGTAGCTATTCATTGGTGAAAGAATTTTTCAAATCGGTCCAGTAGTTTACTACTCTGTCAAGAAAGTACCGGGAAAAGATCAATAATACACAAAATGTCTGTTATTCATCCAAATTTATTTTATCACCTTCAAAGTATGCTCCTTTAGAAACGATACACTTGCGCCAACGAATAATTCATTCATCAAAACATTTTTTAAACGCTGCTTCCGGAATTGAGTTCAGTCCACGCCGCGAATTCTCCTTTATGTCTTCTATCGATTGAAAACGGGTGCCACGAAGTGGTAATTTGAGTTTAGGAAAAAAAAGTCAGCAGGAGCCATATCTGGTGAATATGGTGGTTGCTGGATGGTATATGTTGAGTGTTTGGTTAAAAATTCGTTCACAATCGTTCGTTGCCTTGTGCGAAGGCGCATTGTCGTGGTGCAAAATCCAAGAATTTTCTTTCTACAAATCTGGCCTTTTTCGTCGAATTTGCTCTCTTAAATGCCGCATAACACTCAAATAATATTCTTTATTTACCGTTAGACCTTCCGGTAAGAATTCAGAGTGCACAACACCGCGATAGTCAAAGAAAACAGTCAACATGACTGTGACTTAGGCGTGGTTTTTTCGGTTTCGGTTCAGTTGGAAGGCACCACTCCGAAGCTTGTTGACTAGTTTGCATGTCAAACTCGTAAACCCACGTCTCGTCACCAGTAACTATGCGTTTTATGAATGTTGGGTCCGAACTGACTCGTTCTAGCATGTCCTCAGCGACTTTCATGCGATTGAGTTTTTGGAGAAAATTCAGATCTTTTGGGACTAGCCGAGCAGCAACATGTTTCATACCCAAATGATTAGTTAAAATGGTACGGATCGACTCGTGAGATACAGAAAGTTCGGCGGCTATCTCTCTCAGAGTTGAATGAGGATTTTCAGTCACTATTTCCTTCACTTTTGCGATGTTAACTTCAGTTGCAGACGTTGACGGCCTACCAGAGCGAGGCAAATCTTCCATCACATCTCGACCGCTTTTGAACGCTTTGAACCACTCATAAGCACGACTTTTTGATAAAGTCGATTCACCGTAAGCCTTCTGTAAGTGACTCCGAACACGAAATTCCATTGGCGATGCAAAATTTAAGACAAACTCTTTGTTCGATATTTTTGTCCATTATGAAATTCGCAATACACACTATATACTTATGATATTACTAAAACCAGCACTGTATTTAATATAAATAACAGATGCAACTCAAACTCCGCGCCAAAATGGAAAACAGTTGTGCCAATCTAACAACTACAAAAAAACAAAAATTTGAATTTGGAACCATAAACAAATCATCCATTCCCGATACTTTTTTGACTGAATGTATGTAGAATAGGTATAGATATAAAAATTTCATAAAATGTAATCCCTTACAAAATAAGTTAATAGTAAGTTTATCATCATCATCTGCCTAGCCTTTTCCGAACTATATTGGGGTCGACTTCCAGTCAAACCGGATTTAGCTGGATACCAGTATTTTACGCGGAGCGGCTGCCTACCAGACTTCCACAAACTATTATAATAATAATAATAAATCTCCGTAACGACTGCCAAAGATCTAGAAATTACAGCCGGGACCAACGGCTTAACGTGCTTTCCGAGGTACGGAGGAAACTCAGTACGTTAAGATGGTCACTCATCCACAGACCAACCGTGGCAAGCGTTGCTTAACCTTGAAGAGCGACCCGTGCGGCTGTTATTATCTAGCCACGAATAGTAAGCTTGTAAACTTTATAATAAAAAAAAAACGGCCAAATGCGAATCAGACTCGCCCACCGACGGTTCAATACTAATTTGTAGTTACATTATGACACTTTTAAAGACTATATATTTTTTTTTGATGATTTAATTAAAAATGTATAGTTTTCAGACTTTTCCCCATACCTGTAGTATTAAGACGGTATTACTGGCCAAATTTCATAGTTCTAGGCTTATAAATTTTGATTCTCTTGAGAGTGTAGAAATATACGTTTTTTGCGTAATAAACTGCTGTTTTTTTTTTTACTATAATGTAGAAGCGTGATTTTTTACAGCTTTAAGGAACCGTAGACTTGCTTCAACTCGATATTTGCACGCGTTCCCGAGATAAAGGGTCTTGACAGACAGACGGACGGACAACAAAGTGATCCCATAAGGAATTCGTTATTCCTTTTGAGGTACGGAACCCAAAAAATAATATTGTTGTCGTGGTACTACGCAACTAACTCTACACTGCGCGTGTCCCGACTCCCGACACGCACGTGGCTTAGTTTGCATTACTGGAGAGGCGAGCACGACATACCTTCTCCTCGTGCCTTTCGCGATGTGATGTAAACCGGGCTGGTTTCCGCAACTCCACGACTAAGCGCGTATTTTGCGTGCCTCGCGATGTGATTCAGGAACACTAAATGAAGCGCTTGTCACAACACAAACAGTACTCAACGATCAAGGACCGTATTACTTTGCAACGTCCACACTTATGGAAATAAACCGTTGTCACGACTTGTACTTTTTTGCACGACTTAACTCGATATTTGCACGCGTTCCCGAGATAAAGGGTCTTGACAGACAGACGGACGGACAACAAAGTGATCCCATAAGGAATTCGTTATTCCTTTTGAGGTACGGAACCCAAAAAATACTATTTTTGTCGTGGTACTACGCAACTAACTCTACACTGCGCGTGTCCCGACTCCCGACACGCACGTGGCTTAGTTTGCATTACTGGAGAGGCGAGCACGACATACCTTCTCCTCGTGCCTTTCGCGATGTGATGTAAACCGGGCTGGTTTCCGCAACTCCACGACTAAGCGCGTATTTTGCGTGCCTCGCGATGTGATTCAGGAACACTAAATGAAGCGCTTGTCACAACACAAACAGTACTCAACGATCAAGGACCGTATTACTTTGCAACGTCCACACTTATGGAAATAAACGTCACGACTTGTACTTTGTTTGTCGGTACTCGATGTTGAGTTGATCCCTATCTGGTCTCTACTGACTATGTAGTATGTCAGACGACACTCGAATCGTTAGGTATCGCAACTAATGGCTAGCCAAGTGCGAATCAAACTCTTCCCTACCATAAACCGAAAAAAACAAGTTTCTTGATTGGGGGCTCCCTTTAATTAGGGTTCCGTTCTAAAATGGTAATTATTTTTTTGTAAAAAAGTTTTTATTTTTCACTTTATAGTGTAGGTAACACCAAAAAGTGAAAAATACAAAAAAATAAAACAAGCTTCCAAAATAAAACACTACAAAGTAAAAAATAACTATAATTTTGGAAGTCGGTGTTCAAAAACAAAGTACCACTAAAAATAGTCTTATCTCATCCTAAGACTATTGCAGAAGCAGTTAATATTTTTTTTATTGATAAAATACAGCCAAAACTGGGTGTCGATGGCAGACCTAGGGCGAGTACATTAGACTACAATAATAAAACTATGTTTATGCCCTCTAGTGCACCAGACGACATTAAAAAAATAATAATGTATTTGCACAATACAAGCAGTGTGGGATATGACGATATTGCTACTCATATTCTAAAACATGTTGCGGATGAAATCAGCGGTCACTTGAGTCACGTCATCAAGCTCAGCATTAGTGCAGGCGTTTATCCTGATGCTCTAAAAGTTTCCATTGTCAAACCACTATTTAAGAAAAATGATAGGGAGATAATGGACAACTATCGGCCTATATCGCTAATTTTCATAAATATTTGAAAAATACATATACAAGGAATTCAATTAATTTATAGAAAAACAACATTATATGCGAGGAACAGATAGGTTTTAGAATGGGTAAAACTATTAATATGGCCATTTATGATTTTTTATATATTGTTACATATAACGTTGATAAGAGGAAACCGGTCTGTGACGTTTTCTGTGACATAACTCAAGCCTTTGACTATGTGCACAATAGTACACTCTTAAATAAACTTGAAGCATAAGGAATTAGAGGAAATGTCTACAATCTTATTAAATCTTACCTACTTAACAGAACTCAAATATAACTCATATAAACCAAATAAATATAAAAAGTAAACAAGAAATTGTATATCAGTCCTCAGAACGTATAGTTTCATTTGGTGTGCCGCAGGGGAGTGTTTTAGGGCCGCCTTTATCTACTATATAAAAATAAGTCGGGTTTTCCTTCCTGACGCTATAATTCTAGAACGCACGAACCGATTTCCACGATTTTGCATTCGTTGGAAAGGTCTCGGGCTCCGTGAGGTTTATAGCAAAGAAAATTCAGGAGTAGGGTAGGTAGGGTAGGTAGGGTAGGTAGGGTAGGTAGGGTAGGTAGGGTAGGTAGGGTAGGTAGGGTAGGTAGGGTAGGTAGGGTAGGTAGGGTAGGTAGGGTAGGTAGGGTAGGTAGGGCAGGTAGGGTAGGTAGGGTTTTAGGGTAGGTAGGGTAGGTAGGGTAGGTAGGGTAGGTAGGGTAGGTAGGGTAGGTAGGGTAGGTAGGGTAGGTAGGGTAGGTAGGGTAGGTAGGGTAGGTAGGGTAGGTAGGGTAGGTAGGGTAGGTAGGGTAGGTAGGGTAGGTAGGGTAGGTAGGGTAGGTAGGGTAGGTAGGGTAGGTAGGGTAGGTAGGGTAGGTAGGGTAGGTAGGTATAGTAGCCAGTTGACGGGAGCAAAGCCGCGTGGGTCAGCTTGTTTATATTATACATAAATGATCTACCGAAAGGCATCCCTCAACCTCTGACACTTATATTATCCGATGATAGCACCATAACGATACCTTGTAAAAGTGTTGATACTTATGAAAGAGACATAAATGATTCCATAAATTTAATGGTAAAGTGGCTAGATGATTATAACCTAAAAATTAACCTGACTAAAACTAAATTAATATATTTTAGTCAACGGATCAATAGTAAGAGTAATTTAAAAATACACTACGACGACCAGCTTATAGAAGAGGTAGAAACAACAAAATTTTTAGGGCTCCACATTGATAAAAAACTGAATTGGAAAACCCATATCGAAATCTTATGCAAGAAAATCAGTCGTCTTATATAATAGGGGTGGAGGCATTACTTACTATGGTTTGACAGAATCCCATCTACGCTATAGTGTAATTTTTTGGGGCAACTCACCAGAAAAAGACACGGTATTCAAGGCTCAAAAGAGATGCGTTCGTTCTATATTTAAAATTAAACCTACTGATGACGCTGCGTGCCTTACTTTAAAAAATATAAAATTCTTACTTTGCCATGTCTGTACATTTTAGAGGTAGACCTGTATTTGTCAAAACAAATCCACACCGATTTAAACGACTAGATGAAGTTGTTCCACGTAACAGGCGAGACAACAGTACGATATGCTCTCATACTGCGAGAACATCACTCATGCGCAAAAGTGTTTTCTGTATGGCTACTGTAAACTGCCTAAAAGTTGGAGAGAACTGCCCTTGTCGCGTTTTAGAAATATGCTGAGAATTTTTTTAGTTAATAAAGCGTATTACAAATTACAATGTTTTAGATTTTTTGAACGAAAAGGACTTTTCTATTCCGACTTCTATTAAATATAGTGAAAAATAACGATTTAATTTGACCGCATGATAAAGAATATAATTATACTGGACATAATATAATTAAGTGTGGACGGTTATATCTTGACATTTGTTACTTGTGTAAATTAAAAATGACTATATTGTTATACCTACAAAATTTGTACCTATGCCACCATTGGCAAAATATGGACGCTCACAATATACTGTACCTTGCATGTCTGATGCGACAGTTCATGTAAACGCATATACGACAAAAAAAAAAAAGTAAAACCACAAACACAGCGACTGGCATGATGTTATGTTATGAACTGGTTTAAACAATCAACAGACATGCGATTACAGTAATCCCGATCCATTTGCTATCATTGATTGACGAGTTCCGTGGTCTACCTCCGAAGTTCTTCATCAGATCTTTACCAAATTAAAATGGAACCATTCCGGGAAAATACTCTTCCAAAGAAAAAAAAAGAATCATTCAAATAAGTTACAAAAACATTTTTCATGGGATCCCATTCTCAGATCCTGACTTATACCTTCCATCATTAGCTCAGCAACATGAGATGATGATTACCAGGCACAAATATCTGAATTGCGTTAGAAATGTCATGAAAAACATTGGATGTGCCTATAAAATTTGAGGGTTTGCCTCGATTTTCATGGGATCCCATCATCAGATTCTAACTTGGTGACCAATGGGACCACCTCAGGAGTGTAGGCTTTCGAATTAAAAAATAATTTTCAAAATTGGTCCAGAATTGGCGTAGAAATCGGTGAACAAACGGTAAAAAAAAATAAAAAAAATACATACAGCCGAACATCAAATCAACAAAAAATTCGAATTTAGGCTACTAGGGCATGTCCGGGGTATCGTATGAAAGAGCGCTATTAAATATTACGGGAAAAATAAAATTGTGTCTCTAAATAACAAACTTTTTCAGAAATGCTTCCTGTATAGTCTGACTGAAGTGACTTTTTCATGAAATAACCGTTCAATAGGGCATAATGAACTTAGAGGGCTATATTGATGATTAAAATGGTTATAATTCTTTAGATAAATACTCGTTACGGCCGCGAATCGTAATTTTGTTCAACATGCAGCTTTACACTGACCGGCAAATTGCAAAAAACATAAAAAATAATAGGTTCTTACCTATGAAATTGCCGTTTAGTATGAAAAAATTTAAACGAATTTTTTTCATGTATTTTTTATTTGTATTAATCGAAGTAATCACCCATGCAATCAATCCATCTTTGCCAACGCAGTGGCAGTTTATTGATGCCCTTCTTAAAGAAATCAGCTGGACGGGAGGCAACAAATTCTTCGGTAGTCGAGCTGACCCGTCGAATTATAGACCCATTTCGGTAACGTCCATACTCTGTAAGACTATGGAACGCGTGCTGAATCATAAGCTCCTGGCGTACCTAGAAGCGAATGATATTCTTAGTGACTGTCAATACGGGTTCCGCCGAAATCGGTCAACTGGGGATCTTCTAGCGTGTGCCATTCACATCTGGAGTGAGGCCATAGAGAAGCACGGGGAGACACTAGCGGTCTCCCTTGACATCTCGAAGGCCTTCGACAGGGTCTGGCACGATAGCCTTATTAGTAAGCTGGTCCGTGGTCATAGATGGCTGCTCGTCTGGACTGCTGAATATTAATGCCGGGGTTCCTCAGGGTTCGGTGCTTTCGGCAACACTGTTCTTGCTGCATATTAATGATCTGCTTAAACCCGGTACCTTTGGGTATGCAGACGACAGCACTGTTGCTGAGAGATACGTGTCCGACGCACGAGCTGGTGGGTCGCAGATCCGGTCTCTCCGGGAGGCAATGGTTGACCGCTTGAACGTGTCCTTACAGGCAGTCTCTGAATGGGGCGATGCCAATCTGGTCAAGTTCAATGCTGCTAAGACCCAAGCGTGTCTATTTTCCGCCAAAAGGAGCCAATTCCACCGAGCTCCATCTTTCCGAGGTTTAACCGTGCCGATAACCGACCAACTTGAGCTTCTTGGGGTTACATTAACATCTACTCTCAATTTTGGCCCTTACATAGAGGCATAAGCCCAAGTGGCTGCAAAGAAGTTGGGGATTCTGGCAAAGATGAGACGATACTTCAGATACTTCACGCCGGAACAGCTGCTTAAACTCTATCAAGCGCAAGTTTTATCGTGTATCGAGTACTGCTCTCATCTTTGGGATGGATCTGCCAGATACCAACTTGATGCCCTTGAGTCAATTGAGAAACGAGCCAAGAGGATCATCGGCAATGAGAGGCTTGTCGCGACGAAGCTCCAAAGTCTTGAACATCGACGACGAGTTGCTAGCCTGTCGGTTTTTTACCGGTTGCATTTTGGGGAATGTGCGTCGGAATTGCATAATTTAATTCCGCCAAGCCCGTTCCATCATCGGACCACAAGACGAACGGCGATGCGCCACCGGTACACGGTGGATATCCCACCCATACGCACAAAACGTTTTGGTAACACATTCATAATGCGTACAGCTAAGGAGTGAAATTCCCTGCCGGAGTCTGTGTTTCCTGATAGCTAACCTGGGAGTCTTTAAGTCAAGAGTGAATAGGTTATTTCTAGGCAAGCGTGCTCCATCTTCGACCACATCATCACTTACCATCAGGTGAGATAGTGGTCAAACGCGTGCCTATGTATAGTAAAAAAAAAAAAAACAAATTCTTCAAAGGCATTTTGTACTGCCTCTCGGGTATTGAATTTTTTTCCCGCCAAGAAGTTATCCAAATTCTGGAAAAAGTAGTAGTGTCGCGTTTTCGTGCAGGAGCAGCGGAGACGAGCGATTGAACAATGCTGGTTGGAGATGTGCCAGCTTCTCCATCATTGTGTTCAGTTCTTCACAGTACACATCTGCAGTAATGCTCACCCCGTTTGGTAAGAAGCTGTGATGAATCACACCGGCGCTAGACCACCAAACAGTGACCGTCACTTTTCTAGGGGTAAGTTTTCGTTTAGGGCATTGTTTAGGTGCTGAACCAGGATCCAACCAACTTGCTGAGCGCTTGCGGTTATCAAACAGAATCCATTTTTCATCGCAGGTAACAATGCGGTTCAAAATTCCTTCATTTGTGTGTCTGTTGAGCAGTGCAAGGCACGTCTCGACGCGTACTTCGCGCTGGCGATCATTGAGTTCGTGGGGTACCCATTTGTCAAGCTTTTTTTTTTTACCTTGCCAATTTGACGCAAATGGACCAATATTGTTTTGACGCTAACGTCGAAAGCTGCTGCTAATTCAGCCGTAGATTGTGTATCATCAGCTTCCACAATCGCCTTTAATTCGTCATTGTCGACCAAAGTCTTCGGACGACCGCGAGGTTCATTTTTCAGGTCGAAATTTCCAGAACGGAAGCGAGCAAACCAATAACAGGTGGTGCGTTGGTTTGTAGTGTTAGCTCCGTAAACGTCGTTGATGTTGCGTAACGCTTGTGCCGCGTTGCTGCCACGACGGTATTCATATTCCATAATTACTCGAATTTTTAACGTATCCATGATGACGAAAAAGATTGAAATGCGATGAAAATGTAAAACTAATAAATAAACAAATGACTACTTTTGGAAAAAAAAAACCATGTTTTTAAAATAAAATTAATTTGAAATTAGAATTCTTAGCCAAACAAAAATTATTGTGATTTGAAATGGCCAGTACTGCAGAACGGCAATTTCATAGGTAAAGACCTAATATTTGAATTTCGCGGGCTACCCTGGCGCTTCCAATTTTGAAGATCAGATTTAAAATTAGAACATCCGCAAAATACTAAACGAAAACCACTTATTCTGCCATAGAATCGAATAATCGAGTAGTGATTAACTTTACACAGCCCTCTGACTACTCTAACTGCGCTGTGTCACACTCCTAGAGAGCTTCGTTATTGTGTCGAACACACCCTACACGTTTACTTAGTACTCTTTGGTCGGACAGTTTGCAGTACGAACAGCCTAATACTATTGTTGGTGTTTGGTTTAGTGCACTCAAATCTCGTGGATTTACAGGTATGTTTCGTCTTTGACTTTACGTAAACAGCATTCTAGGTCAACCCCTGTTTTGCGGAATTGTTCGGAAAAAATAATGCGGCTCTGGAATGCAAAGGGCATTCCGAGGAACACAGGTGATTTTTAGAGTCTGACACTCCCTGCCGCTCATCCCAGAGCGAGAGGAAACATTTTGATGACGCAGATGAGGGCTGTGAGCGCTTATTGTTTTATTTATATATACCTACCCCACGGCTTTGCTCCCGTCAACTGGCAACTTTCTTATTTGTTTATAAGAAGCTTCTCCTGACAATAACAAATACATCAAAAAAGAATTAGCGAAATCGACTGTTCACGCGTGATGCCATGACCAAGGGAAATAGGGATTCATTTTTATAAATTTTACCGGCAATCCGTATAACCCGGTATTCTATAGAATACCTAGGCATTGTATAGAATAAAACATTCGGATAATGTATGAAATATTGTTCATTTTATACTTTGCCTAGGTATTCTACACAATATCGAATACGCAGCCGGGAGGAGCTCGTGGCTGAATAATAACAGCCGCACGGGTCGATATTTAAGGTTAAGCAACGCTTGCCAAGGTTGGTCTGTGGATGGGTGACCGTCTTAACATAACGAGTTTCCTCCGTGCCTCGGAAAGCACGTTAAGCCGTTGGTCCCGGCTGTCATTTGTAGATCTTTGGCAGTCGTTACGGGTTGACAGAAGCCAGTAAATCTGACTCCAGTCTTGCCAAGATGTACCGTGTTAACCAGTTAATGGGTTGTGGAGGTCTGGTAGGCAGCCGCTCCACGTAAAATACTGGTATTCAGCTGAATCTGGCTTGACTGGAAGCCGACCCTAATATAGTTGGGAAAAGGCTAGGCAGATGATCGGATACGCAGCTGGCATTGTGTGTAAAAGACGATAGCTGGGAAAGGAGAGACGTGTGGGGCGGCAGTAACGCTACGTTCACACGACGACATACATTTCTTAGCCGGATCAAATTTTTACAGGATACGGTTTAGTCACAATACAATTTACTACTCTGTCAAGAAAGTACCGGGAAAAGATCAATAATACACAAAATGTCTGTTATTCATCCAAATTTATTTTATCACCTTCAAAGTATGCTCCTTTAGAAACGATACACTTGCGCTAACGAATAATCCATTCATCAAAACATTTTTTAAACGCTGCTTCCGGAATTGAGTTCAGTTCTCGCCGCGAATTCTCCTTTATGTCTTCTATCGATTGAAAACGGGTGCCACGAAGTGGTAATTTGAGTTTAGGAAAAAGAAAAAAGTCAGCAGGAGCCATATCTGGTGAATATGGTGGTTGCTGGATGGTATTTGTTGAGTGTTTGGTTCAAAATTCGTTCACAATGATAGCCTTGTGCGAAGGCGCATTGTCGTGGTGCAAAATCCAAGAATTTTCTTTCAACAAATCTGGCCTTTTTCGTCGAATTTGCTCTCTTAAACGCCGCATAACGCTCAAATAATATTCTTTATTTACCGTTACACCTTCCGGTAAGAATTCAGAGTGCACAACACCGCGATAGTCAAAGAACAGTCAACATGACTTTGACTTTTGATCGACTTTGGCGTGGTTTTTTCGGTTTCGGTTCAGTTGGAAGGCGCCACTCCGAAGCTTGTTGACTAGTTTGCATGTCAAACTCGTAAACCCACGTCTCGTCACCAGTAACAATGCGTTTCATGAATGTTGGGTCCGAACTGACTCGTTCTAGCATGTTCTCAGCGACTTTCATGCGATTGAGTTTTTGGAGAAAATTCAGATCTTTTGGGACTAGCCGAGCAGCAACATGTTTCATACCCAAATGATTAGTTAAAATGGTACGGATCGACTCGTGAGATACAGAAAGTTCGGCGGCTATCTCTCTCAGAGTTGAATGGGGATTTTCAGTCACTATTTCCTTCACTTTTGCGATGTTAACTTCAGTTGCAGACGTTGACGGCCTCACACCAGAGCGAGGCAAGTCTTCCATCACATCTCGACCGCTTTTGAACGCTTTGAACCACTCATAAGCACGAGTTTTTGATAAAGTCGATTCACCGTAGGGGTCGCAATACCGGTCCCTCTCTCCGAAACCGGTATTCTCGGCATTGAATCGAACTGTATACCGGGATTCCGGTATTTCCGGTATTTTCGACATTTACAGAAATGATATTTATTTCATTAGTTTTTTTTTCCGTTAAAGGTATTATAAGTATAATACCTTTAAAGGTATAATCAGTTAAGAAATTTTGTTTGTAAGGATGTCTCTGTGACTTTGTTGTTGGATACAAAGTCACAGAGACATCCTTACAAAAAAAAATTCTTAACTGATTACTATAGTGACCTTGTCACTTATAGGTGTGCACAGCTTTTACATTATGTGCTACAGTGTTAACAATAAACATGAAAATTGTACACAAAGTTTTAAATTACATAAAAATTATTGCATTGCCAATTTCACAACTTGGTAACAATTTGTATGATGTATCTATTTAAACATAACCTGAAGTATAGAGAAAAATAATAATATTATAAATGTGTTTTTTTTAATAGCTAACTGCATTATAGAGAAAGGGAAATAAATAGTTACAGAAAGAGAGACTATATGAGCCAAAAAACTCGTAATATATTTTGTGCCTAGGACAGCTTAATCAACTTTAACGAAAAAATTAAATACTATTTCATTTCTCAAACAAAATACGTAAGTTTTAAATCCTAAACGCGTCAATTAAAATGATGTTAATACAAATTTGCAAAAATCAAAATAAAATGGGATTTTTTTCACTTTTTGCTCTAAAAATCGCAAACTATGCATTTTCAACAAGTAACATTCGGCATTTGTATAAAAACAATTAAATTTGCAATAATTTAAGCCCAACCGCAGCTCTATGACAATTATAGGGACCAAGATATGGCCCTTCAAAAATGGTAATTTTTTCTCGAAAATTGACAATTTTAAGTTTGGCTCCCGTCTGTAGCAGAACATTTTTGTTCTTGGTCCCCATCACCACTCGCATGGCAGCATTTGCGATTTGCATCGTTCTGTGATGAATACCTAAAATATCGTAAATCCCGGTATTCAAAATTCAATACTGGTATTGTAATGGCTTCTTTTTGGCCCGGTATCCCGGTATTTTCGGTATCCGGGATCCCGGTTTGCGAACCCTAATTCACCGTAAGCCTTCTGTAACATTTTCAGTGACTCCGAACACGAAATTCCATTGGCGATGCAAAATTTAAGACAAACTATTTGTTCGATATTTTTGTCCATTATGAAATTCGCAATACACACTATATATGATATTACTAAAACCAGCACTGTATTTAATACAAATAACAGATGCAACTCAAGCTCCGCGCCAAAATGGAAAACAGTTGTGCCAATCTAACAACTACAAAAAAACAAAAATTTGAATTTGGAACCATAAACAAATCATCCATTCCCGATACTTTTTTGACTGAATGTATATGAATTCACGTGCATTCGGTTTTAAGATGCGACAAATAATCTTAAGATCCGATTGTGCTTATCACCTAACCAACCACTGATTAATGGCAACACGATTTGACAGTGTGTGACAAACTGTTTTGTCATTCATTCTTACTTCGGGTTCGGGACTGATCGTAAGTCCGTAGAATACGCCCGCAATTAAGCTCGAAACTATGAACTTCGGACTTAGAGAGTAACCACAGATTCGGTCACACGACAAAAAACCAAATAAGGTTTAGTGGTAATAGCATTTCAATACATGCGTTCACAGGAGTGGTTTTTTACCGAATGCCGGAAAAAATTAGATACGACAAAGTAGGTGCGCGAAATTTTTAAAATTTTACAAAATTGATTATTACCTACATGTTGAGAATTACGCGGCAGGTGGTTCTTAATAGGGGCAAATTCATTAATTTTCCTGTCGGACACACCGTTTCAATCGATATAAGCAAATTAAAAAAAAAAACTGTTTTTGCTCTCGAAGTCAAGGGATTGGTAGTGCCAGAACGCTTTCGTGCAAAAAATCGATTTGCTTATTCACACGGTGACACGCCAGTCGGTTTTTTTTCACCGAGGGCTCCAGGTTCTGACTGCAGGGTTTAAAGTAGCCAAACAAAAAAGTTTTTTTTTAACCGACTTCCTTCTTGAAAGTACTTTTGGAAACACTAATAACAGCCTTTGCATTTTGTATGAGAAGCTTATTACGAGTACATGTTCCATTGCAGACTCCACGACGTCTGATTCTGTATGATGTAAATGAGTATTTAAATAAATAAGTGTGTAGTAGTATCTACCTTTTTTATAAGAATGGAAAATCATCAAATGACTCCTCCCGTTCTGGGTAAAGCAAAGCGGACTGCCAGAATCTTACTGACTAACACCCATCCATGTTCCTCCTTAAACCCTTTGTGCTCCAGAGCCACGGTGACTCTTTCGAACAAATTTCGCAACCCCGGAATCTTACAAAACACAACAATCACACACAACAACATCATACATCTGTCTGTTTTGTGCGAGTCCCAAATAAACATTTTTTCTTTCTTTCTTTTCTTTTCTTTTCTTTTACACGAATGATGACGGAAGCTTAGTTCGCTCGCTCACTTTGGCTCCCGCCATCTCATTCAAAACTAATCTATCCGTGTCGGAGTGCCCTCAAGTTCCCTGTGTCCTAAGTTCCCAAATGACTTGGCTAAGCAAGTTATTAAACGATATCGAACCAATTAATTTGCCTTGCTGTTCAATTAAAAGCGGGGCATGTCACTTAGGCCGCTAATTAAACGGCTGATGAAGCTAGTTGGTTGCGACATAATTATACTCGTTCATTGATTAATACAGGCAAAAAATATTTATTTTACACATTGCCGGTAGACCAGCATGTATTCTATACAATCCCTAGGAATTGTATACATTTCCTAGGTAAAGTATAAAATCGACAAAAATATTCATATTTCATACATTGCCTAGACGCTCCAGGTATTCTATAGAATAGGTACTTGAATAGGGAATATAAGTGAAAAACATATTTATCATCTATATAGTTTATCTAAAAATATACACAAATATAATACTAACAGTGAAAATAGAATCAAAATTACTCGAAAAACGAAGGAGATATAATTATTTTAAACAAATATATCTGTCCCTCTCGCAAACGCTGTTATGTTCTATGGCAGCTGTTTAGGCGTCATAGACGATGACGTCAAAGTTTACATCGGACTTCTCTTTCTAATTGTAATCTTTGAAGCTTTATAACTTCATCGCTGATGAAGGTATTTAAAAAATAGCTTCACGATTGTTTACTAGAGCTAGTGAGTATTTCATTTTGCAAATAATGAAAACATATATTGTAGATCATGCTTATCAATTCAATACATTACTTTGTTAGGGAGTTAGGGCACAGCAATCGACTTAATTATCTTATCTATAAAACGGTGTCGTGGAATGCTGAGAGATAGCGCCATAATCGTTTGGGTTCGGTGGTATCGCGTTTATTGTAGAATAACAATATTTAATGCAGAACTAACCTTAGATACTTTGAGGAGCTCGTGGCTAAATAATAACAGCCGCACGGGTCGATCTCTAAGGTTAATCAACGCTTGCCAAGGTTGGTCTGTGGATGGGAGACCATCTTAACATACCAAGTTTCCCCCGTGCCTCGGAAAGCACGTTAAGGTGAATGCTCCAGGGTAGCCCGCGAAATTGATTGAATGATTATTTCTGAAATATTCTTTCTTTCGAACTACATGAACTTAGAGGGCTATATTGATGATTAAAATGGTTATAATTCTTTAGATAAATACGCGTTACGGTCGCGGATCGCATTTGGTCCACATACAGCTTCACACTGACCGGCAAATTGCAAAAAACATAAAAATATTTGAATTTCGCGGGCTACCCTGGAGCATCCACCTTAAGCCGTTGGTCCCGGCTGTCATTTGTAGATATTTGGCAGTCTTTACGGATTGTCAGAAGCCACATAATTGCCTGACACTCATCAAACACTGGTCCAAATCATTACTATGTTTGTCACAACATGTACTCAATTCAATTGGAAAGTGAATATATTTTAAATTATCATTACAAAATTTAGTATTAATGTCAATTTGATTAGATTTTTTAGCACCCCATTTTACTTTACTAAATGATAGATTTTTAATGCTATTTAAATTGCACAATTTTGGTTTGATTTCATTCAAGTTGTGATCACTAAGGTCGAGTGAACGACAAGTGAGCTGTCGTTCCATCTTGTTTGTATGGTTTGACAGCTCACTTCGTGATCATTTCACCCACGCCTTCACTTCGACATGTTTACAGAATCGACCGGCTGCACTACCAGAGGGAAGTGGTCGGACCAAAGTACATCATATTTAACAGTTACATGGCCGCTTTCGTAGCAACACAGTGATCCAGCCAACGTCTCGAGCCGTTCGCATCGCTCACAATTAATGTATAAGTGTCAGAGTTTACTCCTAACAGTTCAATATAGGCAAATAATAACTCAGATTCCCGACAAAAATAAACCAATCTAAACTAATATTATAAAGAGGAAAGATTTGTTTGTTTGAATTGAATAGGCTCCGAAACTACTGGACCGATTTGAAAATTTCTTTCACCATTAGAATCCTACAGTATCCCTGATGAACATGGGCTATAGAATATACAAAAAAAAAAATAGGAATCAGTATGAACACTTCGATAATGTAACCCAAGGTGTGAAAAAATACCAAAAAAGATCCTTTTATCGCGTACGCTGTGGAAACTATTGACAATAGAGCAAAGTAATGTACTACAGTTTTGTAGAAGACATTAATATCTACAAAAAAAATCAGAAGGGTATGTTTCTAACTATTATGTTTAAGTCACAATGACCGCTTTTTGTTCAAACCTTTCGTTTAAAAGTTACGACGGTTTCTAAAATACTCTAACTAAGAAAAATCTTGCGAGTGAACAAACTGCCCTACATTTAGTCTATTAATAAGTAATTTTCATATAAGTACCCTATATGAGATTAGATGGGAGATAAAGTTCGTGGAGTTCTAACTAAACCCGCGCGAACGAAGTGCTAGTTCAATATAAAATTGTTCATTGGGATGTGAATTAAAGTCACCGAGTAGAAAATCAGTTTCGATATTGTTATTATTAATTATAGCACTCACCAGGCTGAGGCAGTCTGTAAAATCTGCTAAGTTCGCACTATTATTCGTCGGCATGTATACACTGAACACTAGAAATGACGTTGATTTCATACATACTTTAATGGCAAACAACACTCGCGGTTATCGCACTGTACTACCGAAACGTTATCAAAAACAATTTTTCGCCAGAGCAGTGCAACTCCGCCGTAGGGCCGCCGGCCGTCCTCGTAACATGCCGGCCGTGGTGTCCACCGCCGACTTCCCAGTGCACCCGAAATTAGCGTCGATTTCGCTCAGGAATGAGATATCCACCTCTCCACCGAGCGTTTTATACTCTTACAATTGTAGCTTAATAAGTTATAATAATAATAAAGCTTTATTTTTCTACACATTTACAAAGTTAACCAAATATAAATACGTAGAACTATTAAATAGTATTTTCTGGTTTATGTAGTCCCTCTTGGGTAAAAGCCTCCTCCAGCTTGAGCCATTCTTCGCGGTTTTCGGCAATCTGCATCCATTCCTCTCCTGCCGCGTTAGTAATGTCATCCACCCATCTTTTTCTTTGCCGACCTACACTCCTCTTGCCAAATGGGCCCTTCCATTTTGTTGTTTGGTAAGTCCATCTCTTGTCCTGATATCTGGCTTTGTGTCCTGCCCATTTCCATTTTTGTTTTTGGCTTTGCCGAAGTGCATCCGTTAATTTAGTTCTCTTGCGGATATCTATATTTATCGTCTTTTTTATTTTTCTTAATTTAAGAATGCTTCTCTCCATGGCATGTTGGCAAGACAAAATTTTGTTTTTCACTCTTTCTGAATACACCCATTTTTGGCTTGCATATGTTAGACTTGGGAGAATACACGAGACTTTTTCATACTTATAAGCTGTAATTTCCTTTGAGAATTTATTTTTGAGCCCAATACTTTTTCCATGCTATGTTTATTCTTCTGTCTATGTCTTTTTCGTTGCTGTTTAATTCAAAAGACATCAGTTTGCCTAAATAGACATAGTCGTCAACATATTCAATGGACTTTCTCTCTATTTTGATTGTTTTTTTGGAGCTGTTTGTAATAATTTTTGTGGTGTGGCTTTGGGTGTTCAGGCATAATTTCTAATTCGGTCGCTTAATAAGTTATACATTAGGTACTATTTATTTTTACGCCGTTCACTGTACCGCTGTTTGCACCGTTCGTGTAATTTCTCACTTTAAAATTTACGAATCTCCTAAAAATAATCCCCTCGGTCCATAATTTGCTTTCAAGAAACATCTCCATTTTAGTTTCCGAAACAAAGAATTTGTATGCGTTGTATTCTTTGGGATATTTAAACGATATACTTTCAAGCGTGATCACCTCGCCCGTTTTATAATATAATCAGCAATATCTTTTTCCGTCGTGTCTTTATGCAATTTAGTAATGAAGATTGGCACTGTTTTCAGTGCAGCTTTAAATTTCCCTTCATTCACCCTGGCGGTACCAGCGGTGCCCAGGTATCGGTAGCTCATATTACGCTTTCTGCGGTGTGAAACTTTTTCCCACCCGTCATTATTATTGTTTTGCACCGGCTCAAGTATAACAGGCGCGGCGGGTGCCACCGCTGTATGCTCGACCGTGTATCGCTGCGGTGACGTCACGGCCTTCTGCCTCGAAGTACTTGAGCTAGCGGCGCGGCGGCATCGGCAGTGGCATAGGTGCAGGCGCCTGTGGCGGTGTTTGCGACGCGGGGAGAGGGGCTACGCTCGGCAGCTCGCTGCGGCAAGACAGCTGACTGAATACCGCGGTCGGAATTTTCTGCGTCTACCTCCTTTATTTTTCTAAACGGTTGTTCTTTATTGTCATGCATATGTAACGTGGATTCATCGATACTACTATTGCAGTCATCCATAGCTGGTGAATTATTAACGTGGGATAACCCAATGGGACCGCTTTCCATTAGCCATTCGCCTCGTCTCATGTTCACTTTGCACACAGATGCGAGTATTAATGAGTCATTTTGTAGTCTCAAAATATCCGTTTTAAAATCTTTTAATTGTGTCTGCGTCACATAAATTTATTTGTGCAATCAAGATGGTGAAACAGTATTGGAGGAAGTTTTTCCAAACCCCTTGCTACAAAAATGTGGAATAGATCCGGCTCTACAGACTTAAACACATTAAATATGTCCACTAGATCTCGTTGTTCCTTGCCTTTGTTTTTTCTCTTTATTTTTGCCTTCTCCACAGGAACCGATTCGTACAGCAGTGTTTTCGATTTTTCGATATCTTCACTTGTAAACGTAATGTACATAACCGCACTAACGTGTCTTCATCAATCACTGATATTTTGTTTTGAATATATAACAGTAATTCATCTATCACTACGTTACAGGAAATGCATTTAATCACTTTCGACATTTTTACAAAAAATCTAAGTTTCGTTTGTCAGAAATACATTCTCACGCTAGGGACGCACGCGCGTGAATGTATGTAATGTATTAAAGTAAGAGCGCGTAATGTATTAAAGTTGTAGTTCTTTTTCTAGTATCGCTCAAAATAAAAGAAAGAAATAAATAAATATGGATTAGTTTTAACAAATATGGGCAATTCTAATATAAAAAGTTTAGAGATTTAAAAACAGGGATGTAACTATCTGTTACTTTTAGACCAAACATAGCTCTAAGGCAATGTTTTAGAGCTTTAAAAATGCTTTCCCTTTCACTACAATTGCCCCAAAATGCCAAATCTTAAGACTGATACAACCACGCCATAATGGGCAACAAGTATTGTTCGATGATCAACTTTTTTTGACAAATTGTGTAAAGCATATGCAGAGGTGCTTATTTTTTTATAGATGTCTTCTGCTTGTACCTCCCAATTTAGTTGGCTGTCGACTGTTATTCCCAGAAATATGGCAACATTAGCTCTGTTCACAATCTGCCCTTTATGGTTTATGTTCATGTCTTCAGCATAAAGTCGTTGGTAAATTTTAGTATTTAGTAAATTTATTTTTTAAATTATTATTATTTAGCCAATTTATTACTGTGTTAAGTGCGTTGTTAATGTCACTTTCACATGTTTCTTCATTGTGACATTGAATAAGTAATGTGCTGTCGTCGGCAAATAGTACCATTGGTTGGGGAATTTGACGTGGAAGGTCATTTATATACAACAAAAATAACAATGGCCCGAGAACGCTACCCTGTGGCATGCCAAATTTTATTTCTCTCTAAGATGATACATATTTTACTTCAATTTTACATTTTAGGCAAATTTTGGAAATTTCCGTATACTGTTTTCGACTCTCAAGGTAAGATTTTATCAAATTCAGGGCTTTTCCTCGAATGCCGTATGCATGGAGGTTGTATAAGAGGGTTTCGTGATCCACACAATCAAAAGCTTTCGACATGTCTGTGTCTACAAATTCATGTCGAAAGCACACACAGGAATTTTGGCGTTCACATTTGGCATCACTGTGTTTAAAAAGTCGAAAATAGCCGAATTTATATTTTTATTTATCCTAAAACCTTTTTGATCGTCACATAATAGATACATTGAATTTTGCCAAAAATAAATAAATGTGTTTATAAATATTTTTTTCTATTATTTTAGAAAAATCATCAGTTATTATGAAGTTCAGTTAATATCTGGCGGATCCATGGACGAAACTGCGAGAAATGTAGGGAGAAGAGTGGGTACGCGCCTAGCACTAAATAATATAAAATAAAATAATATAGTCTCTTTATTCCATGCAAACCTATGAGAATACATGCAAAATTAAGATGAAAAAAATATAATTGTAAAGTTTTGCATTTACCTACTGATTACTAACATTTTATTAAACATTTCATTTCTAACAGTTCATTAATATATTTTTCTTTGTTGACAAATTCAAGTAACTTGAAATAATAAATTGAATAATATTATGAAAAAGTTGCGTACAGAAAATGAAATAAAAATTAAATGAAATCAAATTCTGATTGAATAATCGATCAGTTATAAATAATATAAGAATGTCATAAATTATTAAATTATATAAAATTAAAAAATATGAAATAAACAATATTTCATTCAAAATAATCATTAGAATTATATTAGAAATTAAATTAATTTAAATTTGGCTGCATGAACCCCTCAACCGTTTTGAGTTTTTAACCGACTTCTTCAAAAAGGTTCGGCTGTATGTATTTTTTTTTATAGTGTATGTTCACCGATTTCTCCGCCAATTGTGGACCGATTTTAAAAATTCTTTCTTTATTATAAAGCCTTACTCCTGCGGTGGTCCCATTGTCACCAAGTCAGAATCTGATGATGGAATCCCTTGAAAATAAAAATCATTGAAAAATAATGTACGACCGGAGATTTTTCCATAGAGTTAAAAATTGCCATAAATGTGTTAATTCTCTGAACAAAAAGTCGTTGCTATGTGACTATTGTATCATCGTTAAAAACATTATAACATTATGTAAAGCTTTTGACTTGGACTTACTAGTTCTTGTTTCATTTTTTTGTTAATTTTAAATTGAGATTGCCAAGAAAACATAAAAAGGTGAGAAGTAAAAGTTGGTTGAATGGTGATAAAAATAAAACAAAATGGCCATTACCCTAGGGCCTCAGCCCGGATGGCCCTAGGGTAAATACGCCCCTGGGTGAAGGTCGATGTTCTACCGTCTCCCCTACATACGGTTGCATTTGTCCAAAACACTAACCTTTTTTTTATGATGGGAAATCATCAAATGACTCCTCCCGCTCAGGGTACAGCAGGAGGGAGTGTCAGACTCTTACTGACTGAAACCCATCCGTGTTTCTCCTAGTGCCCTTTACGTACGGTGCCTCTTTCGAACGAAGTCCGCAGCCCCAGCAGGCACTGGCCCTAGTGGGCCCCGTCTTCCGTGCTGACATGTCCTTGAGGCGCGTTGGGATCGCAGCGCGCCGCTGACCCGGGCCTGGTTCTGATCAGACGGCGAGCCACCCAATGCTCGCCGAAAACACTAACCTTGTGTTCAGATATTTTTCTAAAATTTTTAACACGGTCTCTGTGCCGGCCCCTCTTCTTCTTATCGTGTGGGCAGTAAGGTCAGTAAGGCAGTTTCTAAACCGCCTCAAGAGCCTCTGACATGGCCCCGCCAGGCCAGCCCCTTGTACATATAGATTGGACTAAGGTTTTTTCTTAAAGCCTGGGGAAATTCACCTGTTCTTTTGGACTGGTTGCATATGTGTTTATGGGAAGGTTTAATAGTTGTTTGCATTGTAGTAGTGTGTATGTTGTTTGACTTTGACTATATCGTATACCATCATTCAAATTAGATCAGATATGTCTTTTTCATAATTTTTCCGGTATATTCTGTTAACTCATCGTGTTTATTGAGGTGTCATTCCATCTTGTTTGTAAGGATTGACAGCAGGGGCGCAGCTACCGCCATATCTGCCGTATCAATTATACAGGGGCCCCGGGTCACGGGGGCCCCATATAGGCCCATAGAGGCAGAAACTTTAGGAAAAGTAAAGTCATCATCATAAATGATTTAATAAATCAGTTTGCCGAAAAGGCAAGGAGTGTATATTTAATTTAAATTGTTTGTAAAATTTTTGGAAAAAGTGACAGATACCATAATATGACGAATAAATATTTCTTCTAATTATATGCAAACATTTTTTTTTCTTTTGTTAGAAATCTTTACCCTTCATTCCAAACAAAATTTTATACGGAGCCCCACCAAGGCATGCTACGCCACTGGATTGACAGCAGGGGCGTAGCTACCGCCGATCATCCTTATCAAAAATACGGGCCCCGGACTACAAGGGCCCCGACGTGTGGACGGAAAGCTCCTACAAATGTACTACAAATGTAGGAGCTTTCCGTCGTCACCTTCGTGGCCTGCCGAGACACTCCTGAGCTAGTAGCCTATTTTGTTTAAAAAAAAAAACAATACGTACTTACCTACCCCTAAAAACGAGGCCCCCAAAAATGTTTGATACTGAGCCCCTTTTTTAAGAGTAGCTACGCCACTGATTGACAGCCCACTTCAATTTCGCTAACACGGTAAGAGGTTTAAATCGCACTGCAGTCACCAGGGGCCTATTTAATAAAACTGACTGGTGATAAATCACAAGCGATAATTCTATGATTTTATACGTTTATTATTTAATACATTCTCTGCTTTATTAAATATCCTGTCACGAAATTGTGACAATTATATCAGTTTTTGAGAAATTTGTCGCATATTAAACAAGGTTTTGGTAGGTCAGGTTTTTTTTTTCGGGGATTTGAATTCATCTAATGACTCCATGTGCTCTAGGCGGAGCGTGCGGGAGTGTCAGACTCTTAGGTGGTTTAAACATTATGCCACCGCGGTGCTGCAGCGCTAGTCCCCCTTGGATATTTTGTATGGAGCCGCTACTGCCGCGGTACATAAACTTGCCGCTGCCGCCACGGCGTCGTATGTAAGGCTCCATACAAATCCAAGGGGGACTAGCGCTGCGGCGTCGCGGTAGCGGCGGTGCCGCTGCCGCTGCGGCATAATGTGTAAACCGCCTTACTGACTAAACCCCATTCGTGTTCCTCTAAATACCCTTTGCGTTCCAGGACCGCGGTGACTTTGGAACAAATTCAGCAACCCTGGCTGGTAGGTCATGCTAAAGTTAGGATAGGTACTCATGAGTGTTATAAATTATTTAAAAATAGAATAAAAAGATAAATAATAATTGGCACGCTGTATGAATAACTAGTTGACCCGCGTAACTTCATCTGCTCCACTCCTATTGGCCTTTGCGCCTTCTTCGATAAATGGGCTATCTAACACTGAAAGAATTTTTCAAATCGGACTAGTAATTCCTGAGCGCGTTCAAGCAAAGAAACAAAATCTTCAGCTTTGCATGTTAAGTATAGATATAGATTGGCACGTAAAATAAATATTGTCAATTTAATATACCTATATTTAAAAATTAAAAAATATTGACCTGACTGCTGATCCCATTTCGATTTGGTGAAGACGGAAGGCAACGGAACTTTTCTATAAATGAAAGCAAATGGATCAAGTTTGCTCAAATCGCAAATATGTTTATTGTTTACACCAGATAATAACATAACATCACACCGGTACGCTGTGAATGAGTACACAGGTACCACGAAAACGTGAAATGATACAACCGACATCCAAAAATATAAAAATTAAATTATATATTTAAAAAACCCCCGACCAAAAATAACTTTAAAAAGTGAAAAAAATAATACATATCCTTTTACTTTTTAATATGGGTACGATTCTTTGGGCCAAGCGTCATCGCGTCGGGGGACCGCTAATAATATAGAGGTACCTACTTAACAAAAAGTTATTTTTTGTCGGGGGTTTTTTTAATGTAAATTTAATTTTTAGTTCATGCTTTTTAAACTTAATTTACCTAATACTACTAGAAAACCTGATCTCATGACAGGGGCGTAACGACAGAAAGTGGCGCCTGGGGCACGCATCATTGTTGCACCCCTTCGTAAATTATCTTAAAATGAAAAAAAAAAACAAATACATTTAAAAACCGTTATATATTAACTTACACTTACTTACAAAACAGTAAATACATATTTATACCTTTTTACAATGAAAGTAAAGTAAATGCGTAAATCATAGAATAGAATAGAATACTCTTTATTATGTACACTATATAAGTAACAGAAAAGATAGATGAAGAAAACCTTACATAGGGTGACACAATGGGCGGCCTTATCGCTAAAAGCGATCTTTTCAAGACAACCTTTGGATGGATTGCAAAGATAATGGAAATACAGTACTGCAGGTAGTCTTAGGTGTACGATTTATATAAATAACTTTTTTTAATTTAATTTATTTATTTGACACGCACAATGTGTGACATACAAAGTCGAAGTGAAAAACGTTTATTTCAATTAGGCCATTAAACGGCTTTTTTGAACGTCATCATTACATTTAAAATAACATAGTGACTCTACTGTCCATTCGGAAGGGTAGATTCTTATGGAGAAGAACGGACAAGAAACTCCATAGTTACTCCTTTCAAATGAATGTTTTACATGTGCTGTGGTATACAAAACTTTTGTTAATATATGTGAGGACCATGAACCTAGAGTATGCAGAGGTAGACTTACTAATTTTCTAAATAAGTACATGGTACTCACATATTTACATTACACATACACAATACACAAAAATAGGAATAAAACAAATGAACAATGTATGCAGCAGAATTGGCCGTGGGTCCCAAACTAGGCACTTGGAAGCCCAGGATTACTGAATAGGCAAATTGACTTTTATGTGTGACAGCACAATGTTACCCAATTTAAAACATGTCAACAAGGCACTGATAAATAAAATTTAAATCTAAATATACAATATAATTATTTATATTTTATTTTTTTTAACTTTTTTTTTATTTAAAGTAATGAATGCTGATTGTGATTACTTTTAAAATTATAGTTGTCTACAAAATTAAAAACAACAAAAATCAGCACGAGTCATAAAAAGTAAATCCAGAATTATGCAGCTGATGATTAGGTGTGTACATAATTGTGGTTACATAAGAATTAAAAAGTAAATAACAATACAACGAATAAACACATCATGGAGTGAAGGGGTATGACAGCGAGAAGTTCTATGGTGTAGTGGTGAGTGTGTGAGTGACTGTTGAACAAGGAAAAGTAGTGTATAGGAGGTGGTGCGTGTTTATATTCTGGTGCTGGTCATCCAACAGACACATAATGTCTTCAGTTTCGTCATAAGGCAAGTCTTGCAACCATGTCTTTAATATTTTCTTGGCTTCATACGTATTTCTAGGAAACTTTAGTGTACCTTTATTTATTGCATTTGTACCGGACGGGCGTGATCGACTGGAACTGGATGGGGTAGGTCTATCCTTCTTCTACTCCTCCGAAGTGAACTGTGACCAACCGACTGCGTCCAGCCGCGCTGACGTCCTGTACCGGGATCTGAGGGTCTCCGTACCACACGTACAACGTTCTTCTATTTTGCCAATTACTTGCTGTCTTCGGGGTAGATTGAGGTGCGGGATGAATGCTTACCAGGGTTAAATAATATGCAGGAATTTGACAACACTGCAGCTAATGGTTTAAGGGCAAATTCGCGAGTACTGTGATTCTATTTATAGTTTCTATATTTCTCCTGCCGGTGACTACGAGTTTCTATTAAGCTATTGCATAGCTTCTATCGCGGGCCTTGAGCGTGGGGACCGAATCCAGTAATTCGGCAACACTGTTCTTGCTGCATATTAATGATCTGCTTAAACCCGGTACCTTTGGGTATGCAGACGACAGCACTGTTGCTGAAAGATACGTGTCCGACGCACGAGCTGGTGGGTCGCAGATCCGGTCTCTCCGGGAGGCAATGGTTGAGCGCTTGAACGTGTCCCTACAGGCGGTCTCTGATTGGGGCGATGCCAATCTGGTCAAGTTCAATGCTGCTAAGACCCAAGCGTGTCTATTTTCCGCCAAAAGGAGCCAATTCCGCCCAGCTCCATCTTTCCGCGGTGAAACCGTGCCGATAACCGACCATCTTGAGCTTCTTGGGGTTACATTAACATCTACTCTCAATTTTGGCCTTTACATAGAGGCAAAAGCTCAAGTGGCTGCAAAGAAGTTGGGGATTCTGGCTAAGGTGAGACGGTACTTCACGCCGGAA
This sequence comes from Lacanobia oleracea, assembly GCA_950371165.1. Lineage (NCBI taxonomy): Eukaryota > Metazoa > Arthropoda > Insecta > Lepidoptera > Noctuidae > Lacanobia > Lacanobia oleracea. Next base: position 7,388,616 of record OX493411.1, read on the forward strand.
CAGCTGCTCAAACTCTATCAAGCGCAAGTTCGATCGTGTATGGAATACTGCTCTCATCTTTGGGATGGATCTGCCAGATACCAGCTTGATGCCCTTGAGTCAATTGAGAAACGAGCCAAGAGGATCATCGGCAATGAGAGGCTCGTCGCGTCGAAGCTCCAAAGTCTTGAACATCGACGACGAGTTGCTAGCCTGTCGGTTTTTTACCGGTTGCATTTTGGGGAATGTGCGACGGAATTGCATAATTTAATTCCGCCAAGCCCGTTCCATCATCGGACCACAAGACGAACGGCGATGCGCCACCGGTATATGGTGGACATCCCACCCATACGCACAAAACGTTTTGGGAACACATTCATAGTGCGTACAGCTAAGGAGTGGAATTCCCTGCCGGAGTCTGTGTTTCCTGATAGCTACAACCTGGGAGTCTTTAAATCAAGAGTGAATAGGTTATTTCTAGGCAAGCGTGCTCCATCTTCGACCACATCCTCGCTTACCATCAGGTGAGATAGTGGTCAAACGCGTGCCTATAAATAGTAAAAAAAAAAAAAAAAAAAAAAATCCGTAACGAAAAAACCTCACGCTCCCCACTCCGACGGACACGGAGGTGTGGCTTGAAGGCCGTGCATCGTCTAACGTCGTTTCAGTTCGGCAGTCTTCGACACGGCGTTGTCGACACCGCGTTGTGTGCTTGCGATTAGACGTATTGTACGACTCTACGAAACTCGCACGAATCGAGACGAGCTGCTCCGAAATCGGACGAATACATAAGCAGCTGTTTATGAGAAAGTATATAGGTGTATAGGTATTTTGTCTCACCTTGACCTTAGAGGTCAAGCAAAACTCACCAAGGTCGGGTTTTGGATGGGTAACCAAGTTAATGTTGTTTTTTTGTCTCACCTTGACCTTAGAGGTTAAGTAAATCTCACCAAGGTCGGGTTTTGGATGGGTTACCATGTTACTGTTGTTTTTATTGTCTCACCTTGACCTTAGAGGTTAAGCAAAACTCACCAAGGTCGGGTTTTGGATGGGTAACCATGTTAATGTTGTTTTTTGTCTCATTTGGACCTTAGAGGTTAAGCAAAACTCACCAAGGTCGGGTTTTGGATGGGTAACCATGTTACTGTTGTTTTTTAAGCTATTGCATAGCTTCTATCGCGGGCCTTGAGCGTGGAGACCGAATCCAGAAATTCCGTAACGAAAAAAACCTAACACCCCCCACTCCGACCGGCACAGCGGTGATACTTTTTAGTTTTACTTTTTACTTTTTTTTAGCTCAAAGTGTAACTTGAATTAATATCAAAGAAAAAAAAAACCAAAGAAAAAAAAATACTGCATAAACAAAATAAATATATAATTATAATTGCATAAGTTTTTTTTTATTTTTTTCACCGCCGGCGATCAGCGAGTAGCGAGTAAACCTTCAAATCAAATTCGAAACAGTTGGCGATCAGCGAGTAGCGAGTGAAAAGTTTCGATAGTTTTGACGCTCGGCTTTCAGCGAGTGTTTTAGTGCGACGGGCTTTTACTCGCAATACTCGCTCCGGCCCGCACTATAGGTAGAAATTACCGCTGTTTGGTGAGTTCTGACTGCCAAACGAGCATCGTCAAGCGAGTGTCGCTGAGCGAGTACTATCTTTGATAGCTCTTGTCACTCCGATCAACTAGTGGTAAAAGCCGCTCACCGGCAGTGTGAGCTATCGACTATGAATGTATGTGTCTCTTTTACTCACACGAGATCTATATCTATTATCCCTTTCCTCAGCGAGAAAATAGTCGAAAGTTAATCGCTTCCTCGCCGGCGGTGAGACAAGTGCCTTAGACATTTTACTTAGTGAGAATGAGCGCGTTCTATTTAATAATTTTGGATAGAATACTTGTTCCGTAAGTATTTTTTAGTTTGAGGATTTAATAGAAATGATTGAAACCCATTTTCAGAATTCAAAGTGAGACCAATACCGGAGAAGCTACAAGAGATGCGCTTGCGGTGGTACGGTCATGTCATGCGTCGACTTGACCATCACATGACCAAAAAAGTGCTGCAACTGGAGTCGGGACCAAAAGGCCGTGGCAGACCCCGACCTACATGGATATCAGTCATCCAAAAAGAGAAATTAGACCTAACGACGATCCAGAGACAACAGATGTCTCTGGAGAGGAAGGATTAGGAGAGCCAACCATGGGCGTACCCAGCATCTGGCCTAGGGGGGGGGGGTGCAAGTCAGATTTTTTTAGGTCAGATCGTCCGCGGCTGTTTTGTCATACACACTAAACAAATACACCTTTTTTTAAGATTGATAGTCACGCGTTTGACCACTACCTGTCTCACCTGATGATAAGCGATGATGTGGTCGAAGATGGAGCACGCTTGCCTAGACGTAACCTAATCATCACTCTTGACTTAAAGACTCCCAGATTGTAGCTATCACGAAACACAGACTCCGGCAGGGAATTTCACTCCTTAGTCGTACGCACTATGAATGTGTTCCCAAAATGTTTTGTGCGTGTGGGTGGGATGTCCACCATGTAACTGTGGCGCATCGCCGTTCGTCTTGTGGTCCTATGACTATGATGGAACGGGCTTGGCGAAAACCGTCGCACACTCCCCAAAATAAAGAAAACCGACGGGCCAGTCGATGCTCAAGACTTTGGAGCCTTGACTCCACGAGCCTATCATTGCCGATGATCCTCTTGGCTCGTTTTTCAATTGACTCAAGGGCATAAATCTGGTATCTGGCAGATCCGTCACGAAGATGAGAGCAGTACTCCATACACGATCGAACTTGCCCTTGATACAGTTTAAGCAGCTGTTCCGGCGTGAAGTACCGTCTCACCTTTGCTAGGATCCCCAACTTTCTGAGCTGACAGCCACTTGAGCCTTTGCCTCTATGAAAGGGCCAAAATTGAGGGTAGATGTTAACGTAACATCAAGTAGCTCAAGTCGTGACCTAGGGGAGACCGAGGAGAGTTGTAACAGAGGCGAATTGTAACAACGTCAATTTCTCGGAACCTATGACCGTTAGCGAGCTGGCAATAGCGAATTTTTGATTCTTTAAGGTGAATGCTCCAGGGTAGCCCGCGAAATTCAAATATTTTTATGTTTTTTGCAATTTGCTCTAAGTTCATGTAGTTCGAAAGAATGAATATTTCAGAAATAATCATTCTTTCGAACTACATGAACTTAGAGGGCTATATTGATGATTAAAATGGTTATAATTCTTTAGATAAATACGCGTTACGGTCGCGGATCGCATTTGGTCCACATACAGCTTCACACTGACCGGCAAATTGCAAAAAACATAAAAATATTTGAATTTCGCGGGCTACCCTGGAGCATCCACCTTAAGACACGCTGTTTGACGCAGTAAGTACGCACCACTCGCGCACAAGAAACGTTTTTCAGTGTACGACATCTGCATACAAAAAATTGCAGCTGCCCTCCCTGCCCCCCCCCCCCCCCCTCTTCTCTGGGTACACCCATGAAGCCAACCCCGATAGAAACGGGAAAAGGCCAGACAAATAAAAAGATTTAAACCAATTCACACAAGCAAAACCGCGAGCAAAAACAAGACTTAATAAATATAGATTTTTGTGCTTATGACGTGAATTTGTAAATAAGCGCAACGGTTGTTTTAGTATTTTGTTGACTTAGCTTATTGTAACTTGGCTTCGTACTCATCTATTTTATTAGAGAAAAATTCCAGGGCACGTTTGAGTTCTTCTTTAACTTTATTTGCTTCCCTTCGCAGGTCTCGTAGTATTTCTTGCTTTGCGTCATCAGCATGGACACCAGTGAGTGAGGTAGCGACGTCGCATCGTTCTCCCTCGTAATCCGCTGTGCACTCGCAAAAGGGTTCCTCCTCCTCATTCAAGGAGCAGACGCCGCCATGCAAACAGTGTTTGTAGCACGCGTTAATTTCGCATCTTTCCCCGGAGTAACCAGCTTCACAACTGAAATAATGAAGATACGATACAGCATTACTCGATGAATAAAGAAATCAACAAGTCTTTACTAAATTACTAGCACTTCGCCCGCGACTTCGTTCGCGCGGGTTTAGTTGCTACCACGTTGCTACTTTATCTCCCACGAACTTTATCTCCCATCTTACCTCATATTATAGGGTATATGTAAATTACTTATTAATAGACTAAACGTAGGTCAGTTAATTCACTGGCAAGATTTTTTTAGTTAGAGTATTTTTAAAACCGTCGTAACTGTTAAACGAAAGGTCCTATTTCGATCATTTAAAGTGTTAATAACATGCACATAACCTACCTTAATTATTAACCTATTTAAATACATAGATAAGGATTACTCGTAACATCATGATACTAAAATCACCACTATTCCATTTCACCTGGGTTTTGAATGAATAATTTGAACAAAAAGCGGTCATTGTGACTTAACCATAATAGTTACATACAATAGCCTCGCGGACTTTTTTGTAGATATTTATGTCCTCTATAAAACTGCAGTAGGTACATCACTTTGCTCTATTGTCAATGATTTCCGCAGTGTACGAGATATAAGGATCTTCTTTGGTTTTTTTTTCACACCTTGGGTTACATTATCGAAGTTTTCAAACGGATCCCTAACTTTTTTGAATATATTCTATAGCCCATGTTCATCAGGGATAATGTAGGATTCTAATGGTGAAAGAATTTTTCAAATCGGTCCAGTAGTTTCAGAGCCTATTCAATAGGGTATTTTACTAAAAAAAAAAACACGCGTGACGTCATCTGGCTTGGTAAATTTAGTACATTTTTACCAAGCCAGATGACGTCACGCGTGTCTTCAACTCTCTGTGTCTCCTTTATTTTTTGTTTACATGAAAAAAGAAAAAATACGAGTCGATTATTTTTTTGTAAAATACTTTATTCAAACAAACAAATCTTTCCTCTTTATAATATTAGTGTATTTAAAGAAGTAAAGTTTGTGAGTTTGTGAGGTTGTCGGGGGCAATCTCGGGTCTGGGTAAGCTCGCTCCACCGTAGACTTTGTCTCTGTCATCTCTGACCTAGACTAGAGTCAAGAGCAAACGAAATTACACATAAAAAAAAATCTCTGGATCTAAGGAATACATTTTGAAAATTCTTTTACTAATAGAAAGCCACGTTATAATGTCATAGGCTATAATTATATTAACCCGAAAAATACCGCCCAATGAAGAGGGTACGGGTCCGCTTAATAAATATTATATTTTGATAGTTTATAACAGACGAACGAGGCGCGCGACCGTTACGCTGCGTTTCAGATGATCTGTACTATTGTCAAAATTTCTTTGCGCGGTCTATACTCTGACCTTTATCTGTTCTGGGACTCGGTTGGAACCACAGATATAGATAGACATAGATAACGCAAGTATCACGATCTGTATGAAAACCAAGCGTGCCATTTTTTGACTACCTAATATGACGTCACAAGCACTATTTGGAAGGAAACGTTTACTTTATTTTTTCTCCTCGCATTTGTACAGTTTTTACAATTTATAACAGCACAATTTAACCATTTTTATATTTTAAACTGACGTCCAACTAGCGCTGTATACCGATGCAGACTGTGACCACATACGATTTTTGTACGTAAGCTAGGCACGCGAAGTAGTTGCTCTTGCGTTATCTATGTCTGTCTATCTTTTTTTTTTTTTTCATCTGTGGTTGGAACAGTGGTTGAGCTGATTTGCTGCCGCGCTACGTTATGGGTTTGATTCCCGCAAGGATTAAATATTTGTATGGGCTACAGATAGTAGTTCCGGGTCTGGCTGTTTGTGTATGTGACTTTATAGTTTTGATAACGCACCCATAATACAGGAAAAATTCCTAGTGTGGGAAAAAGTAGAAAAATAAAAGTAGTGGCTGACACATCATTTATTTATGTGATCAACTCATTCTTTGTTACCAGTCAATCAAGGTTAAGGGGTGTTCAATGCCCTTCTGCGAAGCAGTAATGCTAGCAAAGGAGGAAGCCGAACGCGTGAGAGGGAGGGAAACCTCACGCCCCAGTCGACGCAACAGAAGAAGACGACCCGGGCGTCGGGAGTCGCAGGACGGTTCTCGGCCACCGTAAACGCGGGCCTGCGGACGGCGAGCATTGGGTGGCTCGCCGTCTAATCAAAACCAGGCCCGGGTCGACGGTGTGCTGTGTTCCACGCGTGCCTCAAAGAGCTGTCAGCATAGAAGGCGGGGCCGCCAGGACCAGTGCCTGCTGGGGCTGCGGACTTTGTTCGAAAGAGGCACCGTACCCTGGAACGCAAAGGGCTCTAGGAGGAACACGGATAGAGTCTGACATTCCCTCCTGCTTCACCTAGAGCGGAAGGATTCGAAGACTTCCCATCCCCCCCCCCCCCAAAAAAGGGGTGTTCAATGCGGATGTTCTACGCATACGCATGTCATGATGCGACAAGAAAATGTGCGGGACCAGAGTAGCACATAATATAGTGCCTAGGTACCTAAGTGATTACCAACTACCTACTTCCATTCACTAACTGACTAATAGGTGCTAATAGCGAGGCAGAACACTTGACATGATAAGTGTTTTTAGGGTTCCGTACCCAGAGGGTAACCAATGGAACCCTATTACTAAGACTCCGCTGTCCGTCCGTCCATCCGTCCGTCTGTTTGTCAGCGGGCTGTATTTTAGGAACCATAATAGGTAGACAGTTGAAATAAACAATAAGGTTTATGGTACGGAACCCTTCGTGTGCGAGTTCGACTCGCACTTGGCCGGTTTGGTTCGATCTACGTGATTTCTATTGAAAAACAAAAATTTAAAATAAAAATAAACAAAAAAAATATTTCAAATTGTGATTTAAATAAGTACCTAATAAAATAAAACTGCCTTTTTTTTTTTCGGCTCTGAATTATACAAAAAGAAACTTGAAATATGCATGCGGATGTCAAAAATTCCGCAACCGCAACGCTTGTCCCATATCAGTTCGAAATTTTCCAAATCAGTCCAGCAGTTCAAAAAAAAAACAAACAGATCTTTCCTCTTTATAATGTTTGTAGACATATTCAGGAAAACCAGAATAAGTCTATGAAGTAACATGTTAAAAGATAGATACTATTCCTTCGGAGCAGAACTACCGTTACATAATATATATCTTTAGTCGTTTGGACAAGAGGGTTTCGAACTAACGATACATCGGGCTAAAGTGTTTCATTGTAACAAGTTTCGAAGATCAGTGATGATCGCTAATAAACATCGAACAATTAAGTTTCGAACTGACGTCGGACCCGGGGTCCACAACAACCCTGCTATAAACCCGAATACGCGACAAAAATTAGGAACTTGCTACATTTTGCCGAATTCTCTTCTCTTATCGTGTGGGCAGTAAGGTCTAACGCCCCACACACCCTAGTATCAGAGTTTCTAGACCGCCTCAAGGACCTCTGACACGGTTTATTGGCGACCGCCATTTGGCGGCCGGGACCACCGGCTTATACGTGCCTTCCGAAGCACGTATTCATCTTTTTATCAGACAATCAGGTGATTCAAGCCTGCAATGTCCTAGCCAAACTGGAAAATAACTTTTACAAAGTGTGCTTCCCGTGGGAATCGAACGACCACCGGGTCACAAGGCAAACGTCTAGACCACTCGAATAAGCCAAATTGAGGAAAAATGTTTTTTGTTCATCACAGCTGTATAGTTACTTTTTTCACCATAAATCGAGAGCCCGCTCAGCTCGTTCAATTACTGGCTTTCACAATTTTTACATGAGCGAGCTTCTCCACCTACAAAAATCTTACCAACTTACATACGTACCGGTGCGTTGCGTTAAGATCTTTCTAATTCTTAGTGAAATGAACATGTTTTACCTGCATTTAGGATGTCCCTCAGCACTGACACTACAGTTTCCTTGGAAACAATAGTGCTGACAGGTTGAACAGCTCTCCTCACTAACTTTCGTCACATTTAGCAGTCCAACATCCGAGGTATTGTACACTGGAGCCTTAGGTACTAGACTTTTTAAAGCTTCGCAGACCTTCGTTCCCCGAGTTTGTTCCAAAATTGTATAGTTGGCTGCTATTACTTGACAATACCAACAATCTGGGTTCGCAATTGTATAAACAATTGGATTCACATCGATTTGTTTGTTCTTCGGTAATTGCAGAATTGCTTTTGCATCGTAGCTCTTCCAGTAGATTAAATCTTTTGAAATTGCCAAAGAATACGCCCCATTCCTTGGGTTTTCGTGATATAATGTTTTTTTGTTTTTTCCATTTAAATCGGCATATTCAATATACGTTGGAAAAGTTCCAGTCCCACCATATATCTCAATCCAGTACATTTTTTGTGATTGCTGGTCAATGACCAAACTTGATCGCCAGTGAACTGCATATTCTAATAAAACTTCTCTCTCGGAGCCATCAAACGCAGCCCTCTCTATGTTATTTTCTGTGATCCAGTAAATGTACCTGTAATTTGTAAATAAGTATAAATTTTATATTAAAACAAAGTTCCACTTGAACTTGACTGAGTCAAACTATACATAGGTACATAATAGTGCAGGAATATTAAGGAAACCTGAGTGAATAATCACGAAAATGGTAAGTTTCCCCCCTCCCCCACCCCCGGGGATTTTTAGTTATATGTTTGTCTGGACACCTCAAATAACAACTGTACCAATTTTCAAAAGTACACGAAGTATATTTATTTATTTAAACTTCATGTACAATAGTGGTACATAGGCAGACTTAGGCTGAGGCTACATTAGGCCGCGACGCGACCTGCGACACTTGAGCGATTAAAACAAGTTAACGAATGCTCACGTATATGGCTACACCGTACATCAAATATTACTAGCGCTCTTTGATTTCTTTATGCGATAGGAACAACATTACTGTAATCACGGCATCGGCTACATCAACATATCAGCGAAATTGATCGAATATACGCCGGAATCTCGCTTGTAATGTAGCCATACCATGTTTTTCTCGTTTCGCTCTTCCAGTCGCATCGCAAATCACTGCCTACTGTAGCCTCAGCCTTAATGCAACAAGGCATTCTCTACCAGTCAACCTTTGGGTTAAAAAGAAACACACTGTGGTAGGTGTACAGCAAATAAATAAAATTTAAAATAGAATATTTTACGGAAAAAAGAAATATAGTAAAAAAATTATAATAATATTTTTTTTTTATCATTAATAGGCACGCGCTTGACCACCATCTCACCTGATGGTAAGCGATGATGTGGTCGAAGATGGAGCACGCTTGCCTAGAAGTAACTTATTCACTCTTGACTTAAAGACTCCTAAGTTGTAGCTATCGGGAAACACAGACTCCGGCAGGGAATTCCACTCCTTAGCTGTACGCATTATGAATGTGTTCCCAAAACGTTTTGTGCGTGTGGGTGGGATGTCCACCATGTACCGGTGGCGTATCGCCGTTCGTCTTGTGGTCCGATGATGGAACGGGCTTGGCGGAATTAAATTATGCAATCCCGTCGCACATTCCCCAAAATGCAACCGGTAGAAAACCGACAAGCCAGCAACTCGTCGTCGATGCTCAAGACTTTGGAGATTCGTCGCGAATTATTCGCTCTGAACGACGTTAATTGAGCAAATTTTCCTGCACTATGATAGTTTTATAAGCAACATACCCTCCACAGCTGTCTACAGCTATAGCTCTACAGATGTGATCTGTCGTGACTAAAAGATTTCCGCCAACTGCTATGTCAGACGATGCAGATTTTAATGAAATCGAGTATATTTTGGTGTCTTCAGTCCAAAAGAGTAATTGTGTGAGCGGGTCATAGGCGAGATGCTTGTCATGAGCGCTTGTTTCTCTCGTTACTAAAGTTTGTATTTTCCTGGTTGTTATATCAAAGCTGCAAATGGTCATGCTCGTGTTGTAGTCAGCAAACAGCACCCTGTAGTGAACTGGATCGTACGCTACTGATTGGATTTCCTTCGACGATAAATTATTTTCTGTGTGAATTAGTGTTCCATTTTTATAAAATTTAAGTCGTTTGCCTATGCCCTCAACGATGTCTGAAAAAAAAAAACTTAATTATTAAAATACCTCGACCTTTTATCTTCTTTAATAAGGTTTATGTTATAGTTTAAATGAAATTTGTCTCCAGCTATCAAAATGTTTCCCGATTTCCTGAACCTGAATCCATTCAGGACAAACTTGTATGGGTTTGGCCGGAAACATTCTAAAGTTAAGTATTTCATAGAAAACAAGAACCCGGCAAGTGCGAGTCGGACTCGCACACCGAGGGTGCCGAGGGTTCAAATTTGTATGTACATACCTAATTGCTTTAAATAAAATAAAGACTATATTTTTTGTTTTCAAATTTTTCGTAGTATAGTTTTCATTTCGTAGTTAACGGAAAATATCCAATACATTTTGATTGCCTTGAGAGTGTCGAAAATCCGTTTTTTAGCGTTCCGTACCCTAAAAGGAAGTGTTGTACCCTAAAAGGTTGTGGTGTGACTATGTCTGTCCGTCTATCATAGCTGGAAATCTCAAGAACTATTTGGAATAGTTTGGCTATATATATATATACATTGGCTCAACTATTTTGCAAATTTTAAAAAATCGCGACTCAAATAGCACACTTTTCAGAAATCTTGAATAAAAATTACAATATTTCCACTTTCGGTAAAGGGATTGCGCTGTTCTAAAACTGCAATACACACCGCAGTGTTAAAAATCTCTGACTAGCGGCCTCGCCGATGAAAATTTAAAAACTTTTCACGTTATATGATGGTACGGAGCCGTCGGTGCGCCAGTCCGACTCGCTCTTGACCGGTTTTTTTTTGCGGCTTGTTTACACCCCATACTCAAAATTTATTTATTTCTGTAACGCGTCCGTGTTTGAGTGACAAAAGTTCATAGGTCAAATTTCAACAGTATCGGTGCAGTAGATTCGGATAAAATGGGCCATGACAGACGGACAGACAGACAGCCAGACAGACACCCGAGTGATCCTATAAGGGTTCCGTTTCTTACGGATCTTCGGAACCCTAAAAATAACACTTATAACTAATTTATGATGAGTAATTGTGATCTAACCTAAACGCATTATTGAAAGTCAAATTGATGTTTCACGCCTAGTTACTTCCTAGCAATTAGACCAATGTCGTAAGCCCACATACATTGGTTGAGTCTTGTTGAGAAAACCCGATTAAATGATAGAGCTCGTTTTAGCAAGTACTCTAAGACAAAAAAACGAGTACCTCATTAAAACTTTTCAGCAAAATAATAAAACCGACTTCACTTGCCGACTTGACGAGTGGTACCGCGTTCCACTAAAAAGTGAAACCACACACAGTGTGCCGGCGTGACGTTATGTTATAAACTGGTGTAAACAATGACCAGACATGCGATTACAGAAATCCCGATCCATTTGCTATCATTTCTTGAAGAGTTTTGTTGCCTACCTCCGAAGTTCTTCATAATTTTAAATGGGACCAGTCCGAGAAAATACTCTTCCAAACAAAAAAAGAATCATCCAAATCGGTTAACAGTTGGCGAAAATATCGCTGAACAAACATTTTCCATGGGATCCCATCATCGTCCATCTGCCTAGCCTTTTCCCAACTATATTGGGGTCGGCTTCCAGTCAAACCAGATTCAGCTGAATACCAGTGTTTTACGTGGAGCGGCTGCCTACCAGACCTCCACAACCCATTAACTGGGTACCTAACACGGTACTTTTTTTTTTGGCAAGACTGGAGTCAGATTTTACTGGCTTCTGACAACCCGTAACGACTGCCAAAGATCTACAAATGACAGCCGGGACCAACGGCTTAACGTGCTTTCCGAGGCACGGAGGAAACTCGTTATGTTAATATGGTCACCCATCCACAGACCAACCTTAGCAAGCGTGGCTTAACCTTAAAGATCGACCCGTGCGGCTGTTATGATTTAGCCACGAGCTCCTCGGGATCCCATCATCAGATCCTGACTTATACCTTCCATCATCAGCTTAGCAACATGAAATGATGATTACCAGACACAAATATTTACAATTGCGTTAGAATGTTTATGAAAAACAGTGTACGTGCTTATAAAATTTGAGGGATTCCCTCGATTTTCATGGGATCCCATCATTAGATTTTAACTTGGTGACATTGGGACAACCTCAGGAGTATAGGCTTTCGAATAAAGAAAGAATTTTTGTAATCGGTCCCGAATTGGCGGGAAAATCGGTGAACATACATAAAAAAAAATACATACAGCCGAACATAGAACCTCCTCCTTTTTGAAGAAGTTGGTTAAAAATGAGAAATACGAGTAAGCAAGAAAGCAATGAAAACAAGAAATGTAATAGAAGGAATTCAACTTCTAGATAAAGAGAAGCGTGAAAGTTACGCGAGTTCCAGTAATTGTTGCTGGCAAATATGTGCAGCTACAAGTTTCTTAAAAAAAAAACGCTTATCGGTTGTTGAAACAGTTCGGCACATTATCAATTATCAGGAGGAGAAATAATGGGTAAAAACGGTTAATGATGTGCTGTGCTACGTTGCTATGTTGCTATGGATGCGTTTGGAATCCACCAATCATTGGTAGCGTAGGTGGAAACTGATTTAACTAAGATATCTATACTAATATATAAAGCTGAAGAGTTTGTTTGTATGTTTGTTTGTTTGCTTGAACGCGCTAATCTCAGGAACTACTGATCCGATTTGAAAAATTCTTTCAGTGTTAGATAGCCCATTTATCGAGGAAGGCTATAGGCATATATATATCATCACGCTAAGACCAATAGGAGCGGAGCAGTAATGAAAATTGTGACGCAAACGAAGTTGCGGGGGTCAACTAGTGTTTTTATATGGAAGGATGCGTGCTATGGAAGTGTGCTATGGATGAGTGCTATGGATGCGTGCTATGGAAGTGTGCTATGGATGCGTGCTATGGATGCGTGCTATGGATGCGTGCTATGGATGCGAGCTATGCATGCGTGCTATGGATGCGTGCTATGGATGCGTGCTATGGATGGTCGCGAGTGGTGTACCTATGTGCAGAGCAGTGCATGCCTGTCTGTCTGTCGGCTTTGACGCCAAAACTTCTGAACCGATTTAAATGAATTTTGGTACACAGATAGTCGAGAGTCTGAGAAAGGACATAGGCTACTTTTTATCCCGGGTGTATGTTCCCTGGGGACCACGCGGGCGAAGCCGCTGGCAGAAGCTAGTAGCTTATAAGGTACGAAACTATGTGACCATTTTCACGGAGTCTGTAGATATTTAGAACGTCCAGTAAGATGTGCTATGGAAATGCGCTAAGGTAGCTGTGCGAGGAAGATGCGCAGCTCGAGCTATGCGACGTATCGACAATAGGGAAGGCATACACTGCTCTGCACATAGCTACACCACTCGCGACCATCCATAGCACGCATCCATAACACGCATCCATAACGCGCATCCATAACACGCATCCATAGTACGCATCCTTCCATATAAAAAACTTAGCTTAGTTGAATCAGTTTCCAGCAGTGCTATGCTATGTGGACCGAAAAATATGATTGGTGGATATCAAACGCATCCATAGCAACGCTGCATAGCACATTTCTGGTGGAAAAGCAGCCTTAGACTGCCTTCCCAACATAATGCTATGCAGCTATGCTGCGAAAATGTAAAAGCTAAGCTAAACTATGTAACCGTTTCCACTGACTCTAACACCCGTATTCACAAACAACACTTTTCTCAGTAAAATAGCAACGCTATGCAAAGTAAGGAATTTCTTACTGCATTGCATATGACAAGCCTTTCAATTCATAAACAATACTCAAACGACCCTTGACTAAGCAAACGCACAGCGTTGAATAGATCTCTGTGACTGGTTCGTTTGTGTTGCGCAGTTCACTTCGCTGCTTGACGTTCATTCCTAGGTCTAAATTTATCAGTGGCAAGAGTATAAAAAGTACCATATCTTTGGAAAACCTGTAGCGTCGCCTAAGTTCATCCGAACTGTAATAATTAAAAGGATTTTGGAAAACCCGTATCACTTTTTGGTATTTATTGTGCTTCTCTTATTGATATAATTATCAAATTCTTCTTCACTAATATAATCCACTGTAAAAGGACGCTATTAAAATGAAAAATTATCAAAAACAGTAGAATCCAACCCCGAAAAATATTTCTCGTAACACATAATAGACCACAGAGAATCGAGAGACACTAGCTATGCGTTGCTTAAAACAGCTAGCAGGCTACCTTAGCTGTGCGTTCATTCTAAGGGACGCATAGTGCTAGCCACCACTCAAGTATTGTCTATGAATAAGTTTTAGGGGCCCTGTCTGTGAGACCTCATAGTAACGTTTGTGAATACGGGTGTAAGCTATGTAAAAGGGCGAGTAAGATGTGCTATGGAAATGCGCCGCCGAAAAGTAGCTGTGAGGAAGAGGCGCAGCAAGAGCTATGCTACGTATCGACAATAAGGAAGGCATGTACTGCTATATACCCAGTGCCGGATTAACCCATAAGCAAATTAAGCAATTGCTTAGGGCATCACGTCTGGGGGGGGGGCACCATAAACTGATAAACTACAGGAATTAGAGGTCATAGGTACCTACTTAGTTTGATCAAATGGGACGAAATTTTGCAATCCTTCCGAAAAATCAGCAAGGTGTTAGTTACAAGACCCAAAAGTCACTCTTAGACGAGTCGACTTGTTTTGTTTTTTTGTTTTACGTAAGTAGTTTGGTTCTCATTTTAAAGATCGGGTACTAGTTGACTACTGGATAGGGGGCACCGGGCGTAGATTGCTTAGGGCATCAAGAAGTCTTAATCCAGCACTTTCTACACCACTCGCGATCATCCATAGAACGCATCCTTCCATAAAAAAAAACGTAGCTTAGTTGAGTCAGTTTCCACCAGTGCTATGCTATGTGGTCCACTTAATACGATTCGTGGATATCAAACGCATCCGTGACAACGTGGCATAGTATATCTCTGGCGGAAACAATAGAAAATTATATATATATGCGTCTCGCTAAAAGTGGTTCGTTTATCACCGACTTGAGTCCCTTGGAGATAGAATGAGCGTCTGTCTGAAGAGAGATGAGAAACTGGTAGAAGCGTACTCTTAACATCGTCGCGCTTAGGGCGCGTTTGAATATGGAATTGATAACGCCAATGCTACAGAAGTGCTTTTTTTTTTTTTTTGTCGATGGCCATTCGCTGTTTCAACCCTAGAGGGTTGTCGACTACTGAACCGGACTTGCCTGTGTGGGCCTCAAGAATTTAAGGCCCCCAGCCGAGGCTACAAAACTTATATACTAAAACTCCGCTCGCTGAGGGCACCCCCTGTGGGGTACGGACCACTACAGAAGTGCAGGAAGATGTTGACTCATTTAGAACAAAAAAATACAATCCATAATTCAAATTCAAATTCAAATTCAAATTCAAAAGCATTTTATTTCAAATAAACCATTCACAGGCACTTTTGAAACGTCAAGGTCGGTCAGTCAAAAACATGGAAGCTATTTGCACGTTCCAAAGCGTAGATCTCTATGGAGAAGAACGTGCAAGAAACTCCACGGACACTCTTTTAAATCATGTTCTGTTTTACAACATTCCAAGTTACATATACTTGTTGCTTCTGCATGTGAGGACAATGCAAAGGAAAAAAAAATAGGGCTTATTATAAGAATTTTAAATTTAAAGATTAAAATAAGCCAATGGCAGTTAAGAGATGACCAGTCTCAACCGACGGCGCCTGTTCACGAACATGACGCGTGAATCGGCACCTTTCAGCTCAACCATTTCGAAGGGAACCGAATGATCAAACCCACGCGCCGCCATCAGCGAGACATTTGAGTGAGCATGACATGCTCTCAACCACCATGCTCGTTCATGTCCAACAAGTAAAACTATAACTACTCACATAAAATGTAAATGGTTTCATGGTACTCACATTTACAAAATTTGAAAAATATGCTTCTACTTTACACAAAACTATGGTTGTCAATGACCAAATAATGAAAAATAAATTAATAAAGAGAACGATTAAGTTCTTACATCAAAAATAATAAATAAGTATTTAATATAATAATATAATTTGTATGTATATAAGAATAAATAAACGAAATAATGTAAGAACCTCTAAAAGGAGCGAGCATCTCTTCCAAATATAAAAACATAAAAACCTAAAAAGTGGACCTAATCAGCTGTGACTGTGGAGCAGGACCAGCATTTAGCCAAGCGTTTTTATCGAGGATATAATCTTCCAGTTTATAATACGCTTGTCTACATAGTGTGCGTTTTATGCATGCTTTAAATTTTCTCTCATTCAGTTCGAGAATATCAACTGGTATTTTATTATAAAATTTAATACAGTACCCCATAAAAGAAGTGTGTACTTTGGCCAATCTGAATCGGGGTTGATCTAATTTGTTCCTATTTCTAGTATTAAAATTATGCCTGTCACTAATCTTGCTAAAGAGATGAAGATTTTTCCGAACATACATAATATTTTCGTAAATGTATTGACAAGGTACCGTCATGATGTTGATATCCTTAAACAGTTCTCTTAGGGAATCACGCCGACGGAGATTGTAAATGGCTCTGATGGCTCTTTTCTGCAGGATAAATATAGACTCGATGTCTGCAGCACGTCCCCATAATGAGATACCGTAAGACATGATACTATGAAAGTAACTAAAATAGACCAGCCTCGCGGTATCTATATCGGTAAATTGACGGATTTTTCTGACAGCGTATGCTGCTGAACTTAGCCGTCCCGCAAGAGATGTTAAATGAGGACCCCATTGTAGCCTTGAGTCAAGCGTAATCCCCAGGAAAACCGTGTTTTCGACGAATTCAAGTTTCTCCTTGTTCAATACTATGTCGCAATCATTTCTTTTAACGTTCGGTAAGGCAAATCTGATGCATTTAGTTTTTTTCCCATTTAATACTAAATTATTAGCAGTAAACCAATTTTGGACCTGCTGTAGGGCGTTATTTACGTCGTCAAGATTTATGGAACGTCTATCTATCTTAAAAATTAAGGACGTATCGTCAGCAAATAATACCATATGAGGTTGATTTTTTAAAAGATGGGGTAGATCATTAATATATACTAGAAAGAGGAAAGGACCCAAAATAGAGCCTTGTGGTACCCCCATTTTGACTTTTAAACCCCGTGAATTGACACCATTTATTTGAACTTGCTGCTGTCTATCATTTAAGTAAGATTTTATTAGACTGAGTGCAAGTTTACCTAGTCCGTAATGTCCTAGCTTTAGGAGCAAGGTTTCGTGATTTACACAATCAAATGCCTTGGAGAGGTCACAAAAGATTCCTATGGCATCTTGTGCCTCTTCCCACGCTGAGTATATGTGTTTTAACAACGTGGCACCAGCGTCAGTCGTACAACGACCCCTGGTAAAACCATACTGTTGATCGTGTAAAATTTTATTGATGTTAAAATGATTGAGCATCTGATTGAGCATTACTTTTTCAAACACTTTGCTAAAAACCGGCAAAACAGATACAGGTCTATAATTATTGGTGTCTTTGCTGTCGCCCGACTTAAATAGTGGTATAACCTTACTATATTTCATTATATCCGGAAAGACTCCTTGGTCCACACATAAATTAAATATTAAAGCCAAGTATGGTGCTATAGTTTCAATTATGGACGTGCACACTTTAATAGACATTCCCCATATGTCTTCGGTCAATTTGATTTTGATTTGCCGGAAAGCTTTTATGACTGTCACAGGGTTGATATGTTTGAACTGGAATTCAACCGTACAACCTGGAACGTTAGCTTTTAATAAATTATATGAGACCTCAGGTGAAGAATTTAAATATTCCGTAGTTTTAGTTGGTATATTGGTGAAAAAATTTACAAATTCTTGAGCTACTTCTAAATTAGAGCTTTTGGCACCATGTGTAGTGTCCAGTAAATAATCAGTGTTTCGTTTTTTATTTCTATTAGTTTCATTATTAATAACTTTCCAAACTGTCTTTATTTTATTTTCTGACGATTTGATCTTCTTGCTAATATATAGGGCTTTAGCTACCTTGCAAGTATTTCTGAACACTTTAGAATATTTGTTTACAAACTTATTAAAAGAATCAGTGTTTATGACAGGCTTAAGGCCATATAGCTCATATAGTCTTTCCCTACTTATCCTAATGCCTTTAGTCGCCCAGTCACTAAATACATACTTAGGGAAAGTATCCTTAGACTTCTTTTCAAAAGTTGCATTGAATTCCTTAAGAACCACTGAAAAGAAATTATCATAAAATTTATTAGCATCTTCAATGTTATGGCCTACAAAATTTAACTTATTTTGTAAGGTACCATTGAATTTAGCTAGTTTGCCAGTTGTAATTGGCCTATATTGTATGTGAATTTTTTCCAAGGCTGCTTTAAACTGAAATGTAACCAATTGACCACTATGATCAGAGGGAAGGTAATTAACTATGGCTTTATCTAAATATTCACAATCGCAGAATACATTATCAATACAGGTTGAAGAAGTTGGTGTTACCCTAGTCGGTTCTGTAAACACATTAGACAAATTAAACGATTTAAAAAGGCTTATAAATCTGCTGCTATTTGAATTAATTTCTAAAATATTAATATTAAAATCCCCACAAATAATCGCGGGCTTGTTACCTGCTGCAAGTTTCGCAAGGATATCTTCCATTGTTGACTCAAATAAAGCAAAGTTTTGAGGGTTTGGGGGTCTGTACACGCACACTATGATATGCTTATCTAGCTCAACACAGGACAGTTCGATGCAATGTTCCACTGATAAGTTAACGATGTCATTACGTTGCTTAAATTTTAAGTTTTTTTTTAATAAGATGAGGGAACCACCACGTAACATAGATTTGCGGTTAAAACAACTGCCCACATTATAATTTTCATAACTAATTAGCATCTGGTAATCCTTCAACCAGTGCTCACTAAAACATACAATGTCAAACATTGTTTTTTCTAAAAACATTTCAATTTCTAATAATTTGGAAGAGACACCTTGAATGTTTTGATGAAATAATTTCAAGGCATGCTGCTGACTCCCTTTTTGACAACTATTTACTAAAGAGCAAGAAGATACCTTGTTAATGGTAGGCATAACTATTCTGTCGCTGGTATCCTCTGTTGTCTTATGAACTAGTTTAAATGAGTATCCATAGAGATACATGGACACTCCGTACAATTTTTATAAGTATTTGTAGCACTAGAGCTACCGTTACTAAGGCTCTCCACCTGATTCTTAGTAAAATTACTAAACATTGTGGATTTAATTATACAAGACTGCGACATACTACTTATGTCTGAGTTAATAAAATAAGCTAATAGCCTTGCTATTGTGTGTCTAAAACTAATTGGCAAATACACTGTATCCCTAGTCGATTTTAAATTTTCCACAAAAATGTTTGTGTCAAAAAACATAAACTTGTCACTATAGTGACTTACTAAAAAGTGCATGTGTTTATTTAAACTATGAATATAATTATTTTGTCTACTTGACAATTGTTCAAAATAAGGAAATGCACACAATATTATTTTATTACAATTTAACTTTAACATCTCAGTTAGATTGTCCGTGATATCTGCTTTTTTTACATTTAAACTATTCCCTATAAACACTGTAATATTGGTATTAGAACTAAAATTATTGTTTCTTAATGACGCCATAATATGCTTGTATGATGAACTTGGCATACAGTAATTTTGTATAGGATAACTCAGGTTGTTACTTAATAATTTACCTAAACCTCTTCCTATGCTGTCTGAGAACATAACTGAATGATAACCACTTTTCACAGATAAGAAACTATTAATCTTGGGCTGTTCAATTTGAGATAAATCCTGTTCACAATCAATTACAACTTGGTTGATGACACAGCCTTGGGATAAATTCTCCGCCTGGGACGGGACGTCCGATACCTCAGGCTGGACAGCATCAAGATTTGATACTGTCTGGCAAGTACACTGACACATGACTAACTCATTTGCAGCAAGAATGTGTTCTCTTATATAATATTACATTCATATATTCATAATATTACATACCCCAGGAGAAAGAGTGCGCCATAACTACGAACAGCGGTAACAAGGCCAGCACACGAGTTGTATTCATCTTATCAACCAGAATTGCACTTCCTGCACATTGATTGAAACGACGCGACGACTTTTTGTGGAATGCAGAACTTTTTCGCGAACGTACGAGTATATTTATAATATACAGCGTAATTATTATCTAGTATGCTGATAACTTTAGAGGTCCGCAAGTTTGTTGTTTTATTTAAAATGGAAATTCCAGATGACATCATTTTTGAGTTAAAAGGTGATAATAACATAATATCATTATAATTAAGTGGGAATAATATAGGCTGATTATGTATGTATGTTATGTTATGTAAGTCATACTAGCTCATGCACGCAACGTCGAATTTATTTCATGTCCAGATTCTAACAGAAGTCACACCCGGTCATGCTCTGAGACTGGCAAACTTATTTATACTTTATTTATTGACATTTACATCAGGACAAATATCCCATGAGGTTTGTTTGTAATTACTTAAACTATGTTAGTATACTGACATAAACATAGATACAGACACTATACAAAACAATGCAAACAACACACAGCTACCATAGTCAAGGCGCACTTGGCAACGACACATGCACAGCGCACAGGTGCCCCATCACGTGGCCCTCAGTCTTGCTAGCAACAATACTCAGGAGACTTTGTCGCTCACTGTCGCTGTCCCGCACCCGACGTAGCAATGATGCTGATCCTTCACGCATAATAAGGAACATGCAACATTTCCATTTCTGCTTTAATTTTAAAGAACTCCATCTAGAATAGACCACCACATAAAGTAGGGTTCAGTTGAATGCCTGCGTCAGGCAGCTCCTAATTGTCTGGCATTTTGCTGAACTGGGCTTGAATAAGCCCAGTTCAAGTGTGCTCCGCGGCTGGGATATTTATCCCAGCCGCGGAGCACACAATTAGAATTAGAATTTATTCTTCCAACGTATTTACAATGTTATTGCTTTAAAATTAATGTTCCTTTTATTTGTACCTAAATATGCGTGTCTGTGTGTGTCTGCCTAATATAGTACTTTTTTTTTACTTTCTTTCTTAAAGTGATAAGTTAAACATAGATTTGAAAAAAAAACAACGGGTTGCACTCCGGGAGTGCCGGCAGAAGTGAAAACTTTAATACGTGCTTCTCTCCCTACGTCTTACGAATTTTCGATCAGGTCACTTGTCCTGATGTCTTACGAATCTGACGGGTCACGTGTCCTGACGCGAGTTTAACATTTTTTACCTATCACAAAAAAAGTGCACAACACCGCTAAAGAATTTTTCACTTCAAAAAACTTGTCGGACAAACCGACGACTATGTTCAGAGATATACATGTTTGCCCTCGACAAAACAAAGCCTCAAATCTGGCAGGAAAAGTGTTAAGTTGCAACTGGAAGAAACGAATAAGGAAAAAACGAAGAAGAAGGAATTGAATATCATGGAAAATCCAGCCATTATTCGTCAGGCTTTCATCATACTCGACAGCCGGTGTGTGTATTGTGTAAATACCTCACCGAGAACTTATGGCTGTAGTGAGCTGTAAAAGGACTGTGATTCAATCTTGATAAGATTCATTGATAGCTCACTTCTCCTAGGTTTTCTAGTTGAGATGTTGACAGAATCGCATTTCTGATTACACGTTTGCTTTTTTTTGAATTTGTGATGGCTTTGCTCTTGACTCTAGTCTAGGTCAGATATGACAGAGACAAAGTCTACGATGGAGCGAGCTTACCCAGAAGGAGCCTGTTCACTCTGACTTTAAAGAGATTAGGGTAGTAAGCGTTTGGAAGCACAGACGCAGGCAGAGAGTTTCACTCCTTTGCTGTGCGCATTACAAAAGATGTTTGGAAATGCTTAGTGCGAATTGGTGGAATAGCAACAAGGTAGGGATGGTAAGATACAGTGCGTCTGGATGTCCGATGGTAGAAGGGGTCCGGTGGGATGAGGTTGTGGAGATCTTGGGCACAATCACCGAAGTACAATCTGTAGAAGACCGACAAGCAGGCAACCTTACGGCGATGAGCCAAGCTATGCAGCTTGGCATCCACCAGTTTTACGTCACCAATGAGCCTTTTAGCTCTGCGTTCCATCGAGTCAAGCGCGGCAAGCTGATACTTAGCTGAGCCATCCCAAAGGTGGCTACAATACTCCATGCAGGATCGGACTTGTGCTTTATATAGGTTTGAAAGCTGTCCAGGCCTGAAGTATCGTTTCACCCTATTCAGGAAGCCTAGCATTCCTTCAAATCTACCGTGACGCTATCCCTGACTCCCTATTCGTCCATATCCCTCCGCACACGATCCATCCATCTTTTCTTTGACTCCCGGTATCCGTCACAGTGATGTTTATAGCAGTGTCAATCGCTTGTGTTTCATACATCCTCTTTACATGCACAAACCAATACATACTATTTTTTTATAGTATAAAATATAAGTTAATTAGTTACCAACCGATTTTGATAGCACATGTTAATAAACAATGAAAAACATATTTTAATAGGTAAACAATCTTTACGGTTATCAAAGTCACTTATTCAAAACAATTGCAAAAAATGACGAAAAAGATACAAATCTTTCATCTTTATAATGTTATTACAAGTGTAGATAGTATGCATTTTATTTATAGTAACTAAAACTAACAAATACACTAAACCAAATACGAACTACGAGTAAAATATAACATCAAAAAATTCATCCTCAACGCTGTCAGCTGGTAATGTGCCCAAGAGACTGGCGGCATTACCACGTTGAATGGCAATGCTTAATCTCTGCCCAAAGTAAAAGCCAGCTCTTGGGTCACGGGAAGTGTCAACCAGCCGTTTCGGAATTTCTTTGAAAAGGCTGTGAGCACAAGGGCCCCACGGCCCGAGGGTTTAAACCCCAAACGGCTCGACAACATAATTACCAATAAGGTTAATACTATATTTCCGCCGCTTGAGGTTTTCCGCAGCCGCAGCGGCAGCGCCAGCACAACACGATTAACTAGGAAGATGGGATGGCGCAAGAGTATCGACACAGGTTGTGTCCGACACTAAAGGCCTACCCATCTTCCAAGGAAACAAAGACATGCCGTCCGGTCTTTTGCCATCCTCCTTTTTTTGAAGTCGGTTAAAAACTACACTTCTGGACACATCTATTGGCCCACCTTGTATTTTCAGTTTCGTTTGGTCCTAGCTAAAATTTTATATTAGGTCGAGCAAAAAGTTTTTATGCAGTTTTGAACCTGGCACATTCACAATTTCATTCAATAGTCTTTTTTTGAATTTCGAACACAGAATTTAAAGAAACAAAAGACAATTTGGAGCCTGTTTGTTAATATCAAACAATCGAATACTAAGAAAACTTGGTTTTATTGGTTTACTTGGATTTAATTCTTGAAAAAGTGATTGATATCTTTGGTTTTGCAACAAACATTACTTATTCTTAACATTAAGGTGAGGTTCTATCAATAATCTATGGATACTTCACCTGAAGTCGCCGCCCAAGCTGTGGCACTTATTCAGGCCGGACACAGCCAAAGAAACGTGAGTGCTCAACTTAATTTAAGTCGATCTGCGGTCCGAAATGTTTATCGGAGGTACCTAGAGACTGGCGGCTTTGTTCGTCGCCAAGGAAGGCCACGATCTCGGGTCACAACTGAAAGGCAGGATCGATTCATCGTGACGACCAGCTTGAGAAATCGTCACCTTACCTCCATTGAGATACAAAACCAACTTCGCGACTTCCACGGAGTATCTGTGAGCGCTCGAACTGTTCGGAGAAGGTTAAAAGAACGCGATATGGTACCACACAAGCCAGCTAATGGGCCCAAACTAACGCGAGCCCACCGAACAGCGCGCCTTCATTTCGCACGCAGTTATTTAAATTGGACACAGCAAGATTGGAGCCGTGTACTCTTTTCTGATGAGTCTAAAATTGTGTTACATGGCAATGATGGAAGGAAGAAGGTCTACCGACGTAAGGGAGAGCGTTTCGCACAATGCTGCTTTGAAGAGAGGGTTGCTTATGGCGGTGGCTCATGAACTGTCTGGGGCGGTATATCCGCGAGCGGCAAAACTCAACTTGAGGTTGTTACAGGACCACGGCTGCCAACATTAAATGCTGAAAGGTACATTCGTGAGTGCTTAGAACCTCACGTGATACCATACGCGGACTATGTGGGCCCAAATTTCCTTTTTATGCATGATAATGCAAGAGCCCATGCGGCCGGCATCGTCAGGGAATATCTTCGGGATGTGAACATCACAGTTATGGACTGGCCAGCCAGAATCCCAGACATGAACCCCATTGAGCACATGTGGGACGAGCTAAAAAGACGTGTTAGGGCTCGTCAGCCAGTTGCCCAGACGATGCAGGAGTTGAAAACTGCCATAGAAGAGGAATGGGAGATGATCCCTCGAAATTTCATAGAGCGGTTGATAAACTCTATGCCTAATCGTATGAGAGCTGTGGTAGATGCCCATGGAGGCAACACGCGTTATTAAATTAAACCTTTATTTGATAAAACATGTTTTTTATTCAAAAATCAATTGCCTTTAACAAGGCGCATATCCGACTTGTTAGGCGTAGCTCCATGTCGTATGGTATTCTGAATTCAAATTTAAAACAATACGATCGAAAAAGATGGTAAAATGTATCAGGTTTAAAACTGCATCAACAGTTTTTGTTCAATCTAGCAATCATATTTCGGTAGGGGCCATCGAAACCTAAACTCTAAGGTGGGCCAATAGATGTGTCCAGAAGTGTATATCCCTTCATAGGTATACCCAAACAATACAACATTATGAACCGTTTTTAGGGTCCCGTACCATAATGGTAAAAAGGATCCCTTATGGTGTGACTAAGTCTGTCCATCTGTCACAGCTTGATATCTCAAAAGTATTAATGCTATCAACTTGTTTGAAATGCTGTTAGATGGTATTTGTTCAACTATTTTGAAAATAAGAGCTTTTTTGTAAGAGCTATTGAAAGGAGTTCTTAAAATTCAAAGTGTTTCCATTTTCAAAAAGTTTTGTTTTTAGGCCACACGGCCTAAAAAAAGATTTTCGACTTTTAACGAAAAATGTGAAAATTTGTACCATCCCCCCTTAACTCCGAAGTTTGCATAGAAAAAAATCTGAAACTATTCTATGTGTGAGAGGAGCTCGTGGCCGCACGGGTCGATCTTCAAGGTTAAGTAACGCTTGTCAAGGTTGGTCTGCGGATGGGTGACCATCTTAACATACCGAGTTTCCTCCGTGCCTTGGAAAGCACATTAAGCCGTTGGTCCCGGCTGTCATTTGTAGATCTTTGGCAGTCGTTGCGGATAGTCAGAAGCCAGTAAATACCGTGTTACCCAGTTAATGGGTTGTGGAGATCTGGTAGGCAGCCGCTCCTCGTAAAATACTGGTATTCAGCTAAATCTGGCTTGACTGGAACTCGACCCCAATATAGTTAGGAGAAGGCTAGGCAGATGATGATGATGGTGGTTACGTAACGACTGCCAAAGATGTACAAATGACAGCCGGGACCAACGGCTTAACGTGCTTTCCGAGGCACGGAGGAAACTCGGTATGTTAAGATGGTCACCCATCCACAGACCAACCTTGGCAAGCGTTGCTTAACCTTGAAGATCGACCCGTGCGGCTGTTATTATTTAGCCACGAGCTCCTGTTTGGTATCCACCATATAACCGCGATATAACCTTCTGGGATGAAACGGCACAGTGACGTGCATCAATATGTGACATCAAGCGGGAACGTAAAATCAAAGCCTATTATTCGTAGGTACCTATGTGACAATCACGCGGTTTTCTTTTAAGGCTTGTATACATGCCAATGATCTTGTGCATACAAACGGAGCTAACTACACCTCTACGCGCTACTACGCTACCCGTGTTTTTATTATTTTTTATAATAAAAATAATACATATTTTAAAAAAAAAACTTTTTTACAAAAAATACAACCGACTTCCAAAAACAAAACACTACAAGGTACAAAATAACTTCGGAAGAAAGAAAAGTAACGTACTTTAATTTAGGAAGTCGGTTGTATTTTTTGTATAAAGTTTTTTATTTTTCAGTTTTTAGGGGTACCTAGGTACCTGCGTACCCATTAACAGCATACCAGCGCAATTTTATGTTAAGAACTGATGTAAACACTAAAAAAACATGCGATTTCAGCAATCCCGATCCCTTTGCTAACATTTATTGAAGAGTTCCGTTGCCTACCTCCGAAGTTCTTCGTAAGATCTTCACCAAATTGAAACGGGACCAGTCCAGGAAAATACTCTTTCAAACAAAAAAAGAATCATCCAAATCGGCTGACAATTGGCGAAAGTATCGCTGAACAAACATTTTTCATGGGATCTTATCATCAGATCCTAATTTATACATTTCATCATCAGCTCAGCAACATGTCGCCTTACAGCGACGCCTTAGGAAGACGTATTAGAACGACGCCTTACAGCGACGCCTTACGAAGACGTATCAGAACGACGCCTTACAGCGACGCCTTTGAACGTCGCCTTACAGCGACGCCTTAGGAAGACGTATTAGAACGACGCCTTAGAACGTCTCCTTAGGAAGACGTATTAGAACGACGCCTTACAGCGACGCCTTAGGAACACGTATTAGAACGACGCCTTAGAACGTCTCCTTAGGAAGACGTATTAGAACGACGCCTTACGACGACGCCTTACAACGACGCCTTACGACGACGCCTTACAGCGACGCCTTAGAACGACGCCTTAGAACGTCTCCTTAGGAAGACGTATTAGAACGACGCCTTACAGCGACGCCTTAGAACGACGCCTTACAACGACGCCTTACGACGACGCCTTACAACGACGGCTTAGAACGTCTCCTTAGGAAGACGTATTAGAACGACGCCTTAGGAAGACGTATTAGAACGACGCCTTACAACGACGCCTTAAAACGACGCCTTACAACGACGCCTTAGAACGTCTCCTTTAGGAAGCACGTCGCCTTACAGCGACGCCTTACGAAGACGTATTAGAACGACGCCTTACAGCGACGCCTTAGGAAGACGTATCAGAACGACGCCTTACAGCGACGCCTTTGAACGTCGCCTTACAGCGACGCCTTAGGAAGACGTATTAGAACGACGCCTTACAGCGACGCCTTAGGAAGACGTATTAGAACGACGCCTTAGAACGTCTCCTTAGGAAGACGTATTAGAACGACGCCTTACAGCGACGCCTTAGGAACACGTATTAGAACGACGCCTTAGAACGTCTCCTTAGGAAGACGTATTAGAACGACGCCTTACAGCGACGCCTTACGACGACGCCTTACAACGACGCCTTACGACGACGCCTTACAGCGACGCCTTAGAACGACGCCTTACAACGACGCCTTACGACGACGCCTTACAGCGACGCCTTACGACGACGCCTTACAACGACGCCTTACGGAGACGCCTTACAGCGACGCCTTACGACGACGCCTTACAACGACGCCTTAGAACGACGCCTCACAACGACGCCTTACGACGACGCCTTACAGCGACGCCTTACGACGACGCCTTACAACGACGCCTTACGACGACGCCTTACAGCGACGCCTTACGACGACGCCTTACAGCGACGCCTTAGAACGACGCCTTACAACGACGCCTTACGACGACGCCTTTCAGCGACGCCTTACGACGACGCCTTACAACGACGCCTTACGACGACGCCTTACAGCGACGCCTTACGACGACGCCTTACAACGACGCCTTACAACGACGCCTTACGACGACGCCTTACAGCGACGCCTTAGAACGACGCCTTACAGCGACGCCTTACAACGACGCCTTACGACGACGCCTTACAGCGACGCCTTACGACGACGCCTTACTACGACGCCTTACGACGACGCCTTACAGCGACGCCTTACGACGACGCCTTACAGCGACGCCTTACGACGACGCCTTACAGCGACGCCTTAGAACGACGCCTTACAACGACGCCTTACAACGACGCCTTACAACGACGCCTTACGACGACGCCTTACAACGACGGCTTAGAACGACGCCTTACAACGACGCCTTAGAACGTCTCCTTTAGGAAGCACGTCGCCTTACAGCGACGCATTAGGAAGACGTATTAGAACGACACCTAACAGCGACGCCTTAGGAAGACGTATTAGAACGACGCCTTACAACGACGCCTTAAAACGACGCCTTACAACGACGCCTTAGAACGTCTCCTTTAGGAAGCACGTCGCCTTACAGCGACGCATTAGGAAGACGTATTAGAACGACACCTAACAGCGACGCCTTAGGAAGACGTATTAGAACGACGCCTTACAGCGACGCCTTAGGAAGACGTATCAGAACGACGCCTTACAGCGACGTCTTAGAACGAAAATACAGAAAAAGTGGTTTTTATGAAATTGCTTGTTTTTCGCCTGTACCTTTTAAATGCACAATACCTAGTTAGTCAAAGTTCGACAAAATTCTTACTCACGATTCATCATTATATCAGCCGATAGAAGTCCTTTAGGAAGCACGTCGCCTTACAGTAGGGATTTCGCCCCGGGAGTCTCGATTCTCGAAATCCCGGGAGTCTCGCCACTTTTATCATCGAGACCGAGACTTAATAAAAATTCCTGGGAATTTCGAGACCAAATGTTTCGGTAGAAAAACATTAAAATATTCTTAACACCAGAATTTATTTGTACATTTTATTTTATTTATTTTTTTTCTCCGCCGCGCACTATGTACCGCCTAGTGACACTGCCGCTTGCCGAATGTGTCCCGACAATGCCCGAGCGAGACCCGAACTTATGCCCCGCCCCGCGCGCGCATCCGACTCGTTGTTTTCACACCCGCTGGCCCCAGTAGCCCCTAGCGAGTGAAGCGCGTCGGTCTGTTCTGTAGTGAGTGTTATAAACAGTTACAATCGTAATTATCATTTACTTCACAGTTCACCACCACTCACTTCAGTCAGTTTTACTACTACCCTCACCCTCTTATAGTTTATCATTTACTAAGTCAAACTATGTCATTGCCATTTCTTTTATTTTTACCAAAATAAGTCTAGTTTACCTTCCAAAACAATATTAAAATCACCATTTTCTTGCACACCTGCAATACCTCCATCCATAACGTAACGTATCCGTAAAAAACCATTCTAATATAAAAAACACGTGGGTCTCGAATTTCCCGGGAGTCCCGGGACTAGCTTCCGAGGTTCGAGACTGGTCCCGGGACTGAAAATGCTTCCGAGACCGAAATCCCTAGTGTTCACCGTTCCGTAAGGTGTCCGTTACAATATGACCTAGATACTTAAACTGAGAAATACGGTTCAAATGTTCTCCATTTATAGAAAGTATAAAATATAGCATTTCCATTTTGACACCCCATAACATACACCCTAGGGTGGATACTTGGAAACGTATGTCAAAATGGAAATGCCGTGGCCTGTAATGTTGTTTCCCACAAAACTCATGAACTTACCTCATTTTACTGTTATACTTTAAACCATACTTCTCAGCATAAACCTCACACACACACAATAGTTTTCTCAATCCACCAATTGATGGACTCACCAGCACCATGTCGTCTGCATAACTTATGTTGTTAACACTAACGCCATCTACGCGGCAACCGACATGCATGCCGCTCAGTTCCTCAATCACTCGATTCATATATAGGTCAAAAAAACCTCGGCGAGGTTAAGCCTCCTTGCCTTACACCCGACTTCAATTTTAAGGTTAAGCACTCATACGAAAACACATTTGACCATTTTATAGTATTTTTCTGATTGTTTCAATTTATTCCAGAGTACCCCATAGGATACCAGATCGAACGCCCTGGATAAATCTAGGAAGCATGCATACCTCCATACAGGTGTATGGAGCCACCATAATATATGGATACCACCATAATATATGGATACCACCATATAGGTATTCTTAACCGATTTCTTCAAAAAGGAGGAGGTTCTATGTTCGGTTGTATGTTTCTTTTCTTTTTTATGTATGTTTACCAATTTTAAAAATTCTTTTTTTATTCGAAAGGTTATACTCCTGAGGTAGTCCCATTGTCACCAAGTTAGAATCTGATGATGGGATACCATGAAAATCGAGAGAAACCCTCAAATTTTATAAGCACATACACTGTTTTTCATAAACTTTCTAACGCAATTCTGATATTTGTGCCTGGTAATCATCATCTCATCTTGCTGAGCTGATGATGGAAGGTATAAGTCAGGATCTGATGATGTGATCCCATGAAAAATGTTTGTTCAGCGATATTTTCGCCAATTGTTAACCGATTTGGATGATTCTTTTTTTGTTTGGAAGAATATTTTCTCGGACTGGTCCCATTTAAATTTGCTGAAGATCTGATGAAGAACTTCGGAGGTAGGCAACGGAACTCTTCAATAAATGATAGCAAATGGATTGTGATTTCTGAAATCGCATGTCTGTTGATTGTTTACACAAGTGCATAACATAACATCACGCCGGCACGCTGTGCTTGTGGTTTAAAAATAAAAACGTTTTAACAAAAAAATAAAACCGACTTCCAAAAACAAAACACTACAAAGTAAAAAATAACTTTAATTTCGGAAGTCGGTGTTCAAAAACGAAAAAACCAAAAACACCGACTTCCGAAATTAAAGTTTTTTTTCTTTTAACATAATAGTTGACTATTACGGTATGCTTCAGTGTCAGTATGGCACTTTCCTTTGACAATCCTGAAAACCAAACAACAAACAACCGTTATAAGTAGACAGCTCTATTTTCACGGGTTTCTATTTCTATAGCCTTAATTTTTATTATTTGTTGTTATAGCACAACAAATAATAAAAATTAAGGTTTATGGTACGGAACCCTTCATGTGCGAGTCCGTCTTGCAACTGGCCGGTTTTTTTTGCTCTTGCCCCCAGATTAAAAAGGTTTTTATTAAAACAACTGATTACTTTTCTTAGGCTATTTTATTTTAAATTAAGACCACCAGCACTAAACAATAGACATTATTATTATTTTTTATACAGAATTAACAGTCTCCCACATTCCTTCGATCCAAAACATCACACAATGCCAGAAACAAAACAAAATGCCAGAAGTACAGTCAGATCAATACTTTTACATGTAGGTAGTTAGTAGGTACATTTTGTACCAGTTTATTGTGCTTATTAAAATATATAAGGTGTAACTATTCATACACGAAATATTTTAAGACAATCATCTAACGGTTAGGCCTCGTTTACGGAGACGCGTGGCTTCGCGCGTCGCGTGCTGTGTGGCGTCTAGCGTTGCGTTGGACGTTTTTTGCGTTCACAAAGAGACGGCGCGTGCAGCGGTCCGCGTCTTCACACGCTCAAAAACAAACATATGATTAAGTACGAATTCGTTCATGGAGCCGAGGGTCATGGCGCGTCGCGTGAAGTGTAGCTGCGGACGCGGCAGTGAACGCGGCGGTGGACGCGGCATTTACACACACATTTACACGTTTACACGTATTTACACGTTTGTTCGTTGTTACTATTCGAACAAGCCTGCCCAGGACTCAAGAAAACTGGCGCTGCGCACGACGCTGCGACCGACGCCGCGTACGACGCTGCGACCAACGCCGCGTGCGGCGCTGCGTCCGACGCCCCGTGCGACGCGGCGTCGTCATATAAATAATGCTACATTTCAAATAATGCTACATTTCAAACAAACGCGTGTAAAAACGCCTCTCCGTAAACGCTCTCATACAACGCCGTAAGTTTGAATTTAGTGCGGGTCGCGCCTCCGCACGCGACGCTCGAAGCCACGCGTCTCCAGAAACGAGGCCTTATAACGAAGCCATTTCAACGAAAAACAAAAAAAAATTATGTAAGTGTTTTTGTTTTTACGAAATTATAATAATTCTACATTTTCTTGAGACATCTTGCATAAAACCTTTACTCCCTATTCTATGAATGAGACGCACCGCGCCGACGACACGGCGACGGGCGATGCCCGTCATGCGCGGGCGTAATGGATGTAGAAAAAATAAGGAGCCAGTATTTATTTTGTGGGTCAAGTGATTTTAAATTATTATTTTTTTATAAAATATACTTAGATAAAAAAAAAATCCTTTGTTTAGATGATTGTCTTAAAATATTTCGTGTATGAATAGTTACACCTTATATATATCTTTTTAATCTTTATTTATTTAAGGGATTTTTGTACACTTATGTGACGACGTCAATCCCATCGTACTGCTATCTGCTACAAATAAATTACTATACATAAATAAGAGGTAGACTTATTTCTTAACTAATAAGGAGTACAACATTTTTGCTGCTTCACAATTAGGTTTGGCTAAAATGCCATGAAACATTCCAACATCCATTGTGACACTTAAAAAGTTCAGTAGGGCAATTCTTTTGTCGTTGTATCGGACACATTCCACTAACACATGATGTACGTCCTCTTTTTATGATAGACCTCACAGTTAGGGAAGTCAGATTTACGCATTTGATAAGCAAAGTGGTTTAGTGGAATGAGTCCTGACCGCAAACGATGCGCAGCAACAATTTGACAGCGACTCAGTTTTGATTCAGAAAACCAAGGTATAAGAGGAGGCTCACACTGTATACTTCTATACCAGATTCCTTTTAATTTTGATCTTTCATTAAAATACAACGCTTGCCAAGGTTGGTCTGTGGATGGGTGACCAACTTAACATAACGAGTTTCCTCCGTGCCTCGGAAAGCACGTTAAGCCGTTGGTCCCGGCTGTCATTTGTAGATCTTTGGCAGTCGTTACGGATTGTCAATCTGACATCGGATTGTGAACCTGATTAGTAAATCTGACTCCAGTCTTGCCAAGAAGTACCGTGTTACCCAGTTAATGGGTTGCGGAGGTCTGATAGGCAGCCGCTCCACATAAAACACTGGTATTCAGCTGAATCCGGTTTGACTGGAAGCCGACCCCAATATAGTTGGGAAAAGGCTAGGCAGATGAGTAAGTACATTTTTTACTGGTTTTTTGTGCTTATTTATAATAAATAATTAATTGACAATATTTATTCTACGTAGGTACTAATAATTCATACTGCGTGCCATTTATTGCGTATCTTCTTATTCTGTTTTTAAATAATTTCTAACACTAATAGTATCCTAACTTTAGCGTAAACTTTCAGCGACAGGGTTGCGGAATTTGTGCCAAAGTCAATGGGGATTTAGAGGAACACCGATAGGGTTTAGTCAGTAAGAGTCTGATACTCCCTTTCGCTCCGCCTAGAACGTATGGAGTCATTAGATGATTCCCCGTCCACGGAAAAAAAAGCCTGACCTACCAGGGCCCTGTTTAACATAACTATGCGAAAACGAGACAAACTGATATAATTGTCACAATATCGCGACAGGTTAATAAAGCAAAGAATGTATTAAATAACCGTACAAATAGAATTATCGCTTGTGACTTATCACCAGTCAGTTTTATTAAATAGGCCCCTGGTGACTGCAATGCGATTCTTTAAACCTCTTACCGTGTTAGCGAAATTGAAGTGAGCTGTCGATCCTTACGAACAACATGGATATTGGCATCTTAGTTACAATTTGCTCCGCGGTACTTTGCCGCTCAGAAGTTAGGTTTTAGTGACCGCGCAGGTGCAATTGCGTAAAAAAGTAACCAAGAAATATTATAACCAAGTAACAAAGACTACCAGTAACAATAACAATATCAAAAACAGGTCAAGAGCGAGTCGGACTCGCCACCGAGGGTTTTGTACAGTAGCTAATACAAATTACTTTAAATAAAGACTATATTTTTATGATTTAATTACATATGTTAGTTTTCAGACTTTACCTTATACTTGTAGTATAAGACAGTATTACTTGCCAAATTTCATAGCTCTAGGTCAACAGGAAATACCCTATACATTTTGATTCTCTGGAGAGTGTCGAAATATACGTTTCTTGCGGCATAAACGACCGTATCTTTTTTCTACGTTAACATAGAAGATTTTTTCACAGCTGCAACGGGCCGTAGACATGAGTATACAGTCTTAATTTCAACTCGTTACCTCCACGTGTACCCGAGATAAAGGGTATTGACAGACAGACGGACGGATAACAAAGTGATCTTGTAAGGGTTCCGTTTTTTATTTTGAGGTACGGAACCCTAAAAAATAAAACAACAAACACATACATCACACAAACACAAATCAAACAGTAAGAAATAACCAAAATAACTAAGTAAAAACAATAACAACTTGAAACACTTTTCGCATCAACAGTCGTATTGCATTAATCAAGAGGGACACAGTTATACATCAAATCAATTGCGACGTACTTCGGAGAGGTAAACTTGCGTGACGCGAACTGAAACACGCTGAGGTGTTGACAGAATATACCGGAAAAATTATGAAAAAGACATTCTAATTTGAATGATGGTACACGATATAGTCAAAGTCAAACAACATACATACTACAACAATGTAGACAATTATTAACACCTCCCATAAACACATGCAACTAGTCTATAAGAACAGGTGAATTCCACAGGCTTTTAAAAAAACCGTAGCCCAGCCTATTTACAGAGGCTGTGTTAACAATTATAGGCAAATATCAATAGACATAAGGACTACGATGATCCGTATTACCCGCGCTGTCCAACATTCTAGAAAATAATCAGAACTCAAGGCTGAATAGTGTGTTTTGGACAAGTGCAACATTATGGCTAATAATCAGTTTGGTTTCCGTCGCGGCATATCCACCGAGGATGACGTACTACATAAAAAACAGTTCGATGCAAGACAACTAGATCTGCACAAAATACAAATGTCTTAGAGTCTTTCTCGATATGTTGAAGGCATTTGACACCGTCTCTGTCCCCATACTGCTGACCAAACATGCACAAATAGGAATCAGGGGTCTCTTTTCTGTAACTTACATGGTGTGCATAATACAAAATATTGTATTCTATCTCTTTCGATGTTCAAAAGTTATTTAACAAATAGGACACAAGGGCCTTAGACAAGATGTAAATCGACTGTCGCGATTAATTCTGTACAAGGGAGTGTTCTAAGCCCTACATTGTTCAAAATATACATTGATGACCTTTGCAAAATGACACTTTCAAATGCAACCATTTTTACATACGCAGATGACCAAGACGGCGTTCATCAGAGCTCACTTGTGCTTAGTAAGATAGAGTGAGTATCCATTTACTGCACTTTAGTGCGTACATATGACGATGCACAGATAATATGAGGCTTCCTTCAGTCCACGTAGGTATCTACCGGCCACTTGTTGAAGGATACAGGATGGCTGTAATCCTCAGTGTCCAAGACTGTAAAAATATACTTAGTTACATTTATTGCCTCTCGTGGCACTTGTGGTTCTTCAGCGCTCTTCGACGTCTTGTAAACTGAAAATATATCGCTCCGCGTCATCTTCATTTACTCGTTTTATTTCTACACCATGAAAAAAATTTTTCAATCTTACTGCGATATCTAAAGATAGTTTAACTATGGCACTATTTATGACAATCATCCGTGATTCTTCGCTCATATCCAAAAGACTATTTCTTTCATCGTGTACAATAACTGCTGTATTGAAATATTTCTGTAATATTTCAAGTGACAAATGATTCGCAATAATTATAGTTTTTTTGTTTTGAAGTGCTTCTGCTACGTTTTCCAAAGTTTTAAGGTCTTTTGTGGAATTATTAATTCTATCGCACACGATTATTTTAACTTTTTCATTATTTGTCAGTAATAATTCTCTTCGTAATCTATTACGCCTTTTCGTTGTAAGGCTTACTATATCTTGCAGGTGTAAAGCAACAAAGTCCTTATTCTTTAAATATTGTTTCACTTTATCAATAGTCAGCTTGGTGATCTTAGTAATGATAACAGTACTCAGATGATTTTGCAAGTTCAAAGCCTTCACTGCGTCTTCAATAAATGTGTAACTATATTGATTGATTTTTGTCATATATGGTACACTTATTGAGGTTATAATTAGGTCTTCAATAAAACAGCATGTCGCTTTCTCAAAAATTTTACTTGTTTTGGTGAGATAGGGAGCCTCTTTTGGTAGCATCCACCATGACTGTATTTCG
The DNA here is from genome assembly GCA_950371165.1 of Lacanobia oleracea. Lineage (NCBI taxonomy): Eukaryota > Metazoa > Arthropoda > Insecta > Lepidoptera > Noctuidae > Lacanobia > Lacanobia oleracea. The sequence continues at coordinate 7,424,666 of OX493411.1, forward strand.
TTGTGATACTTAAGAAACATGTCGTCAATTTTGGTTTGAAGGGACTCGCTGAGTGTAAGGTTCTCTTCTATTTCATCTTTTAAAATTTCCTCGATTTCAGTCTCATCAGCTTGATTAGAGTAAATTACCAGTTTGCTTAAGAAATCTCTTGCTACATTTTCTTCATATTCACCACATTCTAATAAAAGTGTAGGAAATTTGTCACCTTTAAACCTAAATTTATATTCGGACAAATTTGAGATTTCATTATTTGTCTCTCTTTCGTTATTTCTGGATTTAATTTCTTCATGTAATCCGTCATAAAGTTGTTTAGCAAGAGGTCCCAGTGATTCCGAATTATCTGTTATCTTCATGAGTTTGGGGTTATCATCGAGCACGAATAAATTTCCGATAGCACCGGCTATTCCTCCATTAAGTTGCAGCAATCCATTTTGTATCTTAGATTCGTCTATAGTAACTATGTTGCCAGAATTTTGCTCGTCGATCAAATCGATGACGAATGACGCCAGACACTCTATCCTTTGCTTTTTTTTCTCATCATTGCCTCTCATTGTTAAATCTTTATTCCCGAAAGCGGGTGGGACTCTCAGTATTAACTCCGGAGATGACAATATTTGTTTTGCAGCCAGTTCTACTGCTTGGTCAATAGTCAGTTGAGAAACACACACTTGTTTAAATTCCGGTCTGCAATTTGCCAAGTATTCTTTACTAAATTCTAACGAGCCTTTGTTGTACGCTATAACCGTCCCTATCAATTCGCTCAGTTTTTTAGCGTTAGTAGGTTCCTTACAGAAATCATCAATGAGTTCTTTTTCTCTTTCGGTTTCTTTTTGTTTTTCTTTTTTCTTTTCTTTTTTCTTTTCTTTTTCTTTTTCTTTTTCTTTTCCTTTTTCTTTTTCTTTATCTTTTTCTTTATCTTTTTCTTTTTCTTTTTCTTTTTCTTTTTCTTTTTCTTTTTCTTTTTCTTTTTCTTTTTCTTTTTCTTTTTCTTTTTCTTTTTCTTTTTCATTTTCTTTTTCTTTTTCTTGTCCTTTTTCTTTTTCTTTTTCTTTTTCTTTTTCTTTTTCTTTTTCTTTTTCTTTTTCTTTTTCTTTTTCTTTTTCTTTTTCTTTTTCTTTTTCTTTTTCTTTTTCTTTTTCTTTTTCTTTTTCTTTTTCTTTTCCTTTTTCTTTTCCTTTTTCTTTTCCTTTTTCTATTTCTATTTTGAATTCAAGTGTTTTTCTATTTTTTATAATCTCCTTAAAGAGTGCATCTTTGAATACTGTGAGGTGTTCGTCACGGGTGTCAAAGAAGTGGTGACGAAAAGTTGCGACTCGATAAATACCAGTTTTAATTTCAGAAACGTTAACTACTTCTCGTGCCAATATGACGTGAAAGCGTTGCTCTATCTGCTGAGTCAGGAGCATTTGAAAATTACCGTTATTTATAATAAACTTTACTATTCGCTCAGCCAGAAAGTTCATTTGTTTCTTCATAGCTTCTTCGCGAAGAAACTTATTTTCGTTATCGTCTTGCTGGTACGGTTGTTTGGCCGTACCGCCTGTATCAATTAAATCATTCAAAATGGGGCAATAACTACTATCTACCTTGGAATTTCTACTATATCCATCTGTTGCAGTCGTGTATAAGACGAACAAGCAAGCCGCTTCATCATATATGCCCTTAAAGAATAAGTCTTCATTATTCGGATCGAAATGTTGTCTGATTTTCAAATAACTTTCAAAGTAAGTGGATAAAGTGATTGTAAGAGCCTGCTTCTTGTTGTCCTTATGTTTAGCTTGTATGAAGACTGAAATAGGTTTATCATACCCCTCGACTTTTGTCTTGAAACAAATATCGTCGAACGCTCCAATGTCTTCAACATTTGAAGCTATATGTAACTCTTTAATAGCTAGATGATGAATCCCTCTAAAATATAATAAGGTGATTAACTTCGATTCATACAGGTGTCCTTTTATCCCCGACGTCCCTTCACGCCTCTTAAACATGGTACCTAGAGCTGCTCGTTGTAGTACGGACACACAGCACCAGCACAGAGGCAGGAGAAACTCAGTCACGTGGAGCAGGTAGCATCACCAAACTAGACGAAGTGGTCGTCTGAAGACTGCACCTGCAAATAAAGATTTGGTAACGTGACTGTATGACCTTATACCGCTTGTTTTGATGGATGTATATTTGTTACTGGATCACGCTGGAACGGCTACATTAAATCCTGAAACTTTAATTCCAACCAAAGCTTTGATTGAAGTTGTAGCCGAACATCACCTCAATATTTGTGAGTGTTAAAAGCGTTCAAAGCCGACTGGAATACTGGGTGAGTCGCTGCTTTCAAAGCTTTAATGTTGTTTATATCAATTCAGCGGTTGGAATGATAGCGCTAGATAATTTTTCAAAAGTTTTCTTATCCTAAGTACGAAACGAGTACTTAAGAGTTTTTTTTTTTTAATTGTAATGGGTTTGCTCTTGACTCTAGTCTATGTCAGAGATGACAGAGACAAAGTCTACGATGGAGCAAGCCTACCCAGAAGGAGGTCAATAAGCGCCTGATTGTGGGAAATATTCGTCAACTTTTCTAGGGCTTATGAAAGATCTAGTGCTTCGTGTATCGAACATAAATTTAAGGATGTTTAAGATTAGCGTCAAACTTAAGTTCTATCATTTCTGGAGAACACAAATCAAAGGAGATGTTTCAAAATGGGCCAGGTCTATGTACATTACCTCATAAAAAGAGAAAAGTCCGTATAATACGGGAAAAATACATTGAATTCAATTAAATATTTACTGTTGTGGTAGTTAATTGATGTTTATAAATTACTTTTATCGATTTTCAACATGGCGTCGCACCGATTAAGTTACAGTAGAAAAATAACTATCAGCTGTCATAACAACGTCATTTCAGTCATTTTCGTCTCGATGCAGATAAATAAATATGTCAGAAATAAATGTCAAACGTCATTAATCAATCAAAATGACAGATTACCGCCATGACGGGTTTTTGTTGCGTGTTGCAATTTCAAGTGTAATTTCTTTGGTTTTACCAGCAAACAAAGCCATTTTAAAGAAATTGGACAGTTGAGAACTGTTTTAAATGTATTTCTCTATTTTTAAGTATAGTGTACAAGGACCTGGCCCTTTATTTGAAAATTTGGGGCATCTTTTGAGTCTATTTTATTTTCAGTTGAATGCGAATCATCAACCTTTTCAACAGCTTTAGGAATAACAGCGTTTGGATTTTTATCCACGCAATCGTTATTAATGTACATATTCGTATAGTCATAGTCACAGTTTCCTAGATAACATTTACCATAACCATTGTAATTGGGGTCGTAATAGTACTGTTCATTACTAATTTAAAGCTCGTTTATAGGAAAACTTTGTGGTTGTTTAACAGGTGCTGGAGCAGTTCTCATTGTCACGTCACGATCACCCAACAAATTGTTAGGGGGACGGTAGCCCGATTGTGGAGCTCTATAGCCGAATTGTCCTACTTGAGGCCTATAACCGAATTGTGCTGCTTGGGGTCCAGACCGAATGGTGCTGCTTGAGGTCTAATACCGAATTGTTGAGTTTGTTTATTTCCAAGTTGCGGTAATTGCGGTCGATAACCTATTTGTTGATTCGACATATTTCGACGTACAAAAACTTGGTTAGGTATACCGAATTAAAACTGAGTTTGATTTGTAGAAGGCCTGTAGTAATTCCATTATTACCGGTATATTCTAAGATATTTTTATAACTAAATACACTAAAACTTACTAATTAACAAGAAATTATGTACAAACGCGTATAAAAAAATAAAATTAATCATTGGGCATCAAAAAAATAATCCGCATCGCTGTTAATGGCAAAAGTGCCCAGAACACTGGCAGCATTGCCGCGTTGAATCGCAATGCTGATTCTTTGACCGAAGAAAAGTCCAGCCCTCTGGTCTGGCCTGTAGTAATTATGTTGCAAATTAGGTGCTGTAAAGAAAGGTTTCGGATCGTTTGAACTTAAAATAACGCCTTTTCCAGATGATGGTAATGACTGATGACCTTGTGGCCGGTTGTAACATTTTACTTACTACGTAAATTATATTGTTCCTGAAAATTAACCTCTTCAAGGACAAATTGGAAGGCTTCTTCCAGAGTACTAGGCTTTTAATTCGAACAATCCGTACCATATGTTCTGGCAAATTGTATCTACATAAGCGAAGTATTATTGTAAATCACTTTCTTAGCTTCTCTTGAGGAGCTCGTGGCTAGATAATAACAGCCGCACGGGGCGATCTTCAAGGTTAAGCAACGCTTGCCAAGGTTGGTCTGCGGATGGGTGACCATCTTAACATAGCAAGTTTCCTCCGTGCCTCGGAAAGCACGTTAAGCCGTTGGTCCCGGCTGTCATTTGTAGATCTTTGGCAGTCGTTGTCGTTATAAATCTGACTCCAGTCTTGCCATGAAGTACCGTGTTACCCAGTTATTGGGTTGTGGAGGTATGGTAGGCAGCCGCTCCGCGTAAAATACGGGTATTCAGCTAAATTCAGATTGACTGGAAGCCGACCCCAGTATACTTGGGAAAAGGCTAGGCCGATGATGGCTTTCTTAGCTTCTCTTAACGTGGCGGAACCGTTCTGATTAACTTTAGATATTAATATGGCACGAATATCTTGTATACGGCTGCAAAATTCTAAATATGACTCATTTGATTTGATTTTTAGGGTTTCGAGCTCAATTTTTACGCATTTTTCACTCCTCGGATCACCAAAATGTTGGATCATCAAAGATTAAAACTCAGAATAAGCTTCAAGGTCACCTCTTTCACTTAAGGTGGATGCTCCAGGGTAGCCCGCGAAATTCAAATATTTTTATGTTTTTTGCAATTTGCCGGTCAGTGTGAAGCTGTATGTGGACCAAATGCGATCCGCGACCGTAACGCGTATTTATCTAAAGAATTATAACCATTTTAATCGTATATATTGCCCTCTTTGTTCATGTAGTTCGAAAGAATGATTATTTCTGAAATATTCATTCTTTCGAACTACATGAACTTAGAGGGCTATATTGATGATTAAAATGTTTATAATTCTTTAGATAAATACGTGTTACGGTCGCGGATCGCATTTGGTCCACATACAGCTTCACACTGACCGGCGAATTGCAAAAAACATAAAAATATTTGAATTTCGCGGGCTACCCTGGAGCATTCACCTTAAAAGTGCCGCTGCCTTACCCTTTAATTTACTCGTAATATCGTAATATTCTGCATTAAAAAATCGTTTCGCTCTGAAGTCCCTTGATATTTACCGATAACATATTCGCACTTCCGTAAAAATAAACTAAGTACTCGTATATTAGTTTCACCACTAAATTCGGGAATTAATTTTAAAACATCGTGAGGTATAAAAGAGTCTGACAATAGGGAAGATGCAAATACAGAATTTATGAGAATTTTGTCAGTAAAATGATAAAAAAGTATAAAATAAAGGCCATTACAAAGTTTTTATTTTGGTTAATATCGATTTTTAACAAAAATAATGAATTAAAGTGACGTGAAACGGAACGTATTTAAAAACAACAATCTTTGCTAAGTGACGTATCTGCTGTTATGCCAACGAAAACGCAACCTTATGTCTTAGAGTTGGGACAGTTCTTGACCAGTGATAGACACGAGTGACGTCATCGTCTGTTTTCGCGCGGACCTTTAAACTGTCGGTTTAAAAACCCATTTTTGGCAATAAATGAAAGCGTTTTCATTTTTTATTTATGTGGTGGTTTATTCTAGATGGAGTTCTTTAAAACTTGAGCAAAAATGGAAATATTGCATGTTCCCTATTGCATCGGAAACAGTGTTTCTGAACGAACCGAAGGGGTCGCCCCGGTCGCCGTCGCAGTTAAAGGAATTTGACCTTGATTCATTTTAGATATAATTAAAACTTATGATGCAATTAAATTGTAAAATTAAAAGATAACCCATAATTTATATGTTAATTCACACCATAAAAAAAATGTTGCTTTTCTCTCTAAAACTAAATTAAACTACTAAAATACTAATTACGTCTATCACAATAATAGTGTAAGGAATGAGGAAGGATGTAGAAGGTTACACACATGCCAACCGCTTGGTATAGGTATGTATTATCACCACCTCTGCTCACTCACGTACCTAATTTGCGCGTTATCTAAACTTATTTATTTGGTTCGAAGATTGTCCGATATAGAACGCCTCACTGATACTAAGGACGCGGACTATATGTTATCAGTAACCACTCGCGAATTGTCCACGTGTTTTAATGTATTTCACAGGCACTAGAATTTTCGCGTAGCAAACAGATTGCGACAATCCTACCGGCTGCTCCAGTTAGATTTCGGGAGCGTGTTTGCGTGGAAGTAAGAGTTTATACGACTATAGCTTTACAGAAGTTCATGTAAGACTAACTTAGCCTATCTTAATTCTGATAGATCGCGGCCTGATGGTCCGCCCACACGCAGCTCGGGCCACACTTCCTGTCACGTAGGCGTAATCGCAAAAGGTACCAGGTCAGCGTCTAGACCATGCCTAGACTCTATCTACTACAGCGCTAGGTTGGGAACATAACTAGGTTGTTATGAAAAAAAAAAAAAGTTGCCAGTTGACGGGAGCGAAGCCGAGGGGGGCAGGTAGTATTATTATTTGACACCTCTAAATAAATAAATCAATATCGCTCACAGCGCTCAGCTGCTTCTACAGGAGTCATCAAAATGTTTCCTCCCGCTCAGGGATAAGCGGGAGGGAGTGTCAGACTCTAAAACCCACCCGAGTTCATTCGAATACCCTTAGCATTCCAGAGAAGTCTATCAAAGATGAAACATACCTGTAAATCCACGAGATTTGGGTGCACTAAACCAAACACTAATAAAACTATTGAGTTGTTACTGTAAACTGTTCGCAACAATAACGAAGCTCTTTGCGAGTGTGTCACAGCGCAGCTAGCTGTCAGAGGGATGTGCAAAAATTTTAATCGATACTAAACTATTCGATTCTATTTCAGAATTGACATCTATCTACACATCAAAATTGTCTAAGGCTAGAGTATCGCCGCAATAGGTAATATGCATGCGTTTTTTTTATTTGTAGAATGAAATATTTATTAGCTCTAGTAAACAAATCTGAAATTATCATAAATTTCAATCAATCATAAATTATCAGCGATGAAGTTATAAAGCTTCAAAGATTACAATTAGAAAGAGAAGTCCGATGTAAACTTTGACGTCATCGTCCAAGCTGCCATAGAAAACTGCGTTTTCGCGAGAGGGACAGATATATTTGTTTAAAATAATTATATCTCGACTGTTTTTCGAGTAATTTGATTCTATTTTCACTGTTATTATTGTATTTTTGTATATTTTTAGATAAACTTTTTTTTTTTTTTACTATAGATAGGCACGCGTTTGACCACTATCTCACCTGATGGTAAGTGATGATGTGGTCGAAGATGGAGCACGCTTGCCTAGAAATAACCTATTCACTCTTGACTTAAAGACTCCCAGTTTGTAGCTATCAGGAAACACAGACTCCGGCAGGGAATTCCACTCCTTAGCTGTACGCATTATGAATGTGTTACCAAAACGTTTTGTGCGTATGGTGCGTAACTGTATGATAAATATGTGTTTCATGCTATATGGATGTATATTAAGGATTATTATTATTAATACTTTTTTGGATCGTTATTGATTTAGAATTAGAATTTCATTATTTGAATAAAGAATTTTGATTCATCTGCCTAGCCTTTTCCCAGCTATATTTGGGGTCGGCTTCCAGTCAAACCGGGTTTAGCTGAATACCAGTATTATACGCGGAGCGGCTGCCTACCAGACCTCCACAACCCATTAACTGGGTAACACGATACTTCATGGCAAGACTGGAGTCAGATTGACTGGCTTCTTACTATCCGTAACGACTGCCAAAGATCTACAAATGACAGCCGGGACCAACGGCTGAACGTCCTTTCCGAGGCACGGAGGAAACTCGGTATGTTAAGATGGTCACCCATCCACAGACCAACCTTGGCAAGCGTTGCTTAACCTTGAAGATCGACCCGTGCGGCTGTTATTATCTAGCCACGAGCTCCTACTGTCAATCAGTATTCCTATCTACTGTCAATCAGGATTCCTAGAAAAGTTTGATACAGCGTTATTTACATATAGGTAGCCATTATAATTTCTGTTTCAGAACCGAAAAAAATTGCAACGATACGGAGCGCCGCCATCATTTGACACGAGAAGAGATGAGGACAGCCGTCGGAATGTTGCAAGCTGGTTCCAAGCAACGTACTGTGGCTGTCGCTCTTGGCAATACACAGATCGTCATAGGCCGCCTCTGGACCCGCTATCGTCAAACGGGCAGTGTGGCCCAGCGACATGAAGCCCCGTTTACAGTGGGCTGCCTCCGTGGTCGAGTGGATTAAGCGTTTGTCTTGTGACTCGGTGGTCGTGGTTTCGACTCCCACGGGAAGCTCACTATGATTTTTGTCAATGGTGGAAACACAGATTAAGTATATTTTTTTTATCTATACATATAATAAAATCGTAGACCAACCGTGTCTGTACATTGAATATTTTTGCACAAAAATTACATAGAAAAGTTAGGAAAAAGATACAAAACACAAATATGCTATTTTTGAAATTTTTGTCTGTTTATCTGTTTGTCTGTTTGTCTGTGCGTTTGAGGGAGCATCACGCATAAACTACAGATTGGGTTACAAATCTAGGTACTTAAAAATATTAAGTGATAACCCGAGTAACATTTAGCGTTTATTTCATCAAAATCGACCCACAAAATAAAAAGATATTGAATTTTTAAGTTTAGGAAGAAACTTCATCGAGCGCTAAAATAGGCAGTTTTCATTGAGACTCCAGAGACTTGCAATGCCATCTATTGAGAATAATAGTAGTATCAAATGTGTGAAACGAACTTCAACACATATTGTTGAGTTATTTGATAAACTCTCAATATTATGTAGCAAGCAAAAGAAAAGTGAACATGTTATTATCATAATATTATTATTTATCGTAACACATGTGGGCTCCTAAGTTCAAGCCCATTTTTGACAGTTTAACTACATTGTCGATAGATGGCAACGTACTGATGACGCGATTTTCTGAATCGCGGTGTTAAGATTCTCCTCAGGAATATGACTTCAGCCCATGGCAATTAGCTTTTCTTTCGAATTTGACTGAATTTGTTATCCCACGGGTCGATCAAGGTTGAGCTACGCTACGCTTGCCGAGGTTGGTCTGATGGATGGGTGACCACTGACCACTGACCATTTAAATTTAAACATTCTGTTTCTGAGACTCCGAGATTTTAGGCGTGCCTTGAATATAACAGTGAATGAACCGGTCACACGGGTCGATCTTCAAGGTTAAGCAACACTTGCCCGAGGTCAGTCTTAGGATGGGTGACCATTTTAACATACACACAGGTCGATTGACACTCGAATATAATTATGTGGATGGATGGAGAAGGAGAGGAAGGCCGAAGAAAAGATGGATGGATTGTGTGAGGAGCGATATGAAAGAGAATATGGGAGTGAGTGATAGCGTGATAGCTAATAGGACAGAATGGAAGAAAAACATGGGATAAGTGCAGGAAGATGATGATGACGGGTCCATCAACCCGTGTGACTGTTATAACTTAGCTACGAGCTCCTCATTCAATCAGTCTCCTCATTCAGTACCTACTAAATATCTTTAAAAAAATCGATTATACCTACACAATAAATAGATTCTATGAAACCGGTTAAACTGTAATTGTAATACTACTCTGTCAAGAAAGTACCAGGAAAAGATCAATAATACACAAAATGTCTGTTATTCATCCAAATTTATTTTATCACCTTCAAAGTATGCTCCTTTAGAAACGATACACTTGCGCCAACGAATAATCCATTCATCAAAACATTTTTTAAACGCTGCTTCCGGAATTGAGTTCAGTTCTCGCCGCGAATTCTCCTTTATGTCTTCTATCGATTGAAAACGGGTGCCACGAAGTGGTAATTTGAGTTTAGGAAAAAGAAAAAAGTCAGCAGGAGCCATATCTGGTGAATATGGTGGTTGCTGGATGGTATTTGTTGAGTGTTTGGTTAAAAATTCGTTCACAATGATAGCCTTGTGCGAAGGCGCATTGTCGTGGTGCAAAATCCAAGAATTTTCTTTCCACAAATCTGGCCTTTTTCGTCGAATTTGCTCTCTTAAACGCCGCATAACGCTCAAATAATATTCTTTATTTACCGTTAGACCTTCCGGTAAGAATTCAGAGTGCACAACACCGCGATAGTCAAAGAAAACAGTCAACATGACTTTGACTTTTGATCGACTTTGGCGTGATTTTTTCGGTTTCGGTTCAGTTGGAAGGCGCCACTCCGAAGCTTGTTGACTAGTTTGCATGTCAAACTCGTAAACCCACGTCTCGTCACCAGTAACAATGCGTTTCATGAATGTTGGGTCCGAACTGACTCGTTCTAGCATGTCCTCAGCGACTTTCATGCGATTGAGTTTTTGGAGAAAATTCAGATCTTTTGGGACTAGCCGAGCAGCAACATGTTTCATACCCAAATGATTAGTTAAAATGGTACGGATCGACTCGTGAGATACAGAAAGTTCGGCGGCTATCTCTCTCAGAGTTCAATGGGGATTTTCAGTCACTATTTCCTTCACTTTTGCGATGTTAACTTCAGTTGCAGACGTTGACGGCCTACCAGAGCGAGGCAAATCTTCCATCACATCTCGACCGCTTTTGAACGCTTTGAACCACTCATAAGCACGAGTATTTGATAAAGTCGATTCACCGTAAGCCTTCTGTAACATTTTCAGTGACTCCGAACACGAAATTCCATTGGCGATGCAAAATTTAAGACAAACTCTTTGTTCGATATTTTTGTCCATTATGAAATTCGCAATACACACTATATATGATATTACTAAAACCGGCACTGTGTTTAATATAAATAACAGATGCCACTCAAACTCCGCGCCAAAATGGAAAACAGTTGTGCCAATCTAACAACTACAAAAAAACAAAAATTTGAATTTGGAACCATAAACAAATCATCCATTCCCGATACTTTTTTGACTGAATGTACATAAAATACGCCTCTACTGAGTGATTGCCAGAAATGCCTTGCCAGACAACGCACCGCCGAAACTACTGGTCGTAGAACGCTGATATTTGGCATGTAGGTTCCTTAGGGAGTGAAGGCGAGAACTAAGAGAGAATTTCCCGATATTCCTACAGGATTGGGAAAAACGGTATACCTATGCGCGTACGAAGTCGCGGGCAAAAGCTAGTCATTACAATAAAAATTCAAAACAAAACCTCATTTTTGCCTTTTTTTGGCGTTTAATTGTGGCAACGCTTAGGGGAGGCCTATGTCCAGCAGTGGACGGCTTTTGGCAGATGTGATGATGATGATTTGTTAAATTAAGCACAGTACACACAAAGTAAAAAGCCAGTCTGGAAAACTAGATTTGGTAAATATTAATTGGATATTTTTTTATAGTTAAAATGTACTTAATCCCTAGACGCATTTTTATGTACCTACCTATATGTTATGTCACCGGAAAATTGCGGACCGAGCTCCGCAAGATTGTAATAAATCTTTATTAGATTATGATTTCTCGATATATTATGAAAATATCGTTTTGTATACAAAAAAATCCCACCCGATTTCAATAGTCTACACTAATATTATAAAGAGGAAATATTTGTTTGTTTGTTTGAATTGAATAGGCTCCGAAACTACTGGATCGATTTGAAAAATTCTTTCACCATTAGAATCTTACATTATCCCTGATGAACATGGGCTATACAATATTTTCAAATAAGTCAGGGATCCGTATGAAAACTTCGATAATGTAACTCAAGGTGTGAAAAAAAAAACCTTATATCGCATACGCTGCGAAAACTACTGACAATAGAGCAAAGTGATGTACTACAGTTTTATAGAGGACATCAATACCTACAAAAAAGTCCGCGAGGGTAATATCTAACTAACTATTATGGTTAAGTCACAATGACCGCCTTCTGTACAAATTATTCAATCAAAACCCAGGTGAAATGGAATAGTGGTGATTTTTAATCGACTTCTTCAATAAGGAGGAGGTTCTATGTTCGGTTGTATGTATCTTTTGTTTTTTTTTTATGTATTTTCACCGATTTCTCCGCCAATTCTGGGCCGATTACAAAAATTATTTTTTTATTCGAAAGCCTATACTCCTGAGGTGGTCCCAATGTCACCAAGTTAGAATCTAATCATGGGATCCCATGAAAATCGAGGGAAACCCTCAAATTTTATAAGCACGTACACTGTTTTTCATAAACTTTCTAACGCAATTCAGATATTTGTGCCTGGTAATCATCATCTCATGTTGCTGAGCTGATGATGGAAGGTATAAGTCAGGATCTGATGATGGGATCCCATGAAAAATGTTTGTTCAGCGATATTTTCGCCAATTGTTAACCGAAATGGATGAATTTTTTTTTGTTTGGAAAAATATTTTCTCGGACTGGTCCCAATGAAATTTGGTGAAGATCTGATGACGAAATTCGGAGGTATGCAACGGAACTCTTCAATAAATGATAGCAAATGGATCGGGATTTCTGAAATCGCATGTCTGTTGATTGTTTAGTTCATAACATAACATCACGCCGGCACGCTGTGTTTGTGGTTTCACTTTTTAGTGGTACCTGCGTACCACTAAAAAGTGAAAAATAAAAAAACTTTTTAACAAAAAAATAAAACCGACTTCCAAAAACAAAACACTACTAAGTAAAAAATAACTCTAATTTTGGAATTCGGTGTTCAAAAACGAAAAATTCCGAAATTAAAGTTATTTTTTTGTTTATTTATTTATTTATTATAGGTTAACCAACAGCTTATGTATACAGCGTTTCTTAAGAATAAGTGACAAAAGCATTAGACTTATACAGTAGCCAATAATAGGTCAACCAACATTCAAATTGAGATAACACATACTTAAAAAATTAAAATTAAACAAGATTACAAAATAATTATGATATGAATTAAATTTTTGTTAAAAAGTTTTTGGTATCATGATGTTAATTCTTATCCATTCAAATAGTTTGATAATTAAGGTTGGCTATGTACATGTAAATTACATTTTAAATTATTCAAATCGGACCTTTCGTTTAAAAGTTACGACGGGTATAAAAATACTGTAAGAAAAATGTGGCAATTTGAGCGAACTGCCCTTCGTTTAGTCTATTAATAAGTAATTTACATATTACCCAATCAAGGGGTTAGAGGGGAGATGAAGATCGTGGACTACCAATTAAATCCGCGCGAACGAAGTCGCGGGCGAAGTGCTAGTTTCCAATATGTACGTGGCTTATTAGAAAAAAATATTTAACAATTTCACGCGACATTTTACAATTCTACGACGCGACGTTGGCAATTTTCCGGTGACCTAAATATGTAGATAGGTACAGTTCCCATCACGCAAGTTTCCCTCCGCAAAGTACGCCGCAATCGGCTGCGCAGGATGTCAATTCGACAACAAACATACAACCGCGCATGCGCGGGTAGCTCGCGCATGCGCGGATTAGCGCAAGCGCGCGGGTGTAATGGTATCTCACTCGCTCGCATACGTTCGATGCATAAGCAGTGGTCTCGAACCTACCGATTTTTCGGTATTTCTACCGATATGGGCTCTGTTCTACCGAAATACCGAAATATAACGATTTTTCTACGATTTCACAGTATACATGGAAATTCTCCCGATTTTTCTACCGATTTTACACTTTTAAGTTGGCAACCCTTTTCATTTATGTTTAATGTTACGGGGAAGCCCTCAATAGTATGGACCTAGTGCAGAATGTAGTTCATATATTTTGGGGAATACCCTTGACACCCTTGACACCCTTGTGTCCTACAATTCGATGTTAAAAGGAGCTTCCCGCTCGGGAATTTACCTGTCTAGTATATATAAACAGTAATTCGGTTTTATTTTTTCATTAAGTTTCTTAACTTTGAAGAGTGAGTACCTAACCGAAAGAGTCCCTACAAAATCAGATAATTAAGTTAAAATGTCGTCTGACGAGGAGCCAAGCACAAGTGCGAGTGTAAGAAGAAAAAAATATCTACAATATTATAGAAAAGAATGGGAAGAAGATTTTCCAGGTTGGCTGCAAGATAGTCGTAAAGGCGAAAGCTATGCCTATTGTAAGAGTTGTAATAAAGATATCAACATCACAGTTTTTTTAAAATAAATAAACGAATTTTATTGAATATTGTTTTTTTTTTGTCAAATACCGATTTTGGGTAAAAATATACCGATTTTAGCTGGCAATTCTACCGATCTCGCTCTATGACGTTCGAGACCACTGTGCATAAGTGTGTCTCGCTCGCTCAATGCAATACGACTGTGGGTGTGAAAAGTGTTACACGTTGTTATTGTTTTAATTATTTATTTTGGTTATTTCTTACCGTTTGATTTGTGTTCTTGTGGTGTATGTGTTTTTTGTGTTACATTTGATATTTTTATTGTTACTCGTAGTCTTTGTTACTTGTTTATAGTATAATACGTATAAACAAAAAATATTTTAGGAACGTAACACTTTTTTACGCGATTGCACCTGCGCGGACTTCACTCAAACCTAACTTCCGAGGGGCAAGCTACGCTGACGCGAACTGTATGGTTAACTAATTCTGAATTCGAATAGTCATTGAAACTCGATTTGTCGTGTGTGTACTGCACTACTAACTGAATTTAGACGCGACGGCTCAACATAGCAAGGTCATAGCTGATAAACTAACATATTTACTAAGGTTGTACCTACGCGCTATCTGTAACAGCGACTGAATAACGGTTTATCCTCGTAAATATTGACGCGCGAAGTAATACGGTCCTTGATCGTCTTGTACTGGAACTGTGTATTGTTTGTGCTGTGATTGTAACGAAAGCGCTGCATTTAGTGTTCACGAATCACATCGCGAGCCAAGCAAAATAGGTACGCGTTTAGTCGTGGAGTTGCGGAAACCAGCCCGGTTTACATCACATCGCGAGAGACACAAGGAAACGGTAAGGTAGGTCCCTCCTCTTCACAAACCCTGCCCAAACCAAGCCAAGCGCGTGTCGAGTCGGCACATTTGTGGGGCTCGATATCCGCATTTATAATAAGTCACCTCTTCCTTTCTAGACTTGCCTTTAAATGCTTTTAAAGCGAAAGTGAAAGCTAACCTTTGTTCGAAGGCATAATATACTATCTATGTATTGAAGACTAGTTGACCCACGCAACTTCGTTTGCGTCACAATTTTTATTACTGCTCCGCTCCTTTTGGTCTTAGCGGGATGATATATATAGCCTATTATAGCCTTCCTCGATAAATGGGCTATCTAAAACTGAAAGAAATTCAAATCGGACCAGTAGTTCCTGAAATTAGCGCGTTCAAGCAAACAAACAAACCATCAAACAAACAAACTCTTAAATCAAACAAACGCAGCTAGTCTATTCTGTAAGTAACTGTTTCGATATCGAGCTTCACCTGAATGACAAACCTCACAAAGTGAACTTTATTGCACACAACATAAAGGTCTTACGTTTGACGTAATTTGATACTCACCTCGGATTCCGCTGTCGAGATACGATAATGTTGTTACAGAATAGGGGTACTGGGTCCTACTCCACAGCCACTAGGGCGCACAAACTAATCTGTTAGCATTTGGAAACATTACTGGACCATCTGAAGATTGTAAGAACGCAATATTTTTATTTAGTGCAGGAAAATTAAGGAAATCAGAGTGAATAAATCGTGTAGTTTTGAAAATTGGTACAGCTGTTCTTTGAGGTGATGAACCTATATATCTACTAAAAGTCCCCGAGGGTGGGAGGTGGAGGAGGGGGGAAAAGGTACCTTTTTTGAGATTTTTGATTGTATCTCCAAAACCATTAAAAATATCTCCTTGCTCATTTCTACATTAATTGTCTACATTCAAAGGAGATGTTTCAAAATGGGCCAGGTCTATGTACATTACCTCATAAAAAAGAGAAAAATCCGTAGAATTCGGGAAAAATACATTTAATTCATTTAAATGTTTACTGTTATTGTAGTTAATTGATGTTTATAAATTACTTATATTGATTTCCAACATGGCGTCGCACCGATTTAGTTACAGATCATAGAAAAATAACTGTCAGCTGTCATAACAATGTCACTTTAGTCACTTTCGTCTCGTTGCCGGAAAATAAATATGTCAGAAATAAATGTCAAACGTCATTAATCATGCCGCCATGACGGGTTTTTGTTGCGTGTTGCAATTTCAAGTGTAATGTTCTTTTGTTTTACCAGCAAACAAAGCCATTTTAAAGAAATTGGACAATTGAGAACTGTTTTAAATATATTTCTCTATTTTTAAGTATAGTGTAGGTACAAGGACCTGGCCCAGGGTCCATACATTTTGGAACATCTCCTTTCTATACATTATCACCTCCCACCCTCGGGGACTTTTAGTGTGTTCATCACCTCGTAAATTTTGGTATTTTTCTACAACAGTTATATATTCTTCGCGTACGACAAAAGACCTGTCAAGGTTCGTCTTCGTATTTTTCAATTCATATTAATTATGTAATATTTACAGCATCTTTTACATATCGTAATAAATATTTTAACAGTATTGCTAAGCCAGACTAGGATTCATTGCGCCTCCAAAAATTAGTAGTAGGCAGTAAGTACCTTAATACATAACAGTCTACACACAAATTTTAATAACTAACAACATAGATTCATAGGTACCACTTACTTTAGCGGCAAGAAAATTGCAGTCCGGAGCTTCATTTACGTACATTTACGTACATGTGGTGCCATCTAGTATCGAATACCGGAATTACTGATCAAGATGTTTCTAGAATTTTCTATGCTAGAACATTCTCGATGTTTCGACACCAGGGCCCCTAGTCTGCTAATTTTTATAAATTCGTCATTCCAACACGATGCCATTGTCATTTTGCTAAAAGTTCGTAATCTGCTAAATTCATAATGATCCTTCACTGATCGTTCAGTAGCATGTCAGTGGTCTTGTAATGAAATTGTAGTGGAATGACAGTGTCGTATTGCCATTATTATAAAACCCGTTTGGAGAAATAATTTTCGAAAAACTGCTATTAAATTTGAACATTAATTTATGCCAGATTGCTATTGTATATAATTTTACATATTATTTATTAGTGTTCTATGAAATCTGAAGTAGTAACAAAGTCGTAAATAGCAAATATGTAATGAAACTCATTTATATTTTATCCGTTTTGCTGTCAAAGTCAAATGTGACATTAGTGACATTAGGCACTGTTTACTTTACTGACGTCGACGACTGTTTTATTTGTTTTGAAGCGACCGGTGTTTTGCAAAGAGCTAATTGAATTTTAGCGTGAGCGTCATTAAAAAATCAAATAATTAATAGATTTGTTTATTTCTCTCTTTTACTTCTCAATAACGACATCATGAGACTGTGCATCAATTGCGGAATAGCAACGGAACGCTGCAATACAATAGGAAGGTGAATATTGGAAATGAATCATTCTTCCTATTGTACAGGAATGGGTGGGTTAGTATCTGATATTTCTAAATCGTAAACGTTTAACATTTTTGTACGCAATATTTAATGTAAACAAACTAAATGGTGTAATAGGTTCTGTTAAGTTTTCTTTTAATGGTTTTATTTTTAAAAATAATACCAGAATGTGCAACAAATTCAAATTCAAAACATCACCAATCCAGACTAAATCTGTATGGTCAATTACAACCTATTCTCTCTCAGAGGGGAGGCCAGCGTCCCTTCAATGGAAATGTAATAATTATGGCCACTTATGTTTACCAAAAATAGCCACTCAGATGTTTATTTCTAAATGCTAGTGCTAGACCTAATAGTCGAATGAAAATTGTTTGTTTCAGATAAATGAAAATGACTTCATCTTCCAAGCTTGCTCTTGATGAAAGTAGACCAGATGGAAATGAACAGACACTAGGACACCGATGAGTGTTATTCAATGTGGATGTTGTCTTCTGAAAAAAGTTTGTCCTCATCAACTTGTAGAGTACAGAACTGGTACAGTGCAAGAGTGTAATATAATGGATTCTACCGTGCTTGGTTAGTTTACTAGTTTTATTCACGGGTTATGAAAAACATTATTTAGTTTAGTTTTGTTAACGAGGGCATAGAGAGTGTTATTTTCATTATCTATCTATACATATATATAAAGCTGAAGAGTTTGTTTGTTTGTTAACTTGAACGAGCTAATCTCAGGAACTACTGGTCTGATTTGAAAAATGTTTTCAGTGTTAGATAGCCCATTTATTGAGGTAGGCTGTAGGCTGTATATCATCACACTAAGACCAACAGGAGCGGAGCAGTAATGAAAATTGTGACGCAGATGAAGTTGCGGGTCAACTAGTACTAATATTATAAAGCTGAAGAGTTAGTTTGTTTACTTGAACGCGCTAATCTCAGGAACTACTGGTCCGATTTTAAAAATTATATCAGTGTTAGATAGCCCATTTATCGAGGAAGGCTATTGGCTATATTATCACGCTAAGACCAACAGGAGCGGAGCAGTAACGAAAATTGTGAGGCAAACGAAGTTGCGCAGGTCAATTAGTATTTAATATTAGTCAAGCTCTTAACATGAACATTTCTCATTTGCAGGATTTCATTAATTCAGTCATTTTCAAAATGGGCACACACATACTCAATGTCTCTGTGTAATGGCTTCCTGTAATGTGGATAAATTATTTTCAGGTGGGTGTTTCAAGTGTGCTTCTTTTGATGGGTGCGAGCAAATAGAGCATCCCGGTATTTCCATTCAGGCCCCTCACCATCTGGGGCATCTTCATCAGCTGTCAATGAGCGGAACAGTCAAGACATTCCTCATTTAGAAGAACCTACCTACACACATATTATGATAATCCTAATGAAGAAGATGATTAAAACGATTTACTTACTGCTATGTTTTATTTTTATTTTAATATAATACTATTTCTGATTACTGTACCTGATATAAGTTAGCACCCTATTAAATACAATATAAGCAAAAGCAAGCCAGAAGTGATGCACATGGCCCTTGTCTAAAAAATATAGTTTTCTGAAAACTTCAGCTTAAAGAAACTGAAAGCCTGAGCACTTTTATAAAAAATCATCGTTATAGGATGCAAGCACTGCAGCATAGCTGCAAGTGCATTCTAGAGTATATAGTCTTAGATCTCTATAACGACGAATGTTTGATAATATTTAGTGTAGGAAACATAGCCACAAATATGCATTTTTCGTTTGAACGAGCTAATCTCTGGAATCAGTCAGATTTGAAAAAATATTTTTATATTGTTAGGCTATACGGGAACGGAAAAAATCGAGATATGCGCGTACAAAGTCGCGAGCTAAAGCTAGTAACTTATTTAAAAATAATAATATTATCTGATTTGGTCAGTGGGTCAAAATTGGGCTCGTGAAACCTTCCTAAATGCTCTAATTTATGGCGAAATCCAGCTCTGTAACGCCAGGCCCAAGTTTTTATGGAGTTACGGTTTCTCCTTTCGGCTCTCATTGAGTTTCTCGAAAACCACTGACACCTGGCGCTTGGCTACAGCAGCCGCACCAATGAAGGGCGAAGTTTGTCCAAAAAATATTGGATATAAAACGCCGGTAGAATGGCGCAGTGACTGGAAAAGCAATGACTACACAATTACATAGGTCACTGATCGATGGAACTGTCAAAATTTTAGCAGATTACCGCATACGACTGTCATTATGTACGAGATTACCATTTTATGCCATTTCGTTCAGTGGAGTGTCAGTGATTGTTCATTGGAAAGTCATAATGACACTATTATGTTAGTAGATTACCAAACTTGTCAAAATCAACAATTATGCGATCAGTGATCGGCCATTCTGACACTATTGTAATAGCAGACTTGGGGCCCAGGGCCCCAAGTCTGCTATTACAATAGCATCTACTAACATAATAGTGTCACTATGACTTTCCAATGATCTACCACTGACACTCCACTGAAAGAAATAGCATGAAATGGTACCTAACCTAATCTCGTACATAATGACAAATGAATTACAGACGTATGCGGTAATCTGCTAAATTTTGACAGTTCCATCGATCAGTGACCTACCATTAGAACGTAATTGTGTAGTCATTGCTTTTCCAGTCACTGCGCCATTCTACCGGCGTTTTATATCCAATATTTTTTGGGCAAACTTCGCCCTTCATTGGTGCGGCTGCAGTAGCCAAGCGCCAGGTGTCAGTGGTTTTCGAGAAACTCAATGAGAACCGAAAGGAGAAACCGTAACTCCATAAAAACTTGGGCCTGGCGTTACAGAGCTGGATTTCGCCATAAATTAGAGAATTTAGGAAGGTTTCACGAGCCCAATTTTGACCCACTGACCAAATCAGATAATATTTGCCCATATTTTAGGTTATTATTTTTAAATTATTATTATTAGCTTTAGCTCGCGACTTTGTACGCGCATATCTCGATTTTATCCGTTCCCGTATAGCCTAACAATATAAAAATATTTTTTCAAATCTGACTGATTCCAGAGATTAGCTCGTTCAAACAAAAATAGATAAAGAAAATGCATATTTGTGGCTATGTTTCCTATACTAAATATTATCAAACATTCGTCGTTATAGAGATCTAAGACTATATACTCTAGAATGCACTTGCAGCTATGCTGCAGTGCTTGCATCCTATAACGATGATTTTTTGTAAAAGTGCTCAGGCTTTCAGTTTCTTTAAGCTGAAGTTTTCAGAAAACTATATTTTTTAGACAAGGGCCATGTGCATCACTCCTGGCTTGCTTTTGCTTATATTGTATTTAATAGGGTGCTAACTTATATCAGGTACAGTAATCAGAAATAGTATTATAAATAAAAATAAAACATAGCAGTAAGTAAATCGTTTTAATCATCTTCTTCATTAAGATTATCATAATATGTGTGTAGGTAGGTTCTTCTAAATGAGGAATGTCTTGACTGTTCCGCTCATTGACAGCTGATGAAGATGCCCCAGATGGTGAGGGGCCTGAATGGAAATACCGGGATGCTCTATTTGCTCGCACCCATCAAAAGAAGCACACTTGAAGCATCCACCTGAAAATAATTTATCCACATTACAGTGTGCCATTACACAGAGACATTGTGTATGTGTGTGCCCATTTTGAAAATGACTGAATTAATGAAATCCTGCAAATGAGAAATGTTGATGTTAAAAGCTTGACTAATATTAAATACTAATTGACCTGCGCAACTTCGTTTGCCTCACAATTTTCGTTACTGCTCCGCTCCTGTTGGTCTTAGCGTGATAATATAGCCAATAGCCTTCCTCGATAAATGGGCTATCTAACACTGAAAAAATTTTTCAAATCAGACCAGTGGTTCCTGAGATTAGCTCGTTCAAGTAAACAAACAAACAAACTCTTCAACTTTATATATAAGTATAGATAGATAATGAAAATAACACTCTCTATGCCCTCGTTAACAAAACTAAACTACATAATGTTTTTCATAACCCGTGAATAAAACTAGTAAACTAACCGAGCACGACAGAATCCATTATATTACACTCTTGCACTGTACCAGTTCTGTACTGTAAAAGTTGATGAGGACAAACTTTTTTCAGAAGACAACATCCACATTGAATAACACTCATCGGTGTCCTAGTGTCTGTTCATTTCCGTCTGGTCTACTTTCATCAAGAGCAAGCTTGGAAGATGAGGTCATTTTCATTTATCTGAAACAAACATTTGTCATTAGACTATTAGGTCTAGCGCTAGCATTTAGAAATAAACATCTGAGTGGCTAATTTTGGTAAACATAAGTGGCCATATTACATTTCCATTGAAGGGACGCTGGCCTCCCCTCTGAGAGAGAGAATAGGTTGTAATTGACCATACAGATTTAGTCTGGATTCGTGATGTTTTGAATTTGAATTTGTTGCACATTCTGGTATTATTTTTAAAAATAAAACCATTAAAAGAAAACTTAACAGAACCTATTACACCATTTAGTTTGTTTACATTAAATATTACGTACAAAAATGTTAAATGTTTACGATATAGAAATATCAGATACTAACCCACCCATTCCTGTACAATAGGAAGAATGATTCATTTCCAATATTCACCTTCCTATTGTATTGCAGCGTTCCGTTGCTATTCCGCAATTGATGCACAGTCTCATGATGTCGTTATTGAGAAGTAAAAAAGAGCAATAAACAAATCTATTAATTATTTGATTTTTTAATGACGCTCACGTTGAAATTCAATTAGCTCTTTGCAAAACACCGGTCGCTTCAAAACAAATAAAAACAGTCGTCGACGTCAGTAAAGTAAACAGTACCTAATGTCACTAATATCACATTTGACTTTGACAGCAAAACGGATAAAATATAAATGAGTTTCATTACGTATTTGCTATTTACGACTTTGTTACTACTTCAGATTTCATAGAACACTAATAAATAATATGTAAAATTATATACAATAGCAATCTGGCATAAATTAATGTTCAAATTTAATAGCAGTTTTTCGAAAATTATTTCTCCAAACGGGTTTTATAATAATGGCAATACGACACTGTCATTCCACTACAATTTCATTACGAGACCACTGACATGCTACTGAACGATCAGTGAAGGACCATTATGAATTTAGCAGATTACGAACTTTTAGCAAAATGACAATGGCATCGTGTTGGAATGACGAATTTATAAAAATTAGCAGACTAGGGGCCCTGGCCCAGGGTCCATACATTTTGGAACATCTCCTTTCTATACATTATCACCTCCCACCCTCGGGGACTTTTAGTGTGTTCATCACCTCGTAAATTTTGGTATTTTTCTACAACAGTTATCTTCGCGTACGACAAAAGACCTGTCAAGGTTCGTCTTCGTATTTTTCAATTTTACTAACAGTAATTTAGCTGAATGCTTTTCGATATTATTAACTGTTAGCTGTAATAGCTCGTTATTGCGACACGCTTCACTAATTCCTATGATCAGTACAACCTGTAATGAAAATATTACATAATGAATATGCATAATTTAACATTTACAGCATCTTTTACATATCGTAATAAATATTTTAACAGTATTGCTAAGCCAGACTAGGATTCATTGCGCCTTCAAAAATTAGTAGTAGGCAGTAAGTACCTTAATACATAACAGTCTACACACAAATTTTAATAACTAACAACATAGATTCATAGGTACCACTTACTTTAGCGGCAAGAAAATTGCAGTCCGGAGCTTCATTTACGTACATTTACGTACATGTGGTGCCATCTAGTATCGAATACCAGAATTACTGATCAAGATGTTTCTAGAATTTTCTATGCTAGAATATTCTCGATGTTTCGACACCAGGTCAGTCGGGACCGGTATGTACCCGAACTTTCCAGAAGTTTCCATACTAGAAGGTTCTAGAAACAACTGTCGCCGGTATATAAAGGGCGGACATTCGGCGACTGGAGTGGAGTTCGCCTTGGCTGGGGGCCTTAGAGTCACTTAAGGCCACCACAGGCTAGCCCGGTTAAGCAGTATCCACCCTTCTAGAGGTGAACTCTGCGAGTGGCCAGTATAAAAAAAAAAAAAAAAAAAGAAGCGACTGGAGTCAGTATTGAATTGGCGATAGAAGCGATAACTTCGGAAGCGATCTTCAAGTGCGAATAAGTGAAGTGAAATATTCAGTAGTGCGATTGTGTGTTTTAATTAGTGTGTTTAAAGTGTTAATTACTGTTGTAAATTAAAGTGTTATTTTTGGTGGTTTAATCGGCTGTTTTTATTGTAACGAACCCCAAGCTCGTAACAATACGTATTCAGCTTAATCGGGTTTGACTGGAAGGCGACTAGAATGTAGTTGGGAAAGTGCTAGGGAGATGAAGATGTAACACGAAAACTTTATTATTTGTCGACTTTGAATGTTTATTTTATTCTATCCTTAAAAAAGTTGTTAATAAAAGTATCGATATGTGTTAATATAAATTGTCTTCGAGCAACCCTGAATCATTTGGCGGTTAGAGTTGACGGAGTGTCGCTATATTCGATTTTTTGAACTTTCGACGCGGGAGTACGAGGAGACTGCGGTGCGCTCGGGGAGAGAGATGCTAAATCACGCCCTTCCAACTGTCAGAAATTATTAACCTACGCGACTTTGTATGTAAAAAGTCATATTCGAAGTTTGGCTCTCGACTGTTTTACTCCAACATTGGACCGATATAAGAGATATTTCAAAAAATGAATAAGAAGGATGTATACTGTGTCTCTATGTCTTCCTTTTTTGATTCATAGTTGCCAAATTTGTACACTAGGGCTCTTTTGACGACGCCCCGGGCGTCGCGAGTCGCAGGGCGATTCTCGGCCACTGTAGGCGCGGGCCTGCGGACGGCGAGCTTTGGGTGGCTTGCCGTCCGATCAGTGGCCTTAGTGCGAGTTTTTTAACGTTCTCGATCGCGTTAGCGTAAACGTCAATTTGTATTGAAACTGGATAAGCGCCGTCTGGTGACAGTAACGGAAAACCTTTTTTTTTTTCTATACAATTTGACATAAGCGAACGTTTACGTTAACGCGTTCGAGTGCGTTAAAAAACATACACTAAGCCCTCAGAACCAGGCCCGGGTCGACGGCGCGCTGTGTTCCACGCGCCTCAAAGAGCTGTCAGCACAAAAGACGGGGCCCGCTAGGGCCAGTGCCTGCTGGGGCTGCGGACTTCGTTCGAAAGAGGCACCGTACCCTGGAACGCAAAGGGCACTAGGAGGAACACGGATGCGTTTTAGTCAGTAAGAGTCTGACACTCCCTTCTGCTTCACCCAGAGCAGGAGGAGTCATTTGATGATTTCCCATCATTATTTTACATTATGAATATACAAAACCAAATACAATCAGGCGTCGAATACTTCCTTCGCATCGCTGTCATCCGAAAACGTGCCCAGAAGACTGGCAGCATTGCCACGTTGAATGGCAATGCTTATTTCAATAATTTATTTGAATTGTTTCTATTAATTCCGGACACTTATCCTGCACGTCTTTTACACCGTTCTCACATAAATGGGCTATTCAACATTAAAATAATTTTTCAATTCGAACCAGTAGTTCCTGAGATTAGTGCGTTCAACCAAACAAATAGACTCTTCAGTTACATTGGTATAGATATACAGGGTTATTTGTAAAACACCAGCAACCTCTTAGGCAGTGAAAGTACACATGATTATAAGCAACTTTTACTTTGGGAAAACCAAGAAATCTCGAGAAAAATATCAGCTGTTTCATACAAATTGCAATATTTAGCCAATAAAAATGTATGAAACTGCCTTAGAGGTTGCTGGTGTTTTACAAATAACCCTGTATAGTATAGATATATTAATCAAAATATTAGTATATAATAGACTATGTTGACGTGTTTATATATTATTATCTTTAACTATTCTTTACAGCTCCGTAACATTAATTGTGAGTAAAACCGCTGACGGACGAACATGACCAAACTATAACGGATATTCGGATATTCAATAATAGAACTGGTTCTCAATATTTGCAGGTGCAGGTCATCATCAAGATAGTTGCTGCTGCGTACTCTACGTGACTGAGTGTCGCCTGCCTCCGTGCTGGTGCTGAGTGTTGCCTGCCTCCGTGCTGGTGCTGAGTGTCGCCTGCCTCCGTGCTGGTGCTGTGTGTCTCCTGCTTCCGTGCTGGTGCTGTGTGTCGCCTGCCTCCGTGCTGGTGCTGAGTGTCGCCTGCCTCCGTGCTGGAGCTGAGTGTCGTCTGCCTCTGTGCTGGTGCTGTGTGTGCGTGTTACGTGCCCCCGGGACTCGAGCAGCCACCATGTTTAAGAAGCCTGAAATAACTTCACTGGTTGGACCCCTACTGTATATGAAGCGTGCTCAGTATGAAATTAAACTGATAAGTTTGTTATATTTAAGAGCGTTTTCTGATGATACTATTGAAGAGTTTCAATTAGCGGCAAATGTCGAACAGACGGACCGTTTTGGTGACATTTGTTTCAAGGCTAAAGTGAAGGGGATTGATAAACCTCTCGAGGTTTTCATAGAAGCTAGGTACAGACCAACAAAGTATAAAGTAAATATAAACCATTTGGAACATTTCTTCTACAGTTATTTGAAAATCAGAGAACAATTTAATCCGAGTAATAACAACTTGTTTTTGAAAGGTAAATTCAATGAGACAGCATGTTTTTTTGTACTACACACGAACGCGAATATAGACTTTCAGACAGCCACACGTGGCTCGGGTGATAGAGCCATATCTATCAGACTAAAAAAACTACAAACAACTGTCAATCTACAAAATCTCATTGGTAACGGAGGTAATGAGGGATACTTACAATATGAGCATGAAGTGTTTTTAAGCGGAGTAGCTGTGAAAAATCAAATGATCTCTCTGGCTAAACGAATAGCAAAGTTATTAAACGATGACGGTAATTTTCACATGCTGCTGACTGACGAAAATATGCTGCTGTATCACGTCGTTTTGGCACGAAAAGTTGTCGCAGTTTCAGATATTAATCCTCATGGATATCGGATCGCCACATTTCGTCGCGAGTTCTTAGACAAACACAAACTTTACAAGGAAACTAACCTTACTATATTCAAGGATACACTCATCGAAGAGGTTCAGAACAATCTAAAAATAAAACTCACTGACCAGAATACAACAGAACTATTATCAACTCTCCATTTTAAAGTACCAATTGCGTTCGGTAACACAGATTTAACAATAAGAGGCAGCGATGCAAAAATAGAGAAAAGGATAAATTATTTAGCGTCAATAATCTACAATTTATTAGAAGATTATAAAACTAGTGATAAGGGCACTATTGTCAGGGTAGACGACTCTCTACCAGAGGGATTCCTGCGGCTGAACGGAGGTATAGCTGGAGGTATCGGAAATGTATTTGTACATGTTAATAACTCAAAACTGATGAAGATAACAGATAAAACGGAACAACTGGGACCTCTTGCAAAAAGGCTGTATACAAAAATAAAGAATAGGGTCCCTAATTTGCATGAATACGAATTCGATTTTAACTATAGCATATTTCCAAAACTATCATTCAACGTAACCCAATATGAAGAAAATTTGGTCATCGATTTCTTGGACAGACTAGTACTTTACTATAACCAAGCTGATCTGGACAACATGGAGGACATTTTAAAAATTGAAATAGGTGAATACCAACGAGATCAACTAAAGTACTTTCAAGATGAATCAGATGTAACAGTTTTAAGATATTGTGATCAGATACAGAAATGGTGGATGTTACCTAAAGAAGCACCGGTTCTTACACGGGAAAGCAACCTATTGAAAATTGAAGACACACTGATGAGAAAATTAAACGCAAATTATATGAGCGAAATGAAACAATACAATTACACATTCACTCAACTCGCGGTGAGATCTTTGAATTTAAAGAAACTTTCAAAAACTATTATCATTACAGAGAACAGCATACTGACTGTTGTTAAAGTCATACAACTTCTGAAAAACAAGGCTCACGTTGTGCTAAATTTTGAAAATATTGCTAATCTACAAGTTAACGACCTCACTGCGTTACGAAGAGAGTTGAAATACACAAATTTTGACAAAGTTTTAATACTAATATGTGATGACATACAAAAAGAGAAAATTAACGCGTTAGATATCGTCACAGCTCGAAACGGAAATATGATTATTGTTACGAACCAAACGACGTTAAAAACTGTACAGAAATACTTCAAAGCAGATAGCGTTTTACATGACACAAAGTTTAGTCTGATTGACCTGAGTGAAGAATCACAGATGATTACATTTGAGACGGCCACAGTAATAGTTCCAGGCGTGGAAGAGGAGATACAATTGGACCTTCTTTTACAGGGCTGGCCAAAACCTGCCTCCACCAAACATATCAGTGAAGTCAAAGTTCCATCAAAGCATCCGCACAAATCCGAATCGGTGCTATAGCACGAGTCGTGAGCACAGGTGAATGCAGCAGGGAGATCTCGCCAATGAACGGTGTTCGGTGGGCGAACGAAACTTGCGTGTCCAACAGTCGATGAGTTGTCATCTTCAAACCGACCAATGGAGACTCGTGACGGTTATTCCGGGTGTTCTTATATCTTTTTCCTATCTATATATATAAAAATCAATTGCTGTTCGTTAGTCTCGCTAAAACTCGAGAACGGCGGGGCCGATTTAAATAATTCTTTTTTTGTTAGTTTCGCCAGAATACAGGGAAGGTTTAAAAACAAAAAAAAAAAGTAGGTAGGGTAGGTAGGGTAGGTAGGGTAGGTAGGGTAGGTAGGGTAGGTAGGGTAGGTAGGGTAGGTAGGGTAGGTAGGGTAGGTAGGGTAGGTAGGGTAGGTAGGGTAGGTAGGGTAGGTAGGGTAGGTAGGGTAGGTAGGGTAGGTAGGGTAGGTAGGGTAGGTAGGGTAGGTAGGGTAGGTAGGGTAGGTAGGGTAGGTAGGGTAGGTAGGGTAGGTAGGGTAGGTAGAGTAACCAGTTGACGGGAGCGAAGCCGCGTGGGTCAGCTAGTCTATATATATAAAAATCGATTGCTGTTCGTTAGTCTCGCTAAAACTCGAGAACGGCGGGGCCGATTTGAATAATTCTTTTTTTGTTAGTTTCGCCAGAATACAGGGAAGGTTTAAAAAGAAAAAAAAAAGGTTAAGTAGGTAGGTTAGGTAGGGTAGGTAGGATAGGTAGGATAGGTAGGGTAGGTAGGGTAGGTAGGGTAGGTAGAGTGCTTGCTGGAAATACGTTGGATGTTTTTTATTTGATTTTTCCATTGTACTGTTGTGTCGACCAGCGGTTTCTTAATAATGCCTTAAGAAAAAACGAAATATGTACATAAAAAAAGTATACAAAGTTTGGGAAACAGTTCCAGATTTAAAAGGTAAAGTAATTTCATAGCAATTTTTTGTAATTTTTAGTGAGTAAGACAATATTAAATTCAATTTATTTTTTTCTTCCGGATATATTTCTTTCAGTAAGGTTAGTAAATTATTATCTATTCTTTTTTTAATCATTTTTTTTTTTTATGGAGATTTTCATGTAATAGGGTATTTTACTAAAAAAAACTAATTAGTCCGTCTGATAGATTTTCAAAAAATATTCGACACGTATTTTTTCTTTTTTCACGAAAACAAAAAATAAAGGAGATACAGCGAGTTGAAGACACGCGTGACGTCATCTGGCTTGGTAAATTTGGTACATTTTTACCAAGCCAAATGACGTCACGTTTAATAGTAAAATAGCCCATTGTGGCAATTTTAGTGGTTTTTAACTAGAGCTTCAGGGATAAATACTTATTTTATGGAGTTGGTAGCACTGACTAGGCTAATCTCCTGTGCTTATCTTGGTAGGTGATAATAACATAGTTTTAAGTTTTAATTACAAACAAAATTATTATTTTAATTATAGAACCAGCTGACCCGCGCGGCTTCGCTCCTATCAACAGGCTACCCTGCCTACCTACCAACCTACCCTATCCTACCCTACACTGCCTGCCTCCCTACCTACCTACCCTAGCTACCTACTATTTTTTTTAATATTTTAATACTTATTATGCTATTCCGGACAAAGACTAATTCAAAAACACAAAAACCATGAAAATCGGTCCAGTTTTTCTTGAGTTATAAGTGTTCGAACAAACCCGACTTTGTTTTATATTGTACCTATACCTTTTTCTAGAAGGCATTTTTAAATTAGCGGTCAGCGGTTACTTATTAATAAACGGGGTTTCATTAGCAACCTTGATACAGAACCCTAAAAATCGATTTCGTTCGAAAGCTTAGTAATAGGGTCCCGTTAGCACCTTTGATACGGAACCCTATAATTCACCTTGGCTCGTAAGTCGAAACGCGTCATCAGTGCAACGCCATTTTGAAGTAATTAACGCTAAATGTTTCGAATTTTCAAGTACCTATATTTGGAATCCAATCTGTGGTTTATGCGTGATGCTCTCTCAAACGCACAAACAAACAGTTATACAGACAAAAAATTCTTTTATAACTTTTCTATGTAAGTAATTTTTATGCAACAATATAAAATGTACAGACAGTCTACGATTTCATTATATTATTATGTATAGATATATATCAGTCACAACAAATTAAAATCAATCAATCATTTATTGTTTCTTGTGTAGTCGGGGTCGGGCGATTGGTAGGGGGTATAAAATATTTTTGACTGTTTTATTATGTGTTGATATTTTAAATTACGGTTGAATTTAGATTTTGATTTAAATTTAATTTAATTTTGATTTAATTGTTTTTTTTTTTATTTCATTTATTTTTGGTTCAATTTTATTATGATTGTAATTTATTTAAGTAATGCTCAACTAAACGTTTTTTATTTGATTTTGATTATTGCAAACTTGTAAGTACTATCCATGTGTCTTTGTAACCTGAAAATAAATGGTTTATTATTATTCCGCTTATTAATTTTTAGAATTTATTTTAAATATTTTTAAATAAAATACAAAAAAAAAAAAAACTAATGGGAATAGGGAACAGGGTCCAAGCTATCAGTCAGGGCTCCAGAGAGAGGAACCTTCTAACAATACGAGCCGTGTCCAGAAGTACTGCTTTCTGAATGAATCAAGCCCTTGATCCAACTGCCCAACGAGAGCCACCTGAAGTGTTGGTCGAGACTCGTGGGTTGGACAGTGATTGCGTAGTCCACATCCTACATGTCGACAACGTCACGAGCTAAGTCAAGATATTTGTTTTTCTCAGCTTTCACGAGGTTCTCGTCATGCGGGACGGTTGTCTACAATTATTACACGCCTCTCGATTCGGTCCACCACCACTATGCCAGGCTTTTGGCAACAATCATAGATATAAAACAATAGTCCTGTCACTTGTCAGCGATGATGAACCGCGGGTGTAATAAGACAACTTTAGCAGAATCAGCCAGCCAGCATATCACGCTACCCGTCGCTGTCAAATTTTCCCAATCAATCTTGAACCTAAAGGCTTTAGCGATAAAGATGAAAATGTGACAGATTGTTGTATGATTAATCTCATCTGTCTAGCCTTTTCCCAACTAAGTATATTGGGGTCGGCTTCCAGTCAAACCGGATTCAGCTGAATACCAGTGTTTTACGTGGAGCGGCTGCCTACCAGACCTCCACAACCCATTAACTGGGTAACACGGTACTTCTTGGCAAGACTGGAGTCAGATTTACTGGCTTCTGACAATCCGTAACGACTGCCAAAGATCTACAAATGACAGCCGGGACCAACGGCTTATCGTGCTTTCCGAGGCACGGAGGAAACTCGGTATTTTAAGATGGTCACCCATCCCTAGACCAACCTTGGGAAGCGTTGCTTAACCTTAAAGATCGACCCGTGCGGCTGTTATTATCTAGCCACGAGCTCCTCCGCGAGCGAGTTGTATGATTAATATAGAGCCTAATTACGATTCCACTAAAATGGACTTTTTAGACCCGCTGATCCCAGTAGGTATAATGTGATATTGCCATTTTCAAAAACTAGGTCGGGCGCATACCTACCTGTAGTTAGGGTTGCCAGGTCTTTAAACCGAAAAGCAGAATAGACCAGCCAGTTTAGCCGGACATTTGGGTAAGAAGGCCGGACACCCTTATTTTTTTAGTTTAACTATAACACAATACTTTTTTTTTAATGAAAGCTTTTTTGTCATCACTACATAGTATAAAACAAAGTCGCTTCTGCTGTCTGTCTGTCATAGGGACAAACAGACAGCAGATGCGGGTTAGTAGTATAAATAGATAGAGTGGTTCTCGAGGAATGTTTTAATACCTATATATTTTGCACCCGTGCGAAGCCGGAGCGGGTCGCTCGTTTTCATAAAATATACCTTAAATTCTAATTAAACAAAAATAAAATTGAATGAATCAGTCTTCTTTATTATTATGAATCAATCAATATTCATTACTATAAATGCAAAAAAAAAAACAAGACAAAATCCGGACAGGCCGGACACCGTCTAATTTGGCCGAACTCACGTCCAAAAAGCCTGACTGTATCCAGCTTTATCCGGACGCCTGGCAACGCTACCTGTAGTACAGCACTTTCAAATCGAGGTCGTGCATAAGCAAGTGCTCTCAGTTAGCTAGAGTGAACAACCAGAGACAACGTGGCGAATTGATTCGAGTCATACCCGACACTTGATGTCAACCGTGCGGCACGGTATTGTGAAGGAGGAAATCTCCGGTAGTTTTGCGTCATGAGAGTAAGGATACGATATTGGACTATGGAAGAAAGATGCTGCTTGAGAGTTCTTGGAGGATCGGTTGGTTCAGTACTAGTCTGAGGGTTAGGCGGAGTTCTCACTATGTGTTTATTAAGAACCAATAAACTCTCTTGCGGTGAGCGACGCTAGGTAAATGAAGTTATTCTACATCCCTTGGCTCAGAGTTTGGCTTTGATATTCTTATGCAAGGCGTATAGGACGGTTAGTACTGAAGCCTTACCAGTGCTGGCGGGTGTTCTCCCAGTCGATCTAGAAGTGCAGCGGCGTGCTGCAATGTACTACTACGCTAGAAAGATTACGGACCCAGAGTTCTTACCGCAACGCGGCCGTGCTAAGATCTCTAGATTACTAAAACCCCAGACTGATGTCTGGGAGGAACTTTTATCCGAGTGGCAATGTAGGTGGGAAAATTCCATCAAAGGCCGTCACCTCCACCAGTTTTTTCCATCTGTTCGTGAGCGGCTGGAGAGGACATGGCTGGAGGTGGATCACTGTGTTGCCCAATTTCTCACAGGTCATGGCAATTTTAAGAGTTAATTATTTTCCTTTAAGCTTGTGGCCTCGCCTTTATGTCAATGTTCTACAGTTGTCCATGAATACGAACAATCCGCATATCACATCTTATGGGAGTGTAGCCATCTATATTACTATACTCTTTGGAGTGTAGTCTTTGGCAAACTGAACGACCAACCGATTGACCTTCAAGGTCAGAGTTCGCGAGCATATTCGCAAGAGGTTGGGTTGGGAAGAGGAGGCAGTAGTATCGTCACAGCGCTAAGTTCTTAGTCATTGTTTGTTTGCATAAACTGTTATAGTATATTCGTGTATTTGTTTGTTCATTGAGTATATCTATTATAGTACCTATTGTATGTATAGTTCATATATATATATATATATATATATATATATATCTTTGTATTTATTAAATATCTTTTAATCGCGTTTCTTGCTCAAAATTGCACCTACCACTACTTGTCTCTGCATCACCCAAGGGTTGACTGGTAGAAAATGCCTATGGCATTAAGTCCGCCTCTGTACATTTGTGTGCATGAAGTATTAATAAATAAATAAATAAATAAACGCAATATTATGTTAGATAGTACATGTGGTTACATCTGGGGTAGTTTACTATACGGACCTTGTTGAAACCAGAACAAATTTCCGTGCGTTCAAGCGATTTTGCCATACGTATTACTGGAATCAAAAGTAGCTCACAATTTAGGACCCATTAGTTTAAAGATACAATCCGTGGTGCTTGCCAACTGGGCTTAACCCAGTTGTATTTGTCCCTTGGTGCCCATTGGCCTAGTTCTATTCTGTCTCCTGCTTGATACGGAGGGAAGTGGAAATTATATAGGTATATTTTTTTCCTACTCCTCCGCTGTACTTTTCTGATTAATTTCGTTGCAGGATCCAAGACAGTTGAATCGTTTCTCCGGGACTCGTCGGGTTTCATTGGCTCGGCGTTTTTCTGGTGGTCGCCACTGTTGATTCTGGCTTTCAGGAGTTGCAGTGGTTGGGAATGTGTGGCGGGCTTGTCCCAAAAAAAAAATCCCTTGGCTCAAATAATCGCTTTTTCTTCTTTCCTCACTACGCATTCTCGCAAATCTCTGGTGGAAACGCAGCCTAAGCGCTCCTATGCAGTAGCGGTTAACGCGCAGTTTAATATGCAAACGCTCATTTAATGGCGGTTAAGTACGTACAATCACTAGCGGTTGCATATTAATCTGGAAAAGCGGCCAGCCGCCCCCGCGGCCGACCGCTAGTGCGTAGGAGCGCTTAGAGAGGAATAATTTAACTACAAGAAAATAAAACCAAAATCGTTGTCAATATATAGATTTATTAACTCCTTCACTTCGCTACCGGTTTAGCTGGCTTAACCTTTTTCACGCCGGCTTTCTTGTCGCCTTTCGCTTTCTTGGGAGGAGGAGGAGCGGTCTTCTTGGCTACTGGTTTCTTGGGCTTCTTAGCCGCAGCAGCTTTAGCCGCCTTGAGCCTACGGGCGCGAAGCTTCTCCGCCTTCACTGCGGGATCGGCTTCCGACAGCTTAATCTGTGAATATGAGGGTTGTTTTAGAGGGAGAATTCCAGAGGGGGTTGCTGTGTTAAAGTGATGTCATCAGAAAGTGTCAACGTGTGAGTAATCATGGTTCTCATAACCCAATGCTCTGAAAGAGAATATCATCATTTTGGTGGTTTTTAGAGATTAGTACCCGATGGGTACCCAAAGGAACCCTGTTTAAGCATCCGCTGTCCGTCCCGTTTATCAGTCAGCGGGCTATATCTCAAGAAACGTAAAAGTTGAAAAGTTGAAATTTTCAGTGTATTTTTATAGCTGCTATAACAACAAATAATAAAAATTAAATTAAAAGAGGGCTCACATACAAGAAATTAACGTGTTCATTCATTCACGGGCTCAATTTTAATTGTTATTCCTAAAGATGCGGTATACTGTACTGCAAGTAATATGCAAAAAACCAGCTAAGTGCGAGTAGGACTCTCAGACAAAGGGTTTCGTACCATAAACAAAATCAAAACACGAATCTCGTATAGAAGCCCCAATAATTTTTAATATAATTTAATTTTTAATATTTGATGGTATTGCAACTGTCTATTCTTGAGATACAGCCTGCTGACAGACAGACAGACAGACATACCAACAGATAATTCCAAAAAGGTCCTGATTGTACACATCCATTTAAAAAGCCATTTATATATTAAGCTAAAAGCATCAAAACTAAAGTCAGTATACTCACTCCACGCTTCTCAGCCAACGCTAGAGCCTTGACATTGTTCCTCCTATCCTGATCAAGGACAGCCTTCCTCCTCAATACAGCAGAGTACGGGTTCAGCCTCAGCATAGCCTTGGTGTTGGTCAGGGGATTCAGTTTCCTGGTAGCACGGACGACACGCTTGCTGCAAGAGACAGGTGGTTTAGTTAGATCTGGTGGTTAAGGCGAGGTAGGTTCAAGTACTATGGGAAACATCAGTATGTGTCAACGTGTGAGTAATCATGGTTCTCATAACCCAATGCTCTGATAGAGAATATCATCATGTAAATAGAATATTTGGGGAAAAATCTGGAGTTGGTAAGAATTTTCTTTATTTTTCTATGTTTGTCCCACAGGATACACTAGTTCTCCTATTTCACAGTTCTCACATACATACCAAACAGGCAGACCCAGAACAACTATCTGTAGGTCATGCAAATATTTGTTCCCTGAGGGGCTCGAAACCGGAAGTACACATTTGGCGCACGTATGATCAACGAATGTTATTTCCAAGGAACGGAGGTGCCACACCACCAACTTCCAAAATCCGGGTTGTTACTGAGATTTTCTTACGAAAAAACAACACTTTAACACTTTTTGCCTGACCTGGGAATGGAACCCAGGACTCCACACTCGGCAGTCGTACTTGCGACCGAGAGACCAGCGGAGCAGTCAACAAGGCGACGGACGGGGGTAGGAGAACTCCTAAAAGCTGATTTTTAAATATTCGAATGACTTTTACCCAAGGAATAAAAATGGTCGTCGGCTTTTGTAAGGAAAATGCTTTATCAGGGTCTACAAAAATTCCTAGCTGTAAGCCTTTTTTGACATCTCTTATACCTTGTAGAACGTAAATAAATGAATATGAATATGTCAATCGTCATCTGCCTAGCCTATTTCCCAATTACATTGGGGTCGGCTTCCAGTCAAACTGGATTCAGCTGAATACCAGTATTTTACGCGGAGCGGCTGCCTACCAGACCTCCACAACCCAGTAACTGGGTAACACGGTACTTCATGGCAAGACTGGAGTCAGATTTACTGGCTTCTGACTATCCGTAACGACTGCCAAAGATATACAAATGACAGCCGGGCCCAACGGCTTAACGTGCTTTCCGAGGCACGGAGGAAACTCGCTATGTTAAGATGGTCACCCATCCACAGACCAACGTTGGCAAGCGTTGCTTAACCTTGAAGATCGACCCGTGCGACTGTTATTATTTAGCAACGAGCTCCTGACATCTTTTATACCTAGTAGAACGTAAATAAATGAATGTCAATATGACGACGTGTTTATTCTTCCAATAAAATGTTTATCTGACTATTGAAAAATCAGCAACTGCCTCCGTGGTCGACTGGTTTAGGCGTTTGCCTTGTGACCCGGTGGTCGTGGGTTCGATTCCCACGGGAAGCACACTTTGTTAAAGTTATTTTCCAGTTCGGCTAGGACATTGCAGGCTTGAATCACCTGATTGTCAGACAAAAAGATGATTCCGTGCTTCGGAAGGCACGTATAAGCCGGTGGTCCCGGCCGCCAAATGGCGGTCGTCAAATAAACCATGTCAGAGGCCCTTGAGGCGGTCTAGAAACTGACACTAGGGTGTGTGGGGTCATTAGACCTTACTGCCGACACGATAAGAAGAATCCCTTAATATATTGTAAGATAAGGTATACATACTTTGGTGCACGTAGGACCTTCCTGATTTCGTCAGACTTGAGCAGACGGCTCAGGTCAGTGTTGGCCATCTTGGGTTGGGGCAAGTTGAAATTCTTCTTCTCCTTTGAGGGAGTCTTCCATGAGCCGAACAGGGAGTCTGTGTGAGATAGAATACTGTTTATTAAGTGCACCATGTAAGTTAATAAGACAGAGGCCTTTGCCAAAGCTGGGCCAACAGACCGGGCTGTCGGTGTCACCGACTCGCGTGTGTCGTTAGATTTAGAATATAACTATTTTAAGAAAAAGCATTTAAAGCCCGGCTTATATAAAAAAAAAACACCGGGTTGCACTCCGGGAGTGCCGGCAGAAGTGAAAACTTGAATACGTGCTTCTCTCCCTCCGTCTTACGAATTTTCGATCAGTACCCCTATTCTATAACACACACACACATACACATACACACACACACATACATACATTTACAAATACACACACATTTACACATACATCAACATTTTTATACATTTTCGTATCTCGACAGCGGAATTCGAGGTGAGTATCAAATTATGTCAAACGTGAGACAAAGAAATGTTGTGTGTTTTTAAGATCACTTTGTGAGGTTTGTCACTCAGGTGAAGCTCGATATCGAAATGGTTATTTACAGAATAGACTAGCTGGTCACGTGTGACGCGAGTTTAACATTTTTAACCCATCACAAAAAGTGCACAACGCCGCTAAGGAAGTTTACAGGACACGTGACCGTCTTACGAATTTTCGATCAGGGTCACATGTCCTGAGGCGAGTTTAACATTTTTTACCCATCACAATAAAAGTGCACAACGCCGCTAAAGAAGTTTTGACTTCAAAAAATATTAAGTTATACAATATCAACTGTTTCAAAATGCAATATTTAGCCAAAGAAAATGTATGATATAGCTAATAATTTTCTCGAGATTTCGGGGTTTTCCCAAAGTAAAAGTTGCTTATAATCATGTGTACTTTACTTGCCTAAGAGGTTGCTGGTGTTTTACAAATAACCCTGTATATCAACTGACAATTTTTACAACAGTCTATGATCACATTAGTTTTCATCAATATCGGGCACAACAATCCACTACGACTAATTAAATCATTGGATTTTCGAAAAACTATAAGTAGCGGTTTAGGTAGGTGGGTTTAGTAAGAAATTTTAAATCTAATTTAGTGAAAAACCTGCCAAGTGCTAGTCGGACTCGCACACGAAGGGTTCCGTACCATGAACCTTAACTTTTATTATTTGATGTTATAGCGGCAATAGAAATACACAATCTGTGAAAATTTCAACAGCCTACCTATTACGGTTCTTGAGATACAGCTCGCTGACAGACAGACGGACGGACGGACTGTGGAGGCTTAGAAATAGGGTCTGTTGGTTGCCCTTCGGGTACGGAACCCTAAAAATGAGAGCGTTATATTCTTGGATAAGAATAACGATCTTTCAAAACCCCAATGATGTATGATCGAAACCTTTTTGTTTTTCGTTATTCCTCATAGATCCGGATTCAGCCAACCACGCACTCTTCATAAAAAAAAATCATCCCTGTATATTGACTGTAATGCGTAACCGTTTCATGTTCACAAATGAATAAATAATATAGAATTAAAGTTTTTTTTTAAATAAATAATTGTATTCCACAGGTCGACACACTGACCGACTAGATGTCTTTGTCAATGTTTCCTAAGGGAACTATGATATACCCCTCCATATTCGTAACTCCGTTTTGTATTGAACAAAACGAGTAAGGCTTATAGGGGAACCTTTTCCTAATCCGGCAGGACCGACAGTTCAGGTGCGTTGCTGCCTTGAAGAACGCCCCATGCAGCTGTATTTAGCAACAAGCTCCTACTCGTATTTTGTGCTTTTTAGGGTTCCGTACCCCAAAAGGAAAAAAACAGAACCCTTATAAGATCACTTTGTTGTCCGTCCGTCTGCCTGTCAAGATTCTTTATCTCGGGAACGCGTGGAGGTATCGAGTTGAAATTAAAACCATATACTTAGGTCCACAGTCCCTTTAAACTGTGAAAAAACAAACTTCTAAGTTAACGTAAAAAAGGATACGGCCGTTGCCGCAAAAAACGTATATTTCGACACTCTCAAGGGAATCAAAATGTATAGGGTTATTTCCCGTTGACCTAGAACTATGAAATTTGGCAGTTAATACCGTCTTATACACTACAAGTAGAGAAAACTACACATTTGTAATTACTACATAGTATAAAACAAAGTCGTTTCCGCTGTCTGTCTGTCCCTATGTATGCTTAGATCTTTAAAACTACGCAACGGATTTTGATGCGGGTTTTTTTAATAGATAGTGATTCTCGAGGAAGGTTTTAGTATATAATTTGCACCCGCGCGAAGCCGGGGCGGGTCGCTAGTTTTTTTTTCGTATGGTAAATCATCAACTGACTCCTCCCGCTCTGGGCGAAGCAGAAGGGAGTGTCAGACTCTTACTGACTAAACCCATCCGTGTTCCTCCTAATGCACTATTCGTTCCAGGACCACGGTGACTCGTATCGAAGAAATTCCGCAAACTCAGCAGTGATTTCCGTGCTAGATTCAAGTGCTACTCACCGAGCCTGTCGAACGCCGATTGGGTCCAGATGCAGAAGCGACCGAGGTGGCCACCAGGAGCCAGCTTGAGCAGATTCAGCTTGTCCACATTCAGCATCTCTACGCCGGGAATGTTGCGGAAGGCGCGGGTCAGACCCTGGACAAAGGAAACTGCTGGTTAGTAAATGAGGTATATAATAAATAAATAAAGGTTAACTTTTCTTATCATAATGGACAAGTTTTACTTTGTGCGTCTCGCATCCAACGACTACCCCGCCACCGGTCCACCTTGTGGGAGGCCTTCCAACGCTGCGTCTTCCGGTACGCGGTCGCCACTCCAGACCCATGAACCACCAGAACTACCTTTTATTCTATTCTATTACACTTTGTTTAAAGCTCATCGGGCGATTACAAGGCCAGGTAGTCCCTGTCCCGATAAAAATATACTCATAAAAAGTATACTGGCTCATGACATCATGAATCGTCGCCATACTGTTGAGCCGCTCCGACATAATTATGGCCAGTGCGTTGACGTCATAAATTGACGCCATATTGAAAATTCCTCGCCTCGCCCGTTTGACATTTGATATACTACTAATACGTCACATTTGACATTAGTCTCACCAGCACACTATGATGGCACACCAGTACAATATGGCGTCTGAGTACTGAGTACTCCGTATGAGTACTGGCCAGTTATACTGTTTTATTTTTCGGTACACAGCGAGTGTGTGTAAGTAAACTTGTAGCGACAGTTATGATCCGCTGTGCGTACAAACGCGCGCAGTTCGGTTGTGCCGCGTCTATATCACCCCTAAACGAGACTAAAGCTTCGATATGCTGTTAGCCAAACGCTGCGGGGGTGAGAAGGTGGACAAGAATTCTCAATGTGAAAAAAAAAACAACGGGTTGCACTCCGGGAGTGCCGGCAGAAGTGAAAACTTAAATACGTACTTTTCTCCCTCCGTCTTACGAGTTTTCAATCAGGTCAGGTGTCCTGACGTGAGTTAAACATTTTTTAACCATCACAAAAAAAAAACAACGCCGCTAAAGAAGTTTGTAGGACACATGACCGTCTTACGAATTTTCGATCAGGTCACGTGTCCTGACGCGAGTTTAACATTTTTTTACCCATCACAAAAATAGTGCACAACACCGCTAAAGAAGTTTTCACTTCAACATTTAATAATAGAATTACTCTTTACTATGTACGTCGCAGACGACTAGCTAAATCAGCCGTTTAATTGGCAGCCTAGCCTTATCATTGAATGGCACCCTTTCACGAGCTATGCATGGTAAAATATTTGCTGCAGTAGTATTTTACTGTCTCCGTGGTCGATTGGCTTGTGAGTTTGCCTTGTGACCCGGTGGCCGTGAGTTCGATTCCCACGGGAAAGCATACTTTGTAAAGTTGCCATTTTCCAGTTTGGTCCTAACCAAACTGGAAAACCAAGTGATTCAAGCCAGGCTTGAATCACCTGATTGTCTGATAAAAAAGTTGATTCCTGCTTCGGAAGGCATGTATAAGCCGGTGGTCCCGGCCGCAAAATGGCGGTCGACAAATAAACCATGTCAGAGGCTTTAGAGGAGGTTTAGGAACTCTGACACTAAGGTGTGTGGGGTCGTTAGACCTTACTGCCCGCACTGTAAGAAGTTTTTTTTTTACTATTGATAGGCACGCGTTTGAGCACTATTTCACCTGATATATATTTGCCAGAATGATATTTTTCCTTACCTGGTCCTTGTGGTAGATGATGAGGGGTCCCTTGCGCTGGACGCGGCGACGGTTGCGCATCTTACCCTTACCGGCGCGGAGGCGCTGAGATTTGTACACCTAGGGTAAAGACAATAAGGTTTAATTTCATGTAACAATAATTGGACCACATTAAGGCCTTGACTATATTTTATGAACCTCAAGAGCGAGTGCATCTGTTCACACTACGGCTCTATAGAGAGCGCGCACGGCGAAGCGCCATCTAGTATTTATTGTAACTTCGTAACTTTTTCGTATAAATAACTAGTTGACCCGCACAACTACGACTGCGTCACAATTGTCATTACTGCTCCGCTCCTATTGGTCTTAGCGTGATATATATAGCCTATAGCCTTTTTCGATAAATGGGCTATCTAACATTGAAAGAATTTTTCAAATCGGACCTGTAGTTCCTGAGATTAGCGCGTTCAAGCAAACAAACTCTTCAGCTTTATATATATTAGTATAAGATTAACATTGACACTTATGTGCTGCCACCTATATATAGTTCCTACACGCTCCTTGGAGGAGAACATTCACAGCGTAGACCTACCTAGTGATGTAAAACTCGGAACTTTATGTGAGTGTTCCGAAATTTAAAACAGTATACTGGCCTGTGTTCATGACGTCTTGAATCGACGCCATACTGTTGAATCGTTACGAAATATATTGGCTAGTGCGTTAACGTCATAAATTTAAAAAATCCTCAAAGCCTGATGCACACACGCCCGTTGGACGTTTGATATACTACTAATATGTCACATTTGACATTATGTCTCACCAGTACATTCTGGTGGCGTCGGATTCATGACGTCATGAGCACTGGCCAATATACTCGTTTATATTACGGAACACAAACTATATTTAAGAATACTTGACATAGACACTCTGTGCTAGCACCTATAGCTCCTACACGTTCCCTGGAGGAGAACATTTACAGCATAGACTGCTATTTAATGTTGTAAAATCCGAACATTTTCGTATACGCTTCTGTGCTGCCACTTATAGTTCCTGCACGTTAGGGGAACACGCACGAAGTAGACTGTGCCATCTAGCGTTTCAATTTCGAAACTTATAGCTAAATAAATTCTTGACAATGCCACTTCTATGCTCTCACCTATAGTTCTTTCACGCTCCTTATATAGCTCCTACACGCTCCCTTGAGATCATTTACAGCAGACTGTGCCATCTGGCATTGCAATTTCGAAACTTATAAAGTAAAATATATTTAACATTGAAACTTTTGTGCTGCCACCTATGTTCTATCACGCTCCTTATAGCTCCTACACGCTTCCTTGAGGAAAATATTTACAGAATAGACTGTGCCATCCAGTGAGGAGCTCGTGGCTAGATAATAACAGCCGCACGGTTCGATCTTCAAGGTTAAGCAACGCTTGCCAAGGTTTGAAGGTTGGTCTGTGGATGGGTGAGCATCTTAACATACCGAGTTTCCTCCGTGCCTCGGAAAGCACGTAAAGCCGTTGGTCCCGGCTGTCATTTGTAGATCTTTGGCAGTCGTTACGGATTGTCAGAAGCCAGTAAATCTGACTCCAGTCTTGCCATGAAGTACCGTGTTACCCAGTTAATGGGTTGTGGAGGTCTGGTAGGCAGCCGCTCCTCGTAAAATACTGGTATTCAGCTAAATCCGGCTTGATTGGAAGCCGACACCAAAATAGTTGGGAAAAGGCTAGGCAAATGAGACTGTGCCATCTAGTGTTGAAAATTCAAAACTTTTTAACTACTTCTGTGGTGCCACCTATTCCTGCACGTTCCCTATAATAATGCCTCCTCTGAGATCAGCCACCATGGCCGAAATCGCTCATGACTAATTATTAACATATTATATTACCAAACTAGCTGACTCGCGCAATTTCGTCTACGTCACATGTTTTATTTATGCATAGCCCCTTTTGATTGTAGCGTGATGTTATATAGTCCGGATTCAGCTGAATACCAGCATTTCACGTGGAGCGACTGCTTACCTGACCTCCACAACCCTAGGTCGACGGTTCGATCTTCAAAGTTAAGCAACATTTGCCAAAGTCGATCTGTGGATTGTTACCCACAGACCGACCTTGGCAAGCGTTGCTTAACCTTGAATATCGAACCTTGAAGCTGTTACTATTTATACATAAGCTCTTATCGAATTAATAGACAAACGAAGTTTGAACATCTGAGTTATGAATGAATCGAATGTCTTCCACAGTTTACGTCCGCGTTGAACAATGATATTCAGCCGGATGGTTGGCTTGGAAGTTTAATGTATCTCCATAGACATAACGACAGATATATAGATCTGTAATTAGCTTTTAAGGAGAAATGTACAATGTGTAACAAAATATATGAAATGCCTGAAAAGGAGCTTTTGT
Source organism: Lacanobia oleracea (assembly GCA_950371165.1). Lineage (NCBI taxonomy): Eukaryota > Metazoa > Arthropoda > Insecta > Lepidoptera > Noctuidae > Lacanobia > Lacanobia oleracea. The sequence goes on from OX493411.1 coordinate 7,468,068, forward strand.
ACTCATTATGATACTTTTACTCATCATCTGCCTAGCCTTTTCCCAACTACATTGGGGTCGGCTTCCAGTCAAGCCGGATTTAGCTGAATACCAGTATTTTACGAGGAGCGGCTGCCTATCAGATCTCCACAACCCATTAACTGTGTAACACGGTACTTCATGGCAAGGCTGGAGTCAGATTAACTGGCTTCTGACTATCCGTAACGCCTGCCAAAGATCTACAAATGACAGCCGGGACCAACGGCTTAACGTGCTTTCCGAGGCACGGAGGAAACTCGCTATGTTAAGATGGTCACCCATCCACAGACCAACCTTGGCAAGCGTTGCTTAACCTTCAAGATCGACCTTTGCGGCTGGTATTATTTAGCCACGAGCTCCTCTTTATGTGCGCGTAACTCGACAAATTGTACTGAACAGTTGCCCATCAGAAAATTACCCCCGCAGGTAGCCGCGTGCCTTCGAAAGCACGCTTGCCTAGAAGTAACCTATTCACTCTTGACTCGAGAATTGTAGCTATCAAGAAACACAGAATCCGGCAGACATGTATCTACACTAATATTAAAATATTATTAAACTAAAATTGTTTGTTTGGTTGAACGCGCTAATCTCAGAAACTACAGTACCCCTATGCTGTAACATTTTCGGGTCTCGACAGCGGAATCCGAGGTGAGGATCAAATTACGTAAAACGTAAGACCTTTATGTTGTGTCCAATAAAGCTCACTTTGTGAGGTTTGTCACTCAGGTGAAGCTCGATATCGAAATGGTTATTTACAGAATAGACTAGCTGGTTCGAATTCAACAATTATTTTAGTTTTGAATAGCCTACTTAGGGAGGAAGGCTATAGGCTATACAACATCATGATACGCAGATGAAGTTGCGCGGTTCAGCTGGTGTAAACACAAAAACCGGCTAAGTGCCAGTTGGACTCGCACACGAAGAGTTCCGTACCATAAACCTATTCATTATTTGTTGTTATAGCAAAAAAAGAAATACACAATCTGTGAAAATTTCACTTTTTACTGTTCTTGAGATACAACCCGCTGACAGACAGACGGACGGATAGCGGAGACTTAGTAATAGGGTTTCCGTTGGTTACCTTTTGGGTACGGAACCTTAAATATGTTCTTCAACAAACCTTGAGGACATCGGACCAAGCCTTGATGCGTCTCAGGAAGATGACAGCCTGTTTGGTCTTGTTGATCTCCTGGACCTTGTCGGAGACCACCAGGGGCAGCTCAGGTACTTTCTCGATGATGTGACCTGAACCAACATAAAAACAAATTAGATTGCTAAGACCACACGGATACACTCCATCTGGGGAGACGTAGTGTTATGGTGTAGTCCTACCGATTAAAACCTCACAGTTCCTACCGTTAGAATTGGGGGCCCGGGATAAAACCCCCGCCCCACACCCCCTACTGCCCGCCATTGCTAGCGGGACGAATTATACAAATAAACCTTCCTCTTGTATCAATCCGTCTATTGCTGAAAACCGCTTGTTTGTTTGTGCTACACGACGACGAAAAATAAAGTTGGACTTTAGTATGAAACCGAAATCCGCCGACTCATTTTACGCAACTCACAAAATTGCCAATAAAAATGTAAAAAAAAAAATACAATTTAAAACAATAGGGAAGATGCAAATACTTCATTTTCAGAATTTATGTAAATGTTGTCATTAAAATGATATAAAAGTATAAAATAAAGGCCATTACAAAGTTTTTAGTTTGGTTAATATCGATTTTTAACAAATATAATGAATCAAAGTAACGTGAAACGGAACGTATTTAAAAACAACAATCAGCGTTTAGTGACGTGTCTGCTGTTATGCCAACGAAAAGGCAACCTTATGTTTTTGAGTTGGGACAGTTCTTGTACAGTGATAGACACGAGTGACGTCATCGTCCGTTTTCGCGGGAACCTTTAAACTGTCGGTTTAAATACGCACTAGGGCAATAAATTTAAGCGTTTTTATTTATGTGGAGGTCTATTCTAGATAGAGTTCTTTAAAATTAAAGCAAAGAAGGAAATATTGCATGTTCCCTATTAGCGATCCGCCCCGGCTTCGCAAGGGTGCAAATTATATACTAAAACCTTCCTCGAAAACCACTTTATCTATTAAAAAGAAACCGCATCAAAATCCGTTGCGTAGTTTTAAAGATCTAAGCTCGTCGCAAGTCGCTTCCGCTGTGTGAGTGTGTGTGTGTGTGTGAGGGTGTGTGTGTGTGTGTGTGGGGGGGGGGGGGGTGAGGGTGCGTGTGTGTGTGTTGTATGTGGCTGTGACTTTGTTTTATACTGTGTAGTGAGAAAGATAAGACTTGTATCTAATTAATTAGTTCTTCGAAGTAATTTGTTAGCCGTAAGAGCTCTCCTATATTTTCTAACGTCATTTGCAAGTTGGGAATTCAAGTGTCTTCCACAGTTTACGTCCGTGTTGAACAATGATATTCAGCCGGATGGTTGGCTTGGAAGTTTAATGTATCTCCATAGACATAACGACAGATATATAGATCTGTAATTAGCTTTTAAGGAGAATAGAATTAACTATACTATCTGTAACAGAATATACGCAATACTTGAAAAATCAGCTGTTCAGTACATTTTATCAAACCATGTTCACAGAAATGTATGGGGCAGTAGATTTTTTTTTTTTTCACAATTTCAGTGTAGGTCCCATCGTAAAAGTTTCTTTTTTTTACTCTTAATAGGCATACGTTTGACCACTATCTCACCTGAATGTAAGCAATGATGTGGTCGAAGATGGAGCATGTTTGCCTCGAAGTAACCTATTCACTCTTGTCTCAAAGACTCCCAGTTGTTCATATAATGAAGAGTACAATCACCCCTTTCAGGAGTTGCGTTTATTCTATTACACATTATAGAAGTGTGAAGTCACCAAAATTGGTAAATTTTACTGATTTGGAAAACTAATGTTTATACTTTGCCCGCGACTATCCCGTTTTTTATCCGTTCCCGTAGGAATTTCGGAAAATCTTCTCTTAGTGTTCCCCTACACTCTCCCAAGGAACATTATTGTTTGGATGGAAAATCATAAAAATGACTCCTACCGCTCCGGGCGGAGCGAGCGGAAGTGTCAGAGTCTTAGATAAACCTACCCGTGTTCCTCCTAATGCCCTTTGCGTTCCAGGGGGGCTACTCTCTGAACCTGTAGTCCGTAGTTGCGGGTGTTTTCCAGCCCGTATCACCTAACCACTAAGAATGTATGACAACACGATTTAACAGGTCATTCATTCTTAGTTCGAATTCGGGACTAATCGTACAGTTCCCGTCACGCAAGCTTGCCTCCGCAAAGTACGCCGCAATCGGCTGCACAGGACGTCAATTTGACAAAAAACATACAACCGCGCATGCACGGGTAGCTCGCGCATGCGTGGATTAGCACAAACGCGCGGGTGTAATGGCATCTCACTCGCTCGTATACGTTCAATGCATAAGCGTGTCCCCGCTTGCTCAATGCAATACGACTATGGATGCGAAAAGTGTTACAGGTTGTTATTGTTTTTAATTATTTATTTCGGTTATTTCTTACGTTTGATTTGTGTTCTTGTGGTGTATGTGTTTGCTGTGTTACTTTTTGATATTTTATTGTTACTGGTAGTCTTTGTTACTTGTTTATAGTATAATACGTATAAACAAAAAAATATTTTAGGAACGTAACACTTTTTTCGCGATTGCACCTGCGCGGACTTCACTCAAACCTAACTTCCGAGGGGCAAGCCACGCTGACGCGAACTGTAATTCCGTAGGTGATACGGTGTAGAAAACGCACGCAACTAGGCCCGACACTACGGACTCCGGGCTTACGAGTGAAGCCCCCAGGGCCGCGGTAACTCTTTCGGACAAACAGCGTACATACCTCTGGCCTGGACGAGAGCTGGCACACCGCTGGCAGCGACCGCGGCGGCAACGGCGGCGCGACGCTGGCGTAGATTGACGCGACGATGCCAACGGCGCCAGGGCTTGGTGGGCGCGAACATGCGTCCTCCACGACACATGTTACCGAACGCACCCTGGCCGGACCTGAGTAAAGGGACATTCAACTTAAAGTAATGTGGTAAACATTTTGATCATCTGTCTTTTCCCAACTATATTGGGGTCAGGCTTCCAGTCAAACCGGATTCAGCTGAATACCAGTATTTTACGCGAAGCGGCTGTCTACCAGACCTCCACAACTCAGTAACTGGGTAACACGGTACTTCATGGCAAGACTGGAGTCAGATTTACTGTCTTCTGACTATCCGTAACGACTGCCAAAGATCTACAAATGACAGCCGAGACCAACGGCATAACGTGCTTTCCATGGCACGGAGGAAACTCGGTATGTTAAGATGGTCACCCATCCACAGACCAACCTTGGCAAGCGTTGCTTAACCTTGAAGATCGACCCGTGCGGTTGTTGTTATCTCGCACGATATGATCACATATTGCGGCAAGCTTTAGATATGCCCAAAGGTGTTTCTTTTTATTTCATTTATTATCTAGCCACGAGCTCCCCTATAAATTTCTATATAATGATGTGGTAAACATTTTGACGTTAGACATAAATTACCTTATTCTGCAGTGCGATTCTTTATAAATCGTGTAAACTTAAATGAAGTTGACATAACAGAGGTACGAGAAGAGTTAAGACCCGGAAACCTCCATTAAAAAGGTAGGATCCTCCAACCGGATGGTTGTCGTGTCCGGTGGGCAACTGATGTTCAAATTGCAATTTCGATAGTAGTTCGCTGCTGGTGGGATTTGAGTTTTTTGTTGCTCGATGCGGACTGCTCAAGACCGGGATGGTTGGCGCTCTTTGGGCGAGGTTTAAGTTCAGCAGTGGACGGCGATTGGCTGAAATGATGATTCCTCTTGTGACGGCATCGAAGCCGCTACAACATGAAGTGTCAATTCATGTAAAAAAAAGGCTTGTGTTTAAACACCGCCCAAAAAAGTACCTATTTTACTACCAAAAAAGTTCTAAACGGTTACCAAAACAGATAAATGGTCACCAAATAATATTCGAGAAGTAGCGCTCGCCGGCCGCTGCCGCGGCACCGCTCGCTTCGCTCGCTCGACTCGCGCGCGGTTGGTCACAATTCTAACCTAACCTAACCTATTTTATCCAGTTTGTAACCCCAAGCCTACATTTTATGGCAATCACAGTTGAGTTGGATAGAATTTGGTGACCATTGATCCATTTTGGTGCCTAGGCTTAGAGTCTTAAAAATATTATTTTTGGTGACCGTCTAGATTATACCCAAAAAAAAAATGGAATTCCAGTACACTTCACTCCCACTCCTCGACCTAAAGTTAAACAGGGTGCGATGTTGACAGAATAAACCCAACAGAAAACACAAGGCTACTGGCGAGAAGACATGTTCCACACGAATGTAATCTAACGTCCAATCCAAGATGATATTCGTGGGAGCTTGGTATCCATTCGCGAATTTTTTATGAATTTGGATTGCATCTTCTGTCTCCTTGTCCTTGGATAGGTCGCTGGATTACATCCGTGCGGAACATGCCTAAATGAACGTGAAACAGTAAGCCAAAATTCGTACCGAATTCGTAAGTACAGCAATCCATTACGGCTGCTGGCTAGTCATGCCACAATTTGGGTTAAAAAAATGGTACGATCAACAATAAAGTTTCGTCATCCCTGCTTTAGGAAGTAAACGCTCTTTACACGCGCTTTTACGCGCGCGCTTTTTGCGTATATTTTATTTAGTAACTAGTTTTTGGTTGCGACTTCGTACGTGCATATCCCGTTTTTTAAACGACTTCCAAAAAAGGAGAAGGTTCTCAATTCGGTGGGTATTTTTTTCATATATGTACACCGATTACTTCGAGGTTTCTGATTTATGTGATTATTTTCTAGTTCGATGCGGTATACTTGCCATTTGGTCCCGTAAAAATTTGATTCAGTTTGGTTCAGTAGTTTTTATGTTACGAGCATTTTTGCTTATTACAATTTCAGCGTAGACGTATAGGTCGTCCAAGTAGCACCTTTAAAAAGTGAAAAATAAAACAAAACTTTATACAAAAATATAACCGACTTCCAAACAAAACACTATAAAATAACTTTAATTTCGGAAGTATAAACGTTTACACCTGTAGCGGCATCAAGGCCGCCACAAGAAAAACCTACGGAGCAAATCTACATCGCAACAAAAAGAACCGCGACGCCATCTATCCGACTAGCAGCGAACTACAACGTTGAATTCCTGCATCGCGCAAGCAGAGTTTACCGTGCGATTTGAACATATACATCAGCCCGAATATCAACTGCCGCCTGGTTGGAGGATCCTTCTTTTCAAATGAGGTATGCGGGACTTTACTCTCTGTACCGCATATCTCCTAAACACCGAATACTTTTATATTACTGGTTATATTTTTTGTATAAAGTTTTTTCCCGTTCCCGTATAGCCTTCCTCAAGAATGTGGCAGTTCCTGAGGCCGAGATTAGCCCGGTCAACCAAACAAACACTTCAGCTTTATTAGTATAGATATATAGATTTTAGTTATTTACATGTATTCTAACATATCGAATGCGTCTACCCACAGAAGGTAGACGTCCGCGCTATTAGAAATTTTCTGTACCCCGCCATTGTCACTAATCACAGTAATTTGTACCGCAATAGTTTTAAACGGGGATCTATATCTATGCGTCACTATAAAACTTCTCAAAGAAATATATAAAACTAGTTGACCCACGCAACTTTATCTGCGTCACAACGTATCATTACTGCTCCGCTCCTATTGGTCTTAGCGTGATGATATATAGCCTATAGCCTTCCTCGATAAATGGGCTATCTAACACTGAAATAATTTTTCAAATCGGACCAGTAGTTCCTGAGATTAGCGCGTTCAAGTAAACAAACAAACAAACTCTTCAGCTTTATATATTAGTATAGATTACTTTAATTTCGGAAGTGTTTGTGGTTTTCTTCGTATTTTTACACCGACATCCGAAATTAAGTTATTTTATACTTTTTAGTGTTTTTTTATTAGGAAGTCGATTGTAAAAAAAAAAATATTTTTCACTTTTTGTGGTACCCCACACCTAACAACACCACTGGAAAGTCAATGTCGTGTCAGTGCAATTTCGTTTACTTGGATGACAAACCAAATACGTCATCAAAGTAAACAAATTCCAGCTATTTTGATTTAAAAGCCAACCGCTTTTGATGAAAATTAAATGGGACCAATCGAAGAATATACATAATCCTTTCACATAAACAAGAATTTTTGAAATCGGTTCATAAATGACGGAGTTATGACGATAACAAACAAAAAATACAAACGAATTGAGAACCTCCTCCTTTTTTGGAAGTCGGTTAAAAATACGGTGCTTATTGGCGACTGACTACTGTACTAGCGACCCGGCTTCGCAAGGGTGACCTGAGAGCTAAATAGATTATTTTACTAAAAAAATCTAATTACACACGTGACGTCATGTGGCTTGGTAAAATTGGTACAATTTTACCAAGCCACATGACGTCACGTGTGTCTTCATCTCGCTGTATCCTCTTCATCTTTTGTTCATTTCTGGGGAACGAAGCGCAATAAACTACATTGACCTTTCCCTACTATCCATTCGTAGATACCTGAACAATAAATTACACAGGTCAACAAAAATAAGGAAAAAAGAAGGTGCAGAGATAGAGTTAATGATTTTTTATTAAGTGTCCATTTGTAACTCAAATTTTTTTTTATGATTTTTTATTAAGTGTCCATTTGTAACTCAAAATTTTTTTTATGATTTTTTATTAAGTGTCCATTTGTAACTCAAAATTTTTTTTATGATTTTTTATTAAGTGTCCATTTGTAACTCAAATTTTTTTTTATGATTTTTTATTAAGTGTCCATTTGTAACTCAAAATTTTTTTTATGATTTTTTATTAAGTGTCCATTTGTAACTCAAAATTTTTTTTATGATTTTTTATTAAGTGTCCATTTGTAACTCAAAATTTTTTTTATGATTTTTTATTAAGTGTCCATTTGTAACTCTAATTTTTTTTCCCCTAAGTGTGAAAAACATATTTGTCATCTATACAGTTTACCTAAAAATATACAAAAATATAATACTAACAGTGAAAATAGAATCAAAATTAATTACTCGAAAAACCAACGACATATAATTATTTTAAACAAATATATCTGTCCCTCTCGCGAAAACGCTGTTGTCTATGGCAGCTGTATAGGCGTCATGGCGTCATGTATGACGTCAAAGTTTACATCGGACTACTCTTTCTAATTGTAATCTTTGAAGCTTTATAACTTAATCGCTGATGAAGGTAGGTAATTAAAAAATAATTTTATGATTGTTTACTAGAGCTAATAAGCAATTCATTTTGCAAATAAAAAAGTCGCATGCATATTCCCTATTGTGTGGTTTTGGATTTACCCCCAGTTTAATGCGTGAATTTTGGCAGTAATCGGTACTTTCGTTTGTATGTTTGCTTACATATCGGTACATTTCTATAAATACATTGATTTTAATACCTGTCTAACTCACTAAATTCTTAAATTCAATGAGCAATTTGGAATTACCTGCGCGAATTTTATTTGTAGAGGTCACTAAAAAAAAAACTTACTCGGAAATCACAATAACTTTAAGAAGGAAGGAAAATAACTTAGGATGTAGTATGTCCATCAAGGTGCACTACTTCCTATCATATTGCCCCTTATTTTTTGCTATGGGGTCTAAGATTCTCCGAGGAGCTCGTGGCAAAAAAATAACAGCCGCACGGGTCGATCTTCAAGGTTAAGCAACGCTTGCCAAGGTTGATCTGTGGACGGGTGACCATCTTAACATACCAGAGTTTCCTTCGTGCCTCGGAAAGCACGTTAAGCCGTTCATCGCGGCTGTCATTTGTAGAACTTTGGCAGTCGTTACGGATTGTCAGAAACCAGTAAATCTGACTCAAGTCTTGCCAAAGAAATACCATGTTACCCAGTTAATGGGTTGCGGAGGTCTGGTAGGCAACCGCTCCTCGTAAAATACTGGTAATCAGCTGAATCCGGTGTGAAAAGGCTAGGCAGATGCGGGATCTCAGATTCTCTGAGAATAGGGTATTTTCATTTTATGTTTACGTAAAAAAAGAAAAAAATACGTGACCAATATTTTTTGAAAATCTATCAGACGTACTAATTAGATTTTTTTTAGTAACACACCCTATTGATCAAGATAACTGTGTGTAAATCCAAAAGTACACGTCCTTCGTGTAGTTTTGGATTCCAAAGATCGTGGTAAGAAGGTAAGCAGTATGCGGTCCTAACTTAAAAAAAAAATACAGTTTCTTCGCACCAAAACTAGCGTTGACCAGTGTTATGAACCGTTTTTCAGTACTAGAGAACGTAAAGGATCACGATAACAGTAGACTCAAATTTGGTACAGAGATAGTCCAGAGCCTGAGAAAAGATGTAGGCTACTTTTTATCCCGGGAATATGTTTCCTAGAGACCACACGGGCGAAGCCGCTGGCAGAAGCTAGTAGTTAATAATAAAACAAAATGGCCGCCATCTTACCTGTGGGTACCACCACCACGGACACGGGGGATACGCGCTACAGCGCGTCCGGTACCCCATGACTCAGCACTGGTCTGGTGACCTGTCAGACAAAGAGAAAGCAGTTGAAGTTAGCTGACCTTAGAGCGAGGTAAACGAGAGAAATCTACCCAGGCGTCAACCCAATAGGCTAGTTTCCACGATCAATAAATTGCAAATATTACATTTAGTCCGTCAGTTGAATATTGAAAAATAAAGGACCCGTATTTTTTGTTTTTCTTGATCAACAATGATAAAAAGCATCAAAACTAGAATGACGTCAGAACGCACTAAAAATTATACCACGGCGTGACGTATTGAGAATTTTAAAAGCGTCGTATCTTCGTCAATTTTGGTTTACGTAACAAAAGAAAAGAAAACTGGCCTATTATTTTTTTGATAATCTAACTGACAATCTAATTAGATTTTTTTCAGTGGACAAGCCATGTTACTAATTTCTGATCAACAGGTTCACTGTCCACACAGCAGACACAATAGCTAAACAATTCAGCAAAGACCACATGCGTGACTGAGCCGGTTAAGTTTGGTTGTAGTATTTAAACTACGTAGTTGTTTGTTGTAAAAACTCTGCACCCGTCCCCACTATAGAGTGGGTCCAGAACGCCATGTCTTTACATTGATGTTGCACTAATCCGCAGTAACGCTCCACGGCAATATCATCCGAGAGTGTGGACATTTAGTGCCATTGGTAAGTTGTAAGTTATTTAGTTTTAAGTCCAAGATAAAATGTCCTCTACCCATATTAATAAAATACATGTTTTATGGTGTGCCATGATTTGAAAAACAAAATAGAGGCTAGTGACATTTTTGTATGGTTACATGTTCGAACACCTTTTCATAGCAAACTACTTAAATGAATTACTTTTCCATAGTCAGGTAAAATCTTGAAGCTACCCTGACCAGACTCAAGGATTGTCAAGAATTGTTATCATACTTGAACTTTCCAGTTTAAAACATAACTCACCGGCCTCCTTGCTGACGGAGTAAGGCTGCCTGCCATTCTTAGACATAGACACGTGCACATCGTTGACGAGGTCAGGCCTGATGGGGGCCTTGAATACGAACGGGAGAGGGAGAGAGGCGCCAGCGACTGCCTCGCTCTTCTCCGTGTAGACCGACACAAGAGGTCGGGCAACTGATAGACTCTGGAATAAATGTATTAGGGTTTATTTGCTGTTTATGAATTGTCATTTTATGTTACTCTTGTAAAAAAAGTATTCTATGTTAACTAACCAAATATTGTATTGTCCTTACAGCTACTAGCATTTTAGATCTACCACAAAGTGCAAAGTTCGACGGCTCACCTCACCGGGTTGCCGTCTTCACATGACACTGGCAGAATAGTCACCGGCTCAGTTGCCAAAGAAAAAAAAAAAGTGGTTGTTTTGTCCTTGACAAAAACTTTTTTAATTCAGGAACTAACCCTTAGCCAATCAGAATTCACATTTCTGAATATCCTGAAGAGATGCAAGTTTTAAGCGTGTTGTTTTTAAGTTCCTATTAATCTGAAACCATAACAGTGGCGTTATGGTACAATTCCTTGAATACAATTCCTACTGAATTCAATGCAATAAGGCCGCTATTGTACATGCACAATTAGTTTTTAGCTTTTTTTTATGTTATCTTGGGTGTACAGTATGCGTAAGATAGAAATAAATGTGAAAATGTTGTTTGTAATCATATGATTATGACCTGTTAGGTGTACATTTTGACAGTGCGGGTATGTCATACCGACACCTACCTGTAGCACACCCACATTTCACCGAATTTCTAAAAGCAATGATTTAGAGAGCAAGCTTATTTTAGTAAAGCGGTCAACCAGGCCCGAATTCAGCTCCTAAGATGACCCACAGACCCAGACTTTAGATAAAATCATCATCATATCAGCTGAAAGACGTCCACAGCTGGATATAGTCTTCCCCTAAGTGTAGCCACAACCACTGGTCCTGTGCATCTTGCAACCTTCGGCTACCCATAGCACTCTCAACTATGCTACTAGGGAATTAATATTACTACCACAGATAAATTTCTAACATACCCAGGATTCAAACCCGACATATAACACTGGCACTTCACTTGCTGTATTCGCCCAAATATTCACATCACTTGTGTAATACAAAATAGACCTTAAAAATTATACAAATAAGGTTTATTTGTTTTTACAAATTAACGCGATTATTTTGACATTTACGCAAAGTGAAGTACCAGCAATGCACCACAATGTATCCAGATCAACAAAATATAAGTGTGGTTATAAAAAGTTTGTGTTCCTCAAGTCGACACACAGCCAGTATCGACCAAACCATGTTTCCTACGGGAACTATTTACTTTACCCCTTAAAATTGTACCTAGAAGACTATAATAGTGCAGCTAGGAAGAGTATAGGGGAAATTGAACATCGAAAAAAATTGTGAAATTGTCACAATAGTAGCGGAAGTTACCATTATTTTTCGCTTGTAACTGCAGTAATTGCTGCGAGAGAAATTTTTGATAGATACAAAGCCACATTGCTAAGTTTTGAGGTTGTAGTCCAAGGGAAGTCAAGAAATCCGGCTGTCATTTTGATGAACGAAGCACCATAACCTCAAAATTCTCACACATTTTCATAACAATAAAATGGTTGTAAAATAATAGTTTCATGAAGTATTTCCCAACAGAAAATTGTTGTTTAGGGTTGAGCATCTTTTGTGAACAATGATCATAAAGATTTACTAATAACAAACAAGGGATGCGAGGGTAGCGTGAGGTGTTCTTCATCCAGAAGACACCATTATAAACATAATAACGTTATAATACGGCAGTGAAACATTAGCTTTACCCTTAGGATTGTTGAATTGCACAAAGAACTTACGGTACACCATCATAATCTTGTTATTTCGCGAAATGTAAAAGCAAACACGTGTTTAGAGCACGGCAACAAATTACTATCAACTACACTTTCACTTCATCAGATTAATTCACTTAACATACTAAACGATAGAAAAAAACACATCATTTCTATTGAACTTACCATTTCGCTATTTAAGCGAAGTTATTCCTCCAATAAACACTATTAGCGGCGGTAAAGACCATCCGCCATGCCACGGAGGAGTAAAAAGACCGGAAATTAGAATGGTTTTTTGACAGTAAGAAAAGGCAGTGACCAACCCAAAAAATAGCGTTCGCGTTTATTGCTTTGTTATATAAATCCCCAATGCGTTTGTGAAATTGAATTCGACTTGTCAATATGAATTTTGGCAAAACAATGCAACTGAAGCGTAAATTTAATTTATTTTATTTTTATTTAATTAATTTTGTATATGATAGCTGAATAAGCATGGACGTTTTACATGTTTGAACAAGAGAAGTCATAGCCTCTTAGCATTTTTAGTCGATTAAAAAATCGGTTAGTGCGATTCGGACACGCACACGAAGGTTTACGTACCATAAATCTTATTTTTTATTATTTGTTGTTACAGCGCAAATAGAAATACACAATCTGTGTATTTCTATTTGCGCACCACACCTACGTATAACGGTTCTTGAGATACAGCCCGCTGATAGACAGAGTTCCGAGTTTTTTTTTTGTTTTATAATTAAACATAGATAGGTACACCATTTTGTTTCACATACAATTATACTCGCCAAACTTATGAGTTTGATGGCGAGAAGCGCTTGTTTACTAGACAAATTTAGTTTGAGACAAAAAAATAAAAAAAAACGACCATAAAACTACCCACTATGCATTGTTTTGCTCAAATATTAGTCACCCCGGCACTAGTAGATCGAGGACACGCCGCAGACACCGGACACTGACAGACTGCGAGTACCCACACATGGCCAGACACTAAGCCACACATCCCCAGCACAGGCTAACCTCGCATCGCATAGGACTTTCGTACAATGAGAGGCCAGCCCATACCGAAAACGCATGGCACCACGTTAGGCAGCCGCGCGCACACATTATGTCTGGCGACGGTGTCCGCGCCCGCAACCCGCCCGCACTGGTCCGACCAAACCGAGTCACAGATTACCTACTTATTACTTAAAGGTTTTTTTTTTCTCTTTTCTTTCTTTTTTTTATTATTATTATGCGGTTACCCTTTGGGTACGGAACCCTAAAAACTACGTCTGATTGAGACTACTAATGACGATTTAGAGTTGCTGGACATACAGCTACTTACTGCATATCTGAATGCAGCTGGTATCCGGCAACATAGTTTCTGTCTGGACGGGAATAACAGGAATGGGGTTGGCAAGTTAAAGCTGATCTCAGATGGCGCCACCACTACGCTCTAAGCACGAACCCTTGTCAAAGTGAGATGAACACTATTGAACTGTGATTATAGTTTTGAGAATGATTTGTTCGTTTGTATGTTATGGGCAGTCTGTTTATTTAAGGTTTATTAAAGCGGTTTCGCAATTTCTTACATTGTGGATTATGTGATGCAGTTAGGTTTGGGTTTGTCCATCTTTTCATCACAAACTGCTTTGTTATTGGTCTGTGCGCTACTAGCGCCACTTTGTCAGTTGTTGGGCCCATTTTAAACACAACGTACCATATTAAGGTGGAAGCGCCAGGGTCGCCCCCAAAATACAAATATTTTTATGTTTTTTGCAATTTGCCGGTCAGTGTGAAGGTGTATGTTGAACGAAATACGATGCGCAGCAGTAACGCGTATTTATCAAAACAATTATAATCATTTTAATCATCAATATAGCCCTCTACGTTCATAAAGCCCGGTAGAATGGTTATATCATGAAATAACCATTCTACAGGGCTTTTCCAAAGAGAAAAATATGATCACGTAGAGGTTAGTAAAAAGAGTAGAAAATAGTAGCGGCGCTACTGTACTGTCGTATAGCAACCCAAATAGCATACCAACCTAGTCTTGATACTAGCTGTAGGTTTGCTAAATATGAAAATGTATTAATTATTAAAATCAGTAAATTTTGTTTACTTTAACAGGGCTGTGTTCTCGTGATTACTAAATGCCTACCCAAATATGAATCAAAAGCCGTGGGCTGCGATAACGTCAGTCGTCATATGATCGTTTCGGCTTTGGATCAACTTCTTCCTGCCATATCCCACATAGTTAACTTTTCTCTTTTCTCTGGTACTTTTCCTTCCCTGTGGCGTAAAGCTCATGTCCGTCCCCTGCCTAAGATTCCTAATCCCTCTCTTTCCAATCACTTTCGTCCAATTTCTATCCTTCCGTTTCTGTCCAAAGTGCTCGAGGCCTGTATTCATAAACAGTTTTCTTATCATATCTTTCACAACTCCCCCATCAGCCCGTTTCAATCCGGTTTCAGGCCCGGACACAGTACCGTGACAACTCTCCTTAAAGTGATTGACGATATTAGGCAGGGGAATGGAAGACACTAAAGTTACCGCTTTGATGTTGATCGACTTCTTCAACGCGTTTAATACCGTCAGTCACGAAGACCTCCTGTCTATCCTTTCATATCTCATAGTCTCTCCCGAAGCGCTTGAATGGTTTTCCTCTTATCTTCGTGGGCGTCGGCAGGCGGTTCGTACTGGAGACTCTTCGTCTGGGTGGTGTGAACTCGCTGCTGGCGTCCCTCGAGGCGGTATTTTATCTCCTCTTTTGTTTTCCGTCTTTATTAATCTGATAACCACTGTGCTTCAGTGTTCGTATCATCTCTATACTGACGATCTTCAGCTGTATTGTCAGGCAGGTGTAGACAATTTATCGGATGCAATCGAGGAGCTCAATCGAGATTTAAAGATGATTAAGAGCTGGTCAGACCGATTTGGGGTGGTGGTTAACCCATTAAAGTGTCAGGCTATCATAATTGGTCCCTATAGAGAGTCCCTATAGCTTGAGAAAGCTGAATGGCTTAACTGTACCACCCGTAATCTATGACAACACAGTCATTCCGTTTGGTTCCAAAGTTAAGGATCTTGGTCTGCACGTCGACACCTGTCTTGACTGGCGAACGCAGGTCACGAGTGTCAGTCAAAAAGTTACCGGAACGTTGCCATTGCTTTATCGTTTGAAAAACCTTCTCCCAGCTCACATAAAGGCAATGCTTGTACAGTCCCTATTTTTTTCCATGATTGATTATGGTTACTAACAAATTATGGAAGAGATTCTGCAAAAAATGTTTATTATTATTATTATGACCTGAATGTAGATCTCCTCAATAAACTTGACCACCTTCTAAATAACTGCATTCGATTCGTCTTCAATGTCCGTAAGTATGATCATATGTCCGCACATCGTATTTGTATCCATAGAGGGGAATGCACTGGCTCCTGTAATACAGTTTAAAACTAGCACAGAAGCCAGAGAATTTCATGTAAATTGTGCATGTATTTAAACAATAAAGAATTTATTATTTATTTATTTATCGTTCATTATTAAAATGGTTACCCATTCGTCAGCGCTGAGCGCTGAGGGCCTTGACTAGTTTGTTTTCTTTCCTTCTTCTCCCGCTTATCTAACTTCACAAATTCAATTCATTTGCACTGCGCACAGTAAAAATCTTCGCTCTACTAATAATCTCCTTCTACACTGTCCCACACACCGCTCTGGATTTATCCACCAGTGTTTCTTTTCCAAGCAATCTTCCTTTGGAATGCGCTCCCTCTAAACATCAGGATGGCAACCAGTCGGTTGTCCTTTAAGGTGAAGGCAAGAAGTTGGTAGAATCATCACAGCGTTAATTCGTTGAATTAGTTTTTTCTAAACGTCGTTATTTTTTTTTATGTATATGTATGTATTTATGATTGTATTTATTTTCCACTCCGTTTGTCTTTCCTTTAAGTTGCACCTGCCATGTTGTCTCTGCACCATCCTAAGGTCGACTGGTAGAAAATACCTAAGGCATTAAGTCCGCCTTTGTACAGTATTTTTACTAGTGCATCAAGTTTTAATAATTAAATAAATATTTAGGATGTGTTTACAAAATTTTTTAGAAATTATAAAAAAATAACGTTTCTAATGCAACTGCTACAGCAAATATATTCAAATCTTGTCATCACACTCAAAGTTAAAGTTAAGAATCGAATTTTCATTTACTAAAAAATCTAGTCCCTCAAGTATCAAAATTAATCTAACAGAATAACTTAGACAAAATGTAAACGCAACCTATGTGCTGGATGTTTATCGTTCCAAACTTCCACTTATTCAGTATGCAAATAATTGGAACACTTGATTCAACTAAAACAGCAAAACAAACTCGTAAATACCTGTGATATTGGCGGTTCTTTGGAAAACATTGTCGATGTCCGAAAGAATAGTTTGGGCCTCATTTTCCTGCAGACAACGTGCATAAAATTTCCATTATAGCCCGCTGCTTTGGAAGTTCGTATTTTTTTTGTAGATAGTACTCATAAATATAAAGTCAAAGTTGACATTTCACGTTCCGTATAATACAAAAAAATATACTTCTGACGTCATCAGAAGTGTATTTTATTCAATTTTATGTCATGTTTTTTTACAAATATATTTATAAAAAATATTTTTACATATTCACATACTTTTGGTGTGTAATAAAAAATGCACAATAAAGTATGTTAAGTGTCAATAATTTATGAATGTTTTGTTGTTATTCAAACAAAACATTCATAAATAAAAATCCCCAATAAAGCCCTACTGACTACTACTACTAGGAGCACTTGGATGCACCCTAACTCGGACAGGTTATGTTAGAAGGGGATGGCGGGGTCGACTGAGCGAGAGAAGCGAGCAAACAGACCCCGCCATCCCCTTCGTGGTTATTTTCTTACAAACCATTCAGAATTAGGAGCCCTGCGAAGTGGGGCTCCGTCTACCGCGTTTCCTGTGAAGTAATTTTTTTAAATACCTAGTTTGTGAACTTTGTTTACTATGAAACGTCATTATTTTGGGAATGTTGCCAACGAACAAAAAAATTAGTAAAATTTCTAGATTTTTTTTCCAAGCGCTATGAAAAATAGTTGCTAAAGGACAAAAAAAAATAGTTTCGTTTCTTGACTTTTTTGCCAAGCTGTACCCTTCCCAAACTATATTGGGGTCGGCTTCCAGTCAAGCCGGATTTAGCTGATTACCAGTATTTTACGCGGAGAGGTTGCCTACCAGACCTCCACAACCCATTAACTGAGTAACACGGTATGTTATGGCAAGACTGGAGTCAGATTTACTGGCTTCGGACTATCTATGATCCGTAACGACTGACAAAGACCTACAAATGACGGCAGGGACCAACGGCTTAACGTGCTTTCAGAGGCACGGAGGAAACTCGATATGTTAAGATGGTCATCCATCCACAGACCAACCTTGGCAAGCGTTGCTTAACCTTAATGATCGACCCGTGTGGCTGTTATTATCTAGCCACGAGCTCTTCAAGCTGTATGAACAATATAGTAGTAACAATATAGTAGCCGTTAAATCATCGCATGTGAACTTAGCTTTAGAATAGCCTTTATACTTCCCTATTCTAAGGTCGAATCTGACAAACCACAATGACATTTCAAAATACACGAATTTGTTACCCATTATTTACAAACAATTTAAACATAATTTTATATAGAAGCCAACAAAAGAAATATTTAAACAGTAAGTACTGAATCGGTTACTACATAAAAACCATTTAAATGCAAATAAAATATTGATTGCAATGGTGGGCTTGCAGCGCTTGTTCTAAACATTTGACTTCTTGATAGTGGCTTTGGTGCTTTTATGATTCCGTTTTAGGAAGGAGATAGAGCTATACATAATGATTTTTACAACGGTATCATGATGGCACTGGGACGTCATAGTTATCAGTTAAATTGCTTTATTGCATTCAGTCTCCACTACTTTTGTCAAAAAGTTTAAATAATTTTGAAGCAGAAAAGAGTGTGTACTTCTGTGAGCCAATTTATGTGCCTGTAGAAGTAGCACTTGTTGACAGAGAGGGATAGCTGCCAATACCATATTTTTATGCTTTACAAAAGCATCTTCTGCTAAGTACTGCTTTTCAGATTAATTCACAAAAAAACTTTTCCAGCATAGGTGTTAATCAATTTTTCAATTTTTGCTTCATCCTAAACAAATTGTAGGTCAAAACTCTAGCTGTTATCATCCTGATGAATTAATGCAATTTTTTATAATAGTCTAATTTCAACAGCTTAAATGGATGAAAAGCCAACAAAATGTAGTCAAGATGTTGAGCCGATAACGCAACAACCGACAAAGGAAAAGGAAAATTCAGAGAATCAAAAAGAGCAGGTGGTTCTTTTAAAAGAGCAGTCCTCTACAGTAAGAGACCAAGCAGCGTATTCTGAAAACCATTCCGATGCAGCGAAAACTCTAACTGTTCTATCGAAAGATCAACCCAATTTAACTACTGAAAAAAACATTTTTTCAACAGGGCACCTCATTAGTTTACCAGACCA
Organism: Lacanobia oleracea; assembly: GCA_950371165.1. Classification (NCBI taxonomy): domain Eukaryota; kingdom Metazoa; phylum Arthropoda; class Insecta; order Lepidoptera; family Noctuidae; genus Lacanobia; species Lacanobia oleracea. Next base: position 7,487,008 of record OX493411.1, read on the forward strand.
AATCGTTTCTTCAACAGATCAACCCATTCAATCAGCAGACGAAAACTATGTTCCGATAGAACAATCCATTCCTTCGACAGACGAATCTAGAAATTCAACAGAGCAACTCGTATTTTCGAAAGAAGAACCAGCTTATTCGAAATCACCTTATTTTAAATCTCAAACTATTTTAATGATAAATCAACCCATTTATAACGACCAACCAGTTATTGCAGAAGACCAGCTAGCAGTATCAGAGACTCAAAATGATTTAACAAGAGTTCAATCCATTTTTTCAGCAGTGCAACCTATTCATGTGCCACAGCAACCCGAGTTTTCTAATGAACAACCCGTTAGTTCAGAAGAACAGACCACTGCACCGGAAACACAAACTTTTGTAACAAAAGACCTACCTATTAATTCACCAGGCTCACTGACATTTTCGAAAGAACAACCAGGTTATTCGAAAGACCAACCCGTTGATTCGACATATCAACCGATTTATTTTCCGGTCCAATCGTTCCATTCGACAAACCAATCCAGGTTTACGCAAGACCAACCAGCATATTCGAAACACCAGCCAGCGGCATATTCGAAAAATGAATCAGGTTTTTCAAGAAAATGTGAATCGTCATCTCCAGAAGAACAAACAGGTTTATTAAAAATTCACATTGATCCAACTGATCATGAATCGTCCTCTTCAAACGAACTTTTGATCGCGCCGAAATTTATTGAAGCCGCATCTACAAAATATGTATCGGTTTTCCCGAAAAATGAAGTCGCTAAACTGTTAGGAAATTCGATAAATGTCGAGTATGGAACCAACTTGCGTGCTGCCAGAACGGCTTCCACAAATTGTATGAATAACGGTTATTTTTTAAGCACCAACGACTCTTTGAAAATCAATACTGCTACTCAAAGTCCTAGTATACTTGAACCTTTATCGTTATTGCTGGGCCCATCTTCTGTTGCCGGTGGAACCAAACCAACTAGTCTATTTCTACAAGCTTTATCAAAACTCAACGAGAGTTCTTTAACTCTTGCAGTTCTCAGTCATTTTAGACTACAATCGCCCTCTAATTTTAGTCGTAGCTACACTTTTTTATCGGGCGACATAACCCCACCTGATTCTTTGACTAGTGCCCCACCCACATATTCATTTGTGTTACGTCAAATTGCCGGGAGACGAAGACCTAGGTTTATGGGTTCATTCTTTCCGTCACCTTCTTTCGTTCAACGCACTCCTCCACCAACTTATACTGGCGCTTTTGATGTTTACACCGAGCCAGCTCTGCCACCGCCTCCGATGAGAACCTACTCCGTAGGATACAATTCCATGCCTATCGTGTGCCCTGAATGTGGGTACACGGGCATGACAGTTATAAGAGCTCATGTGACTGTTTGCACACACTGCTGTGCTTTTCTTTTATGTTTACTCTGCTGTTGGATATGTGCCCCCTTGCCGTATTTATTAACGTCATGTAAAGACGTTTATCACTATTGTAGAAATTGTAGGAGTTTTTTAGGTGTGTATTGTCCAAGCAATCCCGACGCTACCTCCGTATATCCCACAGATGTAAATCGTTGAAACCTTGGTTTATCCGAATGCTTTGTATTGTTGTATAAAATTAAAAATATTAAAACCATTAATATTTTTAATTTTATAATAATTTTGAACCGTTTTTTTCTAGTAAGTGTAACTGTAATAAAGTTTTTAGTTTTATTTGTGGTTTTCTTGCAAGATTTATGTTTGATTCACAATCGATTTCAAGACGAAATCAAATGATGAACCATAGACAATAAACATTTTTGAATGGTAATCTGTTTTTATTTTGCAGATTTAACTTTATTTTTAAAATAACATTCGATTTTTCGTGCAAATTTGATACTTTTTGATTGATACTAATTATAAAATATGGTTTTCAGATTTTTCAGGTAACAATAGTGATTTGCAAAAACATAGCATAGATCCGAAATGTGCTTTTTTTTAAGGATGCGTTCATATTTATAAGTTAACAAGGACTTAAACGATCGATAATTTGAATTCAAAACAGGCCTAACTATGTATGTAAAAACAGAAAAATGTGTTTTTAGATAAATGCATGTGTTAAGAATGTTTATTTTTTAAGCTTAAAAAAAAAGAAACAATTTATTTATTGTTAATTGTGAACGTTTTCACTGTCAGTGATGTTTCAGCGCCCTCTATCGTCAAAATGTCCTGTGTAAAATTAGAAGTCACAGCCTTCCGTAAGTTCCGTGTGTGTTGCGGAAAAATCCCTTTTTGGGCGTCCGACCACATGTGTGAATAGTGAACAAAATATGGTTCTATTATGATTTTATGTTAATAGAAGCGTATTTCATAGTGATCGGTACACGACTTTGATAGATAAAGTGCGTACGGATCGTTCAGTGTGCCAGAAAAGTTGGAACAAGACGACGGAAGTGCATTTTTTTCGATGTAAATACGGTCCAACCAGGGTCAGTCCGGTGTGGTACGAGAGGTTCGCGCATATTTCCCAGCGACCGGCCGTGTGTGCGCGCTACTGAGACGTGTGAGTTACTCGTGAATAATTCGACCTTCGTACTGTTCGATCGGGCCGTTTTCATCGGGAAACTTCGTTCACGATTAGTGGGTTAACCCCATCATGCCGTCGTGTTGAGGGGCATGGAGGCGCGCTCGTGATCGTCTGTCGGCGCGGAGCGCGCGCCCGGGCTTACATAACGAGGGCAGCGGCGGCATGGCCGCCCGCGTGTCCGCCGAGGGCGCAGGGCCCTCTTACGCGTCAGTGTTGAACTTTAGAGGGGGTGACAGTAACAAGGAGAACATTGAGGCCGCGCCAGGCGAAGTGTCTGACGCGCCTCCGACGAAGCAGGATGCTGGAGACGAGGAGGAGGAGGGTTTCGTGCCTGTCATATCGCACGGACGCCGTCCTGGGAAGGGGCGAAGGCACCCTGAGCGTAGGGCTCCGCCACGCCCCCATAAGGCCCCGACACCCCACACGGAGCCCCAGCCAACGCCAGAGCAGCAGCAGCAGTCAGCTGAGAGCCAGCCGAAGAAGTTTGTTGAAGCCCCAATTCCCAAAGTAAACCCTTGGCAGGTGAGTGGTATTATGTAAACAAAACAATGTCATAACATTAATGATGCAATTTGGTTCTACTAATAGTTTACTCAATAAAGAAATTGTTTATGTATGTATTGTACACACTTTTTTTCAATTATGGCTATGTTCATTAGTCTTAGCTTCAGTTTAAATTTTTAGGTTAGAATCGGGCAAATGCATGTTATTAATTTTCAATATTGTTATTAGCATACTGAGTAAGATGTTATTCGTACTTTTTGTGACTAACGATTTAATACATTCTCTTAATCATTTTAATTTACCAATGGCCATTACCATTTACCATTTTACTAACAACAAATGATCCAAATCTATAATCTTTTGATTATTACACATAAAACCAACAACATTTTCAAAACTCTCTGCCTGCGTCTGTGTTTAAAAGCTTACAACCCTAATCTCTTCAAAGTTAGAGTGAACAGGCTCCTTCTGGGTAGGCTCGCTCCATCGTAGACTTTGTCTCTGTCATCTCTGACATAGACTAGAGTCAAGAGCAAACCAAAATAAAAAAGAATCTTGACTTTAGTTATATTACGGTATAATTTCTTTATTCTATTCACATGCTCTGTAATTAGTACTTACTTCTATAATTTATAATTACTGGCACGAGTTGTGATCTCCATTGGTTGTTTGACGACAACAGTTCCTCAGTCAATGCTCGTCGACTATTACATGTGCAAATTCGGTTTGTCCATTGTACATTGGTGAGATCAGCCCGCTGCTATTCATCTATGCTCATGACTCATGCTGGCTGCTATACTACTCAAGACTTCACCCTAAAGATCTTACATGAAGCTTTAAGATACAGGCTGTCTACTTCAGGTTCACTGGCAAAAATACAGAACAATTCTGTATACATTGAATGAGCTTGACTTTATTCTATTGAAGTCTGAAGTTCACTACAAATTTAAGAAGAAACAAATTAACTAAAAGATAGCAAGAAAGCTAGGCTGGCCTAATGCCAATTAATTAAAACAACAAAAAACAACATGGTGGTCATTTTAAACATTTTGGGGATTCTTTCGATGTATCAACTAAGGAGTGTAATTCCTTAGTATGTGTTTCCTGAAAGCTTAAACCTGGGGACCTAGCGTCAAAAGTGCATAGATTATTTGTAGGCAAGCATATTCCATTGTCGGCGACATTGTCAACCATTAATTGAGATGGTTGTGGTATTATTACTATCCGACTTATAGTTTTTGAGATATGCGAGTACAAACAAACACACACTGGCTGACATTTAGCTCACATGCTTAGAAGCAATATTACATGGTCAAAATGGTAGTTTAGTCTCAAAATGTCCAAGTTACTAAATCACCACATGGGTGCAAAACATTCAAATCTCATAAGATGCAAATCTCAAAACATCCATGTCTCATAATTTTAAATTTTTTGTATGAGTGGATGTGTAAGTGAAATATTGTACCTATTAAAAGTCACATATTATTATTTAATTTTTAAATTAAATGTAGTTTTTCCTTATATTTCATTCATTCATCAAAGATCATTTGATTTATTGTTATTTGTTTGTGATGGGTTTGCTCTTGACTCTAGTCTAGGTCAGAGATGACAGAGACAAAGTCTACAATTGAGCGAGCTTACCCAGATAGAGCCTATTCACTCTAACTTTGAAGAGATTAGGGTTGTAAGCGTTTGGAAACATTTGACTGAAAAAGATCAGTGAACTAAACTAGCTGACCCCTGCATCACATTTCTCTTAATTAATTTAATAATTAAGAGAAATGTGGTGTTAATGTTTTGCTCCTATTGGTTGCAATGTGGTGTTATATAGCCTATAGTCTACCTCAGTAAAAGGGCTATAAAACACTAAAATAATTGTTCAGTTCCAACCAGTAGTTCCTGAGATTAGCCCATTCAACCAAACTCTTCGGCTTTATATTATTGGTATCAATCAATATGTGATATGTCATTGTTCCTCAAAATCAATCAAATTGCTTTGCCAATTTGCTTCCAATCTGTCCAGAAGCTGTACAGCCTGAAATTGACAAAACAGTTAATAATCAATTTATAAAACAGTAGTAAAACAACCTTTTTTATTTCATATTTAAAAGGTGTGAAATTAACACTAAACTAGCTGACCCGCGCAACTTTGTCTGTGTCACATTTTTCATCAATGCTCCGCTCCTATTGGTTGTAGCGTGATGTTATATAGCCTAGTCTTAGTCCCTACAAATGGGTTATCCAAAACTAAATAATTTTTCAATTTGAACCAGGAGTGCCTGAGATTTATGTATTCTAGCTTTTTCTATAGATTATAATCTCAAGTTTCAACATTTCCTCATTGTAACTGAAGTTATTTTTCTGACTTAAGTTGTATAATAACTAATAAGTTAAGTTATAGAAGTTCATTTCAGCATACATAACACCCACTCTGTAGAATTTGAATCTGTATTCCTGATCAGGAAATTCAAGAGTCCGTACATAATATATGCCGCTTTCAATATTTCCACAGCCAAGCAAACTAAACCTGGCTTGGGTTTAAGCCATGCTTGTACCTGCGCCGGCAGTTGCCTGCGACTTCTTGCGCGCATATCCTGTGGCCGGAAAATCCAGTGCTCCCCTCCCTACACTCTCCAAGGAACCTACATGCTACAAGCTTTCTACAACCAGTAGTTTTGGCTGTCTGGCCTGGCCTAACAGCTTTTATTCTGAAGTCAAAGCATTTATATCTCAATATCGACGACACGGTTGACGCAATGGTTGAGCGATCGGCTATTGCGCTGCGTGTCGCGGGTTCGATTCCCGTACGGAACAAATATTTGTATAGCCTACAGATAGTTGTTCCGGGTCTGGCTGTTTGTGTATGTTAGTTTGTATAATTGAGAACGCCCCCACGATATGGGAGAAATTCCTAGTGTGAGGCAATGTATTTAAAAAAAAGAGGAATACCTAAATTCTGATTTGCCATTCAGAAAGTCCCCATAAAAAAACTCAACCCCTCTTAGACTAAGTAAGAATTATAATAAAAGGCATCATATATCTTCCCAAGGTTGAATATTTGCCCCAATTTCTGATATCAAATTTATGATAGTAAATATCTTTTGGCAAAATGATATTTACTGTGACCGTTCACAAATAAATATTATTGTCCATCTGTCTGATATAAATGAATAACAATTTCTTTTTAAAAGTTTATCTTCATGGTTTTTTCCTTCAATTTCTGAAGCAATCTGTTCACTTATTGACATATCTATTGTTACATCTATTGTAATTTTACTTCATGTGTGACATGCTCACTGCTTCATCCAATCTATGATGTTCTTTTGCGTACATGGAACTCGGAAATTATTTCTAGGCTTGGATATGTCACCGGAAAATTGCAATCATCGTAGAATTGTAAAATATCGATCTTCAAGGTTAAGCAACGTTTGCTGTGGTCGGTCTGTGGATGGGTGACCATCTTGACATACGAGATTCCTCATTCCGTTGGTCCCTGCTGGCATTTGTAGATCTTTTGCAGTTGTTACACATTGTCAGATGCCAGAAAATCTGACTCCAGTCTTGCCAAAAATTATCATGTTACCCAGTTAATGGGTTATGGAAATCTGGTAGGCAGCTCCTCCACGTCAAAACTCATCACCATCATATCAGCCGCAAGACGTCCACTGCTGGACGGCGGCCACCCTGCGCGCCACTGGTAGGCAGCTCCTCCACGTCAAAACTCATCACCATCATATCAGCCGCAAGACGTCCACTGCTGGACGGCGGCCACCCTGCGCGCCACTACTACCGGTCCTGTGCGTCTCGCATCCATCGGCTACCCGCGACTCTCATGAAAAATCATCATCTGCCAAGCCTTTTCCCAACTGTATTTCGGTCGGCTTCCAGTCAAACCGGATTCAACTGAATACCAGTGTTTTATGTGTAGTGGCTGCCTACCTGACCTCCACAACCCATTAACTGGGTAACACGGTACTTCTTGGCAAGACTGGAGTCAGATTTCGTACTGGCTTTTGACAATCCATAACAACTGCCAAAGATTTACAAATAACTGTCGGGACAAACGGCTTAACGTGTTTTCTGAATCACGGAGGGAACTTAGTATGTTCAGATGGTCACCAATCCAGAGACCAAACTTGGCAAGCGTTGCTTAACCTTGAAGATATCATGCGGCTGTGATATTTAGCCACGAGCTCCTCTCATAAAAAGTACTGAAATATAATTTTCAATTAGTGTTTGCAAATGCTGCACCTTTGTTATGTATTTTGTTCAGCTTATTGACATTCTTGGCCAGGTTTTGATGAGGTCTTGTTGCGTTTTTAAACATAAAACTGATTGTAGCTTTTTGTATTTCTTCTTTTTGGTCTAGCGGATGGCGAACATAAGGAAAGCGCTCGGCGTTGACTATGCCATCTAGTGTCGCTTATTCGAAACTTTAACGTTAAGAGTACTCGACGTTGACGCTTCTGTGCTGACACTTGCACGCTCCGTTTAGGGCACGTTCCCCTAAACGGAGCGTGCAGGAACTATAAGTCGAAGTCTTGTTGCGTCGCGAAGATGAGGTCTTGTTGCGTTTTTAAAGATAAAACTGTTTTTTTTTTGTATTTCTTCTTTTTGGTCTAGCGGATGTCGACTTAGGGGAACGTGCTCGAAGTAGACTGTGCCCTCTAGTGCTGCATATTTGAAACTTTGACGTTAAGAGTACTTGACGTTGACGCTTCTGTGCTGCCACCTTTACTTCCAGCACAAAGTGCACGAAGTAGACTTCGCCATCAGCTAGTCTGTTCTGTAAGTAACCATTTCGATATCGAGCTTCACCTGAGTGACAAACCTCACAAAGTAAACTTTATTGCACACAACATAAAGGTCTTACGTTTATACTCACCTCGGATTCCGCTGTCGAGACTCGAAAATGTTGTTACAGAATAGCACTACAGGTGTTGCAATTTCGAAACTTACAAGTTGACAATGACACTTCTTTGCTGCCTATAGTTCCTACAAGTTCCCTAATCTGTCAGCGTCATATGGTAACGATAGTGCGGTGAGGTGACCCGTCAAACTTCCACTTTGTGGTATGGTAGCCGCCAGATAAATGTAATAACGGTCATTGACCCACATATTTATTTATTTAAACTTCATGTGCAGTAGTGGTACATAGGCAGACTTAAGGTGGATGCTCCAGGGTAGCCCGCGAAGTTCAAATATTGTTTATTGTATTATTCAAATATGAATATTTCAGAAATAATCATTCTTTCGAACTACATGAACTTAGAGGGCTATATTGATGATTAAAATGGTTATAATTCTTTAGATAAATACGCGTTACGGTCGCGGATCGCATTTGGTCCACATACAGCTTCACACTGACCGGCAAATTGCAAAAAACATAAAAATATTTGAATTTCGCGGGCTACCCTGGAGCATTCACCTTAATGCAACAAGGCATTCTTACCGCATTTCTACCACATATTTACTGACTATCTAAATATCATAAACAGAAATAAAGACAAAGCTGTCCTGAATCAACTTCTAGCATGATCACGTTCTCTAGTAATGAAAAGCGGTTAATAATTTTGCTGTTCGTATTTATGAAGGGAACGGTCAATGTACTTTATTGCAAGTTTTAGTACTTTCGCATCAGGCCTTTGTAAGGGAACCTCTGAAAGTACCCATAGTCACCGCAACAGGTATTTAATCAATAAGCCTTTAAAATTAATTAAAAATTATTAATACAATTTTATTAATCAATACGAGGATGATGTTTTTAATTCATGTTGCATTTATCAGTTTTAATATCCTTCCTTGTTCAAGTTGGTACTCGGCAAATGTCATGAATTAAATTATTACTGCAAAAATTATTTCCCGAAAAAAAAAAAAAATCACTTGCTTTATTTCGGAACAGTAATCTACACAGCGACACGGTTTTTTTTTTGGATCGGAAGTCTTCAAATGACATGAGTGTCAGCTCAGGGCGTAGCGGAAGAGTGTGTCCTAACTCTTAATGATTAGAAACTCATCCGTGTTCATCCAAATGCCCTTAGCGTTTCAGGGTCATGGTGACTCTTTCGAACAATTTCCTCAACCCTGAGTGTCAGACTCTTACTAACTAAAACCCACCCGTGTTCCAATGCTTTTTGCGTTCCAGGGACGCGGTGACTCTTTCGAACAAATTCCGCAACCTGTAAGAGTTCCGTTTTTTACGGATGTTCGAAACCCTAAAAACATAATGCATAATAAAACTTATTGATTCTTGCTTATAAAAAAATCATGTGTTCCAGAATACAAGAAATTACCAAAAGAAAACATAAAATTACACACGGTCGTCTATAAATGGTATTTTTTTTTAAGTCCTGCTGTGGTCTGAACTTGTTTAGATTTGAAAAAACAAACTAGTTCCTTTACTCCCACCAGACAAAACAATTTAGAAAATTATGTTGACCCATTGCTTCAGAAAACAATTTTCCGTAAAAAGAAATAACTGGCACAGTCATAAAATTAACCAGCTGACCATATTCTTTCATTGCCAAATTATAATGGAAATGTAAATTAAATATCGTCGCAATACAGTCACGATTATAAGTTACTGTTATTATATTATATATTATGCCTATAAATTAACGTCACACGGCATGACATAACATGTGATCGTTTTGAGGTTATGTATATTATCTATCGCGTTATCAGAAACGTTTCGATTCGCTTTTTCGCGTTTTCCGTAATCATGATGTAGTACATACATAGACTACGGTAGCACTTTTTTAAATTCTATTTTTAGATTTCGCGCGGGAATTTTGACGTTTCATTTGACAAGATGGCGCGTGTTTTGAAGTTCGAAGTTTGTTTTTTGTAGGAGCAATTGGTAATTAGTAGCTTATTTTCCTTAAAAATAATGTAAACAGTGGTATTTTATTATTTAAAACTTAATTGTATATGTAATGAATTGTTTTTGCACATACGTTAACCACGGTCCGGTTAATGAGGATACTCGAGTGTTGATGAAAACACTTATTGTTTCAACCAATAACAATCCAAAGGCCTTTTTTCCTTGACATTCTAATGAACTATGCGTGAAAGTCTCAAAAGTGATTAAAAAAAAATTCTAACCCTAATAGAAGTTTAAACTGATTTAAATGCAATTAAAATATGGTTTGGGTAAGTACTGGATTATTAGTAGGTACTAGATTTGTTCCTGAACTTTTATAGGCATTTGACACCCCTCGTTAGAAGTCCCACCGTAATGCTTTTCTCAGCATCCACGAATTCAAACTATAAATGGTCCTTTCTTGAGCCCACGTGTCTCATCGCGTTAGTTCACGTAACTTCTCACAGATGGCGTTACTTGTATCGTCAATTGAATTGATGTTAACATTTATTTGCATATCTTTATCCTATTAGCACAATCTGCATTCATATAATTTTATTGACATAGCAAAGCGTTACACGTAATAAATTATATCTATTTGAGGTTATAGACTGCCTTAGATAATTACGGCAAGAACTGGCAGTATTTCGTCTCGGGTAGGGTGACTAAGTAATAAAAAAAAAAACAATTTACCTGCACTTTAGAAGTAGGTACGAAGATGAAAAAACCCGCAAAGTGTGAGTCGGACTCTCACACGAATGGTTGCGTATCATAAACCGAGAAAAAAAACAAGTTTCATAAATGCTCGCATTTAAAAAAAAAAAAAATATAATTTGTTTTGGCTATGGAAGTACACAATCTGTGAACATTTCAACTGTCTACCTATTACGGTTCTTGAGATACAGCCCGCTGATAGCCGGGTGGACGGACAGAGGAGGCTTAGTAATAGGGTTCCGTTGGTTACCCTTAGGGTACGGAACCCTAAAAAAAGTTGAACTGTATATCTTTATATATATAATTCTACTTTACGTGTGTATGTCACTGAACTACTCCTAAACGGCTGGACCGATTTGAATGATTTTTTTTATATGCGTTTGGGTGGCGCCCTGGATGGTTTACATTCACAAATAGGGTAGGGTAGGTGCTGGGGTTGCAGAATCTGTTTGAAAGAGGTACCGTAGCCCAGGAGCGCAAAGGGCACTAGGAGGAACACGGATGGGTTTTAGTCAGTAAGAGTCTGACACTCCCTCCTGCTTCACCCAGAGCGGGAAGATTTGATGATTTCCCATCCTTAAAAAAAAAAAAAAAAATCGTAGGGTAGGTAGGTAGAGTTGACGGGAGCGAAGCCGCGCGGGTCAGTTAGTAATGAGTATATAGTGCGGATGGGTGAATGAACAACTTAGTTATTCGATTCGCCTTTGCAATCTTCAAATCCAATGTATCAACTTGCTACTAGATAACTTATCTCGAACGGCATACCACACGTGATTGTAAAAGACATGTATTCATAAAAGACGGTTTTTAAACTACAAAATGTGACACGGTTTTGAGGTTAAGTAAAAACCAGTGAATAAAGTGAAAGATTCAGAGGCAGACGAGTTGTTCTTCGAGGTTAAGCAACGCTTGCCGAAGTCGGTCTGTGAATGGGTGACCATCTTAACATATATAGAGACTACTCCGTCGGAAAGCACGGATCCCGGCTGTCATTTGTAGATCTTTGGCAGCCGTTACGGATGGTCTGAAGCCAGAAAATCTGACTCCAGTCTTGCCAAGAAGTACCCAGTTACTAGGGTGTGGGGGTCTGGTAGGCAGACGCTCCCCGTAGAAAACTGGTATACAGCTGAATCTGATTTGACTGGAAGCCGACCCTAATATAGTTGGGAAAAAGGCTAGGCAGATGATGAATAAAGTTCTTAAACATAACAGACGGAAGAATTTCGGGTGAAGTATATTGCGCCACTTATTTTTCCCACCTAAAACGATAGGAAGAAGTGGTAAAAAGAGTGGAATTTTTAGGGGTAGTCTTATAACTTTTGATGTTCAAGAAGTGCTGATTTTCAGCCAAATGTGTAACCATAACCATCAATCCCAATATATGTATAAAATTCTTGAGTGACTGTCAGTAACGCACCTCAGCCAAAACTACTGATTGTAGGAAGCAAATATTTGTCATGTAGGTTCCTTAGGGAGATTAGGGGAGCAAGTAAGAGGTTTTCCTGAAATTCGTAAGGGTACGGGCAAAAACGGGATATGCGCGCACGAAGTCGCGGGCTAGTATATTATAAATGCGAAAGTTTACGAGGATGGATGTTTTTTACTCTTTCACGTCAGAACGCTTGAACAGATGTGTATGAAACTCGTAACAGAGATAAATTATAGTCTCCTGGGAATACGATCCCTGGGGATCACGTGGGCGAAGCCGCTGGCAGAAGCTAGTGTAGCCATATGGACAGACAGATATACACGTTGCATTTTATCACAAATCTTACAGCCAGTGATAAGAAAGATAACGAATTAAAATAATTAATTGTGAGTAGCTTCCTGTGTTGAAAGTGAAATACAATTTCGATAAGATACTAATTTATTACGGTATTGGAAAATCCTACTTAATCGAAAATCCTTGATGAAAGATTATCATTGCTCACGTATATTATTTATCGATATACTTAAGTTTAATAAATTTATCCATATTTAGTCTCACCGCCGACGAGGAAGCTAGTATCTATCGACCATTTGCTCGCTGAGGAATGGGACAAAAGATATAGATCTCGTGTGAGTAAAAGAGACACATATATTCATAGTCGATAGCTGGCTGTTCACACTGCCGGCGAGCGGCTCTTACCTCTAGTTGATCGCAGCGACAAGAGCTATTAAAGATTGTACTCGCTCAGCGACACTCGCTCGGCGATGCTCGCTTGGCGGTCAGAACAACCAATCTGCTGTAATTTCTACTTACAGTGCGGGACGGAGCGAGTGTTGCGAGTAAAAGCCCGTCGTACTAAATCACTCGCTGAAAGCCGAGCGTCGAAATTATCGAAACTTTTCACTCGCTACTCGCTGCTCGCCAACTCGTTTCGAGTTTGAAGTTTTACTCGCTTCTTCGCCGGCGGTGAGACAAGTGCCTGATACTGCATGGTAGACAGGCAATCCGGGTCCTGATGACTTGAAATAGTTACCGATGGTCTAACGAGTATCGACCGAATTCGTTTGAAAAGTCCTAACGATTTGAAAATACCGATATTTGGTAGTCTCTAGGGAACGTGCAGGAACTATAGAAGCGTCATTCTCAAGTATATGTATTTTACTTGTAAGTTTCGAGATTGCTACGCTAGATGGCACAGTGTACTTAGTGCATGTTCCCCTGAATGCAGCGTGCGGGTAGGTTGGAAAAAATAGAAGCGTCAATGGTTTTAAATATGCAATACTAAAGTCACCTACCAAAGATGTCCGATTTGGCAGCAGGATACAACATTGCTTTACTAGAAAGTATGAAAGAGACATAAAAATAAATCTCTTTCGCACTTAGTGGTAAAGCAATATTTTATCCCCCTCTATTCAGCTGTCAAATCGGATTTTGGTGACTTTAGATGGCATAGTCAACGTCGTGCACGTTCCCTTCTTCAAAGCAAGTGAATGTCATCGCTAGAAAATGTGAAATTACTGAATAACCTAAAATAACAGAATTGGTCCAGTAGATTCGAAGCAAATTTGCTGTGACAGACAGACATCAGAGTGGTTCTATAAGGGTTCCGTTTCTTACGGATGTTCGGAAGTCGAAACCTAAAAAAAACTGATTAGGTACAAAACAATTTATTATTTTAAGCTCCGGAAGCGATAGAACCAGTTCAGAAAATAAAACAATCGATATGTGATTGTCTATTATGCAACTGTGCTCCTATTCTGTCAAATTCTTTACTCTATCGAGTTCTACTTTCACTATGCCTCCTGTAGTTAGGCGTTTTATAAAATATAACTGTTACACTGCTGAGCATATGATAAAAAAGCTTTATTTCAATTAGACCAGTTACAGGCACTTTTGAATTTTGAAGGTCTGTCAGTCAAATAGATAAAGCTAGTTCTGTCGCGCTAACGAAGAGCAGTAAGCTGTTCTGCATCAAAACACACTCACCGACCCTGTCTCCAGCGCGGCAAGTGCACTTTCCTTAGAGTAGAACCTATGGAGAAGAACGTGAAAGAAACTCCATGGACACTCTTTTAAATCAGTGTTTACGAAATCATGGTTACATTCATCATCATCATCATCATCATCTGCCTAGCCTTTTACTATGTTGGGGTTGGCTTCCAGTCAAGCCGGATGTAGCTGAATATCAATATTTTACGAGGAGCGGCTGCCTACCAGACCTCCACAACCCATTTACTGGGTAACACGGTACTTCATGGCAAGACTGGAGTCAGATTTACTGGCTTCTGACAATCCGTAACGACTGCCAAAGATCTACAAATGACAGCTGGGACCAATGGCTTAACGTGCTTTCCGAGGCACGGAGGAAACTCGCTATGTTAAGATGGTCACCCATCCACAGACCAACCTTGGCAAGCGTTGCTTAACCTTGAAGATCGACCCGTGCGGCTGTTATTATCTAGCCACGAGCTGCTCAAAACGATTTTTTCATAATATATCGAGTAATTATAATCTCTGTCTGTCATTTTCCGGTGACATAATAAGTCATTCATTTTGAAAAATATAAAGCGTTATACAATGCATTAATCTAATCAATGCACTTGCTCAAGCGGCATTGGAGCTTTCATACTACAAGTTTTTTCCCACGACTTCAACTGCGTGTACTTCAAATGGGGTAAACAGTATCCTATGTGTTAATCCAGGTTATAAACTGTAAGTTTGTTCAATTTCATCCAATTCCGTTCAGTAGTTTTTGTGTGAAAGAGTAACAAACAGTCCAGGTTTCCTCACAATATTTTCTTTCAGCGATGTACCGAGACGTGGGTTACTGTTATATTGCAGCAAAAACTGTGTTTCGCCATATTCTGTTACTTGTTAAATTATTTTGCATAGACGTAGGGTACAAAACTGTCAGGATAATTATGGTGACCTGCCAGGGTTGTGGAAGTATGCGAAAGAGTTCGACGGCCCTGGAACGCAAAGGGCAATTGGAGAAACACGGGTGGGTTTTAGTCAGTCTGACACTCCCTTAGGCCTCGTTTCTGGAGACCCGTAGCTTCGAGCGTCGCGTGCGGAGGCGCGACCCGCACTAAATTCAAACTTACGGCGTTGTATGAGAGCGTTTACGGAGAGGCGTTTTTACACGCGTTTGTTTAAAATGTAGCATTATTTGCGGATGACGACGCCGCGTCGCACGGGGCGTCGGACGCAGCGCCGCACGCGGCGTTGGTCGCAGCGTCGTACGCGGCGTCGGTCGCAGCGTCGTGCGCAGCGCCAGTTTTCTTGAGTCCTGGGCAGTCTTGTTCGAATAGTAACAACGAACAAACGTGTAAATACGTGTAAATGTGTGTGTAAATGCCGCGTCCACCGCCGCGTCCACCGCCGCGTCCGCAGCTACACTTCACGCGACGCGCCATGACCCTCGGCTCCATGAACGAATTCGTACTTAATCATATGTTTGTTTTTGTGCGTGTGAAGACGCGGATCGCTGCACGCGCCGTCTCTTTGTGAACGCAAAAAACGTCCAACGCAACGCTAGACGCCACACTGCACGCGACGCGCGAAGCCACGCGTCTCCGTAAACGAGGCCTTATGCTTCGCCCAGAGCAGGAGCCTTTTGATGATTTACCACCCCAAGAAAACAACGGGTTGCACTCCGGGTGTGCCGGTAGAAGTGAAAACGTGACTACGTGCTTCTCTCCCTCTGTCTTACGAATTTTCGATCAGGTCACGTGTCCTGACGCGAGTTTAACATTTTTTACCAATCACAAAAAAAAGTGCACAACGCCGCTAAAGAAGTTTTCACTTCAAAAAGACTACAAAATAGTACGCCAGAATATTTAATACATAATAGCCAACAGAGTTTGGTGAAATTGGCCCTAAGCGTTCTTAATTAAAACGCCTTCATTGTCGTCATAATCCAGAATGATGTAATATCTAGGTCGGTTCAGCAATACCTAAATCCAATGTGACGTCACAGTTTTACGCCCAACGAAACATTTTGTAGGAAGCTGTCATATCCTATGAAGTTCCAGACGTTAAATATGGTAATTTCGTATTTACCTGACGGTAGAAACTTGTTGGTGTAATAAGTAGATTATAAATTAATAAATTAGTATCTGAGAGGAAAGCGAATGAGGACGAACGCAAGCGAAGTTACGTATTATTTTTCACTAGCTTATGCTAGTGAGTTCGTACGCGCATATCCGTTTTTTCCCGTTCTCGAAGGTATTTCGGGAAATCCTTAGTGTTATATTGCCCCACGGAGTGTAGGGAACTTACAGGCCTTATTTTAGCTTTCTATGACCAGAATTTTTGGCTATGCGTTGTCTGCTAGTCACTCACCAGGAAAAAGAAGAAAAGAAAAATAAAGGAACAATAAAAAAAGGAAAGTAAGAAAGGAACGAAAGGGAGGAGGAAGGGTAAAGGAAGAATTTTAAATATTTTCGACTGCATTATGCCCGAAATCATCGCTCAAGACCGGGCATGATGCCTTCCAAAACGGGAGTAAGTGACGTGGTTAATAAGGCTGCAAGGTTCAAATGGGATAGGGTGGGTCACTTAAGCCGCGTGTACTGTGACCGTTTAGCAAAAGTCCCCACACGATGGGCCCTGAAGACAGGTTGAGATTGGCCCAGAAAGAGATGGCGAGATGACCTGGACCATTACCGTGTGCTGGCACGAGGTGGCGTGGAAATTATTTCATGGAAAGGACTTGGGGGAAGCCCAAAAAATGCTTGTAATCCCATGACCATTCGCAGATCAAGAATGAAAATAAGATAGTTTAGGTAAGCTCTTATTACCTCTATACCTACATACTCTTGTCCGCAGACCGAAATTGCTTTGGAACAAAAATTCGTTGAAAACTTGAACAAGCAGCACAGGCAATCGCAGAACTAAAATGTACTTCAGAGTAATATCTGCAAGATTTATGTAACGAACCCTGAAGGCCACTGCGGCATTCAGTGTCAATACTTTAGTTTGATATACAGTGTAACTAACAGCTTCCGAGTACTAGAACCAAAGTAAATCTTCGACTCCATTATACATAGGTTACGTATAGACAAGCCTGCATAATGTTATTTAGGTTGATATTAATATTAAAGTATGACCACGTGTTATTTTAGGACTTAAAATTACCACGTGCAATTTACTATTGTAAGACCGAAGACAGAGCGCGGGCAAGACCAAACATGTGCGGGGTGCAAGCGAACGATGCGCTGACGCTACGCTCCGATTGGCCGTCGGAAATCTACCTGGGTTAGCCCACGCTTACCCGGACTAAATACTTATAAAAGAAGGGTGTCTTGCTGCGCGTGCCTCTTTCTCTTTCAACATTCGTCACACAAACAGTCAGCAGCAGGCCAGAAATAAATCAAGAACAGACAAGCTTGGAGTTTTACTCTAAAATATACAGTCCACCTCGTCAGAAACTACCTAATTTTATATGTGGAAAACGTATTAAAAAAAATCTTAATTATTTAAAATAATTTTATAGATTTTTTCAAAAGTTTGTTCACAAACTGTGACACCCAGTGTAAACAAAACGGTCTTACATTTCAACTGCATGTTCTGTCGCAATGAAACAGTAAAAATTACCTGCTTAAAGGACCAGCGCACGCCTGCGCACATTGTTTAGCAGGTAGATAGCCATTTTTTTGTAAATGTGCGCAGGTCGTATTCGTAAATATTTTCTAGAGACAATTTTACGATTATTACCAAACCATCCCTAAGAGAACAATAAATGGTGCGTTCGGAGTGCCATTTTTTGACGCTTGATTGAAAATGTTATGCTTGAGTTATGAAGTCATCAAATGACTCCTTCTGCTCTGGGCGGAACCGAAGGGAGTGTCAGACTCTAATGAACTAAAACCTACCCGTGTTCCTCCTAATGCCCTTTGTGTTCCGCGGTCACTGTTTCGAACAAATTCCGCAACCCTTACACCCTAGCTATTGCCTATGGTAGCCAAATGAACACAGAACAGCATAAACTCTGTCAGGAAATACGCAAAGCATTACTAAGCAGAAATATCCAGTCCAATAATGTAAGAACTTTGTGTCCAGTCATTCCTACCTACTTTTAAAGACGTCAGTTCGGCCACCTCAGCCCACGCCTTGACCTCTGGCATCCTCCAATACTAGCTGATCCGCGCAACTTCGTCCGCGTCACATTTTGCATTAATGCTCCGCTCCTATTGGTTGTAGCGTGATGTTATATAGCCTATAGCCTTCCTCGATAAATGTCTAAAAGATTTTTTCAATTCGAATCAGTTGTTCCTGAGATTAGAGCGTTTAAATAAACAAACTCTTCAGTTTTATAATATTAGTATATATTAGTCAACTATATTAGTCAACTTTTTGTTACTCATGGCTAAATAAAATCAGTCACACGTGTCGATCTTCGAGGTTAAGTTACCCTTGCCGAGGTCAGGCTGTGGATGGGTGACCATCTAATACATACCGTGTATCGGAAAGCATGTTAATTTATTGGTCCCAGCAGTCGTTTGAACAAATACAAATAGGAAATCCTTTTTTTTTACTATTGATAGGCACGCGTTCGACCACTATCTCACCTGATGGTAAGCGATGATGTGGTCGAAGATAGAGCACGCTTGCCTAGAAGTAACCTACTCACTCTTGCCTTAAGGGCGCTATTACAAAATCGAGCGCTTGCCCCGGACTAAAGCTACAAACCGCGTTTCCCGAGATTTATAGTGATTGTGGGGCTGTATACAAAAATTGCTTAAAAATATGAGTTTACTTTTAAATAGACCAATTTTTTTTTCATGCATTATAACAATACCTCCTTAATTATTAAATAATTTTTATTTGAATTTGGATTATACTTTCATAGATAAAAAATATAGTTTCGTACGGAAAATTGTCAATAATTCTCAGTTTTACAAAATTATTTTTGGTTTATTAGTGCATGAATCGTAACAAATTGATTTGATCATTCCAAAGTAGAAGGTACAGTTGTATCATGGACATTTTTAAAATTGATTAAATTATTATATCTTCGGTGTACCAAAGCATCAAAAGATTCCCAAAAGCGTAATTTTATGGAACACCCTTTGCGGAGACAAGAAATTTACTGATGTACGTGAACAAATTGATATATTTATTTAGAACACTCCCAAGATCAACTATCAAACTTTCTTAGGCGTATTTTTGTTTTTTTTTTTTTTGTGCTATATCTAAAGCATAATCAGACATCAAAACTCGAATCAAACGCTCAAATTCAAGAAAAATTGTGAAAGCGCTCTTAAAGACTCCCAGGTTGTAGCTATCAGGAAACACAGACACCGGCAGGGAATTCCACTCCTTAGCTGTACGCACTATAAATGTGTTAATATTCCAAATAGACCAGTTACAGGCACTTTTGATTAGTCAAAGTCTGTCAGTCAAATAGATGAAGCTAGTTCTGCCGTGCTAGCGTCAAGAGCAGCAGTTGTTCTGTAGCGCGGCAGTTGTATGTCCGAACGACCATCCTTGTCAGTCGTTATGGGTATTCCGTAGCCAGAAAATATGAGACCAGTCACGCCAAGGGGTTTCGTATTACTCATTTACTGGGTTGTGGAGGTCAGAGGCAGTTGCTCCATGTAAAATACTGGTACTCAGCAGCATCCGGTTAAACTGGAAACCTTTTTTATTTTTTTAACGGGGGGAAATCCTCATGGATGTCCTCCACCCTGGGGCTGACGGAGGGGTCTGTCAGACTCTTACTGACTAAAACCACCTCGGCGTTCCATCTCTCACCTTCGCTGAGGATCACTGGAACTGATGCGACTTCCGTTATCCCTGGCTGGTGCTAGCCCGCCTCTGCTGGACACCTTGGGTCAGCGAGGGGAGTGAGGTGTTTGACTCCCCCCGCGACTTCATAGAAGGGCGCACAGGAACACCACGCGCCGCGACCTCGGGTCCAGATGTAGACTGGAAACCTACTCCAACGTAATTGGGAAAAGGTTAGGCAGATGATGACGATGAAAGTGGTACAGTTCATGCTATCAAACTTCTCAACAGCTGATCCGAAATTAAAATAATTTCACAAAGGCCTACACGGGCACTTGAAAAAGAACCTGCCAAGTGCGAGTCGGAAACGCACACGATGGATTCCGTACCATTTTTTTATGTGTTATGGCTGCAATAGAAATACACAATCTGTGAAAATTTCAACTGTCTACCTAGTACGGTTCTTGAGATACAGCCTGCTGAAATACAGACGGACGGAAGGACAGCGGACGCTTAGTTATAGGATTTCGTTGGTTTCCCTTTGGGTACAGAACCCTTAAAACATCAGAAACTAGTGCACAGTTCGAATTGTTCGTTTCCTGTGGAGCTGCGCTACTTTCAAAAGCATTCAATCATGGTATACAACGTGCTTCTATCCACGCTCAATCGCCAAAGCCAAGAAATTCATTCACTCACAAACACACCACGAAAATCATCAAATTAAACCGAACTACCCTCATAAAAACTTTACGGCTAAATCATTTCGAAGTTCGAGTTTGAAATTATCACCTGTAGGTTGGCACTGCTCCAGAAATACGTCATTTAGTGTCAACGGCTCGGTGACGTTGGAACTCTGATTGTCATTGGAGTGGCGTTATTTTTGGTCAGTTTCTGTGACCACATCACGGCGTCCCTTTGCCAAAAATAGTCGTCTCACCTTCGCGTTCTTTTTACCCTATGGCAGCAAAAGTACTTTATAGATGTACTAGCTTTTGCCCGCGATTTCGTACGCGCATATCGCGTTTTTTTTTTTTTTTTTTTCTGTTTCTTTAGGTATTGGAGGAAATCCTCTCTTAGTGCTCCCCTACACTCCCCAAGGAACAGTAGTTTCACCACAAAAGCGCCAGGAAATCTACTCTTTAGCTGAATGCGCAATGATAGTATTCTCAAAACATTTAGTGCGTATGGTTGGGATGTCACCCATTTTCAAAATTCCTACATTGAGTGGACCATAATTATAATTTAAATGTAATTTATGTATCGTTTAGGGAAGTGTAGGTGCAGCACTAAGAGAGAATTTCCCCAAATTCCTACGGGAGCGAAAAAAAAAGGAATAAAAAAAGGCCTGTGTTTTCAATAGCCATGCAAGGTACCATATTATCCCACGTCTAATTTCCGTCGTTCAGTGCTGTTTGCCGTAGTTTTAACAGCAAGTCGGCGATTCTTAATCACGTTGGAGACGGTCCAAACTGCCAACGGGCAACTGCGTCGTTTTCTGTCATAGTGCTTGCTTTGCGGACTAAAGTTGAGTAGAAAGATGCTGCATCGTTTTATCAGACTGTTTTTGTGGCACTGCAGTAAGGACTCAATTCATACAGAATTTTAACCACAAGTTGATTTAAAAAGTCGAGGCTAAGCAAGGCTTGCCTAGGTCGGTCTGAGGATGGGTGACCATATTATTAATGAAAAACGGTTCATATTTTATTGTTCTGGTATCTACGAAGGAACATTAGGGAAAGATCAATGTACTTTATTGAAGTTTATTCTCCTCCGATTGCGAATGGCTCATTGCTCAATCTACGCCAATCATTTGGAGAATTTTACGTCACGAGCAAAAAGTTGGAATTGCAAAATAAAAACAAAACGACAGAATAGTTCCGAAAAAATGATTTTTCTAGCAGTTACAATTACTATCGTTTAAGTTAAATCTCAGATTTGATGTCACTGACTGCTTCAAACAGCTTGAGAAGTAATTTCTTCGGAAATTTTGAGCCGTTTTTAACCGTCGACTTGAAAAAGCAGTTTCTAGTCGTCGTGTCGGTGACAAACATACGAAGAAACATACTCAAAAACTCCGACTTCCGAAATTAAACTTTGTAGTGTTTTTATTTGGAAGTCGGTTGTATTTTTTTTTTTGTAAGAAAACCTTTTTTTTTGGGGTCGATGCTATTTTTTTTGTTTTTCTATTTTTCCCTAATGTATATCAGCTTGCCAACATCAGAAAAAAAAAGGTGACCCAGGTGCCTTACCTATATCAAAGTTAATACGCCGGTAGCAAGTAAAGGAGATGGCGGTCACGCCTTTGAAGTAAAGGGTTCAACATAATACTGTCGTGGCTACTTTATATAGTCAATAATGGTATCCGGTGAGCGAAAATAGCCTGAAAGGCATATTATAGGTGAAATATTGAAACCAGGGCTTTACGGGAACCTGTCAGGGTTGCGGAATTTGTTCGAAAGTGTTACCGCGGCCCTGGATCAGCCCAAGGAGCTCGTGGCTCGATAATAACGTCGATCCCCAAAGTTAAGCAACGCTTGTCAAGGTTGGTCTGTGGGTGGGTGACCATCTTAACATAGCGAGTTTTCTCCGTGCCTCGGAAAGCACGTTAAGCCGTTGGCTTCCCTTCCCGGCTGTCCTTTGTAGATCTTTGGCAGTCGTTACGGATAGTCAGAAGCCAGTTAATTTGACTCCAGTCTTGTCATGAAGTACCGTGTTACCCAGTTACTGGGTTGTGGAGGTCTGGTAGGCAGCCGCTCCACGTAAAATACTGATATTCAGCTAAATCCGGTTTGACTGGAAGCCGACCCCAATATAGTTGGGAAAAGGCTAGGCAGATGATGAGTACCGCGGCCCTGGAACGCAAAGGGCATTAGGAGGAACACGAGTGGCTTTTAGTCAGTAAGTCTGGACTCTGCTGTGGAAGGAGTCATTTGATGATTCTTCATCCAAAAAAAGGCCTAGCTGTAGGAAAGGCTCCTTCCCCCTTCTTTGCTTGTTTTTGTAATCCAATGCGCAAGAACCTAGACTGTAGACAACACTGTTTGTATCGCTCCCCGAATTCAGGGCTCATTTACAGAACGTTTTGGCCCAGAAACTAATTGGACGATCCTAACGCTCTGCCAGCGGAAAATAAACCTTAATGACAAAGTTATTAAAAACAACACAAGCTCTAAAAACATCTTAGTTTACCGCCCAAATAATATATAGATAGTTAATAGGTTATTACACAAACAAATGCCGACATTCTAGTTTTTGGCCTTGTCTACTGAAGGCGGGTGTTTGGGTTGACTGTCCAATGGAGCGGACAGGAGAGGAGCGGAGTGTAGGTGTGCCAATATTAACCAATGGAATTGCATATTGCAAAACCTCCGCTCCGCTGTGGCAGACAGGGATTTGCGAACTAGTTTAAAAATTCATATAAAACCGGGTATAAAGCGAGCAATGCAGCGAAGCGGGGAAGCAGAAAATGACTGGCCTAGTTCCGCAAGGTCCGCAACTCTGCTCCTTACTACCTCGCTCGAGATCAATAGACAGACTCAGTCCGCAACTCCGCTCCGCATTACTCCTTATCTCCGCTCCGCTGCCTCGCTCTGCGACATAGGACAGGCAGCCTTAGTAGTGTATTCTGGGTTTTTGTAACTATGTCGTTGCGATGTCAATTCTATCTTATTTCTTCGTAGCAATTAGGTTCTGTTCTCGTATTTGACTGTCCTGGGTTCGCCCAACGTACATTTAAACTTATATCAATACTTAAAATTAATTTAAAACAATAACTAAAAACAATGAATTTAATACTTATATAAAGTAGCTATTGTGATACAAAAACAGTTGCGTAGAAAAAAAAATATATTTTACAAGTAAAATATTAAAGCGCTCTTCCTCTTTCCTAATTTTTTTTTTAGTTTTGTTTCCACTATCATTAAATTGCAAATCTATTTAGTCCGTCAGTTAGAGTATTGAAAAATAATGGCCACGTATTTTTTGTTTTTGTAAATCAATGAATATTGACAAAGATATAACGCATCAAAACTCGGGAGGGGGGCTCGTGACGTCAGAACGCACTAAAAATCATACCACGGCGTGACGTATTGACAATTTTAAAAGCGTCTTACCTACGTCTATTTTGGTTTACTTAACAAAAGAAAAAAACGTGTCAAATGTTTTTTGATAATCTAGTGGTTTAATTCGATCAGTGGACAAACCTACGAGTAGTTTGTTTTATTAACATTTACCACCTTACATGTACATTATGATTTGCAATTAACCATTTGAGCTTTGAATTTGCGTGAGAATCATTGAAAACGAATGTTGTTATAACCACATGGGACAGTGCGGACTCTTATCTTCCTTTTAAAAATCTTTGGGTCGGTTCCTAATTGAGAATTACGGGTTAAGAATATGTTAAACCTTCCTTGAATGTCAAAGTTAAGCCAGTCATAGTAGGTACCTATAAAAAAAAGTACCGTAAGAAAAAAAACTACTTGAAATTCTTAATTCAGGAACCGGGGGATAATCTTTCTAGCCTTGTGTCGACGAATGCATTATTAATTTGTTACTAACATCGTATTCATACATTTAAAAAAATGCTCTCCTTAACTTGTGAATGTGGGTTGGCTTTGAAATATGAAACAAGCATGCTGCATCGTAGCCCCATCATTGCTTACCATCAGACCATATCAGGTCCGCAAGCCTTTCCAATATATAAAAATACAGTTAGCTTGAATCTAAACCAAATAATTCATTTGTTTCAGACCACAGAGCCTACATTACAGGTATGTTTTCTTTCTACCCTCATTTTGATGGTTTTCTTATTTTATTTATTGCCATACCTTTTTGGCCAGGAGCTTTTCTCATGAAATATTGTCATGGACTGTAGATGAATGGGGAACGTGCATGGCGTAGACTGTAGCAAATTCGAAATTTTTTGCTTTATAAATAATTCATATTGACGCTTCTGTGCTGCCACCTATAGTTTCTACATGCTCCCAGTAGAGGAAATGGGAGTGGTCTTCTTTCCATACATACACTCTCGCCTGTCTCTCTGGCTTATGACTTTAAAGCAATGATTTTCTACAGTAAAATAAACATTAAAAAAAAACAACTTCTATGCGTATAAGCACTAGAACCCTCAACAAATGCTAAAAATTGTCTAAAGACCGCTGTCAACAGATCCCTATGGTACAAAATTGACAACTATTAGGGTGAGGCAAAACGAAAGTAATTTTGTAAGTTTTGAGTTGCGTAAAATGG
Source organism: Lacanobia oleracea (assembly GCA_950371165.1). Lineage (NCBI taxonomy): Eukaryota > Metazoa > Arthropoda > Insecta > Lepidoptera > Noctuidae > Lacanobia > Lacanobia oleracea. Next base: position 7,512,053 of record OX493411.1, read on the forward strand.
CGTCACCGGATGGCACAAACAGGACTTTAGTATGAAACCGAATGCAGCTTAAATTCCGCCGACTCATGTTACTCAACTCACAAAATTACGTTCGTTTGGTCTCACCCTTAATGAAAAAAGAAAAACACAGACGCACTGTATTTATCCTTCTTATTTAGTTTATGTTATATCTTTTAAATCGGTCCAAACTGGAGGAGGAAACAGGCGAGAGCTAAACCTCGAATTATGACTTTTTACTCAAAAGTCTCTCGGCCCGTATTTCCTCGGTACAGGGCGTGAACAGAGCCATCTAGTGTTGCATATTTGGAACTTCTTATCTTACAGATACTTATGCTGATACCTCTATGCTGTCACCTTTTTTTTAGTTCCTGCACGCTCCCTATACCTCTTACCGTCCTAAAACTACAGCCGAAATAATAAGTAGCGTTCGTCAACACTGTGAACGAACGAAACTTTTTTTTCCCGATCGTCAACAGTGTTGACGAAAGGGTGTTACCGAGCGGGAATAACCCCCTAAAAGGCTTTAGTGGGGTTCTCTTCAAAGTACAATGCATGCATGCCTTTTAATCGCAAAAGAAAGTTTAGAACCCCGTTTCACCAGCTCAAGACAGAAGTTTCGATACCTCAATCTATTGCACTTCAATTTCAAGGAATTCAGCGTCCCAAATAAGTTGGGGCCTCCACTTTAACCAGATGTATCTGAATACCAGAATCTTCTATAGACTGCTTAACTGTCTTGCACAAACTAGAAACCACTTCAATAAATTCTTTGACTGGATTTTTTTTACTACATTTTTAAAAAGCTAGAAAGCAGACAAGACGCCTGTTAAAAAATATTGCTCGAAAATCTCCAAAAATCCTTATCAGTGTTTTAAAATCTGTAGTAAACAAAGACAGCACTAATGGTGTGTGACATCACTCAAGTCCCGCCATTATTGAATTGAAGCCATCCAATACAAACGACATTTTGCGTGACAAGGATAGAATAATATCTCAAGATTGTATAGCTTCTCTCTTTTTCCACCGTCTTTATTTATTTGATCACCATTCGTACTGTTTTAATAATAAGTATTTTTCAAAGTAGTCAAATACGAACATTGCTTCCGAGCTTAAATCAAATTTTTTTTCGAAGATATAAGAGTTTTAGTGCTTTGTTCAGAATCAATAGGAAACGCACCTGTGATACCCTGGTACGACGTGGAAGACTAGCTGACCCGCGCAACTTCGTCTGTGTTAAATTTTTCATTAATGCTCCGCTCCTATTGATCGTAGCGTGATGTTATTTAACCTTAGCCTTCCTCGTTAACTGGGCTACGCAACAATAAAAGACCTTTGCCCTTCAGGTATGGAACCCTAAAAACACCAGTCGTATAGCACACAATCTTATTTGCCAACATTTCTCTAAATATGTTACCAGAATACGGCTGGCCTATGAAAATAGACCGCCCAGCTAAATATATGTTTGTAATAATATTAGTTTGTGGCCATGACAGTTTACGGCGTTCTGCCTCGTTGCCCGGCCAAGAGTAAGGTCTTCTTCTTGTGATCTTTTTGAATAGAAACAATATACTATCCTATGAGTGAGTGCCTGACAGACAACGCACAGCCGAAACTACTCTGGTCGTAGAAAGCTGGCATATAGGTTCCTTGGGGAGTGTAGGGGAGTATTAAGAGAGGATTTCCCGAAATTCCTACGGGAACGCGAAAAAAGCTGCACACAAAGCACAACCAAAGTGACAATAAAAACAAAAAATAACAGTGTCTGCCTCACTGCTGCAGCTGTGTCAATAAGTTCATTTCAGCAATGCTGTCAGACCGATGCTGACTGACGCTGGTCTTCATATGAACTTGAGCTACGAAACCAGTAGAGACGTCAAGCTGAAAGCGTGTAAATCTAGAACAATATTCATCACTACCCAGTCTTCTTCTTGTTAATGTGTCGATGGTTTAATGGATTATATTGTTTGGGCACAGTAGGTGGCCACGTTTTTGCGGAATTTGTTCGACAGAATCACCGCAGCCCTGGAACAAAAGGGCATTTTTTTTTTATTTGAGACTAGCTGTCCCCCGCAGCTCCGCTCCCGTCAACTGGCAACTTTCTTAATTTTTTCTTTCATAAGAACCTTCTCCTGACAATAGCAAAAACAACAAAAAAAGAATAGGCTAGTGCCCTGTCCACCATCAATACATTGCAAATCTATTAAGTCCGTCAGTTAGAGTATTGAAAAAATAATGGATACTTCGTTTTTTGTTTTTGTAAATTAATGAATATTGACAAAGATAAAACGCATCAAATTTGAGAGGGGGGCTCGTGACGTCAGAACGCACTCAAAATTATACCACGGCGTGACGTATTGAGAATTTTAAAAGCGTTGTATCTTCGTCAATTTTGGTTTAAGCCTCGTATCCACTAGGCAACATTTGACGCGCGACATGATGCGCAACAGATTGCTCATCATGTTGAACGGCAGCGAGGAACTTTTGTTCAGTAATATTGTTAATGTTGCGCACCTGCTGGCAACGTCGCGCGTTGTTGTGCAACCTAGCTGATCATGTTGAGCGTCTCGTGTTTCGCGTCAAATGTTGCCTAGTGGATACGAGGCTTTACGTAGCAATAGAAAAAATACGTGTCGGATATTTCTTGTAAATCTACGGACTATATTTAGAATTTTTCAGTGGGCAAGTCTATTATTGAAATCGGTCCAGCCGTTCATGCGTGATGCCGTGACCAAGGGAACACGGTGTCTAAAAAGAAAAAATAAACAAAAACAATGACTTATACTTATTGTGTTTCCTGATAGCTACAACCTGGGACTCTTTAAGTCAAGAGTGAATAGGTTACTTCTAGGCAAGCGTGCTCCATCTTCGACCGCATCATCGAGATGGTGGTCAAGCGCGTGCCTATCAATAGTAAAAAAAAAAAAGAAAAACTTTGTAATGTTTTGTTTTTGCAAATCTGTTGTATTTTAAAAAAAAAAGTTTTTTTTTTTATAAATATAGATGGGTTTGCTCTTGACTCCAGTCTAGATCAGAGGTGACAGAGACAAAGCCGACGATGGAGCACCCATCACATCAGCTGAACATCCAAAGCTGGACATAGGCCTCCCCCAAATGTCGCCACAACAACCGGTCCTGTGCGTCTCGCATCCATCGGCTACTCACGACCCTCGTTCGATCACTATCCAGCGAAATATTTTTGCTAAAACTAACAAAAAACAACAAACTCCGAACCAGCGAAAGCGTCCTTGACTTATAGTTATGTCGTATTATGTAAGAATACATAACCCAACTAAATTTAGTCTTGTCTGTGACTGATGAGTCATGCGTACAATTAAAGCAACATCGAGTACGTACAAACCAAATATGTATCTGCTATATAGATAATGGGACTTCGATTGTTGTCTATTCTCATCATCTGCCCAGCCTTTTCCCAACTATATTGGGGTCGGCTTCCAGTCAAACCGGATTCAACTGAATACCTGTGTTTTACGTGAAGCGGCTGCCGAACAGACCTCCACAACCCATTAACTGGGTAACACGGTACTTCTTGGCAAGACTGGAGTCAGATTTACTGGATCTGACAATCCATAACGACTGCCAAAGATCTGCAAATGACAGCCGGGACCAACGGCTTAACGTGCTTTCCGAGGCACGGAGGAAACTCGGTATACTAAGATGGTCACCCATCCATAGACCAACCTTTGCAAGCGTTGCTTAACCTTAAAGATCGACCCGTGCGGCTGTTATTATTTAGCCACGAGCTCCGTCATTGTTGTCTTTTCTGTCACTTTATAAAGAACAAATTATAAAGAACGTTGGGTGGGTTCCCAACCTTCATAATGTGTGACTGATTTTTAACCGACTTCCAAAAAAGGAGGAGTCCGTCCGTCTGTCTGTCAGCGGGCTGTATCTCAAGAACCGTAATAGGTAGACAGTTGAAATTTTCACAGATTGTGTATTTCTATTGCCGCTATAACAACAAATAATAAAATATAAGGTTTATGGTACGGAACCCTTCGTGTGCGAGTCCGACTCACACTTGGTCGGTTTTTTTTAATGTATATGTACACCGATTACTTCGAGGTTTCTGATCCGATCTGTGTGATTCTTTTTAGTTCGATGCAGTATACTTACTATTTGATCCTGTAAAAATTTGATTCAATTTGGTTCAGTAGTGTTTATTTTATGAGCATTTGGGCTTATTACAATTTCTGCGTTGACGAAGACGTCGTCCAAGTCTCCAGGGTAGAATGATTATTTCTGAAATATTCATTCTTTCGAACTACATGAACTTAGAGGGCTATATTGATGATTAAAATGGTTATAATTCTTTAGATAAATACGCGTTACGGTCGCGGAACGCATTTGGTCCACATACAGCTTCACACTGACCGGCAAATTGCAAAAAACATAAAAATATTTGAATTTCGCGGGCTACCCTGGAGCATCCACCTTAAAAGTGACAAATAAAAGGTTTCGGTGTTAAAAAACAAACAAACAAAACTAAAAACAGCGACTGCCAAAATTAAGGTTATTTTATTAATTGTAATGTTTTGTTTAAATGTCGGTTTAAATATTTTTTTGTAAAAAGTTTTTTTTTTTAGTCTGTGTATAAAGACTTGTGTGACCGCTATTTCGTACGCGCACATTCCGTTTTGTACCGTTCCCGTAGGAATTTCGGGAAAACCCGTGCCCCTGTTAAGAAAGGATTCTCTTAGTGCTTCCCTAACGAGTGTAGGGGGAAGATACATGCCAATTTCAGCTCTCTACGACCAGTAGCTTCGGCTGTACGCTGTCAGTCAGTCAGTCAGTCAGTCAGAAACTTTAGAATCTATATCTATATAAAAAAATAAATAAAAAAAGCCTTTTATTTCTTGTTTCACAGTAAGATCTATATCTACATATATATAAAGCTGAAGAGTTTGTTTGTTTGCTTGAACGCGCTTATTTCAGGAACTACTGGTCCGATTTGAAAAATTATTTCAGTGTTAGATAGCCCATTTATCTAGCCCATATCACGAACTCCACGAACTCATCCCACCGACCCCCTTCTACCATCGGACATCCAGACGCACTGCATCTTACCATCCCTACCTTGTAACTATTCCACCAATTCGCACTAAGCGTTTCCAAACGTATTTTATAATGCGCACAGCAAAGGAGTGGAACTCTCTGCCTGCGTCTGTGTTTCCAAAAGCTTACAACCCTAATCTCTTCAAAGTTCGAGTGAACAGGCTCCATCTGGGTAGGCTCGCTCCATCGTAGACTTTGTCTCTGTCATCTCTGACATAGACTAGAGTCAAGAGCAAACCCATAACAAATAAAAAAAAAATATCATCACGCTAAGACCAATAGGAGCGGAGCAGTGATGAAAATTGTGACGCAGACGAAGTTGCGTGGGTCAACTAGTTTTATATAATATTAGGATTTAATGAACCAATTTAGGTCTATCAACTTGGGTGGCCGCCTCTCACAATATTTTTAGGGTTTCGTACCAAAATGGTAAAAAGGAACCCTTGTGAAAATTCTCTGACGAATATAAGCATCGCCGATGAATATTTAAAAATATTTCACGTTTTGTATGGACGTCATGCCGTCGGACTCATGCACGAAGGAGGGTTCCGTATCACCCTCCTTCGTGCATGAGTCCGACTCGCTCTTGACCGTTTTTTTAACTATTGATAGGCACACATTTGACCACTATCTCACCTGATTCTGATAATGATGATGTTGCTTTGCTTCCGCTCATTAATTTTCACCTACAAGATAATAATGCTAAATTATTTATCTGTCACGGAAATTACGTAATCAAATATGTTATGAATGTCCTACAAACACAATAATGACACGACTGTGTGACATAACTACGTCGGAGCGTCGTCGATGAGAATATTTGTGGAAAAAACTAAACTGTGCTCACTCTCACGGGTTGAATTGGTTTCGTGATGATTGTATTGGTTTTGAAATAGACGTGATTTTAAAGTAAAATTCTTTAAGGTGAATGCTCCAGGGTAGCCCGCGAAATTCAAATATTTTTATGTTTTTTGCAATTTGCCGGTCAGTGTGAAGCTGTATGTGGACCAAATGCGATCCGCGACCGTAACGCGTATTTATCTAAAGAATTATAACCATTTTAATCATCAATAAGTATAGCCCTTTAAGTTCATGTAGTTCGAAAGAATGATTATTTCTGAAATATTCATTCTTTCGAACTACGTGAACTACGCACGAACGCGGGCTACCCTGGAGCATCCACCTTAATTGAATGAAGTGGCATTGTAGACCTTTTTCGCCCTTGAGGCGGTTTAGAAACTCTGACACTAGGGTAGGGTGTATAGAGTCGTTTAGACCTTACTGGCCACACGATAAGAAGATGAAGATGTGTTAATTTTGTATTCATGGGACATCATCAAATGACTCCTTCCGCTCTGGGCAGAGTAGAAGGGGAGTGTCAGACTCTTACTGACTAAAACCCATCCGTGTTTCTCCTAACGCCCTTTGAGCTCCAGGGCCTCGTAGACTCTTTCGAAAAAAATTCCTCAACCCATGGCAGGCTAAGTTTTCATACTAATTAAACAATACAGACAGGCAATATAGCCTTCCTCGGTAAATGGACTATCCAACACTGGTAAATTTTTCAATAGGGAACATGCAATATTTCCATTTTTGCTTTAATTTTAAAGAACAGACTAAAATAGACCACCACATAAATAAGAAATAAAAACGCTTTAATTTATTGCCAAAATTGCGTTTTGAAACCGACAGTTTAAAGGTTCGCGCGAAAACGGACGATGACGTCACTCGTGTCTATCACTGGTCAAGAACTGTCCTAACTCAAAGACATGAGGTTGCTTTTCCGTTGGCATAACAGCAGATACGTCACTAAACGCTGATTGTTGTTTTTAGATACGTTCCGTTTCACGTTACTTTAATTCATTATTTTTGTTAAAAATCGATATTAACCAAAATAAAAACGTTGCAATGGCCTTTATTTCATACTTTTTTATAATTTTACTGACAAAATTCTCATAAATTCTGTATATTTGCATCTTCCCTATTCGAACTTGCAGTTCCTGAGATTAACGCGTTTAACCAAATAAACGGATCAAACAAACTCTTAAGATTTATAACATTAGTGTAGACTAGCTTTTGCCCGCGACTTCGTACGCCATACTCGTTTTTTTCCCGTTCCCGTAGGAATTTTGGGAAATACCATGCTACACACCTACACTCCCCAAGGAACCTACATGCCAAATTTCAGCTTTCTACGAGTAGTTTCGGCTGTGTGTTGTCTGTCAGTCACTCAGTAACGGAAGACATATAATTATTAGGATTTCCCTATCCCATCCCAAAAAAAACTGAATGAAGACATGACATCAAAATTTCAAACAAGACAACGTAGACGAAATTGAAAAAATATAGTATGCAGGATGTTTATTTTACGTCAAAATCGTTAATATTACATCATTTACGTTTCGCAGTTCACAACGGACCAATGTTGGCTTAAAGCCAGTGGTAAAGGAACATCTGAAACGAACGCGCTTCTGAAGCTTTATTTTGTATGTGTTTGAGATTGTACTGAGTTGCGGCATTTGCATCGAAGTGTACAGTCGGTGATGGCAATTAACTGACACCCTTAAAAATAGGGAATATGCATGAAAAAAATATTTATCATCTATACAGTTTATCTAAAAATATACAAAAATATAATACTAACAGTGAAAACAGGATCAAAATTACTCGAAAAACGAAGGAGATATAATTATTTTAAATAAATATATCTGTCCCTGTCGCGAAAACGCTGTTTTCTACGGCAGTTGTATATGCGTCATAGACAATGACGTCAAAGTTTTCATCGGACTTCTCTTTCTAATTGTAATCTTTGAAGTTTCATAACTTCAACGCTGATTAAGGTATTTAAAAAATAATTTCACGATTGTTATTTCATTTTGCAAATAAAAAAATCGCACGCATATTCCCTATTTGAACCTTCTGCTTGTTAGCAGTAAGCTTATCGAACTAGAACAACTTCAAAGTCTATGATTAATAAAATAGTTATTCGAACTTGATCTTTAACACGCAGTGTTAAGGTATGATCTTGAATATTGTTTTAACTTATAATATAATTGATAATTTCAATGACATTAACTATCTTCGTGTGGTCTAGTAGTACTAACTATCTTAGTATGGTAGCTGTAGTGAGCTGACAAGAATGTGTTTGTGAGTTCGAAACCAACGTAATTTCTGTTACGCGTTTTAGAGGGTGCAAAATCGAGTAATTTTTTATGAGAGTCAGTTAATTGCTATCACCGACTGTACGTTTTTTTCTATTTTGACTGGATTTTTAGTTGCTCCGCTTGTTTTTCTTGTGGCGGCATTGATGCCGCTACAGTACCAAGGACACCTACACCTAGTATCAGCTTGGTTGCGCAACAAATTTGTTGCCGGCAACCGACACACCCTCCGTTTGTTCTGGTGTTTCTCGCTTGGTAGCTCAAAACACCACGGTAGCATTACTGGTTACGCCGCCATGGTATCTCGGTGAAATAGGGCCCTTACTAACTAAAAACTTGTCTTAATTGTATCATTACATCCAGGAGTTACTAATACGCAAATAGATTGCCTAAAAACATATTGTTTTCGCCCACTAACTCAAGTGTCAGAGACATGTGACGGCAACCTTGAATCTTGCTGGTATACAAATTTGTTCCACGTGAATTCGCACGAACCATGTGTAGACTAGATCATTTGTACTGTTTTGTGGCTTCGGTCATTAGTCTTTTGTTATTTTAGGGTTCCGTACCCGTAGCGGCAACAGAAACACTCTGTGAAAATTACAACTGTGTACTTGTTACGGTTCTTGAGATACAGCCCGCTGATAGACAGACGGACGGACGGATGGACAGCGGATGCTTAGTAATATGGTTTCATTGGTAACCCTTCCGGTACGGTACCCTAAAAAGAGCCATAATTCCTACGGTAACATTCCACAGCCGTGTTACCAGCCCAACTCCTTAGAATGCGTACTATTTCCTTAGCATCGATTATATTAACGATCGCGCGTCATGATAAGCGCTGATAAGCCTCACACTTCCGGCATATTGTATTAGTATGGTACTACATTTGTAACTGTTTTCTGCATTTTTTGCATTGTTTTTAGTAGAAGACTAGCTGTTGCTCTCTTCTTTCTCTTCGCAAAGAGATGGGGGAATGTATTGGAAACTTGTAAGGGTCTAGTTTTTGTTTTTAGTAGAAGACTAGCTGTTGCTCTCTTCTTTCTCTTCGCAAAAATATGGGGGAATGTATTGGAAACTTGTAAGGGTCTAGTTTTTGTTTTAAGTAGAAGACTAGCTGTTGCTCTCTTCTTTCTCTTCGCAAAGAGATGGGGGAATGTATTGGAAACTTGTAAGGGACTAGTTTTTGTTTTTAGTAGAAGACTAGCTGTTGCTCTCTTCTTTCTCTTCGCAAAGAGATGGGGGAATGTATTGGAAACTTGTAAGGGACTAGTTTTTGTTTTTAGTAGAAGACTAGCTGTTGCTCTCTTCTTTCTCTTCGCAAAGAGATGGGGGAATGTATTGGAAACTTGTAAGGGACTAGTTTTTGCCCGCGACTATGTATGGGAAATCCTCTCTTAGTGCTTCACATGCCAAAGAGTATAGAACTATTGTGGCATAGCCCACTCGTGTTCAATCAAATTTACGTTCGGGCTTAGTTGCGGGCGTATTCTACTCCGTATCACCTAACCACTAAAAATTAGTGACAACACGATTTAACCGTTACTGTCAAATCGTGTTTTAGTTCGGGTTCGGGACAAACCGTAAGTCTGTTGGTAATACGCCCGAAACTATGGACTTCGGGCTTAGAGAGTAGCCCCACGGCCGCGGCGACTCTCTCGAACAAATTCCGCAAAATACAACCACCGGAACCTTCCAGGATTTAATCTGGGCCAATGTTTTGTTTTTTGTATGGGAAATCAACTAATGACTCCTTCCACAACTCAGTAACTGAGTAAGACGGTACTTCTTGGCGAGGCTGGTGTCAGATTTTCTGGCTTCTGTCACTGACAAAGATCTACAAATGACAGCCAGGACCAACTGCCTAACGTGCTTTCCAAGGAGTCTCGGTTTTGTAAAGATGATCATGCATACACAGACCGTCCTCGGCAAGGTTTGCTTAACCTTGAACGTTATCCCGTGCGGTTGTTCTTATTTAGCGACGAACTTCACAACTTGAGTCGGTGTAATTAAAATAATCTTAATAATGCACTATGCGTATTAACATGCTTGCTACCTAATTTAGCATGCTCCGCTCCGTCGCACTCTAGTTATTAAAAACGAACGTTATTTTTTAATTCTTATTTATTTAATTAAGAGTTCATTTGAGATTGAACGTGGTTTAACACGCGACTGAGATGCCGATGTATCCGCCATTCTTGTAACTATCTATGTTCTTTTTCTTATCGTCTGGACAGTAAGGTCAAACGACCCCACACACCCTAGTGTCAGAGTTTCTAAACCGCCTTCAAATGGATCTGACATGGTTTGACGACCGGCTTTTAATAAAATGTTATCAAATCTCTGATCAATACGTCAATTTGCGGATGACATTGTCTTCATGTCAGAATCTGTGTACGATCTGGAAGTGATGCTGAACGATTATTCAAGGGTCTCTGGAGGAATCTGGAAACAAACAATGTCATGTACAATGGTCATGTCACCCCGAGACCTGTAATCGTAATTGGCGCTACCCTCGAGGTAGCACAACTTTGAGAAGGAGGCGACCAGAAGAATACGCGTGGGCTGGGCGGCATTCGGGAAACTGCGTGATATCTTTGAATCGTCGATCCCATAATCCCTTAAGACCAGGGTCTATAACCAGTGCGTCCTCCCGCGACTTACAGAGCCGTAACGTGTACACCATAGGCCTGATCCACAAATTACAAGTTGTTTAGATGGAGTGCAATGGAGAGAGCAATGCTCGGGGTTCTGGTGCATAGAATTCACAACGAACTCATTTGCCAGAGAACTAAAGTCACCGACATTACGCGTAGAATCAGCATGCCAAAGTGGAAGTGGGCCGGCCATGTCTGTAGACGGACAGACAGTCGAATGTTAAAGTGGGGACCGCGTAGGTATAGGCAAACGTAGCGTAGGACGCCCTGAAACACGATGGATCAACGATTTGAAGAAGGCCGGACCGGTCAAGACTTGCTCTTTGGAGGAGGCTTAGGTTCAGCAGCGGACGGCAATTGCCTGATATGATAATGACGATTCTTCTGGTTGGTTGGCTTAGTCTTCTCCGAGATTTAAAGATTTTTTTTCGGTCTCGTATAATTACTGATATTAGTATCAGAAAATTGCGAATAAAACCATACCAAGAAATAAAACGAATAATGAAACATCGTCGACCATTAAAATAATATAAGTAAGTATTTCTTATAGCAATAAATTGCTAGTACATAACTTACTGATAAGAAAGTCCTTGGCTGATATGAAATGGTGATAAGTGCGAGTCATCGATCAGAGGCGTTACAAAACTTTAGACTGTGGCTTTCATAAAAAAAAAGATAGATGAAGAAGAAAAAATATAGTGAAAGAAAGGAAAAGATTAAAAGATATATCGATCTACTGTTTAAATAAACAGTAATTAGTTGCTTATAATTGCAGTTGCAAGGGGCGATCTACAGAGTTAAGCAACGCTTGCCAAATTCGGTCTGTGGATGATGTGGATCATAGTGACCGTCTTAACATACCGAGTCTCCTCCGTGCCTCGGAAAGCACGTTAAGCCGTTGGTCCCGGCTGTCATTTGTAGATCTTTAGCAGTCGTTACGGTCATCACAAGACAGAAAATCTGACACCAGTCTTGCCAAGGAGTACCGTGTTACTCAGTTAAAAGGTTGTGGAGGTCTGGTGTGCAGCCGCTCCACGTGAAATATTCAGCTGAATCCGGTTTGACAGGAAGCCGACCACAATATAGTTGGACTCAGGCTAGACAGATAAAACACGAAAATTTTTATTATTTGTCTTCTTTGAATATACGACAACGGTACTCTTGGCCCAGTGGTAATGGCTGCGACTTACGATTTGTAGGTCGTAGGTTCGAAACCAGGCAGGCGCTTTTACTTTGCGTAAATTATTTCATAACCACTGCTCTCAAAACGGTGAAGGAAAACATCGTGAGGAAACCGGACATGTCCTAGAACCAAAAATTCGAAGACATGTGATATCTACCAACCCGCACTGGATTACGGCCCACTCCCGCTCACCGAGAGGAGGCCTGTGTCCCAGCAGTGGGAACATTATAGGCTGATTATATGAATATACGACGGGGTGTCGCCATATTCGATTTTTTTACTTTCAAGGTGGAAATACGAGGAGAGTGTGGGGAGAGAGATGCTAAGCCACGCCTTTCGAACTGTCGGAAATTATTCACCTAAACTCTTTAATAACTCAAATTCGTATTGTCAACGTTAACCGAGTTAGTAGTGCGTTGATGTACTTAGATAAGTATGTCAGAACACTTCCTACTCCGTTATCGAGCTGACAGGTCAAAATCACTGTACTGTTAGTAATATTATCTTAGCGAGCTTTTTGGTTTACTTGTACGTTTGTGAGTTGATTATCTTGGGAATTAATGCGGTTTTATAGAAATACTAGCTTATTTGCCCGCGACTTCGTACGCGCATATCCCGTTTTTTCGGGTTGTTCCCATTCGTCCACACCCCGTCGTCCACAATGCGGACGACTGAAATAAGATGATCTGTGATGAAAAATACTGTTCAATGTATACACTACTTAGTACATATTATGTTGTTATTATGTACTTTAAAAATGTTTATATAATACCAAAAAAATATTAGTTAAAATATTGCCTTTTAATTATTGTAAATTATGTTGATCTGTGATAAAAACTAGAATTGTTGTTAATTATTTTAACATTTGATGATTTTAAATAAAAAAAAACTTAATAGTTATGTTGTTTTTAAATTAATTACCGTTTAATTAACCGTTTTATCATTTATTTAATTTAAAATTTCTTTACACTGACTCTAAAAACTAGACATGAAACGAGGTGCGGACTGGGAATGGTGCGTTCTGTTTGTCTACACTGTGAACGAACAGAACGCATCTTTCCTAGTTGTCCGCAGTGTGGACGAACGGGAACAACCCGTTTTTTCCCGTTCCCGTAGGAATTTAAGAAAATCCTCTCTTAGTGCTCCCCTACATTCCCCAAGGAACCTATATGCCATATTTCCGCTTTCTACGACCGGTAGTTACGCTTGCGTGTCTTGTCCTCTAGAATAATTTTGTTCAATCTTCAACCCTAAATCTAGTCAAGTTTTAAGAAATTGACGCATTTCTAATCATGAAATACGGAGGAGTCTCGATATGTTCAGATGGACACCAATCTACAGATTGACCTCGGCAAGCGTTGCTTAACCTTGATGACCGAACGTGCGGTTGTTATTATTTTGCTCAAGCTCCTCCTTGGTCTAGAAGTCACTATTTTTCCAAACTTTGCCTAAAACAAAGACTTAAAACTGGGCTCTCAATAGACCTTTCTTCAATGTCACCAGGATGTAATATTAAAAATAAAACTAAATCATAACTAATATTACTCAACGATTTAAAGTCAATGACCTATTGCGATATTTGGCGGCAAAAAGTGGCCGCCATCTTTTTTATTTGTCAAGACCATTTCAGTTTATCTGGCTGGGGCTTAGAAAATGCGATAAGAAACGAGCTACTAAGGTTTATTTTTGTAACGTGAATCATCATTGGTAGGTTTGTTACACCCACTGATGGCTATAGGCTTTTTTAGGGTTCCGTACCTCAAGAGGGTAACCAACGGAACCCTCCGCTCCGCTGTCCGTCCGTCCGTCTGTCCATCCGTCCGTCTTTCTGTCTGTCAGCGGGCTATATCTCGAGAACCGTAATAGGTAGAAAGTTGAAATTTACACAGAATGTGTATTTCTGTTGCCGCTTTAACAAAAAATAATAAAAATACGATGGTACGAAACCCTTCATGCTCGAGTCCGACTCCCACTTGGCCGGTTTTTAGTGTACTTTCGTAAGCTGTTTTTGTTTATTCTTGTGAGTATCTAATGCGTTTTTATTTCTTTTTTACCATTCTCCTTTTTAGGGTTCCGTACCTCGAAAGGAAAAAACAGAAACCTCATTGGGTCACTTTGTTGTCCGTCCGTTTGTCTGTTAAGACCGTTTATCTCGGGAACGCGTGGACGTATCGAGTCGAAATTAAAACCATATACTCAAGTCTACGGTCCCTTGAAGCTGTGAAAATCATAGTTATAAGTTAGGCATCGTCCACACCAAACGTATTGTCCGCCGCCGACTGTGAATTAATTCGACTATACGTAATATCGTATATTCGGTTCGGTGTGAACGAAAAGTATAATATATATGGGAAAACAATAAACTGCGTAACGCGTGCTCATAGTCAGCGGCCGACAATACGTTTGGTGTGGACGATGCCTTAACGCTAAAAAAAGATACGGCCGTTTATGCCGCAAGAAACGAATACTTCGACACTCCCAAGGGAATTAAAATTCATAGTATTTCCCGTTGACCTAGAACTATGAAATTGGGCAAGTAACACCGTCTTATACTACAGGTATAGGGAAAAGTTTAAAAACTATACATTTGTAATTAAATCATTAAAAAAATATAGTCTTTATTTAAAGTAATAAAATACGTACAAATTTGTACGGAACCCTCGGTGGGCGAGTCCGACTCGCACATGGCCAGTTTTTTTGGAGATCTAAATAATTTTTAAGTTTGCTCATCTATGTATTGTAATAGGACTTTATCTACAAAGCAACAAGGGAAATACTCGTAGTGTAAAACAATTGTATCAATTTACTAAGGGTGCGTCAGTAAAAATCACCAAAAGTGTGCACAAGCTCGATCTTTCTTAATAATCCTTTATGGTGAATGCTCCAGGGTAGCCCGCGAAATTCAAATATTTTTATGTTTTTTGCAATTTGCCGGTCAGTGTGAAGCTGTATGTGGACCAAATGCGATCCGCGACCGTAACGCGTATTTATCTAAAGAATGAATATTTCAGAAATAATCATTCTTTCGAACTACATGAACTTAGAGGGCTATATTGATGATTAAAATGGTTATAATTCTTTAGATAAATACGCGTTACGGTCGCGGTAGCTTCACACTGACCGGCAAATTGCAAAAAACATAAAAATATTTGAATTTCGCGGGCTACCCTGGAGGATCCACCTTAAATGGGATAGAACTTTTGTGTCATAGTCCTCTCTCCGCCATTTTCTTTTCACCGTTGCGATCTAACATGCAAATTGGGTAGGTTCAACGAACAAAAAATGTTAGTAACATGGTGCCCTAAAATGTAACGTTGCCAATATATTTCGAGGTAAAGCATAGAAAAATGTTCGAACCCCTTTGAACCCTCTTCAAACCGGCTTTCCATCCTTATTTGGCAACTTTGCACTTGAATCTTCTGAAGGACAATTACGAATGAGGTCAACGTCCGAATTGAGAATGTCCTCCAGAAATCAGGTGCGTTGCTCGCTGTCGCGTGTGAGAAATATTCATGAACTTAAATTTGCCGTCAGAATTGAAGGTGTATTTTAGTTTCTTTATTTATATATATAGTATATTTATTATTGTTAGGGTCGCGTTCGACAAAAATCTCACTTGATGGTAAGCGATGATTTGGTCGAAGATGGAGCACGCTTGCCTAGAAGTAACCTATTCACTCTTGACTTAAAGTCTCCCAGGTATGTTGGCTACTAGCTGACCCGTGCCCACTTCGATAAGCGGTATTTTTCAGGTTAATTTATAGCCACACTCACAAATAACGTAGCCTTCTATTGACAAAAGAATTTTCAAAATCGGTTCAGTAGATCCCCACGAGATCCCTACAAACTCACAAACTTTCCTAGCCTTTTCCCGACTATATTGGGTTCGGCTTCCAGTCAAGCCGGATTTAGCTGAATACCAGTATTAGCTGAATACCAGTATTTTACGAGGAGCGGCTGCCTAACAGACCTCCACAACCCATTAACTGAGTAACACGGTACTTCATGGCAAGACTGGAGTCAGATTTCTGACTATCCGTAACGACTGCCAAAGATCTACAAATGACAGCCGGGACCAACGGCTTAACGTGCTTTCCGAGGCACGAAGGAAACTCAGTACGTTCAGGTGGTCACCCATCCACAGACTATTATCTTAGCTTATTATCTAGCCACGAGCTCCTCAGTTATTTTCAAATTATGAGGCATTAATTCAAGACCCAAACTTTACCTCTTTATAATATTAAGTATCGATTAAAGCCTTCCTCTATAAACGGGCTAAAAATTTTTAGATTCAAACCAGCGAGTCTAAACAAGCTACTTTAGCAGAATCAGAAAGCAAATCACGCTTCCCGTCACTGTCAAATTTTCCCAATCAATCTTGAACCTAATGCGTTCGCGATTAAGATGAAAATGAGATTTGACTAATTGTTCCTTGATTAATACAATGATTCTATTATAATGTTCCTTCCTAAAGCGGCCTTTTTAACCTCCCTGTTAGTTCCCGAGATTAGCACGTTCAAACAAACTCTTCAGCTTTAAAAAGATTAATAGGTTACTTCTAGGCAGGCGTGCTACATCTTTGACCACATCATCGCTTACCAACAGGTGAGATAGTGGTCAAACGCGTGCCTACCAATATTAAATATATACATATATAGAAAACCAAAAATGATTCACGCAAGAGAAATCCAATCCGCCAAAAATATTAACCTTAAACGGAAATTCGAGTCCCTTTCATTTACGCAGTATTTCCAAGTAATCAAATTGTATGGGGTAGGTCTGTACTGGCTAGGGTCGCTACCCCTCCCCCTCTGCTAATAGTAGGTTATTATTAGCAACGGAACTCGCGTTATACGTATTGCAATATATGTTTAGGGTGCGTTTTTGTCCGATGCAATGCAGCGTCTAGATTTTGAAATATTATATTTGGTAGAATATTTTTGTGGCACGTGCTGTTTTTCCGACCCGACATCCTCGCGGGTGAATCCCCTGGCAGAAGCTAGTCTTTAAATGCCGGTTTAGTGCGAGTCGAACTCTCACACGAAGGGTTCCGTTCCATAAACCGAAAAAAAAAAACACGTTTCTTTTATTTATTTTCATTTAGCGTCAATAGAAATACTCTGTGAAAATTTCAACTGTCTACGTATTACGGTTCTTGAGATACAATCCGTTGTCAAACAGACGGAGGGACAGCGGAGGCTTAGTAATAAGGGTCCGTTGGTTACCCTTGGGGTACGGAACCCTGAAAGCAGTAAAGCATTCTTTTACTCAACCTTTTGGTAGAAAATCATTACTTGATCTTCATATCATCTCGTAGTAAGCGTTCAGAAACACAGTCGCAGGCAGAGAGTTCCACTCCTTTGCTGTGCGCATTATAAAAGACGTTTGGAAACGCTTAGTGCGAATTGGTTGAATAGCAACAAGGTAGGGATGGTAAGTTGCAGTGCGTCTGGATTTCCGATGGTAGAAGGGGGCCGATGGAATTACGTCGTGGAGTTCTTGGGCTCACTCACCGAAGAAGGCCGACAAGGCAACCTTGCGGCGAAATTCATTTCGGCAGGAATTCAGTTGGGATTGGCTTGCAGTCAAACTGGATGCAGCTGAGTACTAGTCTTTAACTCCACAACACAGTTCTTGGGTAACACGACAGGTATTTTTATGCTACTGTTTATTTGTTGACCCGCTCTGGGCGGAGCGGAAGGGAGTGTCAGACTCTTACTGACTAAAACCCATCCGTGTTCCTCCTGGTGCCCTTTGCGTTCCAGGGTCGCGGTGACTCTTAAAAACAAATTCCGCAACCCTGACAGGTATAAAATAGAATAACTATAATTGTCACCGGTATTACAGCTAGCAGTATTGGTCTTCGAGCTAAGCTCGCCTTTGTAAATTAACTTTATTATGTCTGTATTTAATATAAGTCTGTGTCATTAAGTCAAGAGTGAATAGGTTACTTCTAGGCAAGCGTGCTCCATCTTCGACCACATTATCGCTTACCATTAGGTGAGATGGTGGTCAAGTATCAATAGTGAAAAAAAACGAGGTTGTTTTTGGTGTATAATAAAGAATTAATTCAACTATAATACCGGAAACAAAAGGTTCAAGCGTCAGCATTATGCTTAGGTTCCTTAGTGGGTTGCCAATCGCTGGGTTTCAGCTTAAACCGTTGACTCCGGTTTATAAAAGAAAAAGAAAAACTACATTCTGCAACAACGGTTTAAATGATTGTTATCAACACTACTATATTAGTAATAAGAACTTTTACAGTTTGTGGACACGAACTGGCCACTTTTGGACAAGATACAAACGTCTACTGAACTACAATGGGCATCTTTTAAAATCAAAATTGGTTGTGTTTTGAATCATTTGAAAGGGAGGTGGTATATTGTTCCAGATTTTTGATGCTGCATATCTGAAACTGCCCTTATATCCTTTTGTTTTGTGTCTCTTTTTCATAAGCGTTTCTTTCATTTAGTTTTGTGTTTAAGCCGTGGGCGTTCTTACACCAAGACAATGTATTGTACAGGTATGAGGGACATTTACCTGCAATCCTGCGTGTAAAACAACAATTGTTGATTGCGTCGCGATTCCGTGTTAAGATGTCCCTTCTCAGTTATAATAGGGGAGATGTGCCATCTTCTTGGAACTTCATAGGTACTGGCCTTACCGGGCCCCGTCAATTCTCCTGACATTTCTTTGAGGCTCGCGTGGAACACAACGCGCCGTCGACACGGGTCTGGACCGTACCGAAAATCGCCTGTGATAATTTCCCTAAAACCTTAATTAATTAAAATAGAGTGCTACACCTGTTGGTCTACTAAATATCTAATTGAGGAAATGTCTTGCTAGAAGAGTATCGGATGTCAAAAGGTCGTGCCCCACTTTAATAATCGTAGGGCAGGTGGTATGCAGGGCAGGTCAAGGTGACTGTTGATTTGGAACTCGCATGGTTTAAAATCTGATGATCCGTGTTGCGGGATTTGTTTGAAAGAGATATCGCGGCCCTGGAACACAATAATCGGCATTTGTAGAAACACGGGTGAGTTTAGTCAGTAATTTTTACTGTTTCCAGAAATTTAACTGTAAAGGTTTATTTGTCGGTCTAAATTACATAAAAGTTTAGTGGTTGATAATCTGCCTAGCCTCAAGAATTTGTTCAAAATATTTACCGCGCCCCTGACACATTTGAAGGGACGCAAGTGGGTTTTATTCAAGTAGGAGTCTGACACTCCCTCCCGCTCCGCCCAAACAGGAAGGGGTAATTTGATGATTTCTCATCCAACATATGCAGGGTAGGTCAAAGTGACAGTAAATTTGAAACTCGCGTGGCTTAAAATCGCATGGTACATGGTCTACACAGATCGATCGATCGTTTTATTTCTAAACTTGTGCTCATAAATAAGGCTAAAGAATATGTCAGTGGCACTTCACATTGAAGTTCCTAAATGTTTATTGTGTTGTCCATCTTTGTTCGGGAAGGGCTTGTTTCTGCTCTTTGGACATACTCGTTCCTGCTAGGGTTGCGGGTTGCGGTTTGTTCGAAAGAGGTACCGCGAACCTTGGAATGCAAAGGGCATTTGGAAGGTTATTGATGATTTCCCATGCGAAAAATGAAGTTCTAGCCATATCCGCGGCGTCCCGCGAGTCCTATCCTTCGGGCACCGAGCATTTCGTCGCCAGGAGGAGCTCGTGGCTAGATAATAATAGCCGCACGGGTCGATCTTTAAGGTTAAGCAACGCTTGCCTTTGTTGGTCTGTGGATGGGTAACCATCATAGATATAAGAAACAAGTTTTTAATATTTCTGTGGTGACCATCTTAACATACCGAGTTTCCTCCATGCCTCGGAAAGCACGTTAAGCCGTTGGTCCCGGCTGTCATTTGTAGATCTTTGGCAGTCGTTACGGATAGTCATAAGCCAGTTAATCAGACTCCAGTCTTGCCATGAAGTACCGTGTTACCCATTTAAAGGGTTGTGGAGTTTTTGTATGGATAATTGTCAAATGTCTCCCGCTCAGAGCGGAGCGGGAGAAGGGATTGTCAGACTCTTACTGACGAAAACCCACTCGTGTTCCTCAAAATGCCCTTTGCCTTTCAGGGCCGCGGTGTTTCTTTAGAACAAATTCCGCAACAGTTGGTTAAGGCTAGGCAGATTATGAACCACTAACGTCAATCTAGTCTAGACCGACACGTAAACCACTAAAATTAAATTTCTGGAACCAGTAAAAATTAATACAGTTTTCTTAATGAACCGCTAACCGGCGCGGGCGCAGGTGTCGACTCCCACCTCGTGGCCTCCGACGAAACCCGACAAAAAGCGAAGTGCGCATCGCTTTTTATTTCGAACGTTGTCCTGTAAAAAAGATGGCGGAGTGCTGCTAATCGACTAACGTAGTTGGGGTTCTGTATCGTGCATGACGCATTTTATAACTTCAGCACTACATGTATAAATGGTGGAATTTCATTTTGTGAACAGGAACAAGTTGAATTCCTTTAAATGTGTTTTACTGTTTATTAATTCTATCTGACCAGGCAAGCGTTGTTTTGGCATAGAAAAAAAAAATAGCTTTCAACCTCTTCGGTGAAGCCGTTTCGAAGGAGTTCGATAACAAACACCGTGGCACGAGATTTTATATATTAGAAGATAAAAATAAGAAATTCTGTATCATTGTAACTTTGTCAATCAATAGAAAAGGTAAACCATATCCTGGGTTTATGACCTAGGACACTCTTTCGGCTTTGAGGCGGGAAAAGCCGATGGTAAAGCTAGTCGGCTATAGAACATCAATTGACTAGATATCATGGTCCTAAAGATACAACCCAGTTAATCATCCAATGACTCCTCCCGCTCTGAGGAAATGTCAGACTCATACTGACTAAAACGAATCCGTGTTACTCTTGAACAATAGGGAACATGCAATATTTCCATTTTTGCTTTAATTTTAAAGAACTCCATCTAGAATAGACCACCACATAAATAAAAAACGAAAACGCTTTAATTTATTGCCAAAATTGCGTTTTTAAACCGACAGTATAAAAGTTCGCGCGAAAACGAACGATGACGTCACTCGTGTCTATCACTGGTCAAGAACTGTCCCAACTCAAAGACACAGATACGTCACTAAACACTGATTGTTGTTTTTACATACGTTCCGTTTCACGTTACTTTAATTCATTATTATTGTTACAAATCGATATTAACCAAAATAAAAACTTCGTAATGGCCTTTATTTTATACTTTTTTAATCATTTAACTGACAACATTCTCATAAATTCTGTATTTGCATCTTCCCTATTCCGCAATTGGTAACAAGTCCCGTTTTCCAAGGAACCCAAAAAACGTTATTTTATTCATCACATTCGCTGTCTCTCTCTTTTGCTCTTGCTATTATATTGCCATTTCTTTCACACGAGATTATTCAGCGATGCTTCGATCCGTGAAGTTGATTATTTCAGCTTCTACACGCGATTGAACAACAACGTTTAGCATTTTAATTGGTTATGGTAATGCTGTTTTTCGGATATGCGTTCATGAAAAGTTGATTGGCGCTACATCTGTGGTAGGATTGGTTAACTCTGGAGCTGATGGAGAATAGGTTTTCTACTTATAGTAATATCTAGATATATTTGTCTTCATCATCATTTCATCAGAAATACGACCACAACTGGACATAGGCCTCCCCCAAGTGTCACCACGTCGACCGGTCCTGTGCGTCTCGCATCCATCGGCTACCCGCGACCTTCATCAGTTCATCGGTCCACCGGGAGGCCTTCCAACGCTTCATCTTCCTGTACGCAACCGCCGCTCCAGAACTTTTCGGTCCCTTCAACCATCTGTTTTTACCAGCAGTCCACCTTCCGAACGGAACCGAACAACGTGTCATAGGCGTTCACGATCTCCCCTGATGTCACCACGATTCCATTAGGTGCGCGCGACGTGTCCCATTGGTCGAAAATGTCACGAAAGCCGCGCGACATCGCCTATAAGCTGAGTCTTTCGGTACGCAGTTGTTGGCTCCAGAACCTTTCGGCTATCGGGACGAAAGTGCAGGTTGAGGATGATGTCTCAGTATGTCAAGACCGTCACCCATCCACAGACCAACCTCGGCAAGCGTTGAAGCTCAACAAATACGGCTGTTACTATTCTGTGAGATCCTCGTTTTATTCCCCAACTCTCTTTTTTATATAGGTTAATTTTTTTGAAGTGAAAACTTCTTTAGCGTCGTTGTGCACTGTTTTTGAGAGGGGTAAAAAATGTTAAACTCACGTCAGGACACGTGACCCTTATCGAAAATTCATAAGACGGAAGGAGAGAAGGACGTATTCAAGTTTTCACTTCTGCCGGCTCTCCCGGAGTGCAAACCGTTGTTTTTGAAGTGAAAACTTTTTTTTTATTGAGGAATGGGCTTGCTCTTGACCACAATCACGGCGGATGGAAAGCGATGGCTGAGGTTTATGATGGAGCGAGCTTGCCCAGAAGATGCTTGTTCACTCTTGCTTTGAAGGCAGACCGGTTATATAAAATAAATGTGGAGGAGAAGCGTTGGTTAGACTATTTAATGTTTACCTAGCTCTGTAATGTTCTGCTCGAATGGACAGACAGTCTATGAGCAGTGAGATTCAATGACTGACCGCTACAGATTCACTGACTAACGAGAATTTGCCAGTTTGCTGGCAACATTGCGTAGATTTTTGCGCAGCTATAACCGTTTGTTTGTGAGCAGTATTTTGTAAACAGTTAGCTTTGAAAGACGTCATGAGTTGTCTCAAGAAACGATTCCTCGTATATTTTTTTTAGGGTGGGATATTATCAAATGATTTCTCCTGTATGATTGGTGTCAGAGTTTCTGGCTGACAATCCGTAACGGTTACAAGGTTGGTCTGTGGATGGGTGACCATCTTAACATACCGAGTTTCCTCCGTGCCTCGGAGAGCACGTTAAGCTGTTGGTCCCGGCTGTCATTTGTAGAACTTTGCCAGTCGTTACGGATTGTCAGAAGCCAGTAAATCTGATTCCCGTCTTGCCAAGAAATATCGTGTTACCCATTTAATGGGTTTTGGAGGTCTGGTAGGCAGCCGCTCCACTTAAAATACTGTTATTCAGCTGAATCCGGTTAGACTGGAAGCCGACTCCAATAAAATTGGGAAAAGGCTAGGCAGATGATGAATCCGTAACGGATACAAATGAAAGCAGGGACGATCGGCTTAACGTGCTTTCCAAACCACGGGGGAACCTCGGTATGTTAAGATGGTCACCCATCCACTGACCGACCACGGAAAGCGTTGCTCAACCTTAAATATCGATCCGTGCGACTGCGGCTGATATTCTTTAGCCACGAGCTCCTCCAGACTATTTGAACCTAAACAGCTGTGCCAAGCAATAAATAACCATGATCGATGAAAAGCCAATAAAACAAGAAATTGCTTAATACTACTCCCGTTGACATTTCCAAGCGTATGCTAAAAACCGGTCTATTATATTTTCATTTGGCTTTTGCCATGCGATTTTGAACTCTATTGGTTTAGCTGTAGAGAGCGTTTGACTGTAGTTCTGCGGTTCAGTGTTGACATATTGGTTCGTTGGATGTGGTACAATATGAAAAGCGGAGCGACATGATATTTTGTTGCTAGATTTTTTAAGATTTTGGATTATATATATCCAAAATCAAAAGAAGATAAAAGCAGAATGCGTACAGATAGATGTGCAGTTCTGCACCAAATAAATAGTGATGAAGGAATCTTAGCATTCATATCCCACGTAGATCTAGAGTGCGTGCAAGAATTTAGTAACAATTCAAATTTTCTATATTCAGTAGAATCCGTTTAGTATGACGTTGCTTATAACGACCGACCGCTTTTAGCGACGATGGTATAGGCTGATGTCATTAAGAAAGAACGTAAAAAATTACTTTCTTAGTGTGACGTCTGAATCATCATCATATGCCTAGTCTTTTCCCAACTGTATTGGTGTCGGTTTCCAATCAACCGGTTTTTATTCAAATACCAGTATTTTACGCGGAGCGGCTGCCTACCAGACCTCCACAACCCATTAACTGGATATCGTGGTACTTCATGGCATGACTGGAGTCAGATTAACTGGCTTCTGACAATCCGTAACGACTGCCAAACATCTACAAATGACAGCCGGGACCAACGGCTTAACGTACTTTCCGAGACACGGAGGAAACTCGGTATGTTAAGATGGTCACCCATCCACAGACCAACCTTGGCAAGCGTTGCTTAACCTTGAAGATTGACCCGTGCGGCTATTATTATCTAGCCACGAGCTCCTCCTTTATGAAGTCCAAATAATACGACGTTATATCACCGGTTCCCTGAGGGTCGTTATAACCGGATTCTACTGTATTCAAAGCACAATATCTTTCATGGTCAAATGAAGAAGTCTGTCAATTAGATCAAAAATTAAGTTCCCGGACTTAACAATTAATAACATCATCTGTCTGTCTAGCCTTCTACCGACTATATTGGGGTCAGCTTCCAGTTAAACCGGATTCAGCTGAATACCAGTATTTTACGTGGAACGGCTGCCAACGACACCTCCACAGAACATTAACCGGGTAACACGGTACTTCTTGGTAAGACTGGTGTGAGCTTTCCTGGCTTCTGACAATCTGTAACAACAGCCGAAGATCCACAAATGACAGCCGGGACCAACGGCTTAACGTGCTTTCCGAGGCACGGAGGAATCTCGGTATGTTAAGATGGTCACCCATCTACAAGCGCTGCTTTATCTTGAAGATCGTTCCGTGCGGTTGTTATTATTTATACACGAGCTCCTTTTTTTTTTTGTTTTTTTTTTTAGGATGGGAAATCATCAAATGACTTCTCCCGCTCTGGGTACAGCAGGAGGGAGTGTCAGACGTCAGACTCTTACTGACTAAAACCCATCCGTGTTTCTCCTAGTGCCCTTTTGCGTTCCAGGGTACGGTGCCTCTTTCGAACGAAGTCAGCAGCCCCAACAGGCACTGGCCCTAGTGGGCCCCGTCTTCCGTGCTGACATGTCCTTGAGGCGCGTTGGGATCGCAGCGCGCCGCCGACCCGGGCCTGGTTCTGATCAGACGGCGAGCCACCCAATGCTCGCCGTCCGCAGTCCCACGCCTACGGTGGCCGAGAATCGTCCTGCGACTCCCGACGCCCGGGGCGTCTTCTTCTGTTTCGGCGGCTGGGGCGTGGGTTTCCCTCTCCTCTAGCTCCTAGAAAGCTTTTCATATCTAGAAAGGCAAGATTTCGAAGTTTGCTGCCAGGCTTTCGGAATTTGTGCAAAGGAGTCACCGTGGCCCTGAAATGCGAAGGGCATTAGGAGGAACACATATGGGTTTTAGTCTGTCAGTCCCTTCTGCCCCGCACAGAGCGGGAGGAGTCATTTGATGATTTCCGAAAAGTACCGATGATATCGCGAAAGTTTTACTCTTGGACCAAACAAAAACGTTTTTCGATACAGTAAACTAGTTTCTGATATCAGAACTCGATTTGGTATCGGTATTTAAAAAAATACTCGTATAATTGTTCGCCAGACCAGTAATAATGACGCTAAGAAAATTTTACATTGTATTTACTGGTCGAGGGTATCAGAACATTCATGTATCAAGAAGTTGTTAGTTATAATCGATCGAAGCTAAACAGCAATTTATATGCAGTTTTTTGCTATTTTGATAACCTGAATGGAACAAAACTCAAAAAACAATATATAAAGAAACATTATTTTCACGTGTGGCGTTGTACAATGAGCAACAGATTAAACGTAATAATTGCATCGGGGTCATTGTACTCATCGTTGTGAGCAACTTTTACTGCGGGAATGAAAACAATTAAAAAAAAAATAAGTTTTTCCTTTACTTCCATCATCATCATCTGCCTAGCCTTTTCCCAACTATATTGGGGTCGGCTTCCAGTCAAACCGGATTTAGCTGAATACCAGTATTTTCCGCGGAGCGGCTGCCTACCAGCCCTCCACAACCCAGAAACTGGGTAACACGGTACTTCATGGCAAGACTGGAGTCAGATTTACTGGCTTCTGACTATCCGTAACGACTGCCAAAGATCTACAAATGACAGCCGGGACCAACGGCTTAACGTGCTTTCCGAGGCACGGAGGAAACTCGCTATGTTAAGATGGTCACCCATCCACAGACCAACCTTGGCAAGCGTTGCTTAACCTTGAAGATCGACCCGTGCGGCTGTTATTATTTAGCCACGAGCTCCTCCCTTTCATAAAACGGGATATATGCGCGTTCAAAACCATAGCCAAAGCTAGTACCTTCATAATAATATTATGTCCACTCCTGGACATAGGCCTTTAGTTTGCCATATATTTTTACTTCTCAGAATTTTGATCCTTAGTATAATTTGATATTAGTATCCTTTTCTAGAAGGCCATGGGAGTTCTTAAACTTAGCTGCAGGAGCTCATAAACCAAAAGAATAACAGATATTAAATCCGACTCGCACTTCACCGGTTTGTTCTTTGGCCTAACCCAGTGGTTCACCGGTGGTCGGCAGACCACTGGTGGTCCCTGGCAGAACCTGAAATGGTCCGCGAAGCCATTCTATAATGCAACATTTTTGCAAAGCTGGTTAATTTAAATGCAAGGAAGGGTTCGAAGTATAGAAGTGATTAATATGCTATAGAATACTAAGTTGGAAAATATTCTTCAGACAGGAAATGAAAAAATTTGTATTCTAAAATTTTTAGAGAAAAGTAACACTGTTTATGCCAAAGTTTCAAAATAGTGCCACACGCTACCTAACGATATTTAATCATACTTATCTATAACAGCAAAGGTTCTCGGCGCTTCTGATAATCTAAAAGACAAGCACCAAAATCGGCTGGATGTCGGTATTGGCATGCCTTTGGCCTTGAGCAGCTTTGAACTGGATTCAAATTTTAGTCAAGATTATGCAATAAAAATAAAAAAAAATTGGAGGTCCATGGGAAGACGGAAATTTGGTCAAATGGTCCCTTATGACTAAAAGTTTAAGAACCACTGTCCTAACCTAAATACGTGTACTTATTTAAAAAAAAACACTTCTTCCATGTTCTGAGTAACTCCAATCTTTCCCCCGAGTACGTAACAAAATAAATTAGAATTACAAGAAAACATTCAAGTCGTTATGGCTGCAGCTTCAAGGAAAAATATTAAAAACTTAATACTGACGTTTGCGTATTGGGAATTACCGATACCAATGCTTGCACAGTTCATGCGTTGTTTATTAAGTCTTAGTGCTTAGTAGATATAATCGTTATGTATTAACCATAAAATCGTTATGTTTAATTATTGTAATGTTATGTATTGATTGTTGTTATGTACCTATAAACTACTACCTCTTGCCCGCGACTGCGTACGCGCATATCCCGTTTTTTCCGTTCCCGTGGGATATTTTGAAATGCTTAGTGCTCTTAGTGCTCCCCTACAGTCCCCAAGGAACCTACATGCCAATTTTCAGCTTCCTACAACCAGGAGTTTCGACTGTGCGTTGTCTGTCAGTTACTTAGTAACGGAAGAATTTTAAATATTAGAATTATATTTATAACCTTCTGTCTTTTGTCACCAGGTTCGAGGTGGCAGCACGGGTGCCCCACCACCAGCGGCTCCGGCCATGATTGAGCAGGAGAAGAGGTCACCATTGCAGCCGCAGCAGCAGGGGAGGGTACAACCAGGTATAAAATTATGCCTTTTACTGTCCTCATCTGCGTAGCTTTTACCTAACTTAGAGGGTGTAAATTAATCTAGTGGTTATAAGCGTGACTATATTGGGGTCGGCTTCCAGTCAAACCGGATTCACCTGAATACCAGTATTTTACGTGGATCGGCTGCCTACCAGACCTCCACATCCATTAAGTGGGTAACACGGTACTCATTGGCAGTTTCGATCATCTCTAGAATATTCTCAGTAGCAGCTCGTACTTTGATAGAACTGGCCGAGTGAAGTGAGTATTTTTTACAGCTAAAAAGGCCTAGACCACCTGTGGCTGAAGTTTTTTTTGTACTATCGATAGGCAAGCGTTTGACCACTATCTCAGCTGATGTTGAGCGATGATGTGGTCGAAGATTGAGCACGCTTGCCTAGAAGTAACCTATTCACTCTTGACTTAAAGACTCCCCAGGTTGTAGCTATCAGGAATCACAGACTCCGGCGGGGAATTCCACTCCTTAGCTGTACGCATTATGAATGTGTTCCCAAAACGTTTTGTGCGTGTGGGTGGGATGTCCACCATGTACCGGTGGCGCATTGCCGTTCGTCTTGTGGTCCGATGATGGAACGGGCTTGGCGGAATTAAATTTTGCAATTCCGTCGCACATGATCATGAGTTGATCTTTGAATGATGATGATTACAGAAATAGTCTCTGCTTACCCCTCTAGGGTTGCGGAATTTGTACGAAACAGTCACCACGGCCCTGGAACGCAAAGAGCATTAGGAGGAACACGGATGGGTTTGAGTCAGTAGTACCTAGTGACACTCCCTACTGCTTCGCCCAGAGCGGAAGTGGTCATTTGATAATTACCCATCCTTCATAGTACGAAAAAAGTGCTTGACCATAATAGACTCTGGTTTATAGAAAACACAATAGCGCTACTATATGGTTAATTAAACCCTGCGTCGTTAAGCATCGTAGAGGAAATTGCACTATCCATCCATTCTATACGAATGTAATTTCTTTATAAAAGAAGTCGGCGCGGCGAACCGATGTCGCCATTCTTGATATACGGCTACAGGTGCCCGTTGCAGTGTTTACTAATTCTGCCCCTAGGAATCTTGTATGTCATCATCTTCTTCTTCTTCTTCCACCTGGCGTTAATCCCGGCTATTGCCAGGGTCCGCCTTCCTACTTAGCTTCCTCCACTTTGCCCGGTCTTCAACATCCTTCTCAGTCAGGCCATTGGCTCTCATGTCAGACTTGACGACGTCCAGCCAGCGCTTGCGAGGGCGACCACGGGGCCTAGCCCCAAGAACAGCCATATTCATGCATCTCCGACCAACGTACTCCATAGGGCGGCGCATGATGTGGCCATACCATCGCAGACGACACTCTTGCAGTTTTTCCCCCACGTCACGGACACCAAGACTACCTCGGATGTAAGAGTTGCGCATGCATCATCGTCATCGATTAATACCACCGTTTAGCTGGTCAATATTTTCCTTATTACATGATGATTTCATGAAGTGGAAATTATATTTTTCCTACTCCTCCACTGTTCTTTTCTGATACATTTCTTTGCGGGTTCCAAGACAGGGCATTGACTTGGGCGTTTTTCTGGTGGTCGCCAATGTTGATTCTGGCTTTCAGGCGTTGCAGTGGTTGGGAATGTGTGGCAGGGTCGTCCCACAAAAAAATAAGATGGTTAAATTTAAGAGTTTACGACGGCGTTGCACAATTTAATACCGCCAAACCCGTTCCATTATCTGACTGCAAGACGTACGGCGATGCGCCACCGTTACGTGGTACCACTGATACACGTTAAACGTTCCGGAAATATTTTCATTGTGCAATCGGCTAACGAATGGAATTTCCTGCCGCTGTCTGTGTTTTCTGATAGCTACAACCTAGGGGTTTTTAAGAGAAAAATTAATAGGCAAGCGTGCTCCCCACATCATTGCTTACCATCAGGTGAGATAGTGGTCAAACGTGTGCCTATCAATAGTAAAAAAAACGTCTATCTGCAGAACTAGTACATCTTCGCTATTTTAGCCGAAAGACGTCCACTGCTGGACATAGGCCACCCCTGGCATCGCCACACCGAACGGTCCTGTGCAACTCGCATCTTTTCCTTACCAGCTGAAATAAAGTCTGTTCTGTGACCTCCGGGCCGTTTCTAGCTATGCTGCAAACCATTAAATTCTTTTGTTTTTATTTTTAACAGAGCCTCCGGTTGTGCCAGTTCCTCCGCTACCGAAACCAGCTATAGTGAAGGCTCCAAAATATGCCAAAATAAATCAAAAGGTAAGATTAATATTAAACTTTAATCTTTTTCAAGCAGGGCTCAATTTGAAGGAGCTCGTCCAGGGAAGTACTGCCACCATTACAGATGACAAAAGGACGTATCTACATAAAACGAAGGAACCGATTTACGACCTTAAGTTATGGTCATAATGTCGGAAAATAGTTACTTCCTCCTTCCTCCTTCTTCCGGCAGAACAGCAAGGGCCGACTGAGCGTTTTGCTTATACGCGTTCCCTATACCAGAAACTCGGGGTTTTGGATGTCTCGCGTACACGATTGCACCCGAAGATTGCCGACTGCGTGGCGAGTTTGCTTCGGTCTAGGCGGGCCAATTCGTGGAATCAAATAAGCGAAATTATGCTCTTAGTTGTTATTCGTCGACGGATCCAAAACCGGGACTCGTCAAGCTTGACTGACTCGGCGCTTTTCTGGTGTTCGCCACTGTTCATTAAAACACACTGGCTTACCAGGTGTGCTTGATTTTGACACTAAATATCTTTGAAAATACCCAATAGGTACTTTACTCGTCAAGGTTATTTAACAAGGCTGACCGGCAGAAATGCAGTTATAAATTTATAACGAACTGAAAGTACGGAAATTATTTTAATTTTCATGGAATTTTTTAGTGACGCGTTTTCAAAAGGATATGTGATAGTTATATTAAAGTATGATAAATATCTTTTGCAATTACAAAAATTGTTATTTTGGAAAAAATTGGAACAGTTATCTTTAGTTTTTTTTTTTTAGTAAAAAATACTTAAGTACCCTAATAAATAATAATTCTTTCGTTACTGGTGACTGAATGAGTGACTGACAGACAACGTACAGCCGAAACTACTGTTCGTAGAAAGCTGAAATTTGGCATGTAGGTTCCTTGGGGAGTGTAGGAGAAGATTTCCCGAACTGCGTACGGGCTATGCGCGTTCAAAACCACAGGCAAAAGCTAGCACCTTCATAATAATATTATCTTTCGTAACAGTTAAAAGTAATATTTCTGCTGTAACACTTACAAAAGTTATTCTCTAAATGTAAACTTTTCTATTGGAAACATTCTACTTTTCCACTCATTATTTTTAGCGTATGTTAAATTGATTTCACGCGTTATTTGGTCAATATTGTTTGATTCCGTTGAGTGTGCTCCAGTTATTGTTTTTATTTATGTATCGACAAGCAACGCGCAATTTAGTGTTGCCAATCTAATATTCATCAAGACGGAAAGGAAAACTTACCCCCACATGCGGAATTTTTCCTAAAGAGTGACCGCGGCCCTGGAACGCGGCGGGCATTAGGAGGAACACGGATGGGTTCTAGTCAGTAAGAGTCTTGACACTCCCTCCTGCTTCACCCAGAGCGGGAGGAGTCTTTTGATGATTTCCCATAAAAAAGCCCATTTCTGAAATTGCATTTTCTGATTGAGAATTTCTCGGACTTTATTTTGGAATTAAAGCAGGCGTTTGATACGATCTTAACTCAACATTCTGAATTCAGAGCCGCCCCGTGTAGGATAAATTGTGAGAGTAACTCTGTTTGTCTGTAACCTTTTTAACTTTTTAATGACTGGATACAAGGTCGGATCCAGGATTGTCGTTTAAAGGGGAGGGTTGGGTTGGGTTGACCCTTATGAACGTAAAGCAACTTAAACAAGCGCATGACATTTTATTTTAATTAACGCATAACAAGTCCTTGTATTACTTTTCGTAAATTCCTCAACGACTTCGTTAGATTTTAGATTACCAAAGCAAAGACTTTATCCCTGTAGCCCCCTCCCTGGATCCGCCAATGTTTTTGACAAGAGACAACAGAAGAACAGAACTTACGTTGCTTTTAGGTACTACCAACTTATTATAAAAAATATAACGTTCACTATTTAACACGTACCTTAGCAACAACAGTATCGAACAGCAATTACTTTCTTTGCATTATTATAATAAACAAATCAGGCACGGTTCCATTTTTCTCTTGCATAACATGATGCCACGCTCCTAATAACCCCCTTACGGCGTAATCGGACCAATTTGTGTATCGTAACGTCTCGTTAATTTTAATGCATGTTTTTTTTTTTATAAATCTTTGCCCCACTAGGAATTTCTCCTGTATCGTGGATGCGTTAACAAACATAAAAATTCACATACACAAACAGCCAGACCCGGAACAACTATCTACAGGCCATAGAAATATTTGTTCCGTGCGGGAATTGAACCCGCGACATTCGCTCAACCACTACGCCAACCGTGTCGTCACTTGATTGAGAGATAAAGAAAACACCTGTAAGGAATTACTATGAATGAAAAATCTCCACACATACGGTGCTTAAACCAGCGGGTCTAAAAAGGCCACTTCAGTTAAATCATGTTAGGATCACAATATTAATCATACAACAATCTGTCAAATTTAATTTTTAACCATCTGCCTAACCTTTCCCAACTATATATTGGGGTCGGCTTCCAGTCAAACCGGATTCAGCTGAATACCAGTGTTTTACGTGGAGCGGCTGCCTACCAGACCTCCACAATCCATTAACTGGGCAACACGGTACTTCTTGGCAAGACGAGACAGATCTACTGGCTTCTGACAACCCGTAACGACTGCCAAAGATCTACAAATAACAGCAGGGACCAACGGCTTAACGTGCTTTCCGAGGCACGGAGGAAACTCGTTATGTTAAGATGGTCACCCATCCACAGACCAACCTTGGCAAGCGTTGCTAAACCTTAAAGATCGACCCATGCCTATTTTGCCACGAGCTCCTCCAAATTTAATTTTTAACCGACTTCCAAAAAAGGAGGAGGCTCTCAATTCGGCGGGTATGTTTTTTTATGTATGTAAAAAAGTTTTTTTCATCTTTATCGCTAAAACATTAGGTTCCAGATGGATTGGGAAAAGTTGACAGTTTCGATTAGTTTTAATTGCTGGCTGATTCTGCAAGGTCGAGGTTTGCCAGTGAGCCATGGAGCGAAGTATCATGGGTTCCATCTCCCGGACCGCGTAAGGAATACACCTCTACGCTCCCAAACATAAACTCATCGACGTTACTAAATAAGCCCCAAATCTGACATCCAGACGCACTGCATCTTACCGTCCCAACCTTGTAGCTATTCCACCAATTCGCACTAAGCGTTTCCTGACGTCTTTTATAATGCGCGCAGCGAAGGAGTGGAACTCTCTGCCTGCGTCTGCGTTTCCAAAAGCTTAAAACCCTAACCTCTTCAAAGTTAGAATGAACAGGCTTCTTCTGGGTAAGCTCGCTCCATCGTAGACTGTCTCTGTCATCTCTGACATAGACTAGAGTCAAGAGCAAACCCAGGATTAATAAAAAAAATAAAAATCTTCATTGAGATTGGAACGGACATGTTAGAGGAGAAATGAGCAATAAGGACAAACTGAATGGGTCCCAGTAAATGCCAAAAGACATTGCGGCAAACCAAGACAAAGATCGCGAGGTCGGTCGACCATCTTAACATACCGAGATTCCTCCGTGCCTCGAAAATCAAGTTAAGCCGTTGCTCCCGGCTGTCATTTGTAGATCTTTGACAGGCGTTACGGATAGTCAGAAGCCAGTAAATCTGACTCCAGTCTTGCCAAAAAGTACCGTGTTATCCAGTTAATGGGTTGTGGAGGTCTGGTAGGCAGCCGCTCCACGTAAAATACTGGAATACAGCAGCATTATATAGGCCAAGAACAAAAATCTGTACGAACATATGTTGTGCTTATCCCATTAAATGTAAGCGTGATAGTTGAATATTAAAATCAACGCGTTACTAAGCAAAAATACCATATTCAATTATTTACCAATACATTTTCAAGTCCCATTCTGTACTTAAGTATACACAAACTTGATGATTGGAAAGTCGACTTTAGTCCTATTAACGTAGAGTACTTTATTGTAATCCATTCTTTCCTCAAGTAATAAGTTGGTTGATGATTGGAAAATCGACTTTAGAACTACAGAAACAGAGTAGTATTTTGCGTGCAGCAGACTTTGGTAAGGTTTATAAGTAAATTATTCCACTGTAGGGCGACATTAATTTTTCTGTTAATGATAATTTCCATGCAATCCGAATCATGATTGACAGCAATAAATTCATGGGCAATTGCCTCTCCCATCATTATTTAGATGTCACATCGAGGTATAGAACAATATTATACAGGCTGAATTTTTAAAGTGTGCGTTGATAACCAAATCGGAAACTTACGAGGATTTCTGAAAAATGCTGAAAGGAGTCTCTAGCCCGGTTTTAATGAAAACTAAAAGTGCATCTTTGGATTTCTGAAAAATCTGTATTCTTAGCCAGGAATCGTACCGGTGGATTTGGAAAATAAAACACACAGCCAGTATTATTACACCATACGAAAGTGTCGCTAATTAGAATCAAATTCTGGGAAGTTATTAACAAAAAAAAATGTTTTTTTGTTTGAGATGGGTTTGCTCTTGACTCTAGTCTATGTCAGAGATGACAGAGACAAAGTCTACGATGGAGCGAGCCTACCCAGAAGGAGCCTGTTCACTCTAACTTTGAAGAGAGTTGCATGCGTTTGGAAACAAAACATTGGAAAACTAAAGCCAAGCGCTAAATTTTAACAAATTACTTTTTAGTGTGGAGTCTTCTGATAGATAGGCTTGCGTTTGACTACCGTCACACGCAAGCCTTGGAAAAGACAACCCTCCCCCATGTTAATCTTGGATCCGCCACTGCGTCAAGACTTTCAGTTAAAATGATGGCTATACAGTACCTATTCTCCTCTTCTACCACCTTTTGGCAGTAGGCGTGAATGTAATAAATTCTTCAGGATAAAACTTGAAGACTGTCTCTCAATTACTAAGAATCAAGGCCATTCCGCGGTTTGCTGCGCAAAAACAGGTTTCAATTTAGCTACGTGTCAGACATGTTGTTTTTATGTAGTGATGTGCCGCCGTAACGATATAGCGGTGTCGATAGTTGAGGTTTACCGATTTTTTTTTTGTGGAATAGTCGTGAGTTTGAGTAGCTCGTGGCTTATCTAGCTACGAGCTGAACAGCCGCACGGGTCGATCTTCAAGGTTAAGCAACGCTTGCCAAGGTTGGTCTGTGGATGGGTGACCATCTTAACATAATGAGTTTCCTCCGTGCCTCGGAAAGTACGTTAAGCAGTTGGTCCCGGCTGTCATTTGTAGATATTTGGCAGTCGTAACGGATTGTCAGAAGCCAGTAAATCTGACTCCAGTCCTGTCAAGAAGTACCGTATTACCCAGTTGATTGGTTGTGGAGGTCCGGTAGGCAGCCGCTCCACGTAAAATACAGGTATTCAACTGAATTCGGTTTGACTGGAAGCCGACCCCAATATAGTTGGGAAAAAGGCTAGGCAGATGATGATTTTTTGAAGCCGATCTACGCGGACGAAGTCTCTGGATCAATTATACGAGTATATGTCCAAGTAACGTAAATATATAACGGGTAACAGAATAAACGCAACATCTTAAAAGGGGTATGTACTCATCATTATTATCAATTTTTACAATGGGACCAGCCTGGAATAAAAATTAAAAAAAAAATGAGATTCGTTCGGAAAAGTGTGAGACGAACTCGCGTGCGAGTTCGAGGGACTCGCACGCGAGTTCGACTCACACTTTTGACCAGTATTTTTTTTTCATGTAAATACTAAAATGTAAATGAAATGCCCAACGCTACACAAAACAGTGAAAGTATTCTCTTACTACAATACCCTTTTAATACATTTGCTTATATAACGAATAATTTAAATTTGAAACGCTCAAGATCTAGTTCATAAGGCCAGGCTATAATTAGAAACAATGCAAGTCATATGCAAATATCTACCTTGAAGACGTATGCAGAACGGATGACCGTAGATTTGTTTGTTATTCGAGTAGAGTATTCAATCTTTATTTAGATTTTGTTATTGATGTATTTAAATTTTATCGCTTTTTAGTGTTCCGTACCTAACAGGTAAGCAACGGAACCGCCGTCCGTCCGTCCGTCCGTCTGCCAGGCTCCTAAACAAGAAACGTGTTTGTTTTTCAGTTTATGGTACGGAACCCTTTGTTTGCGAGTCCGACTCGCACTTGGCCGGTTTTTCTATCTTACTAACCTGTCATGTCCCACTGCTGAGAAAAGTCCTCTCTCTCTACCTTTTCCGCACTCGTGTGGTCGTGTTTTCTCAGCCATTGCGTTCTAGTTTTTCCACCAGGAGTTAAGTTTCTCCTTCCACGTTTGTCTATTCAAAAAGTGTACTATATTTTTGTATTGCTCCGGCTCCGGGCGCAAGTATCAACTGATACAAATTTGTGCCTACCAGTTTTCAGCACCTAAATACATATTTCAATCAAGTTACCGTGCTACCCAGTTACTGGGTTGAGGATCAGCGGGTTTAAAAAGGCCACTTCAGCAGAATCAGAAAGCAAATCACGCTACCCGTCACTGTCAAATTTCACCAATCAATCTTGAACCTTATGCGTCACCGATAAAGATGAAAATAAAATTTTACAGATTATTGCGTGATTAATATTTTGATTGTAATATGATTCTCCTATAGTGGTATTTTTAGCCCCCCAAATAGGCAGTCGCTCCACGTAAAATTCTGATATTCAGCTGACTCCGGCTTGACTGGAAGTCGATCCCAGTACATTTGGGAAAAGGCTAGGCAGATGATGAAGTTAAACTTTACTAAAAAATATTTTTCTACACTAATAATATATCGTTGCAATTAAAACGGAATAAATGCCGATCAGCCAACCGAGAATAATCGATATAATTCGATTCGCGTCCCATAACAACATGTCGCCTCACTACTAGTTGTTCGGCATTCGTCGACTCGAGCGGTCGCGCTCTCCGCGCGAATTATTTAAAAACAGAATTCTGTATTCGAATACAACAACCGTTTATTTAATTTCACAATAAAAATTCATTAACGAACTCTTTTGAGACATCAAGTGATTTTGTTGTGTTTAAAAAGTTTGTGCGATTC
Source organism: Lacanobia oleracea (assembly GCA_950371165.1). Taxonomy (NCBI): domain Eukaryota; kingdom Metazoa; phylum Arthropoda; class Insecta; order Lepidoptera; family Noctuidae; genus Lacanobia; species Lacanobia oleracea. The sequence goes on from OX493411.1 coordinate 7,549,045, forward strand.
GATTTTCAAAATAAACAATTCGTAAGAGGTTTTTTATTGCTTAAAATTCGTTCTGGTGACACATATTGTTATGCACTTAGTTTCGCTAATATTTTTACAATGCTACGTTGTCCGGCCGGTTAAAACTGTGATTAATTGAAACTACGATAACAGTGGTGTTAAACTTCGTAATTCCATACTGCGCATTGGATGTTCCTGGGTTTACGGTGTATATTCACGTATTCACGTCTGTGGTGTAAGCAGGAAGGTTGGGCCGCTCCGTGGGTTTTAAGTTCTACAAACGTTTTTCAGGGGAATACCATAGTGCGTTCAGATAAGGAATGGGATTCTCTGATAAACCTGGGGTTTTTAAAAGTGAATAGGTTACTTCTAGGCTAGTGTGCTACATCAAAGCTAACCTTCAGGTGAGATAGTGGTCAAACGCGGGCCGTAAAAAAACAAAAACACATTTACTTCGGAAATTCCCGTTTTGAATCCGCGATGGAACTTCAAAAACAAATGAGTTCGTATTCGAATTGTGTTTGTTCGAATTGAGTGAGGTGAGCCGGTCTACACTGTCAAGATCTCAAAGTGTAAACCCAGGTGAATTGAGCTGAAGTGAACTGTGTTTCCATCTTATTAGTATGGATTGAAAGCTCACTTAAGCTTGCACGTTTATAAATGTTAACAGAATCGCAGTGCACTGTAGTATTACTGGGATAATTCCACTTCTTCTTATCGTGTGGGCAGTAAGGTCTAAAGACCCATATAATTATTAGTTTTTTTTTTATTTGTTTATATCTTCTGTCAGCGGCTTCGCCCGCGTGATCCCTAGGGAACATACGCCCGGGATAAAAAGTACCCTATGTCCTTTCTCAGGCTCTAAACTGACTATCTCTGTACCAAATTTAATTTATTCGGTTCAGTAGATTTGGCGTGAAAGGGCGACAGACAGACAGACAGACAGAGTTACTTTCGCATTTCTAATATTAATAAGGGTTTGCTCTTAACTCGAAAACCACTGAATACCTCATTGGCTTTGGATATGAAGATAATCTTTTAAGTTCAAGGTCAATTCACTGGGTTAGGCGAGAATTGGAATCAGTAATTATTTCAATTGCAGTGTAGTAAAGATAAGCATGGTATCTTTCCATAATGTTAGGTACAGAGTACTTATGTTTATTTTCATGCAGTTTTGGTTCATCATGCATATTGGGATGGGAACTATCTGACCCGCGGAACTTCGTCTGGTGTCACATTTTTCACCAATGCTCCGATCCTATTGGTCGTAGCGTGATGTTATATAGCCTATAGCCTTCCTCGATAAATCGGCTATTTAACACTAAAATATTTTTTTTAATTCGAACCAGTAGTTCAGGAGGAGCTCGTGGCTAAATAATAACAGCCGCACGGGTCGATCTTTAAGGTTAAGCAACGCTTGCCAAGGTTGGTCTGTGGATGGGTGACCATCTTAACATAACGAGTTTCCTCCGTGCCTCGGAAAGCACGTTAAGCCGTTGGTCCCGGCTGTCATTTGTAAATCTTTGGCAGTCGTTACGGGTTGTCAGAAGCCAGTAAATCTGACTCCAGTCTTGCCAAGAAGTACCGTGTTACCCAGTTAATGGGTTGCGGAGGTCTGGTAGGCAGCCGCTCCGCGTAAAACACTGGTATTCAGCGGAATCTGGCTTGACTGGAAGCCGACCCCAATATAGTTGGGAAAAGGCTAGGCAGAAGAGTTCCTGAGATTAGCGCGTTTACTATACAAACTCTTCATCTTTATAATTTTCTTTATCTTTGTGTGGAATATTATATTATATTATATTATATTATATTATAATATTAATGTAGATAAGAAGATTACATTGATTTATTAATTTATTCATGGAGAATAAATTTTGAACGCGACTTATATATTTCTCAAGTATTAGTTTTGCATTTTGTCTTCATTTTTTCCTTGTTGGCAAGGAAAAACATCAGTAATAAATTAGTTTGGTGTTTAGTTAGGTAAAAACAAGTTCTAAGCAAACTAATGAGGTTTTAAAATTAGGTGTTGGAAGACTGCCTCAAATAACTAAATGCATTTAACACTAAACTTATTTAAATACGTTATTACCTCCGTCGCCATCGGCCATCTTTACGATTGACAGAATGGGGTATTTTACTTAAAAGAACTAATTTGTCCGTCTGATAGATTTTTAAAAAATATTCGACACGTATTTTTTCCGTTTTCACGTAAACTAAAAATAAAGGAGATACAGCGAGTTGAAGACACGCGTGACGTCATTTCGCTTGGTAAAAGTGTACCATCGTCTTCAAAAGACCTGACTGACTAAGTAATTAGATATTTTTAGATAAAATAACTTATTGAGAAATATGTACCTACATTAGTTTATAGCTAGTGGGCATAAATATCTTTTGAATTTTACTAAAATAATTTAGAAAATTATGAATTTTTGACCAATAAGTAATAGCGACTCAAAGTATCAGATTTTATTTTTATACTAGTTGACCCGCCAACTTCGTCTGCGTCACAATTTTCATTACTGCTCCGCTCCTATTGGTCTTAGCGTCCTGTTATATAGACGATAAATGGGCTATCTAACACTGAAATAATTTTTCAAATCGGATCAGCAGTTCCTGAGGTTTGCGCGTGCAAGTAAACAAACAAACTCTTCAGCTTTATATATTGGTATATAGATTTTTCTCTTGGGAAAACACTTAGGTTTGCACAACAATAGCTTTATCTTTTTGACCGACCAACCTTAACAATTCGAAAGTGCCTGTAAATGGACGTATTGTAATACTAGCTGACCCGTGCCCACTTCGCTGGGCGGTGTTTTTCGGATTAATATATAGCCTATGACATTCACAAATAACGTGGCTTTCTATTGGTAAAAGAATTTTCAAAATCGGTTGAGTAAATCCAGAGATTTCCCAGAATTTTCAAAATCGGTGCAGTAGATCCGGAGATTTCCCAGAATTTTCGAAATCGGTGCAGTAGATCCAGAGACCACCCGCTACAAACTCACAAACTTTACCTCTATACAATATTAGTATAGATATGCTTTTGATTTTAACAACATTCACCTCATACCTACCCTTTTAAAAAAATGGCCCTAAGTTTTAATGTAGTTTTTGACATTAATTTATCCTATTTATCCTTCTACAAGTAAAATAATAATTGAATTATTCCTTCATGTTTTCCTTATGTATGCTATGCTGTATAATTATTGCGTAAAATGATAAGCTTATTACTTGATACAATATGTTACTAAGAATGTATGTAATCTATTCACTCATTTTCCTTGTTACAATGAAGTTATTTTTTTATTTGTAATGGGTTTGCTCTTGACTCTAGTCTATGTCAGAGATGACAGAGACAAAGTCTACGATGGAGCGAGCTTACCCAGAAGGAGCTTGTTCACTCTAACTTTGAAGAGATTAGGGTTGTAAGCTTTTGGAAACACAGACGCAGGCAGAGAGTTCCACTCCTTCGCTGTGCGCATTATAAAAGACGTTTGAAAACGCTTAGTGCGAATTGGTGGAATAGCTACAAGTTAATTACATGTAACAGAATAAAAGTAAGGGGTTATTGTACTCATCATTATGAATTACTTTTTCGTTGGGACCAAAACCGAAATCGCGAAAAAAAAAAAATCAGCTGTTCAGTATATTTTGTCGAGTTATGCGCATATAAATGTATGGAGCTATTTTTTTTTTGCGCGTTTATACAAACTAACTCTTCAGCTTTGTTATATTAATATAGACAGTTAAGATTTAGCTAAGAAACCTGATCACTTTTTGCGGTCAAAATTCAGGTTTAATCTTGATACCTGGACTTAAAATACCTTCAACTATTTTTTAACTCAAAATGTAACAAAAAGTTGGCGCCAGGTTGTTATTGCGTTAGTTAGCGGTTGAAAATCTAATTTATTTATCTGCTACATACAAAAACTAATTTTTTCTTCAGAGCTTTAATCGTTAAATGCATTTTCTAGTAATCAGCTAAAATCATCACGAATTCCCACTTCTTCACAAATTACTAAATGCATTTAACTCTGAAACTAATTTAAATCATCTTTCTAATTCTGTCAAACGTTTGACGATGTCTAATGTCATTTACCGGACATAAATTCAATTTCCATCCAAGAAAATTTCTAGCTAAAGTAATTAATTGAATTTCTTCTCAATAAAGAAACTCTTTTCTTCTACGCGTCTATTTTCTAGGTCAGGGCTACATTCTTAAGGGTGTCATACTTATCCGTCTGGGGTACCGTGTACAGACCACGGAGATGCCTATGTGGCTATTGCTAGAGACACATGGACAAAACTTTTCATAAAATCCAATCGCGCAATAGAAAATAACTGCCAAACAATTCTTCAAGTTTTCTTGGATACGTGATTCCCTTTATGGTAACACCACCTCGAAAAGAGACCTTTGGCGATTCAAGCCTCCTTTCATCGAGCCAAATAGACACCATATTCCGGTCAGCCGCAATAAAGACTTCAAGAACTTCCTCCTAAGTTCATTGTGGCGTCTCTCCGCAGTTGCATGTCCCATTTTTTTTTCTTGCGCCGCATCTGTCACCTGTGCATGTTAGGACCTCATGGCTGCGTCAGTCAAGCCTAATGTTAAAAACTATATTTGCTATTGGGTAGACACAGGAACGTGGTTGACACGAGAAAAGAGAGACCGCTATGCTGAGTAGTGGGCGAAGTCTGGTTGTGGATGGTGATGATTATTTACCATCGACACGCTTAGAAGACGAATCCTGATTATGGCTGTGCCAGCCGAAATTTGTGCTCGATGCAAATGCTCGGCATAATGGTGAGCAATAACGTCTCTGGTGTCTTGAGGCGGCATTCCGAGCGCTCTGGTCCAGGGAATTTGATTACTTCTCCGCCTTCTCGAGTATATATAGGTCGGTTGAATCAATAGTTTTATTATTGTCATTCCCTTGATAGGGGAAGCTTCTCAGCTTGAACTGGAGCGAACTAGAGAATTAGCCAAACCATGCCGAGGTAAAAATATAGCTAGGTCCAGCCTGAGACGAGATACGGATAGTATGGTTATGTATCGACAGTACACTACAGTGGAGGCCATTAAAATGCACCCCATTTACTTATTTTGCAAAGTTTTTTTTTTTTTTTTTAACATTGTGTCTACCTTCATTTGCCAGCTAAGATGTGATAATGGTTTTGGGGGACTGTCTTAATGTTAATTAAAAATGTTGATGCTGAGCCTAATTTACATAAATTACTCGGATTAGCTTTCAAGTTGTGTTTTGTAACTACCTACTTACTTTTCTACTAGGATTCATTATTAAATTTCACTAACTAAACATTTTGCACTGTATGTCCACTGTATACAATACCGATATTGCATTCAGTCACTGCGAATGTAAGTGCTACATGAACAGAGTCGGCTCGGCGTTCCGTGCTGTCGGCCTAGACTGAACGGGTGCATTGTTGACGCGACAATTTATTAAGTTTATTAATTTTGGTTAGACCGACGATTATGAAAAACTTTTCTAAAGGATCAATACTGAAATACAAAAACAAAAAACAGCTTTACTGTACATTGATATTCGTTTAACTCGACAAAATGTAGCCATAAGCTGATTTCCGTAATTTTGGAGTTCCATAGTCAAACTTCTTCACATTCTTGAGTACCGCAACAACCTCTAAATTATTAGCAATAAGTAAAAAACGTTTTAAATTTTTAACACAGCATAAACATTTAAATACTTGCACCGACTAGAGAAATGGAAGTAATAAGAAAGTTTCGATTGACATATATTTAATTTTAAAACGTCTGAGACGTATTCTCTGTCATTGCAAAAACTTCAAGCTAAAGTAAGTCAGTCTGTCACTCGATATAAAACGTGCAATCTTGAGATAATGTGTGATAAGAGCAAACATTACAAAATATATATTACGTAATTGATTAGCAGACGGTGAGTTGGACCGATGATTAAAATAGTTTTTGTTGTCACGTGGCAAAAGAAGTGGTCTGTTTAGAGACATTTAAATAATAATCATCACCATCATCACATCAGCCGAAAGACGTTCACTGCTGGACATAGGCCTCCCCCATAGGGGGGGTTTGTCATAATCGCCACGCTTGGCAGGCGGGTTGGCGAACGTAGTGTATGGTGTTGCGTTTTACAGAGAACGCTGCTGCCCATTCTCTGGTGATGAGTCCCTTAGTCGCCTCTTACGACACCCACGGGAAGTGATGGGATGGTATTATTCTTTTACGGCACCGGCCGACACCATACTGCAAATGCACTTAAATAATAGAAAAACAAAATAGCTGCTACATGGTGTCCCGGTGTCACTGCACTGCATTGTAAAGGACTCGTTCTTTTCATGGTGGAGTAGGTAGCCAATGGACGCCAACGGTGAGTTGAATGAATGATAAAAATAGTTCTTTTTTAAGTCACGTGTCAAATGATGGCTCGGTTCGGTGAAAAAAAAAAATATGGCCGATGTTAGGTGTCCCAGTTTCACTGCACTGCATTGTAAAGGACTCTGTCTTTTCATGTTTGAGTAGGAGGAAACGTTGAGTTGGACTAATTATAAAAATGGTGTTTTTAAAGTCACGTGTCGAAAGATGTGCTCAGTTATTGGTGACATTTAAAAAATAGAAAAAAAAAATGGCTGGCTTTAGGTGTCCCAGTGTCACTGCACTGCAGTAGTGCAGTTTATAGGACTTGTTCTTTTCACGAATTGTCAGCGGGCTATATCTTAAGATCCGTGATAGGTAGACAGTTGAAATCTTCACTGATTGTGTATCTCTTGCCGCTATAACAGCAAATAAAAAATCAGTATAACAGTACGGAACCCTTCGATTGCGAGTACGACTCGCACTTGGCCTGTTTTTTTTAACATATTTCTCACATGTTTTTACATGTGAATATGTAATAGTATGACAATTATTTGGTTATCTTTATCAGTAGCATGGCTCGCGTGATATTTACTGTCGCTATTAAAAGTATTGTGTCCTCGACAGTGTATGGGTATGCGACTGACAAATAGCATGAATGCATACTTACATTATATTTTTTTACGAATTGTAACATTTTTTTGAACTTTTTGATCGAAGTATTTATCATCATTCCAACTGTCTTTATCAAAAACACTTTGTAAATTTTTAATTGCAAAAAAGCCTTATTTTTATTTAAAATCGACCAAGTGCGAGTCGGACTCTCACACGAAGGGTTTCGTAATAAAGCGAAAAAAAAAACTCGTTTCTTGTATGGGAGCCCCTCTTATTTTTAATATATATTTGTTAGTATAGCAGCAATAGAAATGCACACTATGATAATTTCAACAGTGTACCTATTACGGTTCTTGAAATACTGCCTGTTGACAGAGAGACGGACGGACGGACGGACAGCGGAGGCTAAAGCGCGCTCCACACTCGCGTAGACCCTGCCCTAAAAATGTGTCTTTAAATTTAAGCGTTTTAATTTTGTAATACATGTACGGTCTATTTTACATATAATTATTTAAAATTAAAGCAATATGAATATATTACATTGTCAGTAATGCTGACCGTACCTTTTCACATAACTCAGTTTCTCTGACCGTACAAAATAGGCGCCTTAAACCTTATTATCATTATAATAAGCTGATTATGCGCTTTAGACAGAGATAATGTTATCTCTCGTAGATAAATGTTTCTCTATGCTAGTGTTGGCTACGGCCTTGAGTAGTACGTATATACATATACGTCATACTTAAGTATGTATGTATGTAGTGTGTGATTATATTGTCTTAGTTTGAATAATAATAAATGGAGGAGCGATGCCATTTCGAGACACGATTTCGTGAATAACTATGTATATGGTTTTTGTTCGATGAAGTCTCGTGGTGTTTTACGAACAGACGCTACAGGGAAAGTGCAGCACAGAAGTGTCCTTGCCAAGTATAACTTAGAAGTTTCGAATATGCAACGATAGATGACACAGTCTTAGACTCTTAGCGCATATTCCCCTAAATGAAGAGTGCAGGTACTATAGGTGGCAGCGCAGAAGTGTCCCTTAAAAGTTTCGAATATGCAACGATAGATGACACAGTCTTAGACTCTTAGCGCATATTCCCCTAAATGAAGAGTGCAGGTACTATAGGTGGCAGCGCAGAAGTGTCCCTTAAAAGTTTCGAATATGCAACGATAGATGACACAGTCTTAGACTCTTAGCGCATATTCCCCTAAATGAAGAGTGCAGGTACTATAGGTGGCAGCGCAGAAGTGTCCCTTAAAAGTTTCGAATATGCAACGATAGATGACACAGTCTTAGACTTTTAGCGCATATTCCCCTAAATGAAGAGTGCAGGTACTATAGGTGGCAGCACAGAAGTGTCCTTGCCAAATATAACTTAGAAGTTTCGAATATACAACGATAGATGACACAGTCTTAGACTCTTAGTGCATATTCCCCTAAATGAAGAGTGCAGGTACTACTATAGGTGGCAGCGCAGAAGTGTCCCTTAAAAGTTTCGAATATGCAACGATAGATGACACAGTCTTAGACTTTTAGCGCATATTCCCCTAAATGAAGAGTGCAGGTACTATAGGTGGCAGCACAGAAGTGTCCTTGCCAAGTATAATTACTTATAAGTTTCGAATATGCAACGCAAGATGACATAGTCTAGTTGCACGTTCCCCTGAATAAAGCGTGCAGGAACTACAAGTGCCAGCACAGAAGAGTCAATGTCAAGTATTGTTAACGTTAAAGTTTCGAATATGCACGCTGGATGGCATAGTCGACGACGTGCACGTTCCCTATGTCAAAATGCAACTGCACGTCTTCATAGAAATATTTCTACACACAGAACGAATTTGATAAACAAGGACATAGCGAGACAAACGTACAAATCGCAAACCTCATGCTGTCCCGATTTGGCACAGGATCTTGTGCTCTAGGGAGACGAGACTTGTAAGGAGTCTTTATGGTGTTGCCCGTTGAATGTCAAAAACGTTCCCAATGGAACATAATCGCGGGATACAAAGTATCTTATGTGTTAATCAACCTCTGTGCCAAATTTCATTGAAATCAGTTCAGCCTTTCTGACGTGATTGAGTAACAAACATACATCCAGCGCTTGAGTTGAAAATTATCCTAAGGGAAGATACTTCCAGATAATAAAGTACCTATGTCTAGCTCCAAGGTTTAATCTATCCGGCAGTATTGCGGAATTGTTCGACAGAATTACCGCGGCCGTGCAACGCAAAGCGCATTAGGAGGAACAGGGGTGGGTTTTAGTGAGTAAGAGTTTGACAGTCCTTTCCGCTCTGTCTAGAGCGAAGGTCATTTGATGATTTCCCGCTCAAAGAAAAAGTCCTCTAAATTATATTGTTTTAAAGAATTTTGTTGGGTAGCCTTAAGTTTTTTCTATGGGAGCTGGCATAGCCCTTCCGCCGCCTTTTGGAGCTTTTTTTCAAGCGGAGCACGATCAAACATGCATGGGTAGAGGTCACTTAAAAATAAAAAAATGGGTTGCACTCCGGGAGTGCCGGCAGAAGTGAAAACTTGAAAACGTGCTCCTCTCCCACCGTCTTACGAATTTTCGATCAGGTTACGGGTCCTGACGCGATTTTAACATTTTTTACCCATCACAAAAAGTTCACAACGCCGCTAAAGAGTTTTCACTTCAAAAAAATCTTGTAACATGGTGCCCTAAAGTGTCACGTTGCCGAGATATTTGAAGGTAAATAAAATGGTTTAATCAAAGTTCAGATGTTTAAGCGTGAAATCATAACAGACAAATAGATTGAGTTCTTTAACATTTCTAATAATAGTAAGATAGTATGGCTGCAGTCTAAACAATACCTTTGCAGGGGCAGACTCAACACAGTGGCTATTTAGTCTAAATATAAAGCTAGTCTAATTAAAACACAGACCTCGCTAGATCGATCGATTCTTCGCGTTTATTGGTGTTCCGTTTTCAAAGGTAACCAACGGAACCCTACGAGTATAACCGCCGTCCGTCTGTCTGTAAGCAGGCTGTCTCATCAACTGTAATAGGTGGACATTTTCTCAAAGTGTGTATGTCTGTTGCCGCTATAACAACAAATAATAAAAATACTACGGAACCCTTCATGCGCGAGTCCGACTCGCTCTTGCCTGGGTTTTGTTTAGGCTAAGCCAAGTAAGGCGACTTACAGTGCTTGTTGTACATATTAATATGAATCAGTTCCGTGATTGATGATATATTGATGGTCTGACAGATGATGGACCGCATAATATAGGTAAGATGATGATTAGATAACCTTCTTTGAGGAGTTCGTGGCTAGATAATAACAGCCTCACGGATCGATCTTCAAGGTTAAGCAACGCTTGCCAAGGTTGGTCTGTGGATGGGTGACCATCTTAACATACCGAGTTTCCTCCGTGCCTCGGAAAGCACGTTAAGCCGTTGGTCCCGGCTGTCATTTGTAGATCTTTGGCAGTCGTTACGGATAGTCAGAAGCCAGTAAATCTGACTCCAGTCTTGCCATGAAGTACCGTGTTACCCAGTTACTGGGTTGTGGAGGTCTGGTTGGCAGCCGCTCCTCGTAAAATACTGGTATTCAGCTAAATCTGGCTTGACTGGAAGCCGACCCCAATATTGTTGGGAAAAGGCTAGGCAGATGATGATGATGATGATGATGATGATTAGATAACCTTCAACGGGTAACAGGATAAATTGCGTTAAGTACCTGAAAAGGGGAAGAAAAAAAAAACCTGGATTTGCGACCGATTAATTGATTACTGATAGAACAAAAACTTCTGTAAAATATTTTGAACTTGATGCCAAAAGAACAGTGTTCTACTAGTCATGTTTGTACTTTATTTCTTACGCTGTAGTTTATATAGCAAAGAAGTTAAATGATTTCAAAAAAAGTTTTATTTCAAAAGGGTATTTTTTATTGCGTCTGGGTGACAAAATCAATTTCACCTAAATGTCCGGGTTTTTAAAGGTTTTGTCCGGGGTCGGCAAATTATGTGATGGCAGCACTAGTCTTGACTAAAGAACCCTCAGTTTATAGTACCAGACTCTGGCAGGAAATTCAACTCCTTAGCAGTACGCAGAATGAATGTTGTCCCAAAACGTGTTGTGCGTTGGTTAGGGTCCACACGGAATTCCACTGTGTTTTTCCGTACCTGACCTTATCTGTTCGTTTTATTTTAATCCGAAGCTGTGGAATAAACTAGAAAAAGAAATCTTGTCCATGACAACTTTAGGGTGAGTTTCCATTCCAGAAATGAGCGAGGATACGCAGTGAGGGATGTATTTAGTATTATTTATTTATTATACACTTTATTGTACACTAAAAGTATAAACAATAAGGAAACTTAAAACTAGAACACATGCAATGGGCGGCCTTACCGCATTCCGCGATCTCTTCCAGACAACCTGGGATAGACAGTATTTGCCAGAACATGAGATGGGGCTATCAATGGTGTGACAAAAACTAAGTCACTAATATAACATAATAGAAACACATATACATACATAAAAAACTGATGAGAAAGGGATGTGTTTTTTAGAACCAATAGAATCGCTTGCGCTGAGCGAGGTTAGCTGAAACACATCCCTCGCTACGCATCCTCGCTCATCTCTGCTGTAAACGCAGTCGTACTGTTGTCTAGACGATAAACATATTTAGATCTGGCAAGCGACCAAGCTTACCGTAATTGTTATTGTCACTTATAGAGGACGGTAAATATATGTGTTTGTATACATACAGTGTATTTACTATTTAAATTGCTAGCTAATGTTGTAATATTTATTTATTTAACACCTGTGTGTTTTACGAAGCTGGTTAATTTTTGAGTGGGCTGGTTTTTTTGGTCGAAAGTGTATTTTTATTTCAATATCGTTTGTTTTTTTTTTTCGTTTGAGTATGTTTTTGTTCCTATTTTGAGATTTGTTAAGAGTGCTTTCTTTAGGGTTGAAGTTTTAAATGGTTTTGTTAATAGTTTCTTTTATATAAATAACAAACTATATACACTTAAAATTAAAAATCGATAACTATAATATCGCGTCAAAAAATTCGTCCGCATCGCTGTCGACTGGAAGTGAACCCAAAAGACTGGCGGCATTGCCACGTTGTATAGCAATGGTTATCCTCTATTGAAGTTATTTTATTAGATATTTACTTTATACCGCGACTTAGTACACGCATATTCCGTTTTCCTCTCCGTAAATCCTCTCTTAATGCTCTCCAACATTTCCCAAGGAAAGTCATTTTCCATACTGGCTCGGATCGCTGATCGACTGTTAAGAGAACGCGGGCGAGAGACTATAATTATGTAAAAAGTCATAATTCGAGGTTCGGCCTTCGCCTGTTTCCTCCCCCAGTATTGGACCGGTTTAAAAGATATTTCATAAACTGTATAAGTAGGACATATATTGGGAACACAATATATGTCCTACTTGACGATATATTAACCGTTTGACATTTTTGACAGTTCCAGTGTATATCTTTTAAATCCTTTCACGTAAGACAAGAATTTTTCAAATTCGTTCATAAACGGATGAACGGACGTACGGAGTTATGACGGTAATAAACGTAAAAAAAAACCGAATTGGGAATTTCCTTGTTTTTTTTTGAAGTCGGTTAATTAGTAGAATGGTCATTCTGATCTACTTTTAGCAGTTGTCCTTCTACGTCCAATTTAATAAGAAAACCAGCTGATTTTTTTTAAAAATTCCACTTTCATAACTTAAAAGTTCAATATGACCATGTTCAACGGGTTTATACTTAAGTTTTTCGTAACTCTCGTATTGTGTAAGTCTTGTATCAGGTTGATTATGTTTTACGGCTAATATAGGAATGTCGCAATAGTGAAGTTTTAAACGGGGTTTGACCTTAAGCGGTATGAGAACTTTGAAAAGGCTTGTCGCGAACTGAATCGTAACAGACGCGAGATAGCGCGATTTTAGGCGAGCGGATTTTACGGCGCGTTTCTTTTTTCTTAAGCTAATTTTTTTTACTTTGGCTTCGAAAGGTTTGTGCTTTTAGCCAATGTCACGTTTGGTAAATCTAATTTGTAATTTTTATTATCTTTTTTGTTTTTTTTTTTTTCTACTTGTATTAATTGAAAGGTTAAGCTCAATTTTATTTGTTAAAAATATTCCAATTTAATGTTTGCATTCTATACATATTATCGCGCGTTGCCAAAAAATAATCAAGTTAGAAATATAATAATACTTTAAGTATGTCAGTTCTATCTACTAAAACCGGCTAAGTGCGAGTTTGACTCTCACACGAGGAATTCCTTACTAAAAACTGAAAAAAAAAAAACACTTTTCTTGTATGGGAGCCCTTTATTTTTACTATTTGCAAACTTTCATTTTTACTATTTGTACTTGTAATTTATACACACTGATTGACAAATTTTAACTGTCTACCTATTACGGTTCTTGAGATACAGCCCTCTGATAGGCAGACGAACGGACTGCGGAGGCGTAGTAATAGGGTTCCGTTGCTTACCCTTCGGATACGGAACCCTAAAACTATGCAAAACTCAACTGCCATCGTATAAGATAATAAAGATTAGCAAATGGCTTGTAAGCTAATTTATACAAACCAAATATGCCAGCTAAAAATATAAGGAATCCTGAACTAGTTATTTTCAAATTATGAGGCATTAATTCAAGACATATTTAGTAAAGAATTATCATAAAAGAGATCAATATTTTTTTGTGACGCGTCTATAAAAATAAGTTGACATTACACGCAAACGTTTAAGTTTACGTTAAGCGTCCTTAAACCATTACTATTGTCGTAATTCTATATTCAGAATTACCTTACAAACGATTAAATAAACTAGCACCCGAAACTGTCAAATTTACCCAATCGAACTAGAACCTTCAGCGATAAAGTTGAAAATAAATAAAAGAATATAGATAAAACAGGCATCTTCTGGGCACGCTCGCTCCATCATAGACCTCATCCATCGCTTTCCATCAGGCGTGATTGTGATCAAGAGCAAGCCTATTCCTCAATAAAAAAGAAATATGAAGGGGCTACTGATAAGGTAGCAAGGGTTATCAACCTCTGGTCTTATCAAGGTTTCATTTGATAAAATTGCAACATGTAATCATTTTATCAATCTCTGTTGAGGAAAACTTCGACGGGCGACGGTCTTTTTAATTTTAATGCTGTTTGATAATTGTAATATCTGATTATTAGTTGATTAATAAGCGCTTACTTGAGCATTGAATTTGTTAAGCTTTCGATTCTGTCAAAGACAACTTTTCAGCCGAATGTTTTTTTCGACTACCGCATAATTACGTTGTTTTCGGCAATCATCTGTAGACATATGACGGTCATCATCTGCCTAGCCTTTTCCCAACTATAGTGAGGTCGGCTGCCTACCAGACCTCCACAACCCATTTACTGGGTAATACGGCAGTTCTTGGCAAGACTGGTGTCAGATTTACTGGCTTCTGAATTCCGTAACGACTGCCAAAGATCTACAAATGACAGCCGGGACCAACGGCTTAACGTGCTTTCCGAGGCACGGAGGAAACTCGGTATGTTAAGATCCCATCCACAGACCAACCTTGGCAAGCGTTGCTTAACCTTAAAGATCAATCTGTGCGGCTATAGTATTCTTTAGCCACGAGCTCCTCGTAGATATATGACGGTGATTGCATGAAATCGGGAACTTAAAAGTCTGACTATCAGTCTTTAGATTGAATATAGATGTTCAGAAAGGACCCCATCCATAACTGCCTCCAGAGTCCAACCTGGTTGCGGAATTGGCTCGAAAGTCACCGCGACCCTGGAACGCCAAGGGGAGGAACACGTATGGGTTTTAGTCAATAAGTGTGACTCGTCCCTCAGCTCCCGCCAAGAGCGGGAAGATTTCACATCCTTAAGTTTTTCGAGTTTATCTCTGGACCAAAATTCATCAACGTCTCTTAGCTACGTCTCCATTGAGACTGACTTTTCACATAATTTTAATTATTGTGTAGTAAGTCAGTCTCATCTTTACCTATATAATTTTGAAGGTCAAAAATTGCTTAACAAAAAACCTGATTTAGTGCGAATATTAACACACCTCGCCAAAGATATTACTTCAATCATAAAACGAGATTTTTCATCGCTTCGCTTCGTAAAAATAACTAAATAAAATGTTGATTGCGCATGAGTCGATGCAACGCATTCGCGTGGTTCGGAGCGAAGGAGACACACTACATGCAAAGCTTAAGTTAGAACGAGATGATTATATTGCAGTTTGTTGCCACGCAGCACGCGATATAAATATCTTTATCTATACTAGTGTAACGGTGTGATTGGAGATATTTTTTTAAGAAAAAACTTATCGTCTGAGGTGACGGCTTCTGGAGCGATTATATTGGTGTTTTATTATAAGTTTGAAAGTGAAATATTAAATAAATTCTCTGGTGAAACGGTCTTCAGAGTCTGTAGGACTAAAATATAATCTGCGAAGATTTTATATGCGGTAGTATAATGTTACATGCTCACATGCAATATTACATGTTAGGACATCATGGCTAAATAATAACAGCAGCTCCTGTCGATCTTCATGGTTAAGAAACGCTTGCCGAGGTCGGTCTTTGGATGGGTGACCATCTTAACATGACGAGACTTTTCCGTGCCTCGGAAAGCATGTTAAGCCGTTGGTCCCGGCTGTCATTTGTAGATGTCTGGCTGGCGTTACGAAATCTATACTAATATATAAAGCTGAAGAGTTTGCTTGTTTGTTTGTTTACTTGAACGCGCTAATCTAAGGAAGTTCTGGTCCGATTTGAAAAATTATTTCAGTGTTGGATAGCCCATTTATCGAGGAAGGCTATAGGCTATGAATCATCACGCTAAGACCTATAGGAGCGGAGCAGTAATGAAAATTGTGACGCAGTCGAAGTTGCGCGTGTACTAGTAACTAATATTAGTGTCGAGCCCGATTTTGATTACGAAAACTGCATCAGTGGATTGAAAAGAAATTGGTATTGCTTCAATTAGTTTAATAAGAATGAGCTCTTTTTTTTTAATTTGGCATGTGTCATATTATTATTTACCAGAATTTGATCCCTATTAGCGACACTTTCAGATGGTGTAATAACACAGGTTGTGTTCAGATTTGACCATCCACGCACACGTAAAAAAATCGGCCTGTATAAGGACCATTCACATTTCCAACTACCTTTCACTTTAAAAATATGTTGAAATAACACCTTTTGTTTAATAAATTCCTTCCAGCTGTCTCAAACGACCTTCAACAGACGAATCCGGTGACATTTATCTGTTCAAAACATTTAAAAACTTGCCAGACGTGAATTTGGTCGCGTAATTTCTGCCTGTGTCAATATGGCTAGGTTTCAAGTCTCCTTTCGATTTTGAAAGAACGACGCCCGCGACTTCGTTCGCGCTGCAATTTTCTTAAGGATCCCTAGTTTTTTCTAATCTATACTTCCATACTAATATTATAAAGAGGAAAGATTTGTATTTTTGTATGTAACAAATAAACTACTGGACCAATTTGAAAAATTCTTTCACCAATGGTTAGCTACATTATCAGCGAGTAACATAGGCTATACATATTTTATCCCCGTACTCCCACAGGAACGGGAACTACGCGGATGAAACCGCGTGACGTCCGCTAGTAATAAATATAGTTTGTTACTCAGGGATAATGTCGCATTTCTATGGTGGAAGAATTTTTACCCGACTGCGAAACAAGGAGGGTTATGTTTTTCGAGTGTATATGTGTTTGTATGTAAGTATATTTCTTTGGCACGCCCTAGAGCCTAAACAACTTGTCAGTTCAAACACTGATTTGATGCCACCAACTGCATCAGACTGCTTGGAAAGCGACTTGTTTCGAACCTTTTAGTCGTTTTTAGCGGTCGGGTTTTTTGACAAAATCTATTTTTTTTAGAACTTACGATGTTGGTGTAAGTGCATTCCGTAATGACTGCCAAAGTTCTACAAATGACAGCCGGGACCAACGACCTAACGTGCTTTCCGAGGCACGGAGGAGTCTAAGCTGTAACTCCGTGGTTTCGGGAGTATTCTACTCCGAACCCAAACTAAAAACGAATGACGACACGATTTGACCGTAACTATCAAATCGTGTTGTCTTTAATTGTAAGTGGTTCGGTGACACGGAGTAGAATACGCCCGAAACTACGGACTTCGGGCTTAGAGAGTAGCCTCCCTGATCTATCGTGTCTTTGAGCCATAAGGTCATCAGGTCAGAAGCCAAGTTTGATACAACTATTGATTAAGTCAAACACAATAAAATATAAACTGAATGAGCATCCATAGTATGTCGTCGGAACGTTTGTAAAGATGCGTTTACACGGGCAATGAAAATTGATCAATTATAAGCAACTAGTTGACCCGCGCAACTTCGTCTGCGTCACAATTTTCATTAGCGTCTTAGCGTGATGATATACCTATAGCGTATAGCCTTCCTAGATAAATGTGCTATCTAACAAAGAAATAATTTTTCAAATCGGACCAGGAGTTCCTGAGATTAGCGCGTTCAACTAAAACAAAACTATTCAGGTTTATAATATTAGTGTAGTATAGAACTGGCTTTTGCCCGCGACTTCGTACGCGCATATCCCGTCTTTTCCCGTTCCCCTAGGAACGGAGAGAAATTCTCTTAGTGCTCCCCTACACTCTGCAAGGAACCTACATGCCAAATTTCAGCTCTCTTCGTCCAGTAGTTTTGACTGCAGATGCGTTGTTTGTCAGTCAGTCATTAACGGAAGAATTTTATATATATTGATAATTTATTCAAAAGAAACCGGCCATACGAAGGGTTCCGTACCATAAACCTTAGTTTTTATTATTTATTGTTATAGCGGCAATATATATACACAATCTGTGAAAATTTCAACTGTCTACTTATTACGGTTCTTGAGATGCAGCCCGCTGACAGACAGACGGACGGACGGACAGCGGAGGCTTAGTAATAGGGTTCCGTTGGTTATCGTTTGGGTACGGTACCCTAAAAAGAAAAAACCGAGAGAGCAATTGGGAAACAATATTGCCACAACAATTGCACATTGCCCCACTGCTCCATACGCGTTGCAGAGCAACAGTTGCTCAAGAAATTGCCCGTGTAAACGCACCGTTACGTCAGAATGCGTACAATTGTGGCAGGAGGGCTCGGTCCCGTTTCGTATTTACATATTACGTTATGTTGTTACAGTTTATCGTTCTTAAGGGCTTTGTTTTACAGTGCGCTTCGTGGGTACAAGTAGTGGTAGGCTTGAGTAAGTTGGTATCGTCTAGACATGATCATTTTTCTGTTCTAGTGCGTGTTACTTGGAGTTGACGCATCTCGGTTTCTTCTTCCATTCTCACGTGTCAACCGCCTCGCTATTTCTATCCCACACTTTCTATCCCTTTTCATTATTTTTTTAGGGTTCCGAACAAAAAACGGAACCCTTATAGGATCATTCGGGTATCGGGTGTGTCTGTCTGTCCGTCTGTCACAGGCAGTTTTCTCCGTATCCACTGGACCGAATTTGTTGAAATTTGTCGCTCCACGTAAAACACTGGTATTCAGCTGAATCCGGTTTGACTGGAAGCCGACCCCAATATAGTTGGGAAAAGGCTAGGCAGATGATGATGATGATCGTGTGCTATGTCAAATGAAAGGGCATACTTTGATGGTATCCTTCGTCACCCATCCACAGACCAACCTTGCCACGAGCTCTTGAGGTTATGTAGACACTTAGCCATTTAATGTCCTACAACTAAAGAATGATAAAGCCATTGAATTGAGACGCAGTTTGAACTACTAAGACGAAGTTATTAAAATATTTACCATTGTTTCGTGAACAATGCGATCTGAACGTCCATACGTATAACATAAACATTGTATCGTCATGTTGAAACACTGTTCCAAGACGACGTCTTGTAGAAGCTTTGATATTTTTTTAAAGTGAAAACTTCTTTAGCGGTGTTGTGCACTTTTTTTGGGATGGTAAAAAATGTTAAACTCGCGTCAGGACAAGTGACCCTGATCGATAATTCGTAAGACGGTCACGCGTCTTGCAAACTTCTTTAGCGGCGTTGTGCACTTTTTTGTGATGCGTAAAAATGTTAAACTCGCGTCAGGACACGTGACCCTGATCGATATATCTTAAGACGGTCACGCGTCTTGCAAACTTCTTTAGCGGCGTTTTGCACTATTTTGTGATGCGTAAAAATGTTAAACTCGCGTCAGGACACGTGACCTGATCGAAAATCCGTAAGACGGTGGGAGAGAAGCACGTATTCAAGTTTTCACTTCTACCGGAGTGCAACCCGTTGTATTTTTTTAGGTAGCCTGTTAGTGTCCCACTGCTGTGCAATAGTACACTCCATATCCTTACAGACTTTTGTTTCGCCATGTCTAACCAGCGTTCCTGGTTTCCCTCTTTGTTAAGATGAGCTGCCAGGGTTTCGAAATTTGTTCGAAAGTCACTGCGGCCCTGGAACGCAAAGGGTATTAGGAGGAACACGTATGGGTATTAGTCAGATAGAGTCTGACACTCCCTTTCGCTCCGGAGCCGAATGAGTTATTTGATGATTTCCCATTCAAAAAAGCACTTTAACTAAAATTAAAAAATAAATTCGAATGGATAGTTAAAATCTTTATCGCCGCACTCACGGGTCAAGGTCTACTATCACTGTCCACCTATATACCTAACAAATATAATTATATGTTAATATGTCAGTTGATAAGCGGAGACCGGTTTGTACGTTCGGTCATTATAATTATGTTGGTTCGTAGGTATACATTAGTTGCTATAGACAATTTTTGTGGAATCTGTAGAAGTTTTGGAGTTTGTTGTGACAAGCCTTCAGTAATTGTGCCCAAGAACTTCACGATCTCATCTCACCGGCTCCCTTCTTCCATCGGTCCTTCAGACGCACTGCAAGTTACCATCCCTACCTTGTTGCTATTACACCAATTCGCAATAAGCGTTTCCAAACGTCTTTCATAATGCGCACGGTAAAGAGTGGAATTGTCTGCCTGCGTCTGTGTTTCCGAACGCTTACAACCCTAATCTCTTCAAAGTTAGAGTTAACAGGGAGCCTGTTCACTCCAACACGGTAAGTTCGCTCCATCGTCGACTTTGTCTATGTCATTTCTGACCTAGACTAGAGTCAAGAGTAAGCCTATCTCAAATAAAGAAAAACAGTAAGCCTGCCTGACATTCCCAGCCACTGCAAATCCTGAATGCCAGAACCAACAAACCAGAAAAGCGCCGATTCAATAAACCACGACGAGTCTTGGATCCCGCCACAAAATTAATAAGAAAAGAGCAGCAGAGGAGTAGGAAAAATAGCTTCAGGGTAGCATTTAAAGATATGTGTGGTTCAGGATCACAGAGTACATAAAACAATCAGTCCAAGAGTTTGTTTCCCGTTAGCTACAACCTAGAAGTCTTGAAGTCAAGAGTGAATAGGTTTCTTCTAGGCAAGCGTGCTCCATCTTGGAACGCATCATCGCTTACCATCAGGTGAGGTAGTGAGCGGTCAAACGTGTGCTTTACTTATAGTATTAGTTAAAAAAAAACTGCATCAGTTCTGCCTATAATGCATTAGCATTCCAAGCAACTCAAATCTAAAGGAGAAGCTGCCCATGCAGGGCGGAACAAAATATTTGTTTTCACCATCGGCTTTCAGTTTCAGATCAAACCAATTTATATGTCAACTCCACTTTGCGGTATTAGTAGCGAGCCAGTCGCTCCATTTTCTATAAATACAAATATAAAAACACATTCTTAAACTAAATTCATTGTGTGCTAGATGTCGCCAAAACGATATTTGTTTGTTTTTATACTTCTGCTAGCTTTGCCCGCGATTTCGTACGCGCATATCCCGTTTTTTCCCGTTCCCGTAGGAATTTCGGGGAATCCTCTCTTAGTGCTCCCCACACTACCCAAGGAATCTACATGCCAAATTTTAGCTTTCTGCGACCATCTGTTTCGGCTGTACGTTTGTATGTCAGTCACTCAGCCTACTCCCGAAGTCCGTAGTTGCTTCCTCAGTTACGGGCGCTTTTACTCCGTATCATAAGGCAGAATTCTGAACCCCAATTTCATTTGAAGTGCCAGTTATAATGTTGGTGGGATAATCCTCGCCGTCCGTCCAATATTTATTGGTGATTTTTCTTTTCGTCGTTTGCCGACCGTATCTTCTACACCCCCTTGTATTCGGCCAGGAGGCTAAACAATAGCAGGGTGTACAATGATCTCTTAACAAAAATCATTTGGATGAATTTCACAGACAAAAAGAAGATATGTGGGGTAGTTGTATAAGAGTTAAAATTGATTTCTGCACCAAGTACCCTTCAATGAATTTCCATTTAATTCCATTTTGAGGAGCTTGTTGCTCAATAATAACAACCGCACGGGTCGATCTTTAAGGTTAAGCAACACTTGCCAAGGTTGGTCTGTAGATTGGTGACCATCTTAATATACCGAGATTCCTCCGTGCCTCGGAAAGCACGTTAAGCCGTTGGTCCCGGCTGTCATTTGTAGACCTTTGGCAGTCGTTACGGATTGTCAGAAGCCAGTAAATTTAACTCCAGTCTTGCCAAGAAGTACCGTGTTACCTAGTTAATGGGTTGTGGAGGTCTGGTAGGCAGCCGCTCCACGTAAAACACTGGTATTCAGCTGAATGCGGTTTGACTGGAAGCCGACCCCAATATAGTTGGGAAAAGGCTAGGCAGATGATGATGATGATGACCAAGTACCCTTCATTGAACATCAAATTCCAAATCATCAGATATGAATTCAAACTTGTCTACTAAAACGATTCTATTTGGCATTTTATTGAGTTGCATCGACCTGCTCGGGCCGTCTGGCATTTTGCCAGTATCTGCGTTGTCGAACAAAAAATATTGCCAAGCGCGAACCGGATTTGTGCATTTGGGTTTTGTTAAACCGGTTCCTTGAAAGATAGCGTGTCCTTGCTTTTCGTAAGCTTTTTGTTGAAACCCTGGACTTTATATTTACCTGTAATTTGCTTGTTTTCTTGAGGAGCTTGAGACTAAATAACAGCCGCACGGGTCGATCTTCAAGGTTAACTAACGCTTGCCGAGGATGGTCTGTGGATCAATGACCTTCTTCATATGCCGATACTCCTTCGTGCCTCGGAATGAATTTGAGGTGTTGGTCCCAGCTGTCATTTGAAGATAATTGGCAGTCATTACGGATTTTCAGAAATCTGGATCCGGTTTGATTGAAAGTCGACCCCAATATAATTTCTGTTGTTGGGAATAGGCTAGGCAAATGATGATGATCCACTGCAAGTTTGCATGGTTTGGTTGCAATTTCGGGACATAAACTAACCTTGGTTTAGTGCGTCGCTGAGTACAGCTAGGGACACAACATTTATTATCTTATTTTGTTGTTTTTATGCTTCAAGAATCATTTAGTGTTCATATGACTGGCCTGTTGGTCTAGTGGTTAGTGACCCTGACTGCTATGCCAGAGGTTGTGGGTTCGATTCCCACCCAGGACAAATGTTTGTGTGATGAGCATGATCATTTGTTCTGTGTCTGGGTGTAGTTTATCTATAATATGTATGTATTTAGAAATATATAAGTATGTTTATCAGTTGTCTAGTACCCATAACACAAGCTCTGCTTAGCTTGGGACTAGATGGCGTTGTGTGATAGTTGTGTGGAATGTTATGTTATTATGTTATGTTATATTAACTATGTTAGTTTCCCAGTCTACCTCTTTAACAACAGCAATTTCATGAACTTGCCTTTTGTCTGCAATAACGACTAAAAACTATTAGAAAACAATAAATTTTTGACATGTAACTGCGATTTAATTACTTTTACCATATTGACGTAACCTTGTCACGATAAATTGCTTTGGTTTGTTGTCTAAACATGTTCTTAGTCATGTCATGCTTGGGGTTTTCCGAAGTACCGCTTACTATACAGCTGCGTGGCACAACTACCCACAAAATAGCAAACTTTAGGCGATTGGCTCACTCGTTTTTCTGTTGGTCGCCACTGTTGATTCTGGGTTTCAGGGGTTGCAGTGGTTAGGAATGTTCGGCAGGCTTGTCCCAATAAAAAATAGCCTGGGTTTGCACAGGTAACCGGGCGTAGGTATTCTAAGCTAGTCGGCATGATTTTTCGTGACATCTTCAACAATGATAGTCATATTCTAGCAAATTTACCCGAAACTGTTAATGAAATGTATACCTAAACCTTCCTCATGAACCACTCTATCAATTGGTGAAAACCATTTGAAAATCCGGTTGGTAATTTTTGAGCTTATCGCGAACATACAGACAGCCGCTGACTTGTTTCATGTAGTGATACTGATTATGCAAGGCGCATAGCATTTAGTGACAATCAAGCACTGATTCTCATTCAGCTGTTACATGTTTTACCGGTACTCAAAAGGTACCTAATAGGAGCTCGTGGCTAAATAATAAAAGCCGCACGGGTCGATCTGAAAGGGTAAGCAACGCTTGCCAAGGTTGGTCTGTGGATGGGTGACCATCTTAACATACCGAGTTTCCTCCGTGCCTCGCAAAGCACGTTAAGCCGTTGGTCCCGGCTGTCATTTGTAGATCTTTGGCAGTCGTTACGGATTGTCAGAAGCCAGTAAATCTGACTCCAGTCTTGCCAAGAAATACCGTGTTACCCAGTTGACGGGTTGCGGAGGTCTGGTAGGCAGCCGCTCCACGTGAAACACTGGTGTTCAGCTGAATCCGGTTTGACTGGAAGCCGACCCCAATATAGTTGGGAAAAGGCTAGGCAGATGATGACTCAATAAGTACCTAGTTTAGTTTGTTTGGACTATTGGTAGATGAGAGTTCCACTGGTTACTCTTCGGATACGTAATCCTTAAAAAATAACATGCAAACAATGTCATATTTTCCTAGCTAATGGACTTTTCTTTGTATCAAGACTTGAGTACCGTTCATCTCGTACTGTCGAGAAAGCAGATGTTTACGGTGTATCGTTTTTAAATAATGATTCAGTAGCTTGATTTTATGTAAATGCTGATGACTTTGTCAGCCATTTTCCTGATGCGAAAACGTCAGGTGCACTTCTTTAACAGTTACTGCCAACGGATTTGCCCGTGTGAATGTCGATAAAAATTATTCAATTGGAATGTTACTTACTACTGGGATAAAAAGTATCTGATGTAGGTACGAATACAAGTCTACTCATGAACCAGATCCACGGAACCCTAAAGCCTGCAGTATTTACGTCTTAATACCGCATTCTGTAGAACTGCAAAAACTATTAATAAGTCTACTCTGACATTTAGACTTAGTTTGTTAATTCTGTGCAAATTCTTTTGCATATTGTAGTCGCTGAACAAAAGGCTTTTTGTTGTTCAAAGTTCTTCCTGATCCCGTGCTTTTGGGTCGTTTTTTTTTTCTTTTTTGTAAGTACTCACAAAAGAAAAACAATCTTGCGTTTGTTAAAGAAAAGTGCCTTTCAATAGCTATTTAAAAGAGGGGTTGGGGAAGAACGCAAACAGTCTGGATGACAAATGTTCAAATGAATCTGAAAAGCCTCTGTTTCAATGCTGAGGACACGAGGCACGGATAGGGTTTTATTTTTTTTGGTTGCGGAATCATCAAATGTCTCCTTCCGCTCTGGGCGTAGCGAAAGGGACTGTCAGACTCTTACTGAATAAAAAACTTTTTTTTTACAAAAAATACTTTTAATTTGGAATTGGTTGTTTCTTCGCATTTTAACACCGACTTCCGAAATTAAAGTTATTTTATACTTTGTATTGTTTTTTTTATTTGGAAGTCGGTTGTATTTTTTGTAAAAAAGTTTTTATTTTTCTCTTTTTAGTGGATAGCAAAATACGCAATTGCGTTTACTTGGACGACAAACCAAATACGCCATCTAAGTTAACGAATTCCAGCTATTTTGTTTTAAAAGCCAAACTACTAAAAGGTTTATGATGAAATTTAAATGGGACCAATTGAGAACCTCCTTCTTTTTTTTGAAGTCGGTTAAAAACTCTCCCGTGTTCCTATTATATATTTTTAGCATTTGTTTACCGTCATCTATTAAAACATCAACGAACTGCAATAGTGCAGTGGTATTTATAACGTGGTAGCCTCAAGCAATATCTTTCACAATAAAAAATGTTAGTGATATGTCGGAGTTTACTTCGCCTCGGGCGTTCGACCTTTTTATTGAGTAATGTTTGTAACCGTTTCTGTAATAGTTTTATAACGACTACCTTATGACGGCGACTACTTTGGCGTAGAAAGTTTAAACCTAATCGCAGAAGTGATCTGCCACCGGGTGTCAACACTGCGAGGATCGCCCGGAGGACACGGTCCTCGTCGAGGCGATCGACGGCGGTGACCTCTCGCGACCGGCCCTGGTTTAATCTATGGTCCGGAGCGAGGAGGCATGGGAAGCGGTCACCTCCTTTTGCGAAGCAGTAATGCTAGCGAAGGAGGAGACCGAACGTGTGAGGAGAAACCTCACCACCCAGCCGCTGCAACAAAAGAAGACGCCCCGGGCGTCGGGAGTAGCAGGGCGATTTTCGACCACCGTAGGCACGGGCCTGCGGACGGAGAGCATTGGGTGGCTCGCCGTCCAATCAGAACCAGGCCCGGGTCGGCGGCGCGCTGTGTTCCACGCGCGCCTCAAAGAGTTGTCAGCATGGGAGACGGGGCCCGCTAGGGGCAGTGCCTGCCAGGGTTGTGGAAATTGTTCGAAAGAGTCACCGCGACCCTGGAACGCAAAGGGCGTTAGGAGGAACACGGATGGGTTTTAGTCAGTAAGACTCTGACACTCCCTTCCTCGGGGGCCCAGAGCGGAAAGAGTTAAAGAATTCTCTTACTTCTATATTTCAATCTTCTGGGGATTAGGCAGTGCGTTGGACTAAGGAGTGTTGATAGGTGGTTTTGGTCTTCATGAAAATCAACGTTGAAAAGGTGCTGTATTTCCGCCTAATTAAAAAAAATACTATTTTAGTTGCCGTTACTTATTATTTAATTGGTGCTGGTAGATTTGACACGATCTTTGATGTTGATAATATTATGATTGAACATGTAACTAAAAGAGTTATGAATAATAAATAATGGATGGAGAGGAAGACCACAGAAAAGATGGATGTATTGTGTGAGTAGCGATAAGAAAGAACAGGGAGCTAGTGATAGCGTGACGGCTGATAGGACAGAATGGAAGACAAAACGGGTTGCGCCGACCCCAAGTAACATGGGATAAGGACAGGAAGATAATGATATTTATAACCTTAAAATCAACATAGTAAGTACTTTAACCTTCGGTATGCCTGGTGGCAAAATGTTACGCGGTATGCCTGGTGGGTCTGTCAGACCCGACTTTAAAGTGACTATTTTTCGTACTAGTTGTGGTAACTAGTGTATCTAAACATACTTTCATATATACTAGGGGTATATAGTAGAGGGAAAAATGAAGAAAACAAATCCAACATATCAATTAAATAAATAAAAAAATCATAATAAATGTTATGTTTTTAACTAAAAACAGGCCTTTTTTACACTTATGTGTAAGAAAAGAAATCTCAACTAAACTTTAGAAAATAGGAGGCACAAGACAAAGACTATAGATAATGCTATAATAATCAGTTCTTGTCACTACCATCAACGGGTGTAGGCAGAGGTGTAAGGTATAACCTCTGAATTTGACACCGGCGCTCGGGTTTTTTGTGTTTTTTCACCATCTCAGCTGACTCCAGACTAAAATAGTGGCCATTAGGCGTCGGTTGGTTGATGATGTTCAGCTACTGAGAGTGGTGACGCAGAAACATCATATTTTAATGAAATACAACGGTTTCAGTTGAAGGGTGGGTCTGATAGACCCTACCAGGCATGCCCATGGTTAATTCAAAATATGCATTTGGTTCTTTCACACACATTAATAGTGTTAGTGCTGGTGTCGGCAAAGCAAAAAATATAGGCTCTCGTATTACCTAGGTAAGCAATTCGATTGAAATTAATGAGTAAACAACGGTTTTAATTAAACAAAATGAACAAATAACTTGAACTGTTATCACATTGTCTCTATCTGATCAAACAATGATAATCGGTAGGTCTTCCGAAAAAGCCCCGAGAAATCATATTTTAAAACTAAGTTATTTTTTTAGTCGGTAGTTAGCAAAAGATAAGCTTGTCAAATACCCCAAAAACATTCATTAAATCAGACCAAATAGAAATGTTGATAAGGAAAATCCGGAATATAACGTGTAAGAGAATAAAGGCTATCTTCATAAGGGATCATCGTACTCAACGCTGAACAATTTTCAAAATGGCACCAACACTGAAGTCTATACTAATATATAAAGCTGAAGAGTTTGTTTGTTTACTTGAACGCGCTAATCTCAGGAACTACTGGTCCGATTTGCAAAATTATTTCAGTGTTAGATAGCCCATTTATCGAGGCTCAGTGTTAGATAGCCCATTTATCGAGGAAGGCTATAGGCATATATATATCATCACGCTAAGACCAATAGGAGGGGAGCAGTAACGAAAATTGTGACGCAAACGAAGTTGCGCGGGTCAACTAGTACTAATATATAAAGCTGAAAAGTTTGTTTGTTTGTTTACTTGAACGCGCTAATCTCAGGAACTACTGGTCCGATTTGCAAAATTATTTCAGTGTTAGATAGCCCATTTATCGAGGCTCAGTGTTAGATAGCCTATTTATCGAGGAAGGCTAGTATAGGCTTTATATCATCACGCTAAGACCAATAGGAGCGGAGCAGTAATGAAAATTGTCACTCAAACGAAGTTGCGTGGGGCAACTAGACTCCCCCATACTATGAGCGCATAACTCGACAAAATGTACGAAACAGCTGATTATTTTTTCGCGATTTCTTCGTTGGTTCTATAGTTAAAGCTGTTCATAATGAAATGTATACAATGACTCATTTAGAGGCGCGTTTGTGGAACTCGGGGTTGGGGGTGGTATGCGTTAGGGGCAAGTTGTATATTGAGATAAGAGTAGGTAGGACCGTTCATAACAATAAGGAAAACTGACAATACTTAACTGACGATAGTACTCTCCAAGAATTTCTCCAGTTGCCTATGTGTGTATTTAAATGATTAAATCCAGTTACATAGGGGTTGACCCCAATTACCATTAGCTGAGCCCGCTGCAAAACCTTTGATGCAGTTACTTTCCATACTGATTATGAACAATTTTACTAACGCGCAAAACGTTTTGGGTACGGCTTCCATAGTGTGTACAGCTAAGGAGTGGAATTCCCTGTCGGAGTCTGTGTTTCCTGACAGCTACAACCTGCGGGATTTTATTCAAGAGTGACATAGGCTGAGCGAGGCTAGGCAAATGAAGCGATTCTATTCGTTCTTATCAAACACATCCCTCGCAAGGAATCCTCGCACACCATCATCATCTGACTTCCAGTCAAACCGGATTTAGCTGAATACCAAAATTTTACGCGGAGCGGCTGCCTACCAGACCTCCACAACCCAGTAACTGGGTAACACGGTACTTCATGGCAAGACTGGAGTCAGATTAACTGGCTTCTGACTTTCCGTAACGACTGCCAAAGATCTACAAATGACAGCCGGGACCAACGGCTTAACGTGCTTTCCGAGGCACGGAGGAAACTCACTATGTTAAGATGGTCACCCATCCACAGACCAACCTTGGCAAGCGTTGCTTAATCTTGAAGATCGACCCGAGGAATCCTCGCACATCTCTGGTTGAAAAGCAGCCAAAAGCCGGGGCGGGTCGCTGGTGTGTCATAAGTTCTTCTTAGTTCCATGCACTCCACATCAAGTGTTTGTCCTACACTCGTTTCCTACACCTTTCACTGACAATCTAAATAAATATTATTGATAGGTGAAATTGTTTGAACATGTGTTTTTAATAGGTAACCTTTATTAGTAGTTATCGTAGAGGAGTTTGTGGTTAAAATACCATCTGTCGCAAGGGTCGATCTTTGAGGTTAAGCAAGCTAGCTGAGGTCAGTTCGTGGATAGGTGACCATCCATTACATAATGCATACCGTCTTCTTCTTATCGTGTGGGCAGTAAGGTCTTACGACCCCACACACCCTGGTGTCAAAGTTTCTAAACCGCCTCAAGGGCCTCTGACATGGTTTTACTTGGCGGCCAGGACCTCCGGTTTATACGTGCCTTCCGAAGTACGGAATCATCTTTTAATCAGACAATCAGGTCATTCAACTCTTGCCATTCAATAGTAAAAAAAAAAAATTCATGACTGCAATGTCCTAACTAAAATGGAAAATAACTTTACAAAGTATGCTCATCCCGTGGGAATCGAAACCACTACCACCGAATCACAAGGCAAACGCCTAAACTACTCGACCACGGAAGCAGTTCTAATTTCAAGGGGGCATTTTTATCCTGTTGGGAGCATTTACAGCCTCCATTATTGCATTGATAATTAAAAAGAAACTTTGCTTTCCTAGAAAACCAATAATAACGTAAAAATATGAAAGTAAAAATCACTATCAAGTTTTGTTTCAACTCGCCCTTCCATTTCTATGCACCCCGTTTGACATGTCGCCATGACGTCATGTACTGACGCTTAGTGTCATGTTGGTCAAAAAAAATACTTATCGTTCATAGGATACAGGAGCAAAACCGCTATAAAACGCTCTAGTTTAAAAAAATAACGAGTTGTATGTTTACCTAACACTCGAAACGAAGCGTCATTGATGATGACGGTTCGCTACGAAAACAAAAATATATTCGCCCCCGCCTATTGCGCGGTAAAACTCTTGTAACATACATTAAATAAACCAGAATTACGTATAGCTCTCTTTGTGCCGTTTCGTTAACCTTGGCGTAATCGGCGATTGGACCCCTGCGGCTAGTGAGCGAGACAACAACACTGTCTTCTCAAGTGTGAAAGAGATATCAGTACCGGCGCGCGCGCCGTGTTCCATGCCACGCGGTTAAGTTAGGTTATACTTTTCTAGGTTATGTCATGCGCTCGATTTTTAAAAACCAGAGTGTTCAATATTTTTTTTTTTGTTTTTAGGGAGTTCGACATCTCTATGGTACCAGCATTTTCGACGCCAATTTTATTTCTAACCTTATTTCGGAACACGTGATTCTATTTTTTGTTTATGGTTGTGTGTATTGTAAAAGTGTTTGGGTTGGGGCAGCGCCATTTGACGGGTTCGAGTGAACGAAGCACGTTGTTTTCTGTGTCCCGTTTTTATTGTGTTTGTGTTGTCGCTAGCCTTCTACATTTTCGATAGATTTGTTTGTACAGAGTGTTAGGTTGTCTTTTTGGTGAAGTTTAATTAAGCGAGTGATATGAGTTCTAAGTAGTCGTTTTTAAAGTGTGTATGTATGGATGTTTGGAAGACAGCTGCCCAGACAGGGGTAAGCACGATGCTCCATTGTTTTTACTTTTAATGTTGACATACTATTTGGTTTGAGTTGGATATTATCGCTTTATCATTGACACCTCAGATAGATATAAATTTATTTGACTTTGATAAAATGTACGACGTGGTGATTTAAAAAAAAATGTTCTTTATTTATTCCAAGGATGAACCTAATTATTAATTTCATAAGTACCTACATTAATTTTGAAAAGATCTTTTTCTAGAATTAGTTTTATAACAGCATTCATATATTCGGTGACGCACAGCTGTACAGCTTGGGGGTGTAAAATAAAACATTGTTTTGTTTACACCCTCCTATTCGACAATATTGTACCAATGTTCAAAGTGAATAGTTTAAATTTTTATTCTATTGACTATTTTTCCATAATGGGCCCGTGCCCATTGTGCAGGTTTTTTTTTACTATTGATAGGCACGCGTTTGACCACTATCTCACCTGTTGGTAAGCGATGATGTGGGCGAAGATGTAGGACGCCTGTTTAGAAGTAACCTATTCACTCTTGATTTAAAGACTCCCAGGTTGTAGCCATCAGGAAACACAGACTCCGGCAGGGAATTCCACTCCTTAGCTGTACGCGTTATGATGGTGTTCCCAAAACGTTTTGTGCGTGTGGGTGGGATGTCCACCATGTACCGGTGGCGCATCACCATTCGTCTTTTGGTCCGATGACGGAGCGGGCTTGGCGGAATTACATTATGCAATTTGCAAGGTTTCTGTCAAGGAACGAATTTTCATTATCAGCGGGTCTAAAAAGGCCACTTTAGCAGATTCAGCCACCACATCACGCTACCGAAACTGTAAAATTTTCCCAAAGAACCTTGAACCTAATGCTGTAGCTAATAAAGATGTAAATGAAATTTGATAGATTGTTGAACTTAATGTGATTCAACCAACGTGGCCTTTTTAGACTCGCTGATCAGTTGTTTTTTTTTTGTTGGTATTTCATCTAACCTGGGTTGTGTCACAAAGAAGTGTTAATTAAATTAATAGCAGACTGATGTAACAGGCTTGGCGGATTTAAATTGATCAATAGGGTAGATGACTAAAAAAATTCGAGAAAGAATAAACTCGTGTCCAATATTTTTTTGGAAATCTATCTGATGGACTAATTATGCATTTTTTTTTTCGTCTACCCTATTCCGACCTACTCTCCTCGAAAAGTCGAAATGTAACCGACAGAGGCTAGCAACTCAGCGTCGAATTAACATTATTATGTTATTATTATAAATATCGTACTTAAAAACTTAATAATATTATCATCACTAGGTACATATTATAAAAACAAAGTCCTTCGCCGCGTCTGTCTGTTCGCGATAAACTCAAAAACTGTTGCACCGATTTTCATATTGTTTTCTCCAGTGGATAGGGTAGTTCTAGAGGAAGGTTTAAGTATACAGGGTTGTTTGTAAAACACCAGCAACCTCTTAGGTAGTGAAAGTAAACATGATTATAAGCAACTTTTACTTTGGGAAAACTCCGAAATCTCGAGAAAAATATCAGCTGTTTCATACAAAATGTAATATTTAGCCAATGAAAATGTATGAAACAGCTGATATTCTTCTCGACATTTCGGAGTATTATAATTAAAAGTTGCTTATAATCATGTGTACTTTCACTGCCTATGAGGTTACTGGTGTTTTACAAATAACCGTGTATAATTTGTCTAGAAAAAAATAGGGATCCTTAAGAAAATTGCAGCGCGGACGTAGTACTAGTAAAATATAAATTGATGGATGGAAGTTTGTTACTATTTCACGACAGAATGCCAGACAGGATCTTCACAGAGATAGATTATAGTCGGATAGCGCTTAATGGACTAAATACATTTTTTTTTGTCATTGAGGAGCTCGTGGCTGAATAATAACAGCCGCATGGGTCGATCTTGAACGCTTGCCAAGGTTGGTCTGTGGATGGGTGACCATCTTAACATACCGAGCTTCCTCCGTGTCTCGGAAAGCACGTTAAGCCGTTGGTCCCGGCTGTCATTTGTAGATCTTTGGCAGTCGTTACGGATTATCAGAAGCCAGTAAATTTGACTCCAGTCTTGCCAAGATGTACCGTGTTACCCAGTTAATGGGTTGTGGAGGTCTGGTAGGCAGCCGCTCCGCGTAAAACACTGGTATTCAGCTGAATCCGGTTTGACTGGAAGCCGACCTCAATATAGTTGGGAAAAGGCTAGGCAGATGATTTTTTTTTTGTCATCTACCCTATTCCGACCCACAGTCGTCGAAAAGTAACCGATAATAAACTGACATACTGGTAACTCAGCGTCGATTTAGAATTATTGTGTTATGAATAACACTTGTTTAATTAACGCTGACATCGACTGAAACTTGAAACTATGAATTGTGTTAGCAGTGACAAGTGTATTTCATTGAATAAATGTTTACTAAATGTATCAATAATTCGTACTAATATTATTAGCAGACACGCGCAACTTCGTCTGCGTCATATTTTTCATTAATGCTCTGCTCCTATTGGTCGTAGCGTGATGTTATAAATATAGTCTATAGCCTTCCTCGATAAATGAGCTATCTTACACTAAACGTTGTCTAAGGTCGCAAAGTGTCGCATGGTAGCAGCGCTACAGCCGTTCTGCTGCCGCGCGGTACTTTGCGACAAATTTGTAGGCTCTCTAATAAATTCGAACCAGGTCTTAATTATTAGCGCGTTCAACCAAATCGTCATAATATTGCTATAGATGCGAAGTAAATGATTTGGATTTATGTATGTTTGTTACTCAATCACGTAAAAACGGCTGAACGGATCTTGATGAAATGGCCCAGAGGTAGATTATAGTCTGATCTGTAATCATTATAAACAACATTAGGTATGGACAAAAACCCGGAACCGCAAAATAAAAATCTGCTGTTCAGTAGTCAGTACATTTTGTCGAATTATGCTCACAGAAATGTATAGTGCAGTTGTTTTTTTTTTCTCGATTTCGGTGCGTATGAAGTGTTAGGAAGCGACTGAAAATTGTTGAAACTAAGGGCGAGGCCACAACACTGCGATGTGGCGTCGTATCGCAAAAACGACGTCGCACAGCAATATAATGCGATGACGCAACTCAAATTTTTATCGCATACGACATTGTACGTCAAGACGCAACCATCAAATCAGTTTCAGTTTACACGGGTCCTACTGCTGCTTGCGTTCAGTTAAGATACATCAAGAAAAACAAATTAAGTACTGGGTGCACCCATTTCTAACAATTATTAATAATGATGAAAAACACTTCAAATTTGAACGTTGCGGCAACGCATCGGAAAGTTCTAACGATGCGTTCTCCGGCGTCGTGGATTTTTGCGATGCGACGCCGCAACGCAGTGTTGTGGCCTCGCCTTAAAGCTATAAACTAAATAGTTATATGCCAACAGCTGTTTTTAAAACGTGTCATTATGTAATTTAATTGTTTTTCAATAACATTAACTATTGACCTACGTCGTTACTGTTACGTTTTGTTTTCATTCTTGAAAACAATAAATACTTACGTGAAAATAAAACATGTGTTTTGTTAGATAATATTATCAATATTTATCAAAAGACACAACTTTTATTCTACTTGTCAATCTTTACCAACATGAACCTCAATCATCATCATCATCATCATCATATCAGCCAAAAGACGTCCACTGCTGGACATAGGCCTCCCCCAAGCTTCACCACAACAACCGGTGCTGTTCGTCTCGCAACCATCGGCTACCCGCGACCTTCACCAGGTCATCGGTCCACCTTGGTCGCCACTCCAGAACTTTTCGGCCCCATCTGTTCTGCGAGCAATGTGCCTTGCCCGCTGCCACTTAAGTTTGGCGATCCTTCGAGCTATTCCGTTGTACTTGATATGATTATTTAGAAACAACCGGCCAAGTGCTAGTCGGACTCTCCTTAATTTTTATTATTTGTTGTTATTGTGGCAATAGAAATACACAATCTATGAAAATTTCAACTGTCTACCTATTACGGTTCTTGAGATACAGCCCGCTAACAAACAGACGGACGGCCGTCTATCCGTCTGTCCCCTACGGAACGGGGTTGGTTACCCTTTGGATACGGAACCGTTAAAAGACCGGTCCCAAAATGATACCCTGTGGCACTCCTGAAGTAATAAGAAGACTTGTTGACATTTTCTTCATAACTAGTTGTCGTATGCGTAACTAACATCAAATCCTTCGCAGTTAACCAAAATGAGGTCAGTCAGTGCAACAGTCAGAAAACAGGAGTGTTATAATAACTCTTGTGCCACACACAATTAGTACCTATATTGGTATTCAAATATTGCATTACCACTGACAAGCTAAAGTCGTTAAAATAAGCTTAAAATGACTAGTTGCAAGTTTCGCAACTTGCAATATAAGTTGTGAAGAAACCTCGGAGATCTGTTTAGATACGGATTTGATAAGAAATGACATAGTAATTATGTTTTGATGAATTAAGTTTGTAATTATGAATTTGCCAGCTTTTGGCCGCGACTTCGTATACGGACATATCCGGTTTTCTCCCGTTCCCGTAAATCTCCCGTCCCGCCTTCCTCATGAATGTGGCTCTCATAATTATATAAAAAGAATTTACCAGAGATAAGCGCCTTCAAACAAACTAACAAACAAACTCTTCAGCTGTATTATATTAGTATGGATTCCAGGATTCCGATAGATCAATATTTCAAAGGGTGCTTTTAAATTGCGCAATTCTTTTCCTTTCGTTTGGGTTCGGATAAATATGAAAGTTGACTCAAGTAGAATAGAATAGAAAACATTTATTAATAAAAATTACAGGCTGAAGCGGACTTAGGTTCTGCCCTAAGCGCACCACCGTAAGTGCTTTTAAGCTATGCCAATTTGTCACTTCATGCTATTCAACTGTGGAATTTTTTCCAACATCAGACGTCCAGAAGAACAGAGATCAGAACTCGTAATATGGACGATTGTCGATGATGTGACGCATAATTATGCGTTAAGATATGGAACACTTTGTCAAATTTTATTTTCTTATAGATTTCAACTGGGGGTATTCAGTTAATTACGAGTGAATAGTTCCTGTCACGGATGCACAACAATTTAACAGTTTATGTTACAACTAGCTTTTTCCCGCAATTTTGTACGTGCATATCCCGTTTTCTCCCGTAGGAATTTCGGAAAATCCTCCCCTATACTCTCCACGGAACTTACGTGCCAAAATTTCAGCTCTCTACGACCAGCAGTTTCGGCTGTCCGTTGTCTGTCAGTTGCTCATCAGTAATGGCAGAATTTTCTGCATCAGCTTAAATAACTTATTAGTCCTATTTACAAGTAATACGATTGGGTCTATTCTCTATGAACTCTTGGAAGGATAGGATAGAAATATGGTTGCATGCACTCAGTACCTAACCAGAAATCATCATCATCAAAACTTTGTGTATTATCATTGTTAAATTGGCTGTATCGTGACTCATTTACGTTTAGTTATTAGTTCTAGTTTTGTTTTTCGAACTCATTCATAATACTGACAGACGGACAGCAATTGGACGGACAGCGGCGGCTTAGTGATAGGGTTTCGTTGGTTACCCTTTGGGTACGGATCCCTAAAAAGAGCGGCCCCAAAATGATACCCTGTGGCACTCTTGAAATAATAAGAAGACTTGTTGCCATTTTCATTTAATTTTCTTCATAACTAGTTGCCGTATGCGTAACTAACATCAAGTTTATTTTTTCCAAACTATCAATTTGAAAATGTCATATTCGACGTTAATAATACTGACGATTCAATCAAGCAGTATAATAGAAAACAATCTAAGAGTTAAAGCGTATTAAAATATGTATATTAATCATAGCAAGGGCCAACTGACCTCAAAATTATATTTAACTTTTAGAGTTGTAACATTAAAATGTCACAAAACTGGTTTACATTTTATTGCGTTTCCTTGATTGAGAAATGTCAGATCAGGCTTCGTCTTGTCGATTTTAGTGATTTGCTCTATTTATATAAATGTGATGTGATATAATGATGGAATATTTGTATTATTGCAACATCCTAATAAAACGATTGATCGAGCCTGTCGAAATTCGTGGGTATTCTTGAATAGAAGCGTTTGTATGCAATGTCTAATGTACCTGCTATGTGCTAACTTGTATTGGCTTTGATCTTTATCAAGGTCGCTATATGTTAGGTTATGTATATTGGTATTAAAGGTTTCAATTTCTTATTGAGTTTGCGATGTTTCATTTTTAGCTTACCACGACAAAAGTAAAATTATTGTTTAATTCTACCTTTTGTACTAGAACAACCAACTGCAATCTTTCTAATTGCACAGATCGATCTTGCTGCAGTTATAACGCATTTTGCGATTAATTTAAATAAACCTGTGTATCACCAGAACGTTAAGCAAAATCAAACCTTATACAAACATAACTAAATAACTCTAAACCAAACAGATTAAGTGGTAAGCAAACTATAACTCGAAAATAACTAAGTGAAAGTAACACTAACAAAAAAAGGATCATTCCAAGTGCACTGAAAAAGCATCAAATTGAAAGTGTCAAAAACACTGAACCAAGTGAAAAGTGAACAACTAGAAAGCACGAAGTGACAGTGGAACTACCCGTTACTGATTCAGTGCCAACACCTGGCATTACTCCATTGAGACTGAACGAAGTGCCATATAACACAAAAGCTACAAAACTGTTGCCTCCCCAAAATGATACAATAAGTTCAGAAATAGTATCGGATACAATGACTGCCGGTGTGGCAGCTAGACGGAAGTCCAGACCGAGGAGAAGCTGGGCCAAAGTGGAGCAGGATGGACAGGTATTGTTGAAGAAATAAGGAGGATATTATGGTGAATGGGTGTTGATATCGTTTGTATTTAAGCATCACCTTTTTCTTTCTACCTTTTTCGTTTTTTCTCTATTCGCCTTTATCGTAACATGCATCCATTCATCTTCACCATCTTTCGCATTCATAAAATTGACCACTTTCTGTCTATGTCATTGACAGCGACCATCCAATGTTTCTTTCCATGGCAATGATTTTTCTGATTCCTTACATTATTTCGTCACCATGTTTAAAACTACTTAAATATTAAAAAGCCCCAGCAGAGATATACCACGGAGTATTTTCCAGTCGAAATATTTCTGTCTTAGCAATTTGTAATTCCTTGAAGAAATTGATCCAAGACTGGCAGAGAAAGGCTGTCATTTTTTTTATCTTTGGCTGTCGTTACGGATAGTCAGAAGCCAGCAAAATCTGACACCAGTCTTGCCAAGGAGTACAGTGTTACCCAGTTAGTGGGTTGTGGAGGTCATACTGCTATTCAGCTAAATCCGGTTTGACTGGAAGCCAACCCCAATATAGTTGGGAAAAGGCTAGGCTGATGATGATAACTGGCAGAGAAAGGATTATAAACCAAGTACTTTGCCAGCGTTTTGCAGAAACTGTTTTGAAAACTTAGTTTGTTTCTGACGGTGGTTGTAGTACTGATCTGTATACCTCTCAAGGACCGTAAGCCCCGATTGGGGCCAAATGGTACTGTCTTTCAATTGTCTTGCGTGCTCGATGCCTCACGGGTTAATCTTGCTGTATAAAGATTACAGAGGTCATATCAAATTCTGCAGGGCAAAAAATCACCGATGCACCTGCTGTATCACATCGTATGCTATATTATGATATCCCTTGTACTAAATATCATCTTTTATTTGTCTCCAGGCATCAGACTTCACGGACATAGGCGACTGGCCGACACTCGGCGCCGCTGTCTCCGGAGGAGCCAGGTGTCACTCCACACCGCCTCCTCATGACGCTGATCCGGCACATCATAATGGGACTGTGGTAAGATATTCTATCATTTTAGTCAAATAAACCATGTCAGAGGCCCTTGAGGCGGTTTAGAAACTCTGAAACTAGGGTGTGTGGGGTCGTTAGACCTTACTGCCCACACAATAAGAAGAAAGAATACCAGAAAGTTGATACCATAAGATAATAACATCACAATTTGCCTGATTTGTTGATTCATCTCGGGACACATTCAGAAGACACCTGACTCGTTCAACGTAGCAGTATCTAATATTCCTCTAAATAATCCTACCCTGTACATACTTGGCCACTAATAACAAAAGGCTTGTGTTTAAACACCGCCCAAAAAAGTACTACCTATTTTACTACCAAAAAAGTTCTAAACGGTTACCAAAACAGATAAATGGTCACCAAATAATATTCGAGAAGTAGTGCTCGCCGGCCGCTGCCGCGGCACCGCTCGCTTCGCTCGCTCGGCTCGCGCGGTCGGTCACAATTCTAACCTAACCTAACCTATTTTATCCAGTTTGTAACCCCATGCCTACATTTTATGGCAATCACAATTGAGTTGGATAGAATTTGGTGACCATTGATCCATTTTGGTGCCTAAGCTTAGAGTCTTAAAAATATTATTTTTGGTGACCGTCTAAATTATACCCATAACAAAATACCAAGCACGAAGAACCTAAAAGAATTATATAACCGATTCAACTAACAGCGTCGAATAACATGGCCAACCAATAGTAATCAGAAAACGAGATAAGGGACTGTTGCGCTGTTTATGTTGCGTTCTCAAATCGGCATAGAGATGACCTTGGCAAGGTTACGCGGTTGCGCGCGAATATGCACCGCTCAGATGTGTATTTGAATTTTAGATGCAGGTATTTTTATCGTAGTTCAAGTCTTACAAAAAAGATTTGTTATATTGTTATTATAGCTAGCCTGAAATTCCCTACGGCTGGGCATAGGCCTCCCTCGGGGTCCTTGCTTTACACCCGACTAGCTTCTGCCAGCGGCTTCGCCCGCGTGTAGTATAGTGTGACGGGTGATAGGACAGAATGGAGGAAAAACGTGTTGGGCCAAGTAACATGGGATGGGAGCGGGAAGATGATGATTGTTGGTTCAAGTCGAAGGAAGAAAGAATATAAGATTTCGTGGGTAATAATAACAACCGCACGGCTCGAACTTCGACGTTAAGCAGAACTCGCCGAGGTCGTACTCGCCCGTGCCTCGCCGTTGGTCCCAGGTGTCATTTGGAGATCTGCTAAGCCACTGGCGAAGTTTCCCGAGCCGCCATTTTAAAATAATATTTTTGAAAGCCTTTCGAAAATCATCCCGTAATTTAGGCCTCATATCTCTTCACAATAGAGATGCTGGGTTACGCAATACGGGTATAGTAAATATTTATAAATAAGTAGGTTTTATTGAGGACGTTGTAACGATGTTCTTGATTACTTATTGAGAAAGACATATCTTCATGAATTCAGAATTAATATTGAGAGTTCAAAATGACAGCCTGAGGTTATTGCTTGACATTGCCCGTGTAAGCCTTCCACAAGGTGGACCGATGACCTTGTGAGGGTCGCAGGTAGCCGATGGATGCGCGACGCGCAAGGCCGGTTGTTGAGCCGTCACGTCGTCTCTTGGGGGTGTCCTGTGTCCAATAGTGGACGTCTTTCGGCTGATATAATAATGATGACCCATATACACAGTTCAGTTGCACTATAGGCTAGTTTCCACCATCAATAAATTGCAAATCTATTTAGTCCGTCAGTTAGAGTATTGAAAAATAATGGACACGTATTTTTTGTTTTTGTTAATCAATGAATATTGACAGAGATAACACGCATCAAAACTCGGGAGTGGGGGAACGTGACGTCAGAATGCAATAAAAATTATACCACGGCGTGACGTATTGAGAATTTTAACGGGCGGTCGTTTTAGGGGGTCTTTATCTAGAACGTTGATGTTCAAAAAGTGATGACTCTCTCATCATCATATCAGCCGAAAGACGTCCACTGTAGGATATAGGCCTTCCAAAATGAGGCGGTGTTGCCATCATCGCTACGTTTGGCAGGCGGGTTGGCGGTCGCAGTGTAGGGTGTTGAATTTTACAGAGAACGCTGCTGCCCATTCTATGGCGAGTCCCTTAGTCGCCTCTTACGACACCCACGGGAAGTGATGGGATGGTACTATTCTTTTACGGCACCGGCCGACACCATATGGATTACCGGACCATACGGCTCTCAGCCTAATTTGAATAAATGACTTTTGACTTTAAAAAGAACCATTACTGAACAAATGCACGTCACATTTCAGGATCAAGACCGCAAGCCTCCAGAGGAACCTCACCACAACCAGCCCTCGAGGCCGGAGAAGGTGGACCCCACGCACAACCATCAGCACAACGACAGGCATCATGATAAGCACGGCGATAAGGGTAGGAGTTCAGGTTGGTACCAACAGTACAATTTACTTTTAGTTTATGAAAAGACTAGCGGACGCCACGCGGTTTCACCCGCGTAGTTCCCGTTCCCGTGGGAGTTCGGGAATAAAATAACAGCCTATGTTACGCCCTGATAATGTAGCTAACTATTGCTGAAAGAATTTTTCAAATCGGTTCAGTAGTTTTTGAGTTTATTCATTACAAACATACACACAAAAATACAAATTTTTCTTCTTATAATATTAGTGTAGATTGGTCATTTCTATTATCGAATTTAATAAAAAAAATTGTATATAGCAGATACCCGTGTGGGTGAAAAACCCGCACAGTGGTCTGCTATATCAAATAAAATGAGGAGCCCGTGCCTAAAGAATATTAGCTGCACGGGTCGATCTTTAAGGTTAAGCAAAGTATGCCGGTCGGTCTGCGGTTAGGTGACCATCTTAACAATACATACCGAATTTTCTCCGTGTCTCGGAATGCACGTTTCGCCGTCGTTGGCCCGTATGTCATTTGTAAATATTTGGCTGTCGTTACGGTTTGCCAGGACTCACACTCCAGTCTTGCCAAGAAATACCTTGTTGTCCAGATACTTTGTGGAGGTCTGGTAGGCAGTCGTTCCACTCGCTCGAGGTATTCAGCTGCATCCGGTTTGACTGGAAGCCGATCCCAATATAGTTAGGAAAAGGCTAGGCAGATGACCAGGTATTCACGCGATAATGTGTGTTAGGAAGCCTTTAGTGGCATTAATGCTGCCACAAGAACAACTAACGGAGGCAGTACAGTACATTTTGACCAGTTAGTAGGCAAACATAAATGTACTGAACAGCAGATTCTTTTCGCGATTTCAGGTTTGGTCCGACAGTAAAAGATGTTTGTTATCATGAGTACAATCACGTATTTGAGTATCGGTCACTAATTACCAGTCACCCTATTTATTGTTTGATGGTGATTAACAATTCTTCAACCGTTTTCTTCAGGTGCAGGCAAGGGCGGCAGTAAGTCGGGCAAGCACAAGTGGGTGCCGCTGGACATCGACGTCAAAGCCGCCCGCCCCGGCAAGCATGGACCACAGCATTCGTCGAGACCAGAAAACGGTACGTACAAGCTGTTCATAAAGCCTAATGTGAAGTCATTCGCCAGAGAGCTCAAGTCACCGACATTGCGCATGTCGTGGAGGAGGCGCTCGTAGCTAGATAATAACAGCCGCACAGGTCGATCTTCAAGGGTAAGCAACGCTTGCTGAGGTTGGTCTGTGGATGGGTGGCCATCTTAACATACCGAGTTTCCTCCGTGTCTCGGAAAGTACGTTAAGCAGTTGGTCCCGGCTGTTATTTGTGTTTGATCTTTGGCAGTCGTTACGGATAGTAAGAAGCCAGTAAATCTGACTCCAGTCTTGCCAAGAAGTACCGTGTTACCCAGTTAATGGGTTGTAGAGGTCTGGTAGGTAGCCGCTGCTCGTAAAATATTGGTATTCAGCTAAATCCGGCTTGACTGGAAGCCGACGCCGCTGTTTTTTGAGATTTTTAAGAAATATTTTTTAACTGTCTTGTCTGCTTGGAAATATGTAATTTTAAAAATCCAGTCAAATTTAAGTCAGCCTTATTTCTTTAAAACAAAACTGTGCCTGGCTTTGCCATCTCCTTGCTTAGTTTGTATCAATCATCCCGTAATTTAGGCCTCATATCTCTTCACAATAGAGATGCTGGGTTACGCAATACGGGTATAGTAAATATTTATAAATAAGTAGGTTTTATTGAGGACGTTGTAACGATGTTCTTGATTACTTATTGAGAAAGACATGTATTTTTATGTATAATAGAATGTTTTAACATTTGATATAAAGCTATTGATATAAAGTATATAATTATGAAGTACCCCATTGGTCTTCTGGTCGAAAGCGCGACTAACGAATGCGGGCTTTTGGGTTTGTGACGAATTTTTAAAAATAAAAATAATATGTTTTTTTTTTAAAGTAACAAAATTAAATCTTTTTCGTTTGTATTGCAAAGCAGTAAATATTTTTTACACTCTTTTGATAAAAAATGAAGGAGTAAAATAGTTTCATATCAACGATTTGGAGGTGATTTGGTGTTTTTTTTTTCTTATTAGGTATGTAATACCGATAGACAAATTCTGGCTAAACCAAATTACGAATTAATTTTTTTAGGTGTAATTTTTCTGTTAGTACCGACGAAAAGCTGCTTCATCTGCACGCTGCGCTGGTTTGAAGCTTTTTCGACAGATCAGTAGCCTTTATGTAAACGCGCCATAGAGAGTACTTCTTAATGAATGTTTGCTCCAACAGACACAGTGTCGCTGAACGGCGAGGAGTCCCGGGCGCGCGGGGGCGGGCGGTCCCGCGGCGCCCGGGGCGGCGCGCGAGGGGCCCGGCGCGCCGCCCCGCGCCCCTCGTCCGCGCTGCCCGCGCTGCCCACTCCGCACCACCACACGCTCTACCACCACGCGCACGACTACCCGCACCACCCGGACCTGGCTCAGGTAACTTATACCACACGAGGGGCCCGGCGCGCCGCCCCGCGCCCCTCGTCCGCGCTGCCCGCGCTGCCCACTCCGCACCACCACACGCTCTACCACCACGCGCACGACTACCCGCACCACCCGGACCTGGCTCAGGTAACTTATA
The DNA here is from genome assembly GCA_950371165.1 of Lacanobia oleracea. Lineage (NCBI taxonomy): Eukaryota > Metazoa > Arthropoda > Insecta > Lepidoptera > Noctuidae > Lacanobia > Lacanobia oleracea. The sequence continues at coordinate 7,592,267 of OX493411.1, forward strand.
CCACACGAGGGGCCCGGCGCGCCGCCCCGCGCCCCTCGTCCGCGCTGCCCGCGCTGCCCACTCCGCACCACCACACGCTCTACCACCACGCGCACGACTACCCGCACCACCCGGACCTGGCTCAGGTAACTTATACCACACGAGGGGCCCGGCGCGCCGCCCCGCGCCCCTCGTCCGCGCTGCCCGCGCTGCCCACTCCGCACCACCACACGCTCTACCACCACGCGCACGACTACCCGCACCACCCGGACCTGGCTCAGGTAACTTATACCACACGAGGGGCCCGGCGCGCCGCCCCGCGCCCCTCGTCCGCGCTGCCCGCGCTGCCCACTCCGCACCACCACACGCTCTACCACCACGCGCACGACTACCCGCACCACCCGGACCTGGCTCAGGTAACTTATACCACACGAGGGGCCCGGCGCGCCGCCCCGCGCCCCTCGTCCGCGCTGCCCGCGCTGCCCACTCCGCACCACCACACGCTCTACCACCACGCGCACGACTACCCGCACCACCCGGACCTGGCTCAGGTAACTTATACCACACGAGGGGCCCGGCGCGCCGCCCCGCGCCCCTCGTCCGCGCTGCCCGCGCTGCCCACTCCGCACCACCACACGCTCTACCACCACGCGCACGACTACCCGCACCACCCGGACCTGGCTCAGGTAACTTATACCACACGAGGGGCCCGGCGCGCCGCCCCGCGCCCCTCGTCCGCGCTGCCCGCGCTGCCCACTCCGCACCACCACACGCTCTACCACCACGCGCACGACTACCCGCACCACCCGGACCTGGCTCAGGTAACTTATACCACACGAGGGGCCCGGCGCGCCGCCCCGCGCCCCTCGTCCGCGCTGCCCGCGCTGCCCACTCCGCACCACCACACGCTCTACCACCACGCGCACGACTACCCGCACCACCCGGACCTGGCTCAGGTAACTTATACCACACGAGGGGCCCGGCGCGCCGCCCCGCGCCCCTCGTCCGCGCTGCCCGCGCTGCCCACTCCGCACCACCACACGCTCTACCACCACGCGCACGACTACCCGCACCACCCGGACCTGGCTCAGGTAACTTATACCACACGAGGGGCCCGGCGCGCCGCCCCGCGCCCCTCGTCCGCGCTGCCCGCGCTGCCCACTCCGCACCACCACACGCTCTACCACCACGCGCACGACTACCCGCACCACCCGGACCTGGCTCAGGTAACTTATACCACACGAGGGGCCCGGCGCGCCGCCCCGCGCCCCTCGTCCGCGCTGCCCGCGCTGCCCACTCCGCACCACCACACGCTCTACCACCACGCGCACGACTACCCGCACCACCCGGACCTGGCTCAGGTAACTTATACCACACGAGGGGCCCGGCGCGCCGCCCCGCGCCCCTCGTCCGCGCTGCCCGCGCTGCCCACTCCGCACCACCACACGCTCTACCACCACGCGCACGACTACCCGCACCACCCGGACCTGGCTCAGGTAACTTATACCACACGAGGGGCCCGGCGCGCCGCCCCGCGCCCCTCGTCCGCGCTGCCCGCGCTGCCCACTCCGCACCACCACACGCTCTACCACCACGCGCACGACTACCCGCACCACCCGGACCTGGCTCAGGTAACTTATACCACACGAGGGGCCCGGCGCGCCGCCCCGCGCCCCTCGTCCGCGCTGCCCGCGCTGCCCACTCCGCACCACCACACGCTCTACCACCACGCGCACGACTACCCGCACCACCCGGACCTGGCTCAGGTAACTTATACCACACGAGGGGCCCGGCGCGCCGCCCCGCGCCCCTCGTCCGCGCTGCCCGCGCTGCCCACTCCGCACCACCACACGCTCTACCACCACGCGCACGACTACCCGCACCACCCGGACCTGGCTCAGGTAACTTATACCACACGAGATGGCAGGATTACGAGGAAAGGCTGATTGGATCGTCGAGTGGCAGATCCACAGATCCAGGGGGAGCGGCTAAAGGGCTCAAGCCCCCCAAAAGTCAGATATCTTTGGTAGTCTACAATCTAACTATGTCATTAAGTAATCCAAAGAACGGATACGGGTTCGATTCCCGAACAGAAAAATTAGTAGAAAGTAACTATTGCAAGAGAGAATAAAAGTGTGTGTAAATTACAATCTATTTATATGAACTCACAGTCTACGTTGTTAACTTTGTTACTGCATACTTTATAATCTTCTATGTGATTAACCATCGACAAAATATGTATATTTTTTTCTCTGTGTAAGGGCAAGATGTGTTAGCTGCGCATATCTTGTCCTTGGTATACATAGAATACTTATAAGACGCTCATAGACATGAGCATTCACTTGATATGACCATTCTAGCAAATATTTATCTTTTTAAAATAAACATCAGCGTTTTAGCAAGCATTCTAGCGAATAACTTTAAAGATGTTTAATTTTGTATGGGACTCCGGCCATTTTAACGAAGGTGGGAAACTAACCCCTTCTTCTTCTTGTCGTGGGTAGTGAGGTCTAACGACCCCACACACCCTGGTGGCAGAGTTTCTTAACCGCCTCAAGGGCCTCTGACATGGTTAAAGTAACATTTTTCATAATATTAAAATTTTTAATGCACTATTAAATAAAATAAAATATAAAAATGACGTTTCATGTCATTATTTTTAATTTTTCGTACACAGGTACATTTCTAAAAATTAGATTAAATATTTTTTAACGATGAAACGTTACACTTGCTTATAATTAGTCGAAAACACTAATAATAATAATTGTTAAAAGTACAAGAACACATACCTACATTTTATAGATGGCCGAAAATTAAACATCTCCTTTGCTTCGAGTTTTTCGCTGAACTGAGCGAATTCGTCATTGCTATTTGACGCCATCGTGATAAATACATTTTTTTTTGCGAGCATTTACTAGAACGTTCGCTAGAATGATCGTGAAAACGTTCGTAGCGATGTTCGGCTCTGTTCGTTGTTCAGTTCGGTAAATTTAAAAACGCCGAACGCTCGATGTTCTGTTACAAGTGAATGCTCAAGACCATCAGCACCTTTACAAGTATGAAAATGTATACCAGAACCAAGTCCCTTTCCCAAGACCTAAATTTATTTCATTTTCGTTATCATTTTGAGTACCATTATTCATTTATTCATCATGGGCTGGTTTTAATGCTTATTCCGTAGTTATAAGTAGATATCGGATAATCGGATGCATATTTACCGATTCTAGAAAGGTTTAGGTAGTTGAATAAATGTAAAGAATATTATGTGACTTTTTACACAAACGTATTAAAAAAATAAACTACTGCTTAAGGTGCTTGCACCAGGGTAGTCCGCGAAATTCAAATTTTCTTGCGTTTTTTGCAATTTGCAAGTTAGTTTTAGGTTATATGTTGATTAAAGTATGATTCGAGGGCGTAAGAATTATATATTTTCAGAAACTTTCAGATTTGAAAAATTCTTTCAGTGTTAAATAGCGCATTTATCGAGGAAGGCTATAGGCTATATATAATCACGCTAAGACCAATAGGAGCGGAGCAGTAATGAAAATTGTGACGCAGACGAAGTTGCGCGGGTCAACTAATAGATATATAAAACTCATGGTAGACGTACTGATCTTTTAAACTACGCAACGGATTTTAATACAAATTTCACTGTCATTCAGAGAATTTCTTTCGGAAGGTGTGTATGCATAATACATTAAATAATAAATAGTGTAGAGAAGAATGTTTTTCCAAGTACTTACCGATTTTCGGGGGCACCGATACAAACGAACCGATTTAAACTTCGTGCCGAGTGCATACGCATCAAGATACTGTACAAGATACTCCACGAACTGATCAACCCTCGCTTACATCGTCAGCATGGCCTCTACCTACTGCTTCGCCCGCCTGCCCCCTTTTTTAAGTTGATTTTAACAAATAAAAGTACACTGAAAATGCTTGCAAAAAATACAGCTTTCCCCCTTATTTTATTAATTATGAAAATATGCATAGAAATCAATAAAACAAGAAATGCGTATAAAACTTTGTCAACATGCCTAAAAAATATAGTATCGTTATAAGCCAATGCCGCTTACCTACACGTTTTGAAAGTTTGCCACTACAGTACTTTGCGTGAGGAGCTCGTGGCTAAATAATAACAGCCGCACGGGTCGATCTTTAAGGTTAAGCAAACACTTGCCAAGGTTGGTCTGTAGATGGGTGACCATCTTAACATACCGAGTTTCCTCCGTGACGCAGAAAGCACGTTAAGCCGTTGGTGCCGGCTGTTATTTGTAGATCTTGGCAGTCGTTACGGATAGTCGGAAGCCAGTAAATCTGACTCCAGTCTTGCCATGAAGTACCGTGTTGCCCAATTAATGGGTTGTGGAGGTCTGGTAGGCAGCCGCTCCACGTAAAACACTGGTATTCAGCTGAATCCGGTTTGACTGGAAGCCGACCCCAATATAGTTAGGAAAAGGCTAGGCAGATGATGATGACCACTACAATACTTTGCGTAATTAAACAAAAAATGTGTAAATATAACCTCTTCTTTTGAAAATTGGTTAAAACGCTAAAAGGCAAGCTTTGCTTATCAGCACTGAATCAAGCCGCTTGTATATATCTACACAGCGTTTTTAATCTAGAGGATTAAACACCTTTTTTTAAAGTGTTTAATAACTTAGCTTTGCAACCATGCTGGAAAAACATAACCTAAAAAGTTCACATGGTACTCAAAATAACATTTCATTCATGTGTTTCGGTGTTCGACATTCATGGGACAATATATTTATGTATTTACTAACCTTTTTGTATATATAAATGTTGTATTTGTGTAATATTTATTGACATTTGCTCCGTTAACCACTTCATTGCTGACCATCAGGTGAGATTGTGGTCAAACGCGCAAACAATTGGATAAAAATAAATAATATTTAGACCATAATGTTCTGTCACATACAAAATTACTTATTCTTGGTATTTATAAATGTAAAATGAACCTCAAATAATACTAAATGTAGCTTTTTTTCCGAATATTATTTAACCCATAGGCCTGCTTGCACATACCAAAGTTATGCAAGATTTCCCAAGGGAACATACTATAATCTATCTCTTTGCCAAGCTTCATCAAGATCCATTCATTCGTTCTGACGTGACTGAGTAACAAACATCCATTATAATATTATAGTAGGATATTATAGTATGACGAAAGGAGTAAAATATAGATAGATAATGGCCACAGTTACAACCTGGGAGTCTTTAAGTCAAGAGTGAATAGGTTACTTCTAGGCAAGCGTGCTCCATCTTCGACCACATCATCGCTTACCATCAGGTGAGATGGTGGTCAAGCGCGTATCTATCAACAGTAAAAAAAGAAAAAAATTCATGAGGTTAAAGTAACTCTGGTTTGAGTAAGCAGGCTTTAGATGCATTTTAGTGTTTGCAATGAAAATTAATTTTCTTGTTAAGAAATACCACCTTGATCCCTCAATAAAGCATGTTTCAACGTTTACAATAGTTTTTTAGGTATTTTTATTTTGTATGAATTTATTTTTAATATAATGAAAGTATTTTCATTTATACTAATAGTGGTGTTTGTTGTTGTTGGTGTTCATTTTCATTGTTTCCATTTTATTATTATTTAATTTTGTGAGTTTGGTTGTGGAAATGTATCGTTTGCGATATCTCGTTCATTTATGATCGAGCTAACCGTGGTTTAATGGAGTGAAACTTTAGATTTTCATAGTGAAGAGCTTGTTTTTGCAAGAAATTCGACAAAAACTAATTTAAAAATTAATAAAAAAAGCTTCTATTGTACCAAGGAAGGGAGGTTTTCGAAATAAAATATTCATCATCAAACATAAAACTTTAAGTAATTAGATTTCTTAGATTCTGTCATACAAATAATAACAACATAGTTTGTTTACAATAAAAATGTAACTGGTAAGGGTATTCCGAGTACAGGGTTGCCAACGTTTTTAAGAAGAAATAAATGATGTCTTAAAAAAATGTAAAATCATTTTTTTTTTTTTTGTAATTGTACGATTACTAGAAAATTTCAATAAAGCCATGATTTTCTTTTACCACCATTTTGCAATTATATCCGGAAGGAAAAAATTCTCTTCAGTTTTTACTGAAATGACAGCATTTCATTCGGTTTACTTCAAAGTCAGACAAAATAAATAAAATATAGTATAACAAGTACGGTCGGCAACCCTTGTATTAACATCTCTGCAGGATTTCATTAAGTTTAATTCGAAGTCAGAATTAATATAAATATAGTCAAAAAAAAAGTCAAAAGTCAAAATATTTTTTTTTTTTTTTTTTTTTTTTTTTTTATTTAGTAGCGTTTTCTATTGGTTTTGTAGATTATAAAATATGCTAACGCAAATTAAGTAAAATACTAAATATTAGTGTACGGTTGGCAACTCTTGAATTTTACTCGCTTCTGCCCAACCCTTCGAAAAATACAACCTTAATATAAAAGTTTCTAGGCAAGCGTGCTCCATCATCGACCACATCATCGCTTACCATCAGGTGAGATAGTGGTCAAACGCGTGCCTATCAATAGTAAAAAAAAAAAGTTTCACTACGACAAAAAATCGCGGTTTTCACAAGCACCTCCTCCCGCAACCGAGCTCACGTCCCCCTCTAACCACCAACCCCCCCCCCCCCTCCCCCCGCAGCTCCGTGTCTCAGCGGCGGGCGTGGCACAGGTGGTGGTACCGTTCGGCAACCTGGCGGCCCTGGGCGCTCCGCTGGCGCCCCCGCTGGCGCAGGCCTTCTACTACGGAGCCGCTGCGGCCACCGCCACGCCCTATGGCATGGGGCTCGATCATGCCACGCTCAAGGACTTGATCAAGAAACAGATGTGAGTATTGTTTTGGTTTTTTTTTAAGTAAAATCTTCTTTAGCGGCGTTGTGCACATTTTTTGTGATGGGTAAAAAATTTTAAACTCGCGTCAGGACACGTGACCTGATCGAAAATTCGTAAGACAGGGAGAGAAGCACGTATTCAAGTTTTTACTTCTGCCGGCACTCCCGGAGTGCAACCCGTTGTTTTTTTCTCCCATATTACCAGGGGGGCTAAAAAGGCCACTTTTTTAGGTAATCATAATGTCACTATATTAACTAGCACTTGTGGAGCTCGTGGCTAAATAATAACAGCCGCACGGGGCGATCTTTAAGGTTAAGCAACACTTTCCGAGTTTGGTCTGTGGATGGGTGACCATCTTAACATACCGAGTTTCCTCCGTGCCTCGGAAAGCATGTTAAGCTGTTGGTCCCGGCTGTCATTTGTAGATCTTTGGCAGTCGTTACGGATTGTCAGAAGCCAGTAAATCTGACTCGTCTTGTCATGAAGTACCGTGTTACCCAGTTAATGGGTTGTGGAGGTCTGGTAGGCAGCCGCTTCACGTAAAATACTGGTGTTCATCTAAAACTGGTTTGACTGGAAGCCGACCCCAATATAGTTAGGAAAAGGCTAGGCAGATGATAATATCACTACATAGTATGAAACAAAGTCGCTTCCGCTGTCTGCCTGTCCTTATGTATGCTTAGATCTTTAAAACTACGCAACGGATTTTGATGCGGGTTTTTTTTTAATAGATAGAGTCATCTCGAGGAAGGTTTTAATATATAATTTTCACCCGTGCGAAGCCGGGGCGGGTCGCTAGCTAATCATACAACAATGTGCCAATTTAATTTCACCTTTATCGCTAACGCATTAGGTTCAAGGTCGATTGGGAAAAGATGACAGTGATGGGTAGCGTGATTTTTCTTCTGATCCTGCTAAAGTGGTTTTTTTAGACTATAGACACATCGTTTCTCAAATAGAACACCTCCAAGAAAAAGATGTGACATAATTTATGCTAATAAATAAAACTGCTAGACCGTTTTTTAGTGGGAAATAGTCTTCTTCCGCTGTGGGCGGAGTGGGAGGGAGTGTCAGACTCTTACTGACTAAAACCCATTCGTGTTCTCTCAAATGCCATTTGCGGTCCAGGTAGCCCACTCTATAAGTCCGAAGTCCGTAATTTCGGGTTTAGTTGCGGGCGTATACTACTCTGTATCACCTACGGACTTACGATTAGTCCCGAATCCGAACAAATAATGAATAGCCGCGTACCCACCTAGCGCACAGGCTCGCGCGGCAGCCTCGGTGTCCGGATCGCGAGCGATGGCTCCCGCGGCAGCCTCAGTAGTTTTGTTCAATTTACACGAGGCCGCCTCGCGAGGCAGGCTGAGCCATCACAAGTCCGCGAGTATTCGTAATGGACAGTCGTGTATTTTCAGTTGCAGCTATTTTCCTAGCTGCTTATTGTTTAAAGAAACGAAAAAAGTCACGTATCAAGAAAAAACCTAAAGCGCATTGTACGTGCTGTACAGTTGTATTAAGCGAATGGACTCCTCCTGACTGCCCATGATATCAAAATTACAGAAGACAAACACGGCAAGAGACAAAACTTGAAGTAGCTTCGCGCGCGAGCCAAAACATAACCGTCCCCACCTAACGCACAGCGCTCACTTAGGCACCTTTGAGCGCGTCAAGTTTACTCGGGGCCGAGCCGTGCTCGGTCGAGCAAGCGCGCGCCTGAGGCAGGCCGAGGCACGTCCACACCAGCCGAGGCATTTGGCTCGCGAGGCTGCCGCGCGAGCCTGTGCGCTAGGTTGGGACGCGGCTAATGACAACACGATTTGACAGTTACTGACAAATCCTGTTATCAAAAATTCTAAGTGGCTAGGTGATATGGAGTCGAATACGCGCGAAACTACGGTCCTTCGGGCTTAGAGAGTAGCCCCCAGGGCCGCGGTGACACTTTCGAACAATAAGGGAGTGGACTAAACAATCGAATTAGTCCGTGAGATAGATTTCCAAAAAATATACGATACTTAATATTTCTTTTCTCACGTAAATAAAAAATTAAGACGATACAGTGCGAAGAAAACTCGTGTGACGTCACATATCATTTGATTTCATGACGTCACACGAGCTTATTCCGCAGCCCTGGACATTGCACTAAATAATGTATCAATAAACTTTCTTCCGCAGCGAATACTACTTTAGTCCCGACAACTTGGCGCGCGATTTCTTCCTCCGCCGCAAGATGGCCGCCGACGGCACCATCCCCGTGACGTTGATAGCGTCGTTCCACCGCGTGCGAGCGCTCACCGCCGACGTGCAGCTTGTGCTCGACGCCATCCGCGACTCCGACAAGCTGCAGCTCATCGGCGGATTCAAGGTGACGAACATTTATATATAAAACCTAGTTACTGGGTTCTGGGTTGCCCAGTAACTGGGTAATGTGGTGCCCAGTAACTGAATCACCCAGTAACTTGTGTCACTCAGTATAGATTCACGTAAGGGTCACACAGTAACTTGTAAAGGTAAGGCCCAGTTACTGGGTAAATTTTCATCCAGTAACTGGTTTAGATCCATCCAGTAACTGTGAATCACCCATTAACTTTTAAGTGGCACACAGAAACTTGTCATACAGCTTTTGAGTTTATTGACATTTTACATAACTGATTACCAGTATTTTTCTAATAGGGAATATGCATGCGATTTTTTTATTTGCAAAATGAAATACTAATGTTAGCTCTAGTTAACAATCATGAAATTATTTTTTTATTTAATACCTTCATCAGCGATGAAGTTATAAAGCTTCAAAGATTACAATTAGAAAGAGAAGTCCGATGTAAACTTTCACGTCATCGTCTATGACGCCTATACAGCTGCCATAGAAAACAGCGTTTTCGCGAGAGGGACAGATATATTTGTTTAAAATAATTATATCTCCTTCGTTTTTCGAGTAATTTTGATTCTATGTATTTTCACTGTTAGTATTATATTTTTGTGTATTTTTAGATAAACTGTATAGATGTAAAATATATTTTTCATGCATATTCCCTATTGCCTATATTCTCCAAAACTCAGGTTTTAGGTAACGCGTCACGTAATAATATTCCTTGGTGTTTTCTGGCCATGGCGGAATCGTGGAAGATGAATTCTCACGTTGCTGTACCGTGTCACCTAGTAACTTGAAAAAACTAATACTGCACTGTATGTCCACTGAATACAATACCGATATTGCATTCAGTCACTGCGAATGTAAGTGCTACATGAACTGAGTCGGCTCGGCGTTCCGTGCTGTCGGCCTAGACTGAACGGGTGCATTGTTGACGCGACAAGATTACGGGGAACGTACAGGAACTACAGGTGGCAGCACAGAAGCGTCAATGTCAAGTATTCCTAACCTTGAAAGTTTCGAATATGCAATGCTTGCACTTTCCCTATATGTTAACTACTAAATATTAATACAAATTGCCAATTTAAGGTGGAAGCGCCAGGGTAGGCCGCGAAATTCAAATATCATTGTTTTTTTTTTTTTTCAATTTGCCGGTCAGTGTGAAGCTGTATGTTGAACAAAATACCATAACATAATTTTATAGAATAGCACATGTTGCAGGCGACTTCGTGATCGTGCTTTTATTTAACTTGCAATGTATGTATGTATGTTTGTTCGGGTGGAATCTTGCTTCTCAATTTTGAAGCAGATATCTTCAACCGATTGAGCTGAAATTTTGTATACACGTTTAGTTTGGATGACAATACACGATAAGCGAGACGTCGTTCTATATCCAACATGGCGAACCATCCAAGATTGCGGAATAGTTACTTTTAATGGATTTCTACAAAATGGGTATCAAATGAAAGGGCTTGTTGAGAGTAACCCGAAAAGTAATGTATATCCAACATAGCGAACCATCCAAGACGATGGAACAGTTATTTTTAATGGATTCCTACAATATGGGTATCAAATGAAAGGGCTTGTTGAGAGTAACCCGAAAATTTATGTGACGTCATTCTAAATTCAATATGGCGGAACATCAGACTCACTCTAGCAAAAACATAATAATATTCTGCTAAAGTTGCCTTTTTAGCCTCACAGTAGTTTCGACTGTGCTTTTTCCGTCAGCCACTCAATCAGTCAACGGGTTTTTTTTTATTATATCGAATAATTAAGTGGTCACAGAAATAAGCCAAAGTTATAATTAATTAATTATCACATTTTCTTCTCTCAAATAGGTCCGAACAGCCTTCGAACCAACAAAATGGCCGATCCTCGACATAACCTCAGGCACGAACACCGAAGAAGAGAAATCCGATAAACCGACAGCCCCCGAAGAGAAGCCGAAGTCACCCGAAGACAAGCCGAAGCCTTCCGAAGATGTCAAAGTCAAAGAGAATGAGACGCCAATCGTGAAAGAGGAAGCGCCGAGTATAGAATCGGAGAAGATTGAGGAAAAAGTGGAGGAGAACAATGAGGAACTAGTGGAGAAAAGTATTGAAGTTGACAAAAATGAGGAAAGTGACAAAGATGATTCATATGGTGCTGTTAATGCGACTCCTGAAGAAAAATCAGAGGTATGTAAATAATAAATTTGTTTATAGTAGGCGCCAGATAAATGTGCACTACGCGTTTCCAAATGTATTTTATAATGCGCACAGCAAAGGAGTGGAACTCTCTGCCTGCGTCTATGTTTCCGAACGCTTACAACCCTAATCTCTTCAAAGTTAGAGTGAACAGTCTCCTTCTGGGTAAGCTCGCTCCATCGTAGACTTTGTCTCTTTCATCTCTGACATAGACTAGAGTCAAGAGCAAACCCATCACAGATCTATCTATACGAATATATAAAGCTGAAGAGTTTGTTTGTTTACTTGAACGCGCTAATCTCAGGAACTACTGGTCCGATTTGAAAAATTATTTCAGTGTTAGATAGCCCATTTATCGAGAAAGGCTATAGGCTATATATCATCACGCTAAGACCAATAGGAGCCGAGCAGTAATGAAAATTGTGACGCAAACGAAGTTGCGTGGGTCAACTAGTAAAAAATATGTGCAATAATGGTCATTGACCCACATTCATTTATTAACTTTCTTAATCGTGTTCTATCAACCATTCAGAAGACTAACAAAAACCAGGTAGTACTAACGTGTGAGCATCTTTACTTGCATCAATAACGTGATCTACGTTCTCTTGTAATGATAAATTGTTCTTTATTTATTGTTCGGGTATCTTCGAAGAGATATTAGTAAACGGACAATGTACATTGCAAGTTTATCTGGGGCCAACCGTAGGACATTTTCTCGAGGTGACTCTTTTTTTAATTCTAAAATAAGTTTAGAATAGAGAAAAGAGGATTAGTAAGTCTCTGTCATAACTGACATAGACTAAAGTCAAGAGCAAACCCATTTATTAGAGTTATAAGTTGACCCGCGCAACTTCGTCTGCGTCACAATTTTCATTACTGCTCCGCTCCTATTGGTCTTAGCGTGATGATATAGCCTATAGGTTAATGATAAATGGGCTATGTAACACTGAAAAAAATTTCAAATCGGACCAGTTCCTGAGATTAGCGCGTTTGCGTCACAAGTTTCATTACTGCTCCGCTCCTATTGGTCGTAGCGTGATGATATAGCCTATAGGTAAATGATAAATGGGCTTTGTAACACTGAAAAAATTTTCAAATCGGACCAGTTCCTGAGATTAGCGCGTTTGCGTCACAAGTTTCATTACTGCTCCGCTCCTATTGGTCTTAGCGTGATGATATAGCCTATAGGTAAATGATAAATGGGCTATGTAACACTGAAAAAATTTTCAAATCGGACCAGTTCCTGAGATTAGCGCGTTTGCGTCACAAGTTTCATTACTGCTCCGCTCCTATTGGTCTTAGCGTGATGATATAGCCTATAGGTAAATGATAAATGGGCTTTGTAACACTGAAAAAAATTTCAAATCGGACCAGTAGTTCCTGAGATTAGCGCTTTTGCGTCACAAGTTTCATTACTGCTCCGCTCCTATTGGTCTTAGCGTGATGATATAGCCTATAGGTAAATGATAAATGGGCTAAGTAACACTGATAAAATTTTCGAATCGGACCAGTTCCTGAGATTAGCGCGTTTGCGTCACAATTTTCATTACTGCTCCGCTCCTATTGGTCTTAGCGTGACGATATAGCCTATAGGTAAATGATAAATGGGCTATGTAACACTGAAAAAATGTTCAAATCGGACCAGTAGTTCCTGAGATTAGCGCGTTTGCGTCACAATTTTCATTACTGCTCCGCTCCTATTGGTCTTAGCGTGACGATATAGCCTATAGGTAAATGATAAATGGGCTATGTAACACTGAAAAAATGTTCAAATCGGATCAGTAGTTCCTGAGATTAGCGCGTTTGCGTCACAATTTTCATTACTGCTCCGCTCCTATTGGTCTTAGCGTGACGATATAGCCTATAGGTAAATGATAAATGGGCTATGTAACACTGAAAAAATGTTCAAATCGGACCAGTAGTTCCTGAGATTAGCGCGTTCAAGCAAACAAACCAACAAACTCTTCAGCTTTATGTATTAGGCTCAAGTCACACCGAGATGGCAGCGAAGCGGCGAGCAGTTTCAGTGTCATATAATTTTAAACTTTATCTTCATTACTATAATACATATTATCGCGGGAGTCGTCGGAATGCTCGCGGCGCCGCGGGCGGCCGCTCGACCTTTTCAAGTTTCTCAAGCGATCAAGCGATACTACGTGTTATAGTAATGAAGATAAAGTTTAAAATTATATGACACCAAAACTACTCGCCGCTTCGCTTCCATCTCGGTGTGAATTGAGCCTTAGTATAGATATAAGTAGATAACGAACTTACTGGCTCCCCTACACTCCCCAAGGAACCTACATGCCAAATATCAGCTCTCTACGAGCAGTACTTTTGGCTGTGCGTTGTCTGTCTGTCACCAGAAACGGTAAATTTTTGCATATTGATTGATGATGTAAAAGAAGAAGTATGGATGATGTCATGATTAAGGTGAATGCTCCAGGGTGAAGAATGATTATTTCTGAAATATTCATTCTGTCGAGCTACATGAACTTAGAGGGCTATATTAATGATTGAAATGGTTATAATTCGTTAGATAAATACGCGTTACGGTCGCGGATCGTATTTGGTCCACATACAGCTTCACACTGACCGGCAAATTGCAAAAAACATAAAAATTTCGCGGGCTACCCTGGAGCATCCACCTTAAGCGAGAAACATACACGTACGCAACGTATGCAACGCTTTGGTATGGATACGATACGAAAGCTCAGCATACGTTACGTACGTGTATGTTTCGTGTGTTTTTCGTAGCATACGATAAGTGTATTTCTACTGCATAGTGTTTCATATAAAATCAAGAGTCCAGATATCATAATGCGTTGCATACGTGGCACCAGTTTGTCTCTAGTTTTTAGGGTTCCGTGCCCAAAGTGTAACCAATGGAACCCTATTGCTAAGCCTCCGCTGTCCGTCCGTCCGTCCGTCCGTCTGTCAACGGACTGTGCCTCAAGAACCGGTAGACACTTTTCACAGATTGTGTATTTCTATTGCCGCTGTAACAACAAATAATAGCAATTAAGGTTTATGGTACGGAACCCTTCGTGTGCGAGTCCGTTTCGCACTTGGCCGGATTTTTTGTTTGTTTTTGAATTAGGTTTGCTCTTGAATCTAGTCTATATCAGAGATGACAGAAACAAAGTCTACAATGGAGCGAGCTTACCCAGAAGTAGCCTGTTCAGTATCAGGAGACTCCATTCCTAGTACAATTTTTAGTATAAAAAATAATGGATATCGCAAGGTAATACAGTACCGCCGCGGCAACGTGTGCGGAGTGGCCCAATGCCTGTCGCGACGGCGCTCGATGGAACATTTGTGCGACATGGCAACACCGCGGCTCATGATGTGGCAACACGCCGCTGATTGTCTACGGTTGTACGCCACTGATAAGGATGCTGTATGTCTAGTCTTTTTATAATGAGGTTTGGACTAAACGTGATCGGTACTAAAAGGGTATTTGACTACTATAATTTGGACTTCTTTTGACCATATTTTACTAAAGGTCCTATCCTACCATTTTTATGGTTCCCCTATTACTAAGCCTCTGCTTTCCGTCCATCTGTCCGTCTGCCTATCAACGGGTTATATGTCATCAACCGTAAATTTTACAGTGAGTTTTTCTGTTGCCACTATAAAAACAAATAATAAAAATACGATGGTACGGAACCCTTCATGCGCGAGTCTGACTCGCAGTTGGCCGGTTTTTTAAGCTACGTACCTATTTGCAACTCAGTCGCAAGCTGTCAAACACCTCTAAGAGGCTATGGGAGCTTTAGATTTTAGATTTTTCAAAGTTTCGGTGCACGATCTAATATGCTAATATGGGTAGAGGAGACTAAACAAACAAAAAATGTTTGCAATATGGTACCCTAAAGTGTCACGTTACCGACATATTTTGAGGATAACAGCCTTCGTCGATAAATGGGCTTTCCAACACTAAAATATTTTTTTTTCA
The DNA here is from genome assembly GCA_950371165.1 of Lacanobia oleracea. Lineage (NCBI taxonomy): Eukaryota > Metazoa > Arthropoda > Insecta > Lepidoptera > Noctuidae > Lacanobia > Lacanobia oleracea. Next base: position 7,607,620 of record OX493411.1, read on the forward strand.
ATTTGAACCAGTACTTCCTGAGATTAGTGCGCTTAACCAAACAAACTCTTCAGCTATATGATACTAGTTGACCCGCGCAACTTCGTCTGCTCCGCTCCTATTGGTCTTAGCGTGATGATTGGACGATAAATGGCTATCTAATACTGAAATAATCGGACCAGTAGTTCCTGAGATTAGCGCGTTCAAGCAAACAAACAAACTCTTCAGCTTTATATATTAGAATAGATCAGTAGAGCAGTGGTGGCCCGGTGGTAATGGCTGCGACTAACAAGTTGTAGGACGTAGGTTCGAACCCAGGCAGGCGCTTTAATTTGTGTAAATTATTTCATCACCACTGCTCTCAAAACGGTGAAGGAAAACATCGTGAGGAAACCAGCATGTCCTAGAACCGAAAATTCGAAGACATGTGACATCTACCAACCCGCACTGGGCTCGCGTGCTGGGTTACGGCCCACTCCCTCTCACCGAGAGGAGGCCTGTGTCCCAGCAGTAACATTATAGGCTTATTATGCTTATGCTTATAGATAGAAGTCAAATACTCTTTTGTCCAAAACTAAGTGTTCTTTAGTCTATGGAGACTTAAAATGACAAAAAAACGTTCGTTTAGTCCAAACCTTTCTTCAATGAAACATCTGATTGTGTGGTATAGAAATGTCGCATGATCTGTTAGGTCGCATGATGGTCGAAAAACAACGGGAATGGCGCTTTCTTTCTTCTATTTCAAATTAGAATAAAATAAAATAAAAATATATAAAACATTACAGTATTTACTATTCTATTCTTTTCTGTAACTTATATGGTGAACATAGGAGTATTCTATTCTATGGTAGGCGCCAGATATACTTACAATAAAGTACAATTGACCTTTCTTTAATATCCCTTCGTAGATACCCGAACAATAAATTATGAACTGTTTTCATTACTAGAGAACGTAAAGGATCACTGGGGAAGTCGATGCAGGACAGCTATATGTTTTTATTTCTGTTTTTTGATATTAAGAAATTCAATAAATGTATGAGGGTTAATGACCGTTATTGCGCATTTATCTGACGCCTGCCATATTCTAATTATTTATAAGTAAGTAGGATAATTTCGGTAAGAAATGTCTTTTGTAGACGCTTATCAAGAAACGGAAATAATATTTTTTTTATTCCACGTGAGCTTAGATTTAATGTTATAAGCCCTGCCTACGCAAATCAGAGTTATGTTTTAATTATATAAAATACCAGCGGACGTCACGCGGTTTCATCCGCGAATAAACTACTGTTTATAAGATTATTCGTTTTATACAAAAACACAAATCTTTCCTCTTTATAATATGAGTATAGATTCCGTACATGACCCTGGGTTATGACCAGAGATCGGAATTAGGTAGAAATATTTATGTACTTAAAATGATTTCATACAGCGAAACAATGAAGTGAATATGCCTCAAAACTCAAGATTAATTTTAAAGAGCAGAAAAATCCCGTGATTTTTTAAATAAAAAAGTTATTTACTTTTACACAATTTAAACCACTGCACGCGCGACGTTGCCAAATTTACATCAACGATATCGGATGTCCGAAGTTGCAGAATTCCAATGCGCACACGCGCGATGTTGCCACATTTGTAGTTCACACAACATAGTTTGTGAGAACAAAAGAAAACAATAGCGGTGCACTCCCCGCTTAACGAAATGTACTAGATCCCGGGAAGATTCCTAAGATCCATATTCATCATCTGCCTAGCCTTTTCCCAACTATATTGGGGTCGGTTTCCAGTCAAGCCGGATTTAGCTGAATACCAGTATTTTACGAGGAGCGGCTCCTACCAGACCTCCACAACCCATTAACTGGGTAACACGGTACTTCATGGCAAGACTGGAGTCAGATTAGGCTTCTGACAATCCGTAACGACTGCCAAAGGTCTACAAATGACAGCCGGGACCAACGGCTTAACGTCCTTTCCGAGGCACGGAGGAAACTCGGTAGATATGTTAAGATGGTCACCCATCCACAGACCAACCTTGGCAAGCGTTGCTTAACCTTGAATATCGACCCGTGCGGCTTTTATTATCTAGCCACGAGCTCCTCATCCTAAGATCCATATTAATATCAATATTTCGTTGCAAGTACATTTATAACTCTACCTAATTCCGACCTCTGGTGTTGACTAACTTGTTAAAAAAATACTCTGAATTGTGCAAGTGGGCATAAGATTTTATCTTCAATATTTGTTTCAATAAGGTTATGTTCACATATCAAATAACATCATTCTGTGATACAGAAGGATGTTTCACAGTTTACTCTGAAAAAACGCGATTCAATGATATGTGAATCGAGTTTATTCAGTAAGTTTATAATAAATGTCTTATTTATTCATTTAATGCATTAAACTTGAGATCTTTAAAACATTTAATAAAAATAGAGAAGATAATACGCAACAAAACAGGAAAAAATCACGTTTTATAAATGCTGAAATCAGGAAGACAGCTTCCTGGTTTTAGTAGTTTAGCTACCAAGCTAAAAGGATAAGTCATTCAGTTAAGGTGGATGCTCCAGGGTAGCCCGCGAAATTCAAAAATTTTTATGTTTTTTGCAATTTGCCGGTCAGTGTGAAGCTGTATGTGGACCAAATGCGATCCGCGACCGTAACGCGTATTTATCTAAAGAATTATAACCATTTTAATCATCAATATAGCCCTCTAAGTTCATGTGTGTGTGTGTGTTTCGAACTACATGAACTTAGAGGGCTATATTGATGATTAAAATGGTTATAATTCTTTAGATAAATACGCGTTACGGTCGCGGATCGCATTTGGTCCACATACAGCTTCACACTGGAGCATTCACCTTAATTTAGGGACCTTGCACGGCGTTGACTATGCCATCTAGTGTCGGATATTTGAAGTTTTCAGGGTCAAAACACTTGACGATAACGCTTCTGTGCTGCCACCTGTGGTTCTTGCTCACTCAGTTTAGGGGAACGTGCGCGAAGATGACTGTGCCATCTAGCGTAGCTATTTCGAATTTTATACTTGAAACATACTTGACAGTGACATTTCTGTGCTGCCACCTATAGTTTCTGCACGCTCCCTATAGGCTTCTCAAAAGTTACTTACAAACGAATGGTGGGAACTGTCGCATTTATTTCAGTTGATTTGGTGCCACCAACTGCCTTAGATTTTTTGAAAAATTACTCCAGTTTTTCATCTTCTACATTTTAGTAAGTGATTTTCGAGCAGATTCTTCGGTGAAAGAATGGACCTTAGCAGTCAATAATTGCACAAATAATAAAGGTTTACAACCAATTGCAAACCAAACAAAGAAAAAATTTTTTTTTGGCATTTGGTCATCAGCCCTTTATTTTAGTCCCTTTTTAGGGTTCCGTACCCAAAGAGTAACCAACGGAACCCTATTACTGAGCGTCCGCTGTCCGACAGTCCGTCCGTCCGTCTGTCTGTCTGTCTGTCAGCGGGCTGTATTCAAGAACCGTAATACAGTTAACTTGGCCGGTTTTTTTATGCTCTCTTTTTATTGTGAAATATGAGTTAAATATTACACGACACCTGAAATCTAATAAGTGTCATTTAGGTTGTATGGGATGTGTCAAAACGATACCAAATCTTCAAAACTCGCTTTCTGAAAAAGTGCGGTTTTCGAAAGTGATATTGTTGCATCTGCGATACTATGTACTCTCAAGAAACATTACCCTCATTTTTGAGCAATTAGGTAAAAAATATACTAAAGTTTACCATGTGAACATAACCTAAGAACCCTGTTTTCTTACCCTATCAGTACAAAATACTGAGTCGGTCACTACGGCAGGGTAAAACGACTTTCTTATGTCGCGGATGCCTATTCATGTAGATAGGCGTTTCGATACAATAGAACACATTACCGTTTAGAGCATGTGTTTAATTGCTTCTGCGTTTAAATTCATAAAGTAAGAGTGGGTTCTTTTGTATCTTAAGGGCGATTTTGTATAGGTTTATTTGTAAAACACCAGCAACCTCTTAGGCAGTGACAGTACACATGATTATAAGCAACTTTTACTTTGGGAAAACTGCGAAATCTCGAGAAAAATATCAGCTGTTTCATACATTTTCATTGGCAATATTGCATTTTGTATGAAACAGCTGATATTTTTCTCGAGATTTCGCAGTTTTCCCAAAGTAAAAGTTGCTTATAATCATGTGTACTTTCACTGCCTAAGAGGTTGCTGGTGTTTTACAAATAACCCTGTATATGAGACTGACTGCTATACTCTTTTTAACTATACACGGTGTCCCAAGACTGCCTCATCGAGGGAAAGTACCTTAAATACTGCAGATAGGAAAAAAATACTGAATTAAGATTTAATTTTATTTTAAAAACAATACGAACTGCATTCAAAGAATTTTAAATAATCGCTTGACTGGACCGGGATTCGAACCCAATAAGTGTGAAACTGATGAAAAACCATTTCACCATCATATAAATATATTTTTTCCTTCTAAATTTCTAAAATCAAAGGGAAAACATGAAATATAACATTTAATTTTAAAAGTTTGTTCAGAATAAGTCACAAAACGGCGCTTATATTAAGTCAACGTTCATGTGTGGATAAAAATACCGTTACCGATACAAAAGAACTCCCATAACCCCTGTACTGAATCACGACACGCTTTCCGCGAAACCCTTCTCAATGTTTTACCACAAAACTACGGAACCCTCACTAATTCCTCATCAATTCCACAGCCTAAACCAACTACAGAAGAAGTAAACAAACAGACTGAAACACCAGAAGTTAAAGAAGAAATGGCAGAAGCAGAAGGTTATAAAGACAAGGTTATAGACACCGCTGACGACCCGCCTCTACAGTCTGAAGCGGGTGAAGCGGGTGGAGAGAAAAGGTAAGATTACTTGAAGTAATGTTAAGAAAAGCAACAAAAAATCGATAGCAATTTTGACCACAGATATAGATAGACATAGATAACGCAAGAGCAACTACTTGGCGTGCCTAGCTTACGTACAAAAATCGTAAGTGGTCACTTTCGCGCTCAGTCTGCATCGGTATACAGCGCTAGTTGGACGTCAGTTTAAAATATAAAAATGGTTAATTGTGCTGTTATAAATTGTAAAAACTGTACAAATGCGAGGAGAAAAAATAAAGTAAACGTTTCCTTCCAAATAGTGCTTGTGACGTCATATTAGGTAGTCAAAAAATGGCACGCTTGGTTTTCATACAGATCGTGATACTTGCGTTATCTATGTCTATCTATATCTGTGATTTTGACCCTACAAGTAGCAATTTCGAGCTCCATTTACAGCAATTTTGACCCCACTAGTAGTAAGTTTGGGCTAAATCTAAAGCAATTTTGACCCCACTAGTAGTAAGTTTGGGCTAAATCTAAAGCAATTTTGACCCCACTAGTAGTAAGTTTGGGCTAAATCTAAAGCAATTTTGACCCCACTAGTAGTAAGTTTGGGCTAAATCTAAAGCAATTTTGACCCCACTAGTAGTAAGTTTGGGCTAAATCTAAAGCAATTTTGACCCCTCTCATAAAAATTTCGGACTCCGTCCATAGTAACTTTGACAAATACAAATAATTTATTTGCTGAAATATGGGTACATACATGTGGTGTTTCAAACAACAAATGTTCTGCCATATTTTACCTCAACGGGTAAACCCCACTATTAGTAATTTTGGGCTACGTTTAAAGCAGTTTTGAACCCACTCGTAGCGATTTCGGCCTCAATCTATAGCAATTTAGGCACTTACGAATAGCTATTTCGGCATCTGAAATAATCTCTGAAATCATTGAAATTGTTAAGTCGGTTTACAAAAAACTTCTAAAGTGAATGTTATAAGTATAATTTGAAATATTGTATTTCTTGGGAAGGAGTATACTTGTTTATAGTTATGTTTTAATCGTTTTAGCCATAGCGTAATAGCCATATTAGGCCAAACAGTTAAAAATAAAGCATTGAAGCAAACACGACTTAAGGCCAGGTTTTCCCAATATTCCATCACTTTGAAACAATAATAAACAAACAAGTAGTGATTGTTTAAAGCCAAAAAAATACATATTGAAGTTAACTTTATGTGCTGTAACAATTTCTGGTTCAATACATAATGTCGAAAACTTCATTCGAAAATAAATCGGAAGAGGAGTCTAAATTCAACTATTTTTGAAGTTTTTGTTATTTTTCTTAAAGCTTATGAAAGTTATACTTCCAAAAACCATACCTAATAAAGGTTAATAACATATAGAAGAATAATTTATGGTTTAATTTTGCATAATAGTTTTATTTTTCTAATAATAAATCATTATGGCTTCAAGCCGTCGACGTGAGCGCACGGTTCGCTTCGCGTAAAGTATGGAAATGTTAGATACCTACTTCGCTCGATCTACCTGCCCTTAATCATTCCAGTTACTGTCAAATCTTGTTATCATTCATTCTTAGTTCGTGTTCAGGACTAATCGTAAGTCCGTAGGTGATACGGAGTAGAAAACGCCCGCTACTAAGCCCGAAACTAGGGCTTAGAGAGTAGCCCCCATGTTTCTGTGCCACACGAAAGTGAATCTTAACACGCTGAACAGTATTTGTTGTATTGTTTGCTACAGGCGCAAGAAACAGATGGTAGGTATCTTCCCGCTGCCGACGATGGGTGGACCCCTTGTTGCTCCAGTTTCGTCCCTGTTAAGGGCCGTTCCTCCGCCGCCGCTACCCAGGTACAGATACATTCTACTAACATATTGTAATTTTATTGTAGAACTAGCTGACCCACGCGGCTTCGCTCCCGTCAACTGGCTACTATACCTACCTACCCTACCTACCCTACCTACCCTACCTACCCTACCTACCCTACCTACCCTACCTACCCTACCTACCCTACCTACCCTACCTGCCCTACCTGCCCTACCTACCCTACCTACCCTACCTACCCTACCTACCCTACCTACCCTACCTACCCTACCTACCCTACCTACCCTACCTACCCTACCTACCCTACCTACCCTACCTACCCTACCTACCCTACCTACCCTACCTACCATACCTACCATACCTACCCTACCTACCCTACTCCTGAATTTTCTTTGCTATAAACCTCACGGAGCCCGAGACCTTTCCAACGAATGCAAAACCGTGGAAATCGGTTCGTGCGTTCTGTAGTTATAGCATCAGGAAAGAAAATCCGACTTATTTTTATATAGTAGATAGCTTTCGTGCGCGCTTATATATCACAAATTCTATCGTAGGAATTTCGGAAAATCCTCTCTTGGTACTCCCCAATACTCTCCAAGAAACCTACATGCCAAATTTCAGCTTTCTACTGCCAATAGTGTCTGTCAGTCAGTATATATTGATTGGTAACCCGCCCCAGCTAGTCTATTCTGTAAATAACCATTTCGATATCGAGCTTCACCTGAGTGACAACCTCACAAAGTGAGCTTTATTGCACACAACATAAAGGTCTTACGTTTGACCTAATTTGATACTCACCTCGGATTCCGCTGTCGAGACACGAAAATATTGGTACAGAATAGGGATACAGATACGTTCTACTGACATGTAATTTTATTGTAGAATAGCTTTTGTCTGAGACGTCGTGTGCGCTTATATATCACGAATTCTCTCGAAGGAATTTCGGGAAATCCTCTCTTGATACTCCCCTACACTCTCCAAGGAACCTATATGCCAAATTAAAGCTTTCTACTGCCAGTAGTGTGTCAGTCAGTAACAAAAGAGTTTTATATATTGATAGGTAACCCGCCCGGTTTTAAGGGTAGTGCAGTCTGTCCTTGTGATGATATTCGCCCTGTTACAATTTTTTTTTGATCACCCGGACTTTCCTGTGGTGACTTCAAACGAAATTAAGGACCCCAGCCAGGGTTAGCAAAACTACTTATCGACTAAATGTCCGCTCGCTTGGGTGGGTTATTGACCTCGGTTTAGCGGCGTTATTTTGGGAGGGCAGCTAGGGATAGGCTGGATCATATTTACCTGATATAATTTTAGGGGTATGAACAGAGAGTAAAGTCCCGCGCACCTCCATTGAAAAGGGGGGATCCTTCGACCAGGCGGGCAACTGCCCGATAGTTGATATTCGGGCTGATGTATATGTTCAAATGGCACGGTAAGCTCTGCTTGCGCGATGCAGGATTTCGATGAAATAGTTCGCTGCTAGTTGGATAGATGTCGTCGCGGTTCCCCTAATCGCGATGTAGATTTGCTCCGTTGGTTTTTCTTTTTTTTTTTTTTTTTTTTAATTGTGTTGGGTTTGCTCTTGACTCTAGTCTATGTCAGAGATGACAGAGACAAAGTCTACGATGGAGCGAGCCTACCCAGAAGGAGCCTGTTCAGTCTAACTTTGAAGAGATTAGGGTTGTAAGCTTTCGAAAACACAGACGCAGGCAGAGAGTTCCACGCCTTTGCTGTGCGCAATAAAAGACATTTGAAATGCTTCTTGTACACAATGAATGCTTTGGAATGAATGATGAAAGGTTTGGTAAGTGAATGATCTAATATTGTTTGTGTTCGTCCAGAATGTTCCGCACGGGGCGCGCGGCGGCGGGCGGCGCGGCGCCGCACGACCCGCTCAACCCCGACGTGCCCGAGTTCGTGCCGCTCGCCAACCGACACGGTGCGTTCTACATTTATTTATTTACTAGTTGACCAGCGCAACTACGTCTGCGTCACAATTTTCATTACTGCTCCGCTCCTATTGGTCTTAGCGTGATGATATATAGCCTATAGCCTTCCTCAATAAATGGGCTAACTAACACTGAAAGAATTTTTCAAATCGGACCAGTAGTTCCTGAGATTAGCGCGTTCAAGTAAACAAACAAACAAACTCTTCAGCTTTATATATTAGTATAAAATACGGTACTAATAAAGGTACACTATGGATCATCATCTGCCTAGCCTTTTCCCAACTACATTGGGGTCGGCTTCCAGTCGCAAGTGTCTGCCGCACGGGTCGATCTTCAAGGTTAAGCAACGCTTGCCAAGGTTGGTCTGTGGATGGGTGACCAACTTAACATACCAAGTTTCCTCTGTGCCTCGGAAAGCATGTTAAGCTGTGGGTCCGGCTGTCATTTGTAGATATTTGGCAGTCGTTACGGATAGTCAGAAGCCAGTAAATCTGACTCGTCTTGCCATGACGTACCGTGTTACCCAGTTAATGGGTTGTAGAGGTCTGGTAGGCAGCCGCTCCGCGTAAAATACTGGTATTCAGCTAAATCTGGCTTGACTGGAAACCGACCCCAATATAGTTGGAAAAAGGCTAGCCAGATGATGATTGTAAATTTTCCTGAAATTAGTTTTTTTAGTCTTAAATTTTCCTGAAAACTCTTATTCGAGAACAAAATTCAGTTCTGTTCAGTCCTGAAAGAGCGACAACAAGTTTTCACAGCTCAGTTTTATTAAACAACGATTTTGTTATTATCATCAATTTTAATGGAAGTGTTTTTGTTGTGTATGTACAGAAGAATTCAACGACAAATCGGACAGTCAAGACGAAAGACCACGCTCAGGCAACGCCAGTCCCAGCTCTGAACAAGTTTGGACTGAGGTAAGTTAAAATTTTATTTGTTTCTATTAGCCTATTGTCTCCCACTGCTGGGCAATGGCCTCCCCCAAACTAGTTTTTTCATTTAAATACATAACCGATAGTGCATGTACTTCCTAGGGTTTGTCGTTACACTCCCGGGTAAAGATTTGTGTCTCTGCTGTGCTATCAGTAGTATTATTTCAATATTGCACTGTATGTCCACTGAATACAATACCGATATTGCATTCAGTCACTGCGAATGTAAGTGCTACATGAACTGAGTCGGCTCGGCGTTCCGTGCTGTCGGCCTAGACTGAACGGGTGCATTGTTGACGCGACAAGATTAATTCTTTACTATGCTTAATAATCATGAAAATTAATCTTATTGATAAACCAGCGTGATTGCTGACAGTGTCCGAGGTTCGATCCCTAGGTTGAGAAGTGTTACTCGTACAAATTGGAAGAATGAAGTCACCAGTCAGTTACCAGCGCTGTGGCTCTGTCTTGCACACGAGCCCCAGCATTATGCTGAGCGATGGCCCTTTAGCGCGAATATGACGCATATCTTCCCAATTTTTTATAATTAAGTATTATTTAATTTCTATTTTAGTTTTTTGGTATGCGTCATGCTTGGCGCAAATAAACGCTTTTTCTTTCTTTCTTTCTTTCTTTCTTTCTTTTCATATGAAACCCTTTAAATGTCAAATTGCCAACAAAATCAAAAGCCTGACGAACTCGAAATGTAATACAATAAAAGCAGATACAGCTCGTCTTACTATTTCAAAAACAGTTGAATGATCGTAACAAAAATTGTTCCAAATTTTACGCTTTACAATTTTGATTATCATTTGAGCTATAGAAACCAAGATAATCACGAAAAACCGATTTTTGTTCTCTTTGCCCTTCAATAACTTAGTACGCAGACACGGGACTTTATGAGACTTGACACATTTAGAACGTCAAAATGAAGATGTATACGACTTTCCAGCTTATTGTCGGGACTACGTAATTTTTTTTTTGTAATCTATTGATAGGCACGCGTTTGACTATCTCACCTGATGGTAAGTGATGATGCGGTCGAAGATAGTGCACGTTTGTCTAGAAGTAACCTATTCACTCTTGACTTAAAGACTGCCAGGTTGTAACTATCAGGAAACAAACTCAAGCAGGGAATTCCACTCCTTAGCTGTAATTTGATTTGACTGTGAGTCGAAAACTTGTTTTTAAAGTTTAAAACGTATTTGTCTTCAGGTCAAACGGCGTACAAAGGCAGGGTCCCGCGAGCGAGCGCCCGCGGTGACCGACGAGGAACAACGCGAAGAGCTGCATTTCCAGCTCGACGAAGAACTCGACCTGCCGCCTCCGAGGTTAAACGCCTTCACTGACGCATTGTAAGCCAAGTTCCAGGGTACAGGGATTTGTTCGGAACAGTCACCGTGGCTAATCTCGACGGAAACTTTCGAGGGATCAGGGAGACCATTCCTAAAACGCAACTCGTTTTAGGAATGGTCTCCTCGAACACTTTATTTTAGCTCACATGACTATATCACGAATAAAAATTTAACTGCACTTGCGTAATAATACTGCACTGTATGTCCACTGAATACAATACCGATATTGCATTCAGTCACTGCGAATGTAAGTGCTACATGAACAGAGTCGGCTCGGCGTTCCGTGCTGTCGGCCTAGACTGAACGGGTGCATTGCTGACGCGACAAGGTATTACGTGTAACAGAATAGAATAGAATACTCTTTGTGTACAGCATATAGGGAGCGTGCAGAAAATATAGGTGACAGCACAGAAATGTCACTGTCAAGTATGTTTCAAGTATAAAATTCGAAATAGCTACGCTAGATGGCACAATGGCTAGATCACAAAGATCTGCCTCCCTGGGCCTCGCAAAGATCTGCCTCCCTGGCCTCGCAAAGATCTGCCTCCCTGGGCCTCGCAAAGATCTGCCTTCCTGGCCTCGCAAAGATCTGCCTCCCTGGGCCTCGCAAAGATCTGCCTCCCTGGCCTCGCAAAGATCTGCCTCCCTGGGCCTCGCAAAGATCTGCCTCCCTGGGCCTCGCAAAGATCTGCCTCCCTAGGCCTCGCAAAGATCTGCCTCCCTGGGCCTCGCAAAGATCTGCCTCCCTGGGCCTCGCAAAGATCTGCCTCCCTGGCCTCGCAAAGATCTGCCTCCCTGGGCCTCGCAAAGATCTGCCTCCCTGGGCCTCGCAAAGATCTGCCTCCCTAGGCCTCGCAAAGATCTGCCTCCCTGGGCCTCGCAAAGATCTGCCTCCCTGGGCCTCGCAAAGATCTGCCTCCCTGGGCCTCGCAAAGATCTGCCTCCCTGGGCCTCGCAAAGATCTGCCTCCCTAGGCCTCGCAAAGATCTGCCTCCCTGGGCCTCGCAAAGATTGCCTACCTGGGCCTCTCAAAGATCTGCTGCCCTGGGCCTCGCAAACATCTGCTGTCCTGGGCCTCGCAAAGGTCTGCTGGCCTGGGCCTCGCAAAGATCTGCTGCCCTGGGCCTCGCAAAGATCTGCTGCCCTGGGCCTCGCAAAGGTCTGCTGACCTGGGCCTCGCAAAGATCTGCTGCCCTGGGCCTCACAAAGATCTGCTGCCCTGTGCCTCGCAAACATCTGCTGTCCTGGGCCTCGCAAAGGTCTGCTGGCCTGGGCCTCGCAAAGATCTGCTGCCCTGGGCCTCGCAAAGATCTGCTGCCCTGGGCCTCGCAAAGGTCTGCTGGCCTGGGCCTCGCAAAGATCTGCTGCCCTGGGCCTCGCAAAGATCTGCTGCCCTGGGCCTCGCAAAGATCTGCTGCCCTGGGCCTCGCAAAGGTCTGCTGACCTGGGCCTCACAAAGATCTGCTGCCCTGGGCCTCGCAAACATCTGCTGTCCTGGGCCTCGCAAAGGTCTGCTGGCCTGGGCCTCGCAAAGATCTGCTGCCCTGGGCCTCGCAAAGATCTGCTGCCCTGGGCCTCGCAAAGGTCTGCTGACCTGGGCCTCGCAAAGATCTGCTGCCCTGGGCCTCACAAAGATCTGCTGCCCTGGGCCTCGCAAAGATCTGCTGCCCTGGGCCTCACAAAGATCTGCTGCCCTGGGCCTCGCAAAGATCTGCCTCCCTGGGCCTCTCAATGTTCAACCGCTTCGTTTATGGAACACCAAAATGTTCTTTTTTGGGATTTTCTTTATTTTTGTACGAACAGCCATGCTTCCTTTACTTGAATATCTTTCTTTCTCTCACCAGGTCTGACGAAGAATCGGATGCGGAATTCACGGACAAGGACGTAGGGCGACTATTGATCGTGACTCAGACGTCGGCGCGCCAGCCCAAGCACGACGGACACGACCGCCAGGGCGACTGGAACACACGCACCAAGATCACCCAGGACCTGGAACAGGTAGGGGATACACCTGCACCATCTTCTTCTTATCGTGTAGTAAGGTCTAACGACCCCACACACCCTTGTTCCTAAACCGCCTCAAGGGCCTCTGACATGGTTTATATGACGACCGCCAATTGGGGGCCCAGACCACCGGCTTATACGTGCCTTCCGAAGCACGGAATCATCTTTTTATCAGACAGTCAGGTGATTCAAGCTAAACTGTAAACAACTTAACAAAGTATGCTTCCCGTGGGAATCGAACCCACGGCCACTGGGTCACTAGGCAAACGCCTCAACCACTCGACCACGGAGGCAGTTTGAAATCGTCATCATCATTAGCGTTTCAGCTGAAAGACGTACCCTAGGACATAGTATAGAGGTATGCGGAACAGCGAGTAAAGTCCGCCAAATCTGCATTGAAAAGGTAGGGTCCTCCGACCGGACGGTTTATTGTGTCTGGTGGGCAACTACGTCTTCGATCTTTCGGTCTGTCAAGAGTTCTACTGACAACAACCACCTCGTGGGAACAATACGCGCCACCAAGATCGCTTGTGACCTGGAGCAGGTAGGAGACACAGCATCAGGATCATCGGTTCAGCCGGAAGATGTACGCTCCGGGGCATAGGCGTGGAGATCCTCATAGATGTCTTTCTCCCTGCGCTTGAAAGAGGTGTTTGCTTAGTCTTTCCCCAATTATATTGGAGATGGCTTCCAGTATAGCTGAATACCAGTATTTGACATGGAGCGAGAGCAGGTTACAGAAATACCCCACTATCATCGTAGTCGTCCACTGTTGATCATAGGTGCTATAAAGGAATGCGGAGCAGGGTGTCAGGTCCCGCAACCCTCCATTAGAAAGGGAGGATGCTCCGGTCAGACTGGTTTTGTCTCCGGTGGGCAACTGCCCGATGAAACCTTAGATACTTCTGTACAGGTAATTATAGATGGTATCCCAATGATTTTAATTGTGTTTATTTTATTTCCAGGTTATCACAGATGGCCTGAGAACATATGAGGAAGACTTGTGGAATGAAACAGATTTCTCATTGGTGAGTTAATCTTTATATTTTTTTGAGAACGAAATTTACAGACACGTATAATATATCGACACCTGCAAGGAATAACATCGTAACTCAACTTTAGGCAGTTCAAGTTACAATCATATTCGTGCTGTATAAAAAATTCTTAATAAGATTTTTTTTTGCACTCACCCCAGTATCTAAATTCCTTTGCGTTAAGATTTTTACAGAGTAAAAACATTGTAAGTGAGAAACAACTGCAGTTAATAAAAGGGTATATTTAGTTACACGTCATCGTAATCATTCTTTAAGCTCGCCATTATTAGTATAACATTGTAATACAAGATACAATTTTATTTTTGGTAAAGTTTATTCCTTATTAAATAAGCTGTAACTCACTTTATGCGATTGTATGTCTGAGTTACAATTTACAATGTAATTTTATACAGTATACCTTGTGAAATATCATTGTAACTCATAGAAAGAAATTAAATATACATAGACATAATAATATAATCTTATGAAAGTGAAGCTATTCCTTCGTTTATTCAAATTTTCAAAGTTGGCTGACATTTTGACTTAACCGGAATCTGAGAGAATTTTTTGAATCTTTGACGCGCTCTCTTCGAAAGTTGCAAAATATGAGTTACAATGTTATTCCTTGCAGGTGTCGATATAATAATAATCTTTATTTTACGAATATGAGACAACCATACATAGTAACTTAAATAATAAACACAGTATAGTAAAAAATAAAAAATCGTTCAGTTATTTTCACAGTAAAATAGGCAGATCAACAGTAGAAGAATGTGAAATAGTTTATTGTAAACATGGTTTGGTTGTCTTAAGACTGATTCGCCCTATCCCCTCGCACTAGTATAAAACTTTATCACGAGCGGATAGTCTTCCTCAACCCTAGAAACAGCTGATTCCCACAGGGTTCCAGTTACAAGTCACATAGTTAAGCAGATGGATTTCATACTGTTGTCTGTTGTGTACTTGTAATAGTTAATAATAATAATAATCATTGTACCGATAGTCGTGTCGGCCAATGGCTTAATAGCCACGAGCCTCGACCAACACCTTAGGAGGCTCTCGTTGGGCAGCTGGATCAAGGGCTTGATTCAGAAAGCGGTACTTCTGGACACGGCTCGCATTGTCAGGAGGTTCCTTTCTCTGGAGCCCTGACCACCGGTAGCTTGGACCCTGTTCCCGATATCGGTGGGCTACTATTTTTATATTTTTAAATGTTTTTTTATTTATTTTAATCAAATATTTAAAAATATAATTTATATGTATAGTAAAATTAATAAAGGAAATAATAATAATATTCCACACAACTATCACACAACGCCATCTAGTCCCAAGCTAAGCAGAGCTTGTTTTATGGGTACTAGACAACTGATAAACATACTTATATATTTCTAAATACATACATATTATAGATAAACTACACCCAGACACAGAACAAATGATCATGCTCATCACACAAACATTTGTTCTGGGTGGGAATCGAACCCACAACCTCTGGCATAGCAGTCAGGGTCACTAACCACTAGACCAATAGGCCAGTCAAATCAGAGAGAGTCAGATAGGTTATGTAATATGTTTTTCATGTCAGTAAAAATAGATGTCACATTTTCTGTCCCCATTGTAATGATAATTGGAGACGACTGTTGTTTCTTAATATTTGCTCTGAATGGAAGTATCAAACATATGACATGGTTTTTCTTTCTTTTTACCCGACTCCAAAAGAAGGAGGGTTATGTTTTTCGAGTGTATGTATGTATTTATGTATATTTCGTTGGCACGCCCTAGGGCCTAAACGGCTCTATGGATTTTAGCTTGAGAGATGTTGTTAGATTCGTATTTACTGTGAGAGTGACACTGGACAAAATGGCGGTTTTTTGGCGCCAAATAATACGTTAAAAAAAAAATTTTCAAAACCTATCGAGTGGGGTATCAAGATAAAGGGCTCGAGGAGACGATTCCGTAAAAGTAACTCACTAAAATGTAGGAAATAAATAAATTTACTTTGTCAAAAACCCGACCGCTAAAAACAACTAAAAAGTCTAATGCACACACTGATCCAATGTCCATCACTGATCTGATGCCACCAACTGCATCAGACTGCATGAAAAGCGACTTGTTTCGAAATTTTGAGTCGATTTTAGCGCTAGCTTAAAGCTTTAATGGACGACGTACTATAGCTTTAAGAGTTATAATGGTGCTAGTAGCAGCAAGTATACTTAATACGTTATAGCTTTAACCTTTCTGTGACACCCAAGTCTTTATAAAAATTTTCGCCGACTCCTTTTATCACTTATTGTTGTATAGTTATTGCAATGAACTGTTTTATACCACTTAAGGTGCTATAATGACTATTATGGCTGACATAGGCTATAAAATAGAGTTTGTCGAGAGTTTAGTAACACGAGACACTAAAGGTGTCAAACAACTCCTCTATCTAGGTTTAACCTGTAATAAAGGGTTTAAATAAAGCTTATTGTGTTAGGCAGTACTCTTTTAAAGACTTTCTAAAGGTATTGGTGTCAAACAACGCAAGTATGGGTCGTTTTTAACACTAACCTCACGTTTGTAAAGTTCGCCATTGTTTTGGTAACCTAACAATTAATATTATTTCGAGTTATTCAACATTTGACTACAATATACAAAATTTCTTTCATTATTTGAAGCGTTCCATCAATGCACTTAATTTTACACACTACCACAATAATGTTTAGCTTGAGGTACCTATTTTATTATCATATTTTTTCTTTTAAATCTTTAATAAATCCTAGGCGCGTTAAAATTGAGATGAGAAACATGGTATACATTTACCGTGAAATCATAAAGGCAGTCATTTTTCACTTCATATACTTAAATAACTTAATATTCCATAATATTATTCTGTTGTGTTGAATAATGGATGACATAACTCTCCCACTACGAACAGATTTAATTTTAGTAAGGTTACAGGCTTTATCAATCTTGACGTGCGCTTTTTACCACATGTAGTGCTCACTAACGCGGTATTACAAAGGTAATACCGGTTAAAGTAGTAGCTGACGATGAATAAACGCTCTTGTGCAACTTTAATATCTTTTTAACACCATACTATAGGATTTATACCACCTGTAGTGTTTAGCAACCCTGTATTACAACGGTCATACCAGTTAAAGTAGTAGCTGACGATGAATAAACGCTCTTGTGCAGCTTTAATATCTTTTTAACACCTTACTATAGGATTTATACCACCTGTAGCGTTTACCAACTCTATTTTACAACGGTAATACAGATTAAAGTAGTAGCTGACGATGAATAAGCGCTCTTTTGCAGCTTTAATATCTTTGTGACACCGTACTTTCTATAACTTAAACCTGCAAAACTGTTGGCCTCTTTCGTGGTTATAAGCGAGTTAGAGCATGCTCTAACTCAGTTGCACAGGTATGCGTTAACACTATTATACTCAAATGGAACTGATATACCAGACTTACATAGGTTTTTTTAACGCTTTAGTGTTAGTTGGGCTATTGTGTATATAAATAGTTTTCATGTAACTGTACGTTTTCCTTAGCAGTCGTACAGCAGCCAGACCCACCAACAGTACCGCACGGTATCTTTGATCAGCCGCGAGCAATTCGAAGCAGCTGTCCCGGCGGAGAAACACAGCAACCCCGCTGAGCCGCCGCCGCCGCCGCCCAGGCCGCAAGTGAGTACACCATCTCTTATTTAAAAAAAAAGACATCAAGAAAGTCAAGCCCACCCTAGCTACGCCACTAGGTCAGGCCACGTTAAAAAAGTACGTTGCAAGAGACCCAGTCCAATGTGACCCAGTGGTGTAGTTAGGTTGGGCTGGTTTTAAAAAAAATATGTGACAAGAAATCCAATCTAACTTGAACCTGTGGCGTAGATCGGTTGGACGGGTTTTATAAAAATACGTTGTAAGAAGCCCAGTCTAAAGTAACCCAGTGGCGTAGCTAGAGGGGGGCGCCCACCCTCCGGTCTCTGCAAAAATGAAGAATCTACACAAACGTCACAATGTATTTATGTCAGTGTACAATGTATGTGATATATTCCTACTATTTGAGAGGGACCCAAAAATTCAAGCTCTCATAACTCGCCCTTGCTTTCTTGCAATTTTTTACCTTTTCTGCATCAGACGAACCAAACTAATATTGCACTGTATGTCCACTGAATACAATACCGATATTGCATTCAGTCACTGCGAATGTAAGTGCTACATGAACAGAGTCGGCTCGGCGTTCCGTGCTGTCGGCCTAGACTGAACGGGTGCATTGCTGACGCGACAAGATATATTTGTACTAAAATACAAGGTAGATATCATTCCCGGCTGTCATTTGTAGATCTTTGGCAGTCGTTACGGATAGTCAGAAGCCAGTAAATCTGACTCCAGTCTTGCCATGAAGTACCGTGTTACCCAGTTAATGGGTTGTGGAGGTCTGGTAGGCAGCCGCTCCGCGTAAAACATGGTATTCAGCTGAATCCGGTTTGACTGGAAGCCGACCTCAATATAGTTGGGAAAAGGCTAGGCAGATTATTATGATGAGATTGATAAGCTTTATAATACAATTTTCTTGTTCTATTCACAGGTTGAACAGCAATCGGACAAAAACAAGCGACCGCGCCGCACTGCCCGATTCTATGCCGCTAACAAGGATCCGCACGCTACTGATGTTATGTGAGTTACATTCCATTTATATTACGTCACCGGAAATTTTAAAACGCCGTCAGATTTGAAATATCGCGTGCAATAAGGTATTTTACTAAAAAAATCTAATTAGTACGTCTGATAGATTTTCAAAAAATATTTGATACGTGGTCTTTCTTTTTTTACGTAAACAAAAAACAAAGGAGATATAGCGAGGTGACGTCACGCGTGTCTTCAACTTCAAATAATTAGTTTTTTTTTAGTAAAATACCCCATTGTGAACAAATTTTTTTCCATAAGGCATACATGGGAAGTATTGAATTTGGATGGGATTTATTGTATTCAAAATTATATATCGAGAAAATCCATGTTAGCAACATGATTTTGGAACGAAGTTCCTTATCGCGCGTTGCGAAACGGGGCTAGACGGAAAAAATTAAGACCAAAAGTTGTAACGACACATTAAGACCAAAAGTTGTAACGACACTTTTTGCTATAGTTGTAAGCCATGCGGCGTAGGAACTTCGTTCCATCCGGGTGTCCCTTGACACCTCTCAAGTTGGAATGGAATACACAAATCCGATCCTGCATGGAGTATTTAATCCCGATATGGTAGGGACTGACCATTGAGATGCCAAACAGTGGGTCATTAGTTGCCAACGATACGATACCATCTTAGGGAAAAGGATAAAGTCGTAAAACACAGTCATGTTTCTAGTTTTATTACAATTCCTTCACTAATTAATTGAAAGGAACTTCGTCCCTTGACACCTCTCAAGTTTTTTTCTTCCATTCTGTCCTGTCAGCCGTCACGTGTTCCTCCTAACGGTGACACTTTCGAACTATTTCCGCAACCCTGATTAACGTGTAATGTTTTAATATTGCAGAAGCAGCCGGAAACACAAGACCAGACACAGTCTCAATCCGCCGGTTGAGCACCATGTCGGCTGGATCATGGACATTCGCGAGCACAGGGCTAGGACACACAGTACCGGGTAAGTTATATTATTGCAAACAATAAAAACTGAAGGAAATAATAGTAGGTACAGAATAGGGAATATGCATGAAAAACATATTTATCATCTATTTATTATCTAAAAATATACAAAAATATAATACTAACAGTGAAAATAGAATCAAAATTACTGGACAAACGAAGGAGATATAATTATTTTAAACTAATATATCTGCCCCTCTCGCGAAAACGCTGTTTTCTATGGCAACTGTACAGGCGTCATAGACGATGACGTGAAAGTTTACATCGGCCTTCTCTTTCTAATTGTAATCTTTGAAGCTTTATAGGGACCGTGCACTGCATAGACTATGCCATCTAGTGTCGCATATTGGAAGTTTTAAGTGTCAGAATACTTGACAGTGACATTTCTGTGCTGCCGCCTATAGTTTCTGCACGCTCCCTATAACTTCATCGCTGATGAAGGTATATAAAAAATAATTTCACCATTGTTTACTAGAGCTAATAAGTATTTCATTTTGAAAATAAAAGAAATCACATGCATATTCCCTATTATACCTTTCTAGTACTAGATAAATAATCTTCTTATCGTGTGGGCAGTAAGGTCTAACGACCCCACACACCCTGGTGTCAGAGTTCCTAAACCGCCTCAAGTGCCTCTTACACGGTTTATTTGACGACCGCCATTTGGAGGCCGGGACCACCGGCTTATACGTGCCTTCCGAAGCACGGAATCATCTAAAAAAAAAAAAATCTATTTAATAAAAAGTATTGGCCACGTATTTTTTGCCATTTCAAAACGCTAAAAATTGATAACGGCAAAGCGCATCAAAGTTTATAAGTGAGGGCTA
This sequence comes from Lacanobia oleracea, assembly GCA_950371165.1. Classification (NCBI taxonomy): domain Eukaryota; kingdom Metazoa; phylum Arthropoda; class Insecta; order Lepidoptera; family Noctuidae; genus Lacanobia; species Lacanobia oleracea. The sequence goes on from OX493411.1 coordinate 7,628,032, forward strand.
GTGACGTCACATTTTAGTAAAAAAGGGCTTATGTTTAACTTACCACCAGACATAGTAACATTTAGGAGACAAAAATAGTAAATGATCACCAAAATTAAACACGCATTTTAATTTAAAATTATAACCAAAATTTTAACGTCTCGCTATCCTATTTAAGTAAAATAAATCATTGTTAACCCAAAAGTAGTAAATGATACCAAAATCATACCAGCATTTTAATGTAAAATTACATCTTGCTATCCTGTTTAAGCAAACTAATGTCAAACAAATCATTGTTAATCCAAAACTTTTAAGTAAATATAAAGCTTTATTTTAATTTAAAAGCTTTCTTTCATTTTTATTGGCAGCTATTGTTTGGTGTTTGGAGTTAAAAAAGTGTGAAATAAATAACTTTTTCCAAAAAAATATTCGAGAAGTAGCGCGGTTGGTCACAATTCTAACCTAACCTAACCTATTTTATCCAGTTTGTAACCCCAAGCCTACATTTTATGGCATTCATTCATTCATTCATTTTTTCATTCATTTCATTGGCATTTTTATGGTATTTTATGGCAGTTGGTGATCATTTACTACATTTGGTGTTCGAATACAATTTGAGGTGCAGTCGTGACTAAAATAGCTAGTACCTACTATTGTAATTTTAGACTTCATTTTTCTGGTGTCAAATATATATTTTTGGTAAAAGAACTAAGGGTATCAAAGCATTTTATGGTGGTCATTATATTTAATCCCGTACTAGAATATGACGTCACACGAGTTTTTAACGCACTGTATCGTCTTCATTTTTATTAACGTTAAAAATTAAAAATACGTGTCCAATATTTTTTGGAAATCCATCTGACGGACTTGTTAAATTTTTTTAATCATTTACCCTATTACCACTTTTCGATCTGTTTTATCTTGTACACCCAAGGATCTGGGGGGCTACTCTCTAACCCCGTAGTCCGTAGTTGGGGGTGTTTTCTACTCCGTACCACCTACAGACTTACGGTTAGTCCGGAACGCGAACTAAGAATGAATGACAACACGATTTGACAGTAACTGACAAATCGTGTTGTCATTAATTCTTAGTGGTTAGGTGATACGAATACGCCCGAAACTACGAACTTCGGGCTTAGAGAGTAACCCCCCTGGTGCAATGGACATTATAGTACACATGGGTCGAATCCTTGTGTTCTGAAAGTATAATATAACTTGACATTTTACGAATGTCTTTTTCTTTTTGGGTCGGGAATCTTCAAATGGTTCCTTCCGCTCTGGGCGGAGCGGAAGGGAATCACAAACTTTTAACCATCTGTTTGAAAATACCCGCCCTTAGTCAGTAAGAGCGGGCATTTTCAATCAGGTGGTTAACGTAATATTACGTATGTTACGTTACGTCTAAAGTTAGTCAGGGTTGCCAGTACAATGCAACACTTTTCCCTAGTAAAAATGATGGGAGATTTTTCCGGTATTGCAACATTTGACCGTAAACGTCAAATGTATCGACCAGTCTCGTCAAAATACCGTCAAAATACGTCGTATTGCTTACGTTTCTATTGCGAAAAATTTTTTAGAGTTGAATATCAGTACAGTTGTTGTTTGTAGATACGTTTTGACGAAAAATGGAAACTCGTATGTTTGCAATATACCGTACTATAGTTCTGTTTGACGCAACTGAAGTAACGTGGTGAAACCATATGTTACTGTAATTATATATTTTGTTTATAACTTATATGTTTTACTCACGTTAAGGCCGACTGTCCTCTGGAGCGGAGAGAAGAAAGAAAATATGTTTATTTGGGACTCTTACAAGACAAACAAAAATAAGTCGGTTTAAACGTGACAACGTCATAACAAAACATTGATGAAATGATTGCATACCTTTCTCCGATCGTAACGTTACAATGAGCATAATATATGTCTATTTACGTATACATATATCTACTTTATGTCTATGAAAATATCTATATTAAGTATATATTGTAACAAATGAACCGTCGAACCGTCACTCGTCCATTTAAAAGGTTCATTTGAGAACCAGCGTCAGAGCATTAGTCAGTCTGACATATCGCTGAAATGGACCTTTTTAGTGCAACCGTGAGACACACACTTGTTTCCGGTATACCCTTTTTTTTGTTATTTCTATGTATCGTGCGTGTTTCATGTATGTGCTAAATAAATTTTATTCTTTCTTTCATAACGTTACAATGAGCGTAACGTTACAATTTTTCGTGCGTGCAGCCGGCGTTCATTAATTTATTAGACTTTGTCACGTCAAAAGTAAAATATTAAAAAAAACTAAGAAAAAGAGTGAACAGGCTCCTTCTGGGTAAGCTCGCTTCATCGTAGACTTTGTCTCTGTCATCTCTGACATAGACTAGACTCAAGAGCAAACCCATCACAAAAAAAAATGAAAGTACGGTTTATTTACGTAAATAATAAAGATATGGATATTTAATATGCGCTCGCGCAGCCGTACTTGGAGATGCGCAACAGCTGACTGGTGTGTCGCGGTGTCTTTGGCCCTATTATGACGTGCTGAAAAAGGGATAGTGTTCTGCGTCTTGTATAACTTCGTCTCCCTCCCACACCAATATCATGATGGTTTTAAGATGTCATAATAGGGCCTCTGCCCTCGGCCGCTGTCCCCGCGCCCCTCCTTCACTGCCGCGTGTTGAGATCAGTGGCCTCAACAATAATATTTTTTTCGAAGTGAAAACTTCTTTAGCGGCGTTGTGCACTTTTTCGTGATTGGTAAAAAATGTTAAACTTGCGTCAGGACACGTGACCCTGATCGAAAATGCGTGAGACGGTCACGTGTCAGGACACGTGATCTGACCGAAAATTCGAAGCACGTATTCAAGTTTTTTATTGTTGATAGGCACCTGGTGGTAAGCAATAATGTCGTTTAATATGGAGCACGCTTGCCTAGAAGTAACACATTCACTCTTGACTTAAAGATTCTGACGGGCTGAATAAAATGATATTATTATATATATTGCAGGCAGTACCCGTGTACTGTGCTGACGTGTCTCTCCCGCACCGTGTACTATGCTGACGTGTCTCTCTCTCCCTCTCCGCAGCTCGTCGCTGGGCACGTCGCCCACGCTGGGCTCGTCCTGTGGCTCCCAGCCAGGCTCGCTGCCCACGTTCCACCACCCCAGCCACAACCTGCTTAGGGAGAATCATTTCACGCAGCAAGCCTACCACAAGTATCACTCGCGCTGTCTCAAAGGTAACTATCATGTTTACGCATTTCGTGTATCGAACCAACACTGGTTCATATTTATTTGTAACCTACCCTCAAAACATTATAATCGACGCCTAGTGTTTGTAATACGTCCAACATTTAGTTTTATTTGTGATATGTCTAGTTTTAAATATTGTCATGTAAGTGGATTGTAATTCTTATGAGAATAAATTATCTAAAACCTCATCATCATATCAGTCGAAAGACGTCTACTGCTGGACATAGGCCTCCCCCAAAGGGGGAGTTTGCCATAATCGCCACGCTTGTGCGGCGGGTTGGCGATCGCAGTGTATGGTGTTGCGTTTTACAGAGAACGCTGCTGCCCATTCTCTGGTGAGTCCCTTAGTCGCCTCTTACGACACCAACGGGAAGTGATGGGATAATGTTATTCTTTTACGGGGCACCATACGACACCGGCCGATAACATACGGCAGCTGGGTTCTATCATTATTTATTTAGTTCTTGGAAGACATCATCATATCGGGCTGCAGACGGCCTCCCCGCGCGTGTCGCCATAGCAACCACTTCTGTGCTGGGAAGAAGAGATGCAACGGAGACTTCGTTACGTCACTTATTCAAAAGCTTGTATTTCTATAACTTACTAGCTTCTACCAACGGCATTGCCTGCGTTAATATCGGAGATAATCCTTAAGGAATCTTCCAGGTTAAAAAGTACCCTAACTGTTATTCAGGATTAAAATCTGTTTCCAATTACATTCATATCCATTCTGACGTTCTGGCATGATTGAGTAACAAACATCCATCCATACTTTTGCATTGATATTATTAGTAAGATTCTAACTTTTTTTTTTTATATTTCCAGAGCGCAAGAAGCTTGGTATTGGCCAATCACAAGAAATGAACACGCTGTTCAGGTTCTGGTCCTTCTTCCTACGAGATCACTTTAATCGCACCATGTATAATGAATTCAGGTAAATACAATATTTTAATGGCGTCGGTCACTTTCAAGGATCTGTACCGCCAACTACGGTAAAGAAATCCTGCATAGGGACCTTGGACGGCGTTGACTGTGACATCTAGTGTCGCATATTCGAAGTTTTAAGTGTCAGAATACTTGACATTGACGCGTCTGTGCTGCCACCTGTGGTTCCTGCACGCTCCGTTTAGGGGAACGTGCGCGAAGACGACTGTGCCATCTAGCGTAGCCAATTCGAATTTTATACTTGAAACATACTTGACAGTGACATTTCTGTGCTGCCACCTATAGTTTCTGCACGCTTGTTAAAAATGAGAGCTTTCTTTTAGTTTGTCGTGTATTATTACTTCCCAGAATTTGATCCTTATTAGCTACGCTTTCAGACGGTGTAATAATACAGTGTGAGGTTTTTTTTTAATATATTTCATGTGTTATTTAATGAATAAATGTGTAACTTGCAGAACGCTCGCTAACGAGGACGCTTCGGCCGGTTTCCGCTACGGGCTAGAGTGCCTCTTCCGCTTCTACTCGTACGGACTCGAGCGCAAGTTCCGTCCCGAACTCTACCAGCACTTCCAACTGGAGACTATGGCTGACTACGAGAAAGGTAACAGTCATCATCACATCATTTTTAGGGTTCCGAACAATTAAGGAACTCTTATAGGATCACTCGGGTGTCTGTCTGTCTGTCCGTCTGTCACAGCCAGTTTTTTCCGGATCCAATTAACCGATTCTGTTGAAATTTGGTACACATATGGACTTCTGTGACCCAAACACGGGAGCGTTACGTAAATTATTAAATTTTTAGTATAGGGGTCACTATTGGGGGTCAAACTAGAAAATTAAAAAATAAGTTTTTTGAACAACATCGTGTAACATGTCAAATAAAAGGGCTTATTGTGAGGGTTTTCATTATATTTTTTTCATAATTTTAAAATAAAAAAATTTGAAGTTATTTAAGAAATTAGACCAAAAATGACCATGCCCCCTCGAACCTCCTAAGCATAATTTAAAAAAAATGCTTACCTAAAGATAACAGGAAAATCTATAAGAATTCTATAGTGCTAAACTAACATGTTAAAAAAAAAGAAATTCGTTTGGAATCCTTTGCATGCGAGTCCTACTCGCACTTGGCCAGTTTTTTAGGGTCCTGCACCCAATGGATAACCAACAGACTCCTAGTACTAAGCCTCCGCTGTCTGTCCGTCCGTCCATCCGTCTGTCTCTCTGCGGTCTGTATCTCAAGAACCGTAATAGTTAGATAGGACTGTTGAAATTTTCACAGATGGTGTATTGCTATTGCCGCTATAACAACAAATAATAAAAATTAAGGTTTGTGGTAGGGAACCCTTCGTGTGAAACTGCGACTCGCACTTAGCCGGCTTTTTGCATTCAACAAAATATTTAACTGATTACTTATAATTGTTCCACAGGTCAACTATACGGTCTGGAGAAGTTCTGGGCATTCCTGAAGTACTACAAGCACACCGGAGCTCTACAGGTAGAGCCCAAGCTGCAGGGCTACCTACAAAACTTCCAGAGCATCGAAGACTTTAGAGTTCTGGAGGTAAGTCATGCCTGGACTGAACCAAATATAATGTGTAATAGTCATCTGCCTCGCCTTTTCCAACTATATTGGGGTCGGCTTCCAGTCAAACCGGATTCAGCTAAATACCAGTATTTTACGAAGAGCGGCTGCCTATCAGACCTCCACAACCCAGTAACTGGGTAACACGGTACTTCATAGCAAGACTGGAATCAGATTTACTGGCTTCTGACTATCCGTAACGACTGCCAAAGATAAATGACAGCCGGGACCAACGGCTTAACGTGCTTTCCAAGGCACGGAGGAAACTCGGTATGTTAAGATGGTCACCCATCCACAGACCAACCTTGGCAAGCGTTGCTTGACTCGTGCGGCTGTTATTCTTTAGCTACGAGCTCCTCGACTATAATGTGTAATAGTAATACCGTTAAATACCATCTATCTCTTCTACCATCGGACATCCAGACGCACTGCATCTTATCATCCCTACCTTTAGCTATTCTACCAATTCGCACCAAGCGTTTCCAAACGTCTTTTATAATGCGCACGAAGTTTTTGTTCATTGTTTCCTTTAGTTTGATCCTTATTTGCTACACATTTCGGATGATGTAGTAATACAGGGCATGGTTTCGAAGTGAAAATTTGATGGGTGAAAAATGTTAAACTCGCGTCACGACACCTGATCGAAAATTCGTAAGACGGTCACGTGTCCTGCAAACTTCTTTAGCGACGACGCTGTGCACTTTTTTGTGATGGGTAAAAATTGTTAAACTCGCGTCAGGACACGTGACGCTGATCGAAAATTCGTAAGACGGTCACGTGTCCTGCAAGCGTTTTAGCGGCGTTGTGCACATTTTTTGGTATTGGTAAAAAAAATTAAACTCGCGTCAGGACACGTGACCTGATCGAAAATTTGTAAGACGGTCACGTGTCCTGCAAACTTCTTTAGCGACGCTGTGCACTTTTTTGTGATGGGTAAAAATGGTTAAACTCGTGTCAGGACACCTGATCGTAAATTCGTAAGACCAAGAGAGAGAAGCACGTATTCAAGTTTCACTTCTGCCAACACTACCGGTTGCATTTTGGGGAATATGCGACGGAATTGCATAATTTAATTCCGCCAAGCCCGTTCCATCATCGGACCCCAGGCCTAACGGCGATGCGCCACCGGTACATGGTGGACATCCCACCCACGCGCACAAAACGTTTTGGTAACACATTCACAATGCGTACAGCTAAGGAGTGGAATTCCCTGCCGGAGTCTGTGTTTCCTGATAGCTACAACCTGGGAGTCTTTAATCAAGAGTGAATAGGTTACTTCTAGGCAAGCGTGCTCCATCTTCGACCACATCATCGCTTACCATTAGGTGAGATGGTGGTCAAGCGCGTGCCTATTAATAGTAAAAAAAACCCTTTGTTTTTTTTCATAATCAACTGGTTCGATTCCTAGGTAGGAAAAACGATTTTTCAAAAATCCAATGATGCAATTTTAAATATCATCAAAATCGGGCTCGAGATTCCTTTCAGTGTTTTTCGAAATATCTTATAGTATCGGATTTGGCCTTGAAGGCACACTTAAAAAATTTATCCTGTATAGAAGAATCTTGAAGGTTATTGCGGAGAAGCAAGACTGCCCATTTCTGATGCACTGGTCCCGTAGACATAGCTGCGGGCCCGGTGCTGAGCAAAAATATTTAAATTAGTTTAGTGTAATAAAAAGAATTTGTTGGATACTAACATGGCATACAGAGTTGTCTTAAATAATTATGTAAGTTTTATAAAGAAAAACCAGTACATCGAATATAAAAATAAGTCATAGGACTCCCTTTCCTAAACTAGGCAGGAAACCTGTCTGTATCTTAGGAGAGAGTATCCATTTGTCACGAGTCTTATTGCGGTTACAAAATATATTGGTACGTGCAGTGTACATATGGATGATTACCGAAATCAATTTTTATTATTATTATAAATGCGTAGTTCTCAGTCGCCAAGTGTAAATTAGTTCCTTTTAAGACAGTGATCGTTATGTTTCCCCTACAGCCGCAGTTGAACGAGCTGCTGGCCGCCCAGGGCGCGCAGGCGCCCGGGCGCGGGCCGCACGCGCGCCCCTACGACCGCACGCGCTCCGTGTCCGAGAGCGACCGCGCTGCCGCCGCCAACAGGAACAATAGGTAACACACACATCCATATGTTTCCCCTACAGCCGCAGTTGAACGAGCTGCTGGCCGCCCAGGGCGCGCAGGCGCCCGTGCGCGGGCCGCACGCGCGCCCCTACGACCGCACGCGCTCCGTGTCCGAGAGCGACCGCGCTGCCGCCGCCAACAGGAACAATAGGTAACACACACATCCATATGTTTCCCCTACAGCCGCAGTTGAACGAGCTGCTGGCCGCCCAGGGCGCGCAGGCGCCCGGGCGCGGGCCGCACGCGCGCCCCTACGACCGCACGCGCTCCGTGTCCGAGAGCGACCGCGCTGCCGCCGCCAACAGGAACAATAGGTAACACACACATCCATATGTTTCCCCTACAGCCGCAGTTGAACGAGCTGCTGGCCGCCCAGGGCGCGCAGGCGCCCGGGCGCGGGCCGCACGCGCGCCCCTACGACCGCACGCGCTCCGTGTCCGAGAGCGACCGCGCTGCCGCCGCCAACAGGAACAATAGGTAACACACACATCCATATGTTTCCCCTACAGCCGCAGTTGAACGAGCTGCTGGCCGCCCAGGGCGCGCAGGCGCCCGTGCGCGGGCCGCACGCGCGCCCCTACGACCGCACGCGCTCCGTGTCCGAGAGCGACCGCGCTGCCGCCGCCAACAGGAACAATAGGTAACACACACATCCATATGTTTCCCCTACAGCCGCAGTTGAACGAGCTGCTGGCCGCCCAGGGCGCGCAGGCGCCCGGGCGCGGGCCGCACGCGCGCCCCTACGACCGCACGCGCTCCGTGTCCGAGAGCGACCGCGCTGCCGCCGCCAACAGGAACAATAGGTAACACACACATCCATATGTTTCCCCTACAGCCGCAGTTGAACGAGCTGCTGGCCGCCCAGGGCGCGCAGGCGCCCGGGCGCGGGCCGCACGCGCGCCCCTACGACCGCACGCGCTCCGTGTCCGAGAGCGACCGCGCTGCCGCCGCCAACAGGAACAATAGGTAACACACACATCCATATGAATCCTTCTTATCTCAGCCACTCTGCAGGGGCTGCTTTGACTCCGAAGAATCAGCCGCCCACGTCATCTTGGAATGCGAGGCCGTGGCTACCCAACGACAACAAATCCTCGTAACTGCGAGGTCGCTCCGCGAAGCCTGTGAAGCTCTTAGGAAACTTCTGTGCTTCTGGGCGGAGCTAGGCTGGCTAACTTAGCCAGGACACCCGCGCACAACGGACCGAATGAGCGTCTTAAGTGCGAAAATCGGAATCCCTAATCTATCTATCTATGTATCCTTCTTCTTGTCGTGTGGGCAGTAATGTCTAACGACCCCACACAATAGAGTCAGAGCTTCTAAACCGCCTCAAGAGCCTCTGACATGGTTTATTTATCCCTAAAAATAGGGTTTAAACGCCCATAAGTCAGATGACACAGGGCGTATAACGACTTCTGTCAATATTTAATGTCAGACACGCTTATTGACAGATATCTCAGCAGAAAACGTATGTCGCAGTATATTGGGAGAGAGGAGGACTCGTGTGTGAGAGAGCTCCATAGTTTTCAGCGACATGTTTTTAAGTCCAAGTGCGGGGAACGCAGCGTTTACAACTCTTGTTGTGTGGTAAATCCGAGACTGTTAGTGTAGGGACCGTTCACAGCGTTGACTGTGCCATCTAGTGTCGCATATCCGAAGTTTTTAAGTGTCAGAATACTTGATATTGACGCTTCTGTGCTGCCACCTGTGATTCCTGCACGCTCAGTTTAGGGGAACGTGCGCGAAGTAGACTGCCCTCTAGCGCAGTGTTGCCGTTTTAGCGCTTTTCGCGCTAGATCTAGTGCATTTTTAAGCTTTTCAGCGCTTTTTTTTTAAATGACGCGCTAAACATAATTTAGTGGATTCTGGTGGAAAATTTAAAAAGAAATTGTCAACCTCCAATTAGGCCAAAAAGTCAGGGTTTAGAACCAAAAAAATACAAAAAGTTCCTTCTGTGGGTCTATTATGTAAGGTGTTCGAGCACTTCCTGCGCGGGAATACCATGCGCCATATATTATAAAGCCATTAATAGTGTTTTTCTTACCTTTTTTTTCAATTATAGCCTAAAAAACTACAATTTTAACCATTCGAAAAGTTTAGCGGATTTTAGCGCTTTTTTAAGCTTTTTTCTAAAATATAGCGCTTTTTTGACAAGAGTTTGGTGGTTTTCTTTTTCCTTTAACGGCAACACTGCTCTAGCGTTGCTATTTCGAAACTTATACTTGAAACATACTTGCCAGTGAAATTTCCGTGCTGCCACCTATAGTTTCTGTACGTTTCCTATAGATGTTAAATGCTAAGTTAACACTGTAATCTGTGTGTCCAACAGTCAACAACAGAAGTACGCGGCGGGCAGCAGCCGGGCCAGTACCAGCAACAGCAACAACAACAACAACCGCGGGCGCGCCGGCTCGTGCGGCGCGCAGAGCGTCGTGGCTAACGCCAGGCCTAGACGTGAGTACTCGCTTGTATGCCGGCCTCGGCGCACCCGAGGGCTTAGGGTTGGACCTCATCTGGCAGCACGGAATCGCATTTGTTCCGCCTGTGCTACCACGTGCTGCAGTATGCTGCCGCATGCGAACGCGCGCTGTCGCATTCCGCAGACAAAAAAGGCGATCGCACGCTTCAGCATGCTGCAGCATGGGTGGCATACTGCCGCGTTCTTTCATGATCAGTTTAGTTTCAAGCGCGAGATGGATAGGACCACGTTAGTTTCGAGCGGCCGCGTGCGCCATTGTACGATAGAGTGAGACAGCATGCGATAGCAAGTGGTCGGCGGTGAAAGGATGCGTTAGCATGCTATCGCGCGCTTCAGCGTTCCGGAGTCTCCCTGCCGACCGTTGCATTTTGTCCGTGATGCCGATCGCCTCGAGGATTCCGCCGCGTGCTATCGCATTATGCTTTCTGTCTCGGTCTAGCAAATGGCAGTTCTAAGCGACAGAAAGAGAAAGGGCGACGGCGATTCCGTGCTGCCAGATGAGGTCCAACCCTTAGTCTAAGTTTTTTTCACGCACTCTATCGCGTTAACGTAAACGTTTGCTTATGTTAAACTATTTGACTCACGCGACTTCGTCTGCGTCACAATTTTCATGACTGCTCCGCTCCTATTGGTCTTAGCGTGATGAAATATAGCCTATAGCCTTCCTCGATAAATGGGCTATCTAACAGTTAAAGAATTTTTCAAATCGGACCAGTAGTTCCTGAGATTAGCGCGTTCAAGCAAACAAACAATCTCTTCAGCTTTATATATTAGTACTAGTTGACCCGCGCAACTTCGTCTGCGTCACAAACATTACTGCTCCGCTCCTATTGGTCTTAGCTTTATCATCATCGTCTGCCTAGCCTTTTCCCAACTATATTGGGGTCGACTTCCAGTCAAACCGGATTCAGCTGAATACCAGTATTTTACGTGGAGCGGCTGCCTACCAGACCTCCACAACCCATTAACTAGGTTTCAGATTTACTGGCTTCTGACAACCCGTAACGACTGCCAAAGATCTACAAATGACAGCTGGGTCCAACAGCTTAACGTGCTTTCCGAGGCACGGAGGAAAATTGCTATGTTAAGATGGTCACCCATCCACAGGCCAACCTTGGCAAGCGTTGCTTAACCTTCAAGATCGACCCGTGCGGCTGTTATTCTTTAGCCACGAGCTCCTCCTGGTCTTAGCTTTATATATTAGTATAAATTTTTAACTAAAGCCTCTTTTTTCTCCGCAGCAACGCCAAAAACGAAGCCCGAAGAATCGAAGCAGCTGTCGACCAAACAGTGATTGTTGTACATAAAATATAAAGACTAAAGTGCATCGTGCTTAATCACCGAGTGTAGTTATAAATGTTTTATTGAAAATGCATTTTCTTTTTCTAATATAATAAACTTTATTAATGATAGTGAGTGCTGAGGACACTAGTGGTTCGTTATGGCGTTATTCGATGATTATTTACGGAGCCTAGGTGAGTTTATAAACATTATTTTTGCTTACTTTACCTCGTTCATACCATGGCTACTCTTTAAGCCCGAAGTCTTTGGGACGGATCTGCCAGATACCAGCTTGATGCCCTTGAGTCAATTGAGAAACGAGCCAAGAGGATCATTGGCAATGAGAGGCTCGTCGCGACGAAGCTCCAAAGTCTTGAGCATCGACGACGAGTTGCTAGCCTGTCGGTTTTCTACCGGTTGCATTTTGGGGAATGTGAGACGGAATTGCATAATTTAATTCCGCCAAGCCCGTTCCATCATCGGACCACAAGACGAACGGCGATGCGCCACCGGTACATGGTGGACATCCCACACACACACACAAAACGTTTTGGTAACACATTCATAATGCGTACAGCTAAGGAGTGGAATTCCCTGCCGGAGTCTGTGTTTCCTGATAGCTACAACCTGGGAGTCTTTAAGTCAAGAGTGAATAGGTTACTTCTAGGCAAGCGTGCTCCATCTTCGACCACATCATCGCTTACCATCAGGTGAGATGGTGGTCAAGCGCATGCCTATCAATAGTAAAAAAAAAAAAAGACCGTATTCTCGGGCTTAGTTGCGGGCGTATTCTACTCCGTATCACCTAACCTCTTAAGAATGAATCATCTGCCTAGCCTTTTCCCCAACTATATTGGGGTCGGCTTCCAGTCAAGCCGGATTTAGCTGAATAACAGTATTTTACGTGGAGCGGCTGCCTACCAGACCTCCACAACCCATTAACTGGGTAACACGGTACTTCATGGCAAGACTGGAGTCAGATTTACTGGCTTCTGACTATCCGTAACGACTGCCAAAGATCTACAAATGACAGCCGGTACCAACGGCTTAACGTGCTTTCCGAGGCACGGAGGAAACTAGCTATGTTAAGATGGTCACCCATCCACAGATCAACCTTGGCAAGCGTTGCTTAACCTTGAAGATCGACCCGTGCGGCTGTTATTATCTAGCCACGAGCTCCTTTACCTCTGAGAATGAAAGACAACACGATTTGACAGTTACTGTCAAATCGTGTTGTCATTCATTCATAGTTCGCGTTCGAGACTCCTCATCGTAAGTCTGTAGGTGATACAGAGTAGAAAACGCCCGCAGCTAAGCCCGATACTATGGATTTCGGGCTTAGAGAGAAGTCCCCCAGGGTTGCGGGTTCGAAAGAATCACCTCGGCCCTGGAACGCGGCGGACGTTAGGAAGAACACGTATGGGTTTTAGACAGTACGAGTCTGACACTCCCTTCTGCTCCACCCACAGAGAGAAAGGAGTCTGATGATTACCCATCCAATAAAAGGCATATTATCTGCGGGCCACGACCGTAGGTGCCCCACCACTAAGTTCTGCCCTAACTCCGTACGTGTACGATCGTCACAGACAGATCGCCGGCATAATAGAGGCCCGTCAGACATGTGTATTCTCCGCTTTTTTTTTTTTTTTTTTTTTATTAAAAAGAACGTTGCCCACACTAGGAATTTCTCCTGTATCGTGGGTTTACAAACATACAATGACACATACACAAAAAAAAAGCTTAAAAGCTTATTTATTTAATTGGTATTTTTAGGGTCCGTACCTCAAAACGGAACCCTTATAGGATCACTCGGGTGTCTGTCTGTCTGTCTGTCGGTCGGTCCGTCCGTCCGTCTGTCACAGACAGTATTCTCTCCGGATCCACTGGACCGATTCTGTTGAAATTTGGCATACATGTGGATTTCTGTGACCGAAACACGGACGCGTTACGTAAATAAATACATTTTGAGTATGGGACCACGCACTTGGCCAGTTTTATTATTCATAGTTTTGAGGTAACAACGGGTTTCTTACTCCAGTTTTTAGAAACATGTTTTCAATGTTACTTAAGCATGAAACTCGATAAAGTGTGATCAATTATATCTAGTATTGGTCTTAGCGTGATGATAGATAGCCTGATATAAATATTTAGCCTTCCTCGATAAGTCGGCTATCTAACACTGAAATAATTTTTCAAATCGGACCAGTAGTTCCTGAGATTAGCGCGTTCAAGCAAACAAACAAACTCTTCAGCTTTATCTATTAGTGTAGATAGATATCTAAAATATCTAAATATCTAATATTGTTTTTCTTTTGTCCGCAGCTTATATGCATCGACAATAAGCAACGCTACGCTCGTATGTTCACGCGTTATCAATTTGACATCTATATAGCTAGAGTAAGTATGTACTACCATATAACGATATATATTTATATATTTTTGACATTGTAAAAAAATAACGACATTCATCTTGAGAAAATTCAAAATGACATAAAAAAAATATTCTGTCGTAGTCTTTGGTAGGTTAAGTATTTTTTATCTGTGGCGACTATGGTGCTGCGACATCGACTATCCTCGCATTTCTTTTTTTTTTCATCCGCCATGTCGGTGACTCGAGTGGTTCGTCTCGAGTATTTTAGCAATAATTTCCATTAAAACTTGAGTGGGTGATTCTATGAGTGTATTGGTCGTTTTAAGGTTTTGTATGTATAAGTTGGGTTGAATTTAAATGTAACATGAACTCATTATTACAGTCTCACCCACGCAAGTTTTTATTCAAAGAGTATTTTATACTTTTCACTTTGACCCGGAATACTTCGCATACATATTCTGCGGTCGAGTTAAAAGTGATTAATACTCATCCTCGACTCACACTCGGGCTTACCTAATTCAAATGTTTGGATCTCTAGAAAAAAATAAAATATTATACTAGGACTGTATTCTATGCTGCAATCATAAAAAAAAAATGTTTTGTATAATTGTACAGCCAAGTAGTGTCATGTATAAAAATAGTTTAAAAAAATGTATAAATGACAGAAGACTGGAATTACTGGAATTTAATTCTGAATTTGCGAGAAGAAATTACAAAATGTTGAGATAATAAGAGATTGGGTAATGCTAACTCGATGTTGAAAATACTTAATGAATTGTTAGTATACTCTTTTATTTTATATGTGGACCGTATGACTTGGCGATGTATGTGTGCTTAAGACAGTTTTAAAGCATGTTTTTGGTGGATAGAATTTCAAACTATCGGCTTAAAAGGCTATTATCTAACATTTGATACGCAGAAAAAAAAAATGGCTGTCAGTTTTTAAATTATAACATTTTAACTGTCAAAAAAATTGATTTCTCTATATAGTCTACTCATCATCTTCTTGTTTTTATCTTACAATCTACTGCTGATTATATACTTTCATATATAAATTCAGCCTTAACAAATACTACTCGCATCAGGGGCCTACTCTCTAAGCCCGAAGTCCATAGTTGCGGGCATTTTCTACTCCGTATCACCCGAACTAAGAATGAATGACAACACGATTTGTCAGTTACTGTCAAATCGTGTTGTCATTCAGTCTTAGTTCGTGTCCGGGACTAACAGCAAGTCTGTAGTTGATACGGAGTAGAATACGCCCTAAACTACGGACTTAGAGAACAGGCCTTTATTAACCCAAATCCCTGTAAACTGGAAGTTCGAAATGCTATGTCCCCAAAAAGATGAATTAAAAAAAAAATCTTAACTAAAAAATCGCCTTTATGGATAAAGAACATATTTCTGTAAACGGTTTGCTGAATACTGCCACTTGTATTTATAATAAACTGAGCACACAGTTATTTTAGTACATAACGTTGTCGATGCATTGGGTCGTAAAAAAACGGTTGTCACAATACTATATGCGTTTTAGAATGATGAATATGTCACATGTTCAACAGTGAAGAGAAATTGACTAAACGTACATCGCTACAAAAAACTGACCAATTGTAGTGTGTGAGAACTGAACAGTACCATCTCATTGACAAAAACATCTAATATTTATCGATGGAGCCATAAGGTAGAAAATTGAATTGAATTTAGAATAAACGTGGCAGCTCACGGCTTAAAGATACACCAATTCGCAGTAAGCGTTTCCAAACTTCTTTTATAATGCGCACAGCAAAGGAGTGGAAGTCTCTGCCTGTGTCTGTGTTTCCGAACACATTCAAAGTTAGAGTGAATTTGTCTCTGTCACCTCTGACCTAGACTAGAGTCAAGAGCAAAACCATCTAAAATAAAAATAATACACGTTTGCTTATCTTAAAACTAGGCGATCTCATCCGCTGCTTACCACACTACGCATGGATGGGTGTTCGAAAACAAATATACTGTGCCGCTTACCGTCTCAAATCCTACATAGAAGTATATGGTTGACTCAATAAATTCTTCTAGGCAATCGTGCTCCATCTTCGACCACATCATCGCTTACCATCAGGTGAGATAGTGGCCAAAAAAACCAACGCATGGCCATATCTCTGATCACGCCCTACGATATACTGCGGCTCGGTGACATTGAAGAGGCGATCAATACCAAGCTTACTGAATACAAGATATTTGCTTTCAAAGATAACGTGAGTCTTATAAATCATATTAAAACGCACATAGTATTTACAGTATCATATTAATCATTGTGAAGAATGGGACGAATAAATGAGCGAATAGTGAATGAATTCTCCATAAATGTCATGTTAATAAAGTAATAGTTCAGGGCCTTATTAATATTGTAAGTTATTACTGCCTTTAATATGCAATATGTCATTCAAAGATCTACATGGGACCTAAATAAGTTGGCGCGCTGTACACAAACTTCTGCCACACCCTCCCGGGTATTCAGGCGTGATGATATAGCCGTCACTTTAGCAATAATGTCATGAGTGTAGAAAAACATAATTTTGGTGCTATTTTTAAATAAAATTGTTTTCGACAACCGTTTTGTTTTCAACTCAATGCTTTTGGGGCGGTTTTCAATTGATTTTTGTGTGTTTTTATTGTATGGGATTTGATTATATTTCCGTTGTTAATTTCAAAGGGTATTGAACTTAATTGGCATGGTTCCATCGCCATTTTGATTTTTCTTCCAAACTGCGCTGTACTATCAAATGTCCCGGAAATAGTGTTTTTAGTCTCGACAACGAGATATTTAAACACTTAACCGATATACATTAGATTAATGGAGATGTGGAACCTCAAAACCAAAAATGGCGATGGTCTATGTCAGTTTCCATAGACAAAACAATTCAACCTCAACCGGATGATGCAGCTGAATGATACCATAAATCGATTGAAAATCGTTCGTTTTCAAACAAATCGATAATTAAACACTAACTTGCTCAAGTTTTTTCTTTATGTATGAGTGTGTATTTTTGTAGTATGTTCAATGTTGTTCAATCCGAATTGAAATGCACGGGCAGCGCCTCTTACGGAAATATACAGAATAATAGTACCGACTGGTAGCGCCTTAGCGGTGATATCTAGAACTATTTCAGTCAGCCCCTCTGTGGTCGAACACCGAACTAAACTGACTGTTGTTAAATGCTTTTAAATTCTTGCCAGGTTATTTAAAAAAATATCTGTTCGCGGCGAGTATCTATGAAAAATAATTTATGCTAAATATGTTAAAATCTTTACTTTTTGGACATATGTGTATATGGTCTGAAAAAGTTTAGTTGATATTTGTAGTTTTAGTGATCGGTCGAGCAGTCACTTGTTTGTACAAGATGAGTTCTAGCTAACAAACTAGTTTTTGGTAAACTCTTGGACTAACAAGTTTTATTTGGGTACTTCTTACGTTCCAATCTGCTTAGCCTTTTCTCTATATCGAGGTCGGGTTCCGGACTATCCGGATGCAAGTAAATACCAGTATTTGACATGGAGCGATTCCTCCGCAATCCGGTTACTCGGTAAATACTTGACCAATAGATTGCTTTATGTCTAGAAGGCGGAATGTCAGTGCGTTCAATTCGGATGTAATACCTAGCCAATAAATATTAAAATATATATTTAAAATACTGTATAGGATTCATATAAGGAATGCTGGTGTGCGAAATGGCTCTTTTAATTTTTTTTTTTCTAGTGATTAAGTGTGCTTTTATTTTTACCTTTTTTGTTGTGCAATGCGTTCGTGGTATGTCTAAAAAACTAAAAAAAAAACAGAAAAAAAAATGGCTGCTTCTTATCGATGAAGTCGATACTGTACTTCAGCTTTTGACCTTCGACCGTTATTCTTCCAAAAAAAAAAAAATTGTAAACTACCCTCATTCACAAACTGGCTTTTTTGTGAAAATTTTTCGACTGAAACTTCATGCTTGTGTTATTTATAAATATTTTATAAGGCGTACCACGCGCTCTATTGCAGTTCTGTTTAATATTATATATTAATACATGTAGGATTATGAATAAAATAAACAAAAAAAAATAAACGTAGTTTGCTTAGATCGCTTCGAACCCGACGAAATAGTTCCTATACTATAATTGATTAATGTTTTTTTAAGGTTTTACTAAAATAAAATTGACATGAAAACCTTGATTGTGGCAAGATTGCATGGAAAGGCAGCGAAAAAAAATATACGACGTATTTTTTTTTCTAAAATCTTGAGCGAGTATAACTAAGTGTTTTAATGAAACGTGTTCAGATTTAAAAAAAAAACAACGGGTTGCACTCCGGGAGTGCCGGCAGAAGTGAAAACTTGAATACGTGCTTCTCTCCCTCCGTCTTACGAATTTTCGATCAGGTCACGTGTCCTGACACAAGTTTAACTTTTTTTTCCCGTCACAAAAAAGTGCACAACGCCGCTAAAGAAGTTTTCACTTAAAAAAAAACTAAGGCGCCAAAACGACGTTGACATTCAAAATGGGGGCTTTTTTGCTGAGTTATAATGTTTGTATTTAGTTTACTTTTGTGTTATAAGTACACGGAAAAAATATACCTTTGGGGTTGTGTTTATGTAATTACATAAAATAAAATACTGATAATAAAATTAAATGTTTTCAAGGTTTTCGTGTCAATACGAATCCGTTTTATTTTTTCCCGTCCTTTAAACTTAGAACGTTACGATTAATGTTTACCATAGAGAGAAATTTGTATTTCATTGTGACGAGACAAATTTAATACTGAAGCGATCGAGAGCTGAGGGGTTATGTTTATACGCAGTAGAAAATAAACTGTTTATTTATTGGCGCCAGAAATAATTCTTATGGAATCTTGTCAAATAAATTGTCTATGAGAAATTTCTTTTGATAGAAATTGTAGATATTATTATAATTTGTGAAATTTGACTTTTATGATATAATTTTGAATGGTTTTGTATTTTGCCAAGACATGTTTTTTTCTTTACCTACTACATTGTTTGTTTTGCTGTTCTGACCAATTCGACATTATAGACCAAGTGGATAAACTCTTGGGAATAATCCCGAACTACGACATAATTTAAGTTTTGACAGTTTTCATTAATAACAACTTTAGCGCCATTTTCTATTAATACCAAGCGGCTATTGTATTTACTAATATGTATTCATTATTCATTGCAAGCTAATAAAATACATGAAAAATGATTCGATTAGTTTCGCCAATCACAGTTCAATATTGATTCAAAATTACGTCCTTAACTGTCATCATTTAGAATACCTATCTATAGCGTTTCTTGCACAATACAGCTAGAAACATGGGCTATTAAGCCAATCATAGATTTCTATAGAGATTATATAGCTAGAATTATCTTGTAGCATCATAATGATGTTAAAATGTTCCTAGGGCGCACCATAGACACTTTGGTGGGGCGAACCATAGACACTTTGTTGATTGACAAATTTTTTAACTATTGCATGTGCTATTCTTATGAAGTTCGTGTCGGAAGTTAGTGAGAGATATTCATTTCTATGCTGTAGCTAGAGATAAAATTGTTCATAGGTAATATTTACAGTTGAATCAGCCTGGAGAAAGCGTTACTGAGGAATTGTGGGCGTACCACACGCTCTACCTTCAGGGTGTATTTGGAAATGTGTACCTATGTCTTCGTTTATCCCTTTAGGGGTATGCGATATTGCTAATATACTATAGTGCCTAGATAGTGTGATCTTGTAGATTTGCTCACGAGGTGTAATGAGACAGCCCTGACCGCCGATTAAACAACAACAACAAAATAACAACAACAAACAACTAGGAGCGACAGTTCTGCTTGCCTAACGAGAGTCGCTGAGCAAGTTTTCGTTTCTTTCATTGCTCTCGTTTTTTCTGGCTATACACTGCTGGCCTACCATGACGTCTAAAAACTACCATTAAAACTGTGTAGGAGGGAGATAGAGTTTATTAGAGCTGGTAAGTTAGTTGTATAACACTATCCCTTTTTCACGGCTCAATAAAGATCGTATTGGTACGTCGTAGTAGGGTAGTTTTCGCTGGCAATGTGAATATAAGAGTAAAAGTGAGGCCTATGATAAGTCGGCGGTAAGGGCTGGTTGAGTATTACTTTCACTGACACGGGAATTCTAGCTGTGTTTGAAGAGTGAGAAGATGTAGGTAGCTTGTTGCTTCTTTAGCGGTGGTTGAGGAGCCTTAAGCTAGTAGAAATGTGTTCGAGAACTGTAATGATTAATTTCAACCGAACGCGATTAGCCGAAGCACGTTTTGTAATGTGTTGAGGGAAATTGAAGCGAATTGTGAAGTTTTTAGATTTCATATTTGCATGGATTTTGAGTAACAAATGAACTCGTTCGGATATGCACGCATGTCGCTGTAGCCGGTCCGTTACCATGCAAGTTTGGAATTTAATTGAACAGTGTCATAGTAGCTTTTCCTTTGACATTGCATCTCCGCGGTCCGTTCGGTGGAAATCGGAATTATTCCCAAGAATTGTCCAGAATGTTTCCCGCGTATAAACATAATGTCGTGAAATTCTTATGGCGGGATAATTGTTAAGTTGTTTTTTAAGTTCATTCGTTACAATTTTTTTTCTTATTGTAAGCGCGCCAAAGGTGTTGAAGACAAGTGTTAAAAAACACTTAGGTTTACTGTATAAATGAAAAATATAAAAAAAATATCTTGCTAATAAACTAAGGCTTGGTAATTCTAATTATTATTGAAACTGTGCAAAATGGCGGGTAGACGAACAATTTTTGATACTTGATAATGTTAAAACTCTATTTGTCTATGCGCCGTTGTGCATAGTAGACCGTAAAGTTGGTTCAATATCTCCAGTGCATTCAATTTTTTGTTGTCAATTTTTTTTCGGTAAAAACTTTGGTTGTTGTAAAATAATATAAAAAAAAATAATTGCGTAGATGTTTCAAAAAATTAGTCAATGTAGGTAGGGTTAGTTCAGAAATTAAGTAAAAATTGTTTTTTTTAAGATTTGCTTCGTCGTGTGACGTAGACAGTTGTATGTATTGATTCACGATTTTTAAAAGAAAATTTGCATTTTAGCTAACACTGTCTTGTCGCAAGGCGCGGTAAGTAAGGCTGTAAGTTAAATATACATATTATATTTGAATTAAATAAATGAATAATAAAACCACACTTGCGACTTTTATTTTTTTACCCTACATTTTCTTTCTACATTTTAAAAAGGTGATTTCTCTTCTATAGCCGCGTCCAGACCGGCTGAGCGCGGTAGTTCGGCCGGTGTGGACGGCGCTCGGGTTTCCTCGGGCACACGTTGGTTGAGAGCCATGCGTTGTCGGTTTTTGCCGATGCTCAAAGGCGGCTCAGCAAAGAGTAATGTAATATCGGCTCAGTCTGAGCCAAAGAGTAAAGTAA
Source organism: Lacanobia oleracea (assembly GCA_950371165.1). Taxonomy (NCBI): domain Eukaryota; kingdom Metazoa; phylum Arthropoda; class Insecta; order Lepidoptera; family Noctuidae; genus Lacanobia; species Lacanobia oleracea. The sequence goes on from OX493411.1 coordinate 7,649,475, forward strand.
TATATAGGGAAGTCTGAGCTCAAAGAGTATAGTAATATAGATGGAACGACACTCGCGAACCAGTGAATCAAAAATGGATAAAGAAGACAGTATTCGCTTAATACAACTTTACGGAAGCTTCAAAATGTTATGGGATTCGAAAGATCCAGATCATTTAAATAAAAGCAAGCGAGAAGATTGCTGGAGGAAGATCTCTAAGGGTCCGTTCACACAGACCGGCTCGGAGAGCATCGGCGCGCATTTTACTTTTCACACAGACCATCCGGTCTGTGTGAACAAAAATTTTTCAAATCGGTGCATAAATGACGGAGTTATGAGGTAACAAAAAAAAACAACCGAATTGAGAACCTCCTCCTTTTTAACCGACTTCAGAAAAAGGAGGAGGTTCTCAATTCGGTTGTATTTTTTTTTTTTTTTTTATGTTTGTTACCTCATAACTCCGTCATTTCTGTACCAATTTGAAAAATTTTTGTTTCATCTGAAAGTGTATACTTCTCGATTGGTCCCATTGTCACCATGTCAGAATCTGATGATGGGATCCCACGAAAATCGAGGACAACCCTCAAATTTTATAGGCACATACAATGTTTTTCATGAACTTTCTAACGCAATTCAGATATTTGTACCTGGTAATCATCATCTCATGTTGCTGAGCTGATGATGAAATGTATAAATTAGGATCTGATGATAAGATCCCATGAAAAATGTTTGTTCAGCGATACGTTCGCCAATTGTCAGCCGATTTGGATGATTCTTTTTTTGTTTGAAAGAGTATTTTCCTGGACTGGTCCCGTTTCAATTTGGTGATGATCTGACGAAGAACTTCGGAGGTAGGCAACGGAACTCTTCAATAAATGATAGCAAACGGATCGGGATTGCTGAAATCGCATGTTTATTTATTGTTTACACCAGTTCTTAACATAACATTGCGGCAGTACGCTGTTAATGGGTACGCAGGTACCTAGGTGCCACTATAAAGTGAAAAATAAAAAAACTTATTTACAAAAAATACGACCGACTTCCAAAAACAAAACACTACAAGGTACAAAAGAGGAGCTCGTGGCTAAAGAATAACAGCCGCACAGATCGATCTTCAAGGTTAAGCAACGCTTGCCAAGGTTGGTCTGTGGATGGGTGACCATCTTAACATACCGAGTTTCCTCCGTGCCTCGGAAAGTACGTTAAGCTGTTGGTCGCGGCTGTCATTTGTAGAACTTTTGCAGTCGTTACGGATTGTCAGAAGCCAGTAAATTTGACTCCAGTCTTGCCATGATGTACCGTGTTACCCATTTAACGGGTTGTGGAGGTCTGGTAGGCAGCCGCTCCATGTAAAACACTGGTATTCAGCTGAATCCGGTTTGACTGGAAGCCGACCCCAATATAGTTGGGAAAAGGCTAGGCAGATGATGACAAGGTACAAAATTACTTCGGAGGAAAGAAAAAACTTTAATTTCTGAAGTCGGTGTCAAAAAATTAAAAAATAACCAATAACACCGACTTCAGAAATTAAAGGTTTTTCTATCTTCCGAAGTTATTTTGTACCTTGTAGTGTTTTGTTATTGGAAGTCGGTTGTATTTTTTGTGCAATTTTTTTTGTATTTTCGCAGCCACTAAGGAGCACAAATATTCAATGTCTCCCGCAGACATGCGTGTAAAATTGGAGACTGAATGGTCGATTGTTAGTTCCTTTAACAAACTGTTACCGTATTGGTTTCGGTTTTGGTACAATTTTTTATCCAGAGTTTTCGTTTCTCTTTTCTTTTTTTTATGATATATCCAGACAACATACCTAAGCGCTGTAGCAGCTAATAATAGGTACGTGGTTTTCCATCGTTATACGGAGAGAAACTGAATGCACAAACCGGCTCACCTTGGCTTGCGAGCCCGGCTCGCAACTTTTCACAAATTAGCTCGGGTGCCACGGCTCGCGAGCAGGAAGTCTCAGCCGGTCTGGATGCGGCTAATGGTTATGCAATGGTACTACGAGCGTTCCTATGGTAGGGTTCTGGGTTCGAATCCTTCCAGTCTTAGTTATAGGCATCGTGCAGAAACTATAGGAGGCACAGAAGTCTCATTGTCAAGCTTAGTTAACTTAAAAGTTTAAAATATACTTCACTAGATGGCACAGTCTACTTCGTGAACGCTCCCTTAAGGGTGCTCTCTCGAAAAGGCTTAAAAATACCGTGCAGATGAAGCAGTTTTTCGTCGGCATTTACTGAGAAATAACATCTGAAAAAAATAGGTAGTAATCTAAATGATATTGCATGTAACTTGGTTTAGCCAGAATTTATGTATTGGTATCACATAATGGGAAAAAAAAACACCAAATCAACTCCAAATCGTTGAGATGAAACCATTTTACTCCTTAATTTTTTAACATAAGACTAAAAAATTAATATCTACTGCTGTGCAATACAAACGAAAATAACTTGGTTTTGTTACTTTTTTAAAATATGTTGTATTATAAAAAATTAAAAACAAGGGTAGCGGAGTGGCGCGCCAAGGTGTAGTTAGCTCCGTTTGTATGCACAAGGTCATTGGCAAATATAAAAGCCTTAAGAGCTGGATATATGCCATTGACCTTGCTCATGTGGGCGTTACGACGACAAAGCCCCCCGCGTGCGCCTCCCGACCCTAACAATAATTTCGTGCAACGCGAACTATAACTGTGCTATAATATTGCATCGCAGCGCCCGGCGCCCGGCCCCCGCCGCCCGCCGCCCGCCGCATGCTATCTACTTATTGCTTCCAGTAGCTGTCTCTAATGCAGAGGTGTAAAACCTTTTGAATGTCCATGACCGAAAGCAAGGGAAAATATAATTATTTATGTATAATTTGTAGTTTATTTTAATTTTTTTATATTAATATTAAATTTAGTTCTTCTATAAATGAATGAGTTTTGGTATTATATATTTTAGTTTCTTTATTCGTATATCTATTTATATAAAAATGAATTGCTGTTCTTTAATCTCTCTAAAACTCGAGAACGGCTGGACTGATTTGGCTAATTTTGGTTTTGAAATATTTGTGGCATTTCAGGGAAGGTTTAAACGGTAAGAAATTATATATGTATTTTTAGTATTATTGTGTACTACTCTGTCAAGAAAGTACCGGGAAAAGATCAATAATACACAAAATGTCTGTTATTCATCCAAATTTATTTTATCACCTTCAAAGTATGCTCCTTTAAAAACGATACACTTGCGCCAACGAATAATCCATTAATCAAAACATTTTTTAAACGCTGCTTCCGGAGTTGAGTTCAGTTCTCGCCGCGAATTCTCCTTTATGTCTTCTATCGATTGAAAACGGGTGCCACGAAGTGGTAATTTGAGTTTAGGAAAAAGAAAAAAGTCAGCAGGAGCCATATCTGGTGAATATGGTGGTTGCTGGATGGTATTTGTTGAGTGTTTTGTTAAAAATTCGTTCACAATGATAGCCTTGTGCGAAGGCGCATTGTCGTGGTGCAAAATCCAAGAATTTTCTTTCCACAAATCTGGCCTTTTTCGTCGAATTTGCTCTCTTAAACGCCGCATAACGCTCAAATAATATCTATTCTTTATTTACCGTTAGACCTTCCGGTAAGAATTCAGAGTGCACAACACCGCGATAGTCAAAGAAAACAGTCAACATGACTTTGACTTTTGATCGACTTGGCGTGGTTTTTTCGGTTTCGGTTCAGTTGGAAGGCGCCACTCCAAAGCTTGTTGACTCGTTTGCATGTCAAACTCGTAAACCCACGTCTCGTCACCAGTAACAATGCGTTTCATGAATGTTGGGTCCGAACTGACTCGTTCTAGCATGTCATCAGCGACTTTCATGCGATTGAGTTTTTGGAGAAAATTCAGATCTTTTGGGACTAGCCGAGCAGCAACATGTTTCATACCCAAATGATTAGTTAAAATGGTACGGATCGACTCGTGAGATACAGAAAGTTCGGCGGCTATCTCTCTCAGAGTTGAATGGGGATTTTCAGTCACTATTTCCTTCACTTTTGCGATGTTAACTTCAGTTGCAGACGTTGACGGCCTACCAGAGCGAGGCAAATCTTCCATCACATCTCGACCGCTTTTGAACGCTTTGAACCACTCATAATCACGAGTTTTTGATAAAGTCGATTCACCGTAAGCCTTCTGTAACATTTTCAGTGACTCCGAACACGAAATTCCATTGGCGATGCAAAATTTAAGACAAACTCTTTGTTCGATATTTTTGTCCATTATGAAATTCGCAATACACACTATATATGATATTACTAAAACCAGCACTGTATTTAATATAAATAACAGATGCAACTCAAACTCCGCGCCAAATTGGAAAACAGTTGTGCCAATCTAACAACTACAAAAAAACAAAAAATTGAATTTGGAACCATAAACAAATCATCCATTCCCGATACTTTTTTGACTGAATGTATGTTATGTTGTAGGTAAGTAGTAGATAGGTCCTACCACCCTACCTACTACTTACCTATTACGCGTTTTAGGTTTAACTATGATGAAGAGACTTACATGTTACCTTTTATCTGAATTTACTCGATAAAATTTACTACTTACTTTTGAAAAATCTGACTGGTCCTTCCAGGTTCATAATGTCCCACATTATGAACCTGGAAGGACCGGTCAGATTTACCAAAATTGTCAATCTGACTCCATCCTTCCGAGACCGGATTACCTATAACATCGCCAATTTGCGTGATTTTGAAGCGTTCTATTATGCTAACTTATTTAACAACATTATATAGATTTTGTATATGATATTGCTGTTGTGTTACCATGACAACAAAATTATACCATTGTCAGACTACTAAAACTGTTAGTTTAAAAAATCTATTAATTATAATTAAATTGGTAAAACTTATTGCAGAAGAATTAAAGGAAAATAAAAAATCACGAAACATAATATGTATATGAAAAAATTTAATCTCAAAATTCAGAAAAGTTTAACTGCCTTAAACATGCTCGCTTTGGTTCTGGTTCATAATATGGTTCGTCGATATCATCTTCAGTGTTCATTATTTCTTCTTCACGTTTACGTTGAATCGTGATGGTTGGTGATTTATAGGCAATTGGTGAGGATACAGAAGCTTGGCCAATTGCTATAACATCTTGCAAATTATTAACCGATATTTCTTCATCATCATCTTTTTGTTTGTTTTCCTTCCCATCTTTTTGTGTTCTTTTTTGGTTTATAGCCTGGGTTATGTATTCAGGATCCCGTATATTCATTTTTCTTGGGAGTCGCGGATCAACTAATTCTGGCAATATGCAGTCTATGTAAAATCTTGTAAGTTTGGGTTCCATTTTAGTTTTCCAAAACTCGTCGTCTCTATATATAATTTCAGTTTTCATTGGTATATTTTCACCAGACCATAAGCCAAATATGCATTTTACTGCTTTTGTGACATGCAGTTGTCCTTGGACTTGAAAATACCAATCGTGTTCTTTATTAACTACATAGGTGCCGGTTTTTGTCTTTTTATAAAATGTAACTTTTTTGTCAGCAATGGCTTTCTCTAGTCCAGTTTTGAAAGCGCTAATGGGACACTTGATTTCACAAATTGTGTCTGATTCTATGATGCCGTCGGGTGAAGCTCCAAGAAACGGGATTGTTTCATCCAGAAACAAACCACAGGCCCGAATTTTTATATTAATCTCTTTTTCTAATTGTGCTTTCGCAATTGCTTCTTTTTCACGTCCGTGTTTAATGGATTTGACGTGATCTAGCGGTTTTTTATATATTAAATCTTTTACAAGGTTCTTACAACTAATGTCATGGCGTCTCTTAATGATCTTTCCGAAGTTGGAGGCTGTAAGCAAATTTCGCCTCAACTCAAGCCATTCACTTGAGTCACTTTGGAGAATGGTGTCCCTTTCAATCCTTTTTCTTTGGTCTTCAGATTTTTTAAGGTTTTCTAAGAATATTTTTTTGGTTTCTTCCATCATTTCTTTGGTCATGTCTGGTTTGCTGCAATCCTCTCCATAGTTTGAAGCGGAGACATTTCTATTTTCAAATACCCTTTTTTTAGTTTTCGTATATTTTCTATTTTTCTCGAGTCGCTGTATTCTTCTTCTTTCTAAGTGGTGTATTTTTCCTTTTGGACTTCTACCCACAATGGATTTATGTAAAAGGCTCAATGGTTTTTTAGTATTAAATGAGAGAGCCGCAGCATTGCATCTCATTTTATATTGATATTTTTGGACAAAGTTGATCCTTTTGCCACCTACAAATTTAGCAACAATGCTGTGATATCTTTCTACAGAATTACTATCAACATCGTGCAACAAGCTACGTGAGTGTGCAGCTAATTGTGACAATATTAATTTTATTTTTTGCCACAGAGAGTTTGTATACAATTCTTTGTTGGCATCTTCTGCTTGGCCATGTTTGTCACAAAAATATTCTTTGCAGCTGATGTGGTGTCCAAAAGCATGATCGGCCGCAAGCATTATATCATTATGCAGTTGCATCGGATTACCAGTAGGTATTCTTGTGCTTGGCAATTGCACTTGTAACAACTTTTCTCATAGATAAGATTTTTTTTTTTGATATCAGTTTTCTGAACCGCATGATAAATTTCGTGTCAGTTATAAGATTATGAAGCTTGTTACAGAAATTTCTGAGTAGGTGGTTTCGGCATTCTATCTTTTCTATGGTAAAATTTTCATAAGGCCTCTCTTGTAGAAGTTTAGAATAAGTATTGGCATCCCCGTCCGATATAATTCTGCCATAAATCAAATTATGCATAGCTATGCTCTTTTTGAATCCCTCAACAATAATTATCGACTCCATCCCGGTAGATGGACCTGTAAATGTGTAATATTTTTAGCGTGTTAATTAATAAAAAGTAAGATGATGTTTTTACAATATTCTGCTTTCTTAAATAATATGTTATATTAGGTACCTGTATAGTTTTTATAGCAAATGTGATCCTTGGCTGGCATTTTTTTCTTTTCTGCTTGGGCACAAATGCAGCAAAATTTGTTTTTGACAGACATATAGAGTATTTTATTGGTATGTTTACCAAGTATGGCTGCCGCTCCTGAGAGTGAAGAGTAGTTTTTCTGATATGATCTCTTTGCCCAGCACCCATCAGCTATGACATCAATAATTGGTATTCCTACTTCATTTACTCTGCCCGCTGCAATAGCTGCATATCGCTCCTCTTCAGCAGCTTCATTCATAGACTTCAGTAATTCGATCTCCCATTTTTTGTTTACAATGTTCATATGATAGTCGTACATTTTAGGCCAGATTTCAGGAAGTCCTAGAGCAGATGTAATTTCTTGAAATTGATCGTGTCCACATCCTGCGACTACTGCACCAGCCACTCCACATGTATTTAGGTTCATTTCTTCTGGACTATTGTCTCCATCGATTACAAAAATCATATTACATAAACGACACTTCAGCGTCAGTTTAGTCATTAGGCCTGTCAGTCGTTCAGATATAATTTCAATCGACTGTAAGCCGCAATTCAAAGGCCCATGGGATGATATATTCTGTAGTTCTTTAAAAAAATGGCTTACATTTACAATACGTCTACCAATAGATTTTAGTCTGAAACAAAATTAATTTAAGTTAGTGGAACAAACTTCAAAATGTGTTCTATCTATTTCACTAAAGATTGTTAAAGAACAGAAAGAACCTGGTATCTTCTGTTTCTTCATCATCTGTTATTTGGTTTCGATCTTGCTGTAAACTATGTTCAATAGGTGGTGACTCTTGAGTACTTGGGGGACTCTTGGTAGTAGAACTGAAAAGTCACGAAAATCATTGTGTAAGTGTAATAAATAAATGTAACTGTTGTTATAACACAATTTTTTTTCTTCAATCTGTAATATCTTGAGTCGTGATTTAAAAACAAAATTATACCTGTTTTCTTTATAGTTTGTTATATGCACCGATTTTTGTTTTGCGCTGGGTGATAATAATTTATTGGCAGTGGAGCTGTAAACAAACAACGTTTTTTATGCAAAATGTTGGGTTCAATCACGGAATAGAAAAAAAAGAGTGAAGGTGTCGACATTTATAAAATAACCGCTCACCAAACTGACACAATATTTATTTTCAAAAAAGATTGTGAAAACATTTACCTTTCGCCCTCATCTTCCAATTGGTTTCGTTGTAAACTAGATGATGAATCATTAGTATTAGAACTGGAAATTAAAAAAATGTGATATAAGCTAGGTGGCATTGGTCAAACCCATACTGCGGGGCGAGACGGAAAGAGAAGTAGTCAATAGTACCTAACCGTACAGTGATTGTATTGTAATTAACTAGTGATAAAATTTAATTAAAATATTTTTGGAAAAAAATATAAAATGGTGTAAAAATTATTGAAATCGATTCAGTTACTGATTCTGAACTAACTATATTCAGGTTTCGCATTTATACTAAAAATAATGTTGTAGATATCTACACAAATTATATAAAAATAAAATTGACAAAATGTTTAACATCCATGTTCGTTACTTTCATACTTTTTGTTAACATATTTTTATGTTCAGATTACCAAAATATCAACCATAAATGATTTATAAAATAATAGGTAGTTCCAAAAACATTTTTGTGTGTCAATGGCGGTAGCAAGCGGCTTCTACAAAGGCAGACAATACGATCAACAAAATAAAACGTTTCCTCCGTCGAAATAGAGTTCATTTTTAGTTGAGAGGTGCCCTTTTCTATGAAAATATTAGACGCAAATAAGACCTTATTTTTATAAAGTTAACCGTGTAATTCGATTGTGCATCGGATTCTCAGAATAATTTTAGCAAACTGCGTACTTACCTAGTTTGGTCTAATTTTCTAAGTACATAAAATATTAAGTAGGTACTTACCATTTTATTCTTTGTAATCTTCTCTTGTATTTTATTTTCAAATTACGCTTATTGCGTCTTTTTTTGTCACCCATTTTGATATTATAAAAACAATTAACGACAACTAGTAATTATTATGTACAACGTTACCTAATTATTACACACTAAAAATAACCTAATATTTACACACGCTTTAAATAAACCAAAAAAAATCTAATTGGTTGGGCTACCGACAGTAATTTTGTTTGCGGAGAAAAGTGTCACAGGTCCGTTCAGCACAGCGTCTCGTCCCGCACTGATTTATTGGGCGCCGGAGGGGTGGCTACGCGATTTGCGAGTAGCGATTACGTAGAAAAATCCATATAAATAATTAAGAAAGTTATTGGCAAAAATAAGCCAAAGGTCCCCTCGGCATTACTTAATATAATATATTGGTGGCAATTAAAATATTCAGTGATTGATAGTTAAAGAGAAAAATGGTAATAAGTTACAAAAACAGAGGCCACTTTGCATATTTATTTATGATATTTCAATTATATTTTTTTTTTTGTAGCGAAGAGGACATGCTCTACATTGTGTAGATTAATATATATAATTATGAAAAAAAATCTTGGAAGGGTTACGGAAAAAAAAGCTTTTAATGTATCCTAAATGAAGTCCAATTCACGTATATCGACGCCCAGTTTCTATAGGTGGCAGCAAAGAAGTGTCATTTTCAGGTATATTTTTCTTAAAAGTTACGAATTTGCAACGCTAGATGGTACAGTCTACTTCATGCAAGTTCTGCTAAACGGAGCGTGCAGTTTCTATAGGTGGCAGCAAAGAAGTGTCATTTTCAGGTATATTTTTCTTAAAAGTTACGAATTTGCAACGCTAGATGGTACAGTCTACTTCATGCAAGTTCTGCTAAACGGAGCGTGCAGTTTCTATAGGTGGCAGCAAAGAAGTGTCATTTTCAGGTATATTTTTCTTAAAAGTTACGAATTTGCAACGCTAGATGGTACAGTCTACTTCATGCAAGTTCTGCTAAACGGAGCGTGCAGTTTCTATAGGTGGCAGCAAAGAAATGTCATTTTCAGGTATATTTTAATTACAAGTTACGAATTTGCAACGCTAGATGGTAGTCTACTTCATGCAAGTTCTGCTAAACGGAGCGTGCAGTTTCTATAGGTGGCAGCAAAGAAGTGTCATTTTCAGGTATATTTTTCTTAAAAGTTACGAATTTGCAACGCTAGATGGTACAGTCTACTTCATGCAAGTTCTGCTAAACGGAGCGTGCAGTTTCTATAGGTGGCAGCAAAGAAATGTCATTTTCAGGTATATTTTAATTACAAGTTACGAATTTGCAACGCTATATGGGAGTCTACTTCATGCAAGTTCTGCTAAACGGAGCGTGCAGTTTCTATAGGTGGCAGCAAAGAAGTGTCATTTTCAGGTATATTTTTCTTAAAAGTTACGAATTTGCAACGCTAGATGGCACATTCTACTTCATGCAAGTTCTGTTAAACGGAGCGTGCAAAGATAGGTTATTGTCAAGCATATTTTACTTATATGCAACGCTAGATGTCATAGTCAACGACGTGCACGATGCAAAAAGAGCAAACCTGAGCTCGTGAAAAAAGCAATTTCTCCCTGTAGGAGAGAAGGATAAAAAAATAAATAGGTCTCAATTCTCGACTGTCATTTGTTTAATTCTGAAAGCCGTTACGGGTATTCAAAAGCCAGAAAATCTGACGCCAACCTTGCCAAGGGTTACCCTGTTACCAAGCTACTGGGTTATGGTGGAGGTCTAATAGGCAGGTCCTCCATGTGTAAGGACTAAGGAGCGTGCTGGAACTATAGGTAGGTGGTAGCACAAAAGGGACAATGACGTAGATATTCATACTTAAAAAGTTCCAGAAATATAACCCAGTGTACTGGCCAGTGACGTCATTTTGGCGTCGGATTCATGACGTTATGAGCCTGTGTTTGGAGCACTGTGGGTCTAAAAAGGCCACTTTAGTAAAATCATAATTATTAATCACACAACAATCTGTCAAATTTCATTTTCATCTTTATCGCTTACGCATTAGGTTCAAGGTTGATTGGAAAAATTAGAGTGACGGGTGGCGTGTTGTGCTTTCTGATTGTGCTAAAGTGGCCTTTTTAGACCCGTTGACCAGTATACTGGGTTACATTTCGGAACACACACAAAGTCTACGCTGTAAATGTTTTCCAAAAGTTAGAGTGTAGGAGCTATAGGTGGCAGCACAGAAGTTAAAAAGAAATTAAAATTAAAACGTCAAAATTGGGGAATAACTTTTCTCAAATTCAGCGGCAAGATTTGACATAGGTACAGACCAAACTAACAAGTTAAATAAAACATTTTAAAAAGTGGAAAACTAATGCAGTGAGTACTTGGCCGCCCTAAAGTATGCCAATATGCGATATTTAAACATTATAGGAAATGAACATATATGTAGCAGTTTTAATTTAAGTGTTTTCCCTTCGCTGAAGCGGAGCCCTAAATATTTGGGTCCCCAAAACAACAGGTTTCCACATTCTGACATAATGAGTGGTGAGTCATCGTCTCCAGGGTCTAAATTGTTACGTTAAAGGAGTGCACACACCGACCGAATCACGATTTTTAAGGCCCCCATCCACGGTATTGTCCATCTCATTCTGCAGATGTTATATCTGTTTAACAAACAAGTTCGCAAGGTGGCCAACCTTAGACGGGGCTCGCTAGGGCCAGTGCCTCCAGGGTTGCAGAATTTGTTCGAAAGAGTCACCGCGGCCCTGAAACGCAAAGGGCATTAGGAGGAACACGGATGGGTTATAGTCGGTAAGAGTCTGACACTCCCTTCCGCTCCGCCCAGAGCGGGAGGAGTCAATTGATGATTTCCCATCCTTGGTGGCCTGCCATTTTCAGAGTAACTAACGATCCGTCGATGTCGTCTGTATTTTGTTACAGATTTTCCAAAAAAAAAAAACTGGTTTTCTCCAGCCAGTTCATCATCGTCTAGCCTTTTCCCAACTATATTGGGGTCGGCTTCCAGTCAAACCGGATTTAGCTGAATACCAGTGTTTTACGCGGAGCGGCTGCCTACCAGACCTCTACAACCCATTAACTGGGTAACACGGTACTTCATAGCAAGACTGGAGTCAGATTTACTGGCTTCTGACTATCCGTAACGACTGCCAGAGTTGTATATTCATTAATTGGGATAAGAGTAGATGCAATACCTAGTTTATCTAAAGGAGTCTACACACCAAACCCGCCGACCCGCCGACACAGCCCTTCCACACGCTGCTATTATTAGATCAGCATCAGTATCCATGTTTATTGTAGGCTGCAATATTCGAGAAAAACAACACGTCACGTTCGTACACACTGCAATCACTAACTAAAAAAGTTGTACTGATTTCTTGCCGCCGACTAACTCACCGACACAGCCCCATGACACACGTTGGCGGGTTGGCGGGTTTGGGTCGCCGACACCAAGCCAGGCTGTGTCGGCGGGTCGGCGGGTTTGGTGTGTAGACTCCTATAGATGCATGCGTATATTATTATAGTTATGGTTATGTTATGACAAATCAAAGCAGACGTCAAATAATTCCGTGCATTCGGCAGCAACTAGCAAGATAAAAGCTAGGGTCACTGTAGACAACGCGACTTTCTCACAGATTTTTGTTTTTATCTGGTTGAAATCCTCTTGGATGCCCTCACCCACTGTCAGACAGACTCTTACTGACTAAAACCACCCCGGTGTTCCATCCCTCACCTACGCCGGGGATCGCGGGAACTTATGCGACTTCCGTAATCCCCACCTCTACGGGACACTTCGGAACGGGAGTGAGCTGTTTGACTACCACGCGTCGCCATCTCCAGTACCTCCTCACCTCACCTCACCTCACCTCTAGATCTCTTTCAACGTACTAACAGTAAGATAAGTCGAGTACTAACATAAGCTAACATATTGCAAGCAAGTCTACTGTACAAGCGTATACTCGCACCGTCTGAACCAGGCATTAACTAACCCGTGTAAATAACTGATAGGTACTGTAAGGAATGACTTGAGAGATGTAACAAATCATTTAGATAATGGCAAGGACCGTAGTAATGACGTAATTGATCCTTAGGATTATGTGCCTTAAGATGAGGAAATGATCGAAGTTATATGTGAGGTCCTTGGTGTGTCAGAGACCGCACGTATTTGAGTTAAAAGGAAAGAAAAATAATGAAAAAAACTTGAGAGGTGTCAAGGGTCACCCGGATGGAACGAAGTTCCTTTCGATTCATTAGTGAAGGAATTGTAATAAAACTAGAAACATGACTGTGTTTTACGACTTTATCCTTTTCCCTAAGATGGTATCGTATCGTTGGCAACTAATGACCCACTGTTTGGCATCTCAATGGTCAGTCCCTACCATATCGGGATTAAATACTCCATGCAGGATCGGATTTGTGTATTCTATTCTATTCCATTCCATTCCAACTTGAGAGGTGTCAAGGGACACCCAGATGGAACGAAGTTCCTACGCCGCATGGCTTACAACTATAGCAAAAAGTGTCGTTACAACTTTTGGTCTTAATGTGTAGTTACAACTTATGGTCTTAATTTTTTCCGTCTAGCCCCCAACGCGCAACGCGCGATAAGGAACTTCGTTCCAAAACTTCGTTCCAATAAACCATTAACAGGCACTTTTGAAACGTCAAGGTCGGTCAGTCAAAAACATGGAAGCTATTTGCACGTTCCAAAGCGTAGATCTCTATGGAGAAGAACGTTCAAAAAAATCCACGGTCACGTAAAGTACTTAAATAGGGTTAGTGGTTTCAAGCAACAACTCCTGAGCCTGTCGCGATTGCCGAGAGTGGAGCCTGTATTCGATACCCTAGTTGCACAAAATGTGCTGTTGAATGTTTCCGAATTTTCAGTAGCTGACCGGAATTTGAAAGTCGATGGCTTGAACACCTCAGCGCTCACAGGACGCTTTTTAGGTAGGTATTTTTTTGTTGTAGCAGAAATACAATACTATGAAAATTTCAATGGTCTACCTGTTACGGTTCCATGAGATATAACCTAAAACAAAAAACCCGGTCAAGTACGAGTCGGACTCGCACACGAAGGGTTCTGTACCATAAACGTAAAATTTTATTAGGTATTTGTTGTTACAGCGGCAATAATAGTTTAATAAGTACACAATCTGTGAAAATTTCAACTCTCTACCTATTACGGTTCTTGAGATACAGCCCGCTGACAGACAGACAGACGGACGTACGGACGAACAGCGGAGGCTTAGTAATAGAGTTCCGTTGGTTACCCTTCGGGTACCTAAAAAAATTAAGACAATCAGCAACTGAGAAAAAGATAGACGAACGGCGTTCGTTTGGTGTAAAGAAATTTATTTCTCAACAAAAAGAACACAGGTAGGTCCTACATCGTCATCATATCAGCCGTAAGACGTCCATTGCTGGACATAGGCCTCCCGCGCGCGTCGCCACTACGATCGGTCCCTGCGCGTCGTACGTACCTACATAGTTCACTTTAATATGAGAAACTCAATAAGAAAAATCTTAATTAATTAAAAAGCCATTCAATCGATGAGTACATAGGTACATACAGTAATAGTTTGTTAGCCAAATAGGTATCAACAACTTGAACCTATCTTTAAATTAATTTATTAATTAAATACTTACTTAAACCTCGCGACAAGCTTTTATGATCAATTTTAAAGGAAAATTTATTTTTTTAGAGTTTTTAAGTTTTATTTATTTTTTGGGTTCCGTACCCAAAGGGAAACCATCGGAACCCTATTATTAAGCCTCCGCTGTCCGTCCGTCCATGCGTCCGTCCGTCCGTCTGTCAGCGAGCTGTATCTCAAGAACCGTAACAGTTAGACACTTGAAATTTTCAGATTGTGTATTGCTATCGCCGCTATAACAACAAATAATAAAAGTTAAGGTTTATAGTACGGAACCCTTTGTGTGCGAGTCTGACTTGCACTTGGCCGGTTTTTTACGTTTTAGTTATTTCGAGCTACTCTCAACAAGCCCTTTCATTTGATGCCCATGTTGTAGAAGTGCATAAAAAATAACTATTTCGCCATCTTCGATGTTCCGCCATATTGGACTTAGAATGACGTCACATTATTTTTCAAGTTACTCTCAACAAGCCCTTTCATTAGATACCCATATTGTAGAAATGCATTAAAAATATCTATTCCGCCATCTTGGATGGTCCCATATATTGGATTTAGAATGACGTCACACAGCTTATCGTGTATTGTCATCCAAACTAAACTTGTACACAAAATTTCAGCTCATTCGGTTGAAGATAATTGCTTCAAAATTGAGTAGCAAGATTCCACCCGAACAAACAAACATACATACACAATACATTGCAAGTGAAATCAAAGCTTTTAATAAAATGTTCACTGATGCAGAATCTCTTAATTCCTTCGGTACCTACCTAACCTATTATACAACATGTACCTACCTAGGTAACAGAATAAACGTCATACCTCTTAAGGGGTCATTGTACTCGTCATTTTGAACAACTTTTTCTATACCAAGAAATAGCGAAAAAAAATAGCTGTTCAGTAGGTAGGAACATTTTGTCGAGTTATGCGCACATAAATGTATGTGGGGCAGTCGATTTTTAGGGTTCTGTACTCAAAACTGAACCCTATTACTAAGCCTCCGCTGTACGTCCGTCCGTCTGTCTGTCAGCGGGCTGTAGGTATCTCAAGAACCGTAATAGGTGGAGTTGAAATTATCACTGATTTTGTATTACTATTGCCGCTATAACAACAAATAGTTAAAATAAAATAGGGTTTGTAGTACGGAATCCTTCATGTGCGAGTCCGACTCGCACTTGGCCAGTTCTTTTTTCTCGATTTTAGTCTTGGTCCCATTATTAAAGTTATCCAAAATGATAAGAACTATTACCCTTTAAGAGTTATTGCGTTTATTCTGTTACATATAGGTACGTTGTATACCTGCGCTTCAAACTGAATATTTCGAAAGACACCGTACAAGGTCTATATTTCTAAGGTCTAAATATAAAAACCGGCCATAAACCTTAATTTATATTATATTTGTTGTTATAGCGGCAATAGTAATACAAAATCAGTGATAATTTCAACTCCACCTATTACGGTTCTTGAGATACCTACAGCCCGCTGACAGACGGACGGACGGACGTACAGCGGAGGCTTAGTAATAGGGTTCGTTTGGTTACCCTTCGAGTACGGAAACCTTAAAATTGGGTTGCATTAATACCATAGCCATGCTACGAGTAGGTATATTGGGAACACGCAATAAGCCCAATTTCATAAGTAGGTAGGTATGAAAAAAAGATGGGAAAAATCAGTGAACGCATGTACCTACGGATTATGAATTGAGAATTTGAAATAAAGAAAGTATCAAATCCTATTTCTATACTATAGTTTTTCAGGTAATTAATATAATCAGGCTTCTAGTTTTATCCACAACGAAGTGATAGGGGGTCGAAAATGGCCTGAACTGCTTCGGGACTGCTTCCGTGCCGCTTTTTTCCTCGACTTGGCGGGAGCACTGCCTTGGTTGTTTTATACAAAGACATTAAATATATACTACCTAGGTACCCTGTAAATATATACTATTTTTAATCCTTTTGGTTATATAGAAGTAGACAGCATACGTGGGTACCTACACCGATTTGGCATTAATACATAGGGCAGGGCCTGGGCGGGGTCAATATATTTTGCAGTTTCTATAAAGCGTGAATTAGAAATGACATTGATAGGCTGAATGAGATAATTCCCTCCTTCTTGACGGGAAAAATATAATTATGTAAGTAAGTATAAACCTAGGTTGTTTGAGAATGATTCAAAAATCCTAAAAAATCAAGTAGGAACCTATCGTCGCTTGCGCAGTATGTAATTTTGCGCATAAACAAAAACAGAAACGCCTATGCGCTAATCGAAGCAACTTTGCTCTTTGTTCTTTGTTTTGACTTCGAGATGTCTTCAATCAATGACACAAAAAGTCAAATAAAGTGACAAAATAATGTCACGGATGATGGCATTGACATGTGACATGCGTAATCAGTGTCATTTTGACAAAATTAGTCTATCTTGACTGCATCAACTATACAATTTATGTTCAATCACACTGAACCTGAAAATCCTGAAAAAAGAAGCAATCAATACACTGACGATCAATGAACTAGGTGTTACGTAACATCCGGTAGCTGGCAAAGATTGTCGATGGTGACCCCATTTTCGGTCAAAGTGAATAAATAAATAATTGATCATTTGTAATATTCTCGAATACAATGTTTGCGTCTCCTGAAAAAAAACATACATAATAAAAAATGCTGTTTTTAATTCATTTTCATTTTTTTCCTCTTTCAACATAGCGTCCCATAGACCATATCGGAACGAAGAGTAAATTAAGTTGTTTGTGGTGAATAATTATAACGGGTAACATTAAAAATCGTAAATTGGAATCGATTTGAAAAAAGTAAAAAAAAAAATATTTAATTTTTCTAGCTTTTAATATAATTTATAAAGTCTTTGGTATACTGAAAAATAAAAATCGAATATTTTCAATAGATTGGTTTCTGAAATTAAAACTATGCATTTATTCTCGTTTTTGAAAAAAAAAATTGCATTGTTTTGTGAAATTATTGCTTACAGCTTTATGAAAAGACGTCCAAAATTAGTTTGATTTTGAGAAATTAATATACTATACACTCTCAAAACAGATGAGAGTGTATTAAGCTATTGGTTTGACTACATAATTCCGATTTTGATTTTTTTTTAATCCAGAAATTACAACGATAGTTTTTTACTGGCCCATTTAAGGATTTTTAAATTAAGAATATTAAACAATCGTTCCCTTAAAATGTTCATAAATATTCGATTAAAAATCATAAATTAATTAATTTATAATTTTGCTTTAGAATCGATTCAATGATGCTTCAACGAGTGTTGCCATTACATTTTGCCGCGCAATTACATCACCATTTCATGGCACGCGTTTGACGCATTTGTTAAAATTTTCGACTTTTCGTGACAGCACGTCAATTTCGACATTTGATTGATAATTTTCTAAAGATCCATCAAATTAGTTTGTTTGAAAGTTGGTTTGGGCGCTAAATGTTATTATTTCGCAGTTTTAACTTTATTACTATGATGTGATCGTGAGGTGTCCATTTTTGGTTGTGCGCTTCCATTCCACAATGAGTGCTCTGAAGTGTGTTGTCGAAGGCTGCGATTTAGAGTACGATGTAGTCTGCAGCTTTTCCTTCTACAAGTGAGTTTGTTATGATGTTAATATTTCTCTAATATAATATTTATTTTTATCTTTTGTGCCACCAAGATAGTGTCTATGGTCTAGCGTATGACCTCGAAAAAATTCAAGTAGTAAAAATGATTGTAAACATAATTAGCTTCATGTAGTTTGGATCCAGTATTTTTCCATTTCAATTCTTATTTTGCCTATAAAAAGCTCACACAGTACAAATTTCATCATGTGCATGATAAAAACCTGAATAAAATTGGCTATAAACATAAATATTGATACCCATTGGTATCAGATTTTCAATCATTATTCTGTTATTTCCCTTTGGTGGGGATAAGTCATGCGAAATCATGCATAATAACATACTGTAGTTGTATATTATACAAAGTCTTCTTTGTAGTCTCAATCTTAAATATAACTTCGGATATGCATCATTTGATATCATAATTTAACCTTAAAAGTCATCTAACATAAGGAACATCATATCTTTACTTCAATAAGTTTTACCGCTCAATTCACAAAAACAATGTGTGGCAATTGGCAAAATGCCTATCAGCTTCATTTCGATGCCCTTATCAGTAGCCATAATGATTAGTACTTACTTTAAAATTTCAATATCAACATGAGCTGAAATTACTACACAGAGGTTATGTTATCCCTAACCCTAATTAGAAAGTAAAAAAAAAACTAAAAGATTATTTATTTTATTTATTTATTTGGATCTCCAACAAAAGATACACAGATATAACATAAGACAGTGATACAATGGTTCATTTAAGTGTGCTCCTTCAGTTACAGGAGACCACAGCATGCACTTATAACTAGGCTCACATAACAAAATAAAAATAAAATTATCACAAAATTAAATTAAAAATAGGATAAGATCATAACATTAAATTAAAGTAGATTCACATTATTCCAATACATTAAATTAAAATCATTCAAGTAAATTAGACAAAATATTAAAAATTAATTGAAATGTTGCGATTTCATAAAATTACATTGTTGAAGTTATGTCAAGTTTAAAATTCTAAATTCAAATAAGACTGAAAAGATTACAAAGTTCAAATACAAACAAAATTCTCTTTAAATAATAACCTAGTAAATTACCACATTATTAAAATACAAATTAAAAATATAAAATTTAAATAGAATGAATTGTAATCAAGTCCATATCGGCACTTTGTGTAGATTTTATAACATCGCATAACAGGATTTCTCAAAGTGTCTTCAACTCTTTTTATTCAACTTCCTTTCACAGGTATGCTGGAAAAGATTTCTGTAGATATAAGCATTACCTTTGTACCTATTTTTCTGGCTTACTCTGGATCTTTTTGTTAAACGTGTGTACATAAATTGTTACACTAATAGATATCCATACGGTTCCTCCTGGTGGCGGTACGGTCCTCTAATTCTGGAGAGAGAGGCAAGTCACAATATGATTTTTTTAGAAACCACAGCATAGAGTTTAATTGATAAATTGTACTTTTGATGTTCCAAAGACATTCACTATAATATTCGACTTTTTCTATCTAATGTTATAATTACTGATACTGGCTTGCAATGTGCAATGTGCTTGTTAGGTGAAGCAAGCACCGCACAGACTTGAGTTTAGGTACGCTCTAACCTACAGGTTTTTAAAGAGACTACTAACCTCTAGAGATTTGTTTCCTTTTTCTTTTTTGCAACTGACCTGATGACGACTATTCTACCAGTGTCATGTGAAGATGGCAACCCGGTGAGGTGAGCCGTCGAACTTTGCGCTTTGTGGTAGATCTCTACAGTTAGTTTCAGAGTCACTTTTCAAAGTAGTCAGCTAAGAAATATGATATGATATCTCATCTAGTTTAATTTAACCAAAAAAGATTGAAGTGTAAAAGTGTGACTTTTAACCTAGGAAAAGATAACCATAGTTAGAGATGCCTAAATGTCTGTTCTTAAGTCCTAAGGCCCGTACACAGTAAATTTCGAATGCACTCCACAGATCATACCATTAATTTAGATGGTAGAATGCGTCGAGATTGACTGTGTATGGGTGAATTCGGTCACTAGGCGATCGGTAAATAAGTCGAGACTTCCCGCCCAGGAGTATAGTGACAAACAGGACAAATTCCTAGTTTAAGGTGCTAAAACACTTATTGGTCCACATAACGTAGTGCCAAACATGAATAAACATTAACTAACAATAGATGCTTTAAATAAATACAGTAATCAACGTTTAACAGTATAATGGTAATAATTTATAACAATTTATGTGATTATGATAACTTTATCTGACGACACCTATGTTAAGCTGTTATTCAATTGTTTCTAAGCCTTTCGAGTGTGCAGTGCGTTCAGACACAATCTGAGTGCCAATTCTATAAATTTTTAGGTTTCATACCCAAACGGTAACCAATGAAACCCTATTACTAAACCTCCACTGTTCGTTCCACCGAGACAGTTCTTAAATAATAGGTAGACAGTTGAAATTTTCGCAGTGTGTATTTGTATTGCCACTTTAACAACAAATACAAGAAACGTGTTTTTCTCTGTTTATGAATGGAATCCTTCGTGTGAGAGTCCGGCTAGCCCTTGGCCGGTTTTTTTTCTAGTACGGGTCAGTTCTTTCAGAAGAAATCAAACTCGTCCTGCCATCTTCGTTTTCGTCTGAGGTAATGTAATTTGTCCTTTAATGGTTGTCTTTTGTTGCGACACGGCACACTCACAGAAAACTGTCGTTGCTGTGTCCTGTAACGTCTGCGCAGGGAGTGGCTGATTTCGTACTGGTTTTAAAGAAATCAAATATTCATTGGTAGCTTGTATCAGACACAAGAAAGTCTCTACGTTTGCGCAGCCCCTTAGTCCATTTGTTTGCGACATTAGAAAGTTAAGAACATTACAAGCTGATTCATAATTATTATCAACTAATTGTCAGGGTGATTGGTAATTGAGTGCCATCCTTCTAATGGGATATTTTACAGCTAATTAGCAATAGTTTTGATTCTGATAAGTCAATGTCCAAATTGAGAATTTTTTTACGAGTAATATTCTTGTAAATACAAGATTTTTATGGCTTGAACTTAACCCCGCCGTCTAGTTTCTAAAGTAATGCGTATTTGTTTTGGTAATTATTAATTGAATGGAGTAAATCCACTATTTCACACATGATTAGGCGGAAGGGAAGCTTCTGGTGCCTCTGCTGTTATTTTCTGATTAATTTACTTGCGGAATCCAAGATAGTTGAATTATTTCTCCGACACTCGTCGAGCGTCATTAGCTTGGCGTGTCTGATCGCCATTTTTTTTTATACGTTGCGCCACACTAGGAATTACTTTTGTATCGTGGGGTGCGTTTACAAACATACAAAGTCACATACAGAAACAGCCAGACCCGGAGCAACTATCTGTAGGCCATACAAATATTTATTCTGTGCGGGATTCGTACCCGCGTCCCGTGACACGAGCGCAGCAGCCAGTTGCTCAACCACTACGCCAACCGTGTCGTCAATACGCTAGTTTCCACCATCAATAGATTGCAAATATATTTAGTCCGTCAGTTATAGTATTGAAAAATAATGGACTTTTATTTTTTGTTTTTGTAAATCATAGAATATAGGTACCGTGCAAGGCGTTGACTATGCCATCTAGTTTTTTTTTTTTTTTTTTTTACTATTAATAGGCACGCGCTTGACCACCATCTCACCTGATGGTAAGCGATGATGTGGTCGAAGATGGAGCACGCTTGCCTAGAAGTAACCTATTCACTCTTGACTTAAAGACTTGACTGACTTGAGATCTAGTGTCGCATATTCGAAGTTTTAAGGGTAAGAATACTTGATATTGACGCTTCTGTGCTGCCACCTGTGGTTCCTGCACGCTCAGTTTAGGGGAACGTGCGCGAAGAAGACTGTGCCATCTAGCGTAGCTATTTCGAATTTTATACTTGAAACATACTTGACAGAACTGGTTAAATATTTTTTGATAATAAAACTGACGGACTAATTATATCTTTTCAGTGGACAATTTTTTTTTATTTTTTTAAGGATGGGAAATCATCAAATGACTCCTTCCGCTCTGGGCGGAGCGGAAAGGAGTGACAGACTCTTACTGACTAAAACCCATCCGTGTTCCTCCTAATGCCCTTTGCGTTCCAGGGTAATTAGATCTTTTCAGTGGACAATATTATTATTTTTTTTAAGGATGAGAAATCATCAAATGACTCCTTCCGCTCTGGGCGGAGCGGAAAGGAGTGTCAGACTCTTACTGTATAAAACCCATCCGTGTTCCTCTTAATGCCCTTTGCGTTCCAGGGTAATTAGATATTTTCAGAGGACAAGCCTATTGTGTTGATTCTGGCTTTCAGGAGTGAGGTTATAGTGTGGCTGGCAAAAAAGCCCTTTTACCGAACTGCGCCGAAGTCCGGATTATGTGTTTTCGGCTGTATGTATTTAAACTTATTCTAATTAGACGTGTGTTATTTGTCCACAGCGCAAATATATCGACCGACAATGAAACCAAACGGCAGGACTGGATCGAGGGTGCTATGCATGAGGAGAGCGAGTGCCTCTGGAGACATGTCAGTCTTCAGCTGTGCGGGTAAGTTAAACCATCGTCATCTGCCTAGCTTTTTCTCAATTATGTTGGGGTCGGCTCCCAGTCAAACCGGATACTTACTAGATCTCTAGAACCTATACTCTGGTGTCAAATTTTCTGGCTTCTTACTATCCGTAACGACTGCCAAAGATCTACAAATGATAGCCGGGACCAATGGCTTAACGTGCTTTTCGAGCCAGCGGTATGTTAAGATGGTCACCCATCCACAGACCAACCTCGGCAAGCGTTGCTTAACCTTGAAGATCGACCCGTGCTGCTATTATTGTTTAGCCACGAGCACCTCGTAAGTAAGTGAAAGCACAGTAAAATATTACTGTCAAATAATTTCAACCGTGTACCGGAACACGCAGCGCTGACGTACGGGCCGGTTGTTGTCGCTTGGGGGACGCCTATTTCCAGCAGTTGAAGTCTTTCGGCTGTTTTTTAAATTTTCTGCTTCTCTTAAAATTATGCTACCCACAACTATGAAATAGCAGAACCTTGCTATTCCATATTACGTAACCTCAGAAACATTATCTATACTAATTTTATAAAGGAAAAGATTACTTGGAAGGATTTGGGGGAGGCCTTTGTCCAGCAGTGGGAAAGTACAGGCTAAATAAAAAAAAAAATGTATAAAGAGGTAAAGTTTGTGAGGTTGTAGGGGTAATCTCAGGATCTACTGAACCGATTTTGAAAATTATTTTACCAATAGAAATCTACGTTATTTGTGAGTGTCAAAGGCTATATATTAACCCGAAAAATACCGCCCAACGAAGTGGGCACGAGGTTAACTAGTATTAAAAAAAAAATACTTTGAACAAGTCGCTTTGACAAGCGGCTTGTTTTGAACTTTGTAGCGGTCGGGTTTTTTTGACAAAGTCGATTATTTATTTCCTACTTTTTAGTGAGATACATTTTTGGAATCGTCTTCTCGAGCCCTTTGTCTTGATACTCCACTCGATAGGTTTTGAAAATTAAAAATTTATTGAAAAAAATTTATATGGCGCCAAAAATCGGCCATTTTTTTTATATACCCATTGTCACTCTCACAGTAAATACGAATCTAACGACACCTCTCAAGCTAAAATCCATCGAGCCGTTTAGGCCCTAGGGCGTGCCAAAGAAATATACATACATACATACATACACACGAAAAACAGCCCTCCTTCTTTCGCAGTCGGCTAAAAATACAAGCCGTTTAGCATAACCCTCCTTCTTTTGCAGTCGGGAAATAAACCCCTTTGTGTTGCAGTTACCACTTCGAGTTGGACAACCAAGGCCTCTGGATCGACTCGCCAATGCTGCCTGAACTCCTCACCCACCAGGAGAAACCCGCTCCCATCATACAGTCGCCTAACGACAAGAAATGTAAGTGCCAATCCCAATAAATAAATTGCTTCAGTTACTGACAGACAACGCATTTATTGACTTTTGTAATTTAAAAAACAGAAATAAAGTAATAAAGCTGACCTGAATTCTATCTATATTACGTTCTCTAGTAATGATAAACGGTACAAAAAATTTTTGTTCGGGTATCTACGATATAAGGGAAAGGTCAATGTACTTTATTGAAAGTTTATCTGGCGCCCACCGTTGTCGTCGGACGACTCGATTCTCAGTCGAAGTCGATTAACTTCGGCATCGAGGAAAGGGACGGTCGCGCCGAAGGCAGCAGTCGAATACCAGCAGGCTGATGATGATTCAGTTGGTATGTAGATGGTAAATACCAACATTAAGAAGATTAATGTTGATTAATAGGCAAATCCACAGGTTATATACTGGTTGTAAGCAATTAATATAGATATTGCACTCGTAAACGATACTGCATGCAATTGTATCGAAATAGTTTAAATACAACACTTATATCTCATACGCGTTAACTTGACACTTGTCTCGGCACAATTCGCTTTCGGTGAAAACAAAATAAACGCGTTAGCATAACTGTTACCGCTGCGTTTATATTGTTTTCATCGAAATCGAATTGTTCAATTTAAATACAACACGTCAAAACGTAATCGCAGACAGGTTAACGCGTACGGGTAGTATTTAGACTATTGTGGAACAGCAGCGATACTCAACGTTCAGCGGCCCGCATGCGGCCCAACGATTTTGTGCGGCCCGGCGTATGCCTTGTATGGGCTCGAGCTTTTAAATTAGGTAAGTAGTTAATCGTAATTTTAAACAACATGTAGGTAACTTCAATGTGTCGTGGCCATATCATGATGTGGCCGAGGTTAGGTTAGTTTTGAGGGAGCGGGATGACCTTGGCTAGAGTAAGTGAGCAGTCTCGTCATCTGTCTGCAGGGCTTTAAGGAACCTTTAATAGGTTCCTTTAAAATAAGAAAAATCTGAGCCCAGTACGGCTGTATTCCGTCGTCAAAATGGTGAATGACATCGAGTTGAAAATCATGATATTTAAGGTGGAAGCGCCAGGGTAGCCCGCGAAATTCAAATATTTTATGATTTTTTGCAATTTGCCGGTCAGTGTGAAGTGTTTGTTGAACAAAATACGATTTGCGACCGTAACGCGTATTTGTCTAAAGAATTATAACCATTTTAATCATCAATATAGCCCTCTAAGTTCATGAAGCCCTATTGAATGACTTTTTCATGAAATAACCACAACAAACACTTCACACTGACCGGCAAATTGCAAAAAAACATAAAATATTTGAATTTCACGGGCTACCCTGGCGCTTCCACCTTAAAGTTGAATTAAAAAATCAAATTTTGTCGTGTTTAAAATCTATACGGCCCGTTGAGTATCGCTGCCCAGCTAAATAGTTAGTATTGTGATATTTCTGCCTTATTGCAGGCGCTGGCAGGGGACTGTCCTATCAAGGTCTATTCGAAAAATTCATAGGAGGAGTCCCCAAAGGTACTGCAATTTGTTACAGACCAAAGTATTAGGCTAGTTTACACTTTTTAGAAATAGGTCTTCAATTGGTGGTTATTGTTCTATTAGATCGTAAAAATTGTTTTTTTTTTGTAGTCTAATAGTTTTTTAGCATAACCGACATAACATGCACCGATAACTGCAGTTTTATAATATACACGCTAGGGTTTGGTGGGTTATATTATCATTATCTGCCTAGCCTTTTCCCAACTATATTGGGGTCGGCTTCCAGTCAAGCCGGATTTAGCTAAATACCAGTATTTTACGAGGAGCGGCTGCCTACCAGACCACAACCCATTAACTGGGTGACACGGTACTTCATGGCAAGACTGGAGTCAGATTTACTGGCTTCTGACTATCCGTAACGACTGCCAAAGATCTACAAATGAAAGCCGGGACCAACGCCTTAAAGTGCTTTCCGAGGCACGGAGGAAACTCAGTATGTTAAGATAGTCACCCATCCACAGACCAACCTTGGCAAGCGTTGCTTAACCTTGAAGATCGACCCGTGCGGCTGTTATTATCTAGCCACGAGCTCCTCAGGGTTTGTTAGGGTAACCATAATGCAAAACCTAGCGTGTATGACCACTATTCCGGCTCGCTTGCCCGAACAGAGTTATTGAGTTAGTTGCTAGTTAGTAGTAGTAACAGCAAAATTGTATTAAAAATTATGAATTAAACACTTTTTATTAAAAATTATGAAATAAACACTTTTTATTAAATTTTAAAATGAAACAATTACCCCGTTATAATTTTATTTAAAAACCTAAATAAGTAATGAAATAAATCGGTAATTAAAATTGATAGGGTTATATGTTCGGATAATCCAGCGATACTCAACATTGGGCCATTTGAAATCTATGCGGCCTAATGTGCTACATTTTGCGGGCCGTCAATTCTAAAATGCGACCTGTTAAGTTATTTTATGCGGACTGGGGGTACCTAAAAAGACCACTTTGGTATATTAGGATCATATTTTTATTTTTTATTTAATTGTCGTTTATTCATTTTTATATACATACATGTATAATATGTTACATTTTAAATATATCTTAAAAAAAAAACTCATAAAACTCAAAAACTTTTTAACAAAAAAATAAAACCGACTTCCAAAAACAAAACACTCCAAAGTAAAAAATAACTTTAATTTCGGAAGTCGGTGTTTTTGGTTATTTCGTTTTTGAACACCGACTTCCGAAATTAAAGTTTTACACTTTTTAGTGGTACGCAGGTACCAATAAAAAGTGAAACCACAAACACAGCGTGCCGGCGTGATATTATGTTATGAACTGGTGTAAACAATCGACAGACATGCGATTACAGAAATTCCGATCCATTTATTGAAGAGTTCCGTTGCCTACCTCCGAAGTTCTTCATCAGATCTTCAAAAAAAATTAAATGGGACCAGTCTGAGAAAATACTCTTCCAAACAAAAAAAGAATCAACCAAATCGGTTAACAATTGGCGAAAATATCGCTGAATAAACCTTTTTCATGGGATTACATCATCAGATCTTGATTTATACCTTCCATCATCAGCTCAGCAACATGAGATGATGATTACCAGGCACAAATATCTGAATTTCGTTAGAAAGTTTATGAAAAACAGTGTATGTGCTTATAAAATTTGAGGGTTTCCCTCGATTTTCATGGGATCTCATCATCAGATTCTGACTTGGTGACAATGCGACCACTTCAGGAGTGTAAGCTTGCGAATAAAAAAAGAATTTTTTAAATCAGTCTCCAGTATTGGCGGAGAAATCGGTGAACATAAAAAAAAATACATACAGCCGAACATAGAACCTCCTCCTTTTTGAAGAAGTAGTTTAAAAATAGTAGTCCGCAGGTGTCGGGAGCAGGGTCCCAGCTACCGGTGGTTAGGGCTCCAGAGAAAGGAACCTCCTCACAATACGAGCCGTATCGAGGAGTACTGCCTTCTGTATCAGGCCCTTTACCCAACCGCATAACGCCAGCTTCGACAGATGGTGGTCGAAGCTT
The DNA here is from genome assembly GCA_950371165.1 of Lacanobia oleracea. Lineage (NCBI taxonomy): Eukaryota > Metazoa > Arthropoda > Insecta > Lepidoptera > Noctuidae > Lacanobia > Lacanobia oleracea. Next base: position 7,677,035 of record OX493411.1, read on the forward strand.
TTGGCCATCAGGCCATTGACCGTAACGACTATCGGCACAATGACAGCTGAGTCCACATTCCACATGTCGACAACCTCGTGTGCTAAGTCAAGATACTTGATTTGTTTCTCTTTCTAAGCCTTCACGAGAAAAAATCCCTCATTATAGCCTTAGCCTTTATTTTATTTATTTTTAGGGATAACAATAGCTTACAAAACTTAACTATGTACTTATCTAGGATTACATGACTAGCCAATAATAGTAATCCACGGCAGATACACAGAGTGGATTGATATGCTCAACGAACTGAACGTGTTCTCAGAACGTTTTGTACGTGTGGATGGGATAGCCACCATGTTCCGGTGGCGCATCGCGGTACATCTTGTAGTCCGATTATGAAACGGGCTTGGCGGAATTAAATTCGGAGAGACCGGTTCTGCGACCCACCAGCTCGTGCGTCGCACACGTATCTCTCAGCAACAGTCCTGTCGATTGCATACTCCAGAGGTTTTAGCAGATCATAAATGTGCAGCAAAAACAATGTTGCCGAGAGCACCGACCCCTGAGGAACCCGGCATAAGTATCAGCAGTCCGGACGAGCAGCTATCTATGACTACTCGGATAGACGGATCCCTCAGGAAATCTGCAATCCAATCACACAATCCGGCGGGCAGACCGAAGGAAGCTTACCAAGAAGACAATCGTGCCAAACCCTGGCGAAGACCTTCGAGATGTTAAGAAAGACCGTGGTTCTCGATGGCTTCACCCCACATGTGAATGGCATAGGTACGCTAGAAGGTCCCCAGTTGACCAATTTCGGCGGAAGTCGTATTGTCAGTCGCTAAGGATATCGTTTGCTTCTACGTACTGGGGGAGCTTACCATTCAGCACGTGTTGTACCGAGATAGGTCTATAATTTGATGGGTCAGCTCGACTATCCTTCATGGGCACAGGCTGCACCGTTGGCTTGATTCCAAGCCATCGGCACTTTTGCTGTCTCAAATGAAAAGCGAAATAGGCGTGTCGTCAAGATCGGAAACAACTCAGACGCACAGTTCTTCAGTATAACGACTGGTATTCATACCTCGCCGCGTTGTGTTGAGCGCGTGTATCGCTGCTGTGCCGCCCGGATCGCGCATTACAACAAAATTAGAGTCAAAAATGAGACGGCTAAAGTCACAAAAATCTAAGAAGTCCGTTTTGCCAGCTGAGTAGAGAGGGATAGAAGATGCTTTACCACTAAGTGCGAAAGAGATTTATTTTTATGTCTCTTTCATACTAACTAGTAAAGCTTGTGTCCGGCTGTCAAATCGGACATCTTAGATTTTGGTGACTTTAATACCCGTAATCAAGAAAACTAACAATTATTATGCTTTAAAATAAAGGCTTATGATTTAGAAATTCAATTAAAAATCATTAGCAACCACTGTCACTATTGTTAGTAAATCATTTACATCAATTACCTACATTTTATTTTTAGTGACGTAATGATCTTATGCACTTATCTTTTTTCGGACTGAGTGCCACAAATATAACAATATCACTTAAGCGGTTTGTTCATCGTACTCTTTAAGACTATTATCACTTAATACAATTGAGAACCGAACATTATTGAAAGCCAAAAATCGTAAATATACTTAGATTTTTCGTGCATCGCGATAAACACAAATAAATTACTTGAGAATCATTTAACGTGTTTTGTTAGTTTTAAGATGATAATTAACTGTCATTAACATTAATGAGTTCTAGTTGCATCCGTAGCAAAACGTCCTATTAGCAGAACGTCCTGTTCGCAAATGGTCCTATTAGCAGGACGTCCTAAAAACAAGAGAATGGGTAAAGTACAGTCATACCACATAAATATTATTATAAGATGATTTATGCACATGGATTTAAAATGTGACACGTAAATTCCGACGGATACTTTGAACAAACTTTTTTTAAATATAACTTTGCTTTGTAGAATTACAAGTAATATTTTTTTAAGCACTTTGCAACATTCATTAAAGCTGAATCTTGGCAGACTTATGTAACAGAAACATTGCCATGTAAAACTATCGAACTGATCTGAAGATGGAGTAGGAAGGAATGTGGCTGTAGCAACTCCTCAACTAAATAAGTTAGCACTATCGTGTTTAGAGTCATTGCCCATGTCTTAGTGCCCATGATGGAGCAAGTAGGTGTCCAAAGCATCTCTTCAGTTTAACAGGATATCACTTAATAGAGACAGAGGAGGAAGTGGAAATCCAGTGCCGCTGCTGCCTCAGTACGTCAGAAAGTACCAGGAGAACAGAAACATTTCGAAGTTTATTTCCGGGCTGGAATTATGAGCGCTAAAGATTCATAAGTACCAGGAGACCAAAAACATGTTGAAGTATTTTCGGGGCTGAATTGTGAGCCGATAGGATTCAAAAGTACTGGGAGACCAGAAGAGAACATGTCAGTATTTTTTGGCAGGAATCGTGAGCGCTAAAGATTCACAAGTACACCAGGAGACCACAAACATGACGCAGTAATTCTAGGACTGAAAGTAAGAACCGCAAAGACTTATAAAACTATCAGGGTCCCAGAATCATGAAAATGCATTTCCGAGGAAGAGAATATGAGACGTAAAAGTTACGCGGGGTCTCTACAAACTACGCAGACGAAGTTGCGGGCAGAAGCTAGTTTAAAATAAATTTTATCATTAGCGGATCCGATAGGTACACTTACGTAAAAGACAAATGAGCGAAAACACACTAAGATGGCAGATACGAAAATCTACTTCCATTTATCATGGGAGTCCTGTAATATGTCTATGGTTTTTGGGATCGGGTAGTGGTAGTGGCGCTCGTGGCTAGATAATAACAGCCGTAGGGGTCGATCTTCAAGGTTAAGCAACGCTTGCCAAGGCCGGTCTGTGGATGTGTGACCATATTAACATACAGAGTTTCCTCCATGTCTCGGAAAGCACGTTAAGCCGTTGATCCCGGCTGTCATTTGTAGATCTTTGCCAGTCGTTACGGATAGTCAGAAGCCAGTAAATCTGACTCCAGTCTTGCCATGAAGTACCGTGTTATCCAGTTAATGGGTTGTGGAGGTCTGGTAGGCAGCCACTTCTCGTCAAATACTGGTATTCAGCTAAATCCGGCTTGACTGGAAGCCGACCCCAATATAGTTGGGAATAGGATAGGTAGATCATGTAGTGGTAGTGGCGCCTTCTCAGATTTTTAATTTACCTGGTACCATCCTCATCCTGGTAGTCATCCTTATCGACCCTGAAAACCACAGCAAGGACACCCATGACAAAATTCTACCAATTCAAATTCAAAATATCATTCTACCTCGGAGCTATTTTGCATTTTCATGATTTTGTCCCCATAATCGTTATCACCGACCCCGAAGACCATGGAAAGTATGATAGCATAACCTTGAGAGAAAAACGCTAGTTATCTTTGAATATAACTGTAATTTGACAATAGGACGTTCTACTAATAGGACCATTTGCGAATAGGATGTCCTGCTAATAGGACCATTTGCGAATAGGACTTTCCGCAAATAGGACCATTTGCGAACAGGACGTTCTGCTTATAGGACCATTTGCGAACAGGACGTTCTGCGAACAGGATGTTCTGCGAACAGGACGTTCTCCTAATAGGACGTTCTGCTAATAAGACCATTTGCGAACAGGACGTTCTGCTAATAGGACCATTTGCGAACAGGACGTTCTGCTAATTGGACCATTTGCGAACAGGACGTTCTACTAATAGGATGTTCTGCGAACAGGACGTTCTACTAATAGGACGTTCCGCTAATAGGACGCTCTGCTAATAGGATGTTCTACTAATATGACGTTTCGCTACGGAGGCTTCTAAGTTGATGTCACTTAATTCAAATGTACACTCACAATTTAGGCTGAAAGAGATGGAATTATGTTATTTTAACAAAAGCAAACGGTAGAGCATGCTCATTTAGTACATTTGGCATTTGAAACTCAAAAAATCAAAATTTTGCACTTAGCACGTTTGTCTTCTAGACCATCGATATATAAAGCTGAAGAGTTTGTTTGTTTGAACGCGCTAATCTCAGGAACTACTGGTCAGCTTTGAAAAATTCTTTCAGTATTAGATAGCCCATTTATCGCTATGGAGCGGAGCAGACGGAGTTGCGCGGGTCAATTAGTCTGTCATATTTCTTTAGTAGACTTTCAACTTTATCGCTAAAGCTTTAGGTTCAAGGTTGATTGGGAAAATTTGACAGTTTCGGGAAGTTTGATGTGCTGGCGACTGTACCTAAACCTTAGTTATCGCTGTTAAGTGGTTTTGGTTACAATTAAGAATAAAGAATTGAGCTCGTGAAACTTAAAAGTAGTAAATTGGGATGAAAGAAAATAGTCGTTTTATAAATACAACATACGCGTACGGCCTTTATAAGGAAAATGTTGAGTATCGCTGGACACATAGACTTGTTTCGCCTTTATAAGGAAAATGTTGAGTATCGCTGAACTCGTAGACTTGTTTCGCCTTTATAAGGAAAATGTTGAGTATCGCTGGACTTGTAGACTTGTTTCGCCTTTATAAGGAAAATTTTGAGTATCGCTGGACTCGTAGACTTGTTTCGCCTTTATAAGGAAAATGTTGAGTATCGCTGGACTCGTAGACTTGTTTCGCCTTTATAAGGAAAATGTTGAGTATCGCTGGACTCGTAGACTTGTTTCGCCTTTATAAGGAAAATGTTGAGTATCGCTGGACTCATAGACTTGTTTCGCCTTTAAAAGGAAAATGTTGAGTATCGCTGGACTCATAGACTTGTTTCGCCTTTATAAGGAAAATGTTGAGTATCGCTGGACTCATAGACTTGTTTCGCCTTTATAAGGAAAATGTTGAGTATCGCTGGACTCGTAGACTTGTTTCGCCTTTATAAGGAAAATGTTGAGTATCGCTGGACTCATAGACTTGTTTCGCCTTTATAAGGAAAATGTTGAGTATCGCTGGACTCGTAGACTTGTTTCGCCTTTATAAGGAAAATGTTGAGTATCGCTGGACTCATGGACTTGTTTCGCCTTTATAAGGAAAATGTTGAGTATCGCTGGACTCGTAGACTTGTTTCGCCTTTTTAAGGAAAATGTTGAGTATCGCTGGACTCATAGACGTTTTTTAGAAATATATTGAGTAATTTTAGTGAGTATTTTTAGCGAATATCTAATTAAAAAACTAATATAATATACAGGGTGTTCTAGAAGTGCGTGGTCTTGGGTAAAAAAATATGATTATATTTAGTCCCTCAGCTAGATTATCGAGAAGTATTGGACACGTATAACGACTAACGTCTAACTTTATCAAATCAATAAAAAATTACGAAAATAAAACTCATCAGAGATCGGGAGTGGGGGCTTGTGACGTCACTACTATGTAAAAAGTGTACTGAAATGTGACGTCACACGAGTTTTCAACGCATTGTATCGTCTTAATTTTGTGTTTTCGTGAAAAAGTGGTCAAACGTTTGCCTATTAGGGAATATGCATGAAAAACATATTTATCATCTATACAGTTTATCTTATAATATACAAAAATATAATACCGAGGAGCTCGTGGCTAGATAATAACAGCCGCACGGGTCGATCTTCAAGGTTAAGTGACGCTTGCCAAGGTTGGTCTGTGGATGGGTGGCCATCTTAACATACCGAGTTTCCTCCGTGCCTCGGAAAGCACGTTAAGCCGTTGGTCCCGGCTGTCATTTGTAGATCTTTGTCAGTCGTTACGGATAGTAAGTCAGTAACTCTGACTCCAGTCTTGCCATGAAGTACGGTGTTTCCCAGTTGATGGGTTGTGGAGGTCTGGTAGGCAGCCGTTCTGCGTAAAATACTGGTATTCAGCTAAATCCGGTTTGACTGGAAGTCGACCCCAATAAAGTTGGGAAAAGGCTAGGCAGATGATGATGAAAAAATATAATACTAACAGTGAAAATAGAATCAAAGTTACTCGAAAACCGAAGGAGATATAATTATTTTAAACAAATATATCTGTCCCTCTTTCGAAAACGCTGATTTGTATGGCAGCTGTATAGGCGTCATGGACGATGACGTCAAAGTTTACATCGGAATTCTCTTTCTAATTGTAATCTTTGAAGCTTTATAACTTCGTCGCTGATGAAGGCATTTAAAAAATAATTTCATGATTGTTTACTCGAGCTAAATTTCATTTTGCAAATAAAAAAATCGCATGCATATTCCCTATTGCCTATCATTATTAAAAAAAAGCAATAAATACGCGTCAAATAGTTTTTGAAATCTATCTAACGGACTAATTTATAATTATGTACTAATTATGTATTTGCTATACAGTAAAGACACAAAAAAATATTATTTTCAAAAATCCCGACAGCAAATAATGACCAAGAAATTCCAAAGTACTAATTCAAGCGAAACAGTTTGTGGCCGTTTATTTTAATTATATCTCAGATTTCCACCATCTCATCTCAGATCGCTTACCATCAGGTGAGATAGTGGTCAAACGCGTGCCTATCTATAGTAAAAAAATGATTTGATGACACCGACAGTATCTGACTGCTTGAAAACGTTATTTTATTTTCTTTTTAATTGTTATTTGCAGTCTGGTTTTTTGGTAATAAGGATTTATTTTTTTAATTTGAGATGGAGAGACAAAGACGAGGATGGGGCGAGCTTACCCAGAAGAAGCCTGTCCTGTCTTTTATACAACAACGCTTTTTATCTTTTTGTCCACAGTGGCTGAGATAATCCGCATGGAGCACAATTACTCTGTGGAACCAGTCAAAGAGACGCAGGAAAGTGTGTCCAGACTCAATGTGAGACAGCTGGTCGACACACTTGGATACCTGTAAGTATTCATTACCCCTCTGCTTAGCTATTGCTCAAAAATATGGAATAAGTCTGTGGAAACAGTCAAAGAGACGCAGGAAAGTGTGTCCAGACTCAATGTGAGACAGCTGGTCGACACACTTGGATACCTGTAAGTATTCATTACCCATCTGCTTAGCTATTGCTCAAAAACATGGAATAACTCTGTGGAAACATTCAAAGAGACGCAGGAAAATGTGTCCAGATTCAATGTGAGGCAGCTGGTCGACACACTTGGATACCTGTAAGTATTCATTACCCCTCTGCTTAGCTATTGCTCAAAAACATGGAATAACTCTGTGGAATCAGTCAAAGAGACAAAGAAAAGTGTGTCCAGATTCAATGTGAGGCAGCTGGTCGACACACGTGGATACCTGTAAGTATTCATTACCCCTCTGCTTAGCTATTGCTCAAAAACATGGAATAACTCTGTGGAATCAGTCAAAGAGACACAGAAAAATGTGTCCAGATTCAATGTGAGGCACCTGGTCGACACACTTGGATACCTGTAAGTATTCAATACCCCACTGCTTAGCTATTGCTCAAAAACATGGAATTACTCTGTGGAGCCAGTCAAAGAGACGCAGGAAAGTGTGTCGAGACTCAATGTGAGACAACTGGTCGACACACTTGTAAGTATTATCTGCTTAGCCTTAGGTCAACTACATGGAATTAATCTGTGGAGCCAGTCAAAGAGACGCCGCAAAGTATGTCTAGACTCAATGTGAGACTACTGGTCAACACACTTAGATATCTGAACCAGTCAAAGAGACGCAGGAAAGTGTGTCCAGACTCAATTTGAGACAGCTGGTCGACACACTTGGATCCTTGTAAGTATTCATTACCCCTCTGCTTAGCTATTGCTCAAAAACATGGAATTACTCTGTGGAGCCAGTCAAAGAGACGCAGGAAAGTGTGTTCAGACTCAATGTGATACAGCTGGTCGACACACTTGGATACCTGTAAGTATTCATTACTCCTCTGCTTAGCTATTGCTCAAAACATGGAATTACTCTGTGGAAACATTCAAAGAGACGCAGGAAAGTGTGTCCAGACTCAATGTGAGGCAGCTGGTCGACACACTTGGATACCTGTAAGTATTCATTACCCCTCTGCTTAGCTATTGCTCAAAAACATGGAATTACTATGTGGAACCAGTCAAAAAGACGCAGGAAAGTGTGTCCAGACTCAATGTGAGATAGCTGGTCGACACACTTGGATACCAGTAAGTATCCATTACCCCTCTGCTTAGCTATTGCTCAAAAACATGGAATTACTCTGTGGAACCAGTCAAAAAGACGCAGGAAAGTGTGTCCAGACTCAATGTGAGATAGCTGGTCGACACACTTGGATACCAGTAAGTATCCATTACCCCTCTGCTTAGCTATTGCTCAAAAACATGGAATTACTCTGTGGAGCCAGTCAAAGAGACGCAGGAACGTGTGTCCAGACTCAATGTGAGACAGCTGGTCGACACACTTGGATACCTGTAAGTATTCATTACCCCTCTGCTTAGCCATTGGTCAACTACATGGAATTACTCTATGGAGCCAGTCAAAGAGACGCAGGAAAGTGTGTTTCGCAACCCTGGCAATGGGTTCATCTTAGAGTGACATTAAAATTGCCGTAGCAAATTATGCAGTGACCGCATTTCGGAGGCCAGTTATTTCTTCCCTAGCCACATTTACTTACCTACATATTTTGTTGACCAGATCCATGAAGAACCTCCAGCGGAAGCAGCTGTGGGTGGTGAAGGTGGAGACTGATAAGGCCGAGGCGTCCATCACGCAGTCGGAGCAAGTCATCACCAAGATGCCTGACCCCAGGCAGATTATTGAGGTAAACATCCTAATATATATAATCCTTCCGTTACTGAGAGAGAGTGACTGACAGTCAACGTACAACTGAAACTACTAGCCGTTGAAAGCTGAAATTTGGCATGTAGGTTCCTTGGGGAGGGTAAGGAAGCAATAAGAGAGGATTTCCCGAAATTCCTACGGGAACGGGTAAAAAACTGGACATGCGCGTACGAAGTCGCGGGAAAAAGCTGGTACCCGAATAATCTATACTAATATATAAACCTGAAGAATTTGTTTGTTTGTTTACTTGAACGCGCTAATCTCAGGAACTCCTGGTCCGATTTGAAAAATTCTTTCAGTGTTAGATAGCCCATTTATCGAGGAAGGCTATAGGATATATATCATCACGCTAAGACCAATAGGTGTGGAGCCGTAATGAAAATTGTGACGCAGACGAAGTTGCGCGGGTCAACTAGTATTATTATTTGATTAATTCATGTAAAAACATTTACCCGTACGCGTTAACTTGGCATCTGACGTTTTGAAGTTTTAATCTAAACTAGTGGCTCGCCCCGGCTTCCACAAATTCCTACGGGAACAGGTAAAAACGAGATATGCGCGTACGAAGTCGCGGGCTTGTAAAGATATAAAATAATATTCATTAATCTTTCTAGCACCCTAAAAATAGTATTAAAATGTTAGTGTAACGTTTTCTTCACTAAACGTACGATAACATCTTTTGAAATAATGTTCTAATACATTAAAACGGCAAAATAAAATTGTAAATTCCTGCCATTTTATTCTCCGAAGACGGCGGCGTTATGCAGTACGACACTGTAATTCAAAACTACCCTCCATCCACAGATAATCCCGCAGACATCCTCAACGTCGACAGCTGAACCGCAAAACACGGAAGTACTGCAAATCATGGACGACACCACGATATCTGACAATTTCATCTACGAGATTGCTGAAGAACAGGAAATCACTATGGAAGAGGTCAAAGAAATACCCGCTACCTCAACTGAAAACCCGGAGTGGACCGTCAACATCTTACCCGATGACACGAAGCCAAAATATGCCTACATCAAACACTGCTCCTCGGGTAAGAAGAAGAGGCACTTCACCGCAGACATGAACGAAATTACTCTACAAGGAGACTTTGAAAACTACTACATCCTACCGGACGTTGATCCATCCGTTGGAGTTGAAATCACAACGAGCTATGAACCGGAGAACTATATAGTTGAGGAATACCAGCATTTGGTGTTAGATGAACGGCCAAAGAAGCGGTCAAAAGATGATTCTGGAAGGAAAAAGAAGAAACGGTTGTCAAGCAGCACTCCGATTAAGCAAGAACCGGGGGACTGGGTGATTGAGAATAATATTGTGTATGAGCAAGATGAAGATTATGACGATCCGAAGAAGGTTGCTTCACGGGTTAGAAGAAAAAATAAGAAATATCTAGGCTATGATTTTGTTACTTAAGATGTTTAAATTTGAGTCGGCATTTGATTTTGGCTTTTTCTTTTAAGGTAGGTGAGGTTTTGAGTTTAAAATATATACTATCTTTAATATAATGAAAGTGCAATGTAGATTTGCTCCGTTGGTTTTTCTAGTGGCCGCATTGATGGCGCAAATAACCAATCTTGTGAAGATCCTCGCATATTGCGGGCACGTGAGCACAACAGCTATGAAATTACAGTCAATAGGCTAGTTTTCACCATCAATAAATTGCAAATCTATTTAGTCCGACAGTTAGGGTATTGAAAAAATAATGGACAGTTTTTTTGTTTTTGTAAAGATGAGGAGCGATCTTCAAGGTTAAGCAACGCTTGCCAAGGTTGGTCTGTGGATGGGTGACCATCTAAACATACCGAGTTTCCTCCGTGCCTCGGAAAGCACGCTAAGCCGTTGGTCCCGGCTGTCATTTGTAGATCTTTGACAATCGTTACGGATTGTCAGAAGCCAGTAAATCTGACTCCCGTCTTGCCATGACGTACCGTGTTACCCAGTTAATGGGTTGTGGTGGTCTGGTAAGCAGCTGCTCCACGTAAAACACTGGTATTCAGCTGAATCCGGTTTGACTGGAAGCCGACCCCAATATAGTTTGGAAAAGGCTAGGCAGATGATTGACAAAGATAAAACGCATCAAAACTCGGGGGCTCGTGACGTCAGAACGCACTAAAAATTATACCACGGCGTGTCGTATTGAGAATTTTAAATGCGGTTTACGTGACCAAAGAAAAAGAACGGGTCAAATATTTTTTGATAATTTAACTGACGGACACGTTAGATTTTTTTTTGTGGACAAGCGTATCACGCTTGGCATCAAGCTCAAGACTCCGAAGTCACTCAAGATCATGTTTTTAACCAAAGTCCTACACTCAAGTCTTCGCGCGTTCTCGTTGCTCCCACCGGGACTGCTCTAAGTACAGTAGTACCCAACTTATAAGGCGCGTCGTGAATCTTCGTTCGCGCAGAAAAGAAAGTATGGCCCGAAGACTTACGAAAGAATACTTAAAACTTACAATCAACCTTAGGTCATTATTATAAGGTTCATATTACACTGCAGTTGTTAGTTCCGTCTCACTCGCAAGTCACGTGCATGCCACGCGACGCGCGCTATCATGGCGGCGGCTGCCGACCAATAGCGGTACAGGAAACAGAAGTGCAGTGCAGGGAGCGTGCCGATTGGTCAATAGCATTTCCCGCACTTTGAAAATTCGTCGTCTGCGCAGGTACATCGGCAAGCCATATCGGTTGGGTACTACTGTACTGTCCTGTTGAATGATAGCTTGTCTACTCAAAAAGTTAAACAATTTACAACGACACCTACCTTAAAATTAATAAGCTTGATAACAAGGCGAGCTGGTTTTTTTTTAAGTCTTTCCAATGTATAAAAAAATATTATATTATTAATTAAACGTTTTCTTGGCATTAAAACACATTTTAATTTAGTTTTTAATAGAAGTTTAAACTTTTAAAAGATCTCGAAGTGGCTGGTTAAATGTTACGGACAATTTTTACTGTAATAGGGCTTTTGACTGTCAAAAATGGAATGGAATACTGTTCATAATGTACACCATATAAATTATAGATAATATTTAACAAAAAAGATCTACATGAATAAATTAATATTGATTTGAAAGATGGTAACCAGAATAGTACGATTTGTAAAAAAATAAATAAAATCGGTGAAAAAATACACAAGCTACACGCTTTTGGAGTTATTCTTCTATCCTTGTCACGCAAAACGTTTGAACTAGATGGCGCAAGTTCTGTGACTTCCGAATGACGTCACTAGCAATTAGTGCTGTCTCTGTTTATCATACAACTCGTAATTTTTGAGATTTTCAAACTTTTTTTTACTGCGTCTTTTCTGTTGAATACGAAAATCAGTCAAATACCCTATTTTAACTTTTCGTACTATTATTATAGCCAAAATAAATTTGGGCTTGATTCTGTAATATCCAACTACTTGCCAAATATATAAACTGAATTTTCTCAGTTCACGGATATTTGAAAAACAATATAATGGACCATTTACTATCTGTATCACACTATGAGGGCCTAATAACATAGTATTTTCTGACCCTGAGTTATAAATTATAAATCAATTGCTGGATATACATTATAATATTCCAAATTTGGCTGAGAAATTAGTGATACGCAAAACTTAGTATCCTTCACCACTCAATACATACACACGCACAATAGGGTATTTTACTAAAAAAAATCTTATTCGACACGTATTTTTTCTTTTTTCACGTAAACAAATAATAAAGAGGATACAGCGAGTAGAAGACACGCATGACGTCATTTCGCTTGGTAAATTTGGTACATTTTTACCAAGCGAAATGACGTCACGCGTGTCTTCAACTCGCTGTATCTCCTTTATTTTTAGTTTACGTGAAAAAAGAAAAAATACGTGTCGAATATTTTTTGAAAATCTATCAGACGGACTAATTAGATTTTTTTAGTAAAATACCCCATTCATATTCATCAATAAAAACATTTATATAAAAAAAAAATGCAAATGAGAAACAAATGATCTTCAGCATCAGAAAAAGTCATTTATAGAACAACAATTTAACAGTCGAACTCGAAGTAAATGTTCTGAATTTCCGTGATTAATATTTTACACCAAATATTTTTAGCAGAATCACATCATCTGTAAAATTTTATTTCCATCTTTATCGCAAAAGCATTAGGTTCAAGGTTGTTTGTCAGTTTCGGGTTGCTTTATGTCCTTTTTAGACCCGCTATTCATAATTGCATATTCGTTCATTAATATAAGGTAACTCCTATGTAATTTGTATAGAATTTACAAAATCAAATGTCGACTTCAATATTATATAAGATTTTGTTTAAATTTTATGCATTATTTGTGCTTTGTTTTTTTTGTTCAACAGTTTAAGAGTTGAATATTTGACTGCTGGTTTTGACTGAGGGTTAAAATTAACCGAAACATCTTAATTAGTCTCCTCATTAGTTAATAATATATAGTAAAACTATTTTCTTAATGTTCATCGGCAAACTTCGTGTTTCGTCTGTTCTCGGATTTCTGTCAGTTGTCCTTTGCACTTGGTGTAGACTGGACATCATCATCATAGCAGCATAAAGACGTCCACTGCTGGACATAGGCCTCTCCCGCGCGTCGCCACAACGACCGGTCCTGCGCGTGTCGCATCCACCGGTATACCCGCGCCCCTCACCAGGTGCACGCTCCACGTAGTGTGTCGGCCGCGCCAACGTAGCGCGCACCGGTACGTGATCGTCACTCCAGAACTTTTCGACCCCATCGACCATCTGTTCTGCGAGCAATGTGCCCTTCCCCACCCTTTCGTAACACCCTTTTGTGAAAATAGGGTAGAATGCTGAAAACTATTTAGTACGTCAATACATAACCAAAAAATATTGGACACGTGTTTCTGTATTTTTGTCGGTTAAAATGACGATATAGTGCGTTGGAATTTCGCGTGACGTCACACCATGGTACACTTTTTACCTAGAAGTAACGTAACATGCTCCCATATCTGAAGTTTGATACTTTGAGAAGCTCGTGGCTAAAGAATAACAGCCGCACAGGTTGATCTTCAAGGTTAAGTAACGCTTGCCAAGGTTGGTCTGTGGATGGGTGACCATCTTAACATACCGAGTTTCCTCCGTGCCTCGGAAAGCACGTTAAGCCGTTGGTCCCGGCTGTCATTTGTAGAACTTTGGCAGTCGTTACGGATTGGCAGAAGCCAGTAAATCTGACTCCAGTCTTCCCAAGAAATACCGTGTCACCCATTTAATGGGTTGTGGAGGTCTGGTAGGCAGCCGCTCCACGTAAAATACTGGTATTCAGCTGAATCAGGTTTGACTGGAAGCCGACCCCAATGTAGTTGGGAAAAGGCTCTGCAGATGATGAATTTCGTGTGACGTCACACCATGGTACCCTTTTTACTTAGAAGTGACGTAACAAGCTCCCATTTCTGAAGTTTGATGCGTTTTGTCTCTGAAAATTTTATTAATTTGATAAAGCAAAAAATACGTTTCTAATATTTTTTGAAAATATAACTGACGGACCTTTGATTTTATTCAGGCTGTAGAACTACACTCTTATGGATGGGAAAGGTTCTAGGCGGAGCGTGCGGGAGTGTCAGACTCTTTCGAAAGTTCCACAATCCTCCAGTTCCAAATATACCCTTTATATCATAAAATATTATTAGAACCCCCAGTGACGCCTTAAAACAAATCATTATTTCATAGTAAAAAGAAAAAATACAAAAAAAATAAACACAACGTGTAACAGAATACACGTAATACCTCTTAAGGGGTTATTGTACTCATAATTATAAACAACTGTTACTACGGGACCAATCCCGTAATCGCATTAAAATCAGCTGTTCAGTACATTTTATCCAGTTATCTATACTAATATATAAAGCTGAAGAGTTTGTTTGTTAGAACGCGCTAATCTCAGAAAATACTGGTCCGATTTGAAAAACTCTTTCAGTGTTAGATAGTCCATTTATCAAGGAAGGCTATAGGCGTTATATCATCACGCTAAGACTAATAGGAGCGGAGCAGACGAAGTTGCGCGGGTCAACTAGTGCTCATATAAATTGTATAAGGTAGGGCCTCTGACATGGTTTATTTGACGACCGCCATTTGGCGGCCGGGACCACCGGCTTATACGTGCCTTCCGAAGCACGGAATCATCTTTTATCAGACAATCAGGTGATTCAAGCCTGCAATGTCCTAGCCAAACTGGAAACAACTTAACAAAGTATGATTCCCGTGGGAATCGAACCCACAACCACCGGGTCACAAGGCAAACGCCTAAACCACTCGACCACGGAGGCCGTTTCGGTATTGATCCTATAGTAAAGGAAGAATTGTGTGTATTCTGTAACATATTGTATAATAAGGCTTGCAGTCAAATATCAAACGGAGTTGAGTGCCTATCTTTTATGGTTTTGTTCTTCATGAAGTATAAGAAAATTTAGCGAAATAAATCAGATGTATCTATCTATTCCTGTCATGTATATTTGTTTGACCATTATTTTTGAGTGCTGGGTTAAAAAAATATGTTAAATGGTTTTGCTATGAGCAATTGAGCTGAAGAGTTTGTTTGGTTGAACGCGATAATCTTAGTAACTACTGCTTGGAATTGAAAAATTATTTTACTATTGGATAGCCCATTTATCGAGGAAGGCTATCACAATCACGCTACGGACAATAGGAGCGGAGCATTAATTAAATATATGACGCAGACGAAGTTGCGTGGGTCGGCTAGTAATTTTAACTTTGAAAAATATAAAATTAAGTCGCTGTTAGCCTCTATGTGGCCTTAGTGCGAGTTTTTTAACGTTCTCGATCGCGTTAGCGTAAACATTAATTTGTATTGAAACTGGATATGCGCCGTCTGGTGACAATAACGGAAAACCTTTCTTTTTCTGTACAATTGACATAAGAGAACGTTAAACGTTGAACGATCGAGTGCGTTAAAACTTACACTAAGCCCTCTGATCCTTTCGATTTTGCTCTTTCTGTTAGCGAAAATTATATCAAAATCTGTAGCGTGGCTTAGAACAAGAAAGTGGAGGAACGGATAGAGGCAGTAAGCGACTTTGTTCTATGTTATTTAGAGATTAATCCAGTAATTGTATACTGTAATAGCTGGCCCGTGCCCACTTCGTTGGGCGGTATTTATCGGGTTAATATATAGCGCTCACAAATAACGTGGCTTTCTATTGGTAAAGTAAGTTTTTTTTTTAAATCGGTTCAATATTATCCAGAGATACAACCTCACAAACGTTTCGTTCTTATAATATTAGTATAGATGATTTATTGTAATATACTTGCTAAATTTTCATAATATATAAAAACTAGCTAAATGTGGGTTTTATACATCTTTGCTTAAGGTGGAAGCGCCAGGGTAGCCTGCTAAATTTAAATATTTTTATGTTTTTTTTTAGAGGTTAAAATGGTTATAATTCTTTAGATAAATACGCGTTACGGCCGCGAATCGTATTTTGTTTAACATACAGCTTCACACTGACCGGCAAAATGCAAAAAACAAACATATTTGAATTTCGCGGGATACCCTGGTGCTTCCACCTTAATCCTTAGGGTATATTTTATAAGCTTGATGATTTGAAATTATTATTAATTACTTTTACCCGACTGCGAAGACGGGTTATGTTTTATCTGCAGGTTATAGATTGAATATTATGTTAAATAGATTAATATGCATATTGTCATATACTTCTACATGATATATAGACACGTATGTGTTAACTAAATGTATGAATTCTTTGATCGCCGAAATGTCTTGAGACATTATGAGAAAGTTAGTACGATTCAAACTTAATGTCGTATGTGAAGTACCACACCTATCGTTAATTTTTCTGTCATTAAATTTGAATCGTACTATACCAATGGAGAAATAACAGCAATGGTCTCGACCCCTTATAATCTTATTTTTGTTAAGAAACTGATGTGAAATATGTTTTTAACCCAACACGAATTCAATCATAGATATAGTATCATGGTGTATATTGTTGTATAATTTAAGAACCATGAGTAAAACAGTGTTTTAAAAATAAATACTTTTCTTTTTAATATTTGTTTCGTTTTTATTCTGATCTGACATGTACATTCAGTCAAAAAAGTATCGGGAATAATATGGATGATTTGTTTATGGTTCCAAATTCAAATTTTTGTTTTTTTGTAGTTGTTAGATTGGCACAACTGTTTTCCATTTTGGCGCGGAGTTTGAGTTGCATCTGTTATTTATATTAAATACAGTGCTGGTTTTAGTAATATCATATACAACGTTGATACGACAGAGGGGCTTTCCTTTAAACTGCCTATACTAGGTACCATTTTCAAGCTCTGTACCAAAAATAAATTAATTAGGAGCAGTAGTTTAGTCGCAAATGATTTTTAAAGTTTTTGCACGGTTTGAACACGATGTATCTTTTCTAACAGCTGAATATCGTCTAAGCATAGGTCATGCACCTTACAACGATAAATCTACGATGCGTTGTTGCCGCTCTGACGCATGTCGAAGGACATTCACTAAATATTGGCAATGCAAACAAGGAAGCAATCAATACACACACACTTGCACTTTCACAACGAAAGCGACTAACATAAAGCGAGCGAAAGAAATAGAGATAGGTCAGTTTGTTGCATCCTTGTTTTTTGCGATCGGTAATCGGTAAGTCCCTCCCTCAGTGCGCCGACGCTTGTTTTTCGGAACGTACGTTTTGTGGAATTCGCGCGCAAACAATTGTAATTTTATTTTGTTATTGTGAGAGGACACGTAACTTGGGATTATTATTATTTAGTAATAGTGTTTTTTTTTTTGTGATTGACTGTTTTTTATGGTGATAGGACACGTAACTTGGGATTATTATTATTTAGTATTAGTATCTCCGGACCTCACTCCCATGAATTTCTTTTTGTGGGGTTACATTAAGGGTGAAGTGTATGCCTCAGAGGTAAATACAATTGATGAGTTAAAAAATAGGATTATTTTAGCATTTCACAAATTAAAGTGCTTAGCGACGGACAGTGATCTAATTAGAAAAATAAATAACAATATTCTCCGTCGGTATAATTTGTGCATCAATGTGAATGGAGGACACATCGAAAATTTAAAAATTTAGTGTTTGTTTTTGTGCGCGTACTTCGAAACGTTACCTAACATAAAAGCCAGTGCGAGCGGAGGCCTAAGTCGCCGGCCGCCACCCCGGCCCGGCCCCCACCGAGCACACGAGATACCGTACACCGCGCTCCGGCGCGCGCGCGACGTTGCCGCTTTGTTACCTAGTGGTATCTAAGGTCAGTGTCATTTTTTTACAAAGGGTGGTTGCGTTTTATTCGGATTTGCAAGCTATTTAGTTTGTTTGAAAAAAAAATTTTCTCATTTATGGCGCTTTTTGTTTTTGTACCGTATCGAATTAATACTGAACACGTATAGTATACGTAGTTTCATTTAATGCCCCTCTGTCGTATCAACTCTGTATAGTGTGTATTGCGAATTTCATAATGGACAAAAATATCGAACATAGAGTTTGTCTTAAATTTTGCATCGCCAATGGAATTTCGTGTTCGGAGTCACTGAAAATGTTACAGAAGGCTTACGGTGAATCGACTTTATCAAAAACTCGTGCTTATGAGTGGTTCAAAGCGTTCAAAAGCGGTCGAGATGTGATGGAAGATTTGCCTCGCTCTGGTAGGCCGTCAACGTCTGCAACTGAAGTTAACATCGCAAAAGTGAAGGAAATAGTGACTGAAAATCCCCATTCAACTCTGAGAGAGATAGCCGCCGAACTTTCTGTATCTCACGAGTCGATCCGTACCATTTTAACTAATCATTTGGGTATGAAACATGTTGCTGCTCGGCTAGTCCCAAAAGATCTGAATTTTCTCCAAAAACTCAATCGCATGAAAGTCGCTGAGGACATGCTAGAACGAGTCAGTTCGGACCCAACATTCATGAAACGTATTGTTACTGGTGACGAGACGTGGGTTTACGAGTTTGACTGCAAACTAGTCAACAAGCTTCGGAGTGGCGCCTTCCAACTGAACCGAAACCGAAAAAACCACGCCAAAGTCGATCAAAAGTCAAAGTCATGTTGACTGTTTTCTTTGACTATCGCGGTGTTGTGCACTCTGAATTCTTACCGGAAGGTCTAACGGTAAATAAAGAATATTATTTGAGCGTTATGCGGCGTTTAAGAGAGCAAATTCGACGAAAAAGGCCAGATTTGTGGAAAGAAAATTCTTGGATTTTGCACCACGACAATGCGCCTTCGCACAAGGCTATCATTGTGAACGAATTTTTAACCAAACACTCAACAAATACCATCCAGCAACCACCATATTCACCAGATATGGCTCCTGCTGACTTTTTTCTTTTTCCTAAACTCAAATTACCACTTCGTGGCACCCGTTTTCAATCGATAGAAGACAAAGGAGAATTCGCGGCGAGAACTGAACTCAATTCCGGAAGCAGCGTTTAAAAAATGTTTTGATGAATGGATTATTCGTTGGCGCAAGTGTATCGTTTCTAAAGGAGCATACTTTCTTACTCAATACTCAAAACTTTATTGCATTCCACAATGTACATGCTTAGGTGGTAGGTGAAAATTTAATGAGACACAATTGTGGACCCTGTTGGGCACAGCAAAAGACATTAATATAAGAGATTAAAAGGACTTATAGACTAACTTATTCTAAATACAATTTAATTAAACATACACAATACAAACAATTTAATTACACTTATTCTTTAGGTCTAATGTTAAATTAATAAATTAAATTCTTTATTATTATTTTTATGAATATTATTATTCCAGCTGTATAAATTTATCATCAAAACATTCATTTATGCTGTAATAGCTTTTACTTAATAATAGTTTTTATCGACATTTCTAGAGGCCCAGATGAATGCATTTTTACGCGCGGATTAGCGCAAGCGCGCGTTTGTAATGGTATCTCACTCGCTCGTATACGTTCGATGCATAAGTGTGTCCCGCTTGCTTAATGCAATACGACTGTGGATGCGAAAAGTGTTACACGACTTACACGTTGTTATTGTTTTTAATTGTTTTTGGGTGTAGTTTATCTATAATATGTATGTATTTAGAAATATATAAGTATGTTTATCAGTTGACAAGTACCCATAACACAAGCTCTGCTTAGCTTGGGACTAGATGGCGTTGTGTGATAGTTGTGTGGAATATTATATATTATATTATATTATTAATTATTTATTTTGGTTATTTCTTACAGTTTGATTTGTGTTCTTGTAGTGTATGTGTTTGTTGTGTTACTTTTTAATATTTTATTGTTACTGGTAGTCTTTGTTACTTGTTTATAGTATAATAAGTATAAACAAAAAAAAAAAGTTAAGAACATAACACTTTTTTACGCGAGTGCACCTGCGCGGACTGCACTCAAACCTAACTTCCGAGGAGCAAACCAAGCTGACGCGAACTGTACTTGCGATCTAATACAACAAAGACAGTGTCGCAGTGTTTCGTGGACTCATCATTATGGAATGAAAAAGAAGTAAATCTACATATTTCGGACCAAAAAATGTTCAATACGGTTGGGAGAACCGTAACTTAATCTGTCATATTCAGGCCGTTGTATAAAAATATTCACAAAACTCAAATCAAAAAAGTTAATAAGCTCGCGTCAATAGCCAACCATTTTTTTTTTGTTGCCGGGGTGGAAAATCCTCATGGATGTCCCTCGCCTGGGGCGGGCGAAGGGGTCTGTCAGACTCTTACTGACTAAAAACCACCCCGGTGTTCCTTCTCACACTTGAGTCAATAGCCAACCAAGGCCAGCCTATGGGCCAACCAACAGTGAAATTTTACATTTCGAAAACTTCCCGCTACACTAGCGCCTCTAGCGGCGAATTCAAACGCGATAGCCCTCATTGTGTACCGCTTGCTCAATGCAATACGACTGTTGATGCGAAAAGTGTTACCTACATGTTGTTATTGTTTTTTAACTACCTATATAGTTATTTTGGTTATTTGATACTGTTTGATTTGTGTGTTCTTGTGGTGTTTGTGTTTCATTTGATATTGTTATTGTTACTGGTAGTCTTTGTTACCTGTTTATAATATAATACGTATAAATAAAAAAATATTCCAGGAACGTAATACTTTTTTAGGCCGCGGACATAAATTCAGCGGCACAGCGGCGGCCGTGGCGGCGGCGCGACCTGCGGCGCGTTTAAATGCATAGATTTATATGGAACTGTTCACGAAGGCAGCGGCGCAAGAGCTGCGAGCAGCGCGCGTCAGTCAAGCGGTGCCCGCGCGTCTGCAGTGACGTAGTCATAGATAGGTAACTTCTCATAACACAACACTACGCGCGCCGCTTTAGCGCCGCGCGATTTGCCCGCTGGCTTCGTGAATGGTTCTGCGTCGCCGCGCCGCTACTGCCGCCACTGAGTTCGTGTCCGCGGCCTTACGCGATTGCACCGTCGATAGCGCGGTCGTCACTAAAACCTAACTTCCGAGCGGTAAAGAACCGCGGAGCGAACTGTAGGTACTCCTCATAAAACGATTGTCTAAAAAAAATAGTAATAGACAAAGGAAGTTTTAGATGTGCAGGCGTCACGTGAAAACTAAAAAGATAGTGTAGACAACTTTCATACATTAAAATAGTACGTTACTGGGAGTATAAATGAACTCACCTGTTAAGATGATTATTTAAAGTTGAAAATCTAGCTATGTAATAATTTACCGAACGTGAATTTTTCACTTTAGAGCAACATTTTCATAACTTTCAACACATTCACGAAGCTGATTATTTTATGCATAAAAGTACAACTCATGAAGATATTCAGTTAAATAATAACTTCTATTTTTATTTTAAGAATTTTTAATTGGTCGTGTCGATAATTCTCAAAAATTCACACACAAACAAAAAAAAAAAAAAACAAACTATGGAAAGGCGTGGAACATACAGGGGGGTGATTCGAAAACCCCACGATTCAAGGGACCTAAATTTTATTTTTGGACGTCAATGTACAGTCTTTTTTGGCAACATTATCTTACCCACCCTAAAAACAAACGAATTTGGACCCTCTGACAGTAACATTACGGTTTATTCAATTTATACGAGCTTATCAGACAAGTGCTCGAGGACTTGATGAACAAATACAATAATAATACAGACACGCAAATTTGATCTTTAACACGTAACGGTAAGGTAAACCCACCCAACATTGTCGGAGCCACCGGCATTATGTATAATTTTGTTAAGCTATTTTAATCATTATCTCGTCGACTTTAAAGTTGAAAAGCTTTTAAGTAATTCTATATAATTACAACCCAATCTTTAATTTCGCGTATTCTCGACAAGTTCTTGTGGCTTAGCGGTTTGATGCTGGATTGGCGACGAACAACATGTGGGTTCGAAAACACAGTCCACATAGTTCCTTTTTTAATTAGTTGTAATGACAATCAATTAAAAAAGGAACTACAATATTGCTTGCATTATTAAAGAACGACCAATATGATTTACGCCTAATAACTTATCTTGTAAACAGGTGGGTAAATTAAAAAAACTTTAAGTTTAGAGAATTTAAATTTACCAAGAATGGTTGGATACGAAGTAAAGCATACATTTGCTTTGTGAGGTAGATAATAAATTCATGTAAGTGACAAAAGTTACACTACGATTAATAGCAGTGACTGCGCACACACATTTGTAGATCGTTCCACTTAACTCGTTAGCAATTCGGTGTAAAAAAGCATCATGTCGCAACTTGATGACTATAATAATAATAATAACCGAAATAATAATAATAATAACGCCCAACAACGTCAGTGATGAGGTAGATGATAGGGTTGTCACGGTAAGTAGCCAGTGCAACGATAGACTGAGGAGCGCACTGGAGGATGCGCTTCGCGAGTATAGATCAATTCCGACCGAACTTAGGCCCCGTTTACCACGGTTACCCATGCACAAAAAAAATAGGGCGCTGGTGTGTGCCCTGGACTCGCTGCTGCAGAACATCTTTGAAAGCAGCGAGAGCCTCCTTGATACGCACTCAATCCTGTATTGCGGGGCTGTTGCGGCATGTCGTTTAGCAAATATTAAGTTTAATACTAGTGATGAAGCTATTCGACCAAAACCTGCTGTACCAGCCTGGCAGTGCAGGATCGAGCGGCGGATCGATGAGGCTAGGGCACTCATCGGCAAACTATACTGCTTCAGGGAGGGTAACACACGACCACGCGTGATGCGCTTTGTGAGACGGGCGTTTTCGGGGACTGGTATCAGCCCTCGAGATTACACGTCCCGTGTCACGGAGCGCATTGACTTCCTGAAGCAGAAAGTTTATGCATGGGCGAACCGTATTCGGCGGTATAAGCGGCGGGTTGATCGATACTCACAGAATCGCATGTTCTAAAGCGATGAGAGGTGGGTATATAGAGCTTGGGAGCGACCTGAACAAAGTCTGACGGATGTGTGCCGCCCGGATGATATCACCACGAATACATTCTGGCGAAGCATCTGGTCGGTGCCCGTCTGTCATACCGAGGATGGCTGGATGCGCGATGTCGAGCGCGTGTGTGATGCTATGCCACAAATGGAAAAAATTATCATCTCCCCATTAGATGTAGCCAAAGCAGTCCGTCCGTTACCGAACTGGAAATCTCCAGGACCGGACGGACTGCATAACTTCTGGCTCAAATGGTATAGCAGCTCACACGCGCTCCTGGCAAGTCAATTCCAGTCATCTTTAGAGTCTGGGTCGCTACCACAGTTTCTAACAACTGGCGTTACCCACCTGCTCCATAAGACCGGTAGTCCCGCGGAACCCAAGAACTATAGACCAATTACTTGTTTGTCGACGGTCTATAAACTTCTTACATCCATTCTGAGAGTGAAGATCAATGAACACATTGAGACTAATTCAATTATGTCCACCTCTCAGAATGGATGTAGGAAGGGGTCCCGCGGCACTAAGGAGCTTCTCCTCATAGACATGGCTATAAGGCAACAGGTCCGTCGATCCCGCAAGGATCTGTCGACATGTTGGATAGACTACAAGAAGGCCTACGACTCTGTGCCACATACATGGCTCATGAGGGTGTTGGAGTTGTACAAAATAGATGCAACTCTACGCACCTTTCTTGAGTCATGTATGAGGCAATGGAAAACAGTCCTTCGCTATCCAGGATGTCGACCAATTCAGGGGGACGATGAGCCTGTGTGGATTAAACGGGGAATATTTCAGGGCGACAGTTTGAGTCCGCTTTGGTTTTGCTTAGCTCTGAATCCTCTAAGCACATTGCTGGAGGGTTCAGGTCTAGGCTATCGGTTGAGAAGAGGTGGTCAGGCCATATCTCACCTTCTTTACATGGATGATCTGAAACTCTTTGCCCCCAATAATTCGCGACTGATGGAGCTACTGAAGTTGACTGAAACCTTCAGTAGTGCCATCAGGATGGAATTTGGTGTGGACAAATGTGCAGTCATGCATGTAAAGAAAGGGGAGATTATGGAATCTGAGAGAATTCAACTCTCGGATTCCATACAGGTTAGATCACTCAGCTCGACCGAAACCTATAAGTATTTGGGTATATCGGAAGCGTTGGGCATTAATGTTACTGACATGAAGCAATCGTTGAAGGAACGCTTCTTTGGCCGCCTGAAAAAGGTTTTGAATAGCCTTTTGTCGGGCGGAAATAAGGTGCGCGCCTTCAACGGTTGGGTCATGCCGGTATTAATGTACTCTTTCGGCATACTCAAATGGACTCAAACTGAGCTTGACGCCCTGGATAGGAGAGTACGTACACTGCTGACCGCAAACCGGATGCATCACCCACGATCGTCGGTGATGAGACTGTACATTCCGCGGAAGTGTGGAGGTCGAGGCTTTTTAAACGCCAAGACTCTCCACAACCGCGAGATGTGCAGTCTCAGAGAATATTTCCTCACAGCTGATGTGGGTATGCACCGAGATGTGGTCGCAGTGGACAAGGGTCTCACCCCGTTGTCCATGGCTAAGGAGAACTGGCGCAAACCTGTGATACTTACCACGGATGACCGCAAGGAGGTATGGAAAGGCAAGGAGCTTCACGGGCGCTTCTATCGGGCTCTTCATGGGTCTGATGTAGATTTTTCAGCGTCCGTGGCCTGGCTACGTTTCAGTGATCTCTTCGGGGAAACTGAAGGTTTTGTCTGTGCGATTATGGATGAAGTTATCTTGACGAATAACTACCGGAGGCATATTATGAAGGATGGGACGGTGGACGTGTGTTGGGCATGCCACCGTCCGGGTGAGTCCATCAGACATATTATCTCTGGTTGTTCTCGGCTGGCTAACGGCGAGTACTTGCACAGGCACAACCAAGTGGCCAGGATTATCCATCAGCAACTTGCTTTGAAATATAAACTTGTGGATTCTGAGGTACCGTATTACAAGTATGTGCCCGACCCAGTTCTCGAAAATGACCATGTCACGTTGTACTGGGATCGGTCTATCATCACTGATAGGACTATTGTTGCCAATAAGCCTGACATAGTGGTGATAGACCGATTAGCGCGCCGCACAATGATAATTGATGTTACCATCCCGCATGACGAGAACCTCGTGAAGGCCGAGAAAGAGAAACAAATCAAGTATCTCGACTTAGCGCACGAGGTTGTCGACATGTGGAATGTGGACTCAGCTATCATTGTGCCGATAGTCATTACGGCCAATGGCCTGATGGCCAAAAGCTTCGACGAACATCTGTCGAAGCTGGCGTTACGCGGTTGGGTAAAGGGCCTGATACAGAAGGCAGTACTCCTCGATACGGCTCGTATTGTGAGGAGGTTCCTTTCTCTGGAGCCCTAACCACTGGTAGCTTGGACCCTGCTCCCGACACCGGCGGACTACTACTTTTATATTTTTAAATGTATTTTTTTTATGTTTTTTTAGAGATATATTTAAAAATATACTTTGTATGTAAATAAGAATAAATAAACGAAATAATAATAATAATGACCGAAACCTATAAGTATTTGGGTATATCGGAAGCGTTGGGCATCAATGTTACTGACATGAAGCAATCGTTGAAGGAACGCTTCTTTGGCCGCCTGTAAAAGGTTTTGAATAGCCTTTTGTCGGGCGGAAATAAGGTGCGCGCCTTCAACGGTTGGGTCATGCCGGTATAAATGTACCTACTCTTTCGGCATACTCAAATGGACTCAAACTGAGCTTGACGCCCTGGATAGGAGGGTCCGTACACTGCTGACCGCAAACCGGATGCATCACCCACGATCGTCGGTGATGAGATTGTACATCCCGCGAAAGTGTGGAGGTCGAGGCTTTTTAAACGCCAAGACTCTCCACAACCGCGAGATGTGCAATCTCAGAGAATATTTTCTCAAAGCTGATGTGGGTATGCACCGAGATGTTGTCGCAGTGGACAAGTGTCTCACCCCGTTATCCATGGCTAAGGAGAACTGGCGCAAACCTGTGATACTTACCACAGATGACCGCAGGGAAGTATGGAAAAGCAAGGAGCTTCACGGGCGCTTCTATCGAGCTCTTCATGGGTCCGATGTAGATTTTTCTGCGTCCGTGGCCTGGCTACGATTCAGTGATCTCTTCGGGGAAACTGAAGGTTTTGTCTGTGCGATTATGGACGAAGTTATCTTGACGAATAACTACCGGAGGCATATTATGAAGGATGGGACGGTGGACGTGTGTCGGGCATGCCACCGTCCGGGTGAGTCCATCAGACATATTATCTCTGGTTGTTCTCGTCTGGCTAACGGCGAATACTTGCACAGGCACAACCAAGTGGCCAGGATTATCCATCAGCAACTAGCTTTGAAATACAAACTTGTGGATTCTGAGGTACCGTATTATAAGTATGTGCCCGACCCAGTTCTCGAAAATGACCATGTCACGTTGTACTGGGATCGGTCTATCATCACTGATAGGACTATTGTTGCCAATAAGCCTGACATAGTGGTGATAGACCGATTAGCGGGCCGCACAATGATAATTGATGTTACCATCCCGCATGACGAGAACCTCGTGAAGGCCGAGAAAGAGAAACAAATCAAGTATCTCGACTTAGCGCACGAGGTTGTCGACATGTGGAATGTGGACTCAGCTGTCATTGTGCCGATAGTCATTACGGTCAATGGCCTGATGGCCAAAAGCTTCGACGAACATCTGTCGAAGCTGGCGTTACGCGGTTGGGTAAAGGGCCTGATACAGAAGGCAGTACTCCTCGATACGGCTCGTATTGTGAGGAGGTTCCTTTCTCTGGAGCCCTAACCACCGGTAGCTTGGACCCTGCTCCCGACACCGGCGGACTACTACTTTTTATATTTTTAAATGTATTTTTTATGTTTTTTTAGAGATATATTTAAAAATATACTTTGTATGTAAATAAGAATGAATAAACGAAATAATAATAATAATAAAGCTTTATTTAATTCCATGCATAGTACATAATTTAACAATACAGTTTGGTACTTATTAGTCTATAATAATCAATAACAGTTGTTACACTTGTATGAATTATTTGATTTCTAATTATAAATTCTATTTTGTAATTATTATTTGATTTTATTTATTGTTTGATTATTAATTAATTTATTTTATTTTAATATAATAATTATTATTTTTATAATTTAATGCATGGACTCCATTCGGGTAAAAGCCTCCCCCAAGGAATTCCATCCTTCTCTGTCGTTAGCTCTGTCTAGCCAACTTCCACCCGCGCATGCTACAATTTCGTCTGCCCATCTGGCCTTTGGTCGGCCTCTTGGTCTGGTGCCTTTTGGCCCAGACCACTTTACTGACCGTAGAGTCCATCTATCGTCCTTGTAACGGGCTACGTGGCCCGCCCACTTCCATTTAGCCTTCATTGCAAAAGTTAGGGCATCGCATAAATTTTGTCTTCTTTCGAATGTCAGCGTTCTTTACCTTGTCCCTTCTTTTATTATATACCTAGGCAACTTCTTTCCATTCTTCTCTGGGTAGTCCGAATTTTGTTCCTGGTTTTGAAATCGAAGATCCAAGTTTGGCATCCATAAGTGAGGCACTTGATGACTATACCAAACATAAAATCATATTTTTACGTGAGCAGAATGTTGGAATTAGAGAGATTGGTCGTCGACTTAATATAGCAGTAAGTGTTTTTTTTATACCTATTTTATTTTATTGATTGTGATTAACGCGTAGTTACAAGTTACATACACGGTTCCAAAAATGTTTTTTTTTTTGTTTTAGAGAAATACGGTTGTTGGGAAGAAAATGTTGTGATCTTCACTGATGAAAAATCATTTAAATCGGACAAAGATGGACGTAAAATCTTATGGCGAAGGAAAGGAGAATGCTACAATGAGAAGTGCTTGCTACCTTGTAGAACCAGCGGTAGAATAACCCTGGGCTACTGGGGCTGGATGTCGTCTATGGGACCTGGTGAATTGGTGGAAGTTGGTGGTAGGTTTAATAGTAGTTTGTATTTGGAGATTCTGCGTGACGTCATGCTGCCGACTGTGCGAATTGCCTATCCAACATCACATATTTATTTCATGCACGATAACTGCTCCATCCACCGTGCAGGCATTGTGCAGGATTGGTTAGCTGCTCAAGAAGGTGTAACAGTTATTAATTGGCCATCTAAAAGTCCTGATTTGAACCCTATAGAAAATCTATGGGGTCAAATGGTTTTAAATTGGGACACAACGGAAGTGCGAAACAAACACAACTTGGCTGAGATCGTGACATCGACTTGGGAGCACATGAGAGGCAAATATTTGTGTTGGAATATGGTGCGCGGTATGCGTAGCCGCTTACAGCAAGTTATAGCAGAGGACGGTGCGCCAATCCGCTACTAATTAATCTAGTGTCTAGGCATTTTTAAACACACTATGTAAGTAAATGCTCAATGGATTGACTGTTAAACCATTAAAATGTTGCTGATTATGTGGTGATGTTATTGTTATAAATAGATTTTTCTATTTAAATTACATATTTATTCACTACATATAGGCAGCTATAAATCTGTAAAGCATTTCACAGAAGAATTCATTTTCTCGATATAACAAACATTTAAGCATAAGCACACCTTTTTTAATGTTTATAAATGGTTAGATTTGATTATGGCATACTAATATAAAATGTATATTAATTTGGAAATATATGAGCATTTACTTACTTTATCTTAACTAAGTGTTTTATGAAATAATAAACATTTTAAACTTGCAATTGTTTAGTTTTATTTCTATACAAACTGCCCTTTTAAAAAGACAAGACCCTACGTCGTCCATTAAAGAATTGTAAAATAAATGTTATGAAATAATTAAAAAAAAAAAAACAGCTGAGCAAAAAGCTATATTTAGGTTAAACTTGGTTCGAACGTAGATAACGATGAACATCGCACTACCTTAGTGACCGCAAGACCAACTCAACTCTTATAAGGCGCATTAAAATTTGATCTTAGTTGTAATTTCTAGACGCAATATTCTAAACAATTTGAACCATATAGTATACTTTCATAAAGTTTATTCTTGCACAGCACAAGCAGCCAACCTTCTCCTCGTGCAAATAGATTATTTTGTATTTTAAATAATCACTCCATTGAGACATCATAATAAAAAAACAACCTATAAAATAGAAAATAAAAAATTGTAAAGAGACGTTGCTTTTGCAATTCAAATTCAAAGCATTTTATTTCAAATAAACCATTCACAGGCACTTTTGAAACGTCAAGGTCGGTCAGTCAAAAACATGGAAGCTATTTGCACGTTCAAAGCGTAGATCTCTATGGAGAAGAACGTGCAAGAAACTCCACGGACACTCTTTTAAATCATGTTCTGTTTTACAAAATTCCAAGTTACATATACTTGTTGCTTCTGCATGTGAGGACAATGCAAAGGAAAAAAAAAGGGCTTATTATAAGAATTTTAAATATATAGATTAAAATGAGCCAATGGCAGTTAAGAGATACCAGTCTCAACCGACGTCGCCTGTTCACGAACATGACGCGTGTATCGGCACCTTTCAGCTCAACCATTTCGAAGGGAACCGAATGATCAAACCCACGCGCCACCATCAGCGAGACATTTGAGTGAGCATGACATGCTCTCAACCACCATGCTCGTTCATGTCCAACTAGTAAAACTATAATGCAATTTAGTAAGGCAAGGTAAAATATGTTTGCGCGTAGTCACTGCATACCCTTAGTAGCATTGGAATACCAGTTTTATAATGAAAACAAATATTTATTAAGCTATTGCATAGCTTCTATCGCGGGCCTTGAGCGTGGAGACCGAATCCAGAAATTCCGTAACGAAAAAAACCTAACATCCCCCACTCCGACCGGCACAGCGGTGTTTTTTTAACAAATGGGCCGAGGTCTTTGGCCGGGTAACACAAGACTTACAATTTTATCTCCACTTGATCTGAGAGGTTAAGCAAAACTCGCCAGGATCGGGTTTTGGATGGGTAGCCATGTTAATGTTGTTTTTTTGTATCATTTGGACCTTAGAGGTTAAGAAAAACTCACCAAGGTCGGGTTTTGGATGGGTAACCACGTTAATGTTGTTTTTTGACTCACCTTGACCTTAGAGGTTAAGCAAAACTCACCAAGGTCGGGTTTTGGATGGGTAATCATGTTAATGTTGTTTTATGTCTCACCTTGACCTTAGAAGTTAAGTAAAACTCACCAAGGTCGGGTTTTGGATGTGTTACCATGTTACTGTTGTTTTTTAAGCTATTGCATAGCTTCTATCGCGGGCCTTGAGCGTGGAGACCGATCCAGAAATTCCGTAACGAAAAAAACCTAACACCCCCACTCCGACCGGCACAGTGGTGATACTTTTTAGTTTTTTTTAGCTCAAAGTGTAACTTGAATTAATATCAAAGAAAAAAAAAAACAAAGAAAAAAAAATACTGCATAAATAAAATAAATATACATATAATTATATTTGCATAAGTTGATAAAAAATGCTATGCAATAGCTTTACCGCGGCAGTCTCCGAGTGCCACACGTCTTTTTTTTTCAACTACCCACTTATTACAAGTTATGCGAAAATATTATCTACCATTTTAGAAAGTTTATATTTGAAGGTTATCCGTCTATAGTTCTTTACAATAATACAAGAAATAGTTTTGGAATAAATTCTTAATTGAAAGCAAAACAACATCTTCGTCGCAGGATTTGATTTCGCAACTTGTTTTTCTCAGTCTTATACACAGACCACGAGACCAGAATTACTTGAACGCAATTATTAAAACAAGCTATTACACTAATTATATTATAACAAGTAGTTATAACTTAAAACCTAATGCTAACGTTTTAAAGATCAAATTTGCGTGTCTGTATTATTATTGTATTTGTTCATCAAGTCCTCGAGCACTTGTCTGATAAGCTCGTATAAATTCTTCTTCTTCCACCTGGCGTTAATCCCGGCTATTTCCAGGGTCCGCCTTCCTACTTAGCTTCCTCCACTTTGCCCGATCTTGAACATCCTTCTCAGTTAGGCCATTGGCTCTCATGTCGGACTTAACGACGTCCAACCAGCGCTTGCGAGGGCGACCACGGGACCTAACCCCAAGAACAGCCATATTCATGCATCCCCGACCAACGTACTCCACAGGGCGGCGCATGATGTGGCCATACCATCGCAGACGACACTCTTGCAGTTTTTCCCCCACGTCACGGACACCAAGACTACCTCTGATGAAAGAGTTGCGTATGCGATCGGATCGCGTTACGCCACTCATGACGTCACTCCGTGACGCGAAGCTCCTGGGTGTGTCTGCTTAGTGCTGGCCAACATTCACCGCCGTACAGTAGGACAGGCCGTATGATGCATTTATATATCTGCCCCTTGAGCTTAGGAGGCATTTTGCGGTCGCATACAACGCCCGTTACCTCGCGCCACTGCGCCCAAGCCGCGCCTATACGTGCTTGGACATCGTCGTCCACGTTGCCAGACTCGTGCAGCACGGATCCAAGGTACCTGAATGTATCGGACTTTCTGATCAGGTCCGAACCTATTCGGATGAACCTATTTGAATCCGTGCCGCCACAGGACATGTACTCAGTCTTCGCCACATTTATTCTCAGACCACCGTTTTCAAGCGTGTCCTTCCAAATGTTGACTTTGCGCTCAAGATGGGTTTTGTTCTGATTAACAAGGGCGATGTCATCGGCATACATCATTAGCCATGGGGGCTTATCTTGGATGTTTGCCGTAACTACATCGAGCACTACGTTAAACAAGAACGGGCTAAGAGCCGAGCCTTGGTGAACGCCAACAGATATTGGGAAGCCATTCGATTCGCCAACAGCGGTCTGGACAGAGGACACGGAATCGCGGTACATGTCTCTGATAATGTCAATATAGGCCTCGGGAACGCCCTTGAAGCGCAGTGCCCACCAGATGGACTGCCGAGGTATACAGTCGAAGGCCTTCTGCAGGTCTAAAAAGGCCATATGCAAAGCTCTCCTTCTCTCTCTGTAAGCCTCAGCCAGATTCCGTAAGGCGAACTGCGTCCATGGTGCTGTTACCCGCCCGGAAGCCATATTGACACTCAGAGACTGTACACTCGCTACGGAGCCGTGTGTCAATGATGCGCTCGAAGAGCTTCATGGTGTGGCACATGATCTTGATACCGCGGTAGCTACTACAATCCTGTACGCTACCTTTGCCTTTGTATACAGGGATAATCAGGCTAAATCGCCACTGGTTCGGCATTTCCTTGGTGATCGGGATGCGGTTAAAAAGATCCGTCAGAAGGTCCACGCCATGTGTGCCCATCGCCTTCCACACCTCAATTGGCACATTGTCAGGCCCGACCGCTTTCCGGTTCTTCATGTGGCGAAGAGCAATGCGGGTTTCGTCGGGGGAAATAGGGGAAATAAGTCCAAGGTTAGGAGGCGGTTTGGGAGGAAGGTTATGGGGATGCTGTTTGTTAGACAGCTCCGCGAAGTATGTACACCATCTCTCCTTAACAGAGGGGGCATCGTAGAGCAGCTTACCCTGGGCGTCCCTTACACAGAGACATTTGCTAATGTCCCGTGCAGCTTTCTCCCGGGCACGCGCCAGCTTAAAAATAAGCTTTTGCCCCTCCGCAGTTTCCAGCTTGTCGTACAAGGGCGCCAGACTTTTGCTGCGGGCTCTGGCTACAGCTTTTTTGCAAGCGCGCTTAGCCGCTCCATATGCCTCTCTGTCATTCGGAGAGTTGGACCCTTGCCACTGTTTAAATAAAACCTTCTTCTTCCGAGTCGCCTCCTGCACCCCGTCATCCCACCACCACGTCTCCTTTTCTATGGTGCGGCCACCACGAGAAGTGCCAAGGACGCGCTTACCCGCATCGGTGATTGCTGAACGGATCCTACTCCAGATCTCTTGAGCGGACTCATGCGGAGCACTGATCTCGAGATGCTCGAGCTCCGCGATGAAGTCCGACTGCCTAGGACCATCAAGCAACCACCACTTTGTGCGGGGTTTGCGTTTTTCGGTCACTTTCTTTTTCGGTACAACCGCAAATTCCAGGACAAGGAGGCGGTGTTGAGCCGTTAAGCTTTCACCTGGGATGACTTTGCAGTTGGTAACCTTGCCAATGTGGCACCGTCTCACCAGCAGGTAATCTATTTGGGTTGAGTAGGCACCACTACGGTACGTAATAAGATGCTGGGGCTTCTTCTGAAAGAACGTGTTCGCGATGGCTAGGTCAGACAAAGCGCAGGTGCTGAGTATACTGACTCCCTCTGCATTTAGCTGGCCATATCCAAAACCACCGTGAACACGTCCGTACTCTCCAGCAAACTGACCTACGTGACCGTTGAGATCCCCCCCAACCAAAACACCTTCGGAATTCGGAATAGCGCGTAGTACGTCCTCGAACTCATCCCAGAAGGCCTCCTTTTCAGACTCACAGCAACCAGTTTGAGGAGCATAGGCGCTGATTAGGTTCGTTACCGACCCTTCGATCAGCACCCTAACTCGCATCAACCGGTCGCTGCATCGGTCTACTTCAAGGAGTCCATCCTGGAGGTCCTTAGACAGCACCACGGCCACTCCGCCCCTGCCCGTTGGTGATCCGGTGTACACTAGCCGGTACCCCTGCCCGATGTCACGTGACTTATTTCCCTTCCAGCGCGTCTCCTGAAGGAAGGCGCACTGGACCCGACGCTTCGCAAGTACGTCCGCGAGTTCTCGGCATCGTCCGGTTAGGGAGCCAATGTTCCAGGTGGCAAAGCGGAACTTCTTCTTGGGTACTATCCTCTTTAGCCGTGCCCGTACTCGACACGGTAGCCCTAGCCCACTTATCGCAGGTTTAGGGCGATGTGCCTGCGCGTCGTTATGCGGCGACGCCCTAGCCCGAGTACCCGTTATCAACTTCTTGTCCATTTTATTTGGCTGAAGTTGGTTCGAGAGGGAAACCAGGTTTGCCAGAGCCTCGTCCGTTGGACAGCAGGGTGCACCGCTAGCAGGTGAGGTTGGCTTGGGTCTTAAGATGGTAACAGACCCCATGCACCCATAAGATAAGCTCGTATAAATTGAATAAACCTTAATGTTACTGTCAGAGGGTCCAAATTCGTTTGTTTTAGGGTGGGTAAGATAATGTTGCCAAAAGACTGTACCTTAGAGCATTTAGCCTATGGAGATGTCATAGCTGAGCTTACCCCTCTGCCAAAATCGACTGGCCATATGACCATGCACGTTATATAAAACTAGTTCATTCGCCGACCGTCGTCATAGTGTATCGTATTGTGTCGCAACTAAGTGCTCCCAAAAATGGTTAATTGTGCAGTTTCCTATTGCAAGAACCGATCTACCACTTCAAATTTGCGAAACCATGGCGTTTCCTACCACATGTAAGTACAAATGATATATAGCGATTATCCTTACTTAATATGATAAATGCGAAAGTAACTCTGTCTGTCTGTCGCGCTTTCATACCAAAACTACTGAACCGATAAAAATAAATGAAATTAGGTACAGAGATAGTCTAGAGCCTGAGAAAGCACATAGGGTACTTTTTATCTCGGGAGTATGATCCCCAGGGACCACGCGGGCAAAGCCGCTGGCAGAAGCTAGTTATTTATAAATCTAACAAAATTCAGCTTTTTTGTAGTCGATTTTTTTAAAGGTTTAGGCTAATAAAAGTAAGTGCCTCTGCCTAAGTTTCTTCGTTTCGTTTATAAGTTTTTCTATTATTTTTTATCCAGTACGTTTTCTTAAGGCTGTTATAAAAAATCAGAACGTACACAATGAAAATAATGGACTTAATTTTAATATTATTTTGATGGTAGGTACTGTTTTATTTGTCATAACTATTTTCTACATAATAACTAAAATTAACAAATACACTAAACTAAAAACAAACTAAAATATAACATCAAAATATTCATCCTCAACGCTGTCAGCTGGCGATGTGCCCAAGAGACTGGCGGCATTGCCACGTTGAATGGCAATGCTTAATCTCTGCCCAAAGTAAAAGCCAGCACTTGGGTCACGGGAAGTGTCAACCAGACGTTTCGAATTTTTTTTGAAAAGGCTGTGAGCACAAGGGCCCACGGCCCGAGGGTTTCAACCCCAAATGGCTCGAAAATATAATTACCAATAAGGTATTATATTTCCGCCTCTTGAGGTTTTCCGCAGCCGCAGCGGCAGCGCCAGCGACGACGATAGTGCATGAAGCCAAAGACCCGACTCCCATTTTCCCACAGTCAGCAGGCGTGCACGCTCAGCAGTAGTAGCAGACGTGGACAGTAAGTTATTCGAGTTATTCTGAACTACTCTGCAGAGCGGCTCGTCCCATCGCCTCTGGGAAGATGGTTTGTCAGGTAGGTCAGTATTCGGACAAGCGAGTTTCCAGGCATCGATAGCATCGGTGAAGCACGGCACATCAAAACCAACCAGTGTGGAAGCCAGGAAATTCCTGAATGATTCCGCAGTGCCGTGAACCGAAAACATAAAAGCCGGTATACTTATACTAGAAATTTTGTGGACGCCGAGTCCTCCCATGCGGATGGGAAGGGAAGCTTGTGCCCAAGCTCGGTCGTCCAAGGCCATATTCAAAATTAATGACAAAGTGCGTCGAATAATTTGATCCATTTGGTCTAAAAGATGAGTGTGCTTCCATAAATGGGAAGCACGAAGAAAATATGTCTATTTAGGGCCGAAACAGCAGAAACTAATTATGGTGATAGCCGAATGCATGTCGATTTGGAGCAATCTTTCCGAACCGTTATCGAATTTTATTATTGAATTACTTCTTCATCTTTTTTTTCCAACAAATTTCCAAAAGATCCTATAACAAGAGAAAAATGGAGGATTTTTTGCGATAATACAGAAACTTGGAGACCCACGCGTACTAGTACAGTTGTTCCTCAGAACATTTTACGCCGTCTAGTTTCAAAGAACTTGCAAACTTGAAATTGGTTGAGGGGCGGTACCCATTTTAAAAAAAACACTCTTGAAACGGAAATACCGCCTGCAAAATTACTTACTGCTGCAACGAAGATTGCAAAGATCATACCTACCATAGAAACGGAAGGTTTTTTTCATCTAGGCAACCATCACTTGGTCAATACAATCACGCAGTTAATCCAACTACTCAATCATTACAGTCTCACAGCCTATCACACTCTCTCAACCATTAACTACATACAGTTAATGCGGCCCAAAAACGACATCATCTGTCAGTGAACTGGTTGAGACTTCAAGAAAAAGAAAACTGCGCAAGCAATTGCAGTTTAAAAAAATCTTTTTTGCAAAAGATACAACCGACTTCCAAAAAAAAAGTGTTTTTGGTTATTTTTTAGTTTTTTGACACAGACTTCCGAAATTAAAGTTTTTTTCTTTCTTCCCAAGTTATTTTGTACCTTGTAGTGTTTTGTTTTTGGAAGTCGGTTGTATTTTTGTAAAAAAGTTTATTCTTTTTCAATTTTTAGTGGTACCTAGGTACGTACCGGCGCAATGTAAGAACTGGTGTAAACACAAAAAAAAAACATGCGATTTCAGCAATCCTGATCCCTTTGCTATTATTTATTGAAGAGTTCCGTTGCCTACCCTCCGATTTTCTTCGTCGGATCTTCACCTAATTGAAACGGGACCAGTCCAGGAAAATACTCTTTCAAACAAAAAAAGAATCATCCAAATCGGCTGACAATTGGCTAAAGTATCGCTGAACAAACATTTTTCATGGGATCTCATCATCAGATCCTAATTTATACCTTCCATCATCACCTCAGCAACATGAGATGATGATTACCAGGCACAAATATCTGAATTGCGTTAGAAAGTTTATGAAAAACATTGTACCTATGTGCCTATAAAATTTGAGGGCTGCCCTCGATTTTCGTGGGATCCCATCATCAGATTCTGACATAGTGGCAATGGGACCAATCGAGAGGTATACCCTTTCAGATGAAACAATTTTTTTTTAAGTCGGTTCATAAATGACGGAGTTATAAGGTAACAAATATAAAAAAAAAAAAAAAAAAAAACAACCGAATTGAGAACCTCCTCCTTTTTTTGAAGTCGGTTAAAAGACGGACATTGTGACGTTGATTTACGTATACATTAGGCCTGAATTCCGACCCTAAATAAAACAGTGACAGTTTCATACTATTCTGAGCTGAAAACTAGGTACTAGTCTAATATTAAGGTAGGTACTAGTTTATATAATATCAATCAATCAATCAAATGATTAATTGCGAGCAACAATGACTCATAGTGTTAGTATCTACAATAAATAAACTTACAACTGTGTTGGTAACACAATACAACAACAACTATATGAACACACACAACATAATTATCACCGCTTCAGCATCCCAGCTGAGATACTGGAGCAATGATTTACAGTACTGCAGTCCAGCCTGTCAGCAATCATGCCCAGGATGCTATTGGAACTGGCTCGCACCCTGCACACCAAGGACGCACATCTTTTACGCATTAATGCTTAAAAGCAATCAACGCGCATTTCCGCAAACATCGCTGATGCGCTACAGAAGCGAGGCAGCCCCATCAACACCCTGAATGCATTGTTATACTGAACGCGAAGGGCACTGACCGATCTTTGCGTAAAATGTACCCACAGGCTACAGGTGTAACGAGGAACAGAAGGTTCTAAAAAGGGTTTTTTTAACCTCCGTAGAAGCACGCTTAAACCTGCGGGCAATCATTCGCTCCCTCTCAATGTCGTCATCGTCCCTAAGGGTAGTGGTCAAGACATTCCCAAGGTATTTGAAAGAGTGCACTCTCGATAACGGTACACCATTTAACTTTATTGGGTACCCCCAAATGTCCACAAACGGTACCCCGTTTCTGGACATTTCCCACTAGCCCCAAATACCATAACGATACTCTTTTGTACATTGTACAACAGGCCATGAGCATTGGCGTATCTCTCACACACACTCACAAGCTTCCTCAGGCCACAGACTGAGGCACTGAGCAGCACTATATCATCCGCATAGCTTATGTTGTTGACACATATGCCATCAATATAACACCCGACTTTGGTGCTACTCAGCTCCACAATCAACTGGTCCATATATATACAGGTTGAAGAGTGTAGGAGAACTCAGACGCCCCTGCCTACCTGACTCAAGACCATATATGGACTTGAAAATGCCCCGTCCCACCTGCCACTATTGACCTGGTTCCCGTACCAAAATTTAAAAATATTTACTACTAGCTGTGCCCGCGACGTCGTTCGCGTGCGCTTAGGTCGATGCCAGCCTATTATCTTACTTCTAATTTTTGTTTACTAATAAATGCGAAAGTTTGGCTGGCTGGATGTTTCTTACTCAATTACGACAATACGGCTGAACGGATCCGGATGAAATTTCGCACAGAGGTAGATTGTAGTCTGGAATACCACATAAGCATTCTTATCTCGGGAGTACCTATATATTTTGGGAAATATTCAAGATTCAAACCATTAATTTACAGGTACTTTTGAATTGTTAAGATCAGTCTGTCAAAAACATAAAGCTATTTGCGAGTTTTAAAACGTAAGCAGAGATCACTGAAAAAGAACGACGTGCAAGAAACTCCACGGCCAGTCTTTTATATAATAATAAGTACCTATTATAAAAATACTGATTTTACGGACAATTAACGAATCGAATTAAAGACAACACTGACAACACGAACACAGAACAGAGAATGAGAGAACAGCGATTTTGGTAAATTGGAAATTTGGACCCTAACAAAGACTTTCATGACCTATTAGAGACTGAACCTAGACACCTAGACTGTGTTCGAAAATCGTGTGAGGGTTGTTCTCCAGCAGAAAATCTTAACACCGCAATTCAGAAAAACGCGTCATCAGTGCAACGCCATCTATCGACCAAGTAAGTAAACTGACAAAATGCATATGCATGTTTAGCATTGGAAGACGTTAAATAAGGAACCCGTATGACACCATTAAGGTATTAAAATGTTCACTTTTATTTTGCTACGTATAAAAGTTTCACAAATAACTCAACAATGTGTTTTCAAAGCATTTTATTTCAAATAAACCATTCATAGGCACTTTTGAAACGTCAAGGTTGGTCAGTCAAAAACATGGAAGCTATTTGCACGTTCCAAAGCGTAGATCTCTATGGAGAAGAACGTGCAAGAAACTCCACGGACACTCTTTTAAATCATGTTCTGGTTTTACAAAATTTCAAGTTACATATACTTGTTGCTTCTGCATGTGAGGACAATGCAAAGGAAAAAAAATAGGGCTTATTATAAGAATTTTAAATATAAAGATTAAAATAAGCCAATGGCAGTTAAGAGATGACCAGTTTCAACCGACGGCGCCTGTTCACGAACATGACGCGTGTATCGGCACCCTTCAGCTCAACCATTTCGAAGGGAACCGAATGATCAAACCCACGCGCCGCCATCAGCGAGACATTTGAGTGAGCATGACATGCTCTCAACCACCATGCTCGTTCATGTCCAACAAGTAAAACTATAACTACTCACATAAAATGTAAATGGTTTCATGGTACTCACATTTACAAAATATGAAAAATATGCTTCTACTTTACACAAAACTATGGTTGTCAATGACCAAATAATGAAAAATAAATTAATAAAGAGAACGATTAAGATCTTACATCAAAAAGAATAAATAAGTAATTAATATAATAATATAATTTGTATGTATATAAGAATAAATAAACGAAATAATGTAAGAACCTCTAAAAGGAGCGAGCATCTCTTCCAAATATAAAAACATAGAAACCTAAAAAGTGGACCTAAGCAGCTGTGACTGTGGAGCAGGACCAGCATTTAGCCAAGCGTTTTTATCGAGGATATAATCTTCCAGTTTATAATACGCTTGTCTACATAGTGTGCGTTTATTGTAGAGTTATGTGTGAAACTTTTAGTTTCACACATAACTCTACAATTTGTTTTGGTGTTTTATACATGTGTTCGTGAATTTCATCTTTTTCAATAGATGGCGCTGTAATCAGAATACATGAGGAACAGAATACATTAGGAAGTTTCTTTCTAAACTTAAAAATTCAATATCTTTTGATTTTGTGGGTCGATTTTGATGAAATAAACGCTAAATGTTACTCGGATTATCACTTAATATTTGAAGTACCTAGATTTGGAACCCAATCTGTGGTTTATGCGTGATGCTCCCTCAAACGCACAGACAAACAGATAAACAGACAAACA
The DNA here is from genome assembly GCA_950371165.1 of Lacanobia oleracea. Taxonomy (NCBI): domain Eukaryota; kingdom Metazoa; phylum Arthropoda; class Insecta; order Lepidoptera; family Noctuidae; genus Lacanobia; species Lacanobia oleracea. Next base: position 7,717,376 of record OX493411.1, read on the forward strand.
GACAAAAATTTCAAAAATAGCATATTTGTGTTTTGTATCTTTTTCCTAACTTTTCTATGTAATTTTTGTGCAAAAATATTCAATGTACAGACACGGTTGGTCTACGATTTTATTATATGTATCTATAGATTTCAGGTGGTAGCTTCGCATCATTAAGCTTTTTCCACAGAGTATCGTATGAAACCCGACGTATGCCACCGTTTAATTACTATCCCCAGTTCATTTACCATGCATGGGGTTTTTGGACATTTAATGTCCCGCGGCATTCTAGGAAAGTCACAGGACCATCAATATAATAATAATTTATAAACAATATATTATATTATTTTTATAATAAACAGCTACAATATTTGTGTTGGAACAGAAAATAGGTAATACAAAATATTAACTATATTGCAGCCCACTACATTATGTATGTATGTAAATCGGGCTGGTTTCCGCAACTCCACGACTAAGCGCGTATTTTGCGTGCAGGTGGGACAAATGCGTCATTCGATCCACCCCAGCTCCAGAACGGAAGGCCAGCAACGCCTTGGTGTTACTAACTATCTCGCAGAGGGTACCTGGGTTTCCAAAGTACTTTGCCCTGTAATCCGCAACTACCAGGCAGCTTAGAAGCAGGTGTGCTGCTGTCTCATTCTCCTCCATGCAGGCTCTGCATAGCGGGCTGTCAGTGACTCCTATAGCATAGAGGTGTTTATTAAAAGACCCGTGGCCAGTTGTTACGGCTGTGACTGAACGCAACTGTCGTTTAGTCAGTCTTAGGGCTTGTTTTGTGAAACGGCCATTTATAGAGGGAAGTGCCTCTTTGGCCTGCCTACACTCACTATGGTCAACCCATATGGGTTGACCATAGTGAGTGATAAACATCACAAGCTATATAGCTTGTGATGTTTATGTCCGGTGCGTTTCCTTACCAGATTGCGTAAGTACCCGAAAGGCAGCGGCACGATGGGCTCAGGTCCCATCGCTGACAAACTCGACCCCCTTCGGGCGAGTTCATCCGCAGCGTCGTTGCCTCGAGATTCACTGTGTCCCTTGATCCATTGAATGGTTACTTTGTTGTGTCTAACAACCTGGTTGAGACGTTGGTGACACTCGAGAATCAACCCAGAGTTCACTGTGTGGCTAGCCCACTACATTATTCGCATATTAACAAAATAAAATATAATAATGAGTGCCACTAGATGGGTGAGTACCTAATAAATAATAATATCAAATTAAATAATAATAATTACATCATGAAAAATAAAATAAAAATTCTTATTGTAATTATGAAAAGAAATATTGCCCAAAAAATACAACCGCTCTTTTTCTAGTGTACTATAAGTTTGTCTTTACTACTTAGTTAATTTACACTAATAATATTGCGTATTTTTAGGTAAGAAGTGTATTTTATTAGTTTACCAAAAAAATAAAACGAATGAATGGTTCATTCATTCACGCATTAAAATGCAATTCCATTCATTGTTTCACGTCACTAGTATGATTGTCAAATTTTACCTCCCCCCCCCCCCCCCCCACGCAGAAAGTGGCAGAAAAATTTGTTTGATTATTCGCCGCTTGCCATCTCCATAGGCTAAATTAATGCTCTAAGCAATTTTCCGGCCATCCTATATAAATATCTTGGGAATATTTTATTTGTGCAAACCGTATGATATAACGATGAAGGTTAATAAAAAATCTAGCATTAAGACGCTTGAAGAATTAAAAAGAAAAAGAAAAAGTCTCATTAGTTGTCAACATGGCATGTGGCATGTCACGTTTAGCAATGTTAGAATAATTGTAAATTTTTTCGTAAAAACTCAAAAAAAAACAACTAAGCAATGTAATGTTATTTGTTATATTTTCTACCTATCTAATTCAGTACGTTTAGATTGCGTACGATACCCTTCTTATTCTTATCGTGTGGGCAGTAAGGTCTAACGACCCCACTCATCCTAGTTTCAGAGTTTCTACGATACCCTTAAAACCTGAAGATGAAGATTAAAGAAGTACAGGATAGTGTCACTGATTGGAATGAAGACGAACCAGGTGATCCGGATTCTCCAGCAGACGTCATTCAAAATGAACGAAAGATTAAAGTTTTCAATTCAGACGACAATGATTTTGATACATTTTTGACCAAAGCAAAATATAAAAACTTACGAGAAACAAAACAACGAAGCCAATCAATGACGAAACCAATTCCTGCCGAATTGATAACTTTTGGTGCTGAACTATTCAAAAAATTGAAGGATAAAGTATTAGATATAACAGAAACAAAACAGTCAGCCAATTCACAACTAGATGTGATCATGCTGCAGAGCTCAAGAACCAATACCAAGATCACAGTGCAGTCGAATAAGTTCGAACATGCAGAGCCGAGAAGAATCGAGCTTGTATATAAAGATATATTCATGAAAGCGAGTTACATAATGGAAATGATTGCAAGATTGGCAGACGATACACGAGAGGCCGTAGGAGACGTCAGTGCACCCGCAGAACGTCTCGCAAACATGGACTCGGACTGCAAAATAATAAAGAGTCGCGTGGAATCAACTGATACTTCTAACGACAGTATGTTTTTTATTACAATGAACAGTGAAGATGATTCAGAAACAGATATAGAGTTGTCCATAGATACAAAGATATCGGAAACTAAACAATCAATTTACAATCTATTTAAATTGCTAAAAGTTGAAGAGGAAGCAGTCAATGTACTTGAAAATAAAATAGTAGAATTACAAACAGCTCTACCACAGAACCGCCATGATTCGGAAGAGGTGGTCGAAAGAGATAATAAGAGTGCTGGAGATAATTTTGAAACTTCAAAATTAACTTGTAATAAACATAGTGAAGATCACTCAAAAACGAATGGCGCCAAGGCTAGAAGTCATAACGTCACAGCTTTTAAAGGAGAGGATTTATTGCATCGCATTGAAGTTCTCAAGACATTGCAATTTGACGATGAATCGTTCAGCGAAGGGAGCCTCAATGAGTGTTATCCACTGAAGAGAACAGTGTTTGGCGAAACAGCGTACATGCGTGAAACCAAAGAATATGTCATAACAAGGTTCAAACAAAATAAAGAACTATTGGTTGAGAGCGTCATGGCCGATAAAAATATATCGATGGATCCGCAAAGCACGCAAACACAGGCTCTAGACTCGTTTTCTGGGAATTCATCACAATCCGACGACACTTATTCAAAATCAGGGTATTGCGACACATATGTGCCCGTTAAACAGTCATCTGAAGTACTACTTTTCGATTACATGAATCCACTGAACAATATTTTGCTCCAACCAATTAATTTTCCGATGGAAACTGTTGTCAAACTCTGTGACCGCAAGCAGAATCTCTGTATTGATAAACACTGCAATCAAGTAAGTAAAACTGATACTACTAGATCAAGATCAAGAGACTTAGAGGTGCGAACTGTGACCATCAAGCAACAACAGTTTGAGCCTAAAACAGCACAAGCAGCGGGCCAAAGGCTCAGATTCTCGACACCGTCTTCAGTTGACTCTCAGCGACAGAACACAGATACAGACAATATTACTAAATTATCAAAAGACCATTTACGAAACAAATTCTGTTCAATTTCGAATGCTTGTATAACAAACGCCAAGAAACGGTTCTGTAGCCGGTCGACAGACAATCACAGATACCACAGATCGGTAAAAGTCACCCTGCAACCGAACACGAAAAGACAGAAAATTTCAAACACTCCAAAAGTTCAATTTAAAGTGCCGAAGCAAGTGAATTTGGAATATGAATCGTTAAGTAGAAGAAGAAGAGAAAAAATCCGGAAGAAGAGTGCGAACCAAAATGACTACTCATCAAAAACCCGCGCCAAGAAGTTGCCAAAAGTTAAAGCATTTGTGAAAAACTTATTAGCTGAATACATTAACTTTTATGAAAACAGTAACGATCATCACAAGTTACAAGATGATATAAATTTGAATGTAGAACCTAACACTCAAAGTTTTTTGGCGTATTCACAATCTGCCTTGTCATTTTCTAGTAGTAGAAACTTAAATCCAATGAAGGACGTTCTCAGTACTTCGAAGCAGTCCACAATGCAGGGCATGCCTTCCGAGACACCTCCATCTAAGGTGCTAACTTTTGACTACCTGAATTCATTGAACAATGTTCTGCTCGGTATCGCGCAAATGGATGCGACGGAAGCACATCAATATAAACCCATGAAAACGGAAAAGACAACCTATGGCTTCGAGCACAGCCACTCGATTGGCATTCACAACAAACAAGAGAGTAGGAAGGAATTAGCTAGAGACTTGGATGTGCGAACTGTGACCATTAAGCAACACAGAGATGTGCCTCAACCTACCTCAACGCAACAGGACCAAAGGAGCAGATTCCCGAAACCGCATACAGTTAGCACAGAGGAAAAAGCTACAAAGATAGACCGTATTATAAATAAACCAGATTTTTCTTTACAAAACCATTACAGTTCACATTCGCACGCAAAAATAACAAAAGGGAAGAAACTCCTCCGTAGTCCGTCATCGGGAAAGAATAGACATCTGAGTTACATAGATGTCAATACAAAACCAATAACGAAAATGCAGAGTATTTCACGCAGTCCTAAAGCTACAATTAAAATGCCGGTGGAACTACCTTCACATGTACATGGATCGGCTCATAATATGATGCCCAAGAAAGTTGATACAAAAAATTCTGACCGATATGCTAACAGATCGAAAACTCGTGGCAACGGAACTAAAACAGCGAAAAAATTCGTAGGCGATTACACTGGCAATTTCAGCTTAAAACCAAATTATGAGAAACACTGGCTAGATGATGTTCATTCAGATCTAAACCTTAAGTCTGAAAATTTAACGGCAATTTCGCAGTCTAGCGTAACTTTTACGCTTAGCAAGAATCTAAATCCGAAGGACTTCCTTACTACTTTGAATACGGACGGCAGGTCTCACCATCACTTCACAACGCAAGTTACCCCTTCCCAAGTGGACTTGCCTCCCGAACTAATTTGCGCAACCAGCTCAATGAAACACGATTGTAATGTATGCGCCAATGTGGTAGCCAAGATTGACATGTTACCTTTTATGGGGTGAGTGAAGTACCTATTCTGTTTATTGTTTTTTTGCTTACAATAGGGATGGTGCAAATACAGAATTTATGAGAATATTGTCAGTAAAATGATAAAAAAGTGTAAAATAAAGGCCATTACAAAGTTTTTATTTTGGTTAATATCGATTTTTAACAAAAATAATGAATAAAAGTAACGTGAAACGGAACGTATCTAAAAGCAACAATCAGCGTTTAGTGACGTATCTGCTGTTATGTCAACGAAAAGGCAACCTTATGTCTTTGAGTTGGGACAGTTCTCGACCAGTGATAGACACGAGTGACGTCATCGTCCGTTTTCGCGCGAACCTTTAAACTGTCGGTTTAAAAACGCAATTTAGGCAATAAATTAAAGCGTTTTCATTTTTTGTTTATGTGGTGGTCTATTCTAGATGGAGTTCTCTAAAATTAAAGCAAAAATGAAAATATTGCATGTTCCCTATTTGACTGTGGTGTTTGCGTAAAATTACCAACTTTGGTTTTCTCATTCTCATTCTCAGAAATATTTAGACAACTTTGGCTTATTGGGTAGTTGATAATAGTGATTATTAGTATTCATTTTTCTGTTATCTGTTTGTAAAAAGCCAAAATTTAGAAGTAAGTTTCTCATGAAAAGCGCGACGGCACTTTTTCGAGCTCGTAGATTGAACTACTGTACTAACCAAATGAAATATATCATAAAAAACACAAAATAAAATAAATAAATATAATATTCCTTTTATAGTTTTTTCTTGTATAGTGGCTTCAGAAATTTGAAATAAGAATGGAATATCCATAAAAAAATCCATTCGAATCCATAAAAACCACTAAAAACGCTCAGAATTAACTGTTAATTTTTCCTTAATACATTAAAATTGTTACGAAAAATTTATCCCAAAATAAACCATAGTTCATAAGAAATGAAAATTTAATAAATTAATATTAACCCAAAATAAACGTAATCGCAACTGCCTAATTTCTACATAGTGCGATGAGTCAGCAGTTTTGTGAGTGAAAACCATAGATTTATATTTCTGTGGTGTAAACGCAATCTGTGATTGGGCTCTTAATTAAACTTACAGGTACCAAGATTGCAAATGGGAGCCGTCCCCAGCCGACACATGGTCATTCCGACTGCTAAATGGACGCCTGAGACTGTTAGTTCGACTGGCACACCGTGTGCACAACGCGACGCGGTCGCGGGTGCGGGGGGACACACCTGTGCTATATGTCAGTGTGGCGGCTGTGCAATGTGGTAAGTAGCAGTATCTGAACTAGCTGGAGACGCAGCATTATCATTGGCAGCCTTGTTCTACCTACTGCTGAGTATATAGGACTCCTTTGCCAACATCCTTCTGCGAAGCAGTAATGCTAGCAAAGGAGAAAGCCGAACGTGTGAGAGAGAGGGAAACCTCACGCCCCAGCCGCCGCAACAGAAGAAGACGCCTCGGGCGTCGGGAGTCGCAAGGCGATTCTCGGCCACCGTAGGCGCGGGCCTGCGGACGGCGAGCATTGGGTGGCTTGCAGTCTGATCAGAACCAGGCCCGGGTCGACGGCACGCTGTGTTCCACGCGCTTGAGACGCGTGCGAGAGCTGTCAGCATAAAAGACGGGGCTCGCTAGGGCCAGTGCCTGCTGGGGCTGCGGAATCTGTTCAAAAGAGGCACCATGCCCTGGAACGCAAAGGGCACTAGGAGGAATACGGATGGGTTTTGGTCAGTAGGAGTCTGACACTCCCTTCTGCTTCACCCAAAGCGGGAGGAGTCATTTGATGATTTCCAAACCTTAAAAAAAAAAAAAATAAGGCTGCCAACATTTCTTAGACGGAATATAGTATTTTTCAAACTAATCTATAAAAATTATATAGTACACTTAAAAAAAAAACAGTATTTTATGGAAAAAGCAAAAAACATACAAAAATATATTTGTTACTTATTTATTTTTATAAAAACATTTTTTTTGTCTTAAATAAAAGCAAAATTCATTCAATTTTTACAGTCTTTCGCATTTACGTTTATATTTTTTGATTTTTTTTTACCATATTCCAATCATTCGTTTGATATTGACAAGTTCGGGACGCGGTAAGACATTCGGAGAAAGAGTCGTTTTCTATCGAGTGGTGGGTAACATAGGTTGTTATGGCAGTAGCGTAGCGAGGGGGGGGCGGCCCGCACCGGGTGGCACCCATTTAGGGGTGATACCCGACCGCTCGTTGACTGGTTTTTGTCACTATCGGGTGGCACCCCTCAACGTTTGACACAATTAAACCTGTCGGAAGTAGGGTGCAAAAATGTTTGGGCTCGCTTCGCTCGCTCTTGCATTTTACACTCTCTGTCTACCTGAGCTTTTCTGTATGAATCAACAAATCTTTCTTCAATTACAGCATGAAAGATCAAAATACAATAAAACTCTCCCGAGATAGGTGAAAAAATTTCTTTAGTTCTTCAGGTTTTCGCATTTAGCGGTGACACTCGTTCGTTGACTTTTTGTCACGGTCGGGTGTCACCCCTTAACGGGCGATGCGATGTAATGAAACCCGTCCGTAGTTGAGTTAAGATCCTATGACCCCTAGCTGGGGCAGAGGGCGTCCACAGTAGTTTTCCATCGCGAGTGGTCTTGAGCTTCACGCTTCACTTCACTCCACGTTATTCCGATGCTCGTCGCTTCTGCCAACACGGTGCGTCGCCAGGTTTGTTGGGGACGGCCACGCTTCCTTCTCCCTTGAGGATTCCAATCCATGGCCTGTTTGGGAATATGATCGGGATCCCTCCGGAGCGTGTGACTAATCCACCTCCACTTACGACGCTTGATCTGGCGGTCGATCGGGCTTTCGTGGCATTTCTCCAACAGGTCTACGTTACAGATCGTCTCGGGCCAGTAAATCCCGAAGATACGGCGAAGGCATCGGTTGACGAAGACCTGGATTTGGCGTGAGATGTCCTTGGTTACCTTTCACGTTTTGCACCCGTAGAGCAGCACGGATTTGACATTGGACCTGAAGATTTTGAGTTTGACTCTTCGGGTCAGTTGGCAATCCGTGAAGTGATGCCCTCTTCCGTTCCTCCAGTCTCTGACACGACGCTCCTGAGGTAAGTAAACTTGTGGACGCGTTCCACTGCTTCCGTGCCGATAAGCAACGGTGTAGAATTCTTCACCCCCGTACGCATCTCTTGGGTCTTCCTTCCTCAATTTTAAGACCAGATTTTGCTTGCATGGCGGCGTGTGCATGACTCAGCAGGCATAGGTCATTGGCGTAGTCTAGATCCCAAGAAGTTGGATAATCCCCACTCTATCCCGAGGCGCATATCTATACTTCTATACTAATATATAAAGCTGAAGAGTTTGTTTGTTTGTTTGTTTGTTTACTTGAACGCGCTAGTCTCAGGAACTCCTGGTCCGATTTGAAAAATTCTTTCAGTGTTAGATAGCCCATTTATCGAGGAAGGCTATAGGCTATATATCATCACGCTAAGACAAAAGTAGCGGAGCAGACGAAGTTGTGCGGGTCAACTAGTTGTCATATATGCGAAGCAAAATTCCGTCGAGAACGACTATGAAAAGAAGAGGCGAAAGGAGGCAGCCTTGGCGGACACCTGCATGCACTGCGATATCGTCCGAGATGAGGCCGTCGTGAGTCACCTTACAAGAATATTTCCTGTAGAGCGTACCATTTTTGGCGGCACTGGTTACTTACTGATTTGAGGGAATCGACTGCAACGTAATGCCTCTCCAGTTATCGCATTGACTTGATCACCTATCTTGGGCAATTAAAAGCCTCTTGTTCCAGTCATCCGGCAGTTCCTCAGCGGTCCAGATCTTCTCAATCAAAGGCGTCAATACGTCAAAAGCGGACGTTAAGTAGGCTTGTACTCGTAGCATTTCCGCAGTTATTTTGGTCCAGTCCGGGTGCTTTGCCTGTCTTCAAAGAGAGGACCGCCTCAGCCACTTCGCAAGCTGACAGTGGTTCCGTGTTGATGTTGAGGATGATCCGTGGCGATGAGAAACCGTCCGGTAGAGCGTCAGGTGTTGATGCTGCTGACAGTCGAAAGACTTCCTCAAAGTGTTGGTGCCATCGAAGCACCTGCCCCTCTTTCGATTTAAGCGTCTTCTATTTGTGCCTGCTGTTTCCTGCCAAGGTTTTAGTGGCTTTGTACAGCTCTTTCAAGTTGCCGGTGTTTGCAGCATGTTGAGCGCTATCAGCAATACTATCAGCCCACCGCCTTCTATCCGCACGTGTACTGCGATAAATCGCCTTGCGTTTCTGCCGGTATTGGTTGTTGAGGTCGGCTCGTTCGGCAACATTACTGGTCTCCAACAGTTTCAGGTGCAGATTTCTTCTGACCTCGATAAGGCTCCAAGTCTGTTGTGACATCCAGTCCTCACGAGAATGAGATGGCGTCCGTAGTGGGGTGTAAAAAATATCGCTTTGCTCGCTCTTTTATGTTGTATAACTCAACGAAATTACTGTGTTTATGTATGAAATTATCAAAACAAAATAAAACCTTTCTGAGTTAGGGTGCATGAATTTTCGAGCTCGGTTCGTTCGCACTTGTGTTCTGCCCTCTCTCAGTTACTGTGCTTTCTTGCATCAGTCTATTACGTTTCTTTTATTTAATTATGATATGAACGATTAAAAGATACTTTCCGGGGTCCATGTGATTTTCTCTTAATTCATTATCTTTCTTGTACCAGTCCATAGAATAACTTCTCTTTAAGTATGATTGATCAAAAGAAAACAAAACCTATGCGAGGTGGGATGTAAACATTTTTGAGCTTGCTTTGCTCGCTCTTGTGTTCTGCTCTCTTTCAATTAATGAGCATCAAGTCTATAAAGTTACTATTTTTTTTTTTTTTTTTTTTTTTTTTATTTGTAATGGGTTTGCTCTTGACTCTAGTCTATGTCAGAAATGACAGAGACAAAGTCTACGATGGAGCGAGCCTACCCAGAAGGAGCCTGTTCACTCTAACTTTGAAGAGATTAGGGTTGTAAGCTTTCGGAAACACAGACGCTGGCAGAGAGTTCCACTCCTTTGCTGTGCGCATTATAAAAGACGTTTGAAAACGCTTAGTGCGAATTGGTGGAATAGCCACAAGGTAGGGATGGTAAGATGCAGTGCGTCTGGATGCCCGATGGTAGAAGGGGGCCGGTGGGATGAGGTCGTGGAGTTCTTGGGCACACTCACCGAAGTGGCGCGTAAAAAAAATCGAGCTTGCTTCGCTCGCTCTTGTGTTCTGCCCAATGAGCTTTCTTGCATCACTCCATGTACTTCTATTTAAGTATAATAAAACCTATCCTAGGTGGGATGCAATATTTTCGAGCTCGCTTCGCTCGCTCTTGTGTTCTGCCCTCTCTCAGTGAATGAGCTTTCTTGCATCACTCCATGTACTTCTATTTAAGTATAATAAAACCTATCCTAGGTGGGATGCAATATTTTCGAGCCCGCTTCGCTCGCTCTTGTGTTCTGCACTCTTCTGCTTCTTAAGCTTACTTGCGTTACTTACTTAACAAAATTGAGTTTAGATAATGATGAGGAGCTCGTGGCTAGATAATAACGTGGCTTGCGATTACCGTCACAAGAATGAAAGGCCAAAGGCGCAACTGATAATTATTTGGGGGGGGGGGGGGTGATTTAATTTGTGGGGTGACACCATATTATCCGCCCCGGGTGCCACCCATGCTAGCTACGCTACTGGTTATGGGAAATGTACGTGGTGGGACGACTACTCTTTCTCCAGTTCGACTATACACGCTACCGCATGAGTTAAAAGTTAATGTAAAGGTTTTTAAAGTGAATGATTTGTTTGTTAGATTTCGGTGTCGAAAATATAGTATTTTTGCGTACTATACATTCAGTCAAAAAAGTATCGGGAATGGATGATTTGTTTATGGTTCCAAATTCAAATTTTTGTTTTTTTTGTAGTTGTTAGATTGGCACAACTGTTTTCCATTTTGGCGCGGAGTTTGAGTTGCATCTGTCATTTATATTAAATACATTGCTAGTTTTAGTAATATCATATATAGTGTGTATTGCGAATTTCATAATGGACAAAAATATCGAACAAAGAGTTTGTCTTAAATTTTGCATCGCCAATGGAATTTCGTGTTCGGAGTCACTGAAAATGTTACAGAAGGCTTACGGTGAATCGACTTTATCAAAAACTCGTGCTTATGAGTGGTTCAAAGCGTTCAAAAGCGGTCGAGATGTGATGGAAGATTTGCCTCGCTCTGGTAGGCCGTCAACGTCTGCAACTGAAGTTAACATCGCAAAAGTGAAGGAAATAGTGACTGAAAAACCCCATTCAACTCTGAGAGAGATAGCCGCCGAACTTTCTGTATCTCACGAGTCGATCCGTACCATTTTAACTAATCATTTGGGTATGAAACATGTTGCTGCTCGGCTAGTCCCAAAAGATCTGAATTTTCTCCAAAAACTCAATCGCATGAAAGTCGCTGAGGACATGCTAGAACGAGTCAGTTCGGACCCAACATTCATGAAACGCATTGTTACTGGTGACGAGACGTAGGTTTACGAGTTTGACATGCAAACTAGTCAACAAGGTTCGGAGTGGCGCCTTCCAACTGAACCGAAACCGAAAAAACCACGCCAAAGTCGATCAAAAGTCAAAGTCATGTTGACTGTTTTCTTTGACTATCGCGGTGTTGTGCACTCTGAATTCTTACCGGAAGGTCTAACGGTAAATAAAGAATATTATTTGAGCGTTATGCGGCGTTTAAGAGAGCAAATTCGACGAAAAAGGCCAGATTTGTGGAAAGAAAATTCTTGGATTTTGCACCACGACAATGCGCCTTCGCACAAGGCTATCATTGTGAACGAATTTTTAACCAAACACTCAACAAATACCATCCAGCAACCACCATATTCACCAGATATGGCTCCTGCTGACTTTTTTCTTTTTCCTAAACTCAAATTACCACTTCGTGGCACCCGTTTTCAATCGATAGAAGACATAAAGGAGAATTCGCGGCGAGAACTGAACTCAATTCCGGAAGCAGCGTTTAAAAAATGTTTTGATGAATGGATTATTCGTTGGCGCAAGTGTATCGTTTCTAAAGGAGCATACTTTGAAGGTGATAAAATAAATTTGGATGAATAACAGACATTTTGTGTATTATTGATCTTTTCCCGGTACTTTCTTGACAGAGTAGTATACTTCTTCAACAGTATATACAGAGTGGCCAGAACATTGACGTCCAAAAATAAAATTTAGGTCCTCGGATCCTGGGGCATCCGAATCACCCCCATGTATGTTCCGCAACTTTTCATAGGTATAAGCTATTAATTTTTTTCTGAATTTTTGAGAATTATCGACCTGACCAACTTGAAAAAATTCTAAAAATTAAATTAGAAGACTTTATCGAGATTTTTTTCTTGAAACGGAACCTTCATGAGTTGTACTTTTATGCATTAAATTATCAGCTTCGTAACTGAAGTTGTGAAAATGTTGGTCTAAAGAGAAAAAATTGCGTTCCGTAAATTATGACCTAAATGTTCAACTTTAAATTAAAAATCTAAACAGCTGATTTCATGGTTCCTAAGTAAGTTTCGAGATCGCGCTAGACTTTCAGCTTTCGTAATCATTGAAGAAAATCGCACTTACATACGACTACTTTTGCTGAAATTAGCCTCTAAAATTCTGAAAATTCGCCATCTGATTAAAAATAATTTTTTTGGCCATTTACCCATAATTACCACATATGGGCGTTTGAAAATCCATATGAAGTGACAGTTTCAACGTTTCAGCATCGTTTCAGCGTTAACTTGTGGTCTGGTATCTTCAATACGAACTAATTGCTCCGTTCGAACTGCCGTGGAGAAACCTACAGAAACTTCTTGGAAAATGAACTTCCATTGTTGCTGGAATATGTGAGTCACGAAATACGACGAACATAAACAAAACACTTTTTTACAAAAAAAAAAAACAATAATTGTCTTTGGTGTTTTTGGTTTTGTTTCTACGTTTCTTAACACCGACTTCCAAAATTAAAGTTTTGTATTAATTATATATAGATAAAGTGGATTTCGTGGCAAGGCTGTGCGCTCGCTTCACTTGTGCGTCACTGCGGCACATAGTCTTGCGCGCGGTTCGCAAGAAATTTTACGCAAACGGCATCCCGGCGTTGTTGCGACGTTGCGCTACTGTGGTGCGCGTCGCGAGGCGCTGGAAACGCGCAATGTATGACGCTAAGGAGCGTCTGGGTTATTCGCTGGATACACGTGGAAATCTTTCGTTGAAGGTATGTAAATATCGTTGTAGTATGGCACTGTTGAGGGCCCTGACACATAGATTTTATTACCTTTTCATTACACTAAGTAATCATATCAACCTTTAATGTTCCCACTGCTGGGGATACAGGCCTCCTCTTGGTGAGAGGAAGAGGGCCGTAATCCACCACGCGGGCCCAGTGCGGTTTGGTAGATGTCACATGTCTTCGAATTTTTAGTTCTAGGACATGCCTGTTTCCTCACGATGTTTTCCTTCACCGTTTCGAGAGCAGTGGTGATGAAATATTTTACACAAAGTAAAGCGCCTGCCTGCCAGCCATTACCACTGGGCCACCACTGCTCTAAACTAAGTAATCATTTAAACAAAATATTGCAATATTATATAATATTACAAGCTTTCATGGTCTTTACCTATGAAATTGCCGTTTTGTATGAAAAAATTTAAACGAATTTTTTTCATGTATTTTTTATTTGTATTAATCGAAGTAATCACGCATGCAATCAATGCATCTTTGCCAACGCAGTGGCAGTTTATTGATGCCCTTCTTAAAGAAATTCTTCTTTTCTTCAGGATATTGAATGACTTTTTCATGAAATAACCATTCAATAGGGCTTCATGAACTTAGAGGGCTATATTGATGATTAAAATGGTTATAATTCTTTAGACAAATACGCGTTACGGTCGCGAATCGTATTTTTTTCAACAAACACTTCACACTGACCTGCAAATTGCAAAAAAAACATAAAATATTTGAATTTCGCGGGCTACCCTGGCGCTTCCACCTTAAACAGTTCTCTTAGGGAATCACGCCGACGGAGATTGTAAATGGCTGTGATGGCTCTTTTCTGCAGGATAAATATAGACTCGATGTCTGCAGCACGTCCCCATAATAAGATACCGTAAGACATGATACTATGAAAGTAACTAAAATAGACCAGCCTCGCGGTATTTATATCGGTAAATTGACGGATTTTTCTGACAGCGTATGCTGCTGAACTTAGCCGTCCCGCAAGAGATGTGAAGGTGGAAGCGCCAGGGTAGCCCGCGAAATTCAAATATTTTATGTTTTTTTTGCAATTTTCCGGTCAGTGTGAAGTGTTTGTTGAACAAAATACGATTCGCGACCGTAACGCGTATTTGTCTAAAGAATTATAACCATTTTAATCATCAATATAGCCCTCTAAGTTCATGAAGCCCTATTGAATGACTTTTTCATGAAATAACCATTCAATAGGGCTTCATGAACTTAGAGGGCTATATTGATAATTAAAATGGTTGAATGATAATTAAAATGGTTGAAAATGAAGGGCGTTATTTACGTCGTCAAGATTTATGGAACGTCTATCTATCTTAAAAATGAAGGACGTATCGTGAGCAAATAATACCATATGAGGTTGATTTTTTAAAAGATGGGGTAGATCATTAATATATACTAGAAAGAGGAAAGGACCCAAAATAGAGCCTTGTGGTACCCCCATTTTGACTTTTAAACCCCGTGAATTGACACCATTTACTTGAACTTGCTGCTGTCTATCATTTAAGTAAGATTTTATTAGACTGAGTGCAAGTTTACGTAGTCCGTAATGTCCTAGCTTTAGGAGCAAGGTTTCGTGATTTACACAATCAAATGCCTTGGAGAGGTCACAAAAGATTCCTATGGCATCTTGTGCCTCTTCCCACGCTGAATATATGTGTTTTAACAACGTGGCTCCAGCGTCAGTCGTACAACGACCCCTGGTAAAACTATACTGTTGATCATGTATGATTTTATTGATGTTAAAATGATTGAGCATCTGATTGAGCATTAGTTTTTCAAACACTTTGCTAAAAACCGGCAAAACAGATACAGGTCTATTTATTGGTATCTTTGCTGTCGCCCGATTTAAATAGTGGCACCTTACTATAGTATAATATGTAATAGTACCTTACTATATTTCATTATATCCGGAAAGACTCCTTGGTCCACACATAAATTAAATATTAAAGCCAAGTATGGAGCTATAGTTTCAATGGGGAATGTCTATTAAAGTGTGCACGTCCATAACGTGCACACTTTAATAGACATTCCCCATTGTCTTCGGTCAATTTGATTTTGATTTGCCGGAAAGCTTTTATGACTGTCACAGGGTTGATATGTTTGAACTGGAATTCAACCCCTGGAACGTTAGCTTTTAATAAATTATATGAGACCACAGGTGAAGAATTTAAATATTCCGTAGTTTTAGTTGGTATATTGGTGAAAAAAAAAACTACTCATTAAATAAATTAACAATAAACCCTAAAATAAACGTAATTGCAACTGTATAATTTCTACATAATGCGATGAGTCAGCAGTTTTGTGAGTGAAACGCATTTCTATGATAGGGCTCTTAAGTGGTGATACTAGGAACTTTGGAAGACGTCTTCGTCTACGCAGAAATTGAAATAAGCATAATGCCACGGTTATAATTTTGTACTGTGATAATGCTCATAAAATAAAAACTACTGAACCAAACTGAATCAAACTTTTACGGGACCAAGTGGCAAGGATACCGCATCGAACTAAAAAATAATCACACGAATCGAATGAGAAACCTCGGAGTAATCGGTGTACATACATTAAAAAAATACCCACCGAATTGAGAACCTCCTCCATTTTTGGAAGTCGGTTAAAAACGCAACTTAGACCCGTTCTCGAAACCAGCGGGCAGATCGCGCGGCACTATAGGCGCGTAGTGCTGTGTTCGTGGTTGTGTCGTTCAGATATTTGTTGTTATTCGCGAACGAAATGTCTGGACAACGTCAATAACATTTTTTTATTCAAATTTATTCCTAACGCTCGATTTATTGTGGGCAAAAGAAGAAAATAAATTGCACAACACTGCAATGCAGACGCGCGGGTGGTCACCGCTCGTTGCCCGCCCTCGCGCCCCTGCCGCGCCGCTATTTTTGAGAGCCGCGGCAAATGGACGATGTAGCGGCGCGGCATCGTCCATTTGATTTTACACATTAGATCCTGCCGCACCTGCGCCGCCGCCTCCGCCGCCCCGCTGCCCGCAAAACTCGAGGCAGAGGCCTTATGGTGTGACCAAGTCTGTCCGTCTGTCACAGCTGGATATCTCAAGAACTAATGCTATCAACTTGAAATTTGGAATAGTTTTAGATGACGTTTTTTATTTATTAAGGGACATTTAAAATCGCAAAGCGTATGTCAGTCCCATCGTACCCTAAATACAAATTAGTCACATCTGGGCTATGAACCTTAACAGACTCTTCGCATCATCGCTATTTAGCTGAGCCAAGATTTTATTGAAGGTGCCTTTTTTTCCGTGCGAAGAAAATGCCTAACGCATACCACATCATCCGAGGAGATGACGTGGTTATGTGGGACTTGCACCCACTACAAACTTCGCCTGTGCACCTACTTTCGCCTTGATGGGTGGGTCGCGAGGACTGCTACGCATGACATTCGCGACGCATCCAGCGTGGCCTACTTCTGGGCTCCCTCTTCTATGCCCACTCGGGCTTCCTCTGCTTTCAGCGACGTCCAGGTGCACTGGGACATCACCACGACTCCAGGGATTATTGAAGGCCCCTACGTCAAGTCTGTTCAACCTCAATAGATGACGTTTGTTCAACTACTTTCCAGATATGAAAGAAATAAAAAAATATTATTTGCGGTAGCGGCTGAAAGGGCTTCTTAAACAATCGAAGTGTTGCTAGAGCATCATATGAAAGAGGGCGCTATTTGCACATTCTCAAACATTTTTTTCAGTCCGGTTTTCTACTTTTGACGAAAAATGTATTAAACTTGACCATCCCCCCCCCCTCTCCGAAGCTTACATAGAGAAAAATCTGAAATTATTCTATGTGATAGAAGTTTATGCAAAGATTACAGGAAAAATAAAATGTTCTTCCTAATAGGACAGTTTTTCAGAAATCGTCAACAAAAATTACATTAGTTTCACTGTGGTCAAGCAAGAGATGGCGCTGATCTAAAACTGCATAATACACAGCGCAGTGTTAATTCTCTGACAAATATAGGCCGCGCCGATGTAAAATTAAAAACATTTCACGTTTTATATGATGGTACGGAACCCTCGGTGCGTGAGTCCGACACGCTCTTGACCGGTTTTTAACCGACTGGAAAAAAGTAGGAGGTTCTCAATTCGGTTGTATTTTGTTTATTCTTTTGTATGTTTGTTATCTCATAACTCCGTCATTTATGAACCGATTTGAAAAATTCTTGTTTTATGTGAAAGGAAAACTCCTCGATTGCTCCATGTGTTTAAATTTCATCAAAATCGGTTTAGTAATTGAGCTTTTAAATCAAAATAGCTGGAATTCGTTTACTTATATGACGTATTTAGTTTGTCATCCAAGTAAACGAAATTGCGTAGATATTACTGCGACTTTCCAGTGGTGTTGTTGGGTGTTACCATTAAAAAGGGAAAAAAGTTTTTTTTTTACATACTTTCAGGTGGCCAACATCCCCATCCAATCCTTGTGGGAGGTGAAAATTCACATTGAGCTAGTATCACCTGATGGCAGCTCTGTGCCGTGTCCTCGCGCGTGTTGCGTGCGTGTGTTGCCTATCGTGTCCTACGTAATTGTGCCCACAAGTGAAGTGCAAAGTGCACTCGCGGACACACCTGAGGACTGGGGCCATGTGCCCAGCACTATCTGGTGAGATATATGTATAGCTATTTAGGGCTCCAAACATCAGTATAATACGGAACCCTTATAAGATCACTCGGCTGTCTGTCTGTCCTTCTATCACAGCCAGTTTTCTTAGGATCGACTCGACCGATTCTTTTGAAATTTGGTACATTTGTGGACTTCTGTGACCCAAATACGGACGCGTTACGTAAATAAATAAATTAGGAGTCACTTTTTGGGGTCAGCTAGAAATTTAAAAATAAAATGTTTTTGAAACTGTTTCGTGTGACATATCACATGAAAAGGGCTTACTGTGAGGGTTTTTTTTTTCATAATTTTACGATCAACAGTTTTGATGTTGTTAATGAAATTAGACCGAAAATGAAAATTCACTCCCTTGGGGTGTTAAAACCTTAACACGTCCATGTTTGCGTCACAGAAGTCCATATGTGTACGAAATTTAAACAGAATCGGTCGAGTAGATCCGGAGAAAACTGGCTGTGACAGACGTACAGACAGACAGACACCTGAGTGATCCTCGGAAACGGGACCCTTATCGTTCCGTTTTTTACAGATGTTCGGATCCCTAAAAATACATTGATTATTTTTATACCTACTCCATAGTGGCATGAAGGTATATCCACATACCTGGGACATTGCATAGGTGGACGTTATAGTTCTCAGAATGCTGTTGGTTATGGTGACCCAATTAGCTTCGCCGCTTTACCGTAAAGACCGACGTATCACGTACGACGTAACGTTCGTCTAGTTGCGGACAAATTCTGTGTAAATAATTTGCAAAGGTTGTGAGTTGTGACGTGGTCATGAGATCCCTTTGACATGATATCATCTATACTAATATATAAAGCTGAAGAGTTTGTTTGTTTGTTGGCTTGAACGCGCTAATCTCAGGAACTACTGATTGAACTATAGATTTGAAAAATTCTTTCAGTGTTAGATAGCCCATTTATCGAGGAAGGCTATAGACTATATATCATCACGCTAAGACCAATAGGAGCGGAGCAGACGAAGTTGCGCGGGTCAACTAGTAATACTATACAGAGGTAAAGTTTGTGATTTAAGAGGTTGTAGGGGGTAATCTCTGGAACCACTGAACCGATTTTGAAAATATATTTAAATAGAAAGCCACGTTATTTTTAAGCGAAAAATACTGCGCAACGAAGTGGCACCGCCAAAATTATGAAAGGCCCGATAAGCTTCTATATGAATTAGATTATTTTGTACTGACTCATGCAGGCCTCCCACAAGGTGGACCGATGACCTGGTGAGGGTCGCGGGTCGCCGATGGATGCGAGACGTACAGGACCGGTCGTTGTGGCCGCCGTTGGCAGTGGACTGCTGGACGTAGGCCTCCCCTGTGTGTGACGATAATGTTAACTCATGCGAAGTTATAAGTTTTTAACCGTTGTTTGCTCAAGTGTCAGTATGCATTTGCATAACATCATTAACTCCAAAAAGGCTAAACACATTTCCATGCTCTTTTCCAATATATTTATTTTGTTCACAGGAGAGTTTACAGACTTCTAAGACATAAAAACCAGACGAAGATTTCCTACTAGCGTGATAGGACATTATGTCTATATACCGTCTATATATATGTATTATTTCTATAGAAAATGCTTGTCACGACCCCGCGACATGTTACTGTAAATGTGATTGTATATGGGCGGCGAGACATTGTTTGTAAAAGTTATAATTCGAGGTTTGACTCTCGCCTGTTTTTTCCTCCAATGTATATTTAATAAACTAAACTAGAAGGATAATACCAGGGGTGGCCAACTTTATTAGACCCAAGATCTACTTTTTACTGACGAAACCCTGTGCGATCTACCAATTACATACTTCTTAAAATTTTAAATGAAACAGTTTCAGTATAAATTTTTCACACCACCTGCACGAAAACGTCGCACTAATGTATTTCATGCCAACTCAACTTGAAGTAAGTCATTATTAAAGTTATTACAGTTATAATGAAATTCAGAACTTACAATATTATTGCCCAGTCATTTATGTGATTCATGACTTGCGAACAATTTTCTCGCAGATGGTGTGAAAAGTAGATAATGCTCCTCAGGGATAAAGGTGTCTTTGCCATGGGCTAGTATGATTCCCTCGCTGCATTCAGGTTTCTTGTATTAACTCCATCGCTTCGCGTGTGAGTTAATCTCTGAACTCCCTCGCTTCACGTGTGAGTTAAATTCTAAACTCTCTTCTCGCTTCGCTTGTGAGTTATACACTAAACTCCCTGGCCAAGCTCGCGAATTAACTTTCCAGTCCTTCATAAGGTTCGGAATTTCATTTGACGCCCCTGACATAAAATACTACTTTATCCCTTCGGTGCATAATCTACTATTCTTAACCTTTTTTTCTTAATTAGCACGCATTGTATTACTGCTGGTTAATCGGTAGAGCAACACCAAGTTCAAAAGAATCCACTTGTTCATATTAAATATACCCAATGAAACTCTACCGGTTGGCCTCCCCAAGTCCTTCCAGGAATTCTTTTCTAGCGTCACATCGTACCAGCTTTCACGGTACGTATCCAGGTCTTCTTGCCACCTTTTTTGGACCGGCCTCGGGGTCCAGCGGGTCGTCTTCGGGCACCCATTGCGTGAAGACTTTTGCCCAAACGGTCACATTGCATTCGAATTATGACAAAGTCTTTCCGCCCGCATTAATATGTTAGAATGATTGAAAAATAAAACTAACAGATATTTTTTTAGACCATTTTATTTAGTAGGTAACTAGCTTGTGACCGCGACTTCGTGAGCGCATATATCCTGTTTATTCCCGTTCCCGTAGGAATTTCGTGAATTCCTCTCTTAGTGCTCCCCTATACAGCCCAAGGAACCTACATGCCAAGTAGCTTTCTACGGCCATTAGTTTCGGCTGTACGTTGTCTGTCAGTCACTCAGTAACGGCACAGTTTTATATGTTACTTCTAGGCAAGCGTGCTCCATCTTCGACCACATCATCGCTTACCATCAGGTGAGACAGTGGTCAAACGCGTGCCTATGTAAATAACCTCCTAATAGAAAAAACAAAAAAAATTGTAGCATAGGTAACAATAATCCAAATGTGATTTATCGGTATAGCAAGACGAGTGACTCGGCAGGGTGACACAGAATATGATTTGGATCTGCAAATAAAAAGATCATGTGTTTTAATCGGAAGTTCATCAGCGCCGTGGCAGCACTATTGTAAGATCTTTGCAAATCAACATCGCAACAAAAAGAACCGCAACGCCATCTATCCAACTAGCAGCGAACTACTACGTCGAAATCCTGCATCGCGCAATCTGAGTTTACCGTGCAATTTGAACATGTATATCAGCCCGAATATCAACTATCGGGCAGTTGCAACAGACCGGGCGGAGGATCGTCCGTTTTCAATTGAGGTTAGCGGGACTTTACTCTCTGTTCCGCATGCCTTAAAATCTTAAAAGCTGGGTCAGGAAAAAAATTATTTATAAAAGAAAAAGAAGAAGCTTGTTATAAAAACATTTCACATTTGTGCTAGTTTTTTTTTTACTATTGATAGGCACGCGTTTGACCACTATCTCATCTGATGGTAAGCGATGATGTGGTCGAAGATGGAGCACGCTTGACTAGAAGTAACCTATTCACTCTTGTCTTAAAGACTCCCAGGTTATCAGGAAACACAGACTCTGGCAGGGAATTCCACTCGTTAGCTGTACACACTATGAATGTGCTCGCAAAACGTTTTACGCGTGCGTGTGGGTGGGATGTCCACCATGTACCTACCGGTGGCGCATCGCCATTAGTTCTGTGTTCCGATGGTGGAACGGGCTTGGCGGAATTAAATTATGCAATTCGGTCGCACATTCCTCAAAATGCAACCGGTAAAAAACCGACAGGCCAGCAACTCGTCGTCGCAGACAATGTCAAGAAGCTTTCAAATCCTATCCTACCAATGTATAATTTTTTCATTACTCATATCTGAAAGTATGCCTGAAGTTGCCTGAGAAGCGTTGAAAGTATTTCTTTTCAGCCCTAGGGAGAATCGATTTCGCGAATGGTAAAATTTTTAAAATTTTTCGTCAAAAGTTGAAAACAATGCAGCCTAAAAGCATAAAAGAAAAAGAAATGAAAATGTACAAAGCACTCTTTGATACAGTCGCACTTTAAATTTTTAAGAACCTCTTTCATATGCCCTAGAGCCGCATTTTAAATTTTTAAGAACCTCTTTCATATGCCCTAGAGCCGCATTTTAGATTTTTAAGAACCTCTTTCATATGCCCTAGAGCCGCATTTTAAATTTTTAAGAATCTCTTTAGTCACTGTTGCAAAAAAAGATATACGCATTATTATTTCTTTCTTATTTGCAAAATAGTTGAACAAACGTCATATAAATTATTCCAAATTTCAAGTTGATAGCTTTAGTAGGTAGTTCTTTAGATATTAAGCTGTGACAGACGGACAGAACTGGTCACACCATAAGTGTTCCTTTTTATTTACCATTTTGGTACGGGAAAACTGACCTTAATTCTTATAAACAGCTTTTGGGCGAATTCACCTAATTTGTGTTGTTTGTGTCAAAAATAGGGAAGATGCAGATTTAATATTTAAGTATCAATATTTTGTGGCTAAAATGTAAAAAAAAGCTTAAGAGAAGAGCCAGTGCAACGTTTTTATTCCAGTTAATTTAGATTTTTAGCAATAATTACAAATTTAAAGTAACGTGAAACGGAACTTGTTTTAATACACCAATCAGCGTCTGGTGACGTCACTCGTGTTCGTTTATAGTCCAAGATCCCAGGGCTCCTAGACGTTATTTATTTCGTCATATCAAAATGTTTGAATAGAGTAGTGCCAGTGTAATTTCAGAGGAGCTGGTGGCTAAATAATAACAGCCACACGGGTCGATCTTTAAGGTTAAGCAACGCTTGCCAAGGTTGGTCTGTGGATGGGTGACCATATTAACATAACGAGTTTCCTCCGTGCCTCGGAAAGCACGTTAAGCCGTTGGTCCCGGCTGTCATTTGTAGATCTTTGGCTGTCGTTACGGGTTGTCAGAAGCCAGTAAAATCTGACTCCAGTCTTGCCAAGAAGTACCGTGTTACCCAGTTAATGGGTTGTGGAGGTCTGGTAGGCAGCCGCTCCACGTAAAACACAGGTATTCAGCTGAATCCGGTTTGACTGGAAGCCGACCCCAATATAGTTGGGAAAAGGCTAGGCAGATGGGTACTCTATACTTTATGAGAACGATAAAGTACGCGAAAATACTTTATTTCGCATCATTTGGTTTCTCAGGGATTCATTTCACATAATTACAAAAAAGGTTGGTTGTAGGTAGGTAAGTATTTTAGCGTAAAACAGAGTAGGTAAGTATTAAAACAAGATTGATGATAATTTTTTAAATTTATAAAAAGTAATTTTATTTTCCTGTCTATTCCTGCCACGTTAGCATTCACAGAGAGAGTTTTTTTTCTGTGATAAATAGCAAATGACAAGATGAAATAAACAAATCGTTTCTGAATCTGTTAAAAAACCGACCAAGTTCGAGTCAAACTCTCACACGAAGGGTTCCGTACACGTTTCTTGTATGGCAGCCCCCATTAATTTTCAGTTTAATTTAATTTTCATTGTTTGTTGTTACAGCGGCAATAGAAATACACACTGTGAATTTCAACTGTCTACGGTGTCTACTTATTACGATACAAATACCGTAATGTATCTCAAGAGATACAAGCCCGCTGACTGACAGACAGACGGACGGACGGACGGACAGCGGAGGCTTAGTAATAGGGTTCCGTTGGTTACCCTTTGGGTGCGGAACAATAAAAATGAAAAGAATGAATGAGTTAGTTGTTAAAAGTTGCTAAAATTAACGAAAAACATGTTTTTAAGCAAAACGATGAAGTAAAATAAATATCTCATAACTCAAAACCTAGTTAAAATTTACAACTGCTTTTAATGACTACTCTTAGTAAAAGATTTATAAAACTAATTTACTGAATATCAACCTTTTCTGTTCAAAGAATAAAAAGAACTAGCATGCGGAAGGTGGTCCCTGGAAGATATCACGTGTGACTCCCTGGGTACCGTAATCTTCAGTCGATGATTGTCGTCCAATAGCGATACCATCTTCTCCCGCGAAAGTTTTCGAGAATGTCCTACATCAATGTTTACAAGCAAGTGAATGAGCAACATGGCTTTCGCGAGA
Source organism: Lacanobia oleracea (assembly GCA_950371165.1). NCBI lineage: Eukaryota > Metazoa > Arthropoda > Insecta > Lepidoptera > Noctuidae > Lacanobia > Lacanobia oleracea. The sequence goes on from OX493411.1 coordinate 7,741,543, forward strand.
AAAAATCCTTCAATACTAACTTACTTATAGTTTATGTTATATTAGTTTATTAGGATAAATATTAGTAGGATCTAATTGGGAGTTGCATATTTGAGCCGTTTAATAACAGCCGCACGGGCCGATTCAAGGTTAAGCAACGCTTGCCAAGGTTGGTCTGTGGATGGGTGACCATCTTAACATACCGAGTTTCCTCCGTGCCTCGGAAAGCACGTTAAGCCGTTGGTCCCGGCTGTCATTTGTAGATCTTTGGCAGTCGTTACGGATTGTCAGAAGCCAGTAAATTTGACTCCCAGTCTTGCCATGAAGTACCGTGTTACCCAGTTAATGGGTTGTGGAGGTCTGGTAGGCAGCCGCTCCACATAAAACACTGGTATTCAGCTGAATCCGGTTTGACTGGAAGCCGACCCCAATGTACAGTTCGCGTCAGCGTGGCTTGCCCCTCGGAAGTTAGGTTTGAGTGAACTCCGCGCAGGTGCAATCGCGTAAAAAAGTGTTACGTTCCTAAAATATTTTTTTATTTATACGTATTATACTATAAACAAGTAACAAAGACTATCAGTAACAATAAAATATCAAAAAGTAACACAACAAACACATACACCACTAGAACACAAATCAAACTGTAAGAAATAACAAAAATAAATCATTAAAAACGATAACAACCTGTAACACTTTTCGCATCCCACAGTCGTATTGCATCGAGCAAGCGGGACACGCTTATGCATCGAACTTATACGAGCGAGTGAGATGCCATTACACCCGCGCGCCGCGCATGCGCGAGCTACCCGCGCATGCGCGGTTGTATGTTTGTTGTCAAATTGACGTCCTGCGCAGCCGATTGCGGCGTACTTTGTGGAGGCAAGCTTGCGTGACGGGAACTGTAGTTGGGAAAAGGCTAGGCAGATGAGTAGTGGGATCTAATTAATTAAAATCACTTCACTTAAAACATATTTATTTACATCTTAAAACATAACATATATATTTATTTTCGGAACGCTACGTGTCTGCGTCTGGATGAAATAATAAAACCGGCCAAGTGCGAGTCGAACTCGCACACGAAGGGTTCCGTACCATAAACATTAATTTTTATTATTTGTTGTTATAGCGGCAATAGAAATACACAATCTGTGAAAATTTGAACTGTCTTCCTATTACGGTTCTTGAGATATAGCCCTAGTCGAACTCGCACACAAGGGTTCCGTACCATAAACATAAATTTTTATTATTTGTTGTTATAGCGGCAATAGAAATACACAACCTGTGAAAATTTGAACTGTCTACCTATTACGGTTCTTGAGATACAGCCCTCTGACAGACAGACGGACGGACGAAAAGCGGAGGCTTAGTAATAGGGTTCCGTTGGTTACCCTTTGGGTACGGAACCCTAAAAATTAAGGTTAGTGTTTGTGAATTTCCAAAGCTATTCAAGGTGTTGAAAATTCGGAAACACAGATAGATAGATATTTTTTCCTCATCAAAAGTAAAAAAATTACTAGATGTCGGATAACGGCATTTTAGTTATACCACGGTAAAATGGTACGGAACCCGTCGTGGGCGAGTCCGACTCGCACTTGGCCGGTTTTTAGGGTTCCGAACAAAAAACGGAATCCTAGTAGGATCACTCGGGTGTCTGTCTGTCCGTCTGTCACAGCCAGTTTTCTCCGGATCCACTGGAACGATTCTATTGAAATTTGGTAAACATATGGACTTCTGTGACCCAAACACGGAAGCGTTACGTAAATTATTAAATTTTTAGCATGGGGGTCACTTCTGGGGGTCGAACTAGAAAATAAAAAATAAAAAAGGTTTTTTGAACAATATATCGTGTGACATATCAATTGACAAGGCTGTGAGGGTTTTAATTATGTTTTTTTCATAATTTTAATATAAATGGCTTTGAAGTTATTCAACAAATTAGACAAAAAATTACAATCCCCCCCCTTATCTACGAAACTACTGAGCCTAAAATTAAAAAAAAATAAATGATAATAGTATCTCAATTTTTTTTTCTAGGTAAATAACTATTTCTTTACCTAGATTACAGGAAAATCTATAAGAAGTCTATAGTGCAAAAATAACATGATAAAAAAAAAATTCGTTCGGAACCCTTCGTGTGCGAGTCCGACTCGCACTTGGCCGGTTCTAATCTGTTACACATTGTAGATACACTTCAGCCTAGCCCTGTGAATGTAGCGTGATGATATGAACTTAGTAATCAGCGGCGGTATTAGCCAAATAGTCTCTTCTTCCAATGTTTGACGCTTGTTTGTTCTGTACCGCCTCCAGTTTTGGGCACTCTGTGAAGAGAGATAAGAAATATCAATATATATAAAACTAGTCGATCCGCGCAGCTTCGTCTGCTCCGCTCCTATTGGTCTTAGCGTGATGATATATAGCCTATAGCCTTCCTCGATAAATGGGCTATCTAACACTGAAAGAATTATTCAAATCGGACCAGCAGTTCCTGAGATTAGCGCGTTCAAGCAAACAAACAAACAAACTCTTCAGCTTTATATATTAAGTACTAGTTGACCCGCGCAACTTCGTCAGCGTCACAAATTTCATTACTGCTCCGCTCCTATTGGTCTTAGCGTGATGATATATAGCTTATAGCCTTCCTCGATAAATGCTATCTAACACTGAAAGAATTATTCAAATCGGAGAAGTAGTTCCTGAGATTAGCGCGTTCAAGCAAACAAACAAACAAACTCTTCAGTTTTATATATTAGTATAGATAGATATTGGTTGTCTGTAATGTCGGTTTTCGGAGACGATAATTTTGCGTGATAACGGCATAAGAAAACAATTGAATTCTTAATAAGCAAGCCGAACGCTTAGGCCGATCATGCACGTCTCTATCGTTTGTTCCACGCTCTCGCTTGCACGCTCGGCTCAGGCGGAATGTGACACTTTTTAGTGCGTGCAGCCGGAGTTCATCGATTTATAAGACGTTATCACGTCAAATAATCGTCAAGAAAGCTGAGTTTTTGCATGCAGCTGACAGACAACGCGCGGCTGAAAGTGCTGGTCGTAGAAAGCTGAGTTCTTGCATGCAGCTGACAGACAACGCACGGCTGAAAGTGCTTGTCGTAGAAAACTGAGTTCTTGCATGCAGCTGACAGACAACGCACGGCTGAAAGTGCTTGTCGTAGAAAACTGAGTTCTTGCATGCAGCTGACAGACAACGCACGGCTGAAAGTGCTTGTCGTAGAAAACTGAGTTCTTGCCTGCAGCTGACAGACAACGCACGGCTGAAAGTGCTTGTCGTAGAAAACTGAGTTCTTGCATGCAGCTGACAGACAACGCACGGCTGAAAGTGCTTGTCGTAGAAAACTGAGTTCTTGCATGCAGCTGACAGACAACGCACGGCTGAAAGTGCTTGTCGTAGAAAACTGAGTTCTTGCATGCAGCTGACAGACAACGCACGGCTGAAAGTGCTTGTCGTAGAAAACTGAGTTCTTGCATGCAGCTGACAGACAACGCACGGCTGAAAGTGCTTGTCGTAGAAAACTGAGTTCTTGCATGCAGCTGACAGACAACGCACGGCTGAAAGTGCTTGTCGTAGAAAACTGAGTTCTTGCATGCAGCTGACAGACAACGCACGGCTGAAAGTGCTTGTCGTAGAAAACTGAGTTCTTGCATGCAGCTGACAGACAACGCGCGGCTGGAAGTGCTTGTCGTAGAAAACTGAGTTCTTGCATGCAGCTGACAGACAACGCGCGGCTGGAAGTGCTTGTCGTAGAAAACTGAGTTCTTGCATGCAGCTTCCCTGCACTCCGTAGGGGAGCACTAAAATAATTTCCTGAAATTCCTACGGGAAAAAACAGGATATGCGCATACGAATTTGAGGGCAAAAGCAAGCCTAATATTATTGTATTGTTACCTGTAATCCTGTGCCCCAAACCGCCACAATACGAGCACCCTTGTCCATCCACGGGCACGTCTGGTTCTCCGATCATGTCTAAAAGGAACGATGGGACCTGAAATAAAGGTGTTAATTTTAGCTTTTATCTTAACAAAGGAGCTCGTGGCTAAATAATAACAGCCGCACGGGCCGATCTTCAAGGTTAAGCAACGCTTGCCAAGGTTGGTCTTTGGATGGGTGACCATCTTAACATACCGAGTTTCCTCCGTGCCTCGGAAAGCACGTTTAGCCATTGGTCGCGGCTGTCATTTGTAGATCTATGGCAGTCGTTACGGATAGTCAGAAGTCAGTAAATCTGACTCCAGTCTTGCCATGAAGTACCGTGTTACCCAGTTAATGGGTTGTGGAGGTCTGGTAGGCAGCCGCTCCACGTAAAACACTGGTATTCAGCTGAATCCGGTTTGACTGAAAGCTGACCCCAATATAGTCAGGAAAAGGCTAGGCAGATGATGATCTTAACACATCCATAATGCATACAGCTAAGGAGTGGAATTCCCTGCCGGATTCTGTGTTTCCTGATAGCTACAACCTGGGAGTCTTTAAGTCAAGAGTGAATAGGTTATTTCTAGGCAAACGTGCTCCATCTTCGACCACATCATCGCTTACCATCAGGTGAGATAGTGGTCAAACGCGTGCCTATCAATAGTAAAATTAAAACCGGCCAGGTGCGAGTCGGACTCGCACACGAAGTGTTCCGTATCATAATTTTTATTATTTGGTTTCAACAAAAAAAAAATAAAAAAATTCAACTACGGATCTTGAGATACTGGCAGACAGACGGACATACGGACGGAAAGCGGAGGCTTAGTAATAGGGTTCCGTTGGTTACCCTTCGGGTACGGAACCCTAAAAAAGACTAACTTTTGGCCTAAATCTATCTTAATAAAGATTTTCTTTTTATTGTTTATAAACTAAGCCGCCTCAAGGGCCTCTGACATGGTTTATTTGACGACCGCCATTTGGCGGCCGGGACCACCGGCTTATACGTGCCTTCCGAAGCACGGAATCATCTTTTTATCAGACAATCAGGTGATTCAAGCCGGCAGGCGGGCGTTGCACCCTAGCCAAACTGGAAACAATTTTATAAAGTATGCTTCCCGTGGGAATCGAACCCACGACCAGCGGGTCACAAGACAAAACACAAACGCCTAAACCTCTCGACCACGGAGACAGTAGATGCTAGCAACAGATGCAAGAGATCTCTCAACACACTGTTGGCCCTCGTAACATGTTGCGTTGCTAGCAACTTGACACGTTACAATGTTACTGGTCAAATATATTCCGAAGTTGCAGCATCACGACTTGTTGCGGTTGCTAGCAACATATACTACGAGACAGCTGCATCACGACAGTTGCGATGTTTCTTGCAATGAGTTGCGGGCACCCTGAAAGTGTATGTTGTTGCTAGCAACATGTTATTAGGTCTTACCTTTTGTTGCGCCTCTCGCAACAGATGCAAAAGGTCTCGCAACACGCTGTCATCGGCCGCTCGACCTAGTAATGTTGTTGCTACCCCCTCTCCCCCCGCGCGACCCGTACGTCCGATGCGATGGACGTAGTTTTCTGTAAAAAGAAATATTGTGAATAAAGATATATTGTGAATATTTATCACCACTGGTAACATTATTATTTTCAGATTTTATTGAGATACTAGTTGACCCGCGCAACTTCGTCTGCTCCGCTCTTAAGGCTCAATTCACACCGAGATGGAAGCGAAGCGGCGAGTAGTTTTGGTGTCATATAATTTTAAACTTTATCTTCATTACTATAACACGTAGTATCGCTTGATCGCTTGAGAGACTTGAAAAGGTCGAGCGGCCGCCCGCGGCGCCGCGAGCATTCCGACGACTCCCGCGATAATATGTATTATAGTAATGAAGATAAAGTTTAAAATTATATGACACTGAAACTGCTCGCCGCTTCGCTGCCATCTCGGTGTGACTTGAGCCTAATGGTCTTAGTGTGATGTTGCGTGGCCTATAGCCTTTCTCAATAAATGGTCTATTTAACACTGAAATAATTTTTAAATCGGACCAGTATTTCCTGAGATTAGCGTGTTCAAGCAAACAAACAAACAAACTCTTCAACTTTATATTTTATATATTAGTATAGATAAGATTTGGCTTACCGATATCTTCTGGCATGTCGTAGTTTATAACGTGTTGAATGTTGGCGAAATCGAGACCTGGGGAATGAAATATGGCGTTAGTAGGTATATTATAATGATAGATCTGATTAGTGTCGGATAAATCGGTGTTTTTACCCGACTGCGAAAGAATGAGGGTTATATTTTTCGAGTGTATGTATGTATGTGTATTGCTTTGGCACGCCCTTTTTTATTTTTTTTTAAGGATGGGAAATCATCAAATGACTCCTTCCGCTCTGGGCGGAGCGGAAGGGAGTGTCAGACTCTTACTGAATAAAACCCATCCGTGTTCCTCCTAGTGCCCGCCGCGTTCCAGGGTACGGTGCCTCTTTCGAACGGTTTCCGCACCCCGGCAGGCACTGCCCCTAGCGGGCCCCGTCTCCCATGATGACAGCTCCTTGAGGTGGAACACAGCGCGCCGCCGACCCGGGCCTGGCTCACCCAATGTGAGCCGTCCGCAGGCCCTCGCCTACGGTTCTTTGGCACGCCCTAGAGCCTAAACCGCTTGGCGCTTGTCGTATTTTTATGTGAACCATGTCAATAGATTCGTACTATTCGTGAGAGTGACACTGAGTGCATCAAAATAAAATAAAAAAACAAAATGGCCGATTTTTGCCGCCATATTTGAGGAGCTCGTGGCTAGATAATAACAGCCGCACGGGTCGATCTTTAAGGTTAAGCAACGCTTACCAAGGTTGATCTGTGGATGGGTGACCATCTTAACATACCGAGTTTTCTCCGTGCCTCGGAAAGCACGTTAAGCCGTTGGTCCCGGCTGTCATTTGTAGATATTTGGCAGTCGTTACGGATAGTCAGAAGCCAGTTAATCTGACTCCAGTCTTGCCATGAAGTATCGTGTTACCCAGTTAATGGGTTGTGGAGGTCTGGCAGGCAGCCGCTCCGCGTAAAATACTGGTATTCAGCTAAATCCGGTTTGACTGGAAGTCGACCTCAATATAGTTGGGAAAAGGCTAGGCAGATGAGGCAGATGATGATTGTTTTTTTTTTGTAAAAAAGTCTTTTTATTTTTCACTATTTAGTGGCACGCCACACCTAACAACACCCACTGGAAAGTCGCAGGAAAGCAAAATACGCAATTTTGTTTACTTGAACGACAAGCCAAATACGTCATCGTAAACGAATTCCAGCTATTTAGATACAAAAGCCGAACTGCCAAACCGATTTTGGTGAAATTTAAATGGGACCAATCGGAAAGCATACCCTTTCGAATGAAAGAAGAATTTTTCAAATCGATTCATAAATGACGGAGTTATGAGGTACCTCCTCCTTTTTTTGAAGTCTGTTAAAAACTGAAATAAAGGCATATAGCTGTACTGAATCGACTGTTATACTTTCCCAGTGACCCTTTAAGTTCACTAGTAATGAAAAACGGTCATAATTTATTGTTCGGGTATCTACGAGAGGATATTAGAGAAATATCTGTAGAGGTACAGTTCCCATCACGCAAGTTTGCCTCCGCAAAGTACGCCGCAATCGGCTGCGCAGGATGTCAATTCGACAACAAACATACAACCACACATGCGCGGGTAGCTCGCGCATGCGTGGATTAGCGCAAGCTCGCGGGTGTAATGGCATCTCACTCGCTCGTATACGTTCGATGCATAAGTGTGTCTCGCTTGCTCAATGCAATACGACTGTGGGATGCGAAAAGTGTTACACGTTGTTATTGTTTTAATTATTTATTTTGGTTATTTCTTACAGTTTGATTTGTGTTCTTGTGGTGTATGTGTTTTTTGTGTTACGTTTGATATTTTTATTATCACTGGTAGTCTTTGTTACTTGTTTATGGTATAATACGTATAAACAAAAAAATATTTTAGGAACGTAACACTTTTTTACGCGATTGCACCTGCGCGGACTTCAATCAAACCTAGCTTCCGAGGGGCAAACCACGCTGACGAACTGTACAGAGTGTGAAGTCTCGCCAACCTCCATTGAAAAGGGAGGATCCTCCGACCGGCACGGTTGTTGTGTCCGGTGGGCAACTGCCCGATAGTTGTTTTATTTCTATTTGAGAAGGGTTTGCTCTTGACTTTAGTCTAGGTCAGAGATGATGTCCGGTGGGCAACCGCCTGATAATAGATTTTTTTTTAATTTGTGATGGATTTGCTCTTAACTCGTCTAGGTCAGAGATGATGTCCGGTGGGCAACTGCCTGATAATTGTTTTTTTTTTAATTTTTGTTTGTGATGGGTTTTCTCTTGACTCTAGTTTAGGTCAGAGATGATGTCCGGTGGGCAACTGCCCGATAGTTGTTTTTTTTTTAATTTTTATTTGAGAAGGGTTTGCTCTTGACTCTAGTCTAGCTCAGAGATGATGTCCGGTGGGCAACTGCCTGATAATTGTTTTTTTTTTATTTTTTATTTGAGAAGGGTTTGCTTTGACTCTAGTCTAGGTCAGAGATGATGTCCGGTGGGCAACTGCCTGATAATTGTTTTTTTTTTATTTGTGATGGGTTTGCTCTTGACTCTAGTCTAGGTCAGAGATGATGCCCGGTGGGCAACTGCCTGATAATTGTTTTTTTTTTTTAATTTTGTTTGTGATGGGTTTGCTCTTGACTTTAGTCTAGGTCAGAGATGATGTCCGGTGGGCAACTGCCTGATAATTGTTTTTTTTTTTAAATTTTGTTTGTGATGGGTTTGCTCTTGACTCTAGTCTAGGTGAGAGATGATGTCCGGTGGGCAACTGCCTGATAGTTGTTTTTTTTTTTAAATTTTGTTTGTGATGGGTTTGCTCTTGAGTCTAGTCTAGGTCAGAGATGATGTCCGGTGGGCAACTGCCTGATAGTTGTTTTTTTTTTTAAATTTTGTTTGTGATGGGTTTGCTCTTGACTCTAGTCTAGGTCAGAGATGATGTCCGGTGGGCAACTGCCTGATAGTTGTTTTTTTTTTAAATTTTGTTTGTGATGGGTTTGCTCTTGACTCTAGTCTAGGTCAGAGATGATGTCCGGTGGGCAACTGCCTGATAATTGTTTTTTTTTTAAATTTTGTTTGTGATGGGTTTGCTCTTGACTCTAGTCTAGGTCAGAGATGATGTCCGGTGGGCAACTGCCTGATAGTTGTTTTTTATTTGAGAAGGGTTTGCTCTTGACTCTATCTAGGTCAGAGATGACAGAGACAAAGTCTACGATGGAGTGAGCTTACCCAGAAGGAGCTTCTTGGATAGATGCGATTTTTCTCTTTGTTGCGATTGGTGCCGCTACAGGCCAATGTACTTTATTGCAAGTTTATCTGGCGCCTAGTATTAGTAATGTATTTACCTTTGCTGGCCACATCAGTAGCCACCAGTACATCCTTCTCTCCTCTCCTGAAAGCTTCAACGGCGCGGGATCTTTCCTCCTGGTCTTTACCACCGTGGATCGCTACCGCTTCTACACCTGAAATAGATTTAGAGAGATTTTGAGAGATTTCTTCATGGTTTTTGTTTTTGGTTTCATGGTTCTTCTCTTGACTCTAGTCTATGTCAGAGATGACATAGACAAAGTCTACGATGGAGCGAGCTTACCCAGAAGGAGCCTGTTCACTCTAACTTTGAAGAGATAAGGGTTGTAAGTTTTTGTAGGAGCTCGTGTTTTAATATTATAATTTATCCAGTAAAACAAAGTGAGGAGCTCGTGGCTAAAGAATAACAGCCGCACAGGACGATCTTCAAGGTTAAGCAACGCTTATCAAGGTTTGTCTGTGGATCGGTGACCATCTTAACATAGAGAGTTTCCTCCGTGCCTCGGAAAGCACGTTAAGCCGTTGGTCCCGGCTGTCATTTGTAGATCTTTGGCAGTTGTTACGGATAGTCAGAAGCCAGTTAATATGACTCCAGTCTTGGCATAAAGTACCGTGTTACCCAGTTAATGGTTGTGAAGATCTGGTAGGCAGCCGCTCCTCGTAAAATATTGATATTTAGCTAAATCCGGTTTGACTGGAAGCCGAACCCAATAAAGTTGGGAAAAGACTAGGCAGATGAGGATTGTAAGCCTTTGGAAACAGACGCAGGTAGAGTACCACTCCATTGCTGTGCGAATTATAAAAGACGTTTGGAAAAGCTTACTGCGAATTGGTGCAATAGCAGAGGTAGCGGAACAGAGAGTAAAATACCGCAAACCTCCATTGAAAAGGAAGGATCCTCCGACCGATGGTTGTCGTGGCCGGTGGGCAACTGCCCGATAGTTGATATTCGGACTGTTGTATATGTTCAAATCGCCTTAATAAAAAAAACTCACCTTTAAGCAACAAGTACTCGTGTATCGCATCGACATCCTGCTTCCTCTCCGCAAACACCAGCACCGGAGGGGGCGTCTTCTGCAGACATTGCAGGAGATGCACAGTCCTGGCTTCTGCCTTCACCGGCTCCAACTCTTGGCGCACGTTGAGGGAAGCCGCCCCGGCGCGGCCCACGTTCACCGTCACTGGCTTTACTAGCGCTGACCTGGTGGGCGGTGGAAGAAGACCTGGTATACCGAGCTATATAGACTGCGAGACAAGGAGTCCCGGAGAAGAATGCTTGAGGTCGCATAATTACAGGGTCGAGTTGATACAGGGTCGAGTTGTTACAGTGTCGAGTTGTAGCAGGACCGAGTTGTAACAGGGGCAAATTGTTGTTGTGTCGAGTTATTAGAGGGTCGAGTTGATACAGGGTTGAGTTATGTCAGGGGCGAATTGTTACAGGGTCGAGTTTGTAACAGGGGCGAGTTATTGCAGGGTCGAGTTGTTACAGTGTCGAGTTTTGACAAGGGTGTGTTGTAACAGGGTCGAGTTGTAACAGGATCAGTAGTGTCAGGGTCGAGTTTCTATTAGGTCAATTTGTTGTTTGTGCATAGTTGTTACAGTGTGGAGTGGTTGGGGTCGGTTTGTCTTAGGGTCGACCGGTCAGGTAGTTACAGGGTCGAATTGTTAAAGAGTCGAGTTGTAGCAGGATCGAGTTGTAACAGGGGCGAGTTGTTGCAGGATCGAGTTGTTACAGTGTCGAGTTATGACAGGGGTGTGTTGTAACAGGGTCGAGTTGTAACAGGATCAGTAGTGTCAGGGTCGACTTTCTATTAGGTCAATTTGTTAAAGTGGATAGTTGTTACAGTGTGGAGTGGTTGGGGTCGGCTTGTCATAGGGTCGACCGGTCAGGTAGTTAAGGGTCGAATTTTTACAGAATCGAGTTGTAGAGTTGTGACAGGGTCGAATTGTTACTGGGGCGATAGATGTTGATGATAATACGGTCGTTAATGATAATGACGATAGGTGATAAGGATAGTGACGATAGGTGTTGAAGATAATGACGATAGGTGTTGATAATGACTATTGTTGATGATAATGACGATAGACGTTGAAGATAATGACGATAGGTGTTGATAATGACTATTGTTGATGATAATGACGATAGACGTTGAAGATAATGACGATAGGTGTTGCTAATGACTATTGTTGATGATAATGACGATAGACGTTGAAGATAATGACGATAGGTGTTGAAGATAATGACGATAGGTGTTGATAATGACTATTGTTGATGATAATGACGATAGACGTTGACGATTATGACGATAGGTGTTGAAGATAATGACGATAGGTGTTGATGATAATGACGAAGACAGGTAAAGGGGATAATGACGATAGACGTTGACGATTATGACGATAGGTGTTGATGATGACTATTGTTGATGATAATGACGAAGACAAGTAAAGAGGATAATGACGATAGACGTTGACGATTATGACGATAGGTGTTGATGTTGACTATTGTTGATGATAATGACGAAGACAAGTAAAGAGGATAATGACGATAGGTGTTGATGATAATGACGATAGGTGTTGATGATAATGACGAAGACAGGTAAAGGGGATAATGACGATAGACGTTGACGATTATGACGATAGGTGTTGATGATGACTATTGTTGATGATAATGACGAAGACAAGTAAAGAGGATAATGACGATAGGTGTTGATGATAATGACGATAGGTGTTGATGATAATGACGAAGACAGGTAAAGGGGATAATGACGATAGACGTTGACGATTATGACGATAGGTGTTGATGATGACTATTGTTGATGATAATGACGAAGACAGGTAAAGAGGATAATGACGATAGACGTTGACGATTATGACGATAGGTGTTGATGATGACTATTGTTGATGATAATGACGAAGACAAGTAAAGAGGATAATGACGATAGACGTAGACGATTATGACGATAGGTGTTGATGATGACTATTGTTGATGATAATGACGAAGACAAGTAAAGAGGATAATGACGATAGACGTTGACGATTATGACGATAGGTGTTGATGATGACTATTGTTGATGATAATGACGAAGACAAGTAAAGAGGATAATGACGATAGACGTTGACGATAATGACGATAGGTGTTGATAATGACTATTGGTGATGATAATTGCTATTGTTGATGATAATGACGACGGTTAACGTCACGACTGATAATGACGAAGTTACCTGGCAAAGTTCTGTATCTTCCGGGGCATGGTAGCGCTGAATAGCAGCGTTTGCCTCTGTCCCGCGAAGTAAGAGAATATCGTGCGCACGTCCTCTTCGAAGCCCATGTCGATCATGCGGTCGGCTTCGTCCATGCACAGGTAGCGGCACACGTTCAGACGGACCTGGGGGGAAAGATCATAGTGGATTATACACCGAGGGGGACACGTGCGTCTTATTTTAACCCTGAATGCAGCGAGGGATACAAGCATAAAATTTAAGACTTATTAACAAAAACCCTTCATTAAAAAAATAAACTTAAAAAAAAAAAAATTAAATGCCTTCCAAAAATACACTACAAAGTATAAAATAACCTTAATTTCAGAAGTCGGTGTTTTATGGTTTTGCATCTTCGTTTTTTAACACCGACATCCGACTTTCACTTTAAAGTGGTGATACTTGGACTACGTCTTCATGTGTGCAAAAATTTAAAAAATTTAATAAAGTTTAATAACTACTCATAAAATAAAAACTACTAAACCAAACAGAACCAATTTTTACGGGACCAAACGGCAAGCATCGAACTAAAAAAAAGAATCACACAAATCGGATGAGAAACCTCGGAGCAATCAGTGTACATATATAAAAAAAATACCCCTCGAATTGAGAACCTCCTCCTTTTTTGGAAGTCGGTTAAAAAACATCTGCGACGGAATTGCATAATTTAATTCCGCCAAGCCCGTTCCATCATCGGACCACAAGACGAACGGCGATGCGCCACCGGTACATGGTGGACATCTAACCCACACGCACAAAACGTTTAGGGAACACATTCATAATGCGTACAGCTAGGGAGTGGAATTCCCTGCCGGAGTCTGTGTTTCCCGATAGCTACAACCTGGGAGTCTTTAAGTCAAGAGTGAATAGGTTGCTTCTAGGCAGGCGTGCTCCATCTTCGACCACATCATCGCTTACCATCAGGTGAGATGGTGGTCAAGCGCGTGCCTATTATTAGTAAAAAAAAAAAAAAAACATCTTTAATTTCGGAAGTCGGTGTTTTTGGTTTTGTTTGTTTTTTAACACCGACTTCCGAAATTAAATTTATTTTATACTTTGTAGTGTTTTATTGGAACGCGGTTATATTTTTTTGTAAAACGTTTTTTATTTTTCATATTTAAGCGGTGATACTTGGACGACGCGTCCGTCTACGCAGATTGAAATAAGCAAATAGTTCATAAAATAAAAACTACCGAACCAAACAGAATCAAATTTTTACGGGATCAAATGGCAAGTATACCGCATCGAACTAAAAAAGAATCACAGAAATCGGGTCAAAAAACTCGGAATGATCGGTGTACATACATAAAACAAAAAAAAAAAATACCCGCCGAATTGAAAATCTCCTCCTTTTTCGGAAGTCGGTTACAAAAAAGCTTTTGCTAAGGAACGGCAACGGGAAAAACGGGATTTTTTTGCTTGACTTTCGTGCTTGGGTACGATTTTAGATCAGGTTAAACTCACCATCTTCTTATCCAGCATGTCCATCAATCGGCCAGGCGTCGCCACCATGATATGAACGCCTCTTTGTACCACCTCCATACATTCCGATACCGCTACGCCTGAACAATGAAACACAATGAGGATTAAGCCGCGAACCCACCGCAACGCACGGAGAGGCTGTCAGCAGTGTTGGGCAAAACTTAGTTAACACTAATAGTAGTTGTTCTTGTTATTATTATTAGTTGACTAATGACAAACGATTGAATAAGTCAATCATGATTGATGACTAATTTATTTATTTATTTATTTACATACATACAAATATCCTTACAGGCTAGACCCAATGCGATATTGTAGCACACTTAAAACTTAAATAGTTCCCTGTTTTTTATAACAAATTGTATGAGTAGCTATTCTTGTAAATTCACCCAAAGTGCAACAGAATATGTCTATGTCATCAGCAATGAGGTTAAGAGTGCGGAGCGCGCTCGTTAGCGGCGCCCCGCGCAGCAAGTTAGTACGCGCGCGCGGTTCTGCCAGCAACCGTGGTTGTCGACGACGCCCCACATACCCGTCTGGCACGACTAGTTCCACCTTTTGCAATATATCCGCATTGTGTATCTTCCCTCTTATTATTTTAAAGATATAAGTCACTAGTGTGAGTTGCCTCCTGACCCTTAGTTCATTATATCCGACCATACCCAAGACAAATAGAGTTGGATACATCAACGGATAAAATGGATATACGCCAAATTCCCTCATATATAAGTACCTAATAAATTTATTTTGTACCCGCTCCAACATGAGACTATATTTAGTTTCATGTGGAGCCCAGATAACTGCGTTACATTCTAGTTGGCTTCTTACTAAAGCATTGTATAACGCCGTTATAGCTTTCATGTTTGTGAAGCCTTTAACCATTCTAAGCACAAATCCTAGGTTTCTATATGCTTTTTTACATATCTTAACTATATGATCACGAAAGGTGAGCCCAGTGACGAAACTAACTCCCAAGTCCCTCACTGCAGTAACCCTATCCATCGGCACTCCGTCCACCGTATAAGTATGCGTGATGGATGTGCGTGCGCGCGAAAAACTTATGGTCACACACTTAGATGTGTTAAACTGCAAGAGATTACTCTTGCTCCAAGCTACCACTCTGTCTATATCTCTCTGCAGTCTCTCACAGTCAGTCACGTTTGTGATGGGGAGATAAAGCTTGAGGTCGTCGGCAAACAGCAAACACTTAGCCTCTTGCACAACGTTTGGTAGGTCATTAATCATTATGAGAAATTCCAGAGGCCCTAAATTAGTACCTTGGCTTACCCCAGATCTAGTATAGTATGCATTCGATTGAAATCCTGCATAGTCAACATACTGTTGCCTGTCACTCATATAACTAGCAAAAAACCTAAGTAAATGCGGGGTGAAACCGATCCCTGCTAACTTTTTCAGCAACACAACATTATCCACTAAATCAAAAGCCTTTTTAAAGTCGAAATAAGCAGCATCGGCTTGTCCCCCACCGTCTACTATCGGCACCACACCCGCCATGTAGCTGAGTAAATTACTGGTAGTATTTCGTGGCCGAAATTCATGCTGCGCGTCTGTGAGTTGTGAGCTAACTTGCTGAAAAATGCACTTATGAATTGCTGATTCTAATACTTTAGCCATTGTTGACAACACTGCAACCGGTCTGTATTCTTCAACTTTAGTTCCCGAACCTCCCTTCGGTACCGGTATGACCCGGGTAATCTTCCACATCTCGGGAAACTCAGCCGATTTGAGGCAAAGATTGTAGATGTGCAACAGCGGTTTCGCTAATATCATTCGACAGTCCCTAAAAATGTACGGCGGAATACCATCAGGCCCTGACGACTTTTTCGGTTTAAGATTCTGCAGGGCGCGTACCACGTCATCCAACTCCAATCTATCAAGATGAACCCGCCCTGCTCCGTTCTGACTACCCGCTTCCACTATCGCCACATCCACATCTAGTCTCGGTTTGTCAACACTGTACACTGAGTAAAAGTATTCAGCAAATTCTTGAACCGCTTGTTCACATGTCAATGCCTCTCCGTTCTTTAAAATCTTAAATGATTGATTAGATGAGTCTGTTAGTTATGACTAATGATTGATTAGTTGAGTCTGTTAGTTATGACTAATGAGTGATTAGTTGAATCTGTTAAGTATGACTAATGATTGATTAGTTGAATCTGTTAGTTATGACTAATGATTGATTAGTTGAGTCTGTTAGTTATGACTAATGAGTGATTAGTTGAATCTGTTAACCTTCAAGCGGTCGCGCGGCGTCGAATCGACCGCGCTCGATAAGTTTTCGCTGATTACATCGAGATTTCTCGCCTCAAGTATTTCTCTTTACCAGTAGCTTTTCATTAATTCACTATGCACAAAAATGAATGCATTCTACTCTTCTCCGAACCTTTGTAGTTGAATAGAATGCATTTGTTTAGGTCGCGGCGCAGGCGTCGAAACGACTACACGCGCCTGGCTCTTTCTTTTACCTTAACGAGATGACTAATTTCGAAGTAAAATACCTGAGTTGATAAAATAAACACTTTGATAGTAATTATTCGATTGCATAGAACTAATAAAAAATAAAAAAATCTAAATAAAAATGAGAACACAAATCATTCTCCCAAGAGAACAAAACTTTGGTTTGGCGGGTCTGGCGAGCATTGCTGGTTTGTAATCGAACGATAGTGGGTTGTTTTAATTTTAGTTCCAAAAAATTGTTGCCTAGGTTAAAATTGATGATGTCTGAAAATAGAATATAAATAATTGTTAATTTACCAGTATTCTAAATTCCTGAAATCTCACATAGGTCTTTTAGGTTACGCGCGACCGCTGTCGCTACAAATACCCACGCGCCCGCTTGAAGGTTAAGTATGACTAATGATTGATTAGTTGAATCTGTTAATTATGACTAATGATTGATTAGTTGAATCTGTTAATTATGACTAATTATTGATTAGTTGAATCTGTTAATTATGACTAATTATTGATCAGTTGAATCTGTTAATTATGACTAATTATTGATTAGTTGAATCTGTTAAGTATGACTAATGATTGATAAGTTGAATCTGTTAGTTATGACTAATGATTGATTAGTTGAATCTGTTAGTTATGACTAATGATTGATTAGTTGAATCTGTTAGTTATGACTAATGATTGATTAGTTGAATCTGTTAGTTATGACTAATGATTGATTAGTTGAATCTGTTAAGTATGACTAATGATTGATTAGTTGAATCTGTTAGTTATGACTAATGATTGATTAGTTGAATCTGTTAGTTATGACTAATGATTGATTAGTTGAATCTGTTAAGTATGACTAATGATTGATAAGTTTAATCTGTTAGTTATGACTAATGATTGATTAGTCGAGTCTGTTAGTTATGACTAATGATTGATTAGTTGAATCTGTTAGTTATGACTAATGATTGATTAGTTGAATCTGTTAAGTATGACTAATGATTGATAAGTTTAATCTGTTAGTTATGACTAATGATTGATTAGTTGAATCTGTTAGTTATGACTAATGATTGATAAGTTGAATCTGTTAGTTATGACTAATGATTGATTAGTTGAATCTGTTAAGTATGACTAATGATTGATTAGTTGAGTCTGTTAGTTATGACTAATGATTGAATAGTTGAATCTGTTAATTATGACTAATGATTGAATAGTTGAATCTGTTAATTATGACTAATGATTGAATAGTTGAATCTGTTAATTATGACTAATGATTGAATAGTTGAATCTGTTAATTATGACTAATGATTGATTAGTTGAATCTGTTAATTATGACTAATGATTGATTACTTTTAGTCTTAGTCAACAAATCATGAATAGAATAGAATTTTATTTTGCAAATATGGGTAATACACAGTTGTTGTTGATATATAAGAGCTCAGCCATATTTTACCATTCGGCATGCAAACATTTACATTATTTATGCACATGACATCTTAAATCAGATCAGTTATTCATTATCACTATGATCATAATTATAAATCAGTTAAGAGCGTTTTCGGTAAACGGGCCGCCCGTAATTTAGGTATAGACAAGCTCTCGATGTGTCTGTGTGTATCCGCACGGCACACACGCGCGCTTGGTGCACATTGCGAATTTTATGAA
Source organism: Lacanobia oleracea (assembly GCA_950371165.1). Taxonomy (NCBI): domain Eukaryota; kingdom Metazoa; phylum Arthropoda; class Insecta; order Lepidoptera; family Noctuidae; genus Lacanobia; species Lacanobia oleracea. Next base: position 7,759,717 of record OX493411.1, read on the forward strand.
CGACCAACCCGTTTTGATCCTTTGAATATTGAAATACACACATTTTTTTGCCTTTCCATAAAGTAAAACATTTCTCGCATAAAATCCTCTTTACGCAACATTTATTTATTTGGAGAAACAACTAAAATGTTTTAATTAATATATCGTTTATTTAAATTAGAGGATTTGAGTATCCTTGTGTAACCACCAGTATCGAATTTTAATCAACAGAGGATTTTATACAAGCAAGTTATATTAGTTTTTTACGTTTATAAATGTAACTTTAGTAACTCGAATTATAAAACGGGACGGGAATGGACGGGGTTTATAGTTTTTTTCGTTTTTGCGCATAGGATGAGGTCTCAAGTTTTGTTAAGTAAAACATTTAATATAAAAAAAACTGTATAATTATAAAATAATTTCCCTCAGTGGCATTGATCGACTTTTTCTCGAATCAATTATTTCGGGAAGAACGCACTCATAGTAATATTTTTTCAAACGAGGGATCATTTTTTCTTTCCAAAATTGATCGTCTTTATAAATTTTTAATACTTTCATTGGAAATTCAGGACCAGTGTACACCGCAAACAAACACACACTTTTATTTGCAATATTTAGTTGGCCCTGAACTTGGTAGTACCAGTCATGGTTGGTGTTCATAATGAGGTTATCACCATCAAATAAAAAACATTTAAGTTTTTTTGCCGGATTGCTGCATCAGGGTCGATTCCGCGTATGGAAATGGGACATTTTACTTCTATGATTCCTTCTTTATAAAGTCCATCTGGCGAAGCACCTAAAAAGCAATGGGTCTCATCGATAAAAAGACCACATTTTTGGATGGTTATGTCCTCTTGAATGGCGAATTGCTCAATAGCCTTTCCTTCATTTTCTTCGCCATATTTTACTGACGCTACATGGTCCAAGGAATATCTATATGGGTTTGACAAGTGGTGCTGAATTCAAATTCGGGCGTCGCTTACAAATTTTGGCAAAATTGGAAGCAGTTAAAATACATCTTCTCAGCTCAAGCCACAAGGCACTCTCAGCCTGGAGAATTGTATCTCGTTCAATGACATTTTTTTTTTTACTAATGATAGGCACGCGTTTGACCGCTATCTCATCTGATGGTAAGCGAGGATGTGGTCGAAGATGGAGCACGCTTGCCTAGAAATGACCTATTCACTCTTGATTTAAAGACTCCCAGGTTGTAGCTATCAGGAAACACAGACTCCGGCAGGGAGTTCTACTCCTTAGCTGTACGCACTATGAATGTGTTCCCAAAACGTTTTGTGCGTATGGGTGGGATGCCCACCATGTACCGGTGGCGCATCGCCGTTCGTCTTGTGGTCCGATGATGGAACGGGCTTGGCGGAATTAAATTATGCAATTCCGTCGCACATTCCCCAAAATGCAACCGGTAAAAAACCGACAGGCTAGCAACTCGTCGTCGATATTCAAGACTTTGGAGCTTCGTCGCGACGAGCCTCTCATTGCCGATGATCCTCTTGGCTCGTTTCTCAATTGACTCAAGGGCATCAAGCTGGTATCTGGCAGATCCATCCCAAAGATGAGAGCAGTATTCCATACACGATCGAACTTGCGCTTGATAGAGTTTGAGCAGCTGTTCCGGCGCGAAGTACCGTCTCACCTTAGCCAGAATCCCGAACTTCTTTGCAGCCACTTGAGCTTTTGCCTCTATGTAAGGGCCAAAATTGAGAGTAGATTTTTTTTTTTTTTTTTTTAACATTTTATTTAAAGAAAAATAATACAGAGGTGTCACTTAATTCTAAACTCGCCAAACTTTTACGTTTGATGGCGAGAAGCGCTCTTTTACATAACAGTAAACCACCTTATGTATATATATCTATACTTACTACTAAATATTACATTGTTCAAACAACTTATTTTATAATTATTTTTTTTTTAGTTCTGTTTTCAATCCAGTATAATGTTTTTTAATTTTGACTTTAGTGATCCTTTACTAATTTTTACGTTTTCTCTTAATAAATCTATTTTATTAAACACTTTAGGTACCAGATACTTAGGTGTTCTCTTACCATAATAGTTTGTTACCTGTGGTTGAACCAGTTTGTTCTCTCTGACCCTACGTGTGTTGTACTTGTTTTTAACATTAATTTTATATTGATCACTTACATAATATTCTAGACCTACCAAATAATCTACTTTTTTATCTATCGGAATTATTTTACATATTGGAAATAACTTATCATACTCTTTGTTGCACTTATCTTTAACATTTTTACTAACTAGGAACTTTATCAGTCTTATTTGTATTTCTTTTATTTCTCTTAAATATGTAATAAAGGTTCGCCCGTACACAAGGAGACCATAACTTATTAACGAGTCGGCTAGTGCGAAATAAACCATTCTTAACGTCTTTTTGTTCAATACATTTTTTAAGTGATAAAACTTACTTAGCACCGATCTTAACCTATTGCAAATGTCGTTTACGTGAAATCTCCAGTTAAAGTTCTTATCTATTGTCAGACCTAAATATTTAAATGTATCTACATAATCCAATTTTGCACAGTTACAATCACATTTATGTCTATGCAAACATTCGTATGTATGTCCTATCACTGTGAGATATTCATGATTTACAGATTTAGCATTTCGGTTATATGGCGAGTGTAGATACATACATTTAGTTTTAGAAAAGTTTAATATGATACCATTGTCATGTGCCCACATGCTAATATTTTCGAAATCATCTTGTATACACTTTTGTGCCTCAGCTATATCTTTGGAGGCGTAAACAAGACACATGTCATCAGCGTACATGAAAACCTTACACTTACGCACGACATTTGCCACACTGTTCACATGCATTATATATCCTACTGGACCGTAAACCGATCCAGTCGGCACGCCCAACTCGACATCGACCTTTTTCCCAACCACACGAGAGATAATTGTGCCTATTTTTCTATTAGTGAGGTAGTTTTTAAACCAATTATTTGTAGGACCGCGTATTCCGCATTCGTCCATTGCCTGTAATAAGATCTCATGGTCTAAAGTGTCGAACGCTTTTTTGTAATCGATAAATAGTGCTATAATTTTTTTACCAGAATCTAAACATTCGTTAATATAATCTGAAAAACCTAACAGGGCAGAGACAGTGTTGCGCCCTCTCCGGAAACCGTGCTGAGTGTCACATAATATGTTGTGTTGTTCTAAGAACGCGCTTATCTGTCCTACAATAATTTTCTCGGTTATTTTATCTATGACAGATAATATTGCGATAGGCCTATAATTCACATATTCTAAATGACTTCCTGATTTGTATATAGGACGTATAATTGCATTTTTTAACTGGTCAGGATAGATACCACTGGATATGGACATATTTACAAATGCGGCTAGAACAGGACTTATTTGTTTACATAAATACATAATGTCTTGCACCCGTATTCCATCTGAACCGGGTGCTTTCTCACAGGACAATGTTCTTATGACCTTTTCTACATCTGACGAAGTCACCTTATTGTATCTATAGCTTACTTCACTAGGTTTTACATATTTCGTTCTATCTAAAAACTTTAAGTTACAATCATGTTTAATTCCCTTGATTTCCTCCGTGAATGTTTTAGAAAAGTTTGTACAAATTTGTTTTATGCATGCTGTTTTCCCTAAATGCCTTAAAATAATATCGTCCAAGCTAGTGTTTTTTCGACCCAACCATGTGTTTATATTTGACCAAATCTTCCTAAAATCTCCATTACACTTTAAAATTTGTTCCTGTCTATATTTATTTTTTGCCACATTTGTTAATTTATTTACTTTATTTCTAAATTTTGTATAGTCTAATCGCTTGTTCATATTCTTTGGATCCGCTTTCCAAGTTCTAAATAAGCTATCCTTTCGCACTAACATTGCATATAAATATCTATCTATCCATGGCTGTCTTATTACTTTCTTACTATATGTGTTAATCGTAATTGTACTTTCCTTGTAAATGCGATCAAATACACTACACATTGTCTGATACAATAATAACGGACACTTTATAGTCATTAACTGAGACCAGTCATAATCATCCAGCTTTTGTTTAATAGCTTTGTCGCATAACAGTTCGCGCGTACTGTTATTTTTGAAATTACCACTAACACATTGATTTTCGCTTCCACTCACGCTTAAGTTCAACATTATACCTACCCCATGATGATCGGCGATGCGTGACTCAAGCACATAGGCGCACGCGTCATGCTCGCTCCGTCCTGCTCGCACCCATATATGGTCCAAGCAAGATACCTCAAGCCGGCCGTTCACGATCGCTTCGCGCGTTATCTCTTCGCTCGGTATTGCACACAACAGGCCGCATTCACACAGGGCGTTTTTGTACCTTGATACAGTAGGATTAACCGGGTCGTTTAATATGTTTATATTGGTGTCGCCAATCACTATAACATTGTCAGATGCTGAAATGGATCTCACTAAAGTATCTAACTGCTGAATAAAAATTTGTTTATTTTTGGCAGGTGGTCTATAAATCGCAATTATATGCGTTTTATTTTTCCCGTACTTCAGTTGACCATGAAGTGTTTCTACTGCTTCTGTGTTTCCTATTGTAGCTTCGAAATTCAATTCATTCTTAGCATATATTAATATTCCTCCTCCTCTTCTCGTTTCTCTAGTATGTATAAATGTATTATATCCTACTATCTGATAAAATGAGATTTCTTCCTTCTTTATATTTATTTCGCTTAATATTAATATATCTATGTTATATTTATTTTTATCGAGTAATATTAATAACTCGTTGAAGTGTTTTCGCAGAGATCTTATGTTCATATGTAATATGTGGGTATTCCATACATGTTGGGATAGGTCGCTATTTAGAGCTATTATATCATTGTATCTTTTAAATTTAAAATTATCTGTGAAACTATCTATTTGATCGAATTTTGTACTTAGAAATCACCTCGTGTGTACTCGCCGCGTCATTTACGCATGTTTATTTACATTCATCGAACTTCATCAGATCTTCCTCTGATCTAATGTTATAGATCTTTTTTTCGTCAGTGTTCTTTTTGACCAGAATACAACAATTCTGCACCCAAATATATTGAAAACCTTTGGGCTTAAGTTTATTTCTAACAATCCAGAGAAGCTGTCGTTTGTATTTTGGTAAATCTTCGTTAATGTATATTCGATTTTCACTGCCATTATCATAGACTTTATTATTCGTTATTTTTGTTTCTTTCTTTGCAAGCATCCAGATGTTAATGTAACCCCAAGAAGTTCAAGATGGTCGGTTATCGGCACGGTTTCACCGCGGAAAGATGGAGCTGGGCGGAATTGGCTCCTTTTGGCGGAAAATAGACACGCTTGGGTCTTAGCAGCATTGAACTTGACCAGATTGGCATCGCCCCAATCAGAGACCGCCTGCAGGGACACGTTCAAGCGCTCAACCATAGCCTCCCGGAGAGACCGGATCTGCGACCCACCAGCTCGTGCGTCGGACACGTATCTTTCAGCAACAGTGCTGTCGTCTGCATACCCAAAGGTACCGGGTTTAAGCAGAGCAGAGTCATGCCGATTTAAAGCCTGATTTTTTAAATTTTCTAGGAAAACTATCTGTGCCGGCTTGAAATCGTCTGGGTCCATGTCAGGCTTTTGACATACGTTTCCATAATCTGCTTTAGTTACGGGACCTGCGCTAAAGTTGATTTTTCGTCGAGGTATTTTGCGTTTCCGATTTTGATTGATTGAAAAACGTTTTTGTTCTAATCGCTTTAGGGATTGACCTGGACTTTTCTGGTAGGCAGATTTGTAGAAGTTAGTTTGAGGTTTGCCTGTGTTAAAACTGACAACAGCGGCATGACAACGGACGGAGTAAGAATCTTTTAGAGAAAAATTAATACGTTTTCCACCTACAGTTTTTGCTACTATGCTGTTAAACTGCTCTGCACGGTTTGTGGTAAAGTTATGAAGTAGACTACGAGAATGATAAGCCAGCTGAGAGGTATTTCGTTGAAGTTTTAACATTAATGTTTTTGCTTGGAGTGTTTGGTTTATTTCTTTTTTTCTCTCTTCGGTGCAGTAATAAATATCACATTCGCTGTGATCTCCGAAGATGTGTTTGACGCTGTTTAGAATATCTCTCTGTATTTTTATTATTCTATCTGATTCCGTTAAATTTTGTATTTGCCAGTGCCGTACTGAAGATCTGACTGCTGTTCTCAGTCGAGTCAAACGTTCCGGTGTTAATAATTTACGCTCCGAGAGAGGTATGGAAGTATCACCTTTCAATAATATTTTTTTTCCGTTGTAATTGCGGAGGAGATGGTTGGTGCACTCAATTTTTCGTTTACCTCCACTGTCACCGTAATAGAGTTTACTTTTTCGGCCCATCACCTAAAACATAAAAGCATTAAGTAAATATAAAAACACACTACATTTGATCGTTTGTAATTCGAATGAATCAAGCCAAAACTAATATTCTATAAAAAAAGCCACTTACGGATCAAAACTGGTTAGGCGTAGTATGAATCCCCGGTGCAACTACTTATTTTTATTGTCAACGCGGCAGCGTGAGCGACATAGGTCCTACCTCAGAAAGCGCCACAGCGCGACTGGCCGACACCGCTCCGCTCTGCGTTATTTATTAGTAACTTTGGAATTTTATATTGTCGATATACTAATTTAATGTATAATTATTTTCTGTTTTCTATTTGCCTGAACTCCACTTAGAAATAGTGTATTTTTTTTTTAGTTATTTCAGCCGTAATAAAATATAAAAATTATGTTTTAGGATGCAAAATTTAAGTTACGGAAATGTTTTTTTTTAGGGACTTTATGAATTAAAATTACTTTTCTATTTCATGCAATAACATGAACAGTATGTTGCCTTTCGCCACGATTTTTTCCAGACTTCCACGACTCATTGTTGATTCATAATTTCATTCCGAAATTCAGCCTTCTCGCAAAATTCCAAAAACATGTGTTTAAAATAAGCTTTAATTTTGATATTTTTTGTCATTTTTCAATGTTTTATTCTATACAAATACAATTTAAAGATATGCTTAATGTGGTACTTAAATTAGTTTTTTTACAAATTCCAGGCAAAATGGAGTAATTTAACTTTAAAAAGCGCCGAATTTGTGATTATTCAAATTTTTTACCGAGAACACTCTTAAGGAATTATTACTATCATCACCGTTCCATCATCGGACCACAAGACGAACGGCGATGCGCCACCGGTACATGGTGGACATCCCACCCATACGCACAAAACGTTTTGGGAACACATTCATAGTGCGTACAGCTAAGGAGTGGAACTCCCTGCCGGAGTCTGTGTTTCCTGATAGCTACAACCTGGGAGTCTTTAAATCAAGAGTGAATAGGTTGTTTCTAGGCAGGCGTGCTCCATCTTCGACCACATCCTCGCTTGCCATCGGGTGAGATAGTGGTCAAGCGCGTGCCTATCAATGGTACAAAAAAAAAAAAAACAAAATTCATCAATCATTATTATTTGTTTTTTTTTTTTTAACTAGGTACCGTCAAATAAGAAAAGATATTGAAAGGGCATTAGTTGATTTGTATACTGTTCAATTAATGACAGTAATACATGGTGAAATATTAATTAATTAGTGACCGATGTGCTAAGGTGTGTACACACCTTCGGTGCATTGGAGTAAATTGTTCATAACCTTGTTCATCATCATCTGCCTAGCCTTTTCCCAACTATATTGGGGTCGGCTTCCAGTCAAACCGGATTCAGGATTCATGACTAAATTAGTCATGATTGAAAAATTTAGTTGATTTGCCCAACACTGGCTGTGACTGCTGTGAGGCATCACCTTGCAAGAAAATTGTGAGATTGTTTCCACTGCAACCCACGGACACGCTACGCATCAAGTGACGTTATTGGCGCTCACGTAGTTCAACTTTGGCAACGCCATGTGCTTTGTGCACGCGGTACACGCTATACACGAATATTAAGAGGAAACACGGGCGGCGAGACTTTGTATGTAAAAAGTCATAATTCGAGGTTTGGCTCTCGAATGTTTTCTGCTCCAATATTGAACCGATTTAAGAGATATTTCACAAACTGAATAAGAAGGACGTATACTGTCCCTATGATTTCCTTTTTGATGATTTGTTAACCGTGTAAGCACTAGAACCCTCACAAAATGCTCAAATGTGTCCGATAAATCGCTATCAACAGATTCTTAATGTACAAGGCAACTATTAATGAAAAAAATAAAAGTGGTTATTTTAAGATAACTTACCTCCGATAGCCAAACAACTCCTGATCTCCGGGTTGCCGGTCATCTTGAGATGCTTCACAAAGTGCTGTATGATGTCATGCGTCTGTTTCGCCAGTTCTCTTGACGGACATATTATTAGGCCGTAAGGGCCTTCGTTTCTGTGAAGAAATAGGTACATTCCTTGAGTTTTGAAATGAAAACTTCCTTATAATAAATACACTAATAAACAATATAAAGAAAAAAAAAACTATAAATGTAATTTTATCCAACAACTAGTTGACCAGCGCAACTTAGTCTGCGTCACAATTTTTCATTACTGCTCCGCTCCTATTGGTCTTAGCGTGATGATATATAGCCTATAGCCTTCCTCGATAAATAGGCTATCTAACACTGAAAGAATTATTCAAATCGGACCAGTAGTTCCTGAGATTAGCGCGTTCAAGCAAACAAACAAACAATTCTTCAGCTTTATGTATTAGTTTAGATCTGTTTTTATCTAGGAGAGCCTTTGACTGCAATACAGTAAATACAAGTTGTTTTGTTTGGTTTCATTACTCTGAGATTCAATCGCAATGTCGGTAAGTACCGTATAGTTATAACATATTCAATTGTTATAAATAATTGACTTTAATATTTTTTTAGAATTATAATGTAGGTAGGTATTTTACGTATATTCAAAGCACCATTTATTTCTGTTTTCAGGACAGCTAGGATCTTTTGAATTTCATCCCAAAGCAGCAGCTCAAAGAATCTCTCAATTTGAAGAGAAAAATTGATACGACAGATCTTCCATAGAGACGTGATCGACAGCAAAACTACTCGTACTTCAAAACCAGGGCGCCAACAACATCATCAAGGACATGCGCGATCAAAATTGAGATATACGAGAGTGATAATTAACCAGAAAAATCTTGCGAGTGCAGTGCAAATAAGTGTGTGCAATTTATAACCGAAAATATTGTCACTAGTGATATATACTTAGATTTAGAGGACATTATACGTTAAATTCGTCAGAACATATAGGTAATATATAAAGGAGATAGAGATAGAGGAGCTCGTGGCTAGATAATAACAGCCGCAAGGGTCGGGGCAAGGTTGGTCTGTGGATGGGTGACCATCTCAACATACAGAGTTTCCTCCGTACCTCGGAAAGCAGGTTAAGCTGTTGGTCTCGGCTGTCATTTGTAGATCTTTGGCAGTCGTTACGGATAGTCAGAAGCCAGTAAATCTGACTCCAGTCTTGCCATGAAGTACCGTGTTACCCAGTTAATGGGTTGTGGAGATCTGGTAGGCAGCCGCTCCTCGTAAAATACTGGCTTGACTGGAATCCGACCCCAATGTAGTTGGGAAAAGGCTAGGCAGATGATATAGGTAATATGAAAAGGTTTGTTGTACCCACTTGCAATAATTATTACGGTCGAAGATGTCGAAACTACTTGGTTCCAACTATTTTTAATAACCTTCCGGTCGATATAAATACCTGTGTCACAAAAGCGTCTTATAAAATAAAATACATAAGTACCTATTCAATATAATTATGTTGTTAGAGCCTCACTCATCATCTGCCTAGCCTTTTCCCAACAATATTGGGGTCGGCTTCCAGTCAAACTGGATTTAGCTGAATACCAGTATTTTACATGGAGCGGCTGCCTATCAGACCTCCACAACCCAGTAACTGGGTAACACGGTACTTCATGGCAAGACTGGAGTCAGATTTACTGGCTTCTGACTATCTGTAACGACTGCCAAAGATCTACAAATGACAGCCGGGACCAACGGCTTAACGTGCTTTCCGAGGCACGGAGGAAACTCGGTATGTTAAGATGGTCACCCATCCACAGACCAACCTTGGCAAGCGTTGCTTAACCTTGAAGATCGACCCGTGCGGCTGTTATTATCTAGCCACGAGCTCCTTTACGGTAGAAATAAAAGGGTTCATAAAAAATACCGTGCGTACTACAGTACAGAAGAAATGCTGTAGGATGTGGTTCAATTTTGATACTTCATCTTTTTAGATCGAAAATCGTAAAAGGAATGAGGTGTCAATTAAATCTGGCGGAATACATAAAACACAGGTATTCAGCTAAATTCGGCTTGACTGAAAGCCGACCCCAATATAGTTGGGAAAAGGCTAGGCAGATGATGATGATGATGATTATTTCTACCGTAAAGACACAAAGGCACTCACTTGATGAAGGGCATCTTGATCTCCTGCTCCAGACACATCACGATGATTGGCAGCGTGAACACCAGCGTCTTACCTGATAAATAATGTTTTAGTTTAATAGTCTACTCTTCATAACTTTCCAAATAATAGGGGTATTTGACTATGATAGACCCAAACAATAAATTTTTAAGCGTTTTTTTTTTTTTTTTTTTTAACAAATGATAAGCACTCGTTTGACCACTATCTCACCTGATGGTAAGCGATGATGTGGTCGAAGATGGAGCACGCTTGCCTAGAAATAACCTATTCACTCTTGACTTAAAGACTCCCAAGTTGTAGCTATCAGGAAACACAGACTCCGGCAGGGAATTCCGCTCCTTAGCTGTACGCATTATGAATGTGTTCCCAAAACTTTTTGTGCGTGTGGGTGGGATATCCACCATGTACCGGTGGCGAATCGCCGTTCGTCTTGTGTTCCGATGATGGAACGGGCTTGGCGGAATTAAATTATGCAATTCCGTCGCACATTCCCCAAAATGCAACCGATAAAAAACCGACAGGCTAGCAACTCGTCGTCGATGCTCAAGACTTTGGAGCTTTGTCGCGACGAGCTTCTCATTGCCGATGATCCTCTTGGCTCGTTTCTCAATAGGGAAGATACAAATACAGAATTTATGAGAATTTTGTCAGTAAAATGATAAAAAAGTATAAAATAAAGACCATTGCAACGTTTTTATTTTGGTTAGTATCGATTTTTAACAAAAGTAATGAATTAAAGTAACGTGAAACGGAACGTATTTTAAAACAAGAATCAGCGTTTGGTGACGTATCTGCTGTTATGCCAACCGAAAAGGCAACCTTATGTCTTTGAGTTAGGACAGTTCTTGACCAGTGATAGACACGAGTGATGTCATCGTCCGTTTTCGAGCGAACCTATAAACTGTCGGTTTCAAAACGCAATTTAGGCAATAAATTAAAGCGTTTTCATTTTTAATTGATGTGGTGGTCTATTCTAGATGGAGTTCTTTAAAATTAAAGCAAAAATGGAAATATTGCATGTTCCCTATTGACTCAAGGGCATCAAGTTGGTATCTGGCAGATCCGTCCCAAAGATGTGAGCAGTATTCCATACACGATCGAACTTGCGCTTGATAGTTTGAGCAGCTATATGTCTTTATTTCTGTTTTTAGGGTTCCGAACAAAAAACGTAACTCTTATAGGATCACTCCGGTGTCTGTCTGTCTGTCCGTCTGTCACAGCCAGTTTTTTCCGGATCCACTTGACCGATTCTGTTGAAATTTGGTACTCATATGAACTTCTGTAATTTAAACACGGACGTGTTACGTAAATTATTATTTTTTTAATATGGGGGTCACTTTTGGCGGTCAAACACGATATTGTTCAAAAAGTTTGTTGAATAATATCGTGTGACATATCAAATGAAAGGGCTTATTGTGAGGGTTTTAATTACGTTTTTTCATATTTTTAAAATAAATAGTTTTAAAGTTATTCAAGAAATTAGACTAAAAATGGCAATTCCCCTTTATCTCGGAAATTACTGAGCCTAATAATTATGCATAATTACGTTTGTTATCATGAGTACAATCACGTGTTAAAGTATCGGTCACTAATTACCAGTCACCGTATATACATACCAAGTACGTCTTTTGAACTACTATCCCACCGATTTGGTTACTGAGAGCAAGAATATTGTGTCGGATCTTCAAAAATAATTTAAAATAGACTTACCGGAGCCAGTAAACGCTATGCCAATCATATCTCTGCCACTTAACACCGCTGGGATGCCTTGGACCTGGATCGGAGTGGGATTCTTTATACCTTTAGCTTCAAGACCGCGGAGGATACCTGAAACATTAGTTCAGTTTGGTAAATTGTAGTTTAAAAGATTTGGAAATGGACCTGTTTTAAGAGGGCTCTAGTCCCGATGAATTTGAACAATAGGTATTTGAAGAAACTATTACGAAGTGAAGTGAGAAAGCGACAACCGCAACTCAGGCTGATTTTACCTATAAAAACCTTGACCAAAAGACGTTTTGTATTTCGTTGTTTTTTTCTTCAAAATTGGACTGATCGAAAAAAATAATATATCGACATTAAGAGGAATACCATATCTATGCTTCTATTACTTTCTATTTTGTTAAAAATTTATCAAATTTTTCTGACAGTCGTTTGAGCTGGGTAAGCTCGCTCCATCGTAGACCTTGTCTCTGTCACCTCTGACATAGACTAGAGTCAAAAGCAAACCCATCACAAAAAAACGCACCCACGATACAGAAGAAATTCTTAGTGCGGGGAAAAGTAAAAAAAAAAGCTCTATGGTTTTGTTCAGACTTCAGATACTCCTTCGTGCATACAGGATAGCCAATTTTATTTAACTTTTTGTGACACCTAACGCTTATTTTATTTTAATCTTTATAATTCTATGTTAATTAATGTAATTGGACCTGTGCCGTTTTAATTAACTATAAATAAATAAATAAATAAAATAAAACGCAGTTTTATGTTATTTTACCTGACTGCTCCTGAAGAAAGGTATTGTTATCGTTCGGTACAAAACATATATCTAGATAGTAATTCGTAAAATTATTGTAGCCGGCGGAGTCGTGAGCACAGATGAATGCAGCAGGGTGATCTCACCAATGTACGGTGGGCAAACGAAACTTGCAAGTGCAATAGTCGATGAGCATTGACTGACGAACCAACCACGTAAAGCGTCAGAGCTGTCGTCGACAAACCGACCATAGAGAGTGTGCTCACGACTCATCATCATCATCTGCCTAGCCTCTTCCCAACTATATTGGAATCGGCTTCCATTCAAATCGGATTCAGCTGAATACCAGTGTTTTACGAGGGGCGGCTGCCTACCAGACCTCCACAACCCATTAACTGGGTAACACGGTACTTCATGGCAAGATTGAAGTCAGATTTACTGGCTTCTGACTATCCGTAACGACTGCCAAAGATCTGCAAATGACAGCCGGGACCAACGGCTTAACGTGCTTTCCGAGGCACGGAGGAAACTCGGTATGTTATGGTGGTCACCCATCCCCAGACCAACCTTGGTAAGCGTTGCTTAACCTTGGAGATCGACCCGTGCGGCTGTTATTATCTAGCCTCGGGCTGCTCACTACATATATCAAAATAAGACTGTATCTACGCTTCTATTATGTTCTATTTTGTTAAAAATGTATCAAATTTAAACCTAAATTTTTCTGATAGTCGTTTTTGAGCATGGCGGTAAAAACGGGCTGTTTTATCGGGTTTTTCATCATCATCATGCCGAAAGACGTCCACTGCTGGACATACGCCTCCCCCAAGTGTGGCCACAACGACCGGTCCTGCGCGTATTTGGATAGTCGTAATCCTTTTGGAAAATGAATATGATAAAGGCAAGTATTAATTAGACCTAGATTTTTTGGAAAAAATTCATGGCTCTAGAAGAAAACAGCGGAATGCGTTTGAATGGAGAAAGGCCCAAAAGAGTTCCCTCTTAAGGACCAACCAAAGCGCTGCATAAACAAAGGCTCCTAGTTTATAAATACCATCACTTCACTTCAATATTATAAAAGAAAGTTACTAAACGTGCGTCTTTTTAAACTCAAAAACTGCCGGCAGGATTTACTTTACTTTTTATTACGATACAAAGCTCAGGCGCAGAACACAAGGTGGCACAAACCGAACGCCATAAATAGGAAAGTACCTAGGTATTTCCACAACCACCTTCTTCATCAGCTTTCAATCATATTGCGTTCCGCCCCCCAGGCTCACCAAGTTAACGACACGGTTTTTTTTAAAAAAAAATATTGTTTGCTCTTGACTCTAGTTTAGGTCGGAGACGAAAGAGACAAAGTCTACGATGGAGCGAGCTTACCCAGAAGGAGCCTGTTCACTCTAACTTTGAAGAGATTAGGATTGTAAGCGGTTGGAAACACAGATGCAGGCAGAGATCCGGAGCGAGGAGGCATGGGAAGCGGTCACCTCCTTCTGCGAAGCAGTAATGCTAGCAAAAGAGGAGGCCGAACGCGTGGGAGAGAAAGAAATCTCACGCCCAAGCCGCCGCAACAGAAGAAGACGCCCCAGGCGTCGGGAGTCGCAGGACGATTCCCGGCCGCCGTAGGCTGCAGCTGCGGACGGCGAGCAGTGGGTGGCTCGCCGTCTGATCAGAACTAGGCCCGGGTCGGCGGCGCGCTGTGATCGCGCCTCAAAGTGCTGTCAGCACAAAAGACGGGGCCCGCTAGGGCAAGTGCCTGCTGGGGCTACGGAATCTGTTCGAAAGAGGTACCGTAGCCTTGGAACGCGGAATTGGAATCCTGCATCGCTCAAGCAAAGTTTACCGTGCGATTTGAACATATACATCAGCCCGAAGACTAACTATAGGGCAGTTGTCCAAACCGGACACAAAAACAATCCGGTCGGAGGATCCTCCTTTTTCAATGGAGTTTTGCGGGACTTTACTCCCTGTTCCGCATACCTCCAAACTATCTCTTACCCTTAGGAAACTTCATATGCTGGAAGGTCTTGATAGGCGGAGGAACGTCCTCCCCCTCCACTAATATCCTCAGCTGTCTGCGGACCCTTTCGTGACGCTCTTCGGGAAGTTCCAAGATACAGCGCGGCGGGCGCCACGAAGTTTTGATGGGGTCTTCGTATTGGATACCTGCAATTTGAAAGGTGGTTTAAAATTTGGAATGGAACAGCGTCTAAAAATCGGCTTCGTGCCGTGTGTACTACACACACCATAAACCATACATATATAGGCAAGTTTGTTTGTAACAGAAATTTGCTTATAACTCATCATCTGTCTAGCCTTTTCCCAACTATATTGGGGTCGGCTTCCAGTCAAACCGGATTTAGATGAATACCAGTATTTTACGTGGAGCGGCTGCCTACCAGACCTCCACAACCCAGTAACTGGGTAACACGGTACTTCATGGCAAGACAGGAGTCAGATTTACTGGTTTCTGACTACCTGTAACGACTGCCAAAGATCTACAAATGACAGCCGGGACCAACGGTTTAACGTGCTTTCCGAGGCACGGAGGAAACTCGCTATGTTAAGATGGTCACCCATCCACAGACTAACCTTGGCAAGCGTTGTTTAACCTTGAAGATCGACCCGTGCGGCTGTTATTATCTAGCCACGAGCTTCTCAAATTTGCTTGTAACTAATGTTAGTAATTAAAAATTAAAAAGTAGAAGCTAGACACACCGACCACCGTCTACCACTGTACAGTAGGCTCACCGGTCCGGCAGCAAATGGAGTTCAGTGAACCTACTGAGCAGAACAGGGGGGCTACTCTTTAAGCCCGAAGTCCGTAGTTTCGGGCTTAGTTGCGGGCGTATTCTACTCCAAATCACGATTAATTACTAACATTAGTCCCGAACCTGAACTAAGAACGAATGACAACACCAGCTTGGAGTCAAATTTACTGGCTTCTGACAATCCGTAACGACTGCCAAAGATCTACAAATGACAGCCGGGACCAACGGCTTAACGTGCTTTCCGAGGCACGGAGGAAACTCGGTATGTTAAGATGGTCACCCATCCACAGACCAACCTTGGCAAGTGTTGTTTAACCTTGAAGATCGACCCGTGCGGCTGTTATTATCTAGCCACGAGCTCCTCACCATACGGCTAAGTAAAGGCTAACAAAAAATTGTTCTGGTTGGGATAGGACTATACCTTTAGCCAACTCAGCCACACCCATCAGTGCCTTGCTCTGCGCCACACTCTCCAAGATATGTTCCTCCTCCCTAGCTTGTCGTTCCGCAGCAGACAGTGCTCGTGCTTCTGCAATCCTCTTCAGCTCGCTGTGTTGGTCAAGAAGGGAGACGTTGTATCGACGACCCCATTCTTCTTGAGATGCTGTAGTAAATAGGTTATGTATGTTCGTTAGTATTTTGATTAATAGTTATTTAAAAAGAGAGTTATTTAAAAGCTTTTATTTAACTTGCAATGTATGTATGTATGTATATTTGTTCGGGTGGAATCTTGCTACTCAATTTTTAAGCAGATATCTTCAACCGATTGAGCTAAAATTTTGTATATACGTTCAGTTTGGATGACAATACACGAAAAGCTGTGTGACGTCATTCTAAATCCAATATGGCGGACCATCCAGGATGGCGGAATAGTTATTTTTAATGCATTTCTTTGTAGAAATGCATTAAAAATAACTATTCCTATATTATATTTATATATGGGTATCTATCAAATAAAAGGACTTGTTGAGAGTAACTAGAAAAATAATGTGACGTCATTTTAAATCCAATATGGCGGAATAGTTATTTTTCACTTCTACAAAATGGGTATAAAATGAAAGGGCATGTTGAGAGTAACTCGAAAAATAAGGTCACGTCATTCTAAATCCAATATGGCGGAACATACAATAGTTATTTTTTATGCACTTCTACAATATGGGTATCAAATGAAAGGGCTTGTTGAGAGTAACTCGGAATAACTAAAAAGTATAAAATAAATAATAAGGAAAAAACACTAAAAAATAGTTTTTATTTAAATGATCTATAAAAAAATGTGTAAGTACCTATAAGTATTTAAATAATCAAACCTTGCGACAAGCTTTTATGATTAATTTTAAAGGAAAATTTTTAATTTTTTTCGAACACAAATTACTTACATTGCAGGGAATTTCGTGGATCCTGGCAGGCACTGGATCCACGAAATTTATCAAAAAAAATAACGCGGCCCTAGAAGGCAAAGCGCATTTAGAGAAAAATGGGTGGGTTATGGGTGGGTGGACTCCTTTCCGAGTCATCTGATGATTAAACACCCAAAAAAAAAAGAATTTTTAAAATCGGTCCAGAATTAGCGTAGAAATCGGTGAATATACATAAAAAAAAAGATTCATACTGCCGAACATAGAACCTCCTCCTTTTTGAAGAAGTCGGTTAAAAATATAGAAAGGGTAGGGTTCTGTTAAAGCATATATGATGGTGTCAACATTAGCACATTTCAAACTATTATAGCATCAAAGAACAATGAGCAGAATAGGCCCAGCGTTGTAAAACTTTCTTACCTATCTTAAAATGAAGAACTAAATATTCTCAACATTTAATTCTATGGCAGTTATACTCTAATGAATAAAAAAAAACCGATCAAGAGCGAGTCAGACTCGCGCACCGAGGGTTCCGAAAAATTTGTAGGTACGTAGTATATATTATAGTTCAGGAATCAAGTCTCGTTGGCAGTTTTTTCCGAGCAACCAGAACAAATCAGAGATTTAACGGTTTTGGACCATGGAAAGAAAGAAAGAAAGAAAAAGCGTTTATTTGCGTCCAGCATGACGCATACAGAAACGCAGCAGATACTTTTCAAGCAAGACCTACAACGCTACGCTGCCTGTTACAAGTCGTGCGAGAGTCGTTCTCCAATGGAAAGTATTAACACCGTGATTCAGAAAAACGCGTCATCAGTGCAACGCCATCTATCGATCATTTCGTAAACTGTCAAGACAAAGTATTTGGCAGCGGAAGACGTTACAGAACGTTATGTTACGATTAATAACGATAAGATATTAATTAATTAATACCTTCACTATTATTTTGGTACGTATTACAAGTTTAACAAATAACTTGTTATGGTGTTATTTTCATGCTTTCGTGCGTTTTATTTTTCTCAATAAATGACGCTCTGACTGATTATAATACCTACATCAGGAAGCTTCTTCTTAAACTTAAAAATTCAATATATTTTGATTTTATGGGTCGATTTTGATGAAGTAAACGCTAAATGTTACTTGGGATAAAACTTATTTTTTTTAAGTAGTCAATCGCTAGATTCGTAACTCGTTTAGACATTGAGTTGTATAACTTTCCATAGAATATCTCGATCTCCCTCAGAAGCTCCGATTTGATGGATATTGTTCTGCCCTCGTTGGTTTTTAGCTTTGTGAGCTGGCTTTACCCAATAGACAGATCTCTTGCAAAGGCCTTGGAGCCCTAATCCCACTCTATTGCGTCTTTAAAGACACGTTAGAGCGATTTATCCTTTCAGTATTAAGGCGGCGGAGGTCGCTTTTCAAGGACCTAATGATACGCGCCAATACATCATTTTTATGTGCGTTGTTTAGAGGTCGTATTTTATCACGGCATAATAGGTCAAAATGGTAAAATACATATATTATTATACCAAGATACAGATCAACTCGAATTTTCAGGGCATTAACGCTATCCAGGCATATTATTGCTCAAGCTTAATAGGAATGAGGACAGTTGCAGCATGCGCCCATGTCGACAGTATTACTTTAGTATTGGATGGCATTTAGAGAATTTTTCGCTCCCGCAAGTGATAAATATTCATTAAGACAATTCTTTAGTATAGTCTAGTAATCTAGAACCAACTCACTCTTCACATTCTGAGAATGGCATAGTAACTAAACTGATTGTTCATGATTATGTTATAGTTTTGTAAATAAAGATGTTTCATTTTCAAAGGTATTTTTCTATTACAAACATATCTCAATACCGTAAACTCAACTTTTCAAGCCCAAGGCGACACTTAAAAGAGAAAAATGCGTTTTGACTGGCAACATGTAGGAAATAATAAATAAATTAGGATCTGATAATGAGATCCCATGAAAAAGGTTTGTTCAGCGATACTTTAGCCAATTGTCAGCCAATTTTGATGATTCGTTTTTGATTGAAAGAGTATTTTCTTGGACTGGTCCCATTTCAATTTGGTGAAGATCTGACGAAGAACTTCAGAGGTAGGCAATGGAACTCTTCAATAAATGATAGCAAAGGGATCGGGATTGCTGAAATTACATGTTTTTTTTTTGGGTTTACACCAATTTTTAACATAACATTGCGCCGGTACACTGTTAATGGGTACACAGATACCTAGGTACCACTAAAAAGTGAAAAATAAATAAACTTTTTTACAAAAAGTACAACCGACTTCCAAAAACAAAACACTACAAGGTACAAAATAACTTTGTAACGTTTGTATTTTTTGTAAAAAAGTTTTTTAACTGTAATTATTAAATTTTTGGAATCACTGTTACTTTTTTTTTATTCATTAAAGTAATGCTGCCATAGAATAAATTGTTGAGATTATTCGGATCTTCATTTTAAGGTAGGTGAGAAATTGCTACAATGCTGGGCCCATGATCCATTTAAAGTTGCCCATTGTTCTTTATTCTTATTAAAGACACAACATAAGTCACTTTGGGATAATTTTGCAGACGCAAGTTTAAAGTTGATACACGGAATATGTTATAAAACCATCAATGCAGGCAGTTTTATGTAGAGATTATTTATAAAATAGTGCAAAATTATTGGCTTAGGAGTTTTGGTCAGTGGGTCGTTTTTATGCAGGATAAAAAAGCACATTAAAAACTACAGATTTAAGGAATAGGTTCATTTGGTACATAATCAAAAGGCTATTTACAAGCCATCCTTGGGCAAACAAAAACAAACATAGAGATAGAATGAAATAACCTCAAAATTCCGTGTTACTTACTCTCATCATCCGGATCATTGTCACTAGAACTCTTGGGTTCTGCAGCAGCCTCAGCTGCAAGCTGCCCAATCCTTCCTAGCTTCATCAACTGCTGCTTTTTACGCTCCTTCACAGGAATGTAAGGTTCATAGTTATCTATGTCTTCCTCCGATTCCGACGACTTTTCTTCGCGTCTATAACGTTTTATAGGCGGAGGATTGTCTTTTTTATCTTCCATTGTTGTTTTAAATAATTGATTTGAAAGATCCGAGTGATTTTAATATGAAAAACTGAAAACACAACTATACGATATTGGTAAATATTTACCATAGATAAAACAATTATTTGACAGATACAGATTTTCTAAAAATACGTTTCGATGTACGGTTGTTCCTCTTTTGATTTTTTCCGCAAAAAGTTTTTTCGAAGTAATAACGCGGAAGCTTCTATGAATTCTGTATATATTCGTGATCTAAAATTTTATTTATAGTGAATAAAATTTATTTATGAAATAACAAAATTCTTAATTTATCGATCAAACTACGAAACTATTTGATTTGCTGTGTGCAAAGTTTGTATGATGATAACTTGAAATGAAATAACTAATTAAAAATTCTAATAAAAAACAAATATCAATCTCAAAGTATGAATTTAGAATAAAACTTTTACTATTTTTTCGTTTTATGCAGCTTATTCGATGAACGTGTTTTTATACCAAAAAAAATAATAATAATGCTTTTTGGAAGAACTTCATTGTAGAAACTTGAATGCAAAAATTGCAAATTCTCTGTCAAACAATCACACGATCAACGTGTTGTCATCTGTCAAATTGTCAAAATATGCAAGTGACACGTAACTTTATATAATTAAATTACCTATTTATGACCTCCAAATGTGTGAAAACGTGAAAATTTTCTCATCAACCGGTCAATAATATAGTATACAACATGTCAGATAAAAGTTTCGGCGACTGCCCGAGCAGGAACATTGTTAAAAACCCGCTCTTGTCCACTGCCGTGACTGGGCTCTCGATAGAGGATTTGACGCATAACGCGGTTTTGGTTCCCGTAGCGGCTACCCAGGGACTGATCACGAGATCAGGTGAGTACTATTATTTATTTTTATCCTATTTGTACGCTACAAACACGTTTTTCATGACGTTGTGCGGCGAAAGAAGCCAAAATAATCGACATAGTTTTTCGCGATCTCAATGTCATAATTCACGATTTTCACGCGAATTCTTGGCTATTAATCGTTTTACAGTACTTGTTATAGTGTTAAATGACTCGTGAGTGCAATTTATTGCCAATTAAACAGTGAGAAGTGTATTATTTGTGACAAAACTCAAGTGGTTTGTGTGGTTGATATGTCGTTTCTATACAAATCATACAAAAATGCACCTTTTGATTATGGTTTTACGCCAGAGATGCGATTTTCCTTTCGTTCCAAATTCAAAAGGATGGAAAAATACTTTTATGATGCTACACTTGTGAGTAAATAAATAAAAATAATGCCAAATTGTCTTTGGTTGTTTGACCAAGTAGGTTTGATTACAAAGTACCTAGGTGAATGCAGATTTTGCTCATTCATACTATTTTAATACTAAGTTTATCTAATTCATAACGTTTTATGTAATTAAACATAGACAGTGATGCAATGAAGCTAATATGTTTACATAATATTTAGTTTTTATAGCTGTTGATAAAAAAATTGAATGCCGAGCTATTTGAGTAAGCTTATTGCAATGGATTTCACAAAAAAGCTTTGCCAAGCCCGAATAGCGATTCAACTGGGCTTCACACCAGCACAGATTATTCAGAAACCTTATTTACCACTCTTTCTATTATTGAAAACCCTATCAAAAACCCTTGAAGGATTTAGAAGAACTATGGAGTAAAGAGAAAAGCACTTATAGTACCTTTTTTATGAAAAATGAGTTTGCTCTTGACTCTAGTCTAGGTGAGAGACAAAGTCAACGATGGAGCGACCTTACCCAGAAGAAGCCTGTTCCCTCTAACTTTGAAGAGACCTTTGCTTTACATGTATGGTTCTTAAGTTTTATATTGCCCTAGAAATCAGAAACCTAAATACCATAGACCGCTAGAGGAATCTTAACCAGTGGTTTGTCGCTGGCACATGTGTGTGCCATTGGGAGTCAACTGAAATTGACGCTTAACACAATGCGGGACGCACTGCATTAGCAGCACATTTTTCGATAATATAAAATGACAGTACGGGCATCACCGTACAAGTTTAAATTCTTTTAAATTTTATTTTTATATATTTATTTTAAATAATATGACACTACGGCTATAACCGGCTTACGGCTATGAAAGTACTGTCTTCATTTATTATTCTTTGGTATTGCTTTAGAGCAGTACTGATATAGCAGTGGTGGTAATTTGTATGGGCAATTTTACTGCCGTTGCGCATAATATGAAAAAGTCACTACCGTCCCGCATCGTGTTAATGGCATCCCACATGCCATACCAAAACACGCAGTTTGAACTTTACTTATTTTTAACGCAGTGTTTAATATCCTATGGCCCCCCATCAACCAAAAAACATGACAGCCGCTGATGTTTTTACAATAAAACTATTCAATTGCTGCTGCGTTGCAACAGATATTGCAACCAGATGATCACAGGTTAAAGTAATTGCTATTTACCATAGTAAAACGGTTTTGACAGCCATATGAGAGCGAGACAAGCTCATCCAAATCCTGATAACTAACCCATCATTAGATCAATATCAAACTGGGATAAGGTCAGGAGTGAAGGACCATTTGCGTTATCACAATTTGCTTGGGAATAAAGAGACACCATCATCAACAATCTAAACAAATATTAGCTGAAGATTTTTTTTTGTTGAACGCGCTAATCTAAGGAACGTCTGGTTCAAATTGAGAAATTCTTCGAGGAAGGCTATGGGCGCACGCTACAACCGGAGCATTAATTAAAAAATGACACAGACTAAGTTGTGCGGGTCAACAAGTCATCCTTAATATTGGCATCGTTACCGATAGGCATGGTTTCTTCATCTCTGATTGACTACTTGACAATTCAAAAGTGGATGTAAATGGTTTAATTGAATTAAATGCTTTGAGTTTGGCATTTATCAGTCTTTGAAGAACTGACCTCTTTTAAACATTGAGGATATTTGACCTAGTATTTATGTTACAAAAGTCACTTTCAGAAAAAACACTGGCCAGGAGCGAAACGGACTCACACTAAGAGTCCTCTACCATAAATAAAAATAAAAAAAAATGATTCTTGCATGAGATTCTCAACAGTAGTGAGTATAGTTGAAGATTATAGAAGGGCACAGGAGAAAAAGGATCATTGTTAAAAGTGAATCATTGTGAGAAAAAGGAAAAACATTATTTACTGCATTATTTATTAAACGATTTACTACAGTAGCAATTAAAACTATTTTATAGTTAATTTATAATTTGGTTTAGAATTCTTAATTATTTATTTACTTGGTTACCTTAAAGATAAAGAATGTTTAGAAAATATAACTTTTAACAAAGATCATCAAAATGAAAAAAAAAGCTCAATATCCATAGACAATGAACGTTCTTTCTGCAACTAGGGTGACATTGATCTTTCTATGATGCAGCCATACAATCTTTTTTGAGTCTCTTGTGCACTATGATCGTTTTAAGCGTTTTTCGTAAATATGGACAAGCTTTAGTAAATATAGATGGCAATGTTAGTTAAGTTGACAATGATCATTTCGATCCATTTGCCACCAACTAATACATTCAAGTGATGATGATAATGACAATTTTGTGTCACACCATTACTTGCATTTAATTTATCATATCAGTATTAGGAAGCATATCCATAAATAATTTCACAGATATAAAAAAGATTGCACCTTATTTCATCATCATCATCATATCAACCGAAACACGTCCACTGCTGGACATAGGCCTCCCCCAAGCGTCGCCACAATGACCGGTCCTTCGCGTCCCACATTCATCGGCTACCCACAACCTTCACCAGGTCATCGGTCCACCTTGTGGGAGGCCTTCCACAAGACCTTTTATCACTAATGATTCTAAATAAATGACCTCAAGGTATTTTGTCGTTTTTCAGAGAAATGAATGCACTGATTTAAAATTATCTCCTAAATCAATTTACTTATATGTTGTTAAGGTGAATGCTCCAGGGTAGCCCGCGAAATTCAAATATTTTTATGTTTTTTGCAATTTGCCAGTCAGTGTGAAGCTGTATGTGGACCAAATGCTATCTGCGACCGTAACGCGTATTTATCTAAAGAATTATAACCATTTTAATCTATATACACTACTATATACTAATATATAAAGCTGAAGAGTTTTGTTTGTTTGTTTACTTGAATGCGCTAATCTCAGGAACTACTGGTCCGATTTGAAAAATTCTTTCAGTGTTCGATAGCCCATTTATCAAGGAAGGCTATCATCACGCTAAGACCAATAGGAGCGGAGCAGTAATAAAATTGTGACGCAGACGAAGTTGCGCGGGTCAACTAGTAAATTATACAACTGTCCGACACCGTCAATCAGTCAGTTGCCTACCAGACACAGCACCCATCTGGTTGTCAGATGATGCCTTTTCAATGAAGGACTTCAAGTTAAAGTTTTTATAGAAAGTGAATTATCACTTTCTTTCACTCCCTTCTTCGAAAACGTTTTCCCATTAGAACCTTATTTTTTTAAGGGTGGGAGTCATCAAATGACTCCTGGTCTGGGCAGTGCGGAAGGGTGTGTCAGACTCTTACTGACTAAATCCCATCCGTGTTCTTCCTAATGCATTTTGCATTCCAGGGCCGCGGTAACTTTCGAACCAGTTCCGCAAAACCTTTTTTTAGGGTTCCGTACTGGAACGGAACCCTATTACTTAGCCTCCGCTGTCCGTCCGTCCGTCCGTCTGTCTGTCAGCGGGCTGTATCTCAAGAACTGTAATAGGTAGAGAGTTGAAATTTTCACAGATTGTGTAGTTCTATTACCGCTATAACAACAAATAATAAAAAAATTATTAAGGTTTATGGTACGGAACCCTTCGTGTGCGAGTTCGACTCGCACTTGGCCGGTTTTTTTTATATTAAGAAAGTCAATAAATGTATGTGGGTCAATGACCGTTATTGCACATTTATCCGACGCCTCATCATCATCAGCATTATATCAGCCGAAAGACATCCACTGCTGGACATAGGCCTCTCCCAAGCGTCACCACAACGTCCGGTCTTGTGCGTCTCGCATCCATCGGCTACCCGCGACCTTCAACAGGTCATCGGGCCTTCCAACGTTGCGTCTTCCGGTACGCGGTCCCACCATCTGTTCTGCCTCTTTCTCGAAGTTAGCCCTACCTTACTTGACCATTTGTCCCAGGTAGATGTTCTCGTCTACAATTTCGAGTTTAGAGTTTCCGCTCTTGATAGGAGTGGGTGATACATGAGTATTTACCATTGCATGATCTTGGTTTTGTCCTTATTTTGAGGAGCTCGTGGCTAGATAATAATAGCTGCACGGGTCGATTTTCAAGGTTAAGCAAGCGTTTGCCAAGGTTGGTCTGTGGATGGGTGACCATCTTAACATACCGAGTTTCCTCCGTGCTTCGGAAAGCACGTTAAGCCGTTGGTCCCGGCTGTCATTTGTAGATCTTTGGCAGTCGTTACGGATAGTCAGAAGCCAGTAAATCTGACTGCAGTCTTGCCATGAAGTACCGTGTTACCCAGTTAATGGGTTGTGGACTTGTGGAGGTCTGGTAGGCAGCCGCTCCGCGTAAAATACTGGTATTCAGCTAAATCCGGTTTGACTGGAAGCCGACCCCAATATAGTTGGAAAAAGGCTAGGCAGATGATGATGATCTTGGTATTGTCCATGTTCATTTTGAAACCCACTCTTTCGGAAACTCTACTGAGGTCATCGACCATTGTACTGAGGTCCTCCGTAGTCTCAGCCATGACGACTATATCGTCGGCAAATCGAAGGTGGCTGATGAACTCGTCATTGATATAAATGCCTTGCGTATCTCTAGTCCAGAACCTTGAAGACCTCCATTGCGGTCGTGAGTGGCGCCTACCATTGAGCTATATTCGTCTTGAATAGCTTCGTCTCTCTCACACAACGGAGGAGTCATGATGATAATGGTATTACCATTACCTTCTACAAACTAACAATATGCTTCTAATTTATTAGTTTAAGGTGGATGCTCCAGGGTAGCCCGCGAAATTCAAATATTTTTATGTTTTTTGCAATTTGCCGGTCAGTGTGAAGCTGTATGTGGACCAAATGCGATCTGCGACCGTAACGCGTATTTATCTAAAGAATTATAACCATTTTAATCATCAATATAGCCCTCTAAGTTCATGTAGTTCGAAAGAATGATTATTTCTGAAATATTCATTCTTTCCACCACTTTGCATCCACCTTAAGAGAATAAAACATAGTAAATATCAAAATGCGTTTGAGTGTTGCAATGTTCGTATGTGTGTACATAAAAAAAAAACAGTAAAAATATTTCAATTCAATGTTTATTTCATAAAAAATCTTAGATTTTCTTTTTACAAATTATGGCTTTTTTTCTTTTATAAACTACATATTAAGTTATTGTACTACCCGTATTAGTAAATAATAACCTAAAAAATACTTATTATTATTTGTATGGTGAAGGCCTAATTCTTATCCCTGGGTTTTTAATAAAAAATATTTAAATAATAAATAGTCTACTATACTATTTTTGATTAATATAGCTGTAAAAAATAAATAAAAAGAACAATAAAGGTAATAAATTATTTAAAAATTAAAAAGAAAACATTCGGTTTTTCTTACCCCCGGTTTCCGAAAATAAATTACCGTCACGACATAAATTAGATGCAAGTGGTATTTTGAAAGTTTACTCAACCAGTCACGGCATTCATTTCGTGATAATTTACATTCAGAAACTGGGCGTTACAATAATAATTGTCAATAATAAGAGTTATATTTTTATCTGCCTTCACCTTATGTGTTATTTTAAAATCTATATCCTAATTCTAATAAATAAAAACACAATATTTGTCAAATATTAAATTAAATAATGAAACAAACATGGCGGAAACAATTAAACATTACTATTTCTAACATAGTTTTAATTAAGTACCTAAGTACTTGGATTTATAAGAATTTTCTGTCTTACACCCTTCTTTGCAACCCTTGTTCGATCTTTTTGATCAAAATATTACCTGATGGAAAGCGATTATCTGGTCGACGATAAAGCACGCTTGCGTAGAAGTAACCTCTTCACTTTTGACTTGACGACCCCAGGTTATAGCTCAGTCAGTGTCTCCGGTAAGGAATATCACCCCTTAGCTGTACGCACCAATGAAAATACTCAAAAAATGACAAGTGCCAATGTCAAAACTGACTCAATAGGGAAGATGCAAATACAGAATTTAAGAGAATTTTGTCTGTAAAATGATAAAAAAGATTAAAATAAAGGCCATTGCAACGTTCTTATTTTGGTTAATATCGATTTTTAACAAAAATAATGGATTAAAGTAACGTTTCACGTTACTTTAATCCATTATTTTTGTTCGGATCGGAATCATCGGAACGTATTTAAAAACAACAATCAGCGTTTGGTGATGTATCTGCTGTTATGCTAACGAAAAGGCACTCGTGTCTATCACTGGTCAAGACCAGTGATAGACACGAGTGACGTCATCATCCGTTTTCGCGCGAACCTTTAAACTGTCGGTTTCAAAACGCAATTTTGGCAATAAATTAAAGAGTTTTCATTTCTTATTTATGTAGTGGTCTATTCTAGATGGCATTCTTTAAAATTAAAGCAAAAATGGAAATATAGTTTTCATTTCTTATTTATGTAGTGGTCTATTCTAGATGGCATTCTTTAAAATTAAAGCAAAAATGGAAATATTGCATGTTCCCTATTATAATCTATGTCAGTTTGACATTAATGCACTTGTCAATTTAGTCTCCGAGATTAAGAAACAGACTAGAGACAAGTATTTTTTTTTTATCATACCACGGTGTGGTAATTTCCTGATCCTCCGATAAAAAGGGAGGATACTCCAACCAGACGGCTGTTGTCTCTGCTGGACAACTGTCGGAAGGTTTTAATCGGGCTGTTGTATAAATTCTAAACGCGTAGTGCCTGGTGCTTGGCTACCATACTTACCCCATTGTAAATTTCTTTTGCTGCCTGTTGACCCAGATCTGTTCAGTCTCCTGCTTGATATGGAGGGAAGTGGTTTTTTTTGTATTAATGATGGGTTTGCTCTTGACTCTAGTCTATGTCAGAGATGACAGAGCCAAAGTCTACGATAGAGCGAGCTTACGCAGAAGGAGCCTGTTCACTTTAAACTAAGTTTTTCTTATTCCTCCGCTGTTCTATTCTGATTAATTTCGTTACGGGACCCAAGATAGATGAATCGTTTCTTCTGGACTCGTCGAGCTTCATTGACACAGCATTTTCCCGGTGTTGTTGATTTTGCCTCAGGAGTTGCTGTGTTTGGAAATGGTCGGGCTAGTCCCTTGGTCAGATTTCTCCGACGTCAGGTCTAGTTTCTGTAGTTATGATGTGGAGGAACTAAAGTCCCTATAAAATTTCTAGCGGGTTTACCATCAAATTAAGGTCCTTTTTCGACTTATCCAATATACATTTGTTGCAATACCATTGACATTAGATAGGGTGCTGTCAAGTGGGGAAATCCGCCGTTTAATATTTAAACTCGAACCGAACAAATCGTTTGTGATAACTCAGATAAATTTACTGTTTTGACTCTGGTTTAATCTGCTCATATGGTTGAGTTTTTTTGAGATGAAACATAGATAAAAAGAAGAGCGTACAGTACTATGCTTTTCTATATATCAAAATGAATCACCGAAATGTATGTTCGCGCATAACTTCGTAACGACTGACCCAAATTGGATCATTCTTTTATAGTTGTGTTCGTAATTGGGGCGAAGTTTGTATGAAAGAAAATTAAAAAAGAGACATCCAGGCGAAGCCGGGGCGGGCCACTAGTTACAAATAAAAGAAGTTCCAGCAGCTGATAAGAGCTGTAATAGTTCCAGATTATTGTTTTACCTAGTTCATAGTTTTGTTACCACAGGTCATCCTGCATCTATTATACCCAAGTTATTTGTTTGGCATTTGGGCAGTAACTTCTTTTTGAAAACTTTTAAATACCACGAGCATTTGATGAGCAAATCAATTCGTTAGGAATGTCAAAACTTTTGTCATAATTATGCATTTGATTGGTCAATCAAAACTCATAATATACTAGCACGATGTCTATAAATTATCATTTAGTATTAACAACATTAAAGGTCATAGAACCATTGTGGCATAGCCGCGCTCCGCCATATTGATTTTTTGTTTTCAAAGTTCCGGCGCACGATTTAACGTGCATATATGGGTAGAGGACACTTAAGGCAACGTGGCACTTTAGGGCACCATGTTCCTAACATTTTTGACGTGATTTTTTTCTCTAAAAAAAAAAATATGGCGGCGGGCCATGCCAGCTCCGATATGAAGAAGTTCGAACCCCTTTTGCTTCTATAACTGGTAAATGTGTTTCAGTAAGGCCGCATATCTTCACATCCTCAACGTCAATATCGCATTTATAGATGCCCTTCACAATCAATATCTCCTAATTAATACATAACTTAACTTATACTAAAGGTAACTTAATTTTAACTTCATCACTTCAACGTACAATCACATACAGTTACTCTTTCACTTGATTTAATAATACGGTCGATTTGACTGCCATTGGAAGATGTACAGTAGTTTAAATTCTTTTATTTTACCTTGCTTCGTTCGTATGTGTTTTCGGTTGCAAATCAGAAATCCACTAGCAACACGCATATGACGTTTTTTCCCCTTTCCGTAGGAATTTCGGGAAATCCTTTCTTAGTGCTCACACTACCCAAGGAAACCTTTTTAAAGATGGCAAATCATCAAATTACTCCTCGACGACGACGGCTCTGGATGAAGCAGGAGAGAGTGTCAGACTCTTACTGACTAAAACCCATCCGTGTTCCTCCTAGTGCCCTTTGCGTTCCAGGACTACGGTGCCTCTTTCGAACGGATTCCGCACCCCGGCAGGCACTTGCCCTAGCGGGCCCCGTCTTGCTGACAGCTCTTTAAAGCGCGTCTGTCGACCCGGGCCTGGTTCTGATTGGACGGCGAGCCACCCAACG
Organism: Lacanobia oleracea; assembly: GCA_950371165.1. Classification (NCBI taxonomy): domain Eukaryota; kingdom Metazoa; phylum Arthropoda; class Insecta; order Lepidoptera; family Noctuidae; genus Lacanobia; species Lacanobia oleracea. The sequence continues at coordinate 7,789,779 of OX493411.1, forward strand.
CTCGCCGTCCGCAGGCCCGCGCCTACGGTGGCCGGAAATCGCCCTGCGACTCACGACGCCCGGGGCGTCTTCTTCTGTTGCGGCGGCTGGGTCGTGAGGTTTCCCTCTCTCTCACACGTTCGGCCTCCTCCTTCGCTAGCATTATTGCTTCGCAGAAGGAGGTGACCGCTTCCTATGCCTCCTCGCTCCGGACCTTAGATTGAACCAGGGCCGGTCGCGAGAGGTCGCCGCCGCCGATCGCCTCGACGTCCCCAAGGAACCTATATGCCAAATTTCAGCTTTCTACAAGCAGTAGTTTCGGCTTTGTGTTGCCTGTCAGTCACTCAATCACGGAGTAACGGTAGAAGTTTTATATTTACTGACTTATTTAACATATTAGATCTGCCATAAAAAAGCAAAGGAAAAATGCTATTTCCAACAATATCGTACTTCACAGTGTTCATCAAAGTTTTAATCAAAATTGTAACGAGTTATGGCCCAATGATTTTGACAGCGTACTACTCAATGGCAAATTTGAACGGCAAAAGTTATTGCGTTGTGGTCTGGTAGGCAGCCGCTCTAGGTAAAATACTGGTATTCAGCTGAATCCGGCTTGACTGGAAACCGACCCCAATGTAGTTGGGAAAAGGCTAGGCAGGCATTGACTCAGAAAGAAGATCCCCAAATAAATTAATCGAGACAACGCTAAAGGCGACATAACTTTAACCCGGTCCGGTACCGGCGTCCCACATGTGGGACGGTGTACTCGCGTGGTTTTAGTGTCTATTGCAATAATGCCAAAACACCCTTATGATGTGGCCGTATTAAGCGCGCGGGGCTGGAGGGGTTAAACTACTGTACATCCTTCAAAAAACCCTTATAATATCTCCACCAGCTCCTTTCTGCTTCTAAGTTCTTGAGGTGTTGTAGGAGGGGAGTTCTCTGGATGCCTTCCGTTTCCTGACACACCAGACTATGAGGAGTACGGTCAGGATGATCAAGGCTATGGCTAGGAATACTCCGAGGACTATGGCTGCTATTGCCGCTTCTGTTAGGTAGTCTGGAAAGAGAGAGAAAAAGGTTTATCAATTAAAATTGTTGTCTATTACGTGGATTGAGTACCTCTTCGTTATTACGAGTATGCTTCTAATACGATCTGGCTACAAATACAACTTGTAACTCAGTTAATGCAATATCAGGGGGGCTAAAAAATCCACTTTAGCAGAACTATATTAGAATCATAATAACAGCCGCACGGGTCGATCTTAATGGTTAAGCAACGCTTGCCAAGGTTGGTCTGTGGATAGGTGACCATCTTAACATACCGAGTTTCCTCCGTGCCTCTGAAAGCACGTTAAGCCGTTGGTCCCGGTTGTCATTTGTAGATCTTTAACAGTCGTTTCGGATTGTCAAAAGCCAGTAAGTCTGACTACAGTCTTGCTAACAAGTACCGTGTTACCCAGTTAATGGGTTGTGAAGGTCTGGCAGGCAGCCGCTCCTCGTAAAACACTGGTATTCAGCTAAATCAGGTTTGACTGGAAGCCAGCCCCAATATAGTTGAGAAAAGGTTAGGCAGATGATGATTAAAATCAAAATATTAATCACGCAACTGTCTGTCAAATTTAATTTTCATCTTTATCGTTCACGAATTAGAGTAGCGTGATTTGCTTACCGATTCTGCTGAAGTGGCCTTTTTAGACCCACTGAAAAAAAATTACTTCGTCAGAAAACCCGACCGCTAAAAACGACTAAGAAGTTCCAAACAAGTCGCTTTTCAAGCAGTCTGATGCATTTGGTGGCATGAGATGTGAGAATGAAGTGAACTCGTTTTAGCCGTCGGGTTATTTGGCATTGTATTTTTTTTGTTACCTACATTGTCGGAATCTTCCCGATACACGTGCACATAGCTTTTTTTCATTTATTATGGGTTTGCTCTTGACTCTAGTCTAGGTCAGAGATAACAGAGACAAAGGAATGTACTGAAAAGTAGATTTTTTTCGTCATTTCTTAACTAGAACCTTTTTTGAAGTCAGTTAAAAATTAAGACGAGTGTGAAATTTTAGATGACGTCACGTCTTGATAATCTTTTGATCTAGACGTGATGTCACAAGCCTCTTCATCCTTAATTATTTTTTAATTGAAAAAGCTAAAAATAGTGTCCAACATTATTTGATAAAATCTAGCTTAGGTGGATCATACGACTAAATAATCCCCTCGTTATAATATCAGTACAGATCAAACGCCAAACGTCGCGTCTGCCCCGCCCTTGCATCCGACACAGCCGTATCAACATACCTATCTATATCAAGCTCAGCAGATAGATCAATACTATTGCACTCAAAACGCATGCGGCGTGACATTCAAGAGTGCGGCGGTAATACAGAATGTAGAACAACAGGTGGGGCGGTACAAGGTTTGATGTATCGATGGATTGGTACGCGTTGGGGGTTGAATTTTGCGGTTTTGGGTGGTTGAAAGTTATTGTGTGGTGAATTTGGAGCTGTATTTGAGTTAGTATACATTGTGGAGGCTTTAATCTTAAAAATAATACTTCAGATTGTTAAGTACAAAGATCAAATTGAGGAGTCTCAAACTTGCAGTATATTTTTGTGAGTTGGAATCCAGTTTTACGTGGAGCGGCTGCCTACCAGACATCAATTCACAACCCAGTCTGACTGAGTCTGACTGGTGAAGACTGGTGTAAAATTTTATGGACTCTGACTGTCTGTAACGACTGCCAAAGATCTACAAATGATAGCCGGGCCTATCGGCTTTACGTACTTTCCGATGCACTGAGGAGTCTCGGTATGCTAATATGGTCACCCAACCACAGACCGACCTCGGCAAGCGTTGCTTTATCTTGAAGACCGAATCGAGCGGCTGTTATTATTTAGCCACGAGCTCCTCCTGCAGTAACAGTATCATCATCATATCAGCGCCAACCATCTCAGTCCTGAGCAGTCCGCATCCATCCGCTGCCAGTATACAGTATACAGTATACTCACGTCTCACTTGCAATATCAATAGTGTAGCTATTGGTGTTGCCAGAAGCGTCCAACGCATTCAACAGGACCCTGGGCGCGCAGCATGTCGCCCTGTAGATGGCCAACGCCTCCTGCCTGGTCCCTGACGTGAAGTATCCGCTGTATGTGACAGTATACTTACTTGAATTATTGATGTTGCCATAAACGTCCACCACGTTCAACAGGACCCTGGGCGCGCAGCAAGTAGCTCTGTAAATGGCCACCACCTCCTGCCTGGTCCCTGACGTGAAGTCGCCACTGTACAGGACAGTATACTCACTTGAAATATCAACAGTGTAACTATTGGTGTTGCCATAAGCGTCCACCGCATTCAACAGGACCCTGGGCGCGCAGCATGTCGCCCTGAAAATAGCCACCACCTCCTGCCTTGTCCCTGACGTGATTTGTCCGCTGTATGTGACAGTATACTCACTTGAAATATCAATAGTGTAACTATTGGTGTTGCCATAAGCGTCCACCGCATTCAACAGGACCCTGGGCGCGCAGCAAGTAGCTCTGTAAATGGCCACCACCTCCTGCCTGGTCCCTGACGTGAAGTCTCCGCTGTACATCACGCCGATTGGCGAGGAGGTTAGGCGGAGTAGACCTGGTGAGGAGAAAGAGGCTTTAGTTGAGGAAATTCTTCGTTTGAGAGGAGACGGAGAGTTGTCTGAGTAAACCACGTTGTGTGCCTCTGTTTATTTTTGTCTGCTGTTATGGAGATGGTATATACCGCACTCACATATAAATAAAAATAATATGAAAATAGATTTCGTAGTAAATAGTGAGTAAGGGCCGTAGCAATTTGGGTGGGTCCTTTAGAATGAATAAATTTTGGAAATAGTTATGCATAAAACACCTTATGTCGAAAAACTACAAACAGAGATTTGAGAATTTTCTGTCGATTTTCTGATTGAGTGTTTGACTATCTTGTGTTTAAGCAACAAAAATCCGATTTTCTTGTCGGTACAAGAGAAGACGATAGAGTAACTTGAGGTGAGCGGAACAGGGTGTAAAGTTCCGCAAACCTCCATTGAAAAGGAAGGATTCTCTGACCAGACGGCTGTTGTGTCCGGTGGGCAAACTGCTCGATGGTTGATACGAATATCTCGAACGCTATTATACATGCTCAAATCTCACGGTAATCTCTGATACCGCGATGCAGGTTTTGTATGTCGTCAGGTCTTTAGTTCGTATCTGGTAGTATAGATGTAGCGACATCTATACAACCACGTTAATTTTTATGGCGATTTATATGTCACTACAATCTAAAATTTACCTGACATGGCATCCCTCGCCACAATGGTGGTAGACCAGGAATGTTGGGAGCAGTCGTCACCAGTCCTGCCAAGACATGTGCCTTGGAACGAGTGGCGGATTTCTGGAGCCCAAGTGTCTGTGGGGTCCGCTGAGTTTGCCACGTAGACAAACGCGGATAAGGAGACTTGCTCGTTACCTGGGGGAAGAAAACAGGCTTTTGAATTGTTGAAAAATACTAAGAACCTACGAACGATACGAATTCCCTGCCGGAGTCTGTGTTTCCTGATAGCTACAACCTGGGAGTCTTTAAATCAAGAGTGAATAGGTTACTTCTAGGCAAGCGTGCTCCATCTTCGACCACACCATTGCTTACCATCAGGTGTGACAGTGATCAAACGCGTACCTATCAATACCAAAAAAAAAGAAACTTCAATGGAGCATCAATATCATTGAAAATCGGAATTGCTAAGCATTTTAACGCCTTAATGCCAATGGATGAAACCAAACGAACAAAATTGTGTGAGTTGTGAGTCGCGTAAAATGAGTCTGCGGAATTTACGCAAATCTTCGACAAAAGGCTAACTGACCAAACATTTTGCTATTATTGTACGACGGGGAATGAAATTAATCGCTATCCCAAGTGTAGTATTTTAAAGCAAACGCCTATATAAACTGGTGAAGATTTTGATGGAGGTTGAAACTTACCATAAGCAGTAAATGTAATGGTATCCCTTAACCCTGGTTGCGCATTCGCTGGTATCGTCAAGCTGACAATGACGTTGATGGTCTGTCCTGAAGCAACGTTTAATCTGTAAAGAGGAATCAAGATTTGAATAAATTAATGCCAGTTTTTAAGGGTTGTTGCTGTACTGAGAAGAGGAACTCAGAGATTGAATACCAGATTGTCAATTCTACTCATTTTTAGGGTTCCGAACATCCGTATAAAACGGAACCCTTGTAGGATCACTCGGGTGTCTGACTGTCCGTCCGTCCGTCTGTCTGTCTGTCCGTCCGTCTGTACGTTTTCACAGTCACCGGATCTACTGGACCAATTCTGTTGAAATTTGGTATACACATGGATTTCTGTGACCCAAACACGGACTCGTAACTCGTATAAACAGTTGCATACAGTGTTATTCTCGGGTTTATTGATTTCGACTAGTAAGAACGCGACCTAACTGAATTATTTAGCAATAAAATAATGTACTTACGAGTTAGGATTGATGCCAGTCAAGAACCTTAGCTCCCCTGTTGCTCCGAAATTGAACCTTATTGTCTGTTCTCTGTAGTTTGTTACTTCGAAGTGTAGCTGTAAAGTGAAAAGAACATTATTTGCATTAACCGTTTTTTCTTCGCATGTATGGAGTTTTCCTCGACGCTAAATAAATTAAAGGGCAAAGAAACAGTGTGGCATAGCCCCACCCCGCCATTTTGATTTAAAATTGCAGCGCACGATTAACTGATTTCGAAGTAAAGTCGCTTGGCGGGTTTACCTTCTAATATCTGGGCAACGTGACACTTTAGGGCACCATGTTGCTAACATTTTTTGTGTATTCTCTACCTATATATATTCATTTCAGATCGTATCGAAATAATATGAGGAGCTCGTGGCTAAATAAAATCAGCCGCACGGGTCGATCTTTAAGGTTAAGCAACGCTTGCCAAGGTGGGTCTGTGGATGGGTGACCATCTTAACATACCGAGTTTCCTCCGTGCCTCGGAAAGCACGTTAATCCGTTGGTCCCGGCTGTCATTTGTAGATCTTTGGCAGTCGTTACGGGTTGTCAGAAGCCGGTAAATCTGATTCCAGTCTTGCCTAGAAGTACCGTGTTACCTAGTTAATGGGTTGTGGTGGTCTGGTAGGCAGCCGCTCCACGTAAAACACTGGTATTCAGCTGAATCCAGTTTGACTGGAAGCCGACCCCAATATAGTTGGGAAAAGGCTAGGCAGATGATGAGATCGTATCGAAATAAGTTCGAACCCCTTTGTGCTGGTTAATAGCGGCTCTTAGCGATTTCATTGAACTGGCGGGCATGAGCGCTTGTCAGATCCATGCATGGTATGTATTTGCAAGATCTGCATTACTTGAAGGTCTATAACAGTTTAGTGCTTTGTATCTTCTTCCATTTTTCTGATAAAAAGTAACATCTCGATCTACTCCAAAATAAGATCTTTCTTTATTTGGTTTTGATATGAAGATTATTGGCTAGTTTCCACCATCAATAAAATGCAAATCTATTTAGTCCGACAGTTAGAGTATTGAAAAATAACGGACAAGTATTTTTTGTTTTTGTAAATCAATGAATGTTTACAAAGATAAAACGCATCAAAACTCGGGAGTGGGGGAACGTGACGCCAGAACGCACAAAAAATTATACCACGAAGTGACGTATTGAGAATTTTAAAAGCGCCGTATCTTCGTAAATTTTGGTTTAGGTAGCAAAAGAAAAAACACGGGTCAAATATTTTTTTTATAATCAAACTGACGGACTAGGTAATTAATTGTTTTCAGTGCACAAGCCTATTTATTACCTGTAAATTTTCACCAGGAGCTCCATACAACCTGCTGGCCAGACCAATCTGTACGGATGTCAGCAATGTCCCCTGTTGATTTACCACCTGTAAAAAATTTTTTTTTTTTTTGAAAATTATTTCTATTTGAACTCTTTCAAAAGATACTATTAAATCCTTAATGTTACCGGAACATTGATTTAGGGACTACTGACACTTATTCAGCTCCATTCGCTTTTCGCTGAACGATTTTGGTCACATTTATACAGTTCTGCTTCTATCAGCCGCGTACAGCGACCTAAGAATGAGAAGGCGGCAGCGGCAGAACAGCGCTGAACTCTTTATCTATAGCACTCGCATAAAAATTACACATTTGTCCTCAACTCTTTATCTATAGCACTCGCATAAAAATAACACATTTGTCCTCATTTTATTTGTTACTATTTTTTTTTTGTTATTTTATACTCTTGTTTGCCGCGAAAGCTAAATAGACGCGAAAAGTTGAACGGATGCATACGAGTCTCCATACAAAATCGTTGTTTTCTATGGGCATAAGCTGAACAGAGCTGAATAAGTGTGAGTAGTCCCTTATTACTTCAATTTCATAAGGTACCTTCAACTTTTAGACCATTGATCCCCTTGCGTGTACCGTAAGACTTTTACCATGTAGATCGCGATATTAGGGGATATTTTTTTTTATTTTTTATTTGTAATGGGTTTGCTCTTGACTCTAGTCTATGTCAGAGATGACAGAGACAAAGTCTACGATGTAGCGAGCCTACCCAGAAGGAGCCTGTTCACTGATCATTTAATGTAATGTTAGTCTGGTAGTTTAAGTTATTTTTGCGGTCCTTTTGGTAGTGTTCGACAAATCGTTGACCTTCTTAAAGTTTTAAGTCTGGAAATGCTTGCAAAGTCTGGCTAGGCCGTTACTGGTGAATGATTGAGTGACAGACAAAGCACAGCCGAAACTACTGGTCGTAGAATGCCAAGATCTGGTATGTAGGTTCCTTGGGGACTTGGTCGGAGCACTGTTGGGTCCTCGTCGAGGCGATCGGCGGCGGTGACCTCTCGAGACCGGCCTTGGTTCAATCTATGGTCCGGAGCGAGGAGGCATGGGAAGCGGTCACCACCTTCTGCGAAGCAGTAATGCTAGCAAAGGAGGAGGACGAACGTGTGAGAGAGAGGGAAACCTCACGTCCAAGTCGCCGCAACAGAAGGAGACGCCCCAGGCGTCGGGAGTCGCAGGACGATTCCCGGCCGCCGTAGGCGCGGGCCTGCGGACGGCGAGCAGTGGGTGGCTCGCCGTCTGATCAGAACTAGGCCCGGGTCGGCGGCGCGCTGCGATCCCAGCGCGCCTCAAAGAGATGTCAGCGTGGAAGACGGGGCCCGCTAGGGCAGGTGCCTGCTGGGGCTGCGGAATCTGTTCGAAAGGGGTACCGTAGCCTTGGAACACAAAGGGCACCAGGAGGAACACGGATGGGTTTTAGTCAGTAAGAGTCGACACTCCCTCTTGCTTTACCCAGAGCGGGAGGAGTCATTTGATGATTTCCCATCCTTAAAAAAAAAAAAAAGGTTCCATGGGGAGTTTAGGAGAGCAATAAGAGAGGATTTCCCGAAATTATTACAGGAAAGAAAATAAAAACGGGCGCGTACAATGTCGCGGGCAAAAGCTGCTGTAATATATTTTCCATACCTGAGACACTCTGTTACTGGCATAAGGCTGAGCGCTGTCGTTGTACAGTAGCTGTGCGTTGTAAGCTCTGGAGTTTATGTCCTCCATCCGCTCCAAGTCATTGGAACTGTCAGAGTTGAAGATGTTCGCAGATCTGCCCATACGAATCTCTGGTTGGTTGAGAGGTCCTGATAGACGGATGAATGGTTCTCCTGAAAAGAAGAAATAACTTAGCATTATTTCGGGTCTTTAAAACTGCTGATTTACATCCATACACTCAACGTAAGGTTGAGGAGTTCGTGGCTAGATAATAACAGCCGCACGGGTCAATCTTCAAGGTTAAGCAACGCTTGCAAAGGTTGGTCTGTGGATGGGTGACCTGTAAAAAAAAAAAAACATAACGAATTTCCTCCGTGCCTCGGAAAGCACGTTAAGCCGTTGGTCCCGACTGTCATTTGTAGATCTTTGGCAGTCGTTATGGATAGTCAGAAGCCAGTTAATCTGACTCCAGTCTTGCTATGAAGTACCGTGTTACCCAGTTAATGGGTTGTGGAGGTCTGGTAGGCAGCCGCTCCGCGTAAAATACAGGTATTCTGCTAAATCAGGTTTGACTGGAAGCCGACCCCAGTATAGTTGGGAAAAGGCTAGGCAGATGATGACTCAACGTAAGGTTCTGTTCAAAACTTGTTTCTTTGTAAGAGTGACCTTAATTTCCAAAGTCTTGAACATCGACGACGAGTTGCTAGCCTGTCGGTTTCCTACCGGTTGCATTTTGGGGAATGTGCGAGTGCGTCGGAATTGCATAATAAAATCCGCCAAGCCCGTTCCATCATCGGACCACAAGACGAACGGCGATGCGCCACCGGTACATGGTGGACATCTAACCCACACGCACAAAACGTTTTGGGAACACATTTATAATGCGTACAGCTAAGGAGTGGAATTCCCTGCGTCTTTAGGTCAAGAGTGAATAGGTTACTTCTAGGCAAGCGTCTCCATCTTCGACCACATCATCGCTTACCATCAGGTGAGATGGTGGTCAATCGCGTGCCTATCAAAAGTAAAAAAAAAAATACAACTATTTTATTTTTTGCATTTTTTCCTTTACTTGTGCTGACCTTGGATATTTACATGTTGAAAATTAAGGTAAATTTTGGTACTTATAAGTTTTCGCGAAAATCTAAATTTGCCCATATCTTTTATCGTGCGGACTCAGGATCTTGATTTTTATATACCTAATAGGGACCTATGTGGTGGTACGGAAACCTCGGTGCACGAGTCCGACTCGCTCTTGATCGGTTTGTTTTTTCGTGATCGTCACGCGTCTGCTTTATTATTTTTCACGAATTTGGATGATCTCTTAATTTCCCTCACCAGAAATAATAAGTTCGGCTGTAAAAGGCACTGTATATTTTGCTACTTAAAAGATGTTACCTCTTAAATCTCTTCCAACTATCTTAGCGTAGACCTTGGAACCTTTCACTGCAGGTAAAGCGACATCTGCCACCAGTTCCACTATAGGATCTATTTCTTCGTTTTGACCCTCTCCTGTCATTGGTTGGTAGCTGTAAAAGAAGACTTTTTAAAAACATTTTTGTGATTGATCAAAGGCTGTAGCAGATACGGAAGCTTATGGGAGCTTCTATTTTCAGGCTTTCAAACATCCGTGAAAAACGGAACCCTTATAGGATCACTAGGGTGTCTGTCTGTCCGTCTGTCACAGCCAGTTCTGTCCGGATCTACTGGACCGATTGAAATTTGGTATACATATGGACTTGCGTTACGTAATTAAATATTTTTTTTTGTATCGGGGTCGCTTTTGGTGGTCAAAGCAGAAAAAAAAAAAAAATTCATTCTATTTTATAAATATATATTATATTAATAGTTTTGAAGTTATTCAAGAATATAGACTAAAAATGACCATTCCTCTTCTTATCTCCGAAACTACGGAGCCTAACATTTTGAAAAAAGGCAGATAATAGTTCTATACTTATCTAAAGATTTCTGGAAAACCTATAAGAAGTCTGTAGTATAAAAATAGCATTAAAAAAAAATTAAATTGGTTCGGAACCCTTTGCACGCGATTCCGACTCACACTAGGCCAGTTTTTGTCTAACCGTTGCTGTCCCACTTGTAGGCAAAATCCTCCCCCAATTGCTTCCAGACATTCTTCTCCCGCGCCGTCTCGAAAAAACCCTCATGGTTCGCATCTAAATCTCCTGTTCATTGCTTTCTGGGTCTCGACAGCGCCTCAAATTTTCAGGAACCCACTTTGTGGGAGACTCTTTTACTGAGCTTGTAATAACCTTGTGTTTCAGATTATATTTTGTACCCTCTTTATTCATAGTCTTTCGTCACACATACCTGAATGGTAGCTTGGCTAATTCCGTTCCATACTCGTCAACCAGTTGTGACTCTCGGACGCTGGCTACAGGCCCTGTCACTCTGAATTTGAGGGTATCTGAAAATAAAGAAGTTCCAAAATTACAATATAGCTATTATATAAATATATAACCATTGTGGCATAGCTCCCCTCGCTGCCAAGTTGCGGCGCACGATCTAACATGCATATTTGGGTAGAGCACACTTCAACAAACAAATAATGTTGGGGACATGGTCATGGTGCCCTAAAGTGTCACGTTGCCGAGATATTTCGTGATTATAAATAGATCGATTCGACATAGAGCGCTGTTTATCTATCTATACTAATATATAAAGCTGAAGAGTTTGTCTGTTTGTTTGTTTACTTGAACGCGCTAATCTCAGGAACTATTGGTCCGATTTGAAAAATTATTTTAGTGTTAAATAGCCCATTTTTCGAGGAAGGGTATAGGCTGTATATCATCACGCTAAGACCAATAGGAGCGGAGCAGTAATGAACATTGTGACGCAAACGAAGTTGCGTGGGTCAACTTGTTGACTTATAAAACAGTCCGTGGAGTTTCTTGCACGTTCTTTCTCATTGATCTCTTAGCCTTGCAACGTGCAACTTGCTCTCTTAAATTTGTTTTTCAATACTTTTTGTAAATGGTTTATTTTAAATACATGCATCGAGTTTTCAGTTTTTGAGCCTTGCTTCGATCCTGTGTTGTAATCTATCGAATAAATTGGCAATAGGGAATATGCATGCGATTTTTTATTTGCAAAATGAAATACTTTATAGCTCTAGTAAACAATCACGAAATTATTTTTAAATACCTTCTTCATCAGCGATGTAGTTATAAAACTTCAAAGGTTACAATTAGAAAGAGAAGTCCGATTTAAAGTTTGACGTCATCGTCTATGACGCCTCTAAAGCTGCCATCGAAAACAGCGTTTTCGCGAGAGGGATAGATATATTAGTTTAAAATAATTATATCTCCTTCGTTTTTCGAGTAATTTTGATTTTATTTTCACTGTTGGTATTATATTTTTGTATATTTTTAAATAAACTGTATAGATGATTAATAAGTTTTTCATGCATATTCCCTATTAACCGGATTACTACAATGTTGATCGATCTGTTCAATACATATGCAAGCGACGTATTCGGCATTGGTGTATGGAACTTGTGTATGTACTGCGACCTTTCTTATGTATATCGTCATTATTATGCTCTAAGTGTTTATTATATTATTGGGGCTAAGTAAATCTTTGCAATTAACCTTTTCATAGATTACATTCACATCGTGTGTTATATCTCTGTATAGTCTATTTACTATATTCAGTAACTGTTCCTCGAAATTGATTATATCATCTTTTGCATCTACGTCAATGTTGGTATACCATCAGAGAAGGTCCAAACTTCAGTAGGTATTATTTATAATTAATATAAACATATTTGTTATGTTAACATATAGGTTATAACAGCCTCACGGGTCGATCTTCAAGGTTAAGCAACGCTTGCCAAGGTTGGTCTGTGGATGGGTGACCGAGTTTCCTCCGTGCCTCGGAAAGCACGTTAAGCCGTTGGTCCAGGCTGTCATTTGTAGATCTTTGGCAGTCGTTACGGATAGTCAAAAGCCGACTCCAGTCTTGCCATGAAGAACCGTGTTACCAAGTTAATGGGTTGTGGAGGTCTGGTCGGCAGCTGCTTCACGTAAAATACTGGTATTCAGCTGAATCCGGTTTGACTGGAAGCCGACCCCAATATAGTTGGGAAAAGGCTAGGCAGATGATGATAACCATATTTTTTGTGGAGCCGAGAGATGACAATGACCCACGTATAAAGTAGCCAGCACGAGTCGTGAGCACAGATGAATGCAGCAGGGTGATCTCGCCAATGCACGGTGGGCAAACGAAACTTGCAAGCGCAATAGTCGATGAGCATTGACTGACGAACCAATAACGTGAAGCGTCAGAGCTGTCATCTTCAAACCGACCAATGGAGTCTGCTTACGACTCGTGCCCGCCACTATAGCTAACGAAGTTTTTGAAGACACTTATCATCATCATCACAACATCAGCCGAAAGACGTCCACTGCTGGACAAAGGCCTCCCGAAGTGTCGCCACAACAGCCGGTCCTGTGCGTCTCGCATCGACCGGCAACCCGCGACCTTCACCAGGTCATCGGGCCACCTTGTAGGAGGCCTTCCAACGCTACGTCTTCCGGTACGCGGTCGCCACTCCAGAACTTTTCGGCCCCGTCGACCATCTGTTCTGCGAGCAATGTTACCTGCCCACTTCAGTTTGGCGATCCTTCGGGCTATGTCGGAACCCACTAACGGAACGTATAAATCAGATGGGTACCCTTGCAAATCATTAATGATATCGAAATAGATATCCATAGACAGCTAGACGAATGATAACCTATTAACTTTACTGACGTAACGCTTCCTATTTAATCATAAGTGGCGGAGCGGTGGCATGCGTTAGATTAGGGTGGGTAATAATGTGATATTTTGTATGTTTTTAACATCCAAACATCCATCCGTCCGTCTGTGAGAAGTGGTTGGTTTTATGGGTCGCGTACACGAACGGTAACCTATTACTAAGCCTCTGCTGTCCGTCCGTCTGACTGTCAGCGGTCTGTATCTCAAGTACCGTAATAGGTAGACAGTTGAAATTTTCATAGAGCGTGTATTTTTATAGCTGCTATAAAAATACACGAACATATATGAAAATTTAATCAAATTAAATGTTAAAGGGGGCTCCCATACAAGAAACGTGTTTTCGGTTTATGGTACGGAATCCTTCGTGTGACATTTCAACTCGCACTTGGCCAGTTTTTTCCATACGGACTGTGTGAACCCTAAAAATTATAACTATGATACGCACTCAAGGAGTCAGGTCAATTAACTTATTTAATGTTATTTGATTATTTCACTCTCATGTCAAGTTTGATAACCGATAACAAATTCAAAACAAAAGAAAATAAACACTAAAAAAGCGAATTACTATCAGCTTGACCCAATTTTTAATAATAATATAAAAATAATAATAAATAATAATGTCTCCTAATCGGTACGAACCTTTATATCTCTAACTGATACGGCAATCGTTTGTTTAAATTTAGTTGATAACACAATACAGAGGAGTGTGCTCGTGTTATAGTGAATTATTAATTATTTTTAATAATTATTACGAGTCTATTATTAAGTGCGTGTGCTAATAGTGCTGTTCTGCAGTGGTGTTTAATAATCGTGTTGTTTTTTCGTATAGAAGAATTCTATTATACGTTTAAATTGAAATAGGGAATCTAAACAACGGTAAAATAGACGGAATATTAAAATTAAAAAAAAAAATTAAATGAGTTCGTGTTTTACAAGCCACAGTACATGTTTAGCAGTAAATCAACTAGTTATCGAAGTCCTTTAAACTTTAAATAATATTGTAAAAAAGAATCTGCTTACTGAGTTTTGCTTTAATTTTGCAAGAAAATTTAAATTTTTTGCTTGTCCCTAGGAACGAAACAAAGTTTTGTAATAAACTGCGCTTTAGAGGGCATTAAATGATTTAAAATAATAATAAAAATACTTCCATGAGTTGAATGTTTAGGTTGAAAGTTGAGTAAACTGACTTTCGGACTTGCCTTGCAATAGGGTACTTTACAAAAAAAAAAAAATTGTCCGCCAGATAGATTTTCAAAAAATATTTAGTACAATTGGTAAATTTGGTTCAATTTTACCAAGCCAAATGACGTCACGCGTGTCTTCAACTAGCTGTATCCTCTTCAATTTTTGTTTACGTGAAAAAAGAAAAAATAATTGTTCAATAATTTTTGAAAATCTATCAGACGGACTAATTAGATTTTTAGTAAAATACCCTATTGATTATGGTGGACTCAAGGCTGATGTTAATTTAATAATTGTAACACAAGTTGAAGTTCGAATCAATAAAGCATTACCTTAGAATATTAAAATGGTTACGTTATGTCGTATCGATCCGGTTCCGAAGGTCAAACATGTTTAGCTATTTATTTTTTACTGAACTTTGGACATGAAGTACAAACCAAAGGTTTTGTCGATAAAAGGATTTTAAACCTTGTGCTATAAACATTTTAGAGTTATTTTTGTATGGGGATATTTGATAATTTGTTGACTAATTACATCAGGCAAATATTGCAAGTGTACTTTAATTTCAATGAGTCACAAACATTCAATTTAAAAAATGGTTGCGTCAAAGTGTACTTTGCTCCAGTGTTGTATACTTGTATAGTAAAAATGTTTAGTCATAACTAGATCAATTTGTTTCATCTGCCTAGCCTTTTCCCAACTATGTTGGCGTCGGCTTCCAGTCAAACCGGATTCAGCTGAATACTAGTGTTTTACGTAGAGCGGCTGCCTACCAGACCTCCACAACCCATTAACTGGGTAACACGGTACTTCTTGGCAAGACTGGAGTCAAATTAACTGGCTTCTGACAATCCGTAACGACTGCCAAAGATCTACAAATGACAGCCGGGACCAACGGCTTAACGTGCTTTCCGAGGCACGGAGGAAACTCGGTATATTAAGATGGTCACCTATCCACAGACCAAGCTTGGCAAGCGTTGCTTAACCTTAAAGATCGACCCGTGCGGCTGTTAACTAGATCAATTTGTTTATCCTCTCATAAATAAGGGTCCGCTCAAACATATCCGCAAAATGCTCGAACAGTATTTCGTTGAAAATAATGTTTCCCGATAGCTACAACCTGGTTGTTTTTAAGTCAAGAGTGAATAGGTTACTTCTAGGCACGCGTGCTCCATCTTCGACCTCATCATCGCTTACCATCAGATGAGATTGTGGTCAAACGCGAGCCTAACAATTAATACCATGGTCACTTTTCAGCATAGATGGCGCTAAAGTTTTTTTAACTTTAATGCTTTGCTAAAACTTCGTCGATTTTACCCAAGATTGCGCTGTGAGCATTGAATCGTCGCTGATTGGTTGTTTTTCTCTCAAGATAATTATGACAAGCGTTAAACACTCGGCGTTCGGTCACCAGTATTGTTATGAATCGGTTGCTAGGCAACCCGTGGCCGTAACATTTGCCTAACCAAAACGAATCTTAGTCTTGTATTCAACGCCTGGAGTTCAGTGTATATTTGTGCTACGGAATTGAAACCGTACCTAGGCTAAAATACAAATTAGTTGGGTCTCATTAAAGGCTAGGCTATATCGCGGAAGTCCAAGGTGAAGGTTAAGAGATGAACTTGACGCTTACTAGAAGGACTGGCCCGCAATGGCAGAGGGAGGACAGTCGTGTAAGGAAAAGGGAGAGAGAGGACCTTGCCCGGTTGTGAAACGGGATAGTTCGATTTTTTATTTTTTTTTATTTGAAATTTATTTATTTAAACTTCTTGTACAATAGTGGTACATAGGTGGACTTAATGCAACAAGGCATTCTCTACCAGCTAACCTTTGGGTTAAAAAGATACACACTGTGGTTGGTGTACAGCAAATAATTAAAATTTAAAATAGAATATTTTTCGGAAAAAAGAAATATACAAAGAAATAACATATATAATACAAGTTAATGAATAAACGAAATGCTCTTGACTTTAGTCTAGGGAAAAAGTCTACGATGGAGCGAGCTTACCCAGAAGAAGCCTGTTCACTCTAACTTTGAAGAGGTTAGGGTTGTATTGTTTATTTATTCATTTCTTGCTTACATACATACAGTACACAATACTATAATTAGTAGGCAAGCATTAAAATTTCATGTCAAAGTATTGGTACATGCACCCTGTAAGGGCACTGCAAATGTAAGTAGTACTTATGTCAAATTATTAAATAAATTATGTAGGTAATGCTCATTCTCAATACTATTACAATTCAATTCCGTATCACAATTCCAATTCAATATTATAATTCCAATATCAATTAACAATATACATTACACATGTCAATTAAATTATTTTGATGATAATATGATATGATGATATACAGAAACAGATCAGGCAGAAAATCGACCCGTGCTGCTGTTATTATTTAGCTACGGGCTCTTAAAGCTCCTAAATGCACTGCGAAGCTATATACCGATAAAAATAAAAATGCCGAATGTAACAGCCAATATCACAGATCGATCGAGTTTTAAAATAGTCCGCAAAATCCAAAGCCTTTGTTTGTTTATTTTCAGCACATTCAACTTGACCTTTACGCCTGACCTAACCCAATATCGGCGCCGAGATGTTTACGCCCATGAACTGGCCCTATGACCGATAGATAATATACTGCCTTTTCCGGGATTTGTAATCTAAGTCGCGTTTGTTATTTTCATTATATCGCTGGTTTAAATGATTATGATAAGTTGTATGAATGACGGTTTCAGAGTACAAAGTCCTGACATGAGTAAAATTTACTGTCAACGTCATCATGCCCGATATTAACTTGTTTTAGGCACTTATCTCCCCGCCGGCGATCAGCGAGTAGCGAGTAAAGCTTGAAACTCGAAACGAGTTGGCGAGCAGCGAGTAGCGAGTAAAAGTTTCGATAGTTTTGACGCTCGGCTTTAAGCGAGTGCTTTTGTGCGGCGGGCGCTCGCAATACTAACTCCGGCCCTCACTGTAGGTAGAAATTACCGCTGGTTGGTGAGTTCTGACCGCCAAGCGAGCATCGCCGAGCGAGTGTTGCTAAGCGAGAACAATCTTTGATAGCTCTTGTCGCTCTTATCAACTAGTGGTAAGAACCGCTCGCTGGCAGTGTGAACAGTCAGCTATCGTTTATGAATGTCTGTGTCTCTTTTACTCACATGAGATCTTTGTCCCTTTCCTCAGCGAGCAAATATTCGATAGCTCATTACTCCCTCGCCAGCGGTAAGACAAGTGACTAACTCCGGCCCTCACTGTAGGTAGAAATTACCGCTGATTGGTGAGTTCGAACCGCCAAGCGAGCATCGCCGAGCGAGTGTCGCTAAGCGAGAACAATCTTTGATAGCTCTTGTCGCTCTTATCAACTAGTGGTAAGAGCCGCTCGCCGATAGTGTGAACAGTTATCGTCTATGAATGTATGTGTCTCTTTTACTCACACGAGATCTTTGTCTTTTGTCCCTTTCCTCAGCGAGCAAATATTCGATAGCTCATTGCTCCCCCGCCAGCTGTGAGACAAGTGACTAAGGTCGGCGTAGCCTGTCTTATACAATACATTCATTTAGCAATCTCCTTTTTAGTCATATCATCTAACTAGAACTTCTCCCGAATCTTTAAAGTGCAGTTAAAAAATAATGCATAAACTCGGCTAATCCTAAATCTACTGTGACGTAAGAAACGGCTGTATCACATTAACTACGGTATTTTAACAGTTAAAATTTTAACGATTACGCTAAAAAAACAAGGTTCAACTTTCGCGTTTTATTAAAACTCATATGAATTGATATTGACCTTGATATATTTGAGAATGAGACTGGTTTTTATGCCATGCCGTTTATTATTGGGTTTAGGGACATCCCTGGCGTGAACTTGATAATATGTCATTTATATTTTAAGTTTTTTTTTCGTTATTAAAATAAGGAAAAAGTATTTATGAATCTTACTTATGAAAAGGATTCAAATTCAAGTTGCAATATTAACAAAAAAACTTTTGATAATTTGCGAATGCGATGCGCTCCTCAAAAATACGAGGATTGCCGCTCTGGTCTAATCTTTGTTTGTTATAACTTGTATAGATGATATAACTTGACGGAAATTTTAAAGTTGCGGCTTTTCTCTTCGTGGCATTTCTCATACATCATCTGCCTAGCCTTTTCCCAACTATATTGGGGTTGGCTGCCAGTCATATCGGGTTCAGCTGAATACCAGTATTATACGAGGACCGGTTGCCTACCAGACCTCCACTACCCATTAACTGGGTGACACGGTCTTTCATACGAACAGAAAAAAAAAATCTCGTCAGTACTTCCAACGAAGTAATCGTTGGAAGTACTGACGAGATTTTTTTTTAAAACGTATCAGTAAACAAAAACTCTTTATAATATAATTTTGTTCGTAGTTGATTTACTGCTAATGGTGTAACTGTGTGACAAAAAAATTAATAGCTCATTTTAACAGTTTTTTGATGAAACGGTATTCTTTCTTTTATTGAAGAAAACAACAGTACTATGTCGCTAATGTATCTTTTCCGCTAATTCGACTTTTAGGATGACGTCAATATTTCTTTCTTTATTTACCGATTAAAGAGTTTTTAGACAGTGTCTTTTATAAACTAAAAATATTTTTGAAGACTTGTCCAAATAATTTACAGGGCTCACTTAGAATGTTAGTAAAACCCAACACGATGTGACGGCAGAAAAAAAAACTCAAGTTCATAATTTTATTTCAAGTGACTTCGGGGTCAAAAACTTGTAAAAATATTTTATTGTCATTAGAAATTGTAACTGTCTACATCTGCGAAGTCTCGCTATCTTATTGTATTATCAACAATATAGATTTGACTTCAGTGGCACTTTTCGGTTTTGGTTTTTGTTCGTTTTTATGCCAATTTGGAAAGGCCATAAAGTGAACTATGTGGTTTTGTTTGGCCTATTGATTCATTGATTTCTTAATTCGATTCAATTCAATTACATCTTTAAGGTTATGGCCCCATCGATGAACGTAGTTTATTGGTCTCTTACGTTATTTTTGAATGCTGTTACAAAATGCGCTAAAAGTGCAACCTTAAAGAGGAGGACGACATTCCAAAATAAGGAAATCCAGTTTACTTATTCCGCTAAAAACTCCTTTAAAATAACTCGTTTATTAAAAACAAGATGTTGCAGTAATCGAGAGATGCGTGCAACGAAACCAAAAAAAAACCCGAACGACCATAATTAGATACGATGATTTTGGCAGAATAAATCGATTCCTTTCGTAACTTAAAAAAAAAACTGGTTAGACTATGTTTGGCTGTATACGACATTTAAATTCGTTCTCTGGCTGTATGCAAGACTGTCCTTGACTCACATAAGGTGCGACGCCATCTTGGATCTTGAACGCGGGAGCTGTCAACTTGACATTTAGAGGTTAACTTTTTTTTTCTTCGCAAGGGTTTATACAGGCCATCGATAAAACTCAGTTTTAGTGTTATTGCAAGCTTGAAAAGTTAATTTAAAGTGGTTTTTAATCGGTTTACTGTGTATGCCCTTGTAATTAATATTATTGCATGTTTTTTTTTGTTATGTTTTGGTTTTGCATGCGTTATTTTTTTAGGTTTGCAGATTTTTGTTTAAAGTTTTTATCATTTAGATATAAAATTATAGTGATGAAGTTTTGTATATTCAATCGAAGGTAGAATTATCTCCTCTTAGGACATGACTTATCTCTGCTGATATAAGCCAAAGTGTCCAAAATTCTGTGGGAAGAATTACATGATCACTTCAATTAAATACCTGCTCTAGATAACAACAGCTAGTGGATACTAAGATGCTTATTATTATTATTTATTTATTTTGTATTATTATTTCGTTTATTCATTTTTATATACATAGATGTTACATTTTTAAATATATATCTTAAAAAAAATACATTTAATAATATAAAAAATAGTAGTCCGCCGGTGTCGGGAGCAGGGTCCAAGCTACCGGTGGTTAGGGCTCCAGAGAAAGGAACTTCCTCACAATACGAGTCGTGTCCAGAAGTACCGTTATTATTATTATTATTATTATGAGCCTGTTGAGTCCCACTGCAGGGCAAAGGCCTACCTTCCTTCTTTCCACTTCTCTCTGTCCGTTGCCACACTCGGCCAATCTTTAAGGTCTTATTCATCCCGCCAAGATGCTTACTTACTAAAATATTTCTTGATTAAAATTTTTATTACAATATTTCATTCACTTTAAGCCATGGCGCGTTATTATCATAATATTAAACATGACGATGTCTTTTTTTATTAAACGTGTTTTTAGCTATGTACGATATAAGGCTTGCTACAGATTGGCAAACAGGTGCGAAAACGGAAGTGATTTTATAGCTCTCCTTTTTGGATTTTTGTTTTTTATTTAAGGGTTTAAGCTAAGTGTTCAAAAAGAAGGTAAGTGTTTCTTTTCGCCTATCTTCGTCATATGAGGAACTCTTATACAAGAATTTTCTAATACCATCAGATTACGCTGTGCGTTGTCTTACAGTGAATAAATTCTAGATTTTTTTTTTGCCAATCAGTAGTTGTAGATGAGTGTGTAACTCGCCTAATATGTATTTGTTTTTTTTTTGTCATATTACTTTCATGTGAAGGGTCTTACAATATAAATTGAGTATGCTGCTCATGTAATATGTTCTTTTTAGAACTTAAACTTTGAAATTTTAAGAGTCATTCAGTCGTTTTATTTAATAAAGTACTAGCGTCCCGCCTCGGCTTCGCACGGTTGCAAATTATATATTAAAACCTTCCTCGAGAATCAAAATCCATACGTAGTTTTAAAAATCTAAGCATGTATAGGGACAGACAGACAGCAAAAGCGAATTTGTTTTATACTATCAAATGATATTTCATAAATGTGACGTTAGCAGTGACGAAATATAAGATCCAACAATCAGGAAATAGAAGAAAGATATATTCGGAAAGTGTGAAACTTAAAAAAAGGTCTTGCTCATTGTTCAGTGCGAAAACACCCTTATCAAAAGTTTAGTGTACAATGAGCACCGAATTCCAATACAAATCGTCCATTTTAATTTATTAAATGAATCTCAATTTAATTACATAGTTACTACTTTAAAAGTTTTCTACAAGTAGGTAGTTACAATATTCCTACTTTTAGGGTTCCGTAAAAAAATCCTCTTCCGGGTATTTTTTGGGTTCATATACCACAAACAAATACCTACACTCACAAATAACGTGGCTTTTTATTTGTAAAATAATTTTCAAAATCGATTCAGTAGATCCAGAGATTACCTCCTACAAACTCACAAACTTTACCTCTTTATAATATTAGTAGTATAGACTAGCTGATCCGTGCTACTTCGTCTGCGTCACATTTTGCATTACTTTCAAAACCACACAAACTCTTCAGCTTCATAGTATTGTTATGTTAAAGTATTAGTGTAGATAACTTTAGAAATGTTAAGCATTCTGCCTACTCTTGCGGGAAAAATAGGCTTGACGTTGAAAGTAATGGTACGGAACCAAACCACGTTTACTCAAAACTTTTTGCTTCCCGATAACCGTATTCTTAAATGGATTAGGAACTTTTTTAAACCTTGTCGAAAGAAATGCAAAGAAGTTTAGCCTTTTTTTTGTAACTACCCGACAAAAAACTTGTCGAGTTCAATATCCGAACGGGTTTGACGTGTGGCTCGCATCATTATGTAATGATAATAAGAATTACGGTGCGTGTATGTGTGTGTTGGAAGGCTGTCTCGAAAACGGCTTGACTCATTTTGAATGTCGAGTGAGGTATGTAGGTACGATGCTTTCTGGCGGAGTTTTTTTTTTATAATATGCCGATTCGTTTTGTTTCTGCCAAACCATATGAGAAATGACGTCAATGTTAGAGCGTGAAGATTTTTACATTTTGGTATGAACACATATTTAAATGCGCGTATTAATACTTGTTCTGTGTTGCTGTAGAGTTTGTATCGCCACTTCCTTCCCAGCTTAGATAGAAGGAAGTGGTGACGGGCGGGGTGTCTTTAGGGAGCTGTCTTTTGTAAACGTAGACGCTACAAAAGTGCTGGCACTCAGCCTAATTTGAATAAATGGCTTGACTTGATGCACTGCCATAAAAATGTATTTTATGGACATGGTCATCCATCCACAGACCGACCTCGGTTAGCATTGCTTAACCTAAAAGTTCGACTCATGCAGCTGTTGAATTAACAATAGACTTACCAGGTGTTTGAGTCTCCACAAAAAAGTGAAAATATATTTATAATATTTTATTTAAGTACTGATATGTATATTAAATGTGTTTGATGTAGTAACACTCATATTATGGTGCTGTCTTATATTATTAACCAAATGCTTTGGCCTTTTTAGCATGGAGAATAATCGATGACATCGCTACAGAAACTGATCAATAGGCATTAAACAGTTATCGTAATAGGGTCATCATCTGCCTAGCCTTTTCCCAATTATATTGGGGTCGGCTTCCAGTCAAGCCGGATTTAGCTGAATACCAGTATTTTACGCAAAGCGGCTGCCTACCAGACCTCCACAACCCATTAACTGGGTAACACGGTACTTCATGGCAATACTGGAGTCAAATTAACTGGCTTCTGACAATCCGTAACGACTGCCAAAGTTCTACAAATGACAGCCGGGACCAACGGCTAAACGTGCTTTCCGAGGCACGGAGGAAACTCGGTATGTTAAAATGGTCACCCATCCACAGACCAACCTCTGAAGCCAGTTAATCTGTAGTCAGATTAACTGGCTTCTGACAAAATCTAATTAGTCCATCTGAAAGATTAAAAAAATATTGTACACGAATTTTTTGTTTACGTGAAAAAAAAAAAAGAAATACGTGTCCAATATTTTTTGAAAACCTATCTGACGGTCTAATTAGTTTTTTTTTAGTAAAATACTCCATTGAGTTCCGACCACTATTACCATCTCGTACCTTGACATTGGCAAAATCATCGAATGTTCGTCGATGGAGCCATAACCTTAAAAATTTAATTGAATTAAAGTGTATTGATGGGCATGGGCCCTCGCAAACACGCACAGTCGGTAGTCGCAAGTGTCGCATCGGATGCTCTGGTACCGTATGCCTGATTGTGTTTGCGACGTGGTCGGTGCTGAGATGGTTACCCTTTCAGCATGGGCACGCTCAGCTCAATTTGTGTATCTAACTATTACTTTTATTTTTCTTTGTCGCTGTTCGTTTGTGTCTGTGCTGAATAAATGTTTTTTCTATTCTATTCTATTTTCTACACACGCGACACTGACGGCAAAATGTGATCCGTGTAAATTTAACTACTAATTTCGTCCTCCCACAAACCCTAAATGCCAAAAATCGAAAGCAAGGAGATAATACACTTACCAGGCGTATCAGTCTTCACGTCGAAATGTATATGGGCCCTCGCAAACACGCACAGTCGGTAGTCGCAAGTGTCGCATCGGATGCTCAGGTGCCACATGCCCACGAAGGCAGCTTGTACCTCGGAACCGCTGGGGCTGGTTGACTGGACTGAGAGGCTGTTGGATGAAGAGGGCGTTTGAGAATAATGTTAAAGAATAACTAGCCAAGTGCGCGTTGGACTCAGGGTATAGAGGGTTCTGTTGCAAAAACCGAAATCGAACCCCTTTAATTTTCATTTAATTATTAACCAGTTGACCCGCGCAACTTCGTCTGCGTCACAATTTTCATTACTGCTCCACTCGTTTTGGTCATAGCGTGATGATATATAGCTTATAGCCTTCAGATCAAATCGGACCAGTAGTTCCTGAGATTAGCGCGTTCACGGAAACAAACAAACAAACTCTTCGGCTTTATATATTAGTATAAGATATAGGTATGGATATATTTTTAAGGCTTATTTCATAAACCTGAACATTAATGAAAACTTTTAATCTACTGATATTCAGTAACTGGGTCGTGGAGGTCAGGTAAGCAGTCGCCCCACGTAAAACACTGGTTGAATACCAGTATTTTGCTGCCTCTGGGAAGAGGCTAAGTCAATACATATTATAAAAGTAAGTCCTCCGCCACGTCTGTCTGTCTGTTCGCGATAAACTCAAAAACTACTGCACCGATTCTCATAGTGTTTTCACCAATAGATAGAGTGGTTCTCGAATAAGGTTTTAGTATATAATTTGTCTAGAAAAAAATAGGTGTTAGTAGGTGATAACAGAAAAAAACTGGACAAGTGCGAGTCGGACTCGCGTGCAAAGGGTTCCGGGAACGAATTTCTTTTTTTTTAACATGTTATTTAAATTCTATAGAATTCTTATAGATTTTCCTGTAATCTATAGGTACAGATCTATTATGTCCATTTTTTTCAAAATATTAGGCTCCGTAGTTTCGAAGGTAAGGGCGGGGAATGGTAATTTTTCGTCTAGTTTCTTGAATAACTTCAAAATCATTTAATTTCAATTTGTGAAAAAAATATAATTAAAACCCTCACAGTAAGCCCTGACATGTCACGTTCAAAAAACTTTTTTTATAATTTTCTAGTTTGACCCCCAAAAGTGACCCCATACTAAAAAAAATATAATTGACGTAACGCTTCCGTGTTTGGGTCACAGAAGTCCATATGTGTACCAAATTTCAACAGAATCGGTCAAGTGGATCCCGAGAAAACTGGCTGTGACAAACGGCCAGACAGACAGACACCGGAGTGATCCTATAAGGGTTACGTTTTATGTTCGTAGCCCTAAAAATAATCAAGCGTAGTGAAATAAAAAATTTAAGATACTTACATGTTCGAATCATATTTTGTGCCAGGGAACATGAGGTAGACGTCTCTTGGAGACAAACCATCGGTCCTGGATGCGGGAGAGAATGCGGCCACTGATGTTGCGTTGTACAGGTCGATTTGAGGAACTGGGCAGACAGAAAGAGTGTTTTTTTAGAACATATTATCATGTAACATCTCTTCTTCCACCTCTTCCACCTGGCGTTAATCCCGGCCATTGCCAGGGTCCGCCTAATGAATAAAAAAAATATAATGCAACATCTCTACTAATATATAAAGCTGAAGAGTTTGTTTGTTTGCTTGAACGCGCTAATCTCAGGAACTACTGGTGCGATTTGAAAAATTATTTCAGTGTTAAATAGCCCATTTATCGAGGAAGGCTATAGGCGTATATAAATTGTGATGCAGACGAAGTTGCGTGGGTCAACTAAATAATATATAGGCTGAAAATATTATATAGGTACAGTAGTAAAATGTATGTTCTTGTTCAAATCGGACCAGTAGTTACTGAGATTAGCGCGTTCAAGCAAACAAACAAAAACTCTTCAGCTTTATATATTAGTATAGATAGGCTGAAAATATTTCCAGTTTATTGAATTTTTTATCCACACATATACAAGTAATTTTCTTGTCAAAATACAGCACGTTGTGACAGCCGGAACATGGTCATTTGGAGTAATGATGATCATCATCATTTGATTGAAACATGCTCATTTTCGTTTGTAATTTGTATTGTGCTCGTAATGACTTCGTATGTGCTATAAATGTGAAGGTTATGGGTACGTTTTGGGATTATGGAAGGTGGATTTTCGTTGGTTTTCTCTAAAACTTGTAATAGGATAAACGTAATACTTTTTAAGAGGCCATTATGATCGTATCATTATGAACAACTTTCGCCATGAGACTAACACTGAAATCGCGAAAATCGGCACGTATGAATAGGCACTAAAACATCAGTCCAGCTAGTCTATTCTGTAATTTCTTCTGTCATTTCGATATCGAGCTTCACCTCAGTGACAAAGCTCACAAATTGAACTTTATTGCACACAACATAAAGGTCTTATGTTTATACTCACCACGGATTCCGCTGTCGAGACACGAAAATGTTGTTACAGAATAGCACTACTGAAAGCCCTTTTTTGTTTTTTGGGGGAAACCTCCACGAGGACCCTTTACTTTTGGGGAGAGGATCAGGGAGTGTGAGATCTTTACCTCACTAAAACCAACCCGGTGAATACTGTCAGATCATGGAAAGGGTCCTGTGACCTCTTAAAAGTAACAAAGAAATATTTCCCATTTTAGAAAGAAAGAAACATTTAAACCCCGAAACACCTCCTAGGGAGTGCACCTCCCTAGGAAGATTATACTCGTAATAGGGACTCCCCTGATCCTAGCTGTACACGGCAGCAGAAATGTCACTAAGCTTCCATCTTTCCTGGGGTCAATCGGGGTGCGGACAAAGTGACTCCGAGCACCCGCTACCCCGGAGTCCCTGTCAACAGAAGAAGACGCCCCGGGCGTCAGGAGTCGCAGGACGATTCCCGGCCGCCGTAGGTGCGGGCCTGCGGACGGCGAGCAGTGGGTGGCTCGCCGTCTGATCAGAACTATGCCCGGGTCGGCGGCGCGCTGCGATCCCAACACGCTTCAAAGAGATGTCGGCACGGAAGACGGGGCCCGCTAGGGCCAGTGTCTGCTAGGGCTGCGGAATCTGTTCGAATGAGGTACCGTAGCCCTGGAACGCAAAGGGCACTAGGAGGAACACGGATGGGTTTTAGTCAGTAAGAGTCTGACACTCTCTCCTGCTTCACCCAGAGCGGGAGGAGTCATTTGATGATTTCCCATCACTCCAGAGTCCCGCCTACCTTAAATGTTACAGACGGGGTTTCGGAATGTTAAGCGATGAGGCATTGAGCGCGGTCGTTGTTAGCTTAAGAAAGAGACAAAAATACTGACTATCATTAGCAGGGTACAGGACAGCATGTTCCACGGCACCTTCGATGAACACCCTCAAGGCTGTCACACCATTCTCGACTGGAACTCCCAGGGATATCGCTTGACCGCCTCCACGACGGACTAGGAGCAACTGTTGAAGAACAAAACATGGATTACAATAACTGTTAAGTGTTAGGTGGGTCAGAAAAAAATTACTCACAATCAGTTGATGAGTGATGGCATAAAATTAAATTCCAATATGTAAAATCTTCCGATACTGAGTCAGTGAGTGGCTGACAGACAACGCAAGCCGAATCTACTGGTCGTGAAAGCTGAAATTCGGCATGTAGGTTCCTTGAAGAGTGTAGGGGAGAGCTAAGGGAGGTTTCACCGAAATTACTACGGGAACGGGAAAAAACGATACGCGCGTACGAAGTTGTCGGCAGAAACTAGTCAGGACATATAAAATTCTTCTGTTCTTTCGTTTCGTTCTGCATTCTAGCAAATAAATAATTTGATTTGTTTTTTTTTTTTTTTGTTACTGATGTGTGAGTGATTGAGTGACTGACAGACAACGGACAGCCGAAACTACTGGTCGTAAAAAGCTGAAATTTTCCTTGTTTTACTGGTCGTGGAGAGCTGAAAATTTCCTTTAAAAGGTTCCATGAGGAATGTAGAGGAGAACTAAGAGAGGATTTTCCGAAATTACTACGGGAACAGAGTGAAAGTGGTTCTGATCCAGCTTGCAAGATTTGATCTAAACAAACTAACAGTTCATTTGTTAATCTGATTTACTCTCTGATACTAGAAGCAAGGCAAAAGACAGAAGGTCTATAATACCTTAGAGCTGACAAAATAGTTATTCATTCAAAGTTTTTCTAAGGTGGAAGATGAGATGGGTGTTTTTCTTATACTATACAAATTAACGATAGTAAGCTTTTACAGTCTACACTTACATCAAACTTCTCCATGTTCAGATCATTGTTGAGTCTTCCCCTTCTTCCCTGCTTAGGGTCCAGAGGGTTCCACTGTTCAAGTTCAGCCTCCGCTGCCAGATTACTGGATCCTTCCACGTCCTGAAACAATATGATGGTTTTTGTGATAAATCTTGGAAATGGGTCGTTAAATTCCTCTTCTAGTTGTTTTAGCATCTTTATCAGGTCTTACGGAGAGAACTTCCTAGTTTAGAGTATAAGTAGCTTTTGCCCGCGTTTTTGCTAGCGTGAAGAATATTATTGTATCCCAAGGAGAAGCACTTCCTGGTTCAACTATTCTAAATGCTCTTCTGCCTAGCCTTTTTCCAACTATATTGGGGTCGGCTTCCAGTCAAGCCGGATTTAGCTGAATACCAGTATTTTACGAGGAGCTGCTGCCTACCAGACCTCCAAAACCCATTAACTGGGTAACACGGTACTGGCTTCTGAATATCCGTAACGACTGCCAAAGATCTACAAATGACAGCTGAGACCAACGGCTTAACGAGACACGTAGGAAACTCGATATGTTAAGATGGTTACCCATCCACAGACCAACCTTGGCAAGCGTTGCTTAACCTTAAAGATCGACCCGTGCGGCTGATATTATCTAGCCACGAGCTTCTCAAACAACTATTCTAAAACTATTTAAATGCTAATCTAGGTTATTTTGTCTTCCCTTGTGGTAAAAGTCAGCGCGAACTAGCGACTTTTTGCTTACCGATAGTTTGATCGCTATCATACGCCGATCACTTTTTTAATCGCCAAATGCGTGCACTTCAATATACTGCCATATCGCTAGTGCGTCTGGCTCTCAAGTTTCACAAAATTCGGTTCACCGGTTTAGTCGTGAAAACGTAACACACAAATAGACGAAGTTACTTCCGCATTTTTTAAATAGTATGGATTGATAGGCCCCCCCGCTTTGACCACTATCTCACCTGATGGTAAGCGATGATGTGGTTGACAATGAACCTGCCTAGAAGTAATAGGTTACTTCTTTAAATCTCTATAGGTTCAGTCTGGACTTGGCTACTTCTGGCATAATGCTATCAGGAAACAGACTTCGCACTAAGCGTTGCCAAACGTGTTTTGTAACGCGCACAGCAAAGGAGTGGAACTCTCTGCCTGCGTCTGTGTTTTCGAACGCTTACAACTCTAATCTCTTCAAAGTTAGAGTGAACGGGCTTCTTTTGGGTAAGCTCGCTCCATCGTAGACTTTGTCTCTGTCGCCTCTGATGTCAGAGGCGACAGAGACTAGTCTATGTAGACTAGAGTCAAGAGCGGTGCATCTGTTTAATTTTTATTTTTTTACTTTCTCGGGTCCCTCTTCTTAGAGACCCGGTCCTTTGGTAGGCGTACGAGGGGCCGAAGCCAACTCGCAGAGGCCTCTTTAGACATTTCAAATGAAATGGGACACCAACCGACGATTATCCCTGTATGCACTGTGAAAGTATACCCAAGGACAATCCCCGGTTGGAGCAGGACTATCGCAGAATATGGAAACAAAAGATGAAACGCTATGGGTTTGGCTGGTTTAGTGGACTAATCATCGTTTATTATGGAAGAACTATTGGCCCCTGCCTGACCATTGACAATTAAAACGGCTTTAAAATGGCAGGGGGTGACTCGCACACTCAATAAGTGGCCCCCCCGAAAAGGGTCGCTAGCACAAAGTAAACATATCCTGAGGTGCTAGAGGAGTGGAGAGGTATACCACGGCTATCAGGACAATCCCGGAAGTACAGTCAAGATCCCTACCAGCACCTTACTGGATTATACATCCTTCTCCCGAGCACGTTTGCTCTTGCGAATCTCCACTCAGACCGGCCGATTAAGGCAAGAAAGAAGTGGGAGCTCTGTTCCTCGTCAGTTTTCACCCCGGCCAGCCAATAAAGGCAAGCCGGAAATGAGGAACAAGAATTCTCCCTGGAGATCAGGTCCGTGGGGTCGCCAGTGCCCAACAGTTCGCCACAAAACTGCCTTGCGGATTATAATTTTATTATTATTATCTTTAACTAAAACTCAGTCTATGAAAATTGGGTTTCCAGTTTCGACTTCATCACTTTTTTCGTGTTCAATAAATATTTATTAACACAGCTTGGTATTCGAGTTATTTTAATTTTTATCTGAATTCGTTAGTACTAAATATTTACTTTCGATTCTAAATTGTTCATAAACGAGGATAATGGTACTAAAATGTTATTGGATTCCTATCTCTGATTGAAATGAATTCCAGAACTGGTTTATGTTGTTCCTTCAAAGTTAAAGTGAACAGGCTCCTTCTGGGTAGGCTCGCTTCATCGTAGACTCTGACCTAGACTAGAGTTAAGAACAAACCCATCACAAATAATAAAGAGAGCGGTTCTTTCCATTCATTATTTTACTAAAAAAAATCGGAGTTGAAGACACGCGTGACGTCATCTGGCTTGGTAAATTTGGTACATTTTTACCAAGCCAGATGACGTCACGCGTGTCTTCAACTCGCTGTATCCTCTTTACTTTTTGTTTACGTGAAAAAAGAAAAAATACGTGTCTAATATTTTTTGAAAATCTATCAGATGGACTTATTAGATTTTTTTAGTAAAATACCCCATTGGGCTTTCAATCTTAAGGCTGCGTTTACACCAGGGGTGCGCGAGGATGTGATGTGTTTGTCAAGAATCAACAGAATCGCTTCATGCTAGACTCGCTCAGCGCTAGCGATAGTATTAGTACTTCCATCCATTGTTAAAAAAACTGAGGAACGGAAATTCTGTCTGCAGAATTTATCCTCGAATAACACTTAAACCAGATTCCAAAGGTTACACAGTAAACTAATTATTATATTGTTATTTAACTTTCCTTTTTACATTTCGCACGTTTCTTTAAGAAATTCCTACAGTACAGAAGGCAGTTATTTTCTATGTATATTGCTACTTTCTAGCTGTTCTCTGTCGTTATGTAGCTTTTTAGTGTTTTAAGATTTTCGTTAAGACAGGAATAGTGCCTTGCTTGTTAGAATATAGCCTTTTTATGTGTTTTAGATGGGATTTTTAATATCTTGAGTATGTATGTGTTTGAAAATAGATTTGAGTCAATATTCATTTGGCTTTCTTTTAAAGCTTCATGCAAGGTTTCCAACATATGAAATGTTGTCTGTTTTCAATTAAATTTGTTGTACTCATATTATTTTTGATGATAAATGCCAAAACCTTTTGTGTTTTTAAGACAAAATTTTAGGTTACTACACTGAGAGCCTATTGATTCTGATGATTATAAGAAAATGTGTCCTGTCTTAAGTTTTTCTGTTAACTGCCCAAATCAGCTCAATAATGAATAGCAATATCAATCTGTACTCGTTGTACATTTTGGTTCTTCGAGCCGGATTAAGTCTATAGAAATCGTACTTTGGAAATGATTTGACTCGAAGTACCATAAACTCAACCGGAAGAAAATCAATACTTTTTTTATATTTTTATTTGAGTTGGGTTTGCTCTTGACACTAGGTCAGTGGTGACAGGCAAAGTTGACGATAGAGCAAGCTTACCCAGAAGAAGTCTGTTCACTCTAATTTCTACTTATAGAAACGGAACTCCGAAAAGTTTATATAAGTACGGCAGTAAATTTACTAAGAATCTTACCATAACTTGTAAAGGGTAAGGCATCACTTCTCCTTCAGTGTGTTTGGAAACGTTCCTCAGTTCCTGGAGAGCTTCTTCAGATTCCTCTGAAGGATGGTTCGGGTCGGTCCATATTGTGTAGACCTGAGGAAAATGAAAATCCAGTTAATAATCTTACTTCTGATATGATTAGATAGAGATTTAGTACAGATAGTATTTTGGAGGAGAGAGGTAAGTCCCGCAAACCTCCATTGAAAAGGGAGAATCCTCCAACTAGACGGTTGTTTTGTTGTGTCCGGTGTGGGCAACTGCCCGATAGTCCATATTCGGGCTGATGTATATGTTCAAAGCGCACGGTAAACTCTGATTGCGCGTTGCAGGATTTTAGTTCACTGCTAGTTAGATAGATGATGTCGCGGTTCTTTTTGTTGCAATGTAGATTTGCTCCGTTGGTATTTCTTGTGGCGGCATTGATGCCGCTACAGTAGCATAGCTGACTGATCAAGTTTTCTGATTCTAATTCTCTTACCTTCAGTCTCTTCTCCACCAGCGCCCTCAACGCTAATGGCAGCCTCTGAGGGTCTCCAGGACCCTTGTCAGTGATCAAGAACAGAGCGCTGTCATAGGGCACTAGCTTGGCAGCAATTGCTAACGCTCTCATCGTGCCGTCGCTTGTTGTATCAGTGTTTACTCCCTGTGGAAGACAATTGTAAATATTAAAAAAATCGGTATCCTGAAAGATACTTTACAAAGGTGACAATCGGATGAAAGTTGTTGAAATGCAATCCTTTTTTTTTAAGGACGGGAAATCATAAAATGGGCGGAGCAGGAGGGAGTGTCAGACTCTTACTGAATAAAACTCATCCGTGTTCCTCCTAGTGCCCGCCGCGTTCCAGGGCCGCGGTGACTCTTTCGAACAAATTCAGCAACCCTGGTGAAATTCAACCCTTAGTTGACCATCTAGTACTACTCAAACAGGTCACATCTTGAAGTTTAGAATTGAATAGTTAATCAAAGTTGATTATATCAAATTATCTACCATGTTCATTTTGTCATTGAAAAGGGAGGATCCTAGAATCTCCGATTGCAAAGGTGACAATTGTTTTTGAGTTGTTGAAATTCAACCCTAAGTTGATGATCTAGTACTACTCAGACAGGTCAGATCTTGAAGTTTAGAATTGAATAGTTAATCAAAATTGATTGTATCAAATTATCAACCATGTTCATCTTGTCATTGAAAAGGGAGGATCTTTCCAATCAGACGGTGTTGTGTCTGGTGGGCAACTGCCTGATGGTTGCTGTCGGGCGGTTGTATTTGTACTTTAATACCGCGATGGACAATTTGTGTGACCTGTGTGACTGTTCCTAAGTTACCCTAGGCTGATAAAATTTATTAGAATTACCCTAATTGTTATGGTCGGTCCCACATGAAGATGGGAGGGCCAGGCCCTTCCTTCCGCCTGGCCTTGATGAGCTCGACTCCGACTAGACAAGTCTTTAGGTCGTCTAAAGTACTGTCTGTAGTTTGTGTACTGTTGAACAATGAGGACACACACACACACACACACACACATAGTAGTAATATTTACCTGATATTTAAGCAATAGCTTTGACAGTGCTTCGGCAACAGTCTTTTCACCACTTGCCGTGCTGGTAGGCTGCAGGTTATGCCTTGATCGCCAGTTTACACCTGTGGACAAATGAATAAGACTTACATTTTATATACTAGCTTCTGCAACCGACTTCGTACGCGTTAATCCCGTTTTTTCTCGTTCCCGTAGTAATTTCGAGAAATTTTAGTGCTGTAAGTGCTCCCCTACACTTCCCAAGGAACTATTGCAAGCTGAATTAGAATCACTTTCACCCCGTCCCCATAGGAATTTCGGAAAATCCTCTCTTAGTGCTCCTCTGCACTCCTCAAGGAACCGTTCAAAGGTAATTTTCAGCTTTCCACGAGTAGTAGAACAAAGGAAATTTTCCTTTCTACGACCAGTAGTTTCGGGTGTGCGTTGTCTGTCAGTCACTCACTTGGTAAGGGAAGAATTATATATACAGGGTTATTTGTAAAACACCAGCAACCTCTTAGGCAGTGAAAGTACACATGATTATAAGCAACTTTTACTTTAGGAAAACCCCGACACCTCGAGAAAAATATCCGCTGTTTCATACAAAATGCAATATTTAGCCAATGAAAATGTATGAAACAGCTGATATTTTTCTCGAGATTTCGGAGTTTTCCCAAAGTAAAAGTTGCTTATAATCATGTGCACTTTTTTTTTTTGCAGCAGTTTGGCTAAAAACACGCGATTTTCATTCGGATGAATAGGTTTTCCTTAAAGGATTTTGACATTTACATCATCTTGATGCCTATGTCCGGCAGTGAATCTCCTTTGACTCCAGTCAAAGGAGATTTACTGCCGGACATAGGCATTTCCCAAACGTTGCCACTTTCACATATTTCTTAACTGTTTGGTAATTTATGAATGCAGTCATTGGCTTTAAGGCTGCGGGCACGAAGTCAGCGGGGGTGCGGCGGCGCGGGTAGCGGCGCGATCAAATGCTTATAGATTTATATGAAACTGGCCACGAAGGCCGCGCCGCTGCCCGCGCTGCCGCTTTCGCCGATTCTTTATCGCTGACTTCGTGCTCGCGGCCTAAAACACTTACCTTGTCAATTACTATGCCTCTATTTGGTTATATTTAGTTCGCTCTAAATAATATGTAACAAAAAGTTAATCAAATACAAACTATAGTCAAATCTATTTCCTTTTCAACGGATTGCCTCATAAGAGTTAGGGTTCTGTACTTTTGTCAGAGCTTCTAAACCTCTAGGACCTCTGACATGGTTTATTCAACGACCGCCATTTGACGGCCGAGACCACCGGCTTATACGTGCCTTCCGAAGCACGGAATCATCTTTTTATCAGACAATCAGGTGATTCAAGCCTGCAATGTCCTAGCCAAACTTGAAATAACTTTACAAAGTATGCTTCCCGTGGGAATGGCACCCACGACCACCGGGTCACAAGGCAAAAGCCTAAACCACTCGACAACGGAGGAAATTCTAACTTAATTTAGACTAGTCGACCTGCGCAACTTCGTCTGCTCCGCTCCTATTGGTCTTAGCGTGATGATATATAGCCTATAGCCTTCCTCGATAAATGTATTATCTAACACTGAAAGAAGTTTTCGAATCGGGCCAGTATTTCCTGAGAGTTCAATTAAACAAACTACTCTTCAGCTTTATATATTAGTATAGATATAGATAAGATAACTAGCTTCTGCCCGCGGCTTCGCCCGCGTAACCCCTAGGGAACATACTCCCGGGATTAAAAGTAGCCTATGTGCTATTCCAGACTATATATTTGTTCCAAATTTCATCCAGGTCCGTTAAGCCGTTCTGGCGTAATCGAGTAACAAACATGCATCCAAAACTTTCGCATTTATAATATTATTTAGATTCAGATACTTTGTCTCACTATCACTACCGATCGACTCACGCTTGTTCTTTAGTTTTTTACGTACCAATCAGCAAGTTTTTGCTACTATGCTGGGTAACACCAACTGGGGCGTGACGTATACGTTACATAATTATACCACAAGGTCGCTATGCCTTTCCCAAGATCTAGTGGTTTGTGCTTAGTTTTCCCTATAATGGACTAGTTTTATTGGTTAAATTAGAAATGATATATTAACAAATAATCCACAAGAATCTCTTTTTAGGATTCCGTTCCCAAAGGGTAACCAACGGAACCCTATTACTAAGCCTCCGCTGTCCGTCCGTCCGTACGTCTGTCTGTCAGCGGGCTGTATCTCAGGAACCGTAATAGGTAGACAGTTGAAATTTTCACACATTGTGTATTTCTATTGCTGCTATGACAGCAAAATATAAATTTTTTTATAAAAATAACTGTCCACATTTTATTAAAATAAACACTTAAGTTCGTCAATAAACATAATTAATTCAACCACGGTATTCGTGAGGAGCTCGTTGCTAGATAATAACAGCCGCACGGGTCGACCTTCAAGGTTAAGCAACGCTTGCCAAGGTTGGTCTGTGGATGGGTGACCATCTTAACATACCGAGTTTCCTCCGTGCCTCGGAAAGCACGTTAAGCCGTTTGGTCCTGGCTGTCATTTGTAGATCTTTGGCAGTCGTTACGGATAGTCAGAAGCCAGTAAATCTGACTCCAGTCTTGCCATGAAGTACCGTGTTACCCAGTTAATGGGTTGCGGAGGTCTGGTAGGCAGCCGCTCCACGTAAAACACTGGTATTCAGCTGAATCCGGTTTGACTGGAAGCCGACCCCAATATGGTTGGGAAAAGGCTAGGCAGATGATGATGATGAACTAAATCCTGTTTGACTGGAAGCCGACCCCAATATAGTTGGGCAAAGGCAGATGAATACAACGGTATTCAGTATATATATTATTTTAGTTATACCTGTCACTGGATGTAAAAGACACAATATTTTTAAAAATGGCCTTAAGGATTCTTCATGCGACATTATGTTTGTTTTGTAAGGAATTAGATTCGTTTGCTAATAAAGACAATGTGTTAATGTCTTAGGGTGCGGTCACATTGAAACTAGACGAAAAACAAAAATGTCAAAACTGGCTTAAATGCTATTGATATCTATGTCAGTTTGCCATTTTCACTTGTCAATTTACTCTCTGAGATTAAAAAACAGACTTTAAAGATTTGAGAATTCTTATCGAACGACGTCACCTGCTATATGAGTGCTGTCTTTTTTAAGATTTTTTTAATAAAGTAGGTAAATACTGCGTTTTGTCAATGCGAAAAAAAACCGGTCATCTACCCTATTTGAATTTGACTCTTAAGAAATTTCATAGCTTTAACTATTTTCTCTCATGTGGCGATCTGTCCTATACAACAATACGACCAAGTCTATCCTTAAATTACAATTACATATGACATTTAATTTAGTTAGAAATTGTATTGAATGAATTATTGTTGACATTTATTTTATTTTATTTTTTTCATTTAAATTTTAAGTTTGACATTGAATATTGCTGTTTTAATTGACTTAATTTATCGATATTTTCATTTTTATTCTTTTATTATTATGACATTTAATATTGCTGGAAATTGTTAATTATTGTGGACGTTTTAATTCTGATATGGCTGTTATTTCTGAATTTGATTCTATTGATATAAAATAAATAAGGTATAATATTGCAATGCTCGTAATAGGCTGGTAAGTCATAAGTACCTACTAACAAACTATAACACCATTGTACACTTAGTTCGCAATAAACGTTTTGACTTTGACTTTGACTTTGATGAATTTGGCAAGTCACAAACGCTAAGGCTTGTTTGCGCCCTCATTTTGCCGTCATAATCGACCGCGTGTGATATCGGCCACATCACAGCCACGTTTCAACCACCTGCAACACAGCGAACTAGCAGCAGACCACATCGCAAACACATTCACATTTTGTAGGTACCACAACGAAACCGCAAGAAGCCGCAGCAACCACAGCTTGACCATGTTTTGTCGACGGTGTGTTTGTGGTACGTGTGAAACAAGCCTTAGCACTACCTCATAGCAATACCTCCAGCCAGTGGCGTAGTTAGTCTCAAAGGGGCCCTGTATCAAACATATTTGGGGGCCCAGTTTTTAGGGGTAGGTATTGTTTTTTTAAACAAAATCGGCCTTACTAGCTTATATTGGGGTCGGCTTCCAGTCAAACCGGATTTAGCTGAATACCAGTATTTTAGGC
The DNA here is from genome assembly GCA_950371165.1 of Lacanobia oleracea. Taxonomy (NCBI): domain Eukaryota; kingdom Metazoa; phylum Arthropoda; class Insecta; order Lepidoptera; family Noctuidae; genus Lacanobia; species Lacanobia oleracea. The sequence continues at coordinate 7,827,204 of OX493411.1, forward strand.
GGAGCGACCTGCCTACCAGACCTCTACAACCCATTAATTGAATTACACGGTACTTCATGGCAAGACTGGAGTCAGATTAACTGGCTTCTGACTATCCGTAACGATTGCCAAAGATCTACAAGTGACAGCCGGGACCAACGGCTTAACGTGCTTTCCGAGGCACGGAGGAAACTCGAGTATGTTAAGATGGTCACCCAATCCTCAGACTTCCTTGGCAATCGTTGCTTAACCTTGAAGATCGACCTGTGCGGCTGTTATTATCTAGCCACGAGCTCCTCACGAAGGAGACTGTGGAACTAAATGCACCTATAGCTTTACGTCCATGTCGGGGCCGTTGTAGTTCGGGGGCCCCGTATCTTTGATACGGCAGGTAGGTACGGCAGTAGCTACGCCCCTGCCTCCAGCGAGCAACACCATTTCCCGAGTCTAGTGTATAACAGCCTAACTAAAATGACAGGCACAATCAACGTATATATTGTCTGTAAAAATATGTCTGTATATGATTTAAATGACAATTTAGCATGACCAATCGCTTGTCATACCGTATAATGCAGAAATATACAATGTACGTAAATATTCCATCATGACGTCGAAAACATTTTATTTATGATCGATCTGTTCTTTAAAAGTATATTTGTATAAGTTCTGGGTCTTTGTTCGGGTCACAGAATTTCAAGGGGAAAAGGGATAGTACATATTTCTGTGGATAGTACCATTATGACACAGACCTCTCCCGCCATTTTGATATTTTTTTTTTCTAAGTTGTGGCACATGTTATAACATGCATAATAAATGTTAGGAAGATGGTGCTCTAGAGTGCAGTGGTGGCCCCGTTGTAATGGCTGCGACTTACGAGTTGTAGGTCGTAGGTTCGAACCCAGACAGGCGCTTTACTTTGTGTAAATTATTTCATAACCACTGCTCTCAAAGCGGTGAAGGAAAACATCGTGAGGAAACCGGCATATCCTAGAACCAAAAATTCGAAGACATGTGACATCTACCAACCCGCACTGGGCCCGCGTGGTGGATAATAGCCCACTCCCGTACGAAACAGAGGAGGTCTGTGTCCCAGCAGTGGGAACAATATAGGCTGATTATGTATGGTGCCCTAAGGAGGAGCTCGTGGCTAGATAATAACAGCCGCACGGATCGATCTTTAAGGTTAAGCAACGCTTGCCTAGGTTGATCTGTGGATGGGTGACCATCTTAAATACCGAGTTTCCTCCGTGCCTCGGAAAACACGTTAAGCCGTTGGTCCCGGCTGTCATTTGTAGATCTTTGGCAGTCGTTACGGATAGTCAGAAGCCTGTAAATCTGACTCCAGTCTTGCCAAGATGTACCGTGTTACCCAGTTAATGGGTTGTGGAAGTCTGGTAGGCTGCCGCTCCTCATATAATACTGGTATTAAGCTAAATCCGGCTTGACTGGAAGCCGACCCCAATATAGTTGGGAAAAGGCAGATGACGATGTATGGTGCCCTAAAGTGAGATATTTCGAGAGACAGACAAACACACAGACGTGGCGGTGAGACTTTGTACTATAGATATCTAGTTATAGTGTTGTATAAAATGAAAATAAAATCTCTTATAACGAAGAAATGGCATGGATCGTAACATGTGATCACTTACTACGTTATAGTTTCCATAAATTAACAAACTAATAATTAATTTTGCTGTTTATTACTTGTTTACCATCTTCTTGTTATAGCTAACTTTTGAACTGTATGTTTTCTAGATATATTTTCATCGGCTTATCGGTTTAAAGTAGCAAAATGCTTGGAGTTTCCTTGTTTGATCGAATCAGGAATGATGATATCCACAAGAGAACCAAGGTTACCGACATAGCCCAAAGGAACGCCAGACTGGAGTGGCAGTGGGCAGGGCACATTGCTCGCAGAACAGATGGTCAATGGGGTCGAAAAGTTCTGGAATGGCGATATTTCAATGTTTGGTGATCGACCGAAATCGAATAGGATTTTATAGGATTCCGAACAAAAAACGGAACCCTTATAGGATCACTCAGGTGTCTGTCTGTCTTTCTGGCCGTCTGTCACAGCCAGTTTCCTCCAGATCCACTGGACCGATTCTGTTCAAATTTGGTACACATGGACTTTTGTGACCCAAACAGGAACGTGTTACGTACGTTATTAAATTTGTAGTATGGGGGTCACTTTTGGGGATCAAACTAGAAAATTAAAAAAAAAGTTTTTTGAAAAATATCGTGTGACATATCCAAATGCAAGGGCTTACTATGAGGGTTTTAATTATATTGTAATTTTAAAATAAATGGTTTTGAAGTTATTCAAGAAATTGCAAGTCCGGTTTAGTAGTTGCAACCCTCTGAGGTTGAAACTGCGAGAGGCCATCGACAAAAAAAAAAAAAATTCAAGGAATTAGGCGAAAAATTACCATTCCATACCATATCCGAAACTTCTGAGCTAAACTAAAAAAAAATGGAGATAATAGATCTTTACCTAAAGATTACAGGAAAATCTGTAGGAAGTCTATAGTTTCAAAATAACATTAATTAAAAAACAAAATTTCGTTCGGAACCCTTTGCACGCTAGTCCGACTCGCACTTGGCCAGTTTTTTTTTTTTTAATAATTCATGAGATAATAGATACAATAAAAATAATTAAGGCGTTAAATTATGAAACAGCCTGTTAATAATGTTTACGTATCAAAACAATATCACCGTTTTACACGTATTCCGCGCCGTCCTTGGAACACAAGGCTCGGACTGCGCTCGCTCCTGTATGTAAACTACGTCATGATACTGAATAATGTTTTTTTTTTTAAATAATTCATGTGTTCATAATATATATATTTTTTTTAATTAATGTGTAGTAATCATTGGACAGATGAAGTGGGCTGCCGTTGTACAACGACTGAAATGGTACCGTGATTATACAAAAAAAAAACCGGCCAAGTGCGAGTCGCACTCGCACACGAAGGGTTCATAAACCTTAATTTTTATTATTTGTTGTTATAGCGGCAATAGAAATACACAATGTGTGAAAATTTCAGCTCTCTACCTATTACGGTTCTTGAGATACAGGCCGCTGACAGACAGACGGACAGCGGAGGCTTAGTAATAGGGTTCCGTTGGTTACCCTTCGGGCACGGAACCCTAAAAAACAAAGCTATAAAAATTGCATGACTTTCAACATTTTCATTTATTTTGAATTCACAATAGGTTTTATTTTTTACCAAAAAAAAATGCTTACGTTTCGTGCATGCATTAACTTAATTTATAATCTTAATATATATAAATCTCGTGTCACAATGTTTGTCCTCAATGGACTCCTAAACCACTTAACCGATTATAATAAAATTCGCACACCATGTGCAGTTCGATCCAACTTGAGAGATAGGATAGTTTAAATCTCAAATTATAGTAGGTAGGGTAGGTAGGGTAGGTAGGGTAGGTAGGGTAGGTAGGGTAGGTAGGGTAGGTAGGGTAGGTAGGGTAGGTAGGGTAGGTAGGGTAGGTAGGGTAGGTAGGGTAGGTAGGGTAGGTAGGGTAGGTAGGGTAGGTAGGGTAGGTAGGGTAGGTAGGGTAGGTAGGGTAGGTAGGGTAGGTAGGGTAGGTAGGGTAGGTAGGGTAGGTAGGGTAGGTAGGGTAGGTAGGGTAGGTAGGGTAGGTAGGGTAGGTAGGGTAGGTAGGGTAGGTAGGGTAGGTAGGGTAGGTAGGGTAGGTAGGGTAGGTAGGGTAGGTAGGGTAGGTAGGGTAGGTAGGGTAGGTAGGGTAGGTAGGGTAGGTAGGGTAGGTAGGGTAGGTAGGGTAGGTAGGGTAGGTAGGGTAGGTAGGGTAGGTAGGGTAGGTAGGGTAGGTAGGGTAGGTAGGGTAGGTAGGGTAGGTAGGGTAGGTAGGGTAGTAGCCAGTTGACGGGAGCGAAGCCGCGTGGGTCAGCTAGTGTATTTATGTAAATTTATTATTGTTGTAGTATTTAATTTTCTTATTATTTTTGTTGCAGGTAAGTGCTGATGTTTTTTTCGTGCTGTTGCTAACAGTAGGAAAAGGTAGGTAAATATTACATTGTTTTATTTTAAAATGTGTCGTTTGAGGCTCATCGGCGACGTAAAACTGGTGGATGCCAAGCTACATAGCTTGGCTCATCGCCGTAAGGTTGCCTGCTTGTCGGTCTTCTACAGATTGTACTTCGGTGAGTGTGCCCAAGAACTCCACGACCTCATCCCACCGGCCCCCTTCTACCATCGGACATCCAGACGCACTGCATCTTACCATCCCTACCTTGTGGCTATTCCACCAATTCGCACTAAGCGTTTTCAAACGTCTTTTATAATGCGCACAGCAAAGGAGTGGAACTCTCTGCCTGCTTCTGTGTTTCCAAAAGCTTACAACCCTAATTTCTTCGAAGTTAGAGTGAACAGGCTCCTTCTGGGTAAGCTCGCTCCATCGTAGACTTTGTCTCTGTCATCTCTGACATAGACTAGAGTCAAGAGCAAACACATTACAAATAAAATAAAAAAAAGTTTGAAAACTGATTTTCTTTATAATGCTCAAGTTTAATCACTTATGTCACTGTGTACAGTCGATAAAAGAGTTGACTATGTTATAAAACTGAATAAGTTATCAAGCTTTTTTATTTAAAAAATTTGCTCTTTGGCGAACTAATGGGTTAAGCACGAAATAAAAAAATCCTGCAAGTTGCACAAAAGTTTGTTATGGTCAAATGGTATTCACGTCACAGGCAAATGTGTCGTCACAAAAGGGAGTTTGTTGCGCCCTTCATCTCAGCTGAAAACTGAGAAAGAGTGAAGGGTAGACTTTCTGGGCGACTGTCTTATGTTACTTTGACGTTCAAAACGTTTTGGGCTTCATTTAGAGAAGATAGATCATTTTGTTTTATTTAATATTCTCAAAAACAGAGGGGGCAATATCTCGTATTTTTAAGCTCGCATTTGCATCGCATTTGCAAACTCAACCTTGTAATTTCCCTACATTATGACAAGTTTTTGACATCGATTGCTATATGATGTTGCGACTTTAATTTAAACGTTATAAGTTAGAGGATTTACCTTCAGTTACAAGTAAAGCCGTATACGTGTCTCGTTTACCGACTGTACAATCACCATAAAATATATAATGTCACCAACTACAATTAAAACACTAAGAAATACTGCAAAAACGATAAAACCTCTTTAGTTCTACGTGTGAAGGACACTTGTCCTGTTGCTGTTCGTACAGTTCCGGGTTCGATACTTTGTGAATGGGTCAAAAGTCAGGTGCAAGTTATATGGTTATTTTTGTTATTGTATCTCTAACAAGATTTTATGTAAAATGACTAATGCTCGTGGCTAGATAATAACTGACTTACGGTTCGATTTTCGAGGTTAAGCAGCGCTTGCCGAGGTTGGTCTGTGGATGGGTGACCATCTTAACATAGCTAGTTTCCTCCGTGCCTCGGAAAGCACGTTAAGCTATTTGTCCCGGCTATCATTTGTAGATCTTTGGCAGTCGTTACGGATAGTCAGAAACCAGTTGATCTGACTCCAGTCTTGCCATGAAGTACCGTGTTACCCAGTTAATGGGTTGTGGAGGTCTGGTAGGCAGCTGCTCCGCGTTAAATACTGGTATTCAGCTAAATCCGGTTTGACTGGAAGCGGAACCCAGAATAGTTGGGAAAAGGCTAGGCGGATGACTAATGCTCGTGGCTACATAATAACTGACTTACGGTTCGATTTTCGAGGTTTAGCAGCGCTTGCCGAGGTCGATCCATAGATGGGTGACCGAGACTTCTCCGTGCCTCGGAAAGCACGTTAAACCTTTGGGCCCGTTTGTAAATTGTAAATCTTTGACAGTAGTGTCGGATAGTCAGAACTTAGAAGCCAGTAAATCTGGACAGCAGTCTTGCTAAGATTTGCCATGTTGCCCAGTTAATGTGTTAATGAGGCCGGATAGACAGTCGCTCTATCAATCAATATGTCATGGGAAGCGGTCACATCCTTCTGCGAAGCAGTAATGCTAGCAAAGGAGGAAGCCGAACGCGTCAGGGAGAGGGAAACCTCACGCCCCAGCCGCCGCAACTGAAGAAGACGCCCCGGGCGTCGGGAGTCGCAGGACGATTCTCGGCCACCGTAGGCGCGAGCATTGGGTGGCTCGCCGTCTGATCAGAACCTGGCCCGGGTCGACGGCGCGCTGTATTCTACGCGCGCCTCAAAGAGCTGTCAGCATTACAGACGGGGCAAAGTTATTTTGTATCTCGTAGTGCTTTGTTTTTGGAAGTCGGTTGTATTTTTTGTAAAAAAGTTTTTCTTTTATTTGTTGGTATAGCGGCAATCGAAATACACAACTTGTGAAAATTTCAACTGTCCACCTATTACGGTTATTGAGATATAGCCCGCTGACAGACAGAAGGACGGACTGCGGAAACTTTGTAATAGGGTTCCGTTTGGAACCCACATAATGCGACGTCTGCGTCGCATATTTTGTTGATTTAATATTGAAGATACGATTCAAGTGTCTGCGTCAAGGTTGCAGGGGTCTTTTGCATATACAGGCAAGCAGATTTTAAAATTACAGAAACCTCAAGCCTGGAAAATCCCCAACAAACAATAATGTTGTTATAACCTTCGCGAAGTGTCAATTGGTTATGTTAACAAACATTATTGATTTCAAATATATTATCTGTGTTAGGATCGAATTAGAATGATCAAGTGTTATAAAAAGATTAATATTTTTATACTTATTCGAGTTTAGGAAACCCCGGATTTGACTTTGCGAGTGGGTTTTTTATTTTTATACAGAGTATGGTATAGTCATATTTTTAACTTTTTTGTGGTACCCACACACCCACCAACACCACTGGAAAGTCGCAGGAAACCAAATAACTTGGATGACAAAAAACCTTCATCCAAGTAAACGAATTCCAGCTATTTTGATTTAAAATCCAAGCTACCTAACCGATTTTGATAAAACCTTTCACAAAACAAGAATTTTTGAAATCGATTTATAAATGACGGAGTTATGAGGTAAGAAACATAAAAAAATACAACCGAATTGAGAACCTCCTCCCTTTCTGAAGTCTGTTAAAAGCTGTCCTGCTCTAAAATATATCGGGTGGGGATTATAAGCAACTTTATAGATTATTCCAAAAAAAAAAAGACTATCACCAGAGTGTCTGCTCTTAGGGTACCATGACACATCCTGCCAGACTTGCGAATTTGTTCGAAACAGCGCTTCCACGGCTGTCCTCCAAATGTCCTTTGCGTTCCAGGGCCGCGGTAACTCTTACGAACAAATTCCACAACGGGTTCCACAACTCTATAACGAACAAATTGTCTCCATCGGCTTCCATCAGTAACAGTGTTATTAACTGGTTAAAGGTTTGGAGTTTCTGCATCTTTGGGTTGGTTTTAACATCTATTTGGTTGGCTCCTACAGGTAGCTACTGTTAAACTTACCATTAGAATCATATCCCATCACCAGGACATGCGTGTTGTTCAACTTGGGTACTGTGAGGTCGCTCCAGACTGCCAGCGCCCTTGCCAAGGCTTCGGCTCTTAACGGCACCATGATCCCAGCCGGGGGTCGCACCCAACAGTCTTGTAACCAGCCCCTGACGACTGAGCGGGAGGTCTCGGGTTTCAGGTTCGGGGGGTGAGCGTCGAAGTTGCGTTTGTCTATCGGTGGCTTTGAATCTGGAAAAGGTGGAGGTAGTTTAATTATTTAACGTTACGGACAGTCAGATGCTAAGAAATCTGACATTAGTGGCTAAATAATAAAAGCTATGTAGCGGCATCAGTGCCGCCAGCATCGATCTATTAACGTAATCCTGCATCGCAGTATCAGAGTTCTCTGTGCGATTTGAACTTATACGACAGTCAGAATATCTAGTATCGGGCTGTTGCCCACACCGGACACATCAACAGTCTGGTCGGAGTGTTCTCCCTTTTCAATGGAGGTTAGTGGGACATTCCTCTCTGTTCCGCATACCTCTTTAGCTACATGGGTCGATTTTCAAGGTTGAGCAACGTTTACCGAGGTTGGTACGTGTATGGGTGACCATTCATTAAAGACCGATACTCCTTAAGAGAGAGTAATTGAAATTAAATAAATAATAAAACATGGTAAGCCGTTGGTCGCGGCTGTCATTTTTAGTTTTTTCAGATACTCAGGAGTCGTAAAATCTGTCAGATTGCTTGGATTTAAACTTCCTGTAATGACAGGCAAAGATGTATATAAATGACACCTGTGACGAACAGCATAACGTGCTTTATATGATGGTCAACCATCCCACACCACCTGCGTCGATTTTGAAGATCGACTCGCGTGGATTAATCCCTATTGCTACTGCTCTTAAGTTTTTAACTCCGTGTCCAAATAATCTATGTATTGCTTACATCGTTTTTGATTAGCAATTTAAAGTTAAGTAGAAAGTTGAAGAGGGTCTGCTGCATCGAGAACGTCTACTTACTTGAGATTAACTAAAACATGACTATGCGATTGCTCATTAACATGTTACTAACTTACTTCGGTTAGAAAACTGGCAAGAAGTACACTGCTTAAAATCTATGTCCTTTTTTAAAAAATACAATAGAATGTTTTTTTTTTAACTAGCGTATTGTGTTCCACTGCTGGGCAAAGGCCTCGCCCATATCTTTCCAGACCCTCTTTATTATGAACAACATTTATGTAATAGATGGAGAAAACATTACATTGGATGACACAATGGGCGGTCTTATTGCTGGTCGACTCTTTTCTAGAAAACCAGTCAATTGGTTCATTCTACTGTGATTTTTCTGGCTTTCCCTTTATCGCCGTTTTTGGATAGAAAGTTAGAAACGTCTTTGAACTCACCAGTTTCAGCCTTAGCATTCCTTTGACCAGTAACCTCGACTTCTTCTTCCGTCTCTTGGATCTTTGGTGATGGTTCCTCCTCCATTGCCCTCGTGGTCGCCTGCATTGGCACCGTTTCGGTCTGGAATTGTGTTAAGTACGATTATTACTTTACTGAATAAGAAAAAAAAACATTCAAGCACTACCAAAGATGTGTCACTGTCTCTTGATTTAATTCCGTCACCTACCTTTATTCGTGACCAGGCATCATGTAAATAATCTTTCAAATAGAGACCTTCTTGGTCCAATTTTTCCCATTTAATAATTCAGGCTGTGAATGATGACGATTCTGATGAACTTAGAAAGCAAATATTTAACACAGACGTGGTTTTACAAAAAGCCAATCACCATCATCTGGATACAATGCATGCAACTAAAGACTAATGCTGCAGTATGTAAGAAAAGTAGGATAACGTTTCTACTAACTTAATTAAACAACTCATTATCGACGAAAGAAAGATTAATAGAAGCGGATACATAACATTAAACAAAAAAAGGCATTCATCCACATTTGTTTTCACTACTCTGAAGAAAATTCTCAATACTCTTCCCAACTAATTGCAAAAGAATCTAACCCTTACTACCTTACCACGATTGTTTCAATTTACCTTTGATACAATATCGATATTATTGCTCAAATTAGAATGAATGTTCTTCTCTGTGTCATCAACGACATTGTTTGAGCTTGTGCCTGTGATATCAACACTGGTTTCTTCGGTTGCTACTTCGTCGTCCGTTTCAGCATTTTTCCCATCTGTATCTTCATCGGTTACATTGAATTCTGTTGTTGTACTAAATTCTTCTTCTATTTGTATTGTAGTCTCTTCTGGTGACTCGTCGCTCTCTTTGACTGTTTTTACTACTTCTTCCGATGTTCGGTCTTGTGTGTGTGCGATTATAATGTTTGTGATGATGAGCAGAAGGATCGTTTTTGTTGCAGCCATCTTTGGTTTTTATGGCATTCTTTGGTGGGTTGGTCTGTGGACAAAAAATTGTTGGTTACTAAAAGAGTTACTTTATCTGGGATCATAGGAGCTGCTACTGCTCCATTGCACTCTCACATCGAAACGAATAAATGTTTCATTATCGCCATCTTCCTGCCCTTATCCCATGTCAATTGTGGTCGGCGGAACACGTTTTTTTCTTCCATTCTGTCCTGTCAGCCGTCACGCTATCACCATCTCCCTTTTCTTTCATATCACACAATCCATCCATCTTTTCTTTGGCCTCCCTCGCCTCTCCATCCACCCTCATTTATATTCATAATTCTTCTAGTTACATGCGTTTCATCCCTCCTCTTCACATGACCATACCAAGACAAGCGGTTCCCTTTAAACTTAAACCTTTGAATAAATGAAATTACGGTCAATGATATCAAGTGTCTTATGAAAATAATAAATTGAATAAGCTTACAGAAATTAAGAGTTGGTTCTATGCTGTTAATTCTTTCTTTGCCACATTATGACTATAGTTATTACAAAACTGCTTTACGTTAGGTCCTATGGGGCTGTAAAGATATTATACCTCCGCAACTCTCGTCTGAGTAACGCGATGCCCCGTGGCAACACTGGAGTCAGAGTTTCTGATTTCTGGCCACCCGTAAATACTGTCAAAGATGTTCAAATGATAATCAGCAACATTATATCAGCCTAAAGACTTCCACTGCTGGGCACAGGCCTTCCCCAAGTGTCGCTACAACAACCGGTCATGTGCGTCTACCCGCTACCCGCGACCCTCACAAAGTCAACTGACAATGCTATTATTACTATAATCTACACTCTATACTAATATATAAAGCTGAAAAGTTTATTTGTTTGCTTGAACGCGCTACTCTCAGGAACTGCTGGTCCGATTTGCAAAATTCTTTCAGTGTTAGATAGCCTATTTATCGAGGAAGGCTATAGGCTATATATCATCACGCTAAGAGCAATAGGAGCGGAACAGTAATGAAAATTGTGACGCAGACGAAGTTGCGCGGGTCAACTAAATGAAATAATATTTTCCGATAGCTGTTTGCCAGATGATAGAAAAAATGTCACAATGCGTAGTGAGGTAATTCTGCAAGCAAACACAATCGTATGACATGAATCTCGAGTTTTTGCAGAGCTATTGAATCAACACTTCCTTTTTACCGTAGTTAGTATGTATATCTTAATTTAGCTGTTGAATAGGCCAGTCAAGTTGATAATTATGTAAAAAAACAGCCAAGTGCGAGTCGGACCCTCACAAAAACCGAAAAAAAAAAACACCGGGAGTGCCGGCAGAAGTGAAAACTTGAATACGTGCTTCTCTGCCTCCGTCTTACGAATTTTCGATCAGGTCACGCGATCCGCGAGTTTAACATTTTTTACCCATCCCGAAAAAAGTCCACAACGCCGCTAAAGAAGTTTGCAGGACACGTGACCGTCTTACGAATTTTCGATCAGGGTCACGTGTCCTGACGCGAGTTTAATATTTTTTACCCATCACCTAAAAGTGCACAACGGCGCTAAAGAAGTTTTCACTTCAAAAAACACGTTTCTTGTATGGCAGCACCCTTAAATTTTTAATTTAAGTTTGGTTTTATTATTTGTTGTTATAGCGGCAATAGAAATACACACTCTGTGAAAATTTCAACTGTCTACCTATTACGGTTCTTGAGACACAGCCCGCTGACAGACAGACGGTAGGACTAACGGACGGACGTACAGCGGAGGCTTAGTAATAGGGTTCCGTTGGTTACCCTTCGGGTACGGAACCCTAAAACTATGCAGAAGTAATACAAATCTCTTGATAATGATTGCTTTGGTAACTAGTTCAATATTTACAAATGATCGTGCTTCGAGGCATATTATTACGAGTTCTCAAATGACTAAGTCAATGTAATTGCTTGTAATGTTACCACTAATTATACGACATTGGTTCAATTAAATAATAAAATTGTGTCACTAAAGCGCAGTTTGATATAATGTAAAGACATAATTTTAGAATTTGAATGTCACTCGCCATGAGTAATTTGAAGTGAAATAGTAAAAGTTCGATTATGTCATTCTAAAATTTGTGTTCGTTAATCATCACGACTGCTGCTGGACACAAGTATCCCCCAACTAAGCCAGGGTTGTGGAGTTTGTTCGAAAGAGTCACCGCGGACCTGGAACGCAAAGGGCACTAGGAGGAACACGGATGGGTTTTAGTCAGTAAGAGCCTGACACTCTTCCGCTCCACTCAGAGCGGGAGGATTCATTTGATGATTTGCCATCAAAAAACCTCGTGAATTACCGGTATACGTACATAAAAAAATACCCGCTGAATTGAGAACCTCCTCTTTTGGAAGTCGTTAAAAAACGAAATTCCCTTTTTTCCTTTCCTTTGTCCTAAAATAAATATTTTTGGAACGAAGTTCCTTATCGCGCGTTGCGAAAGGGGGCTAGACGGAATAAATTAAGACCAAAAGTTGTAACGACACTTTTTACTATATTTGCGTGGGGCGTAGGAACTTCGTTTCATCCGGGTGTCCCTTGACACCTCTCAAGTTGGAATCGAAAGGAATAGAATACACAAATCCGATCCTGCATGGAGTAGGGACTGACCATTGAGATGCCAAACAGCGGATCATTAGTTCCCAACGATACGATACCATCTTAGGAAAAAGGATAAAGTCGTAAAAACCAGTCATGTTTCTAGTTTAATTACAATTCCTTCACTAATTAATTGAAACGAACTTCGTTCCATCCGGGTGTCCCTTGACACCTCTCAAGTTTTTTTCATTTTTTTATTCTTTCCTTTTAACTCAAATACGTGCGGTCTCTGACACACCAAGGACCTCACATATAACTTCGATCATTTCCTCATCTTAAGATACAAAATCCTTAGGATCAATTACGTCATTATTTCGGTCCTTGCCATTATCAAAATGATTTGTTACATCTCCCAACTCGTTTCTTACTACAGTATTAGTTATTACACGGGTTATTTAATGCCTGGTTTAGACGGTGCGAGTATACGCTTATACAGTAGACTTGCTTGCAATATGTTAGCTTATGTTCGTACTCGACTTGTCTTACTGTTAATACGTTGATAGAGGCATATGAGGTGACACTGCGGGTGGCGAAGGCCTACCGCTCGGTGGCATCTCGGCGGCGTGCGCTGTGGCGGGCACCCCTCCTTGGGAGTTGGAGGCGTGGGTGCTCGCCAGAGAGTACGAGTGGACGGCGCGGCGAAAGGCCCTAGGCGAGCGCCCCGTCGCGGAGGAGCGGGAGGCCGTGCGGCGGGAGGTGAGGGACGCCATCATCGTCCATTGGACGGAGGACCTCGCCACCGCCACCTTTGGCCGCCGAACCCTGGACGCGTTCGGTCCGGTCCTGCGAGACTGGCTCGAGCGCTCCCACGGTTTCCTCTCATTCCGTGTATCCCCGGCGTAGGTGAGGGATGGAACACCAGGGTGGTTTTAATCAGTAAGTTTGTCTGACAGAGGGTGGAGGGCATCCATGAGAATTTCCCCCAGATAAAAAAAAAACAAAAAAGCCTATGAGAAAGTCGCGTAGACTACAGTGACCTGGCTTTTATCTTGCTACCTAGCAAGATAAAAGCCAGGTCACTGTCGAATGCACGGAATTCTTTGATGTCTGCTTTGATTTGTCATAACATAACCATAACTATGAAAATTCTCGCCAGTTATTTCCTGTTCCCGTAGGAATTTCGCGAAATCCTCGTGGCTAGATAATAACAGCTGCACGGGTCGATCTTCAAGGTTAAGCAACGCTTGCCAAGGCTGGTCTCTGGATGGGTGACCGTCTTAACATACCGAGTTTCCTCCGCGCCTCGGAAAGCACGTTAAGCCGTTGGTCCCGGTTGTCATTTGTAGATCTTTGGCAGTCGTTAAGGATAGTCAGAAGCCGGTTAATCTGACTCCAGTCTTACCATGGATTACCGTGTTACCCAGTTAATGGGTTGTGGAGGTCTGGTAGGCAGCCGCTCCTCGTAAAATACTGGTACTCAGCTAAATCCGGCTTGACTGGAAGCCGACCCCAATATAGTTGGGAAAAGGCTAGGCAGATCATACGAGCTACTATGCCACTAACTAACACCGTGTAAACCGGTCTTTAGTATTTGGGTATCATTTCGTTTTACCAATCATTCGGCTGCAGGATTGCATCTCAATTATCTTGATTACGTTGGCTTCACATCTGACGGTGGCGAAGATTTGGCAACGCAATCTTTGTTTTAATGATCCTTAATAATACCTGGCTTTGACTGTCCCAGGACAGGGCGAAGGTCTGTACACTTATTTATTTTTAATTTCATCAGGATCCGATCAGATCGAGGTTCTGACACGGTTGAATAACAAACATCCAACTTTTCGTATTATTATGGATTAATCTTACAAATTACTATTTAGTTAATAGCTTCCGGTTTCTGCTACTTTAATTTATCAAATCTCTTGTTGTCTTTGGTTGATCAAAATATCAACAAGTAATTATTTTAATTTATTTTCTTGCTCGAATTTAATATGCCGGAGATCTTAGAAGGGCATCTGCAGCGTTATCTACTTGATAGTCGCACGGCTATTTTGGCTGATTTTTTTATTTGTTGAGGTCATAACTGGCTGGACAACCTGACTGGAGGAGCTCGTGGCTAGATAATAACAGTCGCATGGGTCGATCTTCAAGGTTAAGCAACGCTTGCCAAGGTTGGTCTGTGGATGGGTGACCGTCTTAACATACCGAGTTTCATCCGTGCCTGGGAAAGCACGTTATGCCGGTGGCAGTCGTTACGGATAGTCAGAAGCCAGTTAATCTGACTCCAGTCTTGCCATGAAGTACCGTGTTACCCAGTTAATAGGTTGTGGTGGTCTGGTAGGCAGCCGCTCCGCGTAAAATACTGGTATTCAGCTAAATCCGGTTTGACTGGAAGCCGACCTCAATATAGTTGGGAAAAGGCTAGACAGATGATGAACTGGCTGGAGAAAACAAGTTTTTTATTTTTTTGGAAAATCTGTGACAAAATACAGACGACATCGACGGGTCGTTAGTTACTCTGAAAATGGCAGGCCACCAAGGATGGGAAATCATCAATTGACTCCTTCCGCTCTGGGCGGAGCGGAAGGGAGTGTCAGACTCTCACTGACTAAAACCCATCCGTGTTCCTCCTAGTGCCCTTTGCGTTCCAGGGCCACGGCGACTCTTTCGAACAAATTCTGCAACCCTGGAGGCACTGGCCCTAGCGAGCCCCGTCTATGGCTGGCCACCTTGCGAACTTGTTTGTTAAACAGATATAACATCTGAAGAATGAGATGGATAATACCGTGGATGGGGGCCTTAAAAATCGTGATTCGGTCAGTGTATGCGCTCCTTAAACGCAACAATTTAGACCCTGGAGGCGATGACTCACCACTCATTATGTCAGTATGTGGAACCCTGTTTTTTTGGGGACCCAAATGTTTAGGGTTCCGCTTCAGCGAAGGGAAAACACTTAAATTAAAACTGCTACATATACCTATATGTTATTTCCTATAATGTTTAAATATCGCATATTGGCATACTTTAGGGCGGCCAAGTACTCACTGCATTAGTTTTCCACTTTTTAAAATGTTTTATTTAACTTGTTAGTTTAATAAAACATTTTTTCACAAATCTTGCAACTGAATTTGAGAAATGTTATCCCCCAATTTTAACGTACGCCTATAATGTGCGATTAAAGTCAAAAGGACCACTAAGATGAAACTAGTTTTTTAAGTGTTTTTTTTTTAATATTGTCTATTTATTTTTATCAAACATAAATAGTCAAAATATGAACGTATCATGTGGTTTTTACATGCCTCTGCTCTTTCCGTAGAAAAAAAATATCTTTTCTAACATTTTTTCTCTTCTTATCGTGTGGGCAGTAAGGTCTAACCGACCCCACATACCCTGGTGCCAGAGTTTCTAAACCGCCTCAAGGGCCTTCTACATGGTTTATTGGACGACCGCCATCTGGCGGCCGGGACCACCGGCTTATAAGTGCCTTCCGAAGCACGGAATCATCTTTCCTTTAAAAAGACTGGATTCTCTTTATTTTTGAGCTGATTCAAAATCGTTATCTTTACTTTGGAGTTCAATTGTTTTAAATCCAAATAAAATTCGAACGACGGAACCCACACCATCTAACTCAAGATACTACCTGCCCTAGTTTGTACCATTATCTTCGATCTTAATTAACCACGTGTGTCGAACGAGTTTATATTTTTTTCTTTCATTCTTTATAATGTAAACAATATACATTTATTTGGTGTTAGTGGTTTTTTAGTTTACTTGTTTTTGACCGCGATTTCGTACGCGTATATCCCATTTTATCTCCCGAGGAGCTCGTGGCTAAATAATAACAGCCACACGGGTCGATCTTCAAGGTTAAGCAATGCTTGCCAAGGTTGGTCTGTGGATGGGTGTCCATCTTAACATAGCGAGTTTCCTCCGTGCCTCGGAAAGCGCGTTAAGCCGTTGGTCCCGGCTGTCATTTGTAGATCTTTGGCAGTCGTTACGGATTGTCAGAAGCCAGTAAATCTGACTCCAGTCTTGCCATGAAATACCGTGTTACCCAGTTACTGGGTTGTGGAGGTCTGGTAGGCAGCCGGTCCGCGTAAAACATTGGTATTCAGCTAAATCCGGTTTGACTGGAAGCCGACCCCAATATAGTTGCGAAAAGGCTAGGCAGATGATGATGATATCCCATTCTATCTCCCGTAGGAATTTCGGAAAATCCTCTCTTAGTGGTCCCCTTCACTCCCCGAGAAACATAATGCCAAATTCAAGCATTCTACGACCAGTAATTTTTGCTGTGCGTTGTTTGTCAGTCACTTAGTAACGGAAGATTTTTATATATTAGGATTTTAAAATTTAATTTGGTCTGTGGATGGGTGACCATCTTAACATAACGAGTTTCCTCCGTGTCTCGGAAAGCACGTTAAGTCGTTGGTCCCGGCTGTCATTTGTAGATCTTTGGCAGTCGTTACGTATAGTCAGAAGCCAGTAAATCTTACTCCAGTCTTGCCATGAAGTACCGTGTTACCCAGTTAATGGGTTGTGGAGGTCTGGTAGGCAGCCGCTCCACGTAAAACACTGGTATTCAGCTGAATCCGGTTTGACTGGAAGCCGACCACAATATATAGTTGGGAAAAGGCTAGGCAGATGATGAGGATTTTAAAATTTAATACAATTAATATTCCAACCGCGGAACCACACCATCTAACTCAAGATATTACCTGCCCAAAGTTTGTACCATTATCTCCGATCTTAATTAACCACGTGTGCCGAACGGGTTTACATTTTTTTCTTTTCCTTTCTTTCTTTATAATGTAAACAGTTTACATTTAGTTGGTGTTAGTAGTTTTGTGGATTCTTTTCCTGTTTGAGAGCTTACAATAGGGCAGGCATAGAATAGGTTTTTCCTTTAATAGCTTCGTTATAGATCCTTTTATTGACGGATGCAGCTGAATCCGGCTTGACTGGGAGCCGACCCCAATATAGTTGGGATAAGGCCAGGCAGATATAACATCCTTTTTTTACTTTTTCACGCAAATCTATTTGTTTTTTTAGAAAAACAGACACCTGTATTTGAGAAATTCTTGATAAGTACATAATCTTTATAACACTTTGCTCGATTCGGGAATCGTATACGGAACCTTATGCTTCACCGCCACCTACGGACTTACGATTAGTCCCGAACCCGAACTAAGAATGAATGACAGCACGATTTCACAGTAATTGTCAAATCGTATTGTCATAATTGCATAATTTAATTCCGCCAAGCCCGTTCCATCATCGGACCACAAGACGAACGGCGATGCGCCACCGGTACATGGTGGACATCCCACCCATACGCACAAAACGTTTTGGGAACACATTCATAGTGCGTACAGCTAAGGAGTGGAATTCCCTGCCGGAGTCTGTGTTTCCTGATAGCTACAACCTGGGAGTCTTTAAATCAAGAGTGAATAGATTATTTCTAGGCAAGCGTGCTCCATTTTCGACCACATCCTTGCTTACCATCAGGTGAGATAGTGGTTTGACCACGCGTGCCTATCAATAATAAAAAAATAAAATAAAAAAAAAAGTCATTCATTCTTAGTGGTTTGGTGATACGGACTGGAAAACGCCCCCGCAACTACTGACTATGGGCTCAGAGAGTAGCCCCCCTGGAACGCTAAGGGCATTAGGAGGAACACGGGTGGGTTTTAGTCAGTAAGAGTCTGACACTCCCTCCCGATCGAGCGGGGAAGTCATTTGATGAATCCACATTGAAGCTGTACAAAATCTATACTAATATATAAAGCTGAAGAGTTTGTTTGTTTGCTTGAACGCGCTAACCTCAGGAACTACTGGTCCGATTTGAAAAATTATTTCAGTGTTAGATAGCCCATTTATCGAGAAAGGCTATAGGCTATATATTTATCATGCTAAGACCAATAGGAGCGGGGCAGTAATGAAAATTTTAATCAACTAGTCTTATATATAAAATTTCCAAGTCACAATGTTAGTTACCGTATTCCTCCGAAACGGCTTGACCGATTCTTATGAAATTTTGTGTGCATATCGGGTAGGTCTGAGAATCGGCTACTATCTATTTTTTTTTTTTTTTTTTCTGTAGGTTAGGGTAGGGTAGGTAGGGAAGGGTAGGAAGGGTAGGGTAGGGTAGGTCGGGTAGGGTAGGTAGGGTAGCCAGTTGACGGGAGCGAAGCCGCGCAGGTCAGCTAGCAGTATATAAAATATCCTTGGAAGTAAATGGTTGAGCGGCAAATTTAGTGTGCAAGCCACTTGAAACCAATTCAGCCAACATAATATATTTGTGTTGATAATTCACTCGCGATTTATTTTGACAAGTCCGTGATGGAATACGGTTTTAGATTATTTATGTCTCATTAGAAATCGAGCCTTGAACTTTTGTTTAGTAGCCGATGTTGATTGCTAATTTGTCTCTAATGAAATAGATATATCAGTGACTAGTTGCCCCGCGCAACTTCGTCTGCGTCACTATTTTCGTTACTGCTCCGCTCGTATTGGTCTTAGCGTGATGATAGAGGCCATGAGAACCATAGTGGCCTAATTCAATGAACAAGTCTAATAATCAAGTCTAATAATCTAATGATCACAGAGTAAAAACCATAACAGTGATTATGCTGCCATCTAGTGAATATTAGTTGTATCACTTTTAGGCCACCCTGGTTCTATCAAAATGTTCAATTTTAACTGTAAGAAATCATAAACTCAATATTGTAAAAAAAATTGTTAGGCCACTATGCTTCTCAAGGCCTATATAGCCTATAGCCTTCCTCGATAAATGGGCTATCTAACACTGAAATAATTTTTTCAAATCGGGCCAGTAGTTCCTGAGATTAGGGTGTTCAAGCAAACAAACAAACTCTTCAGCTTTATATATTAATATAGATTAGTATAGAT
Organism: Lacanobia oleracea; assembly: GCA_950371165.1. NCBI lineage: Eukaryota > Metazoa > Arthropoda > Insecta > Lepidoptera > Noctuidae > Lacanobia > Lacanobia oleracea. Next base: position 7,846,475 of record OX493411.1, read on the forward strand.
AGATGTTTCTTGTAAAGCGAGTCTTTTAGAGCTGTCTGCCTTGTGCAGGAAACTAGGAGATCACTCTAGCTGGCAACGCTGAATTAAGCCACGGGGCTTTATTTTTTTACAATGGGAACTCATCAAATGACTGAAGGGAGTGTCAGACTCTTACTGACTAAACCCCATCCGTGTTTCTCCTAATGCCCGCCGCGGTGATTCTTTCGAACTTTCGCAACCCTGGTAGGTTCTGGCCCTAGCGGGCCCCGTCTATTTTGTTTGCTATCTCTTCGAGGCGTGCGTGGTACAGATGGTGGTTGTAACCAGGCGTGGTCCTTATCGGACGGCAAGCCAACCGACGCTCGCTGTCAACAGGCCCACGCCTACGGTGTGGTCGGAAATCGCCTTGCGACTCCCGACACCCGGGCGTCTTCTTCTGTTGCTTCCGGTGGAGCGTGAGGTTTGCTTCTTTTTTAACCGACTTTAAAATGGAGGAGGTTGTCAATTCGAATGTTAATTTTTTTTGGCAAATTTCCGTCATATATAGACGGTTTTTCAAAATCAATCCATATCAATGGTTATTTCATGAAAAAAACATTATATAGGGCTTCATGAACTTAGAGGGCTATATTGATGATTAAAATGGTTATAATTCTTTAGATAAATACGCGTTACGGCCGCGAATCGTATTTTGTTCAACATACAGCTACACACAGCCCGGCAAATTGCAAAAAAAAATTATTTGAATTTCACGGGCTACCCTGGCGCAACCACCTTGATCTAAGCATCTCACCACTATCAAGCTCTTGCTTCAAATCTAGTCGTTACACACGAACAGGTGTACAAACTGCCTCTATTACGTAACAGTTACCGGTAACCGCTCGCGTGACAAACGTAAGGTCGGAGATACAATGTCATAGAAATGTGACTGTTGTCGTTTTGTGTCTTGTCAACTGCAAGTTTAAGGTGGTTTAGAGGAGTTCGTAGCTAATGAATAACACCCGGGCGTCGGGAGTCGCAGAACGATTCTCGGCCACAGTAGGCGCTGGCCTGCGGACGGCGAGCATTGGGTGGCTCGCCGTCTGATCAGAACCAGGCCCGGGTCGAATGCGCGCTGTGTTCCACGCGCACCTCAAAGAGCTGTCAGCGTAGAAGACGGGGCTGCGGAATTCCGCGGCCCTGGAACGCAAAGGCATTAGGAGGAACACGGGTGGGTTTTAGCCAGTAAGAGTCTAACACTCCCTTCTGCCTCATCCAGAGCGGGAGCGGAACATTTGATGATCTTCCATCCATAAAAGAAGCTAAATAATAACAACCGCACGGGTCGAATTTTCCAGGTTAAGCAACGCTTGCCGAAAATACAAGACAGCCCACGCGCGCAAAACGTTTTGTGAACACATTTTTGGAGGGTTTTGCGGGACTTTACTCGGTCGGAGGATCCTTCCTTTTCAAAGGAGGTGTGCGGGACTTTAGTCTCTCCATACATGCATTGAGCGTACATCTAAGGAGTGGAATTCCCTGCCAGTGTCTATGTTTCCTGATCTTTTTTATGATGATGGGTTTGCTTCTGACTCTAGATCAGAAGACAGAGACAAAGTCTACGATGGAGCGAGCTTACCCAGAAGGAGCCTGTTCACTCTGACTTTGAAGAGATTAGGGTTGTAAGCGTTCGGAAACACAGACGCAGGCAGAGAGTTCCACTCCTTTGCTGTGCGCATTTTAAATGATAGCTACAACCTAGAAGTCTTTACGTTAAGTTACTTCTAGGCAAGCGTGCTCCATCTTCGACCGCACCATCGCTTACCGTCAGGTGAGATAGTGGTCAAACGCTATTAATAGTAAAAAAAATACTAATGCATACAAAGTTGCGCGGGTCTTCTATCCTACGGTAATAGCGTCAGTTTGACCCAAGTCTTACAGACCATCATGAATAGCGTTAGGTATAAAAACAAAGGAAATCGCCTGATAATAACTATCTATTGATAGCACTATTAATTGTTCATCTGCTTCGTTTACTATCTACTATTGAACACAATCGGACTTTTGCGTAATAATAATACTAGGCACTTGTCCTCACTGCCAGCGATTAGCGAGTCATCATCTGCCTTGCCTTTTCCCAACTATATTGGGGTCGGCTTCCAGTCAAACCAGATTCAGCTGAATACCAGTGTTTTACGTGGAGCGGCTGCCTACCAGACCTCCACAATCCATTAACTGGGTAACACGGTACTTCTTGGCAAGACTGGAGTCAGATTTACTGGCCTCTGACAACCCGTAACGACTGCCAAAGATCTACAAATGACGGCCGGGACCAACGGCTTAACGTGCTTTCCAAGGCACGGAGGAAAATCGGTATGTTAAGATGGTCACCCATCTACAGACCAACCTAGGCAAGCGTTGCTTAACCTTAAAGATCGACCCGTGCGGCTGTTATTATTTAGCCACGAGCTCCTCCATCACTACTTAATAATAATAATAATAAAAGACCATTTCTATGCCACTCTCCCGAACATCTAACTAAGAGTTAAGGTCCACAGTTAAAGTTTACTCAGTGACGAAACGTCTTAAGCAAGAGATAAAGGTTACGGCAGCGGGCGGTTGGTCAGAACAACCTACTTCCCGTAATAGAATAGATTACCAATGGTTTTGGTTGTAAACATTGCATAAACGTACGTTGGCGATGCGAGTAATTGATTGGTGACAGCGCTGATATCTCAATTGTTGGCTATTCATCATCATCATCTGCCTAGCCTTTTCCCAACTATATTGGGGTCGGCTTCCAGTCAAACCGGATTTAGCTGAATACCAGCATTTTACGTGGATCGGCTGCCTACCACACCTCCACAACCCATGAACTGGGTAATCCGGTACTTCATGGCAAGACTGGAGTCAGATTAACTGGCTTCTGACTATCCGTAACGCCTGCCAAAGTTCTACAAATGACAGCCGGGACCAACGGCTTAACGTGCTGTACGAGGCACGGAGGAAACTCGCTATGTTAAGATGGTCACCCATCCACAGACCAACCTTGGCTAGCGTTGCTTAACCTTGAAGATCGACCCGTGCGGCTATTATTATCTAGCCACGAGCTCCTAAGACATATTATCATCATCACAACCGAAAGACGTCTACTGTTGTTGTTGTTTTTATTGGCTACATATTAAACAGGAGCTCGTGGCTAAAATAATAACAGCCGCACGGGTCGACCTTAAAGGTTACGCAACGCTTGCCAAGGTTGGTCCGTGGATGGGTGACCATCTTGACATACCGAGTTTCCTCTGTTCCTCGGAAAACACGTTAAACCGTCGGTCCCGGCTGACATTTGTAGATCTTTGGCAGTCGTTACGGATTTTCAGAAGCCAGTAAATCTGACTCCAGTCTTGCCAAGAAACCGTATTACCCAGTTAATGGGTTGTGGAGGTCTGGTAGGCAGCCGCTCCACGTATAAGCCGACCCCAATATAGTTGGGAAAAAGGCTAGGTAGATGATTGGCTAGATATTAAACAACGGGCCAAGTGCGAGTCCCTTTAATTTCGAATTTAATTTTAATTATTTGTTGTTAAATTTTTACAGAGTGTGTCTTTCTAGTGCTGCTACACTAGAAAGACACACTCTGTAAAAATTTCAACTGTCTACATACTACAGTTCTTGAGATACAGTCCGCTGACAGAGAGACAGATGGACGGAAGGACGGACAGCGGAGGCTTAGTAATAGGGTATCCGTTGGTTACACTTTGGGTACGGAACGCTAAAAAAAGAAGGACACAATTTCGAATGATCCGGGTCGAAGGACGAAAAATAAGGTAGTAAAGTATATATTGGAAATCACGGGCTAACTCGCAGGCAAAAACGAGTGTCTTAATTCTTTTCAAAACAGGTCGTTGTGTTATTTTATAACCACTTATGTCTGTTAGATACTTCTCATAACCAAAGGGTTACTTTGACCAGAAGCTAACGTGGCAATGGCGCCAGTCATTTGGGCTAATTTTAACTAATGAATGACAATAATTATGTCCGTCATTAGTCTTCGAGCCATTACTCTTTCATTATTATTATGGAAAATCCGGTTCGAAGTACCAAAAATAGGGAGGAAATGTTCGGGGAAATCAAGGGATAAGTTGCTGACAAAAGCTAGTTTCTTAATTCTTGTACAGCTGTTGTTATGTTATTTTATGTTCACTAATGAAAGACATCATTCTGAATGATTTAATTAAAAACGTAAATTGGGAGGGAGGAGGGGGCGTTTATGCGGGAATTCAAGTCTAAGGCTTAGTTGCTGGCAATAATGTCTAACGTCAAATGTCATTACATGATTTTAAATGGCAAAAAAGAAATAGAATGACTCCTCCCGCTCTGCGCGTAGCGGAACGGAGTGTCAGACTTTTTAGACCCGCAGGGCTCGGTAATGGTTTCGATTCCGCAATTCGACAGGCACTGGCACTAGCGGGCTTCATCCATTATGCTAATTCTCTTAAGTCGCTAGCAATACCTAGTGAAGAACGAAAGATAGAATTGACAGAAACCTAGTATACTTGGCACACACAGAAACACACATTGTGTGCCCCACAGCTGCGCCAAATAGGTCCAGTTCAGCAAAATACCAGACAACTTGGTGCTGCCTGACGCTCATGGGCACCGTAGGTCCAGTTCAGCAAAATGCTAAACAACTAGGTGCTGCCAGACACTAATGGGTGCTGTAGGTCCAGGTAAGCAAATAGCTAGAAAACTAGGTGCTGCCTGACGCTCATGAGTGCTGTAGGTCCAGTTCACCAAAATGTCAGACAACTAGGTGCTGCCTGACGCTCATAGGTACCGTAGGTCCAGTTCAGCAAAATGCTAGACAACTAGGTGCTGCCTGACGCTCATGGGTACCGTAGGTCCAGTTCAGCAAAATGCCAGACAACTAGGTGCTGCCTGACGCTCATGGGCACCGTAGGTCCAGTTCAGCAAAATGCTAAACAACTAGGTGCTGCCAGACACTAATGGGTGCTTTAGGTCCAGTTCAGCAAAATGCAGCTTCAAAACCCCGCCTCGAATAAGATAGGTTTTCTTTCGTTCTGGGCAAAAAGAGACGGATATAAGACCAAACGCGAGAGTGCTCGAAGTATCTCGCCTCGGATTTGCTTGGTCTCTCTCTCTTACTAAATTTCGCTTGTCTATTTTTATTTTGTTAATGTTGGTGTTAATGTTTATTAACATCTTCATGTTTTCTTATGTTGTATTGAAAGCCAGGGGGGGTGCACCCCCTTGCATCCCCCTCCCGGTGCCTATACTGACGCTTTTTTTTTTAAGGAAAATCATCAAATGACTCCTTCCGCTCTGGGCGAGGCGGAAGGGAGTGTCAGACTCTTACTGATTAAAACCCATGAGTGCTCCTCCCAATGCCCTTTGCGTTCTAGGGCTGCGGCGTGCCTATACTAACGCTGGTTTTCAAATAAGTGTGTCTCACCAGAGAATGGGCAGCAGCGTTCTCTGTAAAACGCAACACCATACACTGCGATCGCCAACCCGCCTGCCAAGCGTGGCGATTATGGCAGGCCTATGTCCAGCAGTGGACGTCATTCGGTTGTGATGATGATAATATGTCTTAATTCTCATCAATGGTATTACATATCTTTCCTACCTATCTTCAACAAGTCTTCATGTAAATGAACACCTATTTAAACGACAATTTGTATGCGTATTTTATAATTGTTTGCATCGTTTCAAATCAACATAACCAGTCCAGTTCGTGTAGTGTCCTACTGACATTATTTGTTTGTATTTGAGCAAATACTCTTCTATTTACATTTGCTTAGAATATAGAGTGCCTTTAGATTCTTAAAAAATCTTTTAGGGGGTGCGATGACTTTGGAAAAACCGGCCAAACGCGAGTCGGACTCTCACACGAAGGGTCTCGTCCGTGCCATAAACCGGAAAAAAAACAAGTATCTTGTATGCGAGCCCCCTTCAATCGTAAATTAGTTAAATTTTATTATTTGTTGCTATAGCGGTAATAGATATACACACTCTGTGAAAATTTCAACTGTCTACCTATTACGGTTCTTGAGATACAGCCCGCTGACAGACGGACGGACGGACGGACAGCGGAGGCTTAGTAATAGGGTTGCGTTGGTTACCCTTGCCAATTTGTTGCTGTGTGTTGTGTGTGTGTTTGCTTTCTAGTGGACCAAGTCATCAAAATTTACTTATTAAAGGGAAACCTATATGAAGTCTATGATTTTGTAGTGTCGTAACAAAAATACAATTCAAAAATATTTTTGAGACCTCTGTGCACGAGTCTGACCTGTTCGATTTTTCGAACCATTTTTTTTTTTTATTTATAGATTTATCAGCTGTTCTTTACGTACTGTCGAATTATTCATCCAAAAAAATAACTGTTTTTTTCCAGCGTTAATTATCATCATCGTCATCTACCTAGCCTTTTCCAAACTATATTTTGGTCGACCTCCAGTCAAACCGGGTTCAGCTGAATACCAGTGTTTTACGTGGAGCGGCTGCCTACCAGACCTCCACAACCCATTAACTGGGTAACACGGTACTTCAAGGCAAGACTGGAGTCAGATTAACTGGCTTCTGACTATCCGTAACGACCGCCAAAGATCTACAAATATCTACAAGCGTTAATTATGCATACATTAAATAAATAAAGCAATACTGTGATGAAGATGATCATTTTGATTCAGCTTGTATTTTCTGTTCGAAAACAAAGTATCGTAAATAATGTTTTTATATTGAGTAGTTACATAATAATTTAAAGGCAGTGCGTTTTATAACCGTAGGGCCGTTATTGGGCTCCGTAAACTTTCACTCGTCTTTAAAACTTGTTTTTATTATTTATTTTTGTTGTTGCTCATTTTGTTTGTGGTATATTGTGATTGTGAGGTACTGTCAGCAAAAAAAAAACGGCCAAATGCAAGTTGGACTCGCACACGAAGGGTTCCGTACCATAAACTGGCCATGGTCTAGTGGTTAGTGACCCTGACTGCTATGCCAGAGGTTGTGGGTTCGATTCCCACCCAGGACAAATGTTTGTGTGATGAGCATGATCATTTGTTCTGTGTCTGGGTGTAGTTTATCTATAATATGTATGTATTTAGAAATATATAAGTATATTTATCAGTTGTCTAGTACCCATAACACAAGCTCTGCTTAGCTTGGGACTAGATGGCGTTGTGTGATAGTTGTGTGGAATATTATATTATTATTATTATAAACCTTAATTTTAATTTGTTGTTATAGCAGCAATAGAAATACACAATCTGTGAAAATTTCAAGTGTCTACCTATTACGGTTCTAGAGATACAGCCCGCAGACAGACGGATGAACGGACAGCGGAGGCTTAGCAATAGGGTTCCGTTGGTTACCCATTGGGTACGGAACCCTTATAAGATCACTTTTTGTCCGTCCGTCTGTCTGTCAAGACCCTTTATCTCGGGAACGCGTGAAGGTTTCGAGTTATTACTATTTGTCGTTAGAGCGACAGTTGGAATACCTATAGAATCCGTGAAAATTTCAACTATGTACCTATTACGGTTCTTGAGATACAGCCCGCTGACAGAGAGACGGACAGACGGACGGACAGCGAAGGCTTAGTAATAGAGTTCCGTTAGTTACCCTTTGGGTACGGAATCGTAAAAATAAGATATAATTGTAGGACAGAATCAGAATCGCTCTTTGAATAAATAAAAGCTCAGTAGTTTTGGAGATAAGGTGGGATGGTAATGTTTCGTCTAATTTCTTTAATAACTTCAAAACAACTTATTTTAAGATTATGAAAAAAAAATATTTAAAAACCTCTCACAGCAAGCCCTTTCATTTGATATGTCACACGATATTGTCCAAAAAACTATTTTTTTAAATTTTCTAGTTTGACCCCCAAAAGTGACGCCCATACTAAAAATTTAATGATTTACGTAAAGCGTCCGTGTTTGAGTCACAGAAGTCCATATGTGTACTAAATTTCAACAGAATCGGTCCAGTGGGTCCGGAGAAAACTGGCTGTGACAGACGGACAGACAGGGTGTCCTATAAGGGATCCGTTTTTTGTTCGGATCCCTAAATTTTTTTTCTTTTTTTCAATTAAGTATGTTCTTTTTTTTAAACTAAATGTTAAATTTCACGGTCTTCCTTGTATATGTTTTTTGGAAGAAGATATAAAGTTGAAAATTTATAAAAGAAATTTGACAGATTGTATTAGCTTGTGCTGTATCTGTACAATGATAGAAGATACGTTGAAATATATTCTTAGCCACAAGTTTATATAAATATGCAAATGCAAATCGATAAATCTCGCAATAATTGATGGTACAGCAATGTTGCCATAAATAATAATATTTACTTTAATTTTCCTACTAATACGTTAAAACGTAAACCCTAGTTATTCAAGTCACGACTTTGTTTAATTTAATACTTATGTGTTTAATGCAGAAGATCTATCATGCATTAAAAGTGTCTTGTATGAGAACTTTATCAAGGACTTGCTTTTCCCGCAACTTCGTACGCGCATATCCCGCTTTCCCGTTCTCGTAGATATTTCGGGAAATCCTCGCTTACTGCTGGATGGAGGGTTGGGAACCTTGCTTATTATCTATACTAATATAATAAAGCTGAAGACTTTGTTTGCTTGAACGCGCTAATCTCAGGAACTACTGGTCCGATTTGATAGTGTTCGATAGCCCATTTATCGTCGAAGGTTATAGGCTATATATCATCACGCTGATACTAATAGGAGCGGAGCAGTAATGAAAATTGTGACGCAGACGAAGTTGCGCGCTCCTAGGGTTGTAAGCTTTTGGAAACACAGACGCAGGCAGAGAGTTCCACTCCTTTGCTGTGCGCATTATAAAAGACGTTTGGAAACGCTTAGTGCGAATTGGTGGAATAGCTACAAGGTAGGGATGGTAAGATGTAGTACGTCTGGATGTCCGATGGTAGAAGGGGGCCGGTGGGATGAGGTCGTGGAGTTCTTGGGCACACTCATCGAAGTACAATCTACGGGCATATCCCGTTTATTTCCCTTTCATTTGAAATTTCGTGGAATTCTCTCTTAGTGCTCCCCTACACTCCCCAAGGAACCTACATGCCAAATTTGAGCTTTCTGCGTCCAGTAGTTTCGGCTGAGCGTTGTCAGTCAGCCACTCAACCATCAGTGATTAACGAAAATTAATTTGATAGCAAGAAAATATTCGATGAGGAAAACCTCGTAAAAAAAACCAATGAAGTGCGAGTAGTACTCTCACATGAAGGACCCTTCATGTGAGAGTACGACTAAACGACCGTACCATAAACTGAAAAACAAAAAGTTTTTTTTTGTATGTGTGCCCCCTTTAATATTTAATTTAATTAAATTCTTATTATTTCTTGCTATAGCGGTAATAGATATACACATTCTGTGAAAATTTCAACTGTCCACCTATTATGGCTCTTGAAATACAGACAGAAACGCTGACAGAAATACGTACGGACGGACGGCAGAGGCTTAGTAATAGGGTTCCGTTGGTTACCCTTTGGGTACGGAACCCTTATAAACGAAAATCGATTTGAGAGCCAAAGGACATTCGATGAGGATAATTTGATCAAAAAACAACGGGTTGCACTCCGGGAGTGCCGGCAGAAGTGAAAACTTGAATACGTGCTTCTCTCCCTCCGTCTTACGAATTTTCGATCAGGTCTCGTGTCCTGACGCGAGTTTAACAATTTTTACCCATCACAAAACAAGTGCACAACGCCTTCACTTCAAAAATTATATGCTTTACTTACCTAAGTAACGTATTTTATTTTAAATCTATTAACTATTCTATCGGCAAACTACAGAAGTACCTACGTCAATTTATTGTTACATCAACCACAAGACGAACGATACGTTTAAAATTTACGACCTGATCTACGTCATTAGGTAAAAGAAGTACACGGACGGAATAAAAATTGTATCTATGTACTAGGTTTAGCACGCGACTTCGTTCGCGCATGTCCCGTTTTTTCCCGTTCCCGTAGGAATTTAGAGAAATCCCCTACAATCCCAAGGGAACCTACACGCCAAATTTCAGCTTCCTACGAGCAGTAATTTCGGCTGTGCATTGTCTGTCAGTACCGAAAGAATTTTATATAATTATTAAGGCACTGTTTCTATAGAGGAGCTCGTGGCTTAATAAAAACAGCCGCACGGGTCGATCTTCAAGGTTAAGCAACGCTTGCCGAGGTTGGTCTGTGGATGGGTGATCTTCTTAACATAGCGAGTTTCCTCCGTGCCTCGGAAAGCACGTTAAGCCGTTCGTCCTGGCTGTCATTTGTTGAACTTTGGCAGTCGTTACGGATTGTCAGAAGCCAGTAAATCTGACTCCAGTCTTGCCCAAGAAGTACCGTGTTACCCATTTAATGGGTTGTGGAGGTCTGGTAGGCAGCCGCTTTACGTAAAATACTGGTATTCAGCTGAAACCGGTTCGACTGGAAGCCGACCCCAATATAGTTGGGAAAAGGCTAGGCAGATGATGATGATGACTGTTTCCATAGAGGAGCTCGTGGCGAAATAAAAACAGCCGCACGGGTCGATCTTCAAGGTTAAACAACGCTTGCCGAGGTTAGTCTGTGGATGGAGGACCATCTTGATATACCGAGATTCCTCCGTGCCTCGGAAAGCACTTTAAGCCGTTCATCCTGGCTGTCATTTGTTGAACTTTTAGTTGCAAGTAAATCAAGCAAACAAGTTTTCTTTCTTCCTTTCTTTTTAGGGTTCCGAACCTTAAAATGAAAAAACGAAAAACAGATCACTTTGTTGTCGTCTGTCTGTCAAGACCCTTTATCTCGGGAACGCGTAGAGGTATCGAGAAATTAAAACCATATACTTAGGTCTCTCAAGAGAATCAAAATGTATGGGGTATTTCCCGTTGACCTAGAACTATGAAATTTGGCAAGTAATATCGTCTTATACTACAAGTATAGGGAAAAGTCTGAAAACTACACATTTGAATATTAATCATAAAAAATATAGTCTTTATTTAAAGTCATTTATACCTACAAATTTGTACGGAACTATCGGTGGGCGAGTCCAACTCGCACTTGTCCGGTTTTTGTTTTTGAAACAATCATCCCTTTCATCACTTACTCACATTAAAAAAAGCAACTTTTATATCAACAAAAACAAGACAACTCAGCAGTTTCCAAGAAACACACATACGAACTAACAACAATAAAGACGAGTTTATTCATTTAATTTACATGTGCGATCCGGTTTCAAGATATAAGTAGCGATATAAAACAAAAGATTTACTTTAAAATTCTCTCTTATCTCCAAATGTGAGAGGTAAACAAAGTCGTTATTTTGTTTTCACTGGTAACCCATCCGGGTTTTGTACGGGTATAAATACAGGCACGAGCCGTGAGCACACTCCATTGGGCGGTTTGAAGACGACAGCTCTGACGCTTCAAGTTATTGGTTCGTCAGTCATGCTCATCGATTATTGCGCTTGCAAGTTTCGTTCGCCCACCGTACATTGGCGAGATCACCCTCTATGCACGAAGTCCGTAGTTTCGGGCGTATTCTACTCCGTGTCACCTAACCACTTAGAATTACTGACAACACTATTTGTCAGTTACTGCCAATTGTGTTGTCTTTCATTATTAGTTCGGGTTCGGGACTAATCGGAAGTCCGTAAGTGTTACGGAGTAGAATACGCCCGAAACTACGCCCTTCGGGCCTAGAGAGTAGCCCCCCTGGACTCGTGCCGTCTGCGTCACATTTTTCATTAATTCTCCGCTCCTATTGGTCACGGCGTGTTAATATATGTTATAATATAACCTATATAGCCTTCCTCGATAAATGGGCTATGCAACACTAAAATAATTTAACAACTCGAACCTGTAGTTCCTGAGCTTAGCGCGTTCAACCAAACAAACAACACTGGTCCCGCCGATTCGAACTTAGGACCTCACAAGTGATCAATGAATTTTAAGACTGGTGTCTGTCTGTAGGTACATGCAGCCAGTTTGATCTCAACTAGGTAGCCATTATGGAAATATCTTACGTAGGTCTTTTGGTAAAATCCAATATTTATTCATCTCTGAATCAATTTGGATTAGACCAATGTTAAGGAGGACCGATGACCTGGTGAGGGTCGCGAGACGCACAGGACCGGTTGTTGTGGCGACACTTAGGGAAGGCCTATGTCCGGCAGTGGACGTCTGCAGGCTGATATGATGATGACGATGAGACCAATGAAGAGAAGAATGAGGAGCTCGTGGCTAAATAATAACAGCCGCACGGGTCGATCTTTAAGATTAAGCAACGCTTGCCAAGGTTGGTCTGTGGATAGGTGACCATCTTAACATACCGAGTTTCCTCCGTGACTGATTGTCAGAAGCCAGTTAATCTGATTCCAGTCTTGCCAAGAAGTACCGTGTTACCTAGTTAATGGGTTGTGGAGGTCTGGTAGACAGCCGCTCCACTTAAAACACTGGTATTTAGCTGAATCCAGTTTGACTGGACGCCGACCCCAATATAGTTGGGAAAAGGCTAGGCAGATGATGAGACCAATGAAAGTAATGGAGAGTAATATAATACAAAGCCTTGATAACTCTGAAACCCGGTGACCCTTATGAGGAAGACCAAATTACAAAAAAATGCCCTAATGCGAGCCGGACTAGCACACGAAGTGTTCCGTACCATAAATCTTGATTTTTGTTATTTTTTGAAATAGAATACAAAATCTGTGAAAATTTCAACTCTCTACCTATTACGGTTCTTGAGATACAGCCCGCTACCAGACAGACGGACGGACGGATGAGTAATAGGGTTCCGTTGGTTACTCTTACGGTACGGAACCTAACAAGCGCTAAAAACACAGTCAAAGTCAAAGTCATCAGAACAACAAGGGAATGAGGATATAAGCCCCGTATTTTCCCAGACATGGGCATTCCGTCCAGAATAATATTAGTGCATAGATTTATGATAGTTACTGACAGCATTTGGTTCGCCGCGATCCGCTTTGAGCATACTAATGATGCCCCAAGGACATGCTTATGTATGCTGGCAGTGAATTTTCCGGGAATGAGCTACAGTTTAAATGTGGCTAGAATTTGTTTTTTTGCCATTGTTTCTCAGCTCTGTGTTGTGTTTAGTCTATCAGTACTTCTCTCATCATCTTCCCAGGCTGATATATTGGGGTCGGCTTCCAGTCAAACCGGATTCAGCTGAATCATCATCATAACAGCCGGAAGACGTCCACAGATGGACATAGGCCTCTTCCAAAGGGGGAGGCCTATGATCGCGGCGAACCAATTGCTGTTTATTTTTTTTTTTAAATCCGTGCGCATTATTTTTTTACTGTTTTTTTTTTTTATTATAAAAACTGTCTATTTTTTTTTAATGTGAATATGGATCTGGGATGGTCTGAAATATAGTTTTATTATTATTATTAAATGCTGTCAGTACCATCATAAATCTATGCACTAATTATTATTTTGGACGTATTCCGTCTCTTCCCATGTCTGGGAAAATACGGGGCTTATGGATACTGTTGAGTTTTAAGCGCTTGTTAGGTTCCGTACCCGAAGGGTATCCAACGGAACCCTATTACTAAGCCTCCGCTGTCCGTCCGTCCGTCTGTCTGACGGCTGATCTCAAGAATCGTAATAAGTAGAATGTTGAAATTTTTAAAGATTGTGTATTTCTATTGCCACTATCTATACTTCTATATATAAAGCTCAAGAGTTTTATTGTTTACCTGAACGCGCTAATCTCAGGAACTACTGGTGCGATTTGAAAAATTCTTTCAGTGTTGGATAGCCGATTTATCGAGGAAGGCTATAGGCTATATATCATCACGCTAAGACCAATAGGAGCAGATCAGTAATGAAAATTGTGACGCAGACGAAGTTGCGCGGGACAACTAGTAACAACAAATAATCAAAATAAAGTTTTATGGTACGGAACCCTTCGTGTGCGAGTCCGACTCGCACTTGGCTGGTTTTATTTTTTTACGTGCGCGTCGTATTTGGCTTAAATTAACTCTTTTTCTTTCTTTCTCCTTTCTGTTAAGAAATCCGTATTTTTTTTTCCAAACGGCTTGTAAACAATAAATTGTATTTTATAACTGTTTCGTAGTAGCAATAGTTACGTTATAAAAAGCTGTTTTATGTGTAACGATAAAATAGTTTGTATTACTTGTATGCCATAATAGAGTTTTTTTGTACTGGCAATTATTTTGACAATTATGTTTTGTGACGGGCAGTAGCATGTTTCGAAATATTAAAATGCAAGAATGGTATTATGCATTAATGCAAAGTTGAGTTAAACTCGAGGAGCATTCGAATTTTGATTTTTAGGGTTCCGTACTTAAAGGGTAACCAACGGAACCCTAATACTAAGCCTCCGATGTCCGTCCATCCGTCTTTCTGTCTGTCAGCGGGCTGTAACTCAAAAACCGTAATTGGTAGACAGTTGAAATTTTCACAGATAGTGTATTTCTGTTGCCGCTATAACAACAAATAATAAAAATTACTGTTGGTACGTGTGCGAGTCCGACTCACACTTGGCCGGATTTTCTTTAATTACGTGATTTATATTTTAACCACATCGATTATACGATCAAGTTTACGTAAATGTTTTTATGATATAACCTATTTAATTATATAAATATTATTATGATTTTATAAACTGGGTGAGTTTTTAACGGAGCGGATTTAAAAATGTCATAGTATTATTATATTTTTGAATACCAAAATATTAGCTTACTTAAATATGATTGGAGTGTGAAAATCCGTATGAATAAAATCAAAGAACGAAATAACTCTTTTCAGAAAATATTATAAAATTAACTTGTTGGTAGGGGATGATGCTTATTGCGGAATTTCTGTCCAGCCAAAACCGAAGTTGGGAAAAGCCTTGGCAGATAGATCGATCACATCGATCCACAGCTGAATCACTAGGAAGTGGTGACGGGCGGGCGTCTTGGGGGTCTTTTGTAAAACTTGACGTTCAAAAAGTGCTATTATATTGTTATTCAGATTTTTGACACAAACACTCAAAGATCTCTAGAAAACTTTACAATTACTATGCATTGTAATATTTCTTAGCAAACGCGTGTCAGGTCAGTAGTACAACACTTCAGTAGCTACTCGTAATATCCGTTTCTAAACGTTTATAAAAAAATAATTGCCCACGTACTCTTTGAGACCTTGACACGAATTTTCCTTATTATTATAATATTAACTTGCATCATTTGTTAAATATTTAAGTTTACAATACAATTGATTGCTTTGTGTGTTTAAATTATTTTTATTATTGTTTGATTTTCGTGTCGGTAAATCAGACTCCAGTTTTGCCAAGAAGTACCGTGTTACCCAGTCAGCGGCTGCCTACCAGATCTCCACAGGTCTGGTAGGCAGCCGCTCCACGTAAAATACTGGTATTCGGCTGAATCCGGTTTGACTGGAAGCCGACCCCAATGTAGTTGGGAAAAGGCTAGGCAGATGATAAATCGCCATTTGTTTTGATATTATTGGCAGTTTAGGACTGTACATAATTTGTTATTATGGCTCTTAATCCAAGCTTGCTTCACTTCCCTGAAACGCAAAAAGCATTGGGAGGAACACGGATGGGTTTTAGTCAGTAAGAGTCTGACAAACATTCCCTAAATGGAAAAAAAACCGGCCAAGTGCGAGCCGAAACTGCACACGAAGGGTTCCGTACTATAAACTTTAATTTTTATTATTTGTTGTTATAGCAGCACTAGAAAGACACAATCTGTGAAAATTTCTTGTCTACCTTTTACAGTGTTTGAGATACAGCCCGCTGACAGACAGACGGACGGAGAGACAGCGGAGGCTTAGTAGGTACCCTTTAGGTACGGAACTCTCGAAGAACCGTGGCCATTTAAATTAAGGACGGCTTCCGGTCCAACCGGATGCGGCTGAGTTCTAGAACTTATCGTGGACACAGCTTACCTATTGACCTCCACAAACCAGAAACTATGTGATTTGGTACCCCATTGGCAATACTGTTATCAGATTTTCTGATTTTCTGACTGATTATCGATAACGAATGCAACTCGCGATTGTTTACTTGAGTTAATAAGTATTTCATTACGCAAATAAAAAATCGCATAAATATTTACTACTAGTTGTACCCGCGCAACTTCGTCTGCGTCACAATTTTCATGACTGCTCCGCTCCTATTGGTCTTAGCGTGATGATATATAGCCTATAGCCTTCCTCGATAAATGGGCTATCTAACACTGAAATAATTTTTCAAATCGGACCAGAAGTTCCTGAGATTAGCGCGTTCAAGTAAACAAACTCTTCAGCTTTATATATATTTCCTATTTCCTATTTCTATTGTCCACATCGGCGCCATAAATATACTGTATAGAATATTCTTTTGTTCCCATGATTTTCAAAACAAAGTCGGAGCTTTAGCGTCGCTAAATAAGTGTAAATAAACATCTATTTGTAATATTCGGCAATACAAGGACAAATTCCTATGAAGGACATCTGTATCATATCTGCATCCGTTTATAAATATTCAAATTATGTTTTACTTATTTAGCTATTTTGAATACCTAAATATTCGTATTATTTTATTACTAGTAGACCCGCGCAACTACGTTTGCGTCACAATTTTCATTACTGCTTCGCTCCTATTGGTCTTAGCGTGATGATAGCCAATAGCCTTCCTCGATAAATGGGCTATCTAACAATGAAAGAATTTTTCAAATCGGACCAGTAGTTCCTGAGATCAGCGCGTTCAAGCAAACAAACAGACATATATATCATCACGCTAAGACCAATAGGAGCGAAGCAGTAATGAAATTTGTGACGCAGACGAAATTGCGCGGGTCAACTAGTTAAGGATATAACCGTTAGCCTGGCAGGTCAAGGTGACGTTTGAATCACACATTATCAGTATCACGCATAGTTAAAAATCGCCTGACCCGATATTGTAACTCGTTTTGTCAAATATTCGCCTGTTATAACCCAAGGGCGGTATATAATGAGGAGGGGGTATAACACCGGACGTAATAAAGGATCGTCGTTCCTTTAAATACCAGTTTTATTACCAACGACTAATTAATACAAATATTTTCAATGTCAATCTGTCGAACAGATCAATAAATGTTACTAAATATTATAATTTATTAAAATCAAACGTAATTCCTTGATTAATTTAGTCATTTTAAATACGTTAAGAAATCATTTTTGTGATCGATCATATTTGTCTTAAAGTCAAGTTTTTCGCGTTTTTTCTTTGGTACCTATTTTTATAAGTAGGTATTATAAATTACATTTAAAAAAACAGTGCGACATGATTTGTAAATAATATGGTAGGTTGGTATTTTCGTAATTTCATTCATTGAGAAACAACTGAGGAGCTCGTGGCTAAATAATAACAGCCGCACGGGTCGATCTTGAAGGTTAAGCAACACTTGCCAAGGTTGGTCTGTGGATGGGTGACCATCTTAACATACCGAGTTTCCTCCGTGCCTCGGAAAGCACGTTAGGCCGTTGGACGCGGCTGTCATTTATAGATCTTTGGCAGTCGTTACGGATTGTCAGAAGCCAGTAAATCTGACTTCAGTCTTGCCAAGATGTGTAGTGTTACCCAGTTAATGGGTTGTGGAGGTCTGGTAGGCAGCCGCTCCACGTAAAACACTGGTATTCAGCTGAATCCGGTTTGACTGGAAGTCGACCCCAATGTAGTTGGGAAAAAGGCTAGGCAGATGGTTCATTGAGAAACAACTTCTGACATTTTGAGATATTAAAATAATAAGTAAGTTAAAATGACTTTTTAAGTTACTGCAGTGTAATTTTACAAGGATCGAAAAAAAAAAGCTATAAATAATTAAGCTATATGTGAAAAATGGCTCCCAGACTCCAGTCTTTCCATGAAGTACCGTGTTACCCAGTTAATGGGTTGTGGAGGTCTGGTGGGCAGCCGCTCCACGTAAAACACTGGTATTCAGCTAAGTCCGGCTTGATGGAAGCCGACCCTAATATATTTGGGAAAAGGCTAGGCAGAAAATGACATATTTGAGCCGTTTGGCATTGAAACACTAGGCCTATCGAGTCTTTCGGGACATCAGCAATCAACTTGTCGACTGTTCACGTGACCAAAAGGCTGGGCTTTTCTTGACCGGGCTGACTGAAAGCCGACCACAATATAGTTGGGAAAAGGCTAGGCAGATGATGAAGTCAAAAATGGTTACCAGATTTTTTCTCGAGCACAGTTTATTTTCGTTGGGGCTGGCTGGCGACCAGCATGACATCATAAAAAAAAAATTCGTTGCTGGTCTCCGTATTTTCATTGCGTGCCTAAAAGACTTGGTTTACGAGCCACTTTTCGAGTAAAAAATAATTCTTATTATTAATTGAAAATTTATACAAATATCTTTGAACCTTTTAGTCCCGGATATCGATTTGAAAAAAGATCGGTATTTTTTACCTGCAGTTTTTTGTAGATTAAGTTGTTGAAATAATGTGGATGCGAAGCGAAGTATCGTGTTTCGTCGATTGTCCTTTTTGAGAGGTCACTTTTTGGTTATTTTGATAAGTACTTATTATATTTAACTCCTTTTTGATATTGTTTTGATATGCACTATCGTGAAATAATAAATTAAATACACATTGAAATAAAATTATTTGTCAGATAAGTTAAGTTAGCCTTCTTCTCGTGTGGGCAGTACCTAAGGTCTAACGAACCCACAAAAATCGATTCAATCTTTCTTTTAATGACAAATACAGGGTGTTATTTTAACGTTAATAGATATTTTATTTAAAAATTAAATAAAGATTATAATATTTTATTTATTTATTTTAATTCGATTAGCGCATTTAACCAAACAAATAAATATAACAACTTAATTGGGAGTTACATATTTGAGCCGTTTAATAACAGCCGCACGGGTCGATCTTCAAGTTTAAGCAACGCTTGCCAAGGTTGGTCTGTGGATGGGTGACCATCTTAACATAACGAGTTTCCTCCGTGTCACGGAAAGCACGTTAAGCCGTTGGTCCCGGCTGTCATTTGTAGATCTTTGGCAGTCGTAACGGATAGTCAGAAGCCAGTAAATCTGACTCCAGTCTTGCCATGAAGTACCGTGTTTCCCTGTTAATGTGTTGTGGAGGTCTGGTAGGCAGCCGCTTCTCGTAAAATACTGGTAGTCAGCTAAATCCGGCTTGATGGAAGCCGACCCCAATATAGTTGGGAAAAGGCTAGGCAAAAGATGACATATTTGGGCCGTTTGGCGATGAAACACCTAAGCCCATCGAGTCTTTCGGGACATCAGCAATCAACTTGTCGACTGTTCACGTGACCAAAGGGCTGGGCTTTTCTTCGGCCAAAGAATTAGCATTGCCATTCAACGCGGAAGATGTCAGTGTTCTGGGCACTTTTGCCATTGACAGCGATGTGGATAATTTTTTTGATGCCCAATGATTAATTTCGTTTGTACATAATTTCTTGATAGTTAATGTAGTTGTTTAAGTCTGTAGCCATGTTGAGAGTTAAAAATATAAAAACCAAACAAACTAACTTTTTAATATCTAGGGTCATCATCTGCTTAGCCTTTTCCCAACTACATTGGGGTCGACTTCCTGTCAAACCGGATTCAGCTGAATACCAGTGTTTTACGTGGAGCGGCTGCCTACCAGACCTCCACAACCCATTATCTGGGTAACACGGTACATCTTGGCAAGACTGGAGTCAGATTTACTGGCTTCTGACAATCCGTAACGACTGCCAAAAATCTACAAATGAAAGCCGGGACCAACGGCTTAACGTGCTTTCCGAGGCACGGAGGAAACTCGTTATGTTAAGACGGTCACCCATCCACAGACCAACCTTGGCAAGCGTTGCTTAACCTTCAAGATCGACCAGTGCGGCTGTTATTATTTAGCCACGAGCTCCTCTAATATCTAGGATAGTTTTCATAAATATTTGACAGGTAGACCAGTATGTTGTCTCCATGTGACCTAACGTCTCATTCAATACATATTTGTAAATATATTATCTAGATTTCGGAGCAACATTGCATCATATTATTAGGTCCTAGATGACTGGAACAATAGATTCATTTATAAACAATATGATGAAAATTATGTTTGCAGTTCCTACCCCACATTGTGCATCATAATAATAGTCACAGCCATTCATATACAATAATCTGCTAGATCACCGGTTCTTCAGTGTCAATGTCGGTAATTATCCCAAGGGAGTTTACAACATAGTCTATCATTAGTATACTTAAATATAAAATACTAGCTGTCGCCCGTGGCAACTTTATTTATTTTTTTCTTTCATAAGAACCTTCTCCTGATAATAACAAACACAACAAAAAAAGAATCAGCGAAATCGGCTCAACCGTTCACACGTGATGCCGTGACCAAGGGAAATGGGGATACATTTTTATACAATTACTAGTTGTCCCGCGCAACGTCGTCTGCTCCGTTCCTTTTGCTCTTAGCGTGATCATATATAACCTATAGCCTTCCTCGATAAGTGGGCTATCTAACACTGAAAGAATTTTTCAAATCGGACCAGCAGTTCCTGAGATTAGCGTGTTCAAGCAAACAAACAAACCAATTTTTTTTTTGCGACTTCCTTGTTAAAGAAGATACTCATTTGAGAAAACTATTAGGTGCGTACTATCGACAAGACGGTTGCATTTACCTTATGAATAAGACTCTGATTTTTTTAATAAAATTGTGTACTTAACGATAAGACGTGTTCGATCAATTTATTGCAAAATTAGCTGACCCGTGACCACTTCGTTGGGCGGTATGTTTCGGGTTAATATATAGCCGATGACACTCACAACACAAATAACGTGGCTTTTTATTATCGTTAAAAGAAAGAGAAAAAGGAGTGGAACTCTCTGCCTGCGTCTGTGTTTCCAAACGCTTACAACCCTAATCTCTTCAAAGTTAGAGTGAACAGGCTCCTTCTGGGTAAGCTCGCTCCATCGTAGACTTTGTCTCTGTCATCTTTTTTTTTTTTTTTTTTACTAATAATAGGCACGCGCTTGACCACCATCTCACCTGATGGTAAGCGATGATGTGGTCGAAGATGGAGCACGCCTGCCTAGAAGCAACCTATTCACTCTTCGACTTAAAGACTCCCAGGTTGTAGCTATCGGGAAACACAGACTCCGGCAGGGAATTCCACTCCTTAGCTGTACGCATTATGAATGTGTTCCCAAAACGTTTTGTGCGTGTGGGTGGGATGTCCACCATGTACCGGTGGCGCATCGCCGTTCGTCTTGTGCTCCGATGATGGAACGGGCTTGGCGGAATTAAATTATGCAATTCCGTCGCACATTCCCCAAAATGCAACCCGTAGAAAACCGACAGGCTAGCAACTCGTCGTCGATGCTCAAGACTTTGGAGCTTCGTCGCGACAAGCCTCTCATTGCCAATGATCCTCTTGGCTCGTTTCTCAATTGACTCAAGGGTATCAAGCTGGTATCTCGCAGATCCGTCCCAAAGATGAGAGCAGTATTCCATACACGATCGAACTTGCGCTTGATAGAGTTTGAGCAGCTGTTCCGGCGTGAAGTACCGTCTCACCTTTGATAGGATCCCCAACTTCTTTGCAGCCACTTGAGCTTTTGCCTCTATGTAAGGGCCAAAATTGAGAGTAGATGATTACATGTAGATGAGTACATCTCTGACCTAGACTAGTCTCAAAAGCAAATCTATCACAAATAAAAAAAAAGAATTTCCTAAATCGGTTCAGTACATCAAGAGATTACCCCCTACGACTTCACAAACCTCTTTATACTCGTAATATTAGTATAGATTGGCTTCAGATCAGATCTTCAACAGTTTTTGCATGCAGAAAAGCGTTCAAAACAAGACGCTCCCAGCATTTGGGTTTCATTTCCGTGGTGGTTTGCGACCCCTCTGGGAAAGCACCGCGACGCCCCGGGGAGTCGCGACTCACAGTTTGGGTACCCCTGTTTTATATTCAATATCGTTCCGAAGTTTTTTTTTTATTTATATTATCAAGATTGACAAGTGGAATCTGGTTTCGAGAGATTTTGAAGTATTTATTATCAAACTATGCTAATGGTATGTTTTATATCTTTCCTACTAGTTTTTGTTGGCGGCTTTGCCCGCGAAATCGAAATTCATCTAGCGGAGATGTACTATCGGGAAAATGTGTCTCTTAATTCAGGCTTTGGTTTTAGCGATAAGGCCGCCCATTGTGTCCACCCTATGTAATATGTTCTTCATTTGTCTTTTACGTATCTTATAATTATGGTGTCCTGCGCGTGCCGCATCCATCGGCGACCTTCACCAGGTCATCGGTCCGCCTTGTGAGAGACCTTCCAACGTTGCGTCTTCCGATACGTGGTCGCTACTCCAGAACTTTCCGGTCGTTGTGGCGACGCTTGGGGGAGGCCTATGTCCAGCAGTGGACGTCTTTCGGCTGATATAATGATGATGAAAATTATGGTGACCATAATAAAGAGTATTTTATCCTATTATATTCTACCTCTGTTCCTTGTTTTATGTTCTTAAATCCGTTCGACTGTTGAGTAGTGTATACAAATGTCACCGAAATATTGCAAACACCGTAGGATTGTTTTAAATCTTAATTATATTTATTATTGTAAACTGTTTATTACGAATACAATCAATCCTATTCAGATTATATACGGTGCCATTTTTAATCGTCTTACAACGGCAGCCCACTTCATCTACCCAGTGATTACTACGCATTCATTAAAGAAAAAAATTTATGAACACTTGAATTGTTTAAAACATGAAAATATTATTCATTACCATGACGCATGACGTAGTTTGAAACATTCAGGAGCGAGCGCAGTCCGAGCCTTGTGTTCCAAGGGCGGCGTGAAATGGAACGATGACATTGTTTTGATACACGTAAACATTATTAACAGGGTGTTCCATAATTGTAATGCATTATTTATTTTAATTGGACCTATTATTTTTATTAATATTTTTTTACTAAATTGGCACCGGGTTTGAAAAATTGTATTTCAAAGGGACAATTCTCGTGTTTTTAAAGAACGTCCGAATTCGCATGCCAGTCACAATCCCTAATTGCCCTACATTTTGACAAGTTGAAACAAACAGGACTGTAAGAGAAAGTTGAAGGCTTGGTTATTCACTTTGAACTACACTGAAACAGAGGCACTTCTAATTTAATATTCCACATCTTTACACATACACGCATGCACACATACACACACTCTTCCACACTGACACATGCACATACACACACATATACCATGCAAGTTAATAAATGGCAATCCTCTATTAATACTGAACTTATTTTTAATTTTCTTTTGTATTTAAATCGTTTTTGTTTAGATTTTAATTTTAACTTTTTAACATAATTTTCTTTAACGGATCACGTCGTCTTACATGGGCTATGTGCCAAAGAAACTGTACTTTATAATATTCTGCCTCCCAAGATACAGGTTTTGCCTAGTTTGGGAGACAGCAGTCAATGTATGTACTTCTAAATTAACAATCCTTGTACTAGCTATTAAGACTCTGTAATTTATGGTTGTGTTCAAATAAATTATTACTATTATTTCTCCACGTAGTTTCCACCTCAGACGTTCCTACATGATTCTCATACGGTTTTAACCATTGGGCTTATGGGCTTCAAAAGAGACCTCTGAGTTTCTTTCGGTGTTTCTTCTCAGGGTAGTCAGCTAAGAAAAAATTGCTGGACTTGACCAAAAAATAAATTGACGTGTAAAAGAGTTACTTGTAACCTATTTGCAAAATAAATATATCATTTATCATTTGATTGTTCTTATAATATTACGACTTGAATTTAAGGTGGATGCTCCAGGGTAGCCCGCGAAATTCAAATATTTTTATGTTTTTTGCAATTTGCCGGTCAGTGTGAAGCTGTATGTGGACCAAATGCGATTCGCGACCGTGACGCGTATTTATCTAAAGAATTATAACCATTTTAATCATCAATATAGCCCTCTAAGTTCATGTAGTTCGAAAGAATGAATATTTCAGTCATTCTTTCAGGCATTCACCTTAAACTCATGTCAAGTACGAGATTTGGTTTCATGGAGTCATCTAAGAAATTCTGGATCGAACGCATTCAACTCTAATCTCTTCAAAGTTAGAGTGAACAGGCTCCTTCTGGGTAAGCTCGCTCCATCGTAGACTTTGTCTCTGTCATCTCTGACCTAGACTAGAGTCGAGGCGTTCTTTTTTTTAAATCCTACATAATTGTAAACAAGAAATCATCCACGTTGGGCAGGGCCTACATTTTTCTGAAGAAGTTGACAGAGTCCTTACGCATTCTAGACAGCTTTAGTATTTTGATATTAATTCCTTCAAGCTTACCGCCTAAGAAATAATGTTAATCTTGCATAAAAACCCGAATATTATCAACCCAAATTCAACATATTATATCACAAACGAATCAATAATAAAAAAAAAAACGCCAAAACATAATTTATTGACTCCGATATCATTGACCAACTAGTTGATACCTAAATTAAAAACAAACACGAACAACATGGAAAATTTCCAACTTACTAAGTTTGAAAATCGACTTTCATTCACTTCACAAAACTTATTAAATCACTGTAATTCACTTTGCACTTCACGGCACTTTTAAACACGATAGTATTTATTTTAATATTTTTTTTTTAATAAGACGTCCGTTCACCGCGGATGTCGTAGACTCACTGGCTGCGCTAACGCAGCTGGCTTCGTATAAGATCGACGAGGGATGGTGTCATGCGCTAAGGCTTCATTATTTGCTGTCGCCATTTTTGAATCGTTTTCCGGTCTGATTTTTGTTTTAAGTGTTTTCTTTGTTTTGCGAATAATCTTTGATTTGTTTTTTTTTTTTTGGATTTCCGGTTGGTATGTGTCTTTGATCGTCGTGTGATAAAATAAATTGGTAGTGCTGTACATATTAAATTTATTTATATTGCTTGGAAACAGGTATGTAAATTTAAAAAGCTTCGATTGGAATAAGCTTTTTGTTAAAATTATGTAAAGTTTTACTAGACACCCTTAACTAGTAGAAAAGATAGTACCTACCAGAAACGAGTTAATCCCATTATTGTAACTTAAGATGCGTGACTCTTCAATTTTATTTTATATATTTATTTTATATATGTACTTACATATTATTATTTATTTTTTTTGTTACAAAAAAAAATAAGATAAAAAAATAGTAGCCTACCGTTATCGGGAACAGGGTCCGAGCTACTTCTGGTCAGAGGTCCTGAGAAAGGAAGCTCTTAAATAAATACGCCGAGTTCAACAGTACTGCTTTCTGGATCAAGCCCTTGATCCTGCTGCCCAAAGAGAGCCTCTTGAGCCGAGACTCTTGGCTATTATGCCTTTGGCTATCACGATTATCTTTAAGAAGTTGACCTGCGCAACTTCGTCTGCTCCGCTCCTATTGGCCTTAGCGTGATGATGATGCGTGGTGCGTGCGTGGTGGTGCCTATAGCCTTCCTCGATAAATGGGCTATCTAACGCTGAAAGAATTTAACTATTAGTACTAGTTGACCCGCGCAACTTCGTCTGCGTCACAATTTTCATTACTGCTCCGCTCCTATTAGTCTTAGCGCGATGATATATAGCCTATAGCATTCATCGATAAATGGGCTATCTAACACTGAATTCAATTGTCAAATCGGACCACTAGTTCCTGAGATTAGCTCGTTCAAGCAAACAAACAAACTTCAGCTTTATATATTAGTACTAGCTGACCCGCGCGGCTTCGCTCCCGTCAACTGGCTACCCTACCTACCCTACCTACCCTACCTACCCTACCTACCCTACCTACCCTACCTACCCTACCTACCCTACCTACCCCACCTACCCCACCTACCCTACCTACCCTACCTACCCTACCTACCCTACCTACCCTACCTACCCTACCTACCCTACCTACCCTACCTACCCTACCTACCCTACCTACCCTACCTACCCTACCTACCCTACCTACCCTACCTACCCTACCTACCCTACCTACCCTACCTACCCTACCTACCCTACCTACCCTACCTACCCTACCTACCCTACCTACCCTACCTACCCTACCTACCCTACCTACCCTACCTACCCTACCTACCCTACCCGCTGTCAAATAATAACAGACAAATAATTAGCAATAAATTAAAATTGCGACTATAATTTGAGATTTAAACTATCCTATCTCTCAAGTTGGATCGAACTGCACATGGTGTGCGAATTTTATTATAATCGGTTAAGTGGTTTAGGAGTCCATTGAGGACAAACATTGTGACACGAGATTTATATATATTAAGATAGATATTGCGACTTTTTATAATAAACAAGATATCCGTTCCGTTACAGATCTGAACGGGTAGTCCATCCTACGGCCGTTACAGGTTTAATATTCTGATAGCGTCATTTTAATTATTATGTTATAGAAATAAGGGGTATTTATATTTAAAATAATTTATACTTAATGGAACCTAGCATAATGCACGTGAATAATTTCTTGCGTCATTATGATGTCCCAATAATCTTCAAAGGGAGTACCACTCCCAAATATGTCCAAATAGTGAAAGTTAGTCATTTTCAGTGAAATCGACCGGAAACAGATAACTGAAGTGTGTACACTTAGTTTGGCTTCTTATCATTTCTAAGATTTTTAAAGAACTTACCAGAGCTTTCAGTCGCCTTACTCAGATTATACGCGTTAGGTCACAATAAATTACACTGTCCGTCGCACTGACCTGATTTTTTGGGATGCTGTTAAGATAGATAGCAGTAGTGTACGTACACCCATTTTTTTCAACTTCAAAAGACCTGTGCTAACTGCGTGGTGGTCGCAATGCTTCTTGGTTTTTGGTCATTTTTAAGAATTAGACTTTATTCTTCTAAACGTGCATTCCAAGGAGAAAGTCAATCAATGCACTTTTAAAGTAGACAGAATTTGAGGGCAACCGTAGCTCTGTAGGTTTTCTAGGTAAATAGGTTACAGCACTTTAAACAAAGGTTTTTTTTTCCAAAAGTATTGGCTCGTATAAGACTAATAACTAACTAACTTCTGCATAGACTTTTTTGTTTAAGACTAGCGCCGCCCTGGCTTCGCATGGGTGCAAATTATATATTAAAAAAACTTGCATCAAAATCGGTTGCGTAGTTTTAAAGATTTAAGCATACATAGGGACAGACAGAAAGCGGAAGCGACTTTATTTTTTACTATGTAGTGATGGGGATTGGCTTCTAGTCTTAGGTTATGCAGCTGAATACCGGTATTTTACATGGAGTGGTAGCCTTTTCGACCTTTACAACCCAGTAACTATGCCCTGGTAAGTGTGGTCTAGTTTTCATAACAAGTCTTCTTCTCTTCTCAGTTTTTCAATCTGCTCGTTTGGGGAATCATCATCTGCATAGCCTTTTCCCAACTATATTGGGGTCGGCTTCCAGTCAAACCGGATTCAGCTGTGTTTTACGTGGAGCGGCGGCCTACCAAACCTCAAAAACCCTTTAACAGGGTAACATAGTGTAGTTTAACAACTTCTTGGCAAGACTGGAGTCAGATTTACTGGCTTCTGACAATCCGTAACGACTGCTAAAGATCTATATATTGGCTGTTATTATTTAGCCACAAGCTGGTTTGGGGAATACAGATGATTTTTATATTTATTTTTATAAGTTGGTTGGTATCGTTTTTTTGTTTAAGTATGGAAAATTATCAAAATTCTGCAACTTTAGCTTACTACCCTGATAAGAAACATCGAAACAAACTCAGAGATCGAAGTCCATACAATGGTCAAATCATATGATTTTTCTCTCGGAGCCATGGCTAAGGTCAATATTTGAGGTGGTCTTTTCAGGAAACCAAAACAAAAACCCTACTAGACTCGTCTGGATAAGTCTAGTGCAAGTTTTTATCAGCTATCGTATAGCTCAACTTAGAACTTTTAGGAGCTCAACGACCTCACCCCACCGCCCCCCTTCTACCATCGGATATCCAGACGCACTGCATCTTACCATCCCTACCTTGTTGCTATTCCACCAATTCGCACTAAGCGTTTCCAAACATCTTTTATAATGCGCACAGCAAAGGAGTGGAACTCTCTGCCTGCGTCTGTGTTTCCAAATGCTTACCCTCTCTAACCCTAATCTCTTCAAAGTTAGAGTGAACAGGGTCCTTCTGGGTAAGCTCGCTCCATCGTAGACTCTGTCTCTGTCACCTCTGAAATAGACTAGAGTCAAGAACAAACCCATCATTAATAATAAAAAAAAGATCGTTTTATTTATTTTACGAAAAATGTTAGAGAGCTGTGGATTTTGTAAATAAATAAAAGCTTGCCCTAAGTTTGCGTTTCCACCAGAGACTTGTGAGGTGCATAGCGAAATATATTTGTTAAGTCTTGTATTCATGCCAATGACCCTGTGCATACAAACGGAACTAACTACGCCTCTACGGACCACTCCGCTGCCCCTTTTTTAATTTTTTATAATAAAAATAATATATATTTTTAAAAAGTAACAAAACCAAATTATTTTCATTTGTATTAAAAAGCAGTACCTAAATTTTTTTATACTCTTTTCATAATAAAATAAGGATTAAAATGGTTTAATCTCAACGATTTGGAGTTGATTTGGTAGTTCTTTTTCTCATTATGTGATAGCGATAGACAAATTCTGGCTAACCCAAATTACGAATCATATCATGTAGATTATTGACTATTTTTTTTTTCAGGTGTAATTTCTCTTTTAGTGCCGACGAAAAACCTCTTCATCTGCGCGCTATTTTTAAGCATTTTTCTAGAGAGCAGCCTTAAGGCCTCTGCCTCGGGTTTTGCGGGCAGCGGGGCGCCGGCGGCGGCGTGGGAGCGGGGCTGGCAACTTAGACCCGTTTCGAAACCAGCGGGCAGATCGCGCGGCACTATAGCGGCGTAGTGTTGTGTTCGTGGTTGTGTTGTCGAGGTATTTGTTTTTATTCGCGAACGAAATGTCTGAACAACGGCGACAACATTTTTTGGCGCCCGCCCCGCTTCCGCCGCCGCCACGCTGTCCGCAAAATTCGAGGCAGAGGCCTTAGAACCAATGGATTCTTAACTAACATAAAGGTATTTATGATGACCCAAAAACCCTGCCCTAAAGGGCTTAGCTATTAAGCTTTGAGTATCCAAATATGGCCATGTAGTGAAAGTAACATATTTTCAGCCTAACCCACCGGATATGGTTATCTTTCCTTTTATGCGTGACTCTTTATCTATGAGGAGTCATTAGTTGGTCAATAGACGATGTATGTAGGCAGTCATGGTATGTTGTATGACACACTAAACAATAGGTAGGTATTCCGATGAATTGGGATTCAACAAGAATTGTTTTTTTTTAAGTGAAAACTTCTTGAGCGGCGTTGTGCACTTTTTTTTGTGATGGGTAAGAAATTTATTAAACTCCCTGACCCTGATCGAAAATTCGTAAGACGGTCACGTGTCCTGCAAACTTATTTAGTGGCGTTGTGCGTTATTCCGTCAAGACGAACGGCGATGGGTCACCGGTACATGGTGCACATCCCACCCACAAGCACAAAACGTTTTGGGAACACATTCATAGTGCGTACAGCTAAGGAGTGGAATTTCCTGCCGGAGTCTGTGTTTCCTGATAGCTACAACCTGGGAGTCTTTAAGTCAAGAGTGAATACTACTCCTACTACAATACTACTCCTCCTACTTCTAGACAAGCGTGCTCCTTACTCGACCACATCATCGCTTACCATCAGGTGAGATAGTGATCAAACGCGTGCCTAACAATTGTAATAAAAAGTTTTTTTAAGTTGAATTAGAAAATTATAAAATAATTTGTACCCAGTAAAAAAAAAAAAAAAAACTAAATCTAGCATTTGTTTATAACTATAGTAAGTTTATTTCACTACGTGCAACTATGTATTTAAAAATAGATAAAACTGAGGAATTCGCTCATAAAAAAGATTATAGTCCAACAATCAAGTACTATTGTATAATAATTACAACTGTATAAATAAATAATTACTATGAATCATTCAATAACCAATATAATGTTAGTTAGTATGCATTGAATTATGTTATAAGGTAAATTAAAGCTTTGAACACGAGACTAGCATCAGGTAGAGCGAAAAATTGGTTGTCTGTAAAGTCGGTTTTCGGACGATAATTTTACGTAATAACGTCATAAGAAAACAATTGTGAATTCTTTACAAACAAGCCGAACGCTTAGGCCGATCGTGCCTCTCTATCGCTTAAATCGAGAGAAATATCAAATTCTTAACTCTGAACTTATTTGGGAAAGCCGTTAAAATAATACATTTTGTTAGATCAGCACTTCATTTTAATTTGATCTCTTATTGTTATAAATATTAGCCCCTGTATTGTACAGACGCCAGCATATCAAGGTAGGTATCTAAAACTGTCAAATTTTCCCAATCAACTTTTAAACCTCATCCTTTAGACATAAAGTTGAAAATCTATTGAAGAAGATAGATTGTTTTAGCCTGATGTGCTGGCATTCTAAAAAAGCCACTTTAGCAGAATCAGAAAGCACATTACGCTACCTGTCACTGTCAAATTTCCCCAATCAACCTTGAACTTAAAGCGTTAGCTATAAAGTTGAATGAAAATGAAATTTGACAGATTGTTGTGCGGTTAATATTATGATTCTAATATGATTGTGTAAAGTGGTTTCTTTAGACCCGCTGAAAACATGTTTTATGAGTGACGTTTTACTATAGAGTTTGATAGATCAAGAATCCTTTGTCTTTTAAATTTCCTATCAACTTACAAATTAATCATCTTGAACGTGTTTTTTTTTTAAATTCTCTATCACTATCCGAGCTCTTATCAGACACGATCCGTATTTACTAATAAAAACGTTTTTTTATGTTACAAAACGGATAGAATTGTTTCTTAATTTTTATTTGTAACAACCTGTAGATGAGCGTTGTGTAGTATTGGCCTCCTGCTGTAGATAGAACGTAAATTGATATAATTATAACTAATATTATAATTGAGAATTAGTGTGTTTGTTTCACTTTCACGCTTAAATGGCTGAACTTATTGTTTTATGTGACATGTTTATTATTTTTAATTGATAATTGACTTTTGGCTCCTAATTAATTTAAATTGTTAGTGGTTTTATTGTTAACATTTAATTATTATTGTTTTTTTTATTGTTATTGTTATTTATATTAATAGTTCTTTTTTCCAATATTTTAATTAATCAATTTGATCTTTTTTTACTTGTTTACTTAACTGTTTTTCTGTTCTTTTTTTTTGTAACACATTCAGACACAATGTAAATTGTTATTGAATTGAGATTCATCATTCATTTCATTTCATTTAGAAATGATGATGATGATTTTGGTACAGAAATAAAGAAAGAAAACTAGACGACCGACGACGACTGGATATACAAGACCATGGAGACTGCTTTTAAAATGCGAGTTATTTCGAAGGGAAAAAGCTAGTCTACAGGAAGCCTATGCTATTTCTGTGTGTACCAAATAAACATGTTTTCTTTCTTTCTTATTTTCGACGCAGATACAGCTTTTTTTCTTTTTCTTTACTATTGATAGGCACGCATTTGATCATTACCTCACCTGATGGTAAGCGATGATGTGGTCGAAGATAAAAAGTGATGCTGTAGCTGCTGCTAAAACAGTTTTATTAGCAACATTTTCTTCTTGCCACTCTCTTTCATAAAGGCGACCTCGCGTATTACAACCACTCTCTCACTCAAGTTATGTCCGAACTGAATCGCTGCACTCGTAGTAAACAATTTACCTTTATACGTTCAATGATAATTTTGTCATAACACTAGCTTTAACCCGCGACTTGACGCGCATATCCCGTTTTTTTTGGGTTTCGGGAAATCTTCTCTGAGTGCTCCCCTACGGAGTGTAGAAAAAACTATATGACATAAGTCGTCTTACAGCGGCAGCCCACTTCATCTATCCAATGACACATTCATTTAAAAAAAACTTTTTGAACATTTGAGTTATTCAAAAATTAAAGACATTATTAATTATGATGACGCCTGACGTAGTATGAAACATCCAGGAGTGAGCGCTGTCCGAATCTTGTGCTCCAAGGAACGGTGACATTGTTTTGATACGTAAACATGATTAACAGGGACGCGCATATCCCGTTTCTTTGGGTTTCGGGAAATCTTCTGAGTGCTCCCCTACGGAGTGTAGGAAAGCAATATGACATAAGTCGTCTTACAGCGGCAGCTCACTTCATCTATCCAATGACACATTCATTAAAAAAAAACTTTTTAAGCATTTGAGTTTAAAAAAATTAAAAATATTATTAATTATGATGACGCCTGACGTAGTATGAAACATCCAGGAACGAGCACAGTCCGAATCTTGTGCTCCAAGGAACGGTGACACTGTTTTGATACGTAAACATGATTAACAGGGACGCGCATATCCCGTTTCTTTGGGTTTCGGGAAATTTTCTCTGAGTGCTCCCCTACGGAGTGCAGGAAAGCAATATGACATTAGTCGTCTTACAGCGGCAGCCCACTTCATCTATCCAATGACACATTCACAAAAAAAAACTTTTTAAGCATTTGAGTTTTAAAAAATTAAAAATATTATTAATTATGATGACGCCTGACGTAGTATGAAACATCCAGGAGCGAGCGCAGTCCGAATCTTGTGCTCCAAGGAACGGTGACATTGTTTTGATACGTAAACATGATTAACAGGGACGCGCATATCCCGTTTCTTTGGGTTTCGGGAAATCTTCTCTGACTGCTTCTCCTACGGTGTGTAGGAAAGCAATAGGTATGACATAAGTCGTCTTACAGCGGCAGCCCAATTCATCTATCCAATGACACATTCATTAAAAAAAAACTTTTTAAGCATTTGAGTTTTAAAAAATTAAAAATATTATTAATTATGATGACGCCTGACGTAGTTTGAAACATACAGGAGCGAGCGCAGTCCGAGCCTTGTGTTCCAAGGACGGCGCGGAATGGAACGATGACATTGTTTTTCTTTTCTTCTTTTTAGAGTATTTAAATAAAAGCTTTTTTTTTCATTTATTTTTTTTTTGACTTTTGAGTTATTTCGAGTTATACTCTCTACAAGCCCTTTCACTTGATATCCATATTGTAGAAGTGCATAAAAAATAACTATTCCGCCATCTTGGATGGTCCGCCATATTGGATTTAGAATGACATCACACAACTTATCGTTTATTGTCATCCTAACTAAACGTGTATACGAAATTTCAGCTCAATTAGTTGAAGATATCTGCTTCAAAATTGAGTAGCAAGATTCCACCAGAACAAACATACATACATACATTGCAAGTTAAATAAAAGTTTAAGTGATTGATTTTTGTTTTGCTAGCCTAATTTGCGTCTCACTGCTGAGCAGAGGAGGATCCTATTTCTCTTTCTATACTTCTCTATCCTGAGCGATCTCTGACGGAGTTTGACCATCAAACGACATCAAATTATCAAACCTCCTTCGCCACCGCTATCATCTGCCTAGCCTTTTCCCAATTATCTTCTTATCGTGTGGGCAGTAAGGTCTAACGACCCCCCCCCCCCCACACCCTAGTGTCAGAGTTTCAAAACCGCCTCAAGAGCCTGACATGTATATTAGGTTCGGCTTCCTGTCAAATCGGATTCAGCTGAATACCATTATTTTACGTGGAGCGGCTGCCTAACAGACCTCCACTTTTTTTTTTTTCAATTCGTGCCAGTAGTTCTTGAGATCAAACAAAAAAACACATCAGATACTTTGCACCGTAGTTACTACTTACCTTGTAACCAGAAATCCGGGAATACCACACCCAGGAGACTACCAAAGACAATCTTATCTCGATACAGCATCGCAGCCGGCGACAGTCAAAGTAAATAAAGCCGTAAAACAAGTAACAATAATATAATCTCGTGTTTGTACTATGAAACATAAGCACGCAGAAATATTCGTCATTCTTAAGCTTAAGGGCCAAACAGACTTAGCTGCAAAATATTGTAGTAACTTTTTTTGTTGGGACAAACCTGGCACATTATTCTCAATCACTGCAACTTCTCAGAGCAGAATCAACCGCACCAAAGACGATCCACTGCTTAACCAAAAGTGACGACCACCGGAAAAACGCCGGATTCAATGAAACTTGAAGAGCCCTGGAGAAGCGAATCAACTGTCTTGGATCCCGATTGTTTGGTCGACACGTAGCAATCATTCTGACGGCCCTCTTTTACGGCGACGGCTCATCTAGTTAACCCGCGCAACTTCGTCTGCGTCATAATTTTCATTAATGCTCATCACCTATTGGTCGTAACCCTTAACGTGATGATATATTAGCCTAGCCTTCATTGATAAATGGGCTATCCAACACAAAAAATACTAAATTCTAACCAGCAGTTCCTGAGATTAGTGTGTTCAACCAAACAAACAACTCTTCAGCTTTATAATATTAGATTAGATAGAAAGAAAAAAGAAAGAAACATATAACGTTATTATAAAAATACACAAAGAAAAACAAATATAAAAAAATGAGAGACAAAAATTAGTAAATAAAACTTAGCTTACAAACTACTGCCTGTGTCAGGAACTGGTACTGTCGCGGTCACATCATAGACAAACCATGGACAAACCAAATAAAAAACACTGACATGTGTGGCGTCTGTTAGTGACAGATGTCAATCATTCATCCTGATACAAAAAAAAAAACAACTGGTTGCACTCCGGGAGTGCCGGCAGAAGTGAAAACTTAATACGTGCTTCTCTCCCTGCGTCTTACGAATTTTCGATCAGGTCACGTGTCCTGACACTAGTTTAACATTTTTTACCCATCACAAAAAAGTGCACTACGCCACTAAAGAAGTTTGCAGGACACGTGACCGTTTAACGAATTTTCGATCTGGGTCACGTGTCCTGACGCGAGTTTAAAATTTTTTACCCATCACAAAAAACTGCACAACGCCGCTAAAGAAGTTTGCAGGACACGTGACTGTCTTACGGATTTTCGATCAGGGTCACGTGTCCTGACGCTAGTTTAATATTTTTTACCCGTCACAAAAAAGTGCACAACGCCGCTAAAGAAATTTGCAGGACACGTGACTGTCTTACGGATTTTCGGTCAGGCTCACGTGTCCTGACGCGAGCTTAACATTTTTTACCCATCACATAAAAGTGCACAACGCCGCTAAAGTTTTCACTTCAAAAAGTTCTTCGCCTCAAAACTTCAGCTAACTCGCCATGCTGGTTATTTAATGCGGTTAAGTGTGGCACGCCCTTATTCCGACAAGTACTTAAAATGTGCCTTGAGATAGCACGCCTTGTTTTAGCGGAACTTTAAACAAGTCATTGCCAACTTATGTAGCGTTTTAAGTTATAACTTTATAGTATTCAAGTTGTACACAGAACTGATTTATTTAGTAGCGACCCGCACCAACATCGCACGCTTGAAATTATGTACCGAACCAAACCTTTCTCGTTTAGCGCGAGTTTACCCAAAGGGTATCCAACGGAACCCTATTACTAAGCCTCCGCTGTCCGTCCGTCCGTCTGTCTGTCAGCGGGCTGTTTCTCAAGAACCGTAATAGGTAGACAATTGAAATTTTCACAGATTGTGTATATCTCTATTGCCGCTATAACAAAAAATAATAAAAACTAAGGTTTATTTTTTTCTAGGTAAGCTTGCTCCATCGTAGACTTTGTCTCTGTCGTCTGACCTAGACTAGAGTCAAGAGCAAACTCATCACAAATTAAAAAAAAAAAGCTAAGATTAATGTGTGGAACCCTTCGTGTGCGAGTCCGACTCGCACTTGGCCGGTTTTTTTTGGATCAGAAATCACCAAATGACTCCTCCCGCTCTGGACAGCAGGAGAGAGTGACAGACTTACTGACTAAAACCCATCCGTGTTCCTTCTAATACCCTTAGCGTTCCAGGACCGCGGTGACTCTTTCGAACAATTCCGGACCAACAGCTTAATGTGGTTTCCGAGGCATGGGATAGTCTTGGTATGTAAAAACCTTACCACCTTGCTTTAGTTTGAAAATCGACCTGTCGTTGTTTTGTTATTTTGCAATAAGCTCCCACTTGCTGAAGCTCTATAAAAGGCTAGGCCAATCGATTAAAGTAAATTGTCAAGCGCGAAGAACCAAACCGCTGTAGCCCCTGACCTTGCGGTCGCGTTTCAGGGGCAAAGCTACCGTCGTTTCAGCCATTTCAAAGATACGAAGCTCCAAAATACAAGAGCCCCGATGTGTGGACGCAAAGTTATACGTTTAGTTCCGTCATTTCCTTCGTGGTCTACGAAGACAGTTCTAAGCTTGACTTAAGGTCCTATGACCCTTAGCTGGGGCAGAGGGCGTCCACAGTAGTTCTCCATCGCGAGCGGTCTTGAGCTTCACGTTTTACTGCACTCCACGTCATTCCGATGCTCGTCGCTTCTGCCAACACGATGCGTCGCCAGGTTTGTCGGAGATGGCCACGCTTCCTTTTTTTGTTCTTTTTTTTTATTAATGATGGGTTTGCTCTAGTCTATGTCAGAGATGACAGAGACAAAGTCTACGATGGAGCGAACTTACTCAGAAGGAGCCTGTTCACTCTAACTTTGGCAGAGAGTTCCACTCCTTAGCTGTACGCATTATAAAAGACGTTTGGAAATAGCTACAAGGTAGGGATGGTAAGATGCAGTGCGACTGAATCTCCGATGGTAGAAGGGGGCCGGTGGGATGAAGTCGTGTAGTTCTTGGGCACACTCACCGAAAAGTACAATCTGTAGAAGACCGATAAGCAGGCAACCTTACGGCGATGAGCCAAGCTATGTAGCTTGGCATCCACTAGCATCTTTTGCCTTGAGGATTCCAATCCATGGCCTGTTGTGAGCTAGTAGGGCCATTTTTTTAAAAAAAAACCATGTCCCTTATAACGGCTGCCCCCAAAAACTTTGAGATTAACTACGCTACTGGGTCGCCTCTAAACAAATATTGCAATTTTGTCCGCGAACCAACAAATAGAGCTTTTAAGTCACATGTTCTAAGTCACATATCACTCGACCTCGCACGCTCACACGGTCAAGTACACTGGCGCTAGTAACTCGCTCAACTTGACTCGCATCTGTCGAACAAAGCTCCCTGACTTGTGATGGTCAGAATGATTGATTGTCAAGTGTGCACGATCTTCAACTTTGTGTTATAAGTTGTATTGAGTCAGAACGTAGCTTCCCGTTGGTAAATTAGATAGAATTTATTAAATATTAAAACTGTTTTCCTCAAAGGATTGGGTGAGTACTATCTAAAATCATTCTATTTAGGCTGAGAAGCAGCTGGTCTATTCTGTCGACGTCATCATCATCTGACTCTTCAGGGTACACAGGCGTGTGACGATGAAGATGAAAACTACTAGGTACCTTCATCATCTGCCTAGCCTTTTCCCAACTATATTGGGGTCGGCTTCCAGTCAAACCGGATTCAGCTGAACACCATTATTTTACGTAGGGCGGCTGCCTACCAGACCTCCACAACCCATTAACTGGGTAACACGGTACTCCTTGGCAGAACCGGTGGCAGACTTTCTAGTTTCTGACTATCCGTAACGAACGACAGCCAAAGGTCTACAAAAGCCAACGGTTTCCGTGACTCGGAAAGCACGTTATGCTTTCCGAGTCACGGAGGAGTCTCGGTATATTAAGATGGTCACCCATCTTAATATAACGACCATCCACAGACCAACCTCGGCAAGCGTTGCTTAACCTTGAAATCGACCAGTGTGGCTGTTACTATTTAGCCACGAGCTCCTCTAAGAAGTTTATTCTGTCAACATCCAACCGTATACACCTATGGTATACACTTGGGTTAAGTGAGCATAAAGTGAATTGTCATTCTATATCAGTGGTTCCGAACCTGGGGGTAAATCAGCTATTTTTGGGAGTAACAAAGAACCTTATACTATTAGGTTCTAATCTAATGAAATACGTTTTTTTTTTTTTTGAGATGTGTTTACTCTTGACTCTAGTCTAGGCCAGAGATGACAGAGACAAAGTCTACGATGGAGTGAAGTAGTAAAAATATAAGTTCTATGTAGATCATTGCACATTAGGTTAGTACCATTCTATAGGATAGGATCTCATCAAACTTTGTTTGTGTGATGCAGTCATCATCTGCCTAGCCTTTTCCCAACTATATTGGGGTCGGCTTCCAGTCAAACCGGATTCACCTGAATACCAGTGTGTTACGTGGAGCGGCTGCTTATCAGACCTCCACAACCCATTAACTGGGTAACACGGTACTTCTTGGCAAGACTGGAGTCAGATTTACTTGCGTGTGATGCAGTATCGTTCGTTATTGGTGATCATGTTGCTATGATTAAACAAATGTCACGGTCAAATCAAAGTCGCATTTCAGACATGAGTAACGATATTTTGACAACCTATTCCACCAATTCGCACTAAGCATTTTCAAACGTCTTTTATAATGCGCACAGCAGAGGAGTGGAACTATCTGCCTGCGTCTGTGTTTCCAAAAGCTTACAACCCTAATCTCTTCAAAGTTAGAGTGAACAGGCTCCTTCTGGGTAAGCTCGCTCCATCGTAGACTTTGTCTCTGTCATCTCTGACATAGACTAGAGTCAAAAGAAAAACCCATTACAAAAAAAAAAAATATTGACAACCGTTATTTCTAAAATTAAAGAAACTCCCACATTGTTGAAAAGGTTAGGAACCACTGTTCTATATTGTTTGTATACTTAGATTGACTGTTTATTACGTTTTTCGAGATACAGCCCGCAGACAAACAGACGATCGGACGATAGGACGGATGGAAGGACGAACGGGCAGCGGTGGCTTAGTTATAGGATTTCGTTAGTTACCCTTCTGTACGGTACCCTAAAAAAACTGGCCAAGTGCGAGTCGGACTCGCGTGCAAAGGGTTCCGAACGAATTTCTTTTTTTAACATGTTTTTTAACACTATAATTTTAATTTAATTATTATTTTATTTTTACTTTAATTTTAGGCTCAGTAGTTTCCGAGATAAAGCAATGGTCGTTCGTCTAATCTCTTGAATAACTTCAAAACCATTAATTTTAAAATTATGAAAAAAATATAGTTAAAACCTGAACAGTAAGCCATTTTATTTGATATGTCGCACGATATTGTTCAAAAATCTTTTTTTTTTTTTTTTTTCTAGTTTGACCCCAAAAAGTAACCCCATACTAAAAAAAATATAATTTACGTAACGCTTCCGTGTTTGGTTTACAGAAGTCCATATGTGTACCAATTTTCAACAGAATCAGTCCAGTGGATCCGGAGATAACTGGCTGTGACAGACGGACAGACAGACACCCGAGTGATCATATAAGGGTTCAGTTTTTTGTTCGGAATCCTAAAAAAGCCTCTCAATCAACTAACAGTCCTCGATAAACACATGCGAGTCAGCGTATAACCTGCGCAAACGCAGCACAAATAATTACGTGTGTATTACGCACGGGTCAGTGACCTCGCGCTTTCTCATCTCATCTAATGATCATATACCTTTGACGGAAGTAACATAACATGACATCACGCCCGTACTCCTGGGGGGTATACTGACTGCCAGGGTTGAGCAATTTGTTCGAAAGAGTCACCGCGACCCTGGAACGCAAAGGGCACCAGGAGGAACACGGATGGGTTTTAGTCAGTAAGAGTCTGACACTCCCTTCTGCTCCGCCCAGGGTGCTTACTCTCGAATATAATTCCGATAGATCGACATTGGAATTGTCAGTCAAACGTCAGGGATTGGCTAGACTCAGTGAGTCCAGCCAATCCCTGACCGTTAAATCAACCAACTGACGTTTGACCAATGTCGATCTATCGGAATTATATTCCAGAGTAAGCACCCAGAGCGGAAGGAGTCTTTTGTTGATTTCCTATCCAAAAAACCGGCCAAGTGCGAGTCGGACTCGCACACGAAGGGTTCCGTACCAAAAACCTTATTTTTTGAGTTGATTGAATGAAAGGTGAATTGCGGTTTCCGATTTGTGACGTTTTAAAAAAAAACTACTTACTAGATCTCGGTTAAAAAAAATTTCGGTGGAAGTTTGCATGGTGAATGAAATGTAAATAAATGTACATCCTATATTTTTTTAGTTTTATCATTCTCTTATTTTAGAAGTTACAGGGGACACACATTTTACCACTTTGGAAGTGTCTCTCGCGCAAACTAATCAATTAAGAAAAAATATGATATTAGAAACCTCAATATCATTTTGAAGACCTATCCATAGATACCGCACAATTTCAGTTCTAAGTATGGGGAACCCCAAAAAATTATTGTTTTTTTTTTCTCTTTTTGTGTGAAAGTCTTAATACACAATACATAATCTTAATCACAGAATACATCTACTTACCAATTTTCAACAGAATAGTTCTTATAGTTTCGGAGAAAAGTGGCTGTGACATACGGACGGACAGACCGACAGACAGCCATGACGAATCCATAAGGGTTCCGTTTTTTGCTATTTGGCTACGGAACCCTAAAAAAAGGGGTTGGACTGGACTACATCCATCTATATATACTTATTATATATCTATACTAATATATAAAGCTGAAGGATGTGGTCGAAGATGGAGCACGCTTGCCTAGAAATAACCTATTCACTCTTGATTTAAAGACTCCCAGGTTGTAGCTATCAGGAAACACAGACTCCGGCAGGGAATTCCACTCCTTAGCTGCACGCATTATGAATGTGTTCCCAAAACGTTTTGTGCGTATGGGTGGGATTTATTTAAAACTAGTTGACCCACGCAACTTCGTTTGCGTTAGAATTTTCATTACTGCTCCACTCCTATTGGTCTTAGCGTGATGATATATAGCCTTCCTC
Organism: Lacanobia oleracea; assembly: GCA_950371165.1. NCBI lineage: Eukaryota > Metazoa > Arthropoda > Insecta > Lepidoptera > Noctuidae > Lacanobia > Lacanobia oleracea. Next base: position 7,887,269 of record OX493411.1, read on the forward strand.
GATAAATGGGCTATCTAACACTAAAATATTTTTTTCAAATCGGACCAGTAGTTCCTGAGATTAGCGCGTTCAAGTAAACAAACAAACAAACAAACTCTTCAGCTTTATATATTAGTATAGAAAAGTATAGATATAGATTTGATAATAATATACGTCTTCGACCATTTACAGAAACATATAATAAATAACTATGTACCGGAAACAAGTAATCATACATAATTTTAAGTTTTGTAGGTATCCGTTGTTCAAGTATATATTTTTTTTAAATTTTAGTCATAGTGCTATTAATTTGTGGTTAAGTTTGGGATATTAAACACCTGTAGAGTTAAGTTTAGCTGTAAGGGCCAGTTTACAACGACAAGCGAGGATACGATGATAGCACTTAAGGTGGATGCGCCAGGGTAGCCCGCGAAATTAAAATATTTTTATGTTTTTTGCAATTTGCCGGTCAGTGTGAAGCTGTATGTTGAACAAAATACGATTCGCGGCCATAACGCGTATTTATCTAAAGAATTATAACCATTTTCATCAATATAGCCCTCTAAGCTCATGAAGCCCTATAGAATGACTTTCATGAAATAACCATTGGCTACCCTGGCGCATACACCTTAAGGTGTTGTTAGATTTGCCAAGTGTCCTTAGCTTAGTCAGGTGTTTAAAAAAAAGCAATATGGCGGATTTTTGGCGCTAAATTGTGTCGTTAATATTTTTTTTTTATTTAAACCTATCGAGTAGTTTATCAAAATGAAGGGAATTAAATGGACGTTACAAAACATAAATAAGCTATTACATATTTTGTTTAAATTCAATTAAGAAACAGTTTTCGTTCATAAAAGTGTCCCGGTTGACTTTTTTGCAGTCGGATTTTTTGATTTTTCTAATTTGCGACTTGTTTCATTGCGTTGACTAAGATGCTTAATTTTCTTAGTGCTCCTAAGGAATATTGATCTCCATAGTTTACATTAATTTCGACTTGATACGGAGATATCAAGTCGAAATTACTCTTTTTTTCAGGAACGCTTGGAAAGAGTTGTGACAGACGGACAACGAAGTGATCCTATAAGAGTTCGGTTTTTCCTTTTAACGTACAGAACCCTAAAAAATTATTTAAATTTCGGGTATCATCGCTTGTTTTAAGGCCTTAAAAAGAACATCATAACTGCACCAAGGAAAGTCCCCGTTTACAGTTATTGTTATTTTAAAATAAGTTCATTCGAGGTTAAAGGCAAAATCATCTTGAGATCATTTGGGATTTTCTACAGGAAAAATATTACGCATAAAGTGAGAAAAAATCACGACTGAGGCTGTCCTCAAGGTTAGCACTGATCTTTGTGACCATATTTTAAGAAATATTAAATTCTTTTAATAAAGAAACAATTTAAATATTTTTTTTCCTGAAAAAATATGGCGCACAAAGGTACAAAACATCATGACTTTGAATCTGTCCTCAAAATTGTTACTATAAGTTACAGCAATACTGCCTATATTTTAGAAATACAATAATCAATACTTTTTAATAAGAGGAACTAATTTCAATTTCTTCCCCGAAAAAATTCTACATGTTATTTCATCATCTAAAAATTTTACTTTTTCCCAACTATATTGGGATCGGCTTCCAGTCAAGACGGATTTAGCTGAATACCAGTGTTTTACGAGGAGCGGCTGCCTACCAGACCTCCAAAACCCATTAAATGGGTAACACAGTACTTCATGGCAAGACTGGGTCAGATTTACTGGCTTCTGACTATCCGTAACGACTGCCAAAGATCTACAAAATACAGCCGGGAACAACGGCTTAACGTGCTTTCTGAGACACGGAGCAAACTCGGTATGTTAAGATGGTCACCCATCCACAGTGCGGCTGTTATTATCTAGCCACGAGCTCCTAATTTCCAATGACCGATTTCCCAATAAGGGCCCACCCTTTGGACAATACTAAAGTATTTGCTCGCAAAACGATAAAAAGTTACAAAATACATAAAAGTGGACTATGCCAGTATGGTCTTGTGTAATTAGAACTTCAAAGTATTAGTACAAAGTAGTCAGGTGAAGGTGTGGATAGATAAGAAAAGCGACGAAAAATGGTGCGACCATGTTGCGGGTAGATAACGAAGTTGGTGGATTTTGGTAAAGCCTGATTTTTGTTAGTATGTGTATGGGTAGGGGAGACCGGGGATGGTTGACTAACTTTTGACTCAAGCTCGTCTAACTCTGATGTTCAACTTAATATAACAAAAGCAACAGTTGATACAGATAGAAGAAATATTCAGGCACCTAAAATAGTAATCTATAACCTGTATATTTATCATTATAATACTTATTTAGTCAATTTTCTAAACCCCTGACGCTTGGTCAACCTACCCCATGTTCGGGGTAAGTTGGCCATAAACATGGGGTAGGTTGACCTAGGCAGTAATTAGTGTAAATAAAGAAGATTATAGTACAAAATAAAACATTAAAATGTATTAAATGATAGAAACTTTTTATTTAATTATAAACAAACTTAAATTTTTGGTTCATTCTCGGTTAATAAAGAACTTTAATAAAGGTAAACAGTCTCTTTTTAAACTATAGAATAAAACTTAATAATAAGTAAGATTAATTTTTGTACTTTGTGTTTCAACCTTAATTATAACTTTAATTATTTTAATAAATCGCTAATCAAAGATCAACAAATTGCTTTTATGAAAATATTATCAACATACATAAATTTGTGAGTATTTAATATTATAAACTATTACAACAGAAAACTTATTTTTATTAAATTAACTTATTGAAAATATAACAATCAATCAGTCAAGTTTTTAAATATATCTCCTAACAAAATATTATCATCTTTGATTATATTGGTTGGTTGACTAGGTAGTCTACCTACCCCGAACAAAATTTGTCAACCAACCCCTGACGCCATTTTGAATTTTACCGGCGTATCACGTGCAAACTCTAGCACTAACATGGAAGCAATACTGTGTAATATAGAATAAAACTATCATATTTACTTTTTGCACAACAACAATAATGTTTCTAACAGATCCATAGGCACAATAACAAAAAAGTACGAACGAAAAAAATTACTTACCGGGACCAAAAACACAACATGTGATCCCACTCACGAACGCCGTGCGACTGGAGTGGCTCACTTTGCACAAGTTAGTGGGGCCTGGAGAGGCATCGTCGCTCGTGATTGGTTGATGAAAAACACGCGATAGTGGCGAGTTATTATTGCTTAGTCTACCTGCCCCTATAGTCAACCATCCCCGGTCTCCCCTACTTTTGCCCTGTGACCGTTAGGCAAAAGTCTCCATACAATGGATGATGAAGGAAGCCGGCCCGGAATGAGGTGGTGAGTCGAACTGGATGCATACCGCGAGGGCTGATACGAAGTGGCGCGGAAAAATAATTCTTGGACCAGTATTTTATGAGGAGCGGCTGCCTACCAGACCTCCACAACCCATTAACTGGGTACCGCGGTACTTCAGGGCAAGACGGAGTCGGATTTACTGGCTTTTGGCTATCCGTAACGACGTAAACACAGTGAAACAGTATGAGCTAAAATAAAAAGCTAATCTGATACGATCACGCAAGGAGAAAATTCCAACCATAGTCCTTTCCATTGATATTTTGGGTGACTCTGCCTTCTGAAGTATGTCTGATGCATACTCAGCAACGATTGTTCGACCGACAAGTGTTATTTTTTATTTTAGATTTAACTGCCTCCGTGGTCGAGTGGTTTAGGCGTTTGCCTTGTGACCCGGTCGTGGGTTCGATTGCCACGTGAAGCATACTTTGTAAAGTGGTTTCCAGTTTGGCTAGGACATTGCAGGCTTGAATCACCTGATTGTCTGATAAAAAGATGATTCCGTGCTTCGGAAGGCACGTATTAGCCGGTGGTCCCGGCCGCCAAATGCCGGTCGTTAAATAAACCATGTCAGAGGCCTTTGCGGCGGTTTAGAAACTGACACTAGGGTTTGTGGGGTCGTTAGACCTTACTGCCCACACGATGAAGAAGAAGATTTTAAGAAAACCTTATTTCGAGCGAAGACAAGTATTAATAACACTCGGGTATCAGCTATTTTTTTTTTTTTTGTAAACTTTAAACCAATCTAGTAATTTCCCAAAAACTCAAACCTTACACTTGCCCATCAACTCTTATGACGCAACAGGTGACCGTACTGAGGCAGTTACCCAATGAATCAATTATTTGACTTGGAGTAACGCGGTGAGCTCGTACTATCAGCGAAGTCGCTGCACCTACGTCCTGTGTGCCTCATAGGCATGTTATGACGAAGATATACACCACAGATATACAAAGGTACACCGTATGGTGGCCTGGCAGGGTTTCGGAATTGTTCAGAGTGACCGCGGCCCTGGAACGCAAAGGGTATTTATATTTTTATTTATTTATTTATTTAACAATTTATGTACACACATTTAATAGGATAAGAAGAAAGAAACAGAAAAATAAGTACAAAGGTGATGCTTATTTCAAAAGAAATCTCTTCCAGCATACCTGCGAAAGGAGAGTAGAGTAAAAAGAGATGTAGACATAGTGTGTAACAGTAGCTAAAATAAAAACTATACATATTAAATATAACATCTTCTATTAGAAGGAACACGGGTGGGTTTTAGTCAGTAAGAGTCTGACACTCCTTTCTGCTCCGCCCAGAGCGGGAGAAGTCATAGAAGTCGTTTCATGATTTCCCACGCACACGAAGAGTTGCTAAAAACGCGTGACGTCATCTGGCTTGATAAAAATGTACCAAATTTACCAAGCCAGATGACATCACGCGTGTCTTTAACGCACCGTATCGTCTTCAGTTTTTGTTTACGTGAAAAAAGAAAAAATACGTGGCCAATGTTTTTTGAAAATCTATCAGACGGACTAATTAGATTTTTTTAGTAAAATACCCTATTGGGAAAATATGACAGTTTCGGGTAGTTTTAAGTGCTGGCTGATTCAAGTGGCCTTTTTAAACCCGCTGCTAACCCTCTGAACATTACGTCGTCGTGATGGTGCTAGTACTACATCAGCTAGAGAAACGACGTGATGGAGAGGTTTACTTTCTATTATAACTACTACAAAGGGGATTGACCAACTTCTATGGCACTTTGGCCACTTATAAACAAACAGTTCAGCTAGTAATATATGATTGATTTAATAGTTCATATCAGTAAGAATGAAGATATAAACCTAGTTTTGTATCAAGATTTATATTTTGATATTTTTTTAACATTTTATTGAAATTGGTTATGCATGAAATAAAACTTGTTTTTCTTATTGAATCGGTGTCCGTAGAAGTGCCAGGGTCATCATAAATACAAGGTTCAGGGTCCATGGAAGTGCCAGGGTCGTGAAGAAGGGAAGAATCGGAATCCATTTAGAAACAGCCAAAGTAATCGCAATAAAACTCACAGAAACAACACTCACGATGCAAAAAAAACAAAGCGAATGATAACTGTCATTTCAACACAACATTTTTAAAGCATTGTGTTGCCAAATAAAAAAATATAATTGTATCGATACATAATAGAATCGATTATTGTTTTATAAGTTCTTCTGGTATAATGCAGTCTTCAATTTAACATTTTTAAGTCTTTAATCATTTATATCGTGTATTAGTATTTTCAAAATAATATGATTAGATGAAAACTGCGTTAAATACAGTGGAGAGATTACGATACATTTTAAATCGATTAGAATATGCAGTTATTGTTTGGCAACATTAAAGTCAAATTCAAAGCCAGCTGACTTGGTCACATCAAAACTAATACAAAAAAACAAGATTTTTTACAGTGATAATTCATACACCATTATTAGCATCAGATATATACTAAAATAGAATTATAATTATTGGTAAATTAAATTTTTGTATAGCAGCGTGTTTAAAAATGGCCAAATCTGGACAATTCCCTTTATAATATTAGTACTGTCGGGGACGTAATGCTTATGGGTAATGAGGGACTGATATTATATTCTTGAAGTAGAAAGTATGCAAGGTATTTTTTTTAAGTCGGCTTGGATGGCCAAATCTGTGATGAACAACGAAAAGTATTGAAAGGAGTCTCGACGTCTCGTCTCGAGCCCGGTTGTGAACCAACCTTGGCAAGCGTTGCTTAACCTTGAAGATCGACCCGTGCGGCTGTTGTTATCTTTTCTGTAACTTATATGGTGTACATAATAAAGTGTATTCTATTCTATTGGTTCTTAACGAAGACATCCCTCGCTACGCATTCTCGTAACATCTCTGGGTCGAAACGCAGCCTTATTACACGTTAAATAAATGAATCCAAGACTTTTAACAACTTTTGTCTCCGACTATACCCGATCGACTTGATGTAGTCCCCTTACGAGACGGTGTTGATGTAAAAACAAGTGGCTCCTTGCGAAACACATTCTTCATTAATTCACGAACTTACAAATTGATTGTATACCTTATCGAGAATTATTAAGGGTTAACCTTCGAAATTCTGAAGTGGTGTAACACGACCAAAAGTGGGGACAAACTGATTTCGAGTTGAAATTTTTGCGTAAAAGTTTACAAAATACTACGCGAACATGATTTTCGCACAACCGAGTACCTATATATATTAATATACTGGCTGGCCCGTGCCCACTTCGCTGGGCGGTATTTTTCGGATTAATATATAGCCTATGAACGTGCGTTCTATTGGTAATGAAAACCAGTTCAGTAGATCCAGAGATTACCCCCTACAACCTCACAAACTAACAACCTCTTCCTTATCTACTATATAAAAATAAGTCGGGTTTTCCTTCCTGACGCTATAACTCCAGAACGCACGAACCGATTTCCACGGTTTTGCATTCGTTGGAAAGGTCTCGGGCTCCGTGAGGTTTATAGCAAAGAAAATTCAGGAGTAGGGTAGGTATAGTAGCCAGTTGACGGGAGCGAAGCCGCGTGGGTCAGCTAGTATTAGTATAGATTAATAGTAATATAATCGATTAATTGAAAAACAGTCTCTCACAGTACCCTGGAACACGGCGGGCACTAGGAGGAACACGGATGGGTTTTAGTCAGTAAGAGTCTGACACTCCCTTCTGATCCGCCCAGAGCGGGAGGAGTCATTTGATGATTTCCCATTCTTAAAAAGTCTCCAGAACACTCGAGATTCATCATTCACTCACTCATCTTCCTAGCCTTTTCCTAACTATATTGAGGTCGGCTTCCAGTCAAACCGGATTCAGCTGAATACCAGTGTTTCTAATTCCGAGGAACGGATGAGTTTCGGTATGATCGTATGGTAACCCATCCACAGGCCGTCCTCGGCAAGCGTTACTTAACACAACCTTCCAAAACTTTTATTTTGTTCTTCATATATGAACTTTTTATATAATTAGGTATTTGCTTTCTGAAGAAAGGGACAAAATATATAGATCTCGTGAGTAAAAGAAACACATGCATGCATAGTCGATAGCTGGCTATTCACACTGCCGGCTAGCGGCTCTTACCTCTAGTTGATCGCAGCGACAAAAGCTATCAAAGATTGTACTCACTCAGCGACACTCGCTCGGCGATGCTCGCTTAGCGGTCAGAACTCACCAACTAGCAATAATTTCTACCTACAGGGCGGGCCGGAGCGAGTATTGCGAGTAATCGCCCGTCGCACAAAAGCACTCGCTCAAAGCCGAGCGTCAAAACTATCGAAACTTTTCACTCGCTACTCGCTGCTCGCCAACTCGTTTCGAGTTTCACCATTACTCGCTACTCGCTGATCGCCGGCGGTGAGACAAGTGCCTTACTGGCGTTTCACATGCAATGCCCATCTTTAAGAAATGTCAAATTGTCCATACCGTCCAATTATGTAAGATGTTAAATAAAATCACACTTATTCCGTAAAAGGTCATACTTCTCCTCAAAACTATGTCACATGAATTAACATACAATCTTCGAATACAGCATTATCTCTTGTACAAAAATGAACCTTAAGACAACGCGGTAGTCTGTATCTATACTAATATTATTAAGCTGAAGAGTTGGTTTGTTTGTTTGAATCTCAGGAACCACTGGTTTGAATTGTTTATTTCTTATTTTAGTATTGGATAGCCGATTTATTGAGGAAGGCTGTAGGCTATATAACTAGAGGAGCTCGCGGCTAAAGAATAACAGCCGCACAGGTCGATCTTCAAGGTTAAGCAACGCTTGCCTAGGTTGGTCTGTGGATGGGTGACCATCTTAACATACCGAGTTTCCTCCGTGCCTCGGAGAGCACGTTAAGCTGTTGGTCCCGGCTGTCATTTGTAGAACTTTGGCAGTCGTTACGGATTGTCAGAAGCCAGTGAATCTGACTCCAGTCTTGCCATGAAGTACCGTGTTACCCATTTAATGGGTTGTGGAGGTCTGGTAGGCAGCCGCTTCACGTAAAATACTGGTATCCAGCTTAATCCGTTTTGACTAGAAGCCGACCCCAATATAGTTGGAAAAGGCTAGGCAGATGACATGACTATAGGCTATATAACATCACGCTACGACCAATAGGAGCGGAGCATTAATAAAAATGTGACGCAGATGAAGTTATGCGGGTGACGGGTCAGCGAGTTAAATATACATTATTTATAGTGAATGTTGGTAAATAGATCGATGAGTCAACGGCAATGTTTGGAATGCATTCGGTCAAGTTTGTCGTAATTAATGAAATGTACATTCAGTCAAAAAAGTATCGGGAATGGATGATTTGTTTATGGTTCCAAATTCAAATTTTTGTTTTTTTTGTAGTTGTTAGATTGGCACAACTGTTTTCCATTTTGGCGCGGAGTTTGAGTTGCATCTGTTATTTATATTAAATACAGTGCTGTTTTTAGTAATATCATATATAGTGTGTATTGCGAATTTCATAATGGACAAAAATATCGAACAAAGAGTTTGTCTTAAATTTTGCATCGCCAATGGAATTTCGTGTTCGGAGTCACTGAAAATGTTACAGAAGGCTTACGGTGAATCGACTTTATCAAAAACTCGTGCTTATGAGTGGTTCAAAGCGTTCAAAAGCGGTCGAGATGTGATGGAAGATTTGCCTCGCTCTGGTAGGCCGTCAACGTCTGCAACTGAAGTTAACATCGCAAAAGTGAAGGAAATAGTGATTGAAAATCCCCATTCAACTCTGAGAGAGATAGCCGCCGAACTTTCTGTATCTCACGAGTCGATCCGTACCATTTTAACTAAACATTTGGGTATGAAACATGTTGCTGCTCGGCTAGTCCCAAAAGATCTGAATTTTCTCCAAAAACTCAATCGCATGAAAGTCGCTGAGGACATGCTAGAACGAGTCAGTTCGGACCCAACATTCATGAAACGCATTGTTACTGGTGACGAGACGTGGGTTTACGAGTTTGACATGCAAACGAGTCAACAAGCTTCGGAGTGGCGCTTTCCAACTGAACCGAAACCGAAAAAACCACGCCAAAGTCGATCAAAAGTCAAAGTCATGTTGACTGTTTTCTTTGACTATCGCGGTGTTGTGCACTCTGAATTCTTACCGGAAGGTCTAACGGTAAATAAAAAAATATTATTTGAGCGTTACGCGGCGTTTAAGAGAGCAAATTCGACGAAAAAGGCCAGATTTGTGGAAAGAAAATTCTTGGATTTTGCACCACGACAATGCGCCTACGCACAAGGCTATCATTGTGAACGAATTTTTAACCAAACACTCAACAAATACCATCCAGCAACCACCATATTCACCAGATATGGCTCCTGCTGACTTTTTTCTTTTTCCTAACTCAAATTACCACTTCGTGGCACCCGTTTTCAATCGATAGAAGACATAAAGGAGAATTCGCGGCGAGAACTGAACTCAATTCCGGAAGCAGCGTTTAAAAAATGTTTTGATGAATGGATTATTCGTTGGCGCAAGTGTATCGTTTCTAAAGGAGCATACTTTGAAGGTGATAAAATAAATTTGGATGAATAACAGACATTTTGTGTATTATTGATCTTTTCCCGGTACTTTCTTGACAGAGTAGTATATATAGTTGGAACTCAATAAAAATCATAAAATGTTGCTAGGAAAACCCCAGAAGAATTTTACTGGTATGTCATGAGGATATCCTTAAGTTTTGGAACGAAGTTCCTTATCGCGCGTTGCGAAAGGGGGCTAGACGGAAAAAATTAAGACCAAAAGTTGTAACGACACTTTGTTGTACTATAGTTGTAAGCCGTGCGGCGTGCGCGTGTTTCTCTGTCTTTTTTAACCGATTTCTTACCTCTTAAAAAAATCGAGGGCAACCCTCAAATTTTATAGGCACATACAATGTTTTCATGAACTTTCTAACGCAATTCAGATATTTGTGCCTGGTAATCATCATCTTATGTTGCTGAGCTGATGATAAAAGGTATAGATTAGGATCTGATGATAAGATCCCATGAAAAATATTTGTTCAGCGATACTTTCGCCAATTGTTAGCCGATTTGGATGATTCTTTTTTTGTTTGAAAGTGTATTTTTCTGGACTGGTCCCGTTTCAATTTGGTGAAGATCTGACGAAGAACTTCGGAGGCAGGCAACGGAACTCTTCAATAAATGATAGCAAAGGGATCGGAATTGCTGAAATCCCATGTTTTTTTGGTGTTTACACCAGTTCTTAACATAACATTGCGCTGGTACGCAGGTACCTAGGTACCACTAAAAAGTGAAAAAAAAAACTTTTTACAAAAATTACAACCGACTTCCAAAAACAAAACATTAACGTCGGTGTCAAAAAAACGAAAAAATTAACCAAGAACACCGACTTCAGAAATTAAAGTTCTTTTCTTTCTACTGAAGTTATTTTGTACCTTGTAGTGTTTTGTTTTTGGAAGTCGGTTGTATTTTTTGTAAAAAGTTTTTTTTTATTTGTAATGCGTTTACTCTTGACTCTAGTCTATGTCAGAGATGACAAAGACAAAGTCTACGATGGAGCGAGCTTACCCAGAAGGAGCCTAATTAAATTAAATATTATTATTATATAATGTTTAAGCGTTATTTATATAAATATATTATGTAAAATGTTATTACAATTCCTTCACTAATTAATCGAACCACCTCTCAAGTTTTTTTTACTTATAATTCTGCCTGGCATAGTTCCTATTGGATAAGTTTTATTTTTTGACGATGAGATATCAAATTACTACTCTGTCAAGAAAGTACCGGGAAAAGATCAATAATACACAAAATGTCTGTTATCCATCCAAATTTATTTTATCACCTTCAAAGTATGCTCCTTTAGAAACGATACACTTGCGCCAACGAATAATCCATTCATCAAAACATTTTTTAAACGCTGCTTCCGGAATTGAGTTCAGTTCTCGCCGCGAATTCTCCTTTATGTCTTCTATCGATTGAAAACGGGTGCCACGAAGTGGTAATTTGAGTTTAGGAAAAAGAAAAAAGTCAGCAGGAGCCATATCTGGTGAATATGGTGGTTGCTGGATGGTATTTGTTGAGTGTTTGGTTAAAAATTCGTTCACAATGATAGCCTTGTGCGAAGGCGCATTGGCGTGGTGCAAAATCCAAGAATTTTCTTTCCACAAATCTGGCCTTTTTCGTCGAATTTGCTCTCTTAAACGCCGCATAACGCTCAAATAATATTCTTTATTTACCGTTAGACCTTCCGGTAAGAATTCAGAGTGCACAATACCGCGATAGTCAAAGAAAACAGTCAACATGACTTTGAATTTTGATCGACTTTGGCGTGGTTTTTTCGGTTTCGGTTCAGTTGGAAGGCGCCACTCCGAAGCTTGTTGTCTAGTTTGCATGTCAAACTCGTAAACCCACGTCTCGTCACCAGTAACAATGCGTTTCATGAATGTTGGGTCCGAACTGACTCGTTCTAGCATGTCCTCAGCGACTTTCATGCGATTGAGTTTTTGGAGAAAATTCAGATCTTTTGGGACTAGCCGAGCAGCAACATGTTTCATACCCAAATGATTAGTTAAAATGGTACGGATCGTCTCGTGAGATACAGAAAGTTCGGCGGCTATCTCTCTCAGAGTTGAATGGGGATTTTCAGTCACTATTTCCTTCACTTTTGCGATGTTAACATCAGTTGCAGACGTTGACGGCCTACCAGAGCGAGGCAAATCTTCCATCACATCTCGACCGCTTTTGAACGCTTTGAACCACTCATAAGCACGAGTTTTTGATAAAGTCGATTCACCGTAAGCCTTCTGTAACATTTTCAGTGACTCCGAACACGAAATTCCATTGGTGATGCAAAATTTAAGACAAACTCTTTGTTCGATATTTTTGTCCATTATGAAATTCGCAATACACACTATATATGATATTACTAAAACCAGCACTGTATTTAATATAAATAACAGATGCAACTCAAACTCCGCGCCAAAATGGAAAACAGTTGTGCCAATCTAACAACTACAAAAAAACAAAAATTTGAATTTGGAACCATAAACAAATCATCCATTCCCGATACTTTTTTGACTGAATGTACTCGCTTCCGCTCTGGGTGGAGCGGAAGGATTTCGTTCAGTAGTTCGTTGCTAGCGGGATAGACGGCGCTTTTTTTACGGTACAAAGGGCTTCGAACATATAGGCATAATGTGGGTAGAGGACACTTAAACAAACGAAATAGTTAGCAACATGGTGCCCTAAAGTGTCACGTTGCCGAGATATTTGAAGGTAAAGTAGCCATGTGACAATTACGACTACGAATTACTTGAAATGGCGGCGGGGTGCTATGCCACAATGGTCCTATGCCCTTTCGCTTTGGTAGTTCTTCTTGTGGATGCATTAATGTTGCTGCAAACGCTTTCCATCAGGTGATATAGTGTTCTTTTTTTAAGTGAAAACTTCTTTAGCGGCGTTGTGCACTTTTTTGTGATGGGTAAAAAAAATTAAACTCGCGCCAGGACACGTGACCTGATCGAAAATTCGTAAGACGGTCACGTGTCCTGCAAACTTTATCGGCGTTGTGCACTTTTTTTGGGCCGGGTAAAAAATGTTTAACTCGCGTCAGGACACGTGACCTGATCGAAAATTCGTAAGACGGAGGGAGAGAAGCACGTATTAAATTTTTCACTTCTGCCGGCACTCCCGGAGTGTAACCCGTTGTTTTTTTTTTTCTATTAACAGGCATACGTTTGACCACTATCTCACCTGATGATAAACGAAGATGTGGTCGATGATGGAGCACGTTTGCCTAGAAGTAACCTATTCACTCTTGTCTTAAAGACTCCCAAGTTGTAGCAATCTGGAAACACAGACTCCGACAGGGAATTCCACTCCTTAGCTGTACGCACTATGAATGTGTTCCCAAAACGTTTTGTGCGTGTGGGTGGGATGTCCACCAGGTACCGGTGGCGCATCGCCGTTCGTCTTGTGGTCCGATGATGGAACGGGTTCGGCGGAATTAAATTGGTCAAACGCCTTATTAGCCTCATCAGTGTGTTATGTCAGTAGAAAGATATACAATTCTACCGAACGTAATATCACCTTGTACGACGACATTGCGAAGCGACTTGCCCAAATTAGGTAACATGTACTTTATCACAAGTATCTGTGGCTGCAAGATACGCGACGATGTTTACTTTTGACCGGTGCTCGTGATTTTGTGTGCCAATGGTTTGGTGTCAAATCTGTTTAGGGTCATATTCATTTTGGTTGTTATTTTGGTCTAACAATAGATTCGGATTGAATCGTCTCTCCTCTAGAGACTAGCCATCGGCGCGAGAGATAACGTTGAACACATGTGCACTGTAAATGTTTTATCATATGGCAACCCCCCCTCCCCTTTGGGGGAAGCCTATGTCCAGCAGTGGACGTCTTTCGGCTGATATGATGATGACATACGCGTTTCGGCCGCGAATCGAATTTTGTTCAACATACAGCTTCAAAGTGACCGGCAAATTGCAAAAAACATAAAAGTATTTGGATTTTGCGGGCTATCCTGGCTCAACCACCTTAATAACGCGGACGTCTGTAAAGGTCGCTTTCCGCTGCGCAGTACCTCTGTTGTCACATGAATTTGCTACTGCGCTGGAACTCGCGGTATGTTCCGCGATCGTTATAGGGAACGTACTGCTGGAACTATAGGTGGCAGCACGGAAGTGTCATTGTCAAGTTATAGTGTAGTATTTATATGTTTCGAAATTGCAACGCTAGATGGCACAGTCTACTTCGAGCACGTTCCCCTAAACGGAGCGTGAAGGAACTATATTACTATAGGTGGCAGCACAGAAGCGTCTATGTCAAGTATTCTTAAAATTCAAGTTTCGAGTATAGAACACTAGATGGCATAGTCGTAGTATGAAAGAAGAAAAGAAGTATGAAAAAGACATGTATATGCATCTCTTTCGCACGTAGTGGTAAAGGTATATTCTATCCCTCTCTAATCAGCTGTCAACTTAGATGGTCATCCTTGCTTTAGAAACTATCCCGGTCATATGTTTTATTTATTACTGTTAGTTGATTCAGTAGATTAACAAGACGGAAGAACATCATTATTATGTATATCAAAGTTAATTGAACATAATATTCGTGCATACCTTGAATGCATATTTTTATTTCCGTTTTTGTAAGGACTCTGCGACATACATAAATTACTCGTTTCTCCAAGGCTGTCGCGTATTATATGTTGTACTAGCTGACCCAACTTCGTTGGTTTCATATTTTTCATGAATGCTCCGCTCCTTTTGGTCGTAGCGTGATGTTATATAGCCTACAGCCTTTCTCTATAAATTGGCTATGCAACACTAAAATATTTTTTCAATTCGAACCAGGAGTTCCAGAGATGCGTATCTTCGTTCTAGAGATGCTAAAGCGTACAACCAAACAAACAAACTCTTCAGTTTTAAGTCAGTTATCGCGACCAAAAGTAATCAGCTCCCAGACGGCTTATTTTCTTCCACTATCAAATATCATTATATTTTAGACAATGTATACAAAAACTTGACAAATTATATACTAAAACCTTCTTTGAGAACCCTCTATCCGTTGGTGAAAACAGTAAGGAAATCAGTTCAGTAGTTTTTGAGTTTATCGCGAACAGACAGACAGACAGACGCGGCAGAGGTTTTATAATATCTTGTTGTGAAGTGATGTAGTGAAGTATAGTAAATGTTTTGAATTTATCCTTAATTCTTTTGTGATGAATAGCGTTTAATTTTCATTGAGTAAATAAATCCTTGTTGGTTTCTTTCATTTTATGAGTGGTTGGTTTAATTGCTATCTTTGTAAGTTTTGCGGTCGTTACAAGGTATCCTTAAAATGCGCGCTTAGTCACTTTAGTACGTGAATGTCATAATGCTGTCCGCAGTCTGAAATGATGATTCAGATCTTTTGATACCCCTATTTCTATTAACCAAATATTATGTACACAAGACGAACGGCGATGCGCCACCGGTACATGGTGGACATCCCACCCACGCGCACAAAACGTTTTGGGAACACATTCAAAGTGCGTACAGCTAAGGAGTGGAATTCCCTGCCGGTGTTTGTGTTTCCTGGTAGCTACAACCTGCGGGTCTTTAAGTCAAGAGTGAATAGGTTACTTCTAGGCAGGCGTGCTACATCTTCGACCACATCATCGCTTACCAACAGGTGAGATAGTGGTCAAACGCGTGCCTATCAATAGAAAAAAAAATGTTCCCTCTTACGTAACCCGTAAAATTTCTTTTTTCTTCATGAAAAACGTCCACTTATAAAGGTCATAGGTTACACTTAAGTTAGCTATGGAAAATAAATAATGGTGGTAAATGATATCTGCTTCAACGAATTGGTTTTAATAATACATGATCACTCTTAAACGTGGAATATAATATGATCGCTGTAATTTGTGATGGAGTTGTATTTGTTTTTCGATTATAAAAATTATAGTCTAAAATCTACATAACTAACAAAATCCCTTTCATTGTTACAGAACATCAAATTGGCACCCATGTTCAGACCTTGCGGCAATCCGAACATGAAATCACGCATTTCCCGTCGGGCGACTCAAACACCAACGTTTTTTCACCTCTGAATACTTTATCTGCCAACCCCCCTTCACTAGACAACCCACAGCCCCCCCAATATGATAGAACCCCCGAAATTCCGACATCAACCGAGTCAAAGGCTTCAATGAAATCGGAAGACGATTTTGACGTGAACGAGTACTTTGCAAGGTTACAAGGCACGAGATATGTGAGTGCTCCTATCAACAGTAATCCTGATCAGAATGCGAACTTAGCAGCTACTGAAGAGAATTTAGAAGAGATTAATCTGAACGATGAAAAGAATGTTGAAGTACAACAGAGTCTGACGGCTGATATAGCTCAGAATTTCTCTCAGCTGCCAACAGTTTTGCCACACGTAGCTAGCGCTGTTTTCAGCTCGTTTTCTAATATGCTTAACTACAAGAGTAGGGAGCAGACTCCTGATGATAGGGCACCATATCACACCCAGGATGTGCAGTATCAAAACCCGGTGTCGGCAGCAGGTTTCGTTGGACAACAGAACCTTGCAATGGATACGCCATTGATGGCTGAAGATGTGGTGAAGGAAGTGGCACCACCACCTAAGGAGATTCTGAGTTCTGGTGAGTTATCTTTTAATTCTTTTCCTATACTTTTAAACTACAACTATTTTGGGTTCGATTTCCAGTTCAACCGGATGCACCTGAGTCCCAGTCCTTTACATGAAGCGACTGCCTATGTAACCTCCACAATTTAGGAATGGGGTAATCCATACTATACCCCTTGGCAAGACTAGTCCTATATATTTCTAACTACCTGCAACGTCTGTCAAAGATGTTAAAACGACAGCCGGGACCAACGGCTTAACGTGCTTCCCGAAGCTTGAAGAAGTCTCGGTATGTTACGAATGGCCAGCCATCCACGGACCGACCCCGGCTAACACAGCTTATCCTCAAAGGTCGACCCGTGGAGCAGTTATTATTTAGCCACGAACTCCTTACATTACAGGAGGAGCTCGTGGCTAAATAATAACAGCCGCACGGATCGATCTTTAAGGTTAAGCAACGCTTGACAAGGTTGGTCTGTGGATGGGTGACCATCTTAACATAACGAGTTTCCTCCGTGTCTCGGAAAGCACGTTAAGCCGTTGGTCCCGGCTGTCCTTTGTAGATCTTTGGCAGTCGTTACGGGTTGTCAGAAGCCAGTAAATCTGACTCCAGTCTTGCCAAGAAGTACCGTGTTACCCAGTTAATGGATTGTGGAGGTCTGGTAGGCAGCCGCTCCACGTAAAACACTGGTATTCAGCTGAATCTGGTTTGACTGGAAGCCGACCCCAATATAGTTGGGAAAAGGCTAGGCAGATGAACTCCTTACATTACAAGGAGATGATAATTTTTCTTAAGGATTCTCTGTCTCTCCAGCTCTGTGTCGCCAGTGATGACTTATGGAATTGAAACGTGGTCGCTCACAATGGAACTCTTCAGAAGGCTTAAAGTCATCCAAAGGGTAATGCTTGGAGTTCCTTGCGTGATCGAATCGGGGATGATGATGTCCGCAAGAGCACTGACATAACCCGAAGGATCGCCAAACTGAAGTGGTAGTGGGCAAGGCACAATGCTCGCAGAACAGATGGTCGATGGGGCCGAAACGTTCTGGAGTGGCGAGCGCTTACTGGAAGAGACCTGGTGAGGGTCGCGGGTAGCCGATGCATGCGAGACGCACAAGACCGGTTGTTGTGGCGACACTTGGAGGAGGCCTATGCCCAGCAGTGGACATGATGAAGGACTCTCTGGAAGTAAAGAGAGCTTTACCATTGCTGAGTTTCATTGGCTACTTTTGATCGCTTTAAAATTCAAGTTCCCTATGAGATAGGCTACGAGATAAAACTAGTACTTAATATTTCAAGATCTTTTTCTCCGCTTAAACTAGTAGTAACATCAACACGGATGTGTAGTACAGGTTTTAAGAAATGTGCCACGCAATGGCGGATCCAGGGATGGCGCGATTTGTTACAAAGAGTCCACGGCCCTAGAAACACGAATGGGTTTTAGTCAATAAGAGTTTGACACTCCCGGGATTAATCCACGGAAACTTGTTATGCGTTTTTTTCAATCTAATTTTTATTTAGAGGCTTTTATCAAACTAGTTGACCTGCGCAACTTCGTTTGCGTCACAATTTTCATTACTGCTCCGCTCCTATTGGTCGTAGCGTAATGATAGCCTATAGCCTTCCTCGATAAATAGGCTTTCTAACACTGAAAGAATTTTTCAAATCGGACCAGTAGTTCCTGAGATTAGCGCGTTCAAGTAAACAAACAAACAAACTCTTCAGCTTTATATATTAGTATAGATATGTCAGCCCCATCGTACCAAGCAAAATAAATTATGTAGTACTTTTTTAGTGATTACATTGCTAAAAACCTACCCTTAGGCACGGCGAGGAAGGGAGTAGCTGTCGACTATTTTCTCGCTGAGGAAAGGGACAAAAGATATTGATCTCGTGTGAGTAAAAGAAACACATTCATAGTCGATAGCTAGCTGTTCACACTACCGGCGAGCGTTTTTTACCTCTAGTTGATAAGAGCGACAAGAGCTATCAAAGATAGTACTCGCTCAGCTACACTCGCTCGGCGATACTCGCTTGGCGCTCAGAACTCACCTAACAGCGGTAATTTCTACCTATAGTGCGGGCCGGAGCGAGTATTGCGAGTAAAAGCCCGTCGCACTAAAGCACTCGAAACTCGCTACT
This sequence comes from Lacanobia oleracea, assembly GCA_950371165.1. NCBI lineage: Eukaryota > Metazoa > Arthropoda > Insecta > Lepidoptera > Noctuidae > Lacanobia > Lacanobia oleracea. The sequence goes on from OX493411.1 coordinate 7,905,922, forward strand.
CGCTGCTCGTCAACTCGTTTCGAGTTCGAAGCTTTACTCGCTACTTGCTGATCGCCGGTGGTGAGACAAGTGCCTTAGAGGGGTCAGGCCCCCCAAACAACAATCTTGGATCCGCCCCAAGGTTTTATTTCAGGTTTGTATGTATTATTGGAACATTCCTGATATTTGCGATGATTGCTAGATTCATTACGTTGTCAAGTGCAAGGACTTTTATTATAAATCAGGTGCCTTTAATCACAACTTTCAGACTTACTGAAGGCCAAGTCGTAATATCATCTATTGACAATGAATATCAAAAACTTGTCAACATGTAGCGAGATATATTTAACGACACGGTTGGCGCAGTGGTTGAGATTTGAGCTTGGCCGCTGCGCTGCGTGTCGCCGGTTCGATTCCCGCACGGAAGAAATAATTGTATGGCCTACAGATAATTGTTCCGGGTCTGGCTAAGTATGTTTGTGTTTGTGAGTTTATATGTTTGTGAACGCACCCCCGATACAGGAGATATTCTTAGTTAGGGGCAACGATTAAAAAAAAAAAACAACGGGTTGCATGTCGGGAGTGCCGGTTGAAGTGAAAACTTGAATACATGCTTCTCTCCCTCCGTCTTACGAATTTACGAGCAGGTCACGTGTCCTGACGCGAGTTTAACATTTTTTACCCATCACAAAAAAGTGCACAACGGTGAAAAAGAAAAAAGATGCGAGGATGCGTAGCGATGGATGTGAGTGCTTCATTTACCTTGCCTCGCTCAGCGCAAGCGATTTGATTGGTTCTTAACAAACACAGGGATGTGTATGGGATGTGTGCGAAACACATCCTTGCACATCTTTGGTGGAAACGCAGCCTGATAGGTGTTTTTGAGACTGCGATGGAACTGAAACGCGAACATTCGCGATTTGTCAACTTCGTAACTTTCTTCTCATGTCTTCTAGGAATGATTTAGAAAAGATTATCATCTTTATAGTGATCAATTATTTATTTAATTTGTCAACGGTGGTCCAATAGTTAGTACAACAATAACTTATCAACCAAGGGTTAGTAATATTTAATTTATTAATTATTGAACAAGCTTTATTCAACTTTGCCGCACGGGCAACCGGACAGAGTGCTTGAGTGTATTGGTGCATCGTGTTTCTCGGCTAGGGTTTTCAAAATGCTGTTGGTGCCCTCACTCTGCTTATTAGGGATGCGACCTTTCCCCTCAGAATGGCAAAAAATCGTCGGTTCGCGCTACAGCAAACATGCTACAGTTATGATGACTCTAAAAAAAAACTATAATTTTGGCCACGTCTACGTGTTGGTTATATTTTAATCGTCGATTTAACCTCGTTATAAATATGGATCATTTTCATCTAATGACATGAAATTAATGATTTTCGTTTAGACATCTCTAGATCATATCTCTCCAAATAAAGATAAGTAATTTATTAATACAATCCCAATATATAAAACTATTCCTTTACTGACTGACTGACAACGCACCGCCGAAACTACTTGTCGTAGAACGCTGAAATTCGGCATGCAGCTTCCCTACACTCCTTAGAGGAGGGATTTCCTGAAATGCTTAAGGGAACGAAAAAAACGGGATATGTGTGTCCGAAGTAAAAAGCTCATGTACTAAGGCGAGCTTTTCAGCTTATAATTGAGTTTTTTCCCAGCAAACCTTTGAGTGTTAGTGGGAGATCACAATAGATGGTAGGATCTCAAAGTGTGTTAGGTATATGTAATGTAGAAGCAGGACACAACATTGCTTTACTAGTAAAGTATGAAAGAGGCATGAAATAAATCTCTTTCGCAATGAGTGGTAAAAGCGATCTTCTATCCCTCTCTACTCCGCTGTCAATTTCGACTTCTTAGATTGTCACGAATAATAATAGGCATTCAAAACAGATTTCCAATTTCCACACACCTTCCACACGTTTAAAAAACCCTTAGGGGCCGAATCCACGAGCGAGAGAATCGCGGCGATATTATCGTCCTTGCCACGTATTTCTAAAACAACTCTATGAACGTTTCTCCACAAGGCGATATTATCGCGTCGATATTACTAGCGATAGAGTTTTGTCGAGTGACAAAACCGTCAACTCGCTGTGATAGTCTCGCTCGTAGAGACAGTCCAGTTTCTTACGTTTTTTGCAATTTGCAAGTCAATATTAGGTTTTATGTTGATTAAAGTATAATTCGCGGGCGTAAGAATTGTGTTTTTTTAACCGACTTCAAAAAAAGGAGGAGGTTTTCAATTCGGTTGTTTACGTTTGTTACCTCATAACACCGTCATTTATGAACCGATTTGAATTTCGGAAATCGGTGTCAAAAAACGAAAAAATAACCAAAACACCGACTTCCGAAATTAAAGTTTTTTTCTTTCTTCCCAAGTTATTTTGTACCTTGTAGTGTTTTGTTTTTTGAAGTCGGTTCTATTTTTTGTAAAAAAGTTTTTTTATTTAGAATTGTAACCATTTAAGTCGGCAATAAAACTCCATAGGGCCAGGTAACCCGAAAGAATTACTATTTCATGAAATCCTGACATTTTAGTATTATACCGACTTATGGTCGTTATAATATATATATATTATCCTTACGCCCGCGAATCATACTTTAATCAACATATTATAACCTAATACTAACTTGCAAATTGCAAAAAACGTAAGAAAATTTGAATTTCGCGGGCTACCCTGGCGCAACCAACTTAATACAATTAAGCCCACAATTTCCTAAGCATGGTGTTTTGTTCTCACGGCGGACGCCGTAAGCCCATGACCTTTCAAAGGTCAATGGAAACCATCTGTCGGTGTTGAAAAACACTCAATTTACGTGCGAAAGTTTGTCTGTTTGTTGTGTGTTATCTAATAACTTGTACGTAGTAGGTTCAAACGATGGAGAAATTTGGAATAGCTCAGCGGCACAGTGCAGTTTTGAATAAAGATTAATAAATAGTAGATTATGCACCAAGGGGATAAAGCAGGGTCTTCTGTCACGGGCGTCATTTTGAATCCCGAACCTAATGAGGGATTCGAAAGTTAATTCCCAAGTGTAGCGAGGGAGAAGCGAGGGAGGTAATACAAGAATCCTGAATGCAACGAGGGATTCAAGCTAACCCAATGCAAAGTCACCTTTATCCCAGAGGAGCATACTCTATTTTTCACATAATGCTTTCTTTATTTTCTTCTATTCTACTGCATAATTTATTTTTTCGCAAGTTGTGAAAGAGGTGGCTGGCCGCGAGTGGTTGCCGTCGGTCTCCAAGTTCTTCCATATTCAAATCACATTATTGACCTCCGGGCAATAATATTGTACTGAATTTCGTTATAACCCGCCGGGCAATAATGACTTACTTTCGGTTGAGTTTGCATGACATATAATCTGATGTTTTCGTGCAGATTGTGAAAATCTAAAGTTGAATAATTAAGTACTTAACGCAAACAAATCTGTGTACTTTTACTAGTCTTCTTTAAAGTTCAACAAGTCTTATTTAAATAAGTGAGGTATTAAATAAGAAAGCGTGTAATTCGATTTGTGTATTAGTACTTACATCACAAATATAATAAATTAATAGCAAAAAAAAAACTTAAAAACAATTTTGTACTTTTAGAAAAAAAATATAATCTTGTATATACTGTTGACCTTTGAGGAGTTGCTTTTTCTGGAGTGGAGTGAGTCCAGGTGGATAATCAAGTAATAATCATAATCATCTGCCTAGCCTTTTCCCAGCTATATTGGGGTCGGCTTCCAGTCAAACCGGGTTCAACTGAATGAACTGGGTAACACGGTACTTCATGGCAAGACGGGTGTCAAATTTTCTTGCTTCTAGATCTAAACCAGGCTTGCCGGGGTCAGTCTGTGAATGGGTGACCATACCGAGACTCCTCCGTGTTTCGGAAAGCACGTTAAGGTCCCGGCTTCCATTTGTAGATATTTGGCAGTCTTTGCGGATAATTAGAAGCCAAAAAATCAGACACCAGTCTTGCCAAAGATTACCTGTTATCCAATTAATGGGTTGGAAAGGTCTGGTAGGCAGCTACTCCATGTAAAATACTGGTATTCAGCTGAATCCGGTTTGACAAGAAGCTGATCCTTTTTTTTTAGGATGGAATTCATCAATCAAATGACTCCTCCCGCTCGGGGCGAATCAGAAGGGAGTTTCAGACTCATACTGACTGAAACCCATCCGTGTTTCTCCAAATGCCCTTTGCGTTCCAGGGCCGCGCTGGCAGGAGGAAGCGCTGGTCCTAATATAGTTGGGAAAAGGCTAGGCAGATGATAATAATGAATTAGTGTTCCAATATCAAAAATTTTCGTTGGTTTCGCATTTTAAAACGTTTTTAAACTCGGACTCTTGCAAATCACTATAAATCGCGTTTTCGAAATACCATTGAAATCAAACCCGTATATACAGTTTCCCGGGAGTCTGTGACATGCTAAATCATGTACCTCTTGAATGACTGGAGACATTTTCCTACACTGTGTTGGAACACCTTATTATCTGTAATAAGTAATAAGTTGACGCGTGAAATTATAGCTGCGAGGTTATAGTTGAGTGTGCGTTTCCTTTGTTTTACGAGAAATCACGATTTTACCCGTAAAATTAGGTAGATCCTATTGCAATCAACCTTATGATCAGTGTCATCCGCCCTCTTTCCCTTTACCCCAGTCATATAACTATTCATGTATAACAAACTTTAATAAATTAACAGTAGAAGACTTACTCAAAGATTTAATATATAATAATTTATTTATTACTAGCTGACCCGCGCGGCTTCGCTCCCGTCCATCAACCTACCCTACCTACCCTACCTACCCTACCTACCCTACCTACCCTACCTACCCTACCTACCCTACCTATCCTACCTACCCTACCTACCCTACCTACCCTACCTACCCTACCTACTCTACCTACCCTACCTACCCTACCTACCCTACCTACCCTACCTACCCTACCTACCCTACCTACCCTACCTACCCTACCTACCCTACCTACCCTACCTACCCTACCTACCCTACCTACCCTACCTACCCTACCTACCCTACGGGATAAAAAGTATCCTATGTCCTTCTCCTGGCTCTAAACTACCTCCCTGCCAATTTTCAGCTAAATCGGTTCAGCCGTTCTTGAGTTATAAGTGAAGTAACTAACACGACTTTCTTTTATATATATAGATTTATTTCTAGCTTCTACCAGCGGCTTCACCCGCGTTGTCCCTAGGGAGCATACTCCCTGGATAAAAAGTAGTATTATTATATCCTTTCTCAAGCTCTAGACTATCTGTGTACCAAATTTCATTTATATCGATTTAGTAGTTTTGGCGTGAAAGCGCGACAGACAGACAGACAGAGTTACTTTCGCATTAATATTAGTGGAAGTGGAATATTAGTGGTATATTGGTGGAATTAACTGCCTCTGTGGTCGAGTGGTTTAGGCGTTTGCTTTGTGACCCGGTGGTCGTGGGTTCGATTCCCACGAGAAGCATAGGTTGTAAAGTTGTTTTTAGTTTGGCACTTTGCAGGCTTGAATCACCTGATTGTCTGATAAAAAGATGATTCCGTCCTTCGGAAGGCCCGTATAAGCCGGTGGTCCCGGCCGCCAAATGGCGGTCGCCAAATTAACCATGTCAGAGGCCCTTGAGGCAAGTCGCTTTTCAAGCAGTCTGATGCAGTTGGTGGCATCAGATCAGTGATTGAACTGCATCAGACTGCGTGAAAAGCGACTTGTTTCGAACTTTTAAGTCGTTTTAAGCGGTCGGATTTTTTGACAAAGTAAATTTTTTTTATTTCCTAGATTTAAGTGAGTTACATTTTTGGAATCGTGGCTAAATAATAACAGCCGCACGGATCGATCTTTAAGGTTAAGCAACGCTTGCCAAGGTTGGTCTGTGGATGGGTGACCATCTTAGCATAACGAGTTTCCTCCGTGCCTCGGAAAGCACGTTAAGCCGTTGGTCCCGGCTGTCCTTTGTAGATCTTTGGCAGTCGTTACGGGTTGTCAGAAGCCAGTAAATCTGACTCCAGTCTTGCCAAGAAGTACCGTGGTACCCAGTTAATGGGTTGTGGAGGTCTGGTAGGCAGCCGCTCCACGTAAAACACTGGTATGCAGCTGAATCTGGTTAGACTGGAAGCCGATCCCAATATAGTTGGGAAAAGGCTAGGCAGATGACATTTTTGGAATCGTCTCCTCGAGCCCTTTATCTTGATACCCCACTTGATAGGCTTTGACTATATTTTTTTTATTGAAGGCATAATTTGGCGCCAAAAATCCGCCAATTTGTTTTATTTTTTATTTTGATAAACCCAGTGTCACTCTCACAGTAAATACGAATCTAACAACAACTCAAGCTAAAATCCATCGAACCGTTTAGGCTCAAGGGCGTGCCAAAGAAATATACATACATACATACACTCGAAAAAACATAAACAGTCGAGTAATAACATGTCTTGACGTACCCACCAATGGAAACACACACCACTCCCGGTTCGCAGTCGATTACTAACGTAATTGTCAGACAGCTGGGCGCAGGCGCAGGTTAGAAAACTGGCCACACGCATCTACCACGAGCTTTTAATAGCTAGCCACTCGACCTGGCTTCACTCGTTCTGTGTTGGTGTGGAAAATTTATGAATATTTAGTTGTTGTGGAGCTTCTTCTGTTAGAAGTAGTTGCTGCCCGCGTGGTACTAGTACCTAATTCATCCCTTTTTTGGAATTAGTACCCCAAGGGTAACCGACGGAACCCTATTACTAAGTCCCCGTTGTCTATCCATCCGTCCGTCCACGGACGGACAGACGGACGGACCGTCCATTCGTCTGTCCGTTCGTGCGTCCGATTCTATTCTCATACATTTTTTTTTTCTTTTTATGCCGCATGGTTTTCGACAATTTCGACTAATGTCGAAAAATTTTGACCATTATCCAACCCCCGTTATCTCCGAAGTTTGCATATAGAAATATTTGAAAATATTCTGTTTTAAAACGATGTCTCTAAATAGTACTCTTTTTCAGAAATCACCATCAAAAATTACATTAGTTTCACAAACGGTCAAGAGATGACGCTGATCTGGAAATAAAATGTGGAAAACGTACATACAATATACCTATCTATTTGATACCGATAGATAAATTCTGGTTAAACCAAATTACGTATATCATGTAGATTAATAGTAATCTACATTTCATCTACAATTACATCTGAGAAAAAATCGTTTTTTAAAATGTAATTTCTCTGTTAGTGCCGACGAACAGCTGCTTCATCTTCACACTGTTTTTTAAGCTTTTTTCGAAAGAGCAGCCTTAATAGCGTATGTTATTATTATTATATACTTTATTGTACACCTCATAACAAGCACAGTAAAAACGCTTATAAAAACTAGTGTACAATGGGCGGTCTTATCGCACAGGGCAATCTCTTACAGACAACCTTTGGATGGACTGAACTAAAGAAGTTAGATTTAGGGCGGTCAGTGTACAAACATCATAAATAATATTAATAGAGAGACATACATGATAATATAAAACAAATACATACAATATTAAGTAATATACTAATAAATATCAAATATATAACAGGGAAAGGAGACTAAAAGTTATTCTGATGTATCAATCAACAGGGAATATGCATGATATACATATTTATCACCTATACAGTTTATCTAAAAATATACAAAAATATAATACTAACAGTGAAAATAGAATCAAAAAAACTCGAAAAACAAAAGAAATATAATTATTTAAACAAATATATCTGTCCCTCTCGCGAAAACGCTGTTTTCTATGGCAGCTGTATAGGCGTCATGAACGATGACGTCAAAGTTAACATCGGACTTCTCTTTCTAATTGTAATCTTTGAAGCTGTATAACTTCATCGCTGATGAAGGTATTTAAAAAATAATTTCATGGTTGTTTACTGGAGCTAACTTAAGGAAGAAGTTAGCTTCACTGATGAGTGATTGACATAAAACGCACAGCAGAAACTGCCGGTCGTAGAAAGCTGACATTTTGTATGTATCTTCCCCATACTTCGTACAAGGGCACTAAGAGAGCATTTCCTAAAATTCCTACAGGAACGAGAAAAAACAGGATATGCGCGCACAAAGTCGTACTATACTCTACAGAAAGCAGTTATTCTCAACACCTGCAGAATTGTCCGGGAATTCCTTGAAAATGATAACAATGCAGACACATCTTCTGTAACTTAGGCTTACCCCCAGGGGTAGGCGGGTAGTTCTTGGCTTCGGCCCGTGTTATTCTTTGAAACTGACAGACTACTGCTGAGATACAAAAATATATACTAACAAATAATATAATACGATAGCTAAGCTCCTCGGTAGCTCGTGGCTAGATAATAACAGCCGCACCGGTCGATCTTCAAGGTTAAGCAACGCTTGCCAAGGTTGGTCTGTGGATGGGTGACCATCTTAACATACCGAGTTTCCTGCGTGCCTCGGAAAGCACGTTAAGCCGTTGGTCCCGGCTGTCATTTGTAGATCTTTGGCAGTCGTTACGGATTGTCAGAAGCCAGTAAATCTGACTCCAGTCTTGCCATGAAGTACCGTGTTACCCGGTTAATGGGTTGTGGATGTCTGGTAGGCAGCCGCTCCTCATAAAAATACTGGTATTCAGCTAAGTCCGGTTTGACTGGAAGCCGACCCCAATGTAGTTGGGAAAAGGCTAGGCAGATGATGATAGCTAAGCTCCTCGCTGGCGGTGAGACAAGTGCCGTAACCTTCAAGAAATAAAGGTGGAAGTTTACAGCTTACAGTTTCTACATTTAACCGCTGTTTCATAAATTTAATATTATAAAGCAGAAGAGTTTGTTTTTTGACGCGTTTATCTTAGAAACTGGTTCAGTTTTTGGTTTAGTTTATAGCCCATTTAGGAAGGCTATAAGCTATATAACATCACGCTACGACAAATAGGAGCGGAGCTACAACCTGGGAGTCTTTAAGTCAAGAGTGAATAGGTTACTTCTAGGCAAGCGTGCTCCATCTTCGACCACATCATCGCTTACCATCAGGTGAGATAGTGGTCAAACGCGTGCCTATCATTAGGAAAAAAACTATATTAAAAATTCAACGCACACGAAGTCGCGCGGGTCAACTAGCTGAGTAGAGTCGCTATAATCGCCTGATCCCCGTCACAGTAGCAGGTAGTTACTAATTACCACTGAACTGATAACGAGACAGGGAAAGTTGCTGTTATCACCAGCTAGTCATCCCGAGAGACCACTTAGACCCTGTCTGTACCTACCATAGATATCTAGAGGATCGAGTGAGACTTCACAGGAATCCTATACTAATATATAAAGCTGAAGAGTTTGTTTGATTGCTTGAACGCGCTAATCTCAGGAAGTACTGGTCCGATTTGAAAATTTATTTCAGTGTTAGATAGCTCATTTATCGAGGAAGGCTATAGCCTATATATCATCACGCTAAGACCAATAGGAGCGGAGCAGTAATGAAAATTGTAACGCAGACGAAGTTGCGCAGGTCAACTATACTAATACTCGTATATAAAGCTGAAGAGTTTGTTTGTTTGCTTGAACGCGCTAATCTCAGGAACTAGTGGTCCGATTTGACAATTGAATTCAGTGTTAGATAGCCCGTTTATCGAGAAAGGCTATAGGTATATCATCACGCTAAGACCAATAGGAGCGGAGCAGTAATGAAAATTGTGACGCAGACGAAGTTGCGCGGGTCAACTAGTTAATTTATAAATTGTTGGAATTCCTAGGAATTAAGTTTGATGCTGCAACTAACGTAGCCACCTACTGATCCAGAGATTGCTCCCTGCAACCTTACACATTCACAAATTCATAGACTTTACCACTTTATACTATTAGTAAAAATTACTAGCTTAGCCGTGCCCACTTCGCTGGGTGATATTTTTCGGGTATACATATTACATACCACTAAACAAACCATTATAATAACTCATCATCATCATCTGCCTAGCCTTTTCCCAACTATATTGGGGTCGGCTTCCAGTCAACCTGGATTTAGCTTAATACCAGTATTTGACGAGGAGCGGCTGCCTACCAGACCTCCCCAACCCAATAACTGGGTAACACGGTACTTCATGGCTAGACTGGATTCAGATTTACTGGCTTCTGACAATCTGTAACGACTGCCAAAGGTGTATAAATGACAGCCGGGACCAACGGCTTAACTTCAAAAAAAGAATGAAAGAAGAAGCGTTTATACGTGCTTTCCATTATAATAACAAAAATTAACAAATGCACTAAACTAAAAACAAACAAAAATATAGCATCAAGAAATTCATCCTCATCGCTGTCAGCTGGTAATGTGCGCCAAGAGACTGGCGGCGTAAATAAATAATCGGGTTAATAAATGGAATTTTCAAAATCGGCACGGTAGGTCCAGAGATTACCCACTAATACCTCACACACCTCCCTCACCTCAAATTATAAAGAGGTAAAGTTCTTTATAATTTTAGTATAGACAACTAAACTGATAACTTGACTGTGAAAGTTGCTGTTATCACCACCCAGTCATCCCGAGTGGCCACTTAACGCTATCTGTACCAACCATAGATTATAGAACATGGAGTGAGCGTTCACAGGAATATTAATTCCTTTAAAAAAATAAATATAAGGGTTAATCATCTGCCTAGCCTTTTCCCAACTATATTGGGGTCGGCTTCCAGTCAAGCCGGATTTAGCTGAATACCAGTATTTTACGAGGAGCTGCCTACCAGACCTCCACAACCCATGTACTAGGTAACACGGTACTTCATGGCAAGACTGGAGTCAGATATACTGGCTTCTGACTATCCGTAACGACTGCCAAAGTTCTACAAATGACAGTCGGGACCAACGGCTTAACGTGCTTTCCGAGGCACGGAGAAAACCCGGTATGTTAAGATAAGATGGTCACCCATCCACCGACCAACCTTGGCAAGCGTTGCTTAACCTTGAAGATCGACTCGTGCGGCTGTTATTATCTAGCCACGAGCTCCTCCATATATTACGTTGTGTCGGTAACTAATTCCATCCGTCAGAATGAGATTAACCTGTACAACTCATACTCAGTCTATTTCCTGTGGTACCAACACAGGTGGTTTAAATAATAACCAGTATAACTAGGAACTAGATAATAAGGGATATTGCGAATAAATGAATATTTTAATAACTGGTTTCGCTTGTCGGAAAACTAAAGAAAATTGTCTATCGTTTAATGGAGACTGGTTTTCTTAATCGGTGTAATCTATATGTGTTTGATCTGTAGAGAAGTAGGATATAATTGTATAATGCGAAATCAGTAGTTTCTTGTTCCTTTTTAAATTCTTCTAAAAGAAATATGGAATAGGATTGCCAATAAACTTAATTTGTACACAAAATCTACTTTATCTAACAGCATGTTTTCTATTGTTGCAGGTTCATCGAACTTCAGGATAGCAACGAAAAAGAAATACGCTCAAATACCAGGACTCAGTTCAGGCACTAATTTCGAAACATCACAAAAAATAGAAATTAATCCACTAACTAAGAACGTTAAAAACTATTTCGTACCGTCAAATGACGAAAATATCGGTAATGAAGCTATAGGAACTCCTGCTCAAGATAATAATAATATTCCGGAACAAATTCCGCCAAAAATACAAGAAACGTACAATGTATTCAGTCCAACGGGTGATTCTAGTAATCGACCAAGCGATTTTCAACCTTCAGTGTTTAATATTCCAAAAGAAATGGAACCTAAACCGTTTGAAGAGCGCTTGCCGCCTCCGCCACCGTCTACTTACGACTTACATGGTTCTTACGCTCCAAACGCTGCGATTCCTCCACCCCCCATGTTCTCTACGCAAAGACCAGGAGGTCAGACTGGAAAGTCTGTCTTACCTCCATCTGTAGCAAGGCGTATAGGCTCAAATCACCCAGTAATCAAACAGCAACCGATACAGACGATAAACACAGAAAACATATTCGTACCTACTTTCGATCCAATGAATTATCCAGCTGCAGCTCAACCAATAGGAACTTCATTCAGCGACATACATTCCCAATCTGCATTTGGTACGTTAGTTACTGAACAGCCGACTTCTCAGAGCCAAGAAGCCAATATGCCAAGTATACCACCACCGGCTCAATTTACTCCAGGATTTACACCTCCGCCTTTGGCTCCTCCAACGAGTGTGATCGCTCCACCAAGTAAAGCGCCACCGAGATTACCGCCACAGAAATTGGCATCACCACCGTCAAATATGATGCCAACAAATATAGCTGCTCCACCAATTTTTGCTCCAACATTACCATCTATTCCTCCAACGATGTTTGTGCCATCTACTGTACAAGTAGATGAGAAAACAAACTTTGGAAATGCATCATCGCAGCCACCACAAAGCAATATATTTTCACCAACATCACCAGCTGTTCAAACTGTACCACCACCAGGATCGATACAACCACCTGTTGGTACAACAGAAAGTGTTGCACCAATATCATTTTTCACTCCACCGCAACCTACAAATGATGCGCCATCGTTTTATAATCCAATAATGCAGGAGCAACCGAAACCTGGTCAGGCATTTGGCTCAGAGCCACCAAAACCTTTAGTAGAACCACCGAAGGCCACTGGTGCTGTTAACTTTAGGATGAATAAGAAAAGGCCTCAGTATTACTCTGGGCCTATCGAAGGAATCGGTTCTATAAGCAATAGTATAAAACCTGTTATCCCTTCCGTAGATTCTGGAACATTCCAAGGTGCCTTGTTCACACCCAAACAGCCACAGGCTGACCAAAACGTATCATCTTCAATTCCGTTCGATTTGAGTAAACCAGCAGAAACTGTACCGTTGATTCCTCAATATAATATAGCTAATTCGGTGAACGTGCAACCTCCAGCGGCTTTTGACATCAGTCAACCAGCTCCAGGATATCCTCACTTTGATATCACGCATCATATACAGAATCCTGAGCCGCAGTACAACACTGCATTTGATTTGAGTCGACCAACAACTGATAATCAATATGAAGATCCGAATGAATCTAAAGGATTTGGCATTATTGGGTCGCTCAAATCTAAGCTGAGCAGTATTGATATAAATAAGATTCAACAAAGCGTGACCACCTTCTTTGATCCAGCTTACAAAGACGCTACAAAGGAAGAATCTGCTGCCCCGGTTGCACAGCAAAATGCGCCTTATCCTAATGTACCATATGACGCACAGGCGGCTCAAACAAACTTAGAAATATTCGTGCCAAATGCCCCACAAAATAATCAGCCGTACAATTATGATTTTCAACATCAACAGAATGATGTTTATTTGAATAACGAATACTATAAGTATCCGAATTTCCAGAATCAGGGACAGCCATTTGCTGGACATTGTTCTAATAGCCATGACTATCCGAGCCATTCTCCGCATCCGAAAGCTTATAATAGTAATGTGCAGCAAGGATACCCGGAACAGAATATTTATACGACTATGTTCCAACAAACATCGACTCATGTCCCGCAAGAAACTAGCCAAATACCATCTGCTAATGATAATGCGAAAACTGAAGGACCAAGAACATTTGAAGAGAATCAGGAGTTGAATGCTGAAAGTTACATGGATGAAAACGAAGCCAGAGCGGGCCCTGAAGTTGCTAGACTGGTACAAAGTACGACTTTTATTGAGGAAAATTTTTCTCCTAATTTCTATGACATGGGTAACTTAGGTGTACACAACCCCATAGAGATGCCTAAAGCTGAGTTACCAGCAGTACATGATGCTCCTGAAAAGGCACAGGACAGGACTTTTATAAGTGAATCTTTTGGACAGATTCATCAAGAAAAGCATAAACCGAAAGATGGAGCTATAATATTCAATCCCAATACTAAAAATCTTTTTGTAAACAAAGAGGCTAATAATGACAAAACTTCGCATGTATTCAACGCAAACAAAACATTTGAAAATACAGAAAATAAAAACGTACCAAGTTACGGTGCAGAAAGTCAAGACTTATTTGCCAAAAATAAAGCAAACAATGAAACAATGGAAGATATCCAATCAAAATTATTCCCAGCTATGACTCTAGATAAAAAAGAAGACAAAGAAAAGTTAAACAATGAAATTAAAACGCACGACTTATTTGCAAGCCCTATAATTTATGAAGGCAAAGAAGCTGCTGCTATCCCAAAAGACAGCCTTCTAGATTCTTTAACTAAAGCCGATGTACCAATGCTAGGAGTATCATCCGTACCATTATTCGGACTAAGCACTATGCTTGCTGAGAAATCTAAGGAATATATTCCTGCTGACATCATAACAAGTTTGTCAGATAGAAATTCAAGTATGAGTTTCTTTGATCACACACAGAAATTAGAAGACTACGGTGCTAACCACGCCAACGAATTAAGTCGCCATTCCAGCTTTAGCTTCTTTGAAAACATGGGTACTCCAACACAAGAAGAAAACTCCAATGGCAAAAACGTAGACTTGAGATCAGGACAAATCAGCGGCAGTCTGTTTGAAAATGTAAAATGCAGCCAGGGTACTAAAGAAAACACTCCTGAAAATCAGGACAGAATGGAACGAGATCAAAATGAGAATGTCACTGAAAATATGGGAACGGAGACTCAAGATGAGAATTCTTCCGAATTAAGCATATGCGAGACCTGCCGAGAAGTAAACAAGCCAGATGAGAAGGAAGATGACCAGGATGTCACCAACCAACTCATAGAAAACATAACAGCACCTATACAACTGTCAAATCCAGTGGAGACTACTCTAACTGAAGCAGCTGTGCGTGAACCGACCAATAAGGAGCAAGTGAAGATCGACGCTGGACAGTTTGACGAAATATCACATATCACTGAAGAAACTATAGAGACAATACAAGTGCAATCAGCTGCAGAACTTCTTGAAGACGTTGATAAAGTCAAATCTATGGGCTACGGATGGACAGACAGCGTTCTTAAAGATGACAATGATGTTAACGCTGATTCTAATATAAGAGGATATTATGATGACAATACTCTCTTCTTTGACAACGTACCAACAAATACTGATGAAATTAAACACCAGGAAGAATTATTAGTAAGGCAAATGAGCATACCTTCTGCTCCACCTGCAGAAGAGGAAGAAGAAGATGCGAAGTCTGATGAAGCAGGGAAATTAGACGTAAACTCAATAGAGCGAGACGCAAATAAAGACTTCCCACTCTTCGAAGAATTTGTAATAGAACCATCGAATAAAGATGACGATGATGATCCTAAATCGGAAGAAAACGAGCTGGACTCGTTCACAAATCGAGTAGAGAAATACAAGAAAATGGATCCGGCTGAAGGAATTGATCACCAATCGCTGTTCTATGATATCGCACCACAACCGATAAGCATGGTATCTTACTTCGACACTGGAAACTACGCTGTCGAAGCCCACTACAGGAATACGAATACAAGACCAGCCCCAAGCATACCACCAGGCTTTGAAGAGGAATTTAAAAGGAGAGTAGCGTTAGCCAAACAGAGAGAGGAAAAAATAAGGAATGAGTTCAAAACTGTACCAGAAACTTCAACACAGACGAGAACAACATCTGTCGCTACTTATTGTTCATCACGCATAGCTCCGAGCTATTCCAAAGTCCAGCCTATAGTGCCTGTAGGGTTCAATATAGAAGCTAACATAACAAGCTTAGTCGATGAGCAAAGCGAACCGCTACCCGACTTCCCGACACCGCCTATACTTAAAAAAGCTTTCGAGAAAAAGGCGGATGATATAAAGGAAAGGTCACAAGACATAACAAAGCCGATCGTGAAACCTAAACTGCCTCCGATTCCAAACGTCTTTGATCCGAAGCCTGCTGAAAAGCAAGACTCTAAGTTGCCGGAATATGCTCTGGCTCCTGGTTTTAAACCGGAGGTACCAGAAGAAACGCCTTTACCTGAATTGTTAACAGCTTTCAGTTCTAAGGCTGATGAAAAGATTGAAACGATTTTGCCTCCATGTGCAGCGTTTACGATTTCTAAACCTGTTGAAAAAGCGGAATCGATTTTGCCTACCTATGCACCGTTCCCTACCTCGATAACTGATGATATAACTGAACCGGCTTTGCCCTCGTATGCACCGTTTCCCATAGCTGAACCTGATGAGTTATCGGAGGCGATTCTACCGCCATTTACAGCGTTTACATCTTTAAAAGCTGAAGAAAAACTGGAAACGATGCTCCCTTCTTTTGCACCATTTACTACGTCAAAACCTGAAGATAAATTGGGAAGTATGTTACCGCCTTTTGCAGCATTTGCAGCTTCTAAATCTGACGAAAATCCATCAAAGGTTATAGCACCATTTACGCAATTTACGAGTTCGAAGCCTGATGAAGATCCTGCGACAAAGCTACCCCCATTTGCAGCCTTTGCAACTTCAAAATCTGAAGAAAAGACGGAACCAAATCTGCCAACATTTTCACCATTTACTGCATCAAAGCTTGAAGAAAAGCCAGCATCGATTCTACCTCCTTTTGGAGCGTTTAATACGTCAACATCAAATGAAAAAGCAGCGACAAATCTACCATCATTTGTAGCCATGAAGCCCAACGAAAAATCCGAACCAAAACTGCCCGACCCGATCAACTTCTTCTCTGACACGGCTGAAAGCAATCCCCCTGAAAGCTTCAGCCGCCTTGCTAGTTATTTTAGTTCCCCACCAAAAACCGACCACGGGAAATCTTTTTTTGAGCTCAGCCAGAGTCAAAACCACTACAGGCATGCCTCTACCGAAGAACAAACCAAAATCATCGATCTAATTACCGATTTAACTTCAGCTAAAAATATTAGCATACCTAAAGACCAGGTCGTAAAACACGTTAACTATTTCACTGTTGAATATGATTCGATACCTGACTTCGCCAGACCCGGAGCTAATAAAGAAAAAACCGAATTCGCGGATTTCAGCAAAATAAAAGATAGTGATAAAGTCGAATTTGCGGATGACGTACACGTTCCAGACCTAGATAGTATTTTTAAAAATTGTAAGCTTTGTGCGAATATATTTGATACTACGTTCAAAGTTAAGACTGTGAATGATATTAAAGGAGAGCAGGGCAACATGAATACGTCTATGGAACCGCATAAGGAGACCGGGAGGGGTTCCGTAACTGTTAACTTTGATCATTTAACGATAGAAGAGGAACCAAATGAAGGAGCTGCAGCAATGAATGAGGTACTAACTTTTGTTTCTTTTAGGAATATCGGTACATCTAAACTCCGTTTTATAGCTAACCTGAGCTTCTATGATGAAAGTGCCATTCTATAAGACCATTCAATAAGGGATTGTTCACGTATCATTTTAGCAGCGTTTGTCAATCCCATACATTTTGACGTTTTGACAATAGGGAATATGCATGCGATTTTTTTATTTGCAAAATGATATACTTATTAGCTCTAGTAAACAATCATGAAATTATTATTGTTTTAAACAGTCATCAGCGATGAAGTTATAAAGCTTCAGAGTTTACAATTAGAAAGAGAAGTCCGATATGAACTTTGAAGCCATGACGCCTATTCAGCTGCCATTAAAACAGCGTTTTCCCGAGAGGGACAGATATATTGATTTAAAATAATTATATCTCGTTAGATTTTCGATCAATTATGATTCTATTTCCACTGCTAGTATTATCTTTTTGTATGTTTTCGGATAAACTGTATGCATATTCTCTATTACCACACTACTGGTGACTGAATGTCACTTGTCTATAGCCAAAGTCATGAACGAAGTTTAGACAAGCTTGCTTGCTGTTATTTATCCTTAGTTATATTTTATTTGTATTGATCTATGTATTATTTTCTGTAGAAGGCATTTTAGGCGAGTCTTTAATCGGTGCGAGAAGTCAAACACAAATCAGCGCAATTATCTACAGAACTTGGCGCTCATTTAGGGCGCCTTCAAATTTGCCGCAAAGTGCCGCGCGGGTGCAGCGCTGCAATCGCGCGTTTTTTATTTATATGGATTAATAAAGCAGCGCCACGTGGCACTTTTCTGTAGATAATCTTGAAATAAGATAAATTAAGGCCCAAAATTCGACCTGTCTAGTTTTTACATCCATGTTATTATCTTATATTTGATGAATTATCATCTTTATACGTTATTCTTACGCCTAAGTTAGTTTTTATATTGAAAGGTCGACATACCTTACCCTTCTAAAATTCGATTTCTTGGTAAAAACTAGCCAAATCAAATCTTGCACCTTAATTTATCTTATTTCAGGATTATTTACAGAACTTGGCACCCATTTAGATCTCAATTCTTTTTTCGCTGAAGTCGAAAATCACGGATCTTATTAAAATTGAACTTGGCTCCCTTTTTTACATTTCTGTTTTTGATAGACCCCCGCGTTCCCACGCCTGCCCCAGTCGTGTCACCCTCCCCGCGTACCCCTCACCGTGTACCTATTCCGAAATATAAGTAGCAAGATTGTGTATAAGACTGTCGTATTACACATATGTTACAATAGGGAACATGCAATATTTTCATTTTTGCTTTAATTTTAAAGAACTCGCATATAGAATAGACCACCACATAAATAAGAAATGAAAACGCTTTAACTTATTGCCAAAATTGCGTTTTTAAACCGACAGTTTAAAGGTTCGCGCGAAAACGGACGATGACATCACTCGTGTCTATCACTGGTCAAGAACTGTCCTAACTCAAAGACATAAGGTTGCCTTTTCGTTGGCATAACAGCAGATACTCACTAAACGCTGATTATTGTTTTTAAATACGTTCCGTTTCACGTTACTTTAATTCATTATTTTTGTTAAAAATCGATATCAACCAATATAAAAACGTTGCAATGGCCTTTATTTTATACTTTTTTATCATTTTACTGGCAAAATTCTCATAAATTCTGTATTTGCTACAATAGGGATATTGTTCGCAATGATTGAACGCTGACCCAAGGAGCAGTTAGTGTTATTATCGGTGGTCTAAGATATTATAAATAATTCGTAAGAACTAATAAAAACGACTTTTCTGCGAAGAAGAAAGCTGCAATTCTTGATCTTATAATTTTTAATTATAATAAAAAATATAGCCTTTATTTAAAGTAATTTGTAGCTACTTGTACGGAACCCTCGGTGGGCGAGGCCGACTCGCACTTGGCCGGTTTTTCTAATTCTCTCGAATATATTTTCAGAACCGATCAGCGACGGAGTATAGCCCAGTAAAGTACCACTGGTTCTATCGCGTGGATATTGAAGACAAGTCCATATGGAGGGGCTTCTCTGTCACAGACTCTATGGCTTTGGAAGCCGCTAATCTTAGTTGTGAGTATATTTACTATTTAACTTTACAAGCCAAGACCAACTTTTTTTTGTTGGCTAACTTCAGACAAGTAACCTATTTTGTTTTGCTGGCAAACATCAAACAAACAATCTATTGTTTTCTTCTTTCTTTCTTTATCTCTTATTTCGTTGCTGGCAAACATCTAACAATCTGTGTTTTTTGCTGGCAAACATGGTCAAATCATCTTCTTGCTATCAAACAGCAGACATTTTATTTTTGTTTTGCTGTCAAACAGCAGATAATCTATTTTTGTTTTGCTGTCAAACAGCAGATAATCTATTTTTGTTTTGCTGTCAAACAGCAGATAATCTGTTTTTGTTTTGCTGTCAAACAGCAGACAATTTATTTTTGTTTTGCTGTCAAACAGCAGATAATCTATTTTTGTTTTGCTGTCAAACAGCAGATAATCTGTTTTTGTTTTTCTGTCAAACAGCAGACAATTTATTTTTGTTTTGCTGTCAAACAGCAGACAATTTATTTTTGTTTTGCTGTCAAACAGCAGACAATTTATTTTTGTTTTGCTGTCAAACAGCAGACAATTTATTTTTGTTTTGCTGTCAAACAGCAGATAATCTATTTTTGTTTTTCCGTCAAACAGCAGACAATTTATTTTTGTTTTGCTGTCAAACAGCAGATAATCTATTTTTGTTTTGCTGTCAAACAGCAGATAATCTATTTTTGTTTTGCTGTCAAACAGCAGATAATCTTTTTTTGTTTTTCTGTCAAACAGCAGACAATTTATTTTTGTTTTGCTGTCAAACAGCAGATAATCTATTTTTGTTTTTCTGTCAAACAGCAGATAAACTATTTTTGTTTTGCTGTCAAACACCAGACAATTTATTTTTGTTTTGCTGTCAAACAGCAGACAATCTATTGTTGTTTTGCTGGCAAACAGTGGACAAACTTTTTTTTTTGCTGACAAACATCAGACAATCTGTGTTTTATCCTGGCGAACAGCAGACAATCTATTTTTTTGCTGGCAAATAGCAGAAAATCTGTTTTTTTTTTTGCTGGCGAACAGCAGACAAACAATATACAAAAACTCTTTGACTAAGGTGTAGAGTTTGTGAAGTTAGGGCTTGTATGTAGAGTTTGGGCGTATATAGAGTTCAAAGCTTGGCTCTACATAAGATCTGCGGATTCAAAATGGCCACTTTTATAGAATCATAACATTAATCATACAAGAGTCTGTCTTTAATTTTCATCTTTATCGGTAATGCTACGGCAACACTATCGTAATATGGCAATAATTATGGCCATAATTGGTGTTGTTTCAGTTGGTTTTGCTTCAAATATGGTCATATTCATTGCCATATTACGTTAGTGTGGCCGTAGCATAAAGCAATTTGGTTCAAGGTTGATTAGGAAAATTCGAGTAGGATGCAAAATTCCAGCACAATTGGTTGGGGATATCTGATTTAAAACTTAGTTGCAATATAAGACTCATACATACGAACTGACAAAGATAAATAAAATCTTGTAATTTATTTTCCAGCGGACTTAAACGAACATACTGTCGTAGCGACAGACGGTGGCCGGTACGATGTAAACGTCATTGGAAGGCTGAGGATACCGGTGTACTGGGAAGATAAACCTACCAATGTTAGGAGGTACGAACAAACATATCATACTACAGAGTGACATACTCGTATGTACGTGTATCAGAATACCATGAAGTACCGTGTTACCCGGTTAATGGGTTGTGGAGGTCTGGTAGGCAACCGCTCCTCGTAAAAATACTGGTATTCAGCTAAGTCCGGCTTGACTGGAAGCCGACCCCAATATAGTTGGGAAAAGGCTAGGCAGATGATGATGAGATAAAATACAAAAACCAAAGTAATATTTCTTTTTACAATTCACAGATGCAGTTGGTTCTACAAAGGCACCACGGATGCCAGATATGTGCCGTACACAGAGCCAGTGGCTGAGCAACTAGAGGTATGTAATTATCATCATATCAGTCGAAAGACGTCCACTGTTGGACATAGGCTACCCCCAAGTGTCGCCACAACGACCGGTCCTGTGCGTCTCGCATCGATCGTCTACCCGCGACCACTACCAGGTCATCGGTCCACCTTTCCAACGTTGCGTCTTCCGGTACGCGGTCGATACTCCAGGACTTTTCGACCCCATCGACCATCTGTTCTGCGAGCAATATGCCCTGCCCACTGCCACTTTAGTTTGGCGATTCTTCGGGCTATGTCGGTAACCTTGGTTCTCTTGCGGATATCATCATTCCTGACTCGATCACGCAAGGAAACTCCAAGCGTTGCCCTCTCCATGAATGGGGTATGTAATGAATGCTTTCAACACCATTGTAATCATCCCTCTACGTACATAATAGGCCATTTGACTGGATTTTTTATTAAATTTACCAAAAACTAAAGAGCAGACATGGCGCTGTTAAAAAATATTGCTTAATCTCAAAAAATGGCAGCGTTTTTAGATCTTTTTTACTCGTTTAAACAGAGACAACACTATTAGCGTGTGACGGCACTCACTAGTCCCGCCATATTGAATTGAAGCCACCCAGTACAAACGACATTTCGTGTGACAAGGATAGAAGAACAACTTTAAAAGCGTATAACTTCTCTGTTTTTCCACCTTTCGTACTGTTCATAACATTTATCAAATCAGTATTCATTCATGAATATTTTTCACAGTAGTCGAATAACTTATTATGATATGCGGAACAGGGTGTAAAGTCCCGCAAACCTTCATTGGAAAGGGAGGATCCTCCGACTTGACGAGTATTGCGTCCAGTGGGCAACTCCTCGATGGTTTATTTTCGGACTGTTGTATATGTTCAAATCGCACGGAAAACTCTGATATCACAATGCAGAATTTCATTCAGTAGTTCGTTGTTGGAGGTATAAAGCTGCGTAACTTTTCTCCTAAAAGGGTTCCGTTTTTATGGACGTTCAGAACCTTAAAAAATAACTTTCGTCGGAACATGTAACGGTTCCCTATTTTTTTAAGAATGGGAAATCATCAAATGACTCTGTTCCCGCTCTGGGTGGAGCGGAAGGGAGTGTCAGACTCTTACTGACTGAAACCCATCCGTATTCCTCCAAATGCTGCTGACATTGAATCCATATTTATTTTACAAAAGAGAGCTGTCAGAGCCCTTTATAATCTGCGCCGCCGCGATTCTCTAAGGGAACTTTTTAAAAAGATTAATATTATGACAGTCCCTTGCCAATTCATTTATGAAAATATAATGTATGTACGGAAAAATCGCCATCTTTTTAGTAAAATTAGTGATAGACATAATTTTAATACTAGAAATAAAGATAAGTTAGATCAACCATTTTATAGATTAGCTAAAGTACACACATCTTTCATGGGGTACTGTGTTAAATGTTACAATAAAATACCTTGTGACATATTAGAACTAAATGAAAGAAAATTTAAAGCATATATCAAAAGCACACTTTGTAAACAAGCTTATTACAAATTAGAAGATTACATTCAGGATAAGAATGCCTGGAAGCATGCTGGTCCTGCTCCATAGGACGGTCAATGTTGTGGACAAAATCAAACTGGTTGCTTTATGTATTAACTTTATAGATGTTCTGTCTCTTTTTGTGTCTGTATTTTTCTGTTAACTCACACACTGTTAATTAGTCATTCCAATATTTGTAAATGTGTGAGTATCATGTACCTACTTATTTAGAAAATTTATAAGTCTACCTCTGCATACCCTAGGTGCATGGTCCTCACATATAAAAAAAAAATTGTATACTTACCAAATATTGTAAAAGATTAATTGAAAAGAGTAACTATGGAGTTTCTTGTCCATTCTTCTCCATAAGAATCTACCTTTCCGAATGGACAGTAGAGTCACTTCAGAACTTTTAAATATTTGAAATGTGAATGACGTTCAAAAGTGCCGTTTAATGGCCTAATTGGAATAAACGTTTTGACTTTGACTTTGACTTTGACTTTGAATGCTCTTTGAGTTCCAGGGCCTCAGTGACTCTCTCAAACAATTCCGCGACTCTGGCAGGAGATATCTTTGACTTTTTCTCTCTTACTGCTTCCAGGAGGAATACCGTCACGGCATGACAACGGCAGAATGGCATCGACGCCTGGTGCTGCCCAATGGCGAGGTCGTAGTGATGCATGGCCCCAGCGTTATGGTACACTTCCTGCATAGCGACGCTTTTAGCACGCCGCCGGTGAGTTTAGTTTAGTCAGGTCAGGTTCCGCCGTATGGTGCCGTTAAAGAATAACACCATCCCATCACTTCCCGCGGGTGTCGTAAGAGGCGACTAAGGGACTCGCCAGAGAATGGGCAGCAGCGTTCTTTGTAAAACGCAACACCATACACTGCGGTCGCCTGCCAAGCGTGGCGATTATAGTAAACCCCCCTTTGGTGAGGCCTATGTCCAGCAATGGACGTCTTTCGGCTATCATGATGATGATGAGGTCAGATTTAGCTGGTTGTACGGTAGACTAGGAGGAATACCGTCACGGCATGACAAGGCTCAGAGCAATATTACCTATACTCTGATCCATGTTACCCTATTTGTTTTTTTTTTAACTTTAGTAATAGTAGGGTAAAAAGGCTCAGAGTTAATTCCTACATAACGACGCTTTTAGCACGCTTCCGGTGAGTTGTTTAGTTTAGTTAGTTTAGGTTAAGCTGGTTGTTCGGCAGACATTATCTACAGGGTTATTTGTAAAAAACCAGCAACCTCTTAGGCAGTGAAAGTACACATGAATATAAGCAACTTTTGCTTTGGGATAACTCCGAAATCTCGAAAAAAATATCAGCTGTTTCATACAAAATGTACTTTACCCTACTGAAAATTTTATTTAAAAAAGTAAATAGTAGTATAACATGGATCAGAGCATGGGTAATATTTATTTACTCTGATCTATGTTACCCTTCTATTTATTTATTTTAAAAATAAACAAATAGAAGGGTAACATAGATCAGAGTATGAGTAATATTACTGAGCCTCATTACCCTACTGTTAATTTAATTAAAAAAATAAATTGTAGGGTAACATGGATCAGAGCATGGGTAATATTAGTCTGAGCTTCTTTAACCTTCTGTTTATTTATTAAAAATAAAACGAATAGTTAAGTAACATGGATCAGAGTATGGATAATATTACTCGTGAGCCTCTTTACCCTACTGTTCATTTAATTAAATATAGCAAGGAGAAAACAATTTACAACGTATTTATATTTATTAAAGAGATTATCACATACTACAAGTGGTACACGCTACGAAAGCGTAACTAGTGAAGTATGTTTAGTTATATTACGACGGTAGAAATTTATAGACACGCGTAACGTCATCTGGCTTGGTAAAATTGTACGAAATTTACCAAGCCAGATGACGTCACGTGTGTCTTCGACTCGCTGTATTCTCCATTTTTTTTCACGTGAAAAATAAAAAATACGTGTCCAATATTTTTTGAAAATCTATCAGACGGACTAATTAAATTTTTGTAGTAAAATACCCTATTGAATTATTACATTTGGGTACACAGCTGATCGCACGTCAATGCAATGGTTATAATTTGGCATTGGTAGTGCCTTTATTTCAAACCAGTAAGGGCAATTTTGGAAGGTCTTGTGTAGGTTAGTTCAAACATAATGAAGTTCTTTTTTCTCATGCTTGTAACGTAAATTTGTTACTGCGCAGCGATTGGTGTAGTATTCAAGCCGGATATAGAATACTAGATTCTGCTAGCGGCTTCGCCCGCGTGGTCCCTAGGGAACATACTCCTGGGACAAAAAGTAGCCTATGTCCTTTCTCAGGCTCTAGACTATATTTGTACCAAATTTCATTTAAATCGGTTCAGTAGTTTTGGCGGGAAAGCGCGACAGACAGACAGACAGTTACTTTCGCATTTATAATATTAGTAAGGATTAGTAAGGATAATAGAATACTCTTTATTATGTACACCATATATGACACCGTATAATATGTGCTATTGACGTGCGATTGATTGTACAAATATTAACCTGATCCTAACTTAACACTTTACCCTATCTATACCCTTTATTAATAAACGAGTGGTATTGTTATTCCAAACGTAAGCCTCAAAAAGTGTAAAATCGTGTTATAGTGGAAAAAAATCTAATCATCTCGTTCCTTACATAAGACCATAAGAGAGTGAAATCCTAGTGTCAGAGGGCTTAGTGTGAGTTTTTTAACGTTCTCGAGCGCGTTAGCGTAAACGCCAATTTGTATTGAAAGTGAATAAGCGCCGTCTAGTGATAATAACAGACAAACATTTTTTTCTATACAATTTGACATAAGTGAACGTTTACGTTAACGAGATCGAGAACGTTATAAAACTCACACTAAGACCTCAGGAAACCTTAATTATTTTCTGAGAAACAAAATGCATGGGGTAGAGTAGTGTTATACTTTGAATGAACGCGTACCTGCTAGCTTGGGCCGCCGGCCAATTTACCAAGTTCCAAAGTTGCATAATAACATTTTCTTAAAGTCCGAGTGCTGATTTTTTATGGTTCCATTTTCGAAGGGTAACGGGACTCTATTACTAAGCCGCTCTTTGTCAGCGGACTAATATATCTCATTAGCGGTAATAGGTAGACAGTTGAAATTTTTACAGAATGTGTGTTTATGTTGCCGCTATAACTGCAAATAATAAAAATGAAGGGGGGGGGGGGGAAAGAAAACCAGTTTTTTAGTAGGGGAGTACTAAAAAACCGGTTTTCTTTTTTTTTGTATTTGCTAAAAATAGGAACTATACTCGTAAACACTACTCTATCCCACAAATTTTGTGTCTTATAAAATATGTAAGTTGTGAATTTTGGGATATTTCTATCTTCACCCATTTTTCATTACTTTCCTTACCTTTTCCTTCCCCGTTCCCAGCTATTCTCTTTCGGCAAGCGCGTGTACCGCAACCCACCAAAGATAAGGGTAGCTAGAGATCAACCAGAGAAGATTGACCACTTATTAATGTTGGTGCACGGCGCGGGAGAAGTTAGTTGCCAGAGGGAGAAAACTGTTAGTTGTATCAATCTATTAATTTATATTAGGCCGAAAACGCAGTGGCAGGTGCCTTTCTTAGCGCTAGGCAACTCGTGAAGCAATGCTTTTTTGGGACAAATAAACCACACATTTCCAACTACTGCAACTCTTGAAAGCCAGAAAAACACTGAATCAATGAAGCTTGACGAATCCCGGAGAAACGATTCAACTGTCTTGGATCCCGCAACTAAATTTATCAAAAAAAAAAGCACAGGACTAGGAAAAAATATCATTAGCTAGGCCGTTAGTAATTTGAAGATCTATGACAGTTGGTACGAAAAGTCGAAAGCTAGAAAGTTTGACATGAGTCTTGTCGGGAAGTATCGTGTTTACCAGCCACTTAATTCTTTATTGTACACCAAAACAACATATATGATGTAGTCATACAAATGTACATGTACAAAGGCGAGCTTAACTCAAAGTTGAGTTTTCTCTTTAACCTTTGAGTGATATAGAGTTCATCATAGAGGGTAGGATCCTGTGTACAAATAATACCTATACATAAATTTTGCTACATACATAAAAAAATACAAATATATAATAACATACATATCTACATACAATATTATGTCATTGTGAAAGGAAATGCTCATTAATTGTCACTCAATTCAATTCATTTATTTATTGCATCAAATATAGTAGGAATAAGTTCCATCAATATTAAGTAACACACATTTGGCCAATATATAGCATGCAATATTACAAGTTTTTACTTAACATATTAATTACTAGGTTAGTTAACATTTCGTCAATTTATGTAAATATATCTACTAAACAATTAAATATGTTTGTACTTTATTGTATAGAATTTACAGGGACACTTTTGAAAGAACTCATCTATCTCAGTTGAGGAGAACAAATATTCGGTAGCATCGGGTGTGGTTTAACCCCAATATAGTTGGGAGAAGACTAAGCAGATTATCTGGTTCTATAATGCTAATCTGCAGGTGACTCGTTCGGCTTTACCGCTAAGCAAGCTGGCTGCCAATGTGTTTTCGGTTATATAATACGGAAATAGTAGATAGGTAGTTAGATGCTAAAAATTGTTTTAAATAGCCCCTGGTACAAGGGTTTTTTGTCCCGGTTATTTTCAAGCGCTTTTTACACTACACGGTATTCAGGGCCTGGTGGCAAAGGTGCGCGTGGCCCCTAATTAGGGAGCCGCTTATTTATCCCGGTCGATTCGGCCCTAACTCAGTTGTTGAAGTGACCAGCGTTGCCAACGTGTGGGGAATTTCCCAAACTGCGGAGAGTCTCAAGTAGATATGGGATTTATTGGGGCTGGACAAGATGTGGGGAAAATGCGGGGATTCTATATATCGATTTTATTCTTCTGATATTATTCTAAACATCGAATTTGTGGGGAATCAGTAGATTTTTTTGTCCTCAAATTGGGGAAATTGACTTTATAAGATTGGTGTTGGCTACACCGCTCCTTAACGTCCTAAACGCTGTTACACTGCCCGGTAGTAAGGGAGTTAGGGAGCTAACTAGACCGGGCCGCTCCGGTCGCTCTAATTAGGGTCCCTAACTCTTATTAACCCACCCTAAATCGGTACTAAGGGCCCTGAATCCCGTGTAGTGTAATACGCGCTTAATTAAGACAGGCAAGACACTTCATGTAGATACTATTACTAATCTCTACCGTAGTTGTGAAAAGACTAAACAGATAATGATGTCTTCCTAGAGTTTCGTACCTAAGCCTCCGTTGTCCGTCAGAGTGTTATCCACCGGGCTGTATCTCATAAACCTAAATAATAGGTAGTCAGTTTATCTATACACAGAGCGTGTATTTCTGTAGCCACTGTTACAACTTCCAATATAATAAATTAAATTTTTAAATATTACGCAAGTCCGACTTGGACTCTTTCACTCTGTGAAAATTTCAACTGTCTACCTGTTACGATTCATGTCATACATACAGCCCGCTGACAAATGGACATACAGCCCGCTGACAAATGGACATACAGCCCGCTGACAAATGGACGGACAGCGCAGGCTGAATAATAGGGTTCCATTTGGTTCCCTTCGGGTACGGAACACTTTGATTGCGAGTGTTATTCGCATTTTTCTGGTTTTTACCAAATACCTGGTTGATCTAGTGTTTGCAAGTGAAATCACTTGGGTTCGATTCCCAGGTCGAGAAAAGCGAATATCTTAGGTAGCAACTCAGAGCTGGTAACTATAGTGCTATTTCTGTAACAACATTTTCGTATCTCGACAGCGGAATCCGAGGCGAGTATCAAATTACGTCAAACGTAAGACCTGTATGTTGTGAGTAATAAAGCTCACTTTGTGAGGTTTGTCACTCAGGTGAAGCTCGATATCGAATGGTTTTTACAGAATAAACTAGCTTTACCCGATTAAATGCTAATGTTACATTTTTTTTTTTCATTTGCAATGGGTTTGCTCTTGACTCTAGTCTATGTCAGAGATGACAGATGACACGCCAATAATGTGGATAACCAGTAGGTTCACCCCCTATAACATATTGGCGTAAGCGTTGAATATCTTGCCTTTCTTTAAGAAATACATTCAACATGTAATATTGCTGACCCGTGCAGATAATATACAAATCTTCCTCGATTATCGTTTATGCCTCTGTCTATAAGTGAAACTCGTAACAAAATCCGATGCGTGGTTTAGGAAAAGACAGAGCCATACTGCGACTTTGTTTTATACTATTTAGAAGATTTAATTCTAATTACAGCAATCGAGTTCCCGTCCCCGCGTCGTAAGAAGGGGACATGACGAATCAGAAATCGAAGACATAGAGCCTTCAAGCATTGATCACCTGTTACTGTTGTGTCATGGCGTCGGATCCGCTTGTGATATGCGCTTCCGGTCGGTGGAGGAAGTCGGTGAGTTAACATATTATGTACCTACTTGCACGATATCGTATACTCGATCACCTTGCTTGAAGGTATTTTATATTCAAAAAAGATACTTGGCATTGGATGGATGGAGAGGGAGAGGAAGGCCAAAGAAAAGGTGGATAGATTGTGTGAGGAGCGATATGAAAAAGAGGGAGTTAGTGATAGAGTGACGACTGATAGAACAGAATGGAAGAATAAAACGTTTTGCGCTGACCCCAAATAACATGGGATAAGGGCAGAAAGATGATGATGACTTGGCATTCAAGACACTCAACGGCATAGTTAAGGGAGGTATACTCTAAAGTAGTTTATGCTGCCAGATGTGGGCAATGTTGCGTTGGAGTGTTGTAATGTGTGGGTAATATTGCAAAGTGTAGGGTAATGATTCCAGTTTCCAAGTAATTTGGGAGGTGTGGGTAATATGGCCCATTGTAAGTATTATTACCAAAGGGTTTGATAAGTGTGAGTAATAGTTACACGTGTAGATAATATTGATGAGATAGATGAGTCAACCATACAAAATTTATAGCATGAGAGAGAAATATTAAAATTTGTTGGTCGCGCAAAACAAACACAAGTATAAGATTACTTTTGTATTTGTTCACAGTTGAAGACTTCAGAGCGACCAGCTTACAACTGGTACAGTCACACTACAGGAATTCATATGACCAAGGCGTCGTTAGCAGAGTTGAGGTAAGCTCACATTTATATTAAACCAGTGACCCGCTCCGGCTTCGCCCGGATGTGCTTCCTTTTTTCAAAATTTTCATTCATACAACAGACCTCGCCCAACCAACGGCTTATTGTGCTTTCCAAGGCACGGAGGAATATTGGTATGTTAAGATGGTTACCCATCCACAGACCAACCTTGGCAAGCGTTGCATAACCTAGAAGATCGACCCGTGCGACTGTTATTATCTAGCCAGTTAATCTGACTCCAGTCTTGCCACGAAGTACCGTGTTACCCAGTTAATGGGTTGTGGAGGTTTGGTAGGCAGCCGCTCCGCGTACAATACAGGTATTCAGCAAAATCCGGTCTGATTGAAAGCCGACCCCAATATAGTTGGGAAAAGGCTAAGCAGATGATGATGAGAGTGATTTCCCTGTGGTAGCTTCTCTTCACAGGCAGATTTTACCCATTTATCTGAATAGCTCGCTACGTCTCACTACGGGTCAAACAAAGACCCACCTCTCTTTCGTCCCATCTTAAAATCTATATATTGTTTCCAGGTACTCCCCGTATCTTGGCATTCGACTCTACACTCCGGGGAGGCAGGTGTCGACAGGCGTCTAGCTCAAATCACACTGGACAGTATACCGCGACTGCGCAGCTTTACCAACGAGACTGTGTTGGATGTACTGTTCTATACCAGCCCTGTCTATTGTCAGGTATGTATAACTATAGTGACAGACATGTGTGGGTAATATTGCTCATTGTGGGTTAATATGGCCAAGTGTGGGGTAATACTGCTCGGTGTGGGTAATAGTACGAAGCGTTGATATTATTGTCAAACGTGGGAATAAAACGCGTAACAGATACAAGGGATACTTTTGCTGTGTAATATAATATTACTATATTACTGACATTATATGTTTATTGGCATTATACAAATAAAAACACATTAAAATTAAACAAAATAAATAATTAAAACTATGAATGACCAAAGGGCCTCAACTCAGCATAGACAGAGAAACCAATAAATGTGTGGGTAATATTGCTCATTGTGGGGTAGCGTGCCTGATTATGGGGTAATATTACGGTGTGGGGTAATATTGCTCGGTGTGGGGTAATATTGCTCGGTGTGGGGTAATATTGCTCGATGTGGGGTAATATAACTCGGTCTGGGTAATATTGCTAAGTTTTCATAATAGGGTATTTTACAAAAAAAAAAATTGTCCGTAAGATAGATTTCAAAAAATAAAATTGTACCAAATTTACCAAGCCACATGACGTCACGCGTGTCTTCAACTCGCTGTATCCTCTTCATTTTTTGTTTACGTGAAAAAAGAAAAAAACGTCGAATATTTTTTGAAAATCTATCAGACGGACTAATTAAAATCCCCAATTTTCATAGTCAAATTTGGGTAATCTTACCAATCGTGTGACATGTTGCCAACAGTTGAGCTTGCTGGGTGTTTTCTGATTTTTTTTTTTTAATAATAATAATGCTTTATTAGTCACAATAAAAACCAGTTATCGCATTACAAAAACGTCTTAGGCACATTAAAATTGGTTTCGAAGTCACGGAACATATCGCAACTGGCATCTTAGCTAGGTTACATAGTCATCATCATCTGCCTAGCCTTTTCCCAACTATATTGGGGTCGGCTTCCAGTCAAACCGGATTCAGCTAATACCAGTGTTTTACGTGGAGCGACTGCCTACCAGACCTCCACAACCCAGTAACTGGGTAACACGGTACTTCATGGCAAGACTGGAGTCAGATTTACTGGCCTTGACTATCCGTAACGACTGCCAAAGATCTACAAATGACAGCCGGGACCAACGGCTTAACGTGCTTTCCGAGGCACGGAGGAAACTTGGTATGTTAAGATGGTCACCCATCCACAGACCAACCTTGGCAAGCGTTGCTTAACCTTAAAGATCGACCCGTGCGGCTGTTATCATTTAGCTACGAGCTCCTCTCCTCCGAGCTAGTTTACATAGTAACCTGTGTTAAAGATACCAGTTCCTTTCCCCAAAGGGTTACAATTTCACTATATTAATAAACGCTTATAGGTGTTTTATGAATCCTGAATATAACATATTAATAAAGCTATGGAATTATGACAATATAAACAAAACCAGAAATAATAAAATAAAAACAAACATTTATAACAAAACTTAAAGAAAAACTTTCCTATAGGCACCGTTCACAGCGTTTACTATGCCATATAGTGTCGTATATTCGAAGTTTTAAGTGTCAGAATACTGGACATTGACGCTTCTGTGCTGCCACCTGTGGTTCCTGCACGCTCAGTTTAGGGGAACGTGCGCGAAGAAGACTGTGCCATCTAGCGTAGCTATTTAGAACTTTATACTTGAAACATACTTGACAATGACATTTCTGTGCTGCCACCTATAGTTTCTGCATGTTGGGTTTGTGTGATGTTGTGAGTGTGTGTGTGTGATAGTGATGATGTGTGTGTGTGAGGTTAATGGTGTGATTTTTGTGGGTGTATACGTGTTTAATGTGGTGATGTAACCAAACCGTAGAAGATAAAAGACTGTGTCTCCTGGTAGGTAAAGCCAAGGCGCCAGTTTTTCAATTGATATTTAAGGGTGAGGCTAGGAAGACGGTAAACAGGTCGTAGCTTATTCACTCTGTAGTACAATATTAAAACAAAACAAATGTGCTACAGAGTGAATAAGCAAGTAAGCAAGCAGATAAGTTAAGATAAGAGGAGATAAGTGAGTAAGCAGAGTGAGGTGCAAGGAAGTAATTGTATCTTTTTGAATATGTGAAATGGCACTTTCTACCCTCGCAAATCAGGTCCTTGCGTCTCTCACCGACCACTCGAAACGGGGTCGCAGAATGTTGAATGATTTGATTTTGCATGTCTCTTGTCTCACAGATATTTAACAGCTCTTCGTGACTTGCAGAACATGACAATCGTTACCATTTGATCAGATTTTCTTCCTCTCTACGGTTCCATAAGAATATAATAGAATACTCTTTATTATGTACACAAAATACGTTACAGAAAAGATAGATGAAGAAAACATTACATAGGGTGACACAATGGGCGGCCTTATCGCTAAAAGCGATCTTTTCAAGACAACAGTACTGTAGGTAGTCTTAGGTGTACGATTTATATAAATAAATACATAATAGATAAATATATATATATATATATATATATATATATATATATATATATATATATATATATATATATATATATATATATATATATATATACAGAGTTGATACGACAGAGAGGCATTAAATTAAACTACATATACTATACGTGTTCAGTATTAATTCGATACGGTACAAAAACAAAAAGCGCCATAAATGAGAAAATATTTTTTTCAAACAAACTAAATAGCTTGCAAATCCGAATAAAACGCAACCACCCTTTGTAAAAAAATGACACTGACCTTAGATACCGCTAGGTAACAAAGCGGCAACGTCGCGCGCGCGCCGGAGCGCGGTGTGCGGTATCTCGTGTGCTCGGCGGGGGCCGGGCCGGGGTGGCGGCCGGCGACTTAGGCCTCCGCTCGCACTGGCTTTTATGTTAGGTAACGTTTCGAAGTACGCGCACAAAAACAAACACTAAATTTTCGATGTGTCCTCCATTCACATTGATGCACAAATTATACCGACGGAGAATATTGTTATTTATTTTTCTAATTAGATCACTGTCCGTCGCTAAGCACTTTAATTTGTGAAATGCTAAAATAATCCTATTTTTTAACTCATCAATTGTATTTACCTCTGAGGCATACACTTCACCCTTAATGTAACCCCACAAAAAGAAATTCATGGGAGTGAGGTCCGGAGATACTAATACTAAATAATAATAATCCCAAGTTACGTGTCCTATCACCATAAAAAACAGTCAATCACAAAAAAAAAAAACACTATTACTAAATAATAATAATCCCAAGTTAGGTACGTGTCCTCTCACAATAACAAAATAAAATTACAATTGTTTGCGCGCGAATTCCACAAAACGTACGTTCCGAAAAACAAGCGTCGGCGCACTGAGGTGAGGGACTTACCGATCGCAAAAAACAAGGATGCAACAAACTGACCTATCTCTATTTCTTTCGCTCGCTTTATGTTAGTCGCTTTCGTAGTGAAAGTGCAAGTGTGTGTGTATTGATTGCTTCCTTGTTTGCATTGCCAATATTTAGTGAATGTCCTTCGACATGCGTCAGAGCGGCAACAACGCATCGTAGATTTATCGTTGTAAGGTGTATGACCTATGCTTAGACGATATTCAGCTGTTAGAAAAGATACATCGTGTTTAAACCGTGCAAAAACTTTAAAAATCATTTGCGACTAAACTACTGCTCCTAATTAATTTATTTTTGGTACAGAGCTTGAAAATGGTACCTAGTATAGGCAGTTTAAAGGAAAGCCCCTCTGTCGTATCAACGTTGTATATATATATATCTATACTAATATATAAAGCTGAAGCTTGTTTGTTTACTTGAACGCGCTAATCTCAGGAACTACTAGTCCGATTTGAAAAATTCTTTCAGTGTTAGTTAGCCCATTTATTGGGGAAGGCTATAGGCTATATATCATCACGCTAAGACCAATAGGAGCGGAGCAGTAATAAAAAATTGAGACGCAGACGAAGTTGCGCGGGTCAACTAGTACTAATATATAAAGCTGAAGAGTTTGTTTGTTTCTTAACTTGAACGCGCTCATCTCAGGAACTAATGGTCTGATTTTAAACTATTTAGCACTGAAAAAATATTTCAGTGTTAGATAGCCCATTTATCGAGGAAGGCTATAGGCTATATATATATATCATTATGCTGAGACCAATAGGAGCGGAGCAGTAATGAAATTTGTGACGCAGACGAATTTGCGTGGGTCAACTAGAACAATTATAATTATGTAACAAATACAATAGCCATAAGGCTGAAAATCCTCGTTCTTCTTCCACAGACGATCCTAGACACAGTATGCAAGGAAATGAACCGTATCTACGAGCTGTTCCAGAAGAGGAACCCCTCGTTTACTGGCGGAGTGTCACTGGGAGGACACTCTTTGGGCAGCGTCATTCTGTACGACTTGCTGTGCCATCAAGCTGATGTAAGTACTCCTGCAACGTGTAACAGAATAAACGAAATAAATAAACCTCTTTAGGGGTCATTGTACTCATCATTATGGATAACTTTTACTATGGGACCAATCCCGAAATCGCGAAAATAAATAGTGCATTTTGTCGAGTTCTGCGCTCAGAAATGTATGCGGAAGTCGATTTTTTTTTCGCGATATCGTTTTTTTTTTAATTTTTTTTTTATTTGTAATGGGTTTACTCTTGACTCTAGTCTATGCCAGAGATGACAGAGACAAAGTCTACGATCGAGCGAGCCTACCCAGAAGGAGACTGTTCACTCTTAACTTTGAAGAGATTAGGGTTTTAAGCTTTTGGAAAAACAGACGCAGGCAGAGAGTTCCACTCCTTTGCTGTGCGCATTATAAAAGACGTTTGGAAACGCTTAGTGCGAATTGGTGGAATAGCTACAAGGTAGGGATGGTAAGATGCAGTGCGTCTGGATGTCTGATAGTAGAAGGGGGCCGGTGGGATGAGGTCGTGGAGTTCTTCGTCACACTCTCCGAAGTACAATCTGTAGAAGACCGACAAGCAGGCAACCTTACGGCGATGAGCCAAGCTATGTAGCTTGGCATCCACCAGTTTTACGTCGCCGATGAGCCTCTTAGCTCTGCGTTCCACCGAGTCAAGCGCGGCAAGCTGATACTTAAATCGTACATTTGTAACACAAACAAATATTTAAAAAAATAAACAACTTCAAACTTATGGATCAATGGATTTAATAATCGTTATTGTTATATTTACATTCGTCATTGGTTACTCGCATTTTTAAACTGAGTTTTTAAATAAAAAGGTTTAAAAGACACATCAAGATCGACCGCTTTGTCGATATTTTTTTTTAATCTTTGTTTTTATATAAACCAGCCTTTTTAATGTTACATTTCAGCCCACACTTGTCAAAGAAAAGTAACATGTTTTTATTTTTATTTAAAAATAATAATAAAAATAATATATTTTATATCTGCCTCCGTGGTCACTCTGGTTTAGCCATTTGCCTTGTGACCCGGTGGTCGTGGGTTCGATTCCCACGAAAAACATAATTTGTACAGTTCTTTCCAGTTTGGCTAGGACATTGCTGGCTTGAATCACCTGATTGTCTGATATAAAGATGAACAATAACATAACAACAACGCAAACAACATATTAACAACATCAACAACAGAACAGACTGAATCAACATGTTTTTTCTATTTCTTTTCTTTCTTTAAATATATTTTTATTTCACAGAAAACAAACGACGAGACCAAATCTGGAGATGACAAGAACTACGTGAGCGGTCCCGCGGGGACGGGGCAGCCCTCCATACGCTACCCGCGCCTCGTGTTCAAGCCTGACTCCATGTACGCGCTGGGCAGTCCTATAGGTGAGATATACATTCATCATCATCTGCCTAGCCTTTTCCCAACTATATTGGGGTCGGCTTCCAGTCAAACTGCATTTAGCTGAATACTAGTATTTTACGTGGAGCGGCTGCCTACCAGACCTCTACAACCCATTAACTGGGTAACACGGTACTTCATGGCAAGACTGGAGTCAGATTTACTGGCTTCTGACTATCCGTAACGACTGCCAAAGTTCTACAAATGACAGCCGGGACCAACGGCTTAACGTGCTTTCCGAGGCACGGAGGAAACTCGCTATGTTAAGTTGGGCACCCATCCACAGACCAACCTTGGCAAGCGTTGCTTAACCTTGAAGATCGACCCGTGCGGCTGTTATTATTTAGCCACGAGCTCCTCACGTCACGGGAAGTGTCAACTTAGCGATCTTTAAACAAATGATTATAAAATAGTGTTATTTCCAGCTATTTTCGAGTGCATACGAGGCGTCGACTCTCTGGGAGCTAACTTCTCTCTGCCGACCTGCAGGAACTTCTTCAATATATTCCATCCTTACGACCCTATTGCTTATAGGTAAGTTATATATCTATAGTAATATTATAAAAAGGCGAGCAAAGATTTATATTTTTTTAACCGACTTCTTAAAAAAAGGAGGAGGTTCTATGTTCGGCTGTATGTATTTTTTTTTTTTGTTTTGGTTCTGCTCTTGACTCTAGTCTATGTCAGAGATGACAGAGACAAAGTCTACGATGGAGCGAGCTTACCCAGAAGGAGTCTATGTATGTTCACCGATTTCTCCGCCATTTGTGAACCGATTTTAATTTTTTTTTTTTTTTTCGAAAGCCTCTGAGCTCTTTGTTCTAAGCTTCTGAGGTGGTCCCATTGTCACCAAGTCAGAATCTGATGATGGGATCCCATGAAAATCGTGGGAAACCCTCAAACTTTATAGGCACATGCAATGTTTTTCATGAAATTTCTAACGCAATTTAGATATTTTTGCCCGGTAATCATCATCTCATGTTGCTGAGCTGATGATGGAAGGTATAAGTCAGGGTCTGATGATGGAATCCCATGATAAATGTTTGTTCAGCGATATTTACGCCAATTTTTAACCGATTTGGTTGATTCTTTTTTTGTTTGGAAGAGTATTTTCCCGTACTGGTCCCATTTTAAAATAAATAGATAAAACTTTAATCCACACTACAGACACAGATTTTAATTTGGTGAAGATCTGATGAAGAACTTCGGAGGTAGGCAACGGAACTCGTCAATCAATGGTAGCAAATGGATCGGGATTTCTGTAATCGCATGTCTGTTGATTGTTTACACCAGTTTATAACATAATATCACGCCGGTACGCTGTGTTTGTGGTTTCACTTTTTAGTGGTACGCAGGTACCACTAAAAAGTAAAAAAAAAAAACTTTTTTACAATAAAATAAAACCGACTTCCAAAAAAAAACACTACAAAGTATAAAATAACTTTAACTTCGAAAGTCGGTGTCAAAAAACCAAAAATCACCGAAATCACCGACTTCATACTTTGTAAGTAGTGATTTTATACTTTGTAGTGTTTTGTTTTTGGAAGTCGGTTTTATGTATGTAACGAATAAACTTAAAAACTACTGGAAAAATTCGAAAAATTCTTTCAGCAATGGTTTAGCTACATTATCAGCGAGTAACACTGGCTATTTTATCCCCGTATTCACACGGGAACGGGAACTACGCGGGTGAAACCGCGTGACGTCCGCTAGTCACAGATAACTTTTAACTATCACTATAAACCATTCGTAACAATATGTTAATAATTATCCCCGGTTTGATAGAACCTGGATGACCGATCTTTACTCGGTTTTTTTTTACGTTTTCTAAAAATGAAACTAGCTAGATAGATTTATCGCTCCCCAAACCCCCTGCATACTGATCATCATCTGCCTAGCCTTTTCCCAACTATATTGGGGTCGGCTTCCAGTCAAACCGGATTCAGCTGAATACCAGTGTTTTACGTGGAGCGGCTGCCTACCAGACCTCCACAACCCATTAGCTCGGTAACACGGTACTTCTTGGCAAGACTAGAGTCAGATTTACTGGCTTCTGATTTATTTACCCCCTGCATACTAAATTTCATGAAAATCGTTGGAGCCGTTTCCGAGATTCAGACTTATATTCAAGAATTGCTCGTTTAAAGGTTATTGCTATCCTATTGGTTTTTAGGATTCCGTACCCAAAGGGTAACCAACGGAACCTTATTGATAAGCCTCCACTATCCGTCCGTCCGTACCTCTGTCAGCGGGCTAAATATCATGATCCGTAATGGATAGAGCATTAAAACATGCCAAAATCATAGCTATTAAAAAACCTGGGAAAGATCAGTCGATCCCCTCTAGCTATCGACCAATTAGTTTATTGCCAAGCTTAGGGAAACTGCTAGAAGCCATTATTCTGTCCCGCCTCACTAAAGCAACAGCACACAAGTTGATCCCCGAACAGTTTGGATTCCGAAGCTCACACTCTACCACACAACAGCTAGCAAGAGTAGCTGAACACGTAGCCCACGGGTTAAACAGCGGCCTCACCACTGGCATGATTTTACTAGATATAGAAAAAGCCTTTGATTCTGTTTGGCACGATGGCCTATTATACAAATTAATCAAATTTGAAGTGCCTCTCTGTCTAGTGAAACTCATCCAGAACTACTTACGAGATCGATCGTTCTCCGTTTATATAGGCAAAGACCATTCTGCTCCTAAGACCATACCAGCCGGTGTGCCTCAGGGCTCGCTCGTAGGCCCATACGTCTTCATACTTTACCTGAATGACGTACCTAAACAGGCTCATACACAACTTGCTATCTACGCTGACGATACGGCAACATTCACATCACACAAAGATGTGGATGTAGTTACTGGGCGGCTACAATATTCATTAGAACTACTCAGTAAATATTTTAAAACTTGGAAACTTAAGATAAATTTAACAAAAACCGAAGGCATTCTGTTTACCAGAAAACGCGCAATTCCCAGTAGACTAATAAACATTGATGATTTCCATATTACATGGAGTGTTTCGGTGAAATATTTAGGTGTTATATTAGACAAGACGCTTAACTGGAATAAAAACACTGAACTTATTATAAGCAAAGGTGCAAAAGCCCTAAATTCATTAAAACCAGTTTTTAAATCGCAAATCTGCTCTTAGCTCCTCAACCAAATTGCTCATTTACTCTACACTTGTTAGACCTTGCCTAACTTACGCAGCACCTGTCTGGTCTAGTCTATCTGAAACAAAATATAGTAAACTCCAAACTATCCAAAACAAAGCCTTAAAACTATCGTACAACACTCCATTTCGCACCAACCTTAAAATATTACACAACCGTTTAAAATACCCATTAATAAAAGATTTCATTTTTAAAATTTCGCGTAAATTTTATTTACATAAAAACCCAGCACACCGTAACATTTTAATTTCATCAATTGGTAAAAGTCGACTTAATACATTGCCGTACGCCCGCACGTACAATCGATACCGACTGCCCCATCACTATTTCCTCCGTGACGTATCATGACGACAGCTCGCTTACTGGACGACGCCGCTCGTTCGGCCGGAGAATGCATGATCTTTTTGCGAACTACCCACTACTAACTTCTTACCTTTTATTATTATAATCGGATTGTAATGAAAGCGTACAGTTTGAAACCCAAACATCTTTAAATCTATGTGGGTCCATACTAAGACTTGCACATAACCCCTATTTGAACAGTAAGTATCCAAATACTAAAGTTAGGTAAAACAATGTATAAAAATAATAAATAACAATATGTTTTAATGTTTGTAAAGGCGATAGCCTGTGTAACAATTTAAATCCTGATTTGTGTACAAATAGAATAAGATCATTTGTAAACTGTATTTTAAACTATGTAACAAATAAAGACCTTGAAAAATCAAAATCAAATCAATCAATGGATAGAGAGATGAAATTTTCACAGATTGTGTATTTCTGCCGCTATAACAACAATTAATAAAAATAAGAAGGTACGGAACCCTTCATGCGCAAGTCCGACTCGCAATTACCCGGTTTTTTTACTTGTTGGAGATATAAACTTGGTTATTTTATTGTCATTATTTTTTTACTTTTGTTAGGCACGCGTTTGACCACTATCTCACCTGATGGTAGGCAATGATGTGATCGAAGATGGAGTACGCTTGAACTAATTGAATTTTGTTGAACTAATGTTTCTACTAAAAGAATAATTCCAACCCATCACTTCCCGTGGGTGTCGTAAGAGGCGAATAAGGGACTCCCCAGAGAATGGGCAGCAGCGTTCTCTGTAAAACGCAACACCGTACACTGCGATCGCCTGCCAAGCGTGGTGGTTATGGCAAACCCCGTTTGGGGAAGGCCTATGTCCAGCAGTGGACGACTTTCGGCTGTTATGATGATGAATGTTTCTACTTTCAGGATCGAGCCGCTGATCAACCCTCAGCTGCGCGAGTTGAAGCCGCACCTGATCCCACATCACAAGGGGAGGAAAAGAATGCATTTAGGTAAGCACCACTTATTCGAGCCTGTAATGATACTGCATGATAGATTTAGGGAGGATTCAGTTTTAGCCAATCTTAAAGTATAAAACGAGAAACACACTGGTCCTACGTCCGTAACGTAAGCAACGCTTTTGCATCGTATCGTATTGTAGGTGGCAGGCCTGTGTAACGAAGTAAGAGTGAGAAGGGAAGAAAGAAAGTCCGAAGTACACAAGATGAAGAATGAAAGATTGCACAGACCCAGGTTTACAGTTCACACACAAGAGTTCCACTAAGAAGAAGAAGAAGGAGTGGTAGAAAAATAGTAGGTACAGATGATCGGAGGCAAGCGAAGGTACAGACATAAGCGCGGCGCGGCGTAGCTATGTGATTAAAAGCAGCGATCGCAAGTGGCACAATAGACGCACTGAAGGTGCGGGGCCCATCGGCATCCTGCCTGCTCGAGCGCAAGGCACCAATAGTGCCGTCTCGCTCGCGCGCCCGATGGCACTGATAGTGCCGTCTCGCTCGCGCGCCCGAAGGCACTGGTAATGCCGTCTCGCTCGCACGCCCGAAGGCAACGATAGTGCCGTCTTGCTCGCGAGCCCGAAGGCACCGATAGTGTCGTCTCGCTCGCGCGCCTGAAGGCACCGATAGTGCCGTCTCGCTCGCGCGCCCGAAGGCACCGATAGTGCCGTCTCGCTCTCGCGCCCGAAGGCACCGATAGTGCCGTCTCTCTCGCGCGCCCGAAGGCACCGATAGTGCCATCTCGCTCGCGCGCCCGAAGGCACCGATAGGGCCGTCTAACAATGGACGCGTCACAGCTTCGCCGGCCGACTGATAAGAAACTATCTACTAATACGATGAATCTGTTTGTATGTAAAATGTTAGTCACAAAAGTTATTTCATTTTTATTTTAGATTCTATACAATACAAGGTGTTAGTTTACTTTACTTATAAGTATATAAATTATATTAGACTTTAATTTTGAACAAAATATAATCTAAGTTTTTTTAATTTAAAGTAGAAAGTTTTATCTTTGTAATATGTACGTTACTGTATATTGCGTTGCATACAAATCAAGAGTCCAGATATCATAATGCGTTGCACACGTTGCGTACGTGGGACCAGTTTGTCTCTACCTTATTTCTTTTCATACTACTTGCACGAAAACCTCAGATTATACGTGATGCAAACTCAATCTAAAGTTAGTCATTATTGCCCGGCGGGTTATAATGAAAATCAGTACGATATTATTGCCCGGAGGTCAATAATGTGATTTTAATTTGGAACTCAACTATTTGGTCCCTTCCTTTGACCTCAGGTAGTCTTGATAGGTCCCTTCCTTTTACCTCAGGTAGTCTTGATAGGTCCCTTCCTTTTACCTCAGGTAGTCTTGATAGGTCCCTTCCTTTTACCTCAGGTAGTCTTGGTAGGTCCCTTCCTTTTACCTCAGGTAGTCTTGATAGGTCCCTTCCTTTTACCTCAGGTAGTCTTGATAGGTTCCTTCCTTTGACCTCAGGTAGTCTTGATAAATTCCCTTTGACCTCAGGTAGTCTTGATAGGGCCCTTCCTTTGACCACAGGTAATCTCGATAGGGCCCTTCCTTTGACCACAGGTAGTCTTGATAGGTCCCTTCCTTTGACCACAGGTAGTCTTGATAGGTCCCTTCCTTTGACCTCAGGTAGTCTTGATAGGTCCCTTCCTTTGACCTCAGGTAGTCTTGATAGGTCCCTTCCTTTTACCTCAGGTAGTCTTGATAGGTCCCTTCCCTTGACCTCAGGTAGTCTTGATAAATTCCCTTTGACCTCAGGTAGTCTTGATAAGTCCCTTCCTTTGACTTCAGGTAATCTCGATAGGGCCCTTCCTTTGACCACAGGTAGTCTTGATAGGTCCCTTCCTTTGACCACAGGTAGTCTTGATAGGTCCCTTCCTTTGACCTCAGGTAGTCTTGATAGGTCCCTTCCTTTGACCTCAGGTAGTCTTGATAGGTCCCTTCCTTTGACCTCAGGTAATCTCGATAGGGCCCTTCCTTTGACTTCAGGTAGTCTTGATAGGTCCCTTCCTTCAAAATTGAGTCTGTTATCACTATAATCTTCACTCACACAATCCATCCATCGGTTTTTTAACTCATAAATAATCACAAACGAATGTTCTACGCAGATGTTTTTCTTTACTCCTCTCGACTCACTCTCTATGACATCAGAAATAAATCGAACCTGTGAAAATATATGATTATTTTTATTCCGTCAGTTAGATTATCGAAAAATATTGGACACGTATTTCTTGCGTCTTATCATATCAATAAAAATTGACGAAGTTAATATGCATCAAAGATCAGGAGCCCGCTTGTGACGTCACTACTAGGTAAAATGTGTACTGAAATGTGACGTCACACGAGATTACAACGCACTGGATCGTCTTTATTTTGCGTTTACCTGAAAAAGGAAAAAATACGTGTCCAATATTTTTTAGAACTCCATCTGGCGGACTTAAATTAGATTTTTTAGTCATCTACCCTATTGAGAGAAGCTAAAGCGCTTATTAAACTACACGGTATTCAGGGCCCTGTGGCAAGGGTGGGCGTGGCTCGTAACTAGGAGACCGCTTATTACACTAGCCGATCGATTCGGCCCTAACTCGGTTTTGTTGTGATCGATGTTGCCAACGTGTGGGGAATTCCCCAAGCTGCGGGGAATCTCAAGTCGATTGGGGATTTATTGGAGGTTGAAATATCGATTTTATTCTTCTGATATTATTCTAAATATCGAATTTGTGAGGAATCAGTATTTTTTTTCTCCCAAATTGGGGAATTTGACTTGCATTTTCGGGGAATTTATTAAATTGGTGTTTGCAACAATGCTCCCTGACTCCCTAAACGCTATAACACTGCCCGGTAGTAAGGGAATTAGGGAACTAGTAGACCGGGCCGCTCCGGTCACTCTAATTAAGGTCCCTAACTCGTATTACATTACATGAGAGGGAGAGATACAATAAGCGCTTCAGTTGAGGCTACGTCAAGGAAAAGATAAGGCTGAGTCGAGTGGAGGATATAACTCAGAACATAGGCACAACATCGAA
The DNA here is from genome assembly GCA_950371165.1 of Lacanobia oleracea. NCBI lineage: Eukaryota > Metazoa > Arthropoda > Insecta > Lepidoptera > Noctuidae > Lacanobia > Lacanobia oleracea. The sequence continues at coordinate 7,949,848 of OX493411.1, forward strand.
ATAACATTAGACTAAGTCGGGGAACAGCATAACACAAGTAAATAGATGACCTGTTGGAATCCGCTGTAGAACTGAAGGATACAATGGCGCGGGTGGGCGCTGACCTGAAGCAGAAGCTGCTGGAGTCTCTCAAGAGTACGTGGAACAAGTGGAAGACCGCGCCGCCCAATGATGGACAGCTGGAGAAGGTGGGTAGCATCTTTTTTAGGGTTCCGTACCTCAAAAGGAAAAACACTTTGTTGTCCGTCCGTCTGTCTGTCAAGAACCTTTATCTCGGGATCGCGAAGAGGTATCGAGTTCGAATTTAAACCATATACTTAGGTGTGAGGCCCCTTGCAGCTGTGAAAAAATTGAACTTTTATATTACCGCAAAAAGAAGATACGGTCGTTTATTCCGCAATCGACACTCTCAAGGGTATCAAAATGTATAGGGTATTTTTTTGTTAATGGGCCTCATCAGAAGGCTTAAAGTCACTCAAAGGGCAATGGTGGGGGCAATACTTGGAGTTTTCTTGAATGATCGAATCAGGAATGATGATATCCGCAAGAGAACCAAGGTTAACGACATAGCCCGAAGGATCGCCGAAGTGGCAGTGGGCAGGGTAGGCATTGCTCGCAGAACAGATGGTCGATGGGGCCGAAAACTTGTGGAGTGGCGACCGCGTACCGTAAGACGCAACGTTGGGAGGCCTCCCACAAGGTTGTCCGTGCACCTGGTAAAGGTCACGGGTAGCCGGTGGATGCGAGACGCGCAGGACCGGTCGTTGTGGCGACGCTTGGGAGAGGCCTATGTCCAGCAGTAGACGTAGACGAAGCTGGCGATACGACCTAGACGCCTATCGCAATGCCCTCGATACCTGCATCGAGGTAACTCAGGAACAAAAAATCTTCAAGTCAAATTAAACCTTTAAATTATGTTCTGAATTTCAGGTTGTTGAAGAAGAAATGGAGAAGGAGCAGCTCACTGATGACAAAGAAGCATTAGCGAGAGAAATTGAACTGGTGAGCAAGTTTTCCTTTTTATATTTGAGATGGGTTTTCTCTTGACTCTAGTCTAGGTCAGAGATGACAGAGACAAAGTCTACGATGGAGTGAGCTTACCCAGAAGGAGCCTGTTCACTCTGACTTTGAAGAGATTAGGGTTGCAAACGCAGACGCTGGCAGAGAGTTTCGCTCCTTTGCTGTGCGCATTATAAAAGACGAACTGGTGGAACAGCAACTAGGTAGGGATGGTAAGTTGCGGTCCTCCCTTTTCAATGGAGGTTAGCGGGACTATATGTTCCGCATACTCATTTTATTTTCACTTATCAATACGGCTGAATACTTCGTAGTGAACATGCAGTAGAGCTATGTATTAAGAAGAGACTCTAGTCGGTTAAACAGGCATTTGAAGAAACTATTACCGGTGCCGTCGCGCTTCACCATACATAAAGTGCGAAAGCGACAACTGCACCTCAGGGGGCTAAAAAGGCTCGCCTCCTGATCAGAACTAGGCCCGGGTCAGCGGCGCGCTGCGATCCCAGCGCGGCCTCAAAGAGATGTCAGCACGGAAGACGGGGCCCGCCAGGGCAGGTGCCTGCTGGGGTTGCGGAATCTGTTCGAAAGAGGTGCCGTAGCCTTGGAACGCAAAGGGCCCCAGGAGGAACACGGATGGGTTTTTAGTCAGTAAGAGTCTGACACTCCCTCCTGCTTCACCCAGAGCGGGAAGAGTCATATAATTTCCCATATTTAAAAAAAAAGGGGCTAAAAAGGGAGCTTTAGGAGTATCATATTAGAGTCATAATCTCATTACAATCAGTCAAACATTTTCATCTTTATCGCTAACGCATTAGGTTCAAGATTGATTGGGGAAATTTGACAGTGACGGGTAGCGTTATGTGCTTTCTGATTCTGCTAAATTGGCCTTTTCAGACCCGCAGGCTGATTTTACCTAAAAAAAAACAAGTGGTTGCACTCCGGGAGTGCCGGCAGAAGTGAAAATTTGAATACGTGCTTCTTTCGCTCCGTCTTACGAATTTTCGATCAGGTCACGTGTCCTGACGCGAGTTTAACATTTTTTACCCATCACAAAAAAAATCGTTAGATAGATCATCGTAGATCTTTTGGAAACAAAAACATTGTTCTAGCAGCATTATCCTCGAAGAAAACAGCGGAATGCGTTTGTATGGAGAAAGGCCCAAGAGTTACCGATTACAATCCCCTCTTAACTGCCAGTGTAATTTTCTATCGATAAATCCAAAGTAGGTTCTACTCACAATGGGCTTCAGAAAGCTCGAAAGTCACTCAAAGGGCGACGGAGAGGGCAATGCTTGGAGTTTCCTTTCGTGATCGAATCAGGAATAATGATATCCGCAAGAGAACCAAGGTTACCGATATAGCCCGAAGGATCGCCAAACTAAAGTGGCAGTGGGCAGGGCACATTGCTCGCAGAACAGATGGTCGATGGGGCCGAAAAGTTCTGGATTGGCGACCGCGTACCGGAAGACGCTACGTTGGAAGGCGCAAGGTGGACCGATGACCTGGTGAAGGTCGCGGGTTGCCTATGGATGCGAGACGCGCAGGACCGGTCGCTGTGGCGACGCTTGGGAGAGGCCTATGTCCAGCAATGGCCGTCTTTCGGCTGAATATGATGATGATGATGAGATGATGAGATTCTACTAACATTGTCTTTCGTCCACAGTCGACCTCCGGCAACCTGGGCCGTCTGAACGGCGGCCGGCGCATAGACTACGTGCTGCAGGAGGCTCCTTTAGAGATGATCAACGAGTACCTGTTCGCTATGAGCAGCCATGTCGGATATTGGTAAGCCATATCACTACTGCTTTCATACTCCTCCGCTGTACTTTTCTGATAAACTTCGTTGCAGGATCTAAGACAGTTGAATCGTTTCTCCGGGACAACATTTAGGAAAATACAGAGTTATTTAAAAAAAAGGCAATTTTTTTTCAATGCATCAGGCATCAAAGACTATTTATATACAGGGTTATTTGTAATTCGACGTATATCCGTCAGGTGCTGATAGGGGATCAAAATGCAATAAATTAAAGCCCCCATATGTATGGCCGAAATTCAATCGTTCTCGATATATTTGAATTTTTTGTCCTGTCTGTCTGTCAGCGGGCTGTATCTCGAGAACCGTAATAGGTAGACAGTTGAAATTTAGATTGTGTATTTCTATTGCTGCTATAACAAAAAGTAATAAAAATTAAGGTTAATGGTACGGAAGCCTTCGTGTGCGAGTCCGACTCGCACTTGGCCAATTATTTTTTATATGTACCTAAAATTTGACATTTAACTCCAAATAAAAAGAAAACTACGAATGGAATGGGTACCATTGGAATATGATAATGTAGCTGGCACTTCAATTAAGCTATGAACACAAATAAAAGTACCAACTTCAACAAATTTTATAAAATTATGAGTGATTTAAGAATAATATTTTACCTTATTTTCATTAAACACTTCAAAAAAGTTTTCTCGTTCAAAATAATACTATGAACTTAATCGTACAAATAACTAAAAAAACTTGCCTATTTTGTAAGCTTTCCAAAAAGGTTTAAAAGTTAATTAAAAAACACGCAATTCGTGGCATGGCATGTGTTTGAATCGGCGCGGGGAGAGAATATCATCTGTGTTTTTAGTTAAGGATCCTCACTAAAACAACCGATTTTACTGACGAATTTCTTCTTTTAATTATGTTCTGATTAATTGAAGTGCCAGCTACAGTATCATATTCTAATGGTACCCATTCCATATGTAGTTTTCTTTTTATTTAATATGGAAAGTCAAATTTTGGATAAATATCGAAAAATCGTAAATTTTCAAATATCTTGAAAACGATTGAATTTCGGCCATACACATGGGAGCTTCAAATTGTTGCATTTTGGCCCCCCTATCAGCACCTGACAGATATATTATGTCGAATTACAAGTAACGCTATATACACCGTGAACAAATCATCTTGGTAGTATAGTTTTGCTCGCGGAAGTCGACAAAATGAGAGGAGCATGGAGTTTCATAGATTCCTTGAGGCCAGGTATTCCCAATTTTCCCAATATTCCATCACTTTGAAACAATAATAAACAAACAAATAGTGATTGTTTAATGCCAAAAAAATACATATTGAAGTTTATGTACTTTGTCAATTTCTGGTTCAAAACATAACGTCGAAAACTTCACTCGATCAAAAAAAAAATCGGAAGACGAGTCTAAATTCAACAATTTTTTAAGTTTTTCTTATTTTTCTTAAAGCTTATGAAAGTTATACTTCCAAAAACCAATCCTAAATAAGGTTAATAACATATAGAAGAATAATTTGTGGTTTAATTTTGCATAATAGTTTTATTTTTTAATAAAAAATTATTATAGCTTCAAGCCGTCGACGTGAGCGCACGGCACGCTTCGCGTAAAGTATGGAAATGTTAGATACCTACTTCGCTCGGTCTACCTGCCCTTAAGGTAGATTCGTATGGAGAAGAGCGGACAAGAAAGTGTCCGATCTTCTCTATAAGAATCTACTTTTCCGAAAGGACAGTAGAGTCACTTTATTATTTTTATACAATTGTGTTCAAAGGTTAGGCAGGTTTGTAGGTTGTGTTTAATGGCCTAACTTTGACTTTGAACAGCTGTTTTTGGTTTTAGGAGTTTTTATTGATGACTTAAATTCAATCACAGAATATGCATCAGACTACTTGAAAAGTGCTTTGTTTGGAACTTTCTATTAATTTTTTGCGGTTGGATTTTTATATATTTTTTTTTTAAACTATTGCATAGCTTCTATCGCGGGCCTTGAGCGTGGAGACCGAATCCAGAAATTCCGTAACGAAAAAAACCTAACACCCCCCACTCCGACCGGCACAGCGGTGATACTTTTTAGTTTTACTTTTTTTTAGCTCAAAGTGTAACTTAAATTAATATCAAAGAAAAAAAAAAACAGAAAAAAAAATACTGCATAAATAAAATAAATATATAATTATAATTGCATAAGTTGATAAAAAATGCTATGCAATAGCTTTACCGCGGCAGTCTCCGAGTGCCACTATTTTTCAAATAATTTTTGAGTACCTATACGCCTATAATATAAGCTCAAAATATAAGAAAATTTTGGTTGCTAAAATCTTGTACTAATATTTTCTATGCCTCAGAACAGTGCCTGACTTCTACGTGCACTGCTCAATACTAAGCATTTCTCTTTCTACCCCCACAGGGAGTCCGAAGACACAATGCTACTGATGCTACGCGAGATATATTCCGAGCTAGGAGTCCAGCCCGACTCGACCGTACCGCAGCAAAACATGACCGTGCAAAGGTCTAGGTTGACTAAACTGGTAAGAAACACTAAACATATTATCACGCTATGTATCCTCTAACAGTAACATATACTCCGCGCTAAGAGACCAGCCCGACTCGACCGTACCGCAGCAAAACATGACCGTGCAAAGGACTAGGTTGACTAAACTGGTAAGAAACACTAAACATATTATCACGCTATGTATCCTCTAACAGTAACATATACTCCGCGCTAAGAGACCAGCCCGACTCGACCGTACCGCAGCAGAACATGACCGTGCAAGGGACTAGGTTGACGAAACTGGTAAGAAAGACTAACATATCATCACGATATGTATCCTCTAATGGTTAGGTATTCTCCGCGCTAGGAGACCAGCCCGACTCGACCGTACCGCAGCAAAACATGACCGTGCAAAGGACTAGGTTGACTAAACTGGTAAGAAACACTAAACATATTATCACGCTATGTATCCTCTAACAGTAACATATACTCCGCGCTAAGAGACCAGCCCGACTCGACCGTACCGCAGCAGAACATGACCGTGCAAGGGACTAGGTTGACGAAACTGGTAAGAAAGACTAACATATCATCACGATATGTATCCTCTAATGGTTAGGTATTCTCCGCGCTAGGAGACCAGCCCGACTCGACCGTACCGCAGCAGAACATGACCGTGCAAGGGGCTAGGTTGACGAAACTGGTTAGAAAGAGTAACATATCATCACGCTATGTATCCTCTAACAGTTAGATATACTCCGCGCTAGGAGTCCAGCCCGACTCGACCGTACCGCAGCAGAACATGACCGTGCAAAGGACTAGGTTGACGAAACTGGTAAGATAGGATAAATATAACCATAGTGAGTTGACGGCAAGGCTGTCAGGGTTGCGGAATTTGTTCGATACGAGTCACCGTGGCCCTGGAACGCTAAGGTCATTATGAGGAACTCGGAAGGGTTTTAGTCAGTAAGAGTCTGACACTCCCTTTGAGGAGCTCGTGGCTAAAGAATAACAGCCGCACAGGACGATCTTGAAGGTTAAGCAACGCTTGCCAAGGTTGGTCTGTGGATGGGTGACCATCTTAACATACCGAGTTTCCTCCGTGCTTCGGAAAGCACGTTAAGCCGTTGGTCCCGGCTGTTATTTGTAGATCTTTGGCAGTCGTTACGGATAGTCAGAAGCTAGTACTAAATCTGACTCCAGTCTTGCCAAGAAATACCGTGTTGTTACCCATTTAATGGGTTGATGAGGTCTGGCAGGCAGCCGCTTCACGTAAAATACTGGTATTCAGCTAAATCCGGTTTGACTGGAAGCCGACCCCAATATAGTTGAGAAAAGGCTGGGCAGATGATGATGAAGAGTCTGACACTCCCTTCCGCTGCGCCCAGAGCGAGGGAAGACATTTGATGATTTTCCATCCAAAAAAGGTATCATTAATTCTATACACTAGCTTCTGTCAACGGCTTTGCTCGCGATAATTACGGAAACTCTTCCATTACTGACTGAGTGAATGATAGACAACGCTCAGCCGAAACTATTGGTCGTAGTAAGCTGAAATTTGGAAATTCCTGCAGGAATGCGAAAAAACGAGATAATTATGCGCTTACGAAATCGCGGACAAAAGCTAGAATAGTTTATGGAGTCAAGTTCTTCTTATCGTGCGGGCAGTAAGGTTTAACGACCCCATACACCCTAGTGGCAGAGTTTCTAAACCGCTTCAAGGAAATTCCAGGCTTGAATCACCTGATTGTCTGATAAAAAGATGATTCCGTGCTTCGGAAGGCACGTACAAGCCGGTGGTCCCGGCCGCCAAATGGCGGTCGTCAAATAAACCATGTCAGAGGCCTTTGAGGCGTTATAGAAACTCTGACACCAGGGTGTGTGGGGTCGTTAGACTGTTCTGCCCACACGAGAAGAACTAGAAAACAACTACAAAGTATGCTCTTCACGTGGGAATTGAACCCACGACCACCGTATCACAAGGCAAACGCCTCAACCACTCGATCACGGAGAACTATCGACTCTAGAAAAAGAAGATTTAGGAAACATCAATATTGTACGAGGGGTACGCTGCGGATAGTCAACCACACTGAACCTTACTGACTGGTACACTGAATCGTACACCTAAGACTACCTGCAGTACTGTCTTTCCGTTATCTTTGAAATCCATCCAAAGGTTGTCTTGAAAAGATCGCTTTCAGCGATAAGGCCGCCCATTGTGTCACCCTATGTAATGTTTTCTTCATCTATCTTTTCTGTAACTTATATGGTGTACATAATAAAGTGAATTCTATTCTATTCTAATGCGGATATTTATTAGTTTATTATTTTAGCAATATATGTGTATTTTATTGGTAATATACAGAGTTGATACGACAGAGGGGCATTAAATTAAACTACGTATACTATACGTGTTCAGTATTAATTCGATACGGTACAAAAACAAAAAGCGCCATAAATGAGAAAATATTTTTTTCAAACAAACTAAATAGCTTGCAAATCCGAATAAAACGCAACCACCCTTTGTAAAAAAATGACACTGACCTTAGATACCGCTAGGTAACAAAGCGGCAACGTCGCGCGCGCCTTGGAGCGCGGTGTGCGGTATCTCGTGTGCTCGGCGGGGGCCGGGGCGGGGTGGCCGCCGGCGACTTAGGCCTCCGCTCGCACTGGCTTTTATGTTAGGTAACGTTTCGAAGTACGCGCACAAAAACAAACACACAAAATTTTTAAATTTTCGATGTGTCCTCCATTCACATTGATGCACAAATTATACCGACGGAGAATATTGTTATTTATTTTTCTAATTAGATCACTGTCCGTCGCTAAGCACTTTAATTTGTGAAAAGCTAAAATAATCGTATTTTTTAATTCATCAATTGTATTTACCTCTGAGGCATACACTTCACCCTTAATGTACCCCCACAAAAAGAAATTCATGGGAGTGAGGTCCGGAGATACTAATACTAAATAATAATAATCCCAAGTTACGTGTCCTCTCACAATAAAAGAAAGAAATACTGTCTTAAACTTATTTAGTGTCCTATCACAATAACAAAATAAAATCACAATTGTTTGCGCGCGAATTCCACAAACAGTACGTTCCGAAAAGACAGCGTCGGCGCACTGAATAGAGGCACCACTTACCGATCGCAAAAAACAAGGATGCAACAAACTGACCGCATTTCTGTTTCTTTCAAACGCGCTACGTATTTCGCTTTCGTAGTGAAAGTGCAAGTGTGTGTGTATTGATTGCTTCCTTGTTTGCATTGCCAATTTTTAGTGAATGTCCTTCGACATGCGTCAGAGCGGCAACAACGCATCGGGGATTTACCGTTGTAAGGTGCATGACCTATGCTTAGACGATAATCAGCTGCTAGAAAAGATACATCGTTTTCAAACGGTGCAAAAACTTTAAAAATCATTTGCGACTAAACTACTGCTCCTATTTAATTTATTTTTGGTACAGAGTTTGGAAATGGTACCTAGTATAGGCAGTTTAAAGGAAAGCCCCTCTGTCGTATCAACGTTGTATTTTTCGTTTATTCATTAACTTGTATCATATATATTATTTCTTTGTATATTTCTTTTTTTTGAAAAATATTCTATTTTAAATTTTATTTATTTGCTGTACACCTACCACAGTGTGTTTCTTTTTAACCCAAAGGTTGACTAGTAGAGAATGCCTTGTTGCATTAAGTCCGCCTATGTACCACTATTGTACATGAAGTTTAAATAAATAAATAAGAGTGCCAAGTCCCGCAGGCCTCCATTGAAAAGGAAGGATCCTCCGACTAGACGGTTGTTGTGTCCGGTGGGCAAATGCCCGATGGTTAATATTTGGACTATGGTACAAATTCAAATCCCACGAAAATCTTTAATACCGCTATGCAGGATGTGTTTGACGTTTCGTGCTGGCGGTATAGAAATCGCTAAGTTAGCTTTTTTGGCGGTATAGATTGCGCTACATCTTTAACGTTGTCATGAACTATTGTATCAAAAAGTAATGGTTATTTTCTCTTCTTTCCAGGACGACGGTTCGGGTATGGTCACTGGTGAGATTTAATTAATTTTATACAATGTAAACTTGATATATGGCCTTTTTTATTTCCGATATACCCCAAGAGTACTACACAAAGTCATTTTTAAAGGTCCGATATACGCCATCTAGGAGTCAACTCAACCCGGACCAAAGACAAGAATTATGACAATTTTTTTTCTTTTATTTTCCAGACGTCCCATCAACAAGCCGCGGACCGATATAATGTGTTGCATAGATAAAAAATAGTTTAATTTTTATATTTATACTCGTTTAGTAAAAAAAAATGCATTTCTTTCAAATTTTCGGTTGTTTTATAAGTTGTGCTTAGTGGGAGCGATTTTGAAATCCGCTATCGCTTAAGCTAGGTGCGGCCTTATTTACTCAAAATTTGGGACTTGTCTTTCTACGGAGAAATAACAAAAAAAAATGGTTTTATGAATCGATATTATGGTTTGAAATCACAGAATAACTTCGGCGGTATTACTAAAGATAGCACTTCACTCAATTTGCTTATTATCCATAGTAGAGGGTTCTCATTTATAATACAGTGGCCATAAAACCAGGTTTCTGAGTATGAACCATATCTAGCTGCTACCGCTGAGGAAATTCTGTGATTGGTCTGAATTTTAGGTTAAAAAACCTGATTCTGAATACGGACCGTAAGATGATAGTAAGCGGTCGGTAGATAGGAATTCAGGCAAATGTATCACTATGAGATATTATAAATGTACAGTTAAAGTTATTTCTCATAATTGTGTCTAATATGTAATTAGTTACAGTTTATCTTTGCCAACCGACCAAGATATACTCCATTTTTATATTTAGTGTGTTCTGATAGCTACAGCCTGCGGGTCTTTAAGTCAATAGTGAATAGATTACTTCTAGGCAAGCGCGCTCCATCTTCAACCACATCATCGCTTACCATCAGGTGAGATAGTGGTCAACCGAGAGACTCAATAATCATAACAAATAACCTAGTCAATGTATGGAGATAAAAACTTTAAAATCCAGCATAGATTCACTATTATGAACCTTAATTGTTTAGCAATAGGAGCTAAAACTCTACTTGAAGATTTTGTTAAAAGAGGGCTGTATTAATCACTAATTTTAATAAATGGAGTATAAGACAACCAGAACATTCTTCTATGAAACATCAAGAATAATGGTCATAAAAAGTGCAAGAAGGATGTCGAATATGTAGTACTAGTATGTCTAGTGGCATCTCGCTCCCGCATTTTATGGCCATGAAACGAACGTGTCTTGGCATTTAGTATACAACGTGTAACATAATAAACGAGGCACCTCTTAAAGGGTCATTGTAGTCTGACCCTTCTGAAATCGCGAAAAAGTCTACTCTCCTATACATTTTACATATATGCGCATAATTCGACAAAGTGTACTGAACAGCAGATTTTTTTTTTTCGTTTCTTGTGTTTACACTTTGTATAAAAATACAAATATTTTTTTTTGTATTATATTAATTTAACAGTTGTCTCTATATCTTGATCGGTTATAACCTGATACTTTCCGTAGATCGGCATCTTATTGTAGATTATTGAAAATGATTGACATTAAAATAGTATAGATTGTAATATTATGTTTCGGGATGTTCAGATATGATTTTTCTTGGCTTTTGACTGTTACGATGAAGTAAAAAAAAAAAAAACAAAAAATATTTACAAAAAAAAATCGCCACTGAAAATGAATTTGGAGTTACCAAGTTCATTTAAAATAGCAGTCAAAAAATCACGAAAAATCGTATCAAAATCACATGAAAAAAAAATATAAATAAGTTCAGTATTTCACCAGAAAAGAGAAAAATATATAAAAAATACGCAAAAAAAAAATAATAATTATAAACATTGTAAATTATCCACAAAAGATATTTGTTAAATTAAGAAATATCTTAATAAAACTGTGTTAATATAAATTTATTATAAGTCGTTCCACTCTTTAATATAACTTTTAGAAAATATATTACGTCACGCCTATTTCCTCCGAAGGGCTCTGTGAAGTCCCATGTATTAAGGGTCAAGCATACTGCCATCAACCAGGAAGTATGTCCAAGCCAAGGCTCCTACAGTGGCACCCAACTAATAAGTCGCGTCGTTTGCACAGAAAAGACTAACGAACGAATGCTTAAAACTTACAATCAACCTTAGATCACTACTATAAGGTTCATAATACACTGCAGCTGTTAGTTCCGACTCACTCGCAAGTCACGTGCATGCCACGCGGCGCGCGCTAATATGGCTTCACCTGACCAATAGCGGTACAGGAAAAAGAAGTGCGGTGCAGTCAATAGCATTTCTCGCGCTTTGAAAACTCATTTTCTGCGCAGGTACATCGGATAGCCATATCAGTTGGGTACTTCTGTACCAATATTTTCATAGAACGATGGCCTAACTGCGGGTCTAAAAAAGTATCTTCAGCAGAATCAGAAAGCACATCACGCTACCTGTCACTGTCAAATTTTCATCTAGAACCCAACGCGTTAGCGATAAAGATGAAAATGAAATTTGACAGATGGTTGTGTGATTAATATTATAATTCTAGAGAAGTGACCTTTTTAGACCCGCTGATCTCCACAGCACAGCATTCAGGCACCCACGATTCGTCCTACTAAGACTGGTCGATAAATGTTCCAGCTCCTGACTACCCGCAACTACTGTGAAAGATGTACCAATGACAGCCGGGAACAACGGTTTATTATTGTGTATGTAAAGGACTTAACATCGGGTTGAACACTTATTTCGACTTGCTCTCAAGTGCGGATACTGACTCAAGCGCCGATATCGGTACCAGTACCGGTATCGGCGATAGTACCGATATCGGACCCAGTATTTATTCTGGTATCGATTCCGGTTTCGGTTACGGTATCAGTATCGGTTCTGGTATAGGTAAAAATACCACTTTAGTACTGGTTTAAATACCTACGGGTATTTTATTTTAAATCGTCAGAATACGCGTCACAGCAAGTTGGACAGTCCATGGTGTGCCATGTGCCACATGTACAGTCAAAAAAGCTATTAGGTATGCAGGCAGTTAACTTTCAACTACTTTTAAATAATGTTGTGAGTGTGCTGAGTAGACAATTATTGTACAACACACTCGTAAGTATGTCAGAAGCTTAAAAAAATATAATGCACACATTAGAAATAAACATATTTAGCAGTGCTGTGTAAAAATTAATATTTTTTGCCTGTTTAAATACCGAATAGCTTTGTTGACTGTACACACTGGACAGTCACTTCAAATTCTTTTTGTAAGAAAACTTATCTTATAGTATTTTATTTGAATATTAAATCCTTCTGTACCTCGTGTTCTCTAGTTACTGGGTTGTGGAGGTCTGGTAGGCAGTCGCTCCACGTAAAATACTGGTATTCAGCTGAACCCGGTTTGATTGAAAGCTGACCTCAATATAATTGTGAAAAGGCTAGGCAGATGATGATGATGATGATTGAACCTTATGACCGCAGGATGTGCGTCAAAGGATTGCAACAACAAATTCTTCTAAAAGTTATATTAAACAGTTATTTTGTTAGTTCACAAAAATTTTGGTCGTCATCACTTTAAGCGGTTATTCTAAAAAAAACGGTTTTTAGTTTATGTTCGATTAGCTATGAACCAGCTAAAAGTGATGAAAAATAACGATATTTTGTTTATTAAAAAGATTAGCTTTAAAATTTATAACATTAGAAAAGGTCTAATTTATTTTTTACTATTTTATGTAATGTGTATGGATGGGAAAATAGTTATGTATGTTAGCATATAGGTACTACATATTATATTAAAATAGTACCCTTAGGCCCTGACCTTCAATAAACACATAGGCTTCTTTAAAAAAAAAATACATTTTTAAATGCTACCATACTTGCCTCTTTTACCAGCTATATACTACATTTTCAAAAAAAGATTACTGATAAATTGACAGATTTCGTTGTTATGGTAGATGCCAAATCAATTAGCGATAACAGTCATTGCCCTTTCATTAATATTTCTTCGTAGGTACCTGAAAAATAAATAATGAATCGTTTTTCATTATTAAAAAAATTAAAGTATCACGGTAGATATCGGTTCAGGACAGCTGTATGTCTTTATTTCTGTATTCGGAATTAAATATGTCGATAAATGTAGGTGGGTCATTGACCGTTATTGCAAATCTATCTGGCGTCGACCAAACATTCAAAATGTAACCTCTATTCTTTAAAATTTCAGTTTATATTCTTACTAAGTTTCTGGAAGACTCATTAACAAAAAAAAAGCATTAATTGACTTTCAAACTCATGTGAACTGCTGTGATTAGCTGAGAGGAATAAAAATAGCTAATCAACACGCTTGACATGGTTCAACGTCAAATTAATTATCAATTAAGTCTTTCAGACAACGCCCTTAACAGCTTTAAACAACTTTGGATCAATATTTCTTCCACTCATCGACTATTCAGTCTCTGACTGCCGCATTCTGAGTGCCAATTCGACTATAGGCATGTATCACTAAAACGAAAAGATTGCAATGTATCTTTCGAACACTGGCATATTTATCACTCTTTTGTATCTTTATATCCTTATATATCAGTAGCCCACTCTTTTCAGCATGACTGGCGTAGTCGCTTCGCTCAACTCAATCCACTAATCAGTGAGAGCGATAGATAATGTCAAAGCGCGACAGAACATTTCAATGATGATACAAATGCGAGACAACGTTAAACACTTTTCGCTATAAAAACAATTAACGTGTAAAACTTTTCGCCTCAACAGTCGTATTGCATTGAGCGAGCGAGACACAATTATGTATCGAACGTATACGAGAAACTATCTTGTGCGAGAACGCGCATGCGCTGTCCTCTGTTTTTTTTGCTGAATTGACATCCTGCGCAATCAATGAGGGCTAACGTTTTTGAACTCACCAGTTGGCGCCACTGTCGATTAAGGTCCTTAATCATAGCCAACCAACAATGAAAATTTACATTTACAACCTCACGCTACACTAGCGCTTCTAGCGGCGAATTCAATCGCGATAGTCCTCATAGCGACGTACTTCAGTTAGGTAAACTTGCGCGACGTGAACTGTATAATCTGATGTTATGTCACAACTTTATACACTCGAGACAGAGTATTATAGCGCGTATATTGGACCTCTCCTCCCCTCTACAACCCAGTAACTGACCACCGTAACGACTGAGCTGAATAGTCGATGAGTTTTCTGAATTCCAAAAAAAATACTTGTTATCACCAAAATTATTACTCAAAAAGTCAATTTATGAGTAATCTTAAAATGTTTCCTTCCATTAACAAAATAAATATATACCATGTATCTTTACTGAAGCTGTTTTCGCAGAATTGACATTATCTTTTTGGTTAAATTTTAGTTGTTTTTTTTTTATTTTTACCCTTATATTTGTATGGACTAAGTGTAGGATGGAAAGCTCAAGGCGTTAAGAAAATGTGAGCCAATTAATGAGATAGTTGCGGTACTGACTACCTATGGTGCGTGAAATTTTGTGTTTTATTGACAACTGTAGTTTAGTAACAGTTTCCCGCGTATTTTTGACATGTAACTCTTCTGTCAAAGAAGCGGGCAATTTCATAGACACCTTATGTCTATTATGGTTTATGGCTTTTCCCGCCAATTTCAAATTAACTTTTAGGAATAAATACTTTAAGTATCTTTTTTTTTTCAAAATGATGGAGTATTTTTTGAGGTTATGTCAATTTTGTGTTACCACTCTTACATTTAGTTTAAGTTACAGATAAATGGATTCCAAGACAGAGCTGTTTATTTTTATTAAAAAGAGTTGTTATAATGATTTGTTTCCAAGTTTTTCTCCATCATTACTTTACTTTATTTATGTAAACAATCATGTAAACAAAATTGTTAACATTACTTACAATAAACATTTATACTTTACTAAATTTTGTTTTATTTTATTATTTTAGTAAAATTCCCGTAGATTTAAATAGAGATAGGGCCATCCGAACTTTTTCACACGTTCACATATAGGGACTACTCACACTTATTCAGCTCTGTTCAGCTTTATGCCCATAGAAAACAACGATTTTGTGTGGAGACTCGTATGCATCCGTTCAGCTTTTCGCGTCTATTCAGCTTTCGCGGCAAACACGTATAAAATGAGGACAAATGTGTTATTATCTTAAGAGTGCTATAGATAGAGTTCAGCGCTGTTCTGCCGCTGCCGTCTTCTCATTCTTAGGACGCTGTACGCGGCTGATAAAAGCAGAACAGAATAAATGTGACCAAAATCGTTCAGCGAAACGCGAACGGGACTGAATAAATGTGAGTAGTCCTATATGCACGATTTTTAATTTCGCAAGTACAAGACCGTCCTCGAAGATTGCCGATCGCGTGGCAAGTTCGCTTTGGCCTAGTCAGGACAAATACGGGTCAATTTTTGGCGCCAGGTCTAACCCGATGCAGCTGAATGCGAGTATTTAACATCGGTCATGGAGCGACTGCCTGTCAGACCTCCATAAAAATAGTCGTCCTTACCTTGATTTCGGCTATGGCGTCCAATATTGTTATTGGTAGAGTTGCTGGCTTGTCGGTTTTCTACCAGTTGCATTTTGGGGAATGTGCGACGCAATTGCAAAATTTAATTCCGCCAAGCCCGTTCCATCATCGGACCACAAGACGAACGGCGATGCGCCACCGGTACATGGTGGACATCCCACCCATACGCACAAAACGTTTTGGGAACACATTCATAATGCGTACAGCTAAGGAGTGGAATTCCCTGCCGGAGTCTGTGTTTCCCGATAGCTACAACCTGGGAGTCTTTAAGACAAGAGTGAATAGGTTACTTCTAGGCAAGCGTGCTACATCTTCGGCCACATCATCGCTTACCATCAGGTGAGATGGTGGTCAAGCGCGTGCCTGTCAATAGTAAAAAAAAAAAAAAAAAATATCAACGGATACTATAGCCATCGACGCAGGACAGCGGCGGATCCAGGATTGTCATTGGGGGGGGGAGCTCGATCTCGCCGAGGCTAGGTTTTGGCAAAGTAAACTCAAAAAGGGCCAAGTACGAGTCGGACTCACACACGAAGTGTTCCGTACCATCTTCCATCTTTCACCATCTTCGGTAAATGCAATCTTTTTTAATCCTTCTTTTTCACAGCCCAACATTCTGATCCATACAGTACGACAGGAGTAATCTTGGACTTGGATAGGTTTTGCTTGAGTCTAGGTCAGAGGTGACGGAGACGCGGAGCGAGCTTACCCAGAAGCCTGTTCACTCTAACTTTGAAGAGATTAGGGCACTTTTATATCTATTTGGGATGGGTTTGCTCTTGACTCTGGTCTAAGTCAGAGGTGACAGAGACAAAGTCTACGATGGAGCGAGTTGACCCAGAAGAAACTTAAACCTTACTTTAACGACTACGAGCTCTCCAAAATTAAAATACCCAGCTTCTCTTCATTAATCTTACTTTTATTGCAAAGGTCATTAAAACATTAGTATATTTTTTTCCTTACACTTTAACACAACTTTGACTGAACGACGCCAACTAACGAGTGAAGATTGGTCAAAATTATATGCGATGGTGCCATGTAGGAGAAACCGCAGCACGCAGCTAGTGTCATCATCAAAGAGAAGCATAAACTCATGCTAGCTCTGTAGATAAAATCATGCGTTTTACTCAAACATTCTGGCTTTTTCCTCTCATCAAATTTATTCGCGTGTAAGTTGCTAGATTTCCGTAAACTGATTGGCTTGGAGAGCTTTTTGTTTTTGTATAGAGATCGATCTGAATGTTTCTGCTTCGGTATATCATTTATATCGTCGAATTTGCAAGTTTTAGTTATGAATTCTCCATCGATATCCATCTTGTACCAGGACTTGTGTTTGTCAAAAGTTTTTGCTTTATTCACTTTTTTATTTGGTGAAATCATTTTCACTGTTTGTTTGATAGCGAGAAAATTTTGGGTTTAACGTAAAAACACAGTAGGAATTTTATATGACAAATTTTGACAGTGAGTGAATCATAGACTAATTTATACAATATAAAGATGAAAAGTGAATCAAAGAGTAATTCTAAATTCTTCCGTTACTGAATGAATGAGTGAGTGACTGAAAGACAACGCACAGCCGAAACTACTGATCGTAGAAAGCTAAGGCCGAGTGTAGGAGAGCACTAAGAGAGGATTTCTCGCATTTCCTCCGGAAACAGGAAAATAATCAGTAGCGTATCGAGGAGGGGGCGGCGGAGGGGTAGCGCGCACCGGGTGACACTCGACGGTTCGTTGACTTATATCACGGTCGGGCGCCCCTAAACGGGTGACGTAATGACCCCCGTCCGAGTTGGGGTGTAAAAAATTTCAAGCCCGCTTCGCTCTCTCTTACATTCTGCACTCTCTTTGTTCTGGAACTTTTCTGTATAGCTTAACAAAAACGGCATTATTTGTGTACGAATTCTCAAAGCCTAGTAAAACCTTTCCAGGGTGAGACGGCACGGTTGGCGCAGTGGTTGAGTGATCGGCTACTGCGCCGTATGCCGCGGGTTCGAATCTCGGACGGAACAAATATTTGTTTGGCCTACAGATAGTTGTTCCAAGTCTGGCTGTTTGTGTATGTGACTTTGTATGTTTGTAAATGCACCTAGACCTAGAACATTCCTAGTGTGGGGCAAAGTTTATAAAAAAAAAGTTAAATATGTATGTTATAAAAAAAATACAACCTCTCCGAGGCGGGAAGCAAAAATTTTCGAGCTCGCTTCGCTCGCTCTTGTGTTCTGCCCTCTCTCGATTGATGACTTTTCTTGCATCAGTCCATAAAAATACTATCAGATGTGTGATGCAAAAATTTTCGAGCTCGCCTCGCTCGCTCTTGTGTTCCGCTCTCTCTCAATTAATGAGCTATTTTGCATTAGTTCATAAAGTTACTTTCCTAGGTGAGATGCAAAAATCTTCGAGATTTTTAGAAGTGTGATGTAAGAACATTCCAGGAAATAAAAAACCTGCAGCACAAATGGAACAACCTCCTTTCTGAAAAATGGCTTCCGTCATCAGAACTAAAGGTGCACCTCATAATTATTTGAGTTAATTTGTGGGGTGACACCATTTTCATTATATATACTGTACTCTTTGGGTGACACGACATTATCCGTGCCGGGTGTCACCCATCCTAGCTACGCTACTGAAAATAATGAGACATGCGGGTACGAATTCGCAGGCAAAAGCTAGTATAATATAAAAAGGGGAGTGAATGATCGTTAGTTTGTTTGACGGTAAGTTTATTTGACATATAAAGAGAACTGAAAGAAATAGAGACTTCTTTCCTTTGAGAGATGAGAGATGAGTCTTTACTATTTCGTTGTCTCTAGACTCTCATATTAACATACCTACTCATTAATGAATGCAGCAGGACAGCGGGTCTAAAACGGCCACATTAGCAGAATCATATTAGAATCATAAAATCACTCACACAATCTGTCAAATTTTATTTTTATCTTTATCGCTAACGCATTAGGTTCAAGGTTGATTAAGAAAATTTAGTAGTAGTAGCGTGATGTTCTTTCTGATTCTGATAAAGTGACCTTTTAAGACCTCCTGGTGTACCAGAATCTTCTCGCAATTACGGGGTTACCACACCACCAACTTCCAAACTGCAGGAGTACGGGTTGTCACTGAGAAATTCCTTTATAAAACTTTGCGAAACCTGGGAATCGAACCCAGAACCCGCCGCTGCTGGGAGAAAGAAACCCTCTGAAGCTATTTGACTGCGGTAAACGTGGCATTGAGTGACAGTACTTGTCAAGATATTTTCTCCCAATGGGTAACTGTGTACCTACACGACATGATGCCACTGAACGGGAAGAAACGGACTGGAAGGCTTTAAGTGCCTGTGATCAACCGAATCTTACGAACGTAGCACACCGCACGCATTCCGTTCGTAGCTGCGAACGACATTATACAATATACCTTGTGAGTGTGAGTATAGTCAACCTGATATCTATATCTATACTAATATATAAAGCTGAAGAGTTTGTTTGTTTGTTTGTTTACTTGAACGCGCTAATCTCAGGAACTACTGGTCCAATTTGAAAAATTCTTTCAGTGTTAGATAGCCCATTTATTGAGGAAGGCTATAGGCTATATATCATCACGCTAATACCAATAGGAGCGGAGCAGTAATGAAAATTGTGACGCAGACGAAGTTGCGCGCGTCAACTAGTTATAAAATAAAACAACAAAATAGTAGCAAATTAAAATTTTATTGAGACAGTTTTTACAAAATAAATGCCATTTGAGACCGATTCGATGCCACATACACTTCAACGATGTATTTATAATAATTAAAATTACAAAAATTAAAATTAATAAAGCGGCAAATATTTCGAACAAATTAATTTAATTAACGCCTGGTCCCTTTATCTTACTGACTCTACAAGAGCGAAAGAGATGATGCTATTGTCGCGTATCCGTTCTCTTTTTTGCATTAGACTTCCGAAACGGAACAAATTTCAAGCAATGCTTGCCGAGGTCGGTCTGTAGATAGGTGACCATCATACCGAGTTTCCTCCATGACTCGGAGAGCACGTTAAGCCGTTGGACCCGGCTGTCATTTGTAGATTTTATCCAGTTTTGCCGTGTTACCCAGTAACTGGATTGTGAAGGTCACATGGGCAAATCCCTGTCCACTGAAGTGAGCGGAGATTTTATGCAATCATTGGTTAATATTGGCACAGGTACGCCCCGCTCCTCTCCTCTCCGCTCTAGTGGACCAGCCTCAAGAGGGTAACTTTGTACGAAAGTCTCGTTCTTTAAAGTCGTCATCCACGCGGACGAAGTCGCAGGCATCAATTAGTGATATATAGATAATTTTGAAGAATCAATCAGACGTAGAAACCAGGCATTTGTTGAGATATTTTTAGTTAAGTTTTAACCCTAATTAAAGAAGTTGTATACTTATATGATCTTTCTAAAACTACGATTTCAGTACCCGGGTGTAAATATGTCACATGACATATACGCTCTTTTGCTACAAGGTCGACATATTATTTTGAGATAATAATATTTCGACCTTGTATAATCGATGAAGCGAGAATATCGCTGCTACAAGGTCGACATATCTCATGAAGTA
This sequence comes from Lacanobia oleracea, assembly GCA_950371165.1. NCBI lineage: Eukaryota > Metazoa > Arthropoda > Insecta > Lepidoptera > Noctuidae > Lacanobia > Lacanobia oleracea. The sequence goes on from OX493411.1 coordinate 7,970,278, forward strand.
TGATTTAAAAAAAAATAATACAATGGTGTTCAAAAATTGCGCTCTGTTTCCTGTAAAAACGTATTTTTTTTAAGCTCTATAGTAAGAGAGATAAAGAGTGCAAAAAGGAAAACATAGGAACACAGTATATATCCTTCTTATTCAGTTTGTGAAATATCTCTTAAATCGGTCCAATATTGGAGGAGAAGACAGTCGAGAGCCAAAACTCGAATTCTGACTTTGCATACAAAGTCCTGCCGCCCATGTTTTCTCTTAATGACATTAATCGAGAGATTTTCCGACGTTGGTGACTCCAGTCGAACTGGGGTGGTGGATATTCCCGTCTGAAGGACGTACAACAATGAACGTAACAGAATAAACGCTATACATGTAGTAGGGTCTTTGTACTCATCATCAACTAACACTGAATAGGGTATTTTGTTAGTAAAATACGATTGTAAAAAACCGGTCAAGTGCGAGTTGTACTCGCACACGAAGGATTCCGTACCATAAACCTCAATTTTTATTATTTGTTGTTGTAGCGGCAATAGAAATACACAATCTGTGATAGTTTCAGCTGTCTACCTATTACGGTTCTTGAGATACAGCCCGCTGACAGACAGACGGACGGACGGACGGACGGATAGCGGAGGCTTTCGATGGCTACCCTTTGGGTACGGAACCCTAAAAATGTTGGACGCATATTTTTTGCCATTCGAAAAATAAAATCGATAAAGAAAAAGCACATCAAAGTTCAAGAGAGGGGGCTGATGACGTCACAGTGCTGGTAAAAATTATACTATCGTAGTGACGTCACGCGAGTTTCCAACGCACTGTAGCGTCTTATTTTTTTTGTTTACGAGAAAAAAGAAAAATACGTGTCCAATATATTTTTTTAATCTATATCACGGTCTAATTAAATTTTTTCAGTAAAATACCCTATTCGCGAAAAGAAAATCGACTGCCCCTTACATTTCTGTACGCAAAACTCGACAAAATGTACTCAACAGCTGTTTTTAGGGTTCCGTCCCCAAAGGGTATCCAACGTAACCCTATTACTAAGCTTCCGATGTCCGTCCGTCCGTCCGTCTGTCAGTCAGCGGGATGTATCCCAAGAAACTTAATAGGTAGACAGTTGATATTTTCACAGATTGTGTATGTCTATTGCCGTTATAACAACAAATAATAAAAACTAAGGTTTATGGTACGGAACCCTTAGTGCGCGAGTCCGACTCGCACCTGGCCGGTTTTTTTGTCGATTCGGGTTTGGTCCCAAAGTAAAAGTTGTTTGTCCGTTATGGTGAGTACAATGACCCATTTCAAGAACTGCGTTTACTCTGTGACATTGTATAAGCGTTAGAAAGTAATTGTCACATCGCATTAAGTCGAACTTTTTCTTAAATTCCATCTGTCATATTTACACACGGAAACTACATATTTGAACACTACTTAGTATTTTTTAGTTACAAAAATAACAACCATAGCTATATTATATATTTTGTAGACAATTCGTTCTTAAGTATCGATATTCATACCTTTTTTTTGTCAGGGTTCTCTGGTATCGGCACTAACTATATCAGCCGATCTTGTCTGTCAACATCTCAACGTATAAACTTATGTGAAGTGTGAAGTGAACTGTCATTCTATCTTGATTGTATGGATTGACAGCTCACTTCATATTCAATTCGCCTTAGCTTACACGATGAGATTTTTATATAATCGCACTATTGATTTTTGGTAGCGATACGAATAAGTATTATCAATATCAAAACTAAAATCGGTATTAATACTAGATCAGTACCGACACCAGTTTCAATATCGATACCGATAACAGTATCAATATCGGTACTAGATCGGTAGCTAAACCAGTTTCAATATCGGTACTAGATTGGTACCGATACCAGTTTCAATATCGACACTAGATCGATACCAGTATTCAGTATCGGTACTCAAGTACAAATCGAAATAAGTTTGTGTAACCCGATTACAAGTCCTATACATACTCTCTACATAGTATAGTAATATATATTTTTAATTTGTTATTTCTACTTACAAAGTTAAATTCATAGTTTTTTAAGCGAAGCCAGTTTGGGAATTTTACCGTTCAATAAAAACTTTTAGACAATATACAACGTGTTACAGATTAAACGCTATATCTCTTAAGGGGCCATTGCACTCATTCACATACATTTATGTGCGCATAACTCATCAAATTTTTTTGCTAAATGATGAGTACAATGGCACCTTAAGAGATATTGTGATTATTGTACTACACGTTATATGTAAGTAGTATTTTTATTCAAATAAATCTACAAATCTTTCGTTAAATTAAACAGTTTTGTACATTAAATACAAGTATTGAGCACAACCATATTCAAATTTATAAGTTCGTTTTTATTTTTATTGAACGGTTTATATTTTAGAATGTGTTTCAAAAAGTGTGCGTTTGAAGACTTTTAACAACTGTTTATTCGATCGTTATTTATTTCTGTCCTTTAAGTGGAGTGCTGAACATACCGAGATAATAATATACCCAGATATATCACTTCACTTATTGATAGTGAAATACAGATTAATAAGCACAAATCCTTTTAATATTTATGATATGATAAGACAGGATCTTAAAAGATGAAGTTAACAAAAACTAATAGATGCCTTTCAAATACAACGTGTTTTTTTAATCACAAACCAACATTTTCCACACATTGTAGCGGTATCAGTACCGCTATAAGAAAAACTAACAAAGCGAAATTTGTACCGCAACAAAAAGTAACACAGCGCCATTTATCCCGCCACCAATGAACTACTAATGAAATCCTGCATCGGGGTAAAAGAATTTTCCTTTCAATTTGAACACATAGTTACAACATTACGAATTTCAACTATCGGGCAGTTGCCCACCGGACACAACAACCGTCCGGTCGGAGGATCCTTCCTTTCCTATGGAGGTTTGCGGGACTTTTTTCTAAGACGCAACGCCGTGCACGTTTTTATGGTAAAAGTTACTCACAATGTTACCTTTAAAGGGTTTACGTTTTTTCATTTATGAAAAAAATCCTTGCTACTTGTCGAGTTATGCGAGACAAAATGTTACGAAGTATATTCTTTGCATAAATCGTACCACGATTGACATATCGTCAGTGAAGTTCTAACAATGCGTAAGTCATCTTTGGCGGGTTTTTACATTTGAATGCCATTTGATGAAAATAGTTCACGCGCTTACATTCCACCAATCGGAACAGAGATAGCTGACCCGACTGATTTTAAATCATTTTTCCAAATATGTGTACATCAATGGTTGCTCACTAATATTTACACCTTTTTGCCCTCTCCTGTAAAGTAGGTTTTTTTGACTTACGCACTGTTAGAACTTTATTGACGATATTTTAAAGCCTGGAAAATTTTGGATAGTAATGAAAAAAACAGGCGGTAGGTATAACAATAAATTCATTTGGATATTTTTTTTGTCATTTTCATATATTTTTACTAATGCTACTTAGAACTAATAAAAGGTATAAAAATTAGAAGATTGTTACTAACTTAACAAGCACATAAGAAAGAAAAATATGATATTATTAGTGTTCCTAAATTATTAATATTTCGAAGCGAGTGTCTTCAAAATATGACATTTTATTTGCTGTTTGATCTGAGTTTGCCAAGTACCGTGTTAAGCCGATACCGAGTCTTAGAGGTCAGATAGGCAGTCGCTTCATGTAAGATATTGGTATTGAGATACATCCGGTTTGACTGGAAGCAGACCCCAATATAGTTGGGCAAAGGCTAGGCACATATTTAAAAAAAAATATAGGCTCGCAATTGACCACTATCCCACCTGATAGTAAGCAATGATGTGGTCCACGATGGAGCAAGCCTAGAAGTAACCTATTCACTTTTGACTTACAGACCTCCTGATTATACAAAATGAAACAGAATGAATTTATAAACTAAAAAAGCCTCATGCACCAACCCTGAAATCGCGAAAAAAATCAACTGTCCCATACATTAAATATGTACGCATAACTCGTCAAAATGTACTTTTTTTCGATATTTCGATGGTGATCTCATGGGACTAAAAAAGTATCAACAGCCCCATACATATAAGTGCGAATAATTAGAAAAAATGTACTGAACATCTGTTTTTTCCTCATGATTTGGGTGTCATAGTAAAAGTTCATAATAATGAGGAGCTCGTGGCTAAATAATAACAGCCGCACGGGTCGATCTTAAGGTTAAACAACGCTTGCCAAGGTTGGTCTGTGGATGCGTGACCATCTTAACATAACGAGTATCCTCCGTGCTTCGGAAAGCACGTTAAGCCGTTGGTCCCGGCTGTCTTTTGTAGATCTTTGGCAGTCTTTACGGGTTGTCAACTTGTCAGAAGCCAGTAAATCCAAATCTGACTCCAGTCTTGCCAAGAAGTACCGTGTTACCCAGTAAATGGGTTGTGGAGGTCTGGCAGGCAGCCGCTCCACGTAAAACACTGGTATTCAGCTGAATCCGGTTTGACTGGAAGCCGACCCCAATATATAGTTGGGAAAAAGCTAGGCAGATGAGTAAAAGTTCATAATAATGAATAAAATGACCCCTTAAGAGATATTACGTTCATTCTGTTACACGTTGTATAGCTATCAGCAAACACAGACTCTAGCAAGGAATAGAGGAGAGGAGAGAGAGGCATATTTTTGAAAACACTCGCCTGTTTTATTTGATCTACTCCATGACAAGGGAGGCACTAGCATAGGAAACCGAAGAGTCCTGCATATTCATACACTGTGACGATTGAGCGTATTTGAGGAATTTCATCGCCATTCGTGGCGAGTTTGATTGGCTACGAAGTTTTTCTATAGCCTGGAACAAATATGAATTTATTTTATAATAAACATGAAAGAAAAGAGTACATGTAAAAGCTCTGTCATCGGGAGCATTCACCTGCTATATAACGTTACAGAGGTAAGTGATGAGAACCGAACATTACAGAGTCAAACAAAGGAACAAAAAATATAAGCAAGGTGGTGGCCTAAAGTGTCTAGTTGCCGAGATATTTGAAGGTTAAGTCATCATGTGACCACAGTGACTATCATTAAAAACTAATTAATTATGTATATGACATGTATTAGATTACATTCAAATAATAGTTGCCAAGTTGATTAACTATTCACAAATGTTTGAGGTGGCGCGGGAAAAGATTACTTGGAAGGATTGAGGGGAGGCCTTTGTCCAGCAGTGGGAAAGTACAGGCTAAATAAAAAAAAAAAAATGTTCGAATCCCTATATAGTTACCTGCAACAGCACTCCTATGGGATGCCTTCCGCATATCGTGTTGCCGTACTTGTTGAGATATTCCGTGAACTGGCGTGGGTCCATCTTCTCTATGATATCCATACCCTGGAAAATACAACGATTTTTATTATCCATTAGAACATCTTACAATTGAAACAGCAGCTCATCTGGTCGTTTAACTACGACAAACGTTAGTTTTTTATTCATGTATTTTATTTTATTATCTCATTTTATGAATGACAGGTATAATGGTTTTCGAACCAATCGAATTTTAACCTATATTTTCAAAAAAGCGTTGCAAATCAGATGATTTCATAAGTGGAGCACGTAATACCTAAATCTTCGGTGAACTAACGGCAATTTTTTTGATCCAAAGTTATCCATTTGGAATAGTTATGGGCACCTACATTTCTTTAGGGTGTGGTTTTAGACCAATATTTAGCTTGATGTATTCCAGATAAATAACTGTTAGTCAAAAATAACATATTGAAAAAGGAATTTTTTTTAGAGGTATGTGGAGCAGGGAGTAAAGTTCCGCGAAACTCCATTGAAAAGGGAATCTGGGATTTCCTCCGACCGGACTATTGTTGATTCCGGTGGGCAGCTGTCTTAGGCTCAAGTCACACCGAGATGGCAGCGAAGCGGCGAGCAGTTTCCGTGTCATATAATTTTAAACTTAATCCTCATCACAGTAACACATAGTATCGCTTGGTCGCTTGAGAAACTTGAAAAGGTCGCGCAGCCGCCCGCGGCGCCGCGAGCATTCCGACGACTCCCGCGATAATATGTGTTACAGTAATGAAGATAAAGTTTAAAATTATATGACACTGAAACTGCTCGCCGCTTCGCTGCCATCTCGGTGTGACTTGACCCTTATAGTTGATGTTCGGACTGTTGTATATGTTCAAATCGCACGGAGAACTCTAACACCGCGATGCAAGATTTCGTTAGTAGTTTGCTGCTGGCGGGATAGATGGCGTTGCGGTTTTTTTTCTAAACCGCGAGTCCCAGTGACAGAAGTCGGACTAGTAAGTTCTGTGGGTCTGCCAGGTATACTCCACTCGACTCTACAATAGTACAGTTTCTCTCACCTGTTTATCCAGCCACTCGATACTCTGGTAGATCTGCCCCCGCGCGCTATCCTTCCACGTGTATCTAAACCGCGAGCCCCAGTGGCAGAAGTCGGAGGATATCACTAGCAAGTTCTGTGGGTCTGCCAGGTAGGGCGCAAGGATGGCGCCGTACTTTGCTTCCTTTTCTGGGGTCAGGGAGCCGACCAGGATGGGGATTATTGTGAAGCCGGTTTGGTACCTGAAAAAAGGCAAGATCTTATGTTATAGAACTCTATAATCGAAAACAGTTATGTTCGATTATTTTTAATTACTTACTAAAAGGTGAACCTTTAATTTTGTACACCTAAATTCAATTCAATTTACCAGGTTAGGTAGTTTTGTCGTTCTATAGTTTCTACCTACCGGCAAACATCACCGAAACATGGCGTGAGTTCGTATAATATATTTTTTTCATAGAAATAACAATAATAATGAAATTACTTGATTTAATTATTACAATCAATTTTTACTATGAGACAAAAATCTAAACAATATAAAAAAAAATCTTCTGTTTCATAAAGACCGGATAAAAACTGCACTTTATTATATTTTGTTTGAAACAGAAGATATTATTTTTGGAAACAGACGCGGTACGAAATTTTACCGATTTTTACGATTATACAGGGTTATTTGTAAAATACCAACAATCTCTTAAGTAGTGAAAGGATACATAATTATAATTTAGCCGAAAATGAAAACGTATGAAACGAAAAAAATATCAGCTGTTTCATACAATATTGCATTTTGTATGAAAGAGCTGATATTTTTTTCGTGTTTTAAGGGTGGTCTCAACGTAAAAGTTGTTTATAACCCCGTATATTAGTAATTAATAAATAATATACAAGTACACCAAATTAAAAAGAAATATGGTAGTTTACTTCACACAAACCAAACGCACATTAAAAATATAAATATGAGAATTAGTACGACCCAAAGTTCTGTCTATCATAAAAATAATAAATTTATAGGTACTTACTCTTCCATAACTTTGGCGATGTAAGGCAGATGCATCTCGATCGAATGCTCATCCTCATCGGTTTGAACATCCATCCACTCAAACTGACGCGTTGCTTCCAGCTCAGCATAAACTAAAGAAAAATAAATATTTAAAATACCGATACCAGGGATTACCGGTATCAAATACCAGATACCGGTACCGATACTGGTATGAAACACCGATACCAGATAATGGTAGCCGAAATCAAATACTAGATACTAGTAACCCACACTGGTACCAGATAATGGTAACCGATACCTTTATCAAATACTAGATACGGGTAACCGATACGATACCGGTATTTCGAACTACCGGTTACCAGCAACTGGCTTGTGGAGGTCAAATAGGCAGATTCCATGAGCACAAGTATTCAGCTGCCTTCGATTAGACTGGAAGCCGACCATAACCTCAGAAAACAGCAGTGCGATTGTAAACCTCTCATCGTGTAAGCATTGACAGAAAGTGTAATATATTTGGGTTTACCCACATAAGAAAATTAGTAAGTAAGGTCACGTATAAATAAGCCTGCATGATTGTAACCGAGAGTTCGCATTATACGCTCGCTACAAGCTGACGTCCTTTTATTTATTACTCCCAACACTTCAGTGGCGACGAGGATCACTATTTGTGCGTTATAATAATCATCGAAGTTCGTCTGTAATTATTCGAGGAAAATGTCGGTCGGCAAAGTCGGGAAGATTCGCGATTTTGATGTGAAGTCAGGCAACTGGACTTTGTACGAGGAGCGGTTGCAGATGTTTTTCAAGGTCAATAAGGTCGAGAAGGACATGTGGCTGCCGATGCTGATCACGGGCGTGGGTGATGAGGCGTACGAATTGCTGAGCACGCTGTGTAATCCAAGGAAACCAGTGGATTTAACGTACTAAGAGGCCGTTACGATTTTGAAAAATCACCTACAACCGAAACCTGCGGTCATGGCGGAACGGTATCGGTTCAGACAAAGAAGACAGAAAGACGACGAGAGTGTAACACAATATCTGACCGAGTTGAAGAAACTCTCGAAAACTTGTGAGTTTGGTGCAAACTTGGAGGAGAATTTGCGCGACCAGTTCGTGTGCGGAGTGAAGAGTGACGTCATCAGGCAAAGGTTGTTTGCGGAAGACAGTTTGACGTACTCAGGAGCAGTCAAATTGGCGGTTGGGCTGGAGGCGGCCGAGCGGGATGCGGCAGTCGTGGAACAGAAAATGACGGCGGAGGCATCGGCAATCGTGAACACGTTGCGGGAAAAGCGTGGGCGCGGTCAGTTTGCGGACAATGCAGCGGACCAACGAACGAACCACGGGCGTGTGGCGCGGGACACCGAGAAGGGCGCGGGGGGCTGCACGGCGTGCGGCTGGCGCGGGCACAGCAAGGAGGAGTGCCGCTATAAGCATTTTGTTTGTAGTAAATGCAAACAAAGCGGACATTTGAGGCGTGTTTGTCCGCGGATGGAGGCGAACAGTGGCAGAGGGAAGAGGCTTCTTTTTGCATTACCGTAATACGGAGCACTGTTCAACAGGGGAAAGTCCAGCCACATTGATGTTAGGTAGGAATTTACGTACCAAATTAGATGCATTAAAACCAGATATAGAAAATAAAGTCAGGAAGGCTCAGGAACGACAACAGAAAGCAGGAACGGACGTCAAACGTTCTTTAGAAATAGGAGAGGAAGTATGGATGAGACAATATAGGGGAAATGAAAAATGGAGTCCGGGGCAGGTAGTAGACAAAATGGGTACTACAGATTATAAAGTTATGGACTGTTCAGGCAAGAAAAGCCATAGACACATTGACCAGTTAAGACAGCGATCGCGAAGCTCATTGAGTTGTCCGACTAGCACATCCGAACGGAGTTCTCTTGATGCGGAACGTCCCGACTATCCCGAGGTGACGAAGCCAGCGTCAGTCCCCGGAGAGACTCGGAGCCCTCGGAGCGTGAGGGAGTTCAGTCCGGTTCGAACCGCGACTACCGTTGAGTTGCCGTCTACATCTGCTTCTGGATCAGTACCTCTCAGTAATGTACCCAGTCTTGAGGAATAGGTGATAGTTCCCCAATCCGAGGATGCTGTTCCAGAGGTAGTCCGCCCCCGTCCTGTACGGGCGTGTCGCTTAAAAAGACCGCCCCAATATTGTGATAGCTAAACATTTACCTATTTCACTTATTTCTGAATTAAATTATACTGGTAGCTATCGAAGACTAAGTTCCTATTTCAATTATGTTTGTATAACGTTGTAAACAGTTTTAAGATATAAAATTGTTAGTGTTAAGGTTTATATTTTGTGTATTTTAGTTTTATATAATTAAGCATTTGCATTATTTAAGGTGGAGGATTGTAATATATTTGGGTTTACCCACATAAGAAAATTAGTAAGTAAGTTCACGTATAAATAAGTCTGCATGATTGTAACCGAGAGTTCGCATTATACGCTCGCTACAAGCTGACGTCCTTTTATTTATTACTCCCAACACTTCAGAAAGAAATAAAAAAAGATGTTTATTTGGGACTCACACAAAACAGACAAAAGACAAATACAAAAACTAACAGTCTATTTTTTAATCCCCGAGACTAAATTGACAAGTGCAAATGACTAACTAACATAGATTAAAATATAATTTAAGCCAATTTTGACATATGCACTAGTCAATTTAGTCTCCGGGATTAATAAACCGACTGTTGTAACATTTTTTTTATTATTAATATATATTTATAATATTTTATTTAAGTACTGATATGTATACCTAAATGTGTTTGATGTATTAAAATTCATATTGTGTCATCTCATATTATTAACCAAATGTTTTGTCCTTTTTAGCATGGAGAATAATGGATGACATCGCTACAAAAACTGATCAATAGTCATTAAACAGTTATCGTAACTGAGTACCGTACTGAGTACCATCTCCTACCTTGACATTGGCAAAATCATCGAATGTTCGTCGGTGGAGCCATAACCTTAAAAAATTTAATTGAATTGACTGTAACAATTAATTAATAATAATTATACCATCAGGTCAGGCCAAAAAGGTCCCTATCTCAGCATATGATATTTACAAAAAAACAGGTGAAGTGAACGTGAACCGAGTTGTCAAAATCCATAAAAACAAGATGGAGTGACAGTTCACTTCATGCTCCAGGGTGAGTTGACAGAATAGACCGGCTGGCTAGTCACGATTTAATGAGATTGTTCACGAAGAGAGGAGCTTTTGGCTAAGTAAGAACAGCCACACAGGTCGATCTTCAAGGTTAAGCAACGCTTGCCGAGGTTGGTCTGTGGATGGGTGATTATCATAACATAATGAGACTCCTCTGCACCTCGAAAAGCACGTTAAGCCGTTGGTCCCGGCTGTGTGTGAAGCCAGTAAATCTGACATCAGTCTTGCCAAGGAGTACCGTGTTACCCACTCAATGGGTTGTGGAGGTCTGAGCCTACCCGATCTCCACCGCTGCCGCTCCACGTAGCTGCTATACTCACTCTGTTTATCAATGGTGAGGTCGTAAAGGGGTGTCTGGTACTTGTCCAGCGATGAGAGCGCGCATCCTCCGAGTCTCACGTGGTGGGAGGGTCCCAGGATGAAAATGCGCTTACTGGAACAAATTAATACTTACTCTTTATGATTTGCTAAAAAGCTATACAAAAACACCGGCCAAATGCAAGTCGGACTCGCACACGGGGAGTTCCGTACTATAAACCATAAACGTAAGTACCATAAACCATATTTTTTGATTATTTGTTCTTATAACGGCATTACAAATACACAATCTGTGAAAATTTCAGCTGTTTACCTTTTACGGTTTTTGAGATACAGCGGACGGACGGACAGCGGACGGACGGACAGCGGACGGACGGACACCGGACGGACGGACAGCGGACGGACGGACAGCGGAGGCTTAGTAATAGGATTCCGTTGGTTACAGTTTTGGGTACGAAAGTCTAAATATGTCTGTTGTTACCCGACTGCGCCAGAAGGAGCGTTATGTTTTAATAAGCTTTTTTAATCAAAGTTATAATTTCAAGAAGGGATTGAGGGTAAGAGAATCTTACATTTTTTCTTGTATTTTGAAGGGTCGGGGAAGAGAATATTTACCGAAATGCCTACGGGAACGGGCAAAAAAACGGGATATGCGCGTAAGAAGTCGCGAGCAAAAGCTAGTGTGTCACAAAAATTAAATCAATTGGAAAAAGAGAAGTTAGACGCTTGGGAAGTTATTCTTTTATCCTTGTCTCCTGGAATTTCGATTCACCTGTATGACGCAAATTCACTATAGCGTGATGTCATACGCAAATAGTGCTGTCTCAGTTTATCAGAGACTAGCTGTTGCCCGCGATTTCGTACGCGCGAAATCGCGGGCAACAGCTAGTTAGTTGATATATATATATATATATATATATATATATATATATATATATTTTTTTTTTATTTGTGATGGGTTTGCTCTTGACTCTAGTGTAGGTCAGAGATGACAGATATTTATATGAAATTTAGCTAAATATTCATACTTACACAACAACAGGACTGACTTGTCTGTAGGCGAACGCTGCGCATGCTCCGCAGTACGAATAGCCTGCGTGACTGTAACAGAAACATAGAAAAGGAGATAATAATTAACTAATACGTATTAGCAGAAGAACCAGTTTTTTTAGGTATGTAGTGTAGGTAAAGAACTCATAGATAAATTTCAAGCCTTTTTTCAATAAACACCTAAGTATCTGCCGATTTAAAGATTTTCGGTACAGAAGTGGTATCGGTACTTGAGTAGGTAGTATCGGTATTCAAGTGGTATCGGTACTGGAGTTGTACCGGTACTCGACTACATCTAGCACTTTGTGATTGCGGTGCAGACAAGCAAGAAAACATCGAAGTTATGTTTCAACGATTACCCATTTCCATTTGTTTATTATTAAATTATGGGGCTAGGCCGGTATCCGTTTATCAACAGTCAAAAGCGCTGCAGCAATGACGCTTGACGAGTCCCGGAGAAACGATTCAACTGTCTCTAGGAATGATTCAACCATTGTTTCCTTAACTGTACGCAGTATGAATGTGTTCCCAAAACGTTTTGTGCGTGTGAGTGGGATGTCCACCATGTACCGGTGGCGCATCGCCGTTCGTCTTGTGGTCCGATGATGGAACAGGATTAAAAGAGTTAATTAATTTAATAATTAACTAATTATTAAGAGGAAACTCTATTAGGCATTTCTCCATACAAACGCATTCTGCTGTTTTCTTCGTGGATACTTCTAGATCAATGATTTTTTCGAAAAAATCTAGGTCTAATTAATACGTGCCCTTTTTATTTTCTTTTTAATTACTATAAGAATTAAGACTATCCAAAAACCCGAAAAAACAGCCCATTTTTACCGCCATATTCAGACGACTATCAGACAATTTAACAAAATAGAAAATAACTCGCAATTCGCCCGCGACTTCGCTCGCGCGAATTTAGTTGATCCTCCACGAACTTCATCTCCTTAACTTATTTATAGACTGTGGGCAGTTCACTCAAACCGAAAATGTTGCCATTTTTCTTAATGAGTTTTTTTTACCCGTCGTAACTTTTAAACGAAAGGTCCGATTTGAATAATTTAGGGTTATTTACATGTACATAACCCACCTTAACTATAAAACAGCTTAAATACATAAGGATTAACATCATGATACTAAAATCACCACTATTCCATTTCAACCGGGTTTTGATTGAATTATTTGAACAAAAAGCGGTTAGTGTGACACAATGTGACTTAACCATAATAGTTAAATACTAGCACTTCGCCCGCGACTTCGTTCGCGGGGGGTTTAATTGGTAGTCCGTACGATCTTCATTTCCCCTCTAACCCCTTAATAGGGTAATATGTAAATTACTTATTAATAGACTAAACGAAGGGCAGTTCGCTCAAATTGCCACATTTTTCTTACAGTATTTTTATACCCGTCGTCGTAACTTTTAAACGAAAGGAATTTGAATAATTTAAAATGTAATTTACATGTAGTACATAACCAACCTTAATTATCAAACTATTTGAATGGATAAGGATTAATATCATGATACCAAAATCACAACTATTCCATCCCACCACGGTTTTGATTGAATAATTTGAACAAAAAGCGGTCATTGTGACTTAACCATGATAGTTAGTTAGATATTACCCTCGCGGACTTTTTTGTAGGTATTGATGTCCTCTATAAAACTCTAGTACATCACTTTGCTCTATTGTCAATAGTTTTCGCAGCGTCAACGATATAAGGATCATCGAAGTTTTCATACGGATCCCTGACTTTTTTGAAAATATTCTATAGCCCATGTTCATCAGGGATAATGTAGGATACTAACGGTGAAAGAATTTTTCAAATCGACCCAGTAGTTTCGGAGCCTATTCAATTCAAACAAACAAATCTTTCCTCTTTATAATATTTGTGTAGATAGAAGCAGTCTTCCTCTAAATTTTGATATATAGTTTTTATAGATCAGTCCAGTTTTGAAGAAGAAAACAGCTGAGCTGCAGTTGTCGCTTTCGCACTTCACTTGACAGGGCGCAGCGCGACGGCATCCGCAATAGTTTCATCAAATACCTATTTTTCAAACTCCTCAGGACTAGACTCCCCTCTTAAATTTAACCCAAGAAGTATACATATACTTACGGCGCAATGATAGCCCTCGCAGGTCCATGAGTGAGATCCGCTTTGGATAGCCAGAGATCCAATTGCCGGGACAGCTCGTTACCTAAACAAAGGGACTTGTTAATTCCACACAAAAATACTTTGGAATTTTCTCTGGATTTTTGCTTGGTTAGTGACATAATAGGGTATTTTACTAAAAAGATCGAATTAGTCCGTCTAATAGATTTGACACGCGTGACGTCATCTTTTTTTTTTAGGATGGGAAATCATCAAATGACTCCTCCCGCTCTAGGTACAGCAGAAGGGAGTGTCAGACTCTTACTGACTAAAACCCATCCGTGTTCCTCCTAGTTTCCGCCGCGTTCCAGGGTAAGGTGCCTCTTTCGAACGAAGTCCGCAGCCCCAGCAGGCACTGACCCTAGTGTGTCCCGTCTTCCGTGCTGACATGTCCTTGAGGCGCGTTGGGATCGCAGCGTGCCGCCGACCCGGGCCTGGTTCTGATCCGACGGCGAGCCACCCAATGCTCGCCGTCCGCAGTCCCGCGCCTATAGTGGCCGGAAATTGCCCTGCGACTCCCGAAATTTACCAAATGTACCAAATTTACCAAGCCAGATGACGTCACGCGTATCTTCAACTCGCTGTATCCTCTTTATTTTTTGTTTACGTGAAAAAAGAAAAAATACGTGTCCAATATTTTTTGAAAACCTATCAGACGGACTAATTAGATTTTTTTAGTAAAATACCCTATTATGAAGGCAAGGTCTTCCCCGGTTATGGGAAAGTAGGTATGGTAAATTAGACCACCGGGTAAATTGGACCACGCTGTATAATATCGCTTATAGTAGCGGGTCAGTGCCGGATTAAGTGATGCCCTAAGCAATCCACGCCTGCGGTGCCCCCTATCCATTAGGTACAGAAAAGGTAAGATATGATAACATATGCAGCAAGAGAAAGCAAAGCAAGTTCGAACATTTTAGCACTCTGCCTTTTGGCTAGGATTTTCTTCAACTGGTGTCTTTGAAATCTACATCTTTATTCTTTCTTTCTTTTAAATCTGGTAGTTTCAAACCAAAATCGATCATTCCTCCCTTATTTCCGAATACACTGAGCCTAAAATTAACAAAAAAAGTTGCCTACAGATTACAGGAAAACGAACTACACTTCTGGACACATCTATTGGCCCACCTTAGAGTTTAGGTCTCGATGGCCCCTACCGAAATATGATTGCTAGATTGAACAAAAACTGTTGATGCAGTTTTAAACCTGATACATTTTACCATCTTTTTCGATCGTATTGTTTAAAATTTGAATTCAGAATACCATACGACATGGAGCTACGCCTAACAAGTCGGATATGCGCCTTGTTAAGGGCAATTGATTTTTGAATAAAAAACATGTTTTATCATTTAGGTTTAATTTAATAACGCGTGTTGCCTCCATGGGCATCTACCACAGCTCTCATACGATTAGGCATAGAGTTTATCAACCGCTCTATGAAATTTTGAGAGATCATCTCCCATTCCTCTTCTATGACAGTTTTCAACTCCTGCATCGTCTGGGCAACTGGCTGACGAGCCCTAACACGTCTTTTTAGCTCGTCCCACATGTGCTCAATGGGGTTCATGTCTGGGCTTCTGGCTGGCCAGTCCATAACTGTGATGTTCACATCCCGAAGATATTCCCTGACGATGCCGGCCGCATGGGCTCTTGCATTATCATGCATAAAAAGGAAATTTGGGCCCACATAGTCCGCGTATGGTATCACGTGAGGTTCTAAGCACTCACGAATGTACCTTTCAGCATTTAATGTTGGCAGCCGTGGTCCTGTAACAACCTCAAGTTGAGTTTTGCCGCTCGCGGATATACCGCCATAGACAGTCCATGAGCCACCGCCATAAGCAACCCTCTCTTCAAAGCAGCGTTGTGCGAAACGCTCTCCCTTACGTCGGTAGACCTTCATCCTTCCATCATTGCCATGTAACACAATTTTAGACTCATCAGAAAAGAGTACACGGCTCCAATCTTGCTGTGTCCAATTTAAATGACTGCGTGCGAAATGAAGGCGCGCTGTTCGGTGGGCTCGCGTTAGTTTGGGCCCATTAGCTGGCTTGTGTGGTACCATATCGCGTTCTTTTAACCTTCTCCGAACAGTTCGAGCGCTCACAGATACTCCGTGGAAGTCGCGAAGTTGGTTTTGTATCTCAATGGAGGTAAGGTGACGATTTCTCAAGCTGGTCGTCACGATGAATCGATCCTGCCTTTCAGTTGTGACCCTTCCTTGGCGACGAACAAAGCCGCCAGTCTCTAGGTACCTCCGATAAACATTTCGGACCGCAGATCGACTTAAATTAAGTTGAGCACTCACGTTTCTTTGGCTGTGTCCGGCCTGAATAAGTGCCACAGCTTGGGCGGCGATTTCAGGTGAAGTATCCATAGATTATTGATAGAACCTCACCTTAATGTTAAGAATAAGTAATGTTTGTTGCAAAACCAAAGATATCAATCACTTTTTCAAGAATTAAATCCAAGTAAACCAATAAATCAAGTTTTCTTAGTATTCGATTGTTTGATATCAACAAATAGGCTCCAAATTGTCTTTTGTTTCTTTAAATTCTGTGTTCGAAATTCAAAAAAAAGACTATTGAATGAAATTGTGAATGTGCCAGGTTCAAAACTGCATAAAAACTTTTTGCTCGACCTAATATAAAATTTTAGCTAGGACCAAACGAAACTGAAAATACAAGGTGGGCCAATAGATGTGTCCAGAAGTGTATAAGAAGTCTCTAGTGTTAAAATTAAATTAAAATTTAAAAAACCCCCGACAAAGAATTACTTACTTTAAAAAATATGAAAAAAAATAGGTAGGATTTTTGATCCTTTTACCGACTCGCACTTGACCAGTTTTTGCAAGTGCTTTGGATCTTGTGTTCCTTGTGTTGTGTGTCCTTTTCTGAAGGTTCGCGAAATTTCGTCCCACTTGACCAGAATAAGTAGGTACGACCTCTAATAGGGTATTTCACTAAAAAAATCTAATTAGTCCGTCTGATAGATTTTCAGACGGACGGACGTACAGCAGAGTCTTAGTAATAGGGTTCCGTAGGTTACCCTTTGGGTACGGAACCCTAAAAATCAGTATTTAGGTAGGTACTACACAATTCGATGAATCGAATCGGTTGATTCATGCATTTCAGGTGTGTAGGTACCCAGGACGTGTAGGGGCGATGGTCCAACACGGATGTGTGTAGATGAGCTCCTGTCTGATGGATCACGGTCCATCCATACCCTGGACATGGTCCTGATATGTGAGGACCAACCTTTCTACTTCAGCTTAACCCCTCGTAAGGTTTTGGCCGAGATAAGATTCCTATATTCGTGACAATCTAAGAAGTTGGATTTGACAACAATATGAAAATAAATCTCTTTAATAAAGCTGTCAAATCCGACATAAAATATTTTTACTTAGTAGGGTTAATTTGAAGAATAAAACAATTTTTAAGTTGCACTACAAGATTTATTATTTAAATAATTATTATCCAAAAAAACAACATACATATCAACACATCCAACATGAATATTAACATGTTTTTATTAAATCTACTTTTCAGTTCTACTTTTCTAGATTCATAGTTTCTTTAACAAAACAATCTGCTTTTAAATATTGTTTATAATGTACTGCCTTTTAATAGTGTAAGGATATTTTTCACAATAACAGAATACTGACCAAATACAATAAAAACTATCTTTTGCCAGAGGCTATATATTGGAAAGTATCCAAAAGGTATATACTCCAGGTATAACAAGTCATTACAATTTGCATAGCAATATGTATAGTACATGTGAGGTGATGGGCGGGCATTTTGAGGGACAGTCTTTTCTAAAACTTGATGTTTAAAAAGTACTGACTCTCAGCCTAATTAGATTTTAAAACGACTTTGGATTTTTGATTTCATTCAATAACAATCTCACGCAATTCTAAGGGAATATGTGGCCGGCGATGGAGCACGCCTGCCTAGCTGTAACCTATTTGCTCTTGACTTAGAAGTCCCCCAGGTTATAATTTTAAGGTACTTTGATTATTTTGATTAAACTAAATAATTAAACCGTTATCAATCATCACCATCCCTATCGTCATTCTCATCATCTTCAATTATCTTAGCAATCTTTTCGGACGCTTCTTTCAACAGCTGCTCACTGAATCTCGGAAATTTCCCTTCAAACTCTGACTTTAAACTCTCTAGATCAAATCTATCTTTTTCCAACTCTTCAATACTTGTTTGTGACTTCTCGTACTCCTTAAACTTGTCTATGTCTAAGTCGGACTCTTTCTTGATCTGTTCGAGGCCTTCGATAGCATCGTTGATCGCATTCAAAAGCTGTTTATGTCCTGACGTCTGGTTGTAACCAAAATCTACATCTTTGAGGTTTATTTTGTCAAGGTATCTTTGTTCCGTAGTGCGAAGGTCATTGAGGAGAGTTTCTGCTTTTGATTTTGTTGTTGTTTCAAAGAATTGAGTGTTGGCCTGGGATTTAAGGTCGAGCAGTCTGTAAATCAAGAGGCAGATGATATAGTTAGGTGATTATATAAATCAGATGATGTTAGAGCTCAAAAACTAGCTTTGCTCGCATGAATGTTGGAATATTCGAAGAAACAGTAGCCTATCCTCACCATGTATGTGACAAACGAAGCCAATTTAATTTTTTTCTTGGGCAGTGCACACAGAATTCACAGAACACATAAATAGAAAGTATTAACAATAAACAGAACACATTAATTATTACTCTCTATGTAAAAATGAGCTGTTAAAATAAAAAAAAATATAAAGTTTTAACCTTCTCCTGTAAACTTATCTGTAGTACAGATACGAGCTCCCTACCTGTAGTAATTCACAGTTTTACACTATCCCTGACACTATGTCCTTCTCCAAGGTCTAATCTGTCTTCGTATCAAATCCATTGAGCCACTTAGACGTGAATAAATAAGAGAGAGAAAGATTTACTTCCCCTTTATAATATTAATATATGTATGTATGTGTTTTAGTTTTAAGTTTCCTTTTGTATTACTTTTGGTGTATGTACAATAAAGCATATAATAAATAAATAAATAATATAGAACTCTTCCATAATTGAGAATTATATTCCCGATACCACTTGGTGGCAGTCCATGAGGGCTGGGAATATTCGCTTTCCAAGACTAATGGATTAACATGTTTTCTCCGTGAAGTTTACCAAACATTAAAATAGACATAGAATTCCATACTAACCTCTGTTGTTCGACAGCAAAAGATATATTCATTAGTCTTTTGTTAGTTTTATCCAATTGATCCATAGTCTTCTGGAATCTATCAGCTAACTGAGACATTTGCACGTCTATGATCGTTTCCTCGCGTTCGACTTTTTCATCAATTAGGCATTCTTCTAACATTGTCCGTAAAAATTTCCCGTAAGCAACTTGGCGGGTTTCCGCATCAAAATCCGGAAGTCCCTGTGTTTCTTGTTTCATTATTGTGGTATCCGCGACAGCTATAGTGGAGTTCGGATTACTTTTCTTCGTAGTCGGACACGCAACATTTTTTTCTTTTAATGGCGCGAATTTGGAGCGCGATGATGCAGATTGCACGCTTGCTGTTGATTGGCGCTTCGTTTTTATCGATGTTTTCGATGATGCACCCGATATTTTCGCTTTATCGGACATTTTTAATGATAATGTTTACAAGAAAATAAAATACAATACGATCGCCAGTTGAATTGACGTTTGTTTGAAATGGCTGTCATTGTCATGGCAACCGCGATCTCCGATTTCGTTCGGAAACTTGATAAAGAGCGATTTGAGAATAAAATGTACATTACAGTAAAAAAAAGTTTATTACAGTTAGAAAAATCTAAAATTGTTATGATTATGTAATACTAACTTTACATTATTAGCTCTTGACCATGAAAATTTTATAGATATGAGAACAAGCAGTCCTACTAATCGCAATATCATTTAAAGTTTTATGATGTCAAGAGTGACTCGCAGAAAACATTTATAAACACACTTGAAAAGCTTGTTAAGGTAAATGCTCCAGGGTAGCCCGCGAAATTCAAATATTTTTGTTTTTTGCAATTTGCCGGTCAGTGTGAAGCTGTATGTGGACCAAATACGATCCGCGACCGTAACGCGTATTTATCTAAATAATTATAACCATTTTAATCATCAATATAGCCCTCTAAGTTCATGTAGTTCGAATAAATGAATATTTCAGAAATAATCATTCTTTCAAAAAAAACTTGCAAAAAACATAAAAATATTTGAATTTCGCGGGCAACCCTGGAGCATTCACCTTAATAAACGTCTTGATAATGTTTATAATAATCCACTTCAATTTCAGGTACAAGCATTATTTTTACATAAAAAAGTGTAGGCACTGTTCTGTTTCCGAACGAATGCAAAAACACTTGACAAAAATCAATTGACTTTTTATTTATAGACCTACGTAGGTCAACAGGTCAACTTTTTGAAAATCAATACAGGGGTTATTTCAGGACATAATAGGGGCGGGAATAAATACGATTTTAAAACTTGATAATTTCATATTTTTTCTCACAATCTTTGTTTTGCTTGTTAGGTTATAAACAAAGTTTTTTTTTTCTCATAGCACCATCATTGTTCCAAGAAATTTTTTAGTATAAAGGTATGAAGATTCATCATTGAAAGAGACAAAAGAATTTTAAATATAGGTTTGAAAACAAAGGTCAATAACCTTTTGACTTTAAAGGCACCATTTGACTTTTCTTTATCCCTTTTACATCCAAAATCTGATAGAAGGACTTCAAAAATATTTTTAAAAATTTACGCGATGTAATCAATTCAATTCGTAAGCGATTACGATGATTTTTAAAACTTTTTAAGTTCACATACCATTCTCTGTGTACCAGCTGCCCGCGTGCGAAGCGTTGCGACAGGTCATCTTCGTAATTTTCTGAACAATTGATTAATAATAATGATTAAAAAATAGGTAAATAAATAATTAAGCGATAACTTTCACAATCACAAAAATAATACTTTGACGTTGATGTAAATACACCACAGACAATTTTTTATAACTTTTTCTTTTATTCATTTCATGATTTACGAAGCTACTTGGGATATAAAGTAAAATTGTTTATGATCGTCTCGTTTTACATTTGTTTATACCATAGAGGAATATAATGGGAACGTGCACGAAGTAAACTGTGCCATCTGGTTACTTTGAAATTTATAAGTAAAATAGACTTTACAATGACACTTATGTGCTGCCTACAGTTTTTGCAAGTTCCCCATCATTTCCCTATAGACTAATTCCAATATAAAGTAAAAAAAATAGACTTAGTTGTTCAGTCATTTGAAAATTACGGCTTCTGTTTTCAATCACTGACTGAACGAATGATATTATGAAGAGAATAACGTCCATGTACTAATCATTCAATCCTTCATCATTCATTCGACCAGTTGTCAAATGTCAATAATTCCGGCAAGTGATGATATGCGTGAAAAAAATAATTAAATTCAATTAATAGTTTAGTAGTAAACGTATTGCATTTATTTTGGAGCATTCGTAAATTTACCGATTAATTAAAACATTCCTTAATCGTGTCAGTCATTAAAATGCTCACCACAATAAGTAAGTACAAAAACTTCGCATTTTTTTTTACTTCTTTTTGTCGGAAAATAATATTGTATAGTACCGTATGTGTACACTTCTTTCAGTATTTATCGCCGATAAATATTGGCCGCAACTGTATCAATAACTTTTTGTAAAATTTCCGATAAGCGATAAATAAACATGACCTAAAAAAAAAAAAAAATTAGTTATGTAAAAATTTCGTAATCTTTATTCATTACTTTTGTGGAAAAGTTTTTAGATATTATTACTTTTGTAAACTATATGTCCATACTCTATGGACATATAGGAACATTTCAGAAGTGTGTGATCAAATTTACAGCTAATGAATAATAATAATGTTATCTGTTAAACAGTAAAGAAACAATTGCGAGAGAAAATGACTATTAAAAACGTTCAAACATCAGTTTTCACACAGTCCGAAACAGTTGGTTGCATTTATTCTAATTCCATCACAGAATTGATGGCAACCAGTAACCATAATGCCATGTCTGTAGAAGAACTGATTCCAATGCTAGACGTTGGATGTAAGTTTCATGGTATCTTAATTGCACGCAGGCTTCTTGTAATTGAAGAAGTGGTCTAAGCTCAAACTTAATGTCTTCATAATATTTTTTTTTTTAATTCATACCAACCCTAACATATATCTACCAGAGTTGCGAAGTGGTTCGAAAGAGTCACCGCAGCCCTCGAAGGGCATTGGCAGGAACACAGGTGGCTTTTAGTCAGTAAGAGTCTGACACTCCCATCCGCTCCACCCAGAGCTGAAGGAGTCATTTAAGGTACACACTGAAAAAAAAATTTTGGATGCCATCCCTATCATACACAGTTGGAATAAAACTAGAATGGTGAATAGGCTTTTTCCTCTGATGGCTGATATTTTTACACTCATATGGTTACTGATGGATGGGAGGTGCACAGGACCAGTTGTTGTGGCGGGGACGCCATGTCCAGTAATGGACGTCTTTCGGCTGATATGATGATGATTACAGGTCGCACAGCCTTCACCCGTCTACCCAGGACAGCGTGTTACTCTTCAAGAAATATCAAATATGAAGACAAGCCTAAGACAGCTATCGTTATGCTCAACATGGGAGGACCAACTGACACTGATCAGGTAAACTTAGCTGTTTTAACGTAAACTTACCTAATTTAATGTAAACTTCAAAAATTATATTAGCGCGCCTTCAAATTAGTCGCTAGGGGCCGCGCGGGAGCTGCGCGACTGTCGCGCTGCTTTGTTAATCCATACAAATAACAGTCGCGCTGCAGCCGAGCGGCACTTAGCAACTAATTTGAAGGTGCCTTTATTAAATAACTTTTGTAAGTAACTAGTTGACCCGCGCAACTTCGTCTACTCCGCCCCTATTAGTCTAAACATGATGATATACAGGCCCGGATCTAGGGCGGGGCAAACCGGGGCCCGTGCCCCAGGCGGATAATTAAAGGGGGGCCAAATTGGATCTCTATTTTTAGCATTTAAGTAGAAAAGTAACTCTTTTAATATCTCCAGAGGAATGGCATTCCATATATGGTCTAGAAAAAAATAATTGGCATTATTTGATGGCTCCAATGGGCTTTATTATCGTTAAGGATCTGCTAAACATGATAAAATGAATCACAAACATGGATGAGAGGGGAGCGCCACTATCAAGTTTCTGCCCCATTCGGGAAAATCGTAGATCCGAGATAAATCCAATAGCCTTCCTCGATAAATGGCTATCTAACACGAAAATATTTTTTCAAATTGGACCAGTAGTTCCTGAGATTAGCGCGTTCAAGCAAACAAACAAACTCTTCAGCTTTATATATTAGTACTAGTTGACCCGCGCAACTTCGTCTGCTCCTGCTCCGCTCCTATTGGTCTTAGCGTGATTGTAATATAGCCTAGCCTTCCTCGATAAATGGGCTATCTAACAATGAAAGAGTTTTTCAAATCGGACCAGTAATTCCTGAGATTAGTGCGTTCAAGCAAACAAACAAACTCTTCAGCTTTATATATTAGTATAAATAGATTAATTTATTGTTACTTTATTGGGCTCGAAATACATTGTCATCACTTCATTAGTACTAAGTCTTACTTTAAAAAAATTTGATACTATCAAAATTTTTTGTAGTAGAGATGGAAAAAATACCAAAATCATATTTTGATAACCTTTTTGGCAAAGGGTTATCTCTAATGAATAAAGTTGATTGATGTATAATTAAACGTGTGGTTTATTTGACTTTCATATATATAGATCAAAATGAACCATCTAAACAAGAATTTTAGGCTCAGTAGTAACGGAGATAAGGGTGGAGGTCGGAGCCCCGTACCTCCGAAATTACCGTGCATAACATTTAGAAAAATTCAGTTATTAGTTATCTATAAAATTGACTTTGTCGAACAACCCGACCGCTAAAAACGACTAAAAAGTTCGAAACAAGTCGCTTTTCAAGCAGTCTGATGCAGTTGGTGGCATTGGATCAGTGATTGAACTGCATCAGACTGCCTGAAAAACGACAAAGTAATTTTTTTATTTCCTACATTTTAGTGAGTTACTTTTTTGGAATCGTCTCCTCGAGCCCTTTATCTTGATACCCCACTCGATAGGTTTCGTAAAAAAAAAAAAAAATTTTTTGACGGCTTAATTTGGCGCCAAAACTCCGCCATTTTGTCTTTTTTTTTTCATTTTGATATAACCAGTGTCAGTCTCACAGTAAATACGAATCTAACGACACCTCTCAAGGTAAAATCCATCGAGCCGTTAAGGCTCTAGGGCGTGCCAAAGAAATATACTTACATACATACACACGAAAAACATAACCCTCCTTCTTTCGCAGTCGGGTAATAATTATATAGGAAAAAGACCTCGTGGACGCAGTCCATTACGTTGGTCTGACCAGGGTGTTTACTCTGGAATATAATTCCGATAGATCGACATTGGTCAAACGTCAGTTGGTTGATTTAATGGTCAGGGATTGGCTGGACTCACTGAGTCTAGCCAATCCCTGACGTTTGACTGACAATTCCAATGTCGATCTATTGGAATTATATTCGAGAGTAAGCACCCAGATTCGCTCCGCCCTTGACACTACCGTTCACAACGCCCTCCACACCGCCAGGGACAGAAACACGTGGAGAAAGTAATGCAGATACAATGCACCGAGGAATATGACGCAAGGAGGAGGATTTTCATTACTGCTCCGCTCCTATTGGTCTTAGCGTGATGATCTATAATAGCCTATAGCCTTCCTCGATAAATGGGCTACCTAACACTGAAATAATTTTTCAAATCGGCTTTATATATTAGTATAGATTAATCCTTATTTCCCTTGGTCACGGCATCACGCGCGTGATTTCGCTAATTTTTGTTTTGTTGCGTTTGGTATCATCAGGAGAAGGGTCTTATGATAGAATAAATTAAGAAAGTTGCGGGGTAGGTAGGTAGATAGGTAGCCAGCTGACGGGAGTGAAGCCTCGGTGGACAGCTGGTTTACGTGTAGATTACAGGAAAACTTAACTGAAATTCGTACGGAATTACGAAAAAAGGTGGCAGTACAGTAGTTGATGCGCCACAAGAAAAACCAACGGAGCAAATCTACATCGCAACAAAAAAGAACCGCGACGCCATCTGTCCATCATCTGCCTAGCCTTTTCCCAACTATATTGGGGTCGGCTTCCAGTCAAACCGGATTCAGCTGATTACCAGTGTTTTACGTGGAGCGGCTGCCTACCAGACCTCCACAACCCTATAACTGGGTAACACGGTACTTCATGGCAAGACTGGAGTCAGATTTACTGGCTTCGGACAATCCGTAACGACTGCCAAAGATCTACAAATGACAGCCGGGACCAACGGCTTAACGTGCTTTCCGAGGCACAGAGGAAACTCGGTATATTAAGATGGTCACCCATCCACAGACCAACCTTGGCAAGCGTTGCTTAGCCTTAAAGATCGACCCGTGCGGCTGTTATTATTTAGCCACGAGCGACTCCTTCTGTCCAACTAGCAGCGAATTACTTCGTCGAAATCCTGCATCAAGCAAGCAGAGTCCGTTGCGATTTGAATATATGTATACATCAGCCCGAATGCCAACTATGGGGCAGTAGCCCACCTGGTCGGAGGATCCTACCTTTTCAATGTTTGCGGGACTTTACTCTCTGTACCGCAAACCTCCAAAGAGTTAAAGTCAAGATATTGTGAATAGTGGCCTGAGGATTATTAGCTAAAGAACCGATACTGTTCTGCTCAGTAGGTTCACTTAGCTCCATGTGTTGCGGGACCGGTGAGCCTAATGTGCAGAGGTACGGTGGTATGTAGCTTCTTCTTTTTTTGTTAATATTTAACATTAGTTATAAGCAAAATTCTGTTACTAACAACAACAACCTTGCCTATATATGGACTTTTTTGTCTGAAATAAATATATATAATTTTTTTATTGCGTCAAAGTTTCCATAGTGCAACACTAGATGGCATAGTGTACGCCGAGCGCGTTCTCTATACTCGGTGATAAAATTTTCGAAAAAAAAAAAAAAAAAATTATTTCAGATATTCTTGGTCCATAATATTGTTAGTAGAAAGACTTAAAAACTATGTTAGGTACATTTAAAAAACTAAATTAATTTAAGTATTTGCCGCCCTCTGGGGCCCCGGGCACACGCACTTGTGCTTGAACCCAGTGCCCCAGAAGGGGGCTGTCCAGCTTGTGGCTGAGCACGTTCAGGATAGTGTTGGCGCTCCCACGCGTGCGGAACATCAGCGAAGCGATACGGCGCCGCAGCACAGTGTGAAACCCGTCTGTGTGCGCGTGCGCAAACATCGCAGACGCACTACAATAGCGTGGGAGCCCCACCAGCACCCTGAACGCGTTATTATATTATATTCGGAGAGCGTTGATGGCCCGCTGAGTGTAGCTGACCCACAGATTGCAGGTGTAGAGAGTTTGGCAAAATGCTTTAAAAAGAGTAATTTTTACCTCTAAACTACACCTCGCAAATCTGCGTGCCAACATGTTACAGCGGACCGCCATCGCTCTCCTCTCCCTTTCTTTCCATCGTCTTTTAAATCCTCGGTAACCACATGGCCGAGGTATTTTAAAACTCTCTCACTCTTCGAAGAGCGACAGCGTTAAGCAGCACAGGTGCCACATCCCCCAGTTTACGTCCCCTGTCGTTTAAGGTGGATGCTCCAGTGTGGCCCGCGAAATTCAAATATTTTTATGTTTTTTGCAATTTGCCGGTCAGTGTGAAGCTGTATGTGGACCAAATGCGATCTGCGACCGTAACGCGTATTTATCTAAAGAATTATAACTAATTTAATCATCAATATAGCCCTCTAAGTTCATGTAGTTCGAAAGAATGATTATTTCTGAAATATTCATTCTTTCGAACTACATGAACTTAGAGGGCTATATTGATGATTAAAATGGTTATAATTCTTTAGATAAATACGCGTTACGGTCGCAGATCGCATTTGGTCCACATACAGCTTCACACTGACCGGCAAATTGCAAAAAACATAAAAATATTTGAATTTCGCGGGCCACACTGGAGCATCCACCTTAAATCAATTTGACTTTTTTACAATATAAGTTTAGATAAAGAAATAAACGCATTATAACCATGAATGAACAAAACGCTGATCAACTGATACAAAGGTTACCTTACTAACAATGACTTTTTTTTAAACAATGACTTGCATTTTGTGTACTGTGCAGTCATAATGATAACAAAAAAACCGGCCAAGTGCGAGTCGGGCTCGCACACGAAGGGTTCTGTACCATAAACCTTAATTTATATTATTTGTTTTTGTAGCGGCATTAGAAATACACAATCTGTGAAAATTGCTGACAGATAGACAGACGGACGGACAGCGGAGGCTTAGAAATAGGGTTCCTTTAGATACCCTTTGGGTACGAAAACCCTAAAAAACTAGTTAGGTCGCTTTTTTATTAATTCGTAAGGTACATTGAGTTTTAGAAAGAGACTCGATCCTACAAAGCCGTACCTATTTTTAGGATTGCGTAGTTAACATGGAACCCTTTTCTTAACGATGGGAAATTATCAAATGACTCCTCCCTCTCTGGGCGGAGCAGAAGGAAGTTGCGGACTCCTAGTGACTAAAACCCATTCCTGTTCCTCCTAGTGCCCTTTGTGCCTCCTAGTTCCCTTTGTGCCTCCTAGTGCCCTTTGTGCCTCCTAGTGCCCTTTGTGCCTTCTAGTGCCCTTTGTGCCACCTAGTGCCCTTTGTGACTCTTAGTGACCTTCGTGTCTCCTAGTGCCCTTTGTGACTCTTAGTGCCCTTTGTGCCTCCTAGTCCCCTTTGTGACTCCTAGTGCCCTTTGTGACTCTTAGTGCCCTTTGTGCCTCCTAGTGCCCATTGTGCCTTCTAGTGCCCTTTGTGCCACCTAGTGCCCTTTGTGACTCTAGTGCCCTTCGTGTCTCCTAGTGCCCTTTGTGACTCTTAGTGCCCTTTGTGCCTCCTAGTCCCCTTTGTGACTCTTAGTGCCCTTTGTGCCTCCTAGTGCCCTTTGTGCCTACTAGTGTCCTTTGTGACTCTTAGTGCCCTTTGTGCCTCCTATTGCCCTTTGTGACTCTTAGTGCCCTTTGTGCCTCCTAGTGCCCTTTGTGCCTCCTAGTGCCCTTTGTGCCTCCTAGTGCCCTTTGCGACTCTTAGTGCCGTGCCTCCTAGTGCCCTTTGTGCCTCCTAGTGCCCTTTGTGACTCTTAGTGCCGTGCCTCCTAGTGCCCTTTGTGCCTCCTAGTGCCCTTTGTGCCTCCTAGTGCCCTTTGTGCCTCCTAGTGCCCTTTGTGCCTCCTAGTGCCCTTTGTGCCTTCTAGTGACTCTTTCAAACAAATTCCGCAACCCTGGCAGGCAAACAAGGAACCAAAGGCAAACAAGTAGTTTCGCTATGTCCGTCTGTCCGTCTTTCTGTCTGCGATGTAGCTCAGAGAGGCTTAGCTCTAAAAAGTTAGAATTTTTACACATTTTATAATTATAATGATGTAAGTATTTTTGATGAGGAGCTCGTGGCTAGATAATAACAGCCGCACGGGTCGATCTTCAAGGTTAAGCAACGCTTGCCAAGGTTGGTCTGTGGATGGGTGACCATCTTAACATACCGAGTTTCCTCCGTGCCTCGGAAAGCACGTTAAGCTGTTGGTCCCGGCTGTCATTTATAGATCTTTGGCAGTCGTTACGGATAGTCAGAAGCCAGTAAAATCTGACTCCAGTCTTGCCATGCAGTACCGTGTTACCCAGTTAATGGGTTGTGGAGGTCTGGTAGGCAGCCGCTCCTCGTAAAATACTGGTATTCAGCTAAATCCGGCTTGACTGGAAGCCGACCCCAATATAGTTGGGAAAAGGCTAGGCAGATGATGAATGATGTAAGTATTTTTATTATTTCAATTCCAGGTAGGTGACTACCTACACCGAATCATGACAGACAGGGACATGATACAGCTCCCCATGCAGAGTAAGCTAGGTCCCTGGATAGCTTCGAGACGAACTGAGGAGGTTCAGAAGAAGTATATGGAGATTGGAGGCGGTTCTCCTATTCTAAAGTGGACTAATAGTCAAGGTAAGGCGTTAAGTAGACGTTAAGGACATTTGTACGTTTTTAGGGTTCCATACCCTCAAATGAGGAGCTCGTGGCTAGATAATGACAGCCGCACGGGTCGATCTTCAAGGTTAAGCAACGCTTGCCAAGGTTGGTCTGTGGATGGGTAATCTTAACATACCGAGTTTCCTCTGTGCCTCGGAAAGCACGTTAAGTCGTTGGTCCCGGCTGTCATTTCTAGATCTTACGGATTATCAGAAGCCAGTAAACCTGACTCCAGTCTTGCCATGAAGTATCGTGTTACCTAGCTAATGGGTTGTGGTGGTCTGGTAGGGAGCCGCTCCTCGTAAAATACTGGTATTCAGCTGAATCCGGCTTGACTGGAAGCCAACTCCAATATAGTTGGGAAAAGGCTAGGCAGATGATGATGATGATTTTTTTTTATTGTTATTGTGATTTATATTAATTTTAAAGATAGTCACCCATCCACAGACCAACCTCGGCAAGCGTTGTTTAACCTTGATGATTGACCCGTGCGGCTGTTACTACATATTCAGCCACGAGCTCCTCTATAATAATAAAAAAAAAATGAAAATGTCAACAATAAAAAAAATAAAACCACAGGGAACCAACGGAACCCTTTTATTAAGCCTCCGCTGTCCGTCTGTCCATGTTGGGATTCATATTTTAGCATATACCTGTATGCGTTTTATCAATATAAGTTATATCTGTACAGCAAACTAAATTAATTCGATTTCAACACAGTTTACCACAAAATGTGAATACTTTAAAGTTAATTGCTGTATTTAGTCCGTCATATATTATAGTATTCTATTGCTGCCTCATCTTTGTCGTTCCCTAACTGCTGAGGATCGCAAGCACATACGACGCGTCTCCAAGCCATGCGATCTTCTGCAGTGTGGACCGCTCATGCTACCTTCGTTATCATCATCATATCAGCAGAAAGACGTCCATTGCTGGATGGCGGCCTCCCTAACAACCGCTCCTGTGCGAGAGCATCCATTGGCTACCCGCGACCCGAGCCAGCTCTAAGCTTCACCGCGTGGGAGGTCTCCCCGCGCATGTAGGCGAAGTATCGAGTACAAAAGTATCGGTATCGAATGCAAATGTACTCGGTACCACAAAGTATTAATACTTTGTATCGATACCGATACTTTTGTACTCGATACTTTGCAATCGATACTTTAAGTCAATGAGTACTTTTTGGCAGCCAAAAAGTTTACAAGCCAAAAATCTTAGAAATTACCCCGAACGCACCGGGACTTGCAGCTTAGTACGGCCGATATTCCAAATGCGTCCAGTGTGGCTACGTCCGAGACAACTGAGCCTAAGACCCCTCTGACCGAACCTAGCCCTACAACAATTACCTAGCCCCCTAGTAACCCTAACGCCCTAACCTACCATACGGACTATACCTAAAGGTAGGTTACGTTGGTTTTACGTGCGGGAAGTCTGTTACAAGGAGACCTACGGTAACAGACGGAACTGGGTTTTTGTGTACGTCGTGCAA
Organism: Lacanobia oleracea; assembly: GCA_950371165.1. Lineage (NCBI taxonomy): Eukaryota > Metazoa > Arthropoda > Insecta > Lepidoptera > Noctuidae > Lacanobia > Lacanobia oleracea. Next base: position 8,000,977 of record OX493411.1, read on the forward strand.
TGTACACAGGAAACGGTTTTCTCACTGCCGATCCCACAGACTCATAGGATCGACTACGGCTAAAGGTGTCCTGGCTACAGTGTGAGGAGTTGTATTTATTTATTTATTTATTTATTTGGGAAAGACAAACAATTGTACAATGTGTGTTACAATAAAATATGGTATGACATATGGGTAAATGTACAATCCACAACGTTTCCACAGATTACTTGTGTACATTATTAATTAGTTAAGTAAATACAATTACACTTAAATACTATCTTAACATTTAGCTTATATTATAAGTCGACTCCAGCTTGATGACTAATTTATTTACAATGTTTACAAATTTTGTGGTCAATACACATTGATACCTATTTCCTTGTATTTTGTGTGTGTATCGAGCCGATGAAGCGAAGATCTCACTAGGTCACTTCTTAGCGCTGACGGTGCCGGCGCGTGGAGCGAATGTATGTCGCGTGCGTGGTCCCTAGGGAACATATTCCCGGGATAAAAAGTACCCTATGTCCTTTATCAGGCTCTAGACTATCTCTGTACAAAATTTCAGTAGTTTTGGCGTGAAAGCGCGACAGACAGACAGAGTTACTTTCGCATTTATAATATTAGTAAGGATATAAATAGTACACCTAAGACTACCTGCAGTACTCTCACTCGTCTCTTTAAATTCCATCCATAGGTTGTCTTGAAAAGATCGCTTTTAGCGATAATCTTCATCTATCTTTTCTGTAACTTATATGGTGAAATTCTAATCGTTCCTTCCGTTCACAGTTCAATTCCTAACCTTTTCTTGATTCATTTACTATACTAATCAATCACTCATTCACTCACTCGTTCAACGTTGTCATTTAATTTTATCGTATTAGTTTCGCGTTAATTTTGTTTTTTATTTTTTTATAAACATGTCTAAAATGATTCCAACTTTAAGTGATTGTATGGAGGAGGAATGGGAACTTTAATTTATACGCCTAAAGTATTAAATAATTTAATTTTAAGCAATTTTTTTTTTTTTCATTTTTTAAGTTACCGTTGTCTGTTTCTATTATTGTATTAAATTTGTGTACCAATACCATTTATTTTTTCATGTAGTTTGAAGTTAAACTGACGTTATTTACTGACTGGTATTGACTTAATGCTCTATGCGCATTAGTACCTAAGAAAAGTACTCGATACCTTGAAGTATCGATACCTTCTTTTGTTTCGATACTTTTATGAGTACGATTTTTTCATGAGTACAATATCGATACTTTCTATTCGATACCGTGTCCACGACCCTCACCAGGTCATCGGTCCACCTTGTGGGACGCCGCGCCAACGCTGCGTCTTCCGGTACGCGGTCGCCACTCCAGAACTTTTCGGCCCCATCGACCACTTATTCTGCGAACAATGTACCCTGCCCCCACAGCCACTTCAGTTTGGCGATCCTTCGGGCTATGTCGGTAACCTAGGATCTCTTGCGAATATCGTCATTCCTGGTTTGATCACGCAAGGAAACTCCAAGCATTGCCCTTTGAGTAATTTTACGCCTCTGTATCTGGCCTCGTAGCCCATCTAACGCCTGTCTTGCGGCCTGCTCCGCAAGCCAGGACAAAGAAGAAGAAAAAATGCTTAAAGCAATAATTTCGAACTTTTGAGGAAAAACCGATGTTTGAAGATAAAGATAATAATTTGTTTCTGAGTTTATGGTACATTAAGGTCTTATTCATTACCCAGTTTCACATACACTACCGTTGCCGGTGTAGAAATATTAAAGTCACTTACATGCCAAAATAGCTCAGTTCGAGACCACAATATAAGTACAGTACAGTTTGTCATCAAAACAAATATTAGAATCCCCATTAAAATGATATTATCAGTTTTTAAGAAAATAGGTGATTTTTAAACAATGTCAACTTTTATATGCACAATTATTTATATTTATTATTTATGAATGAAATTTCAAAATTTAATCTGTTACACGTTGTATACGCCCATGGTTTGCTGTTTCGTATGCTGCCACCAACAGCCTTCTTTATGGCGTCGGACCATCTTGTTGTACGTAAAGTTGAACTAAATAATATATTGTTACTTTCAGGTCAACTCCTAGTAGAATCTCTGGACAAGCTGCACCCCTCAACGGCGCCGCACAAGCACTACGTGGCCTTCAGATATGTGCCTCCTTTCACAGAGGACGCCTTTACAGAACTCGAGAAGTAAGTACTTGCTAATAGGGAACAAGCATGAAAAAAATATTTATCATCTATTCTATACAATAGGGAAGATGCAAATACAGAATTTATGAGAATTTTGTCAGTAAAATGATAAAAAGTATGAAATAAAGGCCATTGCAATGTTTTTATTTTGGTTAATAATAAGATTTTTAACAAGAATAATGAATTAAAGTAACGTGAAACGGAACGTATTTAAAAACAACAATCAGCGTTTAGTGACGTATCTGCTGCCAACGAAAAGGCAACCTTATGTCTTTGAGTTAGGACAGTTCTTGACCAGTGATAGACACGAGTGACGTCATCGTCCGTTTTCGCGCGAACCTTTAAACTGTCGGTTTCAAAACGCAATTTTGGCAATAAATTAAAGCGTTTTCATTTCTTATCTATGTGGTGGTCTGTTCTAAATGGAGTTCTTTAAAATTAAAGCAAAAAAGGTACGCAAAGGGCACAGGTAAAATCGGATGTGTGAGGATCCTTCACTAAAACACAGAAGATTGTTTTTCACCGCGCCGATTCAAACACATGCCATGCCACGAATCGCGTATCTTTAAATTAACTTTTATACCTTTTTGGAAAGCTAACACAATAGGCAAGTTATTTTAGTTATTTGTACGATTAAGTTCATAGTAATTTTTTGAACGAGACAACATTTTTTGACGAGTGTAATGAAAATATTTGATAAATATTATTCTAAAATCACTCACCATTTTAATAATTTTGTTGAATTTAGGAATCTTTATTATGCTCATAACTTAATTGAAGTGCCAGCTACAATTCAAATGCTAATGGTACCCATTCCATATTATGTAGATTTCTTTTTATTTGGAGTTAAATGTCAAATTTTGAGTAAATATTGAAAAAACCTTAAAATTAAAATACCTCGAGAACGATTGGATTTTGGCCATATATATAGGGGGTTTAATTTGTTGCATTTAACCCCCCCTATCAGCACCTGACGGATATACGTCGAATTACAAATAAACCTGTATAATACTAACAGTGAAAATAGAATCAAAATTGCTAGAACAACAAACGAGATATAATTATTATAATTTAAACAAATCTATCTGTCCCTCTTGCGAAAACCCTATTTTCTATGGCAACTGTATAGGCGTCATGGAATTTGACTTCAAAGTTCATATCGGACTTCTCTTTCTAATTGTAATCTTTGAAGCTTTATAACTTCATCGCTGATGAAGGTATTTAAAAAATATTTCATGATTGTAAAGTTAATAAGTAATTCACTTTGCAAATAAAGAAATCGCGTTTATATTCCCTATTGTTCGTGAACAAACCCAGTGGCGTAGCTAGACCCAAAGGGGCCCTGTGTCAAAAAAATCAGGGGCCCTCTTTTTGCGGGAAAGCCCAAAAGGGTACGTTTTTTTTTTTTAAAAAAAGCCACTATTATGTTGAAAACTCGTGTGACGTCACATATAATTTGACTAGTTGACCTACGCAACTTCGTCTGCGTCACAAATTTCATTACTGCCCCGCTTCTATTGGCCTTAGCGTGATGATATGTAGCCTATAGCCTTCCTCGATAAATGGGCTATCTAACACTGAAATAATTTTTCAAATCGGACCAGAAGTTCCTGAGATTAGCGCGTTCAGCTTTATATATTAGTATAGATAACCTTATTGGTAATTACAGTTTTGAGCCGTTTGGGGTCGAAACGCTGGGGTCATGGGGTCCGAGTGCGCGTCTCCTTTTTAAGGACATTTCTCGCCGACTTAATAATAATAATAAATAATAATAATAATAATTTTTATTTCCCAAATTACAATTAGTAATCACTATGTTGTTAACAAAACATAAATTTTATCCAAAATTGCCGACACTTTGCGTGACCAGAGGGCTGGCTCGTTCTTTGCTCAAAGAGTTAGCATTGCCATTCAACGTGGCAATGCTGCCAGTCTTCTGGGCACGTTTCCAGATGACAGCGATGCGGAGGAATTTTTCGACGCCTGATCGTATTTGGTTTTGTATATTCTTAATGTATATAGTTATTTTGGAATAAAAATACATAGTATTTACAATAAAAATAAAGAACAAAAATATTTATTATACTTCTTAGTATAGATAAGATTTCAGTACACTTTTCACGACAAGTGACGTCACTCGAGTTTTCAACAAACTATCGTCTTAATTTTATGTTTATGTGAAGAAAAATAAAACATGTCGGACATTTTGGAAATCTATCTGACAAACTAATTAGATTTTTTTAGTCCAATACCCTATACCATTTAATCTAAGAGGCTTTATGGGTCCATCCGTCTGTCCAAAGAAGCTCACTCCATCGTCAACTTTGTCCTTGTCACCTCTGGGGGGCTACTCTCTAAGCCCGAAGGCCGTAGTGTCGGGCTTAGTTGCGGGTGTATTCTACTCCGTATCGCCTACAGACTTACGATTAGTCCCGAACCTGAACAAAGAATGAATTTAACAGTAACTGTCGTGTTTTCTTTAATTCTTGGTGGTTAGGCGATAGCAGAACACGCCCGAAACTACGGACTTAGGGCTTAGAGAGTAGCCCCCCCTGAGCAGGACTAGAGCCGAGAACAAACCTGCTGAGAATAGGAACATGCAATATTTCCATTTTTGCTTTAATTTTAAAGAACTCCATCTAGAATAGACCACCACATAAATAAGAAATGAAAACGCTTTAATTTATTGCCAAAATTGCGTTTTGAAACCGACAGTTTAAAGGTTCGCTCGAACATGAACAACGAACGATGACGTCACTCGTGTCTACCTATAACTGGTCAAGAACTGTCCTACATAAGGTTGCCTTTTCGTTGGCATAACAGCAGAAAAGTCACCAAATGCTGATTGTTGTTTTTAAATACGTTCCGTTTCACGTTACTTTAATTCATTATTTTTGTTAAAAATCGATATTAACCAAAATAAAAACGTTGCAATGGTCTTTATTTTATACTTTTTTATCATTTTACTGACAAAATTCTCATAAATTCTGTATTTGCATCCTCCCTATTAGCACTTTTTGAAGCCCACCCGTCACCATTTCCCCCAATAAGATTAGGAAGTGGTGACGGGCTTACAGAAATCAGTAGATTGAACCTGTACATATGAACGACACTTGGGGCAGGTCTATGTCCAGCAGTGGACGTCTTTCAACTGATATGTTGATGATGATGGGAATAATATATATTTTTTTTTTTGATAATAATAGGGATGGCGTAGAAAGAGCAGTCATATTCTCGCAGTACCCTCAGTATAGTTGTGCCACCACCGGATCTAGTTTGAACGCCATTGCAGATTTCTACAAAGACAGGTAAGTACGTATACTGATTTGTGATGATAGATTCTTGAAAAACCCGCTAGAACTTGTTCAAGCGAGTTTTTTAACATTCTCGTTCGCGTTAGCGTAAACGTCAATTTGTATTGAAACTTAATAAGCGCCCTCTGGTGACAATAACGGAAAACCATTTGTAACCGACTTCAGAATGAAGAAGGTAGTCAATTCGGATGTTTATACAACGTTGATACGACAGAGGGGCTTTCCTTTAAACTGCCTATACTAGGTACCATTTTCAAGCTCTGTACCAAAAATAAATTAATTAGGAGCAGTAGTTTAGTCGCAAATGATTTTTAAAGTTTTTGCACGGTTTGAACACGATGTATCTTTTCTAACAGCTGATTATCGTCTAAGCATAGGTCATGCACCTTACAACGATGAATCTACGATGCGTTGTTGCCGCTCTGACGCATGTCGAAGGACATTCACTAAAAATTGGCAATGCAAACAAGGAAGCAATGAATACACACACACTTGCACTTTCACTACGAAAGCGACACACGTAGCGCATTTGACAGAAACAGAAATAGGTCAGTTTGTTGCATCCTTGTTTTTTTGCGATCGGTAAGTGGTGCCTCTATTCAGTGCACCGACGCTGTCGTTTCGGAACGTACGGTTTGTGGAATTCGCGCGCAAACAATTGTGATTTTATTTTGTTATTGTGAGAGGACACGTAATTTGGGATTATTATTATTTAGTTTTAGTGTTTTTTTTTGTGATTGACTGTTTTTTATGGTGATAGGACACGTAACTTGGGATAATTATTATTTAGTATTAGTATCTCCGGACCTCACTCCCATGGATTTCTTTTTGTGGGGTTACATTAAGGGTGAAGTGTATGCCTCAGAGGTAAATACAATTGATGAGTTAAAAAATAGGATTATTTTAGCATTTCACAAATTAAAGTGCTTAGCGACGGACAGTGATCTAATTAGAAAAATAAATAACAATATTCTCCGTCGGTATAATTTGTGCATCAATGTGAATGGAGGACACATCGAAAATTAAAAAATGTAGTGTGTTTGTTTTTGTGCGCGTACTTCGAAACGTTACCTAACATAAAAGCCAGTGCGAGCGGAGGCCTAAGTCACCGGCCGCCCCCCCGCCCCGGCCCCCGCCGAGCACACGAGATACCGCACACCGCGCTCCAAGGCGCGCGCGACGTTGCCGCTTTGTTACCTAGCGGTATCTAAGGTCAGTGTCATTTTTTTACAAAGGGTGGTTGCGTTTTATTCGGATTTGCAAGCTATTTAGTTTGTTTGAAAAAAATATTTTCTCATTTATGGCGCTTTTTGTTTTTGTACCGTATCGAATTAATACTGAACACGTATAGTATACGTAGTTTAATTTAATGCCCCTCTGTCGTATCAACTCTGTATATTTTCGGAACGGAGTTCCTTATCGCGCGTTGCGAAAGGGGGCTAGACGGAAAAAATGAAGACCAAAATTTGTAACGACAATAGAATTAATAGTAAAATAAAATAAAAAAACAAAAGTCCAATATAATAAAAATTATCACATAAGTCATTAACAAAATAATTTCATGTCAATTATCTAAATTAAAAATTCACAATAATATGTCCCAAGTATTGTAAGTATATGTAAATTGTCATTTTCATAAAAAAAAAAATATGAGTATTGACAGATTTGCAAAATTATGTTTTTATTCGTAAGAGTTTTACTCCGAAATGGTTATATTTAAGTTACTTTAAGATCTTATAAAGAACTTCGGAGCTATACAGCCAAATAAATATGGAATGGTCGGAATTTTTGGGCGGCAGCACTAAAAAATAAAAACTCACAAAGCGTATAATCTACTTCGTAATAAAAACCACTACAAAATAACTTTAATTTTGTAAGTCGGTTTCAAAAAACGAAGATATAAAAGCAGTTTTTTTTTTCTCAAAGCGGCAATTAAAACACTGGAAAACTACCGGTTCATCATCTGCCTAGCCTTTTCCCAACTACATATATTGGGGTCGGCTTCCAGTCAAGCCGGATTTAGCTGAATACCAGTATTTTATGAGGAGCGGCTGCCTACCAGACCTCCACAACCCATTAACTGGGAAACACGGTACTTCACGGCAAGACTGGAGTCAGATTTACTGGCTTCTGACTATCCGTAACGAGTGCCAAAGATCCACAAATGACAGCCGGGACCAACGGCTTAACGTGCTTTCCGAGGCACGGAGGAAACTCGGTATGTTAAGACGGTCACCCATCCACAGACCAACCTTGGCAAGCGTTGCTTAACCTTGAAGATCGACCCGTGCGGCTGTTATTATCTAGCCACGAGCTCCTCAAAAATTACCTTTGGTTAAATTTTCTTATTTGTTACATTTTCATTAATATTCTTTTTGCAGGCCTCTACCATTGAACATACAATTCAGTCTGATAGAGCGATGGGCGACTCATCCACTGCTAGCGAAAGTGTTCGCGGAGAGAATAGAAGAGAAACTAGAACAATTCAATAGTAACGATAGAGATGATGTGCTGATATTGTTTACGGCGCATAGTTTGCCTTTGAAGGTACGTACTCATCATCAGCCGAGAGACGTCCACTGCTGGACATAGGCCTCCCCCAAGTGTCGCCACAACGACCGGTCCTGCGCGTCTCGTATCCACCGGCTACCCGCGCCCCTCACCAGGTGCACGCTCCACCTTGTGGGAGGCCTCCCAACGTAGCGCGCACCAGTACGCGGTCGCCACTCCACAACACCCGCGCCCCTCACCAGGCGCACGCTCCACCTTGTGGTAGGCCTCCCAACGTAGCGCGCACCAGTACGCGGTCGCCACTCCACAACACCCGCGCCCCTCACCAGGTGCACGCTCCACCTTGTGGTAGGCCTCCCAACGTAGCGCGCACCAGTACGCGGTCGCCACTCCACAACACCCGCGCCCCTCACCAGGTGCACGCTCCACCTTGTGGTAGGCCTCCCAACGTAGCGCGCACCAGTACGCGGTCGCCACTCCACAACTTTTCAGCCCCATCGACCATCAGTTCTGCGAGCAATGTGCCCTGCCCACTGCCACTTTAGTCGATCGGTCGGCGATCCTTCGGGCTATGTCGTTAATCTTGGTTCTTCTGTGGATATCATTATTCCTGATTCGATCACGCAAGGAAACTTCAAGCATTGCCCTATCCATTGCCCTTAGCGTAGCGAGGCCAGTAGCGTAGCGAGAGGGGGGTGGGGGGCGGCCCACACCGGGTGACACCCGTTTAGGGGTGACACCCGACCGCTCGATGATTGATTTTTGTTACTATCGGGTGGCAGCCCTCAATGTTTGACACAATGAAACCTGTCGGAACATACAATTCAGCCTGATAGAGCGATGGGCGACTCACCCACTCCTAGCCAGTGTTCGAGGAGAGCGAGAAGATGCTAGAACAATTCAGTAGTAACAATAGGGATGATGTGCTGATATTGTTTACGGCGCAGTTTCCCTCTGAAGGTTGGTACTGCGGGTCTAAAAAGGCCACTTCAGCAAAATCAGAAAGCACATCACGCTACCCGTCACTGTCAAATTTTCCCAATCAACCTTGAACCTAATGCGTTACAATAAAGATGAAAATGAAATTTGACAGATTGATGCGTGATTAATAATATGATTCTCCTGAAGTGGACTTGTTAGCCCCCCTGATCTCTATTTTACACTATGGTTACTGTATGGCCGCCAGATAAACTTGCATAAAAGTACATTGACCTTTCCTTAATATCCCTTCGAAGATACCCAAACAATAAATTGTGAACCGTTTCTCATTGAAATGTACTGAACAGCTGTGATTTTTTTTCGCGATTTCAAGGTACGAAACATTCATTTGGTAGAATCACATAGACCAATTTTAACGAATAATATCTTATTAATAATTTAATTATGTACCGTACAGGCCGTATCACGCGGCGACACATACCCGCACGAGGTTGCAGCAACGGTTGCAAATACCATGTTGCAGCTGGGCGTGCCCAACCCTTACCGACTAGTGTGGCAGTCGAAGGTGGGGCCTCTGCCTTGGTTGCAGCCCTATACTGATGATGCCATTAAGGTAAAATAGGATTCTCCCACGAGGTTGCAGCAACGGTTACGAATACCGTGTTGGGTGTGGCAATCGAAGGTAGGGCTCTGCCCTGGTTGCAGCCCTATACTGATGCCGCCATTAAGGTAAGATAAGATACTCCCACGAGGTTGCAGCAACGGTTGCGTGTGGCAGTCGAAGGTGGGGCTCTGCCCTGGTTGCAGCCCTATACTGAAGACGCCATTAAGGTAAGATAAGATAGTCCCACGAGGTTGCAGCAACAGTTGCGTGTGGCAGTCGAAGGTGGGGCTCTGCCCTGGTTGCAGCCCTATACTGAAGAAGCCACTAAGGTAAGATAAGATACTCCCACAAGGTTGCAGCAACGGTTGCGAACACAATGTTGCGTGTGGCAGTCGAAGGTGGGGCTCTGCCCTGGTTGCAGCCCGATACTGAAGAAGCCACTAAGGTAAGATAAGATACTCCCACAAGGTTGCAGCAACGGTTGCGAACACAATGTTGCGTGTGGCAGTCGAAGGTGGGGCTCTGCCCTGGTTGCAGCCCTATACTGAAGAAGCCACTAAGGTAAGATAAGATACTCCCACAAGGTTGCAGCAACGGTTGCGAACACAATGTTGCGTGTGGCAGTCGAAGGTGGGGCTCTGCCCTGGTTGCAGCCCGATACTGATGAGCCATTAAGGTAAGATAACATACCTCTGTGAGGTTGCAGCAACGTTTAAGAATACCATGTTGCAGCAACTCTTACCGACTCGTGTGGCAGTCGAACGTAATGTAAGATGTATGAACCGGCCCAACCGAGGATGTAGAAGAAACGAAACCAAAACCACCGAGTTCCGAAATAAAAGGTATTTTATATTTTGTAGTGTTTTTATTTGGAAAACAATATTGTGCTGTGATTTGTAATTCAAACGAAGCATTATCATTTGCGGTAATAGGGAATATGCACGAGATTTTTTTATTTGAAAAATGAAACACTTATTAGCTCTAGTAAACAATCATGAAATTATTTTTTAATTACCTTCATCAGCGATGAAGTTATAAAGCTTCAAAGATTACAATTAGAAAGAGACTTCCGATGTAAACTTTGACGTCATCGTCTATGACGCCTGTACAGTTGCCATAGAAAACAGCGTTTTCGCGAGAGGGACAGATATATTTATTTAAAATAACTATATCTCCTTCGTTTTTCGAGTAATTTTGATTCTATTTTCACTGTTAGTATTATATTTTTGTATATTTTTAGAAAAATGAGAAATATGTTTTTCATGCTTTCCCTATTGTAATGTTATATTTAGAACCCATAAAATTTCTTTTTTTGTTTTAGCCTGTACTGTCCCACTGCTGGGCAAAGACCTCCCCCGAATCCTTCCAAGTATTCTTTTCCCGCGTCACCTCGTACCAGCCCACGGTACAATTATAATAAGTTATATTTAATTTTTTACAGGCATACGCAAAGAAAGGCATCAAGCATCTCCTGTTAGTTCCCATCGCGTTCGTTAACGAGCACATTGAGACTCTACACGAGTTGGACATCGAGTACTGTTACGATGTCGCCAAAGAGGTGAGTTATCAGTCTTATTCATCATCTGCCTAGCCTTTTCCCAACTATATTGGGATCGGCCTCCAGTCAAACCGGGTTCAGCTGAGTACCAGTGTTTTACGTGGAGCGGCTGCCTACCAGACCTCCAAAACCAGGCTGGAGTCATATTTACTGGCTTCTGACAATCCGTAACGACTGCCAAAGATCTACAAATGACAGCCGGGACCAACGGCTTAACGTGCTTTCCGAGGCAAAAGGAAACTCGGTATGTTAGCATATGCAGTCGTTACGGATTGTCAGAAGCCAGTAAATCTGACAGTCCAGTCTTGCCAAGAAGTACCGTGTTACCCAGTTAATGGGTTGTGGAGGTCTGGTAGGCAGCCGCTCCACGTAAAACACTGGTATTTAGCTGAATCCGGTTTGACTGGAAGCCGACCCCAATATAGTTGGGAAAAAGCTAGGCAGATGATTGTACTTCGGTGAGTGTGCCCAAGAACTCCACGACCTCATCCCACCGGCCCCTTCTACTATCAGACATCCAGACGCACTGCATCTTACCATACCTACCTTGTAGCTATTCCACCAATTCGCACTAAACGTTTCCAAACGTCTTTTATAATGCGCACAGCAAAGGAGTGGAACTCTCTGCCTGCGTCTGTGTTTCCAAAAGCTTACAACCCTAATCTCTTCGAAGTTAGAGTGAACAGGCTCCTTTTGGGTAAGCTCGCTCCATCGTAGGCTTTGTCTCTGTCATCTCTGACATAGACTAGAGTCAAGAGCAAACCCATCTTAAATAAAAAAATATAATAGTTACTTACCTTGAATAAACTTATAAATACTTAAATAAATTATGTTTTATTTTTAAATATTTTTCAGGCTGGTATCAAACAAATTGAAAGAGCAGCGACGCCTAACGCACACCCAACATTCATAGATGCGCTGGCAGACATTGTTATAAATAACCTGGACAATACATCGGGACGGAGAGTATCCAAGCAGTTCTTAACAAGGTAAAAATTAATATACACTGGTCAGCAAATAAACCGAGCCACCCGCTACCTAGGAACTCTGATTCGATTTTCTCAAAAAGTATAAAACTTACAACTATCAAAGTTATACCTACAAAAAGTGCGTTTCATGGTGATTAAAATGAAAGGAAACTCATTGGGTTTAATCAATATTTCAGTGTTTATTAAGGATTTTAAAAAGAAGAGTCGTTTTCCAGTCGTGACAATCGTTAGTAATGATAAAGTGAAAAAAAAATTAAAGCCAAAAACAAAGATAAAATAAAAAAAAAAGTTTTTGATCAATATTCCGTATTCCCTCCCCTTGCTCGGATAACTGCCAGCATCCTTGTATTCATCGACCTTACGAGCCTGACGATAAAATCTTGAGGAATTGTATTCCACTCCTCTTCAATTGCGTTTCGCAGCTCTAGAAGCCTTGTTGGAGCAGGTACCCGGGCTCGAACCCGACGTTTCAGCTCATCCCATAAGTGTTCTATCGGATTCAAGTCCGGGCTTAGAGCTGGCCAGTCCATCGTACGAATGCTGACGTCGCGTAGATACTGGGTCACCACATGAGCAACATGAGGCCGTGCATTATCATGCATCAATTGCATATCCTGTTTATAAATCCTGGTTTATTTGCTGTTCAGTGTATATATAAAAAAAAATTAAAATTTATATAATACTCCATAACTTTTTTTAGGGTTCCGTACTGCAAAAGGTAAAAAAAGAAAGCCTTATAAGATCAGTTGCTTGTCCGTTGGACTGTCCGTGTGTTACCACTGATTTTCTCAGGAACGGGTGGACCTAGCGAGTTTAAATTTGTACCAGATTCTAAGGTCTATAGTCCCTATTAGGTGTATGAAAAGCAAGGTCTTATAGCAGATTTAAAGGAAAAAGAAAATTAATTAAAATTAATGTAAATTTTGGCACAAGTTTTCGCGAAAATCTCAATTTGCCCTCATATTTTTATCGTGTTGACTCAGAACCTTGATTTTTTACACTTAATAGGGACTTATATGGTCGAGGAGCTCGTGTCTAAATAATAACAGCCGCACGGGTCGATCTTAAAGGTTAAGCAACGCTTGCCAAGGTTGGTCCGTGGATGGGCGACCATCTTAAACCGAGTTTCCTCCGTGCCTCGGAAAGCACGTTAAGCCGTTGGTCCCGGCTGTCATTTGTAGATCTTTGGCAGTCGTTACGGATAGTCAGAAGCCAGTAAATCTGACTCCAGTCTTGCCAAGAAATACCGTGTTACCCAGTTAATGGGTTGTGGAGGTCTGGTAGGCAGCCGCTTCACGTAAAACACTGGTATTCAGCTGAATCCGGTTAGACTGGAAGCCGACCCCAATATAGTTGGGAAAAGGCGAGACCGATGATGAATAGGTACTTAAATGGTGGTAAGGAACCCTCGGTACGCGAGTCCGACTCGCTCTTGACCGGTTTTTTTTATGTTTTTCAGATGCCCCCACTGTGTCAGTCCAAGATGCCAGCAATCGAAAGAATTCTTCAAACAACTCTGTCGTGATAAGGAACATTTTAAGAAAGACACTCCAGATGTAATCAAAGGCAATGCTGGGAGAGACCCATTAGAAATAAATATTATTTAAAGAAATATACGACCCATGTGAATACATCATTGTACATCTCTCTGGTCAGCTTATATAATAACTGGCACCAGTCGTGATCACACTCTCCATCGGTCGGTCTGTTTACAACAGCTCTGACGCTTCACGTTATTGGGCTTGTAAGTTTCGTTCGCCCACCGCAGTGCCGGATTAACCCATAAGCACATTAAACAATAGGGAATATGCATGAAAAACATAATTTTTATCTAAACAGTTTATCTAAAAATATACAAAAATATTATACTAACAGTGACAATAGAATCAAAATTACTGGACAAACGAAGGAGATATAATTATTTGAAACAAATATATCTGTCCCTCTCGCGAAAACGCTATTTTCTATGGCAGCTGTATAGGCGTCATAGACGATGACGTTGAAGTTTACATCGGACTTCTCTTTCTAATTGTAATCTTTGAAGCTTTATAACTTCATCGCTGATGAAGGTATTTAAAAAATAATTTCATGATTGTTTACTAGAGCTGATAAGTATTTCATTTTGCAAATAAAAAAATCGCATGCATATACCATAAACAGATAAACTACAGGAATTAGAGGTCGTAGGTACAGTTCGCGTCAGCGTGGCTTGCCCCTCGGAAGTTAGGTTTGAGTGAAGTCCGCGCAGGTGCAATCGCGTAAAAAAGTGTTACGTTCCTTAAATATATTTTTGTTTATACGTATTATACTATAAACAAGTGACAAAGACTACCAGTAACAATAAAATATCAAAAAGTAACACAACAAACACATACACCACAAGAACACAAATCAAACGTAAGAAATAACCAAAATAAATCATTATAAACAATAACAACGTGAAACACTTCGCATCCACAGTCGTATTGCATTGAGCAAGCGGGACACGCTTATGCATCGAACGTATACGAGCGAGTGAGATGCCATTACACCCGCACGCTTCTTATGTTGTCAAATTGACATCCTGCGCAGCCGATTGCGGCGAACTTTGCGGAGGGAAACTTGCGTGACGGGAACTGTACCTACGTATTTTGGTCAAATGAGACGAAATTTCCCAAACCTTCAGAAAAATCAGCAAGGTGTTAGTTACAAGGCCCAAAAGTCACTCTTAGAGACATGCACTTACAAAAACTGGCCAAACGCGAGTGGGACTCGCGTGCAAAGGGTTCCGAACATATTTCATTTTCGTAACATGTTTTTTTTTAACACTAGAGACTTCTTATAGGTACCGTGCACGGCGTTGACTACGCCATCTAGTGTCGCATATTCGAAGTTTTCAGGGTCAGAATACTTGACATTGACGCGTCTGTGCTGCCACCTGTGGTTCCTGCACGCTCAGTTTAGGGGAACGTGCGCGAAGAAGACTGTGCCATCTAGCGTAGCTATTTCGAATTTTATACTTGAAACATACTTGACAGTGACATTTCTGTGCTGCCACCTATAGTTTCTGCATGCTGCCTATAGGTTTTTCTGTATTTTTTCAAAACTTTATACACAGTAGTTTCGGAAATAAGGGGGGGGAGTGGTCATTTTTGGTGCAAAAAGTATCAAACGTGGATTTTAAAGACACCAGTTAAAGGAAATCCTAGACAAAAGGCAGTGTTAAAATGTTCGAGCGTGCTTCACTTGCTCTTGCTGCATGTGTTCCACAGGCGTGGATTGCTTAGGGCATCAAGAAGTCTCGGGCACTGCCCGCCGTACATTGGCGAGATCACCCTGCTGCATTCATCTGTGCTCACGACTCGTGCCGGCTGCTATACCCATGGAGTGACTGCTTATCATGGTGATTTCAAATCATGTAATTTAGAGAAATTTTTAAATAGCAACATTGGAGATATAGTTTATTAGTTAAATTGCTTGGGATATTTTAATAGACTTTCATATAAATTATTGATTAAATTGTATAAGCAAATAGTTTTTAATAAGTACGGATTTCCGTTCAAATTGAATATTTACCGCAGATTTAGCTTTGAGCAAGATTGCGGTGATATTTCTGCGTAAGACCAGGAGCGTAGCTATCGCCGTATCAAAGATACGGGGCCCTCGGACTACAAGGGCCCCCAAGGGTGCAAAGCTATACATTTATTCCCATTGTCTCTTTCGTGGTCTGCTAAGACAGTTCTGAGCTAGCCTGCTTGCTGCTTGCTGCTAGCTGCCTATTTTGTTTAAAAACTATACCCTAAAACATTCTAAGTTCTCATATGATACTTTAGGCTCCTAAAACCGGAAAAACCTCATTAGTTTGATAAGGTTTTAATTCTCTCTATTTATTGAAAAGCACAAGATTACATTTAAGGCGTCTTCCTAAAAGAAAGCGATCGTCTCGCAAATAGGCGAGCGTCGCGTTGATTTCCGATAAAACTAAATAGTGCCCTCTGTCGGCGCGTTGACGCGTTCGCATTTTAGTAGGGCGAAAGACCTTTTTTTTTAAGTGGTATTCTGTGACCCTGTGGGCGAAAGACCAGGGCTTAGACAAAATTAAAATGCCTTCACGGGGGATGTGAAACATCTACTTTGAAAATTCATAATTTATCTATACTAATATATAAAGCTGAAGAGTTTGTTTGTTTGCTATAACGCGCTAATCTCAAGAACTACTGGTCCGATTTGAAAAATTATTTCAGTGTTAGATAGCCCATTTATCAAGGAAGTCTATACGCTATATATCATCACGCTAAGACCAATAGGAGCAGAGTAGACAAAGTTGCGCGGGTCAACTAGTAAACTTAATAAAAATCTTTAAATAAGTGCCAAAGTTCGCCGTCCATAACAGGCGGCGTAGTAGGGGCATCACGACATGAACAGTGTCGTTTCCGTCACGGCATACTTTCTTTTTCACTGCCAAGGCGCGCCAATAGATGTTTTAGATAAAAACAGATACCGAATTAACTGAACAAGGAAATTAGACAGCTGGAATACCTAGCTAATAATAATTTTGCATAAAATGGTACTATAAATTTTGTTTTTTTTTTTTTAATTTTTTGTAAATGTCACAGAATAAGCATTTGTTTTTTTTATTACCCGACTGCGAAAGAAGGAGGGTTATGTTTTTTTATAAAATGTAATCATTTTACAGAAATGTGTAAATAGTGGTGTACGGTGTTTTGTGTTAATAAATATGTTTATTTCTTAGTTATTTTGGAGTTTTATTTGTCACTAAGTTTTGCCCGCGACTTCGTACACGCATATCCTGATTTTTCCCGTTCCCGTAGGAATTTCGGACAATCCTTTCTTAATGCACAAACATCTAATAACCCAAAAGCCATATTTCAGCTTTCTACGGCTTCGGCTGTTCACTGTCTGTCAATCACTGATCAGTAACGGAAGAATGTTATAAAAATTACAGTACTTTTTAACCAACTTCCAAAAAAGGAGGAGGTTTTCAATTCGGTTGGTATGTTTTTATGTATGTGCCGATTACTGCGAAGTTTCTAATTCAATTTCTTGATACTTTTTAGTTCCATGCAGCATACTTGCCATTTAGTCCCGTAAATATTTAATTCAGTATGGCTCAGTAGTTTGTGTTTAAATATTTCAATTTCTGCATAGACGATGACGTGTGTATGCCAATATCCACCACATATAAAAGTGAAAAAAAAAAACTTTTTACAAAAAATCATAACCACCTTCCACTACAAAGAACTCCTGAGGCGCTAAATTGTCAAATCACGTGTCACGATGAAGTGAGCTTACCCAGAAAAGCTAACGCGACGCTGGTCCTACGTACGCATCGTATACAACGCTTTTGTATCGTATCGTATGTTGCGTTGCATGCGATAAGTGTGTTTCTACTGCAAAGTTTTTCATATAAAATCAAGAGTCCACATCATAATGTGTTGCATACGTTGCGTAGGTACGTGGGACCAGTTTGTCTCTAGCTATACTCATTGTTCATTCTAACTTTGAAGAGATTATGGTTGATTGCTTCTCAGTTGCAATCAGTAATGAAAAATAAAAAAACACTTTTTAAAAAATAACTTTAATTTCGGAAGTTGGTGTTTTTGGTTATTTCGTTTTTGGACACCGACTTCCGAAATTAAAGTTATTTTTTAGTGTTTTGTTTCTGGAAGTCGGTTTTATTTTTTTGTTAAAAAGTGTTTTTTTATTTTTCACTTTTTAGTGGTACGCAGGTACCACTAAAAAGTGAAACCACAAGCACAGCGTGCCGGCGTGATATTATGTTATGAACTGGTGTAAACAATCAACAGACATGCGATTACAGAAGTCCCGATCCATTTGCTATCATTTATTGAAGAGTTCCGTTGCCTACCTCCGAAGTTCTTAATCAGATCTTCACCAAATTTAAATGGGACCAGTCCGAGAAAATACTCTTC
Organism: Lacanobia oleracea; assembly: GCA_950371165.1. NCBI lineage: Eukaryota > Metazoa > Arthropoda > Insecta > Lepidoptera > Noctuidae > Lacanobia > Lacanobia oleracea. Next base: position 8,019,014 of record OX493411.1, read on the forward strand.
CAAACAAAAAAGAATCATCCAAATCGGTTAACAATTGGCGAAAATATCGCTAAACAAACATTTTCCATGGGATCCCATCATCAGATCCTGACTTATACCTTCCATCATCAGCTCAGCAACATGAGATGATGATTACCAGGCACAAATATCTGAATTGCGTTAGAAATTTCATGAAAAATTGTGCCTATAAAATTTGAGGAATTCCCTGGATTTTCATGGGATCCCATCATCAGATTCTGAGTTGGTGACAATGGGACCACCTCAGGAGTATAGGCTTTCGAATAACAAAAATATTTTTTTAAATCGGTCCAGAATTGGCAGAGAAATCGGTGAACATACATAAAAAAACATACAGTCGAGCATAGAACCTCCTAAAAAAACATTTTCCATACTTTTTTGACAGCTTGTGACTGACATGCAAATGCGACCGTTGCTTGAAAATATGTAGTACAATTATTTATTGGCAATCGGAACTCGTCAATGACAAACTGACAACTTGACACGAAGCATTATAGTAGATTTTACAAATTCCTTTACATTTTACAAATTTTCTTTTCCAAACCGTGACCACAGATTTAATATAATTTAGGGACCGGGACCAGCCGGAAAGCAAAAACCTGTACATAAATGTACAGGGTGTATATACATTCAGTCAAAACAGTATCGGGAATGGATGATTTGTTTATGGTTCCAAATTAAAATTTTTGTTTTTTTGTAGTTGTTAGATTGGCACAACTGTTTTCCATTTTGGCGCGGAGTTTGAGTTGCATCTGTTATTTATATTAAATACAGTGCTGGTTTTAGTAATATCATATATAGTGTGTATTGCGAATTTCATAATGGACAAAAATATCGAACAAAGAGTTTGTCTTAAATTTTGCATCGCCAATGGAATTTCGTGTTCGGAGTCACTGAAAATGTTACAGAAGGCTTACGGTGAATCGACTTTATCAAAAACTCGTGCTTATGAGTGGTTCAAAGCGGTCGAGATGTGATGGAAGATTTGCCTCGCTCTGGTAGGCCGTCAACGTCTGCAACTGAAGTTACATCGCAAAAGTGAAGGAAATAGTGACTGAAAATCCCCATTCAACTCTGAGAGAGATAGCCGCCGAACTTTCTGTATCTCACGAGTCGATCCGTACCATTTTAACTAATCATTTGGGTATGAAACATGTTGTTGCTCGGCTAGCCCCAAAAGATCTGAATTTTCTCCAAAAACTCAATCGCATGAAAGTCGCTGAGGACATGCTAGAACGAGTCAGTTGGACCCAACATTCATGAAACGCATTGTTACTGGTGACGAGACGTGGGTTTACGAGTTTGACATGCAAACTAGTCAACAAGCTTCGGAGTGGCGCCTTCCAACTGAACCGAAACCGAAAAAACCACGCCAAAGTCGATCAAAAGTCAAAGTCATGTTGACTGTTTTCTTTGACTATCGCGGTGTTGTGCACTCTGAATTCTTACCGGAAGGTCTAACGGTAAATAAAGAATATTATTTGAGCATTATGCGGCGTTTAAGAGAGCAAATTCGACGAAAAAGGCCAGATTTGTGGGAAGAAAATTCTTGGATTTTGCACCACGACAATGCGCCTTCGCACAAGGCTATCATTGTGAACGAATTTTTAACCAAACACTCAACAAATACCATCCAGCAACCACCATATTCACCAGATATGGCTCCTGCTGACTTTTTTCTTTTTCCTAAACTCAAATTACCACTTCGTGGCACCCGTTTTCAATCGATAGAAGACATAAAGGAGAATTCGCGGCGAGAACTGAACTCAATTCCGGAAGCAGCGTTTAAAAAATGTTTTGATGAATGGATTATTCGTTGGCGCAAGTGTATCGTTTCTAAAGGAGCATACTTTGAAAGTGATAAAATAAATTTGGATGAATAACAGACATTTTGTGTATTATTGATCTTTTCCCGGTACTTTCTTGACAGAGTAGTATAAAGAATTTTTGAAGTGTGCCTTCATGGCCAAATCCGAAACTATGAGGAATATAAAACAAATAAAACGGACTCTTTGTAATTTATTTTTTTGATAGCGTAAACAAGTTAATTAACTCATATCTACGCTGTTTGAGTCACATTTTTACCCGACTTCAAAAACGGAGGAGGTTCTCAATTCGGTTACTGTTTTTACTTAGAACACTATCTACCTTCTCACATATATTGTCTGTAAGCTCTCTTCTATCTGTGAGAACTTTTATTGAAAATGTTTAGCTGTAAGTTTTCCTAAAACTGTAAAATAAAATAAATAAATAAATATCGAAAAAAACTGAATGGAGTCTCGAGCCCAACTTTTATGAAAAGTAAAACTGCATTGTTGGATTTTTGAAAAACAGATGTTCCTACCCGGTAATCGAACCTTTGAAAAAAAAAAAACACTTAATACACCATCGGAATGATGATAATGCACCATGCACTTTCGGATTAGGATTAAATTCTGGGAATTTCATTTTTAACAAAATACTTTTTTAATTTAAAAAATTAAAAAGTAAGTTTATCGATTCGAAATTTCGAAATCATCAAATGACTCCTCCTGCTCTGTGTGTGAGTGTGAGTGTCAGACTCTTTAACTAAAACCTACCCGTGCAGCCGTGTTCCCTTTGCACGGCCGCGCTTACTCTTTCGCACAATTCTGCAACCTGCCAGTGTCAGTACTTTAAAAAGAATTCTCGGCGATTACCGTTGATGACGAAATAACATCCTCAACTGTCATGTAAATCTACTTGATTACATATTTAGCGCGCGTGTGACATATTGACCATTTTACGTAACCGTACGTGAAGGAACTGTCAATGAGTTAGCGAAAGTTATTTGTACTAACACTTGAGTACGAATAAAAGTAGTACGTACCTACTTATGCGTGCGTTATGCGTAATAGTCAAGGGGGATTTCTAAGTCCAGTCATCGTGCATCTTGCTTTTTATTAACAGCTATGTTGAGGTCGGCATCTGAATACCAGTGTTTTACGTGGAGCGACAGCCTATCTGACCAACAGAACCCAGGAACTGCGTAACGCAATACCTGTTGGTAAGTCTGGTGTAAGATTTTTCGGGCTTCTGACTATCAAAGAAAAGAGATATTCCATACAAACAAGATGGAATGACACTTCACGCTCGCTCCAAGATGTTCGCTCTAAGATGGGTACACGGAGAGTTGTTGACAGAATACTGGAATAGACCGGCTGATCATATATCCAGTCATAAAATACAACTCAAATGGAGAATAAAAGTGGAGGCTACTATTTTACAACTCAAATAACTCTAGATTCTAGATAATACATTTGGGTGAGTCAGCTTCTTAAACATACGTCAAAGTAGGTACGCACGTACTTATAAACATTGGCGGATCCAAGGGAGGGGCTAAGTGGCTCAAGACCCGGTAAAGGCCCGGTGATATCCTTTGTAGTCTACATCCTAACGAAGTGTTTGAGGATTGTTATTCGTTAAACCACGTTAAACAATTTTTTTTATCAGCTATAAATGATCAAAGCAGCTTTTACAGTGTTGCTTCTTTGCTAAAACCCCTCAGCGAGGACCCTCGCAAACGTCAATCCTGGAACTACCGCTGCTTATAAACAAACTAGCTTTAGCCCGCGACTTCAAACGCGGATATCCCGTTTTTTCCCGGTCCCGTAGGAATTTCAGGAAATGCTCTCTTAGTGCTCCCCTACACTCCCCAAGGGACCTACATGCCAAATTTCAGCTTTCTACGTCCAGTAGTTTCGGCTGCGCGTTGCCAGTCAGACACTCAATCAGTCGGTAAGGAATGTTATATCTAATCTACACTAATGTTATAAAGAGGAAAGATTTGTTTGTTTGAATTGAAAAGGCTCCGAAACTACTGGACCGATTGAAAAATTCTTTCACCATTAGAATCCTACATTATCCCTGATGAACATAGGCTTTAGAATATTTTCAAAAAGTTAGGGATCCGTATGAAAACTTCGATAATGTAACCCAAGATGTGGAAAAAGTACCAAAAAAGATCCTTATATCGCGTACGCTGCGGAAACTATTGACAATAGAGCAAAGTGATTTACTACAGTTTTATAGAGGACATCAATACCTACCAACAAGTCCGCGAGGGTATCGGGGGGCACCGCAGTGCCCCCGCCAAGTCGAGCGCGAAGCAAACACTGCCGTACCATCCTTTACCATTTCGCCGCATTTTCAAGCCCCTATTTGAGAACCTCTGGATAAGACCAGAACGCAGAAATTTTCGTCATCCAGTAAGCTATAATCACATACTTAAAATCCAAAATTTCAAGTCTGTAGGTCATTTAGTTCCGAAGTTAAGCGAAAGCAAAGTTTCGCATTTATGACACTCGCTCACTCACTCATGATCATCAGAATAGAACTAGTGCTTCCCATAAACTCAGAGAGCTGAAATTTGGTACAGAGTTAGGGTTTAATGGCCACATAAAGGGAAAACTATAAAAACTAGGATAATCGAAGATCTGGAGTACCTGGTGACCCTGATTAGAAAACACAAGAGCCCAACCAAACTATTAGAGATCGACATACCGCCTTTACAAAAAATATTCAACTTGGTGGGTTCTATTTTAGACATCAAATGAAGCGGTCATTTGATGTCAAAAATAGAAGCTCTGAAGTATCTGATGAAGAACCCTCAGCTAGTTTCAGCTGTATTAGAGATATGGTGATGCCCCACAGAAATATTAAAAACTATATCTATGTCGTGATGCCCCCTTCTACTAAATTAGTACATAAAAAAATCAACACAACAATAACTATAATAATAAAGAAATCGCAGTAAGGAACCTTAGACTTGGCACGACTTTGTCTAGGTTTCATTACTTTTTAGAGATAAACAAGCAGCTCCATCGAGACTTGGCTAGTTTTTCACAGAATGTTTTTGGTGGGAGATATCTAACTATTATGGTTAAGTCACAATGACCGCTTTTTGTTCAAATTATTTAATCAAAACCCGGTTGAAATGGACTATTGGTGATTTTAGTATCATGATATTAAACGTTATCTATTTCAATTGTTTCATAATTAAGTTTGGTCATGTACATGTAAATTACACTTTAAATTATTCAAATCATACCTTTCGTTTAAAAGTTATGATGGGTATAAAAATACTCTAAGTAAGAAAAATTTTGAAGTTTGCGCGAACTGCCCTCGTCGAACATTTAGTCTATTAATAAGTAATTTACACGGGGAGATAAGTTTGTGGAGTACTAACTAAACCCGCGCGAACGAATTCGCGGGCGAAGTGCTAGTGCCAAATAAATTTAATTTTTTTATGACCGTTAGTTTCGGCTGTGCGTTATCACTTTTTGTTATATTATTGATAAAAATAAAAAGGCTAGCTAGTACCTACTTACATGAACCTTGGTCTTGAGGGCGCTTTGCCTGGTCACTTAGCAACACCCTTAGCCATTGGCTTGATGCCAAACTACCTAAACTCGGCCCCAACCCTTAGTTAGGGTCCGCAATTGTCAACACGAAATATGCAAGGGTGGTGATCGATGCTGTTTGTTGGGCTGGCCAAATCTCCTAGTTACCTACCTACTTCTATCTGAGGAGCTCGTGGCTAAATAATATCAGCCGCACGGGTCGATATTGAAGGTTAAGCAACGCTTGCCAAGGTTGTTCTGTGGATGTGTGACCGTCTTAACATAACGAGTTTCCTCCGTGCCTCGGAAAGCACGTTAAGCCGTTGGTCCCGGCTGTCATTTGTAGATCTTTGTCAGTCGTTACGGATTGTCAGAAGCCAATATATCTGACTCCAGTCTTGCCAAGATGTACGGTGTTACCCAGTTAATGGGTTGTGGAGGTCTGGTAGGCAGCCGCTCCACGTAAAACACTGGTATTCAGCTGAATCCGGTTTGACTGGAAGCCAACCCCAATGTAGTTGGAAAAAGGCTAGGCAGATGATGACCTACCTACTTCTATCTCATTTTTTTTTTGAGACCAGCCCACAACACGATTCCCAATCAATGCAACTCCTAAGAGCCAAAATCAACAGTGGCGACCACAGAAAAAACTCCGAACCAATGCAGTTCGGCGAGTTCCGGAAAAACGATTCAACTGTCTTGGATCTCGCAACGAAATTTTCATAAACATATTAGGCCAGTCATACAAGACATTTTAGGTCGCAGTATTTTGCACTATTCTGATTTTTTTGGGTTGTTTTGCCAATAGTGTACACCGAATTTTTCAACCTCTAAAGACCTGTGGTACCTGCGTGGTGCTCGGAAAACCTCAAAATTTTTAGTCATTTTTCAGACTTTGGTTTATATCTTCTAAATGGTGAATTCTTATGAATTTGTTGGAGTTATTGAATGAAATTAAAACTGAACGGACAAATAATTTTGAATACTGGAGTTAAGCATTTTTTAGCGCCCCATCATTATTGTAGTCATCGTTGAAAAGAGCTATTCAAAAGGACTTTTGCTATAAATATAACTACTCCTAATTTTAGGTCCGTTTAGAGATAATGACCTTAAAATTTGAAACAATAAGGTACTTAGTTAAGACTCCAAAGTTAAGGTAAAAAGAATCTTTGGTAGTTACTTGACTTTGTAATAGAGAAGATGCAACTACAGAATTTATGAGATAATTGTCAGTAAAATGATAAAAAAGTATAAAATAAAGGCCATTACAAAGTTTTTATTTTGGTTAATATCGATTTTTACAAAAATAATAAATTAAAGTAAGGTGAAACGGAACGTACTTAAAAACAACAATCAGCGTTTAGTGACGTATCTTCTGTTATGCCAACGATGTGCCAACAAAAACGCAACCTTATGTCTTTGAGTTGGGACAGTTCTTGACCAGTGATAGACACGAGTGACGTCATCGTCCATTTTCGCGCGAACCTTTAAACTGTCGGTTTAAAAACGCAATTTTGGCAATAAATTAAAGCGTTTTCATTGTTTATTTATGTGGTGGTCTATTCTAGATGGAGTTCTTTAAAATTAAAGCCAAAATAGAAATATTTCATGTATCCTATTGTCAGCATGTTCGGGGTTAATGACTTAGGTGACTAATTTTTAGTACCAAAGTTAAAGATTATTAGCGCCCTTACAGCTATAATCTCCGAACAAAATCTATTAATACTAACTACTGGTTTACGACTTCATCTCTTACGAGTTACCTTGTAGAGCGAGTCTTTTAGTGTGAAAACGTCTTTTAAAAAGGTATAGATAGTAAAGTAGAGATGAACCGATTTCGACGTCACCAAAAAGTCATATATCTCGTAATTCAATGTGACCGACAAACCGGACCGACAAATTGCAAAAAACATAAAAATATTTGAATTTCGCGGGCTACCCTGGAGCATCCACCTTAAGTGCTGTAGGTACGTCAACGCCAATTAAATCTACAGATTAACCGTTACATCCAAATTGAAGCAATTTTTTTCTACTCTAAAAGTATCCAGATTGACTTTCTCCGTAGAACGCACCGTTTAGGAGAATTAAGATAAAATTAAAAGAGCACCAAACAATTAGCACAAGTCTTCCGAGGTTGAAAAATTGTGATGACGCTACTCTATCCTAACGACCATCCGAAAAATCAGGATGATCCAATTTTCTGAGCCCTAACGCGTTTAATCTGTGGTCTACGGTGACTGGCCTATAACAAAACATCGGTCTTTAGAGGTGTTTTTGACAGATTATGACAGTGTACCTAACTCAAATAATTCGTCTTTGTCACGCACTGTGTCAGGTCTATCTAGGCCAATATTTGATGTCATTTTAGTCTTTCAAACTAAATTCTTATTAGATTTTAAAATGCGAGCATGGCCCATTGTATGACAGAATCATATAAGCCACGTTCGTGTCGCAAGACAATCGATATATCTATAGTAGATATTGTACCTAGTTTATTTGAGATTACGGTAACTTCTGTTTTCTTTCCTCAAAAGCGTACATCGAATAGGTATACATTGTCAAAATGACGTATAATAGTTTGGAGGATGACGTTTGTAATTGAAAAGAAGACAAAAAAACAATAAATCCATTTTACAGATCACGATTGACTCCGCACTCCGCAGTGAACTTGGTAAATCAATTGACATGACAACCTTACTCAGCACTCGTATCCATCCATCCGTCCATCTTTGTCACTCATTTACACTTGTGTTAGAAAGAGCAAAAGAGAAGGAAGTATAATGGCCGTCTCTCCGATTGACATCAGCTGTTGTATTGTTACTCACTTCACTCAAAGCGCGACTATTCATTCATTTATATTTAGTTTCGTCGCGAATTTCTCGGAGTGAACGCGTATAATTACGTTCTTTTAATTTTAAAATGTAAACAAACAGTTTTTTATTACTTTTAGTGAGTGAAATATCTCTTTTTTAGCGAAAATGTACCTAAACGTAGGCAAAGTGTTGTGTTTGGTGGTGTTACAATGTGTAAATAGTGTTTTTAGCGAGACAATAAGTGTGCATAAACATGTTCACTGCACGCATAAGCACCCAAAGGCTGACGAAGTGAGTAATTATAATGGAATAATGTTTTTTCTATGTGTATTTAGAACTTTTTGGAGGTTATGTCGAACCATAACCCCTCCCGTTCGAAGACTAAGTCTCTAACTAACGTGAACCAAATTGGATCAATTGTTTATTGTTTTAGTTACTTACTAGACCTTTGTTTGCGGTTCATTTCTAATTAAATAACTAGCTTGACGTGTTTATTAGATTGTATAGTCTTTAATTAATTTACTTTGTTTGTTTTCATAAGCTAAAACACGGATCTACAAGCTTGTTTGAAGACGTGAGACTGAAATGAAGTAGGTATTGTCTATTTTTCGAAGTTTTGTTTTATTTTGGGCAAAATTTACGACTTTCATTCAGCCAGGATTTTAAATCATTGTCTTGATTTTTGATACGAACCTTATTTGTTACTTTTCTTCTTAATTAAAATAAATTGGTTTGTTTGCATGAATTATCGATGTTTTCATTTCGTTACTAGTTTGACGTAATATTCAGATATTTCTGTAAGTACCTGCATACAAAATTACAAACTATCATGTACTCGTTTATTATTTTCACATAGATCGATTTTTTAATTGCGTTTTGAAGAATGGCATCTCCATTCTGTCTAAAAATCTTTAAAAATGACTAAGTAAAAATTAATATCATTCACGATACATAAGTTAGAGAATAGACTTACGGAAGTTAAAAAAAAAGAAATTAAAAACAATTTTAAATTGCCAACCACACGTTGTGCATACTTCTGTTCAATATGACATTATAATTGCTCGAAGCACGCAAAATAATGCAATTCGCGTGCAATTTATTCAAATTACGATGTCTGCTTCGTTCACGGTACATTTGATTCGCGTGACTACGTTATAAAAACCGGCCAAGTGCGAGTCGGACTCGCACACTTAGGGTTCCATACCATAAACCTTAATTTTTATTATGTATTGTTATTGCGGCAATAGAAATTCACAATATGTGAACATTTAAAGTATCTACCTATTACGGTACTTGAGATACAGCCCGCTGACAGACAGACGGACGAACGGACGGACGGACAGCGGAGGCTTAGTAATAGGGTTCCGTTGGTTACCCTTTGGGTACGGAACCCAAAAAACGCAAGAAATACCGACAATTTATGTTTATGTAAAATTAATTAATGTAGGCATAATAGCTCTGGTGGCATTCATTACGCACGAATTCCTTTGCCTTACAATATCTCTGCAGAAAAAAAAACATAAAAAAACCAATGGGTGACGATGCAAACGTCTACAAATGATTGTTTATTTGCAATCGTATTAATGTTTACATTGAACGATGATACGGATACATTGTAACAACATGCATCGTTGGTATGTCAAGAAATGTTTATGAAAATGAATAAACACGGATGGAGCATTCTGCGTAATCTAATGATATTGTAGTTGGTGGGCAATTGAGAATCTCTGATTGCAGTACTTACTAACCTACAAGTGTTCATAGATAAAAATATACAGGGTGGCTGGTACTCACAACGCCCAAACGACCCAATTTGCAATGATTTTGACCCCAAAAGCTTGGGGTACAAATTGGCTTGTTTTCAAGTTGCCGAAATGTTTTTGAATTTGTTTGCCTCACGACAAAAATACTGCAATTTGTTAGAAATCATCTCTGGATAGTAAACTGATAGGTACCTACGTATTTTTCTGATAGCTCATGAACGAAAAAGTTCCTTAAATATCTCACAATGTTTATAAAAAACCTAAACCTACTTTTAGAAATGAAGCGCCGTAAAGTTTATGCTATGGAAAAAAAAAATCACTTGGAAATAAATATAAGGCTCTTGACGTAAAAAAAAGGTATTAGGTAACCATAATAGTTCCCATTTTCGCACGTGTGTATTTCGACGGTACTTGATAGGTTCACATTTTTCACACACAAAATCATCTCTATGTGTAAAAAAAAACTTTTTTACAAAAAATACAACCGACTTCCAAAAACGAAACACTACAATTTACAAACAAAATAACTTCGGAAGAAAGAAAAAAACTTTAATTTCTGAAGTCGGTGTTTTTGGTTATTTTTTCGTTTTTTGACACCGACTTCCGAAATTAAAGTTTTTTTCTTTCTTCCGAAGTTATTTTGTACCTTGTAGTGTTTTGTTTTTGGAAGTCGGTTGTATTTATTGTAAAAACGTTTTTTATTTTTCACTTTTTAGTGGTACCGGCGCAATGTTATGTTAAGAACTGGTGTAAACACTAAAAACATAACAATAATGCTTATAAAATAAAAACTACTAGACTAAACTGAAATAAATTTTTATGGGACCACCTGGCAGCTATTTCGCGTCGAACAAAAAAAGAATCACGCGAATCGGTCCATTAACCGCGGCGTAATCGATGTACATACATAGAAAAAAAAAACATACCGGCCGAATTGAGAACCTCCTCCTTTTTGGGAAGTCGGTTAAAAATGTGTGAAATCAATGAACACAAGTTGAACTCCAAATTTTCGGCGTCAAAATCGATGCAAATTAGTTCTAGTACAACTGTACAACCCATTTCAAGAATCACCAGTCACTGTGTATGTGTAGGATATTCAAATTATCAAATAACAAGCCTTTAGCTTAACATAGGGTTATGTACAATAGAAGATACATAACTGGCTATTATGTTAAGTACCGCTACCGTTACATATGTAGGTACTAGTAGGTACCTAGGATGAATAACGCTGAAGTTCTAAAGGCCTGTCATCATTTTCAATGACAATAATATTCTGTTTGTACAAAAGTCGAACTGTCACATTGATGTAATCTATGGTCACTTAGATTGAGCTATTCCATAGTTTCGTGCCTTAATATTTCCACACTATTCCCAACCACGGCAACTCCTGAAAGCCAGAATCAAGTGGCGAATACCAGAAAAACGCCGAGTCAATGAAGCTCGACGAGTCCCGGAGAAACGATTCAACTGTCTTGGATCCCGCACGTCTTAATAGAAACTTCCTGTAATAGAAATAAAAACAAATTATACAAATATGTATAATGCGCGATGCGCACCGGTATATGGTGGACATCCCACCCATACGCACAAAACGTTTTGGGAACACATTCATAGTGCGTACAGCTAAGGAGTGGAATTCCCTGCCGGAGTCTGTGTTTCCTGATAGCTACAACCTGGGAGTCTTTAAATCAAGAGTGAATAGGTTATTTCTAGGCAAGCGTGCTCCATCTTCGACCACATCCTCGCTTACCATCAGGTGAGATAGTGGTCAAACGCGTGCCTATCAATAGTAAAAAAAAAAAAACTTCCTTCAGTTCTTATATTTTCGGGAACTAGAGGATCAACAGTGCGGATCTTTAATAAACTCAGCGACACACTGAAAACTTAGGTGAGTGACAATAAAGTGAGCTGTCAATCTATCAAACCAAATGACAGTTCACTCCATAGTTCTTTCTTTATTTCTTTTCATGGTGAGATCTTAGAATACTATTCTAAGGGTGAGATGATTATAGAATCGTCCAGCTGGACATATTGATATTCGATCTGATGGCCAATACTACTTTAGAAGGTATGCGGTACAGAGAGTAAAGTCCCGCATACCTCATTTGAAAAGGAGGATCCTCCAACCAGGCGGCTGTCGTGCCTGGCGGGCTACTGCCCGATAGTTGATATTCGGGCTGATGTATATGTTCAAATCGCACGGTAAACTGCTTGCGCGATGCAGGATTTCAACGTTGTAGTTCGCTGCTAGTCGGATAGATGGCGTCGCGGTTCTTTTTGTTGCGATGTGGATTTGCTCCGTAGGTTTTTCTTGTGGCGGTCTTGATGCCGCTACATCACTCCCCTCCGGAGACCGGAGGTCGATAGTGGATGAGTCGTCATCTTGAGATGCTTGCCAAGCCAGTTGAAGGTTGATTCCAGTGAGTCGGAATCGGAAGTCGCAGAGTTCTCGGTGAGTCGGAACTATATGCGGTGCCCCAGTGAGTCGGGGTGATGAGATCCCAGTGAGTCGGGATGATGCTGCAGGCTCCAGTGAGTCGGAGTGGTGCTGCTGCTAGCTCCAGTGAGTCGGAACCGGTAGTCGCAGAGTTCACAGTGAGTCGGAACTGTATGCGATGCCCCAGTGAGTCGGGGTGATGATAGAGGCTGAGGATGCTGAACAGGAATGCGCGGCTGCTGTATGCTGGTGGTCAGGATATCCGTAGAAGCCGGGGGTACTGGCAGGCTGTATGTCTCGCTGCTCGAGAGCTTGAGGTCACGATGAGGAGAAGTGATGATGACGTCACGCTGAAGTAGTTGCACGAAGGCTGCGCTGACGTTCAATGTCGAGGGTCACCAGTTTAGGAGGTATGCGGTACAGAGAGTAAAGTCCCGCATACCTCATTTGAAAAGGAGGATCCTCCAACCAGACGGCTGTTGTGCCTGGCGGGCTACTGCCCGATAGTTGATATTCGGGCTGATGTATATGTTCAAATCGCACGGTAAACTGCTTGCGCGATGCAGGATTTCAACGTTGTAGTTCGCTGCTAGTCGGATAGATGGCGTCGCGGTTCTTTTTGTTGCGATGTGGATTTGCTCCGTAGGTTTTTCTTGTGGCGGTCTTGATGCCGCTATACTACTAATTTTGAAACAACAGACGCATCTCAGTCGCGAACTCTCAATTTCTCTACATTTTTGACAGATTGCGCCTCGAACTTTGCTTAGATATTACTAGATGACGATAGTCGAAAAGACAAAATGCTAGGTATTACCACGTGACATTTCGGTAGCCCCTGTCAATTTCGCTTTTCTGGAACCTCGAATCATAATGAATGACGAAACAGGCCCATCTGCCTAGCGCTTACGAAAACATCAATTACGCAACACATTTTTAGCAATTCTGTTAAACTTTACCTATCACTATCAAAGTCTTGAACAAATATTTTATTGTTCTCTATGGCGCGTATCACAATCGCCAAAGTTCAATAACACAAAGATCTTTTGTAAAGCAGTATCAGACTGTAGGTAGGTCACACCAAACAGGTTTTATGTGCATCAACCAGTCCGCGAACTTATCCTATGCAGTTTATTCAACGATTTTAACTTTGAACGTGAAACCGAACAAGCCTGCTTTTGTAATTGGAATGTAGGTAAGGATTAAAAATGGCGGCAAATGATGAATCACCAGATTCATCGTTATTTATGGTAACCGAATCGTACTTTTATTGACTTTTTGTCCGAAAATATATGACTATTTTTATATTAGCATAAAAATGCCCTCTAATCAATATGGGCCTCCTAATTCATGATAATTGGACATGCGTGATGGGATAATTTGGTTTCCCACACCTCGTAAACGGATCGGCCTTTGCTGTGACAATCTATACGAATAGATAAAATTGAAGTGCCTGTTTGGTGTTTGTCATATCAAAATACTTGTAACTAAATGCATGGTTATACTCTGGGTTATACCAGTATAGTATAACAAAAATCAAAATAAATTGTTCTTCTCTGTCTGTCTGTCTGTCTGTTCATTCCGGTTAATCTCCAAAACAGCTGGACCGATTTTGACGGGACTTTCATTGGCAGATAACTGATATAAGGAGTACCTGACTAAGGCTTAGTATTATTTTATAAAATAAGGCACCTTTGGCAGGTTTTTGGGCAAAACCTAATAGGTGTTTTAAAAAAGGATTCATGATTTAAGGTGGAAGCGCCAAGTTCATTAAGCCCTATTAAATGACTTTTTCATGAAATAACCATTCAGTAGGGCTTGAACATAAAGGGTTGTATTTATGATTAAAATGGTAATAATTCTTTAGATAAATACGCGTTACGGCCGCGAATCGTATTTTGTTCAATATACAGCTTCACACTGACCGGCGGCATACCTATTGCAAAAAACATAAAATATTTAAATTTCGCGGGCTACCCTGGCGCTTCCACCTTAACTAATTATTATTTCTTATATCGTGATGAACCCGCGCTTGACCTCAATCAGGTCTGATGGTAAATGATGGATGAGGTTTACGATGGAACGAGCGAACCCACAAGATGCCTGTACACTCTTGCTTTGAAGGCACAGACCAATAGGAGCGGAGCAGACGAAGTTGCGCGGGTCAACTAGTATTAAATACCTCTATGCATGTAAATCCAAGTTAAACTAAATCCAATATAACAACTTTTATTTGTCGTTTAAAAATAAAACCCATTAAAATAATGTTCAACAATAAATAATTTTAGATAATTTAGCAAATCACTCAATCGCAAAATATTCACGGCGAACTGAGCCGGGGCCGCGCCGGCGAACAGGCACGAGTTAGCTGCGAAGTTTACCGAACGACGCCCGAATATTCACGAACACCCGAGTTTCGGCGGGGTCGAAAGTTTCGGCTATATTGTGGCCGAAACCGGAACTAAAGCCGAAACTAGATTTTTTGGTGGAAACTAGATTTTTTTGGCCGAAACTAGATTTTCCGAAACTAGCCGAAACCGAAATTTCGGTCGGTCACTAGTTTTTTTCTTCAGTTCTATCCTATCAACTGTCACGCTATCACTATCTCCCTTTTCTTTCATATCGATCCTCACACAATCCATCCATCTTCGCCTCCGTCTCATCAATTATCATCTTTGGCCTCCCTCTCCCTCTGCATCCATCCAAATTTATACTCATAACTCTTTTAGTTAAATGCTTTTCATCCCTCTTCTTTACATGACCATACCAAGACAAGTGGTTCCCTTTTAACTTTTCCGTCAATGGCGCCACTTTTAATCTACTTCGAAAATATACTTATTTCTCACTTTATCCACTCCACATATCCATCTCAAAATTTTCATCAAATAAAAAAAAAAAGTACATTTTTATCTCCGCTACCGTTACTGTTTTCATCCGTCTTTTTCACAGCCCATCATTCTAAGTATAAAACATAAAATATTTTGCAAATTCGCTATACACTTAGAACTGCCATCTGGCATTGTCTTTCAAATAAGTATATCTCAATGCTTTGAACACAATCCGCGTCAATTTGGAGTGTCCTTGTCTAGAAATGAAAGAAATATCTGTTTGAGACAAGACTTACGCAAAACCCTTTGTTCCATAACTCGATTTTCAAATATATCGCTCCATTTTTCTCGCGTCAAATAAGAAAAGTATCCTTCTTGTTTATGGTGTGATGGACTGCCTGTGTTTGGTGTCCTGAAACACAGGTCTCGAGCCTAGCTTAGGTACCAGTCTCCCACAATATATACTTATCTGAATTATGTATTTCCAACAAATAATAATGTATATTGTGGTGAGAAATAAAGTATGTTATGTTGTTTAAGTCAAAAAAAAAATGCAAACATCGTAAGATTGTTATAAATCTTTATTACATTACAATTTCTCTATATGTATATTATGAAATAATCGTTTTGTAAACAATAAATCCGCATCCGTAAGGCAGCAAATTGAAGTGGAGCAATAACTTCTCAGTCGCCACCCGATGGCAACTGGGAATTTTGTTCCCGACAGCCACCTAGTGGCAATCCATGTAGGGGCGTCTCAGTCGCGTTATTCGAGCTTGGACCCTATTCCCGATACTGGTGGGCTACAATTTTTTAAAATGGATTTTTAAAGAATTATTTAAAAATGTTTACGAAACAATGAATAAACGGAATATAAATAGAAAAAAAAACCCTAATAATTTCACTTCCGCTAGCTAACCACAAAGATACGGGCTTCAAAGTACAAGAATACATATTTTTTCCGCTTAAAAACGGCCTACATAGCTTGAATTCATAAAACAATACTAGACAAACCTGTATCCCTATGTGAAAATTGATTATATAACACTATATTCACTATGCCGGCTAGCAAAAACATTCATCGTGGGATCTAAAACATGCTCGTGTGAAAAGCGAAAATGTCAACATGTTTTGCATAGAAATAGGGCTATATTCGATAAAGCTATCATACATATATATCTGATTTGAATGAGCTATTGTCAAAGAATATCAAAATCGTGATGGCCCGGAGGCAAAAGGGTCCGCTTCGTATGGTTTATTTTAAGACCGCACAGCAATAGAAAAAGCTATGCTTAGTGAGAAGGGAACTATTTCCCCTCAATTTAGGGACTTGTTATATTTTCAAAACAATTAATGCACTCTCTCTAGGTATGAAAATATATAAAAACCTGACGAAAAGAAACAAGAAATTTCTATAAAAAAATTTAACTGAAAAGTCATCTCTAAAATCTTCTTCCACCTGGCGTTAATCCCGGCTATTGCCAGGGTCCGCCTTCCT
Organism: Lacanobia oleracea; assembly: GCA_950371165.1. Lineage (NCBI taxonomy): Eukaryota > Metazoa > Arthropoda > Insecta > Lepidoptera > Noctuidae > Lacanobia > Lacanobia oleracea. The sequence continues at coordinate 8,035,728 of OX493411.1, forward strand.
ACTTAGCTTCCTCCACTTTGCCCGATCTTCAACATCAGAAGTCATCTCTAAAATATTCCAATAAAATCACTCTATCTGACGCAGTTGGTGGCTTTTATTAGGGTTCCGTACCCAAAGGGTAACTAATGGAACCATAGATATAATATGCTTCGTGTGCGAGTCCGACTCGCCCTTGACCATAGAAATATAAGTTTTTTTAGTTCAATCACAGATTAACCTCCTGAGATTCCAATGCCCCACCGTTGTATCGCAAATGGAACCTTTTGATTCCACCGGAGCACATAGAAGTTTCCAGTTACCAGTTACCACCGCCTGTATCAGACTGCTTAAAAATTTATTTGTTTCTCGTTTTTTTTTGCGGCCGGATTTTTTTTCCTACAAGTTATATTTGTTTTTGTAAGAATGTGATTTTAGTCTAAAAACTACAGGATTCCTAATTACTGAGATTTTATCTCTAACAAAGATCACACGAACACAAATACACCTTTTTACTTTTCATAATAATTAGCTCCATCTTCACACGAAACCATTCATTTCATTCGTTCTTCCATTCATTGTTTAGCGCAGTAGATCACTTAACGTAACTTTTGCTTTCATTATTTGATAGACATTCTTATTTTAGAAGAAAGCATCGAATTATAAGGCTAATTTTAATGGAAACACAATGCAAAATTCTTGAAGGAGATTTTCGAAAATTAGCCGGAACACATACAGACAGACACACACGCATTTTTTTTACAGTACTACGTTTACCATTTATGTATAAGAGTGTATACGAAAAAAAAAACAACTTTAAAATGTATTTAGGAGGAAAAATCTTAAAAGCTTTTATGTAACTGTTTTTATTTCATACAGAATTTTGAACTGAAATTGAACCTAAATGTTAACCGCTGTTTCGTTTAAAAACGATTGTATTCACGGTAAATATACCGCTAAGAATTTGACATTTAAAACCTCACGCTACACTAGCGCCTCTAGCGGCGAATTCAAACGCGATAGCCCTCATTGGTGCAATTAATGTCAAAACATGTTAAAATGGAGGGAGATTAGAGGTAATTTACAGTTGGTGACAGCGATGACAAAGCGTACACTCGCGCTCTTTAAACTTACGGGAAAATTACAAATCTGCCTAGTCTTTCCCAACTATATTTGAATCGGCATCCAGTCCAACCCAATACCAGTATTTTACATGAAGCGATAGCCTATTTGACCTCCATAACGCGTTTGGAATACCTAATCATAATTAATGCATCCATAGACAAGACGAGACAAAAACCAGTTTCCATGCGGCCAGTTACATAAAAAAAAACAAATGTTTTAAACATGGATAGTTCTGAACGAGCGCCCATTTAACACAGGTGATGAGGTGACATAATATGTCTAAATCCAGTTTCCGCAAAGGGCCAGAGGTCAGATAACTGCTACTAACTGGAAAACCGTTACGTCATGAAGATGGCTGGCTTAAAGATAAATGGCTAAATGTGGGTGCAGACTTTGTTTGAAAGAGCCACAGCGGCCCTAGAACGCAAAAGAGGAACACGGATGGGTTTTAGTCAGTAAGAGTCTGACACTCCCTTCTGTTTCACCCAGAGCGGGAGGAGCCATCTGCAGACACACGTCATCAGAATAAAAGACAAACTGTCAAGGCTACTATTAAGATGGTAGGTACCCAAGTTGTTGCGAAATGCCTTAAAGGCAGCACCAGCAAGTGTCTTAAAGGTTTAGCGAGTCTGAGGAAAACAAAAATTAAATGTAACGTTAAGTACAGTATGCAAATATAAAACCGGTCAAATGCGAGTCGGACTTACGTTCGAAGGGTTCCGTGCTAGTAGGAGACTTCTTGCGACAAAATTCAAATTCAAATTCAAAGCATTTTATTTCAAATAAACCATTCACAGGCACTTTTGAAACGTCAAGGTCGGTCAGTCAAAAACATGGAAGCTATTTGCACGTTCCAAAGCGTAGATCTCTATGGAGAAGAACGTGCAAGTAACTCCACGGACACTCTTTTAAATCATGTTCTGTTTTACAAAATTCCAAGTTACATATACTTGTTGCTTCTGCATGTGAGGACAATGCAAAGAAAAAAAAAGGGCTTATTATAAGAATTTTAAATATAAAGATTAAAATAAGCCAATGGCAGTTAAGAGATGACCAGTCTCAACCGACGGCGCCTGTTCACGAACATGACGCGTGTATCGGCACCCTTCAGCTCAACAATTTCGAAGGGAACCGAATGATCAAACCCACGCGCCGCCATCAGCGAGACATTTGAGTGAGCATGACATGCTCTCAACCACCATGCTCGTTCAAGTCCAACAAGTAAAACTATAACTACCTACTCACATAAAATGTAAATGGTTTCATGGTACTCACATTTACAAAATTTGAAAAATATGCTTCTACTTTACACAAAACTATGGTTGTCAATGACCAAATAATGAAAAATAAATTAATAAAGAGAACGATTAAGTTCTTACATCAAAAAGAATAAATAAGTAATTAATATAATAATATAACATATAACATAACATTAATATAATAATATGACATGAATGCAGGACCTAGGTTCATGGCAAGTGCCCTAATAAGTTAAAAACGCGGCATTAAAACCGCGAGTCCGACTCCACTTGAGTTTTTATTACTCTGGTGTAATATCTTCTTTAGTATTAGCATTTTTGATGATTTATTAAACGTATAAGCACTAGAACTCTCACAAAATGCTCAAAATTATCCGATAAATCGCTATCAACAGAGCCCTAGTGTACAAATTTGGCAATTATTAATCAAAAAAGGAAACATAGAGACACAGTATACATCCTTCTCATTCATTTTGTGAAATATCTCTTCTATCGGTCCAATATTGGAGGAGAAAACAGTCGAGAGCCAAACCTCGAATTGACTTTTTACATACAAAGTCTCACTGCCAGCATTTCCTCTTAATGTATTTATTTCCATTTTTACGACACAGCGAAAAGAAAACAACGCGAAAATATTTTTTGATCAACAGAATCGGTCCTGTAGTTCCAGAGAAAACTGTCTGTGACAGACGGACCGACAGACAGACACCCGACTGATCCTAAAACCTTTATAGTATAAGGGTTCGGTTTCTTGCGGGATTTTCTAAACCCTAAAAACGTCTGCACAGACGTTTCGTGTGGATCCCCACTATTACGGTCGGATACTACCAGCTACCCTACTTGCGTCATTCATATCAGACTAGCATATAATGAGGACACGGATATGTTCAGTATATAGGTACTTAGTCACACGACATCCTCGTTAGCCTGAGTATCTAGATATGTCGGGATTGGGATCTAGAGGCGCTAAGTTATAACTGGCGTAGTTACGTGGATGATACACCTCTGCAATCAGTGGCTTTAGTGCGAGTTTTTTAACGTTCTCGATCGCGTTAGCGTAAACGTCAATTTGTATTGAAACTGGATAATCGCCGTCTGGTGACAATAACGAACAACCTTTTTGTTCTATACAATTTGACATAAGCGAACGTTTATGTTAACGCGATCGAGTGCGTTAGAAAACTTACACTAAGCCCTCAGCATGCACACGGCGGAGATTATGGCCTTATGGGTCAGTTCACACTAGCGCAGAATCGTAGCGCCAATCCAAGTTCACCCTTATCCCCACAACGTAAAGCACATGTTTCTTCTGAGATATTTCTTCCGTTCGCGAATCGCGAAAAAAAAGTCGACTCCCCCATACATTTCTGTGCGCATAACGACAAAATGTACTGAACAGCTGATTTTTCTTTCGCGATTTCGCGGTTGGTCCCATAGTAAAAGATAATGATGAGTACAACTGACTCCTTAAGAGGTATTGTGTTTTTTCTGTTACACGTTGTATAGCCTATGACACTCACAAATAACGTGGCTTTCTATTGGTAAAAGAATTTTCAAAATCGGTTCAGTAGATCCAGAGATACCCCCTACAACTTCACCTTAAATAATAATATATTAGTTTTAGTTTATTTTCAGGCACTATAATTGTATGGAAATCTTATCACTGTTGGCTAAATGTAAACTTTTTTTGTAAACGTTTTATTTGAATAAAATTATTTATTTTATTTTAAACTCCCAATTTTACCTCATTATAATTGTAATATTATTATAGATTAAAATATTAAACAAGTATTCAAATAAATCTTGTACCTAACAAATAATGAACAGCCTAAGCCCCTGGGTCTAGTTAGGATCATGAACTTTTGCTCGGGAGTTCCTAATAAACAAAATTAAGAAGTTCTAAGGTATGGATTCGGAAAAATCAGTTCCTAAAAGTGTAAATAGGTATAAACTTTGATCTCGTGTCCCACCGGAACCGTGCTGTTTTGTGATTAATTCAAATTAATAAAGGGCTTTATCCGCAGACAAGTAGTCCTTTCAAACTGACTTGGAACATGGGCCATTAATCATTTAGGCACCTTTTACGCCGAAATATTAAATAAATATGTACCTACCTATCATAATTTAGCAAAACATTATACATATAATAGACATTCAGATCAGCTAAGGAAATATTTGCTACCTACTTAAATACAAGGTAAATAATTACTTACGTAAATTAGCTCAATAAATAGGCACTTTTAAACGAGGAAGCGTAAACTTCATAATTTAATCATTAAGGAACCATCTTGTTAACTTTTTCGGACGAATAAATTAACGTCACAAGGAAGATACACATTTTGAATTTAGAATTACATACAGGAATGTTACACACGTGTTAACTTGATAGATATTTTGTTTTTGTAAAAGAAAGTTTGGCGGAAAAAATAAGTAGTAATTTGAACTTTTTTTGTTTTGTAAGTTATTTTCTTGGCTAGTTTAATTTGCACTTTGAATTTATTACTTTGTGGGTTTTGTTGTTATTTGGTGTTCTTTTGGGTGCACCTCATTTGACATTTGATTAGCTAAGGAGCTAGTTTTTCGACATCGGAAAACGAATTGCGGTTCTAAAATGGAGCTAGCAAGGCGCGGTGATGATAGGTGGAGTAAGGCAGTGACCGAGTGGCGTCCCAGGACTGGAAGAAGCGGTGTTGGTCGGCCGGCGGCGAGGTGGACAGATGACATTGTTGCCATCGCAGGTAGAACCTGGATGAGGCTGGCACAGGAACGTGGGGATTGGCACAAGAAAAGAGAGGCCTATTCTAAGCAGTGGGCGAAGTCGGGCTGTGGATGATGATGAAGCTCGAGCCCTCCGGGGGGGGGGGGAGTCTACAACCTAACACAGTCATTAAGGAATTTACGAAAAGTAATCCAAGGAGGCTTGTTACGCGTTAAGCAAAATAAAATGTTTGTGCTTTTTAGTTTTTACTTTGCTAAAACAACCCAAATGACAAACCTGGATCCGCCTCTAGTCCCATAGTAAAAGTTGTTCATAGTCATAATGATGAGTACAATAACTATCATCATCTGCCTAAGGGACGGCAAGCTTGGGGCCGGCTTCCAGTCAAACCGGATTCAGCTGAATACCAGTATTTCACGTGGAGCGGCTGCTTACCAGCCCTCCACAACCATAGAAATATACAACCCATTAACTGGGTACTCCATGGCAATACTTTTTTCTGGCTTCTGACTATCCATAACCACTGCCAATATACAAATGACAGCCGGGACGGTTTAACGTGCTTTCCGAGGCACCCCGTCCACAAACCAACCTCGGCAAGCGTTGCTTAACCTTGAAGGTCGACCTTTGCGGCTGTCATGTTTTAGCCACGTGCTCCTACTGATGAGTAGAATGACATTTCTCAGATTTTGATTGAACATGGATTTTTGAAGACTCTCGCCGATAGCAGACAAAAAGTAATCAACTTTCATAATTGCTCAGAATATTGATCACAAACTGATGAAATATTGAATGACTAATATTGTTATAAAAGCTTGCGGATATAGTTACTGTCGGGGAAAACCAATAGCTTAGCTTGAGTGTCACTCGATGTTATCGGGCGTTTATCTACAGTTCTACACTAATATTATAAAGAGGATATATTTGTTTATAGAATTGAATAGGCTCCGAAACTACTGGACTGATTTAAAAAATTCTTTCAGTGTTAGATAGCCCATTTTTCGGCTATATATCATCACGCTAAGACCAATAAGAGCGGAGCAGACCAAGTTGCGCGGGTCGACTAGTACTAATATATAAAGTTGTAGTTTGTTTGTTAGCTTGAACGCGCTAATCTCAGGAACTACTGGTCCGATTTGAAAAAATATTTCAGTGTTAGATAGCCCTCTTATCGAGGAAGGCTATATATCACCTCGCTAAGACCAATAGAAGCGGAGCAGAAGTTGCGCGAGTCAACTAGTACTATATACTAGGGGACTAAGTGATAGTGGTTGTGATAAAAATAGGTTACAGCGATTATTTTAAATAACACTGATTCATCATCATGATATCAGCCGAAAGACGTCCACTGCTGGACATAGGCTTCCCTCAAGTGTCGCCTCAACAACCGGTCATGTGCGTCTCGCATCCATCGACCTTCACCAGGTCACCGGTCCACCTTGTAGGAGGCGATCCAACGTTGCGTCTTCCAGTACGCGGTCGCCACTGCAGAACTGTTCGACCCCATCGACCATCTGCTCTTTCATCGTTAGCCTAGCCCTTTCCCAACTATATTGGGGTCGGTTTCCAGTCAAATCGGATTCAGCTGAATACCAGTATTTAACGAGGAGCGGCTGCCTACCTGGATGATGATCTTCAAATATAGTATAGGCATATACGACCATATACTTATTTAACATATCTAATCAAGAGTTGAGGAACCACTTGATCTCCTGTTTTAAACAAAAACTCAGAAACGAAAGAATTCGCGTTTTTAAAGAGAATTAAAAGAATTAACTTTTCACAACAAAGAAAATAATTTAAGAAAATGGCTTTCATTTATTTTTGAAATGAATGACGGACATTCCCGCCAATATTTTTTTATCTTAATTAAAATCTATTACGTCTGCTAATAAGACACCTGAGGCTTTTGAAAAGATAAAAGATTAGGATGACGTAATAAAACGCCTCAGAGATCTTTTTAAGTTATCATAATTTCTTATCTTTTATAAGTTGAACCTTCTATGGTGAATTTTCCAAAGACCTGTATAGTACCTACTAATTCCATGCGTTGTAACTTTGACATTTAAGCGATTACCAGTGACAGTTCAGCAAACTTATGCTTTTCCATATTCTGGCAGAAATCGAAACTGTTAATTGATGCAAATCAATTAAATTGAACTTTTTAGTGTTCCGTACCCGAAGGGTAACCAACGGAACCCTAATACTAAGTCTCCGCTGTCCGTCCGTCGATCCGTCTGTCTGTCAGTGGGCTGTATCTCAAAAACCGTAAGATGTAGACAGTTGAAATTTTCACAGATTGTGTAGTTCTATTGCCGCTATGATAACAAATAATAAAAATTAAGGTTTATGATACGGGACCCTTCGTGTGCGAGTCCGACTCGCACTTGGCCGGTTTTTTTCATTACTTGTGTCCAAGACCAATACGAAGCAACCCAAAGAGATGTTTATTTATTTAATACTTATGCACACAAATGTATAGAGGCGGAATAAATGCCTTATTGCCTTGACATAGAAGCTTGATTTCTTAGAGTGGCAAGGGAATTCAGGCCTACGTATTAGATACTAATTCCAACTTTGTATCTCCACGCGTTTCTGAGAAAATGTTCTTGAGAGACGGACGGAAAACAAACTGGGGGGCTATCTCTAAGCCCGAAGTCCATAGTTTCGGGCTTAGTTGCGGGCGTTTTCTACTCCGTATCACCTACGGACTTAACACGGTCTTTGATTAACAATTTTATATTTATGTCTGTTGCCAAATCTCATGTCAAAACTATGATTGTTTTTGTCGACTAATCACAACGGTTTACTTCAATGACAGCACATTTTGGACAACCGTCGTATTTAATACGGTTTCTGACAGATCTTTCAATGCAAGCTTCTCTGCTAACAGAATATTCAATTTAAAAGGCTTTGAAAAACTTTCTTGGCGTAAGACCGCAGCTTGTAGTCGGGTCCCTATATTATGCTAGTATGTTTTTATAAGCAGACAGAAAGACGCTAACCCATCCTATTATCACAATAAGACCGTAAGTCGTCTTCTATATCACCCACGAGACACGGCCACATGATCAATCTTTATTGCAATTCCAAATTCCCAACGCAAAAATATTAACGTATCATAAATGTACCAAGAATGACATTTCATTCGCAATTTTCCCGCGCTTTTAACGACGCCGCCATTTTGTTTTTTACTGCGGTCTGTAATCTATGCTTCCAGGCGAAGGAAATAATCTCATGAACTTAGGTAAACAACATCGTTTAAGTTTTGTAATATCTGTCACGGAAATAGGAATGAAGTCGGATATGCTTCCGCCTGTGAATGACTTGGAAGTTAAATGTAATTGGCAACGAACGGAATGGAATTGGCAAGAGAAGACAGAAGATCTAATCGTACCAAATTTTATTATTTTAAGAAGTACAGAGCGGTTACCACTCATCATATTTTAATTAATCTTTATGCATACCTACGCTATGAAGGTATCTTGATGTAAAAAGTAATTTATGACAACTTTTTCGAATAAAAGTTACTTACAAGACAGGCAGTGAAAGCAATTTTTAGTTTTCTATAGAAATTACAGTTCACAACAGTCTTCGTTAATTATAAATTATCTAAGTTCTATAAATGACAATCGGGACTGTGCTTTCTGAGCATTACTTTTTTCAACTAAGCAAATAAACCTTCTGTAAACATTTTCTTTTGTGGCAGCAGCCATTATAATCATAGACAATCATATTGTTGAATAACTCTTTGACCTTTGCAGACATGACTTTTTTCTTATTATGACAGTTATTGTTAAGTTTTAATTAGTGTAATGAATGACTTCTTCGGACGATAGTCGTATTAATTATTTTGTCTTTTTTCTCTCTCTGGGCGGAGCGGCAGGAGGTGTCAGTCTCTTACTGACTAAAACCCACTCACAAAAATGCCCTTTGCGTTCCAGAGCCGCGCTGTCTCTTTCGTACAATTCCGCAAACAATTGGATACACACCAAAGCCGCATCTTTTCAAAATTATTTTTAGAAACACCTAAGTAAATAAAAGCATCCATTTTTTCCAAGATAGAAGTTGCCAATGCAGGAATATTGTAAGTAATTTGCTTCCTGTGAATGATGTGTACTGTGTTTCAGTGAGAATGTCTAGTTTGGGGGTCACCGTCTGTTCTCATTTTTGCAAATGTGCATTTTGAGTATTAAACTTATTATTATTTAAAAAACACAAGTGCACACACAGTGTATTTATTTTTAACCCAAAGGTTGACTGGTAGAGAATGCCTCGTTGCATTAAGTTCGCCTATCTACCAGTTTAATATACATGAAGTTTAAATAAATAGATAAGTAATAGGACCAGTACTTTTTAAGCTCCACCTCCACAAAGTTACAATTTTACCTATGTAAATTATTATTTTATCCGATTTAGATTCAAATACAACATTCCAGGGTGCTTCTGAGAAGTCAGAATTCGCTTACCCTGATCAACGCTGTCCAATTTATCGTTCCTGTTATTAAATTCTTTCATACTACTCGGGCGAAATATTCGCAGAAAAACATATTCGGTACTCGTAACACGAATGTGAAAGAGCTGAATACTCGGAAGGCTTTTACAGCAAAAATATTTAATAATTACCGCTAAGATTGTGAGAGAAAATATTAGCTTTACATTTATTTTAAAACCAGGCGAAGGAAATTAAATCTCAAAGCTGAACAGCCAAATTTAATTTTGACGTTCATTAATTCGTTCAGAAACTCGCGAACCATTGTTGATGGTACGAGCGTAGCCGTAGCGTAATAATAAAATAATGGCAAAGATAATCAATTTGTAATGCCTCTCTAAATTATCAAATTATTATAGTTAATTCTATTACGTGTTTGTCGTTTTAATTTAATTACTTAATTTCTTACTCATTTAGAATAATGATTTGGTGTAAATTGGTAGCTGGGATTTATCGTAACAGCCGCACGGGTCGATCTTCATAGTAAGGCAACGGTTGTCGAGGTCAGTCTGTTCATTCGGGCCCTCTGTGCAATTTTTTGGGCAAACCTAATATAAAAAAAAATAAAAAACCTGTCGTGCCAGCGACACGAAGGAGAAGAAGAAAATCATGAGGACGAGAATGATTTAATCCCCGAATCCACTTAAAAGGTCGTAGACGTAAATACATCTTTAGAGAAAAAAAATAATAGGAAAAAAATACTTAAAAAAAAGCGTTTATTGAAATGTCCTAAAAAGAACAAATAAAATTTTGCTTTAAAATTTATCATAAAAGCTTATCACGAGGATTGATTAATTAAACACTTATAGTTAGGTACTTACGCAAACCTCGCGACAAGCTTTTATGATCAATTTTAAAGGAAAATTTTATTTTCTTCTTTTTAGAACATTTAAATAAAAGCCTTTTTTTAAGTTTTTTTTTATTTTTACATTTTTATTATTTCGAGTTACTCTCAGTAAGCTCTTTCATTTGATACCCATATTGTAGAACTGCATAAAAATAAATAATGGATTTAGAATGACGTCACATTATTTTCAAGTTACTCTCAACAAGCTCTTTGATTTGAACCCATATTGTAGAACTGCATAAAAATAAATAATGGATTTAGAATGACGTCACATTATTTTCAAGTTACTCTCAACAAGCTCTTTGATTTGAACCCATATTGTAGAAGTGCATAAAAAATAACTATTCCGCCATCTTGGATGTTCCACCATATTGGATTTAGAATGACGTCATATTATTTCTGAGTTACTCTCAACAAGCCCTTTCATTTGATACCCATATTTTAGAAATGCATTAAAATAACTATTCCGCCATCTTGGATGTTCCACCATATTGGATTTAGAATGATGTCATATTATTTCTGAGTTTCTCTCAACAAGCCCTTTCATTTGATACCCATATTTTAGAAATGCATTAAAATAACTATTCCGCCTTCTTGGATGGTCCGCCATATCGGATTTAGAATTACGTCACACAGCTTATCGTGTATTGTCATCCAAACTAAACGTGAATACAAAATTTCAGCTCGATCGGTGGAAGATATCTGCTTCAAAATTGAGTAGCAAGATTCCACCCGAACAAACATACATACATACATTGCAAGTTAAATAAAAGCTTTCAATAAAGCTTTGAAGTTTGTATGTTTTCAGGGCACGATTGAAAATGTATGTAAATACCGCACATAAATAATATCTTCCTAAGTATTCGTATGAATAAATAGCTTTATTCATGTATTCAAAAGAATCAGATATTTTTATTCTGTTAACTTTAGGGTCTGGTTACACCGAGACGTTACGCAACGATGCTTGAAGAGGCCAGTGGCCTTAGTGCGACTTTTAAAACCTACTCGATCGCGTTAACATATCGTTCGCTTTTGTCAAATCGTAAGACAAAAAGTGGTTTTCCGTTACTGTTACCAGGCGATTATTATTAACACCAAAATACTAACTAAATTATGGAGTGTAGTCTGAAATAAAGTTTTATTTAATTTAATTTTATCCCATTTCAATACTTTACGTTTATCATCGAGGCTTTCCCAAATATGTCGGGTTCCAGCCAGTCTAAACAGATGCAGTACCAGTTTTATACATGAAGCAACTTCGCATCTGATCTCCACAACCCACGAAGTAACTGGTTACCCCGAACACGATACAGTTGTTTCATCTCACGAGTGCGGGTGAGCCATAGCTGTGTAGGTAAATTTACGTGTAAATTGTCTTTTATTAACCTATTACATAATTAGTAAGCTTAACTGAGCGCTCCCAAGCTTAGGCCGTATACAGAAAGAAAGCTGGTAGCCGGCGCCGATCTACCAGCGCTTATCGGCGCTGGTCCATTCTGGTAACATTACATAATAAAAGCAGATTGAGGCTTGTTGTTCATTAATTTTAAATGGCGGGCGGCGCCAGCGCGTGTCGGCGACATTCGGCGCTAATCGGCGCTTGTTCATATAAATACCTGCGCCGGTTACCTGTGTAGACCGGTTCCTATAAGCGCTGGTAGGCTGCCAGCTTTCTTTCTGTATACGGTCTTACGCACAATAAATAAGACAAGGTGCACGTATATTTTTTTTATTTTTTCTGAGATTGGTTTTCTTTTGACTCTAATCTAGGTGAGAGATGACAGAGACAGAGTCTATGGTGGGGCGAGCTTACCCAGAAGGAGCCTGTTCACTCTAACTTTAAAGAGATGAGGGTTGCGTACACAACTAAGGCTCGCCCGTACTCGTGAAATAAAACAACTATACCTCTTGGCAAGACTGGTGTCAGTTTGTCTGGCTTCTGATTATCCGTCACGACTGTCGATCTATGAATGATAGCCAGGTTAATGTGCCTTCTGAGGCACGGAGGAATTTCTGTATGTTAAGTTGGTCACCCATCTACGAACCAACCTTAGCTAGCGTTTGTAACATCGAAGATCGACCCGTGCGGCTGTAACCACGAGTTCCTACGAAATAAACTTCTGTATTGTATCGTATCGTGTAGCATCTCGGTGTGTGTTGACCTTTATTCAGTTACTGTTACAAGCGTAGGTTTTCTGAAATTGGATTGAAATCAAAGAAAGTCGGTTATTAAGGATTCCTGTAAGGTTATGCTTTGATATTATGATAAAACATGTTTTATGGTAATTTAACAGAAATAGAGTGGATGTTGATATTTTGCCGGCAGGTAGCAAGCATTACTTAATATATTAATTTTCTAGCTAGCTTTTGTCTGCAACTCTGCTTACATGGCTTAGCCCACAGTTACTGGACGGTATTTTTTCTGACGGCAGTTCATCAGTAAAATAAATTTTGATATCGGATCATTACTTACTTCGGGACTTCTAAAAAACCGGCCAACGGTAGGTAACTGCGAGTTGGACTCGCACCCTAAGGATTTTATTTTTTCGAGTCGTTGGAAATCTCAGTATTCACTATTCAACCCCTTTCTCAAGTACAATAAGAACAATATCTAATCATAATAATAATTTACTTATGACAGCAAAAAGCGCGCCAAGAAATAAAATTACATATGCGCACCAAAGACAATTTTCATAAAACAATTTTCATTTGACAGCAAAAAGCGCGCCAAAAAACCAAAGCAGTCTAATTCCGCAAACATTTCACATTTTTTATCAACGACAAATCACTTTCGCTGTGAATGAATAACGCTTCAAAGATGGCGGAGTCCGTAACTCACATTGGTATTGCGTAATATTACGTTTTCAACTACAAGAGTGAAAGTTTAAAGCTATTGTTGATTGTAATTGAGGCTTCAATTACTTTGTTAGCTATCTTTAATGTTACGTGGGTATCCTTGTGACTATTTGCCGCATTCTCAAGCAGATAGTCTCATAATGTCACTGTCAAATAGAGTAATAGAAAGATGGAACATTAAAGAGATAATAGGGTACCTATTATAATTATAATCGATGTTATCATAAATTATACTATTTTTTTTTAATAAATAAGACGGTGAGGAGATGGCAACACTGTTGTGCAGACGGTGGAATGTGGCTGATTAGTAAAGGTGCGCACAACTGACAACTAAAAAATAATAATAAAAAAAAAGTAAAAGAGTAGCTATGTTATCTGTGCGCACCAAAGACAACAAAATATATAAATATATGTACCTACATACTAATTATATGAAATCTTTAATTGGTTAAGATGTAATTAACATTTTTATACATTAAAAAAGAACTAGACGGGGTTACTGGGTCAGCTATTTCTACCTGACAGTTCTGTCTAGAACTGCTTCCTTTCAACCCAGATCCAGTTGAATACCGGTAGGTACCTTTCTAACATGGAGCAAATGTCTATGTTACCGCCACAAATCTCCAACCTATTACAGAGAATCTTGAAAGATCCATTTAAAATTCGTTCTTGATTGCTCAGTCTCCCAGTCTTAAATGAATTGATTAGCCTTGTGTAACGTTAAATGCTTTTGAATACGGCAAATTAAGGGAGGGGTAGAAATCAGTAGAATATTCAATGTATGCTTTAATCTTTCATTAAGACGTTCAGAATAGATTCGTTACTGTGCTTGTTTTACATTCTGAAATAGTTTTGAGCAACTTAAGGGTGCGTTTTGTTTGTTAGGAACCAATAGACTCGCTTCATTTACCTAGCCTCGCTCAGCGCAAGAGATTCTTTTGATCCTTAACTATTTCAATACAAATACCTACTAACATAGATACGCATTCCACCTGATAAATAACTTACCTTAAATATGAATTATTTAATAGGTAAATAAAATATTAAAACGTGAACAAAAACAAAAATTACAATGTTACTAAGTTAATAAATAATTCTTAAATTAATTCCTTTTTAATAAATCGCTTACACTGAGCGAGGCTAGGAAAATGAAGCAATTCTATTGGTTGTTATTATATTACGTCCACTCCTGGCCTCGTCTGCACCAGCGGTTATCGGCCCACCGTCGAACTGGTTGGTCTAATTTGGGAAGTGATGATGGGGGCTACAAAATGTTTGATGTAGCGAAGCCGTGCGCGAGGAACCAGTTTACCAATGGAAGCAGTTCATTTTCCTAGCCAGGCTTAGAACAGTTCTGGTGGAAAGCTCCCTTACTCTTTCGGCACTATATGCCATAACGGACTGGGCGCACTGGTTTAAGTGGTCTTCTTGTAAAAAACTATTCCAAATTTTTCAAATCGGACCAGTAGTTCCTGAGATTAGCGCGTTCAAGTAAACAAACAAACAAACACTTCAGCTTTATATATTAGTATAGATTACCATCATGTACAAAGCAAAGCGCAAATGTTACTCAAAATAAAGTGTAATTTGAGAGTCATTTGCGGCAATGAAAGGAAAAGGGTGTTATACACATCCCTCGCAACACACCTCCGCACATCTTGGAGGCAACGCAGCGTAAACTCCTCCCGGCTAAATGTATGGTTAAGTTTCCTGTGTGTTTAGGACAATTTTCTCGAAACTTCAAATAGTGACATTGACATAAGGATCATGTTTGATTGTAGTGGAGTTCTTCGCTATAATCTGTGTTTCTTAACAGTTATGAGCAGAGGTCAGAATTAGTTATTATTTTTGTTCAGGCTCCTTCTGGGTAAGCTCGCTCCATCGTAGACTTTGTCTCTGTCATCTCTGACATAGACTAGAGTCAAGAGCAGACCACAAAAAAAAAAAAAAAAGACGTGTGGCACTCGGAGACTGCCGCGGTAAAGCTATTGCATAGCATTTTTTATCAACTTATGCAATTATAATTATATATTTATTTTATTTATGCAGTATTTTTTTTTTTCTTTTTTTTTTTTCTTTGATATTAACTAATTCAAGTTACACTCTGAGCTAAAAAAAAGTAAAAAGTAAAACTAAAAAGTATCACCGCTGTGCCGGTCGGAGTGGGGGGTGTTAGGTTTTTTTCGTTACGGAATTTCTGGATTCTGTCTCCACGCTCAAGGCCCGCGATAGAAGCTATGCAATAGCTTAAAATGTAGAGTTACCTATTTATGTACTTACACTGATTTCATACAGCGAAAGAATAAAGTAGATATGCCTCAAATCCCGAGATTAATTTTAAAGAGCAGAAAAATCCCGTGATTTTTAGGGTTCCGTACCCGAAGGATAACCAACGGAACCCTATTACTAAGCCTCCGCTGTCCGTCCGTTCGTCTGTCTGTTAGCGGGCTGTATCACAAGAACCGTAATAGGTAGAGAGCTGAAATTTTCATAGATTGTGTAGTTCTATTGCCGCTATGATAACAAATAATAAAAATTAAGGTTTATGGTACGGAATTCTTCGTGTGCGAGTCCGACTCGCACTTGGCCGGTTTTTAAATAAAAATGTTATTTACTTTTTACACAATTTAAACCACTGCACGCGCAACGTTGCCAAATTTACATCATCATCACATCGGATGTCCGAAGTTGCAAAATTCCAATGCGCTCACGCGCGATGTTGCCACATTTGTAGTACGCACAACATAGCTTGTGAGAACAAAAGTAAACAATAGCGGAAATTCGAAGCAAATCCCACTTAACGAAATGTACTAGATCCCGGGAAGATCCATATTAATATTAACATTTCGATGCAAGTACATAATTAACTCTACCTAATTCCGAACTGTGGAGCTTCGGGGTGTATAGCTATCATCTAAGCAGTACTTATTTAAACTAATCAGACGTTAAGAATTGTTTAAGTATAAATAAGGCTTAAAGTTTTTTACATGAACATCCTCCACATTAGATTCCGTAATTAATTAATAGGAGTCTATAGATTTCAGTCGATTACAAGCAAACTTAGTTATTATTGAATGCACAACTTATTTCATAAATTATTAACGTCTAAATAAATCTACAGAGAATCGTTTTCATTTCTGAAACGTTTGAAGCGTGGGATGACAGCTTACACCTGTATTCACAAACGTTACTATGTGGTATCACAGTGAAAATTTATTCATAGACAATACTTGAGTGGCGGCTAGCACTATGCATCCCTTAGAATGAACGCACAGCTAAGTTAGCCTGCTAGCTGTTTTAAGCAACGCATAGCTAGTGTCTCTCGATTCTCTGTGGTCTATTATGTGTTACGAGAATTAATATTTTTCGGGGTTGGATTTTACTGTTTGTGATAATTTTCCATTTTAATAGCGTCCTTTTACAATGGATTATAGTAGTGAAGAAGAATTTGATAATTATATCAATGAGAAAACACAATAAATACTTGATTTGTTGTTTGCCGATTGTTACAGTTCGGATGAATTTAGACGACGCTACAGGTTTTCCAAAGATGTGGTACTTTTTATACTCTTACCACTGATAAATGAAGACCTAGAAATGAACGTCAATCAGTGAAGTCTTCGCAACACAAACGAACCAATCACAGAGAGCTCTATTCAACGCTGTGATTTTGCTTAGTCAAGAGTCGTTTAAATATTGTTTATGAATTGAAAGGCTTGCCATATGCAACGCAGTGAGAAATGCCTTACTTCGCATAGCGTTGCTACTTTACTGAGAAAAGTATTTTTTGTGAATACGGGTGTTAGAATATTGCTTTCAGATAAAATGTATTTCCTGTAAGTTACCGTAGTTTGTATTGGCTATCATCTGATGAGAAACTTCGAATTTCGAAGCAATATATGCGTCAATTTTGGTTGCCATTACTGTACTGCCAACCTAAAATGTAGGTTGGTAGTACTGGTAAGTAGTTAATTGCTTACTTTTTTTGTCCATAGACAATCATATTATTATTTTATTCCGGTTTTTTCGGACACTTTCTATTAAGTTTTGAATACACTTTAGATAACTTCATGAACTTCTAAATCTAAAAAACAGTGGAAAAAAAACATTGTTCTTTTCTAAAGTTTGTCCTACGCCAAACTCTCCAAAAGTCACGAACTTCGAAATTGTTGATTTCTTTTTAAATGTACTTAGTTTAAATTCAGAATTCTTAGCTTATAACATTTAAAATTACTTACCTATTTGAAAGTCGATCAATTTTATCCAAATTAGCGAAGGATACAAACCCTCCTTGGTTAGTGTTTATTGGCAGGCTATGTCTGTATATCTATGTATGTATACACATTCATAGTGCGTACAGCTAAGGAGTGGAATTTCTTTAAATCAAGAGTGAATAGGTTATTTCTAGGCAAGCGTGCTCCATCTTCGACCACATCTTCGCTTACCATCAGGTGAGATAGTGGTCAAACGCGTGCCTAACAATAGTAAAAAAAAAAAAAATGTACCTATGTTCTTCCTTTGGGCGCTATGTAAATCAAACGCGTGTACCGCTTTCGACTATTCTCACATCAAAGCTGTGATTGAACAAAATAAACACCACCATTTCATCAGAATATATGAGAAGTGAGTTCTTTGCAACTTTTAAATCGTTTTTTGACACAAGTTATTTTTTTATTAGTTGAATTATTTTATTTGACCTCCATTTTATAAAACCAAAAAACATAGAACCTAATGATAATGACATTAACAAACATTTTATCTAAAGAAACAAAAAACTTAGAACCTAATGAAACGGTAAAAAGCTCAAATGAATGAATGTAAATTACTTTTTCTCAAATGGAATGCTTATTGAAAATTCTGCGAACTTTTCAAGAACAATGGAATGAAATCAAATGTTATTTTTGCTGTTTGTTTAACTTGAGATTTGATCTGTAGATTTTTCCTCTATTGCGGAATTTGTTCGTTTGCAGAATTTGTTCGAAAGAGTCACCTTACCCTGGAACGCAAAGGGCACTAGGAGGAACACGGATGGGTTTTAGTCAGTAAGAGTCTGACACTCCCTTCTGCTGTACCTAGAGCGGGAGAAGTCATTTGATGATTTCCCATCCTTAGATTTTTCCTCTAAAATCGAATCTACCAAGCCTCTTCCCAACTATGTCGGGGTCAGCTTCCAGTCCTACCGAATGCATTTGAATACCAGTATTTTACGTGAAACGACTGCCTACCAGACCTCCACAACCCAGAAAAGTGGTAACACAATACTGATTAGCAAGACTGGTGTCCGTTTTCTGTCTTCTGACTGCCTGTAACGACTGTCAAAGATTTTCAAATGTGAACCGGAACCAACGGCGTAACGTGCTTTACGGGGTACGTAATGTACTATCCACTGTCCGTCCTCGGCTCGCGTTGTTTAACCTCGAAGATCGGTCCATGCAGCAGTTATTACTAAGCCATGAGCTTCTCGCTTTCCCGTATAAATATAAAAGCACAAAAAAGGAACGAAATAAAATGCTAAGACATCAAAAATATCGTCCGAATTTGGTTTTGTCTTATAAAGCAAGCGAGAAATAGCTTTCCATCTCCTTTTTTTCAGGCTCTCAACTGATTGGTTTATCGAGCGCAAAGAGGTTTTATTTGCCTGTGCATGATTGAAGACTCTCTTTGGACCTTTCAATCAATACTAATTAGAGCTGTGGCTCTTTTTATAGGGGTTTATTTAGAGAAAAGAGGCAAGAGGATCATCGGCAATAGTCGGCCCGTCGAATCGTAGCTCCTAAGAAGTGAGCATCGACGCCGAGTTGCTAGCCTGTCGGGATCAATCGGTGTCGGTCGCAATTGCATAGTTTAATTCCGCCTAGCCCGTTCCGTTATCGGACCACAAGACGTATGGCGATGCGCCACCGGTACATGGTGGACATCCCATCCCACCCACACGCACAAAACGCTTTGGGAACAATGGAACATGGGAACACATTCATAGTGCGTCCAGCTAAGGAGAGGAATTCCCTGCCAGTCTTTTTCCTGATAGCTACAACCTGGGAGTCTTTGAGTCAAGAGTGAATATAATGTTACTTTTAGGCAAACGTGCTCCACTTCGACCACATCATCGCTTCTTCACCCTCCCGCCGCCGCCACATCTCCCTCTCCATCCATCCACATTTATATTCATAACTCTTCTAGTTAAATGCGTTTCATCCCTCCTCTTCACATGACCATACAAAGACAAGCGATTCCCTTCTAACTTTTCGGTCACTGGCGCCACTTTTAAAGTACCTCTAATACTACTACTAATTTCTCACTTTATCCATTCTCGTTACTCCACACATCCATCTCAACATTCTCATCTCCGCTACATGCAATCTTTTTTCATCAAACTTTTTCGCAGCCCAACATTCTGATCTATACTTTACGACAGGTCTTATCACGGACTTATAGATTTAGAAACTGAGCAAACGTGTGCAACGAAAAAAAATTGGGGTCGGTGCAACACATCTTCAATACGATGACTAATGGTCGTAAGCTCAGTAATCCAGAAAAATCTCATAAGACACAGTCCATCCAATCTTTCATAACACAGCCGTTAGCCTATGAAAAAAAAATGGCGTCGCAAGATATTGTCCTTGGTCGACACTATGTCATGTTGACATAGGCATTTGACAGATTGTGATATTTTATTTATCAAAGTTCTCATAGTGTTACACATATACCGGCCGTGTGAAGTTCCCTAGCTATTTTGTATTATATTAGAAAAACATTATAATAGGCTTTGTATTCACGATGTTAAACTGTTGAATATGTGGGCATAGACAATGTGATGTGACTTTCTGTGACAACTGTCAATGTTAAGGCGGAGATTCCTGAGAGTAGCTGATTTTAAAATGATCATCACGTCTCAACGGCGAGTCGTAACATTTTGAAAAAAATAAAAATGTTGCTTAAAACGACCATCGAATCAAAACCGTGTAGCGTAGTAAAAATCGACTGTTACTGTTAAGTCACGAGCTGTTTTTCTGGTCGAGCTTGACTTTGGACTTTCTGAAAGCGTCATCATCATCTTATCAGCCGAAAGACGTCCACTGCTGGACATAGGCCTCCCGCAAGTGTTGCCACAACAACCGGTCCTGAGCGTCTCGCATCCATCGGCTACCCGAACCCTCTGAAAGAGCAAAGAAAGAAAATTAAATCTGACATCAAATAAATAAACAAAAGAAACAAACGTGCTTGCGTATTAAAAAAAAACTAACATAACATAAAATGGTTTATGTAAGTACCAGAAGTTCATTAACATATTTATATAAATGATTTATTAACTCGTAGCTACAGAGCGTAGAATTGTTTAGAAACGCCATCTTAAATAAAACTGAAGTCTGTTTGAAATGTCAAAACAATAGACTATGGAGCCTAGCAAATAAATGCGAATATTAACATGGTGCATGTACGAAAAAACTTTTTTTTTTTTATATAAATTATTTATTAACTCGTAGCTACAGAGCGTAGAATTGTTTAGAAACGCCATCTTAAATAAAACTGAAGTCTGTTTGAAATGTCAAAACAATAGACTATGGAGCCTAGCAAATAAATGCGAATATTAACATGGTGCATGTACCAAAAAACTTTTTTTTTTTGTTTGCCTGTCTGTTGTCCGGCTTACCTTAGAAACTACTGGACCGATTTTCCCGGGACTTGCACTGGGAAATAGCTGCTTTTATAAAGAACTAGCACTTCGCCTGCGACTTCGTCCGCGTTGCAATTTTCTTAAGGATCCCTATTTTTTCTCTAGACAAATTATATACTAAAATCTTCCTCGAGAACCACTCTTAGATCCATTGGTGAAAACAGCCTGACAACACAGGCAGACAGACAAACGCGGCGAAGTACTTTTATTTTCTAATATTATATAGTACTCTTTACTTTAATATATGTATAAAGCTGAAGTGTTTGTTTGTTTGCTTGATCGCGCTAATTTCAGGAACTACGTGACAGATTTGAAAAATTATTTCAGTGTTAGATAGCCCATTTATCGAGGAAGGCTATAGGCTAGTTATATATCATCCCGCTTAGACCAATAGGAGCGGAGCAGACGAAGTTGCGCGATTCAACTAGTGTAGTGATACGTCAGTAGTCACGACCTGTCAACGTCAACGGCGACACTCACTGACACCGGCTTGGTTTGTATGTAAAGTACTGACATTACCGTTTCTAGCAAAGGCAACCGAAGTGTCTATTATCTCTGTGACTGGTAGGTAATGTCTTTGTAAAACCAGTTATAACTTTATGAGTTCAAGTTACCGTGATATTACAATGGTAATAGCTTTTAAAGTTTTAAATAAGTTCGTTGTTTTTTTATACCAGTGATTTTCTTAGCAGCTGAAGTTTTGATAAAGGCTCGATTTACAAGATTTATGGGGTCCTGTATCAAACATTTTTAAGGGGGGCGCGTTTTTAGGGTTCTGTACCCAAAGGGTAACCAACGGAACCCTATTACTAAGCTTACGCTGTCCGTCCTTCCGTCCGTCTGTCAGCGGGCTGTATCTCAAGAACCGTAACAGGTAGACACTTGAAATTTTTACAGAAACCCTTCGTGAAAGGGTGACCCTCCCCTTCGCGTCCGACTCGCACTTGGCGGTTTTTTTTAACAATAAGGCCCTAACTAGCTAAGGATTGTCTTGGCAGTCCACGAAGGACACGTGTGTCGGGGCCCTTGTAGTCCGGGGGCTCCGTATCCTTGATACGGCTGATACGGCGGTAGCTACGCCCCTAGGCTTAGACAAAGTGACATTGTATGACCTTTTGTTTGACCATTTATGATCTGGCTACTGAGGCCTTTAAGTCAAGTCATTTGTTTTTTTGTTACAGTCGTTTTGCATGCGTTTGCATAATGTTTTTTGGAGTATTTCGTAGCAAATACATAAATTGTTTAAATGCGTTCATTTGTATTTTTATCACAGACTTTTTTTGACAGTCGCCAACTGTCAAAAATGCCACTATTTACAAGGTTTTGAGGTTTTCGTTACCTTGATTGTTGCTGTGATGGTATTGCGTCTTGAATTTGAACGCTTTTTAATTACTGGAATTGATATTATGTTCTTGAAAACACATATTTTTTTATGTGAAATTATCAAATGACTCTTCCGTTCCGTCCGTCGTCCGCTCTGGGCGGAGCGAAAAGGAGTCTCAGACTCATCATCAACATCTGCCTAGCCTTTTCCCAACTATATTGGGGTCGGCTTCCAGTCAAGCCAGATTTAGCTGAATACCAGTATTTAACTAGGAGCGGCTGCCTACCAGACCTCCACAACCCATTAACTGGGTAACACGGTACTTCATGGCAAGACTGGAGTCAGATTTTTACTGGCTTCTGACTATCCGTAACTGCCAAAGATCCAGAAATGACAGCCGGGACCAACGGCTTAACGTCCTTTCTGAGGCACGGAGGAAACTCGGTATGTTAAGATGGTTACCCATCCACAGACCAACCTTGGCAAGCGTTGCTTAACCTTGGAGATCGACCCGTGCGGCTGTTATTATCTAGCCACGAACTCCTCAAGGGAGTCACAGACTCTTACTGACTAAATCTAAAACCTACCGGTGTTCCCTGACATAGTACCCTTTGCGTTCCAGGACCAAGTTTTAACTTTTTCGATCAATTACGCAAACCTGGGAGTCTTGAAAACATCTGAATTATTTAAATAAACATTTTTGTTCTAACTTGGAACGTATTTAAACAAAAACGAATCACCTTTTACTCGTCTTGTCATTCAAAGTTGCAAAACCAATATGGCAGCACAAATGTCAAAAGAAAGGGACATTCTCATAAAATTTGCATCAGTGCGAAAGAGACAACAAAACAGCGATTACGGATAATACTTCAATGTTATTACTAATGTTCTACTTTAGAAAAAGATGCTAAAATATTAGTATAACATTTGTACAGAGAGACAATTTCATCTATAGTATTTTTAAGCGGTAACATCGTTTGTTTTGGATACTTATGTCAATCTCAGGGTTAGTCAGGATCTGGATATACATGCCTGCCAAACTATTCCCAGCCACTTCAACTCCTATCAACAGTGGTGACCACCAGAAAATCGCCGAGTTTTTCAAGAAGTGACAACTGTTTTGGATCCCGCAACGAAATTAATGAGAAACGAACAAAGGAAAAGAAAATCCAAATGATCGCTTTGTAATTACGACGCCTGAAGATTGCACCCGGCAGAGTCTTACTTGGTAGCTCGACCACAAAGTTTGTAAACTCTAAACTCTCATGTGTGTCCCTGTTGTCTATAGCACTCGTCGTTCGAAGTTTGAAAACAAGAACGTTGTTTAGAAATAATATGACATGTAGGTTAGTAGTTTCTAGGACGAAGTCTTAACGTATTTATATCTTTAACTTATAGTTATAAGTAACACTATTATTAAAGTCCATGTTTATTAAGTTCTTGTGACTAGCGATCTCAGTTAAAACTACGTGTTTACTTGGTATCTAAACTATCTAAGCATAGTCTGCATATCTACAAGTAACATCTTAGTTTTTTACCCTTTAAATGTAGATAAGAAAGATTAATTTACACGTCAAATGTGCTACATCTTAAAAAAAAGCAGTTTCACGCAGTTTCGTACCTCCGGTCTATTCTGGAAAAAATGCACAGTTTGAGACCCAACGATATTACCTTTAACTTTAACAAATACATATTATAAACAAGCATTTTACCTCGTAATAATATCTCTCTCTTTCTTGTATTAAGCTGATCTTTTAACGAATGAAAACCGGGCATTCCATTAAAAAAAAACAGCCACCATAGATCCGATGGAATGCGTAATATCCAAGAAAAGAGGTCACTTTTAACCTAATTAACACACTTAAAATATAATATTTCTCACGTATTTTTCACCCATAACCTTGTGCAAAAAGGTTTTATTACAGAACACCGATATTTCGCGCCATTGTTCCTGAGTACAGTTATTTTCTATTGGGCAACACAACCTTGCGGCTGGCAGTACCTGCGGCTTGCAAAGTGCTGTTATTAATAGAGCCACGTGGTTCGAACGAAAGTAGATTTATTATAGTTGAATAGCCAACACGATCGCGTTTTTATTGTTTACTTACTGGATTTATTAAACCTGTTTTTTTAAGCTTTTATTTAACTTGTCTTGCTGTTCGTTAGTATGGATGGGTCACGTCTTGCAACTGAAATTTGAAACAGTTAACTATCCATCACGTTTTGTTTAGATTTAGATGTAAAAGTATGTTTAGTTTAGTGGGATAAAAATCCAATATGGCGGGCTCGTTATTTTTTATGCAATCCCATTCCCATGATATCAAGTGAGATGGTTTCCTGAAAAAAAATACGCAAAAAGTTTTTTTTTTGACAATTCTGGTGCGAGTCTGACTCGCGTGCAAAGGGTTCCGAACGATTTCCATATGTGTATCAAATTTCAACAGAACCGGTCCAGTGAATCCGGAGAAAACTGGCTGTGACAGACGGACAGACAGACAAACAGACAGACAGACGGACAAACGGACAGACAGACACCCGAGTGATCCTATATAGTGCGTTTTTTGTTCGGAACCCTAAAAACCATAAATTTGTGTGACTGACTCTTCTCTTATCATTGTTTATATTTTTTCGATATGGATCTAAAATTCTAAGCCAATGTAGAGAGGTGAAACCGCTAAAAAGGAAGATGTCGAACTCCTGTATCATCCACTACAATACAATTAAGTTCTCTATTTCGTCACGTTCATTTGGACCCATTTACCGCTGTAGTACTAGTCTCGACGGCGGAATCCGAGGTGAGTATAAACATGAGACCTTTATGTTGTGTGGAATAAAGTTCACTTTGTGAGCTATCTCACTCAAGTGAAGCTCGATATCGAAATGGTTACTTACAGAGTAGACTAGCTGGTCACGTTTACGAAGGCCTCTCCCGTATTGCCTGTCGACCAGAGACAAAGCTGTCATTAACAATCTTACCTTTGAAAATGGAACAGGACTGGTGCTTGGCAGTTTAGGCATTATACAGTACCTAGTTTTCTTGGATAAAAATATGTTTCTGGGTAGTTAAATGACAAAGAGATTTAATTACTACTCAGGGGAGACCATTTAGTATAAGTAGTTTCGGCTCAAATGTCCTTTTGTTTCGATTATAGTGATGCGACTGTAAAATGGTAGTAAACAGTGAGTCTATACTCAAAAGGTTTTGGTAGTTTTTGATCACGACGGGGAGGGATATTCTGAGAAACATTTTGTTGATTCGTGCGTAAACAAACTCAAACGAAAAAATCACGTTTTGAGCACTTGTATTGGATCATTTTTAGTTTAATTAAATTAATAATAACGTTTAACGTTTATTTGCAAAATCAGAACTTAACCTACTACAGTTTCAATACTAAAATCATAACAAATAAGAGGTTTCGGTAATCGAAATGAACTCCTGATTTCCAAACTAGGTAAAACCTTTATCTCGGAAATCAGTGCTCTTCCAATGAACGTAATATAACAAGGACTCTTACTTAGATAAGGAGTAACTAAGATGCATTAGTACTGAAAAGTTCGACCACAATTTTAAGTAATATGAAAAAAAAAGAGGAACACAAACATATAAATACAATAACATTTTATTATTTGTGGTTATAGCGGCAATAGAAATACACAATCTGTGAAAACTGTTTTTGAGATACAGCCTGCTGATAGACAGACGGACGGAAAGCGGAGGCTTGGTAGGGTACGTAGTTAATAGAGTTCCGTTGGCTATCCTTCGGGTGCTAAAAATGAAATGAATCGAATTGAGTGATTGCGTAGTAATCCGCTTGACGCTTATTCACTTGCAATAAGGTTGATTTTACGGTTTTCGATATAAGGCGTTATTTTGTTTGTTGTTGTTGTTGTTGTTGTTGTTGTAATAATAGTGACCTAAAATAATCACGACCACCTTCGAAAGCAAGTTCTCGTAGCAATAGCAAACGTTTTTTTCTTAATCCTGTTTTTTTGTCATCCGTGCTTCGGAAAGCACGTTAAGCTATTGTTCCCGGTTGTCATTTATAGATCTTTGTCAGTAGTTAGGCACGGTTTGTCAGAAGCCAGTTTATCTGACACTAGTCTTTCCGAAGAATTATCATATTATCCAGTTAAGGAGCTCGTGGCTAGATAATAACAGCCGGACGGGTCGATCTTCAAGGTTAACCAACGCTTGCCAAAGTTGGTCTGTGGATGGGTGACCATCTTAACATACCGAGTTTCCTCCGTGCCTCGGAAAGCACGTTAAGTCGTTGGTCCCGGCTGTCATTTGTAGATCTTCGGCAGTCGTTACGGATAGTCAGAAGCCAGTTAATCTGACTGCAGTCTTGCCATGAAGTACCGTGTTACCCAGTTAATGGGTTGTGGAGGTCTGGTAGGCAGCCGCTCCTCGTAAAATACTGGAAATCAGCTAAATCCGGCTTGACTTGAAGCCGACCCCAATATAGTTGGGAAAAGGCTAGGCAGATGATGTATGGGTTGTAGAGATCAGACCGACACAGTTTTGGAAAGGCTCCACAGATTAATAAACAAAACATTTTCTTTTCGATAATGTCGTATGTTATCTATGCGTGGTTGACGCAATTATCTATATAATCTGTGGTCACAGCTTGATGAATTAACGAGACGAGTAGAAACTAACAGACGGCAGGCGTGTGCCGACAGACTGTTCATGGTTGAAAGCGCTCGTAATTGATGTTTTACACGATAAAACAATCTTCTGATTAATTTTCTAGTAGCGTTAAGACTTAGCCGAGAAAAAGGAAAGATGTTGCGTCACTTCGTTAAAGGTTTTCATTCATAACAAGCCGGGCGAGATTTGCCTTCATCAAAAAACCCCCGACAAAAAAATTACTTTAAAAAATTATTTAATACTAGTTGACCCGCGCAACTTCGTCTGCGTCACAATTTTCATTACTGCTCCGCTCCCATTAGTCTAAGCGTGATGGTATATAGCCTATAGCCTTCCTCGATATATGGGCTATCTAACACTGAAAGAAGTTTTCAAATCGGACCAGTAGTTCCTGAGATTAGCGCGTTCAAGTAAACAAACAAACAAACTCTTTAGCTTTATATGTATATTAGTATAGATAGGTACTTTGGGCCAAGCGTCTTCGCCTCGGGAGACCGTAAATTTTGGTATTTGTTAAGTACCTCTATATTATTAGCGATCCACCGACGCGATGACGCTTGGCCCAAAGAATCGTACCTATATTAAAATGAAAGGATCAATACGTTTTATTTTTATCACTTTTTAAAGTTATTTTTTTTCCGAGGCACGGAGGAAACTCGGTATGTTAAGATGGTCACCCATCCACAGACCAACCTTGGCAAGCGTTGCTTAACCTTAAAGATCGACCCGTGCGGCTGTAGCTGTGCAGCCACTAGCTCCTAAGATATGAGTGCGGTGCATTTTAATCGCAAAGCGAATAAGCGATATTTTTTAACATACCATTCAAACTGCGAGAATTGTTAAACACAAAGATAATGAAATAATAATTATTTCTCTGAAAGTTGTAAACGAACATGGTAGTTAAACACGCTAGCACTGAGTTAACATGTGTATAACTAAAGTTTAATATGATTCGCAGAATCGTTGTATAACTGAAGTTTCAATTTACGAATTCATTTTCCATTTGTTAAGTTGTTCTGTTCAAAAATTGTATCTACTTTCACAGAAAAAAATACGATTTATAAATTATATACCTACCTAAAATGTATAAGTACCTAACTAAAACGTAAGAGATTAAGATATTCAGTTTTAGGGTTCCGAACAAAAAACGGAACCCTTATAGGATCAGTCGGGTGTCTGTCTGTCTGTCTGTCACAGCCAGTTTTCTCCGGATCCACTGGACCTGGATC
The DNA here is from genome assembly GCA_950371165.1 of Lacanobia oleracea. NCBI lineage: Eukaryota > Metazoa > Arthropoda > Insecta > Lepidoptera > Noctuidae > Lacanobia > Lacanobia oleracea. The sequence continues at coordinate 8,063,881 of OX493411.1, forward strand.
GTGTGACCCGAACACGAAAGCGTTACGTACATTATTAAGTTTTTAGTATGGGGGTCAAACCAGAAAAATAATAAAAAGTATTTTGAACAATATCGTATGACATATCAAATGAAACTGCTTACTGTGAGGGTTTTAATTATATTTTTTCATAATTTTAAAATAAATGGTTTGAATTTATTCAAGAAACTAGACGAAATCGAAACCACTCAGCCTTAAATTTTGAAAAAAACGAGGATCTTTATCTATAAATTACAGGAAAATATTTAAGAACTCTATAGTGTTAAAATAACATGTTAAAAAAAGAAATTCGTTCGGAACCCTTTGCACGCGAGTCCGACTCGCACTTGGCCAGTTTTTTCTCTTCTTGTTCTCAAAACTGTTTTTGCAGGAAAAGTTTGCTGGGCTGCTGGAAAATATATCTAAAGAAATACGTAAGTTTATTTGCATTCAATTGCCATCTTGTTATTATTATATGGGACTATTGTGTATACAACAAATAAAAAAGACGGAACAAAAATAAACAATAAAAACCAAAAAGCACATTGCGAAAACAGTTGCAGAATTAGCAGATGACATTGACAGATGTCAACTTTCCCGCCAACTTACTCATAAACCATGATTAGATTTCACATTTTATTAACAAGTTAATAACATGTTGCTGTTTCTTGATTTTATCTTGTTTTGTGATCAACAAACTGAGTTTCGTTTGCAAACAGAGAAGTAAAAACGATTGCCATTGTTTTTATTAAAATGAAAGGTCCTGAAATGGCGACCGCGTAATGACACATTTTATCGAGTTATACATAAATGCCTTGCGTGATGGAATCAGGAATGATGATATCCGCAAGTGAACCAAGTTGGTTGGTTGGTTGTTTTGGTTTTAGTAATGGCCCGAAGGACCTTCAAACTGAAGTGGCAGTGGGTAGGGCACATTGCTCGCAGAACAGACGGTCGATGGGGCCGAAAAGTTCTGGAGTGGCGACTTCTGGACGTAGCGTTGGAAGGCCTCCCACAAGGTGGACCGATGACCCTGGTGAGAGTTGCGGGTAGCCGATCCATGCGAGACGCGCAGGACCAGTCGAATTGGCGACTCTTGGGGGAGGCCTGGATGGAGGAGGATAGTTTTTAAATGGCGTTTCCTAATCTATATATCATCATCATCTGCCTAGCCTTTTCCCAACTATATTGAGGTCGGTTTCCAGTCCAACCGGGTTCAACTGAATACCAGCATTTTAAGTGGAGCGGCCTGTCTCCTATCCTAATCTATATCTATTAAGATACTACTTTCTAAGATAAGTAGTTTCGTCTGTGCATTGTCTGTCAGTCACTCACTCAGTCACTCACTCACTCAGTCACTCACTCAGTCACTCACTCACTCGGTCACTCAATCAGTCAGTAACGGAAGAATGTTATACATTAGTACAACATTCGTCCGTTTCTGATGAGAATCCACTAAATCATCAATCAATACATACCTACATAATACAGGGTTATTTGTAAAACACCAGCAACCTCTTAGGCATGATTTAAAGCTACCCGAAATCTCGAGAAAAATATCAGCTGTTTCATACATTTCCATTGGCTAAATATTGCATTTTGTATGAAACAGCTGATATTTTTCTCGAGATTTCGGGGTTTTCCTAAAGTAAAAGTTGCTTGTAATCATGAGTGCTTTCACTGCCTAAGAGGTTGCTGGTGTTTTACAAATAACCCTTTTTTTTTTTCTTTTTTTTTGGGACAAGCCCGCCACACATTCCCAACCACTGCAACTCCTGAAAGCCAGAATCAACAGTGGCGACCACCAGAAAAACGCCGAGCCAATGAAACCCGACGAGTTCCGGAGAAACGATTCAACTGTCTTGGACCCTGCAAAGAAATTAATCAGAAAAGTACAGCGGAGGAGTAGGAAAAAAACAAAAATTTAATTTCCACTTCCCTCCGTATCAAGCAGGAGACAGAATATAACTAGAATAACCCTGTATAAAATACATACTTCATCATCTGCCTAGCCTTTTCCCAACTATATTGGGGTCGGCTTCCAGTCAAACCAGATTTAGCTGAATACCAGTGTTTTACGTGGAGCGGCTGCCTACCAGACCTCCACAACCCAGTAACTGGGTAACACGGTACTTCATGGCAAGACTGGAGTCAGATTTACTGGCTTCTGACAACCCGTAACGACTGCTAAAGATCTACAAATGACAGCCGGGACCAACGGCTTAACGTGCTTTCCGAGGCACGGAGGAAACTCGTTATGTTAAGATGTTCACCCATCCACAGACCAACCTTGGCAAGCGTTGCTTAACCTTGAAGATCGACCCGTGCGGCTGTTATTATTTAGCCATGAGCTCCTCGTATATAATACATACTTATTATACGTATTTAAAATTCTTCCGCTACTGACTGAGTGCAAAAACTAGTTTAAAATAACGTCGTCGTAACGTATCGGTATTTAGAGTAGGTATTGGTTATAACGTTAATTAAGATTATCGGTTAAAATTAATTTAATCGGTACTAATGATTAAACGAAGTTTTCTTGATTGGGTAGAGACTATAATGAGGTACCAATTAGTAGTTTCGTTAAAGAAAAAGCTGCAGAATGACGTATTCCGGAAACGCTACAAATGCCAATTTTACCGCAAATAACCTTCTTTTTTCGCGTTTGGTTCTAATCTTTGAACTCAAGCGGTAATCACGCCGACGGTGAATGTCAAAAATTTACAAAATTTTAAGAAAATTAGAGGTGTTTTTGATAGATTGAAACTGAAATGTCACCAACCTACATTACATGTAACAGCGTTTCCAAACGTCTTTTATAATGTGCACAGCAAAGGAGTGGAACTCGCCTGCCGGGGTGCGGAAACCGTTCGAAAATGGCACCGTACCCTGGAACACAAAGGGTACTAGGAGGAACACGGATGGGTTTTAGTCAATAAGAGTCTGACACTCCCTTCCGCTCCGCCCACAGCGGGAGGAGTTATTTGATGATTTACCATCCTTCAAAAAAAAAGTAGTGGAACTCGCTGCCAGCGTCTAGTCTGTTTCCGAACACATTCAGCCCTAATTTCTTCCAAGTTAGAGTGAACAGGCTTTTTCTGGGTAAGCTCGCTCCATCGTACACTTTGTCTCTGTCATCTCTGACCTAGACTAGAGACTAAATATATAATGTATATCATACACATTTTCATAAGTCTCTGTTTATTACACAGTGTGCACACTAAGTTGCTATTGATTTTAAAATTAGGATTCATATTTAAAAGGTCTTTAAAAAGTGTGGTTTGCAATGTACTTTAAACTTCTAGGCAAGCGTGCTCCATCTTCGACCGCATCATCGCTTACCATTAGGTGAGTTAGTGGTCAAACGTGTGCCAGCCTATCAATAGCAAAAAAAATAAAAAATTATTCTGTATGACATAAAGTTTGAAATGACAAAAAAAATATCTCGAATTCTGTTGGTATTCAAATGTAGTCTACATGTAATCCGTTTTTAATTGATTTCGACTTTACCACACTGAACTAGGTCCAAAAAGAACTTTTGACGTGTAAATAAAATACGCCTTTTCATTTAAACAATATCGTTACGTGTTTAAAAGCGTTGCGAATTGAAATTTCAAATTTAAATTCAAATTTTCAATAGCTAAAAAAGATTCATCATAGATTTTACTTTCAAAAGGGGCATTTATGAACAGAACGCCCGAGTACTTCTTGCTACAGATTAAAAAGATCCATCGAGGCCGAATGAACGAACGTTTTTGCCTGAATAACGATTGACGAAAAAGGAATTTATGAAACGAAAGAATTACAAAATAGGAAGAGGGTTCTGTATATTTATCCGTTTATTCTTCAGACACATTTTATTTGTTATAAATATGAAAGTACATACGTATAACAAAAATCAATTATTAAATTTTGTGCCCGTTTGTTCCTGCTAATCTCAGAAACGGCTGGACCGAGTTTGACAGGACTTTCACTGGCGGATTGCTGATATTATACGAAGTAACTACGGCTACTTTTATTTTAGAACAAGGATTTGGGTTCAATACAAAAAGAAAACTGGCCAAGTGCGAGTCGGACTCGTGTGCAAAGGGTTCCGACCGAATTTTTTTTTAAACGTACTATTATTTGGGTGTGACAGATGGACAGACAGACCCCTAATAAACATAAAAATACTTTTTACGCGGACGAAGCGGCGAGCAGAAGCTAGTAAATAAAACAAACTTCAATGTCATTTTGCAGAGTCACACAAGAATAATTTATCTATGTATCATAATTTATATCTTGTGATATATGAGCAAATATATCGATCACTATTATTGCAGCAGTGTGAAAGTTACTTCTGTCAGCTTTCCTAAAGTCAATGGCACCTGTAGACGGAATTATCTGGTTTATTACTAATAGAATACGGGATAATAATATATGCGACTTGTCAGGGGTAAAGCAATGACAAATAAAATACGAACTAGTTGACGCTGATTGGATCTTTAGTAGTGTTAACGGTTGTTACGACGCTGCAATCAACCTAACTTGCGTTTTTACAACTATGTGGACATCAGCTTTCATTTGTAACTGGATGAAACAGAATACCAGTAATAACTTAAAGCGATTGCTGATCGGGCTTCCACGCCCCAGTATGTGGATATCACTGTAGATATCCCAAGACTACTGCAAGACTACCTGTCAGTTTTTTGGGCTTCTTAATAGCGTACCGACTGTCAAAGATCAACAAATAAACGTACATACAAACAATACTCTTTTTCTAAAGGCCTATTTTTTTCTTCATTCAACACTCTCCAACGGAACCCTACAACAATGGCGATGGCGTGAAATGTGCACTAGACACGGCACGGTCCAGTAGATCCCCGGCATTTATATTGCAGAATCCACGCTCCACATGACGATGAAAACGTACGATTTAATTAATATGCAGCTGGCGGCCATTTTGCTTTGGCGAGTTATCGCAAAGTATGGAAATAGTAAGTATCTTTATGACGCTTAATGAATACTTCCGAGAATCTGTGCTGAAAGAAATATTATCTTTATAGGCAACTTGTATTGATAGTTGTTAATTACTAAACTTGTTAAAAGAGATCAGAGCACTTCTTGATCGAGATTTAAATACGAATTTATCTACTTTAAAAATACGGTAATTGGCCCTAGGGCAAAATTCCTTTTATTTTGGCATTGTTAGATGAAAATCAAACATTTTGAATAAAAAATGTTTCGCCATAATGATAAGCGAAAACATGCGCGCAAATGGCAAAACTTGTAGAGAGGCTTGAGGATTTATACCTTTTTTGACATTTGCGAAAGTTGAGTTCGTTTGCAAGGTTATTGCATGTCATAAATAATAATAAAAACGATCATCAAATACTTAAAAAAGTTACAAACTATAATTAAGAATTCCGCATACATACATACGCTAACAACCCAACGAGTTGCGCAAGGATATAAATAAACATGATTTATCGATAAAAATCTCACGATTTTAATATTGATTACATTCAGATCGATCATCCTTAATTTATGTTAACGATTTTGAAAGCTAGAACTGTTTTCTCTAATAGTTTATTGACATTGATCTAGAGTAAATTAGATTTCTTTAGAAACTAAGACCTGGCCGGTGATAATTTGTCTATGAATTATTATTCGCGTAACAAAGAACGAACTGATTGACATTGACAGTTTGTTTGACGTGCTCGCTTCTTTATAAAGCTATGTTCACATAAAACTCATAGGCTTTTGATTTTGCAAGATGCGACTTTGTTTCAAGCATTTTAATCATGATTACAAAATTCCTAGGATTTAGTATTCAACATGACACTGATGTAGAAATTCTAGGCTGTGGAGGGCCAACCCATGGTCATGAAACACTTGTATCTATTAGTATGTACTTCTGTTTCTATGTAATTTTAAAGTTTCGTTTAATATATAAATCCAAATACGTTTAATATATAAATCCAAATATGACTGCTGCAGACATAAGTTTATTAATATTTTAATTGGTCCTGGGAAACTCAGACGGCTTTCAATTAATATTATTTGGAACTACAGAATTTCGGGGAGTTTTATTCCGACAAGCCATTATCGAATAACAAAACGTACCTGCGGCGATGCTCCATTGTTTATGGTGGACAAACACTAAAAAAGTTTTGGGAAAATCTTCATTGTCATCTCAGTGGGATTTCCTGCCGGAGTCTGTTTCCTTATAGCTACAACCTGGAGATTTTAAATCAAAGGTGAATCGGTTACTTTATTTTTTTTTTCTTCTTTTGGAAATCAATCAATCAATCTTCGTGTATGTTCCCCGCCCTGCTGGGGTGGTCGGAGGGGTCCGTCAGACTTTTATATGGGATCACTATATTTATATAATTGTTGCCTATGGTCTTTCTGACATCGCATTGCTGATGTTCTGTAACTACCTTTGGCCGGTGCGGTAGAGTGATTGCCAAGTGCGAGTCGGACTGTAACACAACAGAATCCGTACCATAAACTGAAAAATAAACACGTTTCTTGTATTTAATTATTAGTTAAATTTAATTTTTCTTTGTTTTTATAGTAGCGGCAGTAGAAATACGCACTCAGTGAAAATTTCAACTATCTGCCGGTTCTTGAAATACAGCCCGTTGACAGACAGATGGAAGGACAGTGGAGGCTTAGTAATAGAGTTTAAACCCTAAAAAGCATTTAAGCCACAACCGAACTTACATTTTAAACATACATTGTTTTAAAAACTGTAACGAACATTAGTGCTGCTATTTGAATAACAAATTATTTAGCATGAAGGTCAGTTTAACATAAATTAGTCTCGTTACATGACAAAATAAGACATTTTGTAATTTTACGCGTTTTGACAGCTGCTGGCGGGTTGTCCGCCATTAACGTGTAACGTCAAAAGTATTTTTTTTTCCTTTTATGGCAACTGGGCCAGTTCCGACTATTCTGCCAGTGTCACGTCGTGGTCAAAAGTATAATTGTCACGAATTAATCGTCTATTAGTAAGAGTTAATGAAATAAATACTCTTTGGTCGGACATTTTTTGTTTTGTTACCGTATTTTATCAGAAACTCTAGAAAATTGGAATTCTGGCAGCGGCAATGTGGTAAATGTGATTGTCAAACAAAACGTCATAAATATATGGGACTAGCTTTTGCTCGCGACTTCGTACGCGCATATCCCGTTTTTTCCCGTTCCCGTGGGAATTTCGGGAAATCCTATGTTAGTGCTGGACTACACTCCCTTGAAACTAATGGTAGTAGACAGCCAGGCATGTATGCCTGGCTGTCTACTACCAGTAGTTTCGGCTGTGCGTTTTTTCTCTTTTACTCAGTCAGTCAAAGTAACTGAAAATATTGATTGACAAAGGCTGTCGAAATGTCACGTTACTCACGTAATCCCTTAGGCCGCGGGCACGAACTCAGCGGCGCGGCGGGAGGCGCGGGTAGTTACATTATACATCTTTGCATTTGAACGGGCCGCTGCAGCGCTGTTCGCATTCAATGCAGAGATATATAATATAACTACTCGCAACGCTGGTTTCGTGTCCGCGGCCTTACATATTTTGGAATTTCGAAAATCGTCATCGCTTATAGAATCGCTCTGCATCTAGCGATTCAGGAAACATTCCCATTCTGGTGGCTCTTTGTGATAGAATCTGCAATGCCACTGGTTTTGCGGCCGCGAATCAGGTCCACAGATGACTCAGTAGTCAGTAAGCAAGGTTGAGAGTGCCCCGGGGCTGTTTTCCAAGGTTTACCGGATGTTATTAATTTAGTCGTCTTTAAGTTTAGCAGTTCAACAAGTGAATAGTTTAGTTATGTAGGTACTAGATTTTGTAGACGGTTTCGCTCGCGTACCTACAAGATTAATTTCGCAAAAAAAAATAAGTCTTATTATAGCCGACTCTGGGTCACATCTCTGTATCTAAATCGGTTCAGCTACAGGTAGGTTAGGCTTCTTAAATAAACAAACCCGGTTTCGCATTTATAATATTTTCGTACCTACCTTATACCTACTAGAAAGGTTTCTTGATTCAAAGATCAAGAAATGTATGGGTCGGCTTCCAGTCAAACCGAATCTAACTGAATACCAGTGTTTTACGTGGAGTGGCTGCCTACCAGACCTCCACCACCCATTAACTGGGTAACACGGTACTTTATGGCAAGACTGGAGTCAGAATTACTGGCTTCTGCAGCCAAAGATCTACAAATGACAGCCGGGACCAACGGCTTAACGTGCTTTCCGAGGCAAGGAGGAAACTCGGTATGTTAAGACGGTCACCCATCCACAGACCAACCTTGGCAAGCGTTGCTTAACCTTCAAGACAGCCCCGTGCGGCTGTTATTATTTAGCCACGAGCTCCTCATTGTTAATCTGTATTTTTCTTATATAGTTAGGATTAAGATGGAGTCTGAATCCTAACTATATAAGCTACTCTCTAAGCCCGAAGTCCGTAGTTTCGGGCTTAGTTGCGGGCGTTTTCTACTCCGTATTACCTAACCACTAAGAATGAATGATAACACGATTTGACAGTTACTGTCATATCGTGTTGTCATTCATTCTTAGTTCGGGTTCGGGACTAATCGTCGAGACAGGCGCTCACTGACTTGTAACTTACCTTGTCGTAACGTAAGCTGGGGGACTACGCTCTAAGCCCGAAGTCCGTAGTTTCGGGCTTAGTAGCGGGCGTTTTCTACTCCGTATCACCTACGGACTTACGATTAGTCCCGAACCCGAACTAAAAATGAATGACTGAATGAATTCATTCATAGTGGTTAGGTGATGCGGAGTAGAAAACGTCCGCAACTAAGCCCGAAACTACGGACTTCGGGCTTAGAGCGTAGTCCCCCAGCTTACGTTACGACAAGGTAAGTTACAAGTCAGTGAGCGCCTGTCTTTAAAAACTTGTCAAAATTAACAACTGTCTAATTTAAATGACAAAACATGTGCTATATATGTAATATATTCATATGTTTCATAACATTATGTTACATTTAGTCACGCAGACGTAACGTTTTACTTTAAATTAATAGTTTTGGCTTTTGACATTCAACATTTTTAGTTGAATAATTTATTTAATTGGTCTGTGAAAATGCTTGGATATCGTAACATTGCTATCTAAGTATTTATTTGAGGAGCTCGTGGCTAAATAATAACAGCCGCACGGGTCGATCTTGAAGGTTAAGCAATACTTGCCAAGGTTGGTCTGTGGATGGATGAACGTCTTAACATAACGAGTTTCCTCCGTGCCTCGGAAAGCACGTTAAGCCGTTGGTCCCGGCTGTCATTTGTAGATCTTGGCAGTCGTTAGATTCTCAGAATCCAGTAAATCTAACTCCAGTCATGCCAAGAAGTGCCGTGTTACCCAGTAAATGGGTTGTGGAGGTCTGGTAGGCAGCCGCTCCACGTAAAACACTGGTATTCAGCTGAATCCGGTTTGACTGGAAGCCGACTCCAATGTAGTTGGGAAAAGGCTAGGCAGATGATGATGATCCTATCTAAGTATTTATTTATGTAGTACGTTTTGACCGCGTCTTCGTACGCGCATATCCCATTTTTTCCCGTTTTCGCAGGAATTTCGGGAAAGCACCTCACAGTACGCCTCTGCGAGCGCAGGGGCGAACTATCAAGGAACCTTCATGCCAAATTTCAGCTTGCTACAACCAGTAGTTTCGGCTGAGCTTTGTCTGTCAATCAATCAGGCAATCAATCACTAATTCAGTCACCAGTAACGGAATAATATTTAACCGACTTCCAAAAAAGGAGGAGGTTCTCAATTCGGCGGGTTTTATTTTTATATATGTACATCGATAACTCCCAGTTTTCTCATTCGATTTGTGTGAACGAACATGAACGATTCTCTTAAATACGAGTACAATGTAGATCGTGATGCAAGATCTACAATTCTGCAGTGCATTGATCTACAGAGAAGATGTTCGTATCTAAAGATGGCGAGCAGCGGATGGCGAGTGAAAAGTTTCAATAGTTTTCGCTCGGCTTTCAGAGGGTGCTTCAGTCGAAAAATTAATAAAATATAAATAAACAGTGATAACACGTTGCACGCTCTTTTTAACCGACTTCCAAAAAAGGAGGAGGTTCTCAATACGGTGGGTATTTTTTTTTATGGAACCTGGTATGTACACTGATTACTCCGAGGTTTCTCATCCGATTTGTGTGATTCGTGTTTAGTTCGATGCGGTATATGTGCCATTTGGTCCCGTAAAAATTTGATTCAGTTTGATTCAGTAGTTTTTATTTTATGAGTATTTTTGCTTATTTCAATTTCTGCGTAGACGAAGACGTCGTCCAAGTATCACCACTTAAACGTGAAAAATAAAAATAAAAAATTGCAAAAAAATATAACCGACTTCCAAAAAGACATTACAAATGATAAAATGACCTTAATTTCGGAAGTCGGTGTTAATAATGAAGATACAAAACCACGAAACACCGATTTACAAAAACATTACATAGAAATTACATTACGACATTTAAAAAAATAAATGTCCAGTACCGCCTCGCTTTGTGTTGTGACAAATTCATAAATATGGCTGCTCGCGTCAAAGGAGCTGTCAGCGGTTCAAAGAGAATTAAATTTTTGCGTTGATTTTGATATGGTGCCATTTTGAGGTGACACAGAATCTATCTGGAAATCTTATTGTTTGGATATCTAAGACAGGAGATTAGGGAAAGATTAATGTACTTTATTCCAAGTTTATCTAGCGCCTACCATGTTGCACCGACCCTAATTAAATTAGGAAAAAGTCAAAAGAATCATTAAGAAAATAAATGCTTATTTATGCGAACGCAATCACAATTTAAAATACGCGTATAAAAATATATCTTATGCTTTATGGCTAAAATAAAATTATTAAAAACGAACCCGAAAGTAATCCTGGGCAAGAGAAGTGCAAAAAAATAACGAAAACCGGCGAGTGCGAGTCGGACTCGCACACGAAGGGTTCCGTACCAGAAGAAACCAAGTGTATTGTATGGAAGCCCTCTTTAATTTTAAAGTTAAATTATTTTTTATTATTGTTGTTTTATCAGTAATTGAAAAAATATACACTGAAAATTACAACTGTCAACCTATTACGGTTCTTGAGATACAACCCGCTGACAGACATCCGGACGGACGGACAGCGGAGGTTTAGTAAAAAGGTTCTGTTGGTTACCCTTTGGGTACGGAACCATAAAAAAACTCCATGTTTCATTACTAAAATAAAATGTTTAAAAACAAACCACGAAACTAACCGCCTGCAAGAGATGCAAAAAAAATAACAAAGCAGACAGATTGCAAAGTTCATTCAACTTAGGCTAAGGTTACACTTATCAGGTTTCGTTGTTTCATGTCGAGATAAAAATAATGACATCGTTTATAATAGAGATGTTACGGAGGTGGTTTTATCGGGACCGAAGTCGGAGTCGGAGTTTTTAAATTTGGCTTTTCGGAGTCGGAATCGAAGTCAGAAGCGGAGGCGACATAATAAAGATGTGTAAAGCGCAGGCAACAAAATAAAATAGTACAAAACATGAATCAGTAAGCCTCTTTAATTTCAACTAAAAAATAATAAACCTATTTGAACCACATTTTTATAACTGTTAGATAAAATCAAATTAATTGACTCCATACGTAGCTAATTATATTCAATAAACCTCCGATTTAACCTCCGATTAAAAGTATCGGAACTGAAGTCGGAACCGGAGGTGAAAGATCAATCGGAAGTTCCGACATATCGGAGTCGATTATATCGATAATATCATATGTCGCCTGTATGCTTTAAAGGGCATAGGTGTATAGAGCACGCCCACGTTTGATCAGTTATTGTAAGGCCCGTTTTATAATGGGCGAGACCATTGCTATTTAGAGTGGACTTTAGTCCCGATGAATTTTAAAAAGAGGTATTTGAAGAAACTATTGCCAATGCCGTCGCGCTGCGCCCAACCAAGTGAAGTGCGAAAGCGACATCTGCAGCTCAAGCTGTTTTTCCTATAAAGATGAGACGTTTTGTATTTCGCTGTTTTCTTCTTAGAAACAGGGACTGAACTAAAAAATCATAATCATATATATATATAAATAATAGAAGCATAGAGGAAGACTATGCTTCTATTATTTTCTATTTTGTTAATAACTTATCAAATTTGTCTAATAGTCGTCTAAACATGGCGGTAAAAACGAGTTGTTTTTTCGTTATATTACACCTATTATACATATTATATACCTATTTTTTTTATACATGTAAATCATTACTCTAGAAGCATTATCCACGAAGAAAACAGCGGAATGTGTTTGTTTGGAGAAAGGCCCAATAGACTTCCCTCTTAATCTATGTATGTTTTTTTTACTATTGATAGGCACGCGTTTGACCACTATCTCACCTGATGGTAAGCGACGATGTGGTCGAAGATGTAAAAGAAAGAAAGAAAGAAAGAAAAATGTTTATTTGGGACTCGCACAAAACAGACAGATTTAGATAAACTCTTCCGTTACTGAGTGACTGTGTTACAACACAACTGTCTGTAAATACTGATGCACTCCCTTTCCCATCATTCTCTTCTATTAGACAAGCAAGGGTAGGAAGTCTGTACCAAATGCACATAGAAAACGAAACACTGAAAAGTGATTATTATACTTTACCAGTTGACCCGCGCAACTTCGTCTGCTCCGCTCCTATTGGTCTTAGCGTGATGATATATAGCCTAAAGCTTTCCTTGATAAATGAGCTATCTAACACTGAAATAATTTTTCAAATCGGACCGGTAGTTCCTGAGATTAGCGCGTTCAAGCAAACAAACAAACAAACTCTTCAGTTTTATATATTAGTATAGACTAGTTGACCCGCGCAACTTCGTCTGCTCTGCTCGTATTGGTCTTAGCGTAATGATATATAGCCTAAAGCCTTCCTTGATAAATGAGCTATCTAAATCTGAAATAATTTTTCAAATCGGACCAGTAGTTCCTGAGATTAGCTCGTTCAAGCAAACAAACAAACGAACTCTTCAGCTTTATAAGATAAGGTAAGATATAGACTACAGAAATATTAAAAACAGTTTCTTGTTTCTTATATCTATGATATAGACTCATCAAGTATAGATATAGATTTTTCGGGTGCTACCCGAAAAATCTATATCTATACTTGATGAGTCTAGACCCAGAAATTATGGATATTTCTTTCTACAAACAAAACATTTTCATAGTAAAACCCGATGACTCGCCTCAACAGTCACACTAAATGCCAGTCCTGTACATAATTCTCAACAAGTACATCAAATATCGCTTGAATAATGTTCATTACATCACAGTAATGGCGGTGCTTCTAAAGGCAAATGTCAACAAATTATGCCTTAACTAGCTTCAGCTCGCTGCTATGGTCACGAAAATGACGGATTTAAATTAGGTAGTTGAAGTTTAGGGTTCCTTAAGTCAAAAAGCAAAAACGGAACCCTTATAGGGTCACTTCGGTGTCTGTTCAGCCGTCAGGTTTAAAGTTGCAAGTGATACAAGAAAACGTACCTACTACAAGATTTTTGAATTTTTCTCGCATTTCAGACATGGATCCCTTGTTAGATCTTTACCAATTTGAAAAGGCTTATTTTAATTTATTCCAAATGGGATATTAATTATAACGGAATTATTGTTAACTAGCACTTCGTTCACGCGGGTTTAGTATTGAAATTTTTGTAGCGATATCTATTTTTTTCTACTTATAAATAGATATAGCCTATTACACTCACAAATAACGGTAGCTTTCTATTGGTAAAAAAAAAAAATTAAAATCGGTTCAGCAGATCAAGAGATTACTGTAATCTCACAAACTCAAATCAAATCAAAATCAAATCAAATCTTTATTTGTGAACATAAGTACAAAAAGATGTTATTTATACATTTTAGCTGATCTGTATGTTCGGCCAATAATCGGCATACAAATATAATATTAGTAAGCAGGTTATTTTTGTTGGTTCTCACCAACTTAACCTCTTTATTAATTAGCATAGATGTAGTGCAGACACATAATAAAACAGAAAACTTACGCTACTACGCGTTTGACAGTCAAACATTAACAGAAACATAATTTTATTTGTATAAGAAAACAATTAGTTCGCTATTTCGCTACCAGCACTACAGCGCTCCACCAGTGTGACCTCAGCATTACTACATGCATGTTCTAATGTTCTTTTTTTGAATGCACGGAATGTCATTGCATCGCGCGTGCATTTAAAGATTTTAAACAAATATACAAATATGGTATTATTATTACGTGTGGAGGCTGTGTAACCGGTTTGGCTTTGCCTAAGGATGTACGGTCATGGACAAATTGAATTGTGAAATAGGTTTTTTGTTGAGAGTTGAATATTGTTTTCTGCTTAAAACTATTATAGGCAGTGCCTGTTTTGTTTCACCAGCTGCCATTTTTTTAGGCGTGTGGTATCAATTTATTAACAAAATCTGAAAGGTGTGGTTGCGTACCCTACGGGTACCAACGGGACCCCTTTATCTACTGAGCATCCGCTATTTGTACGTCTGTCTGTATCTCATGAACCGTAATAGGTAGATAGTTGAATTTTTTTAGAGTAGGTATGTATTTTCATTGCCGCTATAACAAAAAATTACCAAAATTGAATAAAATGATAAATTAAAGGTGTCCCATGTCCCAAAAACGTGGATTTTGTTTAATGCAACGGAAACCTTCTTGTGAGATTCTAACTCGCACTTGGCAGGATTTATAAGTTTTTTTTTTTTTTTCATAAAACTTGTATTTAATTGATACCGCTGGAAAAAATTAGACGGAGATAAAAAAACGCGTTTCATAATTAAAAAAAAAAATTCATCTGCCTAGCCTTTTCCCAACTATATTGGGGTCGGGTTCCAGACAAGCCGGATTTAGCTGAATACCAGTATTTTACGAGGAGCGGCTCCCTACCAGACCTCCACAACCCATTAACTGGGTAAAACGGTACTTCATGGCAAGACTGGAGTCAGATTTAGTGGCTTCTGACTATCCGTAACGACTGCCAAAGATCTACAAATAACAGCCGAGACCAACGGCTTAACGTGCTTTCCGAGGCACGGAGGAAACTCGGTATGTTAAGATGGTCACCCATCCACAGACCAACCTTGGCAAGCGTTGCTTAACCTCGAAGACTGACCCGTGCGGATGTTATTATCTAGCCATGAGCTCCTCAAAAAAATATATATTCCCGGATAATCAGTCAGTTATCCTTTTGCAAGAGAACGCATAAATTATTAAATAGGTATGACTAAACTTTCTACGTATAACATCACTGATAAAAGCCCCGGAGTCGTGACAGCTAACCCCACCCCAGATGATAAAAATATGAGGAAAGTAATATAATAGATACTGTCAATACAATGAGATCACAGATTAAAATGTTGCACCACGATATGCAATTAAGATGAAGTAATCAATTCGTCTACACTTTTCCCAACTATTTCGGGGTCAGCTTCCATCTAAGCGGTTGCAGTTGAATACCAGTATTGAACATCGGGCCATACAATATCCCTTAGCAAGACTGGAGTCAGAATTCCTAGCCTCTGACTACGGTAACGACGACTGTAAAATACTAGTCGTTTTCACATGGGCCACCACAATCCAATGATAAAATACTCGGTATGTATTTGAAGAAGATTACAAATGTATGTCAGAAGAAAACATGTTGCACAAAAAAAAATGCCGTGTTTCAGTAAGTCAAGAGTGAATAGGTTACTTCTAGGTAGAGCATGCAATACCGCAGCATATATTCAATACCGCGATATTGCGGTATTGGATATTTAATACCGCAAAATTTGCGATATTGCGAAATTAGTCATTCGTTAAATGGGGGTTAAAATAAAACTACCCTGAGTTTTAATTAATAACACACAACGCTAATCTTTATTTTTTATTTGAAAATGTTTACGTAAAATGCATAAAATATCAATTGTATCATAATTTAAAGTACTCCTAATTTTTTACACGTGTTGTATTCAGCAGCTGAAAATGCTCTCTTAGCTTATATAGGTACTCATTGGTGGAAAGCACATAGTTAGAATGTAGTATTATTTTTTTAAATGTTAGTATACGGATACGAGTAGGTATAATACGTTATTATAAGTCAAAATAAAAATTCTTTCACGCTTTAACGTTGTAAACAAATGAAATATTACAGGTTACTCACTTGTCCCACTTGCGAGTAGTTGCGAGTGAGACTAAGACTGAGGAAAACTACAAACAAACGGTAGTTCGCTGTAGGGAATTCCAAGGAAGGAGTTACCAAGAGTGTATCCCGCCCAAATGACCAACATGCGACGAATTGAAGCGGGGATTTCCCTATTACGTTTTGTTTTTAATACCGCGAAATTCGCATTTCTAATCTCGCTTTTGCGGTGACGAAATTGCGGTAAGGATATAACGGTATTGCATGCTCTACTTCTAGGCAAACATGCTCCATCGTGGACCACAACATCACTAACCATCAGGTGAGATAGTGGTCAAATACGAGCATTAAATAAATCAAAAGAATAACCAACAACTATTATACAAGGAAGGATAAATTTATTCCAAGCATAAACATGAACATAAATTATTTATTAATTACCTATTTTATCAAACGAGGAAAACCAGAGACCACTCGTTGCATAACAAAAAGCGCACTGTTTGTTTATGGTTAATTTATGACATTTAAATAACAATGGCGGGAAAATGTGAATCCTTTTAAATTGTTGGTCATTATTGTTTATTAAGATACAGGTAATTGGATAGGAAAATTAAACGGAATAAGTTTTCCTATAAGATTGTATTGTATGTATATGTGCAATAAAAATATTATAGTTATAAGTAATAAACTTTTTTATACCTAGTTTACTTTCCTACATATTTTGCTATTTAATCGTTTAAGCTTCTCTCACACAAAGAAATTATTTATTCATCAGTTTATATGCACTCTATCGTCTTCATTTTATATCATCCTAATATATGTATAAAATTCTTTCGTTACTGAGTGAGTTAGTGAGTGAGTGACTGAAAGACGACGCACAGTCGAAACTACTGGTTTTAGAAAGCGGCATGTAGGTTCGTTAGGGACTGTAAGGGAACACTGGGTGAGGATTTCGCGAAATTCCTACGGGAACGGGAAAAAACGGGATATATGCGCGTGCGAAGTCGCGGGCAAAAGTCAGTAATTAAATTAAACTTTTCAGTGACTGTGTGACTGACAGACAACGTACAGCCAAAACTGGTCGTAGAAAGCTGGAATTTGGCATGTAGTTTCTTTGAGGAGTGTAGGGGAGCAACAAGAGAGGATTTCCCGGTACCTTAAGCAAAGCCGCTTAAAAAAAACTCGTCAATAAATATTTTATTAATATAAATATAATAGAAATTATCATAGTTGACGATTTTAGTCAATAGGGTATTTTACTAAAAATATCTAATTAGTCCGTCTGATAGATTTTCAAAAAATATTCGACACGTATTTTTTCTTTTTTCACGTAAACTAAAAATAAAGCGGATACAGCGAGATGACGTCACGCGTGACGGATTAGATTTTTTTAGTAAAATACCCCATTGCATGTGGCATGCATGCACAAATAAAAATAATTATTTCTAAGCACAATCGTTATTACGTGACTAGAAATGAAATTATTAATTAAATGCTCTTGAAAACAAGGAAAATAAAATCAACTTGTTGAGGTAACCAGTGATTTTCCGATGTTATTTGTCTTATAAAATGTACTTAAGCTTTTCAGATGTGGTTATATTATTTGTAGGTAGCAACATTCATTTTTGTAGCTGTCAAGATCAACCCCCGTGGCAACACATTTTTTTGCCACATTTTTGGCATTTCCCCGTCTCATTTTAAGGGTTCCGTACCTCAAAAGGAAAAAACGGAACCCTTATAGGGTCAATTTGTTGTCCGTCCGTCTGTCTTTCAGCGGGCTGTATCTTAATAACCGTAATATGTAAACAGTTTAAGTTTTCACAGATTGTGTATTTCGACAATTGAAATAGCGGTAAAAGATTGTGTATTTCTTTTATCGCAATAATAACAAATAATAAAAATTAAGCTTTATGGTACGGAACCCTTCGTGTGTGAGTCCGACTCTCACTTATCCGGTTTTTTTATAACTAACCAAAAATTAAAACAAAAATATCTAGGCTTAATACATCTGTCGAGTTATTTAGACGAAAATATTACTATACTGAACAACTGTGATAACTAAAACCTTAAAATTTAACTGTGCTATTCTGTAAAGAAAAAAATACGTGTCCAATATTTATCGGAAATCTATCTAACGGACTAATTAGAAGTTTTCAGTAAAATACCCTATTGAGCGCCAAAACATTGCTGTCCCCGCCTGTACCCAGTTCGGGTGTACTCGTTTAGAGTGACATTTGGAAGGTCATTAACACCGCGCTGCGTTTGCATACCGTTACGTACCCGTTTACCTTACGTACTGCGCTCAAGTTTGTTGCAATAGGGTATTTTACTAAAAAAATCTAATTAGTTCGTTAGATAGATTTTCAAAAAATATTGTATGTACACATATTTTTTCTTTTTTCACGTAAACAAAAAATGAAGAGAACAAAGCGAGTTAAAAACACGCGTGACGTTATCTGGCTTGGTAAATATACCCAATTACCTGTTTTGACATCCTTACTATTTTTTTTTTTTTTTTTTTTATTGAAATTGAACACCTCAGTTACATTTTTTTAGAGGATTGCCTTGTGCTTTCCGAGGCACGGAGAAAACTCGGCATGTTAAGATGGTCACCCATCCTTGGCAAGCTTTTCTTTACCTGCAAGATCGACCCGTGCGGCTGTTATTATTTAGCCTTTTGAATAATACCTATGTGCAAATAATACCTATACCTACATAAATATTGCTAAATATACACTAGTTCTAGTCCTCGTGAACTTCGTTATTGAGCTATATCGGAAAGCAATACAAGATTCAGGCATCTGACAGCCTTATATCAAGTGAAAACGAATCTCCAAAGGTTACTAACCGAGACCGTTGAAGTACCCATAGCGTTGCTAAGCAACCGAGAAAAAGCGACATTTCATGCTATTGGCAATGAAATAGAGAACATGGACAGGAGAATAGACTGAGCGAGTCGTAGCCGGCTGTGAAGTGAAGGAAAAATAAATGTTTATTTGGGACTCGCACAAGGTTCACACGCATTGTCAATCCCTAGCATTAATAGGGAATATGCATTAAAACATTATTTGAGGAGCTCGTGGCTAAATAATAACAGCCTGCACGGGCCGATCTTGAAGGTCAAGCAACGCTTGCCAAGGTTGGTCTGTGGATGCATGACCATCTTAACATACCGAGTTTCCTCCGTACCTCGGAAAGCACGTTAAGCCGTTGGTCCCGGCTGTCATTTGTAGATCTTTGGCAGTTGTTACAGATTTTCAGAAGCCAGTAAATCTGACTCCAGTCTTGCCAAGAAATACCGTGTTACCCAGTTAATAGGTTTTGGAGGTCTGGTAGGCCAGCTTGACTGGAAACTGACACCAATATAGTTGGGAAAAGGCTAGGCAGATGATGGAGTTCGGATCTAGTGCATAACGCCTCCTAGAAGTAGTACTACTGCTACTTCGGACCACGGATTCGGATCGGATGCAGTGCGGTACCGCTCTGAGGGTAGCGGGGAGCCGATGGATGCGAGACACACAGGACCGGTTGTTGTGGCGACACTTGGGGGAGGCCTTTGTCCAGCTGTGGACATCTTACGGCTGGTATGATGATGATCATGATGAAACCGGCCGTTTTGGCCGTACAGACGCTTCAACTCTTTCAGAGTACAGAGTATCCGATTTTTTTACTGTATCGCTCCATTCATTCTCGCATGTCTATGGAAATACTTGATACGGAACCATTGTCACGCCTTCGACATTGTCACCGAAAGAAATCAAAGGCGATTCGCGGAATGTGAAAACGCGGGCTTTGGCCGTGACGAATGGAATCGATTTTGGAGTCACAATGTCAGTTTTCTTCTAAATAAGTACATAGATAGGTACTGGCCTATTATATACTTCCATACTATTTATCTGCTTCTTCTTGTGTATAAAAAAACAATTTTATTGCTGTTCGTTAGTCTCTGTGAAACTAAAAACGGCTTCACCGACATTTTTTGTTTTTTTTTTTTTTTAATTTGATACAGGGAGTGGTGAAATAAAATTGGGGAAAACCAGTGGTAAAAGTGTTTTTCACGTATTATTAACTACTGCTCGGGCTGCGGATTTTGTTCGAAAGAGGCACCGTACCCTGGAACGCAAAGGGCACTAGGAGGAACACGGATGGGTTTTAGTCAGTAAGAGTCTGACACTCCCTCCTGCTTTACCCAGAGCGGGAGGAGTCATTTGATGATCTGCCATCCTACAAAAACCCCGAAATCCGAAATGTATTGCAATTAATATGCAACCAAGTACAATCGACTTCCAAAAACACAAAACACTACAAAGTATAAAATAACTTTAATTTCGGAAGTCGATTCCTACCTTGTAGCTATTCCACCAATTCGCACTAAGCGTTTTCAAACGTCTTTTATAATGCGCACAGCAAAGGAGTGGAACTCTCTGCCTGCGTCTGTGTTTCCAACCGCTTACAACCCTAATCTCTTCGAAGTTAGAGTGAACAGGCTCCTTCTGGGTAAGCTCGCTACATCGTAGACTTTGTGGTCTGTCATCTCTGACATAGACTAGAGTCAAGAGCAAACCCATTACAAATAAAAAAAAAAGATGCTGTTTTCGGTAACACTGTCTTCCGAAATAGTTATTTTATACTAGTGTTTTGTGTTTTTGGAAGTCGATTGTACTTGGTTTATTTTTTTTAAATCGGTCCACAATTGGAGGAGAAATCGGCGAACATACATAAAAAATAAAAACATACAGCCGAACATAGAACCTCCTCCTTTTTGAAGAAGTCGGTAATTAGTAGAATTGTCCCTCTGGTTGCAGGTTGGAAACGTGACCTCAGGCTCTACCATCGATTCGACCTAGACATACTAACTGATGTACACTAGTACATACGACATAGCAAATTATAATGTATGTTGCCATCGTCGACGTAGTGTGTCGGATGACCACGCCACATTAATGTCTGCGGTAGGGCTATGCTTTCCTTCACACACAATTAACCAAGACCGGGGTACGCACTGGGCAGTGTAGACGCAGCGGTTTTACAAGCCAGGGTTGAAAGTAGACATTCGCTCCAAGTAAAATACTGGAACTTAACTGCATCAACAAAAAGGCTAGAACAACTACAACTCTTCGTGTCACTGGCCTGGCCATAACTCAGATTATTTCGACCCAAAACTTTTGCCTCTTCCACGAAATCGTTGCTGGCAGCTCTTAGGTTATTTAGTTGCATTGTAGCGGCATTAATGCCGCCACGAAATTTGTACGGCAACCAAAAGAACCGTAACGCCATCTATCCCACCAGCAGCGAAGTACTAACGAAACAAACGTGGTATCGGATTTCCGAGCGATTTGAACATGTGCAGACGCCAGCAGATCAAGTCGCAACAATCTGTCAAATGTCAAGGTTGATTGGGAAAATTTTACAGTTTCGGGTAATTTGATGTGCTGGCGTCTGTACAACGGTCCGAATGTCAGCTATCGGGCAGTAGCCCACACCGGACACAACAACCGTCCAGTTGGAGGCTTCTTCCTTTTCAATGGAGGTTTGAAGGACTTTACTCTCTGTACCGCATACCCTCTAAACCCTTATATTTTGGCATTTCGACTCTTCTATGTCCCTCGTCGAATCACCGCGATAATATCGATATCGTCGTGTGGAGACACGTTCATAGATTTATAGAATGAATTGGCAGGACGATAATATCGGCCGTGGCGATCTCTCGCGTCCGGCCCTGATTCAAGCCATGGTCCGGAGCGAGGAGACATGGGAAACAGTAACCTAAAACCTCACGCCCCAGCCGTCGCAGCAGAAGAAGACGCACCGGGCGTCGGGAGTCGCAAGGCGATTCTCGGCCACCGTAGGCGCGGGCCTGCGGACGGCGAACATTGGGTGGCTCGCCGGCTGATCAGAACCAGGCCCGGGTCGACGGCGCGCTGTGTTCCACGCGCGCCTCAAAGAGCTGTCAGCACAAAAGACGGGGCCCGCTAGGGCCAGTGCCTGCTGGGGCTGCGGACTTCGTTCGAAAGAGGCACCGTACCCTGGAACGCAAAGGGCACTAGGAGGAACACTCGGTTTTACTCAGTAAGAGTCTGACACTCCCTTCTGCTTTACCCAAAGCTGGAGTAGTCATTTGATGATTTCCCACCCTTAAAAAGAATAAAAACAAAAAAAAAATACGATAAAATCGCCGCGAATTATTCGCTCATGGAGGTGGTGCCTGAGGCAACAGTTACAGGGCTATGCGAGGCTGGAGTTACATCTCCCTACTTAGGTTCCGAGGCGGTTCAGAGATACCCAAGTGAAACAAACGTTGCAGCTAAGTTTCCCAATGCGTCATCTGCCTGATTATTGTGCAACATGAAACAGATTGGCTGCAATGAACCGATGCAATTGGCTATTATTGTAAATAATGACTAATAACTCTAGATTAGTTCGTGCTAGACCGACTGTCGTTTGTAGATCTTTTACAGTCGTTACGATAGTCGGAAATAAACACCCTACCCTGTATATAATTTGCACATGTGAAGGCGCAGCGGAGGGACTAAAAAGGCCACTTTCGGAGCTTATGATGCTCCGAAAGTGGTCTTTTATCCCCTTACTCCCTATTAATCACACAACAATGTGTCAAATTTAATTTCCATCTTTATCGCTAACGCATTAGGTTCAAGGTTGATTGGGAATTTGACAGTGATGGGTGGCTAAAGCTAAAGTGGCTTTAGATCTAAATGTAAACTAAAATATAGTTATGTATTAAAATAAATATTCCTGATAGCTACAACCTGGGAGTCTTTAAGTCAAGAGTGAATAGGTTACTTCTAGGCAAGCGTGCTCCATCTTCGACCACATCATCGCTTACCATCAGGTGAGATAGTTGTCAAACGCGTGCCTACTCATCATCATCATCTGCCTAGCCTTTTTCCAACTATATATTGGGGTCGGCTTCCAGTTAAACCGGATTTAGCTGAATACCAGTATTTAACGCGGAGCGTCTGCCGACCAGACCTCCACAACCCATTAACTGGGTAACACGGTACTTCATGGCAAGACTGGAATCGGATAAACTGGCTTCTGACAATCCGTAACGACTGCCAAAGATCTACAAATGACAGCCGGGACCAACGGCTTAACGTGCTTTCAGAGGCACGGAGGAAACTCATTATGTTAAGTTGGTCACCCATCCACAGACCAACCTTGGCAAGCGTTGCTTAACCTTGAAGATCGACCCGTGCGGCTGTTATTATCTAGCCGCGAGCTCCTCAAAAAACGCGTGCCTACTAACAGTAAAAAATACCTGACTCCTAGCGCTGGTGTTCAGCTAATTCGCAGTCACTATCAATATGGACTTCGGATTCGAACAGCGAGTATGCTGAAACTTCGTGTCCAACTTAACAATGGCGCAAGTCCCTCACCCTAGTCAGGGACTCGGGGTCACCAGTTCAATTAAAGTTGCCAACGTGAGTTCGCATCACGATCAGTCAATTTATTACAATGCGTTCTGAACATAATATAAAGAAGTATTTAGCTAGGTATATACTCTTATGTCAGTATAGAAAATGTACTCGTGTGTACTATAGACGAGTCACGTCAAGCAGAATGAAACCAATCAAACTTATTTGGGAGGAAGCCTTATTTGATTAAAGTTGCGGTTTGATTGGCAATATTTTTAGGCTGCGTTTCCAGCAGGGTTGTACGAGGTTGCGTAGCGAGTGCCGTATTCATTCGATTGTAGTCTTGTATAATTTACTAGTCGACCCACGCAACTTCGTCTGCGTTACAATTTTCATTACTGCTCCGCTCCTATTGGTCTTAGCGTATATATAGCCTATATAGTATAGCCTTCCTCGATAAATGGGCTATCTAACACTGAATGAATTTTTCAAATCGGACCAGTGGTTCCTGAGATTAGCGCGTTCAAGTAAACAAACAAACTCTTCAGCTTTATACATATATTAGTACAGATTGGTGGGTTTTTAATCGACTAAAAGGAAGAGGTTCTCTATTCGTCGGAACCTTTTTCATTTTTTTTTAATTCTTTTACTTATGTACCCCGATTATTCGAAAACGCCTGGAAGTTTGGAAATTTTCTTTTTGTTTGTCAGAGTAGGGTGGACCCACGGTCATCAGGTCAGGATCTGATGATGGGATCCTAGAGAAATAGAGGGAACTCTTCAAATTTTATAGAAGCGATTTGGGTATTTTTTGGAAGAGTTTGTTTCACGGAGTGGTCCCATTTCAATTTGGTGAAGATCTGATGAAGAACTTCGGAGATCGGAAACTCCTCGGTAAATGAGAGCAAATGGAACAGGATTGCTGACATCGCATGTCTGTTTATTGTTTACACCAGTTCATAACGTAACATCAACATCACGCCGGCACGCTGTGACGGGGTACGTAGATGTTAATGTCAATTTAGTTGTGGGGTATCATCACTAAAAATAGAAAATTAAAAACTATTTTGCATAAAAATACAACCGACTTCCAAAAAATCACTACAAAGTATAAAGAACTTAAGTTGCTAAGTCGGTGTCAAAAAACAAACAAAAAACTCGTAGTTCTTTTTAAATTGTATTTTTTTTTTGTTAAAAAGCATTTTTGTTATAACATCGAATTGGCGATATGTAAGCTGTTAAGGTGGATGCTCCAGGGTGGCCCGCGAAATTTAAATATTTTTATGTTTTTTGCAATTTGCCGGTCAGTGTGAAGCTGTATGTGGACCAAATGCGATCTGCGACTGTAACGCGTATTTATCTAAAGAATTATAACTATTTTAATCATCAATATAGCCCTCTAAGTTCATGTAGTTCGAAAGAATGATTATTTCTGAAATATTCATTCTTTCGAACTAATTAAGGTGTTACTTACATTATTTTAAATAAATAATATGTAGGCTATACAAATATTTGTCCCTTGCGGGAATCGAACCAGCGACACGCAGCGCAGCAGTCAACAGCTGCGCCAACCGTGTCTGTCGCCAAGATCGGAATTTTAGCTAAAATGTCATTTAGAATTCGACTCAGACGAACAGAACCCGTGTCTAATGAGTGTTGTAGAAATATAGACCTACTTAAGTAAACACTAAACTTAATTCTACTATTGCGTGATTTCTTCGTTTAAATTAATTGTAACGTAGTTTTCCTCAAATTGAAGGTTTTTACCAATGTCATTGCCTTTTGTACGAGGTTGGAGATAACGCTAGTTATTCACGCGGCTTCTCCCGGTAGATTTTTAATTTTCCGAACAAATTAACAGACTAAATCATTTTCTTTTGTCGTAGCCTTAGGCTAAATGGGGAGCTCGTGGCTAAAGAATAACCGCC
Source organism: Lacanobia oleracea (assembly GCA_950371165.1). NCBI lineage: Eukaryota > Metazoa > Arthropoda > Insecta > Lepidoptera > Noctuidae > Lacanobia > Lacanobia oleracea. The sequence continues at coordinate 8,089,337 of OX493411.1, forward strand.
ATACCGGTCGATCTACAAGGTTAAGCAACGCTTGCCAAGGTTGGTCTGTGGATGGGTGACCATCTTAACATAGCGAGTTTCCTCCGTGCCTCGGAAAGCACGTTAAGCCGTTGGTCTCGGCTGTCATTTGTAGATCTTTGGCAGTCGTTACGGATACAAGCCAGTAAATCTGACTTCAGTCTTGCCAAGAAGTACCGTGTTACCCAGTCAATGGGTTGTGGAGGTCTGGTAGGCAGACGCCCCACATAAAATACTGGTATTCAGCTAAATCCGGCTTGACAGGTAGCCGGGAAAAGGCTAGGCAGATGATGATTGATGGTCATGCTGTCTTTTGGTGTTTTTGACCAAATATTTGCATCACTTGTTTGGTGCAAAATATACCTTATAGTTGGAATTAAGGTTTGTATTGCACAAGCAACGCGAATATTTGGACAAATACGCCAGTGCCAGCATTATATGAATGCTTAACATAGCTGTTATGTATTGCGATTGCGATTTTTTCTCAGAACTGTAATATACGTGCATTTCCTTCCTCGTAGTTAATTGCTTGCATCTGTATCACGAATGTTATGTAAAATTATGCATCAGTTACGGCTGCTGCAGACACGTGCGATGCGACAACGCTTTTACTCATCAGCTCATATAGCAATATTTTATGTAGAGCCCGACATAGCCCGAAGGATCGCCAAACTAAAGTGGCAGTGGGCAGGACACATTGCTCGCAGAACAGATGGTCGATGGGGTCGAACAGTTCTGGAGTGGCGACCGCGTACCAGAAGACGCAGCGTTGGCGCGGCCAAGACACAACTTGGATCGTGCACCTGGTGAAGGTCGCGGGTAGCGGGTAATGGTGGATGCGAGACGCGCAGGACCGGTCGTTATAGCGGGGATGCCTATGTCCAGCAGTGGACGTCTTTGGGCTGATATGATGATGATATGTTCTTACTTAGAGTATTTTTATACCCGTCCTAACATGTAAACGAAAGGTCCGATTTGAATAATTTAAAGTGTAATTTACTTGTACATAACCAAACTTAATTGTGAAACAATTTAAATAGATAAGGATTAATATCATGATACTAAAATCATCACTATTCCATTTCACCCGGGTTTTGATTGAATAATTTGAACAAAAAGCGGTTATTGTGACTTAACCATAATAGATATATGTATATAGGTACCCACGTGGATTTTTTTGTAGATATTGCTGTAGTACATCACTTTGCTCTATTTATTGTCAACAATTTCCGCAGCGTACGCGATTCCGAAAATCTGGAAGATCGAAACTTAACGATGTTAAATTACTTTGCCATTAACTCCTCAGTCGTGTTATAAATAAGGATAAATACAAACGCAAAGTCATGTGATTTATGTCAGTAAATAGCTAGAGAATCATGCTACATAACGACGATAAGAAAAATGTCGGTTACGTGAGAGAATCACTGCTAATGTCTATTATATAACCAGGAAAGTTCACATCTAGTCGTACATAGACAACGATTTAGTTTTTTAGCACGCAATCCATGCAGTATGCATTCTAGGAAGTCGGTGTTTATGGTTCGCGGGTGAACGTTAACTGTCACTTTTGATTGCTTGGTTTTCCCGCGTTTTTATGACAGATGTCAAAATATTTAGTGCCAGTGTTCATTGACAAAACTTTTGAAATACAAAACGCTACATTCGTATTTTTACGCTCTAATTTAAATAAGAACAAACGAAAGAACAGGAACTGGGTAGATTACAAAAAAAAAACTGTCATCCATACTAATATTATGTTGTTTACAATAATTAAAAACACAGAAATAGCCTCAAGACCTGGACAACGCTATAGGGTACTTTCACAGCATACCTACCTTGCGGGAGACGCCGCGAGACAGAAGCCAACTAGTTTCCAAAACTCTGTTACATAACCAATTAACATAAATGCAAAATAAATAATAACATTTGTACTTTCAAATGCATCCAATCAAATACAACCCACAGTGAAAGTGTTTTTTTAAACCGCTGGCTGAATGAGCTTTTGACCTTTGCCTCGGTGAATAGCTAAAAATATCACCGCACTAACGAGATATAATAGTGCCGTGATGAATATTAATTTTATCGATTATGTTACGTAAGGGGGCAATCGATTTAGTTTGGTTACGGTTTTTAAATATAGTGTTGTTTGTTTTATTATAACAATGAAACGCTTGTTACTGAGAGTTGGGAATTGAAAAAGTCGATGGATGGAGAGGGAGGCCAGAGAAAAGATGGATAGATTGTGTGTGGAGTGATAAGAGAGAGAAAACCGAGTCAGTGATAGCATGACGATGGAAAGGACGGAATTAAAATCGGCAAGTTAGTTCCTTGGGGACTGTAGGGGAGCACTTTCCCGAAATTCCCATGGTAACGGGAAAAACGGACTGTGCGCGTACGAAGTCGCGGGCAACAGCTAGTATAATATAATCTTTTTCCCGCGACTTCGTACGCGCACAGTCCGTTTTTCCCGTGCTCCTGTACACTCCCCAAGGAACCGACATGCCAAATTTCAGCTTTCTACGTCCAGTAGGTACCAATTACAGCCTGTGCGTTGTATAAGTTGTCTGTCAGTAAGTAGTTATATTGATCGAGTTACCGATTATGCTTATACAGTGCCTCTGTGTCTCGGTTTTTTTTCCGATTCCAATATGGCAAAAGGAGCCACAATAAAATCTCTCCGGTCCGTGGGCACCGGCAGGGCTATTTTCAGGGGGCTGCAACTTCCAAACCCCTCCTTGAATACGAAAGGTTTTGTTTGCCCAGTACTAAAGTAGACGGATATAAGACCGAACGCGATAGCTCGTTGTACCTCGCTTTGTATCTGCTAGGTCTCTTACTACATTCCGCTTGTCTAATTTTTTTATAATGTTTTATTGAACGCCAAGGGGGTGCAAGTTCACCCCCTTGCACCCTCCCGGCTATGCCTACATCCATCAAAATTTTTATTCTAACAACTCTTCGTACCATGGACGGGACGTAAGAAACAAAATGGCCACCGATCACAACCGTAGCTAATATGCGTTGAAAGCTAATCATTTCGCTTTACTTCTTGTTTATTCATAACAATACATGATATCGCGCCTTCATGGTAATAAATGTTTAAATTTATTTAATGCGTGAAGAATAGTTGTGAATTTTAATCGTTGACATGCGTTGACCAATCCCTTTTTTACATCATCAAAACGCGCATTATTCGCGCCGATATTTTTCCGCAATTCTGTAACACATTGAATCCTATCCGAGTATCCGCACTGAACGAAAAAAAATCAGCGCGATCTGTGATTTGATGCATATTCAAGGTGAACCCCGATGACGGAATTAAATTCGCGCGAATACAAATTGTTGTACGGACAGGGCCTTAACTGGTTTACGCATACCGGGACGGAATGGCAATGTGTATTAAAAATTCTATCAAAGGACATTCATACTTATCTAGTAGTTATACGACATAAATGCCAATGTTCTAAATTGATTCCGTAGCATTAAAAGGAATTTCTTGACATATTTTCTTTGGAGAGTGCGCTAAGGAATCCCGCGGCGGGATGCCGCGACACGACGCGGGATGTCTTGGTAAACCGCCGGAATTGCTTTTTATTTTTTATTATTGATGGGAAATCATCAAATGACTCCTCCCGCCCTGAGCGAAGCAGAAGAGAGTGTCAGACTCTTACTGACTAAAACCCATCCGTGTTTCTCTTAATTCCCTTCGCGTTCCAGGGCCACGGGAACTCTTTCGAAGAAATTCCGCAACCGTCGGAATGCTACAGACAACATTCCACTTTGTCCCGGTGTGCGCAGGCCTTAAGACAGTGGAAAGAGCTCCGAGTTTCCTTGTGTGATCGAATCAGAAATGGAGATACCAGCAGGATAACAAGGTTACCGACATAGCCCGAAGGATCGCGAAACTGAAGCGGTAGTACACGTTGCTCAGATATAGTACGGAACCCTTCATGTGACTGTTTGACTCGTACTTTGCCGGCTTTTTCCGTAGGCAAATTTTTTTTTTTTTTTTACTATTGATAGGCACGCGTTTGACCACTATCTCACCTGATGGTCAGCGAGGATGTGGTCGAAGATGGAGCACGCTTGCCTAGAAATAACCTATTCACTCTTGATTTAAAGACTCCCAGGTTGTAGCTATCAGGAAACACAGACTCCGGCAGGGAATTCCACTCCTTAGCTGTACGCACTATGAATGTGTTCCCAAAACGTTTTAAGGTGGATGCTCCAGGGTGGCCCGCGAAATTCAAATATTTTTATGTTTTTTGCAATTTGCCGGTCAGTGTGAAGCTGTATGTGGACCAAATGCGATCTGCGATTGTAACGCGTATTTATCTAAAGAATTATAACCATTTTAATTATCAATATAGCCCTCTAAGTTCATGTAGTTCGAAAGAATGAATATTTCAGAAATAATCATTCTTTCAAACTACATGAACTTAGAGGGCTATATTGATGATTAAAATGGTTATAATTCTTTAGATAAATACGCGTTACGGTCGCAGATCGCATTTGGTCCACATACAGCTTCACACTGACCGGCAAATTGCAAAAAACATAAAAATATTTGAATTTCGCGGGCCACCCTGGAGCATCCACCTTAAGTAGTTAGAGGTAACTGGCGATAAAATTAACAATATGAGTTCTCTGTAAACTGGGTGTGGTTACGAACCCATACACAGTCCCACGACCTTTGTGTTATAACAAAGTTCAGCTCTATTGTGGGATTCGGTTTCATTCCGTTCATTAATTGGTGAAAAATATTCCAATTCGCACTAAGCGTTTCCAAACGTCTTTTATAATGCGCACACCAAAGGAGTGGAACTCTCTGCCTGCGTCTGTGTTTCCAAACACTTACAACCCTCTTCGAAGTTAGAGTGAACAGGCTCCTTCTGGGTAAGCTCGCTCCATCGTAGACTTTGTCTCTGTCATCTCTGACATAGACTAGAGTCAAGAGCAAACCCATTACTAATAAAAATAAGACATAGCCCGAAGGATCGCCAAACTAAAGTGGCAGTGGGCAGGGCACATAGCTCGCAGAACAGATGGTCGATGTGGCCGAAAAGTTCTGGAGTGGTGACCGCGTACCGGAAGAGACGCACAGGACCCGTTGTTGTGACGACACTTGGGGGAGGCTTATTTCCAGCAGTGGACGTCTTTCGGCTGATATAATGATGATGATGGTGACAGGATACTTTTTATCCCGCGAGTTTATTCCCTTGGGACAATTTCAGACATTCACGCGGGCAGCGCCAAGGGCGGCAGCTAGTGTAATAATTTTATCTATTCAGACTTAGTTTAAAGCACTGCTTAGCTATATATATTAATACTAGTTGACCCGCGCAACTTCGTCTGCTCCTGCTCCGCTCCTATTGGTCTTAGCATGATGATATAGCCTGTAGACTTCCTTGATAAATGGGCTATCTGAAGTACTGGTCCGATTTGAAAAATTCTTTCAGTGTTATAGCCCATTTATCGAGGAAGGCTATAGGCTATATGTCATCACGCTAAGACCAATAGGAGCGGAGCAGTAATGAAAATTGTGACGCAGATGAAGTTGCGCGGGTACACTAGTAGGTTATAAAGAAGTAAAGTTTGTGAGGTTGTAGGGGGTAATCTCTGGATCTACTGAACAGATTTTGAAAATTCTTTTACCAATAGATACCACGTTATTTGTGAGTGTCATAGGCTATACATATCATCACCTGCCTAGCCTTTTCCCAACTACATTGGGGTGAGCTTCCAGTCAAGCGGGATTTAGCTGAATACCAGTATTTTGTGAGGAGCGGCTTCCTACCAGACCTCCACAACCCATTAACTGGGTAACACGGTACTTCATGGCAAGACTGGAGTCAGATTTACTGGCTTCTGACTGTCTGTAACCACTGCCAAAGATCTACGCATGACAGCATCGACCAACGGGTTAACGTGCTTTCTGAGGCACGGAGGAAACTCGGCATGTTAAGATGGTCACCCACCTTGGCAAGCGTTGCTTAACCTTGAAGTTCGACCCGAGCGGCTGTTATTATCTAGCCACGAGCTCCTCCATAGGCTATATATATATATTAACCAGAAAAATACCGCCCAACGTAGTGAGTACGATCAGATAATTTATCAAATAAGAAAGGTGATAATATATTTTGTCGACATCGTAATTAAGAAAGTCTTTCCAATATAGTATTCTTTACATAATATTCAAAATACATAACAATATATGACAAAAACCACTCTTACTTTTTCCAAGAAACCGGTGTGTTGTATAAAATTTAAATAAATAGATAAATATAATTTATTTCGATATCGTCGATAAATCCAGAGGTTGAATAATCTTTCTTTATAATTATAAATATTTATAAACTAGTTGACCCGCGCAACTTCGTCTGCGTCACAATTTTCATTACTGTTCTGCTCCTATTGGTTTTAGCGTGATGATATTTCAAATCGGACCAGTAGTTCCTTAGATTAGCGCGTTCAAGTAAACAAACAAACTCTTCAGCTTTATATTAGTATAGATGACTAACAGTTGCCCGCGACTTCGTCCGCGTCAAACTTGTAAAATAACATATACAGGTTGTTCTAGAATTTTGTGGTCTTATTAAAGGATGGTGTTCTGTATCAGCCAAATAATATGGATGAAATATTTAAAAAAACTCAAGATTTATTCACAGAAGTTCATATGTGTACCAAATCTAAACTATGAAGCTGAAGAGTTTATTTGTTTGTTTGTTTGCTTGAACGAGCTAATCTCAGGAACTACTGGTCCGATTTGAAAAATTCTTTCAGTGTTAGATAGTCCATTTATCGAGGAAGGCTACAGGCTATATATCATCTCGTTGAGACCAATAGGAGGGGAGCAGACGAAGTTGTGTGGGTCAACTAGTTTCAATTTAATTGGTCCTTCAGATTCAGAGAAAATTGACTGTGACAGACGGGCAGACAGACAATCGAGTGATCCTATAAGATTTCCGTTTTTCACGGATGTTCGGAACCCTTAAAAAACCGGCCAAGTGCGATTCGGACTCGCACTCGAAGGGTTCCGTACCATGAAGCTTCATTTTTTATATTTCACACAATCACAACATGTGAAAATTTCAACTCTTTACCTATTACGGTTCTTGAGTTACAGCCCGCTGACAGACAGACGGACGAACGGACGGACGGACAGCGGAGGCTTAGTAATAAGGTTCCATTGGTTACCCTTCTGCTAAGCTGTTATTTTGATATTACAAACCGACACTTATATTTTATTTACTTGGATAGATTTTCTGCTTAAATTTTTTGCTGTGGAAAGATTTTTCTGCAGATTTATTGGTTTAGATAATTGAAAACGTGTTTTTTATAATCACGATTTTAGGGTATCGTGTTGCTTGTTCCAAAGAGTCACGCGGTAGGCACTAGGAGGAACACGGATGGGTTTTAGTCAGTAAGAGTCTGACAACCTCTTCCGCTCCGCCCAGAGCGGGAGGAGTCATTTGATGATTTCCCAACTTAAATAAAAACCGGCCAAGTACGAGTCGGACTCGCACACGAAGGATTCCGTACCATAACTTTATTATTAGTTTTTTTTTTTTTTTTTTTTTTTTTTTTTTTTTTTTTTTACTAATAATAGGCACGCGCTTGACCACCATCTCTCACCAAGATGGGAAATCATCAAATGACTCCTCCCGCCCTGAGCGAAGCAGAAGAGAGTGTCAGACTCTTACTGACTAAAACCCATCCGTGTTTCTTTTAATGCCCTTCGCGTTCCAGGGCCACGGGAACTCTTTCGAAGAAATTCCGCAACCGTCGGAATGCTACAGACAACATTCCACTTTGTCCCGGTGTGCGCAGGCCTTAAGACAGTGGAAAGAGCTCCGAGTTTCCTTGCGTGATCGAATCAGAAATGGAGATACCAGCAGGATAACAAGGTTACCGACATAGCCCGAAGGATCGCGAAACTGAAGCGGTAGTACACGTTGCTCAGATATAGTACGGAACCCTTCATGTGACTGTTTGACTCGTACTTTGCCGGCTTTTTCCGTAGGCAATTTTTTTTTTTTTTTTACTATTGATAGGCACGCGTTTGACCACTATCTCACCTGATGGTCAGCGAGGATGTGGTCGAAGATGGAGCACGCTTGCCTAGAAATAACCTATTCACTCTTGATTTAAAGACTCCCAGGTTGTAGCTATCGGGAAACACAGACTCCGGCAGGGAATTCCACTCCTTAGCTGTACGCATTATGAATGTGTTCCCAAAACGTTTTGTGCGTGTGGGTGGGATGTCCACCATGTACCGGTGGCGCATCGCCGTTCGTCTTGTGGTCCGATGATGGAACGGGCTTGGCGGAATTAAATTATGCAATTCCGTCGCACATTCCCCAAAATGCAACCGGTAGAAAACCGACAGGCTAGCAACTCGTCGTCGATGCTCAAGACTTTGGAGCTTCGTCGCGACGTGCCTCTCATTGCCAATGATCCTCTTGGCTCGTTTCTCAATTGACTCAAGGGCATCAAGCTGGTATCTCGCAGATCCGTCCCAAAGATGAGAGCAGTATTCCATACACGATCGAACTTGCGCTTGATAGAGTTTGAGCAGCTGTTCCGGCGTGAAGTACCGTCTCACCTTTGATAGGATCCCCAACTTCTTTGCAGCCACTTGAGCTTTTGCCTCTATGTAAGGGCCAAAATTGAGAGTAGATGTTAATGTAACCCCAAGAAGCTCAAGTTGGTCGGTTATCGGCACGGTTGCACCTCGGAAAGATGGAGCTGGGTGGAATTGGCTCCTTTTGGCGGAAAATAGACACGCTTGGGTCTTAGCAGCATTGAACTTGACCAGATTGGCATCGCCCCATTCAGAGACAGCCTGTAAGGACACATTCAAGCGCTCAACCATAGCCTCCCGAAGAGACCGGATCTGCGACCCACCAGCTCGTGCGTCGGACACGTATCTCTCAGCAACAGTGCTGTCGTCTGCATACCCAAAGGTACCGGGTTTAAGAAGATCATTAATATGCAGCAAGAACAGTGTTGCCGAAAGCACCGACCCCTGAGGAACCCCGGCATTAATATCCAGCAGTCCAGACGAGCAGCCATCTATGACCACTCGGATAGACCGATCCCTCAGGAAATCTGCAATCCAATCACACAAACCGGCGGGCAGACCGAAGGAAGGAAGCTTACTAATAAGGCTATCGTGCCAGACCCTGTCGAAAGCCTTCGAGATGTCAAGGGAGACCGCTAGTGCCTCCCCGTGCTTTTCTATGGCTTCACTCCAGATGTGAATGGCATACGCTAGAAGATCCCCAGTTGACCGATTTCGGCGGAACCCGTATTGTCGGTCACTAAGGATATCATTTCCTTCTAGGTACGCCAGGAGCTTATGATTCAGCACGCGTTCCATAGTCTTACAGAGTATGGACGTTACCGAGATGGGTCTATAATTCGACGGGTCAGCTCGACTACCCTTCTTGGGCACGGGTTGCACGTTAGCTTGCTTCCAAGCCTTCGGCACCTTTCCAGTCTCAAACGAAAGGCGAAATAGGCGTGTCAAGATCGGAGACAACTCAGGCGCACAAGTTTTCAGAACAATTGCCGGTATCCCGTCGGGGCCACTAGCCTTGTTCACGTCTAGGTTACGCAGCACCCTACGGACGTCCTTCAGATGAATGCGAATGTTCGACATGCTCGACTCGCATCCACCAGGAGAAGCAGGGAGCCTCGCGCCACCGGGATCCAGACGCGAAGATTGCGCAAACAAGGAAGCAAACAAGTTCGCTTTCTCCTCAGCGGAGTGGGCCAGCGTCCCGTCGGGTCTCAGCAGTGGTGGTAGTGAGGGGCGGCAGAAGTTCGATTCGACCGACTTAGCCAGGGACCAAAAAGCCTTACTACCTGCTGGGTATGAAGCAAGTTTGTTCCCTATTCGGCTGATGTGATCAAACCGTGCCCTCCGCAACACCTTTTTGCAGGACTTGGCAGCCCTGTTGAAGGCTCTCTTCTTCCGAGTCACGTCGCTTGCTTTGCACGTGCGAGCGTCGACCCATGCCAGATAAGCCGCGTGCTTAAGCGCATCAGCGCGATTGCACTCGGCACTAAACCATGGACGAGCTTCGCCAGACATAGTTATGTCAGCGAACGGAATGTAGTACTCCATTCCCCTCCGCAACACATCCGTTACGGCGTCTGCGCACGACGAAGCATCAGTCGAAGAAAAGCAAGCCAAGGATAACATGCGAAGAAAGATCGCATGCCATCCCAATCTGCTGACCTGTACCGCCATACCCGCCGTGTGCCTCTTGGGCTAGGATCGGGCGGGGAGTAAACGGACACAGACTTCACCAGACAGTGGTCGGAACTACCCAGTGGTGAAGAAATCGACACCGAATAGCGGTCTCGATCCGTTGTCAGCAAAAGGTCCAAGCAATTGGCAGTGTGCGAATCAACATCCGGCACCCTCGTTGCCTCCTGGACCAGCTGGGTAAGATTCAGCGCTAGGGCTAGCTTTCTCGTTTCTCGTCCAGCATGGTCTGTACACTGGTATGGGAATAGCCACTCCTGATGGTGGGCGTTGAAGTCCCCCAGTAACACCAATTGGGCAGAAGGGTACCGTTGCTGAGCCGCATCCGCCGCCTCACTCAGGTGCTGTGTGAGCTCAGTTGTCTCCAAATCACCGCTGTGCGAACGGTAGACACAAGCGTAGACAATTTTATCCAGGCCTGTGTCCACTAAAACCCACAGCGTTGAGAACCTGGAGTCCTCAAGATTACGGAGACGCCGATAACAGATGTCGTCACGGGCGTACATACATACGCCCGCACGTGGTTTGAAATGGTGCTCCAGGGTAAACCCTGGGTACGAAAGGTAAGACACGTCTGACGGACACCTGATCTGCGTCTCGGAAAGGAACAGGAGTGCTGGTTTCTCAGTCTCCAGGTGGTGATGGACTGCGGCGAGATTTGAGTGCAGACCTCGAATATTGCTGAGGTGCACTTTGTGGGGGAGGAAGTGCTGCCGCTGTACAGCTTTTTTTATTTTGTTCCTTTTCGTCATGTTGAGAGTGAAGGTTGTTGAGGAGAAGGAAGTGAAATGAGGTTCCAAGCTGCTACCCTCAGGCACGCTCTGACAGGACGATATCATTGGGGGACTAGTCTGGAGACTGCGGGGACGCCCGAGCCCCCCCGGGAATGTCCATCGGGTCCTCCCCATCTGGTCGCCAGCCAGCACGATGGCGCACCCCGGGATTTTTCGTCAGTTGGCGGGGCAGCCTTTCATGTGTGGCTAGCACACTACTTGGGCCCCCAACTAACTGCGGTCGGCCAGCGGCGCACCGTGCCTCGGATCCCGCTACCCTCCGCGACTAGTCTCCCGATACGCCCATATCAACGCGAGCCTGGTCGGTCTGCCTGCATTGGAACAACTATTTCGACCCAACTCCTCTGTATTGGCTACACTGGGCATCGTACCGGAACACGGCTAGGCCGTTTGGCGGTACGCCTTTGCCCAGTGGGTGGTCACAAGCCATCGGCCGAAGCCTACCACCAGTTAGTGTCACCTGATTAGCAGACACATTAGACAGACGGACGGACGGACGGACAGCGAAGTCTTAGTAATAGGGTTCCGTTGGTTACCCTTCGGGTACGGAACCATAAAAAGATGTAAAATCGCAGGAACGTCAAGTATCTTTATTAAAAACGTAAGTTTCATCGTCAACTCGATTCGAAAGGCCTTCAGCAAATTTTTTCGCGTATCCCTTGTCGTGGACATAATTTTTCCGAACTGAATACTTCCGGACATTATCTAAATATTTTTCCCGCTTTAAATTCGCCATCTTTAAAATCCTCTTCACTTGAGGGTCGTTCTTTAGCGCGCGTCTAATTTCTGTTTCGTCAAAAAGTGTCAAAATGGTGGTCGGTTTCAAAGTTGTGGTTGATTTTGTTGATGTAAGTTTAGTGGTTGTATCGAAAGAGAACTCGGTATAGTTATTCCATATTTTAGACTTGTTATTCCTAGCTTCTATGTCTTTCAAGATGGCATCGAATTCGGCAGCGGCATCAGGCAGAACAGTCACGACCGGCCTCTTGTTGGCCGTTTGCATTATTGCAAGTTTTCGGACAATATCTTTTTGTCTTGTAAGTAAGGCATTCATTTCCTTGATATGTGGCATATTAAGTTCTTCGTAGCTTTGGTCATTTTTCTCTCCATAGTTTGGGTATTGTTGATATGAAACAGCAGTTTGATAATCTTTGATTTGATAGTTTGAATCTAAATGATTTCTGGCTCCATTTATTCTTGAAATATCTTCGTATACGTGAGTATAATATGCTATATCTTGGTAACGATCTGCATCTTGTATTTTATCATCATTTTTAAAATTAACTTGAGGCATAGTGTAGTGTGTTTTTCTTCGCACCATTTTGAATTCGTCTAAACTCTTTCTGACTAAGTCATTGTTGATTCTTGTTTGGATTTGCGGTTTGACATGATGACTAACGTCATCGTTGAAGTTACTAGTATGTTTCTCTCTTTTAGGCTCATCTTGGTCTATGATTTTTTTGTAATTCATCTCATAATTTTGGTAATTATATGGCTCATTGTGGTTGATTTTATAATAATGCTTATGCTTTTGTTTGTCATAATTGTGGTTTCTTTTCATAGTATCATCGTTAGGTCTCTTTTCCTTGTCATACTTTTCGTTATTCATTTGTGATTTGTACTTTTGATTTACTTGAGACATTCTGTCGTTGGATACTTTTTCTGGTTTACCAATATCACGTTTTTGTACATTCTTAGGTGAATCATATTTTTGGTCATCCTTACTCACACTATTTTTTTGGATAATCATAGTCTTTTCGATTATATCTTCATTTTTAACATTCGCATTCAAATCATTGCCGTCGATATTGTTAGGATTATCATATTTGTGGTCATTCGTATCCGTATTTTTGTTTTCTTTTGTCTTATTTTCAATCAAGGTGTCATTTTCAACATTATTACGCATATCATTAATTTCGAGATTTTTAGGCAAATCATATTCTTGGACTCCTCTATCCAAAACATTGTTTTTGAAAATTATTGTCTCATTTTCAGTAAAACTTTCATTTTTAATGTTCGTAGATATTTCATTGATTTCGATATTCTTAGGTAGATCATGTTTCGAGACTTTCGTATCCATACTATTGTTTTGAGAAATCTTAGTCATATTTTTAGTCATACTTTCATTAATAGCCTTAGTAATTTGCCCCTCAGCAATATCCTTTTTGATAACAGTAACTTCTTTAGTATCTTTTTTAATTTCACTTTCATTTTTGTAATCAGTTCTATTTTCTATATAATCAGCAGAATTATTAATTTTCTCTGTAACGATTTGTTTATTTTTTGTGATATCTAATTTATTTATTGTGACGTTTACCCCTGATAAACTGTCATTATGCTTTTTGACATCTGCATCCATATTATCTTTAGTGATATTTTCAGTTTTTGTTTTTGGGATGACATTTCCGCTTCTTCTGTTTATTCCTAGATGTATGTTGGAAATATTTGTAGTTGGGTACTCTACTACCGTGTTATTTCTAATAGTAACGTTAGTTTCGGCTCTATTTCTGGGTAATAAATTTATTTTTTTAGTGCAGTTTTCATAAACGTTGCCGTGAAAGTGACAGCGGCCGACATCTGAAAATGAAATACTTTTTTTTTTTAAACTAGATTTAGAAAACAATGAAAACAATTTGGTTCGTCTGTACCTAATTGTTACAACAATTCTTTAATTAAATTTTCAACTTTAACTCCAAAGCATTAGGTTCAAGGTAGATTGGAAAAATTTGTACCTCGATGTGCTGGCGTCTGTACCTACGTAAATGCGTTTTTTTTTTGGTTTATTTTTTTAAAAATTGTTTTATTTTTTGTACTTACACAATATCATTGGAAAACAAACACAGAACTGAACGGAAAACATAATGCAATATTAACATTTGTACCAAAACCACCACCACTATTGTACATGAAGTTTAAATAAATAAATAAATATATAAAATAAAACTTTATGACATCAAAATCTATAAACATAAAAAGAAACTGCGTTGTTTTTGGTCTGTCGATAAATCTTTTTTACAATGAAGTCTAGGTTAACTGCGTCTGCGCAATTATTATTTTGATATTTCATCTTTGTGCAATTGAAATAAAAAAATCATTTAGTTACTGTTGAATTTTCGTAACCAACGGAACCATATCACTAAGCCACCGATGCCCGTCCGTTCGTCCGTCCCGTCCGGGCTGTAGCTCAAGAACCGTAATAGGCATAATTTAATTCCGCCAAGCTCGACCCATCATCGGACAACAGCGATGCGCCACCCGTACATGGTGGACATCCCACCCACACGCACAAGACGTTTTGGCAACACATTCATTGTGCGTACAGCTAAGGAGTGGAATTCCCTGTCCGAGTCTGTGTTTCCTGATAGCTACAACCTGGGAGTCTTTAAGTCGAGAGTGAATAGGTGACTTCTAGGCAAGCCTGCTCCATCTTCGACCACATCATCGCTTACCATTAGGTGAGATACTTAGTGGTCAAACGCGTGCCTATCAATAGTAAAAAAAAGTTAGACAGTTGAAATTATCACAAAATATGTATTTCTATTGCCACTATAACAACAAATAATAAATTAAATAATAATTAACGGGGGCTCCCATAAAAGAAACGTACTTACTACCTACTTATTCTCGTACTCTATTAAACAGTATACTGATCAGTGCTCATGACGTCATGAATCCGACGCCATATTGTACTAGTGTGCCACCATTGTAAAGTGAGACAAATGTCAAAAGTGACGTATAAGTAGTATATATCACACGTCAAACGGGCGTGTGTGCATCAAGCTTTGAGGTTTTTTTTTTTAATTTATGACGTAAACGCACTGGCCAGTATATTTGGGAAGAATCAACAGTATGGCGTCGATTCATGACGTCATGAGCACTGGCCAGTATACTGTATTATATTTCGGTCATACATTGGGGTCGGCTTCCAGTCAAACCGGATTCAGCTGAATACTAGTGTTTTACGTGGAATGGCTGCCTACCAGACCTCCACAACCCATTAACTGGGTAACACGGTACTTCTTGACAAGACTGGAGTCAGATTTAATGGCTTCGCTCAATCCGTAACGACTGCCAAAGAACTATAAATGGCAGCCGGGACCAACGGCTTTACGTAATTTCCGAGGCACGGGGAGTTTTGGTATATAAAGAGGCTCACCCATCCATAGCCCCACCTCGGCAAGGGTTGCTTGACATTGAAGATGGACCCGTACGTTAGTTATTATTTAGCCACGAGGATGACCAAAATAACAATAAAGATATCGCTACGAGGGATGGACAAAACAAATATTTATCTTTAATTATTTTCCAAGTTTTTTAGGCATACCTCCGGCGATATGCCCCTAGGGAATAATAACAATAAACGTGATTTTCTTTCATACTTGGAATTAATATAACTTTTACTATTTATTTTCCTTGTTGTGTTCTCTTTTTTTGGGGTTCCGTAACCGTAACGTAAGAACAGTCGACAAAACCCTGTTGGTGCACAGTGTTGCATACTACACAGGCTTGCAATAGACTGATCAAGATTTCCTGGCTGAAATGGACGGGACCCCCTAGGGCCAGTGCCTGGGAGGGTTGCGGAATTTATTCGAAAGAATCACAGCCTCCCTGGAACGCAAAGGGCACTAGGAGGAACACGGATGGGTTTTAGTCAGTAAGAGCCTGACACTCCCTCCTGCTTCACCCAGAGCGGGAGGAGTCATTTAATGATTGATTGTGTAATGGATGCAAGCGTTGCTCAACCTCGAGGTTATTATTCTCTATCTCGTAGGTATAAATAATTAAGATCATTTGAAGCTTTATTAGCGTATCATGACCACTAGATCTTTGTTAATTATTTTTATGACGAGTTCAAATGTCAAATACTAATTGTCCTCTTACGTAAAATGATATCTTATTTCCACTCACGGATGTACGCGAGTACCCGTTCCCGTAGGAATTTCAGGAAATCCTCTCTTAGTGTTCTAAAACTCCCAAGGAACCTTTTTTTTTTAAGCATGGGAAATCATCAAATGACTGCTTTGGGTTAAGCAGAAGGGAGTGTCAGACTCTTACTGACTAAAACCCATCCGTGTTCCTCCTAGTGCCCGCCGCGTTCCAGGCCGCGGTGCCTCTTTCGCACGAAGTCCACAGCCCCAACAGGCACTGGCCCTAGCGAGCCCCGTCTTTTGTCCCAAGGAACCTACATGCTAAATTTCAGCTTTCTACAACTGATAGTTTCGGATCTGCGTTGTCTTTCAGTCACTCAGTCAGTCAGTAACGGAAAATTTTTATATATTAGGATTATTCAGGTACTCATCGAGGAGCTCGTGGCTAAAGAATAACAGCCGCACAGATGGATCTTCAAGGTTAAGCGACGCTTGCCAAGGTTGGTCTGTGGATGGGTGATCTTAACATACCGAGTTTCCTCCGTCCCTCGGAAAGCACGTTAAGTGGTTGGTCCCGGTTGTCATTTGTAGATCTTTGATAGTCGTTACGGATAGTCAGAAGCCAGTTAATCTGACTCCAGTCTTGCCATGAAGTACCGTGTTACCCAGTTAATGGGTTGTGGAGGTCTGGTAGGCAGCCGCTTCACGTAAAATACTGGTATTCAGCTGAATCCGGTTTGACTGGAAGCCGACCCCAATATAGTTGGGAAAAGGCTAGGCAGATGATGATGATTCAGGTACTCATCGTCTGGTTGCGGTTTTGAAAGAGTTACTGCGGCCCTGGATCAAAGGGTAATTGACAGAACACTGGTGGGTTTCTTTCATTGTTTTTAGGGTTTCGTACCTAAAGGCCAACGGGACCCTATTCTATTACTAAACCTCCGCGCGGTGCTCGTCCGTTCGTCTGTCAGCGGGCTGTATCTCTTGAACCGTAATAGGTAGACAGTAGAATGGAGATGTTCCAAAATGTATGGACCCTGGGCCATGTCCTTGTACACTATACTTAAAAATAGAGAAATATATTTAAAACAGTTCTCGACTGTCCAATTTCTTTAAAATGGCTTTGTTTGCTGGTAAAACATAAGAAATTACACTTGAAATTGCAACACGCAACAAAAACCCGTCATGGCGGTAAGCTGTCATTTTGATTGATTAATGACGTTTGACATTTATTTCTGGCATATTTATTTTCCGGCAATGAGACGAAAGTGACTAAAGTGACATTGTTATGACAGCAGACAGTTATTTTTCTATGATCTGTAACTAAATCGGTGCGACGCCATGTTGAAAATCGATAAAAGTAATTTATAAACATCAATTAACTACCACAACAGTAAACATTTAAATGAATTAAGTGTATTTTTCCCGAATTCTACGGATTTTTCTCTTTTTTTGAGGTAATGTACATAGACCTGGCCCATTTTGAAACATCTCCTTTCTCCAGAGTGTGTATTTCTGTTGCTGCTATAAGAAAAAAAGAATTTTTAAAATCGGTCCAGAATTGGCGGAGAAATCGGGGAACATACATAAAAAAAAATACATACAACTGAACATAGAACCTCCTTCTTTTTGAAGAAGTCGGTTAAAAATTGTAAAAATTAAATTACACCAATAAAATTTAATTAAAAATTTAAGGAACTCCCATACGTGTTTTTCTCGGCTTATGGTACGGAACCCTTCGTATGAGAGCCCGACTCGCACTTGGCCGGTTTTTTTTCGCTCTGTGTGGACTGCAAAACAACACCCTTAATAGTTTTATTTACTCAATAAACGTTAATTCAAACGAAAACTCTTATTACGTTTATACCTCTTTTAGAGTTTCAACCCCATTTTCCATTAAACCCTGACATTTTGTGAAACCTTTGAGTTGGATTTTGTATGTTCTTGTCCTTTTTATTTCAATATAACGGAAGGGATTTTAAACACCCTTTTAAGAACCCCTACAAGAGATTTAAAACGTTAATGGAGATAAGGGTAATTAAACAATTATGGATATTTATTAACGAGGAAGCTCGTGGCTGAATAAACAGTCGCACGGGTCGATCTTCTTGGTTAAGCTTCGCTAGCCGAGGTCGGTCTGTGGATGGGTCATCTATCTTACAATACTACTGGCTTTTGCCTGCGACTTCGTACGCGTTCCCGTAGGAATTTTGGGAAATTTCCTCTACGGAGTGTAGGGAAGCTTCATGCCTCTACTTTCTACGACCACTAGGCTATGCGTTCTCTGTCTGTCTGTCAGTCAGTCAGTAACGAAGAATTTATATATTGATGACTAGTTGACCCGCGCAACTGCGTCTGCGTCACAATTTTCATCACTGCTCCGCTCCTATTGGTCTTAGCGTGATGATATATAAAAATACGATAACGATACAAAATACGTAGCAAAAGAAAAAATACGTGTCGGATATTTTGTGGAAATCTGTGTGAAGGCCTAATTCCATTTTGTTTTGTCTACTACCTTATTACGCCAATAAGCTGTGTTATCAAAAAGCTAAAGATATATTTAAACAACTAAAAATAGTATGTGTATAAGGTTGAAAACGATACCTTGACAAGAACTAGTGAAGCAGGAGCCCTGACCGAGTTCGCAAAGCCTTCCGCGTTGAGAACCTTCACGAGTTCAATATCAATGATTTTCCCCGTTTTGAGGCTTCCGGCGGCCATCTTTTGAAAAGAGGTTGCATACTGTATACTACTGTATACATCATAATATGCGGTGTATTTTTTTTATTTTGAAGTGAAAACTTTCATCGTTGTGCACTTTTTTTGTGATGTTTAAAAAATGTTAAACTCGCGTCAGGACACGTGACCTGATCGAAAATTCGTAAGTCGGAGGGAGAGAAGCACGTATTCCAGTTGTCAATTCGGCCGACACTCCCGGAGTGCAACCCGTTGTTTTCTTTTCTGTTTTGAGAAGCTCGTGGCTAGGTAATAACAGCCGTGCGGGTCGATCTTCGAAGTTAAAGCAACGCTTGTTGAGGTCGATCCGTGGATGGGTGACTAGTCATTACATACCTGTCTCGGACAGCACGTTTTACGAGTCGTTTGACTGTTTGTTACCGCTTCACATCTTAACTGCATGCTGATCGGATTTGGATGAAACTTGGCACACGGGTAGGTCATGCCCTGGATTAGGGTATAGGATTTTTTATCTCGCAATTACGTTTATCATCATATAACCGAAATATGACCACTGCGAGACATAGGTCTTCCCGCGCGCGTCGCCACAGTAACCGGTCCTGCGCGTCTCGCATCCATCGGCTACCGGCTACCTTCACCAGGGCCACAAGTCTGCTTTTACAATAGTGTCAGAATGGTCATTATTGATTTCATAATTGTTGATTTTGACAAGTTTGGTAATCTACTAATATAAAAGCGTCATTATGACTTTCCAATGGTCAACCACTGACACTCCATTGAAAAAAAATGGCATAGAATGATAATCTCGTACATAATGATAAATGAATATATAAAAAGTAAAAATATATGTAATGTTCGTTTTTCGAAAATCATGTCTACTAGGTTTTATAATAATGGCAATACGAAAATGTCTTTGACTACCACGATTCTATTACGAGACCATTGACCGACCAGTGATCGACCATAATGAATTATCAGATTACGAACTTTTAGCAAAATGACAATGGGATCGTGTTGGAATGACGAATTTATAAAAAATAGCAGACTTGGGGCCCTGGTCATCGGTCCACCTTGTGGGAGGCCTTCCAACGTTGCGTCTTCCAGTACGCAATTACGTTCCCTAGGGATAAATTCAGAGTTAAACGCGGGTAACGCTGATGGCTGAAGCTAGTCAACGAATAACAATCTTCATGCATTTAAATAAATACTTAACCGGCTTCCTTTGAACGATTTAAATAAAGATTGATTGCTCTGTTTAAAGCTTTTTTGCAAGTTACTTAGTGACTTACGAACTTGACAAAGCGGAGAGGGCGCGGGAAATCTGGGTGAAGCAGGAGGGAGTGTCAGACTCTTACTGACTAAAACTCATCCGTGTTCCTCCTGGTGCCCTTTGCGTTCCAAGGCTACGGTACCTCTTTCGAACAGATTCCGCAGCCCCAGCAGGCACCTGCCCTAGCGGGCCCCGTCTTCCACGCTGAAATCTCTTTGAGGCGCGCTGGGACCGCCGACCCGGGCCTAGTTCTGATCAGACGGCGAGCCTCCCACTGCTCGCCGTCCGCAGGCCCGCGCCTACGGCGGCCGGGAATCGCCCTGCAACTCCCGACGCCCGGGGCGTCATCTTCTGTTGCAGCAACTGGTTTCCTTCTCTCTCACACGTTCGGCCTCCTCCTTTGCTATCATTACTGCTTCGCAGAAGGAGGTAACCGCTTCCCATGCCTCCTCGCTCCGGACCATAGATTGAACCACGGCCGGTCGCGAGAGGTCGTCGCGGCCGATCGGCTCGATGAGGACCCGGCGGTGCTCCGCCCATACATTGTGTAACGGAATAAACGCAATACTTCTTAAGGGGTCATTGTAGTCATCATTATGAACAAATTTTTACTATGGGACCAACCCCGAAATCGCGAAAAAAAAATCAGCTATTCAGTACATTTTCTCGAGTTATGCGCACAGAAATGTATGAGGGAGTCGATGTTTTTTTCGCCACGCGTCGGTTTTCCAAACACCAATGAAAGTAGAAATCATACGGCTTCAGGTTATTTTAGTTCGAACTAACGAGAACTCCTTGTTAGTGGTTTCAGTCGACGAAGTTCATGTTTCCTTGCGATTAGGGTTGCTAGGACTTGAAATGGAAAAGCCGGAAGGCCAGCCAGTTTAGCCGGACATTTGGGTAAAAAGGTCGTACACCCAAATTTTTTTATTTTTAGTTAAGTGTCCTTTCATGGCCAAATGAGGAAAATGAAATGAAAAACAGTTGGGAGGTGCAGTTTTAGTTTTTATCAAAGTCGGGCTCCCGACTACTTTTAGAGTTTTTCGATATTCCTCATAGTTTCAGATTTGGCCCTGAAGACAAGTGTGTCTTCAGGGCCAAATTGGAGTGAGTTTATAAAGTGTTATAAACTCACTCCAAAACACGATAATATCATGAATGAAAAACATATTTATCATCTATATAGTTTATCTAAAAATATACAAAAATATAATACTAACTGTGAAAATAGAATCAAAATTACTCGAAAATCGAAGGAGATATAATTATTTTAAATAAATATATCTATCCCTCTCGCGAAAACGCTGTTTTCTATGGCAGCTGTGTAGGCGTCATAGTCGATGACGTCAAAGTTTACATCGGACTTCTCTTTCTTAAATTTTAATTGTAATCTTTGAAGCGTTATAACTTCGCTGATGAAGGTATAATTTCATGATTGTATACTAGAGCTAATTAGTATTTCATTTTGCAAATAAAAAATCGCATGCATAGTCCCTATTTGTTTAAAAGTAAAACAAGGTTTTTTTATCATTTACCATAAACGTTGCCTTTAAAATTCCAATGAAACAACAATAAAATTGAGTGAATCAGTGTAATCAGAATAATAGCTGACCCGTGGCCACTTCGTTGGGCGTTAAACAACGTTTTTTCTCCGACGTACTTTGAAAATCCGACTACCACGAAAATGTCTTTTATTTTTTCGGGTTAATATATAGCCTGTAACATTCACAAATAACGTGGCTTTCTATTGATAAAAGAATTTTCAAAATCGGTTCAGTAGATCCAGAGATAACCCCTACAACCTCACATACTTTACCTCTTGTAATATTACTAGCTGACCCTTACTCACTTCGTTAGGTAGTATTTTTCGGGTTAATATATAGCCTATGACACTCACAAATAACTTGACTTTCTAATGGTAAAAGAATTTTCAAAATCGGTTCAGTAGATCCAGAGTTTACCCCCTACAACCTCACAAACTTTACCTAATCATTTAAAATTCATAACTGTATTCATTTCTAAAACGGTATTTTACTTAAAAATTAATCTAATTTATCCGTCAGATAGATTCCCTTCTCTTTAACCCACTGTGGGATCGTCTTAATTTTTTTAAGCTATTGCATAGCTTCTTTCGCGGGCCTTGAACGCGGAGACCGAATCCAGAAATTCCGTGACGAAACAAACCTAACACCCCCCACTCCGACCAGCACAGCGGTGATACTTTTTAGTTTTACTTTTTTTTTATCTCAAAGTGTAACTTGAATTAATATCAAAGAAAAAAAAAAACAAAGAAAAAAAAAATACTGCATAAATAAAATAAATATATAATTATAATTGCATAAGTTGATAAAAAATGCTATGCAATAGCTTTACCGCGGCAGTCTCCGAGTGCCACACGTCTTTTTATTTTTTAATTATTGTTAGGCACGCGCTTGACCACTATCTCACCTGATGGTAAGCGATGATGTGGTCGAAGATGGAGCATGCTTGCCTAGAAGTAACCTGTTCACTCTTGACTTAAAGAAAAAATACTTGTTCAATATTTTTAGGAAATCTATAATAATTAGATTTTTTTAATAAAATAAGTTATTGCAATATTAGTAGCACGTAGCTAACGATACAAGGTGAGCTAGGCGGAGCTGTAATCAACACATGACAAATGTAAAAAAAAAACCGGCCAATGCGAATCGTCTCGCACACGAAGGGTTCCGTACCATAAACCTTACTTTTTATTATTTGTTGTTATAGCGGCAATAGATATACACAATCTGTGAAAATTTTAACTGTGTACCTATTACGGTTCTTGAGATACAGCCCGCTGACAGACAGACGGACGGATGGACAACGGAGGCTTAGTAATAGGATTCCGTTGGATACTCTTTGGGTACGAAACCCCAAAAAATGCTCAAATTCAAAAAACCGGACAGATCTGACACTACTACTTGCGATGTTTTCCTTCCTTATGTTACTGGTAGGTGTCTTATGTTGATAAACTATGTTTTTCCTGTGACTTTTTTTGCTTACATACTAGCTGCGTGGCTACCTCCATGTTGTTGGAAGATATGGGGCGTCCGTACTACAAGGCCCCGACGTATGAACGCAAAGTTTAGTCTACCATCACCATAGACAAGTATATATGGCCATCACCTTTGTGGCTTGCCAAGACGGTTCTGTACGTCTACAATGAGTTTTATCAATCTATACTCGCTAGCGATTGTAGTTAAAAAAATGTATGGAAACTATTAAAAAACAAGTTTCTAATTTATTTGTTTAAGTTGTTAACTAGCAAGCAAGCAAGTTGTAAGTAAAACTTTAGTTTGTAACTAAAAAAATAAATTAGAAAATAGTTTTTTTTAAGTTTTCATACATTTTTTTAACTACAGTCGCTAGCGAGTATAGATTGATAAAACTCATGGTAGACGTACAGAGGTTGTAGGGCTTGGTTTGTTTGATAAAAAAATATCCCTAAAAACGATATGATACAGGGCCCCTTTGAGACTAGCTACACTACGCCACTGCTTACATAGTTCTCATCTTCTAAAGACTTATTAAGTTAAAGAAAAATTTATGATGAGAGTGGAAAAGGATTTTTTCCGTGTTTTTAGGGTTCCGTATCAGAAGGCCAAACCTACGTTGTTCACCTGTCAATGGATTGTGTCTCAGAGAATATTCACAGAGTGTATATTTCTACTACCGCTGGAACAACAAATCTTAAATTTAAATTAAAAAAATAAACCCAAATCAAAAAACCCGACCGCTGAAAACAATTAAAAAGTTCGAAACAAGTCGCTTTTCAAGTAGTCTGAAGTAGTTGGTTACATTTTTGGAATCGTCTCCTCGAGCCATTTATCTGATACCCCACTCGATAGGTTTTTAAAATTAAAAATTTGTTGAAGGCATAATATGGCGCCAAAAATCGGCCATTTTAATTTTATATAACCAGTGTCACTCTAACATTTAATACGAATATATCGACTCTTTTGAAGCTAAAATCCAACAAGCCGTTCAGGCTACAAAGCGTACCAAACATTTGAATTTGGCGCCATAAATTCGCCATTTTGTTTTTGTTTTTATTTTGATATATCCAGTGTCACTCTCACAGAAAATACGTATCTAACGACACCCCTCAAACTAAAATCTATCGAGCCGTTTAAGCTGCAGAGCGTGCCAAACATTTGTATTTGGCGCCATAAATCCGCTGATTTGTTTTTTCTTTTATATTGATAGGCTCTAGGGCGTGCCAAAGAAATATACATACATGCATCATCATCTGCCTAGCCTTTTCCCAACTATATTGGGGTCGGCTTCCAGTCAAACCGGATACAGCTGAATACATACATACATACACTCGAAAAACATAACCCTCTTTCTTTCGCAGCCGGATAAATAAAATACACGTTTCTTTTATAGAAACCCCATACAAGAAACGTGTTTTTACGGTTTATGTTTCAGAACCATTCGTGTGAGAGTCCGATTCGCACTTGGCCGGTTTTTTTTCCTTGTTTGCATTTTATGAAACGAAAAAATGTGGTCACCTGTTCGTGAAGTGTTACTTACACTATCTTAATAGGTATCCAAAATAAGCTTCTGACTTCTGAGAAAAAAACTTTTTTACAAAAATATATCCGAATTTTGAAATTAAGGTTATTTTATACTTTTTAGTGTTATTTTTAGAAGTCGTTTACCTATATTTGTTTATAAAATGATTTTTCACCTTTAAGTGGTTAGCTATACTTGGACGACGTCTTCCGTCTACGCAGAAATTGAAATAAGCAAAAATTCTCATAAATTAAAAAAAAAATTGCTTCAAAAATATAAATAAAAACTATTGAGCCAAACTGCACGCATTTCTTTACGGGACCAAATGGAAAGCATGCCGCATCGAACTAAAAAAGAATCACACAGATCGGCAAGGTTATTCTGTAAGTAACCATTTCGATATCGGGCTTCACCTGAGTGAGATAGCTCACAAAGTGAACTTTATTGCACACAGCATAGAGGTCTTATAATTATACTCACCTCGGATTCCGCTGTCGAGACACGTAAATGTTGTTACAGAATAGGGGTACAGATCAGAAACCTCGGGGTATTCGGTGTACCTTCTCCTTTTTTGAAAGTTTGTTAATAAATTGAGAGATAAATTAAAACGATTGTTTTTTCTTTGTCTCCAGGTCATCCGAGGGGTCCACATAGAACCAGCACATGTGGTCAAGAAGAGAAGTATCGACCAGCCGTTAAGAATTAGCATATTTTATGACCATTCCGTCTATAGGTAAGTTTAATTATTTACATTAAATTATTTCCTAGGATGTAAGACAATTTAACGCACAAATGGATACCATTTTTAGGGATCCGAACATCCGTAAAAAACGGAACCCTTATATCACTCGGGTGTCTGTCTGTCTGTCAGGGACCCAATTTATTTTTTTATAAATTCGTCATTTTAACAGGATCCCATTATCATTTTGCTAAAAGTTCGTAGTCTAGATGCCAAGCTACATAGCTTGGCTCATCGCCGTAAGGTTGCCTGCTTGTCGGTCTTCTACAGATTGTACTTCGGTGAGTGTGCCCAAGAACTCCACGACCTCATCCCACCGGCCCCCTTCTACCATCGGACATCCAGACGCACTGCATCTTACCATCCCTACCTTGTTGCTATTCCACCGATTCGCACTAAGCGTTTTCAAACGTCTTTTATAATGCGCACAGCAAAGGAGTGGAACTCGCTGTCTGCGTCTGTGTTTCCAAACGCTTACAACCCTAATCTCTTCAAAGTTAGAGTGAACAGGCTCCTTCTGGGTAAGCTCGCTCCATCGTAGACTTTGTCTCTGTCATCTCTGACCTAGACTAGAGTCAAGAGCAAACCCATAACAAATAGAAAAAAAAAAGTCTGCAAATTCATATTGGTCGATCATTGGTCGGTCAATGGTCTTGTAATAGAATCGTGGAAGAAAGACATTTTCGTATTGCCATTATTATAAAACCCGCTAATAAAAATGATTTTCGAAAAACTACTTTTAATTTGAACATTAAGTTATGCCAGATTTCTTTTATATAGATTTTTACATATTATTTAATAATTTAGCATTATGAACGAGATTACCGTTCTATGCCATTTCTTTCAATGGAGTGTCAGTGGTTGACCATTGGAAAGTCATAATGACGCTTTTATATTAGTAGATTACCAAACTTGTCAAAATCAAAAATTATGAAATGATAGACCATTCTGACACTATTGTAATAGCAGACTTGAGGACCTTTCTGTCTGTCAAGACCGTTTATCTCGGGAACGCGTGGAGGTATCGAGATGAAATTAAAACCATGTTTACTCAAGCCTGTAAGAAGTCTATTGTGTTGAAATAACATGTTAAAAAATGAAAATTTGTTTGGAACCCTTTGCACGCGAGTCCGACTCGCACTTGGCCAGTTTTTTTTAAGGGTTGGAAATAATTCAATGACTCCTTTCGCTCTTAAGGTGGAAGCGCCAGGGTAGCCCGCGAAATTCAAATATTTTATGTTTTTTTGCAAATGGCGGTCAGTGTGAAGTGTTTGTTGAAGCCCTATTGAATGGTTATTTCATGAAAAAGTCATTCAATAGGGCTTCATGAACTTAGAGGGCTATATTGATGATTAAAATGGTTATAATTCTTTAGACAAATACGCGTTACGGTCGCGAATCGTATTTTGTTCAACAAACACTTCACACTGACCGGCAAATTGCAAAAAAACATAAAATATTTGAATTTCGCGGGCTACCCTGGCGCTTCCACCTTAACGGAGTAGAAGGGAGTGTCAGACTCTTACTGATTAAAACTCATCCGTGTTCTTCCCAGTGCCCTTTGCGTTCCAGGGCCGCGGTGACTCTTACGAACAAATTCCGCAATAAATATGGATATAATGGATACAATATTCTTGATGAATGAATCCAGTAGAATTTATCGACGGATTTTTCGAGTCGTTTGATGATTTCCCACCCAACAAAAAGGCCGAAAAGGGACCGACGACGCGGGAAATAGCTAATATATTACATTTAAAATTGAAACCCAAGTCACATTGCCATATTTTATTCATTTTTTTACCAATCTAGACCGTAAACTAATTTATAGTCAACGTAAAAATAAGTTCATTTAATTTGTATTCTGTAGAATACTCACCTATGAAATATTCAGATCACATTATATTGAAAGGTCTCGGTTCCTTTATGTAAAACGAGGAGTTAAAAGCCTGTACAGACCTATACTAGAAAGGTTCATGTAGATAGTTAAATAAAGGTTAACAATGTTGATGTGTTTTTTGACGAGATAACCGGCTGCACGGACGAAAAAGTGCTACGTTCCTCCTGAGCCGAGCGTCCAAGCGAGAGTGCGGAACAAGCCGTGACGTTGGGCGTTATAACACCTGTGGCCTTAATGCGAGTTTTTTAACGTTCTCGATCGCGTTAGCGTAAACGTCAATTTGTATTGAAACTGGATAAGCGCCGTCTGGTGACAGTAACGGATAACCTTTTTTTTCTATACAACTTGACATAAGCGAACGTTTACGTTAACGCGATCGAATACTTTAAAAACTTACACTAAGCCCTCTGCTCCTCAGCTCGCGGGCCGCGTCGCCCCTCCGCGCCTACGCGGGCTTAAATTAAACTCTAGGGGTAGGGCAGACAAGACTACGTGGTCGGCTTAAATTAAACTCTAGGGGTAGGGCAGACAAGACTACGTGGTCGGCTTAAATTAAACTCTAGGGGTAGGGCAGACAAGACTACGTGGTCGGTTTTACAGCGATTTATTCTGTCACTAATTTTTTAGCACACATGTTGATTTTTTTAGATCATATTTAAATTTTAATTGAAGGTTAAAATGCTATTTTATAGAAATGGCAAAATGCGTAGTAAAATTATTCCGATTAAGGGGAAATAGTCGATATCGATAAAATGGATTTTAAGATTATAAAAATACCCAATCAAAACAAACGGCGCCTATTGTATCTACCGATACTGCGACCTATTCATTTCAGACCACGATTGCTATTAAAACCTAGTTAGTTCATAATTGACAGCATAGCTCGACTATCCAGACGTCTAACCCCGCGTCAAAACACGCCGTCAGCTGAAAATACAGGTTAAATCCGTTAAATCTGACATGAGCAACCTAAATTGACATTGACAAGGTTACCCCAATTCTGTCTGGAGTAAATAAGAAGCCTGTAATATTTTGACGTGTAACGAAATAAGCACAAGTTCATAATGGAATCTTTATTAATAGACTACAGTATTATGTTCCTTACTGTTCACAGAAATTTATATTACACAGAGTATAAATTTATACGGTACAAGCATTCCGCCCGCGACTTCGTTCGCGCGGATTTAATTGGTCGTCCACGATCTTCTTCTCCCCTCTACCCTCTTAATGGGGTAATATGTAAATTACTTATTAATAGACTAAACGTAGGGCAGTTCGCTCAAATTGCCACATTTTACTTTGAGTGTTTTTATACCCGTCGTAACTTTTAAACGAAAGGTCCGATTTGAATAATTTAAAATTTAATTTACATGTACATAACCAACCTTAATTATCAAACTATTTAAATGGATAAGGATTAATATCATGATACCAAAATCACCATTATTCCATTCCACCCGGGTTTTAATTGAATAATTTGAACAAAAACCGGTTATTGTGACTTAACCATGATAGTTAGATATATACCCTCGCGGACTTGTTTGTAGGTATTGATGTCTTCTATAAAACTGTAGTACATCAGTTTGCTCTATTGTCAATAGTTTCCGCAGCGTACGCCATATAAGGATTTTTCTTGGGTTTTGGATTTATTTTTCACCTTTTGGGTTACATTATCGAAGTTTTCATACGGATCCCTAACTTTTTTTTAAATATTCTATAGCCTATGGTCATCAGGGATAATGTAGGTTACTAACGGTGAAATAATTTTTCAAATACGTTCAGGAGTTTCGGAGCCTATTCAATTCAAACAAACAAACAAATCTTTCCTCTTTTTAATATTAGGTAGATTATAATTTTAGGTAGATAGGTAGATAGACTATTTGAAAGAGCGAAGCTTTCTAATACAGACATATTTTGCGTAATTGGAGGCTCCAGACATTTTTTTTTTATTTGTTTTGGGTTTGCTCTTGACTCTAGTCTAGGTCAGAGACGACAGAGACAAAGTCTACGATGGAGCGAGCTTACCCAGCACGCCTGTTCACTCTGACTTTGAAGAGATAAGGGTTGTAAGCGTTTGGAAACACAGACGCGAGCAGAGAGTTCCACTCCTAAATGTGATGTAATTTTCTATTTGTCACAATAAACTATTTTTTTTATACAGAGTGAATATCTAAAGTGTGCCTGGAAACATTGAAAGCAGTCTCGAGCCCGTATTGGATGAAAACTAAAACTGCGTCATTGGAATTTTGAAAAATCGATATTCCTTTTGAATCAAAAACAGCCTGTATGATATTCATCATCTGTCTAGCCTTTTTCCAACTATAATAGGGCCGGCTTCCGCTCAAACCGGATTTAGCTGAATACCAGTATTTTACGTGGAGCGGCTGCCTACCAGACCTCCACAACCCATTAACTGGGTAACACGGTACTCCTTGGCAAGACTGGAGTTAGATTTACTGGCTTCTGACAATCCGTAACGACTGCCAAAGATCCACAAATGACAGCCGGGACCAACGGCTTAAAGTGCTTTCCGAGGCACGGAGGAAACTCGGTATGTTAAGATGGTCACCCATCCACAGACCAACCTTGGCAAGAGTTGCTTAACCTTGAAGATTGACCCGTGCGGCTGTTATTATTTAGCCACGAGCTCCTCCTGTATGATTATATTACACCATCCGAAAGTGTTGCAAATAAGGATCAAATTCGGGGCAAACTAAAAGAAAGCTCTCATTTTTGATAACTTATATAATCTCGTTCGAATTGGGCTATCCAACTATTTTTAAGTAATAGCTGTAATTAATTTTTATATTTATTGCGTGAGTAATGTAATTTTTATATT
Source organism: Lacanobia oleracea (assembly GCA_950371165.1). Classification (NCBI taxonomy): domain Eukaryota; kingdom Metazoa; phylum Arthropoda; class Insecta; order Lepidoptera; family Noctuidae; genus Lacanobia; species Lacanobia oleracea. The sequence goes on from OX493411.1 coordinate 8,119,277, forward strand.
TCCAAACCACTATTGTATTGGGGTCATCCTGTAAAGATAGTATGTGTAAGTTAAAAAAATAAAATAAAATTAGATGGAAACTAGATTAACGCGTGGCTTCGCTTTCGTTAATGTAGACAATAACCATCTCCAGCATTTATTCTAATCCAAATTCATCAAAATCGGCTAGGCATATTAATCGCTAAAGCGTTAAAAAACTTACTTTCGCAATTATAATTCTTAGTTAGGATAGATACACTACGGACTAGCAATAGACAAAAAAATAAAAAACTTAAAAAAAAATTCTTGATGAAGGAAGATTTTTTCAAATCGGTTCATAAATGACAGAGTTATGAAGGAACACAAACAAAAAAAAAAACCGAATTGAGAACCTCCTCCTTTTTAGAAGTCGTTTATTAAAAAAAAATAACAAGAAAAACAAATTTTTCCCGTATTTATGATAAAAAAGAATCACCCGAGATTATTCTAAACGAGGCAAAGAAAGAGCTCTTTTTGATGTCAATTAAAGGCATCAAAAGGAGCTCTTTCTTTTGTGACATTGAACGATTCGAAATGAAAGGAGTAGGTAATCTTTAGTGCTTGAGTGACAAATCTACTAATTTCTATAGAGCGACTGAGATGCGAATCGAATTCTAACGTTGCTTGAAAAATAGGAGAATTGGTCCTCAGTTATCAACACTTTTTTTTTAGCCACAAATTTTTGACGTCTATTTAATTGTTTTTTTTGTTCCCAGGTTAGAACCAGAGAAGTTTGACATGATAAATGTGAGTATTGAATTTAATATTTTTACATTTGTAAAAACAAATGTACCTACAGCACTTTTTTAGGATTCCGTACTACTAAGTCCCGCAAACCTCCATTGAAAACGCAGGATCCTCCGACCAGCCGGTTATTGTGTCCGGTGGGTAACTGCCCGATAGTTGATATTCGGACTGTTGTTACGTTAGTTGTGTCGCGGTATAGATTTCGCTACAAGATAGCCCATTGTTTTATGCACAGAGTAAGGAACCGCCTCGCTGTCAATGTTTAGAGATGACCGCAACTAAAATATCGCCAAATCAATGCCAGCGGTTTATATAAATCTTTTTTTTAACGTTATCTACACTACGAATTTCTCCTGTATCGTCGGTGCGTAAACTTACATACAAAAGTAGCCAAAACCGGAACAACTATCTGTATGTAGGCCATTACTGTGCATGATGAACACATTTACACCGTTACATGTCAATCTTTCTAGCTGATGGACCAAATAGAATTTTATTTTTATCCCGGGAAAATCCTATCCTTAAACATGTTTGTTGTACCTTATTAGAAATTAAAAGTTTATTTCTTCGGGTATAACACAAAAGAAAAAGATGTAGGATTATAAGACTAATAACAAAATATATGTTTTTTCTTTCAGAATACAATACTGCCGGAAGCTGTGAAGTTCTGGGAACAAGCTTTAAAAGTTAGAAAAACTGGTGGGCCGATTAAGTTAAATAGGTGAGTTCATCATTCAAAATGTATTTTTTATGTTCTCTGATTTGAAAACAAATTGTTTTGTACTAGTAACACACAGAGCGGCTCGTAGTCACTGGTCGAAGCAAAGCTACCGCCGGAGACTTGAAAATATAGGCCTGGTTGCCATCTAGTTGGATTTCTGTCGGTTACATTTCTAAGGGAGCGCGTCGGAATTGAGATGAGGCACTGATCATCAATTTAGATTCATCATCATCATCATATCAGCCGAAAGACGTCCACTGCTGGACATAGGCCTCCCCCAAGCGTCGCCACAACGACCGGTCCTACGCGTCTCGCATCCATCGGCTACCCGCAACCTTCACCGGAGTCATGGGTTGCTGGGCGGGCACGCGCGACGCTTGTCATCGTTTACGGGGTTCAAAAAATCGATTTATCAAATACTTTAAAGTACTAAGAAAATTAGTGCTATATATGAATATAGTATGGGAATGATTGCTAACGATTTCAGCTGACTATGAACCCTGGCAAAGTCCACTGCTGCTTTCCAACATAATTTATGCAAGACGGTGGAAAAGTGCTACTATGACGCGTCACTGATATATATTGCCATGATGAAACCATTATGACAAGGGGATAATGGTATTCTTTTGCTCCGTCTCTCTCTCAAACGTTATCATGATGTCATTGACACGTCACTGTAGGGCATTCATCATCATCATCGTAACAGCCAAAAGACGTCCACTACTGGACATAGGTCTCCCCCAAAGGGGGGGGGGGAATTGCCATAATCGCCACGCTAGGCAGGCGAGTTGGCGATATCAGTGTATGGTGTTGCGTTTTACAGAGAACGCTGCTGCCCATTCTCTGGTGAGTCCCTTAGTCGCCTCTTACGACATCCACAGGAAGTGATGGGATGGTATTATTCTTTTACGGCACCATACGGCACCGGCCGACACCATACGGCAGGGAATTGAAATATGTTATTCAGCCGTACCAGAAAGGAAAAAGAAACATATTTTGGATTATCTAAAATACATATATTTTTATAACATATCAATTATGTACATACACATCACAAACGCTACATACGAAATAATTAAATATACCAATATTATTCTTATTGTAAGATAAGCCGAGACTAAGCCTGTAAGTTTTATATTTTGTATTATTTACTAATCTGTCTTAACTAGACTGCCGAGCCTTTATCAATATTTATAAAACTTTTCCGTTTCTGACTGACTGACAACGCAAAGCCGTAACAACTGCTCGTAGAAAGCTGAAAGGAGATGTTCCAAAATGTATGGACCCTGGGCCAGGTCCCTGTACACTATACTTAAAAATAGAGAAATTAATTTAAAATAGTTCTCAACTGTCCAACTTCTTTAAAATGGCTTTGTTTGCTGGTAAAACAAAAGAAATTACACTTGAAATTGCAACACGCAACAAAAACCCGTCATGGCGGTAAGCTGTGATTTTGATTGATAAATGACGTTTGACATTTATTTCTGACATATTTGGCCAAAGTACACACTTCTTTTATGGGGTACTGTATTAAATTTTATAATAAAATACCAGTTGATATTCTCGAACTGAATGAGAGAAAATTTAAAGCATGCATAAAACGCACACTATGTAGACAAGCGTATTATGAACTGGAAGATTATATCCTCGATAAAAACGCTTGGCTAAATGCTGGTCCTGCTCCACAGTCACAGCTGCTTAGGTCCACTTTTTAGGTTTTTATGTTTTTATATTTGGAAGAGATGCTCGCTCCTTTTAGAGGTTCTTACATTATTTCGTTTATTTATTCTTATATACATACAAATTATATTATTATATTAATTACTTATTTATTATTTTTGATGTAAGAACTTAATCGTTCTCTTTATTAATTTATTTTTCATTATTTGGTCATTGACAACCATAGTTTTGTGTAAAGTAGAAGCATATTTCTCAAATTTTGTAAATGTGAGTACCATGAAACCATTTACATTTTATGTGAGTAGTTATAGTTTTACTTGTTGGACATGAACGAGCATGGTGGTTGAGAGCATGTCATGCTCACTCAATAGTCTCGCTGATGGCGGCGCGTGGGTTTGATCATTCGGTTCCCTTCGAAATGGTTGAGCTGAAGGGTGCCGATACACGCGTCATGTTCGTGAACAGGCGCCTTCGGTTGAGACTGGTCATCTCTTAACTGCCATTGGCTTATTTTAATCTTTATATTTAAAATTCTTATAATAAGCCCTTTTTTTTTCCTTTGCATTGTCCTCACATGCAGAAGCAACAAGTATATGTAACTTGAAATTTTGTAAAACCAGAACATGATTTAAAAGAGTGTCCGTGGAGTTTCTTGCACGTTCTTCTCCATAGAGATCTACGCTTTGGAACGTGCAAATAGCTTCCATGTTTTTGACTGACCGAACTTGACGTTTCAAAAGTGCCTGTGAATGGTTTATTTGAAATAAAATGCTTTGAATTTATTTACCGGCAACGAGACGAAAGTGACTGAAGTGACATTGTTATGACAGCTGACAGTTATTTTTCTACGATCTGTTACTAAATCGGTGCGACGCCATGTTGAAAATCGATAAAAGTAATTTATAAACATCAATTAACTACCACAACATTACAGTTAACATTTAAATGAATACTATGTATTTTTCCCGAATTCTACGGATTTTTCTCTTTTTAATGAGGTAATATACGTAGACCTGGCCCATTTTGAAACATCTCCTTTGGCATGTAGGTCCCTTGGGAAGAGTAAGAGAATTTGTGGGTTTGCTCTTGACTCTAGTCTATGTCAGAGATGACAGTCCCCGAAATTCCTACTGGAACGGGAAGGAACGGCATATGCGCAAGCAAAGTCGCAGGAAAAAGCTAGTTTACTATAAGTATTGAATTAACAAGCAATTCTGAAGACTCAATGTACCTACTTCGAAATTAGTTATACTGTTTACAAAGTAAATAACAATGATTACGGATGACAGCGATGTGGAGGAGTGCTTCATCGCCGAAGTGTATTTTATTTTTGCAAGTTTTAGTGGGTCGCCCAGTGATCGCAATTCGAACTATTTTTTTCATTCAGTGTATTTTTATCTATACTAATATATAAAGCTGAAGAGTTTGTTTGTTTGCTTGAACGCGCTAGTCTCAGGAACTACTTACTGTTTCGATTTGAAAAATTCACTCAGTGTTAGATAGCCCATTTATCGAGGCTATAGGATATATATCATCACGCTAAGACCAGTAGGAGCGGAGCAGTAATGGAAATTGTGACGCAGACGAAGTTTCGCGGGTCATCTAGTACAATATAAAAAAATAACTTTCTGAACTGCTTCTTCATATAAGCTGTGACTGTGCCAAATTTCATATTCCTCCGTCTGCGTTATTTTTGTAAAAGGGTATAAAGTTTATGCTTAGCGTATTTAAATATTGATAAATATTTATTTAATAGTTAACTCATGTATTTACATAAAATAAAAAATATGTTCTTTATTTACGTTTGCTTAAATGAAATAAAATATTTTATTACAACACTGATAAAAAGACAACACTTAAAACTTAAAAGTTTTTGATTAAAGGGAAACTTTTAAGACTTATCCTAGACATTGAAGAAGGTACATATTATTTAATATAAAATTAACGTATCTTTATTTTGCATTGCTATTGTTTTATTGAATTTAATAACATGTTACAAATTATTTCTTATATGTTATCTAAATATAACAGTTGCATTAAAAGTTGGTTCCTCCTGTGTAGCGATTATCTCATTAGCATAAATAATAAAATTACAGATTCTTTCACAGTCAAAATCTCCAGATTTGCTTCATATGATTTAAAAATGACTGAACGAAATACAAAACATAATGAATGCGGTTCCAATGTCAATATGAAAGCAAATAGCGTTTGTGTTAATTTTTGCATTGCTGCTGGACAAATTGTCTATGCCTCACGTCATTGTGTCACTTCACAGTGGGAACCGCTACAACGATCTGTTGGCGCCAAAATTGGTACTAACAGCGCCATCTTGTTTTTCAAAACGTTCGATGTATAATTTTTAAACGTTTGCCAACCTGGCAATGTCATTCGAGCGCCAATAGATCGTTGTCGCACTTTACAAGTTTTAAGCAAAGTCTTATGTTACATAATTAACTTTTTCACCCACAACTGGTGTTTCATATCCGATGAGTTTGAAACAGGAAGGGCAATAATGATTCTTGTATTTAAAATAGTCTGACAAATAGACGACCAATACAAACGGCAAGCTGAAACGAAAAAAAAAAAAAGGTTTAAAGTGACAGAAACCACAAAAGTAATATGAAGAAAAAAACTGGCCAAGTCAGAGTCGGACTCTTCCGTACCCTTCGTGTGAGAAAAAACAAAATATGTCGAAAAAATGATGCATAAATAGCCGTTCCCGTATCTTTCCATTGTGTTATACAGTTCCAAGGTACTATCGAACTACGTATTTGATGTCAATTTTAACATGATACATTCACGAGTTAATGAGAAAAAGGGCCGAGACAGACCGACATACGGACGGTCCGTTTTTTCGTTTTGAGTTACGGAATCCTAAAAATATGAAAATTGTAAATCGGTTGGATAGACCTGCCGGACGGAATCATAGAATAGAATAGAATACTCTTTATTATGTACACCATATAAGTTACAGAAAAGATAGATGACGAAAACATTACATAGGGTGACACAATGGGCGGCCTTATCGCTAAAAGCGATCTTTTCAAGACAACCTTTGGATGGATTGCAAAAATAATAGAGATAGATCATATATTTTATTGTAGGGTTAAGAGATTTATACTTACAATATAAAGACGATGAAGCAGGCTATCCAGTGTGTCAAGCAGCCGATCTCTTTCTGCACAATGGTGTGAACCCTCGACCCACAATGATGGCAGATCAGGTATTTCTGGTCAATGTTCTGACGAGTTATGATAGGCATGGACATAGAGTTTACTGGGCTGCTGATAGGTCTTGGATTCATTGGGCTGCCTATGACCGCTGGAACAATTCGGCGACCGATGAGTAATGGACTCATGGGCCTGCCCATGGATACTGGACTCATCTGGCTGCCTTGTTCTGAAATAAAATTAGATAGGATAGTAGGACAGTAGAACAAAGAACGGATAAGAGAATACAAGTACATAGTATAGTAAGTAGAGATAAGTGGAGTAATGCCAGTAATGTTGCCACATATCAGATGAGCTGCCGTGGACAGCGACATCGTGGCAGACTTTGACGAAGGTTGGGTTTGACTCCTGCCTAAAGAACTGGCCCACGGATGTCAGAGGACAGACTCGTGTAGAAAAAGAAGTAGGAAGCCTTTCCCTAGTAGGGGAGCAGGATAAATAGCTAGAAAGAAGACGCGCTGAAGAAAAAGAAGGGCAGATAAAATTAAAAAGACCATCAGTTACAGCATTTAGTCCAAACAAAGATCGTATATCATGAGGAGCTCGTGGCTATATAATAACAGTCGCACGGGTCGATCTTCAAGGTTAAGCGACGCTTGCCAAGGTTGGTCTGTGGATGGGTGACCATCTTAACATACCGAGTTTCCTCCGTGCCTCGGAAAGCACGTTAAGCCGTTGGTTCCGGCTGTCATTTTTAGATCTTTGACAGTCGTTACGGATAGTCAGAAGCCAGTAAATCTGACTCCAGTTTTGCCATGAAGTACCGTGTTACCAAGTTAATGGGTTGTGGAGGTCTGGTAGGCAGCCGCTCCGCTTAAAATACTGGTATTCAGCTAAATCCGGTTTGACTGGAAGCCGACCCCAATATAGTTGAGAAAAAAGGCTAGGCAGATGAAAGATCGTATATCATAATTGGAAGGAGTGGCGAAAAAGAATTAAGAGTTTGACAAGCTTTTCAAGAAGTCCTTTTAATCTGTACTAAGTTATTTATGAAAAATACTTTCACCATTTCTAAGATACATTATTCCAGATTGATGTAGCTGAACCTGCAAAAATATAATTCGCTAATACGCATTCAGCAACCGTGGTAATAAATGCTGGTGCTGTCTCTTAATGAGGCTTTGCTCTGTAACTGTTACCATCAGTAAGTGGACAGCAACTGGCTTGTTAAAACTCCAAACGTTTATTACGAACAAAATGTACAATGTTGGTGTTATTTCATGTTAGTACTTATGACTTAGCAGCCTTTTATAAGCGTTATAATGAATTCATGTTTAGAAGTGCTTAAGTTTTTCAGTATATTTCTGTTCCCGACAACTGCCATCATTGTTTTTTTTAAAACCAGTATAACTTTTGTTTTCTGCTTCGCCGGCTTGTCAAATATCATCACCATTATCAAAATCATCCCGGACTCACCCACTGGTGGCTATAGGTCTTCCCTTTATTCTGCCTTTCCGTGCGTGCCCCATCTAAGTATTTCCCGTGACTTGGCATCTTAGCATTAACGAGTAAGTCAATGTACGCTCAAGCACTGTACAGCTAAGTTGTGGAATTGCCTACCGGAGTATGCTTCCTGATAACTACAAACTGGGGGTCTTTAAGTCAAGAGTGAATAGGTTACTTCTAGGCAAGCTTGCTTTATCGTCTTCGACCAAATCATCGCTTTCCATCAGAGATTGAGGTCAAACAAACGCTAGCCAATTATTAATAATAAAAAAAAGTCTATCAGAAAAACGTTCGTATTGAAATATCATTTATTTTATGAGTATATGCGTAAGTTTGTCATTGAGCACTTTCTTCTTTCTTCAACTCGACGGGTTCTAGAGAATCGTGCACCATTGCGGACATCCTCCTTTATCGTCCTGTGTGTTGGGGGTCATAGGCGTGCCTATTGAATTAAAAAAAAAGCTTTCGTGTAATTTACTGTCGGCTTTTACCTTGGAGGAGAAACTAACATAGATTTCGTCTTAGCGTAATAAATATCATCAAGAAATCAAAAGTAAAATTCAAAATTAGCGTAATTTAAATTTTGAAGTTTAAAAAGAGCAAAGAATTAGATTTAAAGCAAAGAATCAGCTCTTTTTGAACGTCAAAACAGACGTTAAATAAGACTGTCCACTAAAACGCTTGCTCGTCATGATTCCTGTAGCTCGGATGAAGTGGCACAAAACTTACGCCTTCATCAATATCCTGCTCACATCGTTTTTTTTTTTTTTTTTTTTGTTGATGGCTACTCGCAGTTTCAACCTTAGAGGGTTGTCAACTACTAAACCGGACTTGTTGGCCAACAGTCGACTAACAAGGTCGAATACTAAAATTCGCAGAACGAAAAAAAAAAAACATATCTCCAGGACTCTTAAAACTTAATTTTCTTGGCTCTCTTCTGTGATTACCACTGTGTAGTCCGTGATTCGGAAGGCACGTAAAAGCCGGTCGTCAAATAAACCATGTCAGAGACCCTTGAGGCGGTTTAGAAACTCGACACTAGGGCGTGTGGGCGTGTGTTAGACCTTATTGCCCACACGATAAGAAGAAGAAACTGTAGTCCATTTCAAAGGAGTTGCAGGCTTGTCCCAACAAAACAGAAGAACTCTGTTACTCTCAGGTTGTTTAATAAAAAAGAAAAAGACGGTCATATTGCCGTAAACCTGTCTAAATATGTTAGTTATTCCTCCAAGGCTGTTAATAAGGCAGTGCTGAGAAAAAGAACATAGAAACTTACCATTTACAATAACTTGTGTCCTTGGTGGTGGAGGAGGTTCCGCAACTCTTGGGGGCTCCCTCACAGGCTCTCTAGGTCCTGGGGTCTCGGCTACCTCAGTATACGCTGGTGGAGGTTCAGGAAACTCTGATATGGGTATAGGTGATATAGGGAACCCATCAGCCCCATCGCTGCCGCCGTAAACCTGGCTTTCCTTTGACATGAAGTTTGGTACTCCTGATGTTTGTCTGGAAGAGGATGCTGGGGATTGGCTGCCTGAAAAAACACAAAAGTTGAAGATTGTATTAATCGAATAAAATGAAGTGTCTCACTTTAGGTAATTAATATGAACTCTGAGAAAATCCTCTATGTCACACACATGTTTTTACATTAAGATGGTTGCGCCAGTGTAGCCCGCGAAATTCGAATACTTTTATGTTTTTTAAATTTTCCGGTCAGTGCATCCATAGCCCTCTATGTTCATGAAGCCCTATAGAATGGCTTTTTCATGAAATAACCATTCTATAGGACTTCATAAACTTACAGGGCTATAATTGACGATTAAAATCGGATTTTGTTCAACATACAGCTTCACACTGACCGCCAAATTGCAAAAAACATACAAATATTTGAATCATCCACCTTAAGTGCTTTCATTTATTAGAATTAGATGGAGGGCTGTCTAAGCACCTCCTCCGGAAAATACAGCCACCTATCATATTTCAACTTGCATTCTATTTGGCTTGAAGGGCATATGATCCAGTGCCAGTACAAGCAAATGATACATTTGGCAAGGTATAAGCGATTCTTCCGGATTTTCAGAAACCGGTGTTGACCACATTGGTTGACCATCAGGTGGACATTATTAACGGAGATTACCCAAGCACGCAAGAGATCCTTACTAATATTATAAATGCGAAAGTAACTCTGTCTGTCTGTCGCGCTTTCACGCCAAAACTTCTGAACCGATTTAAATGAAATTTGGTACACTGATACTTTTTATCCCGGAAGTATGTTCCCTAGGGACCAGTCGGGCGAAGCCGCTGGCAGAAGCTGGTAATATTATAAGTTCACAACTGTGTGCTCAAACACAGGTTCGTCAACTATTCCTTTTGTCTTGATTTCTGATGGGTCCGCATGGATTCAACATGACCGGAAGGAGATCAGGTTCAGGCACAACGGCTTACCGTAACAATTTCCAAAGTCCGGTCTGTTACTAAGAAGTTCATAATAGAATGACACTTGTTGGGGCCACTTGGGAATCGAACCCAAGATGATGTTCGTCAGCCGCACTTGCGACCACGACTCCAAAGAGGCAGAAAATCATTAAACTTACTTGATCCTGAAGCGCCAGCTAAGTTCAAGGTGTCAGGCCTCATCAGAATAGGCCTGGCGTTCTGATACTGCGGGGTATACGTAGAAGTTGAACCTGACTCTGAGGACGCTGCTGACCTCTCGTCATCCTTCGGCATGTCGATCCGCCGGTTCTCAAATTGGTCGTACATTATTGTGTTCTGAAAACAGAAAGTTTTGTTAGAGTTTTTGAAATAGAAGAAAGTTCAAGGGTGAACCCTAGTTGCAGAATTTGTTCGAAAGAGTCACCGCGGCCCTGGAACGTAAAGAAGTTAGGAGGAACACGGACGAGTTTTAGTCAGTAAGAGTCTGACACAGCCTTCTGCTCAACCCAGAGCGGGAGTAGTCATCAGTTTCTGGGAAATTAATGTCGACCCGGCACAAATTCAACGCGAGCCAAGTGATGCTATTTTCTGTGAAAAACTCATTCAACTAAACACACCTAGAAAACGTGCGTTTGACAATTTGTAACTGTAATTTTGTGATAAGTTTCGTTCGAGAAACTGGGACTGTTCTCTACTACCATCATCCGCCTAGCCTTTTCCCAACTATATTGGGGTCGGCTTCCCGTCAAACCGGCTTCAGCAGAATAACATTACTTTACGTGGAGGGACTGTCTATCTGACCAACACAATGCATTCACTTTTTATACGATGCTCCTTGGCAAGACTGTTGTCAGATTTGTCGACAGACTACCTGGAACAACAGTATACAATTTCTTTATTTACATGTACAAACTCAGGTTCAAAATCGTCCGGTGACTCGATACTCCTCGACACTTCGCTCCCAGCCTCGGGTAGGTCAATGTAGACCACTGGGTTCTCGTCTATATCCCTCTTCGGGGGTACTGTGTCGTTACTGGTCGCACTAGTATTAGTAGTAGTAGCACCAGGTGTTTGTGGGCGCTGGGCAGCCTGGAAATGTAAGAAATGACTAGGATGGGTCAATTTGTACTTTTAATGAAGTAATAATGTGTTTGGGTCGGGAAATGAGATCTGAAAAATCCATTTTTTTTTTGTAAAATAATAAACTGCTATTTAATTTAATTGTGAGTATTTTGTATTTTAATTTAGAAAAATAAAAAATAGTATTATTTTTAGGGTTCTGAACTACGGATGTTCGGAAAAACGGAACCCTTATAGGATCAATCGGGTGAGTCGGGTGTCTGTCTGTCTGTCTGTTCGTCTGTCACAGCCAGTTTTCTCCGGATCTGCTGGACCGAATCTGTTGAAATTTGGTATAGTTATGGACATCTGTAACCCAAACACGGTCGTTTTACGTAAATAAAAAAATGTTTAGTATGGAGGTCAAAGTAAAAAAATATATTTAAAAAAAGTTTTTCAAGTTGTCTCGTGGTACATATCAAAAGAAAGGGCTTACTGTGAGGAATATAATTATATTTTTTTATTATTTTAAAATGAATAGTTTTGAAGTTATGAAAATAGACCAAAAATGACCATTCGCCCCACATTATCTCCGATTTATCAGACTTTAAAAAAAAAAAAAAAAATGCAGATAATAGTTCTATACTTAAAGATTATAGGAACACCTATAAGAAGTCTGTAGTGTTAAAACTACATGTAAAAAGAAAAAAAAAAATGGTTCGGAATCCTTTGCACGCGAGTCCGACTTGCACTTGGCCGGTTTTTTTTACCATAAATGTTGACGATTGACGTCAATAGTCAAATTTAAATAAAATATTTGATTTGGATACGCTACAAAACACCATGGGCTAAGTTCTTATCATTCTAGCTTTACTTCGTTATTATATTTTAATAACAAGAACACTTTTGGTAAAAAATTGGATTACTGCAATTAAATTTTTAGGGCAAAATTGACATATTTTTGTAGTGAATTTCATTTAAATGAAACAATAAACAAAGAAACAGCGCTTTTTAAAAGACGTCGAAAAAGCGCTCACTCTTTAACAGTGATTGGCATATTGCAAATTAATAAATGTTGTGATGGTCGATTGTAAAGTGTTATCGACGTAAGGATAGAAGAACTTCGAACGAAGATTTCGGAAACTGAGCCTTTAGCAGCTGAATATAATGATGGATTACCTGTGAACTATTTCCACTGAAGCCGCTGCCACCGCTGGTGCCTGGGCTGAGAGAGCCGGATACATCGTTGTACACAGGGTTCACGTAAGGGTACCCTTGGTATCTTGAATACGTTTGTCGATCTTGGCTTGAGGATTGAATTGTCTGAAAAGCAAAATACAATGTTGTGTTAAACTCAAAATCGAAAAAATCACTCAAATAATGAAAGAATCAGCACTTTTAGAACGTCAAAATTTATCATCTGCCTAGCCTTTTCCCAACTTTATTGGGGTCGGCTTTCAGTCAATCCGGATTTAGCTGAATACCAGTTTTTTACGTGGAGCTGCCTATCAGACCTCCAGAACCCATTAACTGGATAACACAGTACTTCATGGCAAGACTGGAGTCAGATTTACTGGCTTCTGACTATACGTAACGACTGGCAAAGATCTTCAAATGACAGCCGGGACCAACGGCTTAACGTGCTTTCCGAGGCACGGAGGTAATTCGGTAAGTTAAGATGGTCACCCATCCACAGACCAACCTTGGAAAGCGTTGCTTAACCTTGAATATTGACCCGTGTGGCTGTCATTGTCTAGCCACGAGCTCCTCAGAACGTCAAAATTTATATCGATACATTTCGTACATCACTAAGACATATTTCAGAACATGACAGATATTGATTTAGGACGGCTTGACATTCGGTTTTAGGGTTCCGTACTCAATAGGTAACCAACGGTCCAAATTACTAAGCTTTCGCTGTTCATCCGTTATCTATACTAATCTTTACTAATTATACTAATATACTCGTACTCATACTAATAATAATATTATAAAGTGGAACGATTTGAAAAATTCTTTCAGCAATGGATAGCTACATTATCAGCGCCTAACATAGGCTTCATTTTATCCCCGTACTGCCACCGGAACGGGAATTACGCGGGTACGCGTGACGTCCGCGTATTTCCCGTGGTATTTAGTATTTCAATAGGGAACATGCAATAATTCCAGTTTTGCTTTAATTTTAAAGAACTCCATCTAGAATAGACCACCACATAAATAAAAAATGAAAACGCTTTAATTTATTGGCAAAATTGCGTTTTTAAACCGACAGTTTAAAGCTTCGGGCGAAAACGGACGATGACGTCACTCGTGTCTATCACTGGTCAAGAACTGTCCAAACTCAAAGATATAAGGTTGCCTTTTCGATGGCATAACAGCAGATACGTCACTAAACGCTGATTGTTGTTTTTAAATACGTTCCGTTTCACGTTACTTTGATTCATTATTTTTGTTAAAAATTGATATTAACCAAAATAAAAACTTTGTAATGGCCTTTATTTTATACTTTTTTATCATTTTACTGGCAACATTCTCATAAATTCTGTATTTGCATCTTCCCTATTGCCGCCCCATACAAGAATCACGTTTACCATTAATTAAGAACTAAGAACCGTGATTGCAATTTTTTTTATCGAACCTATATTGTCCCTCAGCTAGGCAAAGGTCTTCCCCATAGCCTTCCTATTCCAGCCTTTCTTCCTTTCCTTTCTATTTTTTTTTAATTTTTCTTGTCCATGGATTGTCTATGATGTGACCGCGACAGAAATGACTTTTTTGTAATGCCCGTTCCTGACACTGGCAATACTTTTACGGAAAACTTTTTTGCCTCGTTATTTTGTTTTTATTTGGATACTATAACATAATGTAATTTTAATGTGCGTTTGTTTGGGCGGAATAAACTATTGTGCACTTTTTTGTGATGGGTAAAAAATGTTAAACTAGCGTCAGGACGCGTGACGCTGATCGAAAATTCGTAAGACGGTTACGTGTCCTGCAAACTTCTTTAGCGGCGTTGTGCACGTTTTGTGATGGATAAAAAATGTTAAACTCGCGTCAGTACTCGTGACCTGATCGAAAATTCGTAAGACGAGGGAGAGAAGCACGTATTCAAGTTTTCACTTCTGCCAGCACTCCCGGAGTGCAACCCGTTGTTTTTTTTGTTTTACTGTAATCTTAATTAATTATTAAAAAAACATCGCATCTAGTGGTAGTTTACGTCGGGTACATTAAGTTGAACGCCTTTGTAAGACGACTAAAACCGTCACCCTGTATTTATTACCAACCTGTGAACTACTCCCACTCCCGTAAGACCCTGGGCCCACGGCCACACTCGGCCCATCCTGCATGGGACGTCGTGGCAGGTTGGCCCACCTTGAAGCTGTCTGCGCGTCTACACTGGGGACGTCGTGGACCACAGGGTTCACGTAAGGATAGCCTTGGTACCCTGGGTACCCGTAGTTGCCCTGGCTTGAGGACTGCATTGTCTGAAACACAAAAGGGCAGGGTTGCTTCAAGCCCGTTCTAACGTCATCTGCCTAGCCTTTTCCCAACTATAATGGTGTCGGTTTCCAGTCAAACCGAATTCAGCTGAATACCAGTATTTTATATGAGATGGCAAGACTGGAGCCAGATTTTCTGACTTCTGACAATCCGTAACGACTGCCAAAGATCTACAAATGACAGCCGGGACCAACGGCTTTCCGCCTACAGAATTACGATTAGTCCCGAACCCGAACTAAATGAACAAATGACAATGACAAAACGAATGACAACACGATTTCACAGTAACTGTATAATCGTGTTGTCATTAATTATTTATTTAATTAATACTTTACGCACACAGATGTACAGAGGCGGACTTAATGCCTGAGGCATTTTCTACCAGTCAACCTCTTATTGGTTAGGTAATACGGAGTAGAATACGCCCGCAACTAAACTACGGACTTCGGGCTTAGAGAGTAGCCCCCCTGATTTCACCATTGCCTTCTTACCACCGGAATACCAGACGTACTGCAGGGTACCATCCGTACTTGATCGATATCCCGACTAGTCGTACCCAGCGCTTCTCTCTCACATTTTTTATGCACACAGCTAAAGTGTGGAACTCTCTGCCAGCGTCTGTGTTCCCGTTCACATACCACCTTCATGGACATCTTCTGGACACGCTCGCCCCATCATAGACCTCATCTATCGCTTGTGCGTGATTGTGAAATAAAATAAAAAAATGGCTTTACGTCCCAAACCGCTCTCTTTCGCAAAGAATTCTACTCCCTCCGATCCTACCTACATTAATGTGATTTTGCTACCCTCCTTTTAGAACGATATTATTATGTTCTCCATTATATTAAAGCTTTTTATCTGTATCTAGAAATAGACATAAAGCGAACTCGTTCTAAATCTGTAACAATATATTTCAAGAGTTTCATCTGTTTATTGTGTGTGGTGAGACATAATAGTATATTAGTTTATTTTTTGATATTTCAGCTTTTATTAAAAACTATTTTAAGGCACTTGTCTCACCGCCGGCGATCAGCGAGTAGCGAGTAAAGCTTCAAACTCGAAACAAGTTGGCGAGCAGCGAGTAGCGAGTGAACAGTTTCGATAGTTTTGACGCTCGGCTTTCAGCGAGTGCTTTAGTGCGACGGGCTGTTACTCGCAATACTCGCTCCGTCGCACACTCATCATCTGCCTAGCCTTTTCCCAACTATATTGGAGCTGCCTATCAGACCTCCAGAACCCATTAACTGGATAACACGGTACTTCTTGGTAAGACTGGAGTCAGATTTACTGGCTTTTGACTATCCGTAACGACTGCCAAAGATCTACAAATGACAGCCGGGACCAACAGCTTGACGTGCTTTCCGAGGCACGGAGGAAACTCGGTATGTTTTGATGGTCACCCATCCACAGACCAACATCGGCAAGCGTTGCTTAACCTTGAAGTTCGACTTGTGCGGCAGTTAATACTTAGCCACGAGCTCCTCGCACCGGCCCACACTATAGGTAGAAATTACTGCTGTTTGGTGAGTTTTGACCGCCAAGCGAGCATCGTCGAGCGAGTAAAATCATTGATAGCTATTGTCGCTGCGATCAAGTAGAGGTAAGAGCCGCTCGCCGGCAGTGTGGACAGCCAGCTATCGACTATGAATGTATGTGTCTCTTATATTCACACGAGATCTATAATCTTTCGTCCCTTTCCTCAGCGAGTAAAATTCGATATTATAGCTACTCGCTTCCTCGCCGGCGGTGAGATAAGCGCAAGTAGGTTCCTTGGAGAGTGTCGGGGAGCAAGCACTATTTCGTGGGCAAAGTTAGTATTATTATATTCTCAAATTATATACTTAAACGCTTTTTTATCTGTGTACCTACCTAGAAGTATACCGAGCTTGTTCTAAATCTGTGGCAATATATTTCAAGTGGTTTCATCTACTGTGTGTGGTGAGCCAAAATCTGTGGCTAAAATAGTACTTCAGTTGCTGATATTTCAGCATATTACACTTTTTTTATGAAATGTAATACGTTCATTTGGTGCGACGATGATGTAATTACACTTCTTTTTTTTAAACTATGTGTTATAAATAACTGGCCAAGTGCGAGTCGGACTTAAACTTTAATATTATTTGTTGTTATAGCGGCAATAGAAATACACAATCTGAAAATTTCAACTGTCTAACTATTACGGTTCTTGAGATACAGCCCTCTGACTGACCTATAAAAACAACAAATAATAAAAATTAAGGTTATAGCACGGAACCCTTCGTGTGCGAGTCCGACTCGCACTTGGCCGGTTTTTATCAATCACGAGTAAGATCACATCAATATTTTATAATGATAGTTCTGTTTTATTGTGTTTGTGTGTGTCAATGTGAGTGCAACATTCTGAAAGTGGAAAACAAACCGACATGTGAAAGATCTCTCATTAAGGTGGATGCTCCAGGGTAGCCCGCGAAATTCAAATATTTTTATGTTTTTTGCAATTTGCCGGTCAGTGTGAAGCTGTATGTGGACCAAATGCGTTCCGCGACCGTAACGCGTATTTATCTAAAGAATTATAACCATTTTAATCATCAATATAGCCCTCTAAGTTCATGTAGTCCGAAAGAATGATTATTTCTGAAATATTCTGTTTTTTTGTTTTTTTTTTTTCGTGGCCTCAAACAGGTATTATTCAATTATGTTTCTGAAGTTACTTTGCATCTAAAAAAAGATTCGGCCGAAACACCACTCAAAGAGATTGGAAGGTTTTCCCGAAATTCCTACGGGAACAGGAAAAAACAGGACATGTGCGTAGCAAATCGCGGGTAAAAGACAGTTAAAATAGGGTTTAAAAAGTTTTTCCAACGAATTTTAACTGCGCAGATTACGTTACACAAAAAAAAAATTGTCAATTAATAAAACGATTTGATAAACTGAGATAACATTCCTGAATATAACATCAACAGAATCTTTCTGTATCGTGTTATTTATCGGAACACGTACTTTTAATCTACTAAATTGTGTTGAAGTATTTGAATCTTGGTATTTATTATTACTCCTAAATGTACTACGTTAAAATAAAAAAAAAACTACTTTTCGAAGTTATTAAAGAAGAGAGCGAGAGTTTCCAAACGTCTTTTATAATGCGCACACGCCGCACAGTAAAGGAGTGGAACTCTCTGTCTGCGTCTGTGTTTCCAAACGCTTACAACCCTGATGTCTTCAAAGTCAGAGAGAACAGTCTCATCCTGGGTAAGCTCGCTCCATCGTAGACTTTGTCTCTGTCATCTCTGACATAGACTAGAGTCAAGAGCAAACGCATCATTAACATAAAAAAATAAAAATAGATGAAAATTCACCATCCCCCACCCTTATCTCAGAAGCGACTCAGCCTACATTTGTTTTCCGACCAAATAATGTTTTTAGGGTTCCGTACCTCAAAAGGAAAAAACGAAACCCTAATAGGATCACTTTGTTGTCCGTCCGTCTGACTGTCAAGACCCTTTATCTCGAGAACGCGTGGAGATATCGAGTTGGAATTTAAACCATATACTCAGGCCTACGGTCCCTTGAAGCTGTGAAAAAAATCATAGTTATAAAATGGATACGGCCGTTTATGCCGCAAAAAACGAATATTTCGAAACTCTCAAGGGAAGCAAAATTTATAGGGTATTTTCCGTTGAGCTAGAACTATGAAATTAAGCAAGTAATACCGTCTTAAATTACAGACTAATTGACCCGCGCAACTTCGTCTGCGTCACAATTTTCATTACTACTCCGCTCCTATTGGTCTTAGCGTGATAATAATGATAAATGGGATATCTAACACTGAAAGAAGTTTTCAAATCGGTCCAGTAGTTTCTGAGATTAGTGCGTACAAGCAAACAAACAAACATACAAACAAACAAACTCTTCAGCTTTATATATTAAGTTGACCCGCGCAACTTCGTTGCGTCACAATTGTCATTACTGCTCCGCTTCTATTGGTATTGGACACCAGTCTTGCCAAAAACTGCCGTGTTACCCAGTTAATTGGTTGTGGAGGTCTGGCAGGCAGCCGCTCCGCGTAAAACACTGGTATTCAGCTGAATCCGGTTTGACTGGAAGCCGACCCCAATATAGTTGGGTAAAGGCTAGGCAGATGATGAAAGTTAAGCAGATGATGACACACCAAGAAACTTCTCTTGTCATGCTTTATCTCTAATGGATCAGATTGTGAATCAGTTCGTCAGTGAGTCAGACACGGATCTATTCATAAAAATGGATGTTTTTTTGAGATTAAGTAAATATTGATGAGGTGACTCAAAGGACTCTGGTATCTTAAATTTGTGCTATCAGATCTCATTTTTAAAGTTTTTATGACATACATATACAACCAAATTCAAACAGTCTGAAAAATCGGTCAGTCATCAGTCTTTTTACCTGATTTTAGGGTTCCGTATCCAAAGGAGCCCTAGCGTAGCAACGGAACCCTATTACTAAGCCTCCGCTGTCCGTCAGTCCGTCTATCCGTCCGTCTGTCTGTCAGCGGGCTGTATCTCAAGAACCGTAATAGAATAGGAAGACATTTATTTAGCACAGACACAAACGCACAGCGACAAAGAAAACAAAAGTAATAAATAGCAGGTAGACAGCTGAAAATTATTTCTAATGCCGCTAAAATAACAAATAATAAAAATTAAGGTTTATGATACGGAACCCTTTGTGTGCGAGTCCGACTGGCACTTGGTCAGTTTTTTTTTTCAAAATTTTAGGTTCAGTAGTTTCAGAGATAAGGTTCATTTTTGGTTTAATTTCTTGAATAACTTCAAAACTATTTATTTTAATTATTATTGAAAGAAATATAACTAAAACCCTCATAGTAAGTCCTTTCATTAAATATGTCACACGATACAGATTGGAATACTTTTTTTTTTTATTATCTAGTTTGACCCCCAAATGTGACCCCATACTAAAAAAATATTTATTTATGTAACGCATCCGTGTTTGGGTCACAGTAGTACTCCTCCTTCTTCTTCCCCTGGCCTTGTCCCATTTCTAATTGGGGTCGGCTTTCCTAATTACAGAAGTACATGTGTGCTAAATTTCAACAGAAACATATATTTTAATCTTTATATTTAAAATTCTTATAATAGGCCCTTTTTTTTTCCTTTGCATTGTCCTCACATGCAGAAGCAACAAGTATATGTAACTTGGAATGTTGTAAAACAGAATATGATTTAAAAGAGTGTCCGTGGAGTTTCTTGCACGTTCTTCTCCATAGAGATCTACGCTTTGGAACGTGCAAATAGCTTCCATGTTTTTGACTGACCGACCTTGACGTTTCAAAAGTGCCTGTGAATGGTTTATTTGAAATAAAATGCTTTGAATTTGAATTTGACATTCCAGTAGTTCCGGAGAAAACTGGCTGTGACAGACGGGCAGACAGACAGACAACCGAATCCTATTATGGTTCCGTTTTTTACGGATGTTCGGAGCCATAAAAATCGTGACTCTAATTCGGCGTTGCTCATAATCATGAAACCAACCAAAACCGCATTCATCTGATCTGCCTAGCCCTTTCCCAACTATATCGGGGTCGGCTTCCAGTCAAGCCGGATTTAGCTGAATACCAGTATTTTACGTGGAGCGGCTGCCTACCAGACCTCCACAACCCATTAGCTGGGTAACACGGTACTTCTTGGCAAGACTGGAGTCAGATTTACTGGCTTCTGACAATCCGTAACGACTGCCAAAGATCTACAAATTACAGCCGGGACCAAAGGCTCAACGTGTTTTCCGAGGTACAGAGGAAACTCGATATATTAAGATAGTCACCCAACCACAGACCAACCTTGGCAAGCGTTGCTTAACCTGAAAGATCGACCCATGCGGCTGTTATTATTTAGCCACGAGCTCCTCCATGAAAACAACCCGCATTATAACGGCCTAAATATACCTCTTATTCACAAGCTGAACCACGCAATTTCGTTTGCGTCACGTTTTCCATGAATGCTACACTCCTATCGGTCGTACCGTGATGTTACGCCTTCAGGACGCTGAGATACGTTATTATATAACAGCGTCCAATATAATGACGCCCTCAGAGTACCTATTATGACATCTTAAAACCATCATTATAACCGTGTGGGAGAGAGACGGAGTTATACAACATGCATAACACTATCCCTTTTTCACAGCTTAATTATGATGACAATAGCACTTCGCCCGCGACTTCAGCTCACTGTACACTGTACACGTGTAAATTACTTATTAATAGACTAAACGTTCGACGACGGCAGTTCGCGCAAACTTCAACATTTTTCTAACTTAGAGTATTTTATACCCATCATAACTTTTAAACGTAAGGTCCGATTTGAATAATTTAATGTGTAATTTACTTGTACAAAACCAACCTTAATTGTTAAACAATTTAAATAGATAAGGATTAATATCATGATACTAAAATCACCACTAGTCCATTTCGACCGGGTTTTGATTGAATAATTTGAACAAAAAAGCGGTATTGTGACATAACCATGATAGTTAGATAGATATATATATATATACCCTTGTCTTCTATAAAACTGTAGTAGGTACATCATTTTGCTCTATTGTCAATAGTTATCGCAGCGTACGCGATATAAGGATCTTTTTAGGGTTCCATACCCAAATGGTATCCAACGGAACCCTATTACTAAGCCTATGCTGTCCGTCCGTCCGTCCGTCCGTCCGTTTATCTGTCAGCGGGCTGTATCTCAAGAACCGTAATAGGTAGACAGTTGAAATTTTAACCGATTGTGTATTTCTATTGCTGCTATAACAAAAAATCAAGGTTTATGGTACGGAACCCTTCGTGTGCGAGTCCGACTCGCACTTGGCCGGTTAATTTTTGTATTTTTTTCACACCTTGGGCTACATTATCGAAGTTTTCATACGGATCCCTAACTTTTTGAAAATATTCTATAGCCCATGTTCATCAGGAATAGATGATGTAGGATTCTAATGGTGAAAGAATTTTTCAAATCGGTCCAGTAGATTCGGAACAAACAAATCTTTCCTCTTTATAATAATATAAGTGTAGATGTAGATTAGCCCGTCATTATAGGGCCCAGGACGCTGATGCGGCTTCCGCGTTACTGCAGTGCGTCAGAGATGTTCGCAAAAGCTCGAGTCGGCAGCTTCTCAGCTATCGTACGGAAGAAAAGTGCGTCTCTGCTCGCCAGATAGCGTGGCAGTGGCAACAGCCTCTTGAAGGTGATAGCTGACAGGCTGTGTGAGAGCACAATAATGGGGCATCTCATCAAAACAACAGTCCGTCATAGAATATAAGTACTAACATAGATCATAAGTGAGGTTGCCACCCGTACTTCATTATAAAGTATTGTACTTTATTTCGCACTTAAAGCGATCTTCAAGGTTAAGCAACGCTTGCCAAGGTTGGTCTGTGGATGGGTGACCATCTTAACAGAGCGAGTTTCTTCCGTGTCTCGGAAAGCACGTTAGGCTGTTGGTCCCGGCTGTCATTTGTAGAACTTTGGCAGTCGTTACGGATAATCAGAAGGCAGTTAATCTGACTCCAGTCTTGCCAAGATGTACCGTGTTACCAAGTGAATGGGTTGCGGAGGTCTGGTAGGCAGCCGCTCCACGTAAAACACTGGTATTCAGGTGAATCTGGTTTGACTGGAAGCCGACCCCAATGTAGTTGGGAAAAGGCTAGGCAGATGACTAAAAAAGGTTGGTTGTAAGTATTTTTTCGTAAAACAGAACGACATGACCAGATACATAGTAGATACTAAAGGTTTTGCGGTATTGTCTATTGCACAAAAAGCTATATTTTTTGTTAACTGAACGGTTATTTTACGAAAAAGTCATCCAATAGAGTTTAAATGAACTTAGAGGGTAATATTGATGATTAAAATGGTTATAATTCTTTAGATAAATACGCGTTACGGCCATGAATCGTATTTAGTTCAACATACAGCTTCACACTGGCCAACAAATTGCAAAAAACATAAAAATATTTGTATTTCGCGGGCTACCCTGGCGCTTCCATCTTAATACTTAAACATTTTCCAATCGATTCCTGCCACGTCAGCATTCACAGAGAGTTTTTTTTCTGTGATAAATAGCAAATGGCAAGTTGAAAGAAACAAAACGAAAAACATGCTTTTAAGCCAAACAATGAATTAAAAATATCGTGCTTTATTTTGACACAATGTATGTTTTTTCTTCTACTTTTCATAATCAATGTACCTACTTTATTTGCGCAAAAAAAAGGTGGCAACCTTAATCATAAGCCACATTGTTACTTAGAGCCTAGTATGTACCAACGTAGATTTCGATTTAGAAGATATTAGGTCTTTACCTATGAAATTGCCGTTCTGCAGTACTGGCCATTTCAAATCAAAATAATTTTTGTTTGGCTAAGAATTCTAATTTCAAATTAATTTTATTTTAAAAACATGGTTTTTTTTTTCCAAAAGTAGTCATTTGTTTATTGATTAGTGTTACATTTTCATCGCATTTCAATCTTTTTCGTCATCATGGATACGTTAAAAATTCGAGTAATTATGGAATATGAACTGAACAATTACTGCCTAGCAGCCTGTTTCAGTCGAAATGAAAACAAAAGAGGTGGAGCTTGCATACTAGTGAGGTCCGATCACCAATGGAGAGAACTGCCAAAAATAGCAAAAATGTCTGCAAGTGGTGTCTTTGAATGTTGCGCCATTGAACTGACTATGCATAAAATTGTATGTGTTTGTATTTACAGAGTACCAAATTCTAAAAATTTCAATGAATGTATTAAGAAATTAGAACAGATATTACAAATGTTAATAAAAACAGACTGTAAAAATATTGTTTTAGCGGGAGACTTTAATATAGATGTACTTAAAAGAACTAATCAGTCAATAGAATTCGAAAATATGTTAGTAAGCTTTAACTTGAAACTGGCGCTTTATCAACCAACTCGTCTTAAGAGCAAAACATGCATTGACAATTTTGCGCATAACTTTAACAGGCGCTGTCAATCGTCGGTATTAGAATTAGCGTTATCGGATCACACAGCCCAACTACTGAAGTGTCCAATAAACACGATATGTACTTTTAGTCGGTGGAGTAGGAGAAGTCGTGATTACAGTAATGATAACATTGATAAATTTAAAGCCTATCTGCGGAGTCTGTCGTTTTCAGAGGTATATGAAGCAAATGAACCAAATGTAGCGTTTAATTCGTTTTCAGATATCTTCTCATTACTATACAAACAGTGCTTCCCCGAAACTATGATTTCGATTAATGTCCATAAAAAACAAAACTGGGTATCACGTGGAATTAAAAGATGCAGTGTAAAAAAACGGCAATTACTTTGGCAGTTCCGATTAAAACCTACTCAACAGAATAAAATAAAATTTAAAAACTATACAAAACTCTTAAAAAAGATTATTAATTTAACTCAAAGAGCTCAAAATACCCATAAAATAAAGACATCGTATAATAAATCTAAAACTACATGGCAAATTATAAACCAGTCAAAGCTAAATGTTCCAAAGAATAATATTAATAAACTTATAATTAATAATAACAAAGTTATATCTGATCCAAAGAGCATTTGTAATGTATTTAATAATTATTTTACTGACAAAATTCAGCCCATTATTAATTCAGGAGACAAAGTCACTAGTCATATTATAAACAGGAAGGACTCTATATTTATGGCTCCATGTTTACCGAACGTTGTGTTAAAAATCATTCGAGCCCTTAACAACACAAACAGTGTCGGTTACGATGGCATCTGCACAAAAATAATCAAAGCAGTTGCTGAAGAAATTTGTTGCCCGCTAAGCTACATCATAAATTTGTGCATTAGCGAAGGTATTTTTCCAGATTGCTTAAAAAAATCTGTAATAAAGCCGCTATTCAAAAAACAAGATAGAGAGTTCATGGAAAACTACAGACCGATTTCGTTGATTCCGATATTCTCTAAAATAATTGAAAAGTACATTTATAGAGAACTTAATTTTTATTTAGAGAAAAATAATATTCTTTGCAACGAACAAAAAGGATTTAGGAAAAACAAGACAATTAACATGGCGATTTATGACTTTTTGCATACTATTATGACAAATATGGATACAAATAAACCAGTATGTGCGATATTTTGTGACATGACCCAGGCATTCGACTACGTGCAACACAATATTTTACTGAAAAAGCTTGAAGCTTACGGGGTAAGAGGAAACGTCCTTGAGCTCTTAAAATCGTATCTAACTGACAGAAAACAGATTACTGAAATAAGCAGACTAAATACTAGCACCAAAAGAGAAGAAGTATTTCTATCGGATGAACGCGACGTTGTCTACGGAGTTCCACAAGGAAGTATACTGGGACCACCGCTCTTTACTATCTATATAAATGACTTTCCAATGGCAATCAAACATCCGGTGACATTATTCGCAGATGACAGTACAATAACAATACCTTGCAATGAAATAGATTTTTATAAAGAGGATATAAGTAATACTTTGCAAAAAACTATAGAATGGGTAGATAATAACCATTTAAAAATAAATTTAAATAAGACAGTTATGATGCATTTTAGCCAACGCTCATTGACTCTTCCTAATCTTGACATAAAGTATAATGACATTTCAATTGACACAGTTAATACAACTAAGTTTCTAGGACTGACAATCGATCGGAATTTAAATTGGAAGGCGCACATTGATGTCTTGACTAAAAGAATAAGCAGTAGTGCGTACGCCCTGCATAAGCTGTCACGAACGGTTAACGTAGATGCCTTATTAACCGCTTACTACGGGCTAACTGAATCTGTTCTCAGATATGGGGTTATCTTTTGGGGTAACTCAACTAGTAAAGAAATTGTATTTAAAGCACAAAAGAGATGCCTCAGGGCCATGTTTAAGTTAAAAACTATCGATAGTTGTAAACCCTATTTCATACGCTATAGAATATTAACATTGACATCCCTTTATATTCTGGAAACAGTAATGTTTGTCAGAAACAATAAAAACCTATTTCCGCGAATGGCAGATAGATTCCCTAGAAACAGGCGAGATCAAAGTCAGCTCTGTCTGCATAAGAGTAGGACTGCACTTATGCGCAAAAATGTTTTTTGCATGGCTCCCACTATTTATAATAAGTTGCCGAAAAGTTGGAGGGAGCTTGATAATATAAAACTAAAGAATCAACTAAAGATGTTTCTAAGCAACAGGGCTTACTATAGTATCAACGAATTTCTTGCAGAATCATTTATTTTGACATAATCCATATAAACTTTGTTTTGGACTTTTTATTGATATTTATATGTATTAATTTAAAATTGGTAAATTTGACATAGGTATTTAATTATTATTATTATTTTTTTTTTTTTTGTTCGATTGACATTTTATATAATTTTGACATAATTTTTGCATTGATTTTGACATTTATAATATTTGAATAGTTTTTGACATAATTTAAATTTGATTAATATTTTGACATTAATTCATTTTTACCATTGACATTTATAATAATTCAAATATAATAATTTGTAATTAATTCTTTACTTTGCATAATATTTGCACGCCATAGTATGTGGCAAACATGTCTGAACTTTTTCTAGTCTAATGTTATCCTGCATGCACGTTTTTTAATCTTGTACACATAACACATGTTTGGGCAAATAAATTTATCTTTATCTTTATCTTTATCTTTATGAATACCGTCGTGGCAGCAACGCGGCACAAGCGGCACGCAACATCAACGACGTTTACGGAGCTAACACTACAAACCAACGCACCACCTGTTATTGGTTTGCTCGCTTCCGTTCTGGAAATTTCGACCTGAAAAATGAACCTCGCGGTCGTCCAAAGACTTTGGTCGACAATGACGAATTAAAGGCGATTGTGGAAGCTGATGATACACAATCTACGGCTGAATTAACAGCAGCTTTCGACGTTAGCGTCAAAACAATATTGGTCCATTTGCGTCAAATTGGCAAGGTATAAAAGCTTGACAAATGGGTGCCCCACTAACTCAATGATCGCCAGCGCGAAGTACGCGTCGAGACGTGCCTTGCACTGCTCAACAGACACACAAATGAAGGAATTTTTAACCGCATTGTTACCTGCGATGAAAAATGGATTCTGTTTGATAACCGCAAGCGCTCAGCAAGTTGGTTGGATCCTGGTTCAGCACCTAAACAATGCCCTAAACGAAAACTTACCCCTAGAAAAGTGATGGTCACTGTTTGGTGGTCTAGCGCCGGTGTGATTCATCACAGCTTCTTACCAAACGGGGTGAGCATTACTGCAGATGTGTACTGTGAAGAACTGAACACAATGATGGAGAAACTGGCACATCTTCAACCAGCATTGGTCAATCGCTCGTCTCCGCTGCTCCTGCACGACAACGCGCGACCTCATACTGCTCAGCAGACGGTCTCCAAGTTGCAAGAACTGGGGTTGGAAGCTCTCCGTCATCCACCCTACTCACCAGACCTTGCGCCTACAGACTACTACTTTTTCCAGAATTTGGATAACTTCTTGGCGGAAAAAAATTCAATACCCGAGAGGCAGTACAAAATGCCTTTGAAGAATTTGTTGCCTCCCGTCCAGCTGATTTCTTTAAGAAGGGCATCAATAAACTGCCACTGCGTTGGCAAAGATGCATGATTGCATGGGTGATTACTTCGATTAATACAAATTAAAAATACATGAAAAAAATTCGTTTAAATTTTTTCATACAAAATGGCAATTTCATAGGTCTTTCATTTTCACATCTTTTAATAATTATATTTTGTGTTTTGTCTTTTGTCTACACTAATATTTTTGTTTGTTTGAAAAAAAAAAGAAAGCAAGAAAATACGTTTATTCTGCCAGAAATGACGCACAAAAACACAAAATTAAAAGAAAACTAATTACTAATTAAAAACTTGTATGTTTGAATTGAATAGGCTCCGAAACTACTGGACCGATTTGAAAATTTATTTCAGTTTTAGATAGCCCATTTGTCGAGGAAGGCTTGGTCTTAGCGCGATGATATATAGCCTATAGCCTTCCTCGACAAATGGGCTATCTAACACTGAAATTATTTTTCAAATCGGACCAGTAGTTCCTGAGATTAGCGCGTTCAAGTAAACAAACAAACAAACTCTTCAGCTTTATATATTAGTATAGATATAAACCGAGATTTAAGTAAGGAATAAAATGAAATCTGTTAGCTATACATAGGGTTGCCAATTTTTTTTGGGAAAAATAAATCAGGTATCAAATTATTTGGATAGGCAAAAAAAACATTACTTATAGTATTTTTTCAAATTTTTAGCACACTTTTTTTTTAGCGAGTAAGCGTTTATGCCACCCTATTTTTTATTGTTTCTTTGCTTATACCTAGAGTAGTGCGATGATCCGATTAATCGGATTAGTACTTCCAGGGATTACCGCCTACAAACGAATAATACCCATACTTAAATAAACATTTTTTCTCTGTATAATCAGTTTAGGTTTTCTTTGGATCTCTGTTATTTTTACTGACTCTGAATGTACCCCATCTTAATCCTTATTCCATTTCAAAATGTGTAAAATCAACTTGATGTTCGATTATCTATTAATTAATAGCTAATCATTTTTATCGTGTGTCTGTTACCTTACAGCTGGTATCGATAAATGGTTCATCATTACCTATTATATTTATGCAAAAGTATAAAGTATCATGTGCCTAGTCTTTTCCCAACTATATTGGGGTCGGCTTCCAGTCAAGCCGGATTTAGCTGAATACCAGTATTTTACGAGGAGCGGCTGCCTACCAGACCTCCACAACCCATTAACTGGGTAACACGGTACTTCATGGCAAGACTGGAGTCAGATTTACTGGCTTCTGACAATCCGTAACGACTGCCAAAGATCTACAAATGACAGTCGGGACCAACGGCTTAAGGGCGCTCTCTCGAAAAAGCTTAAAAATAGCGAGCAGATGAAGCAGTTTTTCGTCGGCATTTACTGAGAAATTACAGCTGAAAAAATAGGTAGTAATCTACATGATATTGCACGTAACTTGGTTTTGCCATAATTTATGTATCGGTTTTATATAATAGGAAAAAAAACACCAAATCACCTCCAAATCGTTGAGATGGTTTCATCTTATTTATTTTACTCCTTAATTTTTTAACAAAAGACTAAAAAAAAACTACTGCTGTGCAATACAAACACAAATAACTTTTTCTCTCGTTTTTAACTCGTTTTGATACTTTTAAAAATATGTAAGTATTTGTTATTATAAAAAAATTAAAAACATGGGTAGCGGAGTGGCGTGAAGAGGTGTAGTAAGCCCCATTTTGATGCACAAGGTCATTGGCATATACAAGCCTTAACGTGCTTTCCGAGGCACGGAGGACACTCGGTATGTTAAGATGGTCACCCATCCACAGACCAACCTTGTCAAGCGTTGCTTAATCTTGAAGATCGACCCGTGCGACTGTTATTATCCAGCCACGAGCTCCTCGCAAAAGTATAAAGTATATTTATTTATCGAAAAATAAAGTAGGATACGTTTTTATAAAGTATGGTTGGCAATGGCAACCCTAGCTTTACATCAATACTCATTCGTATTAAAGAACAATGTTCTAGATACAAACTCTTGTAGTACATACCTACTATTCTGTGAAGTTCACAGCTCACCTCACTCAAGTGAGCGATCACAATTCGAGGGCGAACTCATTTGTTTTTAATCTAAATCATCGCGATTTCACAACGCGACTACATTCCAATTTCGAAGTGATTTTGCACATAAAAATCGTTACTAAATAGAAGTATTGGTTCCCTGAAAACGTGTCTATGTTTAATTAAATAGCTAAGTTCTTGCTGTGAAACCTTGAACTACAGATTGACTACATGGCTAAAAGGTTCTAGTAACCAGCCCATAAAGCGAATAAAAAAAAAAAACAGATAACAATATGAAGTCTGCGTATATCAAAACACATTTGAATTCAGAATATCTTCCTTCTATGCCAAAAACAAATTAAAAAGAAATGTTTTGACATTTCTTTTGTACGAAATACCGCGTCATCATGATCAAATTGATCATCATAGACACATTTGACAATTTGATGACAAAGTATTATTTTCCAAGTGTCGATTTTGACGTACAAAACAATAGTAATAAGACGCAACGCAAGTTATTATTTCACACAAAAACACATGAAATTTTCCAAAAAAAAACAACAATTTACCTTTTATTTTAGTAAAAATCCAGTTTAGCACACTTTTCACAGTCCAAAAACGAATAATTCGGTACAAAAACACAATATTTCGGCACAAATTTTCTATTTTGTCGACGCCATATTTGCGAGGCAGTAACTGCTATCGAAATGAGCGGTTATCTAAATTCAAGATAAGATAAATAGGAATAAAGCGTTCGTACCTTTGAAAAATAACATAACACTATTATGTACGTAGGTATCAAACATAAAGTTCATACATAAAGGAGATTGTGCATTTTCCCGCGAAAACCATACCACAACCAAAGTATACCTTTTTTTTTCCTATTGATAGGCACGCGTTTGACCACTATCTCACCTACCAGAACAACTCCACAACCACAAGACGTGGGCGGGCGCTAATTTGTATAAAAATTTAGGCGTCGACCCCACTGCACGCGGTCTAGCGGTCAGTCTTCCGAGTTCTGCGTTCCGCGTTCACTGTAATCTATGCGATTGCGGTGGCTTCGAAAATTACACACACCAAAGCAGATAGACCGCGACGGTCAAAGTGAACGCGCGTTCTGTCGGAGTTCTATTGTTTTGCAAAAGCTGGAAGGTCACGAATTCACGATGTCCGACGAGATCGAAATGTTTATTATTAGAGAGAGAAAAACGTTTTCTTTATGATTTGCGAGACATTTGGTTGAGAGTGACATTTGGTTTTCAGTAAAAACTTTTTTACAAAAAAAATATAAAGGTCTTCAAAAAACAAAAAAATACAAAGTATAAAATAAAACAAATTTCGGAAGTCAGTGTTTTTGGTTTTGTGTCTTCGTTTTTTAACACCGACTTCCGAAATTAATTTATGATATTAAGTGGTGGTACTTGGACGACGTCTTCTGCAAAAATGCTTATAAAATAAAAACTACTGAACCAAACTGAATCAAATTTTTACGGGACCAAACGGAAAACATGCCACATCGAACTAAAAAAGTATCACACAAATCGGACGAGAAAAATTTAAAAAAATACTCGCCGAATTGAGAACCTCCTTGGAAGTCGCTTAAAAAGTGCGTGCAACGTGTTATCACTGTTTATTTATATTTTATTAATTTTTCGAACAAAGCTCTCTCTGAAAGCCGAGTGAAAACTATTGAAACTTTTCACTCGCCATCCGCTGCTCGCCATCTTTAGATACGAACATCTTCTCTGTAGATCAATGCACTGCAGAATTGTAGATCGTGCATCACGATCTATCGTGCATGTTGTGGTTAATAAGCTAATAGTTAGGAGCTCGTGGCTAAATAATACAGCCGCACGAGTCGATCTTCAAGGTTAAGCAACGCTTGCCGAGGTCGGTTGGTGGATGGGTGACCATCTTAACATACCGAGATACCTCTATGAGGGTATGCGGAACAGAGAGTAAAGTACCGCCAACCTCCATTGAAAAAGGAGGATCCTCCGGACGGTTGTTGTGTCCGGTGGGCAACTGCCCAATAATTGATATTCGGGCTGATGTATATGTTCAAATCGCACCTGATTACGCGATGCAGGATTTCGACGTAGTAGTTCGCTGCTAGTTGGATAGACGCCTCCGTGGTCGAGTGGAGACGGCAAGCCAATCGCTCCAATAGGGGCCGTGCACGGCGTTGACTACGCCATCTAGTGTCGCGTATTCGAAGTTTTCAGGGTCAGAATACTTGACATTGACGCTTCTGTGCTGCCACCTGTGGTTTCTGCACGCTCCATTTAGGGGAACGTGCGCGAAGAAGATTGTGCCATCTAGCGTAGATATTTCGAATTTTAAACTTGAAACATGACGGTGACATTTCTGTGCTGTCACCTATAGTTTCTGCACGCTCCCTATAGCGCACCTCAAAGAGTCGCCAGCATAGTAGACAGGGCCCGCTAGGGTCAGTGCCTGCCAGGGTACAGGAATATGTTGAAAGAGTCACCGCGGCCCAGGAACGCAAAGGGCATTAGGAGGAACACGGATGGGTCCGCCCAGAGCGGGAAAGAATCGTATGATGATATCTCTTCCTAAAAAAAGGTACCTAGTATTATTTCCTGTATCTAATAAGTACGCCATTTTGGAACTCCACACACACTGACGTTTACTGAATTATATTACGATAAGATACAATCTTATCATAATCGGCATTCAAAATATACGGCGTTATCTATGGTGAATAAAAAAACATAGAGAATTATCTATACAATAGGCACTATTTGACTTTTCCTCGTAAGTGCTAAGGTACTTATAGACCGGAAATTATGAATTCCAAATATTTACTCATCTGCCTAGCCTTTTACCAACTATATTGGGGTCGGCTTCCAGTCAAACCGGATTTAGCTGAATACTAGTATTTTACGTGGAGCGGCTGCCTACCAGACCTCCACAACCCATTAACTGGTTAACACGGTACTTTATGGCAAAACTGGAGTCAGATTAACTGGCTTCTGACTATCCGTAACGACTGCCAAAGATCTACAAATGACAGCCGGGACCGACGGCTTAACGTGCTTTCCGAGGCACGGAGAAAACTCGGTAAGTTAAGATGGTCATCCACATACCAACCTTGGCAAGCGTTGCTTAATCTTGAAGACCGACCCGTTACGGCTGTTATTAACTAGCCACGAGTTCCTCAATTCCAAATATTTACCACCAATAAGATAAACCAGATTAAGAGACGCTTGCGAAGGTCGGTCTTTGGATGGGTGAACATCCATTAAATACGGAAACTCCTCAGTGCTTCCCGAGGCACGAAGGAGTCCTTTTAGGGTTCCGTACCTCAAAAGGAAAACACTGAACCCTTATGAGATCACTTTGTTGTCCGTCCGACTGTCTGTCAAGATATCTCGGGAACGCGTGAAGGTATTGAGTTGAAATTAAAACTATATACTCAGGTCTACGATCTCTCGACGCTGTGAAAAATCAAAGTTCTAAGTTAATGTAATAAAGATACTAAAAATCATATATTTCGACACACGGGATTCTGAATTTATAGGGTATTTCCCGTTGGCCTAGAAATATGAAATTGGGCAATTAATACCGTCTACAAGTATAGGAAAAAGTCTGAAAACTATACATTTGTAATAAAATAAACACGGTATTTCTTGGCAAGACTGGAGTCAGATTTACTGGCTTCTGACAATCATTAACTACTGCCAAAGATCTAGAAATGACAGCCGGGACCAACAGCTTAACGTGCTTTCCGAAGTACGGAGGAAATTCGCTATGTTAAGATGGTCACCCATTATTCTTTAAAGTAATATGTACCTACAAATTTGTACGGAACCCTCGGTGGACGAGTCTGATTCGTACGTTACCCCCACATTAGGAATTTCTCCTGTAAGTATCGTGGGTGCGTTTACAAACATACAAACTCACATACACAAACAGCCAACCCGGGACAACTATCTGTAGGCCATAAAAATATTTGTACCGTGCGGGAATCGAACCGCTCCACGCAATATACTGGTGTTCGGCTGAATCCGGTTTGACTGGAAGCCGGCCCCAACTTTTTTGGGAAAAGGCTAGGCAGATGATGACTGTATACTGTACCAACACACTACTACTATATTCTGTACTGACATGAACGAGCATGGTGGTTGAGAGCATGTCATGCTCACTCAAATGTCTCGCTGATAACGGCGCGTGGGTTTGATCATTCGGTTCCCTTCGAAATGGTTGAGCTGAAAGGTATGTTCATGACACGAACATACACGCGTCATGTTCGTGAACGGGCGCCGTCGGTTGAGACTGGTCATCTCTCAACTGCCATTGGCTAATTTTAATCTTTATATTTTAAATTCTTATAATAAGCTTTTTTTTTCCTTTGCATTGTCCTCACATGCAGAAGCAGCAAGTATATGAAATTTAGAATTTTGTAAAACAGAACATGATTTAAAAGAGTGTCCGTGGAGTTTCTTGCACGTTCTTCTCCATAGAGTTTTTTTGAAATAAAATGCTTTGAATCTGAATCTGAATATACTACTACCTAGACTGTATACTGTACTAAAAAACTTGCATACGCACCATGACAAAACATTTCTAGAGATTATAATCGAGTCATGAATGATTCAATATCTTTCATTGTAACATCATAATTAAGAGATTACATTTCACTAGTACATTTTGATGCAAAGTAAAAGAGACCATTCATATTGGGCCTAAAATCGAAAGTGCCTACGGAAAAAAAATGTTTTTAATCCGTTCGGAACATCATGCTAATTTTTTCCCATTTGGTACTATGGTACCAAAACGGTAGACCCATCAGATTAGCAGCTACATTAGTTCGAAATTATAAATATATCATCTACGTGGATATGTACATGTAGTATTGTGGAACTTACTTCCAAAAAAACACTACAAAGTATAAAATAACTAGAGCACGCAATACCGTAGTATATATTCAATACCGCGATATTGCGGTATCGGATATGTAATACCGCAAATTTTGCGGTATTGCGAAATTAGTAATTCGTTAACTGAGGGTTAAATGAAACTAAATCTTTATTTTTTATTTGAAAATATTTACGTAAAATGCGTAAAATATCAATTGTATCATCATTTAAAGTACTTATAATTTATTACACATGTATCCAGCAGCCGAAAAAACTCTCTCAGCTTCTTCACTCGTTGGTGGAATACTTAGCACATATTTATGTAGTTTTAATTTTTTACAAAAAAAGTTTAGTTTTCATCAAAATAATTATTTTTCACTCTGTCACGTAGTAAACAAATGAAATAGGACAGGTTTATCACTCACTTGTCCAACTTGCGAGAGTTGCTGAGACTGAGGAAGACTACAAACAAATTCGTTTTTAATACCACGAAATTCGCATTTCTAATCTCGCTTTTGCGTTACTGAAAAACACTGCGAAATTGCCGTAACGGTATTGCATGCTCTAAAAATAACCTTAATTTCGGAAGTCGGTGTTAAAACACGAAGAAACAAAACCAAAAACACCGACTTCCGAAATTAAGGTAATTTTATACTTCCAAAAAATAACCGACTTCCAGTCAGAAGTCGGTTATATTTTTTGTAAAAAAGGTTTTCATTGCAATAAATCTGGCGCCTACCATACAGATCTTTTCTATGGCCGCCCATAAAAAACCTATCCACCCACGACCCACCCAACCTGTTTTATATTTCTATGCACCCAACACATCCACCCACCACCCGCTGACGCGCAATTTCAATTGCGTCACATTTCTCAATAAGGGTGCTCTCTCGAAAAAGCCTAGAAATAGCGAGCAGATGAATCAATTTGTCGTCAGCATTTACTGAGAAATTACATCTGAAAAGGTAGTAATCTACATGATATTGTACGTAACTTGGTTTGAGGAGCTCGTGGCTAGATAATAACAGCCGCACGGGTCGATTTTCAAGGTTAAGCAACGCTTGCCAAGGTTGGTCTGTGGATGGGTGACCATCTTAACATACCGAGTTTCCTCCGTGCCTCGGAAAGCACGTTAAGCCGTTGGTCCCGGCTGTCATTTGTAGATCATTGGCAGTCGTTACGGATAGTCAGAAGCCAGTAATTCTGACTCCAGTCTTGCCATGAAGTATCGTGTTACCCAATCAATGGGTTGTGGAGGTCTGGTAGGCAGCCGCTCCGCGTAAAATACTGGTATTCAGCTAAATCCGGCTTGACTGGAAGCCGACCCCAATATAGTTGGGAATAGGTTAGGCAGATGATGATTGTACGTAACTTGGTTTAGCCAGAATTTATGTATCGGTATCACATTATAGAAAAAAAATCACCAAATCACCTCCAAATCGTTGAGATGAAACCATTTCACTCCTTCATTTTTTAACCGAAAACACACGGTACGACTGAAAAAAATATATCTACTGCTGTGCAATACAAACGGAAATAACTTGATTTTGTTACTTTTAAAAAATATGTATTTGTTTTGTTATAAAAAAATAAAAACACTGGTAGCGGAGTGGCGCGAAGAGGTGTAGTTAGCTTCGTTTGTATGCACAAGGGCATTGGAAAATATACGAGCCTTACTGCTAGGCTCCTATTGGTATTGTTCTGTGTATCAAACACGGTAAATATTTTTTAATTCGAACCAGTAGTTCCTGAAATTAACGCGATTAACCAAACAAACAAATTCTTCAGCTATATAATATTAATTTAAATGCGAAATGAATTCTATCTATTCTTACCTACTTCATTTTCTAATTCTATTGTTGCAGAAAGTGCCCCACTCGACAAGTCTTCGTTAGGGATGGTAGAACGCACTGTATAGGCCAGTGTAATGTCGAAACCATGTGTGGAGAAGTCAGGGTTCCCGAAGAACATTTAAATGTAAGTATATTTAATTTTCCAAGCTACACAGCTTGGCTCATCGCCGTAAGGTTGCCTGCTTGTCGGTCTTCTACAGATTGTACTTCGGTGAGTGTGCCCAAGAACTCCACGACCTCATCCCACCGGCCCCCTTTTACCATCGGACATCCAGACGCACTGCAAGTTACCATCCCTACCTTATTGCTATTCCACCAATAGGGAATATGCATGCGATTTTTTATTTGCAAAATGAAATACTTATTAGCTCTAGTAAACAATCATGAAATTATTTTTTTAATTCCTTCATCAGCGATGAAGTTATAAAGCTTCAAAGATTACAATTAGACAGAGAAAGCCGATGTAAACTTTGACGTCATCGTCTATGACGCCTATACAGCTGCCATAGAAAACAGCGTTTTCGTGAGAGGGACAGATAAATTTGTTTAAAATAATTATAACTCCTTCGTTTTTCGAGTAATTTTGATTCTATTTTCACTGTTAGTATTATATTTTTGTATATTTTTAGATAAATTGTATAGATGATAAATATGTTTTTCATGCATATTCCCTATTCGCACTAAGTGTTTCCAAGCGTCTTTCATAATGCGCACAGCAAGGGAGTGGAATACTCTGCCCGCGTCTGTGTTGCCGAACGCTTACAACCCTCATCTCTTCAAAGTTAGAGTGAACAGGCTCCTTCTGGGTAAGCTCGCTCCATCGTAGACTTTGTCTCTGTCATCTCTGACATAGACTAGAGTCAAAAGCAAACCCATCTGAAGTAAAAAAACCGGACAAGTGCGAATCAGTCTCGCCCACCGAGGTTTCCGTGCATATTTGTAGGTACATATTACTTTAAATAAAGACTATTTTTTATGATTTAATAACAAATGTATAGTTTTCAGATTTTTCCCTATACTTGTAGTATAAGACGGTATTACTGGCCTTTTATAGCTCGAGGTCAACGAGAAATTCCCTATAAATTTTGATTCCCTTGAGAGTGTCGAAATATACGTTTTTTGCGGCATAAATGGCCGTATCTTTGTTTAACGTTAACTTAGAAGTGAAGTTTTGACAGCTTCAAGGGACTGTAGACCTGAGTATATGGTTTTGATTTCATCTCGATACTTCCACGCGTTCCCGAAATATCTTGACAGACAGACGGACGGACAACAAAGTGAAAGGGTTCCGTTTTTTCCTTTTGAGGTACGGAACCCTAAAAAGACTACTTCGTGCCTCGGGAAGCACTGAGGAGTTTCGTATTTAATGGATGTTCACCCATCCAAAGACCTACCTTCGCAAGCGTCTCTTACTCTGGTTTATCTTATTGGTAGTAAATATTTTGGAATTGAGGAACTCGTGGCTAGTTAATAATAGCCGCACGAGTCGGTCTTCAAGATTAAGCAACGCTTACCAAGGTTGGTCTGTGGATGGGTGACCATCTTAACATACCTGAGAATATGGTTTTGATTACATCTCGATACTTCCACGCGTTCCCGAGATAAACGGTCTTGGCAGACAGATGGACGGACGGACGAACGGATAACAAAGTGATCCTATAAATAACGGTACCGTTTTTTCCTTTTGAAGTACGGAATCCTAAAAAAAAACTGTTGGACGAAATAAAACCCCAAACTATATTTAGAACCAAGACTTCTTTTTAAAATTAGCGTCATCCTGATTATGCTTTGGCAGATCCTTCTCCCACCATTTATCTTTGTCATCATTCTCGATGACCAAAGATCCAGTCTTAGATATATTTTCATTTGTCGTCGCATTCACATTTCCGTCATATTCAGG
This sequence comes from Lacanobia oleracea, assembly GCA_950371165.1. Classification (NCBI taxonomy): domain Eukaryota; kingdom Metazoa; phylum Arthropoda; class Insecta; order Lepidoptera; family Noctuidae; genus Lacanobia; species Lacanobia oleracea. The sequence continues at coordinate 8,157,369 of OX493411.1, forward strand.
TTCATTTTTAACAGCTTTTTCGACGTCATTTTCAAAGGCAGCATTTCTAACCAAAATGATTTCATCGTCAAATGTTCTGGGTCGTATCTTTTCCTTTTTTTTTTTCTTTTCTTGACTGTCAGGAGATTCATGTTTCACTACCTGGTTGTCATCAGAGTCATAATTAGACAGGAGTTTGTAAGGAACCACTTTATACTTTTTCTTTTGTTTTTTCGTCTTTGTTTTTTCAGTACCACTTATTATGTTGTCTTCTATGAATTTCATTGTTTCGTCCATCTGATTGTACTTCTCTTTTTCGCTAGCTTTTGAAACTGCTCTTTCAGATGTTGTGTCCTTTGGTTTTGATTCAATTATGTATCTGCTTCGCCCTTTACTTTTCTTTTTATGTTTATCTGTGGTATCTGTTTCTCTAGCTCTACTTTTCTTCTTTTCATAAGTAGTTTTTCTCTTGTTTTTACAGTTTTCTCCTTTACATTTTTCTACAGCTCTGTCCAAGTTATCATAGTTGTGGCTTTCAATGTTATACATTCGGTTCTCAGCGGATACTTGGGAGTTATCTTTAGTACTTTCTTCTGAGGCTTTCGGGGTCTGTTGGGCGAAAGTTTCACTGGCTCGGGCTATGAAATCGGCTATTTTTTCAGCTAGTTCATCTGAGACGAATTTGCGAGCTATTTTCTTAACGTCTTCTACGTTTGCTGTTAGCAGGACGAAAGTATGTGCGATGTGGATAAATAGTAGGAGATGGAGCGCTAGAACAGAGGGAGAGAAAATCTTATCTTATTAAATACTATTACGAATACGAAAGTGGATGTATGTTTGTAACTCAACCACGCCACATAGGCTGAACGGATCAGGATAAAATTTAGCATAAGTATAGACAGATTCTAGTTTGGGAATTAATAGATAAACTTACCAACTACAGAGAATCTACATAGTACCAACATTTTAAGAAAAATATCAAAGCGATGTGAAATAAAGAAATAAAAGTTGAATTATTTTGAAATTGTGAAGCTATAAAGTTTATTGCTTTCGGGTTTATTTTTTGATTTACTGTTGGCAGTTTAACAAGCGTATTTCCTGAGTTTTCTTACATAAACTAAAGAAGTAAAATACTTTATTTGTATGAGGTAATCTCTTGAAGTTTCTACTATCATAGCATCTCTTAAGCATATTGCAACGCAAGATGTCCACAGTTGCTCCAATTCAATTATTAAATTTTATGCACCTCTATGATATGAAAAAAGAAAATACTCTCAGCAAACCCTTTCATTTGGTACCTCAAATGAAAAGGTTTTTTTATGGATGGGAGACTGAGGAGTGTCAGACTCTTACTGACTAAAACCCATCCGTGTTCCTCCTAATGCCCTTTGCGTTCCAGGACCGCGGTGACTCTTCGAACGAATACCGCAACAAACGAAAGGGTCTAACTCTTATAAATTCCAAAGTTTGAGGATGGAAGTTTGTTACTCAATCGCGCTGGAATGGCTTGTCGATCGTGCACGGCGTTGACTATACCATATAGTGTTGTAATTTTAACTTCAAGAACACTTGACATTGACGCTTCTGTGCTGCCACCTGTAGTTCCTGCACGCTCCGTTTAGGGGAACGTCCACGAAGTAGTCTGTGCCATCTAGCGTTGCAAGTTTGAAACGTATAAGTAATATACAGGGTTATTTGTAAAACACCAGCAACCAATTCGCACTAAGCGTTTTCAAACGTCTTTTATAATGCGCACAGCAAAGGAGTGGAACTCTCTGCCTGCGTCTGTGTTTCCAAAAGCTTACAACCCTAATCTCTTCAAAGCTAGAGTGAACAGGCTTCTTCTGTGTAAGCTCGCTCCATCGTAGACTTTGTCTCTGTCATCTCTGACATAGACTAGAGTCAAAAGCAAACCTATTACAAATAATAAAAAAAAACCTGCGGATATTTTTCTCGAGATTTCGGGGTTTTCCTAAAGTAAAAGTTGCTTGAAATCATGTGTACTTTCACTGCCTAAGAGGTTGCTGGTGTTTTACAAATAACCCTGTATATGTATTTGACAATGTCACTTCTGTGCCGCCACCTATCCTGCACGTTCCCTATAGTAAAATACACACACTGGCTACTTTTTATCTCGGGAGGGATCCCTTGGGATAATTTCCGAGATTGAAGCCTGCGAAGCCGTATGCGCATCATCAATTCATCATCATCATCATCTTCCTGCCCTTATCCCATGTTACTTGGGATCGGCGCAACACATTTTTTTCTTTCATTCTGTCCTATCAGCCGTCACGCTATCACTAAATCCCTTTTCTTTCATATCGCTCATCACACAATCCATCCATCTTTTCTTGGGCCTTCCTCTCCCCTCTCCATCTGAAACCGCTAGCATTAGCTGGTCTATACTCTATACTAATATATAAAGCTGAGTTTGTTTGTTTGTTTACGTCAACGCGCTAATCTCAGGAACTACTGGTCCGATTTGAAAAAAATCTTTCAGTGTTGGATAGCCCATTTATCGAGGAAGGCTATACGCTATAATTATATCATGCGCGGGTCAACTAGTTAGTAATAATTCATTAACAGAGTATTTCCTACTTTTTCCAGCTTTGTTACGTGTGCAACAGTACAGGACATAACTGCAGAGCCTTACCGCGGCAAATCAGGTTGGATGACGAGGTCCCGTCGGAGATCGATGGGAACTCCATCAATGATGGCACTGATATCCCAGGTAAGGATTCTTCCTGCCAGGATTGCGAAAATTGTTCGAAAGAGTCACCGCGGCACTGGAACGCAAAGGGCACTAGGAGGAACACGGATGGGTTTTAGTCAGTAAGAGTCTGACACTCCCTTCTGCTTCGCCCAGAGCGGGAGGAGTCATTTGATGATTTCCTATCCTTAAAAGAAGGTAAGGATTCTTTCACATTCTTTTCCGTCTTGTGTAGCAGAATTATTTCTGGAGCAGCCCGAAGAATTACCAAATCTGTAACAGTGCAGTAGAGAGGGATAGACTTCCGCAGAATGGGTGGCCGAAGCGCCTGAAAGCGTGACTGATGACGTGATGAAGGGAAATCTGCTGGATGTTAAAAGCATATAGGCCCATGTGCAGAAGTGGATGTGTTTCTCTTCAAATGATGATGTAAACTCAGCGTCTCAGCTTAAAAAAAAATGGTATACCGACAGTAAGTCACTTCGAAGAACGCAGCATCGACATAATTTATCAACCAGCTTCTTTGTCACTCATAAACAATCATGTTCTTCTGTATTTTCCAGTGACAGAAGTAGCAGAAGAAGACTATCAAGGCGTAGAGGACACGGATTTCGTTCTATACGTGAGCGCAGTGGAGACGGAGCGATGTCGTCGGGGACAGACCGTGGCGTACGCCTCGCATTGCCAGCAGGAGTCAGCGCTGGACAGGTCACCCATCCATTTCTATACCTTGGCTTTGTTAACATTTTAGTTTATTTATTTTCAACACATTTATTTGAAAGCTGGCTTTTATTGCCACCCAACTGTTGGTAATGGTTAGAATACAGTATATTTAAAACAAGTGACTAACTTCCATGTATTTCTCTAAGCAATTTAAAATTACTAAGTCAGACGGTAGCTTTTTTTAAATATTTTTAGCGAATGAGCTATTTATTTGGGATTTTATAGTTTTGTGAATATTTAAAATGAGCTGGGATGAGAGAAATCATCAAGGGGCTACTTTTTTCAAGATTTTATATTACCGCTTTGAATAACATACCAGTGCTAGGCGCCTCTGAGCTAAACCACGGACAGGCAGACAGACAGACATGGCGAAACTTTAAGGGTTCCTTGTTGACTACGGAACCCTAAGAAAGTCGCACGAAAAAAAATCTGCGACCCATAAATCCATTTCTTACAATTGTTTTGATACACAATATATTGTGATTATGAAAAAATATTTTTACTGTGTTGAAAAACGTCGGTCGTACCAAAACGTAGATATTACTATTATTATTATTTTTTTTTTTCATTTAGGAATGAGCTTGCTCTTGACCACAATCACGCCTGATGAAAAACGATAGATGAGGTCTATGATGGGGCGAGCGTGCCCAGAATAAATATTTTTCTCTTTTATCCACAGGCCGGTAGCAGGTCACGCGAACTTCTGCCCTGGAGAGCTGTCAACGAGATACAGAGATCTGCCATCTGTGCTGTCAACTGTCAAACATGAAATGTTACATGCGCTGGGCTTTAGTGTGTCTTTATTTGCGTTTTATAGGTAAGAATATTGTATGTATTTAGCTCACCAACAATTGAATACACATCATACAAGGATAAGAGATACAGTTTCTGTCACGCAAGTTTGCCTCCGCAAAGTACGCCGCAATCGGCTGCGCAGGATGTCAATTTGACAACAAAATATATACAACCGCGCATACGCGGGTAGCTCGCGCATGCGCGGATTAGCGCAAGCGTGCGGGTGTAGTGGCATCTCACTCGCTCGTGTACGTTCGATGCATAAGTGTGACCCGCTCGCTCAATGCTATACGACTGTGAATGCGAAAAGTGTTACACGTTGTTATTGTTTTTGTTTATTTATTTTGGTTATTTCTAACAGTTTGATTTGTGTTCTTGTGGTGTATGTGTTTGTTGTGTTACTTTTTGATATTTTTATTGTTACTGGCAGTCTTTGTTACTTGTTTATAGCTGTATAATACGTATAAACAATAAATATTCTAGGAGCGTAACACTTTTTTACGCGATTGCACTTGCGTGGACTTCACTCAAACCTAACTTCCGGAGGCAAACAACGCTGACGCAAACTGTACCTCACACAAACTTATAGATGACTTTTAAGACCCGATGTAGATATTAGTTTTTGAGGCGTATGATACTCCCAGTTTCTCTTCAACGTACTTATTCTATTTAAAACATTCTTACAGAGACGACAATGGCGAGCCGTTGACTGAAAGAAGACCTGACACCGGCAACCCGCCTATGGATGAAGAGTAAGTATTTATATTTTCAATCAATCAAACGATTTATTTATGGGTATAATTTAGACGGTCACCAAAAATAATATTTTTAAGACTCTAAGCCTAGGCACCAAAATGGATCAACGGTCACCAAATTCTATCCAACTCAACTGTGATTGCCATAAAATGTAGGCTTGGGGTTACAAACTGGATAAAATAGGTTAGGTTAGGTTAGAATTGTGACCAACCGCGCGCGAGCCGAGCGAGCGAAGCGAGCGGTGCTCGCGGCAGCGGCCGGCGAGCGCTACTTCTCGAATATTATTTGGTGACCATTTATCTGTTTTGGTAACCGTTTAGAACATTTTTGGTAGTAAAATAGGTACTTTTTTGGGCGGTGTTTAAACACAAGCCTTTATTTATTCAGACAAATAGTCCATTTGTAAGTCACAAAAATATCTTCCAAACTATGTTAGTAACATAAAAGTCGGTTTGTTGGTTGGTTGGTATTTTGCAACATTCCAGATATTTTCAACAAAAATATCTATTTTACCTGTTTAAAACAAGACAATCTCTTACATTGTTATTATTTTTTTTACTTCGGACGGGTTTGCTCTTGACTCTAGTCTATGTCAGAGATGACAGAGACAGTCTTCGCTGGAGTGAGCTTACCCAGAAGGAGCCTGTTCACTCTAACTTTGAAGAGATTAGGGTTGCATCTACTTAGAAGTTTTGAAGCAATTTTGAATTGCGCATTAGCCAATCAGCAAGAAGGTTGATCTATAAAACTTTTAACAGAAAACGCAAAACATTTTACAATGGGGCCATTCACGAAATTGCAAAAAAACTACGTCGACCACTCTCTCTATATGCATAACTCGTTTTTTTAAAAAAAAAGAAAACCTTGGCCCCACTCTAGGAATTTCTCCTGTATCCTGGGTGGTTACAAACATATTCACATACACAAACAGCCAGATGACACAACTATCTGTATGCCATACAAATATTTTTTCCGTGCGAGAATCGAACCAACGACACGCGGCGCAGCAGCCAATGCTCAAACACTGCGCCGAAAATGAAAAAAAAAAAGAATATAATATTTTTATTTGTATAAAACATGGTACATATTTTTAGGTCTTATTAAATATAGGGAGATCTGACATGTTTCGCCATTTACTGGCGTACAAATACTAGAACAATATGTAAATCGCTCTTTTTGACAAAATGTTAAATGTAAGACTAACTCTAGCCAACATAATTAAGTACCTACATACATTAAATTAAATTATTATATTTATTTTCTATTAGAACAAAGTTTACGCTTTTAATTCGAATTAGAATTAGATAACATATTTCGTAGGTAACTATTTCAGGTACATATACTTTCTTACACTAGTTTCGAACAGTAGATGTTTTTTTTTCATTTGTTCTAAAATACTTGTGTACATTATTTTATTCAAAAACCCATCAGGTACTTGGTATGATGAGAAAAAAAAGTTAACCAATCATTTTTATAATTCCAGACTACAGATCCACAAATGGTCCGACCGCGTCGTGAAGAACATAACTCGGAAGAACTGGATGATCCGAGGTGGGGTGATGGAGAGGACCTTCCACATGATAGTCACGCCCAGAGTCGTCAAGGAGGTAAGTTTAGGAAACCTACGAAATATATCTGCCAAGCCTTTTCCCTACTGTATTGGGGTCGGCTTCCAGTCAAACCGGATTCAGCTGAATATCAGTATTTTACGTGGAGCGGCTGCCTACCAGACCTCCACAACCCATAAACTGGGTAACACGGTAGTTCTTGGCAAGACTGGAGTCAGATTTACTGGCTTCTGACTATCAATAAATACCTACATGCTGAAAATAAGTACCTAATCAAAATATATGAAACTATTTTGACTTTAGAAGGAAAACCATAGTTTATGGATGCAAATAAATCATTCTATTTTGCAAATACATTATTCAATTCTGCAAATAAATTATTCAATTCTGCAAATAAATTATTCAATCCTGCAAATAAATTATTCAATTCTGCAAATAAATTATTCAATTCTGCAAATAAATTATTCAATTCTGCAAATAAATTATTCAATTCTGCAAATAAATTGTTCTATTCTGCAAATTTTATTTGCAGGTACGCGAACATTTTAACTGTTCAGAGCTAGAAGGTGCGGAGTTAGAAGACCAGGGAGGCGATGGGACAGCACTCACTCATTGGGAGAAGAGGGTTTTCGAAGTAAGTAGTTTAATATGTAAGGTTAAGTTTCCACCTGCAAACAGCTTGCATGCTAGTTGTATTCCTCTCCGGGATAGTGAGGTATAATGATCAATTGCTAAATCGTACCCCGGAATTCAATTAAACATGCATGCTGGTTACTGACAGGTGGCTTTAGGTTTACCACTAGTTCCAGACCAAAGAAACGCCGAGCCTTTAGATAAAGGCAAGAGAATGATGGTCCCTATCAAATAGTATATTACTGCAGCGGCCAGCAGAAGAGGCATTGATGGACGAACGTGAAAATGTGGGCCGATGCGAAGCCGAGGCACTCAATAAAAATAAAAATGTCAACAGATCTGATCTATCTTTAAATTTAATATCTTACATAATTATTTGCCTAGGTAGGTACTATCAAAAATGAGATGAGATGTTATTGAAATAATACGTTAGGTATCTAAAAAAAAAGCTTTTCTGTGAGCATTGAAAATGTAAAAAAAAAAACAGTCAAATCCCCTCTTAGTAAGAAAACATATTAAACCATACCCCATCTCTTTCAGAACGAAGCCATGACAGGCACTCACTCTCAAAACTCAGTCTTCAGTCGAATAACTTTCGCGCTAATGGAAGACACTGGCTGGTACAGGGCCAACTACGAGCACGCTACGCCACTGGACTGGGGCAAAGGACTCGGCTGCAAATTCTCTATGGTCTCCTGCAAGCAATGGCTGAATACGCAAAGGTTTAGGTAAATTTTGTATTTTTGGGTTTGGGATGACGCCAGGGTAGAAGATTAAGGGCCTTTGTACACGGTGTCTTTTTAACGCGCTGACGACGTGCAGATGACGCGCGCTAACGCGCTTTGAACGAATCTCAGAGGCAGCTAAACTGATTTTTTGATCATCTATAGAGCCGTGAGCGCACGTTCGTAAAACGTGGATCATCGGCGCGTTAAAAATACGTCGTGTGCATAGGCTCTTATTCTTATATTTTATTATTAAAGTTAAATTCTAATGTCAGCGACTGTCAGTGTCAAAAAGCAGTCAAAAATGGAGGGAAAATATAGGTTGTTTTGACAGGTTGTGTCTGAGATTATGAATGCGATTTAGTTTCTGTACAGGAGCATTGGCCTTTATATTATTTAAAAAAAAAACATTACAAATAAAAATATACTATAAGCAATAGGCTAGTTTCCACCAGCAATAAATTGCAAATCTATTTAGTCCATCAGTTAGTATTGAAAAAGAAATAGACAAGTATTTTTGTTTTTTTTAAATTAATGAATATTGACAAAGATAAAGCGCATCAAAACTCGGGAGGGGGGCTGGTGACGTCACGTCGCAAGTAAAAACTGCACTATCGTAGTGACGTCACGCGAGTTTTCAACGCACTGTATCATTGTCATTTTTTTTTGACGTGAAAAAAGAAAAAAATACATGTGCAATATTTTTTGGAAATCTATCTGACGCGCTAAATCGTTTTTTTTTTTTCAGTAAAATATCCTATTGAGTTACCAACTCAACGACACACAAGTTTATTTTGCATTACAACCCGAAAAAAAATTGGGTCTTCTTACAATAATTATGGCTAATTAAAGCCAGAAATTGTGTCAAACCTTGGTGTAGCTGTTGTGATTGGTATATTAAACTAAGAATCACATAAGTTGACTTCTAAGGGCTATTCTGCAAGTTTTTGAAACGTTGAAATTCATATCTCAGTCGCAATTAAAGCCTCAATTTCCTTACATTTTTGAATATAAATGTACAGAACAGATTAGTTTTAAAAAAATATGTATATATAATATATTTTTTTACGTATACTACCCTGGTTTCCTCCCAAAAATGGGTGTGTGAGTTATTTTCATATTAATAGTAATTATAGTACCAACCTGGGCGTAAATATGGCACATCGAGCTTATACATTTACTAGTTGACCCGCGCAACTTCGTCTGCGTCACAATTTTCATTACTGCTCCGCTCCTATTGGTCTTAGCGTGATGATATATAGCCTATAGCCTTCCTCGATAAATGGGCTATCTAAAACTGAAATAATTTTTCAAATCGGACCAGTAGTTCCTAAACTCAGGAACTACTGGTCCGATTTGAAAAATTATTTATATCGTCAAAAACTATTTCCAATTATTTGTACGATCCCAAACCTTCCTGCATCTCATTACCTATAATTTAAGATAATTCGAATTCGATTTTATAAACCTTAAAAGAAATCAGACTGCCTGTATTACACAAACAAACGAACAAATGAATCTTCAAGACTGGAATCACAGACTAATAGTGTTTATCTCACTTTCGAGACAAGGTTCGTGTAGTGGCGCCATCTGAGATCAGATTTCACTTGCCTACCCCATTATTAACAAGATATAACTGTCAATTTGATGAGTCGAGTGGAGGCTATGACTTAGAATATAGGAGTTAGAAAGATACTATGGTATTGGTAGGCGCCAGATAAATGTGCAATAACGGTCATTGACCCACATCAATTTATTCATCATCATCATCATCATCAGCCGAAAGACGTCCACTGTTGGACATAGGCCTCCCCCAAAGTGGGGTTTGTCATAATCGCCACGCTTGTGCGGCGGGTTGGCGATCACAGTGTATGGTGTTGCGTTTTACAGAGAACGCTGCCCATTCTCTGGTGAGTCCCTTAGTCGCCTCTTACGACACCCACGGGAAGTGATGGGATGGTATTATTCTTTTACGGCACCATACGGCACCGGCAGACAACATAAGGCGGTATCAATATATTGAATTTCTTAAAAACTGAAATAAAGACATAAATCTGTCCTGAATCGACGTACATCTTGATCCTTTACGTTCTCTAGTAATGAAGAACTGTTCATAATTTATTGTTCGAGTGTCTACGATGGAATATTAGGGAAAGGTCGATGTATTTTATAGTAAGTTTATTTGGCACGTACTATACAGTCACTCAGGTATGAGTTATAGGGAAAAAAGCTTTAAAATTCCGAACCTCGGTGTTCCATATTTACTTGGAAGTCTTTTGTAACATATTTTTTCTTGTAAATATATGCTGATTTTGACTTTTATTTTTCTAAATATTATTATTTCTAAATGTTGTATTTTTTTGCAAGCCCTAACTTGGATAATTCGACTTCGGAGTAAGTAAAAATAAATTACTTCTTAACGCAACGGTATAAATAAGGACCCGTTTCCACTCAAGACGACATCCGAAGATCGGCAGATTCATTCACACTACATCTGATCCCGTTTAGACGGGTTTTCGCAATTGCAAAATGTCCGTTTAAAAACTCGAATCCGTCCTTTTTCTCGGATCCGTCTAAATGTAAACTGTGTCATATAAATTGTACTGCCACTGGCACATCCGTCTCTTTAGATGGACCGGGAAAAAGACGGTCCGTCATTGTGAGAACGAGAGTAAGGTACAGTAGTACCCAACTAATAAGGCGCGTCGTGAATCTTCGTTCGCTTAGCAAAGAAAGTATGGCCCGAAGACTTACGAAAGAATACTTAAAACTTACAATCAACCTTAGGTCACTATTATAAGGTTCATATTACACTGCAGTTGTTAGTTCCGTCTCACTCGCAAGTCACGTGCATGCCACGCGGCGCGTGCTACCATGGCGGCGGCTGCCGACCAATAGCGGTACAGGAAAAAGAAGTGCAGTGCAGGGAGCGTGCCGATTGGTCAATAGCATTTCCCGCGCTTTGAAAATTCGTCTTCTGCGCAGGTACATCGGCAAGCCATATCAGTTGGGTACTACTGTAGTCAGATTTATATGAAAACTTTGTGTTGTGAAATCTAAATAAGGATGTGAGAAATTAACTACAGAATGCCAATGAGATAAAAAGCGGTACAAGTCGAATTTATACCACTGTGTTAAGAAATATATTTTTTTATACTGGATGCCATTTAGTCGTCTTACAAAAACGGCCCACTCGCACCAAGAAGTAGTTAATGTACCCGACATAAACTACCTCTAGGCGCGATTTTGTTTTTTAAATAATTTATTAAGATAACAGGTACAGTACGGTACGGCAGATACGGTAGGTATTAGCGATTAATAGTCAAGTGGGGTTAGATAAACTTACCCTACAATAAAAATAGCTGATATTAAACCACAACCAACCAACCACCTCTACAACCCAGCAACCTCTTAGGCAGTGAAAGCACAAAATATTTTTTTTTTTTTTTTTTTTTACTATTCAAAGGCATGCGTTTGACCACTATCTCACCTGATAGTAAGCGAGGATGTGGTGGAAGATGGAGCACGCTTGCCTAGAAATAACCTATTAACTCTTGTTTTAAAGACTCCCAGGTTGTAGCTATCAGGAAACTTTTACTTTGGGATAAGCTCGAAATCTCGAGAAAAATATCAGCTGTTTCATACAAAATGCAAAATTTAGCCAATGAAAACGTATGAAACAGCTGATATTTTTCTCGAGATTTCGGGGTTTTCTCAAAATAACAGTTGCTTATAATCATGTTTACCTTCACTGCCTAAGAGCTTGCTGGTGTTTTACAAATAACCCTGTATATATATTAAAAAAAAATTAAATGTCATTTTTTTTTCATAAATGTGTAGTTGTCATTGGATTGATGAAGTGGCCTGCCGTTGTAAGACGACTAGAAAGGCACCATGTACCTATTCTAAGTAGATTATGTTGTTTCAACTTCTTGAGTGTAAAAATAGTAAAAACTTTTATTGTTTTGGGTGTAAATCTTGTGCTGTATTATACAATTAATGTCTGTGTATTTTAGTAATAAACTAACATTTGAATTTAATTTTGCAAGCTTTACTAACGGGACTGCTTTGAAAGAGTGAGTATCCATTACGGTATAAAAAAAACTTATTAATTCTTGTGTGTCTATGGTCTGTTTTACACCGTCCGTATAAGCTTGGGCATGGCCCATTTTTACTTAAAACTAGGCGATGTCTTAATTAATCTGCCTAGCCTTTTCCCAACTATATTGAGGTCGGTTTCCAGTCAAGCCGGATTTAGCTGAATACTAGTATTTTACGTAGAGCGTAGTGCCTACAAGACCTCCACAACCTATTAACTGGGTAACACGGTACTTCATGGTAAGACTGGAGTCAGATTAACTGGCTTCTGGCTATCCGTAACGACTGCCAAAGATCAACGGCTTAACGTGCTTTCCGAGGCACGGAGGAAACTCGGCATGTTAAGATGGTCACCCATCCACAGGACAACCTTGGCAAGCGATGATTAACCTTGAAGATCGACTCATGCGGCTGTTATTATCTATCCACGAGCTTCTCTGTATCTAAATGAATGGCTAAAAATAGCGATATCTAAATGAATGCCTAAAAGATAGCGCGCTGATCAATTCTCACCGCCTTGCTCACGACTGAGAGTATAAAATTTGTCACCAGTTTTACCACATCGTGTTATCCAGTTACTGGGTTGTGGAAGTCTGGTAGGTAGCGTAACCACGTAAAATACTAGTATTCAACTGCATCCGGTATGACTGGAAGCCGACCCCAATATAGTTAGGAAATGCTACACAGATTGATTTGGCCACTGCTTATTTGGATCTTGATCAATAGGACGTTATATCCAACCAATATAGGGACCGTGCACGGCGTTGATTATACCAGTTTGTATCGCAAATTCGAAGTTTTAAGGGTCAGAATACTGGACATTGACGCTCAGTTTAGGGGAACGTGCGCGAAGAAGACTGTGCCACCTAGCGTAGCTATTTCGAATTTAAACTTGAAACATACTTGACAGTGACATATCTGTGCTGCCACCTATAGTTTCTGCACGCTCCCTATAGAGGTATATAAAACTGTTAGTAACGTGAGTGCCTGACAGACAACGCTCAGCTGAAACTACTGGGAAGCTGAAATTTGGTATGTTGGAGAGAGAGTATAGGAGAGCGCTAAGAGAAGATCTCCGGAAAATCCTACGGGTACGGTAAAACACAGGATAAAGTCGCGGGGAAAATCTAGTCATATCAAATTAAAACAGTCTCTTCTTGTATTAAATTAAATGTTTTCCCACAGACGCAAGAATCCGGCGCCCTTCTGCGAGAGAATTAAAGGCAATCCTTTGAGAACGGAGTGTTCACCGCGAAGAAATGCTGTTGTACTGTGTAATCTGGTGCGACATGATACTATACTGCCTAGAGCTTATCAGGTACTGTGAACTTCAATGCTGTTAATAAGTTCTGGTCATGAAAGAATCTGGACTAATTGGCACCGCGCCGGAATCTCGGCCGTGTTCAGTACCAGCTTTTTTAAAGTAATTCGCGGTTATGCCTGCCCTTCAATCCAGCTACATGTAATTAAATGTGTAGCAGCATACACATGAAAAACCAACGGAGCAAATCTACATCGCAGCAAAAAGAACCGCTCGACGGCGTGCTGTGTTCCACACGCGCCTTAAAGAGGTGTCAGCATGGGAGATGGGGACCGCTCGGGGCAGTGGCTGCTGAGGTGCAGAATCTGTTCTAAAGAGGCACCGTAGTCCTGGAAAGCAAAGGGCACTACGAGGATACAGCGAGTTGTAGGATACACGCGTGACGTCATCTGGCTTGGTAAATTTGATACATTTTTACCAAGCCAGATGACGTCACGCGTGTCTTCAACTCGCTGCATCCTCTTTATTTTTTGTTTACGTGAAAAAAGAAAAATACGTGTCTAATATTTTTTGAAAATCTATCAGACGGACCAATTAGATTTTTTTAGTAAAATACCCTATTGCAATGTTAGGTAGCGCCCAGCCCGATCTGGGTTATTTTAAACCTGTGTTTCAGGCTGCAAGAAGTAAGCTGCCTAAAGTCACCGAAATCTAAGAAGTCCGATTGGACAGCTGAGTAGAGAGGGATAGAAGATTGCTTTACCACTAAGTGCGAAAGAGATTTATTTTTATGTCTAGGATACAAAAGCAATGTTGTATCCTGATTTCAAATAGGACTTCGTAGATTTTGGTGACTTTAGTTAGTAATCGCTAGCTCGTGGCTAGATAATAACAGCCGCACGGGTCGATCTCCAAGGTTAAGCAACGCTTGCCAAGGTTGGTCTGTGGATGGGTGACCATCTTAACATACCGAGTTTCCTCCGTGCCTCGGAAAAAGCATGTTAAGCCGTTGGTCCCGGCTGTTATTTGTAGATCTTTGGCATTCGTTACGGATTGTCAGAAGCCAGTAAATCTGACTCCAGTCTTCTCATGAAGTACCGTGTTACCCAGTTAATGGGTTGTGGAGGTCTGGTAGGCAGCCGCTCCTCGTAAAATACTAGTGTTCAGCTAAATCCGGCTTGACTGGAAGCCGACCCCAATATAGTTGGGAAAAGGCTAGGCAGATGATGATGAGTCAGTAATCTGAATCTGTTAACGAACTGAAGATCGTACAAAGTTATTTCTATTGCTAAAAAGTCAGAAAAAAATAAGTTTACTTGATCCAGTGACCTGGGAAATGATCACCAACTTCAAATTATCAGCAATACGATTTTATAAAACCACAAATTTTCTTCCAGCACTTCGACACCCTACCTGGCCTGGCTGCTGGTGAAGAGGCGTACTACGGAGGATCAGTGTCCCTGGCAGACTACTGTCCGTACCTCCAAGAGTTCACGTGGAGGCACAAGAGTGTGCTGGTCAGGGGTAGTCGGTGCTCTTATGAGGAAAACACGCCAAGTAAGTAATAAATTAAAATAGTTATCATAAACTGGCTTCTTTTTTTTTTAAGCGATTTTTAAGGTTTCGGTCTTTTGTCCGGCGCTTTAGTCCGATACTTTAATTGCCTGCTTTTGCAAGCGATTTTTTTGAAAGCGTTTTTCTGAGACTAATTACTTCTTAAAATTAAATTGCTTCTTAAAATTAAATTGCTTCTTTAAATTAAATTGCTTCTTTAAATTAAATTGCTTTTTAAAATTAAATTACTTCTTAAAATTAAATTACCTCTTAAAATATAAGCTAATTAAATTATATATAATCAAAGAGTCGCTTCTAAAATAATAAGCGTTTTTTGAGAATCCCTGACACAATCAAATAACCAAAAATTTGCTTCTAAAATTCATAAGCGGTTTTCGTAACCTCTGACGAAACCCAGTAATCAAAATTTCGCATATATATATATTTTTTAGTTATTTGCATGTTTGACTGTCTTGCCTGTCAGTGAGTGAATGTATTATTGAATTAAAGAGTTTTATTGAGAACGTGAACGCCGGCGGTCTATATCGGTATATAACTAGAAGAGTTATGAACATAAATGTGGATGGATGGAGAGGGAGAGGAAGGCCAAAGAAAAGATGAATGGATTGTGTGAGGAGCGATATGAAAGAAAAGGGAGTTAGTGATAGAGTGACGACTGATAGAACAGAATAATAATAATAATAATAATAATATTCCACACAACTATCACACAACGCCATCTAGTCCCAAGCTAAGCAGAGCTTGTGTTATGGGTACAGGACAACTGATAAACATACTTATACATTCAGTCAAAAAAGTATCGGGAATGGATGATTTGTTTATGGTTCCAAATTCAATTTTTTTTGTTTTTTTGTAGTTGTTAGATTGGCAAAACTGTTTTTCATTTTGGCGCGGAGTTTGAGTTGCATCTGTTATTTATATTAAATACAGTGCTGGTTTTAGTAATATCATATATAGTGTGTATTGCGAATTTCATAATGGACAAAAATATCGAACAAAGAGTTTGTCTTAAATTTTGCATCGCCAATGGAATTTCGTGTTCGGAGTCACTGAAAATGTTACAAAAGGCTTACGGTGAATCGACTTTATCAAAAACTCGTGCTTATGAGTGGTTCAAAGCGTTCAAAAGCGGTCGAGATGTGATGGAAGATTTGCTTCGCTCTGGTAGGCCGTCAACGTCTGCAACTGAAGTTAACATCGCAAAAGTGAAGGAAATAGTAACTGAAAATCCCCATTCAACTCTGAGAGAGATAGCCGCCGAACTTTCTGTATCTCACGAGTCGATCCGTACCATTTTAACTAATCATTTGGGTATGAAACATGTTGCTGCTCGGCTAGTCCCAAAAGATCTGAATTTTCTCCAAAAACTCAATCGCATGAAAGTCGCTGAGGACATGCTAGAACGAGTCAGTTCGGACCCAACATTCATGAAACGCATTGTTACTGGTGACGAGACGTGGGTTTACGAGTTTGACATGCAAACTAGTCAACAAGCTTCGGAGTGGCGCCTTCCAACTGAACTGAAACCGAAAAAACCACGCCAAAGTCGATCAAAAGTCAAAGTCATGTTGACTGTTTTCTTTGACTATCGCGGTGTTGTGCACTCTGAATTCTTACCGGAAGGTCTAACGCTAAATAAAGAATATTATTTGAGCGTTATGCGGCGTTTAAGAGAGCAAATTCGACGAAAAAGGCCAGATTTGTGGAAAGAAAATTCTTGGATTTTGCACCACGACAGTGCGCCTTCGTACAAGGCTATCATTGTGAACGAAATTTTAACCAAACACTCAACAAATACCATCCAGCAACCACCATATTCACCAGATATGGCTCCTGCTGACTTTTTTCTTTTTCCTAAACTCAAATTGCCACTTCGTAGCACCCATTTTCAATCGATAGAAGACATAAAGGAGAATTCGCGGCGAGAACTGAACTCAATTCCGGAAGCAGCGTTTAAAAAATGTTTTGATGAATGGATTATTCGTTGGCGCAAGTGTATCGTTTCTAAAGGAGCATACTTTGAAGGTGATAAAATAAATTTGGATGAATAACAGACATTTTGTGTATTATTGATCTTTTCCCGGTACTTTCTTGACAGAGTAGTATACCTATTTCTAAATACATACATATTATAGATAAACTACACCCAGACACAGAACAAATGATCGTGCTCATCACACAAACATTTGTCCTGGGTGGGAATCGAACCCACAACCTCTGGCATAGCAGTCAGGGTCACTAACCACTAGACCAACAGGCAAGTCAAGAATGGAAGAATAAAACGTGTTGCGCCGACTCCAAGTAATATGGGATAAGGGCAGGAAGATGATGATGAACGGCGCGCGGCGGCGGTAGTGTATTATTTTTAATATTTCTATGTTTCCTTTTACAGAAACGGATGTAAACTTCGCTTTAGAGAATTATGGTTCTCATTCAAAATGTTTCGACCATAGTGACAGAGTGTGGGAACAGAAATCTTGTAGACAGGTACGTTCCTTTCCATATTATGTGCATTTTTAGGGTGCTGTTACCATAGGGCATCCCTATTAGAAAGCTGTCCGTCTTTCTGTCTGTCAGCGGGCTGTATGTCATGAACCGAAATAGCTAGAAAGTTGAATTTAGTATTTGTTTTATAACAAATAGTAAAAATAAATTATATTTTAACGACATACTTTTTTGTATTTTTCAAACAAAGCAAAACAATTTGTTTGAACAGTAATATAATAATATAATATAATTTAATATTCCACACAACTATCACACAACGCCATCTGTCCCAAGCTAAGCAGAGCTTGTGTTATGGGTAATAGACAACTGATAAACATACTTATATATTTCTAAATACATACATATTATAGATAAACTACACCCAGACACAGAACAAATGATCATGCTCATCACACAAACATTTGTCCTGGGTGGGAATCGAACCCACAACCTCTGGCATAGCAGTCAGGGTCACTAACCACTAGACCAACAGGCCAGTGTATAATAAGTTTTTCCAAAGTAAGATGTGATATAGATCTGTCTTTTTTGTTTTCAGATAAGAGAATGGCAACACTGGGGTTCCGGTTGCTATAAATATAAATGCGAAAGCGGTCGACTGCATATTGTGGTAAGTGAAAATATATTTAACAAATTACGAATAGCTTCTTTTGTGTTTAAAATTATTATTTTTTAATATTAAACAGTAAAACAATAATTACACAAATATTTGTATGGCCTACAGATAGTTGTTCCGGGTCTGGCTGTTTGTGTATGTGAGATTATATGTATGTAAACGCACCCACGATACAGGAGAAATTTTTAGTGTGGGGGCAACGTTTTTATAAAAAATAATAATAATGACACGCCCAGCAGATGTTTTATGGACATGATTTGAAAAATGATGGAGGAGCTCGTGGCTAAATAATAACAGCCGCACGGGTCGATCTTTAAGGTTAAGCAACGCTTACCAAGGTTGGTCTGTGGATGGGTGACCATCTTAATATACCGAGTTTCCTCCATGCCTCGGAAAGCACGTTAAGCCGTTGGTCCCGGCTGTCATTTGTAGATCTTTGGCAGTCGTTACGGATTGTCAGAAGCCAGTAAATCTGACTCCAGTCTTGCCATGAAGTACCGTGTTACCCAGTTAATGGGTTGTGGAGGTCTGGTAGGCAGCCGCTCTACGTAAAACACTGGTATTCCGCTGAATCCGGTTTGACTGGAAACCGACCCCAATATAGTTGGGAAAAGGCTAGGCAGATGATGATGATTTGAAAAATAATGCTTTGAATTTGTAAAGGTCAAGTAGGCAGTGGATCTATACAAAAAACACTGCAAAGTATAAAATAACCTTAATTTCGGAAGTAGGTGTTTTTGGTTTTGTATCTTCGTTTATTAACACCGACTTCCGAAATTAAAGTTGTTTTATACTTTGCAGTGTTTTTTTCGAAGTCGGTTATATTTTTTTGTAAAAAAGTTTTTTTATTTTTCACTTTTAAGTGGTGATATTTGGACGATGTCTTCATGTATGCAATTTGAAATAAGCAAAAATGATCATAAAATAAAAACTACAGAACCAAACTGAATCAAGGACCAAACTGCAAGCATGCCGCATCGAAATAAAAAAGAATCACACAACTCATCAAATCGCATGAGAAACCACGGAGTAATCGGTGTACATAACCACATGTGTGAATATAAATGTCACAGGGCCCCTAGTCTGCTAATTTTTATAAATTCGTCATTCCAACACGATGCCATTGTCATTTTGCTAAAAGTTCGTAATCTGCTAAATTCATAATGATCCTTCACTGATCGTTCAGTAGCATGTCAGTGGTCTCGTAATGAAATTGTAGTGGAATGACAGTGTCGTATTGCCATTATTATAAAACCCGTTTGGAGAAATAATTTTCGAAAAACTGCTATTAAATTTGAACATTAATTTATGCCAGATTGCTATTGTATATAATTTTACATATTATTTATTAGTGTTCTATGAAATCTGAAGTAGTAACAAAGTCGTAAATAGCAAATACGTAATGAAACTCATTTATATTTTATCCGTTTTGCTGTCAAAGTCAAATGTGACATTAGTGACATTAGGTACTGTTTACTTTACTGACGTCGACGACTGTTTTTATTTGTTTTGAAGCGACCGGTGTTTTGCAAAGAGCTAATTGAATTTTAACGTGAGCGTCATTAAAAAATCAAATAATTAATAGATTTGTTTTTTGCTCTTTTTCACTTCTCAATAACGACATCATGAGACTGTGCATCAATTGCGGAATAGCAACGGAACGCTGCAATACAATAGGAAGGTGAATATTGGAAATGGATCATTCTTCCTATTGTACAGGAATGGGTGGGTTAGTATCTGATATTTCTATATCGTAAACATTTAACATTTTTGTACGTAATATTTAATGTAAACAAACTAAATGGTGTAATAGGTTCTGTTAAGTTTTCTTTTAATGGTTTTATTTTTAAAAATTAACCAGAATGTGCAACAAATTCAAATTCAAAACATCACCAATCCAGACTAAATCTGTATGGTCAATTACAACCTATTCTCTCTCTCAGAGGGGAGGCCAGCGTCCCTTCAATGGAAATGTAATATGGCCACTTATGTTTACCAAAAATAGCCACTCAGATGTTTATTTCTAAATGCTAGTGCTAGACCTAATAGTGGAATGAAAATTGTTTGTTTCAGATAAATGAAAATGACTTCATCTTCCAAGCTTGCTCTTGATGAAAGTAGACCAGATGGAAATGAACAGACACTAGGACACCGATGAGTGTTATTCAATGTGGATGTTGTCTTCTGAAAAAAGTTTGTCCTCATCAACTTTTACAGTACAGAACTGGTACAGTGCAAGAGTGTAATATAATGGATTCTGCCGTGCTTGGTTAGTTTACTAGTTTTATTCACGGGTTATTAAAAACATTATTTAGTTTAGTTTTGTTAACGAGGGCATAGAGAGTGTTATTTTCATTATCTATCTATACTTATATATAAAGCTGAAGAGTTTGTTTGTTTGTTAACTTGAACGAGCTAATCTCAGGAACTACTGGTGTGATTTTTGAAAAATTTTTCAGTGTTAGATAGCCCATTTATTGAGGTAGGCTGTAGGCTGTATATCATCACGCTAAGACCAACAGGAGCGGAGCAGTAATGAAAATTGTGACGCAGATGAAGTTGCGGGTCAACTAGTACTAATATTATAAAGCTGAAGAGTTAGTTTGTTTACTTGAACGCGCTAATCTCAGGAACTACTGGTCCGATTTTAAAAATTCTATCAGTGTTAGATAGCCCATTTATCGAGGAAGGCTATTGGCTATATTATCACGCTAAGACCAACAGGAGCGGAGCAGTAACGAAAATTGTGAGGCAAACGAAGTTGCGCAGGTCAATTAGTATTTAATATTAGTCAAGCTCTTAACATCAACATTTCTCATTTGCAGGATTTCATTAATTCAGTCATTTTCAAAATGGGCACACACATACACAATGTCTCTGTGTAATGGCTTCCTGTAATGTGGATAAATTATTTTCAGGTGGGTGCTTCAAGTGTGCTTCTTTTGATGGGTGCGAGCAAATAGAGCATCCCGGTATTTCCATTCAGGCCCCTCACCATCTGGGGCATCTTCATCAGCTGTCAATGAGCGGAACAGTCAAGACATTCCTCATTTAGAAGAACCTACTTACACACATATTATGATAATCCTAATGAAGAAGATGATTAAAACAATTTACTTACTGCTGTTTTATTTTTATTTTAATATAATACTATTTCTTATTACTGTACCTGATATAAGTTAGCACCCTATTAAATACAATATAAGCAAAAGCAAGCCAGAAGTGATGCACATGGCCCTTGTCTAAAAATATAGTTTTCTGAAAACTTCAGCTTAAAGAAACTGAAAGCCTGAGCACTTTTATAAAAAATGATCATTATAGGATGCAAGCACTGCAGCATAGCTGCAAGTGCATTCTAGAGTATATAGTCTTACATCTCTATAACGACGAATGTTTGATAATATTTAGTGTAGGAAACATAGCCACAAATATGCATTTTTCGTTTGAACGAGCTAATCTCTGGAATCAGTCAGATTTGAAAAAATATTTTTATATTGTTAGGCTATACGGGAACAGAAAAAAACGAGATATGCGCGTACAAAGTCGCGAGCTAAAGCTAGTAACTACTAACTAGTATTTAAAAATAATAACCTAAAATATGGGCAAATATTATCTGATTTGGTCAGTGGGTCAAAATTGGGCTCGTGAAACCTTCCTAAATGCTCTAATTTATGGCGAAATCCAGCTCTGTAACGCCAGGCCCAAGTTTTTATGGAGTTACGGTTTCTCCTTTCGGCTCTCATTGAGTTTCTCGAAAACCACTGACACCTGGCGCTTGGCTACAGCAGCCGCACCAATGAAGGGCGAAGTTTGTCCAAAAAATATTGGATATAAAACGCCGGTAGAATGGCGCAGTGACTGGAAAAGCAATGACTACACAATTACGTAGGTCACTGATCGATGGAACTGTCAAAATTTTAGCAGATTACCGCATACGACTGTCATTATGTACGAGATTACCATTTTATGCCATTTCGTTCAGTGGAGTGTCAGTGATTGTTCATTGGAAAGTCATAATGACACTATTATGTTAGTAGATTGCCAAACTTGTCAAAATCAACAATTATGAGATCAGTGGTCGACCATTCTGACACTATTGTAATAGCAGACTTGGGGCCCTGGTTTATTGTTCGCGACTATTTCATTACGATTCGACTTTAAAATTAGAACATTGCATTTTACTTTTAAATTGAGGTTCTAGTTGCTGACTTTATGAGGTCACATAAAAAAATTGGGGTTATCAGGAGTTAGACTTACCTGACAAGTCTTTCTCTTTTAAAGTGAGTACTGTCCGGAGTTATGGTCCGTAATGTACCATTCGCTGCGAGCATGTTACATAACGCTTTGTCCTAAAATCCATGTAACATGCTCGTACGGAACTCTGCTTGCCCGTGCTCCTGATTCCCAAGACACTCTCATTCAAGATGTCTGACATTGAGTTTATTACGGGGTCTTTGATTCGATCTTATTATTGTTTAATGAAATTTGCCAGCCGAGAGGTTAAATAAGAAAAAATACCCGCTGAATTGAGGAACTCGCCTTTTTTGGTAGTCGGTTAAAAATATCAGTATTCAGCTGTATATCCAGTTGACCTCACGTTGAAGAGCTGACCTCCTTACCGAGGGAGCGTGCAGGAACTATAGGCGGCAGCACAGAAGTGTCACTGTCAAGTACTTATAAGATAAGGCATAGTCTTCGCCAAGCACGTTCCATATACACATAACAATATTGTTCGTCTGTTACAGGTCGGCAACTATTCGTACACTTGCTTCCACGCGAGCCAAGTGTTACAAATAAGGATAATAAAACGAGGCTGGCTCC
This sequence comes from Lacanobia oleracea, assembly GCA_950371165.1. Classification (NCBI taxonomy): domain Eukaryota; kingdom Metazoa; phylum Arthropoda; class Insecta; order Lepidoptera; family Noctuidae; genus Lacanobia; species Lacanobia oleracea. Next base: position 8,180,134 of record OX493411.1, read on the forward strand.
ACAAAGGAGGGGTCGTGTGTCCTCCTTGCAGGGAGCTCTGTGGAGAAGAGTTTGCGGTATGTAGTATTTATTAAGCCCTTAACACTGGCAATTTTAGCGATACTTTTTTGCCATTATCAGGATTGTTTTAATTAATTAATGTGTTTGGATCTCCAACGAAGGATACGCAGTTTTAATATAAATAACTGTTTAAAATAGAGTATTGGCTATTTGTTTTAGGCAAATTGTTGTCCACTTTTGATACCCTGTGGTCCACCTTAGACGATCTTTGGTCCATCTTTGATACACTGTGATCCATGTTTGATGTCACTTGAATTATCTTTGACGTCTTGTGGTCCATCTTTGACGTCCTACGGTCCAGTTTTGATATCCTGTGGCCTTTAACGACCATGATAGGCCTTTTAAATTAGATTCAATATCTTTATACCAAAAATCAGTTTTAAGTAGGGTCACATCTAAATTTATTGCTATATTTATCATGATTAATATTTCTTTTTATTCCCACAGTCGAGAAACGAATACTGTAAAGGTGGCGAAGAGCCTTTACCACCGAATTTATATCCCAACGATGTGCTGACATGTGCAGCTGTCAGTTTGACATCTCCCGCCATTTTGATAACCACCATCTTGGTTATAATATTCAACGTGATGCAGAAATAGAACATTTTTATTTATTGTTATTGCTTATTTCTCTTTTGTGTATGATAAAAAATTAACTGACCTTTGAAATACAATAGCTACTTAATTTTAGGGCGTCGTAAAGTATTTTTTGTCGTAGTGAAATACCAGTTTTTCTGGTAGATATAGCATGGGACTTAATGGTGACTCAAAATAAGCAGTGTTTGAGTATTCAGCAGTTATTCTCGACTTCTAAAAGCCAAGTCTGTGGTCGAACCTCAGATAAACTCATCATAACAACGAAATGTATAAAGTTGTTGTTATTTTAGTCAAATATTCAGAACTTGAGGTTTGTACGCCGATTGCCGATTGATCAACCGAAACTCTAAAACTCAAATATGCTACCTACATTTTCAAAAATGTAGGTAGATCTCCATTAACAAGGGAGGATCCTTCGACCAGAGGGTTATTGTGTCTGGTGGGCAACTGCCCGATGGTTGATATTTGGACTGTTGTATATGTTCAAATCGTTGATTTCGTGATTCAGTAGTTCACTGCTTGTTAGATAGATGGCGGTGCGGTTCTTTTTGTTGCGATTTAGATTTTTCTACGATGGTTTTTTTTTAATATATAAATACGGCAATTGCCTGTCTTGTAGAAGCGAGATATAACAGAACTAGATAGATGATTGTAAAGAAAACATGGTAGGTTTAAAATTGTGATTTTGATATCAAAAAAATATTTGTTTTAATTTGATTGTAATGTATTAAATGCAAAAAATGTATCGTTATTTGAGTTTTGAATTGAGATTAATACAAAGTTTTTGTACGAAGTATCGAATATCAAAATGGCGACCTGTCAACGTAACGTAGGTATGTGAATAAAAATATAACTTTGACATTTCTGTATATTTACCATTGTGCGATAGTTGTGAATGTGTGCTTGAAAATAAGTGATTGTGCGATTATCTCCCAGTTTCTGAAAAGAGAATATCTACCATAGTCAAATAATGCGATTGACTGTAAAAAAAATATTGTCGCATTTACTTTGCGAGATTGTTTTTCTTTCGAGAAACTGGGCTTACCTATGTATAAGTATAAAGATTTTATGTTCGTATCGCCACACTTTTAATTATAATATTGGCGTGTAAAATTATGGTGTTACGAATACTCTATTGTATTTCTTTTACGTACCTAATCATTTTGAATATTACGTGTTTTTCTTATACAGAGTATAAGAAAAATAATGCAAAACATGAAAGGGGCTCATTGTAGGTACTCAAAATTGTAAATAACTATTTGATCCGCGTAACTTCGTCTGCTCCGCTCCTATTGGTCTTAGCGTGATGACATATAGCCTAAAGCCTTCCTCGATAGATGGAACCAGTAGTTCTTGAGATTAGCGCGTTAAAGCAAACAAATAAACTCTTTAGCTTTTTATATTCGTAAAGATATAGATTTCTACTATGGAAACAACACTGTAATTACGAAGAAAAAACACTTGCCCTGTAGATTTTATGTACGCATAACTTGTCAAAATTACTAGCTACTGGAAAACTGTTTTTTTTTTTCGCGTTTTCAGTGTTTATCCCAAAGTATTTGTTGTTCACAATAATGAGTACTATGATCCCTATTCAAGTGTTGCTTTTTATTAAGTTATACTTTGTATTGTATTGTATCGGTACAAACGTTTGCTTTGAAGCACAGAAGATGTTTTAAAATGGGCCAGGTATATGTACATTACCTCATAAAAAAGAGAAAAATCCGTAGAATTCGGGAAAAATACATTTAATTCATTAAAATATTTACTGTTGCGGTATTTAATTGATGTTTATAAATTACTTTTATCGATTTTCATCATGGCGTCGCACCGATTTAGTTACAGATCATAGAAAAATAACTGTCAGCTGTCATAACAATGTCACTTCAGTCACTTTCGTCTCGTTGGCGGTAAATAAATATGTCAGAAATAAATGTCAAACGCCATTAATCAATCAAAATGACAGCTTACCGCCATGGCGGGTTTTTGTTGCGTGTTGCAATTTCAAGTGTAATTTCTTTTGTTTTACCAGCAAACAAAGCCATTTTAAAGAAATTGTACAGTTGAGAACTGTTTTAAATATATTTCTCTATTTTTAAGTGTAGTGTACAAGAACCTGGCCCAGGGTCCATACATTTTGAAACATCTCCTTTATTTAAAAACATTTCTAAATGGACTTAAAGCCGCGAACCCACCGCGTCGCACGGAGAGGCTTCGCACGTGTGTGAGGTTTCGCCTTGCATGATTTTCATGAGATTCACTGCAACCCACGGACACGCTACGCATCAAGTGACGTCATTGGCACACGCGTGGCTTGCTCGAATATGGCGCCCACGTGGCTCGACTACTATGTCAAAACCATATTCTTGCAAAAAAACGTGCGTAGCCTCTCCGTGTGGCGCGGTGGGCCACGCTACAGTTGTACGTAGTCGTGGGCGTGTAGCGTGTACTGCAGCGGAAACGTAGTCCCACGTTGTCAAACAAATGATCCCACACAGCTAAAATGCGTCGCGTGGCCGTGGATAGCGTGAAACGTGGTGAGTTCGCGGCTTAAAACGCTGTCAGTTTGCGTCTGCAAAAGTTTGTATCAACATTGTAAGGTGAGGAGACGCTTACAAAATCTCATTGCAGGATAGGGTACGTTCCCTCTATTCTCTAAGTCCATAGACATATACTTCAATCGGTATATCCGGACCAAGGATTGTAAATAGTCATTTAAGAAAACTTTAAAAATTACTTATCTTGAATTTATATGCCATAATTTAAATTATTCTTTTTAAAATTATACTTATTTTTAATGAGTCAAAATAAATCTTTTTTTTTGCTGGTCTACTAATAATAATTAAATGTTTTGAAGAAGACGATTTAGAATGCATTTAAAAACACACTCGCTTCCATAGAGAAGTATTATTTCTTTACCTATTGTATTGAGGATGAACTCTATAGAATATAAAATAATTAAATATTTACGTGAGTCACTGTCAAAAGATCATTTGGCACGTTGCCAAAATCGAAAAAAGAAAATCCAGTTTGATTTTTTTTTTTCTATTTTTTCTTTTTAAGATAGAATTTCCACAGATTATGTCACAAGTTTTTGCCAGCAGACCATGTCAGTCATTTAAGCGCGAAAAGATTTTTGTTCCATCGTACTTATCTATAGTAAAATAGTAGGTAATGAGGAAGTCTACCTCTAACTCAATCTCTCTATAACATTCAGTATCTGTTTTATTTTGTAGAACATTTTAGAAATCTTACAAATACAACCTTAATCTCTTCAAAGTTAGAGTGAACAGGCTCCTTCTGCGTAAGCTCACTCCATCGTAGACTTTGTCTCTGTCATCTCTGACATAGACTAGAATCAAGAGCAAACCATTTCAAATTAAAAAAAAAAATACGCATAGTGTTCCTCCCTTAGCGCCAAAATGCAACCTATGGCTGTATCGTTGAGTAAAGTTTTTGCCATCTAACAGTGGAAATAACTGACGAATATTTATTTACTTGCTTAAAAAAATAATTTCTTTCTAAAACCATTTTAATTTTTATTAATAGATCAGCAAAAATATTTTAAGATTTACTTATATTTTTTAACTTAAATAAATGCAGGACATTTAGGGCAGAGAAAACTAAAATTAGAGTGTGAAAAGCTTGCAATGACGTCCCGACCGAGTTTCACTAAAAAGATCTGATTTGTTGAGACGTAAGAAACATTTTGTATAAATTTAATAGTAAAAAATACGCCCCTTGGAGCTAGGGCATATCGAGTTACACAGCGTAAAACAGAATATATGCAATTCCCGAAATCTAAAAAAAAAAAACCCGCCAAGTGCGAATCGGGCTCACACACGAAGGGTTCCGTACTATAAACCATAATATTTATTATTTTCAGTTACAGCAGCAATAGACACAATATGTGAAAATTTTAACTGTCTATTTATTACGGTTTCTGAAATACAGCCCGCTGACAGACAGACGGATGGTCGGATAGCGGAGGCTTAGTTCGTTGGTTACATTTTGGGTGCGCATAATTCGACAAAATGTACTGAAAGGTTGGTTTCGGGGTTCAGTCCCACAGTGAAAGTGATTCATAATGATGAGTTTAGTCCCACAGTAAAAGTGATTCATAATGATGACTTTGGTGCCACAGTAAAAGCGATTCATAACGATGAGTTTGGTCCCACAGTAAAAGTGATTCATAATGATGAGTTTGGTCCCACAGTAAAAGTGATTCATAACGATGAGTTTGGTCCCACAGTAAAAGTGATTCATAATGATGAGTTTGGTGCCACAGTAAAAGTGATTCATAATGATGAGTTTGGTCCCACAGTAAAAGTGATTCATAATGATGACAATGACCCTTTACAGGTATTGCCTATATTCTGTTACACATTGTATAAAAAGTTAAAATATTTGTAATTTTATTTAATCTGTATCTATACTAATATATAAAGCTGAAGAGTTTGTTTGTTTGTTTGCTTGAACGCTCTAATTTCAGGTTGACCCGCGCAACTTCGTCTGCGACACAATTTTGATTACTGCTCCGCTCCTATTGGTCTTAGCGTGATGATATATAGCTTAAAGCCTTCCTCGATGAATGGGCTATCTAACACTGAAATAATAAATAAATATTTTTTCAAATCGGACCAGTATTTCTGAGACTCGCGTGTTCAAGCAAACAAACAAACAAACTCTTCAGCTTTATATGTTAGTATAGATATAGATTCTGACGAATTGAGAACCTCCTCCTTTCTGAAGTCGGTTAAGAATAGTTATCTGCCATAATGTCCTGTTGACCTGCAATTGTAAATATAGTACTTAAGTCATAATGGTGCTTTAAAAACTTATAAGTTCTCATTCCTATTTTTTTAAGTGAAATTATATTTAATTTAAGTTAACGTACTTTAAATATTTTATACGGTAAGATGTGAAGAATATGTTTTCTCGAATACATTTTTGTGAGGTGAGAATTTTGTGTGCACATGTCAAAAAATATATTGTACCGTTTTAAAGCTATGTTTTTTTTATTGGCAATTAAGGTTGTCTGTGATAACGTTCACCAGGTGGCAGCAATGAGCCGTCAGGCCTAGGCACCTGTCAAAATGCTGAAGTTTTCTGACTTCAAAGTAATTTTTACGCTAATATTACTTTTTTTAAAGTAGAGAACCTCTCGTCTAAATGGGGCCATCTGGTGGCGTGAATATCATTTCATGAAATCATATAATTGCAAATTTTTATTTTTATGAAGTAAAATCTTTTTAGGCATTAAACAATTCGTACTGATTGCAGCACCTCAGAATAATTATTTTTACAATAGTACAAAATTGTTTTTTGATCAGTATATTTTCACAACGTAATTTCGAAAAATATTTTATTTCAAACTAAGACCGAAAGTAAAAATTACTCTTTTACAAACTGAGAATAGTTGAAATGAACATGGACTACCGAACTTTTTTGTTTGAATTTACTCATTTGCAAGAAAATGGTTGATTCAAATGACAACATATATTTTTTCTTCCAATTATCAGTTAGTCCCCACTAACTAAAACCGAAAGGCGACGATTCGACAATTCTGAAATTCGAGTTTAGAATGCCTCCTAAAACTGATTTTACTACATATATTTTTTTTTTTTTTTTTTACTAATTATAGGCACGCGTTTGACCGCTATCTCACCTGATGGTAAGCGAGGATGTGGTCGAAGATGGAGCACGCTTGCCTAGAAATAACCTATTCACTCTTGATTTATTTAACCAACCATTCACATCTCAGTCGAATTCCGTTAAAAACTTTTCATTTTTCATACATTTTTGATAAATTGCGACTAAGATGTAAAGACGAAAATGGCTTTAAATCCCCTAATTTAAAACAGAACAAAATTTTTGGCAACCATTTTTTTGCAAACAAAATATGGTGTATTATATTAATAATTATAAAAATCAACAAGAGATTTAATAAAAAAGTGAATGTGAATAAATCCTTTGTATAAAATAAAGAGTATTTTTAAACAAAGAATCAATTGTTTTTTTTTTTTCGTTCACAATGATTTCTAACGAAATTAAGGAACCCTAAATAGTCCGGTCAAATTAGACCAAAAAATAGGGGTGAAGTTACATTAATTCGCACCTGGCTCAAAATTAGTAGGATTATTTAAAACCCTATCATTTATTTATTTATTTATAAGTACCTACATGAACAACATGACAGATGGTTACATCCAATGTGTTGCACCGTGAAAATTATAAAAAAAATGGTTGATAATGAGTAAAACTAAAGAAATATAAACACATTAGGTAAAAAAAATATATTTTAAAACATTGTAAAAAAAAATATATCTATAACACCTCATCTCTCATCCATCTCACAAAATCTTAAACATGCACGACACACTCCATCTTCCAGCAAACAAGCCACACTCCGGTGTTGAAGCCAGAAGAGCATTGAGCAAAAAAAACTTTTACAAAAAATACAACCGACTTCCAAAAGCAAAACACTCATCATCATCATCATCTGCCTAGCCTTTTCCCAACTACATTGAGGTCGGCTTCTAGTCAAACCGGATTTTAGCTGAATACCAGTGTTTTAAGTGGAGCGGCTGCCTACCAGACCTCCACAACCCATTACCTGGGTAACACGGTACATCTTGGCAAGACTGGAGTCAGATTTACTGGCTTCTGACAATCCGTAACGACTGCCAAATATCTATAAATGACAGCCGGGACCAACGACGTGCTTTCGGAGGCACGAAGGAAACTCGTTATGTTAAGACGGTCACCCATCCACAGACCAACCTTGGAAAGCGTTGCTTAACCTTCAAGATCGACCTGAGCGGCTGTTATTATTTAGCCACGAGCTCCTCGGAAGTCGGTCTGACTTTCTACATTAAAGTTTTTTTCTTTCTTCCGAAGTTATTTTGTCCCTTGTAGTTTTTGTTTTTGGAAGTCGGTTGTATTTTTAGTAAAAAAGTTTTTATATTTAGTGGTACTGTGAGGGTTGCGCTTTATTGCATGCGAGAGGTAGTCTTTAATAAATAAAATCAGAGTATTTTCGAGAATAATTATATATTGCGTGTCTTTAACGTCAAGGCAAACAATCGAATCCCTTAGAAAAAACTAACACTTCCTTATGTCATCACATTCGAATTCTAACTTTCTTTTTGCTTAACTCTTTCAAGGCTTATGTCATTGAGGTCGCACCTCCCAAAGAGGATCTCTGCATGAGCTACCCCCCGAAGAATGGAGGATAGTAAGAATAATTTTCTTGGAATCATACATTCTCAGCCTTGGAAGAGTCAAGCACCTACCTACTCCTAACCCGAAGTCCCTGCCTAAGTGGCGACTCTTCGTAGACAGGTGGACATATGCCTCTATAGAAGCAGTTTCAATCATACCCTGCGCTGGGCAATATTCTTTAAATTATTTTGCGCCATTTGCGCAATATCTTAAAGCAGTTATGCTGAAACCCTGCTGCAGCAAAACGCCACAAAAACCTGCAACACATCGTCGGGCGTAAACAAAATCGATGCGATAATTCACATCTATCCAGAAAGGATTGAATTGATTAGATTTACCCTAACTAATCTATGTGGTTGCTCGTCGGATGATCCTAGTATGTCTACTCTCCTAAAGTTTTTAAATTTTAACTTTGAACTTACTCCAGTGATACATAAGAATTGAAATCAATTGCCTCCATAATCAGTTCAACCAATGGTGACAACTAGCCACCCTTCGCGAAGGTATGCAAAGTTGGTTTAACCGCCCATGGAGTTCTTTAATGGCGTAAAATTAATCGCGAAAACTCTACCACTAACACCACTGGAATGAGTTCACCCTAGCTAATATTATTTAAACGCGCTCTTCACAAATCTGGGAGCGCCCTCGAAGTCGTCGATCACGTAGGTACGAGTCCTTCTTCGCATGTACATGGAACGGAAGACTCACTTAATATCTTATTCATCCTACCAAGCCAAAATAATGCTTATTTACATGGAATTATAACTAACATCTGCTAACCACGATCTAACATAAAATGGTTTCAACCTATTCACATGGACAATATCTATAAATCTCCCATTACCAGGTTTACTTATTACATAGTTTACTTCCGAAATCCGCCTAACTATTTTGTACGGTCCCTTATACAACCTACAAAGTTACGTGCTTCTACCCGTTTGCCGCCTAGGAGTATAAACCATCACCAGTTGGTTCGCTACGAAATGCCTAACTTTCGCTTTCCTATCATAGATAATTTTCTGTCTAACTTGCGCCTTTCTTATGTTATATATAGCACTTCGTGACAGTTGGGCTTTCATATTAAGTCGTTGTACGAAATCTACCGATTTACTCTGTTCCCCAGTGTTGGCCGTTAAGTCTGTTAGGAACGATGGTTCCGCAGCATATAATAAGACGTACGGTGACATTCTGGTGCTAGACTGTTTACTGGTATTATATGCGAAACACACTAGGGGGACATAACTACACTAATTTCTTTGATCTGCAGCAACATACATGGATAACATCTGGGTCAGCGTCCGGTTAAAACGTTCTACCAGACCGTTCGAAGCTGGGTGAAATGCTGTAGTGAAACGTGACTTCGCCTTGAAATATTTAACTGTATCTCTCACTAAATGTGACGTAAAGACCGACCCCCTATCCGACACTATCTCTTTGATACCACCATATCTACAGAAAATCTCATCAATTAGGAACTCGCTAATACTTTGTGCCGTTACCCTGGGAACCGCTTTGCGGACTGCATATCTCGTTGCATACTCTACACTAACTATAATATACCGATTACTTTTCAACGATTTCCTAAAAGGTCCTAAAACGTCGACCCCTACTTTCTCCATCAACTGGTTCACCGCGACGGGTTGTAATTGAGCCACTTGCTTACAACCTTTCCGCTCCTGACACAACCGACAACTCCTTACATAACTATCTATCTCCTTCTCGGCATCCTTTACATAATCTTCTTCTTCTTCTTCCACCTGGCGTTAATCCCGGCTATTGCCAGGGTCCGCCTTCCTACTTAGCTTCCTCCACTTTGCCCGGTCTTCAACATCCTTCTCAGTCAGGCCATTGGCTCTCATGTCGGACTTGACGACGTCCAGCCAGCGCTTGCGAGGGCGACCACGGGGCCTAGCCCCAAGAACAGCCATATTCATGCATCTCCGACCAACGTACTCCATAGGGCGGCGCATGATGTGGCCATACCATCGCAGACGACACTCTTGCAGTTTTTCCCCCACGTCACGGACACCAAGACTACCTCGGATGTAAGAGTTGCGCATGCGATCGGATCGCGTTACGCCACTCATCCACCTCAGCATCTTCATCTCCGTGACGCGAAGCTCCTGGGTGTGTCTGCTTAGTGCTGGCCAACACTCGCCCCCGTACAGTAGGACAGGCCGAATGATGCATTTATATATCTGCCCCTTGAGCTTCGGAGGCATTTTGCGGTCGCATACAACGCCCGTCACCTCGCGCCACTTCGCCCAAGCCGCGCCAATACGTGCTTGGACATCGTCGTCCACGTTGCCAGACTCGTGCAGCACGGATCCAAGGTACCTGAACGTATCGGACTTTCTGATCAGGTCCGAACCTATTCGGATGGTGTTTGTATCCGTGCTGCCACAGGACATGTACTCAGTCTTCGCCACATTTAGTCTCAGACCACCGTTTTCAAGCGTGTCCTTCCAAATGTTGACTTTGCGCTCAAGATGGGCTTTGTTCTGATTAACGAGGGCGATGTCATCGGCATACATCATTAGCCATGGAGGCTGATCTTGGATGTTTGCCGTAACTACATCGAGCACTACGTTAAACAAGAACGGGCTAAGAGCCGAGCCTTGGTGAACGCCAACAGATATTGGGAAGCCATTCGATTCGCCAACAGCGGTCTGGACAGAGGACACGGAATCGCGGTACATGTCTCTGATAATGTCAATATAGGCCTCGGGAACGCCCTTGAAGCGCAGTGCCCACCAGATGGACTGCCGAGGTATACAGTCGAAGGCCTTCTGCAGGTCTAAAAAGGCCATATGCAAAGCTCTCCTTCTCTCTCTGTAAGCCTCAGCCAGATTCCGTAAGGCGAACACTGCGTCCATGGTGCTGTTACCCGCCCGAAAGCCATATTGACACTCAGTGACAGCACACTCGCTACGGAGCCGTGTGTCAATGATGCGCTCGAAGAGCTTCATGGTGTGGCACATGATCTTGATACCGCGGTAGCTACCACAATCCTGTACGCTACCTTTGCCTTTGTAAACAGGGATAATCAGGCTAAATCGCCACTGGTTCGGCATTTCCTTGGTGATCAGGATGCGGTTAAAAAGATCCGTCAGAAGGTCCACACCATGTGGGCCCATCGCCTTCCACACTTCAATTGGCACATTGTCAGGCCCGACCGCTTTCCGGTTCTTCATGTGGCGAAGAGCAATGCGGGTTTCGTCGGGGGAAATAGGGGAAATAAGCCCAAGGTTAGGAGGCGGTTCCGGAGGAAGGTTATGGGGATGCTGTTTGTTAGACAGCTCCGCGAAGTATGTACACCATCTCTCCTTAACAGAGGGGGCATCGTAGAGCAGCTTACCCTGGGCGTCCCTTACACAAAGACATTTGCTAATGTCCCGTGTAGCTTTCTCCCGGCCATGCGCCAGCTTAAAAATAAGCTTTTGCCCCTCCGCAGTTTCCAGCTTGTCGTATAAGGGCGCCAGACTTTTGCTGCGGGCTCTGGCTACAGCTTTTTTGCAAGCGCGCTTAGCCGCTCCATATGCCTCCCTGTCATCCGGAGAGTTGGACCCTTGCCACTGTTTAAATAAAACCTTCTTCTTCCGAGTCGCCTCCTGCACCCCGTCATCCCACCACCACGTCTCCTTTCCTATGGTGCGGCCACCACGAGAAGTGACAAGGACGCGCTTACCCGCACCGGTGATTGCTGAATGGATCCTACTCCAGATATCTTGAGCGGACTCATGCGGAGCACTGATCTTGAGATGCTCGACCTCCGCGATGAAGTCCGACTGCCTAGGACTATCAAGCAACCACCACTTAGTGCGGGGTTTGCGTTTCTCGGTCACTCTCTTCTTCGGTACAACCGCAAAGTCCAGGACAAGGAGGCGGTGTTGAGCCGTTAGGCTTTCGCCTGGGATGACTTTGCAGTTGGTAACCTTGCCAATGTGGCACCGTCGCACCAGCAGGTAATCTATTTGGGTTGAGTAGGCACCACTACGGTACGTAATAAGATGCTGGGGCTTCTTCTGAAAGAATGTGTTCGCGATGGCTAGGTCAGACACAGCGCAGGTGCTAAGTATATTGACTCCCTCTGCGTTTAGCTGGCCATAACCAAAACCACCGTGAACACGTCCATACTCTCCAGCAAACTGACCTACGTGACCGTTGAGATCCCCCCCAACCAAAACACCTTCGGAATTCGGGATAGCGCGCAATACGTCCTCGAACTCATCCCAGAAGGCCTCCTTTTCAGACTCACAGCAACCAGTCTGAGGAGCATAGGCGCTGATTAGGTTCGTTACCGACCCTTCGAACAGCACCCTAACTCGCATCAACCGGTCGCTGCATCGGTCTACTTCAAGGAGTCCATCCTGAAGGTCCCTAGACAGCACCACGGCCACTCCGCTCCTACCCGCTGGTGATCCGGTGTACACTAGCCGGTACCCCTGCCCGATGTCACGTGACTTATTTCCCTTCCAGCGCGTCTCCTGAAGGAAGGCGCACTGGACCCGACGCTTCGCAAGTACGTCTGCGAGTTCTTGGCAACGTCCGGTTAGGGAGCCAATGTTCCAGGTGGCAAAGCGGAACTTCTTCTTGGGTACTATCCTCTTTAGCCGTGCCCGTACTTGACACGGTAGCCCTAGCCCACTTATCGCAGGTTTAGGGCGATGTGCCTGCGCGTCGTTATGCGGCGACGCCCTAGACCGAGAGAAACAAGTTAGGTAAGGGTTTACCTAACTTGTTTCTCTCCATACATATATGACTGAAGTTGGTTTTACGTGGGGCGACCAGCCGTCTGACCCCCACAACCCTACAAGAGGGAAACCAGGTTCGCCAGAGCCTCGTCCGTTGGACAGCAGGGTGCACCGCTAGCAGGTGAGGTTGGCTTGGGTCTTTAAGATGGCAACGGACCCCATACACCCCCATGCATCCTTTACATAATATCTCTCTCTAAATTTACCTAATGTCTTAGCTAGCCCTAAGTGTCCACCTGACCACGGATCATCATGCAACTCCTTCAATATTTCCCCTAGCAAACATCTTGGGATCACTGCTAACTTCCGAATCTTATTTAATCTTCTTGCTTCCTTGCATAACACACCATCTATGACACTAAAACCCTTGAGTGTGCTTACCCTGTTCATCATCAGTCTATCAAACCAGTATCTGCAGAACTCATCTCGCAGCTGCTCTTCCCGAAATCTTACAACCTCTATTTTATACAGTTGCATGCCATCCTCTAAGTGTTTCTCGGACATCTTCGGCCCCTCCTCTTCTTCAGCTAACGGATTCCTACTTAAAAAATCTGCTATGACATTGTCCTTCCCTGCACAATGAACTATATTGAAATCATACGCTTGGATACACAGCGACCACCTAGCCAACCTTCCATTCATATCCTTTCTGTTCCTTAACCAGCAAAGAGCCTTATGATCAGTCATCACCTGAAAAGTTAAACCCCATAGAAAATGTTTGAAGTAATTTAACGCCCACACTAACGCAAGACACTCTTTCTCCGTGGTTGAATATTTCTTTTCCCCGTCGCTTAATTTCCTCGACGCATATGATACAGGAAACATCACCTCCTTACCCTGCATTAGACAACAGCCGACTGCTTCATCGCTGGCATCCACATATAATCTAGTGATAACATCTTTATCAGTCGAATAAAAATGCAAAATGGCTCCAAAATCTTTATTATTCTCCGAAATGCTTCTTCCTCCCTATTACCCCAAATAAATGTTTTGTTTTTCTTTAGGAGTTTTGTTAGTGGTAATACAATTTGTGCAAAATTATTAATAAACTTTCGATAATAAGAAAACAACCCTAGGACCGATTTAACTTGCTTTGTGTTATTTGGTGATATCAAAGTTTTTAAAGTCTGTAATTTTTTATTGTCGGGTCTAACTCCTTCGCCCGAGATCTCATGTCCTAATACTGAAACTTTACTATACCCGAAACTGCACTTGCTTGGTTTAAGAGTAAGGTTAGCCTTCCTTAAACGTACTAAAACCTCTTCTAACGATTCCATGAATTCATCAAAACTATTTCCCCAAACAAGTATATTATCTACGTAACAAATTACGCTTTTGTATTTTATTCCGGCTAGTACTTTGTCCATTACCCTTTGGAAAACAGCTTGACTAGTCTTGAGTCCAAAAGGTAAGACATTGAATTCATAAAGACCTGAGGAAGTAATAAATGCCGTTTTATGCTTATCCTCCTCACGCAGTCGATGCTGCCAATAGCCCGAATTTAGATCTAAATCCGTAAAATATTTGGCCCCTGCTAGATAAATCATAATATCGTCGATAATTGGTAACGGATAGCTATCTGTTATTACTTTTTTATTTAGCTTCCTATAATCTACACAAAACCTCCGTGATTGATCTGGTTTTTGTACCAATACCACTGGCGACGCGTAAGCGCTTCGTGATTCCCGTATGACGTCAATAGCTAACATTTCTGTAACCTGTGTATTTATTATGTCCCGCTGTTTGGAGGAAACTTTATAGGTGGATGATGAACTGGTATATTGTCTACAGTTCTAATAGGAATTTCTTCTATGCTACAACTACCCAATTCTGATGACTTGAACGCGAAGTTATCTCTATATGAGGTAAGAAGGGTATTCAATCTGTTTCTTTTCTCCGGTTCTAAATCTAAGTTAACATTAAGTCCGTTAATTACAACATTATCAATATCTGTCTTTGATATAAAATCATCGTCAGAGCTCTTAATTAAAATTGAAAAATACAAATAATCGGCTTGCGATACAGAGTTCGTACGCCCTTCCACCTTCGTTCCATGCTCCTTCCTGATGTTGTTACATAAAACAGTTTCATCATTCTGGTCACAGGCTACTACTACATGTAATTCTGGCATAGCATTCTGGTTGGCACATTTATAAAAATTTATACGAATTCTCCCCATTAAAGTAATACATTCATGGTAAAAATCAATGACCGCTTTGTATTTATGAAGGAAATCCTGTCCCAGAACTAGTCTCTGGCTAATGTTTTAATAATCAGGAACTCGTTCACAAAGACACTAGAGTCCACTAAGAAGCTCATCTCCGTTAACCCGACTACTTCCAAATATGAACCCGAAATGGACTTCACCAAATGATTCGCCACGTCACTGGTACGTCTAAGATTGAGATCCAACGCCAATTGTTCTGATATGCACGAAATTGATGCTCCGGTGTCTATCAGAGCAGGATGGGCCCGATCAGCTATCATAATACTAATAATAGGATTGAGGTCACCGCATTTGTTATTTTTCTCCGGGAGTTGATTTCTTTTAGACACAGCCTGCAACTCCACTTCTTCATTTATTGACTGTGCCCTTCCATGTTTGGGTGGTTATCAGTACGTGGGCTTCTTGAGCTGGGGGTAAATGGGAAACGGTTATTTCTGTAATTAGACTGTTGCCTCGGTCACAAATTATACCCGGCGCCTCCACCACTTGTGAGGGTTGCGCTTTATTGCATGCGAGAGGTAGTCTTTAATAAATAAAATCAGAGTATTTTCGAGAATAATTATATATTGCATGTCTTTAACGTCAAGGCAAACAATCGAATCCCTTAGAAAAAACTAACACTTCCTTATGTCATCACATTCGAATTCTAACTTTCTTTTTTCTTAACTCTTTCAAGGCTTATGTCATTGAGGTCGCACCTCCCAAAGAGGATCTCTGCAGTACCTACCTGCGTACCCATTAACAGCGTACCGACGCAATGTTTTGTTAAGAACTGGTGTAAACACGCAAAAACAAGCTTTTTCAGCAATACCGATCCATTTGCTATCATTTATTGAAGAGTTCCGTTGCCTACCTCTGAAGTTCTTCGTCAGATCTTCACCAAATTGAAACCGGACCAGTCCAGGAAAATACTCTTCCAAAAAAAAACATCCAAATCGGCTGGCAATTGACGAAAAAATCGCTGAACAAACATATTTCATGGGATCCCATCATCAGATCCTAATTTATACCTTCCATCATCAGCTCAGCAACATGAGATGATGATTACCAGGCACAAATATCTGAATTGCGTTAGAAAGTTAATGAAAAACATTGAATGTGCCTGTAAAATTTGAGGGTTGCCCTCGATTTTCATGGGATCCCATCATCAGATTCTAACTTGGTGACAATGGGACCAATCGGGCAGTAGGTATACCCTTTCAGATGAAATAAGATTTTTTCAAATCGGTTCATAAATGACGGAGTTATGAGGTAACAAACTTTAAAAAAAGCAACCGAATTGAGAACCTCCTCCTTTTTTTGAAGTCGGTTAAAAAGCGCACGAACTAGTGGCGAGTTAGCTCGTGACATTGTGCGTGAAGAAGGAACAGCTAGAAGTCTTGTGTGTTCGCGGCCTTAGCTGTTGTTTTGGCACGAGAGGAACAAACAGCCTGATCAACTGAGCAACCAATTCAGGGCAATCAGATTCACTCCGAATACCTCGACAAGCAAACAAGAGTAAAAAATAATTACTTTTTACTCTTGCTTCTTGTGTTGTTTCTCTTGTCTCCTCTCCTCATCCCTCCTCTCTTTTCTCCTCAATTCAAGTCAAGAGAGTTTTTTAGCATTCCAAGCAAAAATTTTGTAGGGTACGGAAAAGGTTAAAATTCGAACAGTTTCTTAAACAAAAATCTAAGGAAAGTTTTTTGGGCCTTCTCAAGAAGCAAGGCGTAAGTACTCTCATAGGGACTCGAAATTATAGAGGCAGACTCTAGTTTATTCCTGACTAAAGCCACATATATAGCAACTTAATCGCAAGGGGCCGGGTCATCAAATTCACGCACGTTCCGAATAGTGAAACCTATGTATGTATGTATGTAAATCGGGCTGGTTTCCGCAACTCCACGACTAAGCGCGTATTTTGCGTGCAGGTGGGACAAATGCGTCATTCGATCCACCCCAGCTCCCCAAGGAAGGCCAGCAACGCCTTGGTGTTACCAACTATCTCACAGAGGGTACCTGGGTTTCCGAAGTACTTTGCCCTGTAATCCGCGACTACCAGGCAGCTTAGAAGCAGGTGTGCTGCTGTCTCATTCTCCTCCATACAGGCTCTGCATAGCGGGCTGTCAGTGACTCCTATAGCATAGAGGTGTTTATTAAAAGACCCGTGGCCAGTTGTTACGGCTGTGACTGTACGCAACTGTTGTTTAGTCAGTCTTAAGGCTTGTTTTGTGAATCGGCCATCTATAGAGGGAAGTGCCTCTTTGGCCTGCCTACACTCACTATGGTCAACCCATAGCTTATGATGTTTATCTCCGGTGCGTTTCCTTACCAGATTGCGTAAGTACCCGAAAGGCAGCGGCACGATGGGTTCAAGTCCCATCGCTGACATACTCGAACCCCTTCGGGCGAGTTCATCCGCAGCGTCATAGTGAAACCTAGCCTCCGGTACGGTAAGTTCGTGGAAGGTTAATTTATGATTAAATAAAATCGTAAATCCTTAACTGAGTGAACACGGGCAATCGTTTCCGCACCTAGAATAAATTGCGCGTGTAGAGGGTTATATGCCCAACTAAAGGACAAACATTTTGTTCAACATACAGCTTCACACTGACCGGCAAATTACATGACCGGCGAATTTCACGGGCTACCCTGGCGCAGCCACCTTAAGGTGAATGCTCCAGGGTAGCCCGCGAAATTCAAATATTTTTATGTTTTTTGCAATTTGCCGGTCAGTGTGAAGCTGTATGTGGACCAAATGCGATCCGCGACCGTAACGCGTATTTATCTAAAGAATTATAACCATTTTAATCATCAATATAGCCCTCTAAGTTCATGTAGTTCGAAAGAATATTTCTGAAATATTCTTTCTAAAATGGTTATAATTCTTTAGATAAATACGCGTTACGGTCGCGGATCGCATTTGGTCCACATACAGCTTCACACTGACCGGCAAATTGCAAAAACCATAAAAATATTTGAATTTCGCGGGCTACCCTGGAGCATCGACCTTAAGTGTACACGGTGACATGTTCACAAAATCGCTCTGCAGTTTATTGCATACCTACTCACTCCACCAGGGCCCGATCTAGCTATTTAACCGCTCCGGGCAAAAATAATATTCGCTGTCCTTGACTAGTGTAAAGGGCGGCGAATATTATTTTTGCCCGGAGTGAAACGGTACCGCACGAACTCCTTGAGTGCACATGCGTTACCGAAATGCGCAGTCAAACAATAGGATGACAGAATTCGCTTACAGATGTTTTGAACACACCGGGAAAACTTATCTGTTTCTGGAGGTTGGCTGGTTGGAGTAACGGCCGCCGTGACTACACGCACAATGGTCTATAATCAGACCAAGTAAGGAAACCGAATCCTAATATTTATTAGGATTTGGTTGGTTTGGGTTTGGTTGGGTTTGGGATTTGGTTTTGGTTTTGGGTTTGGATTTGTGTTGGTTGGTTTGGTTTGGTGGTGGTTTTGGGTTTGGTTTTGGTTTGGTGGGATACTCATGGCTTATATGGTGTTAGTACACCATATAAGTCGAGGAGCTCGTGGCTAGATAATAACAGCCGCACGGGTCGATCTTCAAGGTTAAGCAACGCTTGCCAAGGTTGGTCTGTGGATGGGTGACCATCTTAACATACCGAGTTTCCTCCGTGCCTCGGAAAGCACGTTAAGCCGTTGGTCTCGGCTGCCATTTGTAGATCTTTGGCAGTCGTTACGGATAGTCAGAAGCCAGTAAATCTTCCAGTCTTGCCAAGAAGTACCGTGTTACCCAGTTAATGGGTTGTGGAGGTCTAGTAGGCAGCCGCTCCTCGTAAAATACTGGTATTCAGCTGAATCCGGTTTGACTGGAAGCCGACCCCAATATAGTTGGGAAAAGGCTAGGCAGATGATGATGATGAGTACACCGTATAAGTCATGAGCTTGCTATTCCAAACATGGGACGATATACTAATGTGATGCAGTCTAGAAACTCTGACACTAGGGTGTGCGAAGAAGAAGAAGATTGGTTTAAATGTATAATATTCACATGCGATGGTCTATTACAGCTTCGAACAAGTATACAAAAATTCATGAGAGTATGTTTGTAAGTATTTACATGTACATACATACATTCAGTCAAAAAAGTATCGGGAATGGATGATTTGTTTATGGTTCCAAATTCAAATTTTTGTTTTTTTGTAGTTGTTAGATTGGCACAACTGTTTTCCATTTTGGCGCGGAGTTTGAGTTGCATCTGTTATTTATATTAAATACAGTGCTGGTTTTAGTAATATCATATATAGTGTGTATTGCGAATTTCATAATGGACAAAAATATCGAACAAAGAGTTTGTTTTAAATTTTGCATCGCCAATGGAATTTCGTGTTCGGAGTGACTCAAAATGTTACAGAAGGCTTACGGTGAATCGACTTTATCAAAAACTCGTGCTTATGAGTGGTTCAAAGCGTTCAAAAGCGGTCGAGATGTGATGGAAGATTTGCCTCGCTCTGGTAGGCCGTCAACGTCTGCAACTGAAGTTAACATCGCAAAAGTGAAGGAAATAGTGACTGAAAATCCCCATTCAACTCTGAGAGAGATAGCCGCCGAACTTTCTGTATCTCACGAGTCGATCCGTACCATTTTAACTAATCATTTGGGTATGAAACATGTTGCTGCTCGGCTAGTCCCAAAAGATCTGAATTTTCTCCAAAAACTCAATCGCATGAAAGTCGCTGAGGACATGCTAGAACGAGTCAGTTCGGGCCCAACATTCATGAAACGCATTGTTACTGGTGACGAGACGTGGGTTTACGAGTTTGACATGTAAACTAGTCAACAAGCTTCGGAGTGGCGCCTTCCAACTGAACCGAAACCGAAAAAACCACGCCAAAGTCGATCAAAAGTCAAAGTCATGTTGACTGTTTTCTTTGACTATCGCGGTGTTGTGCACTCTGAATTCTTACCGGAAGGTCTAACGGTAAATAAAGAATATTATTTGAGCGTTATGCGGCGTTTAAGAGAGCAAATTCGACGAAAAAGGCCAGATTTGTGGAAAGAAAATTCTTGGATTTTGCACCACGACAATGCGCCTTCGCACAAGGCTATCATTGTGAACGAATTTTTAACCAAACACTCAACAAATACCATCCAGCAACCACCATATTCACCAGATATGGCTCCTGCTGACTTTTTTCTTTTTCCTAAACTCAAATTACCACTTCGTGGCACCCGTTTTCAATCGATAGAAGACAAAGGAGAATTCGCGGCGAGAACTGAACTCAATTCCGGAAGCAGCGTTTAAAAAATGTTTTGATGAATGGATTATTCGTTGGCGCAAGTGTATCGTTTCTAAAGGAGCATACTTTGAAGGTGATAAAATAAATTTGAATAAATAACAGACATTTTGTGTATTATTGATCTTTTCCCGGTACTTTCTTGACAGAGTAGTAGTATATACTTACAATATATACCTACTCACAGGGTGATTTTTTAGTTACCGTCCAATTTTTTCAGGGTACCCGTGAAATTTAACAACTTTCTCCATGGAACATGAAAAAATACTTCGGACCTCCCATACAAAATCGATCAACTGTATATTGATTTTGCATGGCAGGTCAGAATTTCTTTTTCATAAGATTTTTCACCCCTACAGTTAACATTGAGAACTTTACCGCTACTGCCCGGCACCGTCAATGTATGGGCATTTGCCCGGCTTGCCCATCCCCCCCTCCCATAGATCGGTCTCTGCACTCCAACTAAGTGTAGGTACACGGTGGGATCTCGACACGATAGACATAATATTTCTTCGTATTAGGTATTTATTTCATCATGCTAATATAAAAAAAACCGGCTAAGTGCGAGTCGGACTCGCACACGAAGGGTTCCGTACCATTCCCAAAAAAACCAACTGAGCAACCAATTTAGGGCGGACAGCGGAGGCTTAGTAATAGGGTTCTGTTGGTTACCCTTCGGGTACAGAACCCTAAAAAAACAAATGGTTTTTGAAAAAGCAATTATTTAATTGAAATGGTAGTGTGTTCCAAAATAAATTCTGAGCAAAGATACTCGTACATTTCCGTGTTTTAGTGACAATAAAAAATAAAATGGTTTCTCACAATTATATTCTAGAAATCATAGGTGTAGAAAAATAGTGAGTTTATATAGGTACCTACCTAATAACAAAAAAAAAAAACAAAAAACGTCAAATGAATACCTACTTAGGTACCTACCAAAATTATACAAAATTTTGAACACACATCACAAAATATTAGAGTAGGATAGAGCTAAATTAACGAAGTTTAAGTAAGGGACGCACGTAAATATAAATTAAAATTTAAAAGACTACGATATAAATCAAAGAGGGTTTTCAGGAAATTTCCCGTCACCAGTTGGCGCCATTTACGCGAAAGTCCTTTGAAAACTTGAATTTGACGTAAACATGACATTAGGGAAGATGCAGATTTAATATTTATCAATATTTTGTAACTGTGTAAAAAAAAGCATAAGAGAAGGGCCAGTGCAACGTTTTATTCCAGTTAACTTTGTTTTTTTTAACAATAATTACAAATTTAAAGTAACGTGAAACGGAACGTGTTTTAATACACCAATGAGCGTCTGGTGACGGCACTCGTGTTAGTTTATAGTCCAAGATCCCAGACGTTACTTATTTCGCAGTATCAAAATATTTGAATAGAGAAGTGGACAGTGTAATTTCAACATACGCATAATAAGTATCTGCTAGCTCGATCCAATGGGCAATTTTTTTTAGTGATGTAAGTATGTAGGTATGACATATTTCATAAGTCTATAGGAGGCAGTTTTCAGTTTTTTTATACTTATAAAATAAACTATGTCCAAAAGATACTTGTGAATAGGATCTCAACTCCCAGTGGAAATAGCGATCAGGGGCCCTACTATGACGTGCCAATGCGATAATGATTAAGCTGAGAAAAAGGATAGTGTTATGCGTCTTGTATAACTTTGTCTCTCTCCCACACTTTATACATGATCGTTTTAAGACGTCATAGTAGGCTAGCAGATCTTACACTATTACAAAGAATAATTAGTCTTTAAATTTTTACTAAATTACTAATTATAATATGTATTTTGCAAAAATCGTGAAAATTATCTAGTCGTTTTAGTAGCTGTAGTTAACTTCTGATGATGATACTTACAAACTGGCGGTCGAGTCAACTCAAACTAGCAGGTATGCGACTGTTCAAAGCACCTACATACTAACACTATTCTATTCCACACATTTTGTTACTGAGAAAATAAGTAAGTTCTGGAAGCACTGGGATCTTGCTCTATGACTTTGAATTATGACAGTTCTTGACCAGTGACAGACATGAGTGACGTCATCGTCCGTTTTGGCGCGAAAATTTAAACTGTCTGTTTAAAAACGCAATTTTAGCAACAAATTGAAGCGTTTTAATTTTTCATTTATGTGGCGGTCTATTCTAGACGGAGTTCTTTAAAATGAAAGCAAATATAGAAATATCGCATGTTCCCTAATTTTGTAAGCGGCATTCGAATACTCATGTCAGTCGCTAAAAATGGAGGGAAATGGAGGTTTTTTTTTCACAGATTGCTACTGAGACGCGAATACGAACGGCGCTCAAAATTAGTATTTAGAATTAAATTGGCACTCAGGTGTACCTACGTTCTTATAATATTCTTATTAAAAACTAATACCCATGACGTTTAGCGGTGACATGATACTTGAACGATTTAGCAGCTTCTCGTGGCACTGCTACAGATACTTGATGGCCTAGTGGATGATAACTGGCTGCTACAGTATTTTTATCTACTTCATCTGGTAGTGTGATGCAGACGTAGCTGATCATTAGTCCTCTTTTGGCCTGAAAACAAAAAACAAATATATACTTACTGAACGTTTTTAGAATACGTTCACTGTGCGTACATACGTCGTACAGCTAAGCAGTAAAAATTCCTTTTTTGACGCGAAAACGTCTTATACATATACCGATGAACACCGGCTGCACGCACGAAAGGGTCATGGTCTCGTTCCACACGTTGACTTGGAGGGAGAAACACATATGGTTTTGAAGATTGTTTAGTTTATCATTGCCCTTGACGCAAAATAATGAAATTTCATAATATAGGTACGCAACTTTTTGTATGCGAATAGGGAATATGCATGAAAAAGATATTTATCATCTATACAGTATATCTAAAAATATACTAAAATATAATACTAACAGTGAAAGTAGAATCAAAATTACTCGTAAAACGAAGGAGATAAAATTATTGTCCCTCTCGCGAAAACGCTGTTTTCTATGGCAGCTGAATAGGCGTCATGGACGATGACGTCAACGTTTAGGTACATCGGACTTTACTCTTTCTAATTGTAATCTTTAAAGCTTTATAACTTCATCGCTGATAAAGGTATTTAAAAAAAAATAACATGATTGTTTACTAGAGCTAATAAGTATTTCATTTTGCAAATAAATAAATCGCATGCATTTTCCCTATTAGACTCGCACTTGATCTGTTTTTGTAGTTCGTATGTGGCGGTATAAATGCTGCTACAAGTCTGAAAGCCATCTCTAACTTCATTGGGGATATACTAGGCAGGCAGATATTTATTTAAAGGATAGAACCTTTGTGGCATAGGCCTCAAAGTTGTGGTGCGTAATCTATCATGCAAACCAAAAATGTTAGCCACATGGTGCCTTAAAGTGTCACGTTACTGAAATATTTCGAGGCGAGACATTATGTACAAGTATAAAATTTAGGTAAAATAATTACCGGCAGTACAACTGTGTGTGTCTTCGCTCCAGCTGGAAACTTGATGTATTTGTCAAAAAATACATTGGAATAGTTCCATGTCGGGTCACCTGTAATCAGTATTGGGCAAAATTTAGTTTGAATAATGACTAACAATTGAATACGTCAGTCATGATTGATAAGTTGAATCTATTAGTTTTTTTTATTTGTAATGGGTTTGATCTTGACTCTAGTCTAGGTCAGAGATGACAGAGACAAAGTCTACGATGGAGCGAGCCTTTTTTTTTTTTTTAGGATGGGAAATCATCAAATGACTTCTCCCGCTCTGGGTACAGCAGGAGGGTGTGTCAGACTCTTACTGACTAAAACCCATCCGTGTTTCTCCTAGTGCCCTTTGCGTTCCAGGGTACGGTGCCTCTTTCGAACGAAGTCCGCAGCCCCAGCAGGCACTGGCCCTAGTGGGCCCCGTCTTCCGTGCCGACATGTCCTTGAGGTGCGTTGGGATCGCAGCGCGCCGCCGACCCGGGCCTGGTTCTGATCAGACGGCGAGCCACCCAGTGCTCGCCGTCCGCAGTCCCACGCCTACGGTGGCCGAGCGCCCAGAAGGAGCCTGTTCACTCTAACTTTGAAGAGACTTAGTTATGACTAATGAGTGATTAGTTTTAGTCTTAGTCAACAAATCATGATTGACTTTCGTATAGGGATAGTGACGTGACGTTCACGTATCTTTTATAACGAGTTTATAATTAAATAACATAAGTTAAAGTGGGTTTCGTGAGGAGCTCGTAGCTAAATAATAACAGCCGCACGGGTCGATCTTGAAGGTTAAGCAACGCTTGCCAAGGTTGGTCTGTGGATGGGTGACCATCTTAACATAACGAGTTTCCTCCGTTCCTCGGAAAGCACGTTAAGCCGTTGGTCCCGGCTGCCATTTGTAGATCTTTGGCAGTCGTTACGGATTGTCAGAAGCCAGTAAATCTGACTCCAGTCTTGCCAAGATGTACCGTGTTACCCAGTGAATGGGTTGTGGAGGTCTGGTAGGCAGCCGCTCCACGTAAAACACTGGTATTCAGCTGAATCCGGTTTGACTGGAAGCCGACCCCAATGTAGTTGGGAAAAGGCTAGGCAGATGATGATAAGTTAAAGTGGGTTTCTCAAATCTTTCTTAAAATTTTAAGGTTTTCTACAAAATCTGCGGCCAAAACCAGATACAAATAGAAAAGTGTTGTGAATTTAATTTACAACGGATGGCGTACGAAAAATAATGGAGAACCTAAGCGCTCTTTATCCATTTGCGCAATTTTATGAACATAATTAGCTACACTAGTAAAAATAAGACAGCGCTGAAAAAAAATTGAAAACCGCTTTTATGTATTTAATCAATTTCAAATAAAACCATAACTAGTGTTTAATACAAAATGTCGCTTTAAATAAATAAAATCAAAAGCGTTTCTGTTCTCTATCAATCATAATGTCATGATTGAAACTAACGATTCAATGATTTTGCATAAGTTTGAATGGTTTTGTCAAAACTTGCTTGTTTCGAGTACTATAAATCGCATATCTGTACGTGTACAGCACTTCCAACATGTGAAGTTTTTCCCAAAAAGTTAGAAAGTGTATTTTTAAGCATTCCGGCTTCTTTTTTTGCCCTGGCCGGGGCGGGCAGGCCGCAAGACAGGCGTTAGATGGGCTAGGAGGCCCACCCAGCGTAGGACCCGGCTCTTACTGAATGCTGATACTTACAACCTACATAATTAAGTTGATAAATTATCCAGGATGCAATAAATAATTTTCGAGCTCGCTTCGCTCGGTTTTGCATTCTACACTTAAACTTTGCGCAATTTTTTCTTAAAAAGGTAATCTATTTAAGTATAAAAAATCAAACCTAATGATATGGAGTGCAAAATTTTACGGCAAGTTTACGATTTCATTATATGTATAGATAATTATTATTTATTAATTTGTCATTATGTATGAGATTACCATTCTATGCCAATTCTTTCAATGGAGTTTCAGTGGTTGACCATTGGAAAGTCATAATGACGCTTTTATATTAGTAGACTAGTTGTCCCGCGCAACTTCGTCTGCGTCACAATTTCCCTTTATGAGGTAGCCTTCCTCTATAAATGGGCTATCTAACACTGAAATAAATTTTCAAATCGGACCAGTAGTTCCTGAGATTACCGCGTTCAAGTAAACAAACAAACAAACTCTTCAGCTTTATATATTACTATATTTTTTTTTTATTTGTTATGGGTTTACTGACTCTAGTCTATGTCAGAGATGACAGAGACAAAGTCTACGATAGAGCGAGCTTACCCAGAAGGAGCCAGTTCACTCTGACTTTGAAGAGATTAGGGTTGTAAGCTTTTGGAAACACAGACGCAGGCAGAGAGTTCCACTCCTTTGCTGTGCGCATTATAAAAGACGTTTGAAAACGCTTAGAGCGAATTGGTGGAATAGCTACAAGGTAGCGATGGTAAGATGCAGTGCGTCTGGATAAAGATTACCAAACTTGTCAAAATCAACAGTTATGAAATCAATGATAGACCATTCTGACTCTATTGTAATGAAGACTTGAGGCCCAGGTACCTCATGCGGTAGGCGAGGACGCCGTGGAAGCTCTCTTACCACTCTTCAAAGAACGGACTTATCGCCATGGTTATGGCTTGCCCAAGGTACATTTTTTTTCCTCCTTAAATCCTCATGGATGTCTTCCGCCCTGGAATCGGCGGGGGTGTCTGTCAGACTCTTACTGACGAAAAGCACCTTGGGTTGCCTCGTACACTTTAATTCGGGGCTGCAGGTGCGTACGTGACTTCCACTGTCCTAGAGCAGTGGCGGCCATCCGTCTGCAGGCCTTATCCCGTAGTGAGGAGTATCACAATAAGTCTCCACTTCCTTGACGTCTAAGAGACGCTCGTAGACTGAAATCCTACCAAAGTTGGGAAGAGCCTAGACAGGTCCATTGTCTTTCCGATTGGGAAAATTAGGCCTGGTACCTTTAATGAATTTAACTGCTTACCAAAAGTATGATCACAGGTACGGTTCACATCTCCAAAGGTTAAATTGACAGCCGTGGCACACAGCACAAATATAACTATGAACTTTTCCATTTTTCTCGTCGCAGTATCGGCGTTTTCTACGAGAATGAGGCTGTTCGATTTTGTGTCCTATATTTATTCCGTGGCTTGTGAAGAATCGATTGTATTGTTTTAACATAAAATACTTAAGTAGGCAATTTCCAGGGTCGTTTTAAAACAAAAGAAATGTTTATAATATACTTACATTTTTTAATAACATGGAAGCCTTATTTGTTGAAAACATTGAAAACCGTTTAGGTATTTGAAACTAGCCTTAGGTCGCGGTTTTGTTCGCGTTTAATATAGATTTTCGTCTCCTGGTTCCCGTCTATCTCATCATCTGCCTAGCCTTTTCACAACTGTATTAGGGTCGGCATCTCGTCGAACCGGGTTCAGCTGAAGTATGTAACGTAAAGCGAAAGCCACAATTGCTCCACGTAAAATACTGCGATAAGACCTTTACAGCCCAGTAACTGGGTAACACGGTACTTCTTCATCATCATCATCAGCCATAAAATAGTCCACTGCTGGGCATAGGCCTCTCCAAGTGCACGCCATTTGGCTCGATCTCCGGCAACTCTCATCCAGCTGCTACCAGCCACCCTGCGAAGATCGTCGCTCCATCTAGCGTGAGGGGGCGTCCTACTTTACGTTTGCCGATTCGTGGTCTCCACTCGTTAATATCATGTATATTTAACTTATAAGTTTCGAAAATGCAACGCTAGATGGCACTGTCTACTTCTTGCATGTTCCAATAGTAAATGGAGTGTGTACGAACTATAGGTGGCAGCACAGAAGCGTCAATTTCAAGTACCTATGTTTTACTGATAAGTTTCGTATTTGCAACGCTAGATGGCATAGTCTACTTCGTGCACCGTTCTCCTAATTGGAGCTTGCAGGAACTTGCACTTGCAGCACAGAAGCGCCAAGTGTAAGTTTCGAATTTGCAACGCTAGATGGCGCAGTCTTCTTTGCGCACGTTCCCCTAAACTGAGCGAGCAGGAACCACAGGTGGCAGCACAGAAGCGTCAATGTCAAGTATTTTGACCCTTAAAACTTCGAATATGCGTCACTAGATGGCATAGTCTACTTCGTCCACCTTTCTCCTAACTGGAGCTTGCAGGAACTTGCACTTGCAGCACAAAAGCGTCAAGTGTAAGTTTCGAATTTGCAACGCTAGATGGCGCAGTCTTCTTTGCGCACGTTCCCCTTAACTGAGCGAGCAGGAACCACAGGTGGCAGCACAGAAGCGTCAATGTCAAGTATTTTGACCCTTAAAACTTCGAAAATGCGTCACTAGATGGCATAGTCTACTTCGTGCACCTTTCTCCTAACTGGAGCTTGCAGGAACTTGCACTTGCAGCACAGAAGCGTCAAGTGTAAGTTTCGAATATGCAACGCTAGATGGCGCAGTCTTCTTTGCACACGTTCCCCTAAACTGAGCGAGCAGGAACCACAGGTGGCAGCACAGAAGCGTCAATGTCAAGTATTTTGACCCTTAAAACTTCGAATATGCGTCACTAGATGGCATAGTCTACTTCGTGTACTTTTCTCCTAACTGGAGCTTGCAGGAACTTGCACTTGCGGCACAGAAGCGTCAAGTGTAAGTTTCGAATATGCAACGCTAGATGGCGCAGTCTTCTTTGCGCACGTTCCCCTAAACTGAGCGAGCAGGAACCACAGGTGGCAGCACAGAAGCGTCAATGTCAAGTATTTTGACCTTTAAAACTTCGAATATGCGTCACTAGATGGCTGACTAGCTGACTCGAGAATGAAAACCACCGTCGGCCAAGTGCGAGTCGGACTCGCACACGAAGGCTTTCGTAGCACAAACTTTAATTTTAATTACTTATTTGTTGTTATAGCGGCAATAGAAACACAAAATTTGTGAAAATTAGAACTGTCTACCTATTACGGTTCTTGAGACAGCCCTCTGACGGACAGACGGACATCGGAGGTTTAGTAATGGGTCCCGTTGGTTACCCTTTGGGGAAGGAAACCTAAAACGTCTCTTTTAAAGATCAAGTTATTGTTTCCAGCAAGTTACAACCCTACCAAGGAATGTTTGAATGAACAGTTACCCGATGGGGTTTTTTGTATTGCGATACCTACATGTCTTCATGTTTAATCATTCTCGAGATTTTTCTGTGTTCACGTCTTCCGTATAGACCCGGTAAGTAGATACATCTTCATTGTGTATGTATATGTAGGTGCATTTTAGTTTTGAGAGCAGTTGTTTTAAGGTTCCGTAGTCAACGAGGAAGGATTCCTTATAGCTTCGCCATGAGAGCCTGCTCGTACGTCTGTCTGTCCGCGGTTTAGCTCAAAGATGCTTAACACTAGGAAGTTGGAATTCGGAATGGGTAGGTACACAAATAAATCAAGCCGACAAAGTGGTAATTTTTTTTTTAAAAGAGTGTAAAGGTGTTTTGAGGTGTCGTTGGATAGGTCTTTTATAAATATTAAGGGTGTTGTTCTAATATTATAAAGAGTTAAGTTTATGAAGTTGTGATTTTGTGAAGTTTTAGGGGGTAATAATCTCTGACGGGGCCTGCTAGGGCAAATGCCTGCTGGGACTGCGGAATCTGTTTGAATAAGTTTCGGTAACCCTGGAATGCAAAGGGCACTAGGAGGAACACGGATCGGTTTTAGTCAGTTAGAGTCTGACACTCCCTCCTGCTCCACCCAGAGCGGGAGGATTCATTTGATGATTTCCATCCCATTCTTCCCATTCTCAAAAAAAAACAACGGGTTGCATTCCGGGAGTGCCGGCAGAAGTGAAAACTTGAATACGTGCTTCTCTCCCTACGTCTTACGTATTTTCGATCAGGTCACGTGTCCTGACGCGATTTTAACATTTTTTACCGATCTCAAAAAAAGTGCACAACGCCGCTAAAGAAGTTTGCAGGACACGAGACCGTCTTACGAATGTTTCAATCAGGTCGCGTGTCCTGACGCGAGTTTTACATTTTGTACCGATCACAATAAAGTACACAACGCCTCTAAATAAGTTTTCACTTAAAAAAAGGGTAGGTAATGTCTGCCAGAAATGCGGATTTTTTTCGAAAGACTCGCCGCGGCTCTGGAACACAAAGGGCACTAGGAGGAACAGGGATGGGTTTTAGTCAGTAAGAGTCTGACACTCCCTCCTGCTTCACCCAGAGCGGGAGGAGTCATTTGATGATTTCCCATCTCTATAAAAAGCGGGTAATCGCTGGATCTACTGAACCCATTTTCAAAATTCACAATAGAAAGCTACGTTATCTGTGACTGTGAGTGTCATAGGCTATAGATTAACCCGAAATTTACCTCTCCCAGCTAGTCTACATCTACACTTATATTATGAAGAGGAAAAAATTGTATTTTTGTGTGTACGTTTCTAATGAATAAAATCAAAAACTACTGGACCAATTTGAAAAATTCTTTCAGCAATATATAGCTACATTATCAGGGAGTAACATAGGCTACATTTTGAGGAGCTCGTGGCTAGATAATAACAGCCGCACGGGTCGATTTTCAAGGTTAAGCAAAGCTTGCCAAGGTTGGTCTGTGGATGGGTGACCATCTTAACATACCGAGTTTCTTCCGTGCCTCGGAAATCAGCTAAGCCGTTGGTCCCGGCTGTCATTTGTAGATCTTTGGCAGTCGTTACGGATAGTCAGAAGCCAGTTAATCTGACTCCAGTCTTGCCATGAAATCCCGTGCTACCCAATTAATGGGTTGTGAAGGTCTGGTAGGCAGCCGCTCCGCGTAAAATAATGGTATTCAGCTAAATCCGGCTTGACTGGAAGCCGACCCCAATATAGTTGGGAAAAGGCTAGGCAGATTAACATAGGCTATATTTTATTCCCGAACTCCCACGGGAACGGGAACTAGATAACCGCTAGTTATCTAGCGGTTATCTAGTTACCTCTTTCTAATCGATCAGTCTGCCTACCTTTTCCCAATTATGTTGAGGTCAGCTTCCAGTCGTACCGGATGCAGCTGAGTACCAGTCTAACACTAATATTATAAAGAGGAAAGATCTGATTGTTAGAATTGAATAGGCTCCGAAACTACTGGACCGAATTGAGAAATTACACCATTATCACCATTAGAAGCCTACATTATCCCTGATGAACATGGGCTATAGAATATTTTCAAAAAAGTTGGGGATCCGTATGAAAATTTCGATAATGTAACCTAAGGCGTGAAAAAAATACCAAAAAAGATCCTTATATCGCGTACGCTGCGGAAACTATTGACAATAGAGCAAAGTGATGTACTACAGTTTTATAGAGAACATATATATCTACAAAAACAATGACCGCTTTTTGTTCAAGTTATTCAATCAAAACCCGGGTGAAATGGGATATTGGTGAATTTATTAGCATGATTTTAATCCTTATCTATTTAAATTAGTTAATAATTAAGGTTGGTTATGTGCACGGGTACTAGTCCCATACCTTACATTACTTTTCAACAGGGTTATAGAAACTGAACAAATACCTGAAAAATGGGGCCTTTCACATATACTACACTATAAAAAAGGAAACCCACAAGAAGTAGCCAACTATCGGCCCATTAGTCTCCTATCCACTAAGTACAAACTGTTTTCTTCAATCCTACTTAGTAGAATAGCATCAAAAATTGTCATAAACCAACCAACCGAACAGGCGGCGTTTCGACCGAGCTACTCAACCATCGACCACATCCACACTGTTGACCAACTGCTAGAGAAATACCAAGAATTTAACAAACCACTCTATATAAGATTCATTGACTATTCAAAGGCGTTTGACAGCATCTCACATACATCCATATGGGCACTAAAAAACAACAACATAAATGAGAAGTACATAAAAAAAAAAAAATGTATACTTCAAAAGTGTTAGCCGAATAAAACTAGAAAGTAAAGGCGAAGAGTTTCCCATAGAAAGAGGTGTAAAACAGGGTGATCCGCTCTGTCCAAAACTGTTCATAGCAGTTCTGCAACACATCTTCGAAAACATAGACTGGGCAAACAAAGGTGTGTGGTTATACAATAAACGCCTAACACATCTACGATTCGCAGACGACATAGCTCTTTTTAGTGAAACCGCTACAGAGCTAGAAATAATGCTCCAAAACCTCGCCACGGAAAGTAAACAAGTGGGACTTGAAATAAATACCAGCAAAACCAAAATAATGACCAATCATACCCAAACCCCGATCAATGTTGAAGGGAAGTTGATAGAATATGTAAACGAATACTTACGAACACGAATCTGGGAAAACTTATGTCATTTGACGTCAATAGAAACGAAAAGGAAGTCGATAGGAGAATAAACATAACTTGGAAAAAATACTGGGCACAAAAATAAATTCTCAAAGGGAACAATGTGGTGTTGTAAGGTGTGCGGTACCCATAAAAAGAGAAAAATATGAAAATCTTTTACAAAAAAAAAAATACAATCGACTTCCAATAAAAATAAAACTACAAAGGATAAAATAACTTTAATATTAGAAGTCGGTGTTAAAATACGAAAAAACAATCAAAAACACCGACTTCCAAAATTTAAGTTATTTAATAGTGTAAAAAAGGTTTTTGGAACAATCAACCTTTTTAGGGTTCCGAACAAAAAACGGAACCCTTACAAGATCACTCGGGTGTCTGTCTGTCTGTCCTTCTGTCTGTCCGTCTGTCTGTCTGTCCGTCTGTCACAGCCAGTTTTTTTATTTGAGACGGGTTTGCTCTTGACTCTATAAAGTCTACGATGGAGCGAGCTTAACCAAAAGGAGCCATTTCACTCAAAATTTGAAGATATTTTAAATATTTTTTTTTTAATCTTTTGAAACACAAAATTATTAAAGTTAATCTTACTGACTAAGAATAGGAACTTTACATATTTATGGTTCCATGAATTCCAAGGTCGGTGTTTTTGGTTATTTTGTTTTTGAACAACGACTTCCGAAATTAAAGTTATTTTTTACTTTGTAGTGTTTTGTTTTTGGAAGTCGGTTTTAATTTTTTGTTAAAAGTTTTTTTTATTTTTCACTTTTTAGTGTTATGCAGGTACCACTAAAAAGTGAAACCACAAAAAAGCGTGCCGGCGTGATGTTATGTTATGAACTGGTGTAAACAATCAACAGACATGCGATTTCAGAAATCCCGATCCATTTGCTATCATTTATTGAAGAGTTCCGTTGCCTACCACCGAAGTTCTTCATCAGATCTCCACCAAATTTAAATTGGGGCAGTCCGAAAAAATACACTTCCAGACAAAAAAATAATCATTCAAATCGGTTAACAATTGACGAAAATATCGCTGAACGAATATCCCATCATCAGATCCTGACTTATAACTTCCATCATCAGCTCAGCAACGTGAGATGATGATTACCAGGCACAAATATCTGAATTGCGTTAGAAAGTTTATGAAAAACATTGTATGTGCCTATAAAATTTAAGGGTTTCCCTCGATTTTCATGGGATCCCATGATCAGATTATACACTTCTGGACACATCTATTGGCCCACCTTAGAGTTTAGGTTTCGATGGCCCCTACCGAAATATGATTGCTAGATTGAACAAAAACTGTTGATGCAGTTTTAAACCTGATACATTTTACCATCTTTTTCGATCGTATTGTTTTAAATTTGAATTCAGAATACCATACGACATGGAGCTACGCCTAACAAGTCGGATATGCGCCTTGTTAAAGGCAATTGATTTTTGAATAAAAAACATGTTTTATCAAATAAAGGTTTAATTTAATAACGCGTGTTGCCTCCATGGGCATCTACCACAGCTCTCATACGATTAGGCATAGAGTTTATCAACCGCTCTATGAAATTTTGAGGGATCATCTCCCATTCCTCTTCTATGGCAGTTTTCAACTCCTGCATCGTCTGGGCAACTGGCTGACGAGCCCTAACACGTCTGTTTAGCTCGTCCTACATGTGCTCAATGGGGTTCATGTCTGTGCTTCTGGCTGGCCAGTCCATAACTGTGATGTTCACATCCCGAAGATATTCCCTGACGATGCCGGCCGCATGGGCTCTTGCATTATCATGCATAAAAAGGAAATTTGGGCCCACATAGTCCGCGTATGATATCACGTGAGGTTCTAAGCACTCACGAATGTACCTTTCAGCACTTAATGTTGGCAGCCGTGGTCCTGTAACAATCTCAAGTTGAGTTTTGCCGCTCGCGGATATACCGCCCCAGACAGTCCATGAGCCACCGCCATAAGCAACCCTCTCTTCAAAGCAGCATTGTGCAAAACGCTCTCCCTTACGTCGGTAGACCTTCTTCCTTCCATCATTGCCATGTAACACAATTTTAGACTCATCAGAAAAGAGTACATGGCTCCAATCTTGCTGTGTCCAATTTAAATGACTGCGTGCGAAATGAGGGCGCGCTGTTCGGTGGGCTCGCGTTAGTTTGGGCCCATTAGCTGGCTTGTGTGGTACCATATCGCGTTCTTTTAACCTTCTCCGAACAGTTCGAGCGCTCACAGATACTCCGTGGAAGTCGCGAAGTTGGTTTTGTATCTCAATGGAGGTAAGGTGACGATTTCTCAAGCTGGTCGTCACGATGAATCGATCCTGCCTTTCAGTTGTGACCCGAGATCGCGGCCTTCCTTGGCGACGAACAAAGCCGCCAGTCTCTAGGTACCTCCGATAAACATTTCGGACCGCAGGTCGACTTAAATTAAGTTGAGCACTCACGTTTCTTTGGCTGTGTCCGGCCTGAATAAGTGCCACAGCTTGGGCGGCGACTTCAGGTGAAGTATCCATAGATTATTGATAGAACCTCACCTTAATGTTAAGAATAAGTAATGTTTGTTGCAAAACCAAAGATATCAATCACTTTTTCAAGAATTAAATCCAAGTAAACCAATAAAACCAAGTTTTCTTAGTATTTGATTGTTTGATATCAACAAACAGGCTCCAAATTGTCTTTTGTTTCTTTAAATTCTGTGTTCGAAATTCAAAAAAAGACTAAGTATTGAATGAAATTGTGAATGTGCCAGGTTCAAAACTGCATAAAAACTTTTTGCTCGACCTAATATAAAATTTTAGCTAGGACCAAACGAAACTGAAAATACAAGGTGGGCCAATAGATGTGTCCAGAAGTGTAACTTAGTGACAATGGGACCACCGAGATATCGGTGAACATACTGTTCGTGACGAAACATCAATAGTATTATATAACTCGCGTATATAAGAGCCTATGTATGAAATACAATATTTAAGAGCTTATGTATTTTATAGTTATAGTTTCATGGCTATGTAACAGTATTAAAAAGCATATTTGTTGTTGTTTTCCCCCGGACACATAAGATGTTCTTGGGGAACTTATTTTCTTTGACTAAATAGATAGGTAGGGCTACACATTTCCCCTACACATTCCTGGTAAACCCCTAAAAGGTATGGTTTTGATGGTTGGTGGATGTCAGGGTTAATGAAGGTACACAGGTGTTGAACATTTCACACATCGACACGGACACCTTCATTTACCAAACATACAGAAAGTCTAGGTATTTAGACTTCAAATAATAGGCACTTGAAGCCTGGCACTGAGCCCTTTTCAAATATGTGGTCTCACTCTTCTCTCTATATGGTCAGATGAGGTATAAAGCCACAGTTTGGGAAAATGTGAAAACACAGATTTTTTTCCCTTCCGGGTTCCTGACCTTATAGTACTTCCACCTTTAGAGGGGTGGCTTCAAAAGTTATGCATCTGGATAGAGGGATGATGCACCTTCCCTGTATATATAGTATAGTAGCCCATGGGGCACAGTTTTTCGGGAAGTCAACCCTTAATAGTAGACAAGTTCACACTTGTAGATAGTTTCGATAGTTAAATGCAACAAGCCCACCAGTGGGCAGGATTGAAGGGTTGATTTTCACCTTATTCGACGGGGAATTTTGATGGATTTACGGAGAGGTGCATCAACCCCTATCCAGACCTAGAATAGACCAAGATATAGCCGAAAATGTACTAAAGTTATAGTTAAAATAACAGTTAAAAATAAACTAAAACAGTTAGTGGTTTTTGAGCCTCGTTACAGTGAAGTAGCATGGTGCGATGGTAAACGGATGGAAGATAGGAGTTCGTAGTCACCGGCAGAAGAAATATACAAATTTTAACTAGAAGCAAATTAGTCGCGAATTTTTCCATAAACCGCTAGCTGCAGTGTTATCAAATTCCTGCATATTATTTATTCCTGGTAAGCATACATCCCTCACCCCAATCTAGCCCGAAGACAGCAAGTAAATAGCAAGAAAGAAGAACGTGGCAC
This sequence comes from Lacanobia oleracea, assembly GCA_950371165.1. NCBI lineage: Eukaryota > Metazoa > Arthropoda > Insecta > Lepidoptera > Noctuidae > Lacanobia > Lacanobia oleracea. The sequence continues at coordinate 8,216,069 of OX493411.1, forward strand.
GCGTGGTACAGGGAACCTCAGTACCCGGTACAGGAAGTCAGCGCGGCTGGACGCAGTCGGGTGGTCACAGTTCACGTCGAAGGATTAGAAGAAGGATATACCTATCCCATCACACCCCCGTTCCAGTCGATCACTTCCGTCCGGTACACATACATAAAAAAAAATACATACAACATAGAACTTCCTCCTTTTTGAAGAAGTCGGTTAAAAAGAATATTCTTTACCAATTTTAAATACTTAGATATTTTTAGTATGACCAAAAAACCGGGTATTTGTGTTTAAGAACCGGATCTTTTTGTAACCGTCAGTACCGGAAATTCCCGGCTTTTTTGGAACCGGGAAACACCGGTTCCGATGCCCCTGCCCCTAGCATTTGATACTCTTGCTACGTTGTTAATCCGGGACTTATCTAACCATCTCAACTCAACCTAATAGGTAACTACGAATAAAGTAAGACGATATCCCTTGAAAAGACTGGGATCATATTAGAATCATTATAGGCAACAATCTGTCAAATTTCATTTTCATATGTATCGCTAAAGAGTTAGGTTCAAGGATGGTTGGGAAAATTTGACAGTAACCGGTAGCATAATTTGCTTTCTCATTCTGCTAATATGGCGTCTTTAGGCCACCTGTGTCAGATTTTCTGGTTTCTGATAACCCGTTTTAACGACTAGCGACTGTCAAAGTTATTCAAATGACATTCGGGTGGTTTCCGAGGTATGGAGGAAATCACGGCATGCTAAAACGGGCACTTATCCACAAACCGACCTCGGCTAGAGCTGTTGACCTCGAATTTCAACCTGTACGACCATTATTATTTATCCACGAGCTATCTAGAATAAGGTACTTAAAATAATTAGTATTTTACAGCACAAATAAAAACCGTTTGATATCAAATTAACATAGGTAAATTAAAAACAATAAAAAGTTCATAATGTGTAGATTGCAGAAAATTCGAGAAATTGAATAACAACGCTGCTTGACAATGTATACTGCATTTCTTGTTCTAATTGGTAAATATTTTAATAAATTTTTAAAAGAAAAAAAAAGAAAGAATGGTATTTAGTTTTTTTTTTGTTAACCGACTTCAAAAAAAGGGTTCTGTACCAGAAGGAAAACTAACGTAACCTTATTACTAAGCCTCCGCTGTCCCTCCGTCCGTCCGTCTGTCTGTCTGTCAGCGGATTATATCTCAAGAACCATAAAAGGTAGACAATTGAAATATTCACAGAGCGTGTATATTTCTAATATTGCCGATATAACAAGAAAAAATAACATTAAATAGAGGCGGCTCCCATACAAGAAGCGTGTTTTGTTCGGTTTTTGGTACGGAACCCTACGCGTGAGAGGTCGACTCGCATTTAGTCGGATTTTTTATGTTTGTTCAGCGATATCTTCGCAAATTGTCAACTGATTTTGATAATTTATTTTTTCTTTGGAAGATTTCTTTTTAGGATCACTCGGGTGTCTGTCTATCTGTCTGTCCGTCTGTCACAGCCAGTTTTCTCCGGATCCACTGGACCCGTTCTGTCGAAATTTGGTGGACATGTATATCGACTTCTGTGACCTTAACACGGATGCGTTAACTAAATTATTAAATTATAATTATTTAATAATTTACGTTACTTTTGGGGATCAAACTAGAAAATTTAAAAAAATCATTTTTGAACTACATATACCGTGTGACATATCAAATGAAAGAGCAGTGAGGGTTTTAATTATATTTTTTTTATAATTTTAAAATAAATGGTTTTGAAGTTATTCAAGAAATTAGACAAAAAATGACCATGCTCCCCCTTATCTCCGAAACTACTGAGTGTAAAATTTTAAAAAATATGGATATAATAGATCTTAACCTATAAATTACAGGAAAACCAATAAGAAGTCTAAAGCGTTAAAATAACATGTCAAAAAAATTAAATTCGTTCGGAACCTTTTCCACGCGAGTCCGACTCGCACTTGGCCAGTTTTTTCATTACTATTTTCTGTCTGCGGCTTCACCCGCATGAAAAGTATCTTAGGTCTTAATCTAGGTTATAGTCTATCCGTATGATCCGCGTTCTTGATCTTCATAAAAACATTCACACTTTCAAATCAATACTTTTTATAATTTCATAAAAAAAATTGCCAGTATTCGTCTCCATGGTTCCATCTGGGAGTTTTATATTTAAATTATGCTTGAAATTGATAGAATAAATAATTTATTATGGTGTACCCTTGTTTCGCATACAGAAATTTAATAGAATTTCGTTTCGCAGAAAATGTTTCATATAATATTTGGTCCTTGTAATTTTATGTCACGTATTATTGTTTCAAAGACTATTGACTTCATTGAAACCTATTTCACAGAAACACAATTCAATAAATTTAATAATTACATTTAACAAACTTATCAAACAACAAAATTATTTTTTAACGAATATGTTTGGTATATTTTTCCATGGAATTTTATACTTCAGTGAAAATGCAATTATAATTAAATATTATTGTTTTATAATACGTCCATGACATAATTTTAAGATGGCAGAATTTTATTTGGAATAATTTTACTACGCATATTGCCATTACTATAAAATAACATTTTAAACAAATTAAAATATGATCTTAAAAAATCAACATGTCAATGTGTGCTAAAAAAATTAGTGACAGAATCGAATCGCTGTAAAACCGACCCCACGTAGTCTTGTCTGCCCTACCCCTAGAGTGTAATTTATCCCTCGTAGGCGCGAAGAGGCGAGGCAGAGCCCCGCAGCGCCGGAGCCGTGACAGAAACCATGCCTGCTGCATGCTTGTTGCATGCCACATGCTCGCTGTATGCTGCCTGTTGTATGCCACATGCTTGCTGCTTCCTTGCTACATGCTTGCTGTATGCTTGCTATATGCTTGCTGCACTCATGTTGCATGCTGGCCTGCATACTGCATGCTTGCTTTCATTCTGCATATTGCATGGTCGTCTCGATGTTGCATGCTTGCTTGCATTCTGCATGCTCGTTTACGTGCTGCATGTTTGCTTGCTTGCATGCTGCATGTTGAATGCCGCATGATTGCTGCATGTTGCTGTATGCTTGCTGCATGCTTGCTGTACGCTTGCTGCATTCATGGTGTATGCTTGTTTGCATATATTGTTCTTTTATTCCCATCGCCATTTGCCACCATTGCTGCTTCGTGTGGTTCCGTCGGCCGGGTCCGAATGAAATGTTTTGCTTGACTAGAATTTACCCGCATTGTTTTTGTGATCGCGATGTTGTAATTTTATAGGAGGGTATTTTTGACAAAAGTTTAACTTTCACTCGATAAAATGTTTTTCTTGGTAACAAGTTTTATGTTAACTACTCAATATGAGGATTAAGAATATATGATTTGATATTCTATGATATGATGAATATTGAAACAAAGCTTATTTGTAACAAAAATCGATGATTTAAATTCGTATTAACTATTCTGCGTATTGATTATTCTATGAAATGATAATGCGAGAAAAGTTTTATGTGAAACGAAATTCTGTGAAACTGTCTTCTATAAAACAACGTACAACCATTTATTATAATTTATTATTATTCCATTTATTTATTGTTATGTAAGTTGATTGCGGAGGCAGATTCGGTATAAGCTTTTCACTAAGCCACTTACTAAAATTCGTTTTATTCATATCGTCGTGATATTCGGCCGCTTGTGACTGAGTTCTGAAGATCAGTTGAGCATTGGGTATGAAACCCATAGCACCACCCGCGTGGCCGATAATCCAACGTGGCCCCTACCTAATACTTATATTTTCAAATATTTCTAAAAATTAAGAAAATAATAGCCCACCGGTATCGGAAACAGGGTCCAAGCTACCAGTGGTCAGGGCTCCCGAGAGAGGAACCTCTTCACTATACGCGCCGTGTCCAGAAGTACAGCTTTCTGGATCAAGCCCCTTGATCCAGCTGCCCAACCAGAGCCTCTTCCTCTTCTCTTCATTATTATTATCTACCTATCTCTGTACCCAAATTCATAAAAATCGGTTCAGCAATTTAGCCGTGAAAGCGTAACAAATATCTACTTAAATCAACCAAATCACTACCGCATTAATTTATTATATTAGCTTCTGCCAGTGGCTTCGCCCGCGTGATCCCTAGGGAACATATTCCCGGAATAAAAAGTAGCCTATGTGTTATTCCAGACTATAATCTACCTCTGTGCTAAATTTCGTGAAGATCCTTTCAGGTGTTCTGACGTGAAAGAGTAACAAACAAACATCCACTCATCCATCCTCACAAAATTTCGCATTCACCTCTTTTCTTCTTAACGGCTGTACGAATTTGGATGCAACTTGGCGCACAGGTAGACCAAGACCATGTCCTGGATAATTTTATCACGGCGGTATGTTCCCTTGGAATAATTTCCGCTTTTTTCGGATACTCACAAACCTTGGAAACGTGTCTAATAAACTAGCGTTTTAAATCTAAACAAAGCCTACTTTAAAAGGTGTTGGAAGGCCTTCCACTAGATAGACCGATGACCTGATGAGGGACGCCGGCAGCCGATGAATGCGACCGCATAGGACCGGTTGCTGTGGCGACACGCGCGGGGAGGTTTATGTCCAGCTGTACACGTCTTCGGCTGATATCATGATGATGAATGCCTACTTTCAGGTCTTCTGGTCTTCGAAGGAATAAACGCCTTGCCAACTTCAGAACAGAAAGTATATAACTTAAAATATTTAGATTCAAGCAACAGCAAATATGGTATAAATGTGCGAAGAATGATCCACGGCAAAAACCACAAGTACGAAAATAAACCTTTGGAAAGAAAAGAAAATAAACGTGAGGAAAATATATCTGAAGAAAAAATAAAAGAAAATAAACGTGAGGAAAATATATCTGAAGAAAATAAAGCTGTGGAAGATAAATCTGAAGTAAATAAACCAGTGAAAAATAAATCTGAGGATAAAAAAATAACTGAAAAGACCATAGATAAGTCACTGGAGAATGTCATTTCGGCCATAGACAACAGTGTGAAGATTTTTATGAACAGTGAAAATAAGACGGCAATAATTTCAAATCTAACTACGGCTCTCGTTAACTTGGTGAAGGACAACGGAAAGAGATCCGTCTTCAGATCTAAGGCTGAGGCATACTTTAGTAAGTATTTTATAATCCCCGTCACAAGAAGCTATAAATTTTGTAAACAAAAACTTTGTTAAGCTACGTGATGAAGACAAAATAATCCCAAATTCAATCAACTCAAAGTAGCATACGTGTAAGACGAAACCAACGAGCAACTTCACTTGGTCGGGTTATATTTTATCGATAAAAAGCGCTGTCGTCGTTTTGTGATACTGGAACGCATCTGACTCAAGGAACAAACATTTGAAACAATTGAATGTGTGTAAACAAAATATATAGCTTCTCGTGGCGGGGATTAGGTATGCCTATTATTATTATTTCATTTATTCATAAATATATAGGTACATATTATTTACATTTTTATATATTTCTATAAAAATACAAAAAACATTTAAAAATATAAAAAATAGTAGCCCACCAGTATCGGGAACAGGGTTCAAGCTACAGGTCAGGGCTCCAGAGAGAAGAACCTCCTAACAATACGGGCCGTGTCCAGAAGTACCGCTTTCTGAATCAAGCCCTTGATACAGCAGCCTAACGAAAGCCTCTTGAGGTGTTGGTCGAGGCTCGTGGCTATTAAGCCATTGGCTGATACGACTATCGGTACAATGATTGCGGAATCCACATCCCACATGTCGACAACCTCGCGAGATACTTGATTTGTTTATCTTTCTCGGCTTTCACGAGGTTCTCGTCATGTGGGACGGTTATGTCTACAATCATTGCACGCCTCTCGATTCGGTCCACCACCACTATATCAGGCTTATTGGCAAGAATAGTCCTGTCGGTGATGATGGACCGATCCCAGTACAATGTAATATTCCCATTATCGAGAACTGGGTCGGGCGCATACCTATAGTACGGCACCTCCGACTCCACAAGAGAGTATTTCAGAGCAAGTTGCTGATGGATAATCCTGGCTACAAGGTTGTGCCTATGCAAGTATTCTCCGTTAGCTAGACGAGAACAACCAGAGATAATGTAGCGAATTGTTTCTCCCGGACGGTGACATGCTCGACATATGTCAACCGTGCCGTCTTTCACAATAAATTTCCGGTAGTTCCTTGTCATGATTACTTCGTCCATAATTGCACAGTCTTCGGTTTCTCCAAAAAGATCACCGAAACGCAGCCAGGCTACGGACGGGGTTGATTTACGTCAGGCCCATGTAGGGCCCGGAAAAAGCGTCCGTGAAGCTCCTTGCTCTGCCATACCACCCTGCGATCGTTGGTGTCAAGTACTGCAGGTTTGCAGTTCTCATTTGCCAAGAAGAGCGGGGTGAGTCCGTCCACCGCCACTACATCTTGATGCATACCCACGTCGACAGCTAGGAAGTATTCCCTGAGACTGCACATCTCGCGATTGTAGAGAGTCTTAGCATTTACAATGCCTCGACCTCCACACTTTCGCGGGATTTACAGTCTCATTACCGATGACCGTGGGTGATGCATTCGATATGCAGTAAGCAGTGTACGGACCCGCCTATCCAGGGCGTCAAGTTCCGTTTGAGTCCATTAGAGTACGCCGAAAGAGTACACCAATACAAAAAAAAAAAAAACAAAAAAAAAAACCTACCGTTGAATGCGCGCACCTTGTTTCCGCCCGATAGAAGGCTATCGACCTTCATAAGGCGGCCAAAGAAGCGCTCTTTCAACGATTATTTCATGTCCCTAATATTGATACCTAACGCTTTCGACATACCCAAATACTTGTAAGTTTCAGTTGGAGAGAGGGATCTCAGGTTTATAGAATCCGAGGTTAGTTCCCACAGATTCCATAATCTCTCCACGCTTTACATGTATGACTGCACATTTGTCCACACCAAACTCCATCCTGATGGCGCTACTGAAAGTTTCAGTTACCTTCAGTAGCTCCATCTGTTGCAGATTAGTGGGGGCAAAGAGTTTCAGATCATCCATGTAAAAGAGGTGAGATATAACCTGACCACCTCTCTTCTACCGATAGCCTAGCCCTGAATTCTCCAGCAGTGTGCTTAGAGGATTCAAGGCTAGACAAAACCAAAGCGGACTCAAACTATCGCCCTGAAATATACCCCGCTCGATCCTTATCGATCCGCTAGTTCTCTGGATATTTCGACATCCTGGATAGCGAAGGACTGTCCTCTATTGCCTCATACACGACATCAGGAAGGTGCGTAGCGTTGTATCAATTTTATACAATTCTAGCACCCTCATGAGCCATGTATGAGGCACAGAAACATAGGCCTTCTTATAGTCTATCCAACATGTCGACAGATCCTTTCGGGAACGCGGAACCTGTTGGCTAATGGCCATATCTATGAGGAGCAGCTTCTTAGTACCGCGTGACCCATTCCTACATCCATTCTGAGAGGCAGATATAATCGATTTGCTGTCTATATACAATATATTTATACAAAATGGATGTAAGAACCTTATAGACCGTCGGTAGGCACGTGATCGGTCTATAATTTTTGGGTTCCGCGTTGCTACCAGATTTGTGAAGCAGATGGGTAATTCCTGTTGTAAGAAACTCGGGTAGCGAGCCGGTATCCAAGGCAGTCTGGTACTGAAATGCCAACCGAACGTGCGACTTTTGTAGCCACGTAATCCAAAAATTGTGCAGTCCGTCCGGTCTTGGAGATTTCCAATTAGGCAACGGACGAACTGCACGAGCTACATCTTGGGGGCTGATTGTGATTGCCCCCATTTCTGGTATTAAATCGCACGCTCGCGCTCGTTCGACCTCTCTAGTCCAACCACCTTCGATGTGACTGACAGGCACCGAGCAGATGCTGCGCCAGAACGAACACATGGCATCATCATCCGGCAAGCGCGGTGTCAGTCACACCTTGGTCCGGTCGCACCTTTCATTACTCTGGAATGTGCGATTCTGGGTGTATCGTTCCACGCGCCGCTTATGCCTCCGAAAACGGTTTGCCCATGCATAAACCTTCTGCTTCAGGAAGTCGATGCACTCTGTGACCCGGGACAAATACTCTCGGGGACTAATACCTGTCCCCAAAAACGCCCGTCTCACAAAGCGCATCACTCTTGGGCGAATGTTGCCCTCCCTGAAGCAAACTAGTTTGCCGATGAGTGCTCTGGCCCTACCAATACGACGCTCGATCCTGCACTGCCAAGCCGGCACGGCTTGTTTTGGTCGTGTAGCCCTGTGATCAGCAAATTTGACGTGAGCTACACGACAAGCCGCCACAGCCACGCAGTACATGATCGAATGTGTATCGGTAAGGTTATCACAGTTATCAAAATACTCGTAGCTTGACAACTGCGAATCCAGAGCAGCCACCAGCGCCCTATTCTTATTATGCATGGGCAAACGAGGTAAGCGTGGCCTAAGTTCAGGCAGCATGTAACTATACTCCCGAATAGCACACTCCAAAGCACTCCTCAAATCGTCACTGCACTGGGTACCTACTTACATTTGTAACCCTGTCACTACTCTCCTCGTCAACGTGGCTGGGAATTTGGTGAGACTGTGGTAGTACCACAGTCTGCGACGCGGGGGCAATAACACGGCTACTCAGTTCAGCTTGGAGGCGATCAAGTGCAAAAAAAAATACCACACATTTATGTGCGCATAAATCGACTAATTGTACTGAACAGCTGATTATTTTTCACAATTTCGGGGTTGATCCCATGATGAAAGTTGTTTATCATGATGAGTACAAAGCCTCCTTAAGAGCTATTGCGTTTATTCTGTAACAGATTGTGTATTTTTTTAACTATCAAAATTTCCAGAGCCAGAGATAATTCACTTCAGAAATGATCCGGACGGCAAAGAGTCAGTGATGCTCGAACTCAATTCACAATCAATTATAAATGGATTGAAAGACTTGTTACGCTCTAGGTTGGTGACCCAACTAATGGACCACTATTCTAAAGAAGCTGCTGTGGCCTACCGCTCACTAAAGTATGAGATTAAACGAGCTAACAAAAATAATTAATTAGCGACAAAAACATGTTGTTTGAATAAAGATTTTTTGGGTGAATTTCGTTTTTTTTTTTTTTTGTTCTATTCTGATCTCTATCAGAAGTTTGTAGTCTATCGCCGTAAGAGCCGCATGGCTCAATCTTCAAGGGCAAGCAACGCTTCCCGAGGTCGGTCAATGGATGGGTGGCCCTTTCTTACCGAACGTGACTCCTCCGTACCTCACTATTCCTCATTCCAGCATTTTAAAATCTGTCATTAGATGTGGATTGTCAGATGTAATCCAAGATAGTCGAGGTCAGACATAAAAATGAAACCAATAACTTAAGTCCCCCTCACGAGAAGCTATAAATTTTGTAAACAAAGATCTTTTAGGTACTAAGTTTACTTTTACGTTGAACTACAAAATAATCCCAAATTCAATCAACTCAAAGTAACATACGTGTAACACGAAACTAACGAGCAATTTCATTTGGACAGGTTACATTTTAGCGATTTAAAGCGCTGTCGTTTAATGTGTTGTGATACTGGAACACGTCTGATTCACGGAAAAAACATTTAATTTTGAAAAAATTGAATGTGTGTTTACAAAAAGCTTCTCGTGACGGGGATTATTAGTTACTAGGCAGATTGATTGAGTAATCCTGCTGATAGATGTTCAAAGGTCGAAATGTCGCCACATCGACCTAAAGGTATGTGGAACAGGATTTAAAGTCCCGCAAATCTCCATTGAAAAGGGAGGATTCTCCAACCAGACGGTTGTTGTGTATGGTGGGCAACTGCCCGGTAGCTGATTTTCAGAATGTTTTATAGGTACTTACCTTCTTCACACACGGAAAACTCTGAGACATGCTGGTAGTGTAGATGTCGCTATACACTTGACCTGTTCTCGTATACAGCAGAATAAATGCCACTTGTTGATTTTAGAAACGTAGGTTAGTAGGTATAACACTGGCCACTGCTAACACTGAAACTAAAAAAATCTCCCGTACACCTACGAATTAGTCATTGTCAATTATTGTATGTAGTGTATTTGCGACTGACCGTACATTTTTTGGTTTCAGTAAAAACAAAGAGAAACCAATGACAAAAAATCTACCGTTTGTCCATTTTACGGTAGTGCTTAAAAGAATTATACTTAAGAAAAGACAGTTTAAAAATTATGTGACGTTAATCAAAAGAAATTTTGGAGAGAGGCAACTCTTCCGATGTCATATTGAAAATTTATTCCTGTCAGTTAGTCAATGTCAAGTGATGTCAAGTACAGTCCTATCAACTTCTGTGATCTGTGAACTGAAAGAGGACCGGACCGTCGATTCAGTGTTGCTAATTAATATAAGGTGCCCAAAATTGAGTAAGTTTTCAAGAAGGAAATTTCACTTTATACAATTGTTGTGCTTTAGAATTACAGTTTTTACAAACAATGATACCCACATAAAAAAAAATAAAAAAATAAAAATAATAACAGTTACGTAGGTACGCTAACAGTTTAGTCTCTCAGGAATAAACAATGGCTTTATCTAAAAAGTAATCCATGAAGTGGAAATTCAGCAAATAAAATGTTCCACGGGGGGATACAACTTTCATTTAATGCGAAGTTAAATAGGTACTACCCTGCAAGAGGTACCTGGATGTCTAGCATTTAGTTATGAACGTACCTAACCCCTAACACCAGATTTGACTAATTATAATTAGCAGTGGTACTTAGTGGTAGTGTAGTGTAATAAAAAAAGAAACAAATTGCTTTACAATAATTTATTGAAAACCAGGTTCACAGTAATTGTGATCTTTAGATGAACCTGCATATACAACTTCATCATTATCACTACCACTTTCGGTTTCAGTGTCACTTACCACTTCTATAATCAAAGGTTTATCTAAATACAAATCATAGTTTAAGTATTCTCCTTCTAACCTGCGAACGTGTTTACTATAACTAGGCGGGGAATTTCAGCACTTTTATGCTCAATATTTACCATCGGCGACATAGGCACAAGTTTTTCAATAACCCACTTTTTAAAGTTGGTACTATTAATTCTCGTCATGATAATCCCCAATTTTTGTGTTTAATTTAAACACAAGTAGTGCCGTTGTAACAAATCCAGCATCTCCTCCCGCATGAACAATAATATATCTTTGCCCTTTCGATACAGGCTCCAATACTCCGTCTTCTCCTTGCCAACAACCAATGACAATTTACCCGATGTATGCGAAGAGTATTTTAATATAGGTCTCATCTAAATAAATTATGGGCCGGGGCTGGGGAGATTTATTATGCATGCAAGTACTTAGCTCTCCAAGCTGATATTTTGTTATGCTCCATAAGATTGGATTGAGATTTTTTAAAACGAAATACCACCTTGTGAAGCAGCTTTCGCAGACTTTCTCGCTGTCCTGTGTAATTTAATTCTGTCTTTAAGACCTCTAGAAGCTTTTTAACAGAAGGCACCTGTTTTCTAGCAGAATAAAATTTATGTACTTTCCTCCGTATAACTCCCATGTGTAACTTTATGCAAGCTCGCTGCTGTCGGGTTCACGCCGCACTTGCTTAAATTCTTTGTTAGTTAGCTTGGCGGACGCCGTCAGTACGTCGAGTATGCAGGACATGACTCCAACCCTTACTACACGTTCTCGGGGGTGAGTCAAGGAAGTAATATCGGGCCATTGGAATTTATATTGGTAGTCAACGATCTGCCAACAGTAGACAAGGAGACGAAGTTATTTTTAGCTGTTAAAGATGAGTCAGATTGTAATCGGCTTCAGTCAGACATTCATAATGTAGTCCGATGGAGCAAGAGTAACAAACTACATTTTAATGTTAATTAGTGCTGTGCTGTGATAAGTTACAGCCGTGCGCGTGCTCCATTAGAATAGAATAGAATACTCTTTATTATGTTCACCATATAAGTTACAGAAAAGATAGATGAAGAAAACATTACATAGGGTGACACAATGAGCGGCCTTATCGCTGAAAGCGATCTTTTCGAGACAACCTTTGGATGGATTTCAAAGATAACGGAAAGAAAGTACTGCAGGTAGTCTTAGGTGTACGATTTATATAAATAAATACATAATAGATAAATATATACAATTATAATTATGCAACAAATAAATAAAAAGCATAGGAACCGAGTGAAACCGATCAAACAGAAAGGTAGTGATTTTTGACCATTGTTTTAAAAATGGACAAAGATTGAGCACTTCTTACTGATACGGGCTAAGCATTCCATAACCACACCGCTTGAACCGTAAAAGATTTGTCGTAGAAGCTGGTGGTGTGCACCAGCATCTCTAATCTCAAGTTTTCCGACGACCTCAGACATCTATTATTTGTGTCATGAAGGAACTTGAAGGGTTCTTTAAGATAAGAGGGGGTTGTATGATTGAACAGAATACTGTAGAGCATAAATAAAATATGAAAATCCCGGCGAAGACGTATGGGAAGCCACTTGAGCTTTGCGAAATTCAGAAATGTGATCATATTTGCGTAGGCCAAATATAAATCTTATGTAAAGGTTTTGAAGACGAAGATCGAGATAACTGACATCAGTATAGTTAAGGATGGGAAACAGAAGAGACTGTGCAAGCGCAGTTTTAGTGGCAGTGGAAAGAAAGTTCCGATCACATCTAAGGGACCTGACAAATGCAAAAATTTTGCGGCTTACGTCCTGGAGCTGCGGACCCCAAGATAGATATTTGTCGATCCAAACCCCAAGGTTCACCTTCTCACTTTTTTTTTTTTTTGTTTTTTTGGTACAAGCCCGCCACACATTCCCAACCACTGCAACTCCTGAAAGCCAGAATCAACTTTGGCGACCACCAGAAAAACGCCGAGCCAATGAAACCCGACGAGTCCCGGAGAAACGATTCAACTGTCTTGGATCCTGCAACGAAATTAATCAGAAAAGTACTGCGGAGGAGTAGGAAAAAAATTAATTCAAGTAGCGCAAAGTTTAGTGGAAAGAGGTCTGACCTATTAAATAAAGATTGTTATATTGTAATGGTTTTGTGACGTGTGATGTATTGTTTTGTAATGTTTCATATTATGTTATCTTCTTCCACCTGGCATTAATCCCGGCTATTGCCAGGGTCCGCCTTCCTACTTAGCTTCCTCCACTTTGCCCGATCTTCAACATCCTTCTCAGTCAGGCCATTGGCTCTCATGTCGGACTTGACGACGTCCAGCCAGCGCTTGCGAGGGCGACCACGGGGCCTAGCCCCAAGAACAGCCATATTCATGCATCTCCGACCAACGTACTCCATAGGGCGGCGCATGATGTGGTCATACCATCGCAGACGACACTCTTGCAGTTTTTCCCCCACGTCACGGACACCAAGACTACCTCGGATGTAAGAGTTGCGCATGCGATCGGATCGCGTTACGCCACTCATCCACCTCAGCATCTTCATCTCCGTGACGCGAAGCTCCTGGGTGTGTCTGCTTAGTGCTGGCCAACACTCGCCCCCGTACAGTAGGACAGGCCGAATGATGCATTTATATATCTGCCCCTTGAGCTTCGGAGGCATTTTGCGGTCGCATACAACGCCCGTCACCTCGTGCCACTTCGCCCAAGCCGCGCCAATACGTGCTTGGACATCGTCGTCCACGTTGCCAGACTCGTGCAGCACGGATCCAAGGTACCTGAACGTATCGGACTTTCTGATCAGGTCCGAACCTATTCGGATGGTGTTTGTATCCGTGCTGCCACAGGACATGTACTCAGTCTTCGCCACATTTAGTCTCAGACCACCGTTTTCAAGCGTGTCCTTCCAAATGTTGACTTTGCGCTCAAGATGGGCTTTGTTCTGATTAACGAGGGTGATGTCATCGGCATACATCATTAGCCATGGAGGCTGATCTTGGATGTTTGCCGTAACTACATCGAGCACTACGTTAAACAAGAACGGGCTAAGAGCCGAGCCTTGGTGAACGCCAACAGATATTGGGAAGCCATTCGATTCGCCAACAGCGGTCTGGACAGAGGACACGGAATCGCGGTACATGTCTCTGATAATGTCAATATAGGCCTCGGGAACGCCCTTGAAGCGCAGTGCCCACCAGATGGACTGCCGAGGTATACAGTCGAAGGCCTTCTGCAGGTCTAAAAACGCCATATGCAAAGCTCTCCTTCTCTCTCTGTAAGCCTCAGCCAGATTCCGTAAGGCGAACACTGCGTCCATGGTGCTGTTACCCGCCCGGAAGCCATATTGACACTCAGAGACAGTACACTCGCTACGGAGCCGTGTGTCAATGATGCGCTCGAAGAGCTTCATGGTGTGGCACATGATCTTGATACCGCGGTAGCTACCACAATCCTGTACGCTACCTTTGCCTTTGTAAACAGGGATAATCAGGCTAAATCGCCACTGGTTCGGCATTTCCTTGGTGATCAGGATGCGGTTAAAAAGATCCGTCAGAAGGTCCACACCATGTGGGCCCATCGCCTTCCACACTTCAATTGGCACATTGTCAGGCCCGACCGCTTTCCGGTTCTTCATGTGGCGAAGAGCAATGCGGGTTTCGTCGGGGGAAATAGGGGAAATAAGCCCAAGGTTAGGAGGCGGTTCCGGAGGAAGGTTATGCATCTCTCCTTAACAGAGGGGGCATCGTAGAGCAGCTTACCCTGGGCGTCCCTTACACAAAGACATTTGCTAATGTCCCGTGTAGCTTTCTCCCGGCCACGCGCCAGCTTAAAAATAAGCTTTTGCCCCTCCGCAGTTTCCAGCTTGTCGTATAAGGGCGCCAGACTTTTGCTGCGGGCTCTGGCTACAGCTTTTTTGCAAGCGCGCTTAGCCGCTCCATATGCCTCCCTGTCATCCGGAGAGTTGGACCCTTGCCACTGTTTAAATAAAACCTTCTTCTTCCGAGTCGCCTCCTGCACCCCGTCATCCCACCACCACGTCTCCTTTTCTATGGTGCGGCCACCACGAGAAGTGCCAAGGACGCGCTTACCCGCACCGGTGATTGCTGAATGGATCCTACTCCAGATCTCTTGAGCGGACTCATGCGGAGCACTGATCTTGAGATGCTCGACCTCCGCGATGAAGTCCGACTGCCTAGGACCATCAAGCAACCACAACTTAGTGCGGGGTTTGCGTTTCTCGGTCACTCTCTTCTTCGGTACAACCGCAAAGTCCAGGACAAGGAGGCGGTGTTGAGCCGTTAGGCTTTCGCCTGGGATGACTTTGCAGTTGGTAACCTTGCCAATGTGGCACCGTCGCACCAGCAGGTAATCTATTTGGGTTGAGTAGGCACCACTACGGTACGTAATAAGATGCTGGGGCTTCTTCTGAAAGAATGTGTTCGCGATGGCTAGGTCAGACACAGCGCAGGTGCTAAGTATATTGACTCCCTCTGCGTTTAGCTGGCCATAACCAAAACCACCGTGAACACGTCCATACTCTCCAGCAAACTGACCTACGTGACCGTTGAGATCCCCCCCAACCAAAACACCTTCGGAATTCGGGATAGCGCGTAATACGTCCTCGAACTCATCCCAGAAGGCCTCCTTTTCAGACTCACAGCAACCAGTCTGAGGAGCATAGGCGCTGATTAGGTTCGTTACCGACCCTTCGAACAGCACCCTAACTCGCATCAACCGGTCGCTGCATCGGTCTACTTCAAGGAGTCCATCCTGAAGGTCCTTAGACAGCACCACGGCCACTCCGCTCCTACCCGTTGGTGATCCGGTGTACACTAGCCGGTACCCCTGCCCGATGTCACGTGACTTATTTCCCTTCCAGCGCGTCTCCTGAAGGAAGGCGCACTGGACCCGACGCTTCGCAAGTACGTCTGCGAGTTCTTGGCAACGTCCGGTTAGGGAGCCAATGTTCCAGGTGGCAAAGCGGAACTTCTTCTTGGGTACTATCCTCTTTAGCCGTGCCCGTACTTGACACGGTAGCCCTAGCCCACTTATCGCAGGTTTAGGGCGATGTGCCTGCGCGTCGTTATGCGGCGACGCCCTAGACCGAGTACCCTTACCTAACTTGTTTCTCTCCATACATATATGACTGAAGTTGGTTTTACGTGGGGCGACCAGCCGTCTGACCCCCACAACCCTACAAGAGGGAAACCAGGATCGCCAGAGCCTCGTCCGTTGGACAGCTGTTTGTTTTATATGTTATGTGTATGTTAAAACATCGCCTTGGCTGTGTCTGTAAGGGTGTTATAATAATAATAATGAATGAATAAATAAATGTCAAAATCATCAACATGCACAATTCCACTTTTACGTTTTCTGTCTTTGCTTGGTGTCCGAATTTTTGTACCAGTTGCTTCTGCTGCGTGCCCTTCCTTAACTATTTTTCAAATTAGTCCTTGACTCACTCCTGAAATATAAGATAATAAAATAAATGTCAGTAGAAATTTGAAGACTGGCAGCTTAGTTGGCTCACTCACTTAGCAGGTTACCTAATAGATGTACGTTACCGTTACGCTAACCTGCAGCAAGAATAGAAACGAATATTTCGTGGACTTAAATAATTAGTTAAGTATAATTTAAACAAGAAAGTTGACAACACTAACCTGTCGTTGCCGAAATTCGTTTGTATATTTGATTAAATGAAATAATCGGAGAAGAAGAAGAAGCTCGGACCCCCGGTCCGAGCTTCTTCTTCTAAAAAAGTTTTAACTTTTAGAATAATGTTTCGAGCATTATTTTTAATAGCTTTCGGCATATTTAACTTTATAAATTCAGCAATATCACGATAAAACAACCAGAGAACCCGAATGTAGTAGTCACAATCGATTGACATTTCAACATGATGGCCGTAGTTCCAATTTCTATGCAATTCTCGACATTTCACAGTAAGTTGTAGGAGTGTAATCGATAAACTTTTGAAATGTTTATCTTATAATTTTTTGTTGATTTTTTATTCAAAACTTTTCGCACACAAATGCACAGAGGTGGAATTCATATAATCAATGGTATAAACATTTGCTTGAAGAATGTTATTCCAACGTCTTAAAGTTTCAACTGTGCCTTTACTTACCTAATAAGCAGTTTGAAAAGATTGGAAGCATTGCTTACGTTGAAACATTACAACTTACATTGAAACGCTGCGGTATTTTAGGATTTAGAGAGGCAACTCTTACGATGTCATTTTGACAATTTATTCCTGTCAGTTAGTCAATGTCATGTAGTCATGTACTCATTTGTCACCTATTCGTGATTCATAATTTGTTTATCAACAGAAAACAGTTTTTCTGAATGAAATATCTCAATAAAACCTATTCACTTGTATTTGATGAGTTAAAAAGCAAAAATGCGCAGTGCTTTCGACGGACACATTGACGAAATTCGATTCATTTTGGTCGATAATTTCGAGAATGATTTAAATAAGTGTGCTTACTTTTTGAGTCATTACCATGGAGATCACGTCTTTGGTTTAGCAGGGGACCTCTTTCGTAGAAAACTTAAAAGAAATAACGTGTTTATCTATGCTTCTAAAGTTACTGTTGCGATTATTAAAGAGGAATGTCCTAGATTGGCGCCTTACCTAAAAAGTTTGGAGCTTGGTAAGTTTTGCGAGTTTTTTTCTTGATAATATAATAACTTAGTGTGTTATCATGATTTAAGTAACCCAGGTTAAGTAACTTCAAGTATCAATCAATAATTGAGCCAAGTGCCAGCACTTTTTGAACAGAATCATAATAATATATAAAATTCTTCCATTACCAAGTGATTGAGTGACTGACAGACAACGCACAGCAAAAACTACTGCTCTTAAAAGGCTGTAATGTGACATATAGGTTCCTTGGGGAGTGCAGGTGAGCACTAAGAGAGGATTTCCCGAAATTCCTACAGGAACAGGAAAAAACGGGATATGTGCGTTTGAAGTTGCGGGCAATAGCTAAAGTTTGTTTTTACTGACTTAAATGCTTTTGTAATCAATGTCAGTGCGCCATTTGCACTTGTTAATCTAGTTTCCGGGATTTAAAAACAGACCATAGATTTATATAAAGACAGTCCCCAAAATAACAGGTTTTCACCACTTCCTAGTGTTTTAGCTCGGAAGAAGAAGTGCAAAACAAACTGTGTGTGTCCTGTGCAAGTCCATAATAATCATTTTATCCTTCTTTCTTTTTTGATTGCGTCATCTTTTCCCACCTACAATCCAAATCATCACAATGCCATTGCCATGTCAAATTATATTCAATCTTATTAATAATCCTCAACTTTATTTACAGGTAAAAACACAATATCCATACATACCGATGAAAAGGAAGAATTCCTCAACGTAACCGCACTACCTGCTGGCCACTCTCTGGGCTCTGTTATGTACCTCTTTGAATACAACAAAAAGAATATCCTCTACACAGGAGACTTCAGAATTACACGAAACAGTGTTGCAAAATACAATCATTTACAATACAAAGGTGAACCAATCCACTTAGATGTGTTATACGTGGATACAACTTTCCAGTATGTCCCTACGTTCCCAAATCGGTCTGATGTGGTTCGGAACGTGGTGTTCCATATCCAGAATTGGTTGAATCTAAACGAAAAGCATCGAGTTGTGTTGTTGACTTCAGCGGGATATGGATATGAATGCGTTTGTAATCAAATTTATGATGCAACTGGAATTAAAACTTGCGTTGGGGAGTCATTTTGGAATATTTATAGGTTTGTCACTTTATTTATTTACTCGCACTTCACAATGGGGTATTTTACTAAAAAAATCTTATTAGTCCGTTTGATAGATTTTCAAATATTCGACACGTATTTTTTCTTTTTTCACGTAAACTAAAAATAAAGGAGATACAGCGAGTTGAAGACACGCGTGACGTCGTTTCGCTTGGTAAAAATGTACCAAATTTACCAAGCGAAATGACGTCATGCGTGTCTTCAACTCGAAGGCGCCCGCCTTCAAATTAGTCGCTAAGCTGCTGCGGCGTGACACTTAGCGACTAATTTGAAGACTTTTTATGGTTAAGTCACAATGACCGCTTTTTGTTCAAATTATTCTATCAAAACCCGGGTGAAATGGAATAGTGGTGATTTTAGTATCATGATGTTAATCCTCAGTTATTAAATTTGTTTAATAATTAAGGTTGGTTCGCCAAAAATACTCAAAATAAAAAAAAACTTTCGGTTTGAGCGAACTGCCTATGTTTAGTCAAGTAATTTACATGTAGTGTCTAGTGTGTTGGGATGAATTAAACACACGCACTAACGTTCGTAAAAAGTTTATTATTTATGCAATGTATCTATTTAAATAACAATAACAAGATCACTGTAAATTGCAATGAGCTGCGGGAGTACATAATATTAATTACGCGATGCGCGCGCGATCAAAGTTGGACGCGAACTACTGAGGGCAAGCGAGGGGGGCGCGGCTCGAGAGCGCGGGGTGGAGGCGGCGACAGCGCGCCGTGTGCCGCGCGGTTCTGCGAACTTGATTTGATAGGTACTTTGGCAGAGCGGTCGCCGGGGCTTCGCTAGCGGCTGGATTGTAGGTATAGCTAAGGGTGTGTACAAACGTGCGGAAGCATAAGGCTGTGTACAGGTGTAAAGTAAAATATTTTCGTTAATTTTCTTATGCTTATATTTATGTGGTATGTATATGGTATATAGATTTATTGTATATGAGTTATTTGTATATATGTATTTATGTATATAAATGTTAGGTATGTACCGTAGCTATATCCTACATCACTCCCCCGCTGAGACCGGTTCACGGTCGATAGTGAGACAAATGCTGTGGAAATCTCACAGTTCTCCCGCTTCTTGTTGTGGTTGCTGGTTGTGGTTGTGGTGGAACTGGCGATGGTGCAGATGGTGGTTCTAGTAAAGGTGATGTTCTATGCGACAAACCATCATCGTTGCTTGCCATATAGGCTGGTTTCAGTCTATCAATGGTAACTATAACATGTTTTCCTTGGACGTCGATTGTAAATGTTTTAGTTCCCCTTTCTATGACTTTGTGTGGGCCAGAGTACGGTGATTCTAATGACTTCTTTAAGGGTCCTTTTCTCAGGAAAACGTGAGTGGCTGTATTGAGGTTTTTAGGAACATAAAATATTTTCTGGCCATGGCTTGAAGTTGATGCAGGTGATAGCTTCGAAATACGTTGTTTTAGTCGTGCTGCAAAGTCTGCTTCATCTATACTGTGATGTGTTACTGGTTTCAAAAACTCACCGGGTAACCGGAGTGGCTCGCCGTACACCAATTCGGCTGAGGAGGATTGTAGGTCATCCTTCCAGGCACTCCTCATACCCAGGAGAACAAGAGGAAGTGTCTCCGACCATTGTGTGTTGTTGTGGCACATTATGGCGGCCTTCAGCTGTCTGTGCATCCTCTCCACCAAACCGTTGCACTGCGGGTGGTAAGATGTTGTGGGACAATGGTAGGCACCTATGATAGACGAGATGCACTGGAACAGTTGAGAGTCGAATTGTTTCCCCCGATCTGTGGTGATTTTTTCTGGACATCCAAAACGAGCGACCCAGCCAGAAATGAAGGTACTAGCGCAGGTCTCCGCTGTGATGTCTGCTAGTGGATAGGCTTCTGGCCATCGAGTGAACCTATCTACCGCTGTAAGACAGTACCTGAAACCAGAAGAGGGTGGCATAGGGCCTATTATGTCAAGGTGGACATGGGAAAAACGTTTAGAAGGAACAGGGAATAAGGAAAGAGGAGAGTGAGTATGACGGGTAACTTTATTTCGTTGGCAATCTGTGCATTGTTGAGCCCATGTTCTGCAGTCACGACGAATCTTAGGCCACACAAATCTTTCTGAAATCAATTTTGCTGTTGCGTTGGGGCCTGGATGACTGAGATTATGCAGGTTGTTGAAAATTTGCTTACGGAAAGTTGGTGTGATGAATGGCCTAGGGCGAGAAGTAGACTGGTCGCAGTATATGTAGGCATCCATAGTTTTTACTTTTTCCAACTTTAACGCTGTGTTGTTTTTTAGTAAGTTCTGTAATTCTTGATCATGTTCCTGTTCGTTTTGCAGTTGTTTGTAGTTGATGGTAGTGTCGACGCTTTCCAATCGTGACAATGCGTCAGCAACTACGTTGTCATTTCCAGTGATATGGTTGATATCTGTTGTGAATTGGGATATGTAGTCGAGATAGCGGTGTTGACGAGGTGAGCAATTATCTCGGGTTGTTGTGAAGGCGAATGTGATGGGTTTATGGTCGGTGAACACTTTAAAGGTTCTCGCTTCGAGCATATACCTAAAATACTTTATTCCTTCATGTATCGCGAGCAATTCACGGTCGTAAGTGCTGTATTTGGTCTGTGCAGGCGATAATTTACGAGAAAAGAATCCCAGTGGTTGCCAGCTGTCCTGTCTTCGTTGTTGTAAGACAGCACCGATGGCCACATCTGATGCGTCAGTGAAAAGTGCTAACTCAGCCTCCGGATCAGGATGCGCGAAGAGCGTAGCTTCTAACAAGTTATTTTTGCATGCGTCGAATGCTTTTTGTATGTCAGCTGTTACGATAATGGGCGTTGTCCCTTTAATTTTTGGGCCGCTCAAAGCTTGATTGAGAGGGGCCTGAATTTGCGCGGCGCCTGGGAGAAATTTACGATAAAAATTTATCATCCCCAGAAATCTTCTCAACTCCTTAGCATTTTTAGGGAGGGGGTATTCCTGGATAGCCTGAACTTTTTCTGGGAGAGGTCGTATACCAGCTGCACATACGTGATAACCCAAGAAAGTAACTTCACTAACACCTAAGACACATTTGTTGGTATTTATGACTACTCCGTATTTTTTTAATTGGTCGAATATTTTTTTCAGGTGTCCAATATGTTCTGTTTCCCCTTTTGAAAATACGAGTATATCGTCAAGAAATCCAAACGTAAAATCCAAACCTTGAAGGATTTCGTCTAAAAATCTTTGGAAAGTCTGTGCAGCATTTCTTAAACCAAATGTCATGGCGGTAAATTCAAAAAGTCCGAAGGGTGTTGTAATTGCAGTTTTTTTGATATCTTCTTCATAAACTGGTAATTGATTGAAAGCTTTGACAAGGTCAATTTTTGAAAATATTGTGGATCCTGACAGCTGGTACGCGAAGTCGTGGATGTGCCTCACTGGGTAACGATCTGGTATTGTCCGTGCATTTAGTTGTCTGTAATCGCCACATGGCCTCCAGCCATCATCTTTTTTGGGCACGAGATGTAATGGAGACGACCATGGACTTTCAGAGCGACGAGCTGTTCCATTTTGCAACATTTGTTCGAATTCCTTTTTTGCGATTTTCAGACGGTCAGGTGCCAAACGACGCGGTCGTGATGTTACCGGCGGGCCAGGTGTAGTTCTAATGTGATGCTTAGTGTTGTGAATTGGTTTGTTTTGTGATCCAGCTGGTCTCGTAATTTCGGGATAACGTCGAAGTAGGTCGAGGTAAGGTGAATGACCTGTAAAGGTTTTCAACGACAGCAGTTCATGCGTTATTTCGTGGGTTGAAGGCGCGCCGACGGTTAGGTTCGTAATGGAGTCTATCAACTTTTGTTGTCGGCAGTCGACTAGTAAATTGTAATAACTTAAAAAATCGACACCGATGATAGGTCTTGACACGTCTGCGATAATGAACTTCCAGATAAATTCACGGCGTAATCCGAGGTTGAGAGTAAGTTGGTAAGTGCCGTAGGTAGGTATCGGTGTGCCATTAGCAGCGACAAGCTCATAATTACATTGTTTATTGTAATGCAGTTGATTTTTTAAATATGATCTTGGATAGGCACATACGTCGGAACCAGTATCTACTAAAAACTGTACGCCGGTACGTTTGTCGGAGATGAATAGGCGGCCTTTACATGTTGAGCAGTCGTCAGCCACCATTACTGACTGCTTCTGAAGTTTTCCGGTTTGAAGTCACAGGGCTGATCACATTTAGTGGCCTTTTCACCAAATTTAAAATGGTACCAACAAGTTGGATGTACCTTCTTCCTTGAATGAGATCGGTTTAGGCGCGAAGACGAGCGGTCATTGCGACTTTTTGATCGGCTTAGACGGGAAAAGTCATTAACCTTTTGTGATAACAATTCTACTTGTTTCGTAAGCTCGGCCATCTGTTTGTTCATGGTAAGTAAATCACTTACCCCTTGTGTTGCTGATGAGGCCGCAACTTCATGACCTCTCGGCACGACATCGTGAATCCTGTCGGCGAGATCTGCTAAAACTTCGAGAGGCGAGGATGCTTGTGACGCAATTATAGATTGGATGTTACTAGGCAAACGGCTGGACCATATAGTTCTTAAAAACTCGTCGGGTACCTTAGGACCGGCAAGGTGCTGCAGGTGTCGCAGGAATTGCGAAGGTTTCCGGTCGCCTAACTCCACGTGGGTCAGGAGTTGGTGCACCTTCTTCTCATCAGATTCAGAAAGCCGCTTTATCAGCTCCGTTTTCAATTTGCCGTATTTGTCGGCCGCTGGTGGATTTACTATGATATCTTCCACCTCCGCTGCGTATCTTGGATCCAGATGGCTTACAACGTAATAGAATTTGGTTGTGTCCGCCGTAATACTGGAGATCGCGAATTGGCCTTCTATCTGCGCAAACCATAACGCGGGCTTTTCGGGCCAAAATGGCGGAACGCGCACTCCCACACGAAAAACATCCTGTGATGCCGCTGAATCGGTTTTCGCATCGCTCATTACTTGCTCTGATTCACTCATTTTGTATGGCACTTGGGGTTTATTGAGTCCACGTTCTCTCACACAAAGTATCTAGGTAGCACTTTAAAACACGTGTTAAGTCTTCGGGGTCACCACTGTAGTGTCTAGTGTGTTGGGATGAATTAAACACACGCACTAACGTTCGTAAAAAGTTTATTATTTATGCAATGTATCTATTTAAATAACAATAACAAGATCACTGTAAATTGCAATGAGCTGCGGGAGTACATAATATTAATTACGCGATGCGCGCGCGATCAAAGTTGGACGCGAACTACTGAGGGCAAGCGAGGGGGGCGCGGCTCGAGAGCGCGGGGTGGAGGCGGCGACAGCGCGCCGTGTGCCGCGCGGTTCTGCGAACTTGATTTGATAGGTACTTTGGCAGAGCGGTCGCCGGGGCTTCGCTAGCGGCTGGATTGTAGGTATAGCTAAGGGTGTGTACAAACGTGCGGAAGCATAAGGCTGTGTACAGGTGTAAAGTAAAATATTTTCGTTAATTTTCTTATGCTTATATTTATGTGGTATGTATATGGTATATAGATTTATTGTATATGAGTTATTTGTATATATGTATTTATGTATATAAATGTTAGGTATGTACCGTAGCTATATCCTACATACACATAACCCTTTAAGAGGTTAGAGGAGAGATGTACTTCGTTAAGTACCAACTAAACCCGCGCGAACGAAGTCGCGGGCGAAGTTCTAGTATGTAAGTCCTTTTTGGGAAGTCGGTTAAAAATTTAATACTAATAATAATAACCACTGGAGGAAACGTGATTTTTTCGGTTAATGATACGGACCCTTCATGTGTGTCCAACTCGCATTTGCCTGGTTTTATTGATCCTTACTAGAAGTGATTTGTCCCACCTGCACGAAAAAACGCGCTTAGTCGTGGAGTTGCAGAAACCGGCCCGATTTACATACATAGAAATTCTACCTCACTAATTTATTCCCAAAATCTTTTAATACAGTGACTGGTTAAGGTACCTTGCTACCCATCGGAAAAATCCACTCTATATGTGAACTAGTTTTACAGTGCATTCAAAACTGGACCTACAGCACAGGCTATTAGAGATCAAAATTTAATAAGGATCCATTTCTTTTTCAGACAATTCCCCAAAGAGATCTACGGTATGACCAACAATTCATCAGCCCGCATACACTTGAGCACAAAGTACCGATACAAAGCCGATCCAAGCCCGTTCGACCTCCACATATACTTCTCTGCGTTTAAATGGGGAGACAAAAATAACGTACAAGAAGATTTTTTGACTTTCAAAGAAAATCGAATAGAAGTATGTTTCTCAACGCACTGCAGTAGAGAGGAACTTATTCATTTTATAGACTATTTAAAACCAAAGAAAATCGTCGGGTTTCCGAATGAATTTGACAGTGACAGTTGTATGAATATTTTTCAAGATGGCGGCTTGGATGAAGAGACAGTTGAGTTTAAGATTTCGCCGAGAAAGAGAAAGGTAGTGAAAGAAAGAGAGGTCAGAGCTGGGAAGAAAGTTTGTGCTACTGAGCTGAAGGAGGCTTTTGAATGGTGAAAAAAGTGATCTGATCGAAGTAACCGGTCTTGTTCATAAAAATCTTTGAAATATTTTGAAATTCTTAAAAATTTTGATCAAATGAAAATGTTACCTAATCATAGAGAATAGGGTATTTGGTCCATCAGGTACATTTAAAAATAATGTATTTTTGGCCAAAACATTAACAAAGTGATCCTATAAGGGTTCCGTTTTTTCCTTTTGAGGCACGGAACCCTAAACATTGAAGAAAAATAAGGCGCATCAAAGTTTGAAAGTGGGAAAGCGTGAAAGCATGTTACACCGTTGGTTCCGGATGTCATTTTTAGATATTTATAAATTTTCGAATTGTGAGGGTAGTCAGAAGCCACATTGAAAAGGATTTCAGTAGACATTGAAAAGGGAGGATCCTGCGACCGGACGGTTGTTGTGTCCGGCGTAGAAAACTGCCCAATAGTTGATATTCGGACTGTTGTATATGTTCAAATCGCACGGTAGACTGATACCGCGATGCGAGGATTTTGTTATACTAGTTCGTTGCTGGTTGGATAGATGGCGTTGCGGATATTTTTGTTGCGATGTATCTTTGCTCCGTTGGTTTTCCTTGTGGTGGCATTGATTCCGCTAAACCTGAAAATCTGTTATCAGTGTTGCCAAGGAGTAACGTATTATTTACCTTGTTACTGAGTTGTAAAAATCAGATTGGCTGTGGCTTCATGTAACCTCTGCCGTCATAAGATATAGGACGTGTCGACATAAAACGAAGTAAGTAACGGTTATTTTTGTTGCGATGTATCTTTGCTCCGTTGGTTTTCCTTGTGGCGGCATTGATTCCGCTAAACCTGAAAATTTGTCATCAGTGTTGCCAAGGAGTAACGTATTATTTACCTTGTTACTGGGTTGTAAAAATCAGATTGGCTGTGGCTTCATGTAACCTCTGCCGTCATAAGACATAGACGTGTCGATAGAAAACGAATTAAGTAACTGATTTCCGACATTATGAAAATAGTTTAAGGTTGGAAATCCGTTTCTTCGTTTTGTGTCGATATGTCCTTTTTAACCGACTTCCAAAAAAGGAGGAGGTTCTCAATTCGGTGGGTATTTTTTGTGTATGTGAACAGATTACTCCGAGGTTTCTGGTACGATTTCTGTGATTCTTTTTAGTTCGTTGCGGAATACTTGCCATTTGGTCCCGTAAAAATTTAATTCAGTTTCGCTCAGTAATTTTTCTTTATTTTACGAGCATTTTGGCTTATTTAAATTTATGCGAAGACGATGACGTCGACCAAGTTTCACAACTTAAAAATGAATGAAAAATAAAAAATAAACTTTTTACAAAAAAAAAAAAAACTCGACTTCCAAACAATACATTCTTTAATTTCGGAAGTCGGTGTTAAAAAATATAGAAACCAAAACTAAAAACACCGACTTCCGAAATTAAAGTTGTGTAATACTTTGTAGTGTGTTGTTTGGAAGTGTGTTTTTTTTTTTTTTTCTTAAGACTAGTTTATTATTCAGTTGCATCTGGTTCTGCTGGAAGCCTACCACAACATAGTGGGAAATTCTCTAAAGTGAAAACTTCAAAGATTTATATGAATAAGATTTTCTCGTTTGCCTATCCTTTTCCCAACTATGTTGGGGTCGGCTTCCAGTGAAGCCGGATTTAGCTGAATATACGTATTTTACGCGGAGTGGCTGCCTACCAGACCTCCACAACCCATTAACTGGGTAACACGGTACTTCATGGCAAGACTGGAGTCAGATTTACTGGCTTCTGACTATCCGTAAGGACTGCTAAAGATCCACAAATGACAGCCGGGACCAACGGCTTAACGTGCTTTCCGAGGCACGGAGGAAACTCGGTATGTTAAGATGGTCACCCATCCACAAACCAACCTTGGTAAGCGTTGCTTAACCTTGAAGATCGGCCCGTGCGGCTGTTACTATCTAGCCACGAGCTCCTTCCTCATTACCAAAGTTTCTAAATTATCTCAGCATATGAATAAGATTTATTGCAGGTCTAAAAAGGCCACTAAAGTAGAATTAGCCATCACGCTACCCGAAACTAAAATTTTCCCAATCAATCTTGAACCCTAATGCTTTAGCGATAAAGATGAAAATTAAATTTGATGATCCTAATATATGATTGTTCTACAGTGGCCTTTTTAGACCCGCTGATCTAGCATTTGTTTGAGGAGCTCGTGGCTAAATAATAACAGCCGCACGGGTCGATCTTCAAGGTTAAGCAACTCTTGCCAAGGTTGGCCCGTGGATGGGTGACCATCTTAACATAGCGAGTTTCCTCCGTGCCTCGGAAAGCACGTTAAGCCGTTGGTCCCGGCTGTCATTTGTAGATCTTTGGCAGTCGTTACGGGTTGTCTGAAGCCAGTAAATCTGACTCCAGTCTTGTCAAGAAGTACTGTGTTACCCAGTTAATGGGTTGTGGAGGTCTGGTAGGCAGCCGCTCCATGTAAAACACTGGTATTCA
Source organism: Lacanobia oleracea (assembly GCA_950371165.1). Taxonomy (NCBI): domain Eukaryota; kingdom Metazoa; phylum Arthropoda; class Insecta; order Lepidoptera; family Noctuidae; genus Lacanobia; species Lacanobia oleracea. The sequence goes on from OX493411.1 coordinate 8,243,763, forward strand.
GCTGAATTCGGTTTGACTGGAAGCCGACCCCAATATAGTTGGGAAAAGGCTAGGCAGATGAACTTAGTTTTTTTTTTGGCAAATGAATTTGTTAGGCAGGTCACGTATATTGTTCTTGTGGCATTTGTGATATTAAGCTATAAAAATGACTGATTGAATATTTTATAACCAAGAAAAGAATTTTAATGTCTAAATTGAAACAAAATAATGTATTGTTATGTCTATGGAATGTATACTAGTTGCGTAAGTATTCTATTTTTAAATAAAATGTATTTTAAATTATAGACCTTGCTTTTTTTTAAACCTCTTACAGGTATAGGAAATGAAGTAAGTAATAATGATCCTCCTGACTGATTTCGGCCATAGCGGCCAATTTAACGGAGATTACCCGTCGGTGTGGGACAATATAATACGCGGTGCCATTTTAGTCGTCTTATGTAGGCGGCCCACTTAATGTACCCGACATAAACTACCTCTAGGCACTATTATTTTTTTAAATAATTCATTAAAATGAAAAATAATGATACGTTAATAATAATAATAACGACCCCACGGACCTGATCTCCTTGGAGAAGTCTTGTTCCTCATTTCCGGCTTGCCATTATTGGCTGGCCGCAGTGAACACTGACGAGGAACAAAGCTCCCACCTCTTTCTTGCCTTAATCGGCCGGTCTAAGTGGAGATTTGCAAGAGCAAACGTGCTCAAGAGAAGGATGTATAATCCAGTAAGATGTTGGTAGGGGATCTTGACCGTACTTCCGGGATGGTCCTGAGAGCACCTCTCCACTCCTCTAGCACCTCAGAATATGTTGCCCCCTTGGCGCTACGTCACTTTCTGCTAGCGACCGTTTTCGGGGGTCCATTTATTGAGTGTGCAAGTCACCCCTTGCTATTTTAAAGCAGATTTAATTGTCAGTGGTCAGTCAGGGGCCAATAGTTCTTCCATAGTAAACGGTTATCAGTCCACTAAACCACCCAAACCACCCAGCGTTCCATGTTTTGTATCCATATTCTCCAATAGTCCTGCTCCAACCGGGGATTTTCCTTGGGTATATTTTCACAGTGTATACAGGGATAATCGTCGGTTGGTGTCCCATTCCATTTGAAATGTCTAACGGGGCCTTTGCGAGTTGGCTTCGGCCCCTCGTACGCCTATCAAAGAACCGGGTCTCCAGGGACCCGAGAAAATAAAAATACTAATAATGTGCATTAAGAATAATTAATGCATTAGAATTATGAAACCACTTATTAATGTCGCCGTTCCATTCCGAGCCATCAGTGGAACACAAGGATCACACTGCGCTCCTTCCTGGATGTTTCAAACTACGTCATGATAGTTTTCAAATGTTCATAAATATCATTTTATTTTAATGAATGTGATAGATGAAGTGGACTGCCGTTGTAATACGACTGAAATGTCACCGTGTATTGCAGAAGTGTGTAAGCAAACGCAGATGCACTCTCATAGTTTCGATGAGACGACAATCCGACACAATCGGGGAGAGATCAGGCGCAAAGACCAACCGGCTTAAGGTCGTAGCTCAATTACACGACCCCGCTCCGCTCCAACACTTCTCCAGCACAACACCGCCTTAAATGGAGATGACAGCTAGCAGGTCATAGCTATCCACGCGCTTACAGCTGTGTGTCAACTGACTGCAAATTCCCCATAACTTTGCAACCCTGGACAAGCTAGCAACGTGCTTTCAGTGAGCAGTCTGCGTGCTTACATCGCGTGGGCCGCCCGCTTGAAGTGCGTAGGTAGGTACGATGGTGGTAAGCTCGCTTATTTACTAATTTCTGTTGTCAATGTAAAGTCTACAGAGGACACTCTGAATCTTATTTTTATTTGAAACTTCTTTATTTAATACGTTGCCCCATACTAGGAATTTCTCCCGTATCGTGGCTGCGTTTACAAACATACAAATTGAATTACACAAATAGCCAGACCCGGAACAACTATGGGCCGGCGGTGGCGACCTCTCGCGACCGGCCCTGTTTCAGTCTATGGTCCGGAGCGAGGAGGCATATTATGGGAAGCGGACCTCCTGCGAAGCAGTAATGCTAGCGGAGGAGGAGGCCGAACGTGTGAGAGAGAGGGAGGCCTCACGACCCGGCCGCCGCAATAGAAGAAGACGGCCCGGGTGTCGGGAGTCGCAGGGCGATTTCCGGCCACCGTAGGCGTGGGCCTCTTTGAGGCGCGCCGGGATCACAGCGCGCCGCCGACCCGGGCCTAGTTCTGATCAGACGGCGAGCCACCCACTGCTCGCGCTCGACGTCCGCAGGCCGGCGCCTACGGTGGCCGTAAATCGTCCTGCGACTCCCGACGCCCGGGGCGTCTTCTTCTGTTGCAATTTATCTGTGTATTATGTTGGTAATAATAATTATATTTGTAGGTTTCTCGGTGGTAGATTGTTTTTATGATTGATGATGATTTTGTGAACTTAATTAAGGTTCTAACTGCCCTCAAACATCCTGGGGTGGGCCTCAGACCATTCTGGGGTGAGCACGGTGTGGTTATGTGTATTTTGGTGCGTGCAGTTTGCATGTATTTTGATGTGTTTTTGTGTTCATTTCTATTCCGCTCATATTGGTCATAATGTGATGTAACATATAACCTTCCTCGATAAACGTGCTATCCATCAATAATAATAATTTTTCAATTCGTACCAGTACTTAGTTCCTGAGATTAGCGCGTTCAACCAAACAAACAAACACTTCAGCTTAATCGATAATATGTATCACTAGTTGACCCATGCAACTTCATCTGCTCCGCTCCTATTGGTCTTAACGTGATGACTATCTAACACTGAAATAATTTTTCAAATCGGACCAGTAGTTCCTGAGATTAGGGCGTTCAAGCAAACAAACAAACTCTTCAGCTGATTATAAACAAATGAATGAAAAAAAAAACACAAATTGTGTGAAATCAACAGTATTGTGAACCTAATATAAGGGAGCATAAGAGCCAGCATTCGAATAAATGCGCTGAAAAAAATAAGTTGGCTTTGTAAAGTTATAATAGCCTAGTCAGTCAAAACTTTAATTAAAAAACTATGAAATTACGCCTATTAAAGATTGTACTCGTAAATTGGACTTCGGTATTTGACTGCAGTTTTAGTACCAATTCAATTCGATTTCATAAGTCAATTTATTGATCAGTAGAAAATTGTTGCGTCAAGATGAAAATCTTCATTTTAATACAATTATTGGTAATTGTTTGTAAGTACCTAAATCTGTTATTTTTTTTAAAGTCATACATTCTTTTTGGAATGATAAAAGGGGAGATCAGACTAGTTTGTGGCTCACAAATGGACAGAAAGCAATAAAAACAGGCCAAGTGCGAGTCGGACTTGCACGCGAAGGGTTTCGTACCATAAACCTTATTTTTAACCGACTTCAAAAAGAGAAGGTTCTTAATTCAGTTGTATTTTTTTTTTTCATCGTCAGTCATCTGAAAGGATATACTTCCCGATTGGTCCCGTTGTCACCAAGACAGAATCTGGTGATGGGATCCCATGAAAATCGAGGGAAACCCTCAAATTTTATAGACACATATATACAATGTTTTTCATGCAATTTAGATGTTTGTGCCTGATAATCATCATCTCATGTTGCTGAGATGATGATGGAAGGTAAAAATTAGGATCTGATGATGAGATCCCATGAAAAATATTTGTTCAGCGATATTTTCGCCAATTGTCAGCCGATTTGGATGATTCTTTTTTGTGTCTTGGAAGAGTATTTTCCTGGACTGGTTCCATTTCAATTTGGTGAAGATCTGATGAAGAACTTTGGAGGTAGGCAACGGAACTCTTCAATAAATAGTAGCAAATGAATCGGGATTGCTGAAATCGCATGTCTTTTTATTGTTTACACCAGTTCTTAACATAACATCACGCCGGTAGCCTCTATGAAGTGAAAAATTAAAACTTTAATTTCGGAAGTCGGTCTCAAAAAACGAAAAAATAACCAAAAAGACTGACTGACGAAATTAAAGTTGTTTTCTTCTTCGTCGTGTTTTGTTTTTGGAAGTCAGTTGTATTTTTTTGTAAAAAAGTTTTTTTTTTGTTATTTGTCGTGCGGCAATACCTAGAAAAAACAATCTGCGAAAATTTTAACTTTCTGCCTATTACGGTTCTTGAGGACGGACAGCAGAGGCTTAGTAATAGGGTTCCGTTGGTTACCCTTTGGTTACGGAATCCTAAAAATTAAGGGGCCTCGTGTTTATTTCGGTTTAAGTTACGGAACACTTCGTGTGAGAGTCCGACTCGCACTTGGCCGATTTATTAATATTAGGTCTTTACCTATGAAATTGCCGTTCTGCAGTACTGGCCATTTCAAATCAAAATAATTTTTATTTGGCTAAGAATTCTAATTTCAAATTAATTTTTAACCGACTTCAAAAAAAGGAGGAGGTTCTCAATTCGGTTGTTTTTATGTTTGTTACCACATAACTCCGTCATTTATGAACCGATTTGAAAAATTTTTGTTTCATCTGAAAGGGTATACTTCTCGATTGGTCCCATTGTCACCATGTCAGAATCTGATGATGGAATCCCACGAAAATCGAGGGCAACCCTCAAATTTTATAGGCATATACAATGTTTTTCATGAATTTTCTAACGCAATTCAGATATTTGTGACTGGTAATCATCATTTCATATTGCTGAGCTGATGATGAAAGGTATAAATTAGGATCTGATGATGAGATCCCATGAAAAATGTTTGTTCAGCGATACTTTAGCCAATTGTCAGCCGATTTGGATGATTCTTTTTTTGTTTGAATGAATATTTTCCTGGACTGGTGCCGTTTCAGTTTGGTGAAGATCTGACGAAGAACTTCGGAGGTAGGCAACGGAACTTTTCAATAAATGATAGCAAAGGGATCGGGATTGCTGAAATCGCATGTTTTTTTAGTGTTTACACCAGTTCTTAACATAACATTGCGCCGGTACGCTGCTAATGGGTACGCAGGTACCTAGGTACCACTAAAAAGTGAAAAATAAAAAACTTTTTGACAAAAAATACAACCGACTTCCAAAACCAAAACACTACAAGGAACAGAATAACTTCGGAAGAAAGAAAAAAACTTTTTTTCGGAAGTCGGTGTCAAAAAACGAAAAAATAACCAAAAACACCAATTACATTATTTTCTCAATCTTTTTCGTCATCATGGATACGTTAAAAATTCGAGTAATCATGGAATATATGAATACCGTCGTGGCAGCAACGCGGCACAAGCGGCACGCAACATCAACGACGTTTACGGAGCTAACACTACAAACCAACGCACCACCTGTTATTGGTTTGCTCGCTTCCGTTCTGGAAATTTCGACCTGAAAAATGAACCTCGCGATTGTCCGAAGACTTTGGTCAACAATGACGAATTAAAGGCGATTGTGGAAGCTGATGATACACAATCTACGGCTGAATTAGCAGCAGCTTTCGACGTTAGCGTCAAAACAATATTGGTCCATTTGCGTCAAATTGTCAAGGTAAAAAAGCTTGACAAATGGGTGCCCCACGAACTCAATGATCGCCAGCGCAAAGTACGCGTCAAGACGTGCCTTGCACTGCTCAATGGACACACAAATGAAGGAATTTTGAACCGCATTGTTACCTGCGATGAAAAATGGATTCTGTTTGATAACCGCAAGCGCTCAGCAAGTTGTTTGGATCCTGGTTCAGCACCTAAACAATGCCCTAAACGAAAACTTACCCCCAGAAAAGTGATGGTCACTGTTTGGTGGTCTAGCGCCGGTGTGATTCATCACAGCTTCTTACCAAACGGGGTGAGCATTACTGCAGATGTGTACTGTGAAGAACTGAACACAATGATGGAGAAGCTGGCACATCTCCAACCAGCATTGGTCAATCGCTCGTCTCCGCTGCTCCTGCATGACAACGCGCGACCTCATACTGCACAGCAGACGGTCTCCAAGTTGCAAGAACTGGGGTTGGAAGCTCTCCGTCATCCGCCCTACTCACCAGACCTTGCGCCTACAGACTACTACTTTTTCCAGAATTCAATACCCGAGAGGCAGTACAAAATGCCTTTGAAGAATTTGTTGCCTCCCGTCCAGCTGATTTCTTTAAGAAGGGCATCAATAAACTGCCACTGCGTTGGCAAAGATGCATTGATTGCATGGGTGATTACTTCGATTAATACAAATAAAAAATATATGAAAAAAATTCGTTGAAATTTTTTCATACAAAACGGCAATTTCATAGGTAAAGACCTATTATTTACTACTTCAGCTCATCATCTGCCTAGCCTTTTCCCAACTTTATTGGGGTCGGCTTCCAGTCAAACCGGATTCAGCTGAATACCAGTATTTTAGATGAAGTGGCTGCCTACCAGCCCTCCACAACCCATTAAATGGGTAACACGGTATTTCTTGGCAAGACTGGAGTCAGAAAGTCTGATGGTCTGTGACCATCTTAACATACTGAGGAAACTCGGTATGTTAAGATGGTCACAGACAAACCTTGGCAAACGTTGCTTAACCTTGAAGATCGACCTGTGCGGCTGTTATTCCTTAGCCACGAGCTCGTCCTTCAACTACTACAGTGTTTTCTATATTTTAGACGCAAGCAACGAAAAACCAGAACCTGATCAAGAGGCACCTGATCAAAATACACCTGATCAAAAGAAACCTGATTTGTGAGTATTAATTATTTTATTAAATTCTCATTCATAGCCTATGCGAATGACAATATCTGTAAAAAAAAACGGCCAACAGCGAGTCGGACTTGCGTAACTATTTTTTAATGTGTTATTTTAACGGTTGTACGTTGTTTTATAGAAGATAGTTTCATAGAATTTCGTTTCACATAAATTTTTTCGCGTATTATCATTTCATAGAATAATCAATACGCAGAATACTTACTTTGAATAAATTTCAATCATAGATTTTTGTTACAAATAAACTTTGTTTCGATATTTATGATATCATAGAATTCTAAATTAAATATTCTTTATCCGCATAAAAAAGTTTTTCTTGGTAACAAGTTTTATGTTAACGAGTGGTTAACATAAAACTTGTTACCAAGAAAAACTTTTCATCAACTGACAGTTTCTAAACGTTTGACAAAATGCAAACCCTCCTATAAAATTACAACATCGCAGTCACAAAAAAAATGCGGGTAAATTCTACTCAAGTAAAACTTTTCATTCGGGCCCGCCCGACGGAACCCCGCGAAGTGGCAATGGATTTGCCACCATTGCCGCTGGGAATAAAAGACAAAACTATCAAGCATAGCCATTAATGCAGCAAGCATACAGCTAGCATGCAGGAATCATACAGCCAGCACATAAACGAGCATGCAACATGCATAATGCAAGCAAGCATGCAGTATGCAACCGACCATGCAATATGCAGAATGTGAAACATTTTCTGCGAAACGATATTCTATGAATTTTCTGTCTGCGAAACAAGAGTACACCTATTTTAACACTATAGAATTCTTATAGATTTTCCTGTAATCTATAGGTCATTCTCAAATTGGTCAAATCCCCAATTTTTTCAAAATTTTAGGCTCAGTAGTTTCACAGATAAGGGGCGGAATTAGGGTTACCATATCTCAGGATTTGTCCTGAGATTTCAGGATTTTTGGACTCTTCTCAGGATTGCGGCTGGATTTTGCAAATCTCATGAAATCTCAGGATTTTTTTATTTTTCCATAAAATACAGCTTACATTTTAAAGATCTCTTTAATAAAAAGTTAAACAAAATAAAAATAATCTTCCTTTGGTAATAATTGCACAATTCAAATCAGTACTTATTTATCCAAGTACTTAGGTACCGTCAGTTTCAGTTTTATCAGTTTTATATGATACATTTTTAAGTAAGGTTTTTTCCTTAAATTATGGATTTATGAAAAATTCTCAAACTGTAAATAATCTCAGGATTTTTCAATGGAAACCAGGCTTTTTCTCCGGACTTTTGATTTTTTTATCTGGTAACCCTAGGCGGAATGGTAATTTTTCGTCTAATTTCTTGAATATTTTCAAAACCGTTTATTTTAAAATTATGAAAAAATATCATTAAAAACCTCACAGTAAGCCCTTTCATTTGATAAGTATGTCACACGATATTGTAAAATTTTTGTTTTGTTTTAAATTTTCTAGTTTGGCCTTCAAAAGTGACCAACATACTTAAAAAAATAAATTACGTAACGCTTCTGTGTTTGGGTCACAGAAGTCCATATGTGCACCAAATTTTTACAGAATCGGTCCAGTGAACAGATAGACAGACAGACAGACACACACCTGAGTGATCCTATAAGGTCCCGTTTTTCTTCGGAACCCTAAAAACTGGTCATGAGCGAGGCGGACTCGCGCATCGAGGGTTCCGTACCATCACATAAAACATGTAATGTTTATTCTTTTTTTTTTTTTTTACTATTAATAGGCACGCGCTTGACCACCATCTCACCTGATGGTAAGCGATGATGTGGTCGAAGATGGAGCACGCTTGCCTAGAAGTAACCTATTCACTCTTGACTTAAAGACTCCCAGGTTGTAGCTATCGGGAAACACAGACTCCGGCAGGGATTTCCACTCCTTAACTGTACGCATTATGAATGTGTTCCCAAAACGTTTTGTGCGTGTGGGTGGGATGTCCACCATGTACCGGTGGCGCATCGCCGTTCGTCTTGTGGTCCGATGATGGAACGGGCTTGGCGGAATTAAATTATGCAATTCCGTCGCACATTCCCCAAAATGCAACCGGTAGAAAACCGACAAGCTAGCAACTCGTCGTCGATGCTCAAGACTTTGGAGCTTCGTCGCGACGAGCCTCTCATTGCCAATGATCCTCTTGGCTCGTTTCACAATTGACTCAAGAGCATCAAGCTGGTATCTGGCAGATCCGTCCCAAAGATGAGAGCAGTATTCCATACACGATCGAACTTGCGCTTGATAGAGTTTGAGCAGCTGTTCCGGCGTGAAGTACCGTCTCACCTTTTTCTTCATCGGCGAGGCCTATATTCGTCAGAAAATTTTAACACTGCGGTGTAGAATATTGCAGTTTTAGATCAGCGCCATCTCTTGTGTAACTAATGTAAATTTGATGATGATTTCTGGACAAGTGTACTATTTAGAGACATCGTTTTATTTTTCCTGTAATCTTTACATAATTTTTAAAGACCTATTATATGCACTATTAGAATCCTACTTTATCCCTGATGAATATAGGCTAATTGATATTAAAAAAAAAAATAGATCTTTAAGAAAATTGCAATAATATAACCCAAAGTAGCAAAATTATGCCTACAATATTCATTATTTGGCGTGTGCTGAAAAAACTTGATGATACATAAAAATAATGTACTACATAATTTAAGTACTTTATAACCTACAAAAAAATCCGCGAGGGTATATGTTTTTTTTTTTTTTTACTATTGATAGGCACGCGTTTGACCACTATCTCACCTGATGGTAAGCGAGGATAAGTATATGTCTTACTGTTGTGGTTAAGCCGCTATGACCGCGTTTTGTACAAATAATTCAATCAAAACCCGGGCGGAATGGAATAGTGGTGATTTTGGTATCATGATATTAATCCTTATCCATTTAAATGGTTTGATAATTAAGGTTGATTATGTACTATTGAAGACAAAAGTGCATGGAGAGCCTAAGGTCCAATTTTGACTGTGAGGTTTTGCATTTCGTTTCATGACTTTCATGAGACGACTAGTTGGCGCTGTTCTAACATGAAAATAACACTGCAAAGCTTAAAAACCTTATTATGCAGAGACACATAATAAGGTTTTTAATACATAAAATAATATTTCCGAGTACTTAATACAGCGCCATCTAATCCAAACGAAGTAAGCCAATTGGTATGTTAGTTAATTCGACTACAGATGGCGTAGATCATAAATAATAAAAATCCCTACATTCACAAAGTAGCTCTCATTTTCGCAGTCTGTAATAATTAGATCGGTAGCTCAGGTGCATAAGCATGACAGAATAACAAAACTCGTTTCACAGGGCACCGGTTCGAAACCCAGCTCTCAGTCGACTTTTTTAAATATAAATTTGTTCCCTGTAATTTATCAAATAAATTATAGCTACCCCGGTCTTTGTTATCACTCAATCCAATAGTCTTTATATTATTTTTTTAATATTTCTTGTATCCGCCATTTTGATCGATTACAGCTTGCAACCGCGAACCCATGGAGTTTATTATTTTTTCTTATAAAGGAGATGTTTCAAAATGGGCCAGGTCTATGTACATTACCTCATAAAAAAGAGAAAAATCCGTAGATTTCGACCAAAATACATTTAATTCATTTAAATGTTTACTGTTGTGGTAGTTAATTGATGTTTATAAATTACTTTTATCGATTTTCAACATGGCGTCGTACCGATTTAGTTACAGATCATAGAAAAATAACTGTCAGCTGTCATAACAATGTCACTTCAGTCACTTTCGTCTCGTTGCAGGTAAATATATATGTCAGAAATAAATGTCAAACGTCATTAATCAATCAAAATGACAGCTTACCGCTATGACGGGTTTTTGTTTTTCTTTTTGCTTTTCTTCCTTAATGGCCGGGTTTTTGTTGCGTGTTGCAATTATAATAATAATAATAGTTTATTGTCACAAGAAAACATACATTAGTATACACTGTTTAACAAGACGCTAACTAACGCAGAAGTCTGTATACAGATATTGTGAGCCCTGCCTCTCAAACTAGGATAACCTGTATCTTAAGAGACAGTGTTCAGCTGTGAGGTTACTTAAAAATAGGGATTAAACAACTGCGGACTTCGCCAACTTATAGTACGTGTTAACAACTTAACAATCAAATTACTCTTAAACATAAACATATTATATTTAAGGAAAAAGAAAAAATAGTATAAAAATAACAATTTCAGACTTATAAATGTGAATGGGTGAATGTGTGTGAGTATGTCTTTATGATGTATGCATGTGTGGTGAGTTTTTGTATGGGCGTAGTGAGTGTGAGGTGTTATATGTGAGTCAGTAAAAGCAAAATAAGGCAATACTAGGCAATGCATTTTAGCAGAGATTCAGTTTGTGTATAGTCCTGTTGAAGTAGCCATTCCATCAGCTTAGCTTTCAATTCAAACTTTTTGCAATCCAGTATATTTAATTCTTTATGTATTTTTTTGTAGATCAGTGAGCTTAAAGTGAAGTATTGGTATTTGGCAAAAGCAGTTTTGTGTCGTGTACCTGGGGGAATGTAGGTTCGTTTAGTGGGATTAGACGGTGGGACACTGGAGTGTTTTCTGAGAATGGATCTCAACACGAAGAGCTGTCGAACTGTTAGTACCTTACAATCTGAGTAGAGTTGAGTTGTTGGATAACGATAAGGTTTTCGTAGCATCACTTTCAATATTGCACTCTGAGCTCTCTCCACTCTAAGAAAAGTAGTTTTAGCTGCACCCCCCCATACACTAATACAATACCCAAGAACTGACTGACACAGAGCATAGAACACCATTTTTAGAGTATCAGGATTTGCGGAAGCTCTAAGTGACTTAAAGATATATATTAGTCTCAGCGTTCTCGAGGTTAGGACATCAATGTGTTGATTCCAGCGTAACCCGGCATCAATTTGAACACCTAGGTATTTGACGTGATCGGTACGCGTGAGTGTTGGACATTGGCATGAAGATGACTGCTTTAAGCAAGTGTGCGCTATTATCGAAAAGGTGTGGTCTGGTAAGGTGTTCTGACGGATGGCGAAAGGAATATATGAGGTCTTGTTGCAGTTGAGGGTAAGCAGATTTAGGTTGAGCCAGTTTATTATTTCACGTAGTGCCAATTCCGCGTTACTTTTAACACAATCCCATGTTGACCCATCAACTATTACCACGGTGTCATCGGCATATACAAAGATCGTTGAGTTGGGGAGGGACATTCTGCATAAGTCATTTATATATATTTGAAATAAAATAGCACCTAAGATGCTACCTTGGGGCACTCCGTAGGATAAGGTTTCATCATCACTGAAGTGATTTTCAATTTTGGTTCTTGGAGTACGGTTGTTCAGATAATCATTGAATATTTGTAATGATATACCTCTAACACCGAGTCGCTCTAATTTGGTAACAAGTATGGGAACAGAAACTGTGTCGAATGCTTTCGAGAGATCTAGGAATATTCCTAGATATTTGGCTTTCCTGTCGAGATTCCCAGCAACCAACTGCGTCAAATCAAGTACTGCATCTTCAGTCGAGACACCGGAACGGAAACCATACTGATTATCTGCTATGATCTTGTATCTTTCCAAGAAGTTCTTAAGTCGGTTACTAAGAATCCTTTCCAAAACCTTGGAAAGAGCAGTCAAAACCGAAATGGGTCGATAGTTGTTGACACAGCTTCTGTTCCCACCCTTGTGGATTGGGTGCACAATTGCTTTTTTTAGTGCGTCCGGAAAAACACCCGCGCGGAGACAGCTATTGAAGATGTACGTCAAGGGTTTTATTAGTGTCTGACGGCTCATTTTCAGCACTATAGGCGATATACCATCCCAACCCAGCGCACAGTCATTATGTAACTGCGAAACAAGATACTCCACCTCAGATTCGTCTGTGTCTAGCAACACGAGGGAGTTAGCGGGAGATAGTGGGATGTTATCACCGATATTCAGAACCTGACTGCTCATATCAGCGGGACACTGACTCTGTGATAGAATTTTATCCGCTAAGGTTTTCCCTACATTACTGAAGAATTTACCAACTTCGTTTATGGATTCTTTGGGATTGTCACATATTTTCAGTAGTTCAACAGGACTGGTTTTTATTTTAGCTGTATTTGTAATAGTTTTTATAGTGTTCCAAAGGGCTTTGGGGTTATTTTTTGTTTTCTCAAATTCATTCCTTTCATAGGCAATTTTTAGTTTACTAAGCAGGTCATTGCAAAAATTGCGGTAGTTTAAAGTAATTTCAAGTGTAATTTCTTTTGTTTTTAAACAAAGCCATTTAAAAGAAATTGGACAGTTGAGAACTGTTTTAAATGTATTTCTCTATTTTTAAGTATATTGTACAAGGGCCTGGCCCACGCTCCATACATTTTGGAACATTCCTTTTGACTCTGTATAGAATTCCATACCTGCATGCAGTGAGTACCCAGTGCTTCCATAGTCCTTTCGTTCCTATTGTCCCACCTTTGCACCATAACGCCCCATAAATCTGGCGATCTCGCAGGCCAAGGAATAATCCGTATGTCCGAGTGCTGGCTAAACCACTCTTGCACAATTATGGAACGGTGTATAGGACAATTGTCCTGCACTGCACTGCACTGTTATCACTGGCAGGTCTTCTACAGGAAAAACATTCCGCACGGTGGGCAACATGACGTCATTCAGCACATCTATGTAGTTTACACTGTTTGCACGACCGGGTATTACAGTAAGTTCTCCTGGTCCTGCAGCACTCATCCATCCCCAAATGTTCACTGTTATACGACCGGATTCAGAGTTAGCCACAACGTGATCACTATTATAACGCGTATTATTCCTACGCCACAACCTAACTCGCCCGTGCTGGCTAGACTTGAAAGTCTTTTCATCACTGAAGGTGACGTTGCTACAGTCGAAATTTTTGTATTTCAAAGCGAATTCCAATCGTGCTCTTTTATTAGCTTCGGTTAGCAATGGCTTAATAGCATGTCGACGATAATGCAGACCTTCACTATGAAGAGCACGGTACACCGTCCGCAAAGATGTATCAAACAACTCTGCGTGTAAAGCCATTTTCCTCATAACCTTGCACCATAAGTTGACGCTGGTCAATATGGCGTCTTCTGCCAGATCTACTACGGTGTTCCAACGAACCCTCTTCTTGAAACCGCTTTATCCATAAAGTGACAGTCTTTACCTATAAGAAAAATATATTATTTATTATTTTAGTGTATCGATAACCATGGATAATAAAATAAATAACGAACAGTGATTTTTAAACATTACTTACGTTTAAGCCAGTTTCTCTCAAAATTTCAGAATAATTTAAGCCTTGATTATGCAATGCTATTATTTGGGCCCTCGTAGCCATATCAATATTTGAACGCGAACTCATGATAAAAATAAATATTAAAAACTTGTTAAACGCAATCGTAACTGAACTCACCCAAAGATAGTAAAGAACGTTATGATTGAACAAAAAGATTTAATTTTTATACAGTCAATATTAAACTACCCAGAATTCTTTTGAGATCTATGATACGGGTTAAAGTCGCTAAACAACTTCAATATAAGAAAGAGTAGGATAATTTCAACTCATTGCGTAATGACGCAATGGTCCAGTGGCTACTGGTATCGGTAAATTTTATGCCACCGAGTTTGAATCCTAGTTATTACGTGCTTTGCTTTATAAGGTTTGTAATGTCGTAGGAGAATTTGTGTTAAAATTAAGAAATATTGTAACAAGCAAAACACAAGATAATGTTATTTAACGAGAGATGTACATTCAGTCAAAAAAGTATCGGGAATGGATGATTTGTTTATGGTTCCCAATTCAAATTTTTGTTTTTTTGTAGTTGTTAGATTGGCACAACTGTTTTCCATTTTGGCGCGGAGTTTGAGTTGCATCTGTTATTTATATTAAATACAGTGCTGGTTTTAGTAATATCATATATAGTGTGTATTGCGAATTTCATAATGGACAAACATATCGAACAAAGAGTTTGTCTTAAATTTTGCATCGCCAATGGAATTTCGTGTTCGGAGTCACTGAAAATGTTACAGAAGGCTTACGGTGAATCGACTTTATCAAAAACTCGTGCTTATGAGTGGTTCAAAGCGTTCAAAAGCGGTCGAGATGTGATGGAAGATTTGCCTCGCTCTGGTAGGCCGTCAACGTCTGCAACTGAAGTTAACATCGCAAAAGTGAAGGAAATAGTGACTGAAAATCCCCATTCAACTCTGAGAGAGATAGCCGCCGAACTTTCTGTATCTCACGAGTCGATCCGTGCCATTTTAACTAATCATTTTGGTATGAAACATGTTGCTACTCGGCTAGTCCCAAAAGATCTGAATTTTCTCCAAAAACTCAATCGCATGAAAGTCGCTGAGGACATGCTAGAACGAGTCAGTTCGGACCCAACATTCATGAAACGCATTGTTACTGGTGACGAGACGTGGGTTTACGAGTTTGACATGCAAACTAGTCAACAAGCTTCGGAGTGGCGCCTTCCAACTGAACCGAAACCGAAAAAACCACGCCAAAGTCGATCAAAAGTCAAAGTCATGTTGACTGTTTTCTTTGACTATCGCGGTGTTGTGCACTCTGAATTCTTACCGGAAGGTCTAACGGTAAATAAAGAATATTATTTGAGCGTTATGCGGCGTTTAAGAGAGCAAATTCGACGAAAAAGGCCAGATTTGTGGATAGAAAATTCTTGGATTTTGCACCACGACAATGCGCCTTCGCACAAGGCTAACATTGTGAACGAATTTTTAACCAAACACTCAACAAATACCATCCAGCAACCACCATATTCACCAGATATGGCTCCTGCTGACTTTTTTCTTTTTCCTAAACTCAAATTACCACTTCGTGGCACCCGTTTTCAATCGATAGAAGATGTAAAGGAGAATTCGCGGCGAGAACTGAACTCAATTCCGGAAGCAGCCAGCGTTTAAAAAATGTTTTGATGAATGGATTATTCGTTGGCGCAAGTGTATCGTTTCTAAAGGAGCATACTTTGAAGGTGATAAAATAAATTTGGATGAATAACAGACATTTTGTGTATTATTGATCTTTTCCCGGTACTTTCTTGACAGAGTAGTATATTTTCCAATTCAACTACTATACTAGCACCATCTATGTCATCCTTTTTTTTTTTTTTAAGGATGGGAAATCATCAAATGAGTCCTTCCGCTCTGGGTGGAGCGGTAGGGAGTGTCAGACTCTTACTGACTAAAATCCATCCGTCTTCCTCCTAATGCCCTGTGCGTTCCAGGGTACGGTGCTTCTTTCGAACGGTTTCCGCACCCCGGCAGGCGCTGGCCCTGGCGGGCCCCGTCTCTCATGCTGACAGCTCCTTGAGGCGCGCGTGGAACACAGCGCGTCGTCGACACGGGCCTGGTTCTAATCGGACGGCAAGCCACCCAATGCTCGCCGTTCGCAGGCCTTCGCCTACGGTGGCCGGAAATCGCCCTGCGACTCCCGACGCCCAGGGCGTCTTCTTCTGTTGCGGCGGCTGGGTCGAGAGGTTTCCCTCTCTCTCACACGTTCGGCCTGCTCCTTTGCTAGCGTTACTGCTTCGCAGAAGGAGGTGACCGCTTCCCAAGCCTGCTCGCTCCGGACCATAGATTGAACCAGGGTCGGTCAAGAGAGGTCGCCGCCGCCGATCGCCTCAACGAGGACACGGCGGTGCTCCGCCCAAGCAGGGCAGACCTCCACCGTATGCTCCACTGTGTCCTCCGGGCGATTCTCGCAGTGTTGACACCCGGGCGTGTCCTCCCGCCGATCTATGTCATCCTAGACATATTATTAAGGCGATGAAACCCTGTACATACGATTTTGGTTTGGGATTCTCCATGCACTTCAGTCTTCATTAGTACATGTAGACATAGAGACAGGACGTCAGTCTTATATGGCCTACCGCCCCATAAGCCTGATGTCCTGTCTCTATAAACTATTCGCCTGCTATTCTGTCTGCTCGAAAGAATATCCTCAGACATCAACCGGTCGAACAGGCAGGATTCAGAAGCGGATTTAGCACAGTGGATCATATTCAGGTGGTTTACCAAGTAATAGAGAAATCCTCGGAGTATAATAGACCATTATAATATAGCCTTAAATGACCACAAAAAAGATTTCGACTCTATTTCACATGATGGTATCTGGGAAGCATTACAAGATCAGAATTCAGAACATAAACGAAAAATACATTAATATTCTAAGAAACATCTATGCCAATAGTTCGAGTAGAGTCAGGCTAGACAGAACAGGCACTAAAATATACATAAACAGAGGCGTGAGACAAGGAGACTCACTCTCACCGAAACTGTTTATGGCAGTCCTACAACATAGTTTATTTATTTGGATCTCCAACAAAAGATACACAGATATAACATAAGACAGTGATACAATGGTTCATTTAAGTGTGCTCCTTCAATTACAGGAGACCACAGCATGCACTTATAACTAGACTCACATAACAAAATAAAAATAAAATTATAACAAAATTAAATTAAAAATAGCATAAGATCACAACATTAAATTAATGTAGATTCACATTATTCCAATACATTAAGTTAAAATCATTCAAGTAAATTAGACAAAATATAAAAAATTATATTTAAATGTTTGCGATTTCATAAAATTACATTGTTGAAGTTATGTCAAGTTTAAAATTCTAAATTCAAATAAGACTGAGAAGTTCATAAAGTCAAGTACCTATGAAAATAACATTAATATTAATAACATTAATAATGAATGGATTACCATGGTACAAGCGAGGTATCAATATAAACGGGAAGTTGCTGAGTCACCTGAGGTGCGCGGACGACATTATCCTATTCTCAGAAAATCCAAAACAATTAAATTCAATGATAAACAATTTACACCGAGCTAACATAAAAGTTGGATTGGAAATGAATCTTGACAAAACAAGAATATTGTTACTAACCACATCATGACACCCATCTTGGTAGACAACATCCTATCGAGTTTGTCCAAATTATGTTTATCTAGGCAAACAAATATCTTTCAGTAATGAACGAAATTTAGAAGAAGTGGATAGAAGAATTGCGATTACCTGGAATAAGTATTGGTACCACAAGGTAGTTTTCAAATAGCAGCTTCCACTACCTACTAAAAAAATTGTAATGGATTCAGAAATACTACCATGTCTAACCTACGGGTGCCAGACTTGGATATTCGACCGTAAGATTAGGAACTAAATTCAGACAACACAAAGAAGGATGGAGAGAAGTTGCCTAGGCATAAAGCTGAAAGACAAGGTGAGAAACGTAGAAATTCGCAAAAGAACCAACGTTACTGACGCTCTAACCTTCTCGCTCCAAAGAAAATGAAAGTGGGCAGGTCTACCAGGCTCAAAGATGATCGATGGATGGCAAGAGCAGTAAAATGGACTGGCCCACGAGCAACAAGGAGCAGAGGCAGGCCTAACGCTAGATGGGCAGATGAGATAGTAGAGATGGTGGTTCAAAGCTGCCACACGTTGCCAGCGACAAAGCTCACTGGTACTCCTTGGAGGAGGCTTTTATCCGAAGGGGGTTCGTACAGATTACCATCATCTGCCTAGCCTTTTCCCAACTATACTAGGGTCCAGTCAAGCCGGATTTAGCTGAATACCAGTACTTTACGAGGAGTGGCTGCCTACCAGACCTCCACAACCCAGTAACTGGGTAACACGGTACTTCATGGCAAGACTGGAGTCAGATTTACTGGCTTCTGACTATCCGTAACGACTGCCAAAGATCTAAAAATGACAGCCGGGACCAACGGCTTAACGTGCTTCTCGAGGCACCTAGGAAACTCGGTATGTTAAGATGGTCACCCATCCACAGACCAACCTTGGCAAGCGTTGTTTAACCTTGCAGATCAACCCATGCGGCTATTATTATCTAGCCACGAGCTCCTCATTACCAAAGTTTCTAAATAAACTCAGTATATAATTGTTCTTAAATGTTGTAATTTGCGTGGAATAAATAAAGCTTTCTATTCTATACAAGTTCCCGCACTGGGCCCGCGTGGTAGATTACGGCCCACTCCCTTTCACCGAGAGGAGGCCTGTGTACCAGCAGTGGGAATATTATAGGCTGATTATTATTCTATTCTATGTATTTACATGTAAATTACACTTTAAATTATTCAAATCTGGTATAAATGCTCTAAATAAGAAAAAAATTACAGTTAGAGCGAACTGTGGGCAGTTCGCTCTAACTGTAATTTTTTTCTTCTTCCCACGTTGAGTCTAAGTCTAAGTAATTTACACATTACCCTATGAGAGAGGTATAGGAGATGAATTTCGTGGAGTACCTACTACACCCGAGCAAAGTCGAGGGCAAAGTGCTAGTAGACAATAATTTCAGTTTTTGAAGTGAAAACTTCTTCTGTAGTGCACTTTTTTTGTGATGGGTAAAAAATGTAAAACTCGCGTCAGGACACGTGACCCTCGTGTCAGGACACGTGACCAGATCGAAAATTCGTAAGACGGAGGAGGAGAAGCACGTATTCAAGTTTTCACTTCTGCGGGCACTCCCAGAGTGCAACCCATTATGCAAAATTTTTTCTATGCAAACATGCTTGCTCTTCAATAAAAACTTCTGATTATGGTCGGCGGCATACGTACGGTTTCCTCAAACCGTTTTCAGAAATGGGATATTTTACTAAAAAAATCTAATTAGTCCGTCTGATAGATATTCAAAAAATATTGGACATGTATTTTTTCTTTTTTCACGTAAACAAAAAATAAAGAGGATACAGCGAGTTGAAGACACTCGTGACGTCACCGGGTTTGGTAAATTTTGTAAATTTTTGGGTCATTTTCAGAAAAAGAAACTATTAAAAATATGCTGAAATTTTATATTTGCTTTATAATTCGCTTTTTTAATTAAATTTACAATTCATATTCTTTTCACTATATGAAGATTATAATAAAACCACGTAATCAGGCTAATTAGCTGAAATATAAGTAATTTATTACCCCTGGAAAGCAAAATTTATTCCATTCCGAAACTTATGGCTTTCGGTTATAAAACTCGTTTTAATTTAATCAAATAGTATAATTGGTTACCGATGTTTTGTACTTCAATACAAAATAGATAAAACAGAAAATCAATAATAGCAACATATATAATCATCATTTTAATTTCCATTAAGTTACTCTTTGGACCAAATTAGTTCAATACTTTTTGGTATGTTTCTCAATTAGGATACAACTTAGGAACTCTTTTCTTAATTACATTTATTAAATGATTACACTGTAAATTATCAAAATCTGATAATAATTAAATAATATTTCGCTCTAAAAATAATATTTAAAACCAAATATAAAATAGGTATCCCTGGTAAGCATACATCCCTCACCCCAATCTACCCCGAAGACAGCAAGTAAATACTCGTAGCAAGAAAGAAGAACGTTGCACGCGTGGTACGGAGAACCTCAGTTCCCCCGGTACAGGACGTTAGCGCGGCTGGACGCAGTCGGGTGCTCACAGTTCACGTCGAAAGATTAGAAGAAGGATATACCTACCCCATCACATCCCCGTTCCAGTCGATCACGCCCGTGATTTGTTTTTTTGGTAAAAAACTGTACCGGAACCCTAGAAAACTGTACCAGACCCCTAAAAAACTGTACCGGACCCCTAAAAAACTGTACCGTACCCTTAAAAAACTATACCGTACCCCTAAAAAACTGTACCGTACCCTTAAAAAACTGTACCGTACCCCTAAAAAACTGTACGGTACCCTTAAAAAACTGTACCGTACCCCTAAAAAACTGTACCGTACCCTTAAAAAACTGTACCGTACCCCTAAAAAACTGTACCGTACCCTTAAAAAACTGTACCGTACCCCTAAAAAACTGTACCGATACCCTAAAAAACTGTACCGGACCCCTAGAAAGCTGTACCCCAAAATTACGTATGTCGTTATAACAAAGTTTTTTTTTTTTCAGAAATTCACCTTCCAGGGAGAACCCTAACTTTATACGTGACCGTTTAAGATGTAAGTTTGTTTGACAACGTGGGACTACGTTTCCGCTTAAGTAAACGCTACACGCTCACGACTACTGCCCACCTACTGACTGGAGCGTGGCCCACCGCGCCATACGGAGAGGCTACGCACATTTTTTTGTTTTCAAATATAGCGCAGTGGAAATCGATGCCAAAAAGGCTAAATTCAAAAAGCTGGATATAGTTCAAGCTCCTTATAGGGAAGCTCGCTCCATCGTAGACTTTGTCTCTGTCATCTCTGACATAGACTAGAGTCAAGAGCAAACCCATCATTAATTAAAAAAAGTTCTGATTTTTTGTTATATTGTATGGACCAGTTAGAATGGTGTGAATTCTTTGCAACTTCGAAAAACTTGTGCTCGACACGTTATCACGCGTTACCACGCGATTAACTGCGGAATTTTGGGGTTTTTTTTCACTTTTTTCTATAAAACTGAAAAACTATGCATTTTCGGTCATTAAACATTATGTATTCATTTATGTAAAGACACCTAAATTTGCAACATTTTAAGCTCTTTGAACTATATAGGAACCAAGATATAGCCCACAAAGATGCAATTTTTTTCTCTAAAATTGTAAAATTTAGGTTTTGTTCCCGTCCGAAGCAAAATACTGGCAAATCGCTCGTCATATGAGGAAAGTTATTTATAAAAAGTTGTAGTACATTTGATTCTCCTTTATACAACGTTGATACGACAGAGGGGCTTTCCTTTAAACTGCCTATACTAAGTACCATTTTCAAGCTCTGTACCAAAAATAAATTAAACAGGAGCAGTAGTTTAGTCGCAAATGATTTTTAAAGTTTTTGCACCGATTTAACACGATGTATCTTTTCTAACAGCTGATTATCGTCTAAGCATAGGTCATGTACCTTACAACGATAAATCTACGATGCGTTGTTGCCGCTCTGACGCCTAAAAATTGGCAATGCAAACAAGGAAGCAATAAATACACACACACTTGCACTTTCACTACGAAAGCGACTAACATAGAGAGAGCGAAAGAAACACAGATAGGTCAGTTTGTTGCATCCTTGTTTTTTGCGATCGGTAAGTGGGGCCTCTATTCAGTGCGCCGCGCTGTCTTTTCGGAACGTACGGTTTGTGGAATTCGCGCGCAAACAATTGTGATTTTATTTTGTTATTGTGATAGGACACTAAATAAGTTTAAGACAGTATTTCTTTCTTTTATTGTGAGAGGACACTAACTTGGGACTATTATTATTTAGTATTAGTATCTCCGGACCTCGAGGAGCTCGTGGCTCGATAATAACAGCCGCACGGGTCAATCTTCAAGGTTAAGCAACGCTTGCCAAGGTTGGTCTGTGGATGGGTGACCATCTTAACATACCGAGTTTCCTCCGTGCCTCGGATAGCACGTTAAGCCGTTGGTCCCGGCTGTCATTTGTAGATCTTTGGCAGTCGTTACGGATAGTCAGAAGCCAGTTAATCTGACTCCAGTCTTACCATGAAGTACAGTGTTACCTAGTTAATGGGTTGTGGAGGTATGGTAGGCAGCCGCTCCGCGTAAAATACTGGTATTCAGCTAAATCCGGTTTGACTGGAAGCCGACCCCAATATAGTTGGGAAAAGGCTAGGCGGATGATGAGTATCTCCGGACCTCACTCCCATGGATTTCTTTTTGTGGGGGTACATTAAGGGTGAAGTGTATGCCTCAGAGGTAAATACAATTGATGAGTTAAAAAATAGGATTATTTTAGCATTTCACAAATTAAAGTGCTTAGCGATGGTCTAATTAGAAAAATAAATAACAATATCCTCCGTCGGTATAATTTGTGCATCAATGTGAATAGAGGACACATCGGAAATTTAAAAATTTAGTGTGTTTGTTTTTGTGCGCGTACTACGAAACGTTACCTAATAACATACAAGCCAGTGCGAGCGGAGGCCTAAGTCGCCGGCCGCCCCCCCGCCCCGGCCCCCGCCGAGCACACGAGATACCGAACACCGCGCTCCAGCGCGCGCGCGTCTTTGCCGCTTTGTTAGGTACCTAGCGGCCTAGGTATCTAAGGTCAGTGTCATTTATTTACAAAGGGTGGTTGCGTTTTATTCGGATTTGCAAGCTATTTAGTTTGTTTGAAAAAGTATTTTCTTATTTATGGCGCTTTTTGTTTTTGTACCGTATCGAATTAATACTGAACACGTATAGTATAGTATACGTAGTTTAATTTAATGCCCCTCTGTCGTATCAACTCTGTATAAACATACAACGAAGTATGTGATACCAATAGTTCACTCGCAATCTCGAAAAAGCGAAAAGAAGGTAAATTAGCCCAGTGGAAAATATTAAAATCGCAAAACACGATGTAGTTCTGCATTTTGATATGTTATATAGATCAGTTAGGATAATGTGAATCCAAATTTGCAACTTCAAAAAGCTTCTGCTCTGTGCGCACCACGCGATAAACTGGGACTTTTTACAATTTTTGCTCTAAAAGTCAAAAGCAATGCATTTTCATCGATGTAACATTCAGCGTTTTTATCAAGACACTTAAATTTGCAACAATCTAAGCCCAACCGCAGCTCTATGAACCTTCTAGAGAACAAGATATAATACTTCAAAGGTTGTTAATTTTTTCCGCTCTTTCATATGATACCCACATGCGCCTTAGTAGTTCCACTTTGATTTTTTTAAAATCCTTTTCTGACGCTGTTGCAAGAAAAATATATATGTATTTTTATTTCTTTCTTATTTGTAAAATAGTTCAACAAACGTCATCCAAATTTCAAATTCATAGCATTAGTAGTTCTTCAGATATCCAGCTGTGACAGACAGGCTGTCTCATCATTAAGGGTTCCTTTTTTATTTACAATTTTAGTACGGAACCCGTAAAAAACCAGTAAAAAGTACTCAATTTTGAGTCGCGCAGGTGTTAAACGAGTGCGCAATTTTTTTTTTATTTGTAATGGGTTTGCTCTTGACTCTAGTCTATGTCAGAGATGACAGAGACAAAGTCTACGATGGAGCGAGCCTACCCAGAAGGAGCCTGTTCACTCTAAATTTGAAGAGATTAGGGTTGTAAGCTTTTGGAAACACTTAGTGCGAATTAGTGGAATAGCCACAAGGTAGGGCAAGGTAGGGTTTTGTCCCCTCGAGGTCGACAATCTTTTGTAAAATTGTTTCTTGTTCCAATAAAATATTTTGTATTTGTAATGAGTCACAATGCCACCACTTGAAAAAGAAACAAAGTTTGCACGATGAAGTGTGGTATGTCAGTGAAATTACTCACAAGAGGGGTTAAGAGATATTGTACTGAGTAAAAGAACAAAAGGAAAGAGCGTTGTAAAATAGAAATATGTGACATTTTACCGGGACATTTAGCTTTGATTTGAGATCTTCGTCTTTAATTAAAGCCACAGCGAAAATAATAATCAAAGCCACTTGTAGATAGGTAAACTTTACAGGCTAACAAATAAACCTAAGTTGAAAACTGCTGCATAAGGGTTCCTTTTTTACCATTTTGGTACGGAACACTAAAAAGTACTCCATTTTGAGTCACGCGGGTGTTTAACGAGTGCGCGTTTTGTACCTTCAAGGTCGCTGGCGGAAACTTGCAAATCGTCGCGCGAGTACAGGAATCATTTTCATCGCGCGACGAAATCTCATCGTTAGCTCGCTTGATCGTTAGCCTTTTAGGACGACGATAACATGTATGTGTTACTGGGGAGTTTGTTGACCCCTTCTTCTTCTCTTATCCACAGCTAATACCCTAGGAAGAGGTGACGGGCGGGCGTTTTGGGGGACTGTGTTCCAAAAGTGCTGGCTCTCAACCTAATATGAATAAACGACTTTTTGATTTTGTATTTTATAATTTTCAGATGAAATAATTAAGCCTGAAATGCCACCCTCTTGGACGAGTCGCCATCAACAGCTGTACGACTCTAACTGGATGGATTACTGTGACCCATACCATTGCAATGACTACCATAAGAATGTTTGTGGGCTGAACAGACGAAACATGAGGTTCAAGTGGTTCCAAAGCGTCTGCCACCTGGTCTTGAATAACCAGTGTTCTTATTTTAGAGGGCATTTGAGTATGTATATTTTATTACTGTAAAGGCAAAAGCCGGGTTTGACCGCACAGGTCGTTTTTTGCGCAATAATTGTGTGTTAAGTTTGTCCTCCTGACCGATTTGGCCATGGCGGCCAATCTCAAAATATTTAGTGCAGGTGTGTGCGTAAACATAGATGCACTCCATCTTCCATCACTTTCATATTCCTATGGGACGGCAACCCAAAGAGATGTCAGCACGAAAGACGGGGCCCGCTAGGGCAGGTGCCTGCTGGGGCTGCGGAATCTGTTCGAAAGAGGTACCGTAGCTCTGGAACGCAAAGGGCACTAGGAGGAACACGGATGGGTTTTAGTCAGTAAGAGTCTGACACTCCCTCCTGCTCCACCCAGAGTGGGAGGAGTCATTTGATGATTTCCCATCCTTAAAATAAAATAAAAAAAATAATGGGACGACAACCCGATGCGACCGGTGAGAGATCTGGCGCAGGACTAAAAAAAAGGGCTTAATATCGGGCCTGCGGACGGCGAAAATTAAGTGGCTCACCGTCCGATCAGACCAGGCCCGGGTCGACGGCGTGCTGTGTTTCACGCGCGCCTCAAAGAGCTGTCAGCATGGAAGACGGCGCGCTAGGGCCAGTGCCTGCTGGGGTTGCGGAATTTGTTTGAAAGAGTCACCGCGGCCCTAGAACGAAAAGGGCATTAGGAGGAACACGGATGGGTTTTAGTCAGTAAGAGTCTGACACTTCTTTCTGCTTCACCCAGAGCGGGAGGAGTCATTTGATTATTTCCCATGCTTAAAAAAAAAACGGCTTAACGTGCTTTACGAGGCACGGTCGATTGATCGAAGTTACGTCTGCCCAGTGGCAGTCGTGACTTCGATCAATCGATACAGTCGTCAATTGATACAGTTATCAATTGACCTATTATCAATTCCATTTTTTTTGTCACTCCAACGTTTCATTTGGTCGAAAAACCTTTTTACCGAAGTTACATCTAGCCGAAATAATATTTGTTCGAGATATTATGTTTCGGAACTTTCATTGTGTCACTTGTTTTAATTTAAGTAGTGTAATGGTGGTGTGGTAGTGGTGGTGATGGTGGTGAAGGTAAGCAAAAGTGGTTTAAGTGGTCCCAGTTAGAAGTATGCAAGCAGGCATGCAGCCTGCAAACAGGCATGCAGCATACAAGCAGGCATGCAGCGTACAAGCAGGCATGCAGCGTGCAAACAAGCATGCAGCATGCAAGCGAGCATGCAGCGTGCAAACAAACATTTTACACGCCAGCTCCCCAGCTCCCGGGCCGCCCCACCCCTCCTCGCCTGCGCGTGCTTATTACACTCTAGGGGTAGGGCAGACAAGACTGCCTGAAGTCGGTTTTGCAGCGACTCGTTTCTGCAATTTTGTAGCACAACATATTGACTTTTAATAACACTATTTTAATTTAAAATTGAAAATACTGCCAAGTAAGCGAAAAAGTTCAAAAGAGGCTTCGGCCAATAGCAAAAAGTTATAATGTAAATCGGCGAAATGCAGTTTGGTAAAATAATACCTCTGACACATGATACTTCGATGATCTAAAAATATGTCAAATAATGCATATAGCAAATAAGAAATCGGTCAATAGTTTTCGGTAAAATTAAATTCGATCAAAAAAAAAATCGGAAAAATGATCGGTTCCGGTGTCACACCAACAACTTTCAAACTCCGGGCTCCAGGCCGTTGTAAAAAGATCATTTTACGGTTTCATACCCAAAGGGCAACCTACACAACCCTATTACTAAGCCTCCGCTGTCTGTCCGGCCGTCATCCGTCCGTCCGTCTGTCAGCGGGCTGTATCTCAAGAACCGTAATAGGTAGACGGTTGAAATTTTCACAGATTGTGTTTTTCTATTAATAAATAAATATCGTTATATCAGATTTTAGGTAACCATATTTGTTTATTTGTTAGCATTGCCGCTATTACAACAAAAAGTTGTAATAACACTGACTCTCACCATTCACGTGAGAGTCTGACTCACACTTGGTCGGTTTTTTCGTGCAATAGGAAAGATGCAAATACAGAATTTATGAGAATGTTGTCAGTAAAATGATAAAAAAGTATAAAATAAAGGCCATTACGACGTTTTTATTTTGGTTAATATCGATTTTGAAACAAAAATAATGAATTAAAGTAACGTGAAACGGAACGTATTTAAAAACAACAATCAGCGTTTGATGACGTATCTGCTGTTATGCCAACGAAAAGGCAACCTTATGTCTTTGAGTTAGGAAAGTTCGAGACCATTGATAGACACGAGTGACGTCATCGTCCGTTATCGCGCGATTTTTTAACTGTCGGTTTAAAAATGCAATTTCGGCAATAAATTAAAGCGTTTTCATTTCTTATTTATGTGGTGGTCTATTCTTTAAAATTAAAGCAAAAATGGAAATAATGCATGTTCCCTATTGTGGGTTATTATAAGCTCGTCTTGACCACAAGCTGTCTTTTTTTGACGTGATTGAGAAAATATATACTTTGATAATCTTTCGTATTCATTTGAATCAATTTTGACTCGAAGCCGATTCCAATTTGCATGGGAAAAAGGCTAGGCATATAAAGATGATGTGATGTGATCCGACCGATTTCAGCCGAGGCGATTGTTTCATCTCCGCTGTAGTTGTCGTTCGTGAGTTCACATGTGGTATACGCTACCAACCTCCTTTGTGAATATCCGTGCACATTGCGGGCACGTGAGCACACCATCTATGAAATTATAGTTAACTGCCGCAGGTGGTCGGGCTCTGGTCACGCTGGGCATCAAGCTCGAGACACCGCCGTACTTCAAAATCATGAACTTTGGTTTTAACCAAAGTCCTCCACTCAAGTCTTTGGGCAGCTTTCTGCTTCCACCAGGACGGCTCTAAGGCCTCAGCCTCGAGTTTTGTGGACAGCGGGGCGACGGCGGCAGCGGTGCGGGTGCGGCAGGATCTAATAAGTAAAATCAAATGGACTGACCCTTGAAAAGATCGGCGTGGCAGCGGCGCGAGGACGGGCAATGACCGCGCGTCTGCATTGCAATAGTGTGCAATTTATTTTCTTCATTTTCCCACAATGTTGTCGCTGTTGTTCAGACATTTCGTTCGCGAATAAAAACAATTATCTCGACGACACAACCACGAACACAACACTACGCCGTTATAGTGCCGCGCGATATGCCCGCTGGTTTCGAAAATAGGTCCACGTTGCCCGCCCTGCTCCCGCCGCCGCCCCGCTACCCGCAAAACTCGAGGCACAGGTCTGAGTCTTACTTGGTAAAGTGACGCTTTAGCACATCTTTATATCTGAGGAGCTGTAGGCAGAAAATGGTAGTACAGAATAATTTTGAGCACTTGATCTCTTTTTCCAGAATACGACATGATAGAAACAAAGCACTGCCATGCATACGTCTTGTTCTTGAGAGAGGGCTGTCCCCGCCACAGTTACTGCCATAGCGAGAACATTGAGCCCCTGTGCGCTATCAGTTCTATCGACGGACATGCAGTCATATTCCAGAATAAATGCTTCCTGGACGCTATGAATTGCAGGAACAGTCATTTGCAAGGTATATGCCTTTCCTTTTTTCTTTTAAATAAACTAGCATTCGCCCGCGGATGCGCCCGCGTGAGTAACGAAAATTTTTTTTTTTTATATTCTATGTGTTATTCCAGACTATAATCTACCTCTGTGCCGAATTTCATGAAGATCCTTTCAGGCGTTCTGCCGTGAAAGAGTAACAAACAAACTAATAAATAAATAATATTTATAAATAGGTTAAGATTATAATTTATATGTAATATAATATTATTAGGAGGCAGGTTTAGTACTTTCTTAGGGGATATTTGTTTTCCAATTGTTCTCGGTCCTCCGGTGAAAACTACTCAAGAATCTGTTCAGTAGTTTCGGAGATGTGCGCTGAACAAAAAAATGTTATGAACGTGATCTGTTTATTTAACAACGAGTATAAGTACTGCACCCCATACCACGTTGGTAAACCTTAAGTTTGGACTTTTAGATGTTAGCCACAGACCAAATTTATTTAATAATTTCTCCTTACAGCCATCATTACAGGTTTCAACCTAATGCGACAGTGTAGTGATTTACTTATACTTTTTAATTATAATAAGTAAAATAATCTAAATACTAATAACAATAATACTCTACTTAAAAATAACCTATACAACCCCAAATACCTTACAGAAAATAACAATACATATAACCTTTCACACCAATCACCTAACATAACTAACTTGCGAGCTCACTCAAAGTGCACGAAAAAATATCCAATCTGTCATGAACTTCTTTCACCACCCGGATCGTTCGGGTGAGGGGTGCTTTCGCCAGTAGATTGGTTCTAGTCACAGGTCCGGCACGCTAAGATTCAGGTGACGCAGCACTCCCTGGTCATGTGCTACGCCACGCAGTAGCTTCACTACATACGATACAAGACTAAAATGAATACAACACGAGCATAACGTAGACCCGTTTTCGAAACCAGCGGGCAGATCGCGCGGCACTATAGCGGCGTAGTGTTGTGTGCTCTATGAGTTCCGAAAAACTCATAGTTAATGAATTGCTGGTATTCCTAGTCCATGCTATTGACAACATGGACGAGGTGAGCATCCTGCAGATATTTCTGCAGTCCAATTTCAAGTAAGACGAGATCAGCAGTGGAAAACTATTACTGCTCCAGTCACTTGGAAAACTGGACCAGATGCCATCTCGCCGCAGAGATGGAACCGAGAAGAGTATTCAAGTTTTTTTTTTTTACAAATGCTTTACCAGAAACAAAAAATAATAATTCTATTTAGTGAAGTGAATGTACAGAAGCATTATATTCTGAGACAACGACTCCCAAACTGAGACATGCTCGTATCTTGGGTAGTCGGCGGTCGACCGTTTTAGAAGTCGTATACATTTCACCGTCTTATTTTGTGTTACACATAACAATTTGACATAATTAGCAACCAACTTTGCTTGATAAAGTTAAAAATTATTACTTAATAAGAAACAAAAAAGGGATGTTTTTATTTTACTATTTCAATAAGCTTCTCAGTCTCATCATATTTTAACAACTTTAACCAATTAGTTAATTTCTCTTTAAAATTGTGCTTATTTAGTTTGTATAGTAAGATCTTTTTGTTAATTTGATTGTAAAGCCTGGAACTCAATGCGTTGTATTGTCTTTGTGCGAAAGCTGTTCTACATTGCACAGAGGGGCAAACAAGTGCACCACTTCGTTTTTTTGAGCCTTCTTTATTTAGAGGAAGTTGTGAATGCCGCCGGAGCATCGTACGAAGAATAAACAGCTGTCGCACCGTTAACACCTTGCACTCCTTATACAGTTCTGTGGTAGAATAATAGCGCGGCTTACCATACATGACCTTGAGAATGGACCTCTGTGCCCCCTCTAATTTCAAAAACAAAGTTTTATAAGTCCCACCCCAAGCAGGAACACAATAACCCAATATTGATTGACACAATGCAAGATAGACTGTATTCAATAACGTACGGTCGGCGGAGTGACGAAGATTCTTAAACACGTACAGTAGTTTTCTGACTCGTCCGGTGAGGGTCTCCACCTGTGGACGCCAGTCCAATCGTTCATCCACTAAAACACCAAGATACCTGATACAGGCAACATTTGATATAGGGGAACAACGACAGTCTATTGCTGATTTGGCACAATTGTGGGCAGTAAGTTTTATAGTTTCTTCTGATGGCGTTGAGGTGTTGGGGAGATAAAAACGAATATATTTCGATTTATCTACATTCAACGTAAGTAAATTAGAAGATAACCATAGCATGACTTCCCTCAGATTCCTCTCAGCGTGTGTCTTAGCCTCCACCCAGTTTTTCCCATACACTAAGAGTGCTGTGTCATCCGCATAAGTAAAAATATCAGCCTTTTCTAGTTTCATCTTGCACAAGTCATTAATGTATATTATAAACAATGTGGGTCCAAGAATACTCCCTTGTGGGACTCCGTATTTTATTTCTTCGTCTTCACTCACCACTGTATCAATTTTAACTGCCTGGGTACGATTGGTCAGATAATCATTAAATATATTTAATGACAGACCACGGACTCCAATGTGCTCCAGTTTTGATAAAAGGATTGGGACAGAGACCGTATCAAAAGCTTTTGATATATCCAAAAATAAACCGTAGCACTTGTAGCTTTTGTCAAGCTTACTAGCTACCGTGGCACTGAAATTGGTTACAGCATCTTCAGTCGACACACCAGGCCTAAAACCGTACTGGTTTTCTGAGATGATGTTAAATTTAGTGAGATACTTAGTCAATCAGTTATTAAGTATTTTTTCTAATATCTTCGATAACGCACTCAGCACAGAAATAGGCCTATAGTTTGTGAGTCGCTCTCTGTCTCCACCCTTATACACAGGAGTCACTATGGCTTTTTTCAGGCTGTTTGGAAATACGCCAGTGGCAATAGAGACGTTACAAATGTGCGTAATTGGTGGTACCAGGACTTCCTGTGAGAGCTTAATTACCAAGGCTGGAATATTATCCCAGCCAGTTGCATAGCTATTACGTAGTGAACCAATGATCGCTGCCACTTGTTCATGGCTCACTGGCACTATCCCGAGAGAGTTGTGCTGTGAGACAATTTCCTTGGTGAGACGAGGTACTGGTGAGTTATCCGGTGGCACTAGCTTCGCAGCTAGGTCCTTCCCAATATTAACAAAGTATTTGTTGACACAGTTTGCTGACAATTTGGCATCAGCTGTTAATTTTAATAGTTCCCTTGCTGGCTGTGACTGACATTTCCTACCTGAGATTCGGTTTACAGCATCCCATATTGCTTTCGGACTATTTTGAGCTTTAGCAATCTGACCTTTTTCGTACTCGTGTTTCAACTTTCTGAGTAGCGCATCACAAAAGTTTCGGTACCTTTTGTATGTCGTTTGTAGGACTATGTTATCAGTATCTTTCCTTAGTTTCAGGTGCATTCTATCGCGGTTCCATATACAACGAAGCAACCCTTCAGTGATCCACGGTTTCAGGATATGGGTTCGCCTACTAACTTTTTTCTGAGTTGTGTGCTTTATTACAACGTTACTAATAACCGAGATCAAATTATCAGTCGCAATATTCGCATCTGTTTCATTCAAAACCAAATTAAAATCACTTTGGTCAATCTCAGATTTAATAGAGGAATAGTCTAGGCGCGTTATTACCCTATTGTTATCCAGGTACAATTTCTTGGTCTCTTTCATACATAAGATGACAGGAAGATGATCAGTTATATGGGTGTCTAATATGATAGCTTTTGCCGAGCTAGTGGATTTTAATAAAATATGATCGAGGCAGTTTCCGAGTCTTGTAGGATACACGTGTGCTGGCAATAGGCCTAACGAGGCTATTAATAATAAATAGTCGCTCGAGTTACGATCGATATTATTATTTTGTTTTATATCGACATTGAGATCTCCTATCACAGCTATGTTTTTTAATGTTTTCAGACTAGACTTTAGTGTTTCTAGACTGTGATAAAATTTGGTTAGGTCTGTACGAGATGGTGATCGGTAAAGCCCGATTATAGCGGTATCTTTTAAACGACAAATTAAGCAGTTAGCATCTGAAAACGATGGTTCAGATATGGTACATCCTAATCCGTTCCTGAAGTACATCACAACTCCATCGTTTTGTGTCAGATTGTTGGTTGTAACGTAGGATGTGTAATTCTCGAGATAAGGTGGTGGGCCTGATCCTTTTAACCAACACTCGGAAAGTATGATTAAGTCTAACTCAAATTTGATCACTGACAGCATGGATATAAATTGGTCTAAATTTTTATTTATACTTCTGATATTTATATGTATAGTTTTAAAATGGGTGTTAGGATCCACAATAAGCCCTGTACATTGGTCCGGTGTACAAATATGGGAGTTAGCAACCTCAAACTTATCAATCGCATTAGCGGCATTATTAATGTTATCCGTCATTTTTAAACAATTTTGTAACGTAAAAATTCAACGTAACCGATGTTGTGCAATAAAAATTAATTATATCAATTAAAAAGCTGATTACTTTTCTCGGTAGACGTTGAAGTTGTATTAAAAAGGAAATGTCAGCCACAGTGTAGATCTCACTATTACTAATTATAGGTACATTTATTACCGATGTGAAGCTTAATTGGTTAAAGTTAGAATGAATTTTAAATAAACATGATTCTATCTTATCATTATACAGCATACAATAGAATTTAAAAAATATATTTAGATAGTTAAGCGAAATGTTAAAAGATATACAGTAGCAAAATAGGTGATGGAAAGACAGTCACTTTTTGAATTCTAAATCTAACAAACTAAATCTAACAAACACTGTTCGTTATTCACCACGTGTGATTCCTTTGTATCAGGATTTTTGCGTAAAAGGATTTTTCCTTTAGAAATCCAGCAGAAAGTATATGCATTTCTTTTAGCAAAATCACGGGCAAGGTAAAACAGCCTTTTCAATGTTGGGGTCAGGTGTTCTTCAACATAAACTGGTTTTCGTTCTCCCGCAATGCCCAGGTTCGCCGTATTTAATTTCTCCTCGACGCATCGTCCTTTGTTGTAGTTACGTACAGCTGTTAGCAAATTATTTTTACAATAGACAGTAGAAAATTCAATAAATATGGATCTTGTTGGACCAGGTTTTCCAGGCATTCGGTAAATATCGCGAATGTTGGAGGGAGATATTTCCATCTGAGCTACTTGCCCCAAACGCATAGCAATCCGTAAAAGGTCATCTATTTTCTCATTTGGCATCGCAGGTACGTTCCTTACTTCAATAGCTGAAGGGCGACACTTCTGTTGAAGCTCCTGAACTTGTTTCTCAAGTTGCATTCATTGTTCTCATGTTCCGCTTTTTCTAGCAGAGATACCTTAGCTATGACTTCCTCATAATCCTTGTTCAAAGATATAACCGACTCCTTTAGCTCAGCGTTAGACTGTTGTATGTTGGAACATTGCACTTTTAGTTGAGCGACGTCTGTAACCAATTGAGACAAGGTTTGTTTTTGTTCCGACTTCCAGCCTTCGAGCATTGCAAGCAACTTAGTTTTAAAACTGATTAAAAAAGCCTTCGAGGGATCATGTTCATCCGTAGGAGAACCAGAGATTCGTGGGCGTTTATGTCGGGAAGCTATGTTTTGACTCGGCTCAATAACTTCCTCCACCGCTATGGTTAAGTCCGGGTCCGATTTCGATTGAGCATGCTTTAGTTTACCTTTCTGAGACGACGGAGGCGTGCGTTTGACGTTTGGCATCCTGTGATTTAAGTTAGAGCGCTAAATACTCAAAATTGTGGCAAGCAGCAAACACAGGCGGGCGTGATAACACGCTACGGCACAGATC
The DNA here is from genome assembly GCA_950371165.1 of Lacanobia oleracea. Taxonomy (NCBI): domain Eukaryota; kingdom Metazoa; phylum Arthropoda; class Insecta; order Lepidoptera; family Noctuidae; genus Lacanobia; species Lacanobia oleracea. The sequence goes on from OX493411.1 coordinate 8,277,867, forward strand.
CCGATCCTTTCCAGCTATCAAACACTGTGTAGCACAGTGTGCGAAGGCGGGGAGTACGTCGCCGACGATGCGTCAAGCACAGCGACTATTGGCGAGAAGAAGGTCGTAAGCGCCGGGTATACGCAGGCGCTTACGCGTTTCGCCGAGACACTTTCAAATATTACTGATTGACGGTGATTTAAATACTAGTTTTTGATTTATTGACTAATATTATAAAAGTTCGCAACACTGGTCACTACCACAAGTCTTAAGACTCACTAGGTTCACAAGACGATGAAATGTTGGATTCGCCGGTAAAAATCACTAAGGGGTCACAATACTACACTTTTACGATTTTATTTAGTTGCGCTATTAGACAATAATGCTCTCGGTACGGTAGTTCGGGACGATCCAAAATGATGTCATTGATATGTTGAAAAGGACTGACCCGGACGACGTGCCAGAATTCGTGGCGAAGGAGCTAAGTAAACTGCCCTCCGTCACGGTCGATCATGTCGACGTTACACGGCTGCTAAAAGACATCACTACCTTGAAAGCGGAGATGGCCAAGAAGCAGTCCAGAATGGAGGTTCCAGAAAAAACCAATACTGAGTTACGTGCACAACTAGCATTATTGCGCAACGTTGGTTCAGTAACACTTGAGGCCTTAAAGGTCACGGGTCGAGGGGTGCAAAATGCATCAATCAGCAGTTTGGAATCGGTGAACACAAGTGCGTCACCAGCTACTGATAATGCTGATCAAGCGCCGCCCGCCGCCGCTGTCGCCCGCACCTCAACACCGGCTGCGGAAACGTCACCCGTAGGTACGTCGACCCATAAACGTGCCTACGTTGCTATTGTGACCACCGGCAAATCGGATGCGTCGCTATATGGACCCGTGCACTGGTCGCGCCAACCTCCGACGCCGCCCGCGCGATCAGTCGAGGCAGTTCCTTACTGTGCACAGATCCAAAAAAATTCGCGATTTGCCTCGTTACACTCATCATCCGCAAGATGGTAACTATCCTTTGTGATACTCTACCAACTAAAACAAAAGTCTCCAATAAAATCTCCAATCACAATTACTTCTCTCATATATCTATCACATATTTTTTCTATGAATATAAATAAAATCATATAATCATTCTCTGAACTACCCGGTGGTATATAAATAACGCAACACAAGAACAGAAATCTTCAAAAACGTAAGTTTCTAACGACGCGTCCGCGATATGTACTTGCCGCAGCTCGTAACGGTGTGTGGCCACGAGAAATGCGCCTCCCTGTTTCCGACCATCCGCTCGATCACAGCGAAGTATGTGATATCCTGGCGGAGTAATTTCCATTTGTCCACCATAGGTCAAGATGGGGAGAATAAACATGTCCATCATCTTACGCTTCAATGGCATGGAAACAGTGCCCTTAAATAGCTCCTTCATGGACCAGTAACTCTTAGTCTTCAAGTTATTTTAATACGTTCGTATGATAGCTGAAAAACGAACCGTAGATGCGGCCACCTACAAGGTGGACCCATGACCTGGTGAATCCGCTGGGTGCTAGATACTCAGGATCCGTCTATGTGGCGATACTTGGGGATGCCTATATCCAGGGTGGATATCATCATCATCATTACAGCCGAAAGACGTCCACTGCTGGACACAGGCCTTTTTTTTAACGGGTGGAAATCCTCATGGATGTCCTCCGCCCTGGGGTGGACGGAGGGGTCTGTCAGACTCGTACTGACTAAAACCACCGCGGTGCTCCATCTCTCACCTAGTCCGGGGATCGCGAGAACTTATTTTGCTTTCCTTGATCCCCGATTGGTGCCGGCCCGCAGAGGCGAGCCACATGTCAGCGGGGGGAGTGAGGTGTTTGACTCCCCCTGGAACACCACGCGCCGCCAACTCGGGTCCGGATGAGTGGGGGGCGACGGCCATCCCCAGGACCGCCGCCCCTGGACCCAGTTAGGGGTGCCGGAAGAAGGCAGCATATGCCTCCGACGCCCGTTGCGCCTGCTGCGGGCCGGGAGAGAGGTCGATATCTCCCTCTCCCTTTCCGCAGCCTCTTTCTGCGCGATTCGCAGAAGGAGACCACCGCGCTGGACACAGGCCTCCCCCAAGTATCGCCAAAACAACCGGTTCTGTGCGTCTTGCATCCATCAGCTACCCGCGACCTTACCAGTGGATGTTTTTCACCTGGAACGATAATGAATGATGATACTAATATTATTCATTTTCCAGAGTACGATGAAGTTCGCATGTCACTGTGCGAGAGTCTGCTCTATCGCGAGAACTCGAAGGAAGGATCTAAAAGTGATGAAGAAGCAAATCTTTATCCAGTAAAGCCTCTGTTAAGTTGAACGTTGTGTTTTATTTCTTCCTTCACCAGCCAAACAGCAGTTTCTGTAACTATTTCGGAAGTCGGTGTTTTTGGTTACTTTTTCATTTTTTGACACTGACTTCCGAAATTAAAGTTCTTTTCTTTCTTCCAAAGTTATTTTGTACCTTGTAGTGTTTTGTTTTTGGAAGTCGGTTGTATTTTTTGTAAAAATGTTTTTTATTTTTCACTTTTTAGTGGTACCTACCTGCGTACCCATTAACAGCGTACCAGCGCAATTTTATGTTAAGAACTGGTGTAAACACTAAAACAACATGCAATTTCAGCAATCCCGATCCATTTGCTATCATTAATTTAAGAGTTCCGTCCTTTGCCTAACTCGTTCTTCGTTAGATTTTCACCAAATTGAAAATACTCTTCTAAACAAAAAATAATCATCCAAATCGGCTGACAATTGGCGAAAATATCGCTGAACAAACATATTTCATGGGATCTCATCATCAGATCCTAATTTATACCTTCAATCATCAGCTCAGCAACATGAGATGATAATTACCAGGCACAAATATCTGAATTGCGTTAGAAAGTTAATGAAAAATATTGTATGTGCCTATAAAATTTGAGGGATGCCCTCGATTTTCATGGGATCCCATCATCAGATTCCGACTTGGTGACAATGGGACCAATTGAGAAGTATACTCTTTCAGATGAAACAAGAATTATTCAAATCGGTTCATAAATGACCGAGTTATGAGGTAACAAATATAATAATAAAAAAAGTACAATCTAATGGAGAACCTCCTCCTTTTTGGGAAGTCGGTTAAAAATGGATAGATTGATGAATGGATAGATTTCAATAGCATTGAGATCTATGTCAAATCTATTCTATTATATTATACAGGTTTGTGTTGTTGTGTACCAATGTACTGAAGTCGGTCAAAAACAAGTGAATAACATGTAGTTTATTTAAAGCTATTGCATAGCTTCCATCGCGGGCCTTGAGCGTGGAGACCGAATCCAGAAATTCCGTAACGAAAAAAACCTAACACCCCCCACTCCGACCGGCACAGCGGTGATACTTTTTAGTTTTTTTATCGGTCACCACGCTCAAAGTGTAACTTGAATTAATATCAAAGAAAAAAAAAACAAAGAAAAAAAAATACTGCATAAATAAAATAAATATATAATTATAATTGCATAAGTTGTTTATTTCCTTTCTTTATTGTCAAAGAATCTGAAAATAGAAAATATGTAAGTTGTTTATTATATGCACAAAAATAATATAATGTATTTGATTCGAATTAATTAATAAGAGAATTGTAGGTAGGTAAATTAGATGAATGATTGTTCCATAATTATTATAAATGCATGTGAAGGTAGGCAGGAGAAATATGTACTATTTAATTAAATTGTGTTTTAAAGAAAACATAGCGGTATAGAGGTTTAAGATAAGTAGGTACATCTAAGTACCGTTTTTTAAGCAACCATGAAATTAATCATTAAATAATACATAAGTAATAATTAACTTCTAATTATATGTCGTTAGGCAATTTTCAAAATAAAAATTAAATACCAAATAATAGTTAGTTAAGAGCCCGCCCTATCACAATTTCACTGTATTTTTTGCGTAAAATGACCAATTTCGGCTTTGTTATTCTGAGAAACGGAAATATTTAGACAACTTTGGCTTATTTTGTCGTTGAGAATATGGTACATTAGTAAAGTGCACAGCGGCCTCACTTTTCGCATTTTTTTCTTATCTATTTATTTGTATAGTTTTTTTTTTGTTGCCGCCAGTCTCTTGGGCACTTGGGCACATTACCAGCTGACAGCGTTGAGGATGAATTTTTCGATGCTATATTTTAGTTTGTTTTTAGTTTAGTGTATTTGTTCGTTTTAGTTATCTTATCTTATATATAAAATTTCCATGTCACAATGTTAGTTACCGTACTCCTCCGCAACGGCTTGACCGATTCTTATGAAATATTGTGTGCATATTGGGTAGGTCTGAGAATCAGCTACTATCTATTTTTCATACCGCTTAGATAGGGTAGGGTAGGGTAGGTAGGGTAGGGTAGGTAGGGTAGGGTAGGTAGGGTAGGGTAGGTAGGGTAGGGTAGGGTAGGGTAGGTAGGGTAAGGTAGGGTAGGTCGGGTAGGGTAGGTAGAGTAGGGTAGGGTAGGTAGGGTAGCCAGTTGACAGGAGCGAAGCCGCGCGGGTCAGCTAGTTATATATAAAATGTATGGAAATAAAAATAAAAACTTTGTAAAAAGCCAAAATTCCGAAGTAAGTTGCTCATGAACAGCGCGACGGCACTTTTTTGAGCTCGTGGATTGAACTACTGTACTAGGGTGCGTCTCATAACGTATAAACTCAATTTGGTCTAATTTCATTTTACTATCGATCATAAGATGTAATCAACGTAAGATATACCAACTGTTGATATAATTTCTTTAAGTATAACATTTATTTATTCTAAAACTTAATAATAGTATAACGTTGTTTGATATAACGTTAATGTAATCGAAAATCATTTGGTCTAAAAAAAAATTTTTAAATCAATGAATTTTTTTACGTCTTCTGGCATGACATAGCGCACTTTTATTTTAATTTTAAAAACAACTATTTATGGTACCTATGTTAACAAATTAATAAATGACCTATGACTTATGACTTAACGTTTTTATATGTATATTATTTATTTAATAAAAAATCATTAGGTCTTACGTTTAATATATATAAAAAACGTCATTATGGTTAACACCCTGACTCGGATAGGTTAGATTAGAAGGCTAAGGCGGGCTCGGGAGGAAGCACGGCTCCCTGTCGTTTCGGGCGACGCAGCTGGTGCTCTCGGGGCATGGCTGCTTCGGGAAGTACCTGTCGTATAAAAAGGGAGCCGGACGCTCGGTGCCATCACTGCACCGACTGTCGGGAGGACACGGCGCAGCACACACTGGCAGAGTGTGCCGCATGGGAGGAGCAGCGCCGTGCCCTCGTATCCGAAGTGGGACCCGACCTGTCGCTGCCGGCCGTCGCTCGTTCTATGGTCGGGAGCGCCGAGTCATAGAATGCAGTGATATCCTTCTGCGAAATCGTAATTTCGCAGAAGGAGGCTGCGGAGAGGGAGAGGGAGGCCGTGGCCACTCTCCCGTGCCGCAGCAGGTGAACCGGACGTCGGCGGAGGGCGGACAACGCCCTCTTCCAGCCCCCGTTTTTTTTAATTTTAAATGTAATTTTTATTTCATGCTCTTTAAACTTAATTTACCTAATACTAGAAAACCTGTGATCTCATCATCTTGCTGCCCTTGTCTCTTATTACTTGGGGCCGGCGCAAAACATTTTTTACTTCCATTTTATCCTATCAGCCGTCACGCTATCACTAACTCTCTTTTCTTTCATATTGCACCTTAAAAAATCTATCCATCTTTTTTTTGGCCTTCCATTCCCTCTCCATCCTTCCACATATGATCTACACTCATCTAAACAGCACTACATCCTATATCGACGAGTGAAAGAAGCTTAGCATCTCTCACTAACTTATTCACTTTTATATAACTGCAAGTGCCAAATTTCTACTTAATGCGATGAGTGTGAGAGTCAGCAGTTTTGCGAGTGAAAAGGCAGTTCTGTGATAGGGCCCTTAATCATAGTATAAACTCTTTATACTATGCCTTAATATTGTTTTTGATTTGATACGCAAGGGGGACTCCTGGGTAAATACACAGCCGCACCGCTCCGGTCGACCTTCAAGGTTAAGCAACGCTTGCCGAGGTTGTTCTGTGGACCATAGACCGTCTTAACATACCAAGAATCCTCCATGCCCCTGAAAGCACGTTAATGCGCAGATACGGCTTAAAAGCTTATTTTAAAAAATAACTTTAATTTTGGAAGTCGATGTTTTTGGTTATTTCGTTTTTGAACACCGACTTCCGAAATTAAAGTTATTTTTTACTTTGTAGTGTTTTGTTTTTGGAAGTCGGTTTTTTTTGTTAAAAAGTTTTTTTTATTTTTTACTTTTTAGTGTACGCGGGTACCAAAAAAGTGAAACCACAAGTACAGCGTACCGGCGTGATATTATGTTATGAACTGGTGTAAACAATCAACAGACATGCAATTACAAAAATCCCGATCCATTTGCTATCATTGACTGAAGAGTTCCGTTGCCTACCTCCGAAATTCTTCATCAGATTTTCACCAAATTTAAATGGTTTCAGTCCGAGAAAATACTCTTCCAAACAAAAAAATAATCATCCAAATAGGTTAACAATTGGCGAAAATATCGCTGAACAAACATTTTTCATGGGATCACATCATCAGATCCTGACTTATAGTATACCTTGCATCATCAGCTTAGCAACATGAGATGATGATTACCAGGCACAAATATCTGAATTGCGTTAGAAAGTTTATGAAAAACAGTGTATGTGCTTATAAAATTTGAGGGTTTCCCTCGATTTTCATGGGATCCCATCATCAGATTCTGACTTGGCGACAATGGGAAAGAATTTTTAAAATCGGTGCAGAATTGGCGGAGAAATCGGTGAACATACATAAAAAAAAGATACATACAGCCGAACATAGAACCTCCTCCTTTTTGAAGAAGTCGGTTAAAAACAGGCATCACGTCTAAACGGCTAGTCGTAATTTTTTGAAAAATAAAAATACATTTATGTAACATTAGACTAGTTTCTTAATAATTTGATATTTAACATTTTGAGTTCTATTCGTTCAACATAGTGTAATTAATTTTTAAAGTTGAAATAACTTTAAAACTTAATTAAGTACAAATGACGTCTCCCTGCTTCACACCCCGCTGCAAGAGGATAGGTTTCGAGGTCTGATCCTGAAGTCGGACTGACATGGTAGCGTTTTTGTACAAACATTACATCCCCTCGATGTACCGATAGTCGATCTGGCACCATTGGAGAGACTGCAGCACAGCCTGAGTCTCGATCGAATCGAAGGCTTTCTTGTAGTCCACAAACGCAGTTTATACTCTTCGGTCTTTATAACCTGACGGAGCGTATATGTGGTGAAGGCTTTTTGGAATCCAGCTTGTTCGGGAGGCTGGAATTCGTTAAGCCTGCGCGTGAGACGGTTCGTGATGACTCTGGAAAACAGCTTGTAGACATGGCTCAGAAGTGAGAAGGATCTATAGTTCTTAATCAGGGCATTGTCGCCCTTCTTAAAGAAGAGTACCACCACACCTCTGCTCCATGCCTATGGCGTTCTTCCGTTTGACGGAAATCTCGGTTTGAATCTAATATAGATATGTACGCCCGTGACGACATCTATTATCGGCGTCTCCGTAATCTTGAGGACTCCAGGCTCTCAACGCTATGGGTTTTAGTGGACACAGGCCTGGATAAAATTGTCTACGCTTGTGACTACCGTTCGCACAGTGATGGTTTGGAGACAACTGAGCTCACACAGCACCTGAGTGAGGCGGCGGATGCGGCTCAGCAACGGTACCCTTCTGCCCAATTGGTGTTACTAGGGGACTTCAATGCCCACCATCAGGATTGGCTCTTCCCATACCAGTGCACAGAACATGCTGGACGAGAAACGAAAAAAATAGCCCTAGCGCTGAATCTTACTCAGCTGGTCCAGGGGGCAACGAGGGTGCCGGATGTTGATTCGCACACTGCCAATTGCTTGGACCTTTTGCTGACAACAGATCCAGACCGCTATTCGGTCTTGATTTCTTCACCACTGGGTAGTTCCGACCACTGTCTGGTGAAGTCTGTATCCGTATACTCCCCGCCCGATCCTAGCCCAAGAGGCACACGGCGGGTATGGCGGTACAGGTCAGCTGATTGGGATGGCATGCGATCTTTCTTCGCATGTTATCCTTGGCAGCCTACTTGATTTTCTTCGACTGATGCTTCGTCGTGCGCGGAAGCCGTGACGGATGTGTTGTGGAGGGGAATGGAGTACTACATTCCGTTCTCTGACATAACTATGTCTGGCGAAGCTCGTCCATGGTTTGGTGCCGAGTGCAATCGCGTTGATGCGCTTAAAGCTTTAAGCACGCGGCTTACCTGGCATTGGTCGACGCTCGCACGCGCAAAGCAAATGACGTGACTCGGAAGAAGAGAGCCTTCAACAGGGCTGCCAAGTCCTGCAAGAAGGTGTTGCGGAGAGCATGGTTTGACCACATCAGCCGAATAGGGAACAAACTTGCTTCATACCCAGCAGGTAGTATGGCTTTTTGGCCCCTGGCTAAGTCGGTCGACTCAAACTTCTGCCGCCCCTCACTACCACCACTGCTGTTTGCTTCTTTGTTTGCGGAATCTTCGCGTTTGGATCCTGGTGGCGCGAGGCCCCCTGCTTCTCCTGGTGGATGCGAGTCGAGCATGTCGAACATTCGCATTCATCAGAAGGACGTCCGTAGGGGACTGCGTAACCTAGACGTGAACAAGGCTAGTGGCCCCGACGGGATACCGGCAATTGTTCTGAAAACTTGTGCGCCTGAGTTGTCTCCGATCTTGACACGCCTATTTCGCCTTTCGTTTGAGACTGGAAAAGTGCCGAAGGCTTGGAAGCAAGCTAACGTGACCCATGCCCAAGAAGGGTAGTCGTGCTGACCTGTCGAATTATAGACCCATCTCGGTAACGTCCATACTCTGTAAGACTATGGAACGCGTGCTGAATCATAAGCTCCTAGAAGCGAATGATATCCTTAGTGACCGACAATACGGGTTCCGCCGAAATCGGTCAACTGGGGATCTTCTAGCGTATGCCATTCACTTCTGGAATGAAGCCATAGAGAAGCACGGGGAGGCACTAGCGGTCTCCCTTGACATCTCGAAGGCCTTCGACAGGGTCTGGCACGATAGCCTTATTAGTAAGCTTCCTTCCTTCCTTATTGGATCGCAGATTTCCTGAGGGATCGGTCTATCCGAGTGGTCATAGATGGCTGCTCGTCTGGACTGCTGGATATTAATGCCGTGGTTCCTCAGGGGTCGGTGCTTTCGGCAACACTCTTCTTGCTGCATACCTCTCGGGTATCAAAGGGACTCACGGACCCACTAGCGTCTAATTCCGTCAACACCCAGGTGGGTCCCTGTGGATCCACCCGACCCTACGGATTTAAAACTAAACTTTAGTAATTTTTACGGTTAATTTTCTTTTCTCAATGATTGAACTCTATGGTATATAATATTTTTCATATGGGAACACTGTCGGAAAAAAAAAATACGCTTGACAAGAAGCGAAATGTCACAAAATACGTTTGTCAAATCAAACAAACATTCGTTCAACTTGTGCGCGAGAATTTTCGATTTTTACGTGTTTTTCTGTGGAAAGTAAGCCAAGTATTGATAGAAATTCATAATTTACTTTATTTTCGTTAAATTTCAACTAATATTCAAAGTCAAAAGTGTAAATTATCTGGTGAAAATTACGAAACAAAACTAGTTACCGGATTTCTTCCCGTACGTAAGTAATTTGATATTTCAGAATTATAGTGGCATATTGTAACGATATACAATTAAAAATGAGTTCGTGAATACATGGCTAGTAATCTAGAAACATTTCTTATTGGAATCTTATTGGAATATTCTTGACGTTTGTTTACAAAAATACAAATTACGTAAATCAAAATGTCTGCTCCGCGTACTATGAAGTTTGAGCTTAAATATTGCGGCAGTCGATTTTTGTTCTCGTAAAATAACATCATCACTAGATTACTTGTCTTTTTATGACCTTAATTCCAAAATTTTGTGTAAATTGATCCAACATTTGTGTCAGAAATCAACATAATAATACAACAAAATAGCTTTCAGCAAGTACTCTCGTATCTATCCAAAATGTTTATATTTCGGTTTGTTATAAGAATATTGTTTACATTCTAATACATAGTGACATAATTAAAGAACCCATAACAGTTTCAAGTGTGTGAATAGCTGCTTTGTGAGCAGAGAGATTAGGTTTTTTGTGCTGCGGGTCATATTACGCTTGCGATAAGCGGGCGCCCGCGATACGCGACGGAGTATGACGTAAACATGACATTGTGCAAATTCGAGTAGCGAGAGGTTAATGATCGGCTTACACCCGGTACCTTTGGGTATGCAGACGACAGCTCTGTTGCTGAGAGATACGTGTCCGACGCACGAGCTGGTGGGTCGCAAATCCGGTCTCTCCGGGAGGCTCTGGTTGAGCGCTTGAACGTGTCCTTAGAAGCTGTCTCTGAATGGGGTGATACCAATCTGGTCAAGTTCAATGCTGCTAAGACCCAAGTGTGTCTATTTTCCGCCAAAAGGAGCCAATTCCACCCAGCTCCATCTTTCCGAGGTTCAACAGTGCCGATAACCGACTAACTTGAACTTCTTGGGGTTACATTAACATCTATTCTCAATTTTAGCCCTTTCATAGAGGAAAAAGCTCAAGTGGCTGCAAGGAAGTTGGGGATCCTAGCAAAGGTGAGACGGTACTTCACGCTGGAACAGCTGCTCAAACTCTATCAAGCGCAAGTTCGATCGCTTATGGAATACTGCTCTCATCTTTGGGACGGATCTACCAGATACCAGCTTGATGCCCTTGAGTCAATTGAGAAACGAACCAAGAGGATCATTGCAAATGAGAGGCTCGTCGCGACGAAGCTCCAAAGTCTTGAGCATCGACGACGAGTTGCTAGCTTGTCGGTTTTCTATCGGTTGCATTTTGGGGAATGTGCGACGGAATTGCATAATTTAATTCCGCCAAGCCCGTTCCATCATCGGACCACAAGACGGACATCCCGCCCACACGCACAAAACGTTTTGGGAACACATTCATAATGCGTACAGCTAAGGAGTGGAATTCCCTGCGCCGGAGTCTGTGTTTCCCGATAGCTACAACCTGGGAGTCTTTAAGTCAAGAGTGAATAGGTTACTTCTAGGCAATCGTGCTCCATCTTCGACCACATCATCGCTTACCATCAGGTGAGATAGTAGTCAAGCGCGTGCCTATTAATAGTAAAAAAAAAAAAATAGATTTGCTAGTTGACCCGCACAACTTCGTCTGCTCCGCTTCTATTGGTCTTAGCGTGACGATATATAGCCTATAGCCTTCCTTGATAAATGGAAATAATCTTTTAAATCGGACCAGTAGTTCCTGAGATTAGCGTGTTCATGCAAGCAAACAAACAAACAAACTCTTCAGCTTTATACCTATAGATTAAAATTTTATGGTGGTCGCAATTTTCCAGTGCTATAAATTGATTATACGATATAAATAAAAATAAGGTTTCATAGTAAAATAATAATTTATTTACAATACTTTTAGCTACATACCTACCTACATTATATACTAGTTGCATGATTATATAATTAAAAGTAGGTATTAGTATAGCCAATTATGCTACGGCCACACTACCGTAATAAAAAAAAACGGCCAAGCGCGAGTCGGACTTGCCCACCGAGGGTTCCGTATAAAGTTGGACATATGACACTTTAAATAAAGACTATATTTTTTGTGATTTAATTAAAAATGTATAGTTTTCAGACTTTTTCCTTTATCTGTTGTATAAGACGGTATTACTTGCCAAACATAGCTCTAGGTCAACGGGAAATATCCTATACATTTTGATTCCCTAAGAGTGTCGAAAAATACGTTTTTTTTTCCGGCATAAACGGCCGTATTTTGTCTTACGTTAACTTAGAACTTTGATATTTTCACAGCTTCAAGGGACCGTAGACTTGAGTATATGGTTTTAATTTCAACTCGATACCTCCACGCGTTCCCGAGATAAAGGGTCTTGACAGACAGACGGACGGACAAAAAAGTGATCCTATAAGGGTTCCGTTTTTCCTTTTGAGGTACGGAACCCTAAAAATCGATGTTGTTTCAGTTGGTTTTGTTTCAATTATGGCCACAATTATTGCCATATTACGATATTGTGGCCGTAGCATCACTGACCTCCATCTCGTATGTAATGATTTTGTATACAAAATCATTACATATGTATGTCATTGTGACATTAAACGTCATATGGTACAAACAGAAATAAAGATCTGTCACCTTCATTTACAAGCCAATGCCATCATGATTTTGTTGTAAGAGAGAAACAGAGCTATACACAGGACGAATACTATCTCTCTTTCACAACGAAATCTTTGGGTTTCTATTTTTCTTTCTTATTTTTTTTTTAATCTTGTTTCGCAGTTTTAAATAAGTACTTCTCACGTATTTTGCAAATTGAATTAGATACTGTTTTACATTGTATATTGATCAGTTTCAACGTGCAGCAGTTATGATAAAAATATTTACTTACTTTTAATAAACAAACTTTTAACAAATTCGCCTTAATTATCTCATTCAACGTCATTTTGCCTTCCTCAATAATATTTGAAATAATTAAAAACTTCTTTGGGATAAAGGAATGAGGAGAATTTATACAAAATTAAGGCGAATCCGTCATTAATGTCCTTCAATTTTTTTTTGCAAGTAAAATTATTTAATATGATACAGTTTAAAGTAAAAAAATAGGTACTGCAGATTTTTTCTTTATAAAAAGGCTAACGGATAGTTCGCTGCTGGGGGGATTATAGTCATTTCTCCCTGAATACAGAATGATTCTTTTCAGGTGGGCGTGGATGGCAAAATCCGAAAATATGAGGAATAACATCCACTTGATAAATTCATCTTGTGTAATGGTTTCTCTAGTTACCTTAAAAGGGGTAGAATAGAAAGGCAGGGGTGAATAGAAATGTTACGCGTCAGAATTAATGCTAGGTACATAACGACATTTACGTACCACTACCGCCATCTAGTATCGAGTAGATGAATTACTGGGGTCAAGATGTTTCTAGAATTTTCTATGCTAGGACATTCTCAATGTTTCGACACCTGGTCAGTCGGGACCGGTATGTACCTGAACTTTCCGGAAGTTTCCATACTAGAAGGTTCTAGAAACAACTGTGTGTGTATATAAAGGGCGGACATTCGGCGACTGGATCAGCAAGTCCGGTTCAGTAGTTGACAACCCTCTAGGGTGGAAACTGCGAGTGGCCATAGACAAAAAAAAAAAGCGACTGGATCAGTATTGAATTGGCGATACAAGCGAGAACTTCGGAAGCGATCTTCAATTGCGAATTCAGTAAAGTGTTCGGAAGGGCGATTGTGTGTTTTAATTAGTGTGTTTAAAGTGTTAATTACTGTTGTAAATTAAAGTGTTATTTTTGGTTGTTTAATCGGCTGTTTTATTGTCACGAACCCTAAGCTCGTAACAGAAATAAAACTTTCAAAGGGATATTACTTAATTTAAATTCAGCTTGCAAGGACTCAAATTTTTAAATCTGTGTGTGTGTGTGTGTGTGTGTGTTTTGAAATACTGATACAATTTTACAAATAAAAAATATGGAATTCAAGTGAATATACCATTCAAACTATTGTTTCTATTCACCCCTGCGTTTCTAGTCACCCCGTTTTACAGGGATACCAGACTCTATATATGGATGGGTCAGTGTCACTCTTCTTGAATCAGGGTCTATTATTATTATACTTGGCTTCTTTGCTGTGACAGGATTTGTCAGGATCGTGCCACTTTTTCTTGGGCTTATCCGGCTTAGGATACCAGATGGTTGCTCCTGGTTTTTTCGTAAAACCTGTAAACATTAAAAGTAATGAGTAGCTTAGGGACTTCATTTTCCGCACTTAGACTCCCATTCGGTCCGTTGTGCGTCATTAATAGTTACAGTAGGCAAAACTCGGATCAAACCGAAGCGACAGCGGGCGCGGGCAGCGGTGCGGTGGCGCAGACTTGCGGGTTGAAGAAGATCATACAACAATCTGTCAAATTACATTTTCATCTTTATCGCTAAAGCATCAGGTTCAAGGTTCATTGGGAAAATTTGACAGTTTCAGGTAGCTTGATGTGCTTTTTGATTCTCCTAAAGTGACCTTTTTAGACACACAGGTCTCGAAGACAGAGAGAAGAGAGATCGCGTGGTGATAGAGCGGCGTAGTGTTGTGATGTGTTATGAGAAGTTAGCGTCTTTTTTGCGAACAAAATGTCTGAACATCGACGAAAACATCTTTTCGATACAAATTTTGAAACGCATTTTGAAACGTCTGTCGTTAAAAAGCAAATAACAAAGTGCACGTGAGCACTACGTCAATACAAATGCGCGGACACCGCTAGTCGCTTGTACGTCGCCGCCGCGCCGCTCCCCGCGCTGCTGCCTTCGTAACCAGTTCCATATAAATCCATGTATTCGCCGCCGCCGACTTCGGATTTCGTGTCCGCAGCCTAAGGCTAGACACCAAACGATCGATCTTCGTCGAAATCGATCGACGGAAGAATGGATTAGTCGATCGACAGTCTCTAATACCTCAAAAACTACCATAACAATCGTTCGATGTTGATCTAAGTCATCCATCGATCGATTGGTGTGGTGGCACTCTAAAATCCAATCTACTACCAGGTATACTTTAATAATTACAAAATTGGTAGTTTCGGTTTTATTTTAGTTATATTTTTTTTTGATGTTACAGGCATAAGTAACAAAAACTTGAATATTTGTACGCCTTTAAGACCAAACATGTCTGAATTGCAAATATATTTGAACAGCCTGTCATGTACGACATGTTTTCACAAATAATATGGATTCAGCGATTTAGAGGTAAAATCGTAAGAATAGACAGTCGAAAAACGTAAGTGTAGAGTTACCTCCTTTGCTATCAAAGTTACGACTTAGTTATTTTTCAATATTCATTACGATGAGCATTGAAAAATCACTACATAGTATGAAAAAAAGTCGCTTCCGCTGTCTGTCTGTCCCTATGTATGCTTGAACCTTTAAAACTACGCAACAGATTTTTAATATATGTATAGTGGTTCTCGAGGAAGCTTTTAGTATAAAATTTGCACCTGTGTGAAGCCGGAGCGGGTCGCTAGTTGATTATAATCTACACTAATATTATAAAGAAGAAAAATTTGTATTTTTGTGAGTGTTTGTAATGAATAAACTCAAAAACTACTGGACTGATTTGAAAAATTCTTTCAGCAATAGATAGATACATTATCAGGGAGTAACATAGGCTATATTTTATTCCCGAAATCACCATGGGAACGGGAACTACGTGGGTGAAACCGCGTGACGTCCACAGGTTGATTATAAAGAAGGCTAATTTGTTAAATATTATTACTTTATTTGAATTTATGGTGAATTAGAAAAAAAAGCTTGTTTTAGTTAAAAAAAAAACATCGTGTTATACTAAGACTAAATAAAAAACTGGCCAAGTGCGAGTCGGACTCGCACACCGAGGGTTCGATACAAATTTTTAGCTACAAATTACTTTAAATAAATACTATATTTTTATGATTAAATTACAAATGTATAGTTTTCAGACTTTCCCTATACTTGTAGTAGGTATAAGACGGTATTACTTGCCAAATTTAATTAGGTCAACGGGAAATACCCTATACATTTTGATTCCCTTGAAAGTGTCGATATATAATATACAATTTTTCTGGCATAAACGACCGTATTTTTATTTTACGTCAACTTAAAAGTATGATTTTTCGCAGCTGCAAGGGGCTATACTTATACAAGCTTAAGTGTATGATTTTAACTTAAACTCGATACCTCCACGCGTTCCCGAGATAAAAATTCTTGACAGACAAACGGACGGACAACAAAGTGATAAGGGTTTCGTTATTTCCTTATGAGGTGTGGAACCCTAAAAAATAAGGGTGTCCGGGCTTCTCACCCACATGTCCGGCTAAACTGGCTGGTCTGTCCGGCTTTTGCGGTTTGAAGACCTGGCAGCCCTATGGGGAGACCTTTAGGGTCCGTTCACACAGACCGGCTCGGAGAGGAGAGCAGATTCTTATCACGTTGAAAACAGAGTTTTTAGTATTTGTAGTAAAGTTTATTTTTGTATGTGCATTGCTTTTGTCATTAAGAATGCTTGAACGCGCTCGGTGTGAAATAATAAGAGGAGCTGACCGGCTCCGATCGAGTACTTTTTCTCGTTCGCGCAGCCGTTCGGCTCCGATTGCGTGCTCTTTCTCGCGTATCCGCTTTCAGATCGCTTCCAGCCGGTCTATGTGAAATAGTTGGCGTCTCCGCTCCGACCAACTCCAAGCGTATACGATCCGGTCTGTGTGAAAAGTAAAATGCGCGCCGATGCTCTCCGGGCCGGTCTGTGTGAACGGACCCTTACCGACTTGTGGAATAGTGTACCTAGGTTGAGAAAATAATTGCATACTAACCAGAATTACTAGAGGTTTGAATGCAAGGCGGTCGAAATACCCTCATTTCCTTCAAGAAAACTGACATCTGACTTGTGTCGAGATGCCAGTTTTTAAATAAAAGGTTTACTCCTGCTTTCAAAGTTCTAAAATTATGGTTCGGTCCTGAAAAAAATAACGATTAACTTGTATCCATACTTCGGTGACAATGCAAAATTTTACATGTATGGTAGCGCCGAATAAAACCTGGTTACTTATTTATATTATAAATGCGAAAGTAATTCTGTCTGTCTGTCGCGCTTTCACGACAAAGCTACTGAATCTCATCATCTGCCTAGCCTTTTCCCAACTATTATATTGGGGTCGGCTTCCAGTCAAACCGGATTTAGCTGAATACCAGTATATTACGCGTAACGGCAGCCTACCAGACCTCCACAACCCATTAACTGGGTACTTCATGGCAAGACTGGAGTCAGAGTAATTAGCCAGTTAATGAGAAGCCTCTGAATATCCGTAACGACTGCCAAAGATCTACAAATGACAGCCGGGACCAACGGCTTTACGTTCCTTCCGAGACACGGAGGAAACTCGGTATGTTAAAATGGTCACTCATCAACAAACCAACCTTGACAAACGTTGCTTAACCTTGAAGATCGACCCGTGTGGTTGTTATTATCTAGCCACGAGCTCCTCAATAAAAACGCCAAAGCTACTGAATCTATTTAAATTAAATTTGGTACACAGATAGTCTAGAACCTGAGAAAGGACATAGGCAACTTTTTATCCCGGGAGTATGTTCCCTAGGGACCACGCGGGCGAAGCCGTTGTCAGAAGCTAGTGTTCAATAACGGTAGGTAATTGCCCCATATACATTTATTCACGTTTTTAATATCAAAAACAGAAATAAAGACGTATTTCTGTGCTGAAACGACTTATACCTATCGTGATCCTTAACGTTCTCTAGCAATGAAAACCGCGGTTCACAATATATTGTTCGGATATCTACGAAAGGATATTAGGAAAAGGTCAATGTAATTTATTGCATGTTTATCTGGCGCCTACCATAGCAAGATCAATAAAATTAAATAGACACAAACATTTTTTTTTTTTTTTGATGGCTTTGCTCTTGACTCTAGTCTATGTCAGAGATGACAGAGACAAAGTCTACGATGGAGCGAGCCCAGAATAAAACTCGAAGACATAAGTAAGGTTCGGGAGCTTCGAGATCTTAGGTTATAGCGAAAATTCGAAACTCGGCATATTTTTTCAAATAAAATATACACGCACTTTTTAATTGTCGAGGTCGGTCAGTCAAAAACATGTAGCTATTTGCAAGTTTCAAAGCGTAGAATCTCTATGGAGAAGAACATGCAAGAAAGTCCACGGACATTTTTAAATCATGTGATGTAGGTATTAAAAAAACTCGACTTCCACCGTATGGTGTCGGCCGGTGCCGTAAAAGAAAAATACAATACCGTCACTTCCCGTGGGTGTGGTAAGAGGCGACTAAGGGCCTCGCTACTGCCTATTCTGCCAGAGAATAGGCAGTAGCGTTCTCTGTAAAACGCAACACCATACATTGCGATCGCCAATCCGCCGGCCAAGCATTCACTAAAACTCCTTAGTGTATTTTGCATTCACGCCTATATCGTCGATTTTGATAAAAGAGAATGGCGAGATTGCATGTAATCGGGGACCCATCGCTAGGGATAGCGTGCCTTGTTGAAACCGGTGTATGGTCAAAGTACGACTTAAGACTAACGAAAAAACAAACGGAAAGCAGGTTGAAGAAGATGGGAGAAAAAAGATATGAAAGGTGGAAGATTATAATTATAACCTTAAATAATCGAAACTAAAAGGCATATTATTGTACATCTTAATGTACAATAATGTGCCTTTTAGTTTCGATTATTTTTATTCTACTAATAAATAATAAGTAACCAATAAGTGGGAGCCTTAGCTCCCACTTATTGGTTACTTATTATTTAGTAGTAGAATGGCTTATTTAAACATACTTAAGTAGAAGGTAATTAAGGCCCGACGCTCATTATCGGCATCGGCAAGAAAAGGGATCCTTCGGCATTCCTACATGCAAGCGCACACTGTCGGAAACTATGTCTTGGCATGCTGCAACGTTCTTAGGGATGACGAGGCGTCCTTAAGCTTGCGGAAGCGTCTCAATATTGTATTTCTCTTCAAAACAGTCTCAGACTTGTTACAAGCTACCCCCGAGTGTTGCCTCGGCGCCGGTTGCGCGGCGGGCGACCGTACCGAAGGATCCCGAAGTATCCCGAAGCAGCCTCAAAGCCTCAAGCATACCGAAGCGGTATTTTTGTTACTACGATCGTATATCATGGAAATTTCTACTTAATTGCTATGAAGTTAATGTATAATGCTTTTTATCACCTAAAATCCTCAGCCGTGCCGATGCCGATAGTGGGCGCCGGGGCAATCTAGCGCCTTTTTACCCGTAGACGCTTCACGGGAAAAAGGCGTGAGTGAGAGAAAAGTATTACGGAACGCAACTAGCTACGATTCTAACATAGGTACCTACCTACCTTTTATTTTTTTTAAGGATGGGAAATCATCAAATGACTCCTCCCGCTCTGGGTGAAGCAGGAGGGAGTGTAAGACTCTTACTGACTAAAACCCATCCGTGTTCCTCCTAGTGCCCTTTGCGTTCCAGGACTACGGTGCCTCTTTCAAACAGATTCCGCACCCCAGCAGGCACTGGCCCTAGCGGGCCCCGTCTCCCATGCTGACAGCTCTTTGAGGCGCGCGTGGAACACAGCGCGCCGTCGACCCGGGCCTGGTTCTGATCGGACGGCGAGCCACCCAATGCTTGCCGAATTTTAGTTTAGTATGCGTCATGAATTAAGAAAATCGCAGAAATATAACTTCAACTTGTATCTAAGTTACGTTAGCCCTTGAACACAAATGGTAACGATAAAAAAAAAAAAAAAAAAAAAAAAACATTGTTCACTTATTAATCTGACACTGACGTTTCGTTTTACCGTATATCTATTCCCTTCATAAAAATTATCATGTTTTTTATTTTACGGTCTGATTACATGGTTATTACTTATCGTCATTTTTTATGTTTTGTTTTCAGAATACTTAACAACTTTTTGACAAGATGTATGAGTATCAAAGAAGGAAACTCGCTAAGCGATAACAAACTTCTGTATTTTATCTAAACATTAGTGTAGATAGGAATGAATAAGTTGCGTTTGGATATTGCACGACAACGATGATCATTTTTTATTAAGTCAATGTTAAGTCAAAAACGATTATTTCAATAGGGAAGACGCAGATTTATCAATATTTGGTGGCTGAAATGTAAAAAAAGCATAAGAGATGGGCCAGTGCAACGTTTTTATTCCAGTAAATATTGATTTTTAACAATAATTACAAATTTAAAGTAACGTGAATCCGAACGTATTTTAATACACCAATCAGCGTCTGGTGAAGTGGTGACGTCACTCGTGTTAGTTTATAGTCCAAGATCCCAGGGCTCCCAGACGTTACTTATTTCGCAGTATCAAAATACAGTTCCCGTCACGCAAGCTTGCCTCCACAAAGTACGCCGCAATCGGCTGCGCAGGACGTCAATTTGACAACAAACATACAACCGCGCATGCGCGGGTAGCTCGCGCATGCGCGGCGCGCTGGTGTAATGGCATCTCACTCGCTCGTTTACGTTCGATGCATAAGCGTGTCCCGCTTGCTCGATGCAATACGACTGTGGATGCGAAAAGTGTTAGACGTTGTTATTGTTTTTAATGATTTATTTTGGTTATTTCTTACAGTTTGATTTGTGTTCTTGTGGTGTATGTGTTTGTTGTGTTACTCTTTGATATTTTATTGTTACTGGTAGTCCTTGTTACTTGTTTATAGTATAATACGTATAAACAAAAAAATATTTTAGGAACGTAACACTTTTTTACGCGATTGCACCTGCGCGGAGTTCACTCAAACCTAACTTCCGAGGGGCAAGCTACGCTGACGCGAACTGTATTTGAATAGAGTAGTGCCAGTGTAATTTCAACGTACGCATAATATATGCGTATGCGTGCTCCATCTTCGACCACATCATCGCTTACCATCAGGTGAGATGATGATCAAGCGCAATAATAAAAAAAAAAATAAGTATCTGCTAGCTCTATCCATGTTTTTGCAGTTTTCTTTTTAAACTTAGTAAATAAACTATGTCCAAAAGATACATGTGAATAGGATCTCAATTCTCAGTGGAGATAGTGATCAGATCTTACACTTACCATGACTAATTAGTCTTTAAATTTTTAATAAATTACTAATTATTTAAGGCTTTGTATTTTGTAAAAATCGTGATAATGATCTAGTCGTTTTATGGCTAGCATCTCATGATGATACTTACAACATGGCGGTCGCGTCAACTCAAAGTAGCAGGTAAGTGAATGTTCAAAGTACCTACCTACATACTAACACGTTTCCTATTTCACACATTTTGTTACTGAGAAAATAAGTAAGTTCTGGAAGCACTGGGATCTTGCCCTATGACTTTGAATTATGACAGTTCTTGACCAGTGACAGACATGAGTGACGTCATCGTTCGTTTTGGCGCGAAAATTTAAACTTTCTGTTTAAAAACGCTATTTTAGCAATAAATTAAAGCGTTTTCATTTTTTTATTTATGTGGCGGTCTATTCTAAACGGAGTTCTTTAAAATGAAAGCAAAAATAAAAATATTGCATGTTCCCTATTAGGCCATTAAACGGCACTTTTGAACGTCATCATTACATTTAAAATAACATAGTGACTCTACTGTCCATTCGGAAGGGTAGATTCATATGGAGAAGAACGGACCAGAAACTCCATAGTTACTCTTTTCAAATCAATGTTTTACATGTGCTGTGGTATACAAAACTTTTGTTAATATATGTGAGGACCATAAACCTAGAGTATGCAAAGGTAGACTTATTAATTTTCTAAATAAGTACATGGTACTCACATATTTACCAATATTGGTACCATTAATTAGCAGTGTGAGTGAACAGAAAAATAAAAACCCAAAAATGAAACAGTAGGTACAAACTATAAAGTAAATACAAAAACCAACCCGTTTGATCTTGTCTCCATCATTGATTGTCCTATGGAGCAGGACCAGCATGTTTCCAAGCGTTCTTATCCTGAATGTAATCTTCTAATTTGTAATATGCTTGTTTACAAAATGTAGGTTTTAAATTTTCTTTCATTTAGTTCTAATATGTCACAAGGTATTTTATTGTAACATTTAACACAGTGCCCCATGAAAGATGTGTACTTTAGCTAATCTATAAAATAGTTGATCTAATTTTTTTTTATTTCTCGTATTAATATTATGTCTATCACTAATTTTACTAAAAAGTTGACGATTTTCCGTAAGCACTTTAATAATATTTTCATATACAGAGTTGATACGACAAAGGGGCATTAAATTACACTACGTATACTATTCGTATTTAGAATTAATTCGATACGGTACAAAAATAAAAAGCGCCAAAAATGAGAAAATATTTTTTTCAAACAAACTAAATAGCTTGCAAATCAGAATAAAACGCAACCATCCTTTGTAAATAAATTAGACTGACCGTAACACAGTGGCAAAGTCGCGCGCGCGCCGGAGCGTCAGCGCGGTGTGCGGTATCTCGTGTGCTCGGCGGGGGCCGACTTAGGCCTCCGCTCGCGCTGGCTTTTATGTTTGGTAAGGTTTTGAAGTACGCGCACAAAAACAAACACTAAATTTTTTAATTCTCGATGTGTTCTCCATTCACATTAATGCACAAATTATACTGACGGAGAATATTGTTGTTTTTTTTCTAATTAAATCACTGTCCGTCGCCAAGCACTGGGCAATTGCGGCTGTCACCATACCTTTCTCTGCACGTTCGCAGAGCTAAAGCTACGTTTCCACGGCATTCTAACGCCGTGTAAGTTACACGGGGCATTGTTTAACACTTTAATTACACACACACTACACAACCAAAGTTTAATTACGTGTCCTACCACCATAAAAACAGCCAATCACAAAAAAATCGCTAATTTTAAATAATAAGAATCCCAAGTTACGTGTCCTGTCACAATAAAAATAAGAAATACTGTCTTAAACTTATTTAGTGTCCTATCATAATAACAACAAAAATCACAATAATTGTTAGCACGCGAATTTGACAAATCGTACGTTCCGAAAGGACAGCGTCGGCGTACTGAAAAAAACAAGTTTTTTAGAGGCCCCACTTTCATCGCAAAAAACTAGGTTGCAACAAACTGACCTATTTCTGTTTCTCTCACTCGCGCTATGTTTGTCGCTCTCGTAGTGAAAGTGCAAGTGTGTGTGTATTTATTGCTTCCTTGTTTGCGTTGCCAATTTTTAGTGAATGTACTTGCGGTCTGCGTCAGAGTGGCAACAACGCATCTTAAATTTATCGTTGTAAGGTGCATGACCTATGCTTAGACATAATCAGCTGTTAGAAAAGATACATCGTGTTCAAACGGTGCAAAAACTTAAAAAAACATTAAATTAGTATTTAATTGATTTTTGGTACAGAGCTTGAAAATGGTACCTAGTACAGGCAGTTTAAAGGAAAGCCCCTCTGTCGTATCAACTTTGTATGAATTGGCAAGGGACTGTCATAATATTAATCTTTTTTAAAAGTTCCCTTAGAGAATCGCGGTGACGCAGATTCTAAAGGTCTCTGACAGCTCTCTTTTGTAAAATAAATATGGATTCAATGTCAGCAGCCCGATCCCACAGCAAAATACCAAACGACATAATGCTGTGGAAGTAGCTAAAATAGAACAAATGTGCGGTTTCTACGTCTGTTAGCTGTCTTATCTTCCTAACAGCATAAGCGGCTGAGCTTAGACGCCCCGCTAGAGATGTTATATGAGGTCCCCATTGCAATTTCTCGTCTAAAGTGATTTCCAGGAAAACCGTGTGATTAATAAACTCCAGTTTTTCTTTTTTCTATAAGATGTCAAATTTGCTACTTCTAATATTTATTTTATTAAATTAAAACATTTATAACTTTGGATTCCAATTATTTGATAATTCCAGATTTGTTATGTAGAGAACTTATAAACTTGTTTTTACAACTGATATAAATTAGAACGTGAACGGCGCTCCGTTAATTTTAGTTTACTTGGGTCCAATCTCGCATCCTTCTTTCGGTACAAAGATGGATAGGACCCTAGAGACAGTTTTAGGCCACTTAAACGAGAGTAGAATCATCATCTGCCTAGCCTTTTCCCAACTATATTGGGGTCGGCTCTAAGCCAAACCGGATTCAGCTGAATACCAGTATTTTACGAGGAGCGGCTGCCTACCAGACCTCCACAACCCATTAACTGGGTAATACGGCAGTTCACACGTTTTTGGTCTTGTCAAAGCAAGACCAAATATCTACAAATGACAGCCGGGACCAACGGCTTAACGTGCTTTCCGAAGCACGGAGGAAACTCGGTATGTTAAGATGGTCACCCCTCCGCAGAGCAACCTTGGCAAGCGTTGCTTAACCTTAATGATCGATCCGTGCGGCTAGTATCCTTTAGCCATGAGCTCCTTAGCTTTAACGCGAGTAGAATAAAAGCTATAATATAATTTATGCCGTAAGGTGTGCGCAAAGAATAATACCATCCCATCACTTCCCGTGGGTGTCGTAAGAGGCGAATAAGGGACCCGTCAGAGAACGGGTAGCAGCGTTCTCTGTAAAACTCGACACAATACACTGCGATCGCCAACTCGCCTACCAAGCGTGGCGTTTATGGAAAACCTGCCCCTTTGGGGGAGTGAATGATGATAATATAATTTACCTCTTGTTATGATGTCCAAAATAGATGTTATGGCCGGTGGTTCCCACTGGTACATCCGAATACGAATTTGACTTATTTGAATTAATATTGAAACCACGTCCTGTGCGGTAAATTTTGTAACATTCGTGGACAGAAGCTGTGCTAACCTGAAATTGAATGATAACCAAGAATGTTTATTGAGCAAAATGCGGCCACAACGCGCAGTGGAAATGAAGAAATGCCATGACGCGTTCTGAGCTCTAACTGAAACTGATGTAACCACATCGCGAAATAAGCTAAGTAGACTGTAAAGGCACGGTTCTGACATGTTGGCCACCTCAAACCTAACTGCGACGAGTCGGTAGGGTTAGAAGTAACCTAACAAGAATGGCATGACGGGAGCTAAGTTCGCTCGCTACCCATGTCGGGATGTAAGTTCCCTTAAACCTAACCTTTTTCGCAATTTCATTGCGTCAGTAAGAGCTCAGAACGCGTCATGGCCATTCTTCTATTCCTCAACGCGTTGTTGCCGTTTTGTTGTATGCAACGACGCGAATTTAGTGTTGTGGCCGTTTATAAGAAGCCACAACACGTTGAGTGTATTTGTGGTTCGATGAGCGTTTCGATCTGTGGATTTAACATGTGCAATTTAAGAAAATGAACCAGAACGTAACTTAACATAAATTATACCAGCTTTGAAAAAAAGCGTTTTTTGCCAGCATTTTCGCATTTGATAAATTAATGGTTGCATTTTGCATGACATTGAATTTCATTGACAGTTTTCCAGAAATCTACGCAAAACCTGAAAAGGGTTTCATACAATGAACTCTATTCTCATTATTATGAAAAAATTTACTATTAGACCATACTTCAAATCGCGAAAAAAATCAGCTATTCAGAACGTTCTGTCACAATATGACCAGTGAGTGTTGCCAGAGATGACTTATGGAACCGAATCGGCTTATGGGCCGGTTGTGTGCAACCATCACAATCGGCCTCATAAGAAGGCTTCAAGTCACTCAAAGGGCAATGGAGAGGGCAATGCTTGGAGTTGCCTTGTGTGTTCGAATCAGGAATGATGATATCGCCAAACTGAAGTGGCAGTGCACATTGGTCGCAGAAGAGATGGTCGATAGGACCGAAAGTCCTGGACTGGCGACCGCGTACCTGAAGAGGCAGCTTTGGAAGGCCTCACACAAGGTGGATCGATGACCTGGTGAGGGTCGCGGGTAGCCGATGGATGCGTGACCGGTTGTTGTGGTGACACTTGGGAGTGGCCTATGTCCAGCGGTGGTATTTCGGCTGATATGATGATGAAAAGTTATTCACAGTGTATTGACGCCTTTTTTGGTTTTGTGTTTTATCTATTAAACCTTATTGTTATTGTCGGATAACCAAGAGACAGCTTAGCTTAAGGTTACGGGCAGGATGTTAGCGGGCGCTGTGTGACGGCGATGGTACGGGGAACGGCGCTGCAACGCAGGACCCGGTCTTTAAGCCAGCGGGATGATCGCGCGGCTCTAGAGCGGTGTAGTGTTGTGTTAATGAGAAATTTGTATGTTTTTTCGCAAACAAAATATGTAAACAGCGACAACAACATCTTTTTGATACAAATTATGAAGCGTAGTTTGAAACGTCGGGCGTTAAAAGCAAAAAATAAAATGCACAACACTCCATCAATGCAGGTGCACCCGATAGTACGCCGCACTCCGCGCCCGCTGACTTCTTGTCCGTAGCCTAAGAGTACTGTAGGTACTTCTTTATTTCTTACACTACCTTTCTTCCTCAAACCACTTCATTTCTATATTCAACTTACTGTTTAACTTCTCCACGCTGAATAGTTAAGTTTTTAGGACCCTCGTTATACATTCCTTGAAGTCTTGGCGTTAACAGGTCCAAACAGTGCACCCACTTTTGTGGTTTATTCCTTTCCTTATCATTTAAATAATTGAATCTCCTATAGAAAGGTATTGCTGGAGACACTTTTGACTTCCTTTTTCGTGGGTCATCAGTCGTCGTTGCCACGAAATCCTCTGCCCTTTCAGTATCAATTTCACTTACATAGTGTTTTAAGGTCAAGTTCTTTTTACTTTGGCCATCAGTCTTCGTTGCCACGAAATCCTCTGCCCTTTTAGTATCAATTTCACTTACATAGTGTTTTAAGGTCAAGTTCTTTTTACTTTGGCCATCAGTCTTCGTTGCCACTAAATCCTCTGCCCTTTCAGTATCAATTTCACTTACATAGTGTTTTAAGGTCAAGTTCTTTTTACTTTGGCCATCAGTCTTCGTTGCCACTAAATCCTCTGCCCTTTCAGTATCAATTTCACTTACATAGTGTTTTAAGGTCAAGTTCTTTTTACTTTGGCCATCAGTCGTCGTTGCCACGAAATCCTCTGCCCTTTCAGTATCAATTTCACTTACATAGTGTTTTAAGGTCAAGTTCTTTTTACTTTGGCCATCAGTCTTCGTTGCCACTATATTTTCTGCCCTTTTAGTATCAATTTCACTTACATAGTCTTTTAAGTTCAAGTTCTCTTTACTTTGGTCATCAGTCTTCGTTGCCACTAAATCTACTGCTCTTTTATGATCAGTTTCTCTTATATAGTTTGTTAAATTCTTTTCTTCTTCTACTTTTGCTTCCGGTAGTTTTACATTAGCTTCAAATGTGTCTTTGATTGGATTACTAGCTGTTAGTACCAGAGTTGTTGGACTTGTTGGAGAACTATCTACAACGATTGTTATTGTTTCCGGATCATTGTTTGTCGTAGTTTTGATTAGGTTCACTCCTAGAACAGGGTTAAAAATTTTGAGCTCATTAGATTTGGATTTTTTTAAATCTATTTTCTTAAATTAATTATCATAAAGAGAAAATCAATTGTCGTTGACACCAGCACAACAATCAACTAATAGCCGTGCAACAGTTGAATAATAGTGTCAGTGAAAAATTTATTGTGTTGTCTATAAGTACAGATAACCATGTTATAAGTTAAATCAAAAGTTAGTGTAACGCTGTGTATTCCAAAAGGTATACGCGTGACGTCATCTGGCTTGGTGAATTTGATACATTTTTACCAAGCCATATGACGTCACGCGTGTCTTCAACTCGCTGTTTCCTCTTTATTATTTTTATTTACGTGAAAAAAGAAAAAATACGTGTCCAATATTTTTTGAAAATATATCAGACGGACTAATTATATTTTTTTAGTAAAATACCCCATTTAAAGGTATTTTAAAACAGGTAAGATGCAGATTTAATATTTATCAATATTTTGTGACTAAAATGTAAAAAAAAAGCATAAGGGAAGGGCCAGTGCAACGTTTTTATTCCATTAATGTTGATTTTTAACAAAATTACAAATTTAAAGTGACGTGAAACGGACCGTGTTTTAATATACCAATCAACGCCCACCGCGCGGACGGCAGCGCGGCGGGGCGGAGGCAGTAACACCGCTCGAACGCGCGGTCGGGCGGTGTATGTGTGTTAGGTATCAACTGATTTATTAGAGGCCAATGCGACATGAGATCCGCTTCACCGCCTACCGCGGCGGTGCGCGGTGCCGTGTGTTAATCGCCTTATTTATTAAGAAACCGTTTTGTTCCAATTTCAACCGCGACAGAGGAACCTATATTTAATTCATTTGCTTTACATAGTCGTATCTGTGTTGTAGAATTTTATATTTGAACAGAATTGCTCCTATAGATTCAGAAACAATTATCATCATATCAGCTAAAAGACGTCTACTGCTGGACACAGGCAGGCCTCTCTCAAGTATTGCCACAATTACAGGTCCTGTACGTCTCGTATCTATTGGCTACCCGTAAGCAATTGTTTGCGACAGAACGACGACGGTCAGTTAATGAAACACACGAAGTGATTTCCGAGGAATTCCGTTTTTATGCAGACGCACAAAATACTACAGACGACAATAGGGATATTTCCATTTTTGCTTTAATTTTAAAGAACTCCATCTAGAGTAGACCACCACATAAATAAGAAATGGAAACGCTTTAATTTATTGCCAAAATTGCGTTTTTAAACCGACAGTTTAAAGGTTCGCGCGAAAACGGACGATGATGTCACTCGTGTCTATCACTGGTCAAGAACTGTCCTAACTCAAAGATATAAGGTTGCCTTTTCGTTGGCATAACAGCAGATACGTCACTAAAAGCTGATTGTTGTTTTTAGATACGTTCCGTTTCACGTTACTTTAATTAATTATTTTTGTTAAAAATCGATAAAAACTTTGTAATGGCCTTTATTTTATACTTTTTTATAATTTTACTGACAACATTCTCATAAATTCTGTATTTGCATCTTCCCTATTGAGGAAGGTACAATTTGTACCTGAGCGAATCAAGGCCGGGTCTATAGCGTCAGTCTTCCTTAGATGCCGTTGACGCTTTCGATGTCGGCGATGGTGACGGTGCCTGACTCGAAGCATAGGCGTAACTGTTGTCATTTCTGCCGGGTCTGAGATGATCAGATCATAGTTGTCTGTGAAGTCTTGAGTCTCCTCTGCCTTAGATCTTTGTTGATAGTCCTGCTGTATCTCTTTCTTGAACTTATTTCTGAGAGCACTTATCTTTTGTTGGATGTTGGTTGAGTGTGAGAAGCACGTCTGTTGGATGCCTAGAAGTTATTGAGTATTTCGGTTAGGTTAGGTTAGGGCAATTGCGTATAATCTTTAGATTGTTAGTGGTACGTAGGCTAAAGTTCATGGCACAGCAGCAGTATGGCGTCACCATGATTTTAGCGCGCCGCTCGCGACGTGCAACCCGCCGTCCGCGCAGTGCAAGCTCGCAGTCCGATGTTGTTTCGCTGGCGACTCGGAGTCGGCGCGCTGTAAGCACGCGGTCGGCTCTTTTACAGCGCGCGGAGTGCGAGTCGTTGGCTTTTTATATTGACATTGTGAAATATATTTTACGACGTACGATTTAATGCTCTTATTTGATTGACAAATAAATTGCTGGTTCGGAACGGAGCCGTTGCGGTGCCGGTATAGTGCCATAACCTTAAGTTCGCACTGCAGTTTTTTTCCAGTGACCGGTTAAACGCGATACTGCAAAATTGCTCGAGAAGCACACTCTACGATTAAAACTGCGAAACTGCCCGTGATTTTCATAATATAAGATGAATTTCAAGTGAGCGGTATTGGTGTAATAGATATTAAGAAATAGAAAGAGAAACGTCAACGTAAATATCGCAAATATTGCGTCCATCCACAACTTAGCTGTAGATTTAAGAAAGTCGTCTTTAATAAGAAATACTTATCAAGATTAAGGTGGAAGCGCCAGAGTAGTCCGCGAAATTCAAATATTTTTATGTTTTTTTGCAAAATGCCGGTCAGTGTGAAGCTGTATGATGAACAAATTACGATTTGCGGCTGTAACGCGTATTTATCTCAAGAATTATAACTATTTTAAACATCAATATATACCTCTAAGTTCATTAAGCCCTATTGAATGGTTGTTTCATGAAAAAGTCATTCAATAGGGCTACCAACAGAATCGGTCCAGTGGATCCGGAGAAAACTGGCTGTGAAAGACGGACAGACAGACAGACACCCGGTTCGACCTCGGTTCTGGTTCCGATTTTTGTTCGGAGCCCTAACAACCGCGGTGGTTTAGCCTTGGTGCGGCCTTGCCATACAAGAAATAAGTGGAGAAGAGGCTCTACGTAGGGTTGTAAAAATCTAGGAGAAGAAACTTCGATTCGAACTTTTATTTCGGTAGCGCATGGCAACATCTTTTTGATAATTGGTTTCTAAGTTTTAGTCTTAGTGAAGTGACAAAAATTTATTTAACAAAAAAATATTTGTACTTACCAGCAATGATAACTAAAATCAAGTAACATTTAATCATTTTAACTATTAAAACCATTAAGTCATATAAAAATAAACTACTTAGTGTAGAATGTATTAAATATTTCAAAACAAACAATTTTTTTAATCATTTTTTCACACTTAATTCTATTGTAGCATAAAAACACGTTTGCACTTATTTACGAATTATAAATGCACTCGGAATTAGTCAAAACAAAAAATGATTAAAAGTAGTGAAGCGTCTTAAAATAAATATTCATTAATTCTTTCTTTCCCATTTCTTTCCTGAATGATGATGATGTTGCACATGCTTTCATACGACAAGATGATTTTTGGCAGCCACGCACGGATTCCCGACAGCCAAGTTAATATAGCAAACCGTAGCTAATGTGGCAAACTTCTCATTATGCCACGTCAGCAACCAACATTTATTTTAAATTTTTCATCAAGGATGAGAAATCATCTAATGACTCCTCCGGTCTCCCGCGGAGCAGAAGGGAGTGTCAAACACTTACGCTCGATTGTGCTCCGCAATTTAATGAAGCTTGCTTACGAGTTACTTGCCAGTGGACAGATGGCCTTATTCGTCCGATGAATATTTGATAATAAACAGTAACTGTTACAGTTGGTAAAAAATCGGCTCTCACACGAAGAGATCCGTACCAAAATCCGAAAAAAACACGTTCCTTTTATGGGCTCCCTTCATTTTTCATGTTTTTTTTGTTTAATGGCAATAAAACTCAAAACCTCAAAACACAGCCCGCTGACAGACAGACAGAAGGACGGACAGCAGAGGCTTAGTAATAGGGTTCAGTTGATTACCCTTGGGGTATAGAACTCTAAAAAGGACGCAAAATAAAACATTAGTCATTTAACAAAATGTATTAAAAAAAAAAATATTCAGACATTCTTGTTCCATAATATTGTTAGTAGAAAGACTTAAAAACTATGTTAGGTACATTTAAAAAAAAAAACTAAATTAATTTAAGTATTTGCCGCCCTCTGGCGCCCCGGGCACACGCACTTGCGCTTGAACCCGGTGCCCCAGATCCAATATGGTTTAACAAAGGCGTTTGATACATTTAACATCGTAGTAGTGTTTTCAGGAATACTTTTCCTATTTACCTGATTAGTACTTCTCATCATCATCTTTCTGCCCTTATTCCATGTTACTTGGGGTCGGCGCAATACCTAGGTTTTTTGTCTTCCATTCTGTCCTATCAGCCTGTTTAGTACTTCTATGTATATTAAATCAGTTAAATACTTAGGTAATTAATTAACAACAGGAAAAAAGGCACCCAGGGTTTATTCCTTCAGGAGTCCCTCAGGGTATGATATTGGGTCCCTTCCTTTTAGACGATTTTTTTGTGTTCTTGACCCCCGATCAAAGAGAGGGTTCTTATAACTTATCCTCTCTTTGGGGGAGGCCTATGTCCAGCAGTGGACGTCTTCCGGCTTTTATGGTGATGATGATATTATAGATGTCATGTCAAGATAACAGAGTTTCAACATCTTTATATACATACCAACACACAACAACATATATAACCAATAGGTCAGTAGAACTATTGTTGTCATGTATATAAAGATGAGGAGAAAGAGGAGTAAACGTATTTTTCAGTTTGCTAACAACAGTATGTTTTGTGTTCTAATTTATTTACCGAAACAAGAATCACTTTCGTATCAGTAGTTTCCCGTAAGATTCAATAAAAAAAATTCTCGGAAATCAAAACGTTTTGGGAATGCGAACAGCTAAGGAGTGAAATTCTCTGTCAGTGTTTCCTGACAGCTACAACTTGGGGGTCTAACTAGGTTACTTCCTGATAAGCATTCTCCATCTTCGACCACATCATCGCTTACCATCAGATGACGTATTGGTCATACGCGTGCCTGTGAATAGCAAAAACACATGTTTGGAAAACTAACATTTTTTTTTCAATTTTTATTTATAAACGCTTGAAATAATTTAATCATTGTGTTTTGAAATATACGCAAAATGAAGAGTTAATGTTTTTTTTTAATAATTAAAAGGCAACGATTATTTGCTAACATATGTTTTCCGCGTAAACATTTCACAAAAAAAAATCTCTTTTTATTTAATTTATTAGTTATCCATGTAATTTCTTGTTTTTTTTTTTTTTTTTTTAACTTTTGTATCCTGTTTAGATAGTGAAAACAATGAAACGCGTTTTAATTTTCGTATCAATTATATGTGAGTAACTAAATAATAAAAACATGGCTTCCAACGGGAACATTCACAACAATCACACAACAATCTGGCTTTAATTTTCAACTTTATCGCAAACATTAAGTTCAAGGTTGATTGGGAAAATTTGACAGTGATGGGAACCGTGATGTGATGACTTTTGATTCTGCTGAAGTGGCCTTTTTAGATCCCCAGTATTGATCGAAGTCCCCAGTTTAGTAGAATCATATTAGGAACATATTATTAATCACACAACAATCTGTCAAATTTAATTTTCATCTTTATCGCAAACACATTAAGTTCAAGGTTGAATGGGAAAATTTTACAGTGACGTAGCGTGATGTGCTGAGTCTAAAGTGCTTCTTGCTACTAATATTAATGTTGCTGTATGTTTGGATTTTTATTACGCGCATGTCCCGATTTCTCCCGTTCCCGTAGGAATTTCGGGAAAGCATCTCCTAGTGGTTCCACACGGAGTGTAGTGAAGCTACAAAATTGCAAATTTTGTATGACCTGTAGTTTCGGTTGTGAGCTGTCTGTCTCAAGTCTGTTGTATTCAGTTTTATATAATTTCATGGATTAATGGTTTTCCTGTTAACTTGGATAACGTATTTTGTCATCTAAGTAAACGAAATTGCGTATTTTTAAATCATCTCCTTTTTAAGCATCTCCTAGTGGTTCCACACGGAGTGTAGTGAAGCTACAAAATTGCAAATTTTGTATGACCTGTAGTTTCGGTTGTGAGCTGTCTGTCTCAAGTCTGTTGTATTCAGTTTTATATAATTTAATGGATTAATGGTTTTCCTGTTAACTTGGATAACGTATTTTGTCATCTAAGTAAACGAAATTGCGTATTTTTAAACGACTTTACTGGAGGAGGTCCTCAATCCGGTGAGAATTTTTTTTAATTTATGTTCACCGATTACTCCGAGGTCTCACATGCGATTTGTGTGGTTCTTTATTAATTCGATGCAGCATACTTGCCTTTTAGTCCCGTGATTTGATTCAGATTGGTTCAGCAGTTTTTATTTTATGAGCGTTTTTGCTTAATTCTATTTCTGCGCAGATGAAGACGTCATCCAAGTATCACCACTTAAAAGTGAAAAATAAGCTTAATATCAGAAGTCGGTGTTTTTTGGTTTTGTATCTTTGTTTTTTAACACCGACTTCCGAAATTAAGGTTAATTATATTTGCTAGTGTGTTTTTTGGAAGTCGGTTATATCTTTTTGGAAAAAAAGTTTTTTTGCTTTCCTGCGACTTTCTAGTGGAGTGGTTAAGTATGGGGTACCACTAAAAAGTGTAAAAATAGTAAATTGCTAGTCTAGGGGTGAAAGCAACTGATTTAGGTCCGAGACGGCGTATGGCGCCCGAGCGTAGCGAGGTTGCCAAAGTCTTTCACCCGAGGTAAACACTGTGCTTTTCATTACGAATACAAGGAAAGTAAAAATTAAAACACGAATCAGCTGAAGAAATAATCCATACCTGAATCTGATGAACTCGTCGACGTGTCAATACAAATCTCTCGAAAAAAAACAAATGAACATCGCACTGGCGCTTTCCCGTCTATTTTTTTTTCTATGACCAGCCAGCTATTCAGCCATTATTTTACACTATCATCATTGAAGAAATGGTAAATATTTTGCCCAAATCTATGTTATTTTAAAGAAATGGTTGAAAGTAAATTATAAAAAAGCCATTTTAAAAATATAATCTTACAGTTAATAATCACGTTTACGTTATTTTAATTTGGCATCGCGTTATAATTGATTGGCTGAGTAGAAAGATGGTTCAACAGAAATGTTCAACGGGTTTTTTTTTATATAATTTGACGGCTGTCAGTCAGTTGTAAAACAATTCTCCCTAGGGCTGGAAAGTAATACATTGAACCAATCCTCAGGCAACTTCAGGCCTACTTTCTGACTATGAGTAATGAAAAAACTTTTTTACGAAAAAATACAACAGACTGCGAAATAAAAAAAAACTAGAAAGTATAAAATAACTTCCATTTCGGAAGTCTGTGTTAAAATACGAAGAAACAACCAAAACCACCAGTTTTTTTTTTGAAGTTAGTTGGAAGTGGATTTTTCCCTAATAGGATTTCTCAGCAGCATCTCGGTATACAGATTATAACCGGTGGAAATATCCACAGTACACCCTTGCTTTCGAGTAGTATAGGTGTGATCACAACTATACTTTTGAATACTATTTCAGCTGTCATTATCAACACAACAACATCAACAGATGACATAGAGCCCATAGAATCATCCATCAGCAAACTCAAAAACAAAATAACTGACGAAAACAAAGGGAATACGGAACAACATGACCCAGAAGTTTATAAAGAAATTAACGATTATGTAGACAACTTAAACAAACACGTAGCTCGTACAAACGAACCAGATAAGACAAAACCAGAAATCATGTTCAAAAAACTAGAGGTAGACGAAATAAATATGAAAACGCCAGAAAAGTTTGGAGGTTCACCAGAAAAGGTTGGTATAGTAGGTCCTCTAAGAATAAGGAAACATGGATCAAAGAAATCTAAACAGGCAGCAAGGATGAAGAAGAAGAATGTGGAGATATTCTATAGAAGGACGATTTTTGATGGTAGAGTGAAGGATAAGCCACAGAAATGGACGCATTGCGTGGACCTATTGTCACCATTCTTGAATGGAATTCTGAGTAATGTCACGCATATTAAAAGAGTTGAAGCTACGGATACTAATATAAGAAGGTATGTAAATTCTTATTCACATTTCAGCAGCCTTTTATTTGTTGCTTAAAATATTACAAAAAACAATAAGTATGTACACACTGCATGCAATCATTATTACAACATTTCATTACATATAATTTCACAATTTTTATTTTTATTCAATAAATAATATACAATGCGATTAAATAAATAGTATCATCTATATCTATACTAAGAGGAGCTCGTGACTAAAGAGGAGCTCGTGGCTAAGTAATAACAGCCGCACGGGTCGATCTTTAAGGTTAAGCAACGCTTGTCAAGGTTGGTCTGTGGATGGGTGACCATCTTAACATACCGAGTTTCCTCCGTGCCTCGGAAAGCACGTTAAGCCGTTGGTCCCGGCTGTCATTTGTAGATCTTTGGCAGTCGTTACGGATTGTCAGAAGCCAGTAAATCTGACTCCAGTCTTGCCAAGAAGTACCGTGTTACCCAGTTAATGGGTTGTGGAGGTCTGGTAGGCAGCCGCTTCACGTAAAACACTGGTATTCAGCTGAATCCGGTTTGACTGGAAGCCGACCCCAAAATAGTTGGGAAAAGGCTAGGCAGATGATGATCTATATCTATACTAATATATAAAGCTGAAGAGTTTGTTTGTTTGTTTACTTGAACGTGCTAATCTCAGGAACTACTGGTCTTTCAGTATTAGATTGCCCATTTATCGAGGAAGGCCATATATCATCACACTAAGACCAATAGGAGCGGAGCAGTTATGAAAATTGTGACGCAGACGAAGTTGCGTGGGTCAACTATTTTTAATATTTTTATAACAAAACCTAGTTTTAATCAGTATCAACAGAAATATATTGGCAAATTAAAAAAATATTCATTATTTTATCAGTCTAGTCTTAGTAACCTTTTTTAGTTACATTAATTTGTGTTTTACATTTTACATTCCATAACATTTCACATTATTTTTTCATGTTTTTAGCGAGTTCCAGCGACTTTAAAAATATCATCGACCCAGCGAGCCATGGGCCTTCCTCTTTTCCTTTGGCCTGATGGGCCCGTCCATAGGGTGACTCTTGAAGTCCAGCGGTCATCATTGAGTCTGGCAATGTATCCAGCCCATCGCCATTTAAGCTTCTTCGAACATCTATGACTTTCGTTCCTCTCTGACATGATAATATTTTTGTTTTGAGTCGTCTGGTAAACTTCCATGTTTGGCAAGCATATGTCAAGGAGGGCAGGAGGCAGGTGTCATGACCCTTTTCTTTGTTTTTATAGGCTTTTGAGAATTTCTTTGAGACTCCAAAACTTTATCCATGTATTTTTTACTCTTCTATCGACTTCCATTTCATTGTTTTGTCGATCAAACGAAATCTATTTCCCAAGGTAAATCCAATTGTTGACATAAGACAAAGGTTTATTTTCGACATATATAGGTATTTCAATGTGATTTGTCATGATGTTTGTCTTACTTATGTTTATATCCAGGCCCACCTTTTTACTACCATCGTACAGTGAGTTTACTATTGACTGTAGCTGTATTGCACTCTCCGAAAACAGAACTAAATCGTCTGCGAATCTTAAATGGTTTAGGTACTGGCCATTTATGTATTAACCCAGGTTACTCCAGTTTAGTTTGCCAATGATTGACTCTAGCACCGCTATGAAAATTGTGAGAGATATAGAGTCCCCTTCTTACGTGTATATAGCTGGTCCTATTATAGTTTCCAGTTTTATTCTGCTCGTCGTATTGTCGTAGAGCTGTTTGAGAACTCGTATGTATTCAATCTCTACTTGCTGAGAGTGCAGAGCTTCCCATATCGACGACTGGAGAATGCTATCGAAAGCTTTCTTAAAGTCTATGAACACTAAATATTGCCTTTGGAATTCTTGAAATTTCTCGATGAGCATTTCAAGTGAGTGGATATGGTCTACAGTAATAATAATAATAATAACGATTCACCACACCACCACTCCGCCACTTCTTCTCCTTCTTCTTCTTCGTCCACTAAACCAGCCAAACCCATAGCGTTTCATCTTTTGTTTTCATATTCTGCAATACTTAGTCCTGCTCCAACCGGGGATTGTCATTGGGTATACTTTCACAGTGCATACAGGGATAATCGTCGGTTGGTGTCCCATTCCATTTAAAATGTCTAAAGAGGCCTCTGCGAGTTGGCTTCGGCCCCTCGTACGCCTACCAAAGGACCGGGTCTCTAAGAAGAGGGACCCGAGAAAGTAAAAAAATAAAAATAATAATAAAACATTTATTGCAGAATTTCTTCCATAATTTGTTAGTAACAATGCAAACTTATGAACTAGTGTTAGTATTATTTGCATTATGAGCCTGCATGAGGCACGAAGATCCCGGGGAATGTCTACTTGACTGCATGCAGTCGTATCCACCGCCCCAAGATTGGAGAGTCCCACCTATCAACCAGCGTCTCCAGCCTCTTCGAAAACCCGCCTGTTGTATCGGTTGATGTTTTCAACAGATTTTCTTATCCTTTTTTCTATAAGGGAAGAAAATAATTTGTAAATCGATGGCAGTACGCTGACGGTCTATAGTTGCTAATGTTTTTCGGATCACCTTTTTTGTAGAGCAGGATTATGTCTGACTCAGACCATTTTCTGGGGGTGCTAGAGGACCTTAATACCATATTAAATAGTTGCGCTAACGGAGTTGCCAGGTGTGTGCGTCATTTGTTCGTTCATGATCATCGCTTCGTTTGTGATCATATCAGAGCCGGGGCTTTTCTCTTGTTTGAGTGAGTTAATTCCTCTAATCCCTTCCGTTTCATCCATCGAGCGAGAACGTGTGAATGCTGCCTACCAGATCTTCACAACCCATTAACAGGGTAACACGGTAGTTCATGGCAAGACTGGAGTCAGATTTACTGGCTCCTGACTATCCGTAACGACTGCCAAAGATCTAAAAATGATAGCCGGGACCAACGGCTTAACGTGCTTTCCGAGGCACGGAGAAAACTCGGTATGTTAAGATGGTCACCCATCCACAGACCAACCTTGGCAAGCGTTGCTTAACCTTGAAGATCGAACCGTGCGGCTGTTATTATCCAGCCACGAGCTCCTCGACGCCGACCCCAATATGGTTGGCAAAAGGCGAGGCAGATGATGAGGGGCCAAACACACCGCCAGGGTTGTCTGGGGTCGAGTTCCACGTTCACTCATGCGCACACAACAAACTGTCTAGAAATCTTGAGTTCAGTAATCTTTAGCTTTGTGATATCACGTCACATACTCTTTTTACTGACAGCCAAATGTTTTGTATAATCAGTCTCGCAAATTATAAAGAAAACGTTGTCTCTCACTAATTTCATAAACTTTTTGATCTCGTCGGATATCGTGACTTTCCAGTTTGTATGTATGTATTTAAATCGGGCTGGTTTCCGCAACACCACGACGAAGCGCGTATTTTGCGTGCAGGTGGGACAAATGACAATTCGATCCACCCCAGCTCCCCAAGGAAGGCCAGCAATGCCTTCGTGTTACCAACTATCTCACAGAGGGTCTTGGGTTTCCGAAGTACTTTGCCCTGTAATCCGCGACTACCGGGCAGCTTAGAAGTAGATGTGCTGCTGTCTTATTCTCCTCCATGCAGGCTCTGCATAGCGGGCTGTCAGTGACTCCTATAGCATAGAGGTGTTTATTAAAAGACCCGTGGCCAGTTGTTACGGCCGCGACTGAACGCAACTGTTGTTTAGTCAGTCTTAGGGCTTGTTTTGTGAATCGGCCATCTAAAGAGGGAAGTGCCTATTTGGCCTGCCTACACTCACTATGGTCAACCCATAGCTTGTGATGTTTATCTCCGGTGCGTTTCCTTACCAGATTGCGTAAGTACCCGAAAGGCAGCGTCACGATGGGTTCAGGTCCCATCGCTGACATACTTGAACCCGTTCTGGCAAGTTCATCCGCAGCTTCATTGCCTCGAGATTCATTGTGTCCCTTGATCCATTGTATGGTTACTTTGTTGTCTACCAACCTGATGGAGACGTTGTTGACACTCGAGAATCGACGTAAAGTTCACTATGTGGCTGTTCAGAGCTTGCAGGACGGCCATGCTGTCCGAGAGTATGCGTATTGAGTGGTCCTTAACTTCCCTGTTTAGGATGGCTGATGCCGCCAGAGAAATGCCCCTGCATTCAGCTTGGAACACTGTGTTGTGGACCCCCAATGGTGTGGCTATGTGGATATTGAAATCCTCTGAGAAGATTCCCGCTCCAGTACCTGTACCTGTTTTTGATCCATCGGTGAAGATCCACAGCTCGGCGGGGCAGAGCCCCTCGCAACGATGATCCTCATGCACTTGGATTTTATATTTTTTATCAAAGATAAATTGCTTGGGCACCCGGTCATTGATTGCTTTTGTTTTGGAGAGTTCATTATTGAGCTCCTCGAGCAGAGCGGTGTGTCGTGTTTCGCTCTTACCCCAGAGGTCTAATGTTTTAAGGCGTACTGCTGCCATCGTCGCTTCTTGTTGTATAAATAAGTGTAGCGGAGGGAGTCCCAGCATGGCTTGCAGCGCCGCAGTTGGAGTAGTCCTCATGCAGCCCGTCGTCGCCATGCAGGCCAGCCTTTGCATGTGCTGTAACTTGTTTACGGCTGTAGCTAGCTTTGTGCGTGGCCACCACACCACGGCCCCGTAGGTTAACATGGGCCGAATTACTGCGCTGTACAGCTTATGCATAAAATATAACTCCGACCTGAAAATGGAAGAACAGTCTGTAGTGTTGGATTAACATGTAACAAAAATGAGGTTACTGTGGAACCCTTTGCACGCGTGTCCGACCCGTGCTTGACCAGCTAGTCTATTCTGTAAGTTACCATTTCGACATCGAGCTTCACCTGAGTGACACAACATAAAGGTCTTTTGTTTATACTCACCTCGGATTCCGCTGTCGAGACACGAAAATGTTGTTACAGAATAGCACTACTGTTCTTAAGTATAGGAGTAGGTCTTCTGTAGTTCATTTCCGATTAATGTAATTGATAAAGTATACTTCCAGGTTATCGTATCTCCTCTCTCTTAATATGTCGGACGCAAATACAGACGAAATACGAGCAATTTTGTATGAACTGAGTACTCTGCAGTTAAGAGTATTCCAGTGGGACATCACAGCTATCAGACATATTTTGAACGTTATTACTCATGGTAAGTATAGTATCGAGTAATAGTAGGTATTTGGCTCGCCTACGCACCGCCACGTGCTGCCTGACTGACGATTGAACACAGACTCATCCCCACTCAGTCCGCGCGTTGTGACGTCGCATACGTCACAAAGCGCGGACTGAGTGAGTCGAGACAAATCATAAGTATATGTATATACACTACAGTAAGCAAGCAATTATCCTTGCGTGATCAAATCAGTCCGCAAGAGAACCAAGGTTACCGACATACTCTGAAGGATCGCCAAACTGAAGTGGTTGTGGGCACACATTGCTCGCAGAACAGATGGTCGATGGGGCCGAAAAGTTAAAGTTAAAGTGACCGCGTACCGGAAGACGCAGCGTTAGAAGGCCTCCCACAAGGTGGGTCAATGATTTGGTGAGAGTTGCCAATAGCTGATTTGAGCGGCTGTTGTGGTGACAGTGACACTTGAGGAAGATCTATATTATCTAGCGGTGGATGTTTTTAGCTAGTATGATGATTTCCAAGAATAACGGGTTGCGAGATTATTTGAAAAACCGAGGAAACGTAAAAAAAAATAAACTATTTAAAATAAGGTAACTGCTAATTTTAAATAGGTTATTTTATTTACATCTAACTGTTTCGATTCCCGGTTCAGACAGGCGATTATTTAAAATTCTTTGCATGCTGTTCGTTTTTTTTTTTTTGAATGAAAATGAAGTCTTCTTTCAGTAAATCTTTATCTATCTACAATATTTATGGTACTTTCCTCCCACGTGGCAGTCTTTGACGCCCGGGCCCTGTATATTGATGTATTTTGATTATTACAGACTTCCGCCACGACTTCAAAGGTTTAAAATATGGAATAAAAGAGCTCTTTGCCTCTTGGAATCTAAACACATCAAATCTTACTCGAGTATTTACGCAGTCCAGAATATTTCGTCCCCCATGCCTACAAATAACTACATATTCAGGTAAGAGAAATAAAGGGCCGATCTCCAGAGGCATTTATTTCGTGTCGGCCGGGATAAACCCCTTTTTAAATAGAAAAAAAAAATCTATTTTTATAGACAGTTCGGTGTCTAATCTACGTGGTATAAGGCTAATATTATGAATACGTTTATTTTAATAATATTAAAAAAATCTTAAGCCCTAAAATCCTGATCGCTCTAGGTTGATCTTACTCCCAAGTGAAAGAAAAAAAAAAAAACTTTAACTTTTTAATGAGAAGTATCATATCAAACAACTTATTTAAATTAAATAACAAATAGTTAATCTTCATAGTAATATTTTTTTTTCATTACTAATATTAACAATACTTTTGCCACAATTTTAATTTAAAATCGTGATCGGGCATTTTATCGCATTGCTCTGCGCTGTGGTAAGACATCACGCTCATCCCTAGAACTTACGCGTTATAGACACTCTCTTCCCCTCCCGCGGGGCAACGCCCTCCTGGCGTTGCCCGCGTTGTTTAACCGCCGAGGAGGATACCTGTGTGCCATGTTCCCGCGTTCCAACATTACGAAGGTAAGTCTCTGGATTTGGTTCTCGAATTTTATGATTACTATGGCACGTTATTTAAATTCAATTAAGCTTGTGAATTCGTTTGTTTGTTATGTGAATATAGTGATCGTTATGATGTTTTTTATGAGACTTAATCACAACTTTCTATTGCTTTTTAATTCGAATTTATGTTTCTTTTTTATCGCTATGGCTCTTACTGCTCTGATTGCAGAGTGATGATATTTTACATTAATTATGCGTTATAAATCTATTTTAAGAAGTAGTACCGGACTGTAACAATGTTAAACGATGAACTATGCAAATCACCTTTAATTACAATATTTTCTGGGTTTCTTCGGATAACCTAAACCCAAAAACAGATTTTGACGTATTTTACCTTGATGATACATTGTATTTAGCTACCATACCACAACTGTAACCCTTTCCTCAATTATTGTTGCAGATTGAAATCATGCCTCGAAACAAATTATCTGTTGAAGAAAAACATCTTTGGAAGAAATTGGCTGAGCGTCGTAGAATGGCCAAGATAAAAAACGATCTAGATCTATACTAGTACGCGCAATGGCTTGTAAAGTCAAGAGAGAGTTACCAAAGGAAAAAAAGATCGGGGCACAGTACTTTAGAGGTGTAGAGAGGGTACAAAGAGTAAAGTCCCGCAAACCTCCATTGTAAAGGAGGATCCTCCGACCAGGCAGTTGTTGTGCCTGGCGGGCTACTGCCCGATAATTAATATTCGGGCTAATGTATATGTTCAAATCACACGCATCGCGCAACCAGAGTTTACTCTGGTTGCGCGATGCAGGATTTTGACGTAGTAGTTCGCTGCTGGTTGGATAGATGGCGTCGCAGTTTTTTCTAGATTTGCTCAGTTGTTTTTTCTTTTGCACAACTAATGAGTTATTTGACTCTAAGTCAACAAAGGTTCGTTTTCTTACATATAATCTTGCTACAAGTATGACTGAAAACGGCCAAACAAATCATATTGTATCAATAGTTTTTTGGTTATGTGGGTGATGTATAATGAACGAGGGTAAACTTTCGGGGTCTAGAAAATTATAGTCCTCCTCAGTGGTTACACACGTTCATTGTCCACACAACACAGTCTTAGAAGGCACAGAATTATAGTTTTTGAGCTAATACAGTAAGCGATATCAAGCACAAAGCGAAAGCAAATGTCTTTTTTACACAGCGGTTCAGTGCGGGTAATTACTAATTACAGCTCAAGCGTAAGCGAGCGTGCGTCCGACGTAGGTCATAGATCGTGACTGGCGGCGGCAGAAACCGAATACGCACGAGTGCAAGTATCGTCACACAGCGTGCCACGTCAGACGCTAAGACAAAAGGCTCAGCAGGCGGTGCGTGTGTCCAGTGTACTGTGATTATGAAAAGGTCGGATGAGCGTTACTAACGTAACGTTAATGTTTAATATTTATGTTTTAGTTTTTAGTGTATTTGTGTGAGACTAAATGTTTTGTGTAAATAATGTTATTTATTAATGTAAGTCACCCACAGTTTTTGTTTTGTTTCACTGATTTCACCATTTATGATCGCTCTGGCACCAATTATGATCGTTCTGGTCGCGGAATTTTTTGAACTTAATTAAATATTTCCGTAACTGTTTGTGTAAATTGATGGCTAATACTAAAAATATACCATTTGAATACCTATCATTCTTTTTACTGAGATACATAAAAACTACCATTAAATATCATGAACACCTAAAAAGCACCAGAGCGATCACATGAATACGCCCGTTTTGGAGATCGGCCCTAAACTAGTAAATAACAAGAAGACCGTTAATTGTTTTATACACCGTATTATTTTTAAGCCCTTCTAAGGAACATGGCAGCACATAAGTGTCATGTATATTTAACTTATGAGTTTCGAAATTGCAATTGAGGAGCTCGTGGCTAAAGAATAGCAACTGCACAGGTCGATCTTCAAAGTTAAGCAACGCTTGCCAAGGTTGGTCTGTAGATGGGTGACCATCCTAACATACCGAGTTTCCTCCGTGCCTTGGAAAGCACGTTAAGCTATTGCTCCCGGCTGTCATTTGTAGAACTTTGGCAGTCGTTACGTGTTGTCAGAAGCCAGTAAATCTGACTCCAGTTTTGCCAAGAAATACCGTGTTGCCCATTTAATGGGTTGTAGAGGTCTGCTAGGCAGCTGCTTCACGTAAAATACTGGTATTCAGCTGAATCCGGTTTGACTGGA
This sequence comes from Lacanobia oleracea, assembly GCA_950371165.1. Classification (NCBI taxonomy): domain Eukaryota; kingdom Metazoa; phylum Arthropoda; class Insecta; order Lepidoptera; family Noctuidae; genus Lacanobia; species Lacanobia oleracea. Next base: position 8,321,794 of record OX493411.1, read on the forward strand.
AGCCGACCCCAATGTAGTTGGGAGAAGGCTAGGCAGATGATGATGAGTTTCGAAATTGCAATGCTAGATGGCACAGTACCTGCTAGGATTGCGGAATTTGCCCTGGAACGCAAAGGGCATTAGGGTGAACACGGGGTGCCATTATCGCTCAGCGATAAAGCCCTTAAAATAAAGTGAGTGGGTTTTAGTCAGTAAGAGCCTGACACAGCAGCGGCTTTAGGGACGAGAGACGCGGGCGGCCGCCCGGGGCGCTGGTAAGGCCGCGGACACGAACTCAGCTGTGGCGGCAGCGGCGTGGTAATGCAGACCAGTAGTGCTATTCTGTTACAACATTTTCGAGTCTCGACAGCGGAATCCGAGGTGAGCGGACGAAACATGAGACCTTTATGTTGTGAGCAAAAATGTTCACTTTGTGAGCTTTGTCACTCAAGTGAAGCTCGATATCGAAATGGTTGCTTACAGAATAGACTAGCTGTACATGAAGCCCGCGGGCAAATCACGCGGCGCTAGAGCGGCGCGGGTGTGTTGTGTTATAAAAAGTTGCCTGTCTATGATTACGTCACTGCAGATGCGCGGGCACCGCTCGACTGGTGCACCGCCGCACAGCGCCGCACCGTTGACTTCGTGTCGGCCGAACTGGAGGGCGCCGGGTCACACAGGCGCTGGGCGTGATTAGAGTACCTATTTCTCTTGATATAATAAAAAACTCAGATATTGATGGTGATTTGTTACGCGATGAAATTTAAGGTCGGCAACACAAAGTCGAAGACATTCAGGCAACACTTACCGAAACCTTAAACTTTATTGAAAAGCAGTCTTTAAGAATTATACCCCTGAATATCGCTGCGTATTCTGCAAACAATACTATTGACGTTGCAAGTGGTGAACGCAGTTTTTCTTAACTTAAGTTATAGCTCACAAAAAGAAAACCAAAAACTGCTAATTAGGGCAAAAAATCGTGTATTATTAGCGAATTTTGGATGAGGGAATGGTGTTTTAAACAACATGATAAAAGTTACTGAGGGGTGAACCTATCCAGTGTTAAGTGTAAAGGTTTTTTTTTACTAAATAAGTTATTTAAATACATTGACCTCTACCGTTTTTGGGAGTCGGTTAATAAAAGACGCCAAAAGCATGACTCGCCCGGGGCGCTTAGATAGTTAAGGCCGGCCCTGGTCTGACACTCTTTTGTGTGTAATAGTTACTGCAGCGGCCAGCAAAAGAGGCATTGATGGATGAACGTGTAAATGTGGGCCGAGGTAAAGTCGAGGCCATACGCGAGTCCATCAATGCCTAAATGTAGCCAAGGCTTGTGTAGTACTTTTACGCTCCAGAATTAATGCTGGATACGTAACGACATTTACGTGTTAGTGGCGCCATCTAGTATCGAATAGCGGAATTATGATGATAGCGGAATTATGATGATAGAGGTCAAGATGTTTCTAGAATTTTCTATGCTAGAACATTCTCGATGTTTCCACACCAGGTCAGTCGGGACCAGTATGTACCCGAACTTTCCAGAAGTTTCCATACTAGAAGGTTCTAGAAATAACTGTCGCCCGTATATAAAGGGCGGACATCCGGCGACTGGGTCATAAGCCCTGGCTGGAGGCTTTAATATTTATATTAAGGCCACCACAGGAAAGTCCGGTTAAGCAGTCGACAACCTCCTAGCGACCTTGACCTGCGAGAGGCCACACATTAAAAAAAAAAAAAAAGCGACTGGGTCAGTATTGAATTGGCGTTACAAGCGATAACTTCGGAAGCGATCTTCAAGAGCGAATTAAGTGAAGTGTTCAGAAGTGCGATTGTGTGTTAGTGTGTTTAAAGTGTTAATTACTGTTGTAAATTAAAGTGTTATTTTTGATGGTTTAATCGGCTGTTTTTATTGTAGCTAACCCTAAGCTCGTAACCATTGGTGTCAGAAGATTGGATAATCATGCCGATTCTGACGTCGGAAGGCCAGATACCGACTATGGAATCCAGCCCGTCCACAGCAGCTCCGGCATCATCAGCACCAGACTTTGCTTTGAAGCAGGCCCGCCGATAGGAGGAGCAGGCACGACGCCTGGAAGAACAGCTGCAGCGCGACAAGGAGGAGCAAGCCCGCCGACCGAGGGACAGGCCCGTCGCTTGGAAGAACTGATCAAGCTTGATAAGGAAGAGCAGGCGCGCCGCCAGGAAGAACAGATGCTCTTCCTGAAGGAACTTCACGCGTCCTTCGGGAAAGACATGAAGGAGGTGAAGGATAAGGTTGCTCAGCATGACAATCGCTTGTCAGATGCTGAAACCAGGATCAGCAAGTATGATGACGTCATTGCCGGTGTGAAGAAGGAGTTGGGCAACCTTAAACTTGGAGACGGGATTGCTACTTCCGCAGCCACTACACCTTCGCTACGTGGGTTCAAAGTGCCGACATTCGATAGCACGTCTTCTTGGTCGGCCTACAAGATGACGACGAAGACGTTACGAAAAAAGACAGCTATTCTTTGCCGAGAATTGATGACACGCTGGACATGCTTACTGGAGTAAAGTAATTTAGCACGTTAGATTTAAAAAGTGGCTACTGGCAAGTAGAAATTGACCCAAAGGACAAGGATAAAACTGCATTCTTAACAGGAAAAGGTCTGTGGCAATTTAAAGTTATGCCGTTTGGATTGTGTAACGCTCCAGCAACGTTTGAAAGGTAGATGGAACTTGTACTTACTGGGTTAATTGGTGATGCCTGCCTTGTCTACTTGGATGACATCAAAATCATAGGCCGTACATTTGGAAAACATCTTCAAAACATGGAACGCGTGCTCATGAAGATCCAGAGTACCAACCTCAAGTTGAGTCCAAAAACGTGTTCTCTTTTCAAACGGCAATTTAGCTTTTTGGGGTATGTAGTGTCGGAACAAGGTATCTGTACGGATCCAGAAAATCGCCGCTGTCAAGGATTGGCCAATTCAAAAAGACAAGACGCAGGTCAGAGCACTTTTGGGTTTGTGCTCCTACTATCGGCGATTTGTCAAGAACTTTGCAGATATAGCCAAACCCCTGCACAAACTAACCGAGGAGAAGCGACATTTCTGTTGGGATGAAAGTTTCGGCATCACATTCCAGGAGCTAAAAAACTGTTTGTGCAAAACACCTATTTTGGGGTATCCTGATACCAACAAGGAATTTATAATTGACACAGACGCAAGTGATAAAATAATTGGCGGTGTGTTATCTCAACGTAATGGCGATCAAAAGGTTGTGATTGCGTACTTCAGCAGGTCGTTGTCGACACCAGAGAGGAATTATTGTGTCACGAGACGGGAATTGCTTGCTATGGTAAAATCATTACAACATTTTATAAAATTTCTGCTGGGGCATAAATTCCACTTACGAACCGACCATGCTGCACTGAAATGGCTATTGCAGTCCAAAAACACAGAAGGACAAGTTGCGCGATGCATTGAACTACTGCAGGAATATAACTTTGTGGTCGAACATTGCAGTGGGAAATCTCATGGCAACGCAGATGCATTGTCAAGAAGACCTTGCCCTGACATTGTACTCGGCAAGAGGATAAAGAAGTCGTACCCGTGAGGATGCTTAAAACAGATCTCAGCAACGAGTGGAAGGAAAGCCTACAACATTTTCAACAGCTTCCTGTTTATTCGGACATCCGGCCGATTCTGGAGTGGATAAAGGCCAGTGCTCCTAAGCTCACGTGGAGCGACGTCTCAGCGATGAGTTCGATCACGAAAAGCTATTGGGCTCAATAGGACAGCTTAGTGATTCAGGATGGAGTCCTGTGCCGTAAATAGGAAAATGCTCGGGGATGTTCTACAGCTATACCACGATGGTTGTTCAGGAGGCCATATGGGAGTTAAACGGACTCGGTTCATACGGGAACGGTTTTACTGGGTTCATTATCGTGATGATGTTGAAGACTGGTGTCGCAAATGTACTAGTTGTGCGGCTGTAAAAGGACCTCAGACTCGTAGCAGAGGTGCATTGAAATTGTACAATGTTGGTAAACCATGGGAAAGGATGGACATAGCGGGACTGTTTCCGGAAAGTGAAAGTGGTAACAAGTATTTCATGATTGTAATGGATTACTTCACTAAGTGGCCGGATGTCTTTGCCATTCCAAATCAAGAAGCTTCAACAGTTGTAGATAAATTGGTTCATAAATTCTTCTGTCGTTCTGGAGTACCCTTGGAGATTCACAGCGATCAAGGAAGGAATTTTGACTCACAAATATTCCAGGAAACTTGCCGATTTATGGGTACTCATAAAACGAGAACAACTTCTTACCACCCACAATCGGATGGAATGGTGGAACGATTTAAACAGCCATTGGAAAGGAACCTGGCAAAAGTTGTGGAAAATCGGCAACGCGATTAGGACAAGCATATACAACCTTTTTGTTGTTATACCGAAGTGCTGTTCACGAAACTGTTGCTGAGAGATACGTGTCCGACGCACGAGCTGGTGGGTCGCAGATCCAGTCTCTCCGGGAGGCAATGGTTGAGCGCTTGAACGTGTCCTTAAAGGCTGTCTCTGAATGGGGCGATGCCAATCTGGTCAAGTTCAATGCTGCTAAGACCGAAGCGTGTCTATTTTCCGCCAAAAGGAGACAATTCCACCCAGCTCCATCTTTCCGAGGTGCAACCGTTCCGATAACCGACCAACTTGAGCTTCTTGGGGTTACATTAACATCTATTCTCAATTTTGGCCCTTACATAGAGGCAAAAGCTCAAGTAGCTGCAAAGAATTTGGGGATTCTAGCAAAGGTGAGACGATACTTCACTCCGGAACAGCTGCTTAAACTCTATCAAGCGCAAGTTCGATCGTGTATGGAATACTGCTCTCATCTTTGGGATGGATCTGCCAGATACCAAATTGATGCCCTTGAGTCAATTGAGAAACGAGGCAAGAGGATCATCGGCAATGAGAGGCTCGTCGCGATGAAGCTCCAAAGTCTTGAACATCGACGACGAGTTGCTAGCCTGACGGTTTTTTACCGGTTGCATTTTGGGGAATGTGCGACGGAATTGCATAATTTAATTCAGCCAAGCCCGTTCCATCATCGGACCACAAGACGAACGGCGAAGCGCCACCGGTACATGGTGGATATCCCACCCATACGCACAAAACGTTTTGGTAACACATTCATAATGCGTAAAGCTAAGGAGTGGAATTCCCTGCCAGAGTCTGTGTTTCCTGATAGCTACAACCTGGGAGTCTTTAAGTCAAGAGTGAATAGGTTATTTCTAGGCAAGCGTGCTCCATCTTCGACCACATCATCGCTTACCATCAGGTGAGATAGTGGTCAAACGCGTGCCTATCTTTAGTAAAAAAAAAACACATCAGTGACACCTTTCGCAAACTTTGGTAGAGAATTACGGCTGCCTGCAGACTTGTTCACCGGAATACCGCCTGACGCCCCACCCAGTATAACTGATTATGCAAACGACTTGCGGAACAAAATGAATGACATTTGTGAGCACGTCAGAGAATCGGGCCACCAAATGTCTGAAAAGATAAAAACCCGTTATGATCGCAAAATGAACAATAAAGGTCTCGACGAAGGTTCACTAGTGTGGTTGCACAATCCAGTTTGCAGTAAAGGGAAATCTCCTAAGCTTCAGGCTAAATGGGACGGGCCGCATCGGATTATGACAAAAATCAATGACGTGACCTACCTTATACAAAAAGGTACAAGAAGTGCTCCTAAGATCGTCCAGGTGGATCGAATGGCGCGTTATTGTGGGACCGATAATGCTCGGGACGAGCATGTCTTAGAAGCGGCAGTGTTACGCGCCAGAATTAATGCTCGATCCGTAACGACATCAACGTGTTAGTGGCATTTAGTATCGAATAGCGGAATTAATGAGGTCAAGATTTTTCTAAAATTTTCTTATGCTAGAAAATTCACGATGTTTCGACACCAGGTCAGTCGGGACCGGTATTTACCCGAACTTTCCAGAAGTTTCCATACTAGAAGGTTCTAGAAATAACTATCGTATATAAAGGGCGGACATCCGGCGACTGGGTGGGTCAGTATTGAATTGGCGATACAAGCGATCTTCAACAGAATTAAGTGAAGTGTTCAGAAGTGCGATTGTGTATATTAATTAGTGTGTTTAAAGTGTTAATTACTGATGTAAATTAAATTTTTGGTGGTTTAGTCGGCTGTTTTTATTGTAACGAACCCTAAGCTCGTAACAGTACTGTTCTCAAATAAAGCGTGGAAATTAAAATACAATTACTTTTCAAAATCAATGACGAACAACGAACACCTAATCACTTAATGTTCATTTGGTTTTTTTTTTAATAAACAGCTTTCTATTTGCAAACCAGTTCGAAATTTTAATAAAACCTTTGGTAAGTTACCTCCTTGGCTGCCATGTCTCGGAGTTAAAGATCGTTCCATTTTAAATTACACGACAGATATGAGTTTACTATGTAATTTATTTGGCTGCTAAACACGACTCATGTATTTTGCCAGTACAGCAATTTCGATTTATTTCTCGAAGAAGGTTGTCAAAATAATGCTCAAATTTCTAAGCCTGTTTGAGAAAAAACTCTTTTCTGATTCCAGGTTCCACGGTTACACCTCGTCACGATCGCTCACGATTCACAAAAGGAACTGAAAAACCTGTAAAAAATGTAAAGCCGCACTGTATTCGCAGAAATGACGATTATGAGGATTGCCTAGAAGCAGGCGGAGACCACTATGAGACTGTATAGGAAATAAAATTTTATTTGATAGGCTTTCTAGTATAAAGAGAGATAAACGATGTAGGTTTGTGTACATGTTATTTGTACCCGTGCGAAGGTTTGTTTTTGTTTATTTATTTACCCTTTATATTAGGCAACTGAGGCCCATAAAACTATACATAAATTAGCATAAAAAAAACAAAAATAAACTAATACATAAATTAATACATAAATCTTTATGTTCATGTCTCATTATCACTGTGTGGCCAAGACGCATTTAGCCATCTCCGAGACTGATCTCTCTCGTGAGTCTGCGTGACTGGCAGTGAGTGTAGGTACCCTTCCCGAACCTGAAAATCCTGCCCACTATCCGTCTGTAACCTTAGGTCGCATTGTGCAGATATCCTGAACTTATCTATATATTTGATTTACAAAAATTTTTTTTTATAAATATTTGGATTATTTAAAAAATCTGAATAATTATTATAACGCATGACGTAATTGTTTGAAACATCCAAGAGCGAGCGTGGTCCAAGCCTTGTGAAATAGAACGGTGTCTTTGTTTTGAAAGTTTACTTTTTTTTTTTATTATATGAATTTATCGCGCCTAGTGGCAGTATATGTTTATGTAAGTGTGTATTATCTGCAAGCGGTTGTTGGATAATACTTTTGTGACGTTTTCTCTTAGTGTTAATAAAGGAATAATAATAATAATAATAAACTCCCCAAGAAACCTTCATGCTATATTTCAGCATTATACGACCAGTACTTTCGGCTGTGCGATCACCCATCCACAGACCAATCTTAGCAATGCTTGCCAAGATTGGTCTGTGGATGGGTGACCATCTTAACATACCGAGTTTCCTCCGTGCCTCGGAAAGCACGCTAAGCCGTTTGGTTCCGGCTGTCATTTGAAGCCCATAAAACTATACATAAATTAGCATACAAAACCAAAAATAAACTAATACATAAATTAATAAAAAAATCTTTATGTTCATGTCTCATTATCACTGTGGCCAAGACGCATTTAGCCATCTCCGAGACTGATCTCTCTCGTGAGTCTGCGTGACTGGCAGTGAGTGTAGGTACCCTTCCCGAACCTGAAAATCCTGCCCACTATCCGTCTGTAACCTTAGGTCGCATTGTGCAGATATCCTGAACTTATCTATATATTTGATTTACAAAAAAAAATATTTATAAATATTTGGATTATTTAAAAAATCTGTATAATTATTATAACGCATGACGTAGTTTGTTTGTAACATCCAGGAGCGAGCGTGGTCCAAGCCTTGTGAAATAGAACGGTGACATTGTTTTGAAAGTTTACTTTTTTTTTTTAATTATATGAATTTTTCGCGCCTAGCGGCAGTATATGTTTATGTAAGTGTGTATTATCTGCAAGCGGTTGTTGGATAATACTTTTGTGACGTTTTCTCTTAGTGTTAATAAAGGAATAATAATAATAAAAAAACTCCCACTAAAACCACTCCCAATAAAACCACTCCACTCCACTCCACTCCACTCCACTCCACTCCGCTCCGCTCCGCTCCGCTCCACTCCACTCCACTCCACTCCACTCCACTCCACTCCACTCCACTCCACTCCACTCCACTCCACTCCACTCCACTCCACTCCACTCTACTCCACTCCACTCCACTCCACTCCACTCCACTCCACTCCACTCCTCTCCACTCCACTCCTCTCCACTCCACTCCACTCCACTCCACTCCACTCCACTCCATTCCATTCGCACAGCTTACAATAGCTTACTATAGCAAAAAGTGTCGTGACAACTTTTCGTAAGAATTTTTTCCGTCTAGCCCCCTTTCACAACGCGCGATAAGGAACTTCTTTCCAATAATAAACTCCCCAAGAAACCTTCATGCTATATTTCAGCATTATACGACCAGTACTTTCGGCTGTGCGATCACCCATCCACAGACCAATCTTAGCAATGCTTGCCAAGATTGGTCTGTGGATGGGTGACCATCTTAACATACCGAGTTTCCTCCGTGCCTCGGAAAGCACGTTAAGCCGTTTGGTTCCGGCTGTCATTTGTAGATCTTTCGCAGTCGTTACGGATTGTCAGATGCCAGCAAATCTGACTCCAGTCTTGCCAAGATTTACCGTGTTACCCAGTCAATGGGTTGTGGAGGTCTGGTAGGCAGCCGCTCCACGTAAAACACTGGTATTCAGCTGAATCCGGTTTGACTGGAAGCCGACCCCAAGTGTAGTTGGGAAAAGGCTAGGTAGATGATGATGACTTTCGGCTGTGCATGGTGTCAGATAGTCAATCGCTCAGTAACGAAAAAGTTTTAAATAAATTGATACGCTCTGCTAGGCGTTCGAAGAGGGTTGCCAGTTCGTCAAAAAATAAATACAGTTCTTAAAATTTTATTGCAAAGTCGACTTTAAGTTAGAACAGCAGTACCTTTCTTGCACTACCAACCGGCAATTCTAAATTCACTGGAGCTTTATTCTCTGCAACTGGTGCATTGAAGTTATATGTCTTTTCAACTATAGGCTCTCCAGCTTCCGGGTTCCCAAATTCTTGAGTATGTATCTTTGGTGTCTCATTCAATCTGGGAATTACGTCAGTTTTGAATAAAATTGCCTCTGCGACCGTTGTAGCAGTATTAGGTACCGTCTCTTCTACATAGTTTGAATGAGCTTCTGTACCCTTTTCAAGTGCTTTTTCATAAGCATCATTTTCGACAGTTCCAGGAGTATGTTCTTCTTCATGTCTAGCTGATTCTTCTACTTCTTCATTGGTTTCTATGAACTGTTCATTCTCCACTGTAGTTGGAACAGATAGTTCTTTTGTACTGGTTTCGGTAAAAACGGGTTCAGTTGTTATCTCTTCTGACAATGAATCTTCTTCTTCCTGAACTTGGTCTTCCGTACTGTCAGTTGTTTTCTGTCCATCTTCTTTAGAGTTTGGGTTTACCTCAAAAGTAGCTTCGACCGCTTCAATGTTTTCTTGCTGGGCTTCCGAGGTAGTGGATGGTTTTGCCAAATGCTGCTCCACGATCTTGTTTAGTCGATCTATTTGTTGTTTCATTAAGGCCATATGTTGCACAATGCTTGGCTGTTGGTCCAACGGAAGTTTCAGCTCGCTTGACTGTTGCATCAAGCTCAACTGTGGCTCTATTATCGACGGTTTCACAGTGTTCGGTTGTTGGGCCAAGCTTGTATGTTGGCCCGAACTTACCTTTTGGTCCATGCTAGCCTTTTGGCCCAAGTTTGGCTGTTGCAATATTAGTTTAACCAAACTTGGATCTAGTTCATACTCAGTCAGTCCTTGCTTTGATTTCGATGGCACAAGCACCTGTTGAACATACCTTACCTTTTTTGCAGGCTTAAAATGCTTTGGACTTTTAAATCTATGCTTTTTAGGCATTATTTTTTTGGTCAAAGTTTTATCCTTAACTGGTTTTCCTTTAAAATATTCTGCTGGTATCTGTATTTGCCCTAGATATTGGATTTGGGGATCTACGGCTTCTTCTGTCGCATCTTCATAAGTACCTCCGATTTGTACTAAATCTTTAAAAACTTTCAATGGGACTGTGTTCTTTATCTGGCTTTTTCGTTTCTTTTGAACAGTTTTGTAGACGAATTGCTTTGCTGGCGCATCATTGACTTGCGTGTAAACATAATGATCCCCACTTTTGTCAATAACTTCTTGCAAAATTCTATGTTTCAATTCATTTACAAGGTCATCCACAGTTATAACTGTATGTGCAGCAAGCGGCTTTACTGGTGATGGATCTTGCGAATCAAGAACCGAAACCCTCGTTGGTTTCTTCAACTGTTGTTTATATACTGGCTTCTGAACTTCATAAGAACCGTCTTCTTCTTCTCCAAAGTACTCAATGGTTCTGTCTAACTCATAATTTTTGAAGTTTTCTCTGTTTTTATCTTTGCGGTCAGTTTCAAGCACCATCACTTTGATTTGATCAACTGAGTTTTTGTTGGGAACGTATTTTTTGGCTAAAGATCTGAAATCGTTGAGATTTGCAGATAGTACGGCGAACGTGCAGACTGAGGGAAGCAGAGATGATGTGTAATCTGAAATAAATTAATGGTAGTTAAAAAATCGTCACCATATCACCCGAAAGACGTCCACTGCTGGACATGGGCATCCCCCAAGTGTCGTCACAACAAACGTCACTTCCAACGTTGCGTCTTCCGGTACGCGAACGCCACTCCAGAACTTTTCGGCCACATCGACCATCTGTTCTGCGAGCAATGTGCCCTGCCCACCGCCACTTCAGTATGGCGATAAATAAGTTGAAAATATATGTAGGTAATAGAAAAAGGGAGGAGAAGAACTCATTGGGCATTGAAAAATCGGTGTCAATGGGAAAAGTGCACAAAAAACTCATGGCAGCATTGTCACTTTGAATGCTGAATCTTTGGCCGAAATAAAAGGCTAACTGCTAGGTGATGTCGATAAATTGAATGGTTAAGTATATTTTATTCAATTCATCAGCTCGGTTTTTCATGTAAAAGTTCATAAAAAGTTCATATTGATTTTTACAGCACTTGAAACGTTGTTGGTTAGATAATGCCCGCCACACATTCCAAGTCATTGCAACTCCTGAAAGCTAGAATCAACAGTGGCGACCACCAAGTTAATGAAGCTCGACGAGTCCCGGAAAAAAGATTCAACTGTCTTGGATCCCGCAACGAAATTAATCAGAAAAATACAGCGAACTATTTTTGAAGTGAAAACTTTTTAGCGGCGTTGTGCACTTTTTTGTGATGGGTAAAAATGTTAAACTCGCGTCAGGACACGTGACCCTGATCGAAAATTCGTAGGACGGTCACATGTCCGGCAAACTTCTTTAGCGGCGTCGTGCATTTTTTTTGTGATGGGTAAAAAATATTAAACTCGCGTCAGGACACGTGACCCTGATCGAAAATTCGTAAGACGGAGGGAGAGAAGCACGTTTTCAAGTTTTCACTTCTGCCGGCACTCCTGTAACCTGTTATTTTTTTTTTCAACTCCGTTGTATCTTTCTGATTAATTTTGTCTTTTAGATTTAGCTACAGTTGGATAAATTTAATGATACTTATATACAGCAGTCATGGTTATCATCATCAGCTTGCCTGCTCCTAAAAATATATGTCTAGTTCAGCTACAAGTATACCAGTATTTTAAATGGAGTGACTGCCTATCTAGTCTTCAGAACCCAATATCTGGGTGACACGAGAGTCCCAGTTAATACTGGTTGGATCTCTAGCAATGACACATTTTTAGAAGTAACCTTTCTATTATATTTCAAAAATTGTTACTTACATAATATGAAAATATATAAGAAATACATATTGAAACTATTGAATTTTTGTAAGAATTCAGTTTAAAATAAAAATATATACATTTTATGACATAAATACAACTAACTATATATGATAGTCGTCACAAACTGGGAAGCATGTTCATTTCATTTCACAGTACAATTTTATTATGATAAAACTGCTGAATTCGTTTATTGAACTATTCTTAACCTGTTAAATGCTGAATGTGGTAAAAAAGGCCAAAGAATCTCAAAACCTCTATTGTACCTCATTCGTTCACTGACTCAACCTTAACCGCAGGGTAGCATATATTCAGTGGCATAGCTCCAATATAACAATGCTTTCAGAATGTTGTTGAGGCTACCTCGTTACTGTAGCGCGTCGGAAATGTTTGCGCAAGCCCGTACCGACGGGTTCTTTGCAATTATACGCAAAAAATCTGCGTCGCTACTGAGGAGAGTGAGAGATAGTCGGAACAGCTTCGGCTCTTCAATTGTACAGCAGCTTGTGCGGAGGTTAATTTTTACTAACACTAGACAATAAGTTATTTTTGTATGTTTTACTAACACAATATGGATTTTTGGTCCGAATTAAAGATATTATTATTATTATTATAGCTACGTTAGGCGCCAAACAAATGTGCAATAACGGTCTTTGTGGCGACGCTTGGGGAAGGCCTATGTCCAGCAGTGGACGTCTTTCGGCTTAGATGATGATGATGATGAAACTCAATTAATTTATGTGAGTCAATTCTTAAACTTTCCACTCTCTCACTCACTCTCTACTCTTAGCCATTCTATCAAAAATAAAATGGCGGATTTTTGGCGCCAAATTCAAATGTTTGGCTCGCTCTGTAGCCTAAACGGCTTGAAGGATTTTAGCTTCAAAAGTGTCGATAGATTTGCATTAATTGTAAGAATGACACTGGGTATTTAAAAATTAAAATGATCGATTTTTGGCGCCAAATTCAAATGTTTGGCTCGCTCTGTAGCCTAAACGGCTTGAAGGATTTTAGCTTCAAAAGTGTCGATAGATTTGCATTAATTGTAAGAATGACACTGGGTATATAAAAATTAAAATGGTCGATTTTTGGCGCCAAATTCAAATGTTTGGCTCGCTCTGTAGCCTAAACGGCTTGAAGGATTTTAGCTTCAAACGTGTCGATAGATTTGCATTAATTGTAAGAATGACACTGGGTATATAAAAATTAAAATGGTCGATTTTTGGCGCCAAATTCAAATGTTTGGCTCGCTCTGTAGCCTAAACGGCTTGAAGGATTTTAGCTTCAAAAGTGTCGATAGATTTGCATTAATTGTAAGAATGACACTGGGTATATAAAAATTAAAATGGTCGATTTTTGGCGCCAAATTCAAATGTTTGGCTCGCTCTGTAGCCTAAACGGCTTGAAGGATTTTAGCTTCAAACGTGTCGATAGATTTTCATTAATTGTAAGAATGACACTGGGTATATAAAAATTAAAATGGTCGATTTTTGGCGCCATTTCACGCTAAGACCAATAGGAGCGGAGCAGTAATGAAAGTTGTGACGCAGACGAAGTTGCGTGGGTCAACTAGTTTTTTATACATTTATATTGACTTGACTGATAAAGGAAATAAGACAACAACAAAAAATCCTTATTGAATTTTTCGTTTCTTTTTTATTTGTAAATTCACAAACGCATTATGCAGGCCGCCGCGGTTGTGGAGTCCGTTCGAAAGAGTCACCCCTGTCGGCCCTGGAACACAAAGGGCATTAGGAGGAACACGGATGGGTTTATTCAGTAAGAGTCTGTCAAATATTGACACAATAGTAAAAACCGGCGAGTCCGGAAGCAATAAGCGACCGTGTTTTCGCACAAAACAGTGGATTCTGCTTCACCCAGAGCGGAAGGAGACATTTGATGACTTTTTTTAAAGTACCTAGGTATATTTAGGCCAGATCGGCATTTACGGGTTAGTACTTAAAGAGTTAGGTAAATAAAACACGTTTTTTACGAGTCAGATCGGAATTCTTCAATTTAAATGCAGAAATAGTTTACGTAACACCGTTACCTACATACGCAGAAAATGATGCATATGAGCGCAGCTTGCATGCCATTTGAAATCAATTTGTATAAAAATATTGGTATTTTCACAATCAAAATGGTTCAACTTTCTATGCTTGAATTTATAATTTTTTTTTTTTTTTTTTTTTGTTCACTTTCAAATTGAAAACGGCGATGCTCTTGGGGCGACTTGTAGGTTATAATAAAATAGGTGACAAATACCTATGTGTATGATCTCTTGCTAGACCCTACATTACTTTTAGATGGGAGACGAATGGAATAAAAGAAGGTAAGTACTAGAACACTACTGTATTGTCCTAAAGTACTTATAGGTAAAATGAGCTTAATGGACTGAGGGTGTGGCAAATGAAGTGAAAGACGCGGCCCTTGTTGGCTGTAACGAGAACGGCTGGCTGACTTGATAGCCTAACGCGAACTGAACTGTATTATGAGTTGAAATGTATGTGCGGCGTAAACTGCTAAATTGCATAATGTGCGGTTGCACCGTACACTATGGATTGCAATGCGATGAAGGCTATCGCGTTTGAATTTTCCACTAGAGGCGCTAGTGTAGCGTGAGGTCTTAAATTTCAAATTTCACTGTTGGTTGGCTATTGACGCGAGTTTATTTATATATTTGTTTTGATTTTTATTTTCCTTCTACCTTGGTTCTTATGCCCGTAATAACAACTTTAATGCTATAATAACGAACCTTACTCGACAGTGGTGCCAACTAGTGAGTACAAAAACGGTACCCCTCATTGCAACCTTGTCTTATGTGAATTAGACTTTACCTACTGTTGCAAAATTTGATAATTTGTTCGAATTCTGATTTCACTTTGACTTTATCCATTGTGTTTTGACTTTTAACAAATCAGAGTTATTATCTATGATTAGCTGACGCGCGCAACTTCGTCTGCGTCACATTTATTATTGCTGCGCTCCTATTGGTTGCAGCGTGATGTTATATTTTATCCTATAGCCTTCCTCGATATATGGGCTTTCCAACACTAAATAATTGTTCAATTCGAACCAGTAGTTCTTGAGATTAGCGCGATCAACTAAACAAAATGTTCAGCTTTATTACTATTTCGTTATTAAGTATAGATATAGATATTTATAAAACCTGGGCAAAGCCGGTGCGGATTGTAGGTCGTAAATAAATAGCTAACAAATTATAGCTTAAATGCTTTATTTATTCCACATTAAAATACTAATATTAATATTACTTATATATAAAACAGTTCATTATTTCGTCCAAAATAACATTTTTATAAAAATTTAATTAATTTTGAGGTTAGGCTAGAGTTGCGTTTAGTTGTTGGTCCATTTTATGTCGATTGCGTTTTGTTAGTGCTCCTTACTACCCTGATTTTGCTGGGCAACATTTCTGGAAAAAAGAAAACATAGTTTTAATAATAATAAAAAACCACGGGTGGGACCACTCCGGGAGGGGGGTGCAACCTCAAAACCCCGTCTAACATAGGATAGGTTTTCGCTTTGTCCCTTTACACAGAGATCTAACTTTTTCGACTCGTGCAAAGAAAGCTTGAGAATTAAAGAAGACGCGTGGAACGTTAAAACATTTTCACCTTGCCTAGAAAATATGCAATGCTCTTTGCGTTCCAGGTACGCGGTGACTCATTCGAACAAAGTCCGTTACGAGAGATATTATCGTATTATTAAAGAGCATTCGCTGTCGATACTTTTACCAGTTGTTTGAAAAATCAGCATTACCATTCAACATAGCACCATTGTCATACAAAACCTCCACTGCACCACCACATCTCTACCAACCATTGCCCTTGAACCCAGGACCCCAGTAGCCCAGCATTTGCGCTTATGACCGCTTACGTCACAAATATTTTTGAAGTAAAAACTTCTTTAGCGGCGTTGTGTTTTTATGGGTAAAAACTGTTAAACTCGCGTCAGGACACGTGACCTGATCGAAAATTCATAAGACGGAGGGAGAGAAGCACGTATTCAAGTTTTCACTTCTGCCGGCACTCCCGAAATGCAACCAGTTTCTTCATTTTTTAATGTAATTTTTTCTATAGAAATATTTAAAAATGTAATTAATTTATTAAGAAAATTTATAAATGGAAAAATAAATAACGACAGTTATAAAAGCTTACCATAAGCAAGTTCTCTTCCAAGCCGTGGTGAAAAGTTCATGTTTCTGCCGAGACGGGGGGAGAAATATTTTGTCCTGCTATCGATCTGTTCGGGGTCGGGACGGTACCTGTGGAAAGAAAAGGCAAGCAATTAGTTTCATTAAGCTCCATGGAATAATGTTTAGCTATAACTATCATTACATATAACTCTATAAGGTACATAATAGCTCTATTACGAACAAACCGCACATCTTATCTTATGGGAGTGTATTCTTTGGCAATAAACGCAATAATATGTTAGATATAACATAATATTGCTATTATAACATATTATTGCATTATATTGTTATTTTTATATCAGGATACATCTGGAGTAGTTTAGTACACGGACCTTGTAGAAACCAGAACATATTTCCGTGCGTTCAAGCGATTTTGCCTTAACTATTACTGGAATCAAAAGTAGCTCACAATTTAGGACCCATTAGATTTAGAGGTAATATTATAATCCGTGGTGCTTGGCAACTGGGCTTAACCCAGTTGTATGTCCCTTGGTGCCTATTGGTCTAGCTCTATTCTGTCTCCTGCTTGATAATTAGGAGCGAAGGGGAAATTATGTATATTTTTCTTACTCCTCCGCTATACTTTCTGATTAATTTCGTTGCGGGATTCAAGACAGTTGAATCGTTTCTAAAGGACTCGTCGGTCTTCATTAGCTCGGCATTTTTCTGGTGGTCGCCACTGTTGATTCTGGCTCTCAGTTGCAGTGGTTGGGAATGTGTGGCGGGCTTGTCCTAACATAACGCTACGACCCATAGGAGCAGAGAAATACTGAAAAATGTGGCGCAGATGATGTTGCGCGGTTCAGCTTGTATAAAATATTTGTAATAGTTCATCATCTGCCAAGCCTTTACCGATTTGTTTAGATGAAAATTTATGAGGTGACGGCGAGTGTGGTGGACTGTTCTTTAGGTCTCATACTCACATCTCCTGGTCAGCGGGAGTAGCAGGCATGTCGTCAGCGAGACGCCTGCCAAGCCTCGGCGTGAACTCAACGTTCTCGAACACTTTGTCGTCGTATGCCAGGCTACGACCCAGCTTGGGGGTGAAGATCACCTTCTTTGTCACTGTGGGAGACATGAAGTGGTTGGTTAAATTTTCCGGTTTTAAAGATGTAAGACAGTCATAAGCAGATGTCTAAGGGGCCGACTCCACGAGCGAGAGAATCGCCGGCGATATTATCCTCGTGCCACGTATTTTAATAGCAACTCTATGAACGTGTCTCCACACGGCAGCAGCGATTCGATGAGTGAATAAAAAAAATATTTTGTCAAAAAACCCGACTACTAAAAAGTTTAAAACTTTCAAGCTTGCTTTCGAAGCAGTTTGATGAAATTGGTGGCATGAGATCAGTGATTCATCATCTGCCTGGCCTTTTCCCAATTATATTGGGGTCGGCTTCCAGTCAAGCTGGATTTAGTGGATTTATTTCATCAGATCTGTCATTATTGAAAAATAAATGTCATAGTACAAGTATTTCCAAAGTCATGAGACAAAGTTTAATAATCAAAATGCACATTCACAAACCTGAGAATGGACGGTGACCCCCAAACTAGACGTTTGTCTGTATCTTGGGGGTCCATCTTAACATGATAAGTAAGTACTTACCTCTGGATTCAGGTTCATCGGCTTGCATCTCATAAGGTAGCTGGTCATAGTAGTATTTCAGCGCGTCCGCAGCTTCCAGTAACTTGAAGAACGCTTGTCTGAACAGAAAATGACTGATCTTTCAATTGCTTGTTCGCTTAAATCAACACCGCTGTAAACTTGTATAGCTATATACACGAGAAGCTATAAATTATGTAAACACACATTCAATTGTATCATTTTTTTTTACTGTTGATAGGCATGCGTTTGACCACAATCTCACCTGATGGTAAGCGATGATGTGGTCGAAGATGGAGCACGCTTGCCTAGAAGTTACCTATTCACTCTTGACTTAAAGACTCCCAGGTTGTAGCTATCAGGAAACACAGACTCCGGCAGGGAATTCCACTCCTTAGCTGTACGCATTATGAATGTGTTCCCAAAACATTTTGTGCGTGTGGGTGGGATGTCCACCATGTACCGGTGGCGCATCGCCGTTCGTCTTGTGTTCCGATGATGGAACGGGCAAATGTTTGATCCATGAATTAGATGCATTTCAGTACCACAAAACATTAGACGACAGCGCTTGATATCGTTAAAATATTACCCGTCCAAATGAAATTGCTCGGTACTAACAGTTACTTTGAATTGATCGAAGTTGGGATTATTTGTTTGCGCTACGTATCTAAGTACAAGCTATTTGTTTACAAAATTTTTGGCTTCTCGTGACGGGGTCTATAATTGTATGAAACAAAGCAAAGTTACCTACAAATGTCAAATAGGTAATATACTCGTATTACGTAGATTTTGATCAATAGATTGTTTATGGTGTACCGTAGTACCTACACTATCGATCAAAATTTCCGTCCCAATACTAATATTTTCTCGAAATAACACGAACGACTGACGATCTGGGTAACATACCTGTTGTCTTCAGTAGCCATTCTAAGGGATCGTTTGCCTATCCTGGGACCGAACCACATGCCTCCGCGGTCGCTGTGCGCTCCCCTATCGGCTCCGCCATCCTGTAATAAGGATAATTTTAGGAAAATATGTACGATAAGTAACCAGTATTTTACGCGGAGCGGCTGCCTACCAGACCTCCACAACCCAGTAAATGGGTAACACGGTACTTCATGGCAAGACTGGAGTCAGATTTACTGGCTTCTGACTATCCGTAACGACTGCCAAAGATCTACAAATGACAGCCGGGACCAACGGCTTAACGTGCTTTCCGAGGCACGGAGGAAACTCGGCATGTTTAGATGGTCACCCATCCACAGACCAACCTTGGCAAGCGTTGCTTAACCTTGAAGATCGACCCGTGCGGCTGTTATTATCTAGCATGTTTCTAATGTGCCACAATTATTTTTAAATGTTGTATTGCTTCCTTTGATAAAATTACATATATGCACAATTACACGTCACATTATTTAGTTAATAGACAAAGATTCCATATTTTCTTTATACGCCTGGTTTAAAAGACTCGTATTCAGTGCCGTAACTCATATAATTGTCAAAGATAAATGAATGAAGAATTAATAAAGCTAAATATAACATTATCGCCGTATTTGATATGATTTTTCAACAAAAAAAAAATTAGGGAGAAATACGCGGCTGCCGCGCGGCACTTAGCGTTTATTATTTGTATGGACTTTGCGACAAATTTGAAGGCGCCCTAAGAAGGCGGACGGTTTCAATATTGAGTCTGAACTTCATCATCTGCCTAGTCTTTTCTCAACTATGTTAGGGCTGATGCAGCTAATTACCAGTATTATACGTGGAGCGACTGCCTATCTGACCTCTATTACCCTATAACTGGATTATACAACACACCTTAGCAAGACTGGTGTCAGATTTCTGACGTTCGACTTCCCTTAAGGTGGATGCTCTAGGGTAGCCCGCGAAATTCAAATATTTTTATGTTTTTTTGCAATTTGCCGGTCAGTGTGAAACTGTATGTGGACCAAATACGATCCGCGACCGTAACGCGTATTTATCTAAAGAATTATAACCATTTTAATCATCAATATAGCCCTCTAAGTTCATGTAGCTCGACAGAATGAATATTTCAGAAATAATCATTTTGCAAAAATCAAAAAAAAATATTTGATTTCGCGGGCTCTACTATCAAAGATGTTCAAATGACAGCCGGGACCGACGGCTTAACGTGCTTTCCGATGCACGTCGGAAACTCGGTATACTCGTGCTTTCTGATGCAATGGTCACCTATCCACAGATTGTCCTCGGCAAGCGTAGCTTATCCTCGAAGTTCGACCTGTAACGCTTTTATTATTCAGCGCCTTTAGTTTTGAATACTAGGTAATTTTAAGTTTGAATACTGGGTACAATACTAATAGTATAAAGCTGAAGATTTTGTTTGGTTGTACGCGTTAATCCCAGGAGCCCTGGTGCAAATTGAAAAATTATTTGAGTGTTAGATAGCCCATTTATCGAGAAAGGCTAAAGTCTATACACATCACGCTACGACCAATAGGAGCGGAGCATCAATAAAAAATTTGACGCAGACGTAACCAAGTAGCGCTCAGTTCAGCTAGTTTTATAAATAAAACTAGTTTACCCGCGCAACTTCGTCTGCGTCACTATTTTCATTACTGCTCCGCTCCTATTGGTCTTAGCGTAATGATTTATAGCCTATGGCCTTCTTCGATAAATGGGCTATCTAACACTGAAATAATTTTGTCAAATCGAACCAGTAGTTCCTGAGATTAGCGCGTTCAAGTAAACAAACACACTCTTCAGCTTTAAATATGAAAATTAAATGAAGATAATTTGTGTAAATAAACAAACTCACCTTCACGTCATTATTATTAGCAAGCACGCAGCTAATAGAGAATACAAAAAATCCAGCTAAAACCGTTGTACCGTACATTTTGGATGAAGAAGCAGCGAACGACTGATGTCTCAGGATACCACGGGACACTATATATACTCAACTAAATGGAAATCTTATGCTAATGTCCTGGGAGGATGGGGAAATACGGCACGTGCAGTTTCTAGCCTCCTATAGAATCGGAGGAGGGTATATGTGACGTAGAATTATGACGGATTTAACGTGTGGTCTTAAAAATAGACTAGGAATACCCCGTTGGAAAACCACGTTTCGTTCGCAACTGGTTCTGTCAGTATCGTTTTTTTTTCTGTTTTTTTTTTTGTTAGTAAGTGTTGATTAAGTAGTTCGTGAGTTGTTTTGGTGTTGTTGCGAATTGAAATTTATGAATAAACTAGTTTTTTCCCGCGACTTAGTATACCCACCTTTAGACTAACTTGTTTGGAACATTTTACTCGTTTTTGCGGTAGATCATAGAAATTAAGGAGCGCAATATGCTCGCGAGCAGAGTTCGCGAGCATATTGCGCGTATTCGCAATAGGTTGGGTTGGGGAGAGGAGGCAGTAGTATCGTCACTGGCTCACAGCGCTAAGTTTTTAGTCATTGTTTGTTTGCATAAACTGTTATAGTACTCGTATATTCGTGTATTTGTTAGTTAATTGAGTATATCTATTATAGTACCTATTGTATGTATAGTTCATATATATATATATATATATAGGTATATATATATCTTTGTATTTATTAAATATCTTTTAATCGCGTTTCTTGCTCAAAATTGCACCTACCACTACTTGTCTCTGCATCACCCAAGGGTTGACTGGTAGAAAATGCCTATAGCATTAAGTCCGCCTCTGTACATATGTGTGCATGAAGTATGAAATAAATAAATAAAACGCTAGTATGTTAAGTGAAACAAGCGTTTGCCTGCAATTTCGTACGCACATAATATAATATAATATTCCACACAACGCCATCTAGTCCCAAGCTAAGCAGAGCTTGTGTTATGGGTACTAGACAACTGATAAACATACTTATATATTTCTAAATACATACATATTATAGATAAACTACACCCAGACACAGAACAAATGATCATATGCTCATCACACAAACATTTGTCCTGTGTGGGAATCGAACCCACAACCTCTGGCATAGCAGTCAGGGTCACTAACCACTAGACCAACAGGCCAGTCAACATGTCCTGTTTCTTTTCCGTTCCCGTAGGAATTTTGGGCAATCCTTTCTTAGTGCTCTTTTACACTCCCCAATGAACGTACATACCAAATTTCAGCTTTCTACGACCAGTTGTCTGTCAGTCACTTAGTACCTAACGGAAGAGTTTTATTTAAAGGGTTATTTGAAAAACACCTCTTAGGGAGTGAAAGTACACATGATAAACCACTTTTACTTTGAGAACAACCGCGTAAACTCGAAAAAACTCTTATTTTGCTACGGATCTTAAAGTACATTGAAGGATTCTCCACGATTTCCTTAGGGAATTAATCAACACTATTGATTTACGTTAAGCGCGGACTTTCTATCTCAGAGAGAGAGTATGTTTGTGAAAGTACTTTGATCCTAACTATTATTATAAATGCTTAAATGTATTCGTTTGTTACGATTTCACCCAGAAATCGTTGTTGTTACCCGAATTTTATTCCTATAAGAATTTCAGGAAATCCTGTCTTGGAGCTCCCCTACACTTCCCAAGGAATCTACATACCAAATTTCACTTTCCGCTGTGCGTTGTCTGTCAGTCAGAAGGATTAATATTGTATACGGCCGGTGCCGTAAAAGAATAATACCATCCCACAACTTCCCGTGGGTGTCGTAATAGGCGACTATGGGACCAAAGAATGGGCAGCAGCGTTCTATGTAAAACGCAACACCATACACTGCGATCGCCAACACGCCTGCCAAGCGTGGAGATTATGGAACCCTTTAGTGAAGGCCTATGTCCAGCAGTGGACGTCTTTCGGTTGATATGATGATGATGAATAATGTATACTGTATTCTACCTTCTATGCTGATTTCTATCACTCAAAGGTTTGCTGGGAAGAAGACTCAACTTTGAGTTAGCTCGCCTTTGTATATTACTAGCACTTCGCTGTTTAGTTAGTACTCCACGAACTTCATCTCCCCGTGTAAATTACTTATTAATAAACTAAACGTTCGACGACGGCAGTTCGCGCAAACTGCAACATTTTCTTACTTAGAGTATTTTTTTACCTATTATAACTTTTAAACGAAAGGTCCGATTTGAATAATTCTTTTTAACCCAAAGGTTGACTGGTAGAGAATGCCTTGTTGCATTAAGTCCACCTATGTACCACTATTGTACATGAAGTTTAAATAAATAAATAAAATAATTTAAACTGTTATTTACTTGTACGTTACCAACATTAATGGTTAAATAATTTAAATATAAGAATTTCGGAAGTCGGTCTCAAAAAACGAAAAAGTAACCAAAAACACTGACTTCCGAAATTAAAGTTCTTTTCTTTCTTCCGAGGTTATTTTGTACCTTGTAGTGTTTTGTTTTTGGAAGTCGGTTTTATTTTTTGCAAAAAAGTTTTTTGGTATTTTTTTTCACACCTTGGGTTACATTATCGAAGTTTTCATACGGATCCCTTACTTTTTTGAAAATATTCTATGGCCTATGTTCATTAGGGATAATGTAGGATTCTAATGGTGAAAGAATTTTTCAAATCGGTCCAGTAGTTTCTGAGCCTATTCAATTCAAACAAACAAACAAATTCTTTCCTCTTTATAACAAGTGTAGAAGTGTAGATGTAGATGTACTTTATTACCACTGACGAACTCTTATATCATTAATTTTATTATACATTATATCGGTGTAAAAAAAATAAAACCAATGAAGAACACCCCGTCCCAACATCCCCATTCTCCCCTCCGTATTAAAGTCTTAGGGGCAAATTGATACAAATTTAGTTTCGTGAAGTCCATTAGAGTTCAATGCGACCTGTCAATCTACGCACCCCCGCGTCTATACATAGCGACATAGTGTTGATACGAGACCAATAAAAGAGGTTTTTAATTTATTATTGACCTATTTTAAAGGTACATGACCGTGGTTAGAAAGAAAAAAAAGAAATATGTTCTAGAAAAACCGACTAAGTGCGAGTCGGACTCTCACACGAAGGGTTCCGCACTGTAAACCGAAAAAAACACGTTTCTTGTATGGGAGCCCCCTTTACATGCCCCCCCCCCCCTCTTTAATTTATAATTAAATTTTTAACATGGTTGTTATAGCGGCAATAGATAAACACACGTTGTGAAAATTTCAACTGTCTACTTATCAATTACGGTTCTTGAGATACAGCCCGCTGACAGACAGATGGACGGACGGACGGACGGACGGACGGACGAACGGGCGGACAGCGAAGGTTTAGTATAGGGGAGGCTTAGTAATAGGGTTCCGTGGATTACCCTTTAGGTACGGATCCTTAACATACCGAGTTTCCTCCGTGCCTCGGAAAACACGTTAAGCCGTTGGTCCCGGCTGTCATTTGTAGATCTTTGGCAGACGTTACGGATAGTCAGAAGCCAATAAATCTGACTCCAGTCTTGCCATGAAGTACCGTGTTACCCAGTTAATGGGTTGTGAAGGTCTGGTAGGCAGCCGTTCCTCGTAAAATACTGGTATTCAGCTAAATCCGGCTTGACTGGAAGCCGACCCCAATATAGTTGGGAAAAGGCTAGGTAGATGATGGTCAGAATAAGAAATTAACACAGCAATTCTTCTTTATTTCGGCTATTCGATTGTACATTTCGAATCATTTATTTCAATTATGTGAGATTAAGAGAAACGATTTTATTGCCTAATAACAGTGAATTAATTAGCTGTACCAAAAATACTTTAATTAAATTGTTAATTTAATTAGTTTCTTTCGGTTCACCATGAGTCTCTAGATCAGTGGATCGTAACCTTTTCAATATTGTTGCCCCTGTGACGTATTAAGAAAATTGATTTTACCCCGACCTTACAATGTTACAAACATTACAAGCAAATACATCTTTATTAATCACAAATCAATTAATCAAATTGTGTGATCACAAATTGCACAACAACTCATAAGATTTTGATTTTTTGCGGCTATTTCACAGTCGTTATACCAATCGATGTATCGATATTTTTTAACGAATCATCGATAGTTCGATTTATAAAAATTATAACCATCGATGTTAAGATGTCAGTGTTTTTTTCTCAACATCGGCCCCCGCCCATAATGGCGAGCGAGGTGACCATGACAACCCGACGCGACGGCCAAGTGCGAGTCGGACTCGCGTGCAAAGGGTTCCGAATGCATTTTTTTTTACATGTTATTTTAATACTATAAAATTCTTATAGATTTTCCTGTAATCTATATATAGCTAAAGATCTATTATCTGATCTACATTTTTTTCAAAATTTTAGGCTCAGCAGTTTCGAAGAAAATGGTAATTTTTCGCCTTATTTCTTTAATACAAAACATTTATTTTAAAATTATGAAAAAAGAAATAATTAAAACCCTCACAGCAAGCCCTTTCATTTGATATGCCACACGATATTGTTCAAAAAACTTTTCTTTGGAATTTTCTAGTTTGACCCTTTGGGGGTCAAACTAGAAAATTCCAAAGAAAAGTTTTTTAAAAGTAAAAGTTCTTTAAAAGTTTTTTAAGTGACCCATGTACTAAAAATTTAATCGTTTGCGTAACACGTTCGTGTTTAGGTCACAGAAATCCATATGTGTATCCATAACCTAATTTCAATAGAATCGGTCTTGTGGATCCGGAGAAAACTGACTATGACAGACAGACAAACAGACAGACCCGAGTGATCCTATAAGGGTTCCGTTTTTGTTCGGTAACCCTAAAAACGTATTTCATTAAGTAGATTAGGTCTTAATTATTTAGGTTCTTTGTTACCCCCACGGAATAGCTGATTTACCCCCGCGGGGGTAATTACACCCAGGTTCGGAACCACTGGCCTAGTATCTATGTCAAGTAATGCATTGCTTGAAGATCTTAACTTCGTTTACTAAAAGATTGTACTTGTAACCTACCCTTTTCTTGTGGATAGGATCTCACCAAATGAGTTGTCGTCAAATTAAATAAAAAAAAAATACATTTGTTGTGCGAATCCCAAATAAACATATTTTCTTTCTTTCTTTCTTTCTTTCTTTCTTTCTTTCTTTCTTTCTTTCTTTCTTTCTTTCTTTCTTTCTTACTTTCTTTCTTTCTTTCTTTTCTTTCTTTCTGACTAAAGCCCATCCGTAATCCTTCAAATTCCTTTTGTCCAGGGTCGCGGTAAAGCTGCGTTTCCAGCAGAGATGTACGAGGATTAACAAACACAGCCTTCACTACGCATCCTCGTTCAGGAAACGCAGCCTATGTCTTTGAAACAATTCCGCATCCCCGGTAAAAGTTACCACACCCATCCACAGGCCGACCTTGGCATCCGTTGCTTAACCTTGAAGATCGACCAGTGCGATTTTTTAAACGGCTTCAAAAAAAGGAGAAGGTTCTCAATTCGGTCGTATTTTTTTTTTATGTTTGTTACCTCATAACTCCGTCATTTATGAACAGATTTGAGAAAAATATTGTTTCTTCTGAAAGGGTGTACTTCCCAATTGGTCCCATTGTCACCAAGTCAGAATCTGATGATGGGATCCCATGAAAATCGAGGGCAACCCTCAAATTGTATAGGCACATACAATGTTCTTCATAAATTTTCTAATTTAGTTCAGATATTTGTGCCTGGTAATCATCATTTCATGATGCTGAGCTGATGATGGGATGGGATGAAAAATGTTTGTTCAGCGATATTTTCGCCACTTGTCAGCCAATTTGTATGGTTCTTATTTTGTTTGGAAGAATATTTTCCTGGACTAGTCCCATTTCAATTTGGTGAAGAATTTGATGATGAGAGGAGAACTTCGGAGGTAGGCAACGTAACTCTTCAATAAATGATAGCAAATGGATCGGGATTGCTGAAATCACATATTTTTTTAGTGTTTACACCAGTTCTTAACATAACATCGCGCTGGTACGCTGTTAATGGGTACGCAGGTATCTAGGTACCTCTAAAAAGTGGAAAATACAAATCTTTTTTCAAAAAATACAACCGACTTCCAAAAACAAAACACTACAAGATACAAAATAACTTCGGAAGAAAGAAAAGAACTTTAATTTCGGAAGACGGTGTCAAAAAAACGAAAAAATAACCAAAAACACCGACTTCCGAAATTAAAGTTTTTATTTAGGCAAGGGCACCTCGTGATATAATATCTAATTAAATACAAACCATCACTACAAACCCTGCCAGTCCCTTTCTTGTACAAACACAAAAGAACACCTATAAATTAAATAAATCTAAATCTCTTCTGTACATTAAAACAAAAGATAAATAATCTGTTTATTTAATTCCAAGCGCAAGCGCATTGTTTTTATTGTTATTCCATTTAATATTTACTTAGGTACATAATTTACACAGATGTTCAGTAGGTAATCCTATAAGTGTATTATAGTCACCATAGTCATCACCTGCCTAGCCTTTTCCCGACTATATTGGGGTCGGCTTCCAGTCAAACCGGATTGGGTAGTAAGTAACTGGGTAATACGGTACTTTATGGCAAGACTGGAGTCAGATTAACTGGCTTCTGACTATCCGTAACGACTGCCAAAGATCTACAAATTGCTTTCCGAGGCACGGAGGAAATTCGCTATTTTAAGATGGTCACCCATCCACAGACCAACCTTGGCAAGCGTTGCTTAACCTTGAAGATCGACCCGTGCGGCTGTTATTATCTAACCACGCGCTCCTCGCTATTAAACCATAGTAAAAGTTGTTTATTACGATGAGTACAATGACCCCTTTAGAGATATCGTGTATATTGTTTTACACGTTGTATTTAGCTTTTTAGGGTTCCGTGCCAAAATGGTAAAAAAGGAACCCTTATGGTGTGACTAAGTTTGTCTGTCTGTCACAGCTGGATATCTCAAGAAATGCAAATGCTACCAACTTGAAATTTAGAATAGTTTTAGATGGCGTTTGTTCAACTATTTGGCATATACTACTCTGTCAAGAAAGTACCGGGAAAAGATCAATAATACACAAAATGTCTGTTATTCATCCAAATTTATTTTATCACCTTCAAAGTATGCTCCTTTAGAAACGATACACTTGCGCCAACGAATAATCCATTCATCAAAACATTTTTTAAACGCTGCTTCCGGAATTGAGTTCAGTTCTCGCCGCGAATTCTCCTTTATGTCTTCTATCAATTGAAAACGGGTGCCACGAAGTGGTAATTTGAGTTTAGGAAAAAGAAAAAGTCAGCAGGAGCCATATCTGGTAAATATGGTGGTTGCTGGATGGTATTTGTTGAGTGTTTGGTTAAAAATTCGTTCACAATGATAGCCTTGTGCGAAGGCGCATTGTCGTGGTGCAAAATCCAAGAATTTTCTTTCCACAAATCTGGCCTTTTTCGTCGAATTTGCTCTCTTAAACGCCGCATAACGCTCAAATAATATTCTTTATTTACCGTTAGACCTTCCGGTAAGAATTCAGAGTGCACAACACCGCGATAGTCAAAGAAAACAGTCAACATGACTTTGACTTTTGATCGACTTTGGCGTGGTTTTTTCGATTTCGGTTCAGTTGGAAGGCGCCACTCCGAAGCTTATTGACTAGTTTGCATGTCAAACTCGTAAACCCACGTCTCGTCACCAGTAACAATGCGTTTCATGAATGTTGGGTCCGAACTGACTCGTTCTAGCATGTCCTCAGCGACTTTCATGCGATTGAGTTTTTGGAGAAAATTCAGATCTTTTGGGACTAGCCGAGCAGCAACATGTTTCATACCCAAATGATTAGTTAAAATGGTACGGATCGACTCGTGAGATACAGAAAGTTCGGCGGCTATCTCTCTCAGAGTTGAATGGGGATTTTCAGTCACTATTTCCTTCACTTTTGCGATGTTAACTTCAGTTGCAGACGTTGACGGCCTACCAGAGCGAGGCAAATCTTCCATCACATCTCGACCGCTTTTGAACGCTTTGAACCACTCATAAGCACGAGTTTTTGATAAAGTCGATTCACCGTAAGCGTTCTGTAACATTTTCAGTGACTCCGAACACGTAATTCCATTGGCGATGCACAATTTAAGACAAACTCTTTGTTCGATATTTTTGTCCATTATGAAATTCGCAATACACACTATATATGATATTACTAAAACCAGCACTGTATTTAATATAAATAACAGATGCAACTCAAACTCCGCGCCAAAATGGAAAACAGTTGTGCCAATCTAACAACTACAAAAAAACAAAAAATTGAATTTGGAACCATAAACAAATTATCCATTCCCGATACTTTTTTGACTGAATGTATGTATATAGAGAGAGTGAAATAAAGAGATTTGTATATAAGAAAGAAATAAAAATGTACTTATATAGTATTTTGGAACAGCGACTGAAAGGGTTTCTCAAAAATTCCAAGTGGGACTGCTAGGGCATGTGGGGTATCATATGAAAGATCGCTGTTTGCACTTTATCATACATTTTTATATATTTTTTTGGCCGCATACTTTTCAACTTTTGATGAAAAATGTAAAAAAATAACGTTATCTCCGAAGTTTGCATAGAGAAACAACCGACATTATTCTATGTGATAGAAGTTTATGTCATGTTATAAGATTAATTCATTTATTTATTTATGTATTGACATTTAATTCAGGCCAAATATTCCATAGGGGGGGGGGGATTACAGGAAAAATTAAACGTTCTGTAAATATCACACTATCAAAAATGATTAACAAAAAAAAATTTACATTAGTTCCGCTATCGGTCAAGAGATGGCGCTGATCTAAAGCTGCAATAAATACCGCTGTGTTGAAATTCTCTGACGAATACATATAGGCCTCGCCCGATTAAAATTAAAAATCATTTTACGTTTTATAAGCTGGTACGGACGGAACCTTCGGTGGCGAGTCCAACTCGCTTTAGGTTTTTTAAGGATGGGAAATCATGAAATGACTCCTCCCGCTATGGGCGGAGCGCGCGAGAGTGTCAGACTCTTACTGACTAAAACCCATCCGTGTTCCTCCTAGTGCCCGCCGCGTTCCAGGGCCGCGGTGACTCTATCGAACCATTTCCCCGACCCTGGATGCAGCTGAGTACCAACATTTTACATGGAGCGACTGCTTATACCACTACTCAGTAACTGGGTAACATGATACCTACCCATTGGCAAGTCTGGTGTCTTTTTAGGGTTCCGAACAAAAAACTGAACCTTATAGGATCACTCGAGTGTCTGTTTGTCTTTCCGTCTGTCTCAGACTCACAGCCAGTCTTCTCCGGTTCCACTGGATCGATTCTGTTGAAATTTGGTAAACATATGACTTCTGTCACCTCGTGAGAAGCTCGTGGCTAGATAATAACAGCCGCACGGGTCGATCTTCAAGGTTAAGAAACGCTTGCCAAGGTTGATCTGTAGATGGATGACCATCTTAACATACTGAGTTTCCTCCGTGCCTCGGAAAGCACGTTTAAGCCGTTGGTCCCGGCTGTCATTTGTAGATATTTAGCAGTCGTTACGGATAGTCAGAAGCCAGTAAATCTAACTCCAGTCTTGCCATGAAGTACCGAGTTACCCAGTTAATGGGTTTTGGAGGTCTGGTAGGCAGCCGCTCCTCGTAAAATACTGGTATTCAGCTAAATCCGGCTTCACTGGAAGCCGACCCCTATATAGTTGGGAAAAGGCTAGGCAGATGATGACTTCTATCACCCAAATACGGACGTGTTACGTAAATTATTCAATTTTTAGTATGGGGTTCGCTTTTGGGGATTAAACTAGAAAATTAAAAAAACAAAGATTTTTGAACAATATCGAGAGACATATCAAATGAAAGGGCTTACTGTGATGGTTTTAATTATATTTTAATTATAACTAAAAAAAAATGGGTTTTGTAGTTATTCAAGTAATTAGACGAAAAATGACCATTCCATACCCCCCCCCCCCCCGAAACTACTGAGCCTAAAATTTTGAAAAAAATGGAGATAGTAGATCTTTACCTATAGATTACAGGAAAACCAGTCAGATAAGAAGTCTATAGTGTTAAAATTACATGTTAAAAAGAATTAAATTCGTTCTGAACCCTTTGCACGCGAGTCCGACTCGCACTTGGCCAGTTTTTCTGGTTTCTGACAACTCGTAACGAATGTCAAAAATCAACTAATGACAGCAGAACAAACTGCTTAACTACCATGCTTTCCTAGGCAAGCACGTGTCTCAGTATGTTAAGATAGTCACCTATCCACAGACTGACCTGGGCAAGCGTTGCTTAACCTTGAAGAATGAACTGTGTGGTGGTTGTTACACAGCCGTCAGCGTCTCTAATGACTATATTTGTAAAATGCATTCTGCCAAAGGTCGCGAACCCTTTCTGGCAGCTGGCTGCTGGTAAAGCCCTTTATAAGGCCTTGTGTACGCACATCTTGTTTATTTTACTAATGGCTAGTTCACACAGGGCGAGCTAGCGTGCAAGTCAGCTTGCCGAGTTACTGCCACGTGCGAGTTGGACAGGTAGTCAGAGTTACTTCAACATTTTTTTGTTTTCACTCGCCTGCTCACCGACAGTAACTCGGGTTCGTAACTTAACTTCGATAGTCATTTGTTCGATTAACGGAAAGTCGGCTGAACGATTGTTCGAATGGAATTTATTGCGAAACAACCTTTTTCTCGCCAAACGCTACTTCGAATGAAGGATTCATCAAATATTTATTATTGGTGGACTGCTCCTTAGTTAGTTTTAGTTATACAGGGCGTCCCACGGCTTTGCCACATGGAGGGAACGGAGTTTTACGGAAAGAAAAATTTTAATTTAAAAACAATTAACTGCATTCATAGATTTTTAAATAATTACAAGGCTGAACCGGAAATCGAACACGCTACACGAGAAAAAAAAATACCCTGTAGCTTTACCATACCGATCGAAAGGCTTCATCATAAGGATTATTTTGTTTGCTAAGTAACATAGTGTCAGAAATGGAACCTGTATTATTTTGTGCGCTGCGCCTCGCAAGAGACTGCTGCCCAACTACTATCATCGTGAAGACAGTTAAGGCGAGCCGACCATACTTCTTATCGTGTGAGCAGTAAGGTCTAACGACCCCACACACACACAGTCAGAGTTTATAAACCGCCTCAAGGGCCTCTGACATGGTTTATTTAACAACTGCCATTTGGCGGGCGGGACCACCGGCTTTCCGAAGCACGGAATCTTCTCTCTTTTTATCAGACAATCAGGTGATTCAAGCCTGCAATGTCCTAGCCAAACTGGAAACAACTGTACAAAGTATGATTCCCG
The DNA here is from genome assembly GCA_950371165.1 of Lacanobia oleracea. Classification (NCBI taxonomy): domain Eukaryota; kingdom Metazoa; phylum Arthropoda; class Insecta; order Lepidoptera; family Noctuidae; genus Lacanobia; species Lacanobia oleracea. Next base: position 8,353,825 of record OX493411.1, read on the forward strand.
TGGGAATCGAACCCACGACCATACGAGTAGGCAAATCGAATAACGGTCTACGTCTAGTCAGCAGCTCGCACTGTGTGTACAAGCTATTAGTTTGCTAACTAAATAATGCCCCATTAATAATAATAAATTGTAATATGAATGCACTTTTATTTTAAAAATACTGAATTACATCTGTGTAAATAATTAACAGAATAACTGCTGCTTGCGCTTGCATTGGAAATAAACAAATTATCTTTTGTTTTATTGTTCCTTAGAGATTTATTTTTATTTCATTTATAGGCTTTCTTTTGTTTTTGTGCGAGAAAGGGACTGGCGGGATTTGGAGTGATAAATTGTGTTTACTTAAAAATAATATCACGCCTGTAGTTTGATCGGGTAGGCAGATTTAGGATTGCGGATTTTTTTCGAAAGAGTCACCGCGGCCCTGTAACTCAAAGGGCATTAGGAGGAACACGGATGGGTTTTAGTCAGTAATCCCTATTACTAAGCCTTCGCTTTCCGTACGTCCATTCGTCCGTCTGTCTGTTTGTCAGCGGGACGTATCTCTCGAGACCTAAAAAAATCATAAGGAAAAATAAATCATAGGGACACAGTATAAATATACTTCTTATTAAGTTTATGAAGTATCATGCCGCGCTTGACTCGGTGGAACGCATAGCTAAGAGGGTCAATCGGTGACGTAAAACTGGTGGATGCCAAGCTACATAGGTTGGCTCATCGCCGTAAGGTTGCCTGCTTGTCGGTCTTCTACAGATTGTACTTCGGTGAGTGTGCCCAAGAAATCCACGACCTCATCCCACCGGCCCCCTTCTTCCATTGGACATCCAGACGCACTGCATCTTACCATCTCTACCTTGTAGCTATTCCACCAATTCGCACTAAGCGTTTCCAAATGTCTTTTATAATGCGCTCAGCAAAGGAGTGGAACTCTCTGCCTGCGTATGTGTTTCCAAACGCTTACAACCCTAATCTCTTTAAAGTTAGAGTGAACAGGCTCCTTCTGGGTAATCTCCATCGTAGACTATGTCTCATGTCATCTCTGATATAGACTAGAGTCAAGAGCAAACCCATCATTAATAAAAAATAAAAAAAAGATATCTTTTAAATCAGTCCAATATTGGAGGAGAAAACAGGCGAGAGCTAAACCTCGAATTATTATTTTTTACATACAAAGTCACTTCGCCCGCGTTTGTACGACGTACGATAGTAAACCAATAGCATCGCTAGCGATGAGCGAGGGTAGGCATATGAAGATCGACGATCGACTGGCTCGGCAGAAGGCACAGCTCCCTGTCATTCAGGGCGACGTATAGTAGTGCTCTCGAGGCACGGATGCTTCGGGAAGTTCCTGCACCGCTTCGGCAGGGAGCCAGATGCTCGGTGTCATCACTGCGTCCATTGTCGGGAGGACACGGCGAGGCACACGCTCGTTTCGGAAGTGGGAAGCGACATGTCGCTGCCAGCTGTTATTCGTTCCATGGTCGGCAGTGCAGCGTCGTGGGACGCGATGATCTCCTTCTACGAAAATGTTATATCGCAGAAGGAGACAGTGGAATGGGAGAGGGAGATTTCGAGTGCTCTCTTGGCCCGCAGCAAGCGCACCGAGCATCGACGGGGTGCAGTTAATACCCTCTTTCGGCCCCCTAAATGGGTTCACTCGGGTTCTATATGATGGAGGCGGCGGACGACCCCGAGACCATAGTCCCTCCGGACCTTTCTATGGGGGCTGGAAGAGCGCATTATCAGCCCTCCGGCTCAAAAACAAAGAAAAACTTAAATCAATACATTTAGCTTTCGTCATCCTTTCAAAGGTCCCCCAATAAATCATATGTAGAACATTTATCACAATTGTTTGTTCAAATGTTCTAGATTTCTATGCATCCATAGAAATTTTTGCATATAAATACTGTGGGATGGTAGCCTGATCATCATTCGATCCTGCTGTCGGCTCTTCAGCTGACATGGGGTCCATCAAGGTTCTACTGTGCGTCTTTACCCTCTGCGTAAGTATATCTTCTTTCTATTTTACCAAATTTTCTGAAGATGTTCTTAGAGGAACATATTCAGTGGCGCAGCTAGTCCCAAAGGGGCCCTGTATGTAACATTTGTGTGTTGTTTTTTTTCAACAAATGGGTTCTACTAGCTCAGAACTACCTGCCTTGGCAGGCCACGAAGGAGATGGTGGAAATAAATGTATAGCTTTGCTCACTTGGGGGCCTTTGTAGTCCGGGGGCCCCGTATTTTTGATACGGCTGATAAGGTGGTAGCTACGCCCCTGAACATTTTTTTCTTTGTTTGCTTTTCTTCTTTATGCTGTGTTCCACCAGGGATGTGATTGTTCAGAACCAATACCTACTTATAATTGCTTGCGCTGAGCGAGGCTAGGTATTAAAATTTTAAATTATTGGTTATTAAAAAACTCATCTTTCGCAAAGTATCAAGGTTAAGCAACGTTTGCCAGGGTTGATCTGTGGATGGGTGACCATCTTAACATACCGAGTTTTCTCCGTGCCTCGAAAAGAACGTTAAGCCGTTGGTCCAGTCTTGCCAAGAAGTACAATGTTACCCAGTTAATGGCTTGTGAAGGTCTGGTGAGTTGCCGGCCCACGCAAAACACTGGTATTCAGCTGAATTTGGTTTGACTGGAAGCCGACCCCAATGTAGTTGGGGAAAGGATAGACAGATGATGTTTCCGAACCGTAGCTAAATATGGAGCATACTAAAGAAGTTACAAGTTTCATCTTCGTTTACTAAGAGAGGGAAATAAAGAGCTTCAAAAGTTTTTCTTTACTAATTTATCCTTCATGGGCTTTCTCAACAAAATAAGGTTTGACAAATGATCATTTGGACATAGGATGCCCCGAAGCTTCTCTTAGGGCCCGTTCACACTAAGACGGACCTTCTTTTAAAGTCGGCAGCTAACGATCGGCAGATTCGATCACACTAGATCCGATCGAGGTGTTTAGACGGCTCTTCGCAGAGGAAAAATATCCGTCTAAAAACTTGGATCCGTCTCAAAGTAAATAGTGTCATATAAGTTATATAGCCACTGGTATATTCGTCTGTTTAGATAGACCAACAGACGGTCCGTCGGAGTGGGAACGGGCACTTACGGCTTCAGTAAAACCTGATTTTAAACAATTTTGTTTTGTATTGTTCCAGATCCTCGATGCAAATGCTGAGCACCGTAAGTTTTCTTAATAAAATAGTTAATTGTTAACTTATATTATAAATCATATTTAGAGCCCTTACCTACCTGTCTACTTGTGTGCAGCAGGATTTGCGTGTCTGGCTGCTCTTAAACAAGTTGTTTTATCCATATTATAAAAATAATAACATCAATGGCTTAAACTTAAAATTATTTTATTCTCAGTGTAGTGTATATTATATAAAGCTGAAGAGTTTGTTTGTTTATTTGCTTGAACGCGCTAATCTCAGGAACCGATATGAAAAATTCTTTTAGTGTTAGATAGCCCCTTTATCGAGGAAGGCTAAAGGCTATATAAATCATCACACCAAGACCAATAAGAGCGGAGCAAACGAAGTTGCACGGGTGAATTAGTTATATTATAGTGAGGAAAGTTCCGAGAGGGGGTGCATGGGGTCTGTTACCATCGTAAGACCCAAGCCAACCTCACCTGCTAGCGGTGCACCCTGCTGTCCAACGGACGAGGCTCTGGCGAACCTGGTTTCCCTCTCGTAGGGTTGTGGGGGTCAGACGGCTGGTCGCCCCACGTAAAATCAACTTCAGCCAAATATTAAAATGGACAAGAAGTTGAAAACGGGTACTCGGGCTAGGGCGTCGCCGCATAACGACGCGCAGGCACATCGCCCTAAACCTGCGATAAGTGGGCTAGGGCTACCGTGTCGAGTACGGGCACGGCTAATAGAGGATAGTACCCAAGAAGAAGTTCCGCTTTGCCACCTGGAACATTGGCTCCCTAACCGGACGTTGCCGAAAACTCGCGGACGTACTTGCGAAGCGTCGGGTCCAGTGCGCCTTCCTTCAGGAGACGCGCTGGAAGGGAAATAAGTCACGTGACATCGGGCAGGGGTACCGGCTAGTGTACACCGGATCACCAACGGGCAGGGGCGGAGTGGCCGTGGTGCTGTCTAAGGACCTCCAGGATGGCCTCCTTGAAGTAGCCCGATGCAGCGACCGGTTGATGCGAGTTAGGATGCTGATCGAAGGGTTGGTAACGAACCTAATCAGCGCCTATGCTCCTCAAACTGGTTGCTGTGAGTCTGAAAAGGAGGCCTTCTGGGATGAGTTCGAGGACGTACTACGCGCTATTCCGAATTCCGAAGGTGTTTTGGTTGCGGGGGATCTCAACGGTCACGTAGGTCAGTTTGCTGGAGAGTACGGACGTGTTCACGGTGGTTTTGGATATGGCCAGCTAAATGCAGAGGGAGTCAGTATACTCAGCACCTGCGCTTTGTCTGACCTAGCCATCGCGAACACGTTCGTTCAGAAGAAGCCCCAGCATCTTATTACGTACCGTAGTGGTGCCTACTCAACCCAAATAGATTACCTGCTGGTGCGACGGTGCCACATTGGCAAGGTTACCAACTGCAAAGTCATCCCAGGTGAAAGCCTAACGGCTCAACACCGCCTCCTTGTCCTGGACTTTGCGGTTGTACCGAAAAAGAAAGTGACCGAAAAACGCAAACCCCGCACTAAGTGGTGGTTGCTTGATGGTAATAGGCAGTCGGACTTCATCGCGGAGGTCGAGCATCTCGAGATCAGTGCTCCGCATGAGTCCGCTCAAGAGATCTGGAGTAGGATTCATTCAGCAATCACCGATGCGGGTAAGCGCGTCGTTGGCACTTCTTGTGGTGGCCGCACCATAGAAAATGAGACGTGGTGGTGGGATGACGGGGTGCAGGAGGCGACTCGGAAGAAGAAGGTTTTATTTAAACAGTGGCAAGGGTCCAACTCTCCGGATGACAGAGAGGCATATGGAGCGGCTAAGCGCGCTTGCAAAAAAGCTGTAGCCAGAGCCCGCAGCAAAAGTCTGGCGCCCTTGTACGACAAGCTGGAAACTGCGGAGGGGCAAAAGCTTATTTTTAAGCTGGCGCGTGCCCGGGAGAAAGCTACACGGGACATTAGCAAATGTCTCTGTGTAAGGGACGCCCAGGGTAAGCTGCTCTACGATGCCCCCTCTGTTAAGGAGAGATGGTGTACATACTTCGCGGAGCTGTCTAACAAACAGCATCCCCATAACCTTCCTCCCGAACCGCCTCCTAACTTTGGACTTATTTCCCCTATTTCCCCCGACGAAACCCGCATTGCTCTTCGCCACATGAAGAACCGGAAAGCGGTCGGGCCTGACAATGTGCCAATTGAAGTGTGGAAGGCGATGGGCCCACATGGCGTGGACCTTCTGACGGATCTTTTTAACCGCATCCTGATCACCAAGGAAATGCCGAACCAGTGGCGATTTAGCCTGATTATCCCTGTATACAAAGGCAAAGGTAGCGTACAAGATTGTAGTAGCTACCGCGGTATCAAGATCATGTGCCACACCATGAAGCTCTTCGAGCGCATCATTGACACACGGCTCCGTAGCGAGTGTACTGTCTCTGAGTGTCAATATGGCTTCCGGGCGGGTAACAGCACCATGGACGCAGTATTCGCCTTACGGAATCTAGCTGAGGCTTACAGAGAGAGAAGGAGAGTTTGCATATGGCCTTTTTAGACCTGCAGAAGGCCTTCGACTGTATACCTCGGCAGTCCATCTGGTGGGCACTGCGCTTCCAGGGCGTTCCCGAGGCCTATATTGACATTATCAGAGACATGTACCGCGATTCCGTGTCCTCTGTCCAGACCGCTGTTGGCGAATCGAATGGCTTCCCAATATCTGTTGGCGTTCACCAAGGCTCGGCTCTTAGCCCGTTCTTGTTTAACGTAGTGCTCGATGTAGTTACGGCAAACGTCCAAGATAAGCCCCCATGGCTAATGATGTATGCCGATGACATCGCCCTCGTTAATCAGAACAAAGCCCATCTTGAGCGCAAAGTCAACATTTGGAAGGACACGCTTGAAAACGGTGGTCTGAGACTAAATGTGGCGAAGACTGAGTACATGTCCTGTGGCGGCACGGATTCAAATAGGTTCATCCGAATAGGTTCGGACCTGATCAGAAAGTCCGATACGTTCAGGTACCTTGGATCCGTGCTGCACGAGTCTGGCAACGTGGACGACGATGTCCAAGCACGTATAGGCGCGGCTTGGGCGAAGTGGCGCGAGGTAACGGGCGTTGTATGCGACCGCAAAATGCCTCCGAAGCTCAAGGGGCAGATATATAAATGCATCATACGGCCTGTCCTACTGTACGGCGGTGAATGTTGGCCAGCACTAAGCAGACACACCCAGGAGCTTCGCGTCACGGAGATGAAGATGCTGAGGTGGATGAGTGGCGTAACGCGATCCGATCGCATACGCAACTCTTTCATCAGAGGTAGTCTTGGTGTCCGTGACGTGGGGGAAAAACTGCAAGAGTGTCGTCTGCGATGGTATGGCCACATCATGCGCCGCCCTATGGAGTACGTTGGTCGGGGATGCATGAATATGGCTGTTCTTGGGGCTAGGTCCCGTGGTTGCCCTCGCAAGCGCTGGTTGGACGTCGTTAAGTCCGACATGAGAGCCAATGGCCTAACTGAGAAGGATGTTCAAGATCGGGCAAAGTGGAGGAAGCTAAGTAGGAAGGCGGACCCTGGCAATAGCCGGGATTAACGCCAGGTAGAAGAAGAAGATAGAGAGGAAAGTTCCGCATTTTTGTATGTTTGTATCGCGTAAACTCAAAAACTATGTGAATGATTTCAAAAATTATTTATCCATTAGATTGGTACATTATCCCTGAGTAACATAGGCTATGTTGATCACTATAAAAAATTAGGGATCCTTAAGAAAATTGCAGAAACGTCCACTGACTGTAAATTATAATAATGATGATATGTTATCATTTCTTCTTTAGATCCTCCACCAAAGCCAAAAGATATTCACGTCGGTACTGAATACAAGGACTACAGCAGAGACCATGGTGTTCACAAATCTGATAAGCATGGTCACAAAGTATTGGCGCAGAGTGATCGCGAGAAATACAACCAGTTGAACACGGAACTCCACTCCAACGCGCTGGGTAAAGAAAGGAGTGTGGATGCGTACGGTAAGACAAATTTAATACTCGTAAGGTACAAGTTACACAAAAGTTAACTACGATTGTGTTTCCGAACGTATTGAACCCTAATCTCTTCAAAGTTATCGTGAACAGGCTTCTTCTAGGTAAGCTCACTCCATCATCGAATTTGTCTGTGTCACCTTTGACATAGACTAAGAATCGAGAGCAAAACCGTCTCAAATTAAAAAAAAAAGCTTTTAGAAGCACGCACACTGAGCACAAAACATTTAAGGGTCACCATCGACTCGACAAGACGGAACTGTCAGAAAATGTAGGTCTCATTCACAGACGCCACTCCTAATATTCTTATGTCTTATAACAGCACGTATAAGCCGGTGGTCCCGGCCGCAACATGGCGGTCCTCAAATAAATCATGTCAGAGGCCCTTGAGGCGGTTTAGACACTCTGACACTAGAGTGTGTGGGGTCGTTAGACCTTACTGCCCACACGAGAAGAAGAAGAAGATGATTTCCATTGGTCCTGTGGAGTCCTGGGTTCAATTCTCAGGTTGGGTGAAAAGTGTCAATGGGATTCCATTAGGAATTTCTCTGCGACAGCCCGAAGTTTGGAAGTTGGTGGTGTCACAGCCCCGTGCCTCGGAAAGTACGTTAAGCCGTTAGTCCGGCGCTAGATCTCTCTCCGGTTGTGTCAGGTTGCCGTCCATCGGAATATGACAGTGATGAAGGAGGGAGTACACCTGTGTTAGCGCACACACGCCTGCACTATAATATGTCCCGCGCCGATGGCTGGTCGCCGTTGAAATCGGTCAGGAGGACTAGATTCTTATTTAAATGTATCTATTTTCTCAATAAGTATTGTTTAGTTGAAAATCAATAAATATGTGATATAAATTTTTAGAAGGCCTCCCACAAGGTGAACCGATGACCTAGTGAGGGTCGCGGATAAATAACCGATGTATGCGAGACGTACTCGTACAGACCAGTTGTTGTGGCGACACGCGCCCGGCCTTTGTCCAGCAGTGGACGCCCTTCCGCTGATATGATGATAATGATGTTCATGATGTTGACTGTTAACATAATTAACAAATACATTCTATTCTCAGGGATCTCCAACGCAGAAGACAAATACAAACACTCGTATGTAAGTCCTGACGGTAGAGAGAAGAGGAACTACGATGCTGAGAACAGAGCTAGCAAGACCTATGGCGCCCATGACTACGAATACCGCGGAACAGACGGGACTGTGATAAAAACTTCACAGAGAAACGAGAATACGAAAACTTCTTCGAACTGTCATACATCGACAGCTGTTAACGGAACTCCACCTACTAAACGTAAGTTGAAGTTTTTTGGTTCAGGGGGGGGGTGTGGAGTCGTTAGACTTTACTGCCCATACAAAGAAGAAGGGGGTCTACTCTCTAAGCCCGAAGTCCGTAGTTTCAGGCTTATTTGCGGGCGTTTTCTACTCCGTATCATATACGGACTAACGATTAGTCCCGAACCTGAACTAAGAATGAATGACAATACGATTTAACACTAACAGTAAGTGTTAAATTGGTGAGGAGCTCGTGGTTAAAGAATAACAGCCGCACAGGTCGATCTTCAAGTATAAACAACGCTTGCCTTGATTGGTGATCATCTTAACATACCGAGTTTCCTCCGTGCCTCGGAAAACACTTTAAGCCGTTGGTCCCGGCTGTCATTTGTAGAACTTTGGCAGTCTTTACGGATTGTCAGAAGCCAGTAAATCTGACTCCAGTCTTGCCAAGAAGTACCTTGTTACCCAGTTAATGGGTTGTGGAGGTCTGGTAGGCAGCCGCTTCACGTAATATACTGGTATGCAGCTAATTCCGGCTTGACTGGAAGCCGACCCCAATATAGTTGGGAAAAGGCTAGGCAGATGACGATGTTGAGGAAGTGTTAAATGGTGTTGTGTCGTGTATAAGACCTAAACTACGGACTTCGGGCTTAGATAGTAGACCCCTGCAACAGAGGTTGTCCACAAGTGAACTAAACAGCCACACGGGTCGATCTTCAAGGTTAAGCAACGCTTGCCTAGGTCGGCCTGTGCATGGGTGACCATCTCAACATACCGAGTTTATTCAGAGAAAGCACGTTAAGCCGTATTGGCCCCGACTGTCTTTTGTAGATCTTTGACAGTCGTTACGGATTGTCAGAAGCCCGATATTCGACACCAATCTTGTCAAGAAGTACCGTGTTACCCAGTTAATGGTTTTTGATGGTCTGGTGGGCAGCTGCTCCACGTAAAATACTGGTGTTCAGCTGAATCTACTTCACAAACGCTTCAATTTCCCTCAACAAGGTCGAGACCGTTCATTCATAATATCTGATTCTAACCGACTTTCACGCCGTATGGTGTCGGCTGATGCTGTAGGGTGTTGTAAAAGAATAATACTATCCCATCACTTCCCGTGGGTGTCGTAAGAGGCGACTAAGGGACTCGCCAGAGAATGGGCAGCAGTGTTCTGTGTAAAACTCAACACCATACACTGCGATCGTCAACCCGCCTACCAAGCGTGGCGATAATGGCAAACTCCAACGAGGCCTATGTCCAACAGTGGACGTCTTTCGGCTGATATGATGATGATGATGATGAACCGACTTTTATTGTTACAGATGGTCATATATTGCTGGACTGCGACGTGGAAGGTAAATATTCCAAAATAATTTGTACATAGTTTTTGAAAGTAATTTTACCCGATTGCGTCAGGAGGGTTATGTTTTCTGGGTGTTTGAATGTACTACTCTGTCAAGAAAGTACTGGGAAAAGATCAATAATACACAAAATGTCTGTTATTCATCCAAATTTATTTTATCACCTTCAAAGTACGCTCCTTTAGAAACGATACACTTGCGCCAACGAATAATCCATTCATCAAAACATTTTTTAAACGCTGCTTCCGGAATTGAGTTCAGTTCTCGCCGCGAATTCTCCTTTATGTCTTCTATCGATTGAAAACGGGTCCCGCGAAGTGGTAATTTGAGTTTAGGAAAAAGAAAAAAGTCAGCAGGAGCCATATCTGGTGAATATGGTGGTTGCTGGATGGTATTTGTTGAGTGTTTGGTTAAAAATTCGTTCACAATGATAGCCTTGTGCGAAGGCGCATTGTCGTGGTGCAAAATCCAAGAATTTTCTTTCCACAAATCTGGCCTTTTTCGTCGAATTTGCTCTCTTAAACGCCGCATAACGCTCAAATAATATTCTTTATTTACCGTTAGACCTTCCGGTAAGAATTCAGAGTGCACAACACCGCGATAGTCAAAGAAAACAGTCAACATGACTTTGACTTTTGATCGACTTTGGCGTGGTTTTTTCGGTTTCGGTTCAGTTGGAAGGCGCCACTCCGAAGCTTGTTGACTAGTTTGCATGTCAAACTCGTAAACCCACGTCTCGTCACCAGTAACAATGTGTTTCATGAATGTTGGGTCCGAACTGACTCGTTCTAGCATGTCCTCAGCGACTTTCATGCGATTGAGTTTTTGGAGAAAATTCAGATCTTTTGGGACTAGCCGAGCAGCAACATGTTTCATACCCAAATGATTAGTTAAAATGGTACGGATCGACTCGTGAGATACAGAAAGTTCGGCGGCTATCTCTCTTAGAGTTGAATGGGGATTTTCAGTCACTATTTCCTTCACTTTTGCGATGTTAACTTCAGTTGCAGACGTTGACGGCCTACCAGAGCGAGGCAAATCTTCCATCACATCTCGACCGCTTTTGAACGCTTTGAACCACTCATAAGCACGAGATTTTGATAAAGTCGGTTCACCGTAAGCCTTCTGTAACATTTTCAGTGACTCCGAACACGAAATTCCATTGGCGATGCAAAATTTAAGACAAACTCTTTGTTCGATATTTTTGTCCATTATGAAATTCGCAATACACACTATGTATGATATTACTAAAACCAGCACTGTTTTTAATATAAATAACAGATGCAACTCAAACTCCGCGCCAAAATGGAAAACAGTTGTGCCAATCTAACAACTACAAAAAAACAAAAATTTGAATTTGGAACCATAAACAAATCATCCATTCCCGATACTTTTTTGACTGAATGTATGTATATCTCTTTGGCTCGCTCTGCAGCCTAAACAGCTTGATAGATTTTAGCTTGAAAGGTTTCGTTAGATTCACTTTCTGTGTCAAGAAATCCTTTTCGATGCCACGGATTCAATGTAAAACATTGGCATTTATGTCGTATTCCTACTGGATAAGTTTAAATATCCTTTGATAGAAATATGAATCCTCTGCCATGTGCGTAGGCCCTTAGCCCTGCGCATGGTCTCTCTCGGTTTGAGCTGGATTACCATCCCATTGGACTAGGAGTGAAAGTGCCCGTTCCACTCAGACGGACCGTCTGTTTTCCCGATCCGTGTAAAGAGACGGACAGTGATAAGACAGTGGAGATATGACACTTTACATTTAGACAGATCCGAGAAAAAGGACGGATCCGGGTTCCGCCGTCTTCTGTTTAAACAGACGGTCCGTCAGAGTGTGAACATGCCCTGAACAGTGAATGACGAGTAGACAACTGAGTTTTCACACACATGAGCTCTAAAATACCCTGTGTACTTGCTTGCTATTTTCCGTTGAGGTTGGCCATCGTGGCCGAAGTTAGTTCGTACTTATAATTTTTTATTTTTTTTAACGAGCAAGATTATTTTGACTTTGTGAAAATCAAATACTTACATTATTTCGCAGATATCGACTCCAACGAGGACGACTGGTCTATAGAAAGAACGGTTACCATAGAAAATGGCCGTCCCTGCATTACTATGAAATTAATCCAAAAAGGTGAGTCCTGTTAAAATCTGGTCCCCTTAAGAGGAAACATGGGCAGCGAGACTTTGTATACACAGTAGGTAAACCTAACATCCTTTATATTCAGTTTGTAAAATATCTTTTAAATCGGTCCAACATTGGAGAACGAAACAGTGACAGGCAAACCTCTAATTATGACTTTTTACATACAAAGACTATCTACCCGCATTTCCTCTTAAGGAAAATCTTACACCATTCTTACCCAAGGTATTGTAATAGCGAATATGCATAAAAAACATATTTATCATCTATACAGTTTATCTAAATATATAATATCTACTAACAGTGAAAATAGAATCAGAATTACTCGAAAAACGAAGGAGACGTAATTATTTTAAACAAATATATCTGTCCCTCTCGCGAAAACGCTGTTTTCTATGACAGTTGTATAGGCGTCATAGACGATGACGTCAAAGTTTACATCGGACTTCTCTTTCTAATTGTAATCTTTGAAGCTTTATAACTTCGTCGCTGAGGAAGGTATTTAAAAAATAATTTCATGATCGTTTAGGTACTAGAGCTAATATGTATTTCATTTTGCAAATAAAATAATCGCATATTCCCTATTCAGGGAGATCAGGCTCTTAACAAAGTGTCATTCTATCAGCAAATACGAATGATAAAATGCCAAAATATACGGAGACATTTTGGTAGTCTCACTAAGGCGGCCCAGTTATTGTATATTACCTACCGATATTTTTAAATAATTCATTAAAATGATATACACAATCAATGAGAGCAATGGTTGCCCGGTGAGCAGTGGTGGCCCGGTGGTAATGGCTACGACTTACGAGTTGTAGGTCGTAGGTTCCCAGCCAGGTGCTTTACTTTGTGTAAATTATTTCATCACCACTGCTCTCAAAACGGTGTGGACATCGTGAGGAAACCGGCATGTCTTAGAACCAAAAATTCGAAGACATGTGACTCTACCAACCCGCACTGGGCCCGCGTGGTGGATTACGGTCCACTCCCTCTCACCGAGAGGCCTGTGTCCCAGCAGTGGGAACATTACAGGCTGATTATGCTTATGCAAACCAATCAATAATTATATTAAAAAAATCCGTTACTGCCTGATTGAGTGCCTGACAGACAACGCACAGCCGAAACTTCTGGTCGTATAAAGCTGAAATTTGGCATGTAGGTTCTTTGGAGAGTGAAGAGGAGCACTAAGAAGATTTCCCGAAAATCCTACCGGATTGGGATAAAACGGTATACTTATGCGCGTCGAAGTCGCGGGCACTGCATAAGAAATATGAAACACCCTGTCATTTATACTTACGTATCAAAACCACGTCGCCGTTCCATTCCGCGCTGTGTTTAGAACAAAAGGCTCGGTCTGCGCTCGCTCCTAGATGTTTCAAGATGTTACAAACGTCATGCGTCTGAATCGTCGTCTGAACAGAATAAACAATATTTTAAAGTTCATAACATTATTTAAGATTTTTTTGAGGAGCTCGAGGCTGAATAATAACAGTCACACAGGTCGATCTTCAAGGTTAAACAACGCTTGCCAAGGTTAGTCTGTGGATGGGTGACCATCTTAATATACCGAGTTTCCTCCGTGCCTCAGAAAACACGTTAAGCCGTTGGTCCCCCTACGCCCCTAGTGCTTGATTTCACTACATACGTACCTACATGCCAGTATATATATGTGAGTGAGACACAGTGGGTGGTTTAATGCGGCCCTGCGGACGGCGAGCATTGGGTGGCTCGCCATCTGATCAGAACCAGCCCGAGTCGACGGCGCGCGTGATCCCCGCGCGCCTCATAGAGCTGTCAGCACAGAAGGTGGGGCTCGCTAGGGCAAGTGCTTGCTGGGGCTGCGGAATCTGTTCGAAAGAGGTACCGTAGCCCTGGAACACTAAGGGCACTAGGAGGAGCAAGGATGGGTTTTAGTCAGTAAGAGCCTGACACTCCCTCCTACTTTACCCAGAGCGGAAGGAGTCATTTGATGATTTCCCACCCTTAAAAAAAAACAGGGTAGTTTAATAAGCGAAGCATCCACTTAAATAGCTCGTCTGCTTGTTTACCCATATCAGTTCTAGTTCTTTTAAAAACTAGATTTTTCTTCCAAAATATTAGATATCTGGTCCACCAACACCAAGGTTTTGTGCTTTATTTTATCACCCTGAATGAAAAATAACGCAGGCCTATACATTGCTGTAGCTAGGTTACCTATAATACCAAAAAAAACAATATAGAAGTGGGCACTGCTGAGACAACACCTATTATGGCCATAAACTTTATTACCATATAACGGTAGTGATACGTTTTATTAAGCTAGCAATCAGCGAGGCTTGCGATTTTATTGGTTCTTAACAAACACATCCCTCGCTACGCTACGTTAGCTTTAAATTCCCCAAATAATGATGCCATGACCCAGCCAGTCCCTTGCTGTCCTCCCGATAACGACGCTCCTTAGCCGAGGTCCGTACCCAGGGGGTGGCCTCAGCGAGCGAAGTTGTAGGTTAGTTTTGTTGCCTTGGCTGGGGGCCTTAACTTCATTTGAGGCCACCATAGGATATTTCGGTTAAGCAGTAACCACCCTTAGATAGGTGAACTGCGAGTGTTCCCGTCCATAAAAAAAAACGCTACGCTACGCATTCTCGCACATTGTTGTTCTATAGCAGCGAGCCAACCGCTAATCTTTAATCTTTTGGTTTAGATCGTTCGAAGAAAACCATCGCCACTTCTTCTTCATCATCATCATCTAGCAGTACTCATCAATCGTCATCATCAGCGTCATCTACAGTTGGTAAGTTAATTTTTTTTTCTTTTAAAATGTCATTGAAATGACAAAGAGGAGGATTTTTAGGTTTTCGAACATCTGTAAGAAACGGAACCCTTATGAGATCACTGGGATGTATAGACATCTGTGAGACAAGTTCCGTTTAAAGTTAATTGTGTCATACGGACAGATTGATAGCTGTCTGTCCGTCTGCCCCAGTAATCCTTACTACTCTTACTAATATTATAAATGGGAAAGTAACTCTGTCTGTCTGTCGTGCCTCACGCCAAAACTACTGAACCGATTTAAATAAAATTTGGTACACAGATATTCTAAAGCCTGAGAAAGGACATAGGCTACTTTTTATCCCGGGAGTTCGCTCCGTAGGGACCACACGGGCGAAGAAGCTTGCAGAAGATAGTTTTAAATGATCGCACCTAGAGGTACAGGTACCTAGAGGTAGTCGGGAACATTAAGTGGGCCGTCTTTGCAACACGATTAAAATGGCATCGTGTATATTAAGTCCTATGAATTATCGGTTGGATACTTTATAGATTGCTACTGTCACAAGTAGCCAGTCAACCTTTAAATCATCATCTGCCTAGCCTTTTCCCAACTATATTGGGGTCGGCTTCCAGTCGAGCCGGAAATAGCTGAATGCCAGTATTTTACGAGGAGCGGCTGGCTGCCAGACCTCCACAACCCAGTAACTGGGTAACACGGTACTTCATGGCACGACCGAAGTCAGATTTACTGGCTTCTGACTATCCGTAATGACTGTCAAAGATCTACAAATGACAGCCGGGACCAACGGCTTAACGTGCTTTATGTTAATTAAGATGGTCACCCATCCACAAGCCAACCTTGGCAAGCTTACTTAACCTTGAAGATCGACCCGTGCGTCTGTTATTATCTAGCCACGAGCTCCTATAAAGCAACCTATAAATGAAATAAAATACTTAACTAATAAATAAAATGGGAAAAAAAAACGGTGTGATGGTGGTCAAGCGCGAGCCAATAATAGTAAAAAAAGACGTGTGGCACTCGGAGACTGCCGCGGTAAAGCTATTGCATAGCATTTTTTATCAACTTATGCAATTATAATTATATATTTATTTTATTTATGCAGTATTTTTTTTTCTTTGTTTTTTTATTTCTTTGATATTAATTCAAGTTACACTTTGAGCTAAAAAAAAGTAAAAAGTAAAACTAAAAAGTATCACCGCTGTGCCGGTCGGAGTGGGGGGTGTTAGGTTTTTTTCGTTACGGAATTTCTGGATTCGGTCTCCACGCTCAAGGCCCGCGATAGAAGCTATGCAATAGCTTAAAAAACAACAGTAACATGGTAACCCATCCAAAACCCGACCTTAGTGAGTTTTACTTAACCTCTAAGGTCAAGTTGAGACATAAAACAACATTAACATGATTACCCATCCAAAACCCGACCTTGGTGAGTTTTGCTTAACCTCTAAGGTCAAGGTGAGACAAAAAACAACATTAACGTGGTTACCCATCCAAAACCCGACCTTGGTGAGTTTTGCTTAACCTCTAAGGTCCAAATGAGACAAAAAAAACAACATTAACATGGTTACCCATCCAAAACCCGACCTTGGTGAGTTTTGCTTAACCTCTAAGGTCAAGGTGAGACAAAAAAAAACAACAGTAACATGGTAACCCATCCAAAAACCGACCTTGGTGAGATTTACTTAACCTCTAAGGTCAAGGTGAGACAAAAATAACTGTAACTTGGTAACCCATCCAAAACCTGACCTTGGTGAGTTTTGCTTAACCTCTAAGGTCAAGGTGAGACAAAAAACAACATTAACATGGTTACCCATCCAAAACCCGATCTCGGCGAGTTTTGCTTAACCTCTCAGTTGATGTGAAGAGATAAAATTGTAAGTCTTGTGTTACCCGGCCAAAGACCGACCTCGGCCCATTTGTTAAAAAAACACCGCTGTGCCGGTCGGAGTGGGGTGTGTTAGGTTTTTTTCGGAATTTCTGGATTCGGTCTCCACGCTCAAGGCCCGCGATGAATACTCTATCTACACCCGCGATAGAAGCTATGCAATAGCTTAAAAAAAATCGTTTATTTAGGCTAAAACCCACGCAAATCGATCAATACAAAGTTTTAAATCACATTAACGTTTTCATTTTAGAAAATACAATAGTTAATTGAATTAGATTAACAACTTTCATAATACTATTGTAATTTTGTTTATTTTTAGGGTTCCGAACAGAAAACGGAACCCTTATAGGATCACTCGGGTGTCTGTCTGTCCGTCTGTCACAACCAGTTTTCTCCGGATCCACTGGACCGCTTTTGTTGAAATTTACACATATGGACTTTTGTGTATGACATATCAAATGAAAGGGCTTGCTGTAAGGTTTTAATAATATTATTTTCATAATATATCTAGCTCAAATCAATTACTTTTCTAAAGCTAGTTTGAGTTTGGAAAAAGTCACTTCTCAACTCCAAACCATTAGTGCTATTCTGTAACAACATTTTCATGTCTCGACAGCGGAATAAATATAAATGGTGAGTATAAATATAAATCCTTCATGTTGTATGTCATAAAACTCACGTAAACTCACGTGTACGTAACTTGAGCTTTGTCACTCATGTGTGAAGCTCGATTGCGAAAAAGTTATTTACAGAATAGCACTACCACCACACCCAGCACATTACCAGCACATTTTTAAAGCCATGTTTAGGATTTGATCAAGGGAACTGGGGGCTTTTGCAGGCCCCAACGACCCTACTGGTTTTGGGGGCCTCAATGCCCCCGGAGCGGGCAACGCCTAGAGCCCCCTATTAGTCCTCCACTGCATTGGGTGAAGCGTGGCGTTATCGCCAAAATCGATGTTTTAAAGAAAAAAATAAGTGTAAGTTTACGAAACTTACCTTCGGAAAACAAAGGCGTGATAATAAATTAAACGTGATGTGATGTAATGATTAAAATAACCATTTTTATTATTCATAAATTTAATCATTCCCAGGCACTGATCCCGCTCAGCACGAACACCATCCTACAATCACGAAAGGAGCTCCATACACCTTGACAATGCAGACGAATGGTAAATCTGTCAGTAAGAGCGACGCAAGCTCTGCAATAAAGATTTCAGAAAAAACTAAGCGCCATTCACATGAAAGACACGATCACGAGCACCATTCCACGACTTCGAATGGAGCCCCCTCCAGCTCTTCTGTGAAGGTGACTGCTAAAGCTAGCAGTCAGAGCTCCGCAAGCTCCACAATAAAGCTTTCAAAAAAACCTAATCGCACTTCAGCAGACAGCTCTGACGAAGAAGACTCAAGTTCCTCTTGCGAAAGCGGAGGCTCTAAGTCGAATTCACATGAAGGGCACGATCACGGACACCACCCAGCAACTTCGAAAGAAGCCCCCTCCAGCTCTTCTGTGAAGGCGACTGCTACAGCTAGCAGTCAGAGCTCCGCAAGCTCCACAATAAAACTTTCAGATAAACCTAAGCCCCATTCACATAAACGACACGATCACGGACTCCATCCAACAACTTCGAAAGGAGCCCCCTCCAGCTCTTCTGTGAAGGCGACTGCTACAGCCACCAGTAAGAGCGCCGCAAAATCCACAATAAAGCTTTCAGGAAAACCTAATCCCACTTCAGCAGACAGCTCTGACGAAGAAGACTCAAGTTCCTCTTGCGAAAGCGGAGGCTCTAAGTCCAATTCACATGAAGGGCACGATCACGGACACCACCCAGCAACTTCGAAAGAAGCCCCCTCCAGCTCTTCTGTGAAGGCGACTGCTACAGCTAGCAGTCAGAGCTCCGCAAGCTCCACAATAAAACTTTCAGATAAACCTAAGCCCCATTCACATGAAAAACACGATCACGAGCACCATTCCACGACTTCGAAAGGAGCCCCCTCCAGCTCTTCTGTGAAGGTGACTGCTACAGCTAGCAGTCAGAGCTCCGCAAGCTCCACAATAAAGCTTTCAAAAAAACCTAATCGCACTTCAGCAGACAGCTCTGACGAAGAAGACTCAAGTTCCTCTTGCGAAAGCGAAGGCTCTAAGTCCAATTCACATGAAGGGCACGATCACGGACACCACCCAGCAACTTCGAAAGAAGCCCCCTCCAGCTCTTCTGTGAAGGCGACTGCTACAGCTAGCAGTCAGAGCTCCGCAAGCTCCACAATAAAACTTTCAGATAGACCTAAGCCCCATTCACATAAACGACACGATCACGGACTCCATCCAACAACTTCGAAAGGAGCCCCCTCCAGCTCTTCTGTGAAGGCGACTGCTACAGCCAGCAGTAAGAGCGCCGCAAAATCCACAATAAAGCTTTCAGGAAAACCTAATCCCACTTCAGCCGACAGCTCTGACGAAGAAGACTCAAGTTCCTCTTGCGAAAGCGGAGGCTCTAAGTCCAATTCACATGAAGGGCACGACCACGGACACCACCCAGCAACTTCGAAAGAAGCCCCCTCCAGCTCTTCTGTGAAGGTGACTGCTACAGCTAGCAGTCAGAGCTCCGCAAGCTCCACAATAAAGCTTTCAAAAAAACCTAATCGCACTTCAGCAGGCAGCTCTGACGAAGAAGACTCAAGTTCCTCTTGCGAAAGCGGAGGCTCTAAGTCCAATTCACATGAAGGGCACGATCACGGACACCACCCAGCAACTTCGAAAGAAGCCCCCTCCAGCTCTTCTGTGAAGGCGACTGCTACAGCTAGCAGTCAGAGCTCCGCAAGCTCCACAATAAAGCTTTCAAAAAAACCTAATCGCACTTCAGCAGACAGCTCTGACGAAGAAGACTCAAGTTCCTCGTGCGAAAGCGAAGGCTCTAAGTCCAATTCACATGAAGGGCACGATCACGGACACCACCCAGCAACTTCGAAAGAAGCCCCCTCCAGCTCTTCTGTGAAGGCGACTGCTACAGCTAGCAGTCAGAGCTCCGCAAGCTCCACAATAAAACTTTCAGATAGACCTAAGCCCCATTCACATAAACGACACGATCACGGACTCCATCCAACAACTTCGAAAGGAGCCCCCTCCAGCTCTTCTGTGAAGGCGACTGCTACAGCCAGCAGTAAGAGCGCCGCAAAATCCACAATAAAGCTTTCAGGAAAACCTAATCCCACTTCAGCCGACAGCTCTGACGAAGAAGACTCAAGTTCCTCTTGCGAAAGCGGAGGCTCTAAGTCCAATTCACATGAAGGGCACGATCACGGACACCACCCAGCAACTTCGAAAGAAGCCCCCTCCAGCTCTTCTGTGAAGGTGACTGCTACAGCTAGCAGTCAGAGCTCCGCAAGCTCCACAATAAAGCTTTCAAAAAAACCTAATCGCACTTCAGCAGGCAGCTCTGACGAAGAAGACTCAAGTTCCTCTTGCGAAAGCGGAGGCTCTAAGTCCAATTCACATGAAGGGCACGATCACGGACACCACCCAGCAACTTCGAAAGAAGCCCCCTCCAGCTCTTCTGTGAAGGCGACTGCTACAGCTAGCAGTCAGAGCTCCGCAAGCTCCACAATAAAACTTTCAGATAAACCTAAGCCCCATTCACATAAACGACACGATCACGGACTCCATCCAACAACTTCGAAAGGAGCCCCCTCCAGCTCTTCTGTGAAGGCGACTGCTACAGCCAGCAGTAAGAGCGCCGCAAAATCCACAATAAAGCTTTCAGGAAAACCTAATCCCACTTCAGCAGACAGCTCTGACGAAGAAGACTCAAGTTCCTCTTGCGAAAGCGGAGGCTCTAAGTCCAATTCACATGAAGGGCACGATCACGGACACCACCCAGCAACTTCGAAAGAAGCCCCCTCCAGCTCTTCTGTGAAGGCGACTGCTACAGCTAGCAGTCAGAGCTCCGCAAGCTCCACAATAAAACTTTCAGATAAACCTAAGCCCCATTCACATGAAAAACACGATCACGAGCACCATTCCACGACTTCGAAAGGAGCCCCCTCCAGCTCTTCTGTGAAGGTGACTGCTACAGCTAGCAGTCAGAGCTCCGCAAGCTCCACAATAAAGCTTTCAAAAAAACCTAATCGCACTTCAGCAGACAGCTCTGACGAAGAAGACTCAAGTTCCTCTTGCGAAAGCGGAGGCTCTAAGTCCAATTCACATGAAGGGCACAATCACGGACACCACCCAGCAACTTCGAAAGAAGCCCCCTCCAGCTCTTCTGTGAAGGCGACTGCTACAGCTAGCAGTCAGAGCTCCGCAAGCTCCACGATAAAACTTTCAGATAAACCTGAGCCCCATTCACATAAACGACACGATCAGGGACTCCATCCAACAACTTTGAAAGGAGCCCCCTCCAGCTCTTCTGTGAAGGCGACTGCTACAGCCAGCAGTAAGAGCGCCACAAAAACCACAATAAAGCTTTCAGGAAAACCTAATCCCACTTCAGCCGACAGCTCTGACGAAGAAGACTCAAGTTCCTCTTGCGAAACCGGAGGCTCTAAGTCCAATTCACATGAAGGGCACGATCACGGACACCACCCAGCAACTTCGAAAGAAGCCCCCTCCAGCTCTGCTGTGAAGGCGACTGCTACAGCTAGCAGTCAGAGCTCCGCAAGCTCCACAATAAAACTTTCAGATAAACCTAAGCCCCATTCACATAAACGACACGATCACGGACTCTATCCAACAACTTTGAAAGGAGCCCCCTCCAGCTCTTCTGTGAAGGCGACTGCTACAGCCAGCAGTAAGAGCGCCGCAAAATCCACAATAAAGCTTTCAGGAAAACCTAATCCCACTTCAGCAGACAGCTCTGACGAAGAAGACTCAAGTTCCTCTTGCGAAAGCGGAGGCTCTAAGTCCAATTCACATGAAGGGCACGATCACGGACACCACCCAGCAACTTCGAAAGAAGCCCCCTCCAGCTCTTCTGTGAAGGCGACTGCTACAGCTAGCAGTCAGAGCTCCGCAAGCTCCACAATAAAACTTTCAGATAGACCTAAGCCCCATTCACATAAACGACACGATCACGGACTCCATCCAACAACTTCGAAAGGAGCCCCCTTCAGCTCTTCTGTGAAGGCGACTGCTACAGCCAGCAGTAAGAGCGCCGCAAAATCCACAATAAAGCTTTCAGGAAAACCTAATCCCACTTCAGCAGACAGCTCTGACGAAGAAGACTCAAGTTCCTCTTGCGAAAGCGGAGGCTCTAAGTCCAATTCACATGAAGGGCACGATCACGGACACCACCCAGCAACTTCGAAAGAAGCCCCCTCCAGCTCTTCTGTGAAGGCGACTGCTACAGCTAGCAGTCAGAGCTCCGCAAGCTCCACAATAAAACTTTCAGATAAACCTAAGCCCCATTCACATAAACGACACGATCACGGACTCCATCCAACAACTTCGAAAGGAGCCCCCTCCAGCTCTTCTGTGAAGGCGACTGCTACAGCCAGCAGTAAGAGCGCCGCAAAATCCACAATAAAGCTTTCAAACAAACCTAATCCCACTTCAGCAGACAGCTCTGACGAAGAAGACTCAAGTTCCTCTTGCGAAAGCGGAGGCTCTAAGTCCAATTCACATGAAGGGCACGATCACGGACACCACCCAGCAACTTCGAAAGAAGCCCCCTCCAGTTCTTCTGTGAAGGCGACTGCTACAGGTAGCAGTCAGAGCTCCGCAAGCTCCACAATAAAACTTTCAGATAAACCCAAGCCCCAGTCACATAAACGACACGATCACGGACTCCATCCAACAACTTCGAAAGGAGCCCCCTCCAGCTCTTCTGTGAAGGCGACTGCTACAGCCAGCAGTAAGAGCGCCGCAAAATCCACAATAAAGCTTTCAGGAAAACCTAATCCCACTTCAGCAGACAGCTCTGACGAAGAAGACTCAAGTTCCTCTTGCGAAAGCGGAGGCTCTAAGTCCAATTCACATGAAGGGCACGATCACGGACACCACCCAGCAACTTCGAAAGAAGCCCCCTCCAGCTCTTCTGTGAAGGCGACTGCTACAGCTAGCAGTACGAGCGCCGCAAGCTCCACAATAAAGCTTTCAGAAAAACCTAAAAGCACTTCAGCAGACAGCTCTGACGAAGAAGACTCAAGTTCCTCTTGCGAAAGCGGAGGCTCTAAGTCCAATTCACATGAAGGGCACAATCACGGACACCACCCAGCAACTTCGAAAGAAGCCCCCTCCAGCTCTTCTGTGAAGGCGACTGCTACAGTTAGCAGTCAGAGCTCCGCAAGCTCCACAATAAAACTTTCAGATAAACCTGAGCCCCATTCACATAAACGACACGATCACGGACTCCATCCAACAACTTCGAAAGGAGCCCCCTCCAGCTCTTCTGTGAAGGCGACTGCTACAGCCAGCAGTAAGAGCGCCGCAAAATCCACAATAAAGCTTTCAGGAAAACCTAATCCCACTTCAGCAGACAGCTCTGACGAAGAAGACTCAAGTTCCTCTTGCGAAAGCGGAGGCTCTAAGTCCAATTCACATGAAGGGCACGATCACGGACACCACCCAGCAACTTCGAAAGAAGCCCCCTCCAGCTCTTCTGTGAAGGCGACTGCTACAGCTAGCAGTCAGAGCTCCGCAAGCTCCACGATAAAACTTTCAGATAAACCTAAGCCCCATTCACATAAACGACACGATCACGGACTCCATCCAACAACTTCGAAAGGAGCCCCCTCCAGCTCTTCTGTGAAGGCGACTGCTACAGCTACCAGTCAGAGCTCCGCAAGCTCCACAATAAAGCTTTCAAAAAAACCTAATCGCACTTCAGCAGACAGCTCTGACGAAGAAGACTCAAGTTCCTCTTGCGAAAGCGGAGGCTCTAAGTCGAATTCACATGAAGGGCACGATCACGGACACCACCCAGCAACTTCGAAAGAAGCCCCCTCCAGCTGTTCTGTGAAGGCGACTGCTACAGCTAGCAGTCAGAGCTCCGCAAGCTCCACAATAAAACTTTCAGATAAACCTAAGCCCCATTCACATAAACGACACGATCACGGACTCCATCCAACAACTTCGAAAGGAGCCCCCTCCAGCTCTTCTGTGAAGGCGACTGCTACAGCCACCAGTAAGAGCGCCGCAAAATCCACAATAAAGCTTTCAGGAAAACCTAATCCCACTTCAGCAGACAGCTCTGACGAAGAAGACTCAAGTTCCTCTTGCGAAAGCGGAGGCTCTAAGTCCAATTCACATGAAGGGCACAATCACGGACACCACCCAGCAACTTCGAAAGAAGCCCCCTCCAGCTCTTCTGTGAAGGCGACTGCTACAGCTAGCAGTCAGAGCTCCGCAAGCTCCACAATAAAACTTTCAGATAAACCTGAGCCCCATTCACATAAACGACACGATCACGGACTCCATCCAACAACTTCGAAAGGAGCCCCCTCCAGCTCTTCTGTGAAGGCGACTGCTACAGCCAGCAGTAAGAGCGCCGCAAAATCCACAATAAAGCTTTCAGGAAAACCTAATCCCACTTCAGCAGACAGCTCTGACGAAGAAGACTCAAGTTCCTCTTGCGAAAGCGGAGGCTCTAAGTCCAATTCACATGAAGGGCACGATCACGGACACCACCCAGCAACTTCGAAAGAAGCCCCCTCCAGCTCTTCTGTGAAGGCGACTGCTACAGCTAGCAGTCAGAGCTCCGCAAGCTCCACGATAAAACTTTCAGATAAACCTAAGCCCCATTCACATAAACGACACGATCACGGACTCCATCCAACAACTTCGAAAGGAGCCCCCTCCAGCTCTTCTGTGAAGGCGACTGCTACAGCCAGCAGTAAGAGCGCCGCAAAATCCACAATAAAGCTTTCGGGAAAACCTAATCCCACTTCAGCAGACAGCTCTGACGAAGAAGACTCAAGTTCCTCTTGCGAAAGCGGAGGCTCTAAGTCCAATTCACATGAAGGGCACGATCACGGACACCACCCAGCAACTTCGAAAGAAGCCCCCTCCAGCTCTTCTGTGAAGGTGACTGCTACAGCTACCAGTCAGAGCTCCGCAAGCTCCACAATAAAGCTTTCAAAAAAACCTAATCGCACTTCAGCAGACAGCTCTGACGAAGAAGACTCAAGTTCCTCTTGCGAAAGCGGAGGCTCTAAGTCGAATTCACATGAAGGGCACGATCACGGACACCACCCAGCAACTTCGAAAGAAGCCCCCTCCAGCTCTTCTGTGAAGGCGACTGCTACAGCTAGCAGTCAGAGCTCCGCAAGCTCCACAATAAAACTTTCAGATAAACCTAAGCCCCATTCACATAAACGACACGATCACGGACTCCATCCAACAACTTCGAAAGGAGCCCCCTCCAGCTCTTCTGTGAAGGCGACTGCTACAGCCACCAGTAAGAGCGCCGCAAAATCCACAATAAAGCTTTCAGGAAAACCTAATCCCACTTCAGCAGACAGCTCTGACGAAGAAGACTCAAGTTCCTCTTGCGAAAGCGGAGGCTCTAAGTCCAATTCACATGAAGGGCACGATCACGGACACCACCCAGCAACTTCGAAAGAAGCCCCCTCCAGCTCTTCTGTGAAGGCGACTGCTACAGCTAGCAGTCAGAGCTCCGCAAGCTCCACAATAAAACTTTCAGATAAACCTAAGCCCCATTCACATGAAAAACACGATCACGAGCACCATTCCACGACTTCGAAAGGAGCCCCCTCCAGCTCTTCTGTGAAGGCGACTGCTACAGCTAGCAGTCAGAGCTCCGCAAGCTCCACAATAAAGCTTTCAAAAAAACCTAATCGCACTTCAGCAGACAGCTCTGACGAAGAAGACTCAAGTTCCTCTTGCGAAAGCGGAGGCTCTAAGTCCAATTCACATGAAGGGCACGATCACGGACACCACCCAGCAACTTCGAAAGAAGCCCCCTCCAGCTCTTCTGTGAAGGCGACTGCTACAGCTAGCAGTCAGAGCTCCGCAAGCTCCACAATAAAACTTTCAGATAAACCTAAGCCCCATTCACATAAACGAGAAGATCACGGACTCCATCCAACAACTTCGAAAGGAGCCCCCTCCAGCTCTTCTGTGAAGGCGACTGCTACAGCCAGCAGTAAGAGCGCCGCAAAATCCACAATAAAGCTTTCAGGAAAACCTAATCCCACTTCAGCAGACAGCTCTGACGAAGAAGACTCAAGTTCCTCTTGCGAAAGCGGAGGCTCTAAGTCCAATTCACATGAAGGGCACGATCACGGACACCACCCAGCAACTTCGAAAGAAGCCCCCTCCAGCTCTTCTGTGAAGGCGACTGCTACAGCTAGCAGTCAGAGCTCCGCAAGCTCCACAATAAAACTTTCAGATAAACCTAAGCCCCATTCACATAAACGACACGATCACGGACTCCATCCAACAACTTCGAAAGGAGCCCCCTCCAGCTCTTCTGTGAAGGCGACTGCTACAGCCAGCAGTAAGAGCGCCGCAAAATCCACAATAAAGCTTTCAAACAAACCTAATCCCACTTCAGCAGACAGCTCTGACGAAGAAGACTCAAGTTCCTCTTGCGAAAGCGGAGGCTCTAAGTCCAATTCACATGAAGGGCACGATCACGGACACCACCCAGCAACTTCGAAAGAAGCCCCCTCCAGTTCTTCTGTGAAGGCGACTGCTACAGCTAGCAGTCAGAGCTCCGCAAGCTCCACAATAAAACTTTCAGATAAACCCAAGCCCCATTCACATAAACGACACGATCACGGACTCCATCCAACAACTTCGAAAGGAGCCCCCTCCAGCTCTTCTGTGAAGGCGACTGCTACAGCCAGCAGTAAGAGCGCCGCAAAATCCACAATGAAGCTTTCAGGAAAACCTAATCCCACTTCAGCAGACAGCTCTGACGAAGAAGACTCAAGTTCCTCTTGCGAAAGCGGAGGCTCTAAGTCCAATTCACATGAAGGGCACGATCACGGACACCACCCAGCAACTTCGAAAGAAGCCCCCTCCAGCTCTTCTGTGAAGGCGACTGCTACAGCTAGCAGTACGAGCGCCGCAAGCTCCACAATAAAGCTTTCAGAAAAACCTAAAAGCACTTCAGCAGACAGCTCTGACGAAGAAGACTCAAGTTCCTCTTGCGAAAGCGGAGGCTCTAAGTCCAATTCACATGAAGGGCACAATCACGGACACCACCCAGCAACTTCGAAAGAAGCCCCCTCCAGCTCTTCTGTGAAGGCGACTGCTACAGCTAGCAGTCAGAGCTCCGCAAGCTCCACAATAAAACTTTCAGATAAACCTGAGCCCCATTCACATAAACGACACGATCACGGACTCCATCCAACAACTTCGAAAGGAGCCCCCTCCAGCTCTTCTGTGAAGGCGACTGCTACAGCCAGCAGTAAGAGCGCCGCAAAATCCACAATAAAGCTTTCAGGAAAACCTAATCCCACTTCAGCAGACAGCTCTGACGAAGAAGACTCAAGTTCCTCTTGCGAAAGCGGAGGCTCTAAGTCCAATTCACATGAAGGGCACGATCACGGACACCACCCAGCAACTTCGAAAGAAGCCCCCTCCAGCTCTTCTGTGAAGGCGACTGCTACAGCTAGCAGTCAGAGCTCCGCAAGCTCCACAATAAAACTTTCAGATAAACCTGAGCCCCATTCACATAAACGACACGATCACGGACTCCATCCAACAACTTCGAAAGGAGCCCCCTCCAGCTCTTCTGTGAAGGCGACTGCTACAGCCAGCAGTAAGAGCGCCGCAAAATCCACAATAAAGCTTTCAGGAAAACCTAATCCCACTTCAGCAGACAGCTCTGACGAAGAAGACTCAAGTTCCTCTTGCGAAAGCGGAGGCTCTAAGTCCAATTCACATGAAGGGCACGATCACGGACACCACCCAGCAACTTCGAAAGAAGCCCCCTCCAGCTCTTCTGTGAAGGCGACTGCTACAGCTAGCAGTACGAGCGCCGCAAGCTCCACAATAAAGCTTTCAGAAAAACCTAAAAGCACTTCAGCAGACAGCTCTGACGAAGAAGACTCAAGTTCCTCTTGCGAAAGCGGAGGCTCTAAGTCCAATTCACATGAAGGGCACAATCACGGACACCACCCAGCAACTTCGAAAGAAGCCCCCTCCAGCTCTTCTGTGAAGGCGACTGCTACAGCTAGCAGTCAGAGCTCCGCAAGCTCCACAATAAAACTTTCAGATAAACCTGAGCCCCATTCACATAAACGACACGATCACGGACTCCATCCAACAACTTCGAAAGGAGCCCCCTCCAGCTCTTCTGTGAAGGCGACTGCTACAGCCAGCAGTAAGAGCGCCGCAAAATCCACAATAAAGCTTTCAGGAAAACCTAATCCCACTTCAGCCGACAGCTCTGACGAAGAAGACTCAAGTTCCTCTTGCGAAAGCGGAGGCTCTAAGTCCAATTCACATGAAGGGCACGATCACGGACACCACCCAGCAACTTCGAAAGAAGCCCCCTCCAGCTCTTCTGTGAAGGCGACTGCTACAGCTAGCAGTACGAGCGCCGCAAGCTCCACAATAAAGCTTTCAGAAAAACCTAAAAGCACTTCAGCAGACAGCTCTGACGAAGAAGACTCAAGTTCCTCTTGCGAAAGCGGAGGCTCTAAGTCCAATTCACATGAAGGGCACAATCACGGACACCACCCAGCAACTTCGAAAGAAGCCCCCTCCAGCTCTTCTGTGAAGGCGACTGCTACAGCTAGCAGTCAGAGCTCCGCAAGCTCCACAATAAAACTTTCAGATAAACCTGAGCCCCATTCACATAAACGACACGATCACGGACTCCATCCAACAACTTCGAAAGGAGCCCCCTCCAGCTCTTCTGTGAAGGCGACTGCTACAGCCAGCAGTAAGAGCGCCGCAAAATCCACAATAAAGCTTTCAGGAAAACCTAATCCCACTTCAGCAGACAGCTCTGACGAAGAAGACTCAAGTTCCTCTTGCGAAAGCGGAGGCTCTAAGTCCAATTCACATGAAGGGCACGATCACGGACACCACCCAGCAACTTCGAAAGAAGCCCCCTCCAGCTCTTCTGTGAAGGCGACTGCTACAGCTAGCAGTCAGAGCTCCGCAAGCTCCACAATAAAACTTTCAGATAAACCTAAGCCCCATTCACATAAACGACACGATCACGGACTCCATCCAACAACTTCGAAAGGAGCCCCCTCCAGCTCTTCTGTGAAGGCGACTGCTACAGCCAGCAGTAAGAGCGCCGCAAAATCCACAATAAAGCTTTCAGGAAAACCTAATCCCACTTCAGCAGACAGCTCTGACGAAGAAGACTCAAGTTCCTCTTGCGAAAGCGGAGGCTCTAAGTCCAATTC
This sequence comes from Lacanobia oleracea, assembly GCA_950371165.1. Taxonomy (NCBI): domain Eukaryota; kingdom Metazoa; phylum Arthropoda; class Insecta; order Lepidoptera; family Noctuidae; genus Lacanobia; species Lacanobia oleracea. Next base: position 8,382,782 of record OX493411.1, read on the forward strand.
ACATGAAGGGCACGATCACGGACACCACCCAGCAACTTCGAAAGAAGCCCCCTCCAGCTCTTCTGTGAAGGCGACTGCTACAGCTAGCAGTACGAGCGCCGCAAGCTCCACAATAAAGCTTTCAGAAAAACCTAAAAGCACTTCAGCAGACAGCTCTGACGAAGAAGACTCAAGTTCCTCTTGCGAAAGCGGAGGCTCTAAGTCCAATTCACATGAAGGGCACAATCACGGACACCACCCAGCAACTTCGAAAGAAGCCCCCTCCAGCTCTTCTGTGAAGGCGACTGCTACAGCTAGCAGTCAGAGCTCCGCAAGCTCCACAATAAAACTTTCAGATAAACCTGAGCCCCATTCACATAAACGACACGATCACGGACTCCATCCAACAACTTCGAAAGGAGCCCCCTCCAGCTCTTCTGTGAAGGCGACTGCTACAGCCAGCAGTAAGAGCGCCGCAAAATCCACAATAAAGCTTTCAGGAAAACCTAATCCCACTTCAGCAGACAGCTCTGACGAAGAAGACTCAAGTTCCTCTTGCGAAAGCGGAGGCTCTAAGTCCAATTCACATGAAGGGCACGATCACGGACACCACCCAGCAACTTCGAAAGAAGCCCCCTCCAGCTCTTCTGTGAAGGCGACTGCTACAGCTAGCAGTCAGAGCTCCGCAAGCTCCACAATAAAACTTTCAGATAAACCTAAGCCCCATTCACATAAACGACACGATCACGGACTCCATCTAACAACTTCGAAAGGAGCCCCCTCCAGCTCTTCTGTGAAGTCGACTGCTACAGCCAGCAGTAAGAGCGCCGCAAAATCCACAATAAAGCTTTCAAACAAACCTAATCCCACTTCAGCAGACAGCTCTGACGAAGAAGACTCAAGTTCCTCTTGCGAAAGCGGAGGCTCTAAGTCCAATTCACATGAAGGGCACGATCACGGACACCACCCAGCAACTTCGAAAGAAGCCCCCTCCAGCTCTTCTGTGAAGGCGACTGCTACAGCTAGCAGTCAGAGCTCCGCAAGCTCCACAATAAAACTTTCAGATAAACCCAAGCCCCATTCACATAAACGACACGATCACGGACTCCATCCAACAACTTCGAAAGGAGCCCCCTCCAGCTCTTCTGTGAAGGCGACTGCTACAGCCAGCAGTAAGAGCGCCGCAAAATCCACAATAAAGCTTTCAGGAAAACCTAATCCCACTTCAGCAGACAGCTCTGACGAAGAAGACTCAAGTTCCTCTTGCGAAAGCGGAGGCTCTAAGTCCAATTCACATGAAGGGCACGATCACGGACACCACCCAGCAACTTCGAAAGAAGCCCCCTCCAGCTCTTCTGTGAAGGCGACTGCTACAGCTAGCAGTACGAGCGCCGCAAGCTCCACAATAAAGCTTTCAGAAAAACCTAATCGCACTTCAGCAGACAGCTCTGACGAAGAAGACTCAAGTTCCTCTTGCGAAAGCGGAGGCTCTAAGTCCAATTCACATGAAGGGCACAATCACGGACACCACCCAGCAACTTCGAAAGAAGCCCCCTCCAGCTCTTCTGTGAAGGCGACTGCTACAGCTAGCAGTCAGAGCTCCGCAAGCTCCACAATAAAACTTTCAGATAAACCTGAGCCCCATTCACATAAACGACACGATCACGGACTCCATCCAACAACTTTGAAAGGAGCCCCCTCCAGCTCTTCTGTGAAGGCGACTGCTACAGCCAGCAGTAAGAGCGCCGCAAAATCCACAATAAAGCTTTCAGGAAAACCTAATCCCACTTCAGCCGACAGCTCTGACGAAGAAGACTCAAGTTCCTCTTGCGAAAGCGGAGGCTCTAAGTCCAATTCACATGAAGGGCACGATCACGGACACCATCCAGCAACTTCGAAAGAAGCCCCCTCCAGCTCTTCTGTGAAGGCGACTGCTACAGCTAGCAGTCAGAGCTCCGCAAGCTCCACAATAAAACTTTCAGATAAACCTAAGCCCCATTCACATAAACGACACGATCACGGACTCCATCCAACAACTTCGAAAGGAGCCCCCTCCAGCTCTTCTGTGAAGGCGACTGCTACAGCCAGCAGTAAGAGCGCCGCAAAATCCACAATAAAGCTTTCAGGAAAACCTAATCCCACTTCAGCAGACAGCTCTGACGAAGAAGACTCAAGTTCCTCTTGCGAAAGCGGAGGCTCTAAGTCCAATTCACATGAAGGGCACGATCACGGACACCACCCAGCAACTTCGAAAGAAGCCCCCTCCAGCTCTTCTGTGAAGGCGACTGCTACAGCTAGCAGTACGAGCGCCGCAAGCTCCACAATAAAGCTTTCAGAAAAACCTAAAAGCACTTCAGCAGACAGCTCTGACGAAGAAGACTCAAGTTCCTCTTGCGAAAGCGGAGGCTCTAAGTCCAATTCACATGAAGGGCACAATCACGGACACCACCCAGCAACTTCGAAAGAAGCCCCCTCCAGCTCTTCTGTGAAGGCGACTGCTACAGCTAGCAGTCAGAGCTCCGCAAGCTCCACAATAAAACTTTCAGATAAACCTGAGCCCCATTCACATAAACGACACGATCACGGACTCCATCCAACAACTTCGAAAGGAGCCCCCTCCAGCTCTTCTGTGAAGGCGACTGCTACAGCCAGCAGTAAGAGCGCCGCAAAATCCACAATAAAGCTTTCAGGAAAACCTAATCCCACTTCAGCCGACAGCTCTGACGAAGAAGACTCAAGTTCCTCTTGCGAAAGCGGAGGCTCTAAGTCCAATTCACATGAAGGGCACGATCACGGACACCACCCAGCAACTTCGAAAGAAGCCCCCTCCAGCTCTTCTGTGAAGGTGACTGCTACAGCTAGCAGTACGAGCGCCGCAAGCTCCACAATAAAGCTTTCAGAAAAACCTAATCGCACTTCAGCAGACAGCTCTGACGAAGAAGACTCAAGTTCCTCTTGCGAAAGCGGAGGCTCTAAGTCCAATTCACATGAAGGGCACAATCACGGACACCACCCAGCAACTTCGAAAGAAGCCCCCTCCAGCTCTTCTGTGAAGGCGACTGCTACAGCTAGCAGTCAGAGCTCCGCAAGCTCCACAATAAAACTTTCAGATAAACCTGAGCCCCATTCACATAAACGACACGATCACGGACTCCATCCAACAACTTTGAAAGGAGCCCCCTCCAGCTCTTCTGTGAAGGCGACTGCTACAGCCAGCAGTAAGAGCGCCGCAAAATCCACAATAAAGCTTTCAGGAAAACCTAATCCCACTTCAGCCGACAGCTCTGACGAAGAAGACTCAAGTTCCTCTTGCGAAAGCGGAGGCTCTAAGTCCAATTCACATGAAGGGCACGATCACGGACACCACCCAGCAACTTCGAAAGAAGCCCCCTCCAGCTCTTCTGTGAAGGCGACTGCTACAGCTAGCAGTACGAGCGCCGCAAGCTCCACAATAAAGCTTTCAGAAAAACCTACTCGCACTTCAGCAGACAGCTCTGACGAAGAAGACTCAAGTTCCTCTTGCGAAAGCGGAGGCTCTAAGTCCAATTCACATGAAGGGCACAATCACGGACACCACCCAGCAACTTCGAAAGAAGCCCCCTCCAGCTCTTCTGTGAAGGCGACTGCTACAGCTAGCAGTCAGAGCTCCGCAAGCTCCACAATAAAACTTTCAGATAAACCTGAGCCCCATTCACATAAACGACACGATCACGGACTCCATCCAACAACTTTGAAAGGAGCACCCTCCAGCTCTTCTGTGAAGGCGACTGCTACAGCCAGCAGTAAGAGCGCCACAAAAACCACAATAAAGCTTTCAGGAAAACCTAATCCCACTTCAGCCGACAGCTCTGACGAAGAAGACTCAAGTTCCTCTTGCGAAAGCGGAGGCTCTAAGTCCAATTCACATGAAGGGCACGATCACGGACACCACCCAGCAACTTCGAAAGAAGCCCCCTCCAGCTCTTCTGTGAAGGCGACTGCTACAGCTAGCAGTCAGAGCTCCGCAAGCTCCACGATAAAACTTTCAGATAAACCTAAGCCCCATTCACATAAACGACACGATCACGGACTCCATCCAACAACTTCGAAAGGAGCCCCCTCCAGCTCTTCTGTGAAGGCGACTGCTACAGCCAGCAGTAAGAGCGCCGCAAAATCCACAATAAAGCTTTCAGGAAAACCTAAGCCCACTTCAGCAGACAGCTCTGACGAAGAAGACTCAAGTTCCTCTAGCGAAAGCGGAGGCTCCAAGTCCAATTCACATGAAGGGCACGATCACGGACACCACCCAGCAACTTCGAAAGAAGCCCCCTCCAGCTCTTCTGTGAAGGCGACTGCTACAGCTAGCAGTACGAGCGCCGCAAGCTCCACAATAAAGCTTTCAGAAAAACCTAATCGCACTTCAGCAGACAGCTCTGACGAAGAAGACTCAAGTTCCTCTTGCGAAAGCGGAGGCTCTAAGTCCAATTCAGCAGACGGACGCAGTTGTGACAGCTCTGACGAAGGATACTCAAGTTCTTCTAGCGAAAGCGAAGAATCCAAGTCCACTTCAGCAGTTGGACGCAGTTGTGACAGCTCTGACGAAGGAGATTCAAGTTCTTCGCACTCAAGTTCGGAGGATGATGGCGGATACGACGGGCCAATTATTAATAGGTGTGATGGCAATAATGACTCTGACAAAAGTCGAGCTACAGATGAAAATTACGTCGGTGACAAACGACCTAAAATCATACTCCGCAAGTGTCGTGGATGGATGTGCATCTGCTTTAAGAGTATTCTAGAAATTCCGCGTAACATTCGCAGATACGTGGGTATAAAGAAGCCTTAAAATCACACTTATGTCAGTGAAATGTATTATTTATCAATTATTTCGTTCATGTGACAGATAGTTTGAACGTTACTTCTGGTTGAAATTACTGGTCATTGCTGTCAAAAGTGGTAAATAATAAGTTTCTCAAACAGACCACGCAAGTGCAATGTTACCATGCTACACACACATCTTTTGGCGCGTTGACAAAATTGGAGCATCTCCCGCCATCATGTTATTATCAGACGATTAGTTGCCAGAGACAATAATTTCAATAGTGTTCCTTTGTCATTGTCATGAAACGCCAAAAGAGTGATGTTGTTTTGCACTTGGTTACTCAGAATGAATAAATGATTTATTTATTTTTTCATGTATTTAAGTTATTATTTGTTTTATATCAAACAAAAGAAATTTCCAACTGTGTTAATTTAGATGAAAATGTATTGTATTAATATTGTTTTGTTATATAAATAAATACAAGTAAGTATGTTATTTTTTTAATAGCCTAGATATTTTATTGCAATTTACCTGCCGATGAACTAACACCCGGGTTCTTAAAAAGGAATTTGAGTATTTTTAAAGATCCTCACTAAAACAACCGATTTTACTGGGGAAATTCTTCGTGATGTCCGAGGGCCCCAGATTAAAATACCGGCCAAGCGCGAGTCAGGCACGCAGATGAAGGATTCCATTCATAAAACTTAATTTTCATTATTTGTTGATATAACGGTAATTATTCAAATAGGTACTATAAGGGATCGCATTTAATGCATGCGAGAGTTATCTGAAATAAATAGATTCAGAGTATTTTAGAGAATAATTATATATTGCGTGTTTTCATTGTCAAGGCAAACAACCGAATCTTATGGAAAAAAATCTTTCAAGGCTTATGACTTTGAGGTTGCACCTCCCAAAGAGGATCTCTGCATGAGCTACCCCCCGAAGAATGGAGGATAGTAAGAATGATTTTCTTGCAATCATACATTCTCAGCCTTGGAAGAGTCAAGCACCTTCCTACTCCTAACCAGAAGTCCCTGCCTAAGTGGCGACTCTTCGTAGACAGGTGGACGTATGCCTATATAGAAGCAGTTTCAGTCATACCCTGCGCTGGGCAAAATTCTTTAAATTATTATGCGCCATTTGCGCAATATCTTAAAGCAGTTATGCTGAAACCCTGCTGCAGCAAAACGCCACAAAAACCTGCAACACATCGTCGGACGTAAACAAAATCGATGTGACAATTCACATCAATCCAGAAGGGATTGAATTGATTAGATTTAGGTACCCTAACTAATCTACGTGGTTGCTCGTCGGATGATCATCGTAGGTCTACTCTGCCAAAGTTTTTAAATTTTAACTTTGAACTTACTCCAGTGATTATAGTACATAAGAATTTAAATCAATTGTCTCCATAATCAGTTCAACCAATGGTGACAACTAGCCACCCTTCGCGAAGGTTATACCTCGTATGCAAAGTTAGTTTAACCGCCCATGGAGTCCTTCATTGGCGTAAAATTAAACGCGAAAACTCTACCTCCTCTAACACTACTGGAATGAGTTCACCATAGCTAATTTTTTTTTTTGACGCGCTCTTCTCCAAACTCGGAGCGCCCTCGAAGTCGTCGAACGCCATACTAGTCCTTCTTCGAATATTACATGTAATAGAAGTCTCATTTAATAACTTATTCAACCTACCAAACTAAAATAATGTTTGTTTACATGAGATTATAATTGACATCTACTATCTGTTTTGACATCCTACTTTTGCTGCTATCATAAATGTTTTTTAATAATAAAATGGTTTCAACCTATTTACATGAATATTAACTATAGAACCTTATTAAATTTAATCTTTACAGGTTCTACATGAAACAATAAACTTTTTGATTCGTTTGACACAATATGACAAATTGTTTTTTATGTTGTCGTGTCATCCTATGACAGAAATAATACAAGTAAATCCTTCGTGTTTCGCTGCTATTAAAATAAATAAAATTATTATGTTATGAGATTAGCAGAAAACTTGAAAATAACTAACATTATATAAATCTATCAAGTATTATAAAATGGAATTTCGAACAACTATAAAATCTTCAAAATAAAACGTTTCCTGACCTTATAATTATGTTTAATAGTTTCATACTTCTTTCTAAAATATTTCCATTTACAAAATAAAGGTTGCTGTACTATCAAATCAGTAGTATAATATTTTATATGATTTGATGTGTACGATTTTCTTTTATATACTTATATGAATGTGTTTATAAATCTTATTAGTTTTTCTTTCAACCCTTGTTTTCCTTTTAATTTGGGCACGAAGAGAAATTTTGTAAGCACCATTCCAGGACTTACTAATAGCCTGTGTTAGCTGTGTCTGTGTGTTTGTGTACAAAATTTTCCTATTAAATAAAACTGAGATATTATTATTAGGAAGATTATTGGATGATATGGGAAGTTGCGCTTCCTTAGGGAACACCTCCTTCGGTTCGTCTTCCTGTGTGGTAGTCTCCTCAACTCGGGCATCATCCAACATGTGATCTAATTCGCTACTAGGTACTGACGACTGATTCGTCATGGAGATCACATACAGGTTCAGACAACAAAGTCGCTTGACATTCTGGAATTAAATAGGGAATAAATAATGGAATGGACACACCGGGTTCTTTCTCTTCATCCGTCATGTCCGCTTCCATCTCGTCCTCGAATAGGCTGCTCTCTCCACAGCTCTGCTTTACTTCGTCATCATTCTCATCAATGTCATCATGGTTTTGGATTTGTGGGTTGTCAATTTTCATACTAGAATATAATGGTGTATCATTATTTATATTTATATATTCCTGCTGTCCGCATTCGTCAAGACACTTCAGCTATTGTATTTTTGACATCAATAAAGCATTCCAATGACCGTCGTTTACACGAAATGCATTTACACGGGAATTCCTTTCTTATTTTGTCGCATAGCAACGAAAAATCTATTCCGTCATGGTAAATCGTGTTATAAAAATATCTTGCAGCACTCTGCAGAAATGCGCCCAAAATCAAAGAATAATCGGCTTCTCGCCACTCGCTTTCGATAGCGACGAGCCCGAATTCGGCTAAGAAATCTTCAAAGCATACTCGGTCTATACCGGTATAAAACATAGACATTTTTCATACATATAAATTCTTTCTTTTAACTATAAAAACCACTTAGCTTTTGTCTCCAGGCGTCCATCCATCTAGCGCCTGAACATAGTTAGCATCTCGTCCTTCGCGAGATGTCTTTATAAAAATGGGAGTTTCTTCATGCACTTTATATTTTACGCAGTGCACTCGCGTATAAATTATTTTCGTACAGTGTTGTCGCCCTGCACACGCGAAATAATACTTTTCTCACATTACAAAATTATACTAATACCCGGCGCCTCCACCACTTATAAGGGATCGCATTTAATGCATGCGAGAGGTATCTGAAATAAATAGATTCAGAGTATTTTCGAGAATAATTATATATTGCGTGTTTTCATTGTCAAGGCAAACAACCGAATCTTATGGAAAAAACTAACACATTGTCATGTCACTACGCTCGAATTCTAACTTAAACTCTTTTTTCTTAAGGGCGCTATTACAAAATCGAGCGCTTGCCCCGGACTAAAGCTACAAACCGCGTTTCCCGAGATTTATAGTGATTGTGGGGCTGTTTACAAAAATTGCTTAAAAATATGAGTTTACTTTTAAATAGACCAATTTTTTTTTTCATGCATTATAACAATACCTCCTTAGTTATTAAATAATTTTTATTTGAATTTGGATTATACTTTCATAGATAAAAATATAGTTTCATACAATTGTCAATAATTCTCAGTTTTACAAAATTATTTTTGGTTTATTAGTGCATGAATCGTAACAAATTGATTTGATCATTCCAAAGTAGAAGGTACAGTTGTATCATGGACATTTTTAAAATTGATTAAATTATTATATCTTCGGTGTACCAAAGCATCAAAAGATTCCCAAAAGCGTAATTTTATGAAACACCCTTTGCGGAGACAAGAAATTTACTGATGTACATGAACAAATTGATATATTTATTTAGAACACTCCCAAGATCAACTATCAAACTTTCTTAGGCGTATTTTTGTTTTTTTTTGTGCTATATCTAAGGCATAATCAGACATCAAAATTCGAATCAAACGCTCAAATTCAAGAAAAATTGTGAAAGCGCTCTTAAATCTTTCAAGGCTTATGACTTTGAGGTTGCACCTCCCAAAGAGGATCTCTGCAGTACACACATCTGTGAAAAATTCAATTGTCTACCTATTTCGGTTTTTGAGATTCAGCCTGCTGACCGACAGACGGACGGGCGGATGGACAGACGGACTGACGGAAGGACGAGGCTTAGTAATTCCGTTCCGTTGGTTACCCATACGTAAGGTACGTACGGAACCATAATGACCACCACATAAAACTAAAGCTTGTTCATTTTAAGCACTTTAAATTAAACTTAATTAAAAATGAAAAATCCGAAATTGCTAATGCTTATTAATTTTAAGAAGTATTTTGATACTTTTTATCGCAAAATAATAAAAGATAACAAACAGAAACACGAATTAACAATAGTGACCGATAACGAATTAACCCCCGCCACATCTCGAACCAATTTGCCAGTAAAATCGGATGTCTTAGTGAGGATCCTTCACTAAAAACACAGATGATTTTCTTTCCCCGCGCCGCCGATTCAAACACATGCCATGCCACGAATGCCACGCATATCTATAAATAGATACGTCCTAGCACCTACATTGTTCGCGGTGTACTTCGCAGTTGTAGTCCGGGAGGTATTGTAGAGGCTACTTCTGAAGGTAGCGGATGCGGATACATCCGCTTCCGCACAGTGGCAGCATTTTCAATTTAGCGAGGCTCAGGACTCACACCGAGGTTACTGAGATCTTGTACGCGGGCGACTTGTCACTTGTGTGTTTTGTGGCAGAAACCCCGACGGCTTGCAACGGTTAATGTCCGATCTCGACGAGTCTTGCCGGAAATTTGGCATGAAAATCAATGTCAGGAAGACGGAGGTGATAATTTTTTTTTATTTTATGAAAAAATTAATTAAGTCATTGGACATCGACGGTCATGAGGCATTGTCCATAAGACTCCGTGACGATGACCTGAAGCAGGTCGACAACTTCCGTTACCTGGGGAGCACGTTGACATCAAAGTGTGGCCTTGATGCAGAGATCAACAGCAGGATTGGCGCTGCAGCTGCAGCGTTTGGTACATACGAGCTCACGAGCGACAACTACAGTGCAGTTGAAACAATAGCCTTGGCCGCAATCGGTCGGATCACATCATCATCATCTATAAATTATTTCTTATACCTTTTTGGAAAGCTAACAGAATAGGCAAGTTATTTTAGTTATTTGTACAATTATTTTATTAAAGTACATTCTGTATGGCGCCAATTCTATATAACGGAAAAATTAAGAAGTAGGTTAAAAAACATTCTTTTAGAAAAAGCCTACTACACAGCACTGACGAATTTTTGAATGATAATTAAATCTAATTTCTGTATTTTTAACTAATTTTACATTTAATCGACTTGAATTAAAATAATTGAATTGAAATGATTACTGCTTAATTTTTTTTACTTTTGCGAACTACGATTTTTTTTTTTTTACTATTGATAGGCACGCGCTTGACCACCATCTCACCTGATGGTAAGCGATGATGTGGTCGAAGATGTAGCACGCTTGCCTAGAAGTAACCTATTCACTTTTGACTTAACGACTCCCAGGTTGTAGCAATCGGGAAACAGACTCCGGCAGGGAATTCCACTCCTTAGCTGTACGCATTATGAATGTGTTCCCAAAACGTTTTGTGCGCGTGGGTGGGATGTCCACCATGGTGGCGCATCGCCGTTCGTCTTGTGGTCCGATGATGGAACGGGCTTGGCGGAATTAAATTATGCAATTCCGTCGCACATTCCCCAAAATGCAACCGGTAGAAAACCGACAAGCCAGCAACTCGTCGTCGATGCTCAAGATTTTGGAGCTTCGTCGCGACGAGCCTCTCATTGCCAATGATCCTCTTGGCTCGTTTCTCAATTGACTCAAGGGCATCAAGCTGGTATCTGGCAGATCCGTCCCAAAGATGAGAGCAAGCTGGTTGGAATCAACCTTTTAGCGGAAAATAGACACGCTTGGGTCTTAGCAGCATTGAACTTGACCAGATTGGCATCACCCCATTCAGAGACATCCTGTAAGGATACATTCAAGCACTCAACCATAGCCTCCCGGAGAGACCGGATCTGCGACCCACCAGCTCGTGCGTCGGACACGTATCTCTCAGCAACAGTGCTGTCGTCTGCATACCCAAAGGTACCGGGTTTAAGCAGATCATTAATATGCAGCAAGAACAGCGTTGCCGAAAGCACCGACCCCTGAGGAACCCCGGCATTAATATCCAGCAGTCCAGACGAGCAGCCATCTATGACCACTCGAATAGACCGATCCCTCAGGAAATCAGCGATCCAATCACACAAACCGGCGGGCAGACCGAAGGAAGGAAGCTTACTAATAAGGCTGGCAAATTTCAAATGTCATGTTTACGTCATACTCCGTTGCGTTTCGCAGGCGCCCGCTTATCGCAAGCGTAATATGACCCGCAGCACAAAAAACCTTATCTCTCCGCTCACAAAGCAGCTATTCACACACTTGAAACTGTTATGGGTTCTTTAATTATGTCACTATGTATTAGAATGTAAACAATATTCTTATAACAAACCGAAATATAAACATTTTGGATAGATACGAGAGTACTTGCTGAAAGCTATTTTGTTGTTTTATTATGTTGATTTCTGACACAAATGTTGGATCAATTTACACAAAATTTTGGAATTAAGGTCATAAAAAGACAAGTAATCTAGTGATGATGTTATTTTACGAGATCAAAAATCGACTGCCGCAATATTTAAGCTCAAACTTTATAGTGCGGTAACTAGTTTTGTTTCGTAATTGTCACCAGATAATTTACACTTTTGACGTTGAATATTAGTTGAAATTGAACGAGAATAAAGTAAATTATGAATTTCTATCAATACTTGGCTTACTTTCCACAGAAAAACACGTAAAAATCGAAAATTCTCGCGCACAAGTTGAACGAATGTTTGTTTGATTTGACAAATGTATGGCTATGATGACTTGATGAGTTAATGATGCTGTTCTGTTGTATTTGGATTGTTTAATGTTTATAATAGTGGACAAATTTGTAATTATTACATGTGTATGTAATAAGTATAACCTACCTACTTACTTACATTTATTTATTTATTTATTATATACTTTATTGTACACCTCATAACAAGCACAGGAAAAACGCTTATAAAAACTAGTGTACAATGGGCGGTCTTATCGCACAGGGCAATCTCTTACAGACAACCTTTGGATGGATTGAACTAAAGAAGTTAGATTTAGGGCGGTCAGGTACAAACATCATAAATAATATTAATAGAGAGACATACACAATAATATAAAACAAATACATACAATTAATACTATATAATATACTAATAAATATCAAATATATAATAGGGACAGGAGACAAAAAGTTACAGTGACAGGTCCCTTCACCAATTTTTAAACGTTGGTAGCGTTTGAGCGCGCCTCACTTCAATGGATAATGCATTCCACAAACGAGCTGCTTGAATAGTAAAAGATTTGTCAAAGAAGGATGTGGAATGCATACAAATACTTAACTTTAGATTTTCCGATGATCTCAAGGACCTAGAATATGTGTCACAGAGAACCTGAAAGCGTTCTTTAAGATAAAAAGGAGTAGAAGGATTAAAGAGCACATTATAAAGTAGGTATAGAAAGTATGTGGGCGTTCCGGAAGCTTGTCCAATTGGTCTTGGGTGATATTAAGATAGCTGGCGTCAGCATAGTCCAAGATTGGTAGAAGAAGATATTGTGCTAAGGCAATTTTAGTGGTGATGGGAAGAAAATTACGAAGGCGTCTCAGAGAGCCCGCCGAAGCGAACAGTTTACGACTGACCTCCTGCAGTTGTTTAGTCCAGGAAAGAGTGCTATCGATATAAATCCCCAAGTTCTTCAAAGTGTGAGTTGTAGGAATTGTAGTGTTATTGAAAGAAACCTGGGGAAGCGTCAACCAATCAATGTTTGAAACGGTCCGGGAACTACCAACAACAATCACTTGCGTCTTTGCTGGATTGATCTTCAGCCCAAATTCAGTGCTCCGTTCACCAATTTGTGCCAAGTTTATATTAATCATATCAATCGCAGTAGATAACTCACCGAGAGGGGCTTGGGTGTAAATTTGGAGATCATCAGAATACAGGTGGTAGAAAAAGAGATAACACGCCACCCTGGGGCACACCAACAGAAGTGTCACACCAAGAAGAGAAGGATACTTCAATGCAAATACGCTGCCGGCGTTTGCAAAACATGATGGATATATTATGTAAATTAATTGTAACATCTTGCGTGTCATGTGTGTGTATACTTTTGTTTTGGACAAATAAATGATCTTATCTTATCTGATCTTAATTAAGTTCATAGTAACTTTTTTTAACGAGACAACAATTCTTGGAGAGTGATATGAAAATATTGGTAAGATATTATTCTTAAGTCACTCATAATTTTGTTGAATTAAGTAGGTACTGTTAATTATTTTCATAGCTTAATTAAAGTGCCAGTTACAACGTTATATTCCAATGGTACCCATTCCATATGTAGCTTTCTTTTTATTTGGAGTTTTTCTAATTTTGGATAAATATCGAAAAAACCTTAATATTCAAATATCTCGAGAATGAATGATTTCGGCCATACATAAGTATGGGAGGTTCAATTTGTTGCATTTTGCCCGCGCCTATCAGCACCTGACGGATATACATCAAATTACAAGTAACCCTGTACACGTACATACATACTCTAGAAAAACATAACCCTCCTTCTGGCGCAGTCGAGTAAAAATAAGATAAACAACATTAATTACTTATAGAGAAAGAACATGATAAATATGACTAACATTAATGACTTATATAGAAAGAACATGATAAATATGACTATGTCTTGCATTCAACACAGCAACCAACTATTCTTATTGTATAAATAATCATTAATAGAATAGTATGCCTTCGATTCGATTAGGATTTTACCTTTTATTTTTTTTAAATAACCATTCAATAGGGCTTTATAAAAATAGAGGGCTATATTAAAGTGACAATTATTAAAGTTTAACTCTATAATAATAATAAACTATGTTTAAATCAACTTTATTGTTAAAGTGGCCAAAACTATGGCTTGCGAAAGACATTGTACCTGTTTTCACTGGTAATTTCACCCCTCTGGGAAAGTTACAAACATTGATTCTACAGTTCCGAGAGCTAAGACTTTCTTTTCCTCTTTTCGAATCGTTTTTCATATTCCAAAAATCTTAATTGTATTTTGAAATATTTGAAAAAAACAAAACCCTTTTTCTTTTTTCAGTAAATTGTTTATAACTTTTGCAGTTTTTTCGAGCAGTTACGCTCGGAACTTTGTTTCAAAAATCATGTAGGTACATGCTCTTCCGAATCGAATGACACCTCAATCATATTTATCCGAGAGTCGAAACTACTTAGGTACTGCAAAAAAGTTGAACAAAAAGCACTTTTTGACTAGACTATTACCAAAGCAGAAACTACGTGGATTTGTCATTAATCAAATGCAACACATAATGTGTAACATTCCGGCAATTTTTACAATTAAAAACAATAATCAAGCTTATTTATTTTTTACATCGTTCACCGAAAACAGCTGGTTTTTGTCATGTTAGAATGTTGCTAACAGATAATCCCATAGATAATCCTATAAAAATTTTAGTCAAATTCACACTTCACATAAATTCTGTGTAATCTCACCAACAATTTAGAATTTTTACGGTTTTTAAAATCGCATGTAACGTAATTATAGAACGTAAAAGACAGGGTATCACAATTAATGTATCTTTCAAACCAATGGTATCACGAAAAAAGTTAATCTGTGTTGTGTTTTGGTAATTGCTAAGTAATTCCATATTCATCGCTAATTATTTTTAAATGTACGAATAAATAAGAAACACTAGTAAAAATGGAAGAAACATCAAACATATGCTTGACATGTTTAAGCACGGATCGCTGCCTAGTTCCTGTACATAAATTTACTAAATTACTACAGGAAATACGCTTCGAAGAGGTTAGTGTTTTTGATAAATAAAAACAAATTGTTATTTTTACTGATTTACTCTGCTTGCAATGCTTGTATAGGTACTTTTCTACACTGATAGAGGATCTTAAAATTGTATACTCCGAAAATGAAACAGCCAAAGTTTAACGAATACATTTTTCATCTTGTATTATTTTATTTTGTTTACATTCAATCTTTTAATATATTAAAATCTCGTGTCACGGTGTTTGTTATCAAACTCTTCCGAAACGGCTTAACCGAGTTACTTTTTATGTATTAAGTTTGGCAAAACAATGTTCGCCAGATCAGCTAGTAATAAATAATTTTTTGTTTTCAGTTGAAAGTGTCTCAAGGTGGAGTATGTTGGGAATGTTGGAGTATCCTGGCTAAGTTCTACAGGTTTAAGAATAGAGCTAAGAGAGCACAGGAGACCTTATCACAGACTACAGAGGTAAGTAATAAGACTTATATCATACATTATTGTTTACAACTAAAACTGCCTACAGTACTCAGTGGCGTGTGGCAGGTGCTAGCCAGTGCATAGGTTAAAAAGAAAACACCATAAAATAACTCATCGCTATCTGTTTGAATTCTGTGCCATAGTGATATTAAATTGACACTGGCAGAATAGTCGATACCGGCTCTGTTGCCATAATGGGAAAAAAAAAATTGACATGTTTACTTCTTATATCATTAATAACATTCAGGGCCGTAACTACAGAAAGTGGCGCCTAGGGCACGCATCATTGTTGCGCCCCTTCGTGATAAATTATCTTAAAATGAAAATAAAGCAAAATATACACTATATAAAATCGTTATAAATCTTATTTACTAAACATTAAGAGGCCTATTACAATTTGATTGTGGTTGTTTGCGTAAAATGGCCAATTTTGGATTTCTTATTCCTAGAAACTGAAATATTTAGACAACTTTGGCTTATTAGATAGTCGAGAATAGGTACCTATAGTTTGAAGCGGCCTCACTTTTAGCATTTTTCTCATATCTATTTGTAAAAAGCCAAAATTCCGAAGTAAATTCCTCATGAAATGCGCAAAGGCACGTTGTCGAGCTAGTGAATTGAACTACTGTAGGTACTTACCTACTAACCAAATGAAATGAAAAATATTATTATAATTTTATTTTCCTTAAATAGTAAATTAGTTCGTAGTGACCTCAAAAATTTGAAATTAAGGTTGGTAAATCCGTAAAGAAATCGCATTCAAATCCATAAAAACTACAAAAAATCTGAATGAACTGTAAATTTCTCCTTAATACAGTAATAATTATGACATGAAATTTCACAGAATACTTGGCATTGACGCTTCTGTGTTGCCACCTGTGGTTCCTGCACGCTCAGTTTAGGGGAACGTGCGCGAAGGAGACTGTGCCATCTAGCGTAGCTATTTAAAATTTTATACTTGAATTTTTTTTTTTTTTTTTTTTTTTTCCTTTATGGCAATTGAGCCGGTTTCGACTATTCTGCCAGTGTCACGTCGTGACGGCAGCTGAGAGGCAGGCCGTCGAAATTTGTACTTCGTGGTAGATGTTAGTTTAAGCTGAAAGGACGAACACATGGGTTAGTAAGAACAAATAATCTAATTTACAAAACACTTAAACAAAACATAAACTAGTTTATACTTTACAGACTATTTACACACACGTTACGCACCAATTAAAATTTTAAATCATTCTCATTTAGGAATGTGGCCAAAATGTTTATTATTTTAGGGGAGAAGTGGGAGAGAAGGGTATGGAAGTTGGTTGGCAGAGGGATGTTTAATTTGGAAATTTTTGGATACAGGTCAAAGGATTTATTTTTTAGGGGGCAGGAGAAGAAAATATGGTCTAAAGTACCCTCCGCAAGACCACACTCGCACAGGGAACTATCCCGGACATGAATTTTTTTTAGGAACACAGGGCTACAACAATGTCCGAGTCTAAGTCTACAGAGGGACGAAACAGTTCTCTTCGACAATTTAGGATATTTAAAAAACCAAGGCCTACGCTGGATATCAGGCTGTATAGCAGCGTAGTAGAGACCCTTGGTTCTAGAAGTTGTCCAAGGGTCATACTTAACAGTGACATATCTGTGCTGCCACCTGTAGTTTCTGCACATTCCCTATAGTGTCTGTACTTTCACTATAACAGGAATTTATTTTACAGCTTTTTAACATAAAAACATTAACAACACTGACTTTAAGAACCAACATATTTTATGACTATGAGTACACATATTGCTATGACCCTCTCACCAACTGCGAAAATAAACTCAAGGCTGAACCGGATATGATAAAACAAGAACTAATAGACCACTGTGATGATAATCTAGACAACAATTCAGAATTACAAGAACAAAAAATATATTTTGATGAACAAACAGAAAATGGTTATATCAATGAAATAGAAACAAAACGAGATGACAATTTATCGAGAAAACAAGAAATTGACAAACATAGTGAGGATAGTTCCGAAAACATTCATGATTTTGATGAAAAATCATCTGATTTTATTGAAAAAATCTATGCAGATATAATTGCAACTAAACAAAGTAATAAACTATTAAGCAAAAAATGTGTAAATGGAGTAAAAATTAAAACTGACCTTGCCAATGAGAAACTCGACGCAGAAACTAATGAAAATGTCAATGTAGAAAGTATGAAAAGAAAGTCTACTAAACGCAGGCTAAAACCGAGCAAATCTAAGAAAGACTTGGAAAGAGAGGCAAAAGAGTTTGAAGAGAAGTTCGTAAGAGTTGTATTGAGTGAAGAGGAGATGCTAAGGGTAAGAGAAGAAAAGAGGAATCATTATAATTTCAAGAAGATTCCTTATAAATGCGACAGTTGTGTGCTCGGGTTTACGAGGGAGGAAACATATAGTTTGCATATGAGGAAGAAGCATGATGAGGTATGTAAACTTATAAAACCGATGAACGAGACATATACACTAATATAGCATACTACTCTGTCAAGAAAGTACCGGGAAAAGATCAATAATACACAAAATGTCTGTTATTCATCCAAATTTATTTTATCACCTTCAAAGTATGCTCCTTTAGAAACGATACACTTGCGCCAACAAATAATCCATTCATCAAAACATTTTTTAAACGCTGCTTCCGGAATTGAGTTCAGTTCTCGCCGCGAATTCTCCTTTATGTCTTCAATCGATTGAAAACGGGTGCCACGAAGTGGTAATTTGAGTTTAGGAAAAAGAAAAAAGTCAACAGGAGCCATATCTGGTGAATATGGTGGTTGCTGGATGGTATTTGTTGAGTGTTTGGTTAAAAATTCGTTCACAATGATAGCCTTGTGCGAAGGCGCATTGTCGTGGTGCAAAATCCAAGAATTTTCTTTCCACAAATCTGGCCTTTTTCGTCGAATTTGCTCTCTTAAACGCCGCATAACGCTCAAATAATATTCTTTATTTACCGTTAGACCTTCCGGTAAGAATTCAGAGTGCACAACACCGCGATAGTCAAAGAAAACAGTCAACATGACTTTGACTTTTGATCGACTTTGGCGTGGTTTTTTCGGTTTCGGTTCAGTTGGAAGGCGCCACTCCGAAGCTTGTTGACTAGTTTGCATGTCAAACTCGTAAACCCACGTCTCGTCACCAGTAACAATGCGTTTCATGAATGTTGGGTCCGAACTGACTCGTTCTAGCATGTCCTCAGCGACTTTCATGCGATTGAGTTTTTGGAGAAAATTCAGATCTTTTGGGACTAGCCGAGCAGCAACATGTTTCATACCCAAATGATTAGTTAAAATGGTACGGATCGACTCGTGAGATACAGAAAGTTCGGCGGCTATCTCTCTCAGAGTTGAATGGGGATTTTCAGTCACTATTTCCTTCACTTTTGCGATGTTAACTTCAGTTGCAGACGTTGACGGCCTACCAGAGCGAGGCAAATCTTGCATCACATCTCGACCGCTTTTGAACGCTTTGAACCACTCATAAGCACGAGTTTTTGATAAAGTCGATTCACCGTAAGCCTTCTGTAACATTTTCAGTGACTCCGAACACGAAATTCCATTGGCGATGCAAAATTTAAGACAAACTCTTTGTTCGATATTTTTGTCCATTATGAAATTCGCAATACACACTATATATGATATTACTAAAACCAGCACTGTATTTAATGTAAATAACAGATGCAACTCAAACTCCGCGCCAAAATGGAAAACAGTTGTGCCAATCTAACAACTACAAAAAAACAAAAATTTGAATTTGGAACCATAAACAAATCATCCATTCCCGATACTTTTTTGACTGAATGTATACACTAATATAGCATATAAGCATAATTTGTTACTAACTCATCACTAACAACTTATGGGCATATTATGTCTGAAATGAAGATATTTTTTTACTTTTTTTTTTGGAAACCTTTTTATGTAGGTATAAAATAACTTTAATTTCTGAAGTCGGTGTTTTTGATTGTCTCTTCGTATGTTAACACCGACTTCAGAAATTAAAGTTATTTTATACTCGAAAAGGTTTATTATTTTTTGCTTTTCAGGTTTTTCGGAGATTCTTTATTTATTTTTTTTAAAAACATTCTACCTATTTTATACTTTTTTATAATCTACTAATTAACTACATGCTTGATTGTTGATAAGGTACTTTTAAAATATAGCTACCTATCTTACTTTAGCTATTCACTGTTATATAATCCGGTTTCACTATTATTTGTTTTATAATTTAAATATTTAAAGAAAACAGCCTTTATACCAACATGGGTAAACCTACAAAAATGCTACTCAAGTCAGCATTAAAATTTGTGAGTGAACAGTAAATCAGCCCTATTTTCCCACCCTTAGGGTGGGATTGTTTTTTTTTTTCAAATTTATATGGGACCAACTTCGAGGTATATATACCCTTTCGAATATTTTTTTTTTATCAAAATCGGACTACTCTGTAAAAAGTTATGCGTGATCAGATCATACAAAAAAAAAATACGCGTCGACTTGAGAACCTCCTCCGTTTGATCGTTGGTTAAAAAAACCTGCCAAGTGCGAGTCGGACTCGCACACGAAGGGTTTCGTACCATAAACCTTGTTTTTTATTATTTGTTGTAATAGCTGAAAAAGATATATACAATCTGTGAAAATTTCAACTGTTTACCCATTACGGTTCTTGAGATACAGACCGCTGACAGACAGACAGATGGACGGACGGACAGCGGAGGCTTAGTAATAGAGTGCCGTTGGATACTCTTTGGGTAGGGAACCCTAAAAAGGATATTTCCGAGCACAATTTTTACTTTTAACATCAAACCTTTTTACAGAGTATTGGGGACGAAATCTGCGATGTGTGCAGCGTCCGTTTTCGCCACAAGCCAGCTTTGAACAACCACAGGATCAAGCACTATGTCGTGTACCGATGTCGACTGTGTAAATATGAGATCCATGAGAAAATGTCAGTGGTGAATCACTGTAAGAGTAAGCATGTAGCTGATATGCTGGATAGAATTCATTGTTCGCAGTGTGATGTTGTTGTCAAGTAAGTAAACCTCAATGAATATAATATAAAACTAGAATTTCGCCCGCGACTTCGTTCGCGCGGATTTAGTACATTACGAACTTCATCTCCCCGTGTAAATTACTTATTAATAGACTCAACGTTCGACGAGGGCAGTTCGCGCAAACTTCAAAATTTTTCTTATTTAGAGTATTTTTATAACTGTCATAATTTTTAAACGAAAGGTCCGATTTGAATAATTTAAAATGTAATTTGCTTTTACATAACCAACAAAAATAATAACATAATTTATAAAAAATAAAAAAAAATAATAGCATAATTTTTTATTAAAAAATTTAAATAGATAAGGATTAATATCATGATACTAAAATCACCACTATTCCATTTCACCCGGGTTTTGATTGAATAATTTGAACAAAAAGCGGTCATTGTGACTTAACCATAATAATTAGATATATACCTACCCTCGTGGACTTTTTTGTAGATATTGCTGCAGTACCTACATCACTTTGCTCTATTGTCAATAGTTTCCGCAGCGTACGCGATATAAGGAACTTTTGATACTTTTTCACACCTTGGTTTACATTATCGAAGTTTTCATACGGATCCGTAACTTTTTGAAAATATTCTATAGCCTATGTTCATCAGGAATAATGTAGGATTCTAATGGTGAAAGATTTTTTCAAATCGACCCAGTAGTTTCGGAGCCTATTCAATTCAAACAAACAAATCCTTCCTCTTTATAATATTAGTGTAGATTCGTCCGTTAGGTTCTGAGTGACTGACAAACAACTCAGCCAAAAACAGGTAGTTTATAGCTGAAATTTGGCATGAAGGTTCCTTGTAGTAATTTATTTCAAAATGAGCACTTCCCTTTAATAGCGTGATGTTATATAGTCTATAACCTTCCTCGATAAATGGGCTATCCAGTACTTACTAAAATATTTTATTCAATTCTAACCAGTCGTTCCTGAGATTAGCGTATTCAACCTAGCAAACAAACTCTTCAACTTTATAATATTAGTATAAACTAGTTGACCCGCGCAACTCCGTCTGCTCCGCTCCTATTGGTCTGCTTGATGTTATATAAACTATAGCCTTCCTCGATAAATGGGCTATCTAACACTGAAATAATTTTTCAAATCGGACCAGGAGTTCCTGAGATTAGCGCGTTTAAGCAAACACACAAACAAATTCTTCAGCTTTATATATTTGCACTAGTTGACGCTCGCAATTTCGTCTGCTCCGCTCTTATTAGTCTTAGCGTGATGGTGTATAGCCTAAAGTGTTCCTCGATAAATGGGCTATCTAACATTGAAATGATTTTTCAAATAGGATAAGTAAGAAACGTGCGAAAAATTGTATTTATTTCCTAAATAAATATTTTAGATTGAATTCAATTGATGTTTTATTAATACACTAGTTGACCCGCGCAACTTCGTCTGCGTCACAAATTTCATTACTGCTCCTCTCCTTTTGGTCTTAGCGTGATGATATATAGCCTATAGCCTTCCTCAATAAATGGGCTATCTAACACTGAAATAATTTTTGAAATCGGACCAGTAGTTCCTGAGATTGGCGCGTTCAAGCAAAAAAACAAACTCTTCAGCTTTATATATTAGTATAGATAGATAATAACAGCGGGTGGCTAGATAATAACAGCCGCACGGGTCGATCTTCAAGGTTAAGCAACGCTTGCTAAGGTTGGTCTGTGGATGGGTGACCATCTTAATATACCGAGTTTCCTCCGTGCCTCGGAAAGCACGTTAAGCCGTTGGTCCCGGCTGTCATTTGTAGATCTTTGGCAGTCGTTACGGATAGTCAAGCCAGTTAATCTGACTCCAGTCTTGCCATGAAGTACCGTGTTACCCAGTTAATGGGTTGTGGAGGTCTGGTAGGCAGCCGCTCCTCGTAAAATATTGGTATTGAGCTAAATCCGGCTTGACTGGAAGCCGACTCCAATATAGTTGGGAAAAGGACTAGGCAGATGAGTATAGATAGATATAGAGTATAGATAGAAAGATAAGTTAGTTATATTTTCTTTATTTGTAAGATATAAATTTATTGAGCATTTTGTTCTCAGAACTCCAGACGATTTAGAAGCGCACATGCAAAGGGAACATAGCCTCTTCTGTGAATGCGGCATCAAATTTAAAGACAAGAATAATCTTAGGAAACATATAAGGTGAGTTCATAACGATGTTCACAGTCAAAATGAGAAGATCCTATCTAAAATACAAATCATATATGTACATAATATTATATGTATGTGGAATTTACGATACAGGAAAATAAATTTTATGTACAATTATAGGCATGTCGGATTACAGGGGGCGGCGATAAGATAGGCCGGATTTCTGGGGGTCCACTGCATTCTATTATAAACAGAGGTCGGAATTAGGTAGAGTTATTATGTACTAACACTGATTTCATACTGCGAAAGAATAAAGTGGATATACCTCAAATCCCGAGATAATTTTAAAGAGCAGAAAAATCTTGTGATATTTTAAATAAAACAGTTATTTACTTTTACACAATTTAAACCACGGCACGCGCAACGTTGTAGAATTCCAATGTGCACACGCGCGATGTTGCCACATTTGTAGTTCGCACATCATAGCTTGTGAGAACAAAACAATAGCGGAAATGCGGAGCACTCTCCGCTTAACGAAATGTACTAAATCCCGGGAAGATCCATATTAATATCAACATTTCGATGCAAGTACATAAATAACTAGGTACCTAATTCCGACCTCTGATTATAATCTTCTTATTATTTTTTTTACAGCCGGGCCCATTCCGGCCTACGCAACTTTATCTGTGATATCTGCAAAAAGACTTTCAAAACTAAGACACGGTTAGAGACCCATATGGTGACGCACAGCGGTAACATCGCTCTGAAGCTCGCGTTCTGTCAGCAGTGCAATGTGCAGTATAAGAACATACAGGTGTATAGGAGTCATTTGAAGAGTAGCGCAAATCATTCGGAAGGGTAAGTAATAGCACGGTAATAATATCTACAGTATTGTATCTTCATACAAACGGTCAGAACGCGAGCCATACCTACGTGCCTCGAGTTGAATCTGCTCTCAAACTGCAAGCTGTCGCGAATGCGCCGCACTGACGAACGAACGGTGTGATATTTTGTAAGCAGTAAGCGGGTGATACTGAGTTTATTTAGAAACTTTGGTAATGAGGAGCTCGTGGCTAGATAATAAAAGCCGCACGGGTCGATCTTCAAGGTTAAGCAACGCTTACCAAGGTTGGTCTGTGGATGTGTGACCATCTTAACATACCGAGTTTCTTCCGTGCCTCGGAAAGCACGTTGAGCTGTTGGTCCCGGCTGTCATTTGTAGAACTTTGGCAGTCGTCATGGATAGTCAGAAGCCAGTAAATCTGACTCCAGTCTTGCCATGAAATACCGTGTTACCCAGTTAATGGGTTGTGGAGGTCTAGTAGGCAGCCGCTCCTCGTAAAATACTGGTATTCAGCTGAATCCGGTTTGATTGAAAGCCGACCCCAATATAGTTGGGAAAAAGCTGAGCAGACAGAGGGTTATTGATACAAGAGCGACATATTCCGCTCGCATTAAAAAAATATGTGGGTAGTTTCATAGGCTAGGCCCCTATATTAATATTCTAAAATAAAAATGTTTGTTCAGCGAAATTTTCGCTAATTGTTAACCGATTTGGATGATTCTTTTTTGTTTGGAAGAGTTTTTTCCCGGACTGGTCCCATTTTAATTTGGTGAAGATCTGATGAAGAACTTCGGAGGTAGGCAACAGAACTCTTCAATCAATGTTAGCAAATGGATCGGGATTTCTGAAATCGCACGTCTGTTGATTGTTTACACCAGTTCATAACATAACATCACGCCGGTACGCTGTGTTTGTGGTTTCACTTTTTAGTGGTACGCTACCTGCGTACAAAAAAAGCGTAAAAAGTGGAAAATAAAAAACGGTGTCAAAAAACCAAAAAAATACCAAACACAGACTTCCCAAATTAAAGTTATTTTGTAGTGTTTTGTTCTTGGAAGTCGGTTTTATATTTTTGTAAAAAAGTTTTTTTTTTTTTTCAAAAACTGATGCTGTTTGAGTTTTCATCAATATGGGTCTCAAGACCCCTTTGAAAGAAAGAAAAAGAAAGAAAGAAAGAAAAAATGTTTATTTGGGACTCGCACACAACAGACAGATGTAAATTTAATCAGTCTTAGTTGTTTCAGTTTTAGTTAGTCTTTCAGTGTTCTGTTCAGTTGCGTAACTAGGATGGGTGGCACCTGTAGTGCTATTCTGTAACAAAATTTTCGTGTCTCGACAGTGGAATCCGAGGTGAGTATAAACGTAACACCTTTATGTTGTGTGTAATAAAGTTCACTTTGTGAGCTATCTCACTCGGGAGAAGCTCGATATCGAAATGGTTACTTACAGAATAGACTAGCTGGTGCGAATATTGCAGTCACTCGATAAAAATAACTTTTTATCTAAATTGTTATTGAAGTGATAACTTCTTTAGCGGCGTTGTGTACTTTTTTGTGTTGGGTAAAATCATGTTAAACTAACGTCAGGACACGTGACCCTGATAGAAAATGCGTGAGACGGTCACGTGTCAGGACAAAAATTCGAAGCACGTATTCAAGTTTTCACTTCTGCCGGCACTCCCGGAGTGTAACCCGTTATTTTTTTATCATACTTTAAGTATTGTTTTTTAACTCGATTACTGGTGACGTCATCCCTATGATTTCGAGCTGGGTCTCCATTTGCGCCTCACATTTTATTAAATAAATTTCTTGCATCACTCACTTCATCTCACAAAGACACAAAATGTCACAAGGCGGGCCGCACCCCCCTTAACTACGCCGCTGAGCACGCCGTACCGTAAACATCAGTAGCTACACCATGGCATAGCTGTTTATAAAATACAAACTCCCATCCATGTTATGACCGGAGTCCATTCAACACGTTTTTATCTCAATTTTCAGATACCCGTGTTCGGAATGCAACAAGAAGTTTAAGTCTAAAGGCTACCTGAGGCAACATTTCAACTTTTATCATTTACGGAAGTCGCAGTTTAAATGTGAAGTATGCAATAAGGTATGTTCATTTATATTGATTCTGTTGTTTTTAGACCTCCGAACATCCATAAGAAACGGAACCCTTATAGGATCACTCGGGTTCTGTCCGTCAGTCTGTCACAGTTAGTTTTCTCCGGATCTACTGGACCGATTCCGGGTACATATGGACTTCTGTGACCCAAACACGAAAGCTTTATGTAAATAAATATTTTTTTTGTATGGGGGTCACTTTTGGGGCTCAAACTAGACGGAAAATACGTTTTTCAAACTGTATCTTGTGACGTATAAAATTAAAGGGCTTACTGTAAGGGCTTTAATAATATTTTTTACAACTTAAAAATAATGAGTCTCGAAGATACTCAAGAAATTAGACCAAAAATGACCATTCCCCCCCCCTCCTTATCTCCAGAACTACTGAGCCTAAAATTTTGAATTAAAAATGCAGATTACAGGAAAACCTATAATTAGTCTGTGTTAAAATAACATGTTAAAAAAAAAATTGTTTCGGAACCCTTTGCATGCGAGTCCGACTCGCACTTGGCCAGTATTTTTCATGCATATATTCCCTATTACGTATCGTTTCCTCGGTGCCCACTTCAGGAATTAGCAAAAATTTGTGTTTTTCTCATTCTGTCCCTTGTTAAACAATGTTATGAACTTTAAAAAAAAGATATATACAGCCGAACATAGAACCTCCTCCTTTTTGAAGAAGTCGGTTAAAAAGGGTTTAATTCAGTTTCCACGTCCTGTTTCAGATCTTCATATCAAACTGGCGCTTACGCAATCACAAACAGCAGTACCACGGCCTCAGCAGACCAAGGAACCACTGTTGCAACACTTGTGCCAAGACATTCTTTGTGAGTATCTCTGCTAACCAGCGGGTCTAAAAGGACCACTTTCGCAGAATTATTAGAATCATAATATAAACCACACAACAATCTGTCAAAGATGATGTCCAAAAAATGACCCAGAATCGACAGAAATGAAATGTGTACCAATGGATTGGCATTTAAATATAATATAATGTTGCCAAAGCGGCAACCCTGAAATCGTTGTAGTATAGGAGCTAAGAGCAAAATAAAATAGTAAAAATTTTTTTTTTTATGTTTTTTTATTTTTATTAATTTTTTTATTGTAGTTGTATACATGGGCGTCGCACTTTAGGTAGTTGTGCCCATTTTATAAGTATCATATATTATCTTGCATGGGCGAGGAACGAAGGTGATTTGATTCAACCTGCGGGATTTTTAGACTTAGTATGTTTGGACATAGAAAATAATTAATAAATAAAAGAGATTACTGTTACAATTACAACAAAACCGCGTACATGTTTTTAGTTCGTGTATAGTTTGTGTATAGTTCCAAACTGTATTTTCTTTGATTATTTGGGCAATAAAGTTTTTATGATAATAATTGTTGATTTTTTTTTTATCCAAAGCAACATAATATTACCAATAACACACAATACGTTGATTGTAGTATCAATGAGCGAACAAAAATAAGTATAAATGTTAGAGTATTTCTTTTGCTTGTACATTCATGTGTAACACAAGTTATTGTGGATTAGAATGTCGTTGTTGTTATAGGAAATATCATTAGAACTTATCACAATAAGACTTACATTATGAAAATAAATGATTAACAACGATAATCTCACCCACAACATGGCTCTTAGCTCCTATACTATACCAATTATTTTTATATTTGCAATCTTTAGCCACAGAATTACCAATAATACACACAGTACTATAACGATTGTAGTATCTATGGGCCAAAAAAAAAAAAATATACAAAAAACAGAGTGTTTGTTATGTTGTGATTTAATATGATGTTGTTATTATGTTGCTGTTGCTTGTGAAATGTGTTGATGATAATTCTCACAAGTGATACAACATTAAAACAACGTCATATTAAGCCACAACATGACGTAAACTTATTTTATTATTGTTTTAAACGAATTTTTTACTTATTTTATTTTGCTCCTAGCTCCTATACTATAACGATTTCAGGGTTGCCCCCTTGGTAACATTATATTATATTTCAATGTCAATCCACTGGTATACATTTCATTCCTGTCGATTCTGGGTTTTTGGTCCATACATTTTTGGACATGTCCTTTAATTTTCATCTTTATCGCTAACGCATTAGGTTCAAGGTTGATTGGGGAAATTTGACAGTGACGGGTGCGCGATGTGCTTTCTGATTCTGCTAAAATGGCCTTTTTAGACCACTTGCTAAGAATACTGCTCTTTTAAAATTGAAACTAGTCTGTCTGTTTATTTGTTCTGGAATGTGTTTGTTATAAATCAGCGTTTCTTAACCTCGGATCGCAGGATAAAAGCTTTGACCCCTTATCCCACCCCTGATATTAACGATGTGACGAACAATACCCTGACTAAACCCGTTACCTGTGTTTTTATGGATGGGAAATCATCAAATGACTCCTCCCGCTCTGGGCGAAGCAGAAGAGAGTATCAGACTCTTACCGACTAAAACCCATCCGTGTTCCTCCTAGTGCCCGCCGCGTTCCAGGGCCGCGGTGACTTTCGAACAAATTCCGCAACTCCGGCAGGCACTGGCCCTAGTGGACCACGTCTTCTATGCTGATATCTCTTTGAGGTGCGCGTGGAACACAATGCTCCGTCGACCCGGGGTTACCTGTGTTCCTACAAATATTTTTTTCTTTTTCTTCAAATTTTTTGTGGCAGGATGAAAGTAATCTACCCTAACGACCGACATATCATCTGCCTAGCCTTTTCCCAACTATATTGGGGTCGGCTTCCAGTCAAACCGGAATCAGCTGAATACCAGTATTTTACTTGGAGCGGCTGCCTACCAGACCTCCGCAACCCATTAACTGGGTAACACAGTACTTCTTGGCAAGACTGGAGTCAGATTTCTGGCTTCTGACAATCCTTAACGACTGCCAAAGATCTACAAATGACAGCCAGGACAACGGCTTAACGTGCTTTCCGTGGCACGGAAGAAACTCGGTATGTTAAGATGGTCACCCATCCACAGACCAACCTTGGCAAGCGTTGCTTAACCTTTACGATCGACCCGTGCGGCTGTTATTATTTAGCCACGAGCTCCTCCTATGAATATTAATAGATAATGATAGAAATATGTGATTTGTTTTTATAGATCAGACCCTAACAACCGACAGCCGTCACATTATCATTCGTTTCCTTTCCCGACAGACATTGGCAACGCTCCGGAGCCATCAACTCACTCATTCAGACCAGCGATCATTCATGTGTGAAGATTGCGGCGACACATTCAAGCAAAGTGCGGCGCTGTACACACATACCAGGCTCGTGCACAAAGGTGGAGGGGCGCGGAAGAAGCGTGGCTTTTGAGATATTGTTCGGCAACTATATTGCGATAGTTGGGCAACAGTGGTGCGATAGTTGGGCAACAGTGGTGCGATAGTTGAACAACAGTGGCGTGATAGTTGGGCAGCAGAGGCGCGACAGTTGAGTGATTGTTCGGCAACAGTGGGGCGACAGTTTTAGTGACAGTTAGCCCTCAGTAGCGAATCAGTTGCGAGATTGTTGGTCTACAGTGGTGCGATTGTTGGGCAACATTTGAGTGATAATGTCAACTTACAATAAGTAAGAAACGTGCGAAAATTTGTATTTATTTCGTAAATAAATATTTTAGATTAAATTCAATTGATGTTTTATTAATACACTAGTTGACCCGCGCAACTTCGTCTGCGTCACAAATTTCATTGTACTGCTCCGCTCCTTTTGGTCTTAGCGTGATGATATATAACCTATAGCCGTCCTCAATAAATTGGCTATCTAACACTGAAATAATTTTTCAAATCGGACCAGTAGTTCCTGAGATTAGCGCGTTCAGGTAAACCAACAAACAAACAAACTCTTCAGCTTTATATATTAGTATAGATAGTAACCCAGATATTACTGAAAGTACATTTTTGTTTCAGATTGAGCTGACTTTTAATTATTTTGTTTGTAATAAACTAATAATGTAGTATCCCAAAAAAAATTGGCGGTCCGGGAAAGGCGGAAAACGAGTGGCGTTATAACGCCCGTTATTAAGATTGGCTACGAAAACCAATGCTTTGTTTGCAAATATTTTTGGAATCCTACTAATATTATAAATGCGTAAGTTTGTAAGGATGAATGGATGGATGTTTGTTCCTCTTTCATGTAAAACGCCTGAAAGGATCAAAATCAAAATAATTTATTGTTTGTCACAGGTTTAAAAGTAGTTCTTATCCAAATCATATTATGTAGACCGCTGTAACATACCCATAGGGCGTACAATATCAATAATCTATATATTTTTTTAATTAATTAATATAATTCAAATCAATTTTATCATTCAAAAATACATTATTATTATAATTACTAAACACAAAATAAAATATGTCAGTCACAGTAATGAAATAATTATAATAATATTAATATGTCAAACTAAATTAAAATAAAAAGTCAATAATAAATTAAATTACAAATTAATAAAAATTAAATAACAAACAAATAAATAAAATTACTAACAAATATAAATTAATTATAAAATAATACATTATAGTCAAATTAAAAAAATTCGGCGCAGAGGTAGATTATAGTCTGGAATAACACATAGGCTACTTTTTATCCCGAGAGTTATATTCACTAGGTATTGTAAATTCATTGGATTGTACATGGTTCGCCACGTATACTGTTGGGGTTTACTCACACTTGGAGTAACGGTAGGACTCCATAAAGAACAGCTGATAGATGGAGTGGAGCCAGCAGCAGAAGGTATCTGTTACACCATATCTTCTTGCAAGCTTTCACCGGCAGTGCGTTTTCTTTTAACTAACACAGAAAAAGATAAATCATCCTCACAGTCTGAAATGGATTATCATAATACAATCTGCTGGAGCTATTTGCTAGGAATCTGAAAAATAGTTCGTACAGTGACTAAAATGAATTAAAAGGTTTGATAATATTGCTACTTAGCATAGTTACTACAATTATGCTAAATAGCAATTTTATCAAACCAATGAGAGTATGTAATGTTATAAAAACCGGCCAAGTGCGAGTCGAACTCGCACACGAAGGGTTCTGTTCCGTACCATAAACCTAAATTTTTATTATTTGCCGTTATAGCGACAATTGATAGACAATCTGTGAAAATTTTAACTGTCTACCTATTACGGTTCTGGAGATACAGCTCTCTGAAAGACGGACGGACAGCGGAGGCTTAGTAATAGGGTTCCGTTGGTTACCCTATGGGTATGGAACCCTAAAAATGGGCATTATGAAGAACACGGGTGAGCTATATTAGTAGAAGTCTGACACTCCCTTCCGCTCCGCTGAGCATTTGATGATTTCTCATCCAAGAAAAACAAGGTAAGTAGTTGATCATCAACTTGAAGTTAAATAAAGTTCAAAGTTAATTTCCTGTAGCGTCCGAAGGGTCTGCCTATCATGGCAGGTTTACATTATATCGGTCACCGAATGCGGCAACCGCTTCCGGTTTAACCGAATTGGTCTGTTTACACGCCAGGGTAGCCCGCGAAATTCAAATATTTTTATGTTTTTTGCAATTTGCCGGTCAGTGTGAAGCTGTATGTGGACCAAATGCGATCCGCGACCGTAACGCGTATTTATCTAAAGAATTATAACCATTTTAATCATCAATATAGCCCTCTAAGTTCATGTTTCTATCAAGAATGAATTTTTCATGAAATAATTATTCTGTCGAGCTTCATGAACTTAGAGGGCTATATTGATGATTAAAATGGTTATAATTCTTTAGATAAATACGCGTTACGGTCGCGAATCGTATTTGGTCCACATACAGCTTCACACTGACCGGCAAATTGCAAAAAACATAAAAATATTTGAATTTCGCGGGCTACCCTGGAGCATCCACCTTAAGTCGATAACCGCCGCGAGCTGGCGACCGTATTCGTTTAAGTTGTCAGTTAACCGGATTTCAGACCGCATTCAGCTGAACCATGAGTGGCGCATGGTATGTACGCGTCAGTAGGTAGGTACGTATTTATTAGCGATAGTCTTAAGGTCAGAGGGCCTAGGTTTATATGGAACTGGCCACGAAGGCAGCCGCGCGGGGAGTGGCGCGGCGGCGGTGGCGGCGCTCGAGTGACTGGCGGGTGTCTAGCGGTGCCCGCGCGTCTGCATTGACGTAGTATTGCGCATTTTATTTTTTGCTTTTTATCGAATGACATTTCAAAATTTGTATAAAAAAAATGTTTTCGTTGCTATTTAGACATTTTATTTGCGAACAAGTCACTAATTTCTCAAAACAAAACACTACACCGCTCTAGCGCGGCGTGTTCTGCCCGCTGGCATCATGACCGGGTATGCGCAGCCGCGCTATGCTGAAGCGCTATTCACACGGTATCAGGGCCCTAAGTCCCGATTTAAGCTGTCTAAAAAAATTCTTTACGATTCGCACGCTTCTTACTTATTGCAAGTTAACACTATCACTTCCAAAGACCAACAATCTCGCAACTACTCGTATATCGTCACTGAGGACTTACTGTCGCCCCATTGTGGCCGAAAAATCACTCAACTGTCGACCCACTGTTGCCGGACAATCACTCAACTATCGCGCCACTGTTGCCCAAATATTGCTCCTCACTTGCCAAAAAATATCTCAAAAGCCGGGCTGCTTTTTTAGGATTCCATACCCAGAGGGTATCCAACGGAACCCTATTATTGAGCTTCCGCTGTCCGTCCGTCCGTCTGTCTGTCAGCGGGCTGTATCTCAGGAACCGTAATAGGTAGAGAGTTGAAATTTTCACAGATTGTGTATTTCTATTGCCACTATAATAACAAATAATAAAAATTAAGATTTATGGTACGGAACCCTTCGTGTGCGAGTCTGCCTCGTACTTGGTCGGTTTTCGCCCTTCCAGGGACTCCACCTTAGTGCACGATGCTGGTATGTGTGTGCAGCGCCGCACTTAGCTTAAATGTATCGCTGCAATTTTCACACATAAAATATGTCAACAATGCCAATTTCTATCGGGAAAGGAAACAAATGAGAATGTGAAGACTAATTGTAGCCTACGTGTGAGAGCCATTTCTACTAATTTTTAAGCAACTTTCGCATTCGCATCTCAGTCGCAAACTATCAAAAAAGCCTCAATATCCATATTTTTAACGTTATAAAAACCGTAAAATTACTAAATCGTTGGCGAGATAACTCAGAATATAAGTGAAGTGTGAATTGACTTTAATTGCTATAGACTAGCTGTCAACATTCCTATGTGACACTGACAGTTTAATAACAAAAAACTAACAGCTGTTTTCGGTAAACGATGTAAATAAAAGGTTGTAATTTGTTTTTAATCGAGAAAAAATGGCAGATTTTTTTACAAAGATGTGTCGAATTTGTTTATCAAATAATAAAGAAGATAATATTACTGATTCATCGTGTTACGCTAAGTTTTTCATTCAAGTTATTGGTTTAAAAGTAAGTCCTTTTTTTGTGAATATTGTGTTTTCATTCATCATACCTAAATATTGGATTGTTGCCTTACGGCGCAGGAATAGGCGTAGATTGCGGTGCCTTCTTTAAATAGCGAAATTTTCTCTTCCATTCCTTTAAACGATATTTACACATTCCAAAGTGTAGATCTGTATAGAGAACATGACAAGACTCCATGGATTCTCTTTTATTCAATAAATTGTTACTAAGTTGTGTTTACACTGTTCTTGAAGCCAGCCCTTGGGTAAAACTAGCTTAACATAAGTCTTGAATAAACAATCTATCATTTTTATTTACATAATCTGTTAAATGCCTCCCCCATAACCTGCCAGGTGCCTTTTCTGTTATTACCCACTAGCTGACTCTAAATTGCCTCCGTGGTCGAGTGGTTAAGGCGTTTGCCTTGTGACCCAGTGGTTGTGGGTTTGATTCCCACGGGAAGCATACTTTGTAAAGTTGTTTCCAGTTTGGCTAGGACATTGCAGGCTTGAATCACCTGATTGTCTGATAAAAAGATGATCCCGTTCTTCGGAAAGCACGTGTAAGCCGGTGGTCCCGGCCGACAAATGGCGGTCGTCAAATAAACCATGTCAGAGGCCCTTGAGGCGGTCCAGAAACTCTGACACCAGCGTGTATGGTCATTAGATGTCATGTCATAAAAAGAAGCTGACCCTCACAACTTCGTCTGCGTCAAATTTTTCATTTAATGCTGCGCTCCAATTGGTTTTACTCTGATGTTTAAAAAAAAAAAAACAATTCGAACCAGTAGATCCTGACATTATTGCTTTGAACCAAACTAACTCTTCATCTTATAATATTAGTAAAGATTGTTCAACTTCATAATTTTACAGGACTTCAATGAACAATTATGGCTATGCATGTGGTGCAGAGCTGCGTTAAGACAGGCAAGGGCTCTATTCAAACTAGCATTGGAATCTGAAAAAATCCTTCATGATACGGTATGTCTGCAAAACTTCTCATCTATGATTATGTAAATTATAGTGGCCAACTCGAGTCGTGAGCATAGATGAATGCAGCAGTGATCTCACCAATGTACGGTGGGCGAATGAAACTTGCGCCAATAGTCAATGAGCATTGACTGAAGAACCAATAACGTGAAGCGTCAGAGCTGTTGTTGTCAAAATGAACAATGGAGAGTGTGCTCACAACTCGTGCGGGTTATGATAGCTGGTGTACCTACAATAAAATAGAAAGAAACAGGCCAAGTGCGAGTCGGACTTGCATGCAAAGTTTTCTGAACGAATTTCAATTTTGTAACATGTTACTTTTAACACTACTTATAGACTTCTTACAGGTCTATAGGCAAAGAACTTATCTGCAATTTTTTTCTTGGCAAGGCTGGAGTCAGATTTACTGGCTTCTGACAATCCGTAACGACTGCCAAAGATAATCACCCATCCACAGACAACCTCAGCAAGCGTTGCTTAACCTTGAAGATCGACCTATGCAGCTGTTATTTCTAAACTTGACTATTAGGAATTATGTAAGACTAGCCTTTGCCCGTACCTTCGTACGCGCATATCCGCTTTTTCTCGTACCCGTAGGAATTTCAGGAAATCCTCTCTTAGTGCTCCCCTACACTCCCCAAGGATCCTACATGCCAAATTTCAGATTACTTCGACCAGTAGTTTTGGCTGTGCATTACCTGTCAGTTTTATACATATGTATGTGATTTTTTTTACTCTGTTTTATTTTCTAGATCCCAATGGATATTCTCACTAAACCCAAGAGTTTATGTTCACTGAACTTC
This sequence comes from Lacanobia oleracea, assembly GCA_950371165.1. NCBI lineage: Eukaryota > Metazoa > Arthropoda > Insecta > Lepidoptera > Noctuidae > Lacanobia > Lacanobia oleracea. The sequence continues at coordinate 8,417,572 of OX493411.1, forward strand.
ACCCACAATTCTCACATAGACATACCACCTCTTATAATAGAATACCAAGATTATAAGACTGAAAACATTTTAGAAGACATAGAAGAAGCCACTAACGCATTTTATGAAATACAGGATGATGTAATACCATTAAATAGAAAAAGAAAAACAATGCTATCAGTTGACAGTTTAAATGAAGAATCAATTTCAAATAAAGAATCATTTTCAAATGCGGAATCAATTTTAAATAAAGAACATGAAACAACTAAAAATGAAATAGAAACTAAAAAAAAGAACAGAAGGGAAATTGATTTCAATGAACTAAAGTTTGAAGTAGAGTATTTGAATTTAGAAGAGCAGTTAAAAGAAGTTGAATTGAAAAAGTTAAAGTATCAAGATTCAAGGTTCCAGTGTGATAAATGTGGTTTGGGCTTTCTTACTAATGACATTTTTGAAGAACATAAAGTTAGACATTCAGAGGTAAGGGATTATTATTTTGATAGTGTAAGAGGCATCCCACAAGGTGGACAGATGACCTGCTGAGGGTCGCGGGTAGCCGATGGATGCGAGACGCACAGGACCGGTTGTTGTGGCGATACTTAAAGGAGGCCTATGTTCAGCAGTGGACGTCTTTCGGCTGATATGATGATGATAAAAGAGTAAATGACTCTCATTTACTCTTGGTTCGAGCTGGTGCGAGAAAATTATTCCTGAAAGCACTTGGGGGAAGGCTTTTGCCTAGCAGTGGAACAGTGCGGGCTATTAGAAATAAAAACCGGCCAAGTGCGAGTCGGACTATCACATGAAAGGTTCCGTACCTTAAACCTTAATTTTTGTTATTTGTAATTTCAACTGTCTACCTGTTACGGTTCTTGAGATACAGCCCACTGACAAACGGACGGACGGATGGACAGCGGAGGCTTAGTAATAGGTTTCCGTTAGCTATTCTTTGGGTACGGAACCCTAAAAAGAGTAAATACTTCCAAGCGATTTCGCCCAAATCATGCCAAGGGAACATGCTTTCGGAATAAACAAGTATATGGCCTATTCCAGGACGTAGTCTACCTGCGTGCCATGTTTCAACCAAGACCGTAACAAATAGACCTAAAAGACGTGGTTAGAAGACCTAGACGCCAATTTTGTCTCATCCCATTTCTATTCTTGCTTCCAGCTCTCCGGTATACACAAATGCCCCATCTGTGCTCTCCACTTCAAATCTCCAGACGTTTTATCACAACATACTCTCGCTCACAAGAGACGCTTCAAATGCTTGCTCTGTAGCAGTAACTTCAAGAGGTGGTCGCACTCTGTGGCACATAGGTACAAGTGTGGCGGAGCAGTTGCACCTATCGCTTGTGGAGACTGTGCCAAGATATTTAGGTAAGTGGTGAATTTGAAGGGTCATCACGTGTCTTATCGTTATGAAGTGGGGTTATTTTGAATCCCATCGTACAAAGTGGGGTCATTTTGGATACCACTGCAATGAAGTGGGGTAGTGTCGCATTCCTATCGAAAAATGTGGGGTAATTTTGCAACTCAGTATGAAGTAGGTAGTTAAGTGTAAGAGTGGGTAAAATGCGAGCCCAACATAAAGAAAACACACCTTAGCTCATACGCATAACAGACGGTTCAAGTTAGAATGAACAGGTTCCATCTGGGTAAGCTCGCTCCATCGTAGACTTTGTCTCTGTCATCTCTGACCTAGACTAGAGTCAAGAGCAAACCCATCACAAGTAAAAAAAAAAATGCTTACTCTGTAGCAGTAACTTCAAGAGATGATCGCGTAGTGTAGCACATAAATATAATTGTGGTGGAACTGTTGAACCTATCGCTTGTGAGGACAGTACTAAGGTATTTAGGTAAGTGGTGAATCTGTGGGGCAATTACGCATCCCATCGTTAAGAAGGGGGGTAACTTTGAACCCCATCATACAAAAATGGGGTAATTTTGGACACCATTACAATGAAGTGGAGTAGTTTCGCATTCCCATCGAAAAATGTGGGGTAATTTTGCACCCATGGGAAAAATGCGAGCCCAACATAAAGTATGCTCACCTTAGCTCGGACGGTTCAAATGCTTGCTCAGTAACAGTAACTTCAAGAGGAGGTCGCATTGTATAAATAGCACACAGGTATAAGTCTGGTGGAACTGTTGAACCTATCGCTTGTGGGGACTATGCTAAGGTGTACTCTGTGGGGTAATAACATATCCCATCATAAATTACATAAGAAAAGTCCGTGAAGGAACGTCATACGTCAGCATAAAATAATTAACGGGACACTTTGGAAAAATCACCCAACCAATGAATAAAAAAAACTTGCAGCATTATAGTGGGCCTAAGAACACCCCAACGTAAAGTAGTTTTGAGTCACCGCGGCCCTGGAACGCAAAGGGCACTAGGATCAACGCGGATGGGTTTTAGTCAGTAAGAGTCTGACACTCCCTCCTGCTCCGTCCAGAGCTAGAGGAGTCATTTGATTGATGTCCCACCTTTAAAAAAAAAGCGTAACGTAGTTTTGGAACTCAGCCGGGGAAACGCGCGCCCCAACGAAGAGTGTACCTACCCCATGGTAAAGTTAATGTGAGTATTTTGACGGAAATCCTAGCCCCCACAGTGTAATCATTGGGTTTCAGTGGCTAGAAAAAATATAAAAGTATTTTTAATTATTTCAGCAACGAATATTCCCTGAAGATTCATATGAAAATCCACAACACTGAGAAGAAACACTTCTGTGATCAGTGCGATAGGAAGTTTAGCAGCAAGCACCGATTGACTGTGCATATGAGGTAAGGTTATTGAGTTATACTTTTTTAGGCTTTGTATGTTTTTTTTAGGGTTCCGTACCCGAAGGCCTCACTGTCCGTCCGTCTACCTGTCTGTCTGTCTGCGGGCTGCCTCTCAAGAACCGTAATAGGTAGGATGTAGACAGTTGAAATTTTCAGAGAGTGCATTTCTATTGCCGCTAAAAAAACAAATAATAAAAATTAAAGGGTATCCCATCCAAGAAACGTGTTTTCTTTTTCGGTTTATGGTACGGAACCCTTCGTTTGAGACCGAATCGCACGTTGCCGGTTTTCTTTTAATATTTTGTTCAAACCATATAATTCTCATAAGTTCCCTTCAACATGAAAGCATGGTGCTAACACGAAAAATAATTGGTCCTTTAACAAGGACGACAAAAGCGACCACGTCTAAAATTACCCCTCAAAAAATGACCCAGGCCAGAATGAACCCCCCAAAAATGACTCGGGCCAGAATGACACCAGAAATGACCCCCTCTTCCTTGTTATAGATCTCATTCCGGTATAAAGCCATTCTCGTGCTGCGCTCAATGCGCGCGAACTTTCACGACGTGCTCTAACTTGCGCGCGCACAGTGCGGTACACGATTATACAACGCAGTTCTTAAACTAAGGCCAAAATTACCCCAGCATAAAGTGACTAAGGTCAGAATGACTCCGGCCAAATATGTAAAAATGCTCCTTTGTATTTTTAGTGTATTTCTCTCTCTGTGTCTATACTAATATATAAAGCTGAAGAGTTTGTTAGTTTGTTTGAACGCGCTAATTTCAGGAACTAAGTAGGTATTGGTCCGATTTGAAAAATTCTTTCAGTGTTAGATAGCCCATTTATCGAGGAAGGCATCATCATGCTAAGACCAATAGGAACGGAGAAGACGAAGTTGCGCGGGTCAACTAGTGTAAATATAACTCTTGTAACCTATTGTTATAGATCACACTCCGGTATAAAGTCATTCTCGTGCGCCAAATGCGCCTGCACGTTCACAACGCGCTCTATAAACCTGCGCGCGCACAATGCGGTACACGATCATACCACGCAGTGGTACGTCTGCGTCGAGTGCCATACTTATTATAATACTAGACAACTTGTAAGCTATGCGAACAAACAAAATTGACCCTTGTTGTAAAGATTCTTCATCAAAACCACTCCCCTAAAAATACCCACTTACAGAATGACTCCATCATGCGTTTAGCTGGTTAGAATGGTTCTCAAAAAAATAACAACGTCCGAAATCACACGGTCAAAAATGACCCAGGCCAGAATGATCCCCGCCAAAAGTGACACAGGCCAGAATGACCCCAGCATAAAGTGACTATGGTCAGAATAACTCCCGCAAAATGTGTTTGTTTGTGTGTGCTTTTTGTCGTTTGTTTTTCTCTCTCTCTCTCTCTCTGTATTAATGTAAATATAACTATTGTAACCTATTGTTATAGATCTCACTCCGGTATAAAGCCATTCTCGTGCGCACAATGCGCCCGCACGTTCAGAACGCGCTCTATAAACCTGCGCGCGCACAGTGCGGTACACGATCATACCACGCAGTTCTGCTGCGTCGAGTGCCATACTTATTATAATACTAGGCAACCTGCAAGCTATGTGAGCAAACAAAATTAACCCTTGTTGTAGAGATTCTTCATCAAAACGACTCCCCCAAAAATACCCACTTATAGAATGACCCCATCAAGCGTTTAGCTGACTAGAATGGTTCCCAAAAAACTCTCGTAGGGTTGTGGGGGTCAGACGGCTGGTCGCCCCACGTAAAACCAACTTCAGCCAAATAAAATGGACAAGAAGTTGATAACGGGTACTCGGGCTAGGGCGTCGCCGCATAACGACGCGCAGGCACATCGCCCTAAACCTGCGATAAGTGGGCTAAGGCTACCGTGTCGAGTACGGGCACGGCTAAAGAGGATAGTACCCAAGAAGAAGTTCCGCTTTGCCACCTGGAACATTGGCTCCCTAACCGGACGTTGCCGAGAACTCGCGGACGTACTTGCGAAGCGTCGTGTCCAGTGCGCCTTCCTTCAGGAGACGCGCTGGAAGGGAAATAAGTCACGTGACATCGGGAAGGGGTACCGGCTAGTGTACACCGGATCACCAACGGGCAGGGGCGGAGTGGCCGTGGTGCTGTCTAAGGACCTCCAGGATGGACTCCTTGAAGTAGACCGATGCAGCGACCGGTTGATGCGAGTTAGGGTGCTGATCGAAGGGTCGGTAACGAACCTAATCAGCGCCTATGCTCCTCAAACTGGTTGCTGTGAGTCTGAAAAGGAGGCCTTCTGGGATGAGTTCGAGGACGTACTACGCGCTATTCCGAATTCCGAAGGTGTTTTGGTTGGGGGGGATCTCAACGGTCACGTAGGTCAGTTTGCTGGAGAGTACGGACGTGTTCACGGTGGTTTTGGATATGGCCAGCTAAATGCAGAGGGAGTCAGTATACTCAGCACCTGCGCTTTGTCTGACCTAGCCATCGCGAACACGTTCTTTCAGAAGAAGCCCCAGCATCTTATTACGTACCGTAGTGGTGCCTACTCAACCCAAATAGATTACCTGCTGGTGAGACGGTGCCACATTGGCAAGGTTACCAACTGCAAAGTCATCCCAGGTGAAAGCCTAACGGCTCAACACCGCCTCCTTGTCCTGGACTTTGCGGTTGTACCGAAAAAGAAAGTGACCGAAACACGCAAACCCCGCACAAAGTGGTGGTTGCTTGATGGTCCTAGGCAGTCGGACTTCATCGCGGAGCTCGAGCATCTCGAGATCAGTGCTCCGCATGAGTCCGCTCAAGAGATCTGGAGTAGGATCCATTCAGCAATCACCGATGCGGGTAAACGCGTCCTTGGCACTTCTCGTGGTGGCCGCACCATAGAAAAGGAGACGTGGTGGTGGGATGACGGGGTGCAGGAGGCGACTCGGAAGAAGAAGGTTTTATTTAAACAGTGGCAAGGGTCCAACTCTCCGGATGACAGAGAGGCATATGGAGCGGCTAAGCGCGCTTGCAAAAAAGCTGTAGCCAGAGCCCGCAGCAAAAGTCTGGCGCCCTTGTACGACAAGCTGGAAACTGCGGAGGGGCAAAAGCTTATTTTTAAGCTGGCGCGTGCCCGGGAGAAAGCTGCACGGGACATTAGCAAATGTCTCTGTGTAAGGGACGCCCAGGGTAAGCTGCTCTACGATGCCCCCTCTGTTAAGGAGAGATGGTGTACATACTTCGCGGAGCTGTCTAACAAACAGCATCCCCATAACCTTCCTCCCGAACCGCCTCCTAACCTTGGACTTATTTCCCCTATTTCCCCCGACGAAACCCGCATTGCTCTTCGCCACATGAAGAACCGGAAAGCGGTCGGGCCTGACAATGTGCCAATTGAGGTGTGGAAGGCGATGGGCCCACATGGCGTGGACCTTCTGACGGATCTTTTTAACCGCATCCTGATCACCAAGGAAATGCCGAACCAGTGGCGATTTAGCCTGATTATCCCTGTATACAAAGGCAAAGGTAGCGTACAGGATTGTAGTAGCTACCGCGGTATCAAGATTATGTGCCACACCATGAAGCTCTTCGAGCGCATCATTGACACACGGCTCCGTAGCGAGTGTACTGTCTCTGAGTGTCAATATGGCTTCCGGGCGGGTAACAGCACCATGGACGCAGTATTCGCCTTACGGAATCTGGCTGAGGCTTACAGAGAGAGAAGGAGAGCTTTGCATATGGCCTTTTTAGACCTGCAGAAGGTCTTCGACTGTATACCTCGGCAGTCCATCTGGTGGGCACTGCGCTTCAAAGGCGTTCCCGAGGCCTATATTGACATTATCAGAGACATGTACCGCGATTCCGTGTCCTCTGTCCAGACCGCTGTTGGCGAATCGAATGGCTTCCCAATATCTGTTGGCGTTCACCAAGGCTCGGCTCTTAGCCCGTTCTTGTTTAACGTAGTGCTCGATGTAGTTACGGCAAACATCCAAGATAAGCCCCCATGGCTAATGATGTATGCCGATGACATCGCCCTCGTTAATCAGAACAAAGCCCATCTTGAGCGCAAAGTCAACATTTGGAAGGACACGCTTGAAAACGGTGGTCTGAGACTAAATGTGGCGAAGACTGAGTACATGTCCTGTGGCGGCACGGATTCAAATAGGTTCATCCGAATAGGTTCGGACCTGATCAGAAAGTCCGATACGTTCAGGTACCTTGGATCCGTGCTGCACGAGTCTGGCAACGTGGACGACGATGTCCAAGCACGTATAAGCGCGGCTTGGGCGAAGTGGCGCGAGGTAACGGGCGTTGTATGCGACCGCAAAATGCCTCCTAAGCTCAAGGGGCAGATATATAAATGCATCATACGGCCTGTCCTACTGTACGGCGGTGAATGTTGGCCAGCACTAAGCAGACACACCCAGGAGCTTCGCGTCACGGAGATGAAAATGCTGAGGTGGATGAGTGGCGTAACGCGATCCGATCGCATACGCAACTCTTTCATCAGAGGTAGTCTTGGTGTCCGTGACCTGGGGGAAAAACTGCAAGAGTGTCGTCTGCGATGGTATGGCCACATCATGCGCCGCCCTATGGAGTACGTTGGTCGGGGATGCATGAATATGGCTGTTCTTGGGGCTAGGTCCCGTGGTCGCCCTCGCAAGCGCTGGTTGGACGTCGTTAAGTCCGACATGAGAGCCAATGGCTTAACTGAGAAGGATGTTCAAGATCGGGCAAAGTGGAGGAAGCTAAGTAGGAAGGCGGACCCTGGCAATAGCCGGGATTAACGCCAGGTAGAAGAAGAAGAATGGTTCCCAAAAAAATAACAGCGTCCGGAATCACCCGGTCAAATATGACCCAGGCCAGAATGATCCTCGCCAAAAGTGACACAGGCCAGAATGACCCCAGCATAAAGTGACTATGGTCAGAATAACTCCCGCGAAATGTGTTTGTTTGTGTGTGCTTTTTGTCGTTTGTTTTTCTCTCTCTCTCTGTATTAATGTAAATATAACTATTGTAACCTATTGTTATAGATCTCACTCCGGTATAAAGCCATTCTCGTGTGCTCAATGCGCGCGCACATTCACGACGCGCTCTAACTTGCGCGCGCACAGTGCGGTACACGACCATACCACGCAGTTCTACTGCGTCGAGTGCCATACTTATTATAATACTAGATAACTTGCAAGTTATGCGAGCAAACAAAATTGACCCAGGCCAGAATGACCCCAGCATAAACTGTTTTTTTTTTTTTTTTTTGTTACTATAGATAGGCACGCGTTTGACCACTATCTCACCTGATGGTAAGCGAGGATGTGGTCGAAGATGGAGCACGCTTGCCTAGAAATAACCTATTCACTCTTGATTTAAAGACTCCCAGTTTGTAGCTATCAGGAAACACAGACTCCGGCAGGGAGTTCCACTCCTTAGCTGTACGCACTATGAATGTGTTCCCAAAACGTTTTGTGCGTATGGGTGGGATGTCCACTATGTACCGGTGGCGCATCGCCGTTCGTCTTGTGGTCCGATGATGGAACGGGCTTGGCGGAATTAAATTATGCAATTCCGTCGCACATTCCCCAAAATGCAACCGGTAAAAAACCGACAGGCTAGCAAGTCGTCGTCGATGTTCAAGACTTTGGAGCTTCGACGCGACGAGCCTCTCATTGCCGATAATCCTCTTGGCTCGTTTCTCAATTGACTCAAGGGCATCAAGCTGGTATCTGGCAGATCCATCCCAAAGATGAGAGCAGTATTCCATACACGACCGAACTTGCGCTTGATAGAGTTTGAGCAGCTGTTCCGGCGTGAAGTACCGTCTCACCTTAGCCAGAATCCCCAACTTCTTTGCAGCCACTTGAGCTTTTGCCTCTATGTAAGGGCCAAAATTGAGAGTAGAGTAGAGTAGTCTATGGTCAGAATAACTCCCGCCAAATGTGTTTATTTGTGTGTGCTTTTTGTCGTTTGTTTTTGTCTCTCTCTCTCTGTATTAATGTAAATATAACTCTTGTAATCTATTGTTATAGATCTCACTCCGGTATAAAGCCATTCTCGTGTGCTCAATGCGCGCGCACGTTCACGACGCGCTCTAACTTGCGCGCGCACAGTGCGGTACACGACCATACCACGCAGTTCTACTGCGTCGAGTGCCACACTTATTACAAGACTGCTAAGAGTCTGAAGAGGCATTTTAACGAGTCTGCTAAGCACGTCGAGGTCAAGATTGATGATATGTGAGTACTTTGTAGGGTTCCGTACCCAAAGGGTAACCAACGGAACACTATTACTAAGCCTCTGCTGTCCGTCCGTCCGTCTGTCTGTCTGTCTGTCAGCGGGCTGTATCTCAAGAACCGTAAATGGTAGGCAGTTGTAATTTTCACAGATTGTGTATATCTATTGCCGCTATAACAACAAATAATAAAAAATAAGGATTATGGTTCGGAACCCTTCGTGTGCGAGTGCGACTCGCTCTTGGCCGGTTTTTAATATTTTAGTACTAGCTTCTGCGAGGAGCTCGTGGATAAAGAATAACAGCCGCACAGGTCAATCTTCAAGGTTAAGCAACGCTTGCCAAGGTTGGTCTGTGGATGGGTGACCATCTTAACATACCGAGTTTCCTCCGTGCCTCGGAAAGCACGTTAAGCTGTTGGTCCCGGCTGTCATTTGTAGAACTTTGGCAGTCGTTACGGATTGTCAGAAGCCTCGTCCATCCGTCTCTCTGTCTGTCAGAGGGCTGTATCTCAAGAACCGTAAATGGTAGGCAGTTGTAATTTTCACAGCTTGTGTGTATCTATTGCCGCTATAACAACAAATAATAAAAAATAAGGATTATGGTTCGGAACCCTTCGTGTGCGAGTGCGACTCGCTCTTGGCCGGTTTTTAATATTTTAGTACTAGCTTCTGCGAGGAGCTCGTGGATAAAGAATAACAGCCGCACAGGTCAATCTTCAAGGTTAAGCAACGCTTGCCAAGGTTGGTCTGTGGATGGGTGACCATCTTAACATACCGAGTTTCCTCCGTGCCTCGGAAAGCACGTTAAGCTGTTGGTCCCGGCTGTCATTTGTAGAACTTTGGCAGTCGTTACGGATTGTCAGAAGCCAGTAAATCTGACTCCAATCTTGCCAAAGAAATACCGTGTTGTTACGAAGTTAATGGGTTGTGGAGGTCTGGTAGGCAACCGCTCCACGTCTCATTCCGTCTGGTGCAGGTGTTGTCAGGCCACGGCTGTTTCGGCAAGCACCTGCACCGGATCGGGAGGGAGGAGACCCCGGCGTGCCATGACTGCGGCGCGGCGGAGGACACGGCTCAGCACACCCTCGAGGTGTGCCCGGCTTGGTCTGAGCCGCGCCGCAGTCTAACTGCGGAGATCGGACAGGACCTCTCACTTCCCGGCGTGGTCAACGCCATGCTGGAGAGTGAGGGGTCCTGGGCAGCTGTCGCCTCTTTTTGCGAGGATGTCATCTCGCAAAAGGAGGCGGCGGACCGCGCGCGGGAGGACGACCCTCTCGCTGCGCCGCTCCGAAGGCGAAGAAGAGGTCGGAGAAGACGTCGTCTTCTCCCTCCTCATGGTGGTGATGGGCGGGCGATAGGCGCGGGGGCGCCTCCGCCCGCATTGCACTCCACACCACCTTCGCTGGTCATTCCCAGCCCTTCCCCTTAACGGGGAGGACGTGAGGGGCCCGCCGTTTTAGGCGGGTTGTCGTCGGAGGAGGACCAGACGCCAAGGCTGCGCCGATCTCCCAGTCCTCTTCCACTCGGACGATGCGGGAATGCCGCTGGGTTATTTTAGTGGGTAAACCGGGTCTGCCCGGGGAGTCCCACATACCCCTCCCATTCCCCCGATGGGAGGGTATGCGTAATGCATTTTTTCCGAGCGCAAAAAAAAAAAAGGCAACCGCTCCACGTAAAACACAGGTATTCACCTGAATCCGGTTTGACTGGAAGCCGAACCCAATGTAGTTGGGGGAAGGCTAGGCAGATGAGTACTAGCTTCTGCCAGCGGTTTCGCCCACGTGATCCCTAGGGTACATACTCCCGGTATAAAAAGCCCCAGCAGAGATTGCGTGTGATTGTCCATATTCCGTCTGTGAGGGCTCTGAAGATGATTTATCTTTGTAGACAAAGATTCACGTTTTCTTTTAGCTAACCTGTATAGCTAAAAGAAAACGCACTGCCGATGAAAGCTTACTAGAAGATATACATTGTAGCTATACCTTGTAGCTATACCTTGTAGCTATTCCACTAATTCGCACTAAGCGTTTACAAACGTCTTTTATAATGCTCACAGCAAAGGAGTGGAACTCTCTGCCTTCGTCTATGTTTACAAACGCTTACAAACCTAATCTCTTCAAAGTTAGAGTGAACAGGCTCCTTCTGGGTAAGCTCGCTCCATCGTAGACTTTGTCTCTGTCATCTCTGACATAGACTAGAGTCAAGATCAAACCCATTACAAATAAAAAATATGGTGTAACAGATACCTCCTACTGCTGGCTCCATTCCATCTATCAGCTGTTCTTTATGGAATCCTACCGTTACTCCAAATGTGAGTAAACCCCAATAGTATACGTGGCGAACCATGCACAATCCAATGAATTTACAATACCTAGTGAACATACTCTCGGGATAAAAAGTAGCCTATGTGTTATTCCAGACTATAATCTACCTCTGTACCGAATTTCATGAAGATCCTTTCCGGCGTTCTGATGTGAAAGAGTAACAAACATACATCCATCCATCTTCATAAACTTTCGCATTTATAATAGTAGATATCATAATTCATCTGCCTAGCCTTTTCCCAACTATATTAGGGTCGGCTTCCAGTCAAACCGGATTCAGCTGAATACCTGTGTTTTACTTGGAGCGGCTGCCTGCCAGACCTCCACAACCCATTAACTGGGTAACACGGTAAATCTTGGCTAGACTGGAGTCAGATTTACTGACTTCTGACAATTCGTAACGACGGCCAAAGTTCTACAAATGACAGCCGAGACCAACAGCTTAACGTGCTTTCCGAGGCACGGAGGAAACTCGTTATGTTAAGATGGTCACCCATCCACAGACCAAGCTAGCAAGCGTTGCTTAACCTTGAAGATCGACCTGTGCGGCTGTTATTCTTTAGCTTGAGCTCCTCCGCAGCCACGAGGTCCTCCTTATAATAGTATCATAATTATAATGAGTAGGATGGTTCAGTATGTAGATCGTCTCGCCTTGGCTGCGGTCGATCTCGACGGCGACACTGGTCTGTTTTTTAAACCCGGAGAATAAATTGACAAGTGCAATTAATGTTAAAAACTGACTAAAATGCGAATATAATTGTAATCTGGTCAGCTTGCCATATTTGCACTTGTCTTGCCAATCCGTCAGTCTCCGGGATTAAAAAACAGACCAGTGTCGCCATCGAGATCGACCGCAGCCAAGGCGAGACGATCTACAGTGCGATTGTATGTCTGTCTGTCAGCGGGCTGGATCTCAAGAACCGTAATAGGTAGGCAATTGAAATTATACAGAGAGTGCATGTCTGTTGCCGCTATAACAAAAAATAAAAATTAAATACAACTAAAACTTAAAAAAAAAAGGAAAAAATCACGTTTCTTGTACTTATGGGAAAAAACTGCGAGACTTGATTGCTAATCTATTTTAAATAGTTTGTATAAATAGGTACGTACTTAGTACAAATAGTCTATTTATAATACGTACCTACAACTTTGTACAAAACCTTCGGTGCGCGAGTCCGACTCGCTCTTGACCGGTGTTTTTTTTAATATACTACGGTGGCTGGTATCATCTGGTAGTTGCCCGAAAACGAGTGAAATCGCGTGCACTAGGCGAGGCCTGTGTCCAGCAGTGGACTCCAATAAGCTATATTATAGGCTGATGATCAGGAAATCAGAACAATTACGAATTACAAAATTATTATAGACAGCAGAAATTCTATGAAATCGAAGAAATTATTTATTTATTTATTTAACTGCCTTAAAACTACCATTACAGGTCTTAACCTAATGCGATAGCTAAGTCACACACCCAAACTTAAAATTAAACCACAAAATACTAATACAATACCTATTAAGTTAGTTTTTTGTAACAAATTGTAAACAATACTATTTTTGCGAATTCACTCCAGGGACATGTGAATATATCAATTTCGACCTGAATATAATTGATGGTGCGAATTGCTCGAGTCAGAGGAGTTTTGGCCAGCAAGTTGGTCCTGGCTGATGGTACGACCAGCAGTGGCGGGGGCCGTCGCCTCCACACATAACGGTCGGGTACGGACAAGTACAACCGCTGCAGCACAGCTGGGTTGTGCTCTATGCCTCGGAGCAGTTTCACCATGTACGACACTAGTGCAAATTCCCGTCGCACCCCGAGTTGATTGTACCCCACCATACCCAGTACGAATAGAGTGGGGTACATTAAAGGGTAAAATGGGTATGGGTGGGCATGCAACAATTTTCTGTATACCTACACTTATGATAAGGCATTTAGGTATAATCATAAGTATCAACATCATCATCTTCCTGCCCTTATCCCATGTTACTTGGGGTCGGCGCAACACGTTTTATTCTTCCATTCTGTTCTATCAGTCGTCACTCTATCACTAACTCCCTTTTCTTTCATATCGCTCCTCACACAATCCATCCATCTTTTCTTTGGCCTTCCTCTCCCTCTCCATCCATCCACATTTATGTTCATAACTCTTCTAGTTATATGCGTTTCATCCCTCCTCTTCACATGACCATACCAAGACAAGCGATTCCCTTTTAACTCATAAGTTTTTTTTTTTTTTTTTTTTTTCTCTTTATTTTTTTTTGGGCTTTTGTCTATACAGATATGCCAACTCATAAGTTTTAATCATAAGTATAAATTTCGAAAATCTTTGTCGACAATGGTTACTTAAAAGTGAAATGAAACCTTTTTAAAACATAATTTCTTTACAGGTACACATGTGAAGAGTGTGCTAAACAATTCTCGACTGAGAAGTCGTTGAACCATCATATTAGTACCAGACATGGTACGGAACACCGCTGTTCGCAGTGCGAGAAGGTTGGTACCACCATCTTTTTATTTTATTTTCTAGAATGTATCAGAATAATCCGGGGTCTAGAGTGCCTGTCTATTTGCGTGGAGCGAGGCAGCGGAGCGGAGAAATGGAGAAATATTAACCAATCATTATCATCATCATCTGCCTAGCCTTTTCCCAACTACATTGGGGTCGGCTTACAGCCAAACCGGATTCAGCTGAATACCAGTGTTTTACGTGGAGCGGCTGCCTACCAGACCTCCACAACCCATTAACTGGGTAACACGGTACATCTTGGCAAGACTGGAGTCAGATTTACTGGCTTCTGACAATCCGTAACGACTGCCAAAGATCTACAAATGACAGCCGGGACCAACAGCTTAACGTGCTTTCCGAGACACGGAGGAAACTCATTATTTTAAGATGGTCACCCATCCACAGACCAACCTTGGCAAGCGTTACTTAACCTTCAGATAATATTAACTAATAATAAAAATTAAGGTTTATGGTACGGAACCCTTCGAGTGCAAGTCCGACTCGCAAAAGGCCGGCTTTTTTGCAAATAAATCGTATGATTATGTTCACGGTTGATTATGTACTTAAGTGCAATTAAGTAACAATAGCAAAAATTTGCATCATGATGTCATTCCATGGAATGAGTTTTTATTCAAGAGCCTTGACCACGTTACGTTCATTACCCGACTGCGCCACGCAAAGGAGGTAATGTGTTTATCTACAGGTTAATTCGAGATCATTTGAATCCATCGCTACCAACTCAAGCAGTGGCGTAGCTAGGTGGGGGCGTTTCTCTAAAGTCATCGAAATGATCTATCCTCATATCCTTCCTTCCTAATATATAAAATTAATTCTTCCGTTACTGAATGAGTGACTGGCAGACAACGCACAGCCGAAACTACTGGTCTTAAAGAGCTGAAATTTGGCATGTAGTTTCCTTGGGGAGTGTAGGGGAGAACTACGGGAACGGGAAAAACGGGATGCGCGTACGGAATCGCAAAAAGCAAAAGCTAGTTTGGATTTTGGGGCAAACATTTTCGCATTGGCGCGCTCCTTATTCTTGAGGTTTTATCTACACTCCTACACTAATATTATAAAGAGGAAAAATTTGTTTGTTTGTTTGTTTGAAATGAATAGGCTCCGAAACTCCTGGACCGATTTGAAAAATTCTTTCATCATTAGAATTCTACATTATCCCTGATGAACATAGGCTATAATATATTTTCACAAAAAATAGAGATCCTCAAGAAAATTGTAATCATGTAACCCAAAGTAGGGAAATGTTACCTATGAAATTCATTATTTGGCGTGCGCTGAGAAAACTATTGATGATACGTAAAAATAATGTACTACGTAATTAAAGTACCTACTGGTACCTACCTATAAAAAAGTCCGCGTGGGTTTACGTCTAACTATTATGGTTAAGTCGCAATGGCCGCTTTTTATTCAAAAAAATAAACCAAAGCCCGGGCGGAATGGAGTAATGGTGATTTTGGTATCATCATCTGCCTAGCCTTTTCCCAACCAAATTGGGGTCAGCTTCCATTCAAGCCGTATTTAGCTGAATACCAGTATTTTACGAGGAGCGGCTGCCTACCAGGCCTCCACAACCCATTAACTGGGTAACACGGTACTTCATGGCAAGACTGGAGTCAGATTTACTGTCTTCTGACTATCCGTAATGACTGCCAAAGATCTTTTTTTTTTTTTGTTTTTTTTTTTTTTTGTTAGATCTGCAAATGACAGCCGGGACCAACGGCTTAACGTGCTTTCCGAGGCATGGAGGAAACTCGTTATGTTGAGATGGTCACCCATCCACAGACCAACCTTGGCAAGCGTTGCTTAACCTTGAAGATCGACCTGTGCGGCTGTTATTCTGTAGCCACGAGCACCTCCGCCGAAGATGTAGCACGCCTGTCTAGAAGTAAACTATTCACTCTTGACTTAAAGAATGCCAGGTTGTAGCCATCAGGAACAGGAAACACAGACTCCGGCAGGGAATTCCACTCCTTAGCTGTACGCATTATGAATGTGTTCCCAAAACGTTTTGTGCGGCAGTCTTACGGATAGTCAGAAGCCAGTAAATCTGACTCCAGTCTTACCAAGAAATACCGTGTTACCCTTTTAATGGGTTGTGGAGGTCTGGTAGGCAGCCGCTTCACGTAAAATACTGGTGTTCAGCTGAATCAGGTTTGACTGGAAGCCGACCCCAATACAGTTGGGAAAAGGCTAGGCAGATGATGATGATGTTGAGGCGTGCTACATCTTCGACCACATCATCTCTTACCAACAGGTGAGATAGTGGTCAAACGCGTGCCTATCTATAGTAAAAAAAGGTTAACTGGTAGAGAATGCCTTGTTGCTTTAAGTCCGCCCATGAACCATAAAGTTTTTTTCTTTTTTTTTTCTAATGGGTTTGCTCTTGACTCTAGTCTATGTCAGAGATGACAGAGACAAAGTCTAAATATTTTCTACTATAAAATATACCTGTTTGTTTTTGTTTCAGACGTTCTCCAACAACTCCAACCTGAAAAAACATATTAAGTGCATTCATACAGCAAAATAATTGTTAATTTAATGTTAAATAAATATATTTCATACATAATTACCGTTTCATTTAACCTCTGCACTGTGAAATTACATAAGCCTGTCTGTCCTTTGTTTTCGACCTAGGTACGAAGTTCAATGTCTCTTGTACCTACCCTTTATTTCACCTGCTATATTTTATTCTCTTCATTAGCAATTATTCTATAAAAACCGCCGTATGGAGTCGGCCGGTAACGTATGGTGCCGTAAAAGAATAATCCATCCAAAGGTTGTCTTGAAAAGATCGCTTTTAGTGATAAGGCCGCCCATTGTGTCACCCTATGTAATGTTTTCTTCCTTTTCTGTAACTTATATGGTGTACATCATAAAGAGTATTATATTCTATTCTATTCCATACCACCACTTTCTGTGGGTGTCGTAAGAGGCGACTAAGGGGCTCACCAGAGAATGGGCAGCAGCGTTCTCTGTAAATTTTTTAACAAAAAATAAAACCGACTTCCAAAAACAAAACACTACAAAGTAAAAAATAAAAACATTTTCGAAAAAACACCGACTTCCGAAATTAAAGTTATTTTGTTTTTGGAAGTCTGTTTTATTTTTTTGTAAAAAGGTTTATTTATTTATTTACAAACGCAGCGTGCCGGCGTGATGTAATGTTATGAACTGGTGTAAACAATCATGAATCAACAGACATGCGATTTCAGAAATCCCGATCCTTTTGCTATCATGTATTGAAGAGTTCCGTTGCCTATCTCCGAAGTTCTTCATCAGATCTTCACCAAATTTAAATGGGACCAGTCCGAGAAAATACTCTTCCAAACAAAAAAAGAATCATCCCGGTTAACAATTGGCGAAAATATCGCTGAATAAACATTTTTCATGGGATACCATCATCAAATCCTGACTTATACCTTCCATCATCAGCTCAGCAACATGAGATGATGATCACCAGGCACAAATATCTGAATTGCGTTAAAAAGTTTATGTAAAACGGTATATGTGCTTATAAAATTTGAGGGCTTCCCTCGATTTTCTTGGGATCCCATCATCAGATTCTAACTTGGTGACTATGGGACCACCTCAGGAGTATAGGCTTACGAATAAAAAAATAATTTTTGAATTCGGTCCAGAATTGGCGGCGGAGAAATCAGTGAAAATACATAAAAAAAATACATACAACCGAACATAGAACCTCCTCCTTTTTGAAGAAGTTGGTTAAAAACTCAACACCATACACTGCGATCGCCAACCCGCCTGCTAAGCGTGGCGATTATGGCAAACCCTCCCCTTCTGGGGAAGGCCTGTGTCCAGAAGTGGACGTCTTTTCGTCGGCTGTTATGGTGATGGTGATTCTGTAAAAGTATCACTGAAAAAGGCGAAGAGAGCGTTCATTCCAGTTTAGGGTTTCGTACCCAATGGGTAAAACGGTACCTTAATAATTACTAAGCCTCCGCTGTCCGTCAGTTCGTTCTTCCGTCTGTCTGTCTGTCTGTCAGCAGGCAGCATCTCAAAAACTTTCACAGAGTGTGTATTTCTATTGCCGCTTTAATACAAAATTAAAGGGGACTCCCATAATTTCTAGAAACATTTTTTTTTTTTTCGGTTTCTGGTACGGAATCTTTCGTGCGTGTCCGCCTCGAATTGACAGCTCACTTAAACGTCACTTCACTTGCTTTCGCGATGGAATTAAGGTTTATGTACAAACAAATTATGGATTTTCTGAAATAAAATGTTTATTATTATTACACAGAATCGATCGAAATCGTCAAGATATTAAACACTTTTTTACCCATGGTAATAGGGAATATGCATGAAAAACATATTTATCATCTATACAGTTTATCTAAAAAATATACAAAAATAAAATACTAACAGTGAAAATAGAATCAAAATAACTCGAAAAACGAAGGAGATATAATTATTTTAAACAAATATATCTGTCCCTCTCGCGAAAACGCTGTTTTCTATGGCAGCTGTATCTAGGCGTCATAGACGAGGACGTCTAAGTTTAAATCGGACTTCTCTTTCTAAATGTATGAAGCTTTATAACTTCATCGCTGATGAAGGTATTTAAAAAATAATTTCATGATTGTTTACTAGAGCTAATAACGGCTAATAAGTATTTCATTTTGCAAATTAAATAATCGCATGCATATTCCCTATTATGGATTTGATAGATAAATGATAAGGGGTCAGCCATACGCAGGCATGCTTAGCTAGCTCAACACAGGACAGTTAAATTTTATGTTCAACCGGCAGTATGTACCACAGGATCGTATGATACGAGTACTATACGGAACGTGCACGGCGTTGACTATGCCCTCTAGTGTCGCATATTCGAAGTTTTAAGTGTCAGAATACTTGACATTGACGCTTCTGTGCTGCCACCTGTGGTTCCTGCACGCTCAGTTTAGGGGAACGTGCGCGAAGAATCAGACTCTTACTGACTAAAACCCATCCGTGTTCCTCCTACTGCCCTTTGCGTTCCAGGGTATGGTGCCTCTTTCGAACGGATTCCGCACCCCGGCAGGCACTGGCCCTGGCGGGCGCCGTCTCCCTTGCTGACAGCTCTTTGATGCGCGCGTGGAATACAGCGCGCCGCCGACACGGGTCTAGTTTTGATCGGACGGCGAGCCGCCCAATGCTCGCCGTCCGCAGACCCGCGCCTACGGTGGTCGGAAATCGCCCTGCGACTCCCGACGCCCGGGCCGTCTTCTTCTATTGCGGCGGCCGGGTCGTGAGGCCTCCCTCTCTCTCACACGTTCGGCCTCCTCCTTCGCTAGCATTACTGCTTCGCAGAAAGAGGTGACCGCCTCCCATGCCTCCTCGCTCCGGACCATAGACCGAACCAGGGCCGGTCGCGAGAGGTCGCCGCAGCCGATCGCCTCGACGAGAAATCGGCGGTGCTCCGCCCAAGCAGGGCAGACCTCTACCGTATGCTCCACCGTGTCCTCCGGGCGATCCTCGCAATGTTGACACCCAGGCGTTTCACCCCGCCGAATCCGAAACAGGTATCTCCCGAAACAAAGACTGTGCCATCTAACGTTCGAATTTTTTACTTGAAACATACTTGACAGTGACATTTCTGTGCTGCCACCTATAGTTTCTGCACGCTCCCTAGAGGCCGGGGCTGCGGAATTTGTTCGAAAGAGTCACCGCAGCCCTATGGAACGTAAAGGGCACTAGAAGGAACACGGATAGGTTTTAATCAGTAAGAGTCTGACACTCCCTCCTGTTTCACCCAGAGCGGGAATTCATTTGATGAATTCCCATCCTTAACCCGTCAGGCATCGAGCACGCAAGACCCCACTGGCCAATGGCCCCAATTGGGGGTTACAGTCCTTGAAAAGAAGCTCGTAGCTAAATATTTAGCTAAGAACTCGTAACTTTTTACCAATACAAATAATAGTTTTAGGTAAGTAAATTATTATTAGTAACACGACTAGTGTCAGTTAAATTCTAAATGTGTCGACCATACTTCTAAGAGGTTTTTTTTTTCTTCAACATAAAACATGTGGCGATGATATCAAGATCTATTTTAGAATATATATCTTTACTAATATAATATATTAGTAAAGATATATATTCTAAAATAGCTAAAGCTGAAGAGTTTGTTTGTTTGCTTGAACACGCTAATCTCAGGAACTACTAGCCAAGTTTTAAAAATTATGTCGGGTCAACTAGTTATGTACAGTTCCCAGTTTGCCTCCGCAAAGTACGCCGCAATCGGCTGCGCAGGATGTCAATTCGACAACAAACATACAACCGCGCAAGCGCGGGTAGTTCGCGCATGCGCGGATTAGCGCAAGCGCGCGGGTGTAATGGCATCTCATTCGCTCGTATACGTTCGATGCATAAGTGTGTCTCGCTTGCTCTATGCAATACGACTGTGGATGCGAAAAGTGTTACACGTTGTTATTGTTTTTAATTATTTATTTTGGTTATTTCTTACAGTTTGATTTGTGGTGTATGTTTGTTGTGTTACTTTTTGATATTTTTATTGTTACTGGTAGTCTTTGTTACTGGTTTATAGTATAATACGTATAGGTAAACAAAAAAATATTTTAGGAACGTAACACTTTTTTACGCGATTGCACCTGCGTGGACTTCACTCAAACCTAACTTCCGAGAGGCAAACAACGCTGACGCGAACTGTAATACAATGGAAGGGCTATAAATAAAATAATTACATCAACAGGAAAACAGATTAACTTTAAAATTAACTACTAAGCTAACGGTACGATATCGATTTCCTAGAAAAAAAACCGGTAAAGAGCGAGTCGGACTTGCGCACCGAGGGTTCCGTACAAATTTGTTGGTAGGTACGTATTATAAACTAGCTTTGGCCTGCGACTTCGTACGCGCATATCCCGTTTTTTCCCGTGCCTGTAAACATTTTGGGAAATCCTCTCTTAGTGCCTCCTACACTCTCCAAGGAACCTTCATGGCAAATTTCAGCTTCTTACGACGTTTCTTACACTAATATACTAATCTATACTAATAATATAAAGCTGGAAAGTTTGTTTGTTTGTTTGTATACTTGAACGCGCTAATCTCAGGAACTACTGGTCCGATTTGAAAAATTATTTCAGTGTTAGATAGCCCATTTATCGAGGCTATAGGCTATAAAACATCACGCTAAGACCAATAGGAGCGGAGCAGTAATGAAAATTGTGACGCAGACGAAGTTGCGCGGGGAACTAGTATCTAATATTATAAAAGCAAATGTTTGTTACTCAGTCACGCCAGAACAGCAGAAAGGATCTAGATGAAATTTGGAGCAGATATAGATTATGGTCTGGAATAGCACATAGACTTCTTTTTATCCCGGGAGTATGTTCCCTAGAAATCACGCGGGCGAAGCCGCAGGCAGAAGCTAGTACTAATATATAAAGCTAAACAGTTTGTTTACTTGAACGCGCTAATCTCAGGAACTACTGGTCCGATTTGAAAAATTCTTTCAGTGTTAGATAGCTCATTTATCGAGGAAGGCTATATGTAGATATATCATCACGCTACGACCAATAAGAGCGGAGCAGTAATGAAAATTGTGACGCAGACGAAGCTGCGCGCATCAACTAGTTTTATATAATAGGACTAGGTACAGGTTTACCGGTTTCATAGAATCGATTTATGTTGTAAGAATAATAATTTTTTAAATAGATATTTGGTACTTAAGTAAGTACTAAATGAAGAGACTGATTGAATGAGGAGCTCGTAGCTAAGTAATAATAACAGTCGCAAGGAGAACCAGCTCGGTAATACCAATCGAGAGATGATCTTTTGAGGGCGAAAGAAGAAATTAATTCAAATAGTCAGGGTGTACCAGGTCATCATTATCATCATCATCATCTGCCTAGCCTTTTCCCAACTACATTGGGGTCGGCTTCCAGTCAAACCGGATTCAGCTGAATACCAGTGCTTTACGTGGAGCGGCTGCCTACCAGACCTCCACAACCCATTAACTGGGTAACACGGTACCCGTGCGGCTGTTATTATTTAGCCACGAGCTCCTCAACCAGGTCATCATCATCATTTCAGCTAATTACCGTCCTAGATATAGGATGACCCTAGATAGGAGCTCGTGGCTTAAGAGTTACAGCCGCGCGGTCGATCTCCAAAGTTTTGCAACGCTTGCCAAGGTTGGTCTGTGGACATCTTAACATTCCGAGTTTCTTCCGTGCGTCGGAATTTGCAGTCATTACGTATTGCCAAGGAGTACCGTGTTACCCAGTTAATGGGTTGTGGAGGTCTGGTAGGCAGCCGGCACGCCGGCACGGGGTCCTCTTCCGACGACCGCCCGCCTACAGGCGGGCGGTCGTCGGAAGAGGACTGGACGCAAAGGCTGCGCCGATCTCCTAGTCCCCCTCCACTTAGACGATGCGGGAATGCCGCTGGGTTGTTTTAGTGGGTATACCGGTCAGCCCGGAGAGTCCTACATACCCCTCCCATTCCCCCGATGGAAGGGTATGCATTTTTTCCCAGCGCAAAAAAAAAAGGCAGTGTTGATATAGGTAGTTGATCTGTGTAGGTATCCGCTTCCTTGGAAGGTGGCTTCGCCTTCCATTTGGTGTAACAAACTCCAACGGGCCCTGTCATCACATTTGATTGACGGAAAAACTGTTAGTCGGAAGCCCTTTTCCGTTTATGCAGTTTTAAATATGGATACGGATTTCCGACACTGTCTATTTTAAATATTTGAAACCGTTTTGTTATTGAGGAGCTCGTGGCTAGATAATAACTGCCGCACGGGTCGATTTTCAAGGTTAAACAACGCTTGGCAAGGTTGGTCTGTGGATGGGTGACCATCTTAATATATCGAGTTTTCTCCGTGCCTCAGAAAGCACGTTAAGCCGTTGGTTCCGGCGGTTATTTGTAGATCTTTGGCAGTCGTTACGGATTGTCAGAAGCCAGTAAATCTGACTCCAGTCTTGCCATGAAGTACCGTGTTACCCAGTTAATGGGTTGTGGAGGTCTGGTAGGCATCCGCTCCTCGTAAAATACTGGTATTCAGCTAAATCGACTGGAAGCCGACCCCAATATAGTTGGGAAAAGGCTAGGCAGATGATGATACCGTTTTATAAGGCATAATAGTTTGCGGTCTTTGATCTCGTGATGAAATTGTCCACAAAATTATAGTAGGTACCTAATATCAACTATCTTACTTTCAAACAAATAGCAACTTAATAACTGAAAACCTAGATAAGGGCTGTTCTAGTATTACGTGAGCACCAATGGAGGGTGGAGGGTCTTTAATATGCTTCTTTTTGACTAGAGTCGCCCGCGATTTCGTTCGCGCGGGTTTAGTTGGTACCCGCGCGGCTTCGCTCCCGTCAATAGGCTACCCTACCTACCCTACCCGACCTACCCTACCCTACCCTACCCTACCTACCCTACCCGACCTACCCTACCCTACCCTACCCTACCTACCCTACCCGACCTACCCTACCCTACCCTACCCTACCCTACCTACCCTACCCTACTAAGCGGTATGAAAAATGATAGTAGCCGATTCTCAGACCTATCCGATATGCACACAAAATTTCATCAGAATCGGTCAAGCCGTTTCGGAGGAGTAGATACGGTAACTAAAATTGTGACATGGAAATTTTATATATAAGATGATATTTATTTTTGAAAATAAGTTACAAGTAACTCTTTTAGGCTGAGCGAAGACTTCAGTCACGACAGTTTTAAGACAGACTTTCCTCACATAGACAAGTCTGTCTTAAAACTAAAACGAAACTGTTTTGACGAAACGAATATTCCTTACACATTTTATTAAAAAGAACAGGTCTCTTTTCAACCTAGTCAATTAATTTTTCTAAGAGTTCTTCGTCGGTAAACATGATGCGACGTGTTTACTCTATGAACGTTCGGACGAGACTATCTCAATGTACTCTGTGGAGACTATAATAAGAGAGAAGGGACGTCGCTAGACTGTTTTGTCGTTGATGTGCGCGCCCGCATACATACAAAAGGGAAGCCGACAGTCGTTAGTCAGACTTGTCGCTGTCCAGTTCTTGTAGGTATTTTAACAATTTTGTCTATGAGACGTTTTGTTTGAAGTTTGCGCGGCTTCATATGTTTTGTGAAGCAATAGTCTTAAGGTGGATGCTCCAGGGTAGCCCGCGAAATTCAAATATTTTTACGTTTTTTGCAATTTGCCGGTCAGTGTGAAGCTGTATGTGGACCAAATGCGATCTGCGACCGTAACGCGTATTTATCTAAAGAATTATAACCATTTTAATCATCAAAATAGCCCTCTAAGTTCATGTAGTTCGAAAGAATGATTATTTAATATTCATTCTTTCGAACTACATGAACTTGAAATTTGAATTTCGCGGACTACCCTGGAGCATTCACCTTAAAACTATCGTGACTCAAGTCTGCGCTCAGCTTTACACGTCATTTTTTTTGACATATTATTCTAGATGAGGCCGGCATTACCTAGCTGACTATCCTGAGAAGAAACACCAAAACAAACTCAGAGGTCATAGTCTCTTTTGAAGTCCATACAATCGCCAAAAACATATGAAAACCATGTAGGTTAACGTCTGAGGTGGCCTTTTGAGGAAAGCACCACGCAGGTTTGAGTGGGCCTGTCTACACAGTGCAAGCATTTGTCAGTTATCGTGCAGCTCAACTCAGAACTTTGAGGAGCTTAACGAACCGACGAACAATCCCAAAGTAAGGACATTCGGGTAGGCCGCATAGTATACTCAAACTGCCAGATTGTCATGAAATTTTTTTTTAAGAACCTTGCAGATAAGTGTCTGAAATGGTCTTTAGAAGAAAGAACCACACAGATTTGAGTGAAACCTGTCCAGTCAGTGCAAGCATTTGTCAATTATCGTGCAGCTCAACTCAGAACTTTGAGGAGCTTAACGAACCGACGAAAAATCCCAAAGTAAGGACATTCGGGTAGGCCGCATAGTATACTCAAACTGCCAGATTGTCATGAAATTTTTTTTTAAGAACCTTGCAGATAAGTGTCTGAAATGGTCTTTAGAAGAAAGAACCACACAGATTTGAGTGAAACCTGTTCAGTCAGTGCAAGCATTTGTCAATTATCGTGCAGCTCAACTCAGAACTTTGAGGAGCTCAACGAACCGACGAACAATACCAAAGAAAGGACATTTGTGTAGGCCGTACAAACACTCAAACTGCCAGACAAACATTAAAATTACCTACTCGAAATAAAAAATAATCCACATAGTCCCCATTCATAATAAAAATAATTATAATAGTTTAGTCATTATAATATAATGACTAAAGTATTTAGTGCCATGACTAAAGTATTACATATTATGTAATACTTTAGTCATGGCACGCCATTTATCTCTGGAGGCTCATTTTGATTAGTATTGTATGCTTGAGTTTGATTTAAATACCTACTTATTTAGTTTTATCATTGTTCATAATTATTAAGTTGTTGGGATAATATAGTGCGCTAGCCGACATAATTTCATGTACGATACCTATTATAAAATGTTGAATAATACTGTTATATAAATTCAAGTT
This sequence comes from Lacanobia oleracea, assembly GCA_950371165.1. Lineage (NCBI taxonomy): Eukaryota > Metazoa > Arthropoda > Insecta > Lepidoptera > Noctuidae > Lacanobia > Lacanobia oleracea. The sequence continues at coordinate 8,442,930 of OX493411.1, forward strand.
CTTCAAACTTAACAGACAGTTGTGTTGCTGGGGAGTTTGTTGGCCACTTCTTCTTCCCAGATAAAACACTAGGAAGCGGTGACGGGCGGGCGATTTGGGGGACTGTCTTCATGTAAATTTTGACGTTCAAAAAGTGTTGATTTTCAGCCTAGTTTGAATACATATATTATTATGTATGTTATTATTGTTTATATATTTCGTTTATTCATTAAATTGTATTATATATTTTTTCTTTGTATATTTATTTTTTCCGAAAAATATTTTATTTTAAATTTTATTTATTTGCTGTACACCTACCACAGTGTGTTTCTTTTTAACCCAAAGGTTGACTGGTAGAGAATGCCTTGTTGCATTAAGTCCGCCTATGTACCACTATTGTTCATGAAGTTTAAATAAACAAATAAATACCTTTTGATTTTTTGATTACTATCGCTGACAAGGGAAGGGGGGGTTAAATTTACTAAAATTCTTCTTACGTAATAGGTAGGTACTTGAACCGGCCCCCTAACTCCCGGCAAGACTGGTATCAAACTTTCTGGCTATGGACTACCCGTAAGGCCGTAACGAATATTAAAGATCTAGGTACAAATTATAGCCGATTTAATTCTTCACAATCCAAAAACTGGACCGCAGGATACACCTTTTTTACGGGTGGGAAATCATCAAATGATTCCTCCCGCTCTGGGTGAAACAGGAGTGTCAGACTCTTACTGACTAAACCCATCCGTGTTCCTCCTAGAGCCCTTTGCATTCCAGGGTATACGGTACTACGGTGCCTCTTTCGAAGAAAGTCCGCAGCCCTAGCAGGCACTGGTCCTGGCGGCCCCGTCTTCTATGCTGACAGCTATTTGAGGCGCGCGTGGAACACAGCGCGCCTTCGACCCGGGCCTGGTTCTGATCAGACCGCGAGCCACCCGATGTTCGCCGTCCGCAGGCCCGCGCTCAGGATACCCCTGTCTCCTTGGTAAGACTGGTATCAGTTTATCTGGCTTCTGTCTATACATTTAGGTAAAAGGTGTTCAAAAATCAACAAAGATAGCCGAAGGTAAACCTGCTTTCCGAGGAAAAGCACAAACGAGGAGGAGGCGAGGAGTGGCCTGAGTATGTAATGGTCACACTTCCACGGGCCAAGCTCGGTAGTTAAGCGTTGGTTTACCTGGATGATCGGCCCGAGCTATATGCTTAGATATCGTATAGCGTGTTACCTTTGATTTATATACATAAATACCTAATCAAAGCGCATTAAGTATTTAGCTATTGGGCTTCTTCTCCACCCGTAACGACAGTCGAAGATCTACAAAACAAACGACAGCCATTTAAATCTTTACCTCAAACATTAAATTGGCCTCTTTGTACTGTATGTATTTACATATTTCCCATCACTCAAAAGTCATTCCCCTTTTGTCCTACCTTGGCGTGGAAAATAAAAAAAAAGAAAGAGTCATAATTTACATGAAGACGCGACAAGGTTCACACACACACTCATGAGTACGCACACAGATTTGACGTCACAACACGGCAAGCCCCCGCGCACACCTCCTAGCGGATTTGAGTTTTAAGCGGCTTCAGCGCTTTTAAACGTTCGAGTTCGGTTTAAAAATGTGACCTAACTCAAGGTAGGTAGGTAGAGCTGTATCCGCTCTCTTTCTATGCATCGGGAATAAATTATAGAGTAGAGCAATGTAAATTTTAACGAATAGCGGTGAAAAGAAATTAATGTATAGTTTAGAGTCATGTCATCGTAGAGCCCCCCCCCCCCCCCCCGTAACAAACGTTTTGAAAATACTTACACTGTGCGCACAGCTAAGGAGTAGAATTCCCTGCCGGAGTCTGTGTTTCCTGATAGCAACAACCTGTGCAGTGTGCTCTTTGGTTAATAGGTTACTTCTAAGCAAGCGTGCTGCATTGTCGTTAATTCGTTGACTCCATCGTGGATTATAATCGTATTCGGGGTCTCATATCTCTGTAGGTACCAAAATTCATAGAAATCGGTTCAGCGATTTAGGAGCGATAGCTAGGATTCTTTGTTTATGCTAGTTCTACGGACCATTCACCGCTTCAACGAAAACACCACAGTCTAAAGCCATCCAGCGCTGTAACCGCTTAGTTACAAAAACCCAACATTCTTCAACCGGTTTCATCCTGACGTCACACGCGAGACAAACACATTTCCTCCAGCGAGCCGCGTCGCGCGTCATTTCATTTGTAATTCGGAGCCTGATCGCGTCGCGCATGCGTTGTGCGTACCAAATTACCGCGAACGAATTAATATAAAATAAACAGTGAATTTGTTTTAAAATACAATTTGTACAAGTGTTAAAACGTAAAACAGTGCTACTGGTTAAAATTGTTAATTTTATTGAGTGTGTTAGTGATATTTTAAAGTGAAAGGAGCTGCATTGGATCAAAAACTATGGCGGTAAAGTTTTGACGTTTGTTTTTGTTTCCTAAAATAAAGTCGGGCTTGCGTGCTTTCTAGGAGGAACTGGCCAACTATAAATTAGGTTCCATAAATAAATATTTACGCGGTATGGTGAATTTTTCTTTTTTATTGGTTTTGGCGCGTCGTTTTTAGCGGATATTCGGTCCATTTGACAGAAAGCAGCTCTCTCTCACGTAATAAAAAAATATGTGTTCCGCTTTATATTATAACTCGAGTTAAGTATTAGGTACTTAGATTAAATTTCCTAGATTTATTTTAGGCAACTGTGTAGGTACCTACCTATATTATAATTATTAAGAATCGTAAATCGAAAACCTCGGTAGGTTACCTATATTAATATCCCCATCGCACAGGGCTAGCGTTGCCAGGCGTCATGATAAAACCGGACACGGTCAGGCTTTTTGGTTGTGTGTCCGGCCAAATCAAACGGTGACCGGTCGGCCTGTCAGGCTTTTGTTAGGCTTTTCGCATTTTTGCATTTTTTTAAATTTTGTAATGTGTTGTTGACCTACTACTACTACTATTGCAATTACAGAAATTATTATATGTAATAGAATATGGAATGATTAAGCAGACTGATTCATTCAATTTTATTGTCGGTTCATTTGAATTTAGGGTAAACTAGCTGACTCGTGCCCACTTCATTGGGCGGTATTTTTCGGGTTAATTTATATACCCTATGACACTCACAAATAACGTGGCTTTCTATTGGTAAAAGAATTTTCATAATTGGTTCAGTACTTAGATCCATAGACTACCCCCTACACCTCACTAACTCACATACTTTACCGCTTTATAATATCCGAGTAAAAAATGTGTTACAGGTACCTACTAAGACTAAAAAATTAAGGGTGTCCGACCTGTTTTACCTAAATGTCCGGCTAAACTGGCTGGTCTGTCCGGCTTTATGGTTTAATGACCTGGCAACCCTACACAGGGCTATGACAAGCCTCGCTACTTCCTTCTACTTCTTTCTTGATAGGTTTGCGGTCATTGAAATATGTACTTATTAGCCTTTTTATTACATACGTTTTCGACTAGAGCTCGTAAGGACCGGTGTAAAGGACAAATCTCTGCTGCGTCTGTGTTTCCAAACGCTTACAACCCTAACCTTAAAAGTTAGAGTGAACAGGCTCCTTCTGGGTAAGCTTGCTCCATCGTAGACTTTGTCTCTGTCATCTCTGACATAGACTAGAGTCAAGAGCAAACCCAACTTTAATTTAAAAAAAAAACGCCCTTTTATGGATATATCAGCACATCGCCTTTCGGATCAGCAAGTACCTACCTAATAAACCCAAGCTAAGTATACCGTATAACAGACAGCACAAATCGTAACTGTTTCGAATGCACTAGGTATCCGATGCGATAGATGAACTTGAGCGGGCACCGTTAAATTCCTCCGTATACGCTGCGGCTGCCTCGGTCACTAGACATTGGAGTTTGTACCGAGTAGTACCGACACCGACTCACCGAGGCATGGCGAACAGTAACCGCTGGGTATGATTAGCACTTTCCAATGGATCTATTTGTGGAGATAATTTTTAGACAAGTACCTGTGTAAAAATTCGTGGCTGCACGAGTCGATCTTCAAGGTTAAGTAACGCTTGCCAAGGTTGGTCTGTGGATGGGTGACCATCTTAACATACCGAGTTTCCTCCGTGCCTCGGAAAGCACGTTTAGCCGTTGGTTCCGGCTGTCATTTGTAGATCTTTGGCAGTCGTTACGGATATTCAGAAGCCAGTTAATCTGACTCCAGTCTTGCCATGAAGTACCGTGTTACCCAATTAATGGTTTGTAGAGGTCTGGCAGGCAGCCGCTCCGCGTAAAATACTGGTATTCAGCTAAATCCGGTTTGGCTGGAAGCCGACCCCAATATAGTTGAGAAAAGGCTAGACAGATGAAATGACCTGTGTAAAAATTCCGCAAGCCATTCCAGACATGTGGGCTAGATTAAACGGAATTGACGTTATGAGTCACGTAAGTACCTACTGGGAGTGAACGTGACCTACACTACACCTCGCATTTCCTATTGGACGAGATTACCGTTTTAAAGCTCCCGAAGACAGAGTGCGAAAATGCGACAACGATACGTTTACGAGACCCCATTTTTAGGGTTCCCAAGGGTAACCAACGGAACCCTATTACTAAGCCTCCGCTGTCCTTCCGTCCGTCCTTCTGTCGGTTTGTCAGCGTGCTGTATCTCAAGAACCGTAAAAGGTAGACTGTTGAAATTTTCACAGATTGTGTATTTCTATTGCCGCTATAACAAACAAATAATAATAAAAGTTTATGGTATAAGGAACCCTTATAGTTTCGTCATGTCCGTCTGTCTGTTTAATTCGCGCGGATAAAATTCGCAATGCGGACAGCGCCTACAAGTCTGATACACCCACAGTTTGAGGCCTACCTAAATATTCATATTTTGGTATGGGTATAATTTAGACGGAAATAATATCTAACTCGCTTATAGTACCGTTAACACACACATAGACATGATTGAAAGTATGATTTGAAGTATGCCGAATCAGAAGGGTTTTTATGCCGTATTTTGACTAATTTTGATAAAGTGGAATATCCGATTGTCGCACCATTATTTCTGCGACTTAATATTGTTCCAATTACACTCGAAACAAAATAAAACTGAAAATGTTGACGTCAGCGCCATCTCCCGGGAAAATGGCAATGAGCAACCCGTAACATTCAACTTAAGGTTCTGAGTTGAGCTACACGATAGCTGTCAAATACTTGCACTGTCTGGACAGGTCCACTCAAATCTTTAGGGTGCATTCCTCAAAAACCACCTCAGATACCTACCTCAGCACCTTAACTTGCCCTCTGAGGTGCGGTGAAGTCTCGTATGAATTGGTCACCCATCCAAGGACCGACCTCGGCATGTGTTGCTTAACCTTGACGACCGTCCGTGCGGCTGTTACTTTTTACCCATTATTTTCCACCTTCAAAGTCAAATCGGTCTCCATATTTTGTTCTTCATGAGTGAACGAACGAACTTGAGTTTAATGAGACACGCTCTATATAATTTGCGTTTAATAAAAACCAGTATTTACAGAACATTTTTAGCTATTTAGCAATACTTGTAATATTATTACAAAGTGGAATATCTGTACAAATATTATAAAGCTGAAGAGTTTGTTTGTTTGTTTGGTTGAACGCGCTAATTTTATGAATAATGAATGCTGTGAATGCAAACCGGATTCACCGAGAAACCGGTTTTTGGGCATATTTTTAGTGCCTAAAAAACCCGTTTTATTTGGAAGTTTTCGGTTTTTCTTTATTTTCGAATGACAACATTCTACACCACGTGCCAGTCAAAACGATGCATTTGATATCAGACATTTTGTTTTGCCAAACGTTGCGAAAACCGGGCTTTTTTGTACGGAACCCGAAAATAAAAGCGGGTTTTAATTTTAATTCTGGCCGGAATTGCATTCCCTACTCTTTCCGTTCTTTTAGTGTTGGATAGCCCATTTTTATCGACGAAGGCTATAGGCAGTATAGGCATATCATCACGCTACGGCCAATAGGAGTGGAGCAATAATGAAAAACGTGACGCAGACGACGTTGCGCGGGTCAGCTAGTATTATTATAATATATTGTAGTCATACTTGGAGCGAAAGTAAACATTTTCGTGTGGCCTCGTCGATCAAGTTGGTACTCGTACATTGGTGTTGATTTTGCTTTTGATTCGCGAGTAGTTTCGTTCGCGTAAAATATTTTAGCCCAGCCTTTTCCCAACTATATTGGGCTCGGCTTCCAGTCAAACCGGGTTCAGCTGAATTTCAGTATTTTATGTGGAGCGGCTGCCTACCAGACCTCCACAACCCAAATGAACTGGGTAACACAGATCTTCTTCACACAAATCTTCTTGGCAAGACTGTAGGTAGTCAGACATTCTGGCTTCTGACAATTTGTAACGACCAAAGATTTACAATTGACAGCCGGGAACCAACGAAGATGGTCATCTATCCACAGACCGACCTCGGCAAGCGTTGCTTAACCTTGAAGTTCGACCCATGCGGCTGTTATTATTTAGCTACGATCTCCTCGTGGTCAAGTCGAGTCGTAATCCTTATCTATGTTTATCTTGTGCCACGTTTCATCAACATACACGATTCCACGTCTTTTATAATGCGCACAGCAAAGGAGTGGAACTCTCTGCCTGCGTCTGTGTTTCCAAACGCTTACAACCCTAATCTCTTCAAAGTTAGAGTGAATAGGCTCCTTCTGGGTAAGCTCGCTCCATCGTAGACTTTGTCTCTGTCATCTCTGACCTAGACTAGAGTCAAGAGCAAACCCATTACAAATAAAAAAAAACAAATTAGTGACTCATCCACAGAAAACGGCTATTGCAGTATAGTGGGAGTTATTTTATTTTTATTTTATTTATTTGATAGGTACACCAACGACCTATTCACTTGAAACATTAACATAAAAAAATAACAAATGTTAGTTATGGTGAATTACTCACTTACAGGCGTACACAGCACTTACGTAAAATTAGTAACAAAGAACAAAACATTAAGTAAAAAACAAGATCACAAAAGAAATTAGAATAAAAAATCAAAATTATCATTAAACATTAAGATTAAAAATTAACAGTAACATTAGTATTCAAAATTCAAAACGGCAGAATGCGATAACGAGTGCAGTATGACAATATTCTAAAATTATTTTTAAAGTGGCAGGCACAGGTAGCAATAAACCAAAAAAAAAGTGTTAAAAAAAATGTTATAAGGGACTTGTGTGTGAGATAGAGCCCGCCCCGTGGTTTTCCCTTACATGTTTTTGTAAGTCCAAGTGCGGGGCCCCCCAACGCGCGGTGCCCCCCACTGCGTGGGGCCCCCCATGCGCGGGGCCCGTAGCAATTTGCTACTCTTGCAACGTGTTTTAATCCGCGACTGCATATTAGTATGGATATTGTGTGTTGGTGTAAACTTTCATTCTGTCTGACCTTGGCAACTCTTATTTGGGATGCAGATGATTTCACAAATGCACCTACTGCTATTTAATTTAGTATCTACTGGAAGCGGAGTATTAATGAAAAATGAGATGCAGACGAAGTTGCGCGGGTCAGCTACGGAAAGGTATCGTTTTATGTATTAAATATAGTTAAGTATTGACGTAAAAGTTGGTGGTCATGACTCCGAATTAGATATTAGTTTTTAAATGAAAATAGTTACTGGTTAGGGCATAAAACTACATTGCATTTCCTTTTATAATATTGTCCTCATTTTTCCATACCATTTGCACAATGGTACCTACCAAAGTAGTGGTCGTGTTATTATATCCTCTCCAGCGCTTACGCCTTGTGGCGCCACTGAGGACAAGTTGTTAGGTGCGCCCGGCCGAAATTGCGCGATTTTGCCGCGTTCACTAAAACTACGATATCTCAGAAATTTAGCACCGTAGCTCCACAAACCCTATGTTATTGAAATTGGTATGAAAAAAGCTAACTGATTATATCAAGTTTAGTACAGTTTTACCTTGTAATATATTGCTAATTCGAAGTTGAAGTCGAGTAAGCGACTTTTTCCCAGTGTTTTTTTTACAATAGTCGTCATATTTATCAAATAAAAGCATTTTTTTCGAAAGTTATTGTTTTATTTTACAAAAAACACACTATTTTACATATATCAATAAAAATAACAGCCATTGCAATACATTTTTTTTAAAAGACTTTACTTGCAAAATCATAATGGACGCGCGTCGTCATGGATTATATTGAGTGATACATTCCGTAACGAATTGTTGTTAGATGTTGGCGATGGATGACGGCATGTTTTCAAATTTAAACCCATTGTGCACCAGCGCTCCTTCACACTAGCGGTCAGCCGCGGGGGCGGCTTTCCAGTGTAAGGGCGCTCTCTCGAAAAAGCTTAAAAATAGCGTGCAGATGAAGCAGTTTTTCGTCGGCATTTACTGAGAAATTACATCTGAAAAAAATAGGTAGTAATCTACATGATATTGTACGTAACTTGGTATAGCCAGAATTTATGTATCGGAATCATATTATAGAAAAAAAAAACACCATTGGCATATACAAGCCTTAATATGGAACCGCTTGTCATTTAATGGCGGTTAAGTGCATAGGTACAATCACTAGTGGTTGCATATTAAAAGTGGAAACGCGGCCAACCGCTAGTGCGTTCTTACGCTCATTCATCACAAAATCACAACTTCTTTCAAAACGGTGATAGAAAACACCGTAAGGATGTCATGTCACATGATCTACAGAGGGGCAATTATTCCATTAATTTTTAAGTAACGTTCGCAAATGCATCTTTGTCGCAATCCGTCAAAAAAACCTCTTATTTCCCTACATTCTTTTTTTTAAGCATAGGAAATCATCAAATGACTCCTCCCGCTCTGGGTAAAGCAGGAGGGAGTGTCAGACTCTTACTGACTAAAACCTATCCGTGTTTCTCCTAGTGCCCTTTGCGTTCCAGGGTACGGTGCCTCTTTCGAACAAAGTCCGCAGCCCCAGCAGGCACTGGCCCTAGCGGGCCCCGTCTTCTTTGCTGACATCTCTTCGCGCGTGGAACACAGCGCGCCGTCGACCCGGGCCGGGTTCTGATCAGACGGCGAGCCACCCAATGCGCGCCGTTCGCAGGCCCGCGCCTACGGTGGCCGAGAATAGCCTTGCGACTCCCGACGCCCGGGGCGTCTTCTTCTGTTGCGGCGGCTCAGGCGTGAGGTTTCCCTCTCTCTCACGCGTTCGGCTTCCTCCTTTGCTAGCATTACTGCTTCGCAGAAGGAGGTGACCGCTTCCCATGTCTCCTCGCTCCGGACCATGGCTTGAACCAGGGCCGAACGCGAGAGATCGCCGCCGCCGATCGCCTCGACGAGGACACGGCGGTGCTCCGCTTAAGCATGGCAGACCTCCACCGTATGCTCCACCGTCTCCTCCGGGCGATCCTCGCAGTGTTGACACCCGGACATATCCTCCCGCCGTATTCGAAACAGGTATCTCCCGAAACAACCGTGTCCGGTGAGTACCTGCGTCAAGCAGAAGGTGAGGACGTTGTGGCGCCGCTCTAGCCACTCCTCAAAGAGGGGACCTATCGCCGCAATTGTGGCGTGCCCAATTTACCTACATTCTAGCCTCTAGACCATGGAGTATAGACACGAGGAGTACCGAGTACGATTTTATATGGCTGACAAGTTGAATAAGTGTCCAGCTGTAAGCAGTAAGTAACAGTTCAAAAACGTTCGAGGATGGCGCTAGCGTAGCTTTAGGCTACGAATTGGAGTGTGCCGAGTTTGATGAACAATAAAACTGATGATATTCATTTGATTTTCTGAAAATTAACTTACGTATTGTCTGTAATTAACTTATGTAATGAGTTAGCTCATCTGGCAAAAACTAGGGGCCCTAATCGAACGCGGGGCCCTGGGCACTTGCCCACTGTGCCCAGTGGAGAAGAGGGGCCTGACTATACGTCAAAAACATTCGAGGTAGGGCCTCTGATATAGTAGTCGGCACGAGTCGTGAACACAGATGAATGCAGCAGGGTGATCTCGCCAATGTACGGTGGGCGAACGAAGCTTGCAAGACGATGAACCAATAACGTAAAGCGTCAAAGCTGTCGTCGTAAAACCGACCAATGGAGTGTGCTTACAACTCGTGGCGGTTATTATACAGAGAAAAGAAAAGATACAAAAACAATAGCAATGTCCGGACATCAAGTCGCCTGTGTGACCTTGAATACGTAATTAATGACTTCCCATGAATGCACGATGATGCGTATAATATATTCCATGACTGCAGTCACGCCTACAACCTCTTTAGATATAACTGTACTGGACCAGTACTTCGCCCGCGACTTCGTTCGCAGATTTAAAGACTTGATGTAGAGAATTTTTATACCCGTCGTAACTTTTAAACGAAAGGTCCAATTTGAATAATTTAAAGTGTAATTTACTTGTACATAACCAACCTGAATTATTATCGTGATACAAAAAGTACCACTATTCCATTTCACTCGGGTTTTGATTGAATAATTTGAACAAAAAGCGGTCACCGTGACTTAATCATAATAGTTAGATATATACCCTCGCGGAGTTTTTTGTAGATATAAATGTCCTTTATAAAACTGTAGTACATCACTTTGCTCTATTGTAAATAGTTTCCGCAGCGTATGCAATATAACGATCTTTTTTGGTATTTTTTCACACCTTGGGCTTGGGTTACATTATCGAAGTTTTCATACGGATCCCTAACTTTTTGAAAATATTCTATAGCCTATGTTCATCAGGGATAATGTAAGATTCTAATGGTGATTGAATTTTTCAAATCGGTCCAGGAGTTTCAGAGCCTATTCAGTTCATACAAGAAAATCTTTCCTCTCATGTGTAGATTAGTATAGATACTCGTAAACTGCCTGAGGGGTTTTAACTTATATAAATAAAAATTCACAAAATCCGTGTCTCACTTTTGAAAGACTTTAGCATCATAGAAAATAAGTATGTCATAGTAAGACATTACTTGTCTGTCTGTTGGTCTGTTTGTCTTTCTGATAGTCACAGCCAGTTTTCTCAGGATCTGCAAGACCGATTCTGTTGAAATTTAGTACACATGTGGACTTCTGTTACCCGCACACGGACACGTTACGTAAATAAATAAATTTTTAGTATGGGGTTCACTTTTCGGGCACAAACTAGAAAACACAAACTGTAGGTATCAATATAACATATCAAATGAGAGGGCTCACTGTAAGGGTTTTAAATATTTTTTCCATAAACTAAATATAAATAGTTTTGAAGTTATTTAAGAAATTAGACAAAAAATACCCTTTATCTAAGAAACTACTGAGCCTAAAATTAAAAAAAAATGCAGATAATAGTTCTTTACTTACCTACAGATTACAAAAAACCTGTAAGAAGTCTATAGTGTTAAGGTGGATGCTCCAGGGTGGCCCGCGAAATTCAAATATTTTTATGTTTTTTGCAATTTGCCGGTCAGTGTGAAGCTGTAGTTGGAAAGAATGATTATTTCTGAAATATTCATTCTTTCGAACTACATGAACTTAGAGGGCTATATTGATGATTAAAATGGTTATAATTCTTTAGATAAATACGCGTTACGGTCGCAGATCGCATTTGGTCCACATATAGCTTCACACTGACCGGCAAATAGCAAAAAACATAAAAATATTTGAATTTCGCGGGCCACCCTGGAGCATCCACCTTAAAATAACATGTTACAAAATGAAATTGGTTTGGAACCCTTTACACGTGAGTTGGACTCGCATTTGGCCAGTTTTTTTTATTCAGACTACAAGTTCTGTAGGTACAGACCACTCGTTTCGTGTAGCGGTATGACTGTGGACCCACTAAAACAGAACATTATCGATTAACAGACCGCGTGTGTAGCTATTTATATCCTTGTTACGTCATAACCGGAAACGCATGTGTTTGAGTAAAGTCGAGTAGGTATGTGGTTACTGGCACGTATGATAAACGAGGAACGGGTTCATTGGGGCAAATATTACACAATTTACAAAGGTCATAGAGGAAAAGAAAAGAAGGATATGATGATGATGAGAGGAAAATGAGGAGCCCGTGGCTAAATTTTGACAGTCCCACGGGTTGACTACCTACAATGCTTTACGTGGAGTGGCTGCCTAACAGACTTTCACAACCCATTATTGGGTAACACGTACGGTACTTCTTGGCAAGACTAGTCTTCTTGGCAATATATTCTGGCTTCTGACAAACCGTAACGGCTGCTAAAGATCTATAAAAAACAGCCGGGATCAAAGGCTTAACGTGATTTCCGAGGCACGGAGAAATGAGGGAACGTACTGGATGATCACCCATCCACAGACTGTCTTCGACAAATGTTGAAGATTTCTACAAATGACAGCCGGGACCAAAGGCTTAACGTGATTTCCGAGGCACGGAGAAGTGTTGGTACGCACTGGATGATCACCCATCCACAGACTGACCTCGACAAACGTTGAAGATCGACCCGTGCAGCAGTCACCTATTATTTAGCCACGAGCTTTTCGGGTTCATTTGAGCCGAGTATTTATTACTGGAATTAAAGGATAATGACGACATGTTTAGTGAGAATTTGCTTTAATTAAGGGACGCATTCGAATCACTTCAAAGAAATCGCAGTTAGTCGGTATACTGAGTGTATTCACTATCTGTGGTGCTAAATGACATTTCGTTTCGCTAACGCTATAAACAAAGCGCTATTCTACTCGTATTATCGAATAGAATAGCGCTTTGGTCATATGCGTTTGTTTTTTTTTATTTATTTTTTATCTGACTATGTGGGTTAATCCATTTTTTTTATGGTAGTTTTTTTTTTTTTTTTTGTAATGGGTTTGCTCTTGACTCTAGTCTATGTCAGAGATGACAGAGACAAAGTCTACGATGGAGCGAGCCTACCCAGTTTAGCTAACAAGTGATAAATAATATTTACTTATTATTATTTTGTTTTTTCGTTTTAAATATTGATTACGTTGCATACTTATTGTATAAATTCAGGCTCTTAAAACGTATCAGACAGATGTGTTGCTGGGTAGTTTGTTGGCCACTTCTTCTCCACAGCTAAAACACTAGGAAGTGGTGACGGGCGGGCGTTTTGGGGGACTGTCTTTTGTAAAACTTGACGTTCTGAAAGTGCTGGCTCACAGGCTAATTTGAATAAACAACTTTTTATTTTGATTTTGTATACGATTTTCGAAATTCAAAAGTATAGGGACTTATCATGTGACATTTTGACAGCGTTTGACAATCGATTTTTGACGTTACGACAATCGTCTTCACCACGCTATCGCTACCGCTGACATTTAATGCTACTTGTCTAGAGCCTCTGAAGTGCTTAGTCATGGTAGATTGCAATACTTTGTACCTACCTAAGTGTGTTTGGGTATAACTCCATCATCTATTCTGAGATAGATTCTCAAAACTAGCGACCTGCTCCGGCTTCGCATGTTTTTTTTTAATTTGTTTTTACTATTGACAGGCACGCGTTTGACCACTATCTCACCTGAAGATAAGCGATGATGTGGTCGAAGATGGAGCACACTTGCCTAGAAATAACCTATTCACTCTTGACTTAAAGACTCCCAGGTTGTACTTAGCTATCAGGAAACACAGACTCCGGCAGGTTAACTTTATCGACAGTTAAAAGACAATAGTATCGTTTGGATAATAGAAAAGGTCGCGTGGCTACCCGAGCTGCACGCTTTTCAAGCGATACTGGTCTTTTAGTTGTGTAGATAAAGTTTAAAATGATTTCACACTGAAAGTGCGATGAGGCTGGCCGTTAGTTTGCGTTGTCGCTAGTGGTTGCGATGTGGTCAGTGTCACACACGCGGTCGATAATGGCGGCAAAATGTGGTTCGTGTGAATTTAACTAAGTAGGTACTGTGGAACAGCTGGCTATAGAATCAGCCGTTCCCGAGACGAATGAGAAATTAATAAAAACTGATTAGAATTCATAGAATTATAGAGCTCATGCTCCGATAAAGGCTTTTTGACACGTCTGATCAATAAAAACAACTCATATATTTCTGTCATTATCTATTAATATTCATAGGAGGAGCTCGTGGCTATATATTAACAGCCGCATGGGTCGATCTTCAAGGTTAAGCAACGCTTGCCAAGGTTGGTCTGTGGATGGGTGATCATCTTAACATAGCGAGTTTCTTCCGTGCCTCGGAAAGCACGTTAAGCCGTTGGTCCCGGCTGTCATTTGTAGATCTTTGGCAGTCGTTACGGATAGTCAGAAGCCAGTTAATCTGACTCCAGTCTTGCCATGAAGTACCGTGTTACCCAGTTACTGGGTTGTGGAGGTTTGGTAGGCAGCCGCTCCGCGTAAAATACAGGTATTAAGCTAAATCCGCTGTGACTGGAAGCCGACCCCAATATAGTTGGGAAAAGGCTAGGCAGATGATGATCTATTAATATTCATACAAATTAGCGACCGCCCACGTGGTGTGGTCTTGTGGTTGTGGTAGGTGTGTAACAGGCCTTATATTCGGTGTTTCTGTCCGTAGTCCGTAACCGAGGACACCGTAACGGACCCACAAGTGAGTACCGGTCTATCGATTAACACAAAGAATGGTTATTATTACCGTCCCGTTACATCAGTTGCGCTCCGTTGGGTATATTCAGGGCTGCCATCCGTCTGGGTTTTCCCGGATTTGTCCCAGTTTGAAGTCCGGAGAGCGTTCGGGCGGGGTTTTCAAAAGGGTCTCGATTGATTGAAAGGTAAAAGGTAGCAATTAATTAATCAATGTAAAAAAAAAAACTTTTTTTATAAAAAAAATATGTTTTTTGTTACCTACAGTTTTTGAACACCGACTTCCGAAATTAAAGTAATTTTTACTTTGTAGTGTTTTTTTTCTCTTTTTAGTGATAGGTACGCAGGTACCACTAAAAATTGAAAACACAAACACAGCGTACCGGCGTGATGTTTTGTTATAACCTGGTGTAAACAATCAACAGACATGCGATTTCAGCAATCCCGATCCATTTGCTATCATTTATTGAGAGTTCCGTTGCCTACCTCCGAAGTTCTTCATCAGATCTTTGACCTTCCATCATCAGTTCAGCAACATGAGATGATAATACTGACAGACTGAGTGAGAAACTACTGCTCGTAGAAAGCTGAAATTTGGCATGTAGGTTCCTTGGGGAGTGTAGGGGAGCACCAGCTAAGCTAGTCTTAGTTAGCTCGCTCCATCGTAGGTCTTGTCTCTGTCAACTAGACTAGAGCCCCATCACAAATAAAAAAATAAAAAATCCGTAATTTTAAGCCGCGCTAACTGCGGTTTTTCTTCCCTGAAACTTAGAGTTTTACCTTGATAACACTGGTAGTCTTCGAGCCTTACTTTATAACTTCTAGAAAAAGGTGTAATTAGTAAAAATTCTAATCTACCCAAGGCTGGTGCGGAATCCGTTCGAAAGAGTCACCACGGCCCTGGGAGGCTACTCTCTAAGCCTGAAGTCTGTAGCTTCGGGCTTAGTTGCGGGCGTATTCTACTCCGTATTACCTGTGGACTTACGATAAGTCCCGAACCCGAACTAAGAATGAAAGGCAACATGATTTTACAGTAACTGTCAAATCGTGTTATCATTTATTCTTAGTGGTTAGGTGATACGGAGTAGAATACGCCCGCAACTAAGCTCGAAACTTCGGACTTCGGGCTTAGAGAGTAGCCCCCCAGGAACGCGGCGAGCATTAGGAGGAACACAGATGGGTTTTAGTCAGTAAGAGTCTGACACTCTCCTGCTTCACCCAGAGCGGGAGAAGTCATTTGATGATTTCCCATCCTTAAAAAAAAATTGGTTGCCTGTAAATTCGGTATACGGGCGAAAGTTTTACGTGACAACGACTTTGAGTGGTAAGAAACTACCTTCACATTATCACTACACAATTGTTTTACAATTAACTGGCAACGTGTAAACTTGTATGCAGGCGCCTAAGCGAAATAGAAGCGCAAGACATGAACCGGTGTGTATGCCTATCTCTCTCACTCTCTCTCTCTCGTTCTGTCTCTCTCGCTCTTAGGCGGGCTAACTGTGCTCGAGTGGAAGGGACGCGTGCCTTTCACTTTTTATGTCTGTCTCTCTCGCTCTTAGGCGGGCTAACCATGCCCGAGTGGAAGGGACGCGTGCCTCTCACTCGCTCTCATTGTGAGCGCATAACGTGAGCGGAGCGTAACGCAGTTTCTTGAAGTGTCACCCGGCAAACCAATTTATAAGACGTTGTCACGTCAAAATAACCCAAGGCTGGGTGTCAGCAAATAAGGTAGATAAATAATAAAACTAAAAAGTCCGTCGGATAGAGTTCCAAAAAACATTGTACACGCATTTTTTCTTTTCACGTGCAGTGCTTTGAAAACTCGTGTGACGTCACATTTCAGTACACTTTTTACCTAGTAGTGACGTCACAAACAAGCCTCCACTGCCGGGCCTCAAGTCTGCTATTACAATAGTGTCAGAATGGTCTATCACTGATTTCATAATTGCTAATTTTGACAAGTTTGGTAATGTACTAATGTAAAAGCGTAATTATGACTTTCCAATGAACAACCACTGACATTCCATTGAAAGAAATGGCCTAGAATGGTAATCTCGTACATAATGACACATGAATAAATAATATGTAAAAATATATATAAAAGAAATCTGGCATAACTTAATGTCCAAATTTAGTAGTAGTTTTTCGAAAATCATGTCTACTAACGGGTTTTATAACAATGGCAATACGAAATTAATGTCATTCTACCACGATTCTATTACGAGACCATTGACCGACCACTGATCGACCATTATGAATTAGCAGATTACGACAAAATGACAATGGGATCGTGTTGGAATGACGAATTTATAAAAAAAATTTGCTGACCCGCTCGGCTTCGCTCCCGTCAACTGGCTACCCACCCTACCTACCCTACCGTTTTTTTTTGTTTTTTAACCTTCCCTGTATTCTGGAAAAACTAACAAAAAAAAACAATTATTTAAATTGGCCCCGCCGTTCTCGAGTTTTAGCGAGACTAACGAACAGCGATTAATTTTTATATATTAAAGATAGCAGACAGAATTATCCCTATTAGGTTATGGCAGCCCTAGCCTATAACTGGTCAGTATGGCCACCGACGTGTGTTTACGAAAGTGCGGCCGACTCAACTCAAGTAACACGAGAATACAGTTCCGGTGGTACTGAAGTGTGAAAGATTTGGCACAGTCGAATTTATTTGCAAAACAAAGTACCTACTTATACGTAAATTGGTAAAGATTTTCTTAGTGGGGGAAGTTCGCACCTGTAAAAATGTATGAAATAGGCAAGTTTCCACCATCAATAAATTCCAAATCTATTTGTCCGTCAGTTAAGTATTGAAAAATAATGGACACGTATTGTTTGTTTTTGTAAATCAGAAAGACATCTACTGCTGGGGGAAGTTCGCACACGCCTGTCCACTGAAAAAATCTAAGAAGTCTGTCAGTTAGGTAGATTTTTTGTGAAAATAGTGAATTAATGACTTTTCTTTTCGATGATGATGATGAACTTCCCCAACTGACGAACTGGGAACATTTGTTGGGTCTGATGAACAGACCCAACGAATTTTCTTCATTTAAAAACACTTTTGAACTGTCAAGGACTTGGTCAGACAGAAAGATGCTAATCATTATTCCGAGATAATTTTACACTAAGTAGGTAAATAAAATACCTACTTAATGTAGAAAAACGTGCAAGACTGCCCAAAAAAGGAGTGTTGTATTTTTTTTCCCAAAGGTTGCCATCTAAATTTAACGCTATGACATCCGAGACTATCATCACGTATTCAAAAAGTCATAAGTCACTACACAATTCATACATCATGTAGGTACTTTGCCCCAGCGATTGCGTCATCAACTGAATACATAGAAGGAGCATGTTTACATAGAAATGAAAAAAACAACTGAGCATCGTCCTTTTTGACGTCATCGTGACTTTAAGGTGAATGCTCCAGGGTAGCCCGCGAAATTCAAATATTTTTATGTTTTTTGCAATTTGCCGGTCAGGGTGAAGCTGTATGTGGACCAAATGCGATCTGCGACCGTAACGCGTATTTATCTAAAGAATTATAACCATTTTAATCATCAATATAGCCCTCTAAGTTTATGTAGTTCGAAAGAATGATTATTTCTGAAATATTCATATATCACATAAAAATATTATCACATAAAAATATTTGAATTTCGCGGGCTACCCTGGAGCATCCACCTTAAAGTGGAACCGTCACGCTACAAGTATGACCTTGTATGCAGAGGACAACAAGGGCAAGGAGTCAAAAACTTATGCGAATTATCGTTTCAGTGTACTTACTGGCTTGAATATCTGTATTATAGAGGGTCAGTAAAAATCTGACTCCAGTCTTGCCATGAAGTACCGTGTTACCCAGTTAATAGGTTGTGGAGGTCTGGTAGGCAGCCGCTCCTCGTAAAATACTGGTATTCAGCTGAATCCGGTTTGACTGGAAGCCGAACCCAATATAGTTGGGAAAAGGCTAGGCAGATGATGACTATACAGGCTATTTCAGAATTATTAAAAGATCATGTTCTACATTTGAGTGCCTATTCCACTAATTTTAAATTTTTAAGCAACGTTTGCATGAGCTCAGTCGCAATCTGTCACGAAAACCACAATAGGGAATATGCATGAAAAACATATTTTTCAACTAAACAGTTTGTCTAAAAATATAATACTAACAGTGAAAATAGAATCAAAATTACTCGAAAAACGAAGAAGGTATAATTAATTTAAACAAATATATCTGTCCTTCTCGCGAAAACGCTGTTTTCTATGGCAGCTGTATAGGCGTCATAGACGATGACGTCAAAGTTTACATCGGACTTCTCTTTCTAATTGTAATCTTTGAAGCTTTATAACTTCGTCGCTGATGAAGTTATTTAGAAAATAATTTCATGATTGTTTACTAGACCAAATAAGTATTTCATTTTGCAAATAAAAAACGCATGCATATTCCCTATTTCCATACGTATTTAACCGACTTCCAGAAAGGAGGAGGTTCTCAATTCGGTGGGCTTTTTACCGATTACTCCAGAGGTTTCTGGTCCGATTTCTGTTATTTTCTTTTAGTTCGATGCGGTATACTTGCCATTTGGTCCCGTAGAAATTTGATTCAGTTTGGTTCAGTAGTTTTTATTTTATGAGCATTTTTGCTTATTTCAATTTTTGCGAAGACAAATACGTCGTTCAATCACCACTTAAGGTGGATGCTCCAGGGTAGCCCGCGAAATTCAAATATTTTTATGTTTTTTGCAATTTGCCGGTCAGTGTGAAGCTGTATGTGGAAAGAATGAATATTTCAGAAATAATCATTCTTTCGAACTACATGAACTTAGAGGGCTATATTGATGATTAAAATGGTTATAATTCTTTAGATAAATACGCGTTACGGTCGCAGATCGCATTTGGTCCACATACAGCTTCACACTGACCGGCAAATTGCAAAAAACATAAAAATATTTGAATTTCGCGGGCTACCCTGGAGCATTCACCTTAAAAGTGAAAAATATTTTTTTTTTACAAAAATAGAACCGACTTCCAAATAAAACAATACAAAGTATACAATAACCTTAATTTCGGAAGTCGGTGTTAAAAAACAAAGAAACAAAATCAAAATCACCGACTTCCGAAATTAAGGTTATTTTATTATATAATTTGTAGTGGTTTTTTTTTTAAATTTGTGATGGGGTTTGCTCATCACTCTAATCTAGGTCAGAGATGACAGAGACAAAGTCTAAGATAGAGCGAGCTTACCCAGAAAGAGCCTGTTCTCTCTAACTATGAAGAGATTAGGGATGTACTCGTATTGTAAGCGTTTGGAAACACAGACGCAGGCAGAGTTCCACTCCTTTGCTGTGCGAATTATAAAGGACATTTGGAAAAAGGTTTTTTTTTACATGCGAATGCGAACATTGCAAATAGGCAATATTGAAATTTTTCAAGTGATCCGAGCGCAAAAAACGACTAAAAAGTTCCCAACAAATCACTTTTCAAGCCGTTCGGAATGTAGTCGGTCTGTGCCATTAATTTTAGTTAAAAGGTTCAAAACTGATTTTCTTGAACTTAAATATGGGTGGATAATCCCTCCGTGAAATAAAAGGCTTTTTTATTTTATGTTTAACCGACTTCTTCAAAAAGGAGGAGGTTCTATGTTCGGTTGTATGTATCTTTTTTTTAATGTATTTTCACCGATTTCTCCGCCAATTCTGGACCGATTTTAAAAATTCTTTCTTTATTCGAAAGCCTATACTCCTGAGGGTAGTCCCATTGTCATCAAGTTAGAATCTGATGATGGGATCCCATGAGAAATGTTTGTTCAGCGATATTTTCGCCAATTCTTAACCGAATTGGATGATTATTTTTTTGTTTGGAAGAGTATTTTCTCGGACTGGTCCCATTTAAATTTGGTGAAGATCTGATGAAGAACTTCGGAGGTAGGCAACGGAACTCTTCAATCAATGATAGCAAATGGATCGGGATTTCTGAAATCGCATGTCTTTTGATTGTTTACACCAGTTCATAACATAACATCACGCTGGCACGCTGTGTTTGTGGTGTCACTTTTTAGTGGTACCTGCGTTCCACAAAAAAGTGAAAAAATAGAAAACTTTTTAACAAAAAAATAAAACCGTAAAAAAACACTACAAAGTAAAAAATAACTTTAATTTCGGAAGTCGGTGTTTTTGGTTTTTGTCGTTTTTGAACACCGACTTCCGAAATTAAAATAATTTTTACTTTGTAGTGTTTGGATTTTGGAAGTCGGTTTTATGTTTTTGTTAAAAAGTTTTTATTAAAATCTCTCCGTGGCTCGGAAAGCTAAGCCTTACCTTACTATAATATTGATGATATAAATAAGTAAAATATCAATTTAAATCATACATTTTTGGTTAATTTAAAATAGGCCGAGAAATGAAAAAAATAAAAGTCATGATTTGGGGGGACAATGAAACATAAGCTCTTCAGCGAAGTAGGTACACTGGATTCTGACCCTGGTCGGAGGGGCAATAAGAACCAGTTTTCGTGTAAATGTTTGATACATTATACATACACAAAAAACCCAAAGCAGCAGGAAATTCCTCTCTTTTAACCAACTTGGGAAAAACTTATCAAAGAGTGTGGTCACATTGGTGTTAGGTACATGTCTATGCAACCAAATTAAAAAATTCGGTCAAGAGCGAGTCGGACTCGCGCACCGCGGGTTCCGTACAAATATTTGAGATGGGTTTGCTCTTGACTCTAGTCTAAGGCCAGAAATAACAGACATAAAGACTATATTTTTATGATTTAAACTGAAATGTATCGTTTTCAGAGTTTTCCCTATACTTATAGTATAAGACGGTACCTATTACATGCCAAATTTCATAGGTCGAGGTTAACGGGAAATACTTACCCTATACATTTTGATTCCCTTGAGATTGTCGATATAATTATGTATACGTTTTTTTGTGCCATAAACGACCAGTAGTAGTTTTTCGAAAATCATGTCTACTAACGGGTTTTATAACAATGGCAATACGAAATTAATGTCATTCTACCACGATTCTATTACGAGACCATTGACCGACCAGTGATCGACCATTATGAATTAGCAGATTACGACAAAATGACAATGGGATCGTGTTGGAATGACGAATTTATAAAAAACTAGCTGACCCGCTCGGCTTCGCTCCCGTCAACTGGCTACCCACCCTACCTACCCTACCTACCTTACCTACCCTACCGTTTTTTTTTGTTTTTAAACCTTCCCTGTATTCTGGAAAAACTAACAAAAAATATCAATTATTTAAATTGGCCCCGCCGTTCTCGAGTTTTAGCGAGACTAACGAACAGCAATTAATTTTTATATATTAAAGATAGCAGACTTGGGGCCCTGATCTTTGATGCGTTTTATCATCGTCAATTTTTATTGATTTGATTAAGCAAAAAATAAGTGTCCAATATTTTTCGATAATCTAACTGACGGACATAATTAATCATATTTTTTTTACTCAAGAATTATCCCTATTAGGTTATGGCAGCCCTAGCCTATAACTGGTCAGTATGGCCACCGACGTGTGTTTACGAAAGTGCGGCCGACTCAACTCAAGTAACACGAGAATACAGTTCCGGTGGTACTGAAGTGTGAAAGATTTGGCACAGTCGAATATATTTGCAAAACAAAGTACTTATACGTAAATTGGTAAAGATTTTCTTAGTGGGGGAAGTTCGCGCCTGTAAAAATGTATGAAATAGGCAAGTTTCCACCATCAATAAATTCCAAATCTATTTGACCGTCAGTTAAGTATTGAAAAATAATGGACACGTATTGTTTGTTTTTGTAAATCAGAAAGACGTCTACTGCTGGGGGAAGTTCGCACACGCCTGTCCACTGAAAAAATCTAAGAAGTCTGTCAGTTAGGTAGATTTTTTGTGAAAATAGTGAATTAATGACTTTTCTTTTCGATGATGATGATGAACTTCCCCAACTGACGAACTGGGAACATTTGTTGGGTCTGATGAACAGACCCAACGAATTTTCTTCATTTAAAAACACTTTTGAACTGTCAAGGACTTGGTCAGACAGAAAGATGCTAATCATTATTCCGAGATAATTTTACACTAAGTAGGTAAATAAAATACCTACTTAATGTAGAAAAACGTGCAAGACTGCCCAAAAAAGGAGTGTTGTATTTTTTTCCCAAAGGTTGCCATCTAAATTTAACGCTATGACATCCGAGACTATCATCACGTGTTCAAAAAGTCATAAGTCACTACACAATTCATACATCATGTAGGTACTTTGCCCCAGCGATTGCGTCATCAACTGAATACATAGAAGGAGCATGTTTACATAGAAATGAAAAAAACAACTGAGCATCGTCCTTTTTTACGTCATCGTGACTTTAAGGTGAATGCTCCAGGGTAGCCCGCGAAATTCAAATATTTTTATGTTTTTTGCAATTTGCCGGTCAGGGTGAAGCTGTATGTGGACCAAATGCGATCTGCGACCGTAACGCGTATTTATCTAAAGAATTATAACCATTTTAATCATCAATATAGCCCTCTAAGTTTATGTAGTTCGAAAGAATGATTATTTCTGAAATATTCATATATCACATAAAAATATTATCACATAAAAATATTTGAATTTCGCGGGCTACCCTGGAGCATCCACCTTAAAGTGGAACCGTCACGCTACAAGTATGACCTTGTATGCAGAGGACAACAAGGGCAAGGAGTCAAAAATTTATGCGAATTATCGTTTCAGTGTACTTACTGACTTGAATATCTGTATTATAGAGGGTCAGTAAAAATCTGACTCCAGTCTTGCCATGAAGTACCGTGTTACCCAGTTAATAGGTTGTGGAGGTCTGGTAGGCAGCCGCTCCTCGTAAAATACTGGTATTCAGCTGAATCCGGTTTGACTGGAAGCCGAACCTAATATAGTTGGGAAAAGGCTAGGCAGATGATGACTATACAGGCTATTTCAGAATTATTAAAAGATCATGTTCTACATTTGAGTGCCTATTCCACTAATTTTAAATTTTTAAGCAACGTTTGCATGCGCTCAGTCGCAATCTGTCACGAAAACCACAATAGGGAATATGCATGAAAAACATATTTTTCAACTAAACAGTTTGTCTAAAAATATAATACTAACAGTGAAAATAGAATCAAAATTACTCGAAAAACGAAGAAGGTATAATTAATTTAAACAAATATATCTGTCCCTCTCGCGAAAACGCTGATTTCTATGGCAGCTGTATAGGCGTCATGAACGATGACGTCAAAGTTTACATCGGACTTCTCTTTCTAATTGTAATCTTTGAAGCTTTATAACTTCGTCGCTGATGAAGTTATTTAGAAAATAATTTCATAATGGTTTACTAGACCAAATAAGTATTTCATTTTGCAAATAAAAAACGCATGCATATTCCCTATTTCCATACGTATTTAACCGACTTCCAAAAAGGAGGAGGTTCTCAATTCGGTGGGCTTTTTACCGATTACTCCAGAGGTTTCTGGTCCGATTTCTGTTATTTTCTTTTAGTTCGATGCGGTATACTTGCCATTTGGTCCCGTAGAAATTTGATTCAGTTTGGTTCAGTACTTTTTATTTTATGAACATTTTTGCTTATTTCAATTTTTGCGAAGACAAATACGTCGTTCAATGACCACTTAAATGTGAAAAAAAATTTTTTTTTCCCAGAATAGAACCGACTTCCAAACAAAACACTACAAAGTATACAATAACCTTAATTTCGGAAGTCGGTGTTAAAAAACAAAGAAACAAAATCAAAAACACCGACTTCCGAAATTAAGGTTATTTTATTATATAATATGTAGTGGTTTTTTTTTAAATTTGTGATGAGGTTTGCTCATCACTCTAATCTAGGTCAGAGATGACAGAGACAAAGTCTAAGATAGAGCGAGCTTACCCAGAAAGAGCCTGTTCTCTCTAACTATGAAGAGATTAGGGATGTATTGTAAGCGTTTGGAAACACAGACGCAGGCAGAGTTCCACTCCTTTGCTGTGCGAATTATAAAGGACATTTGGAAAAAGGTTTTTTTTTTGACATGCGAATGCAAACATTGCAAATAGGCAATATTGAAATTTTTCAAGTAACCCGAGCGCAAAAAACGACTAAAAAGTTCCCAACAAATCACTTTTCAAGCCGTTCGGAATGTAGTCGGTCGGTGCCATTAATTTTAGTTCAAAGGTTCAAAACTGATTTTCTTGAGTGCATAATTCCTCCGTGAAATAAAAGGCTTTTTTATTTTATGTTTAACCGACTTCTTCAAAAAGGAGGAGGTTCTATGTTCGGTTGTATGTATCTTTTTTTTAATGTATGTTCACCGATTTCTCCGCCAATTCTGGACCGATTTTAAAAATTCTTTTTTTATTCGAAAGCCTATACTCCTGAGGTGGTCCCATTGTCATCAAGTTAGAATCTGATGATGGGATCCCATGACAAATGTTTGTTCAGCGATATTTTCGCCAATTCTTAACCGATTTGAATGATTATTTTTTTGTTTGGAAGAGTATTTTCTCGGACTGGTCCCATTTAAATTTGGTGAAGATCTGATGAAGAACTTCGGAGGTAGGCAACGGAACTCTTCAATCAATGATAGCAAATGGATCGGGATTTCTGAAATCGCATGTCTTTTGATTGTTTACACCAGTTCATAACATAACATCACGCTGGCACGCTGTGTTTGTGGTGTCACTTTTTAGTGATACCTGCGTTCCACTAAAAAGTGAAAAAATAGAAAACTTTTTAACAAAAAAATAAAACCGTAAAAAAAACACTACAAAGTAAAAAATAACTTTAATTTCGGAAGTCGGTGTTTTTGGTTTTTGTCGTTTTTGAACACCGACTTCCGAAATTAAAGTAAGTAGTGTTTGGTTTTTGGAAGTCGGTTTTATGTTTTTGTTAAAAAGTTTTTATTAAAATCTCTCCGTGGCTCGGAAAGCTAAGCCTTACCTTACTATAATATTGATGATATAAATAAGTAAAATATCAATTTACATATCATACATTTTTGGTACTAATTTAAAGTAGGCCGAGAAATTAAAAAATAAATTATGATTTGGGGAGACAATGAAAGATAAGCTCTTCAGCGAAGTAGGTACACTGGATTCTGACCCTGGTCGGAGTGGCAATAAGAACCAGTTTTCGTGTAAATGTGTCAAAAAAACCCAAGGCAGCAGGAAGTTCCTCTCTTTTAACCAACTTGGGAAAAACTTATCAAAGAGTGTGGTCACATTGGTGTTAGGTACATGTCTGTGCAACCAATTAAAAAATTCGGTCAAGAGCGAGTCGGACTCGCGCACCGCGGGTTCCGTACAAATATTTGAGATGGGTTCGCTCTTGACTCTAGTCTAAGGTCAGAGATAACAGAGACATAAAGAGTATATTTTTTATGATTTAAACTTAAATGTATAGTTTTCAGAGTTTTCCCTATAGTTATAGTATAAGACGGTATTACATGCCAAATTTCATAGTTCTAGGTTAACGGGAAATACTTACCCTATACATTTTGATTCCCTTGAGAGTGTCGATATAACTATGTATACGTTTTTTTTTGCGGGATAAACGACCGTATCTTTTTTTACGTAAACTTAGAAGTTTGGTTTCTTCACTGCTGCAAGGGTGCAGCGACTTGTGCGAGACTGAGAATATGGTTTAAACTTCAACTCGATACCTCAACGCGTTCCTGAAATATAGGGTCTTGACAGACAGACGGACGGACAACAAAGTGGTCCTATAAGGGTTCCGCTTTTGTTCTTTTGAGGTTCGGAACCCTAAAAACCTCGGAGTCGTCATATCACATGTTTATCATATTGTACTACTTGGCAATTAATACATGTAAATGTTTCTGTTAATATTGTGGTGAAAATAAACGTATTATTATTACTATACATGCCGAAACTCTATTTTTAAAACGTCCTTCCTTTCTTGTTCTTCAATTTTACAAAAAACTAGTTTGAGGTAAAAACTACAAAATGAACGTCTAAAATACCGGTACGTGTGGGTGTGGTCCGACTGATATAATTTTATTGTTCTTCTAGTAAACTGGTTTCATCTGGTTATACCTGCTTCGGTTGAATGTCTCCTTACCGGAATAGAATAGTAACACAAATAGGTAGTTACATAATATACGGATACGTTCCCAAAGGGTTTAGTTGGGTCAGCTTTTAATGTACTTTGATGCAGCTGAGTGACGGTATGTGGCGTCACATATTGTGCATGTCACCGGAAAATGGCAAACTTAGTAAGATTATAAAATAACTTGAGAGATTGTAAACATTCGTTAAATTGTCAACTGAGCATTTGGAATGCTTTTTTACGCATCAAAATTTGATAGCTTACAATTTCTCGAAATCATTCCGAGAAATTTTGAACTGAAATACAACGACAGGACAGCGACACGGAGTACGTTCATCCATTCAATCATGTACAGTTATTAAATAGTTAGATATACACAGTTACTAGTGTTCCTAACTGCTACTGTGTTATAATATATTCTACATATTATATTATTTACTGCAAGTTGGACTTTCACATCTTCTCCGATCTTCAACCTTATCGTAAGACGCATAAAGGGGTCAGATAGAATACCTTCCACCTGCGTCTCCAAAAGTATTTTACATAGTACATATAAGAGAGACTGCGTTTCTGACCTCCACAACCCAGAATGGGGTAACAAGATTGGCAATGCTGGTGTCATATTTTATAGTATTACCCCTACCTACTATCAAAAGATCTTCAAATGACAGCCGAGACCAATTGCTCCACATGCTTTCTGTTCTGAGGCACGATGGAGTCTGGATAGTCACCCAACCAGGAACTACCCTCGGCCGGAGTGGCTGTTATACAATAGGTACGGCGGACGGCAATATCTACGCTATTAAAATATTCTCCCCTCAACATCATTTCTTTGCCAATTTAAACACTGCAGTAGTTTAAGCTTGTGGTTAAAATAATAAAAATAAGGTTAAGCAACGCTTGCAAAGGTTGGTCTGTAGATGGATCATCATATTAACATACCGAGATTCTTCCGTACCTCGGAAAGCACGTTAAGCCTTTGGACCCGGCTGTCATTTGTAGATCGATTGGCAGTCGTTACGGATTGTCAGAAGCCAGAAAAATCTGACACAGCAATCTTGTCAAGAAGAACCGTGTTACACAGTGGAGGTCTGGTAGGCAGCCGCTCTACATAAAATACTGGTATGCATTCCGGTTTTACTGGAAGCCGCACCCAATATAGTTCGAAATAGGCTAGGCAGCCAGTATTTTAAGCGCATGATGAAAGTCGACGTCTTCATAATATTTGCCCCACTACTGTAGGCTTTGCACGCATCGCCTTAAAAATACCGCAGTACGTACATCGTCATTCAGAAGAAAATACAAAATATTTGTTCAAAATTAACCTGTCACTTTGAGCAAACACTGGTTCATTGTGCAAATATTTACTGAATGCCTTACAGACTAGCTGTCACAGTATAGAAAGGTTCAGAAGGCCTGCTACAAACCACGGTTGGGGGAAGACAGCCAGCCGCTCAGCTGTTGGCGGCCATATTGCGCGTTATCGCGAATCTGTGGGGCCAAGTCTGGGTGGTTTCTTGTTTTGCTGCAATGACGATATCACGTAAGTTACGTACGTAACGTAAATTAAATTGAAAAATGAAAATGAAAAATGTTTTATTTGTTTTACAAGTAAACTTAACAACTAGTGATTGGAGCCTCCTTTTAAGCAAAAAAGCCTGTGTTAGGAGACTCCGCTCTTCCAAAACTTAAAATATTAACATAAAATTACTTGTTTTAAGTGTTATAAAAACAGGCGATTTAAAATAAAAAGAAAAAATTAAAACTAGACAAGAAGCATGCAAATGCGTGAGTGAGAGTAGAGGTGTGTGAATGTGACTATGACTATGAAGGTGTGTGAATGTGAAAATGGAGGTGTGTGAGTGTGAATACTGAGGTGTGTTACTGTGAGTATAAAGTTGTGTAAATGTGAATTTGAATGTTGAATGTGAGCATCTGTGTTTGTGAAAGTTAGGTGATAGTGTGAGGGTTTGTTAAATTTAATGTAAAAGACAGAGTGAGTGTAAAATTGGAATCGTTATTAAATTGGCAAATAGGATATTGCCCAAAAAACCGGCCAAGTGCGAGTCTGACTCTCACACTAAGGGTTCCATACCAGAAACTGTGTGCGTTGCATATGAATGGCAGCTGTTGTCTATATCGGTTCACGTCAGGCTGGTGACCAGAAATAGCTACCTTTAACTACCTATTAGTCAATTAATTGCTACATAACTGAAATAAAATGCCCTGCATTTCTGATATCAAGATAGCTGGTCAACCTTCCGTTTGTGTACCTCTGTACCTCAGAAAGCCTGTTAAGCCGTTGGTACCGGCTGTCAATTGAAGATACTTGACAGTCGTTACGGATTGTCAGAGGCCAGTAAATCTGACTCCAGTCTTGTCAAGAAGTACCGTGTTACCCAGTTAATGGGTAAAACACTGATATTCAGCTAAATCCGGTTTGACTGGAAGCCGACCCCAATATAGTTGGGAAAAGGCTAGGCAGATGATGACATGACTTTACTACTCAGGATCTGTAAGTCTCTTTTGGGACAAAATCGCGGAACAATCGCGCGAGCGTCGCCTTGTCCCGAAAGAGACTTACGGAATCTGATGGTAGGGGCATTTTGTCCCGAAAGGAGCAAGGGTCCTGAGTGGTTCAACCCACTGATGTTCCTCCAGCATGCCCTTTGCGTTCCAAGGAAGCGTGTATATTTGTGCGTGTGTTTTCGCTTGTTGTATGGTGTTAGTATTCTGCCGTCCTTATCTATATTGTGCTTAGTGCTTCAGTTAACACAATGTTTAAGAAAATGTTTAGGAACAGATAAGGGGAGCTGGTTTAAATGTGGAGTACGTGCTGTCTTGTGGCATAGCTACTGGTGCTGATAAGGACTTCAAACAATGAATCAGGTGGCATCTCCGTATGGTGGAGGTCCTGAGTCCTTGTTAGGTTTTTGTCTCCGACTTTCATTGGATGCAATTTAAAAAACAAAAACAAAGTGGAATGGTTAGGTATAAAAAAGGGCAATATGTTTAGAAAAGTTTACTTGGAGGAGCTCGTGGCTAGATAATAACAGCCGCACGGGTCGATCTTCAAGGTTAAGCAACGCTTGCCAAGGTTGGTCTGTGGATGGGTAACCATATTAAAATACCGAGTTTCCTCCGTGCTTCGGAAAGCACGTTAAGCCGTTGGTCCCGGCTGTCATTTGTAGATCTTTGGCAGTCGTTACGGATAGTCAGAACTCAAGAAGCCAGTTAATCTGACTCCTTGTCTGAGTCTTGCCATGAAGTACCGTGTTACCCAGTTGTGGGTTGTGGAGGTCTGGTAGGCAGCCGCTCCTCGTAAAATACTGGTATTCAGCTAAATCCGGCTTGACTGAAAGCCGACCCCAATAAAGGCTAGGCAGATGATGATGATGATGAATAGGTACCTATGTATAATAAAGTTTACCTATTAAAAATTGTGCTGTTGATTTGAAAAAACATACTTAACGTTTTTTCAATATATTTCAAATAGGTAGTAGATATTTTAGGCTGACGAATCTGTACTAATATATATATCTATACTTATCTACTAATATATAAAGCTGAAGAGTGTGTTTGTTTGCTTGAACGCGCTAATCTCAGGAACTACTGGTCTGATTTGAAAAATTCTTTCAGTGTTAGATAGCCCATTTATCGAGGAAGGATATAGGCAATATATCATCACGATAAGATCAATAGGAGCGGAGCAGTAATGAAAATTGTGACGCAGACGAAGTTGCGCGGGTCAACTAGTATCTTATATACTTATATCGAAAATATTAGGTAAGTAGCATTTATGTATCGGAATAAACATCATTATGAACAACTTTTGTTATGGGACCAATCCCGAAATACCGAAAAACCCGGCCAATTGCGACTCGGGCTCACACACGAAGGGTTCCGTACCATAAACCTTTACTTTTATTATTTGTTGTAATGGCGGCAATAGAATCAGTGAAAATTTCAACTGTCTATCTATTACGGTTCTTGAGAGACGGACAGCGGAGGCCAATAATAATAAGTAATAAGGTTCCTTTGGTAACCCTTTGGGTACGGAACCCTAAAAAACAGCTGTTCAGTATATTTTGTAGAGTTGTGCGCACATACATATGTATGGAGCAGTACGAGTCCACAACACATATGAATCCAAGAAATCGCAAGTCATATTAAAGATTTACTACCAAACAGACAGGATCATTTAGCTAACGAACAAATGGCCCACTCACATAATCATACACCTACCAACATTAAATTAAAGATGGCCGCACACGTTTCCGATTTTTGGATCCGATTTTAGTTACTAAATCGTATAAAAAACCGGCCAAGTGCGAGTCGGATTCTCACACGAAGGGTTCCGTAACATAAACCAAAAAAACACGATTCTTGTCCCCCTTTAAAGTTTAATTTTAACAAATTTTTAGGGTTTATATGTTTCAATGAGTCATGAAGACGGCAATGATAGTCTCGACGAGACGAGACTCCAAACTCTTGAGCATCGACGACGAGTTGCTATCCTGTCGGTTTTCTACCGGTTGCAATTTGGGGAATGTGCGACGGAATTGCATAATTTAATTCCACCAAGCCCGTTCCATCATCGGACCACAAGACGAACGGCGATGCGCCACCGGTACATGGTGGACATCCCACCCACATGCACAAAACGTTTTGGTAACACATTCATTATGCGTACAGCTAAGGAGTGGAATTCCCTGCCGGAGTCTGTGTTTCCTGATAGCTACAAACTGGGAGTCTTTAGGTCAAGAGTGAATAGGTTACCTACTTCTAGCCAAACGTGCTCGATCTTCGGTTCATCGCTTACCATCGGGTGAGATAGTGGTCAAACGCGTGTCTATTAATATAAATAAAAAGAAATGTTTACACAATCGCACTGTTGATCCGATTGTCGGAAGAGAAAGTGGAGCTTCTGTATGCAGCCTTAGTAAGCATATCATTTAAAATGGATTACCTAAAGCAAGATAAGTATGTATATTTATAGCCTGGTGCTTTCGCAAATGATGTCAAAGTCTAAAAGACTTCAAGGTTAAGCAGTTTATTAAAACCGGTCAAGCAAGACCACACGAGATAATATTGTCTCATATAGAGTTATGGCTCAATGCACAATGCAAACCAGGTAATATTTTTGCAATATTTTTTCAATTATCGCAATATACATATTTATACTGTGATTTATGTTAAAACCGGCCAAGTGCGAGTCGGATGTAAAAGAAATGGAAACAGCAACAATTACAATATTTACCATTAAGGTGAATGTTACGGGTTGCTCATTGCCATTTTCCCGCGAGATGGCGCTGAAGTCAACATTTTCAGTTTTATTTTGTTTCGAGTGTAATTGGAACAATATTAAGTCGCAGAAATAATGGTGCGACAATCGGATATTCCACTTTATCGAAATTAGTCAAAATACGGCATAAAAACCCTTCTGATTCGCCATACTTCAAATCATACTTTCAATCATGTCTATGTGTGTGTAAACGAGTTAGATATTATTTTCGTGAAGTATGGCGAATCAGAAGATAGTTGTTCCGGGTCTGGCTGTTTGTGTATGTGTCTTTGTATGTTTGTAAAAGCACCCACGATACAGGAATAATCCTAGTGTGGGGCAATGTTTAAAAAAAAAAATCTCTTAAAAGCAACAGCACGAGCGTCGAAGATGTCTAGATACTATTATTGACGTCTTTTGATCTGTCATTGTAAAGGCGACACGTTCTAACGATAGGGTTGTAATATGAGGTGTTATTTGTATATACTAGAAGTGAAAAAGTCCTTGGCTTTCTGTAGTTATACCTATTATTGATATTAATTGAGGACAGCAGAGCAGATGAGTTCAGCCAGGGTGGAGTGTAGGATTTGATGAAGGTTTATTAAATCATGCAATGGTGCCAAATTAAACTTAATAAGGCGATCCGAATAAGTTTGTTGTGTTCTTGCGAAGCCATACCGGTACGAGACCCATTTTAAACACTTCCTTTGCACACTCTCGATTCTGTCTGAGTGTACTGCGTAGTACGGTGACCAAACTACTGAACAATACTCCAATATGCTTCTTACTAGGCTTTTGTAAAGTAATAGGAAGCTTTGAGGGTTTTTGAATCCTTCAGTAGTCCTAAATATAAAACCGAGAAGCTTAAACGCTCTATTCGTAAGCCCGCTAATAGACGGACGGACGGACAGCGGAGGCTTAGTAATAGGGTTCCGTTGGTCACCCTTACGGTACGGAACCCTAAAAGTGAGGTCCTTAATATATATGAAAATTATACATATAGGTAGGCACCAACTTAGCAGGTTTTCAGAGGTCAAAGCAGGTTGACATTGACATTTATATAATTACTAGTTGACCCGCGCAACTTCGTTTGCGTCACAATTTACATTACTGCTCCGCTCCTATTGGTCTGAGCGTGATGATATAATTAATATAGCCTATAGCCTTCCTCGATAAATAGGATATCTAACACTGAAAGAATTTTTCAAATCGGACCAGTAGTTCCTGAGATTAGCGCGTTCAAGTAAACAAACAAACAAACTTTCAGCTTTATATTATATTAGTATAAGATGTACTATATTATGTACCTACTCGTACCTACCTATTTTATGAAATACATAAGATTAAATTGTCTGTAAGAGATTATCCTGTACGATAAGACCGCCCATTGCACACTAGTTAGCTTTTTGCAATTTTTGCTTATTATAAAATAAACAATATTAAAAAATAATGTTATTGTTAGGGTTCCGTACCTGAAAGATAACCAGTGGAAACCTGTTACTAAGCTTCTGAAATACGTCCGTCTGTATATCGGCGGGCTGTGTCTCACGAACCGTAACCGAGAGGTAGTGTTGAAATTTTCATGGAGTGTGTATTTTTAACCGACTTCCAAAAAAGGAGGAGGTTCTCGATTCAGCGGGTATTTTTTATTTTTATGTATGTTCTCCGATTACTCTGAGGTTTCTCATCCGATTTGTGTGATTCTTTTTTAGTTCGATGCGGCATAGGTACTTGCCGTTTGGTCCCATAAAAAAAAAAAAAATTATGAGCAATTTTTCTTATTTCAATTTTTCCATACATGAAGACGTCGTCCAAGTACCACCACATAAAAGTGAAAAATTAAAATCTTTTACAAAAAAATATAATCGACTTCCAAAAACATTGTAGTGTTTTTTTTTTTTATCGCCAATTGTCACTCACAATAACAACTTATAATAAAAATTAATTTAAATTAAAAATTAACTCATTAGGCGAATACAAGAAACGGGATGGTTGTCTGCGTGTTTTGTGTTATTTCTGTTTTCATTCTACCGTGAACATTAAACTTTGTATGCATAGAGTGCCACTAAACTATAAACCGGTCAAGTGTGAATCGGACTCGCGTACCAAGGGTTCCCGCATTTTTTGACACTCACAAAACGAATAAGACACTTACCGGTGACCAAGACTTAGGAAATGTCGCAAGTCAAAAGATCCCAATGGTACAGAACCCTCCATATGCGAGTCCGTCTCCCACTCGACCAGTTTTAACGCACGGTTTGACATAAGAGGTCATTCGACCGAGCACGTTTTGGAGGGAACTCGATTTAATATTCTTTTTTTAAAGTAGTTCAAGCTCTGACCACAGATTACATCAGAATTCCGTCACGCCAGTTACAAAAAAGGTTTTTGTTGTAAACCAGTGAGTTGTTCATTGCGATGATTCACTAAACCGGTTTGTGTTTGACCGTTGGAATAGGTACACAAACTACTTAGTACCTAGCTATGATTTTATAAGGTACTAGTGTACCCGCGCAACTTCGTCTGCATCACAATTTTCATTACTGCTCCGCTCCTATTGGTCATAGCGTGATGATATATAGCCTTCCTCAATAAATGGGCTATCTAACACTGAAAGTCAGTACTTCGGTGAGTGTGCCCAAGAACTCCACGACCTCATCCCTCCGGCCCCCTTCTACCATCGGACATCCAGACGTACTGCATCTTACCATCCCTACCTTGTGGCTATTCCACCAATTCGCAGTAAGCGTTTTCAAACGTCTTTTATAATGCGCACAGCAAAGGAGTGGAACTCTCTGCCTGCTTCTGTGTTTCCAAAAGCTTACAACCCTAATCTCTTCAAAGTTAGAGTGAACAGGCTCCTTCTGGGTAGACTCGCTCCATCGTAGACTTTGTCTCTGTCATCTCTGACATAGACTAGAGTCAAGAGCAAACCCATTACAAAAAAAAAAGAAAGAATTTTACAAATCAGACCAGTAGTTTTTGAGATTAGCGCTTTCAAGCAAACAAACAAACTCTTCAGCTTTATATATTAGTATAGATTAACTAGCTTTTGCCTGCGACTTCACACGCGTATGTCCCGTTTTAACCGTTCCCGTGGCAATTTCGGGAAATCCTCTCTTAGTGCTCCCCTTTTTTTTTTTAGGATGGGAATCATCAAATGACTCCTCCCGCTCTGGGTACAGCAAGAGGGAGTGTCAGACTCTTACTGACTAAAACCCATCCGTGTTCCTCCTAGTGCCCTTTGAGTTCCTGGGTACGGTGCCTCTTTCGAACGAAGTCCGCAGCCCCAGCTTAGGGTCAAGTCACACCGAGATGGCAGCGAAGCGGCGAGCAGTTTCAGTGTCATATAATTTTAAACTTTATCTTCATTACTATAACACATATTATCGCGGGAGTCGCGAATGATCGCGGCGCCGCGGGCGGCCGCGCGACCTTTTCAAGTTTCTCAAGCGATCAAGCGATAATATGTGTTACTGTGATAAGGATTAAGTTTAAAATTATATGACACTGAACCTGCTCGCCGCTTCGCTGCCATCTCGGTGTGGCTTGAGCCCCTACACTCCCCACGGAAATTTCAATTTCAACTTTCTATAACCCAGTATTTACGGCTGTGCGTCTATGGTCTCTTTTTATAGCTCCCATCGTTAGCATTAACATTTTCTTTGTAGAATCCTAGTTTAAAATTTAAACTTCCCTCGCTCATCGATCATAGTCATCATTTTGCCTAATAATATCAACATCATCTGCCTAGCCTTTTCCCAACTATATTGGGGTCGGCTTCCAGTCAAACCGGATTTAGCTGAATACCAGTATTTTACGCGGAGCGGCTGCCTACCAGACCTCCACAGCCCAGTAACTGGGTAACACGGTACATCATGGCAAGACTGGAGTCAGATTTACTGGCTTCTGACTATCCGTAACGACTGTCAATGATCTACAAATGACAGCCGGGACCAACGGCTTAACGTGCTTTCCGAGGCACTAATTATTTAGTGAGATTTTGCCTAATAATGTAGTGCCTAGTAATGTCCTTGCTTTGGTAGGTAGGTATTGTTCGTCGGTTTGTTGAGCTCCTCAAAGTTCTGAGTTGAGCTGCCGATAACTGACAAATGCTTACACTGTCTGGACAGGCCCACTCAAACCTGCGTGGTGCTTTCCTTAAAATGCCACCTCAGACGTTAACCTGCATGGTTTTCATATATTATTGGCGATTGTATGGACTTCAAAAGAGACTATGACTTCTGAGTTTGTTCCGGTGTTTCTTCTCAGGATAGTCAGCTAGGAAATGCCGGCCTCATCTAGAGTAATATGTAAAAAAAAAATTACGTGTAAAGGAGTTATTTGTAACCTATTTGCAAAATAATTATCATTTATCATTGAAGATTACTCTGTCCCGGAGTCAGTTAGGACGCTCCAATTTTCAGTACCAAAGTATACCTAAGTAACCATTACCCAAATTTATTAAAACAATGAACAAGAACAAACGTACTATTTGGCCCGATAACCACATAAAACAGAACTGCGAAATATATCCGCGATTAACATAAACATAACGCTTTATTATAGTTTCACGTAAATCTGTTTGAACGTAAACATGGACGCCAGAAAGTCGGGACTAAATATAAATACTTTAGGTACCAAAGCGCGCCAAAACCAAGTAAAGTCGTGTTTGAAAGGAAATACTCGAGAAGTACTTAGTAGGTAAATCTTAAAGAATTTTCGGTAGGTATTTAGCAGGCCCAGATCTAGGGGTGGGGGGGATAAACTGAGGATGCGGACCGGGCGCCAAATTCAAATGTTTGAAAAAACATCAGGAACAGAGGGCGCCACTATCATGTTTCTGCCCCGGTTCGGAATAATCGTAGATTGGGTCAGATTCGATAAACTCTCGACAAACCTCTATTTTATAACCTGTGTCTGCAATATTAATCAATATAATACCTTAAGGTGTATAAGATTCTTCATGCCAATAACAGACTTAACAACAATAATTGTTAACAGGTGTCAGCGAGCACGGTTATAAAGACTTGGGTGTTACAGTGCTGCTACTAGCACCATTTTAACTCTCAAAGCTGTATTACATCGTCCATTAAAGTTCTAGTGCCGCAATTGGGGCTAAAACTTTTTCGTTGACTCCGGTGGTCGTGGTTTTAATTCCCACGGGAAGCATACTTTGTAAAGTTGTTTCCAGTTTGGCTAGAACATTGCAGGCTTGAATCACCTGATTTTCTGATAATAAGATGATACCGTGCTTCGGAAGGCACATAAGCGCCGGTAGTCCCGGCCGCCAAATGGCGGTCGTCAATTAAACTATGTCAAAGGCCCTTGAGGTGGTTTAGAAACTCTGACACTAGGGTGTGGGGTCGTTAGATCTCACTGCCCACACGAGAAGAAGAAGAACGACTCAAAAATCTACTAATGACAGACCAGAACCAACAGCTTAACGTGTTTTCTGGGGAACCTGGGGGAAAATATGATAAAAAGGTCACCCATCTACAGACCCACCTCCACAGAGCTTACCGATCGACCCTTGCGGCTGTCAAAGCCACAAGCTCCTCTCATATTAGAGTATTATTCTAACTTATATCTTTATCTCCAACAGGGCATGAACCCTCGGCTCGCCTTCGCCATCATATCGTCAGCGTGCTGGTCAGCCTTCCAGCATGGTTACAACACGGGAGTCCTGAACGCGCCGCAAGCTGTAAGTAGGACTCGTAACATCTACGTGGCCTTAGTGCGAGTTTAACTCATATCATTTGTTCGCTACCATATCGTCAGCGTGCTGGTCAGCCTTCCAGCATGGTTACAACACGGGAGTCCTGAATGCGCCGCAAGCTGTCAGTAGGACTCGTAACATCTTCGTGGCCTTAGTGCGAGTTTAACTCATATCATTTGTTCGCTATCATATCGTCAGCGTGCTGGTCAGCCTTCCAGCATGGTTACAACACGGGAGTCCTGAACGCTCCGCAAGCTGTAAGTACTCGTAACATCTACGTGGCCTTAGTGCGAGTTTAACTCATATCATTTGTTCGCTATCATATCGTCAGCGTGCTGGTCTGCCTTCCAGCATGGTTACAACACGGGAGTCCTGAACGCTCCGCAAGCTGTAAGTAGGACTCGTAACATCTACGTGGCCTTAGTGCGAGTTTATCTCATATCATGTGTTCGCTATCATATCGCCAGCGTGCTGGTCAGCCTTCCAGCATGGTTACAACACGGGAGTCCTGAACGCGCCGCAAGCTGTAAGTATTCGTAACATAATCTACGTGGCCTTAGTGCGAGTTTAACTGTTATATCATGTGTTCGCTATCATATCGTCAGCGTGCTGGTCAGCCTTCCAGCATGGTTACAACACGAGAGTCCTGAATGCGCCGCAAGCTGTAAGTACTCGTAACATCTACGTAGCCTTAGTGCGAGTTTAACTCATATCATTTGTTCGCTATCATATCGTCAGCGTGCGGGTCAGACGCGCCGCAATCGAGTTTTGAGACGTATACAAATAAGAAGGAGTAGGCTCGCTCCATCGTAGACTTTGTCTCTCTGTGGTCATCTCTGACATAGACTAGAGTCAAGAGCAAACCCATTACAAATAAAAAAAGAAGTCTTTGGTTATCGTCACAAGACCGCACTTATCCGGTTTCAAAAAGATGTCGGAAACACGGTCGAGTACGTTTAAAAAGTCACATTTGGAGTAAGTGCGACTTTTTAATTAGTTACATTAAAAAGTCGCACATACTCCAAATGTGACTTTTTGATGATATGAAGTGAGAGAGTGGAATGACAGTTCACTCAACCTGAGTTTACAAAGTTAGAGTGAATAGGATCCTTCTGGGTAGGCTCGCTCCATCGTAGACGTTGTCTCTGTCATCTCTGACATAGACTAGAGTCAAGAGCAAACCCATTACAATTAAAAAAAAAATAACCCAGTATAATGGCCAATGCTCATGACGTAAATATGGCGTCGGATTCATGACGTTATGTTATGAGCACTGGCCATATGTATCTTAGGTTATATTTCGGAACACATGCACGGTGAGATATTGACAGCTTAAGTAGACCAGGTGGATAAGCGCTTGCTTTTGACAGCCGAGAGCATTTATGAAATGTGTTAATTCACTAAGAATAAGACGTTTAACAATTAACAATACTATGCTAAATAAGCTCGTACGGTTTTAGGAAATCTGCAGTTGTGTATGACTTGGCAGTTTTCTCAAAACAATTATTTTATTTGTCGCCAACAAGAATTTCACTATAATATTCTTTATGACAAAGCATAATTTTCAACAAAAAAAAAAAGTAAGGTTAGCTCCTGAGCTGTGAGCTAAGCTCACATGAGGTTATATCGTGGTTTATCTTTATTTTTTAGGGTTCCGTACCCAAATGGTAACCAACGGAACCCAATAACTAAGCCTCCACGGTCCGTCCGTCCATCCTTCTGTCCATCCGTCCGTCCGTCCGTCCGTCTATCTGTCAGTGGGCAATATCTCAATAACCGTAATAGGTAAACAGTAGCAGTGCTCCCATACAAAAAACGTGTTTTTTTTTCGGTTTATATGGTACGAAACCCATCGAATGAGAGTCCGACTCGAACTTGGCCGGTTTTATTTTATTTGAAGTCTAGGTGAGATGGGTTTGCTCTTGTCCGAGTTGACAAAGACAAAGTTTACGATGAAGTGTGCTTACCCAGAAGAAGCCTGTTCGCTCTCACTTTGAGTACAAGATTGAGTGTAGGTGGAGAAGAAAGCTGCTTTCTTCTGCACTTACACTGTAACTAGTACAGCCATCCTGCTACATCTAAAATTCTTTCCAGGTAATGTCAGAATGGCTTCAAGAAGAAGTACTGACGGGCGCAAACATAACACTGGCAGCAAAGGATGACCCCATTGTGACGACAGTGATGTCTATAGCTGTAGCGATATACTGCGTGGGGGGCATGATCGGGGGCATCATTACTGGGGTCGTCGCTGACAGGTGAGCTAAAGACCCAAACACTACTAGAACCAATAAAATTGACACTTAGATCACTGTAGACTAAAACAACACTAGCTTCAAAAGACACTAGCACCAAGATACATTACATTCAAATGACACTAGAACCACTAACACTGTGGACACTATGAAAAAAAAGACAAGGACCATAAGACAGTAGGACTAAGTTATACTACGACCAAAAATCGCGAAGGGCAAAACACAATAGGGCCAAAAGACACTACACTGGAAAAACGTAACACTGTCAGCGAAAGATGACCCCAAAGTGATGACAGATAATGTTTATGGCTGTGGCGATATATTATAATGCGTGGGGGCATGATCGAGGACATCATTATTGGGGTCGTGGCTGACAGGTGAGCTACAAACCAAAATCTACAAGAAGCATAGATATAAGAAACAAGGAGATATGCCCGTTAGACGAAAATATATCGGAACCCTGTGTCCCCAGTATATCCCTTCCACACGAAAACTACTACACATGCACTTCTGTAAAAGCAATAGATACGCAGTCGCGCACACACCCGCATTTCTTAAATCAGATTTCTGTGACAAGAAGCAATAGATACTTGGACCAAAATATACTAGGACTAAATACGCTGGAAATACGAGTACTAAGTTCAAAAGACACTCGGACCTCACTACAGTTAAACCAAAAGACACAAGGAGGAATAGAGACTAGTGAACCTAGAGTCCTAGGACCATTCCGCTTGACGCAGGTACTCACCGGACACGGTTGTTTAGTAGGGAGGTACCTGTTTCGAATACGGCGGGAGGATACGCCCGGGTGTCAACACTGCGAGGATCGCCCGGAGGACACGGTGGAGCATACGGTTGAGGTCTGCCCTGCTTGGGCGGAGCACCGCCGTGTCCTCGCCGAGGCGATCGGCGGCGGCGATCTCTCGCGTCCGGCCCTGGTTCAAGCTATGGTCCGAAGCGAGGAGACATGGGAAGCGGTCATCTCCTTCTGCGAAGCAGTAATGCTAGCAAAGGAGGAAGCCGAACGTGTGAGAGAGAGGGAAACCTCACGCCCCAGCCGCCGCAACAGAAGAAGACGCCCCGGGCGTCGGGAGTCGCAGGGCGATTTTCGGCCACCGTAAGCGCGAGCCTGCGGACGGCGAGCATTGGGTGGCTCGCCGTCTGATCAGAACCAGGCCCGGGTGGACAGCGCGCTGTATTTCACGCGTGCCTCAAAAAGCTGTCAGCACAAAAGACGGGGCCCGCTAGGGCCAGTGCCTGCTGGGGCTGCGGACTTCGTTCGAAAGAGGCACCGTACCCTGGGACGCAAAGGGCACTGGGAGAAACGCGGATGGGTTTTAGTCAGTAAGAGTCTGACACTCACTTCTGCTTCACCCAAAGCGGGAGGAGTCATTTGATGATTTCCCATCCTTAAAAAAAAAAAAAAAAAAGAGTCCTAGGACCAAGAGACACATGGTTCAAATACACTAGAGCTGAAAAAACACTATTACAAAAAGACACTAGGAGCAACATAAACTACGACTAAAAATCGCTAAGGTCAAAATACAATACAGCCAAAAGACACTACACTAGAAAACGCATTTTTTTTATCGCTATTTCCGTATTGGTTCCTTGTTTTTCATAATGATGAGAACAATTCTCCCTTTCTTCTGTTACTCGTTGGATAAAATTGTATACATAATCAAGCTTGTTATTTTTCCAGGTTTGGCAGAAAAGGTGGTCTGTTATGGAACAACATACTGGTGTTTGCAGCAGCCTTGCTGGAAGGGCTTTCAAAAGTTTCCAACTCCGCTGAGATGCTGATTTTAGGAAGGTAAGCTGTACACCCTGAAGCAGTAATGGTAGCGAAGGAAGAGGCGGACTGCATAAGGGTGAGTCAAACCTTTCGCCACAGCCACAAAAGAAGACGCCTCGGGTGTTGGGAGTCGCTGGGCAATTTTCGACCATCATAGGCGCGGGCCTGCGGACGGCGACCGTTGGGTGGTTCGCCGTCCGATAAAAACGAGGCTTGGGTCGACGGCGCGTTGTGTTCCACGCGTGTCTT
Source organism: Lacanobia oleracea (assembly GCA_950371165.1). Lineage (NCBI taxonomy): Eukaryota > Metazoa > Arthropoda > Insecta > Lepidoptera > Noctuidae > Lacanobia > Lacanobia oleracea. The sequence goes on from OX493411.1 coordinate 8,484,816, forward strand.
AAAGAGCTGTCAGCATGGAAGACTTCGCCCGGCCAGTACCTGCCAGGGTAGCGGAATTTGTTCGAAAGAGTCACCGCGGCCCTGAAACGCAAAGGGCATAAGGAGGAACACGGATGGGTTTTAGTCAGCAAGAGTCTGACACTCCCTTCCGCTCCGCGCAGAGCGGAAGGACTCATTTGATGAATTGCCAACCTTAAAAAAAAGCTATAATGTTTGTACACTGACCGCCCTAAATCTAAATTCTTTAGTTCAGTCCATCCAAAGGTTGTCTGTAAGAGATTGCCCTGTGCGATAAGACCGCCCATTGTACACTAGTTTTTATAAGCGTTTTTACTGTGCTTGTTATGAGGTGTACAATAAAGTATATAATAAATAATAATAATAAACATCCTCGACTACTTAGAATTTACTATTTATTGATAGGCTTTAAAGGTGAGACGGTACTTCACGCCGGAACAGCTGTTCAAACTCTATCAAGCGCAAGTTCGATCGTGTATGGAATAATGCTCTCATCTTTGGGATGGATCTGCCAGATACCAGCTTGTTGCCCTTAAGTCAATTGAGAAATGAGCCAAGAGGATCATCGGCAATGAGAGGCTCGTCGCGACGAAGCTCCAAAGTCTTGAACATCGACGACGAGTTGCTAGCCTATCGGTTTCTACCGGTTGCATTTTGGGGAATGTGCGACGGAATTACATAATTTAATTCCGCCAAGCCCGTTCCATCATCGGACCACAAGACGAACGGCGATGCGCCACCGGTACATGGTGGACATCCATAGTTACAACCTGCCAGTCTTTAAGTCAAGAGTGAATAGATTACTTCTAGGCATGCGTGCTCTATCTTCGACCACATCATCGCTTACCATCAGGTGAGAGGGTGGTCAAGCGCGTGTCTATCAATATTAAAAAAAAGTTTAGTTTTACCACCATCTTATCTGATGGAAAACGACGACACCGTGGTCCATCATCGACCACGCTCGCCTAGAAGCTACCTATTCACCCTTGAATGACTGTAACTCTAATTGCTCAAAAAAGTCACAGTCCCGTTGAAAATTAAAACATCCGACCATCAGACTGTAACACTACCTGGCTCCTTTTACACAAACACTGTATTGTTTCAGGTTAATCATCGGCGTTAACAGCGGATTGAACGCCGGCTTGGCACCCATGTACCTCGCTGAAATATCGCCCGTATCGCTCCGGGGATCGGTGAGTTTATCTAGATTTAGATATCTTCGATCCATGTATCTTTGGAAGGCATTTGAGAAATTAGGTTTATCGGCCCAGGATGTTGATTCTGGCTCTCAGGAGTTGCAGTGGTTGGGAATAGTATGGTAGCTCAGTTCATCACGAAAATACACCCCATACTAATCTGTCAGTCAGAGGAGCTCGTGGCTAGATAACAACAGCCGCACGGGTCGATCTTCAAGTTTAGAAACGCTTGCCAAGGTTGGTCTGTGGATGGGTGATATTAACATACCGAGTTTCCTCCGTGCCTCGGAAAGCACGTTAAGTCGTTGGTCCCGGCTGTCATTTGTAGATCTTTGGCAGTCGTTACGGATAGTCAGAAGCCAGTAAATCTGACTAAAGTCTTGCCATGAAGTACCGTGTTACCCAGTTAATGGGTTGTGGAGGTCTGGTAGGCAGCCGCTCCTCGTAAAATACTAGTATTCAGCTAAATCTGGCTAAACTGGAAGCCGACCCCAATATAGTTGGGAAAAGGCTAGGCAGATGATGACTAATCTGTCTGTTTGATAACTATTTAAGTCCTGTGTAGCGTAGCGGCATCAATGCCGCCGCTAGAAGAACCATCGTAGCAAAATCTAGCGATCAGTTCTACCGATCAGAGTTTACCGTGCGATTTGATCATAGACAACAGTCCGAATATCAAATATTCAAGTAAGTATCCAAACAGACGGTTGGAGGATCCACCCTTTTTAAACGAAGTTTGCGGGACGTTATTCTCAGTTCGCCAATTAGTTTACTTTATATTAACATAGTTCGAAAATAATTTTTGTATAGTTTGGAAATTCAAACCAAAACGCATTTTTAAGCAGACGAAATAATTATATAATTTTTAAGAACGTATGTTTTGTAAACTTATTGTAAGTATTTATTTTGATTTATACTTAGTTTTAAGCTGTTGTCGTATACAATGTAACACTTACGTTGGAAATAAATTATATTCTATTCTATTTTAGTTCTGCTACCCTCCAAACCTGCACTAAGACTTAGTATACTTTTCATTCCGGAAGCATGTTCCCTTGGGAAAATATTCGACTTTTCTGGGAACTAAGCTGTTGTCAGAAGCTAGAAACGTGTAGCGCCATCTATGTTGCATCGTACGAACTAAAGACCCCGACGTCACACAAAACCTACATCGCGGTATCGGTTTTCTGTGCGATTTAAACGTATAACCATGATTATCTCGAGCCGTGCAGTATTCTTTATATGAAACTCCCTACTGCAACTGAAACTGAAAAGTTACTTAATCGCTTCGCCTCGGGACAAACTCACGAACCGCGGTGCGATGCGTGGTCAACTTGCAGTTCCCGCGCTTACGGCTGCTTGAGTTAGAGTGACACCTGTTTGGCTTCCAGTCAAGCCGGATTTAGCTGAATACCAGTATTTTACAAGGAACCTACCAGACCTCCACAACCCATTAACTGGGTAACACGGTACGTCATGGCAAGAGTGGAGTCAGATTTACTGGCTTCTGACTATCCGTAACGACTGCCAAAGATCTACAAATGACAGCCGGGACCAACGGCTTAACGTGCTTTCCGAGGCACGGAGGAAACTCGGTGTGTTAAGATGGTCACCTATCCTAACATGCAAATTGCAAAAAAACGTAAGAAAATTTGAATTTCGCGGGCTACTCTGGTGCAACCTTAATCAACCCAAATATCAACCAGTAGGCAGTTGCCTACTAGACACAACACCCGTCTGGTCGAAGGATCCTTCCTTTCAATGGAGGATTGCGGTACTGTACACCCTATTCCGCATGCCTCTATAGATGAATAAATACCTGAATACCTAAATACATTTCCTTTCAGATAGGCACAGTATACCAGCTAGTGATCACGATGACGATCCTCCTCTCACAAGTACTAGGGCTGCAGTCGGTGCTAGGCACTCCGGAAGGCTGGCCCTACCTGTTGGCAGTGACCGCGATACCAGCAGTGCTGCAGATATGCACCCTGCCGATATGTCCCGAGTCGCCCAAGTTCTTGCTGCTGAATAAAGGGCAGGAGTTGCATGCTCAAAGAGGTAAGTCGTGATAAAGTGCTTCATTATATGTATAGTCTTTTAGTAATTTTCCTGCCTTCCTAGGTACCGTGTTACTTTTAGGGTTCCAAACAAAAAACGGAACCCTTATAGGATCACTCGGGTGTCTGTCTGTCTGTCTGTCCGTCTGTCACAGTCAGTTTTCTCCGGATCCACTTGACCGATTCTGTTGAAATTTGGTATACATATGGACTTCTGTGACCCAAACACGGACGTTACGTAAATGATAAAATGTTTAGTATGGGGGTCACTTTTTGGGTTCAAACTAGAAAAAAAAAAAAAAAAAACGTTTTTTGATCAATATCGAGTGAAAAATGAACAACAAATGAAAAGGCTTACTGTGAGGGATTTAATTATTTGATTTTTTTCATAATTTTAAAATAAATGGTTAAATTAGACGAAAAACTACCATCCCCTTATCTCCGAAACTAATGAGTCTAAAACTTTAAAAAAAGTGGAGATAATACCTCTTAATCTTATGATTACAGGAAAATCTATCAGAATTCTAGAGTTAAATTAACATGTTCAAAAAAAAATCGTTCGGGTCCCTTTGCACGCGAGTCCAACTCGAGTCAGTTTTTAATAAATTAATATAGAAAAAAAACAGTTATAGAACAAGAAAACATCGTGTGGGTAATGTTAATATTTGATAAATTCCTCCATTTGGGAAGATCTCTAAAAACTTTGTCGTTCATTTCGTGGAATTCGGGGTCGCTTATAACGAACTAGCTTCTGCCAGCGGCTTTGCCCGCGTAGTCCTTAGGGAACATACTCCCGGGATAAAAAGTAACCTATGCATTTATAATATTAGTATGGATAGTATGAATTTGGGGTCAAAATCAAAATCCAAGATAAAATATCGTCGTGTTTACTGTCCCCATCGTTGTTATGAGTGACCCCAAAAATCATACCTTGAGAATGTTCGCAGAAGTGAATTCGCGCAAGTGTCCATCCGCGCTCGTGTCTTTCGCACAAACATCCATTCTCGGAACTGGATTTGCGCAAATGTCTCTCGCGCTAATGTAAGAAATCCCCTTTTCGTTTCAGCTCTTAACTGGTTGAGAGGTGACGTGGCTGTTCACGGAGAGATGGAAGAAATGCACCAGGTAATTTTTTCCTTTTTTAAAGAAAGTATGAGTGGGACTATTTCCCTTAAGTAATTCTCTTTCTTCGAATATATGCCTTCAGTTATCTGTGGCTATAACGTACTGAACCCTAAATTCATAAGACAGTCCTCCAAAACCCCGCGAGTCACCACTACCTAATATTGTTCTATCCTATTCATTTAGGTTACAGCTATCAGTTACGGAATATCCATGCGATTTTTTTTATTTAGAAAAAGAAATCCTTATTAGTAAAATAATAATAAAATTATTTTTGAAATACTTTAATCAGCGATAAAGTTATAAAGCTTTAAAGATTACAATCATAAAGTGAAGTCCGATATGAACTTTGACGCAAAGTCCATTACGCATACACAGCTGCCATATAAAACAACGTTTTCGCGAGAGGGACAGATATGTTTGTTTTAAATAATTATATCTCGTTTCTTTTTCGAGCAATTTTGATTCTATTTTCACTGTTAGTATTTGATTTTTGTATATTTTTAGATAAATTGTATAAATAATAATATTTTTTTTTTCATGCATATTCCCATTACACTCGAACAAAAACTAACAACCTTCTTCTGCCCATTCCAGGAGGCCGAAAAAAACAAAATCAGCAAGAAAGTGACTCTTCGCGAACTCTTCAGCAACCGCCAGCTTCGGCAGCCGCTCTTCATAGGCATGGTGGTGATGGTCGCGCAGCAGTTCTCCGGCATTAACGCCGTCATCTTCTTCTCCACTGACATATTCACCAGGGTGCAGCTCACTACCAGTCAGTCGCAGTACGCTACGTTGGGTAAGTGAGAATGAGAAGATTGTTTTGAACGCCATCTGTGTTAGAAAAACTCAAACTAAACAGTTACAACTTCTCAACATAGATGTCGCTACTTTATTTATGTTAGTTTTGAACACTGATCGTATTAGTAGCGCCATCTATGTTACAAACTTTAAACTAAACAGTTACACAGTTACAACATAGATGTCGCGACTTCACACAAGACGGTTTAAAACTGACTGCGGCAAATCACAAATTGATATTATTTTAATGCTGTAAAGTTTCCTTATCCCTTTGCCTCTACAGGTCAACCTATGAGGTTGCGACCTAAATAAAAATTAAAGCGTACAGTCGTGCCCAAATTGCAGAAAAAACATGTTGATAATATTTTATTTTATGTTCTTTTTTCCTAGGAATGGGAGCCATGAACGTCGTAATGACTGTGATCAGCCTCTTGCTAGTGGAGGTAGCGGGTCGCAAGACACTGCTGCTGTCAGGCTTCGCTGGAATGTTCGTCTGTACTGTGGGCTTGGTCATCGCTTATATGTATGTGAGTATCTTGCGGCTAAATACTAACAGAAGCTGGGATCGAGCTTGCCTGCGGACGGCGAGCAATGGGTGGCTCGCCGTTCAGAACCAGGCCGGGGCGACAGCGCTTTGTGTTACACGCGTATCAAGAAGATATCAGCATAGTAGACGGGGCTTGCTAGGACCAGTGCCTACTGGGGTACAGGAATTTGTTTGAAAAAATCACCGCGGCCTTGAAACGCGGCGGCCATTTTGAGTTTGAATGTTTACTGGCTACTCGCTGATCGCCGGCGGTGAGACAAGCGCCTTGAGACTTGTCTCACCTACGCCGGCGAAGAAGCGAGTAGCTATCGGCTAATATATAGATCTCGTGTGAGTAAAAGAGACACAAACATTTATAGTCGATAGCTGTTCACACTGCCGGCGAGCGGCTCTTACCTCTAGTTGATCGCAGCGACAAAAGCTATGAAAGATTGTACTCGCCCAGCGACATTCGCTCGGCGATGCTCGCTTGGCGAAGTGACGGTAATTTCTACCTATAGTGCGGGCGGGAGTTAGTATAAGCCCGTCGCACTAAAGCACTCGCTGAAAGCCGAGCGACAAAACTATCGAAACTTTTCACTCGCTACTCGCTGCTCGCCAACTGTTTCGAGTTTGAAGCTTTACTCGCTACTCGTTGTTCGCCGGCAGTGAGACAGGTGCCTTATAATGGGGTATTTTACTAAAAAAAATCTAATTAGTCCGTCTGATAGATTTTCAAAAAATATTTTACACGTATTTTTTCTTTTTTCATTTAAACAAAAATTTAAGAGGATACAGCGAGTTGAAGACACGCGTGACGTAATTTGGCTTGGTAAAAATGTACCAAATTTACCAAGCCAAATGACGTACCAAAAAATGTACCAAATTTACCAAGCCAAATGACGTCACGTCACTAAGCAAGGTGATTGACTAATGTTACTTTTTTTCTCCCTCAGGCCCACATAGCCTGGGTATCGTACCTATGCATTGCGCTGGTGATTCTCTTCGTAGTCATGTTCGCGGTGGGACCGGGCTCCATTCCCTGGTTCTTGGTTACTGGTAAGTAGAATATTTGACAAAGAAAAAACTATTATTATTAGGTAGGTCAACAAAACAAAGATTATTGTTTTTCCAGACGCTAATAATGGATAAAAAAGGTTTTCATTATTATTGCGCTTAACTATGCATAGGGATGGGCAAAAAATGTGGAAATATCGATTTTTTCCATAAAATTATCGATATTTATCGTCACACATAAACACAACATGTTAGCACAACTCCATGTACTTTTATCATCTTGCATGTATTTGTTTATAATTGTATGTACACACATGTTTGAGCAAATTTTATCTGAATCTGATATTTTTAATCGCTATTTATCGATATTTCGATATTGATTTTAGACTATCGAATTTGATATCAATTTTTATTTAAAACGCGATTCTGGTTTCGTATTTAACGTTACTAAAGTCACCAAAATCTAAGAAGTCCGATTTAATAGCAGAATTCCACATGCTTTACTAGTAAGTGTGAAAGTGACATAAAAATAAATCTCTTTCGCACTTAGTGGTAAAGCAATCTTCTGTCTCTTTCTACTCAGCTGACAAATCGGACTTCTTAAATTTTTAGGACTTTAGTTTGTATGCTGTGTGGATTTACCACAAAGGTACATATAATTGTTTAAACTCAAGCATAGTTAAAAAATAAAAGAAAGTGACCAAATATGGAATATCATGCTATATAACAATACTATGTGCACTTCCTGTACGAAAAGTACGTATTTTTATGTATTTATTTAAACTTCATGTACAATAGTGGTACTTAGGCGGACTTAATGCAACAAGGCATTCTCTACCAGTCAACCTTTGGGATTAAAAGAAACTCACTGTGGTCGGTGTACAGCAAATAAATAAAATTCAAAATAGAATATTTTTCGGAAAATAAAAATAAACAAAGAAATATCTTATATAATACAAGTTAATGAATAAACGAAATATATATTACCAATAAAATACACATATATTGCTAAACCACCACACACCTACCACCACATACCTTAGAAAGTTCTGCGGAAGCGGTAAAACAAAAAACTGTCGCAACGACGAAAGGGCTCGCTCGACTGACATGCTACCACTTGTACGCGTAATTGGAGTAGATAGAGACAGAATAGCGCTGATTGATGCGTGTTTGAGTTTGCATTTGAGAGAAAGGGGGGTATTCCATATTAGGGATAGGTTTAAAGAATCTTTGTTCTCATAAAAACATAGGTATTAGGTACAGTTCACTTAAATGAGATTTAAAATATTTTAATAATAAAATCGTCGTCTAATGACGAAGCATGCAGGTGTTGAAAAAGTAAAACAATTTCACTTACTTTTACTACACACGTTACTTGATACTATTTCACATTTGGTCACTTTTTTTTCTCTTCTTCATGCGCATTACTTTTTAGGAATTTTTTTTTTAATATTTCGGAAATATGTACATATTATGTAATGTATGAATAATTATACTAAAACTGAACATATTTAAAAATATTACCGATACGAAAACTATCGTACATTTTTTCACTTGCCCATCTCTAACTACGCTTGTCAAAGAATCTCTATGGTCCGTGCAATACAGATTGCCCAGTATAATTTTTATTCAAATTGCCGATGCCGAATCTAAATGCCGAGAAGTACGATCTATGAATCGGAACACTATAATGTAACTATTGGCAAACCAATTACACTATTTAAACACAATAACAATATACATATCAGGTGTAACTATTCAAACACGAAATATTTTAAGACAATCATCTAACGGTTATAACGAAGCCATTTCAAGGAAAAAAAAATTTTTATGTAAGTGTTTTTGTTTTTACGAAATTTACATTTTCTTGAGACATCTTGCATAAAACCTTTACTCCCTATTCTATGAATGAGACGCACCGCGCCGACGACACGGCGACGGGCGATGCCCGTCATGCGCGGGCGTAATGGATGTTGAAAAAATAAGGAGCCAGTATTTATTTTGTGGGTCAAGTGATTTTAAATTATTTTATCTAAGCATATTTTTTAATAAAATATGCTTAGATAAAAAAAAAAACCTTTGAAATGGCTTCGTTATAACCGTTAGATGATTGTCTTAAAATATTTAGTGTATGAATAGTTACACCTTATATATTCCCATCACTTCCCGTGGGTGTCGTAAGAGGCGACTAAGGGACTCACCAGAGAATGGGCAGCAGCGTTCTTTGTAAAACGTAACACCATACACTGCGATCGCCAATCCGCCTGCCAAGCGAGACGATTATAGCAAACCCCTCCTTTTGGGGGAGGCCTATATCCAGAAGTGGACGTCTTTCGGCTATCATGATGATGATGATAATATACAGAGTTATTTGTAAAACACCAGCAACCTCTTAAGCAGTGAAAGTACACATTATTATAAATAACTTTTACTTTGAGAACAACAAAGAAAATTCGAAAAAAATATCAGCTGTTTCATACAAAATGCAATATTTAGCCAAAGAAAATGTATGAAACAGCTGATATTTTTTCTCGAGTTTTCAGGATTGCTCTCAAAGTAAAAGTTGTTTATAATCATGTGTACTTTCACTAAGATCTCACCTAAGATCCACGCAACTCTTACATCCGAGGTAGTCTTGGTGTCCGTGACGTGGGGGAAAAACTGCAAGAGTGTCGTCTGCGATGGTATGGCCACATCATGGGCCGCTCTATGGAGTACGTTCGTCGGAGATGCATGAATATGGCTGTTCTTGGGGCTAGGTCCCGTGGTCGCCCTCGCAAGCGCTGGCTGAACGTCATCAAGTCCGACATGAGAGCCAATGGCCTGACTGAGAAGGATGTTCAAGATCGGGCAAAGTGGAGGAAGCTAAGTAGGAAGGCGGACCCTGGCAATAGCCGGGATTAACGCCAGGTGGAAGAAGAAGACTTTCCTAAGAGGTTACTGGTGTTTTACAAATAACCCTGTATACAGCACAGAACAGTATTGTGAAACAGGCGTAAGCTTATGTATGGATGCCATTTGCCTACAGAGCTATTCAACCAATCGTCGCGGCCCGCGGCGACGTCGGTAGCAGTCACAGTGAACTGGACAGCCAACTTTATAGTCGGACTCAGCTTTCTACAGCTCTCTGTAAGTACCATTCATTTATGATGAAGTACCATAAGTACTACTGAAATTCAATCAACAGCAGGGGCGTAGTTACCACCAGGGTTGCGGAATTTGTTCGAAAGAGTCACCGCAGCCCTGGAACGCGGCGGGCACTAGGAGGAACACGGATGGGTTTTAGTCAGTAAGAGTCTGACACTCCCTTCTGCTCCGCCCAGAGCGGGAGGAGTCATTTGATGATATCCCATCCTTAAAAAAAAGCTTTTATTCAAATAAAATTATTTCCTTCTTTTTAGAGCATTTAAATATATATTTTTTAAGTTTTTTTTCCATTTCATTTTATTTTATTTACATTACTTTTAAGTTATTTCAAGTTACTCTCTACAAGCCATTTGATACCCATATTTTAGAAGTGTATAAAAAATAAATATTCCGCCATCTTGGATGTTCCGCCATACTGAATTTAGAATGACGTCACATTATTTTTCGAGTTACTCTCAACAAGTCGTTTCATTCGATACCCATATTGTAGAAATGTATTAAAAATAACTATTACGCCATCTTGGATGGTCCGCCATATTGGATTTAGAATGACCTCACATAGCTTTTCGTGTATTGTCATCCAAACTAAACGGGTATACAAAATTTCAGCTCAACCGGATGAAAATATCTGCTTCAAAATTGAGTAGCAAGATACCACCCGAACAAACATACATACAAACATTGCAAATTAAATAAGAAAAAACTTTAAAAAAAAAGGCGCAGCTATCAGCTGTATCAAAGATACGGGGCCCCCCGGACTACAAGGGCTTCGGTCTAGTTGCCACTGAGATTGACCGCTATGAACGAATTCTGTCAGAAACTTTCTTTTTACCACTGATAGACTCGCGTTAGACAAGAGAGTGAGATAGAGATCTCACTCGATGGTAAGCGATGATGTGGTCGACGAAGCAGCACGCTTGCCTAGAAGTAACCTATTTACTCTTGCCTTGCTATTGCTGTGGAAGCGGCAATGTTTTGGGTCACCTGTTGTGCCAGTTACACGAAGAAGACCCTTGCCTTAAAGACCCTCAGGTTGTAGCTATCAGGAAACTTGGACTCCGGCAGGGAAATTCTTTCTGTGGGCACAATTATCGTTCTCACAAAATGTTTTATAGACTAATAGTATTAGGCTGCGTTCCCACCAGGGATATGCCAGTATGCGTAGCGAGGGATGAGTTCGTTAAGAACTAATAAAATCACTGCACTACACGCAAAGCAAGGCAAGGTTAAGAAAGCGCATCTCTGTTGGAAACGCACCCTTAAACCCCTGCCGGAGTCTGTGTTTCCTGATAGCTACAACCTGGGAGTCTGAGTCAAGAGTGAATAGGTTACTTCTAGACAAGCGTGCTGCATTCTTGACCGTATAAACGCTTGCCATCAGGTGAGATTGTGGTCAGACGCAACCTAGCCATAACGAAAAAAAACAACGGGTTGCACTCCTTGAGTGCTGGCAGAAGTGAAAACTTGAATACGTGCTTCTCTCCCTCCGTCTTACGAATTTTCGATCAGGGTCACGTGTCCTGACGCGAGTTTAGCATTTTTTACCACTCACAACGCCGCTAAAGAAGTTTTCACTTCAAAAAAATCTAATAATATTTTTCCCTTTCCACAGATTGCACTCGGAGCGAACGTGTTCATTATATTCGCGGTTCTCCAACTAATATTCATATTTTTCATCTTCTTCAAAGTGCCTGAAACGAAGAACAAGACTGTTGAAGAAATAACCGCGATGTTCAGACAGCAGATGTAAACGGTTCAATATGAGTTGTGTGTGTGTGTGAGTGTGACGGTGAATGTATGTTTGTGTTTTGAATTCAGAATCCAACAACTTTATGGTAGGCGCCAGATAACGGTCATTGACCCACATACATACATTAATATACTTTCTTAAGATCAAAAGCAGAAATAAAGACATAAAGCTGTCCTGCATCGCCTTCTATCGTGACCCTTTAAGTTCTCTAGAAATGAAAAACGGTTAATAATTTATTGTTCGGGTATATACGAGAGGATATTAGGGATATAAGTCAATATTATACTTTATTGATAGAGTTTCCTCCGTGCCTCGGAAAGCACGTTAAGCCGTTGGTCTCGGCTGTCATTTGTAGATTTCTGGCAGTCGTTACGGATAGTCAGAAGCCAGTAAATCTGACTCCAGTATTGCCAAGAAATATTGTGTTACCCAGTTAATGGGTTGTGGAGGTCTGGTAAGCAGCCGCTCCTCGTAAAATACTGATATTCAGCTAAATCCGGCTTGACTGGAAGCCGACACCAATATAGTTGGGAAAAGGCTAGGCAGATGATGATTGCAAGTTTATTTGACGCCTACCATAGAGCATGAAATCTTCAAAATTGATGCCATGCAAGACAAAGTTTCATTGCAATCCATAGTTTTTAGCGTTCCGTCCTGAAGGGCGACCAACGCGACCCTATTGGTACTTAAGTCTCTGGAGGCTGGTGGACTGAATCTCATGAACCTTACAACCTGTAATAGAATACACGCAATACCTTTTGAGGGGTCATTCTGAACAACTTTCAATATAGAATCGCGACCAACTTTAGTTTACTTGAACGCGCTAATCTCAGGAACTACTGGTCCGATTTGAAAAATTCTTTCAGTGTTAGATAGCCCATTTATCGAGGAAGGCTATATACTCATCATCTGCCTAGCCTTTTCCCAACTACATTGGGGTCGGCTTCCAGTCAAACCGGATTCAGCTGAATACCAGTGTTTTACGTGGAGCGGCTGCCTACCAGACCTCCACAACCCACTAACTGGGTTACACGGTACATCTTGGCAAGACTGGAGTCAGATTTTACTGGCTTCTGACAATCCGTAACGACTGCCAAAGATCTACAAATGACAGCCGGGACCAACAGCTTAACGTGCTTTCCGAGGCACGAAGGAAAGCTCGTTATGTTAAGATGGTCACCCATCCACAGACCAACCTTGGCAAGCGTTGCTTAACCTTCAAGATCGATCCGTGCGGCTGTTTTTATTTAGCCACGAGCTCCTCAAGGAAGGCTATAGACTATGACTATATATCATCACGCTAAGACCAATAGGAGCGGAGCAGTAATGAAAATTGTGACGCAGACGAAGTTGCGCGGTTCAACTAGTGTATTATAATATGAGAGTTTAAATGTTTAAGCGGTGTCGAAATGATTTATTTATTTCGCCATCTAATATATTTCTTTTGCTGTATTTTTTGTGTGATGTCTCATACAAAACTCGAACGCGCGAAAAAAGGAAAAGGTTGTATGTTTGTTTGTATTGTTGGTAATGCTTAGTAAGAATGACTTGTATGTACTTGTTTAATAAAAACCGGCCAAGTGCGCGTCGGACTCGCACACGAAGGTTTCCGTACCATAAACCTTAATTTTTATTATTTGTTGTTATAGCGGCAATAGAAATACATAATTTGTGAAAATTTCAACTCTCTACCTATTACGATTCTTGAGATACAGCCCGCTGATAGACAGACGGACGGACGGACGGACAGTGGAGGCTTAGCAATAGAGTTCCGCTGGTTACCCTTCGGGTACGGAACCCTGAAAAAAACGAACACTATTTTAAGAACAAATTGATTCTTACTGCTTTATAAAACAAGATTAGGTACTATTTAAAATAGGCTTGTGTTTAAACACCGCCCAAAAAAGTACCTATTTTACTACCAAAAAAGTTCTAAACGGTTACCAAAACGGATAAATGGTCACCAAATAATATTCGAGAAGTAGCGCGGTTGGTCACAATTCTAACCTAACCTAACCTATTTTATCCAGTTTGTAACCCCAAGCCTACATTTTATGACAATCACAGTTGAGTTGGATAGAATTTGGTGACCATTGATCCATCAACCATTTGGTGACCATTGATCCATTTTTGGTGACCGTCTAAATTATACTCTTTAAAATATTAATGAAATCTTGACTGATACCTATTTTGTATCTTAATATTTAGATTTTCAAAAAAATAAAAAAAAACATGATTAAAAAAAAACTGTAAATTATTTTTTAACAAATAACAGAGGATTTAAAATGTTTCTGAGTCTATATTTATGCATGTTTTTTTACTTTCAAGTTTGTTCCATTATTTACCTATATTAATGATTATGAAATATATACATATTTATAACGAATGCATCGTCGTTTGTGAGTAGTTTAAAACATCACGAAAACTGATTTTGTACGTACTTAAGTAACTATTTTAAGATGACTTTTTGTACTAGAATAGTTTTAAGGAAATAAAATACTCAGTTATTTTAAATTGTTCATTATTTTCTCTCATCTAGCAATATACATTTATATGTATACTAGCTAACCCGCGCGGCTTCGCTCCCGTCAACTGGCTACCCTACCTACCTATCTCCTTACCTCCCTAACTACCTACCTACCTACCCTACCTACCCTACCTACCCTACCTACCCTACCTACCCTACCTACCCTACCTACCCTACCTACCCTACCTACCCTACCTACCCTACCTACCCTACCTACCCTACCTACCCTACCTACCCTACCTACCCTACCTACCCTACCTACCCTACCTACCCTACCTACCTATCTCCTTACCTCCCTAACTACCTACCTACCTACCCTACCTACCCTACCTACCCTACCTACCCTACCTACCCTACCTACCCTACCTACCCTACCTACCCTACCTACCCTACCTACCCTACCTACCCTACCTACCCTACCTACCCTACCTACCCTACCTACCCTACCTACCCTACCTACCCTACCTACCCTACCTACCCTACCTACCCTACCTACCCTACCTACCCTACCTACCCTACCTACCCTACCTACCCTACCTACCCTACCTACCCTACCTACCCTACCTACCCTACCTACCCTACCTACCCTACCTACCCTACCTACCCTACCTACCCTACCTACCCTACCTACCCTACCTACCCTACCTACCCTACCTACCCTACCTACCCTACCTACCCTACCTACCCTACCAACTACCTACTTTTTTTTATAAATATTTCAATACTTATTATGCTATTCCGGATAAAGACTAATCCAAAAACACTAAAATCATGAAAATCGGTCCAGCAGATCTCGAGTTACAAGTGTTGTAACAAACCCGTCTTTGTTTTATATATATAGATTGTAGTCAATATTTAACATCATCTTCAACATTCACAGCCTGACTACACCCATTGCTGAGCATAGGCCATGGGCGTACCCGGGGGGGGGGGGGGGGCAGAGAGGGCAGCTGCCCCCCCTGGAAATCTCGCAAAAAATTTATGAACTCACACTAATCACTAAACAATGTGTGAACGGGGCCTTATGCGCTAACTTTTGAATAAACCGCGCGGAATAAACTCAACAGGTTAAGGTGGCTGCGCCAGGGTAGCCCGCGAAATTCAAATATTTTTATGTTTTTTTGCAATTTGCCGGTCAATGTGAAGCTGTATGTTGAACAAAATACGATTTAATACGAGTAGGTCTTTACTATGAAATTGCCGTTTTGTATGAAAAAATGTAAACGAATTTTTTTCATGTATTTTTTATTTGTATTAATCGAAGTAATCACCCATGCAATCAATGCATCTTTGCCAACGCAGTGGCAGTTTATTGATGCCCTTCTTAAAGAAATCAGCTGGACGGGAGGCAACAAATTCTACAAAGGCATTTTGTACTGCCTCTCGGGTATTGAATTTTTTTTCCGCCAAGAAGTTATCCAAATTCTGGAAAAAGTAGTAGTCTGTAGGCGCAAGGTCTGGTGAGTAGGGCGGATGACGGAGCGCTTCCAACCCCAGTTCTTGCAACTTGGAGACCGTCTGCTGTGCAGTATGTGGTCGCGCGTTGTCGTGCAGGAGCAGCGGAGACGAGCGATTGACCAATGCTGGTTGGAGATGTGCCAGCTTCTCCATCATTGTGTTCAGTTCTTCACAGTACACATCTGCAGTAATGCTCACCCCGTTTGGTAAGAAGCTGTGATGAATCACACCGGCGCTAGACCATCAAACAGTGACCATCACTTTTCTAGGGGTAGGTTTTCGTTTAGGTGCTGAAACAGGATCCAACCAACTTGCTGAGCGCTTGTGGTTATTAAACAGAATCCATTTTTATCGCAGGTAACAATGCGGTTCAAAATTCCTTCATTTGTGTGTCTGTTGAGCAGTGTAAGGCACGTCTCGACGCGTACTTCGCGCTGGCGATCATTGAGTTCGTGGGGCACCCATTTGTCAAGCTTTTTTACCTTGCCAATTTGGCGCAAATGGACCAACATTGTTTTGACGCTAACGTCGAAAGCTGCTGCTAATTCAACCGTAGATTGTGTATCATCAGCGTCCACAATCGCCTTTAATTCGTCATTGTCGACCAAAGTCTCCGGACGACCGCGAGGTTAATTTTTCAGGTCGAAATTTCCAGAACGGAAGCGAGCAAACCAATAACAGGTGGTGCGTTGGTTTGTAGTGTTAGCTCCGTAAACGTCGTTGATGTTGCGTGCCGCTTGTGCCGCGTTGCTGCCACGACGGTATTCATATTCCATAATTACTCGAAATTTAACGTATCCATGATGACGAAAAAGATTGAAATGCGATGAAAATGTAACACTAATCAATAAACAAATGACTACTTTTGGAAAAAAAAACCATGTTTTTAAAATAAAATTAATTTGAAATTAGAATTCTTAGCCAAACAAAAATTATTTTGATTTGAAATGGCCAGTACTACAGAACGGCAATTTCATAGGTAAAGACCTAATATAACCATTTTAATCATCAATATAGCCCTCTAAGTTCATGAAGCCCTATAGAATGACTTTTTCGTGAAATAACCATTAAATAGGGCTTCATGAACTTAGAAGGCTATATTGATGATTAAAATGGTTATAATTCTATAGATGAATACGTGCGGGGGTGCATGGGGTCTGTTACCATCTTAAGACCCAAGCCAACCTCACCTGCTAGCGGTGCACCCTGCTGTCCAACGGACGAGGCTCTGGCGAACCTGGTTTCCCTCTCGTAGGGTTGTGGGGGTCGCCCCACGTAAAACCAACTTCAGCCAAATAATCAAATGGACAAGAAGCTGAAAACGGGTACTCGGGCTAGGGCGTCGCCGCATAACGACGCGCAGGCACATCGCCCTAAACCTGCGATAAGTGGGCTAGGGCTACCGTGTCGAGTACGGGCACGGCTAAAGAGGATAGTACCCAAGAAGAAGTTCCGCTTTGCCACCTGGAACATTGGCTCCCTAACCGGACGTTGCCGAGAACTCGCGGACGTACTTGCGAAGCGTCGGGTCCAGTGCGTCTTCGTTCAGGAGACGCGCTGGAAGGGAAATAAGTTACGTGACATCGGGCAGGGGTACCGCCTAGTGTACACCGGATCACCAACGGGCAGGGGCGGAGTGGCCGTGGTGCTGTCTAAGGACCTTCAGGATGGACTCCTTGAAGTAGACCGATGCAGCGACCGGTTGATGCGAGTTAGGGTGCTGATCGAAGGGTCGGTAACGAACCTAATCAGCGCCTATGCTCCTCAAACTGGTTGCTGTGAGTCTGAAAAGGAGGCCTTCTGGAATGAGTTCGAGGACGTACTACGCGCTATTCCGAATTCCGAAGGTGTTTTGGTTGGGGGGGATCTCAACGGTCACGTAGGTCAGTTTGCTGGAGAGTAAGGACGTGTTCACGGTGGTTTTGGATATGGCCAGCTTAATGCAGAGGGAGTCAGTATACTCAGCACCTGCGCTTTGTCTGACCTAGCCATCGCGAACACGTTCTTTCAGAAGAAGCCCCAGCATCTTATTACGTACCGTAGTGGTGCCTACTCAACCCAAATAGATTACCTGCTGGTGCGACGGTGCCACATTGGCAAGGTTACCAACTGCAAAGTCATCCCAGGTGAAAGCCTAACGGCTCAACACCGCCTCCTTGTCCTGGACTTTGCGGTTGTACCGAAAAAGAAAGTGACCGAAAAACGCAAACCCCGCACTAAGTGGTGGTTGCTTGATGGTCCTAGGCAGTCGGACTTCATCGCGGAGGTCGAGCATCTCGAGATCAGTGCTCCGCATGAGTCCGCTCAAGAGATCTGGAGTAGGATCCATTCAGCAATCACCGATGCGGGTAAGCGCGTCCTTGGCACTTCTCGTGGTGGCCGCACCATAGAAAAGGAGACGTGGTGGTGGGATGACGGGGTGCAGGAGACGACTCGGAAGAAAAAGGTTTTATTTAAACAGTGGCAAGGGTCCAACTCTCCGAATGACAGGGAGGCATATGGAGCGGCTAAGCGCGTTTGCAAAAAAGCTGTAGCCAGAGCCCGCAGCAAAAGTCTGGCGCCCTTGTACGACAAGCTGGAAACTGCGGAGGGGCAAAAGCTTATTTTTAAGCTGGCGCGTGCCCGGGAGGAAGCTGCACGGGACATTAGCAAATGTCTCTGTGTAAGGGACGCCCAGGGTAAGCTCTACGATGCCCCCTCTGTTAAGGAGAGATGGTGTACATACTTCGCGGAGCTGTCTAACAAACAGCATCCCCATAACCTTCCTCCCGAACCGCCTCCTAACCTTGGACTTATTTCCCCTATTTCCGCCGACGAAACCCGCATTGCTCTTCGCCACATGAAGAACCGGAAAGCGGTCGGGCCTGACAATGTGCCAATTGAAGTGTGTAAGGCGATGGGCCCACATGGCGTGGACCTTCTGACGGATCTTTTTAACCGCATCCTGACCACCAAGGAAATGCCGAACCAGTGGCGATTTAGCCTGATTATCCCTGTTTACAAAGGCAAAGGTAGCGTACAGGATTGTAGTAGCTACCGTGGTATCAAGATCATGTGCCACACCATGAAGCTCTTCGAGCGCATCATCGACACACGGCTCCGTAGCGAGTGTACTGTCTCTGAGTGTCAATATGGCTTCCGGGCGGGTAACAGCACCATGGACGCAGTATTCGCCTTACGGAATCTGGCTGAGGCTTACAGAGAGAGAAGGAGAGCTTTGCATATGGCCTTTTTAGACCTGCAGAAGGCCTTCGACTGTATACCTCGGCAGTCCATCTGGTGGGCACTGCGCTTCAGGGGCGTTCCCGAGGCCTATATTGACATTATCAGAGACATGTTCGCGATTCCGTGTCCTCTGTCCAGACCGCTGTTGGCGAATCGAATGGCTTCCCAACATCTGTTGGCGTTCACCAAGGCTCGGCTCTTAGCCCGTTCTTGTTTAACGTAGTGCTCGATGTAGTTACGGCAAACATCCAAGATAAGCCCCCATGGCTAATGATGTATGCCGATGACATCGCCCTCGTTAATCAGAACAAAGCCCATCTTGAGCGCAAAGTCAACATTTGGAAGGACACGCTTGAAAACGGTGGTCTGAGACTAAATGTGGCGAAGACTGAGTACATGTCCTGTGGCGGCACGGATTCAAATAGGTTCATCCGAATAGGTTCGGACCTGATCAGAAAGTCCGAAACGTTCAGGTACCTTGGATCCGTGCTGCACGAGTCTGGCAACGTGGACGACGATGTCCACGCACGTATAGGCGCGGCTTGGGCGAAGTGGCGCGAGGTAACGGGTGTTGTATGCGACCGCAAAATGCCTCCGAAGCTCAAGGGGCAGATATATAAATGCATCATACGGCCTGTCCTACTGTACGGCGGTGAATGTTGGCCAGCACTAAGCAGACACACCCAGGAGCTTCGCGTCACGGAGATGAAGATGCTGAGGTGGATGAGTGGCGTAACGCGATCCGATCGCATACGCAACTCTTTCAACAGAGGTAGTCTTGGTGTCCGTGACGTGGGGGAAAAACTGCAAGAGTGTCGTCTTCGATTGTATGGCCACATCATGCGCCGCCCTATGGAGTACGTTGGTCGGGGATGCATGAATATGGCTGTTCTTGGGGCTAGGTCCCGTGGTCGCCCTCGCAAGCGCTGGTTGGACGTCGTTAAGTCCGACATGAGACCCAATGGCCTAACTGAGAAGGATGTTCAAGATCGGGCAAAGTGGAGGAAGCTAAGTAGGAAGGCGGACCCTGGCAATAGCCGGGATTAACGCCAGGTAGAAGAAGAAGAAGAATACGTGTTACGGCCGCGAATCGTATTTTGTTCAACATACACCTTCACACTGATCGGCAAATTGCAAAAAAACATAAAAGTATTTGAATTTCGCGGGCTACCCTGGCGCATTGTATGCTCAGTGTACCTAGGTGCATAAAAAACTTGGAAACAGTATGGGTGATTCTTTCAAGGAAGACGTCGTAAACCGTTCTGCTGAAGATCCTCGAAAGTTAATTTTAAAGTAGCATACAAATTAAACACTTTAACACCATATATATTATACATATTTCAGAAATAATCATTCTTTCGAACTACATGAACTTAGAGGGCTATATTGATGATTAAAATGGTTATAATTCTTTAGATAAATACGCGTTACGGTCGCAGATCGCATTTGGTCCACATACAGCTTCACACTGACCGGCAAATTGCAAAAAACATAAAAATATTTGAATTTCGCGGGCCACCCTGGAGCATCCACCTTAAATAAAATAAAAATGCATAGTCCTTGCAGCAAATGTCAAAAGCAGGAACATTTGCAGCAACGACTATGCATTTTTATTTTATTTAAAAAGGAACGATATTATTAAAAAGAAACTGAAAAATCATTTTCTAGATAGTGTTAACAAAGAATGAAATCTAGATTTAATAAATTTTTTTTTTTCTCTTTTTTTTTGGGGCTTTTGTCTATACAGATATGCCAGCCCCATCGTACCCTTTACGATTTAATAAATGACAGAGAAATAAAATACTAAAGTCATAGATGTTGGAGAAGAAACAGCCAGGCTGAAGTGGGAGTGGGCTGGCTACGTAGCACGAATGAACCCGGAGAGGTGGGCGAAGATCGTCACTCACTGGACGCCTGAAGAAAGACGTCGTCATCGAGGTCGACCGCGGCGAAGGTGGTGTGACGATCTCATCATGTTTGCAGGACAAACTTGGCCAGAGATTGCCCAAGACATTTTGACAGATTATAGCGCGGCAACCCTAGAGCGTTATTTCTGTACCGTCCGCTAGAGCGCGTTTAGTTGATTGACATAACGAGTTGTGACACGTTCGAGCGGCAACGGCGCGCGCTAAGAATAAAATCGTTGTATCTCTTTTAGTTTTAACTTCTTGAGTCTGTGAATAAAACCTAGATACGAGTGTGAGAGTCTTAATTCGTTCCCCACCGACGCTATAAGATTTGGAAGGAGAACGTCCTTGCCGCATATGTTCCGACATAAAAAGCCATATACCACATATACCTTGTGTTTCATGTAGGTGTCTTTGTGTAGTGTGTATGAAAAAACAGTCGCAGACGATCTGACCTAACAAATCTGACTTGCCTTACTGACCCTAGGCCAGAACCTGGGTACGTTCATGGTATAGGCCGCTCTTGAGCTGTGCCAATCCATGCTCACCTCCGTATAATAGAAGCTACAATAGAATCCTCTTATGCCCAGACTTAATCACTTTAGCGCAAACATTTTCAACTTTATCACTGAAGTGTTAGGTTCAAGGTTGATTGGGAAAATTTGACAGTTTCGCGTACCTTGATCAAGTTACAGAAAAAATAGATGAAGAAAATATTACACAGGGTGACACAATGAGCGCCCTTATTGCTAAACGCGATCTTTGAAAGACAACCTGTGATTCCCTCATCCAAGTTCTACCCGTGATCAATGTTGTCTGCCCAACTAGCTGTTGGACAACCCACATTCTTTCTACTAGTCCTTGGACCCCACTCAGAGCTTGTCTTATTCCACTGTAAAGGTATGCGAAACAAGGTGGAAAGTCCCGCAATATCCATAAAAAGCCGCCCAAGTGCGAGTCGGACTCGCACACGAAGGGTTCCGTACCATAAACCTTATTTTTTATTATTTGTTATTATAGCGGCAATAGAAAAACACAATCTGTGAAAATTTCAGTTCTCAATATTCTACGGTTCTTGAGATACAGCCCGCTGACAGACAGACGGACGGACAGCGGAGGCTTAGTAATAGGGTTCCGTTGGTTACCCTTCGGGTACGGACTAACTTTGATACTGCGATACAGGATTTGTATGACATCAGGTATTTAGTTCGTAAATAGCAGTATAGATGTCGCTACAACTTCAGTTGTTTACTCAGTTTTCTAGCGGTGGTTCTTAAATAGGCACTTTTGAAACGTCAAGGTCGGTCAGTCAAAAACATGGAAGCTATTTGCACGTTCCAATTCCAAAGCGTAGATCTCTATGGAGAAGAACGCGCAAGAAACTCCACGGGCACTCTTTTAAATTGTAGTGTCTAGTGTGTTGGGATGAATTAAACACACGCACTAACGTTCGTAAAAAGTTTATTATTTATGCAATATATCTATAACAAGATCACTGTAAATAGGGAATATGCATGAAAAACATGTTTGGCCTGTACTAGGTACCATTTTCAAGCTCTGTACCAAAAATAAATTAATTAGGAGCAGTAGTTTAGTCGCAAATGATTTTTAAAGTTTTTGCACGGTTTGAACACGATGTATCTTTTCTAACAGTTGATTATCGTCTAAGCATAGGTCATGCACCTTACAACGATAAATCTACGATGCGTTGTTGCCGCTCTGACGCATGTCGAAGGACATTCACTAAAAATTGGCAACGCAAACAAGGAAGCAATCAATACACACACACTTGCACTTTCACTACGAAAACGACTAACATAAAGCGAGCGAAAGAAATAGAGATAGGTCAGTTTGTTGCATCCTTGTTTTTTGCGATCGGTAAGTCCCTCAGCAGTGCGCCGACGCTTGTTTTTCGGAACGTACGGTTTGTGGACTTCGCGCGCAAACAATTGTAATTTTATTTTGTTATTGTGAGAGGACACGTAACTTGGGATTATTATTATTTAGTATTAGTGTTTTTTTTGTGATTGACTGTTTTTTATGGTGATAGGACACGTAACTTGGGATTATTATTATTTAGTATTAGTATCTCCGGACCTCACTCCCATGGATTTCTTTTTGTGGGGTTACATTAAGGGTGAAGTGTATTTACAATCGACGTCCAAGGAAAACATGTTATGTTACCATTGATAGACTGAAACCACAAGCAACATATTTGTTTGTTGTTTTGTTTGTATATGGCAAGCAACGATGATGGTTTGTCGCATAGAACATCACTTTTACTAGAACCACCATCTGCACCATCGCCAGTTCCACCACAACCACAACCAGCAACCACAACAAGAAGCGGGAGAACTGTGAGATTTCCACAGCATTTGTCTCACTATCGACCGTGAACCGGTCTCAGCGGGGGAGTGATGTAGGATATAGCTACGGTACATACCTAACATTCATATACAATAAATCTATATACCATGTACATACCACATAAATATAAGCATAAGAAAATTAACGAAAATATTTTACTTTACACCTGTACAGCCTTATGCTTCCGCACGTTTGTACACACCCTTAGCTATACCCACAGTCCAGCCGCTAGCGAAGCCCCGGCGACCGCTCTGCCAAAGTACCTATCAAGTTCGCAGAACCGCGCGGCACACGGCGCGCTGTCGCCGCCTCCACTCCGCGCTCTCGAGCCGCGCCCCCTCGCTTGCCCTCGGTAGTTCGCGTCCAACATTGATCGCGCGCACATCGCGTAATATTATGTACTCCCGCAGCTCATTTCACGAAAAGTTGTCACGACACTTTTTGCTATAGTAAGCTATTGTAAGCTGTGCGAATGGAATGGAATGGAGTGGAGTGGAGTGGAGTGGAGTGGAGTGGAGTGGAGTGGAGTGGAGTGGAATGGAGTGGAGTGGAGTGGAGTGGAGTGGAGTGGAGTGGAGTGGAATGGAGTGGAGTGGAGTGGAGTGGAGTGGAGTGGAGTGGAGTGGAATGGCTGCAAGCTGCTGAACAGGGCAAACATTTTCTATGGCAGCTGTATAAGCGTCATAGATGATGACGTCAAAGTTTTTATCGGAATTCTCTTTCTAATTGTAGGTAATCTTTGAAGCTTTATAACTTCATCGCTGATGAAGGTATTTAAAAAATAATTTCACGGTTGTTTATTTGAGCTAATAAGTATTTCATATTGCAAATAAAAAAAAAAGCTTGAGAGGTGTCAAGGGACACCCGGATGGAAGAAGTTCCTACGCCGCATGGCTTACAACTATAGCAAAAAGTGTCGTTACAACTTTTGGTCTTAATGTGTCGTTACAACTTTTGGTCTTAATTTTTTCCGTCTAGCCCCCTTTCTCAACGCGCGAATTGTAATAAAACTAGAAACATAACTGTGTTTTACGACTTTATCCTTTTCCCTAAGATGGTATCGTTGGCAACTAATGACCCACTGTTTCTCATCTCAATCAGTCCCTATTGAGATGAGAAATTCTATTCCATTCCATTCCATTCCATTCCATTCCATTCCATTCCATTCCATTCCATTCCATGCCATTCCATTCCATTCCATTCCATTCCATTCCATTCCATTCCATTCCATTCCATTCCATTCCATTCCATTCCATTCCATTCCATTCCATTCCATTCCATTCCATTCCATTCCATTCCATTCCATTCCATTCCATTCCATTCCACTCCACTCCACTCCACTCCACTCCACTCCACTCCACTCCATTCCACTCCACTCCACTCCACTCCACTCCACTCCACTCCATTCCACTCCACTCCACTCCACTCCACTCCACTCCACTCCACTCCACTCCATTCCATTCCATTCGCACAGCTTACAATAGCTTACTATAGCAAAAAGTGTCGTGACAACTTTTCGTGAAATGAGCTGCGGGAGTACATAATATTACGCGATGTGCGCGCGATCAATGTTGGACGCGAACTACCGAGGGCAAGCGAGGGGGCGCGGCTCGAGAGCGCGGAGTGGAGGCGGCGACAGCGCGCCGTGTGCCGCGCGGTTCTGCGAACTTGATAGGTACTTTGGCAGAGCGGTCGCCGGGGCTTCGCTAGCGGCTGGACTGTGGGTATAGCTAAGGGTGTGTACAAACGTGCGGAAGCATAAGGCTGTACAGGTGTAAAGTAAAATATTTTCGTTAATTTTCTTATGCTTATATTTATGTGGTATGTACATGGTATATAGATTTATTGTATATGAATGTTAGGTATGTACCGTAGCTATATCCTACATCACTCCCCCGCTGAGACCGGTTCACGGTCGATAGTGAGACAAATGCTGTGGAAATCTCACAGTTCTCCCGCTTCTTGTTGTGGTTGCTGGTTGTGGTTGTGGTGGAACTGGCGATGGTGCAGATGGTGGTTCTAGTAAAAGTGATGTTCTATGCGACAAACCATCATCGTTGCTTGCCATATACAAACAAAACAACAAACAAATATGTTGCTTGTGGTTTCAGTCTATCAATGGTAACATAACATGTTTTCCTTGGACGTCGATTGTAAATGTTTTAGTTCCCCTTTCTATGACTTTGTGTGGGCCAGAGTACGGTGATTCTAATGACTTCTTTAAGGGTCCTTTTCTCAGGAAAACGTGAGTGGCTGTATTGAGGTTTTTAGGAACATAAAATATTTTCTGGCCATGGCTTGAAGTTGATGCAGGTGATAGCTTCGAAATACGTTGTTTTAGTCGTGCTGCAAAGTCTGCTTCATCTATACTGTGATGTGTTACTGGTTTCAAAAACTCACCGGGTAACCGGAGTGGCTCGCCGTACACCAATTCGGCTGAAGAGGATTGTAGGTCATCCTTCCAGGCACTCCTCATACCCAGGAGAACAAGAGGAAGTGTCTCCGACCATTGTGTGTTGTTGTGGCACATTATGGCGGCCTTCAGCTCTCTGTGCATACTCTCCACCAAACCGTTGCACTGCGGGTAGTAAGATGTTGTGGGACAATGGTAGGCACCTATGATAGACGAGATGCACTGGAACAGTTGAGAGTCGAATTGTTTCCCCCGATCTGTGGTGATTTTTTCTGGACATCCAAAACGAGCGACCCAGCCAGAAATGAAGGTACTAGCGCAGGTCTCCGCTGTGATGTCTGCTAGTGGATAGGCTTCTGGCCATCGAGTGAACCTATCTACCGCTGTAAGACAGTACCTGAAACCAGAAGAGGGTGGCATAGGGCCTATTATGTCAAGGTGGACATGGGAAAAATGACGTGGATGTGCCTCACTGGGTAACGATCTGGTTTTGTCCGTGCATTTAGTTGTCTGTAATCGCCACATGGCCTCCAGCCATCATCTTTTTTGGGCACGAGATGTAATGGAGACGACCATGGACTTTCAGAGCGACGAGCTGTTCCATTTTCCAACATTTGTTCGAATTCCTTTTTTGCGATTTTCAGACGGTCAGGTGCCAAACGACGCGGTCGTGATGTTACCGGCGGGCCAGGTGTAGTTCTAATGTGATGCTTAGTGTTGTGAATTGGTTTGTTTTGTGATCCAGCTGGTCTCGTAATTTCGGGATAACGTCGAAGTAGGTCGAGGTAAGGTGAATGACCTGTAAAGGTTTTCAACGACAGCAGTTCATGCGTTATTTCGTGGGTTGAAGGCGCGCCGACGGTTAGGTTCGTAATTAAGTTGGTAAGTGCCGTAGGTAGGTATCGGTGTGCCATTAGCAGCGACAAGCTCATAATTACATTGTTTATTGTAATGTAGTTGATTTTTTAAATATGATCTTGGATAGGCACATACGTCGGAACCAGTATCTACTAAAAACTGTACGCCGGTACGTTTGTCGGAGATGAATAGGCGGCCTTTACATGTTGAGCAGTCGTCAGCCACCATTACTGACTGCTTCTGAAGTTTTCCGGTTTGAAGTCACAGGGCTGATCACATTTAGTGGCCTTTTCACCAAGTTTAAAATGGTACCAACAAGTTGGATGTACCTTCTTCCTTGAATGAGATCGGTTTAGGTGCGAAGACGAGCGGTCATTGCGACTTTTTGATCGGCTTAGACGGGAAAGGTCGTTAACCTTTTGTGATAACAATTCTACTTGTTTCGTAAGCTCGGCCATCTGTTTGTTCATGGTAAGTAAATCACTTACCCCTTGTGTTGCTGATGAGGCCGCAACTTCATGACCTCTCGGCACGACATCGTGAATCCTGTCGGCGAGATCTGCTAAAACTTCGAGAGGCGAGGATGCTTGTGACGCAATTATAGATTGGATGTTACTAGGCAAACGGCTAGACCATATAGTTCTTAAAAACTCGTCGGGTACCTTAGGACCGGCAAGGTGCTGCAGGTGTCGCAGGAATTGCGAAGGTTTCCGGTCGCCTAACTCCACGTGGGTCAGGAGTTGGTGCACCTTCTTCTCATCAGATACAGAAAGCCGCTTTATCAGCTCCGTTTTCAATTTGCCGTATTTGTCGGCCGCTGGTGGATTTACTATGATATCTTCCACCTCCGCTGCGTATCTTGGATCCAGATGGCTTACAACGTATTAGAATTTGGTTGTGTCCGCCGTAATACTGGAGATCGCGAATTGGCCTTCTATCTGCGCAAGCCATAACGCAGGCTTTTCGGGCCAAAATGGCGGAACGCGCACTCCCACACGAAAAACATCCTGTGATGCCGCTGAATCGGTTTTCGCATCGCTCATTACTTGCTCTGATTCACTCATTTTGTATGGCACTTGGGGTTTATTGAGTCCACGTTCTCTCACACAAAGTATCTAGCACTTTAAAACACGTGTTAAGGTGAATGCTCAAGGGTAGCCCGCGAAATTCAAATATTTTTATGTTTTTTGCAATTTGCCGGTCAGTGTGAAGCTGTATGTGGACCAAATACGATCCGCGACCGTAACGCGTATTTATCTAAAGAATTATAACCATTTTAATCATCAATATAGCCCTCTAAGTTCATGTAGCTCGACAGAATGATTATTTCTGAAATATTCATTCTGTCGAGCTACATGCCGTGCGGTTCTGCGAACTTGATAGGTACTTTGGCCCCGATGCGCCCGCCCGGCGAGCAATCCTTTTGCCACGTACGCCACTATCACTTTGCAAACCTACTCATATTTTATTTACTAAGATGAGATATTGCTATGCAATAAAACAAAGAGTTTAGTAGTCTCACTGTACCTACCCTGTTTTTTCAGATTTTTTTCTTCTTTGACAATGAGCCGATGACGACTATTCTGCCAGTGGTAAAAACAAACAATGACTTTCGTTGGTAGCGGTGAAGGTTAATCACGTGCTTGTGTTTGTGTTGCGAATTTTTTCGATTTAAGTGAATTTTATTAGTGAGAACTTCAATCGAGAATATTCTTTGTGTTTGTGTTGTATCATAAGGTTGGTTTTAACATAAATTTTACTTAATTTTAAGAATTTTAGCCGTTATCCATCATGGATAACAAAAAGCCCCCAGACCCTCCCGATCCCTTCGATTTTACTCCAGTTATAACGATTACCCTCCCCGATGACAAACCGCTAGAAATCACAATGGACTCCGAATCTGCTCATAGAAAAAGACCTGCAGCTTCTCCCCCGACTACCCCGATCAATCCTCCAAAGCAACCTAAAACCACAATCGGTAGACATACATACAACTTGAGGGATAACCCGCCGTTTGTTGTCCACGTTTCGCTAAAAGATGGCCAAACCTCCGGTACTGTTTTACACCCTATTAAGTTCGGAATGTTTCTACAGAAGAACAATTTTAGTAACGTCGTTCTAGGTAGTCTTAAACGTGTAGGAAGAAACAAACTAGCAGTCGATTTTAAGTCTCACCAGGACGCAAATAGCTTTTTGATAAGTCCAATATTGGTTCAACATGGTTTCATTGCATCTGTCCCACAATACAATGTTACTCGTATAGGTCTTGTGAGGGATATACCTGTTGAATGGTCAGAGGATGAAATCATTGAGAACATCAGGGTTCCCGCTGGATGTGGCCCTGTGATTAAGGCCAGAAGAATGAACCGAAAGGTGAGTTCTCTGGGCGTTACAGAATGGAAACCCACCCAGACAGTTATTTTGACTTTTGACGGCCAAATTTTACCCAATCGTGTCTACTGTTTTTATTCTGCCCTTCCGGTTGAAAGATACATGTACCCAACTATACAATGTTTCAACTGCTGTCGGTATGGTCACACACGCACAGTATGTAGATCAAAGCCCCGATGCTTCAAATGTGCTGAAGACCACCCAGGTGACGGATGCCAGGTTCCCAATGAATGTGCCCTCTGTGTATCTTGTTCTGGAAGCCATTATGCCACCGATAAGGCTTGCCCTGAATTGGGTCGACAGAAGGGCATAAAGGCACTTATGGCTGAGAAGTCAGTTTCTTATGCGGAAGCAAGCCAGGTACTCCCTCCCGTTACAAGATCATATGCTGAAGTGTCTAGAGTACCCCAGAATAAAAGTAAACCCTTATCCAATCCAGCTCAGTCTCCCAGATCACCCACCCCTCCTCGGACTCAAAAATCATACCGCAAAACAGTCTCCCTTAAACCAAAATCCCATGCCCCTCTCTCTCCTAGTTATGACAGACAGGTTCACCAAGCCCTCACTCAAAACTACTCCTTTTCTCCAGTCCAAAATGGTTGTGCTTACCCTCGGGAAAGTGCAAGCAGTCCTAGTCCCAGTCCTATGTCCTCAGAAAACATCCTTAATGTAATATCGAATATGCTCATGACTGTTTTAGCTAACCCTGCCCAATCACTACCAGACCACGTTGCCAACAAATTGTCATCCATAGTGAACTATATTCACAATGTTCCACCCCCTGACTTTTCTCCAGTGGAACGTCAGGAGTATTACTCCCAGGAAACCTGACTTACTCTATATTATTAATAAGTTCAAACCATCGATCTGCAGCATTGCTGAGACATGGCTTCGTCCTGGAAGCAATTTCAGGATCCCATGTTTTAGTGATGCTCGACATGACAGATCAGATGGATATGGAGGATGTGCTTTGTTCATCAATAACAAAGTACCATTCTCCCCAATTCCTTTACCCTTTGTAGGTGACAACATCAATGTTGTTGCTGTGAAGGCTGAGGATATAAATTTTTTTAGTTTTTATATTGCACACCCACAAATTGAAGACCTTGACACAATAAAAAGTTTGTTAAGTAGTGTACAGGGCCCATTACTTGTTATGGGTGACTTTAATGGCCATCACTATAGATGGGGTTCAGAAACCTGCGACAACTTTGGCACAGGTCTAGTGGATATATTAGATGAACTTAATTTATGTATTCTTAATGATGGCT
Source organism: Lacanobia oleracea (assembly GCA_950371165.1). Lineage (NCBI taxonomy): Eukaryota > Metazoa > Arthropoda > Insecta > Lepidoptera > Noctuidae > Lacanobia > Lacanobia oleracea. The sequence goes on from OX493411.1 coordinate 8,514,867, forward strand.
GTGCCACACGTCGAGCTTTGCCGGGACAGAGCAACAGTTGTGTTGACCTGACTTTTTGTTCATCTAATATAGCCAGCCTTTTAAATTGGAATCGCCTGGATATGACTTATGGGAGTGATCACTATCCCATCATGGTTGAAATTCCCTCCAAAACTACTCCTGTTAAATCCTCTCCCCCCTTATTAAAATACCAGCTTAATTCAGTAGATTGGGACCTTTACTCAAAAATTTTAGATTTACGTATCTCCTCCCTTCCTTCCATAAATCATGAAACTGCACGCGAGTGCTTTTCGTCATTCTCCCACACCATATCCGCTACAGCGGACGACTGCTTCCCTACCAAAAAACCGCAATCCGGCAAAATTCCATCCCCGCCATGGTGGGATAAGGATTGCTCTGCGGTGATCAGAGCCAGGAATGAGGCCGAAATGAAGTTCAACTCAGACATGAGCCTGGAGAATGTTATCAACTACCAACATGTGTTGGCTAAGTCCAAGAAACTACTAAAGAATAAAAAAAGAGAAGGTTGGCGGAAGTATTGCGGTTCATTGAGTCCATCCACTCCAGCTTCAGTTGTGTGGCGTAGATTGCGGGCGTATAGGAATAGTCTGAAACCATCGACCGGGAGCATACTGTCTGAAGAGCTGGGTCACCAGTTTTTCTCTAAGCTAGCCCCGGCTTATGTTCCCAGTGTAGATGAATGTGGTACAACAAACTCCCAGCTGGAATCAGATGATCCTCTGGACGGACCTTTTTCTTTAGCCGAACTTAAATCTGTCCTCTTCCATGTAAGAGACTCTGCTCCTGGGGTGGATGGATTCCCGTACTCCTTCATAGTTAAAGCCGGAGATAAGACCCACCAGTATTACTTGGACTTAGCCAATTACTGTTTTCTGTCGGGTTATGTTCCTCCTGAGTGGAAAGTTCAAGTGATTGTTCCAATATTGAAGCCTGGTAAAGATCCTAGTGATCATTGTTCTTACAGACCAATTGCTTTATCGTCCATACTTATTAAACTCTTGGAACACCTAGTTAAAAACCGTATAGAATGGTTTGTGGAGAGCAGGAAACTGCTGCCAAGGACTCAATTTGGCTTTAGGAAAAGTCTGGGTACAGCTGATAGTGTGGGTATCCTCACATCAGAGATCCGGCTGGCCCTCAGTAGGAATGAGTCAGTGGCAGTCGTTTTCTTAGATATCTCAGCCGCCTATGATTCTGTCCTCCTCCCAGTTCTCAGGCAGAAAATGCAACAGCTGAGAATCCCGGCTAGGATGCGCCAGATCATATCTAGTATCTTTTTAAACCGTAGCATCAAACTTAGGATTCCTGGGGTGGACTCTGAACCAAGGTCAGCTTGGAGGGGCCTACCTCAGGGTTCTGTACTTAGCCCCCCTTTATATAATATCTATACATATGATCTCCCTTCTTGTCTAAATTATGACTGTAAAATTCTCCAGTATGCTGACGATATTGCACTATTGGTCTGTAGCAAATCCATTGAAAGTGCCGCGCAATCTATGAACACGTCTTTGTCCTCATTAAACCAATGGCTGTTGGATCACGGGTTATCTCTAAGTGCTCCAAAAAGTGCAGCAGTTGTTTTTACTCGCAGACGCGTCATCCCTCGGGTTGATATCAATATTGATGGCCAAGCTATCCCAATTAAAGAGAAGACCAGGTTCCTGGGGGTGACCCTAGATTCCAAACTGTCGGGTGTGGAGCATTTTAATAACACCGTCCAAAAATGCGAGCGCTCAATCTCGGTTCTAAAGGCATTGGCAGGTGTCTGGTGGGGTGCTCACCCATACACCTTAAAATTGGTGTACAACGCGCTGGTCAGAAGCGTACTAGACTACTGTAGTTACTTACTTGAGCCGTGTAACAAAGAAGCCCTTCGTAGACTAGATGCAATCCAAGCCAAATGTCTTAGAATCGTGATTGGCGCCATGAAATCCTCACCCATAAATGCCCTACAGGTTGAATGTGCAGAACCTCCCCTTTCCCTTCGTAGACAATACTTAGCAGATCGTTTCTTGTCAAAAGTCTTTTCCCTCTCGTCCCATCCTTTACTTCCCATTTTGGAACAAATCTATCTCTCTCTAACTGTGTCTTCCTATTGGAACAATAAATGTTTTCCATTGATGAATAGGTACAGAGAGCTTGTACAGCTCTCTTCACCCGTTTGTCAATATCCTACTCTTCCGGTCTTTTCTTCCGCATATGAAGTGATCCATTTCAAGCCAAAGGTCGTTTTGGGACTTGGTATTTCCAAAAATTCCCAAGACGTAAAAGGCGACTTCGATCGGGCTATTAAGAGGTACTGGAACGGTTGGAACTTATTTTATACGGACGCGTCTAAATTATCGGCAACGGGATACACTGGTGTTTCTACATATTTCCAAAACTCGAGAATAGCACTTTTATTCCAATGTCCTCCAGAAGCTTCAGTGTTCACAGGTGAATGCATCGGTATTCTTGAAGCCATCAATTTTATTTTATCCCATAGAATACAAAACTCAGTTATTTTTTCAGATTCTAGAAGTAGCATCCAGGCAATAGTTCAAAATCAATTAAAATCTAAAATTCATAGTAAAATCATCATAGATATTCGAAATTTGCTTTACACTTGTTTTAAAGATGGTTTAAACATTGAAATAGTTTGGGTACCTAGTCATTTAGGTATAGGCGGAAACGAGTGCGCAGACTCACTAGCTAAGTTTGCTACGTCCAACCTCGTGGATCGAAAACACTACATGGTCCATAGTTACGACTTACGCTCTGATACCAAAGTTAAGCTGCATAACTCGTGGTCTGCTGAGTGGCAGGTAAGTTCAAAATTAAAGGGAGCGTATTACGCCAGTATCCAACCTGACATCCAGCGGAAACCCTGGTTTTTCAAATGTTCCAAATTATCAAAAAGAACTGTTTCGTCCTTGTGTAGACTGAGACTCGGCCATTGCTGTAGTCCAGTATTCCTACATAAAATCCGTGTCCGTGACAACTCCTTATGCGAATGCGGCCTCGATGATGGTACCTTAGACCATATATTTTTCTCATGTCCTTCTAATTCCCATTCCTTCGTATTGTATCAAATGCTTCCCAAAATTAAAATTCCTCTCCCTATCAACTTCCATTCCCTCCTGACCAATTTCTCTCCTAAACTTGTCCAACTCCTATCAAAATTCCTAAATGATAATGGTATTAAAATGTAGCGTGTGTAATAATTATTACTTATTTTAATTTTTGTTTCAGTTTTAAAAGATATATATATATATTCGTTTATTTAAAAAAAAAAAAAAGTATTCTATGTTAACTAACCATATATTGTATTGTCCTTACAGCTACTAACATTTTAGATCTACCACAAAGTGCAAAGTTCGACGGCTCACCTCACCGGGTTACCGTCTTCACATGACACTGGCAGAATAGTCGTCACCGGCTCAGTTGCCAAAGAAGAAAAAAAAAAAAAAAAAAAAAAAAAAAAACAAACAATAGTCTCTGCATTTGGAAACTTGAACCATGCTTGAACTGTCAGTGTCAATGTCAAATTCGATTCAACACAATACAAAAGCGATTTTCGTCAAAAACAAAATGACTGAATTATTAGTTAGAATGGATGTAAAAGATGAACCTAATCATATACTTACGATATGTCAAGGCTGTTTGAGCGCTGATAGAAAGCTTAAATGCATAACTGGTCAGACTAAAGCGCTATTCATAAAATTGAGAGAGGATGTCGTACAAAATGAAAATGTGAGTGTCGTTTGTTATTGTCTGCCTTATCTAATAACATTACATTAGTAAGGGTTCCGTTGGGTACCCTTTGGGTACGGAACCCATAATTATAGATTCATAAATTAATTAACTATTAATAAAATTAATCATTGATTAATTCACAGACATATATAACCGAAGTATGACAGCAGTATTTTAAACAGTTCCCTGAATGTAGCCATATACATTGGCATACTAAGTTATTGCTAAGAGGAGGAGCTCGTGGCTAAAGAATAACAGCCGCACAGGTCGATCTTCAAGGTTAAGCAAAGCTTGCCAAGGTTGGTCTGTGGATGGGTGACCATCTTAATATACCGAGTTTCCTCCGTGCCTCGGAAAGCACGTTAAGCCGTTGGTCCCGGCTGTCATTTGTAGAACTTTGGCAGTCGTTACGGATTGTCAGAAGCCAGTAAATCTGACTCCAGTCTTGCCAAGAAATACTGTGTTGTTACCCATTTAATGGGTTGTGGAGGTCTGGTAGGCGGCCGCTTCACGTAAAATACTGGTATTCAGCTGAATCCGGTTTGACTGGAAGCAGACCCCAATGTAATGTAGTAATGGAAGAATTTTGTCTAACTACTAGCTGACTGGAAAAACGTTTTTTTGCCATAGAAAAAGAAATAGCCTTCAACTTATTCTCAAACCTAACGAAAATACACAAAAAAATCTTAAAAATCGGTCAAGTGGTTTTGGAAGAGTTCTGTACAAACACCATGACAAGAGAATTACATATATTAGATACTAGTTGACCCGCGTGACTTCTTCTGCTCTGATCCTATCGGTCTTAGCGTGATGATATATAGCCTATACCCTTTCTCCATAAATGGGCTATCTTTCAAATCGCACCGGTAGTTCCTGAGATTAGTGCGTTCAAGCAAACAAACAAACTCTTCAGCTTTATATATTAGTATAGTTGGTACCAACTATATTGACGCAGTGGCGTGCTGTAGGTGCAAGCCAGCAAGACTCCCTAGTCCCTATACACGGTGCCATTTTAGTCTCTCTAGGCTCTTATATCATTTATGTTATAAAATACTAACTCAGCTGATGTAGTTATTTTTATTATGTTATATTTCGATGTTAAAATGACATAAGAAATAAACACGTAGCAATTTAATATTACTCATCATCAGCCTAGCCTTTTCCCAACTATATTGGGGTCAGCTTCCAGTCAAGCCGGATTTAGCTGAATATCAGTATTTTACGAGGAGCGAGGAGTAGGCAGCCTACCAGACCTCCACAACCCATTAACTGGGTAATACACTACTTCATCGCAAGACTGGAATCAGATTAACTGGCTTCTGACTATCCGTAATGACTGCCAAAGATCTACAAATGACAGCCGGGGGACCAACGGCTTAACGTGCTTTCCGAGGCACGGAGGAAACTCGGTATATTAAGATGGTCACCCATCCACAGACCAACCTTGGCAAGCGTTGCTTAACCTTGAAGATCGACCCGTGCGGCTGTTATTATCTAGCAATTTACTACTACTTCGGACTTTCTTTCTTCCCTTCACACTCTTTCATCATCACACATGCCTGCCACCTACATCACTATAGCACAGAATTCAGTACAGAAACAGCATGGTGCAGTGGGTCGACGTGATAGCAATGAGTTATATATATTATGGTGTTTTCTTTTTAACCAGTTATTACCTATGCTGGTCTATGCTGGCTTGCACCTACGGTTCGCCACTGATTGATGTAACCTTGTTTTGTTTCAGGATACAAGAGGCCTACTTCTGTGTTGGGAATGTGTAGCGTTGCTAAACAAGATGAAATACTTTCAAGCTCGCATCAAAACAGCTCAGTATAGACTGGTTCAGTTTCTTCAAAATTTCTATGATAACAAGGTAAGTGAGCAAATTCAAATATTTTATTTCAGATTAGTTGACCCGCGCAACTTCGTCTGCGTCACAATTTTTATTACTGCTCCGCTCTTATTGGTCTTAGCGTGATGATATATATATATAGCCTTCCTCGATAAATGGGCTATCTAACAGTGAAATAATTTTTCAAATCGGACCGGTGGTTCCTGAGATTAGCGCGTTCAAGCAAACTAACAAACTCTTCAGCTTTATATATTAGTGTAGATAATCCATATAATGTTAATAGTAGTATATCATGTATAACTAGAACCTTTTAACATGTTAAATTTTTAGTAGGAACTTTTAAAAAAATCCGGTCAAGAGCGAGTCGTACTCGTACTCCGAGGGTTCCATACCACTATAAAAAAACGTGAAATGTTTTAAATTTTCAACGGCGAGGCCATTAGGTTTACTTCAAACAAACCGGCCAAGTACGAGACGGACTCGCACACGCAGGGTTCTGTACCATAAACCTTAATTTTTATTATTTGTTATTAACACGGCAATAGAAATACATAATCTGAAAATTTCAAATAGCTACCTGTTACGGTTCTTGAGATGCAGCCCGCTGACAGGCAGACGGACGGACGGACAGCGGAGGCTTAGTTACCCTTCGGGTACGGAACCCTAAACAGGAGGACGTTCTCAATTCGACCGCGTATATATGTGTATATTTTTTATGTGTCTTCGCGGATAACTGAGTCTTTAATTTTAAGTTATTTTATATAACCTTTATTTGAATTTTTTTATACAATTTTAATTAATGTCATCCTTACTAATATTATAAATGCGAAAGTAACTCTTGTCTGTCTGTCGCGCTTTCACGCCAAAACTACTGAACCTATTTAAATGAAAGGAGAAACCCAAACTCCATAGAAACTTGGGCCTGGCGTTACAGAGCTGGAATTTTGCCATAAATTAGAGCACTTAAGAAGATTTCACGTGCCCAATTTTCACGTCTCTCAGCAATGGCCAAGTTGGTAAAATCAGAAAATGTTTAAATGTTAGGTTATTTTTTTTTTTAACTGCCCTACACTAGGAATCTCTCCTGTGTCGTGGGTGTGTTTACAAACATTTAAACTTACATACACAAACTCCCAGACCCGGAAAAATTACATGTAGTTACCTAATACAAATATTTGTTCCGTGCGGGAATTGAACCCGCTACATACTGCACACCAATCGCAATGCCACCACGATATTTAAATTAAAAATATGTTTTTTGAGGCTGTTTTCTACGTAAATATGGTATGCACATGCGCCGAGCTGTAGTGCTTGCAACCTATCATGATGAGGTTTAGGTACCTACTTACATAAAAAGCGGTGAATTCAGATTAATATTCCTGAAAACCTCAGCTGAAGGCTCACTTACATCACTAATGGCTTGCATTTTTTACATTGTATTTACTACTCGGGGATTTGATGCTATCTCAAATTACAGTAAACTGAGATTGCAACAATAGGTTTATTAAAATAAAAAACCGTATTATTGAGGGTTTTATTAATCACCTTCTTCGTTAGGATTATCATAATATAATAATACATTATCAAGGAATTGTGCAGGAGGTATTTGACTACCCTGGTGCCGTGCCCAACCAAGATACCATATTATGCTCATGGTGTGGGCACAGCACCCAACCGTTCTTTTGCCAACGATACAGGTGCAGTAATATTGAACCTGTAATATATTACCTGAAGCAAACATTTATCATTTGAATATTAGTTCTAGCATTTAGCAATAAGCATCTGAGTGGCACATTAAGGTAAACATTAGCGGCCTTATTACATTCCCACTGCAAGGACACAGCACTCCTCTTTGAGAGAAGGAATAGGCCGTAATTAACCATGCAGGTTCAGTGCAGATTGGTGATATTACATGCTTACAAAGATGTTACGTTATACAAATATCGCATACTAACGTTATACAAATAACACGATAACGATTGAGGCGCGACCCATTCCTGTACAATTGAAAGAATCACTTCATCTTCCAATCTTCGCCTTTCTAATGTGTTGCAGCGGTCCGTTGCTATTCCACAATTAATGCACAAGCTCATGATACCGTATTAACCAATCGTCAGAAGAGCAATATCCAGATCCGGTTTTCCAGCAAAGGTCAGCAGGAGTGGCAGGCTACGGTGTCCAATATGCAAGCGAGGGCCAGTCAGAAGGCAATCAGTTTCGGAGTCCAGTATTCGAGGAGAGGTTTAATATTGTAATAAATCTCGAGAATTCGAAAAACACATTCACTTGCGCAAAGATACGAAAGCGAATGACACAAATAAAACGATGACAATTGACAGATGTTGACATTGACATTTGCCGTTTACTAGTGCAATCCATGTGCAATACGCGTTGCAATCGATTTTTTCGATTATTTATTTCCTTTAGTGATTTTTTAATCGTGCTTACGGTAAAAATTATTAGATTCCAGAATTTTTTATTTCAATGTCCAAAAAGCAATTATACTAAAATAATGGAGTATTATTCAATTATAATTTATAATTATTGATTATATCCGCTAAATCGATTACCTACATTCTTAGGGTACGCTCTATTGTTTAATGCCAGTGTTTGCAAAGTAAGTGACGTATAATGAAAAAAGTGCTGTGACGGTTTACAAAGGTTGTTTAAAACAAAAAAATATAAATGTACTTTTTTTTAGACTTGGCCATTGTAATCGAGGCTATGATTTGAATAGGTTAATTAAGCAAAATAGTAGATTTTTTTGGTACACATTTCATTCGTGTAACGGCTAGGCCCAGAAATGGGTTTCTCCTTTAGTACAGTGATAGAGCAGGGATGGCGAACCTTTGGCACGCGTGCCGGTGGTGGCACTCCGGAAAATAATTCGGGCACTCCAATGCCCTCTCCAATTCCTCTATACGAGTACTTCAAATCCAGGTAATTTGTAACAGAACAAGTCATCCTAACTTGTCCTTTCTTAGGGTTTGTACCCGAAGGGTAACCAACGGAACCCTATTACTAAGCCTCCGCTGTCCGTCCGTCCGTCCATCTGTCAGCGGGCTGTATCTCAATGTGTATCTGTATCAGGTAGAGAGCTGAAATTTTCACAGATTGTGTATTTCTATTGCCGCTGTAACAACAAATAAAAATTAAGGTTTATGGTACGGAACCCTTCATGTGCGAGTCCGACTCGCACTTGGCCGGTTTTTGTTTTAACTACGATATCGGCTTTAGTATGAATGTCAGATTCCCAATAAAGAGTTAAATGAATACCAACTAGTTTGTTGTTTTTGTACATTAAATTACCAAGTGTAGATTTTTTGGTGGCACTCATGTACATATTATTATTATTTTTTGGTGAAATGGCACGGTCACCAAGAAATGTTCGCCATCTCTGATCTAGAGCCTGAGAAAGGACATAGGCTACTTTTTATCCCGGGAATATGTTCCCAAGGGACCACGCGGGCGGAGCCGCTGGCAGAAGCTTGTATTAATTAATAGCATGCCGAATGTGGCTGAGCTACGATATAATTATCAACAACTACTGTGTGTTACCCATATTTGCGAAATAAATTTCTGTTTTATTTTTCCCCTATTTTTCCTTCTATTAATTGAGTTTTAGCTTTTTTGCTAAAAATCTTATTTTTATTATAAGAATAATATATTGTAAGAAAGTTTACATAATTCTCATCCTAGGGAACAAGAGTGTGGCATAGAGATAAATATATAAAAAAAAAAAAAATTACAAGTCTCAATCAATATAACAATATTATCCCAGCATTTTTTAATAACCACACTTTCTTGTATAATTTCAGAACTACATACCGCACACATTATCGCAACTAATAAAAACCAAACACAAAGAATTTGACTACAACTACGTCTTCGAAGAAGAGAAGAAAGAACTAATATTTGAACAAAACAACCTTCTTTATGAACAAAAAGACCTGATTCCCGAACAAAAAGACCTCATATTTGAACAAAAAGAAGAAATTGAAGCAGAATGCCTTCTCACTGACATAAAACTTGAAAACAACTTACTTATTAAAGAAGAATATGATGATAATATTAGTATAGATAATGACCCGAATTACTACGAACCAGATCTGAAACAGGAAACCGAAGAAGACTTTACATATTACCAAAAACCAAAAAAGAGAGTTCGCAAGCTACAAAGCATAAAGAAATATGAAGAATTTACAACCATAACTAAAATTAAGGGTAAATTCTCTAAAAATATTTTTCAGTATTATGATATGGTGTATGTAAGTCCGAGGATTGTGGAAAATGATTATAAAGAGAAAGGAACCCATCGGACGGGTAAAAATCTGGCATATCGGTGCATAACGTGTCGTTCTGCGTATGTCAGGCGTGTGGACTATCTCAGACATGTCACTTTTACTCATAGCCAGGTGGGTGGTGTTTCCTAAACGCATATTTAAAAAAAATATAGGTAAATTTATTGTTGACTAGTTTTACCGGAGACTTAGCTCGCATTGATACTATCGGGGCGCCAAGTCGATCGCGAAGCAAACACTACCGTACTATCCTTTATTGGAACCATTTCGCCGCATTTTCAGGCCCCTATTTGAGAACCTCTGGATAAGACCAGAACGCAGAAATTTTCGTCATCCAGTAAGCTATAATCACATACTTAAAATCCAAAATTTCAAGTCTGTAGGTTATTTAGTTCCGAAGTTAAGCGAAAGCAAAGTTTCGCATTTATGACACTCACTCACTCACTCACTCACTCATGACCATCAGAATAGAACTAGTACTTCCCATAAACTCAGCTGAAATTTGGTACAGAGTTAGGGTTTAATGGCCACATAAAGGGAAAACTATAAAAACTAGGATAATCGAAGATCTGGAGTACCTGGTGACCCTGATTAGAAAATACAAGAGCCCAACCAAACTATTAGAGATCGAAATACCGCCTTTACAATAAATATTCAACTTGGCGGGCCGCTTCATTTGATGTCAAAAATCGAAGGTCTGAAGTATCTGATGAAGAACCCTCAGCTGGTCTCAGCTGTATTAGAGATATGGTGATACCCCTTCTACTATTAGTACACAAAATCGACTGTCATCGTTTCTACAAAAAGAACGTGAAATCTTTTTTTTTTTTTTTTTTATTTGTAATGGGTGGTGGTGGCTCTTGACTCTAGTCTATGTCAGAGATGACAGAGACAAAGTCTACGATGGGGCGAGCCTACCCAGAAGGAGCCTGTTCACTCTAACTTTGAAGAGATTAGGGTTGTAAGCTTTCGGAAACACAGACGCAGGCAGAGAGTTCCACTCCTTTGCTGTGCGCATTATAAAAGACCTTTGAAAACGCTTAGTGCGAATTGGTGGAATAGCCACAAGGTAGGGATGGTAAGATGCAGTGCGTCTGGATGTCCGATGGTAGAAGGGGGCCAGTGGGATGAGGTCGTGGAGTTCTTGGGCACACTCACCGAAGTACAATCTGTAGAAGACCGACAAGCAGGCAACCTTACGGCGATGAACCAAGCTATGTAGCTTGGCATCCACCAGTTTTACGTCGCCGATGAGCCTCTTAGCTCTGCGTTCTACCGAGTCAAGCGCGGCAAGCTGATACTTAGCTGAGCCATCCCAAAGGTAGGTGGCTACAATACTCCATGCAGGATCGGACTTGTGCTTTGTATAGTGTTAAAAGCTGTCCAGGCCTAAAGTATCGCTTCACCCTATTTAGGATGCCCAGCTTTTTGGCCGCAGTTTGGACTTTGTACTCGATGGTGGCGCCGAAGTTGAGACTGGATGTCAACTCCATGCCTAGGAGCTCGAGCCGATCAGTCACAGGAACAGATGCACCCCGAAAAGTAGGAGCTTGGTCAAAACGACTCCTTTTTGCGGTAAAAAGACACGCCTGTGTTTTGGTGGCGTTAAAAGTGACCAAATTGTCATCACCCCACTGGGAGACAACGCTTAAGGTCAAATTGGTCCGCTCTACCATGGCCTCTCTCAAGGAACAAACTTCAACCCCACTGGTTGTTGCGTTGGACAAGTATCTCTCTGAAACCGTACAAGACCAGGCTGAAGTAGGTCATTGATGTGCAGCAGGAAAAGAGTTGCAGAGAGAACAGACCCTTGAGGAACTCCGGCATCAATAGCCATGAGGTCAGAGGAGCAGCCGTCAACGACCACTCGGATCGACCGTTCACTCAGGAAGTCTGATATCCAGCTACAAAAACTAGCTGGGATACCATAAGCAGGAAGCTTGCTGAGTAGACCTGCGTGCCAGACCCTGTCAAAAGCCTTCGAGATATCAAGCGACACGGCAAGTGCTTCGCCGTGTCTCTCAATGGCTTCGCCCCAGCAGTGCGTGACATGCACAAGAAGATCGCCAGTTGACCGTCCTCGGCGAAAGCCATATTGACGGTCACTGAGGAGATTGTTGTATTCAAAGCTGCTGACCTACCTTGAAATTCAAGGTAGGTCAGCAGCTTACTGTTCAGAACCCTTTCCATAACCTTGCATAGGATGGAGGTAATGGCGATCGGACGGTAATGCGCAGGGTCAGCACGGTCTCCCTTTTTGGGCACCGGTTGCACATTCGCAAGCTTCCATGATCACGGCACCGTTCTTTTTACAAGAGAGAGGCGGTACAGGCGTGTCAACACAGGAGACAATTCAGGTGCACATTGCCTCAACACTCTTGCTGGAATGCCGTCAGGTCCACTGGCCTTATTCACATCTAAACTGCATAATACTCTACAGACCTCTTTATTATGAATTTTGATCTCCGGCATCGAAGAGTCACAACGAGGTAAAGTTGGTGGTTGCTTGGAGCCAGCGTCCAGACGCGAATTGCCTGCAAAGAGAGTTGCAAATAAATTTGCTTTCTCTCTTGCAGAGTGAGCTAGCGAACCATCAGGTTTCAGCATTGGAGGCAAAGTGGGTCGACAGAAATTCGCTTCGACCGTTTTCGACAGAGACCAAAACAGCTTACTACCTGGAGGGTGCGATGCTAGTTTGGCCCCGATACGTCCGACATGGTCAAAACGTGCCCTACGAAAAACCCGCTTGCAGAACTTCGCGGCGAGTTAAAGGCTTTTTTCCTCGCGCGAACCCTACGCGCTTTAGCCTTTCGGTCGCGGGCCTTGATCCAGGCTTGGTAAGCAGATTCTTTACGTGCCTCAGCGTGGGCGCATTCTGCATTATACCAAGGCCGGGATTTGTGACCGAGCGGGATGTCGGAGAATGGAATAAAATACTACATCCCCTGCTGAATCACGTCCGCAATCACATCAGCGCAGCACGAAGGGTCACCCGAGGAGAAGCACACTTGCCGCTAAGGATATGACGCAAAAAAGTGTCGCATCTCATCCCAATCTGCTGACTCGTATCGCCATACTCGTCTAGTGCCTCTAGGACTCTTATCAGGAGGAGAGCAGGCCAACACGGATTTCACCAGGCAGTGGTCAGACGTTCCCAGCGGGGCTGAGACTGATACTGATTGACTGCCCGGATCAGTTGTCAGCAGAAGGTCCAAGCAATTGGGTGTATGGGCGTCAACATCCGGTACCCGCGTTGCCACATTCACCAGCTGGGTTAGATCTAGCGTTACTGCAAACTTGCGCGCCTCTAACCCGGCATGGTCAGTTCTCTGGTACGGGAACAACCACTCTTTATGGTGGGCGTTAAAGTCCCCCAGAAAATTGAGCTTCGCTGTTGGGTACCGTTGCTGGGCTACGTCGGTCGACTCCACGAGGAAATTAAACAGCGCTGTTGTCTCCTGGTCACCGCTGTGCGATCGGTATACGCCGATGTAGATAATTTTTTCCACGCCAGTGTCCACAAGTAGCCAAATGGCAGAAAAACCCGATTTCTCAAAGCAACGGAGACGACGACAACAAATGTCATCGCGGACGTACACACAGACCCCAGCCTACTTCTTGAACTTATGTTCCAGAGAGTAGCCCGGGTAGTTGAGGTACGCCACGTCCGACGGGGTTGTTATCTTCGTCTCCGTTAGGAAAAACAGGTGCGGCTTCTCGGTCTCAAGGTGGTGATGGACCGGATCGAGATTTGAGTGTAACCCTCTGATGTTGGTGAGGTGCACTTTGAGTGGGAGGAAGTGCAGCCGTTGTTTAACCCGTTTCCTTTTTGCTTTCGTCATTTTTTTGAGTCGTCGTCGGGGAGAAAAAGTCGAATTGTCGAGGCTCTGCTCAGTGAACCAAGTGGAACACTAAAGCTAAACTAACCTATGGGGAACTCATTTGGAGACTGCGGGGACGCCCGAACCCCCCCGGATATGAAATCCCACCAAAAACATTCTGTAAAAAACTAGCCAAGTCTCGATGGAGCTGCTTGATTATCTCTAAAACGTAATGAAATCTAGACAAAGTCGTGCCAAGTCTAAGGTTCCTTACTGCGATTTCTTTATTATTATAGTTAATGTTGTGTGACTTGGCCGTTGAACATTCTTTATACGTTAGTGGGTACAAGTCATTTTATTATTAGTGGGTATATCTTTTGAATAATGAGTGGATAGCGTGCACGCGTCGTTAAGCCGTGGAACGCGCCTTAGAATTCTTTTCAGCTAAATATTTTTCTAACAAGATTCACTCTCCCCAGCTACAATACCCAACGAACTGCACATTCTGCAAAAAAGAGATATCCTCCGAATCTCATCTCGAGGAACATTGGAAGACCCACAGTCCAATGTTACGATGTTCCATCTGCGGCGATCTGTTGCGAACTAAAGGAGAGCTGACGAAACATTTGAATAGAACACATACCAAGACATTTGCTTGTAATAGTTGTTCGGAGGAATTTAGGTAAGTAATATTCTGCTTTTATAATAATAATATAAAGGTATGCGGAACAGAGAGCTAAGTCCCGTAAGCCTCCAGATGGTTGTTGTGTGTCCGGTGGGCAACTGCCCGATAGTTGATATTCGAGCTGTTGTACATGTTCAATAGGGAAGATGCAAATACAGAATTTACGAGAATGTTGTCAGTAAAATGATAAAAAAGTATAAAATAAAGGCCATTACAACGTTTTTATTTTGGTTAATATCGATTTTTAACAAAAATAATGAATTAAAGTAACGTGAAACGGAACGTATCTAAAAACAACAATCAGCGTTTAGTGTCGTATCTGCTGTTATGCCAACGAAAAGGCAACCTTATATCTTTGAGTTGGGACAGTTCTTGACCAGTGATAGACACGAGTGACGTCATCGTCCGTTTTCGCGCGAACCTTATAACTGTCGGTTTAAAAACGCAATTTTGGCAATAAATTAAAGCGTTTTAATTTTTTATTTATGTGGTGGTCTATTCTAGATGGAGTTCTTTAAAATTAGCACGGAAAATTCTGATACCGTGATGCCAGATTTTTATTAGTTCGCTGCTGGTGGGATAGATGGCGCTGCGTTTCTTTTTGTTGCCGTACAAATTTTGCTTCGTTAGTTTTTCTTGTAATTGCATTAATGCCGCTACAATAGCTTATATTCTTGTGCAGTTTGCGAACGAACTAGATTCCAGTTCCGTCACATTTGTCAAACCCAGAGAGCAGACAAGACACAGTTAAAAAATATTACTTAGAAATCTCAAAAAAATGGCGGTGTTTTCACGTTTCGATAAAAATCTTCGATAAACAGAGACAGCGCTCATGACTATTTCACGAAAATATCTTTCACATGTGTTTCTAATTTAGAAAATAATATTTTAATATGGGTATAATTTTGACGGTCACCAAAAATAATATTTTTAAGACTCTAAGCCTAGGCACCAAAATGGATCAATGGTCACCAAATTCTATCCAACTCAACTGTGATTGCCATAAAATGTAGGCTTGGGGTTACAAACTGGATAAAATAGGTTAGGTTAGGTTAGAATTGTGACCGTGGGTGCTCGCCAGAGTGTACGAGTGGACGGCGCGGCGAATGGCCATCGGCGAGCGCCCCGTCGCGGAGGAGCGGGAGGCCGTGCGGCGGGAGGCGTGAGACGCTATCGTCGTCCATTGGACGGAGGACCTCGCCTCCGCCACCTTTGGCCGCCGTACCTTGGACGCGCTCGGTCCGGTCCTGCGAGACTGGCTCGAGGGCTCCCACGGGTTCCTCTCATTCCGTCTGGTGCAGGTGTTGTCAGGCCACGGCTGTTTCGGCAAGCACCTGCACCGGATCGGGAGGGTGGAGACCCCGGCGTGCCACGACTGCGGCGCGGCGGAGGACACGGCTCAGCACACCCTCGAGGTGTGCCCGGCTTGGTCTGAGCCGCGCCGCAGTCTAACAGCGGAGATCGGACAGGACCTCTCACTTCCCGGCGTGGTCAACGCCATGCTGGAGAGTGAGGGGTCCTGGACAGCTGTCGCCTCTTTTTGCGAGGATGTTATCTCGCAAAAGGAGGCGGCGGAGCGCGCGCGGGAGGACGACCCTCTCGCTGCGCCGCTCCGTAGGCGGAGAAGAGGTCGGAGAAGACGCCGTTTTCTCCCTCCTCATGGTGGTGATGGGCGGGAAAAAAGGTTAGAATTGTGACCAACCGCGCGCGAGCCGAGCGAGCGGTGCCGCGGCAGCGGCCGGCGAGCGCTACTTCTCGAATATTATTTGGTGACCATTTATCTGTTTTGGTAACCGTTTAGAACTTTTTTGGTAGTAAAATAGGTACTTTTTTGGGCGGTGTTTAAACACAAGCCTTTTAATATTTTGTTTACAGAACTCTTCGAGACTTCAGCAATCATTACATTAAGAATCACGAGAGGGCCACCTGTGATTACTGCAATGTATCTGTATGTTCAAAGAGGAAACTCGAGGGACACATCAAGTGGGTTCATTATCAATACATAGATATATCGATAATCTAATGTATATTTATTTTCACTAGCACTTTGCCCGCGACTTCGTTCTCGCGGATTTAATAGGTAGAGGTACTCCACGAACTTCATCTCCATAAGTCCTCCCTATATAAAGGGTAACGTGTAAACTACTTATTAATAGACTCCCCTTCTTCTTATCGTGAGGTAAGTAAGGTCTAACGACCACACACGGCACACCCTGGAGTCAGTTTCTAAACCGCCTCAATCGAGTATTTTTATACCCGTCGTAACTTTTAAACGAAAGGTCCGATTTGCATAATTTGAATTGTAATTTACGTACACATAACCAAGCTAAATTACCAAACCGTTTAAATGGATAAGGATTAATATCATGATACCAAAATCACCACTATTCCATTCCACCCGCGTTTTGATCGAATAATTTGAACAAAAAGCGGTTATTGTGACAACCATAATAGAGGAGCTCGTGGCTAGATAATAACAGCCGCACGGGTCGATCTTCAAGGTTAAACAATGCTTGCCAAGGTTGGTCTGTGGATGGGTGACCATCTTAACATAACGAGTTTCCTCCGTGCCTCGGAAAGCACGTTAAGCCGATGGTCCCGGCTGTCATTTGTAGATCTTTGGCAGTCGTTACGGATTGTCAGAAGCCAGTAAATCTGACTCCAGTCTTGCCAAGATGTACCGTGTTACCCAGTTAATGGGTTGCGGAGGTCTGGTAGGCAGCCGCTCCACGTAAAATACTGGTATTCAGCTGAAACCGGTTTGACTGGAAGCCGACCCCAATTTAGTTGGGAAAAGGCTAGGCAGATGATTACCAAGCTAAATTACCAAACCATTTAAATGGATAAGGATTAATATCATGATACCAAAATCACCACTATTCCATTTCACCCGGGTTTTGATCGAATAATTTGAACAAAAAACGGTTATTGTGACTTAACCATAATAGTTAGATATATATCGCGGACTTTTTCGAAATTTTCATACGGGTCCCTATACTTTTTAAAAAAAATATTCTATAGCCTATGTTCATCAGAGATAATGTAGGATTCTAATGGTGAAAGAATTTTTCAAAAGGTCCAGTAGTTTCGGAGTCTACTCAATTCAAACAAACAAATATTTCCTCTTAATAATAGTGTAGATACAGTTCATTTTTGGTGAACATGTTATGAAGGCTATACGTATTTCAGTTCAATAATGGAGCTGGCTAGCCGGAATAAACTAAAAACAAAAATCCTTTCTATTCACAGAAGAAACCATATCCCAGGCCACTGTTCTATCTGCAACAAAGATTACCCAACGTACTATTTATTAGAGAAACACATGCGGGGAGTCCATCCTACGCTAGTTCCTCACTTGTTAAAGAACGAAGCGAACGAGGAGACGCGCTACTGTGTGGAGTGCGACAAGCAGTATCCTACTGTGGACAAGTACAAGAAACACTTGCAGCAGTCCGTGGTGCATACTCCGAGGAAGAAAGTTAGGTATGTATGGAGAAAGTAACTTAACGAACGAGGAGACGCGCTACTGTGTGGAGTGCGACAAGCAGTATCCTACTGTGGACAAGTACAAGAAACACTTGCAGCAGTCCGTGGTGCATACTCCGAGGAAGAAAGTTAGGTAAGTATGAAGAAAGTAACTACTTAACGAACGAGGAGACGCGCTACTGTGTGGAGTGCGACAAGCAGTATCCTAATGTGGACAAGTACAAGAAACACTTGCAGCAGACCGTGGTGCATACTCCGAGGAAGAAAGTTAGGTATGTATGGAGAAAGTAACTTAACGAACGAGGAGACGCGCTACTGTGTGGAGTGCGACAAGCAGTATCCTATTGTGGACAAGTACAAGAAACACTTGCAGCAGTCCGTGGTGCATACTCCGAGGAAGAAAGTTAGGTATGTATGGAGAAAGTAACTTAACGAACGAGGAGACGCGCTACTGTGTGGAGTGCGACAAGCAGTATCCTACTGTGGACAAGTACAAGAAACACTTGCAGCAGACCGTGGTGCATACTCCGAGGAAGAAAGTTAGGTATGTATGGAGAAAGTAACTTAACGAACGAGGAGACGCGCTACTGTGTGGAGTGCGACAAGCAGTATCCTACTGTGGACAAGTACAAGAAACACTTGCAGCAGTCCGTGGTGCATACTCCGAGGAAGAAAGACAAGTATGTATGGAGAAAGTAACTTAACGAACGAGGAGACTCGCTACTGTGTGAAGTGCGACAAGCAGTATCCTACTGTGGACAAGTACAAGAAACACTTGCAGCAGTCCGTGGTGCATACTCCGAGGAAGAAAGACAAGTATGTATGGAGAAAGTAACTTAACGAACGAGGAGACGCGCTACTGTGTGGAGTGCGACAAGCAGTATCCTACTGTGGACAAGTACAAGAAACACTTGCAGCAGTCCGTGGTGCATACTCCGAGGAAGAAAGTTAGGTATGTATGGAGAAAGTAACTTAACGAATGAGGAGACGCGCTACTGTGTGGAGTGCGACAAGCAGTATCCTACTGTGGACAAGTACAAGAAACACTTGCAGCAGTCCGTGGTGCATACTCCGAGGAACAAAGTTAGGTATGTATGGAGAAAGTAACTTAACGAACGAGGAGACGCGCTACTGTGTGGAGTGCGACAAGCAGTATCCTACTGTGGACAAGTACAAGAAACACTTGCAGCAGTCCGTGGTGCATACTCCGAGGAAGAAAGACAAGTATGTATGGAGAAAGTAACTTAACGAACGAGGAGACTCGCTACTGTGTGGAGTGCGACAAGCAGTATCCTACTGTGGACAAGTACAAGAAACACTTGCAGCAGTCCGTGGTGCATACTCCGAGGAAGAAAGACAAGTATGTATGGAGAAAGTAACTTAACGAACGAGGAGACGCGCTACTGTGTGGAGTGCGACAAGCAGTATCCTACTGTGGACAAGTACAAGAAACACTTGCAGCAGTCCGTGGTGCATACTCCGAGGAAGAAAGTTAGGTATGTATGGAGAAAGTAACTTAACGAACGAGGAGACGCGCTACTGTGTGGAGTGCGACAAGCAGTATCCTACTGTGGACAAGTACAAGAAACACTTGCAGCAGTCCGTGGTGCATACTCCGAGGAAGAAAGTTAGGTATGTATGGAGAAAGTAACTTAACGAACGAGGAGACGCGCTACTGTGTGGAGTGCGACAAGCAGTATCCTACTGTGGACAAGTACAAGAAACACTTGCAGCAGTCCGTGGTGCATACTCCGAGGAAGAAAGTTAGGTATGTATGGAGAAAGTGACTTAACGAACGAGGAGACGCGCTACTGTGTGGAGTGCGACAAGCAGTATCCTACTGTGGACAAGTACAAGAAACACTTGCAGCAGTCCGTGGTGCATACTCCGAGGAAGAAAGACAAGTATGTATGGAGAAAGTAACTTAACGAACGAGGAGACTCGCTACTGTGTGGAGTGCGACAAGCAGTATCCTACTGTGGACAAGTACAAGAAACACTTGCAGCAGTCCGTGGTGCATACTCCGAGGAAGAAAGACAAGTATGTATGGAGAAAGTAACTTAACGAACGAGGAGACGCGCTACTGTGTGGAGTGCGACAAGCAGTATCCTACTGTGGACAAGTACAAGAAACACTTGCAGCAGTCCGTGGTGCATACTCCGAGGAAGAAAGTTAGGTATGTATGGAGAAGGTAACTTAACGAACGAGGAGACGCGCTACTGTGTGGAGTGCGACAAGCAGTATCCTACTGTGGACAAGTACAGGAAACACTTGCAGTAGTCCGTGGTGCATACTCCGAGGAAGAAAGTTAGGTATGTATGGAGAAAGTAACTTAACGAACGAGGAGACGCGCTACTGTGTGGAGTGCGACAAGCAGTATCCTACTGTGGACAAGTACAAGAAACACTTGCAGCAGTCCGTGGTGCATACTCCGAGGAAGAAAGTTAGGTATGTATGGAGAAAGTAACTTAACGAACGAGGAGACGCGCTACTGTGTGGAGTGCGACAAGCAGTATCCTACTGTGGACAAGTACAAGAAACACTTGCAGCAGTCCGTGGTGCATACTCCGAGGAAGAAAGTTAGGTATGTATGGAGAAAGTAACTTAACGAACGAGGAGACGCGCTACTGTGTGGAGTGCGACAAGCAGTATCCTACTGTGGACAAGTACAAGAAACACTTGCAGCAGTCCGTGGTGCATACTCCGAGGAAGAAAGTTAGGTATGTATGGAGAAAGTAACTTAACGAACGAGGAGACGCGCTACTGTGTGGAGTGCGACAAGCAGTATCCTACTGTGGACAAGTACAAGAAACACTTGCAGCAGTCCGTGGTGCATACTCCGAGGAAGAAAGTTAGGTATGTATGGAGAAAGTAACTTAACGAACGAGGAGACGCGCTACAGTGTGGAGTGCGACAAGCAGTATCCTACTGTGGACAAGTACAAGAAACACTTGCAGCAGTCCGTGGTGCATACTCCGAGGAAGAAAGTTAGGTATGTATGGAGAAAGTGTCTGACTGATGTGAGCTCAACGCGCGATAAAAACAAAATAATTGGTTTCGGTCGCGCGATCCCGAATGCGTCCACCGACACCGCTGCGCGCGCCGCTCTGAGGGCTTAGTGTGAGTTTTTTAACGCACTCGATCGCGTTAACGGAAACGTTCGTTTATGTCAAATTGTATAAGAAAAAAAGTTTCCGTTACTGTCGTGACGGCGCTTATCCAGTTTCAATACAAATTGACGTTTACGCTAACGCGATCGAGAAAGTTAAAAAACTCGCACTAAGGCCACTGAGCTGTAGCCGCCTCGATACTCACTGGTACATTTATTTCAATCGCACACCGCGCAGCTCCGCGTCGCAGGTCGCGCCGCAATTCGGGTCGCCGGTAGCCGTGGCAACCTTAAAGTCTTGTTTTCTCCGCAAACCGCTTGACGCGTCGCAATCTGCGCCGCTCTTGGCTGTAGCCAGAGGGTAAGGCGTAAAGTGATTGAGTAAAGGTGACAAATTGAAGGAAGTCGGTTTTTAAAGTAATCTATTTCATTTTTTCTGGATATTTTTGTCCCGCGCCACTTCGAACTTACCTTCCAGTGGGCGTCTAGACCATTTCGCCATCTCTTCTTAGTACATTAGTAGGGACTCCATTTTCCGCACTTAACGCTCTAACGCACTAGCGGTCAGCCGCGGGGGCGGCTAACCTCGCGGCCCCTCGAAATTAATATTATTAATTTTAGCAAAACTTACACTTACTTGTAGAAAATTGCCATTTACAAGCTATCACTTATAAGTAATGTGTGTGTACAACATGCCACTGCTTGTCATTTAATGGCGGTAAAGTGCGTACAATCACTAGCGGTTGTATATTAAACTGGAAAAGCGGCCAGCCGCCTCCGCGGTCAACCGCTAGTGCGTAGGAGCGCTTAGACTTCCATTCCAATAGTATTAGAGTTCTTCCCCTCTTACTAGTAATAAATTTAATATAATTTATTCCAGAATACCGTGCCCGGCTTGCGACAAGATATTCTCGCGCGTGTCATACAAAAACAACCACTATAGATTGTACCACATCAAGGAAAGCAAACACTACTGCGAATTGTGTAATAAGGTACATGTAGCTGTTTATATACTACTAGCTTTTTCCCGCCACTAGCACGCGCATACCCCGTTTTTCCCGTTCCCGTGGGAATTTCGGGAAAATCCTCTCTTAGTGCTCCCCTACACTCCCCAAGGAAGCTACATGCCAAATTTCAGCTTTATACGAGCAGTAGTTTCGGCTGCGCGTTGTCTGTCAGTCACTCAATCAGTGAGTAACCGAAGAATTTTATATATTAAGACTAGTTTCTGCTCGCGGTTTCGTCCGCCTGTAGTTTTTTATGGGTCATATTTTTTGCTCGGAACCCTAATCTTTTTTTCTTAAATAAAGTCACCTAAGTAAGTTCTTACAACACCAGGTATCTGACAGAAAGTACCGTCAAAATCGGCCCAGCCGTTTCGGAGTTTAGCCGGTACAGACTTTTTTTTTGTTTATGGTATTCAGCTGAATCCGGGTTGACTGCAAGCCGACCCCAATACAGGGTGTCCGGGACATCGTAACGCAAACTTCGCGAAAAGGCTACACCTGATGCCACTAATCAAATTGTGGAAGTCATTAATCTCGCTAATGATCGGTTACAGAAATTGTCATTTTCGAGCGCGCAATGTATTGTGAACAACGCGATCCAAACGCGCGAGAGCGTTGTACGGAGTACGTACCTACACTTCTTGAACACACTCAAAGCTGCGACGCCGCGCGAGCTTCTGCGTTAAATGTACTTAAGTACCTAAGAATATCGCCTACCTATCGCCGACCACAATATCACATAAAATCATTTTTAATCACTCAGAAATACCTACGGTATCTAATGATGGTAGGAACATGTTTATGCAGAATTCAAGAGAAGAAAAGCATCGACAAGCTATGTCTTTAGTCTCATAAAATCAAGATTCCGATAAGGATTGATAAGATAATAAAAAAGAAAACTTGTAAGTAGGTACCTACATTGAGATCCGTTCACGTAAACTAATGAACTATCTAAGTCACATTGACACAACAATAATACCTACCTATCTCATAAAATGAATCATTTTTATCACTCAGAAATACTAACCTGCTAATGGTAAAAACTTGTTTTTGAAGAAATAAGAGAAGGAGCCTTAAGATTAATCTCTTAAAATACTTAATGATTCAGATAAGGATTGATTATAAGAAATAAGCTTGAAGTACCTACCTACATTGAGATCCGGTATCGTAGGTAACTACTGAACCGCCTCACTCACTTAGAAAGTACCTAAGTACCGACGAATAACACCCGTAGCCGACAACAACTGACATGTTTACGCAGAAGTTAAGGAGTCATAAGCTTAACCATGTTCCACAATGATGTACTTAGGTACCGAATCCAATGTCCAATCCAAGGTGACCTTGGTTGGAGCTTGGTTTCCATCCGCGAATTTTGTACCTATGAATTCACCCAAACAAGGTTACCTTGGATGGGTCGCTAGAATACATCCTTGTGGAACATGCTCTCTTAAAATCACGAACGCGATTCTGATAAGAATTGATAACAA
The DNA here is from genome assembly GCA_950371165.1 of Lacanobia oleracea. NCBI lineage: Eukaryota > Metazoa > Arthropoda > Insecta > Lepidoptera > Noctuidae > Lacanobia > Lacanobia oleracea. The sequence goes on from OX493411.1 coordinate 8,538,371, forward strand.
AGCCGGCCATGTTCGAGTCGGACTCTCAAACAAAGGGTTCTGTAAGTACCATAACTCAAAAAACACGCTTCTTGTATGCGAGCCCCCGTAAATTACCTAGTCCTATGGACGACGGACGGACAGCGGAGGCTTAGTAATAGGGTTTCGTTGGTTACGCTTCGGCCTACCTACATTGAGATCCGATAATGTAAGTACCTACTACTAACTCACCTTAAGGTCGCTCACCCCTGGGTTCGAAGTGGCCGCCGCCAGCACGCTCGCATATCTGAGCACGGCCCAGTGTTTCAACGTGGACACGGAGCAGAAACTTTGGGTCCTGAGCACACTCCTCACGCAACGTCGCAAACACATGCACGACGCGATTCCTCATCTCGGCTGCGGAAGCGCACTCGGACACAAACACTTGTTCTTGACGTAACCCCAAAGAAAAAATCGAATGGGGTCGAGTCTGGTGAGTGAGCTGGCAATGGCTCCGCGCGGGCCGAATCTACCGATCCACCGATTCCACAAGTCCAGATGACATTTTTAAATCAGACACACAAACACAAAGAGAAAATTAGTTTTGGGATCAAACTAAAACTTATCTTCTCTAACGTCCCGAAAACAGACTTTCACAAAAAGCACACTCGTTCGCGATCAACGTCAACAAGAAACTGGCAAAAATCCATCACGAAATGTTCTTTTCGAACTCTCTTTTGATTTCGCCGACATACCTACGTGCAGTACAGTGGCGGAACTATCATGGGTGGTTATTTATTAATTCAATGATTTTTTTTTGTTGAAATACTTAACCATGTAGTTACTTGATCGCCTTAAAAAAAGATTAAGATCTAAGAGAACCCAAGCTGCAAGAAACCGAACCAATTGAGATAAGCGTAAAATTAGGTACTTATTTTATTAACTTAAGCCTTATTATGATTTGTGAAACGTGTGCCTATTAATAGTAAAAACTCCGGGAGTGCCGGCAGAAGTGAAAACTTGAATACGTGCTTCTCTCCCTCCGTCTTACGAATTTTCGACAGGTCACCATCTCACGCATTTTCACTAGGGTCACGTGTCTTGACGCGAGCTTAACATTTTTTTACCCATCACAAAAAAGTGCACAACGTCGCTAAAGAAGCTTACACTTAAAAAAATAATCTCGGTCAGGTGTCACCATCACCACTAAGCGAGACACTGAACCGCCCCTTACACTCTGTTCAACAGAATAGGTACCTAGATCGGCTCGATTGTCGGCATGTCAAAGAGCGCGCTACGTATTGCCGCTATAAGAAAATACGATTTGGCGACACAAAACAAAATAACCGATTTGCGTCTTTAAGCAATTATTTTAATGTTGGAAATCGCTTACTTTATTTTGTTGTGATACGTATTATTTTCTAATGGCGGCAGTCTTTAGACGGTATTTTTGAGCGGTGCCTTTGACATGCTCACTCGCAGGTACCTACTTGGCATGCGTTGACCTTTCGTTTGAACTTTGCACAGCTGATAGCTACCTAATTTGAAGTTTTATTTACATTGCTTTTTTTTGTGAAAATAGTGAATTAATGACTTTTTAATTAAAAATCTTATTGGGTTAGGTCAGAATAACGATTATGAGCAGTCTAAAGTAAAAAAAACTCCTAAAAAATATGAAAAAATGAGGAAAAAGCCGACGAAAAATTCCAACTCCAGGGTGTCCAGAATCATGTCCTGGACCCCTGGAAATCGTTTGTGCGTCGATGTCAGATACACCCGGTATAGTTGGGAAAAGGCTAGGCAGATGATGAATGTAAGTAAGTATAAGCATAAACAAAAGCTCGTGGATTTCTTCAGCTGCACAGATTGTTCTACAAGGTTTGACCATCTTAACATACCGAGTTATCTCCGTACCTCGGAAAGCACCTTAAGCCCTCAGCCTGTCATTTAAACATCGTTGCTAGTCGTTACCGATCGTCTGAAGCCAGAATATCTGACACCAGACTTACCAAGAAGTACCGTGTTACTCAGTTCCTGGGTTGTGGAGATTAGACAAGCAGTAGCTCCACGTACTGGTATTCAGCTGAATCCGGTTTGACTGGAAGCCGATCCCAATGTATTTTGGATAAGGCTTGACATATGAAATTACTATGTTTCTTTGCCGTATGGTGTCGGCCGGTGCCGCAAAAGAATAATATCATCCCATCACTTCCCGTGGGTGTCGTAAGAGGCGACTAAGGGACTCACCAGAGAATGGGTAGCAGCGTTCTCTGTGAAACGCAACACCATACACTGCGATCGCCAACCCGCCTGCCAAGCGTGGCGATTATGTCAAACCCCCCCATCTTGGGGGAGGCCTATGTCCAGCAGTGGACGTCTTTCGGCTCATATGATGATGATGATGTTTCTTTGCCGGGGATATGAGGTCCACAAAAGACTTGCGTTGACACCATTTACACATAATACGTATTGTCAGTACAATGTACAAACGCCATATCAAGCTACAACAATCTGTCAAATTTCTTTTATAGAATTTTAACTTTATCGCTGAAGTGTTAGGTTCAAAGTTGATTGGGAAAATCTTACAGTTTTAAGTAGCTTATTGTGTTGGCGTCTGTACTCTATTTTTTGAGAGTGTAATGTATGGAAAGGAATTTGTTGTTTTTATTTCAGTACTTTGCGAACGGGTTTGGGCTCCGCCAGCATATTCAGTTCGTCCATCAAAAGATACAAAAGCCCAAAGACAAGATCTGCGATCTGTGCGGGAGAGGATTTAGTGTGAGTATCGCTTTTGATGCCCTTCAAATCAGGCTTTACGTAACTTGATGTTATGCGAGCTAAAGCGGCCAGCAGTCCTTTATTCTGCCGCCATAAGAAAATAAATAGGACGTATATACACAAAACGATGTAACCGATTTCCGACAGTAAGAAAATGACAAGGTTGAAAATGGGTTACTTCGTTTTTTGTCGATACATCCTTTTTTTATGACGGCATTAGTTTGATCAGAGTCCAGTAAAAGAGGGTTCTAGGATCTTGCTGCAAAATGCTACTACCCTGTTTTTGTGCCACTCCTTCCCATCCAACACTTGCATTTAGTGACTATAGGTACTCGGAATTTTAATTCGATTCCAGATTTGACAATTTCAGTGTTGCAACGTTATGACAAGTACTAAATAGTGACGTTGCGAAATTATTCGATATGGAAATGGAATATTTCCGGATCGATTCTTCTCGTTTATAATTTTACTCTCGTAAACTAAGTATATCAGGAAATTAAATATTTCTGAACCGATAATTTAGTTTTGACGATTAATTAACGATCTGAGACTTTTCTTTTATAATTGTGTGTGAAATAAATAAAAAAATGTGATCATGAAGGAACATGACAAATAAACAATAAAACAACACTTTAACAAAAACCCAACAAAATATCGATTCGCAATGAAATAAGATATTCGTGCAGTCAGACTGGGAGAATGAAGCCGAATGACACGATAAACAAAATGGCGATAGCTGCACGAGCGCGCACGGGTTGCCAATACTGAAAACTATCTAGGCTCTTTTATTATAAGTTTTGTTTTTAATATAAAAACAAAAATATTAACTTTTTATAAAATAGAGCAGCGATTACTAATTAATAAATAATTATTATGAATAATTATGTATTTATTTAAATAAAAATCAATAATTTAGTCTTTAATTGGCACACTGATGGCACACACACTGATTGTTTATCGATTTTTGTGTTCATCACTACACTATTATATGTGGTATCATTATTTCACAAAATGACAGTAACTAATGTCAAATCTGGAATCGAATTAAAATTCATAGTATAGTAAGCGTTTTGGGGGACTGTGTTAATGTATAAGTGACGTTCAAAAAGTGCTTGACAAGAGTCAAGCACTTTCAAATTAAGCTAAGAGGCCTAATTTGAATAAGTAACACTTGACTTTTTTATGTTTTGATTCTAAATCAAAGTTGTAATCGAGCCCCAGTTGGCCGCCAAAATTTGGTATACATAATATGGACTTCTGTGATCCAAACACGAACGCGTTACATAAATAAATAAATTCTGAGTATGGGGGTCAAACTAGAAAATTTAAAAAAAAGTTTTTCAAACTGTCGAGTGACATATCAAATGAAAAGATTGTGAGAATTTTAAAATAAACAGTTTTGAAGTTATTCATGAAATTCGATCAAAAATTACCATGCCCCGTATTTCCGAAACTACTGAGCCAAAAATTGAGACAAAAATGCAGATAATAGTTCTAAGTCTGTAGTGTTAAAATAACATGTTAAAAAATTAAATTGGTTCGGAACCCATTGCACGCGAGTCTGAGTCGCACTTGGCCAGTTTTTTATTGATTGATACTATACTTTCTCTCTTACAGTCAAACAGGATCCTAGCGAACCACCGCCGTACGCACACGGGGGAGCGCCCCTTCAAGTGTGAGTACTGTCACGCAGCGTTCGCGCAGGTATCCGCCATGAAGACGCATCAGAAGACTCAGCACAAGAGTGTCTTGATGTCTGGGTAGATATCAACTGAACAGGAACGTAGTGACCGCGCTGACACGGGGAGCGCCCCTTCAAGTGTGAGTACTGTCACGCAGCGTTCGCGCAGGTATCCGCCATGAAGACGCATCAGAAGGCTCAGCACAAGAGTGTCTTGATGTCTGGGTAGATATCAACTGAACAGGAACGTAGTGACCGCGCTGACACGGGGAGCGCCCCTTCAAGTGTGAGTACTGTCACGCAGCGTTCGCGCAGGTATCCGCCATGAAGACGCATCAGAAGACTCAGCACAAGAGTGTCTTGATGTCTGGGTAGATATCAACTGAACAGGATCGTAGTGACCGCGCTGACACGGGGAGCGCCCCTTCAAGTGTGAGTACTGTCACGCAGCGTTCGCGCAGGTATCCGCCATGAAGACGCATCAGAAGACTCAGCACAAGAGTGTCTTGATGTCTGGGTAGATATCAACTGAACAGGATCGTAGTGACCGCGCTGACACGGGGAGCGCCCCTTCAAGTGTGAGTACTGTCACGCAGCGTTCGCGCAGGTATCCGCCATGAAGACGCATCAGAAGACTCAGCACAAGAGTGTCTTGATGTCTGGGTAGATATCAACTGGACAGGATCGTAGTGACCGCGCTGACACGGGGGAGCGCCCCTTCAAGTGTGAGCACTGTCACGCGGCGTTCGCGCAGGTATCCGCCATGAAGACAGACTCAACACAAGAGTGTCTTGATTTCTGGGTAGATATCAACTGGACAGGATCGTAGTGACCGCGCTGACACGGGGAGCGCCCCTTCAAGTGTGAGTACTGTCACGCAGCGTTCGCGCAGGTATCCGCAATGAAGACGCATCAGAAGACTCAGCACAAGAGTGTCTTGATGTCTGGGTAGATATCAACTGAACAGGATCGTAGTGACCGCGCTGACACGGGGAGCGCCCCTTCAAGTGTGAGTACTGTCACGCAGCGTTCGCGCAGGTATCCGCCATGAAGACGCATCAGAAGACTCAGCACAAGAGTGTCTTGATGTCTGGGTAGATATCAACTGAACAGGATCGTAGTGACCGCGCTGACACGGGGAGCGCCCCTTCAAGTGTGAGTACTGTCACGCAGCGTTCGCGCAGGTATCCGCCATGAAGACGCATCAGAAGACTCAGCACAAGAGTGTCTTGATGTCTGGGTAGATATCAACTGAACAGGATCGTAGTGACCGCGCTGACACGGGGAGCGCCCCTTCAAGTGTGAGTACTGTCACGCAGCGTTCGCGCAGGTATCCGCCATGAAGACGCATCAGAAGACTCAGCACAAGAGTGTCTTGATGTCTGGGTAGATATCAACTGAACAGGATCGTAGTGACCGCGCTGACACGGGGAGCGCCCCTTCAAGTGTGAGTACTGTCACGCAGCGTTCGCGCAGGTATCCGCCATGAAGACGCATCAGAAGACTCAGCACAAGAGTGTCTTGATGTCTGGGTAGATATCAACTGGACAGGATCGTAGTGACCGCGCTGACACGGGGGAGCGCCCCTTCAAGTGTGAGCACTGTCACGCGGCGTTCGCGCAGGTATCCGCCATGAAGACAGACTCAGCACAAGAGTGTCTTGATGTCCTGGGTAGATATCAACTGGACAGGATCGTAGTGACCGCGCTGACACGGGGGAGCGCCCCTTCAAGTGTGAGTACTGTCACGCAGCGTTCGCGCAGGTATCCGCCATGAAGACGCATCAGAAGACTCAGCACAAGAGTGTCTTGATGTCTGGGTAGATATCAACTGAACAGGATCGTAGTGACCGCGCTGACACGGGGAGCGCCCCTTCAAGTGTGAGTACTGTCACGCAGCGTTCGCGCAGGTATCCGCCATGAAGACGCATCAGAAGACTCAGCACAAGAGTGTCTTGATGTCTGGGTAGATATCAACTGGACAGGATCGTAGTGACCGCGCTGACACGGGGGAGCGCCCCTTCAAGTGTGAGCACTGTCACGCGGCGTTCGCGCAGGTATCCGCCATGAAGACAGACTCAGCACAAGAGTGTCTTGATGTCCTGGGTAGATATCAACTGGACAGGATCGTAGTGACCGCGCTGACACGGGGGAGCGCCCCTTCAAGTGTGAGTACTGTCACGCAGCGTTCGCGCAGGTATCCGCCATGAAGACAGACTCAACACAAGAGTGTCTTGATTTCTGGGTAGATATCAACTGGACAGGATCGTAGTGACCGCGCTGACACGGGGGAGCGCCCCTTCAAGTGTGAGTACTGTCACGCAGCGTTCGCGCAGGTATCCGCAATGAAGACGCATCAGAAGACTCAGCACAAGAGTGTCTTGATGTCTGGGTAGATATCAACTGGCATCTTCATCGATTTTTGGTCTTTTTTTGTCGATGGGAAATCATCAAATGAATTCTCCTGCTGGCTACTGGGCTCTTAGATGGCTACTGAAATCGTCACCCTTCTCTTGTCCTTGGGCTCTAGAGAGAGCGCCATTCCATTAGCGATGGTGATTGCCGAAATATTAAGGTAAATAAGGGATCACGTGACATTTCGCCAGCGTTTTTCCCATAAATTGAACGTTTTGACAATAGGGAAGATTTTTTGAGAATGTGGTTAGAAAAATTATAAAAAAGTATAAATTAAAGGCCATTGCAACGTTTTCATTTTAGTTAATATCGAGTTTTAACAAAAATAATGTATTAAAGTAACGTGAAACGGAACGTATTTAAAAATAACAATTAGCGTTAAGTGACATCACTGCTGTTATGACAATGAAAAGGCAACCTTATGTCGTTGAGTTAGGACAGGTATACCAGTGGCAGACAGGAGTGACGTTATCGTCCGTTTTCGCGCGAAAATTTAACTGTCGGTTTAATAACGCAATTTTGGCAATTTATTAAAGCGTTTTCATTTCTTATTTATGTGGTGGTCTATTCTAGATAGAGTTCTTTAAAATTAAAGCAAAAATGAAATATTGTGTGTTCCCTATTGTCTTCGCCATGCTGCGGCTGACAGAATGATACAGTGGTACCCAACTAATAAGGCGCGTCATGAATCTTCGCTCGCACAGAAAAGAAAGTGTGGCCCGAAGATTAACGAAAGAATGCTTAAAACTTACAATCAACCTTAGATCGCTACTATAAGGTTCATTATACACTGCAGCTGTTAGTTCAGTCTTACTCGCAAGTCACGTGCATGCCACGCGGCGTGCGATGACATGGCGGCGACTGCCGACCAATAGTGGTACAGGAAAAAGAAGTGCAGTTCATGGAGCGTGCTGATTGGTCAATAGCATTTCCCGCGCTTTGAAAATTCGTCTTCTGCGCAGATACATCGCCATATCAGTTGGTTACTACTATGCTTATTTAGAGCCACAAAAGACTGAGAGTGTTTTTGATGTTCGATTAGATCATCATCTGCCTAGCCTTTTCCCAACTATATTGGGTTCGGCTTCCAGTCAAACCGGATTCAGCTGAATACCAGTGTTTTACGTGGAGCGGCTGCCTACCAGACCTCCACAACCCATTAACTGGGTAACACGGTATTTCTTGGCAAGACTGGAGTCAGATTTACTGGCTTCAGACAATCCGTAACGACTGCCAAAGATCTACAAATGACAGCCGGGACCAACGGCTTAACGTGCTGTCCGAGGCACGGAAGAAACTCGGTATATTAAGATGGTCACCCATCCAAAGACCAACCTTGGCAAGCGTTGCTTAACCTTAAAGATGGACCCGTGCGGCTGTTATTAGATATCGACTTTTTTATGTCCGGTTAGATATCTACTGAACTCTTTGTCGTTCTCTTGTTTTTTTCTTATGTATGGGCAATCATCAAATGACTCCTCCCGCTCTGGGCGGAGCGGGAGGAGTGTCAGACTCTTACTGACTAAAACCCATGCGTGTTCCTCCTAATGCCCGCCGCGTTCCAGGGCCACGGGAACTCTTTCGAGCAATTCTGCAAGCGTCTTTATGTCGTAGCAGTAAGGTCAATTTTGGTAGCGTAAGGTTAAAATTGATGTGCAGCTGTTCGATACAGTAATTAAGTATTATACTGTGTGTGTGTCAAAACTACAGTATTCTGGATTCTTGTTGTAGCCAGCATAAATGTTTAAAAATGATGGCATTGTGGCGGTTTTTAATATCTATGATAAACAGAGATAGCACTAATTACGTGTAACGTCATTCGCAAGTAACGCCATAGTGAATTTGCGCGATCCAGTATTAACGACATATAGTATTGCATTACAAATGGTCCGCGAGCCAGCAACAGATTTCCATGACAAAGTTCTTCCCGGGCAATAACTTGTAAAATGGCTCTCGGTGCCGCAAATGTTTAAGTCAAACTCCTTCGCGGCTCGCGGCGTCCGCTTATTGCAAACGAAAATAAATCGTAAAAAGGATAAAATAAAGTTTTAAATAAGTTTGGTCGGGTGGAGCCAAAAGGTTCCACCGAATCGCAGCCGATGTTCACAGAGCTCCATGAGAAAACTCTCTTAACCATTTTACAAGTTATCGCCCTGGAGGAAATCTATGTTAAAATTTTAGCCTGGCTTGCGCTCTAAAACAAAGATAGTAGAATAACTAACCTAACCTAACCTATAACTTTTCTATTTTCCAAACGGATTTTTTTTTTTCAAGGAATCTTTATTTCAGTAACAGTAACAACTTGCAAAAAAAAGTATTATTTCATGTAAGTTAAGTTTTTTTGTAGTATTCAAATACCTACCCTATTCTAAAAAAAAAATTGTTTTATTTTTATTAACCCTGCAAATGAGGGTACTTCTGTTTTAACAAACATTCTGCAAAAAAACGTATTATTTCTAATCCTTGCATTACTTTAATTGTACTTTAATTGATGTCCAAAACATTGTATTTATTGTAAATAGTATTTATTCGTGTTTTAATAAAAACATGCTCAAAGATTATAAGTACTGTTTTATTTTACTTCCCAACTTACGATGACAGGCCGCAGCTTCACAAAAGCATTTATAGATGACCGCATAGACAGATCTACATCTCCATCTACCCTTTTTTGTCCCACTGCCTTCCTCAGCCTTTTCCACATGCGTGTCCTTTGCTAGTTCTGGCCAGGCTTTTCGGTAGGAGTCGAGCTCGTCCCGCCGTCTGGCCTTGCTCTGAGACGAGTACCCCAAGAAAGAGGATACCTAACACTAGTAGGTACAACTCATTCACTCACGGCGTCTTTTTCTATCCGTCTCGCAACCGTTTAGCTAGCGCAGATCTATGCACTCATCTTTTAGCCCTCCGAGGTTAAATTCTCTTTCACACTTCCGTATTTGAAGTGTTCTATCGCGCTTTGACATTATCTGTCGCTTTCACTGATATAATGGATTGAGTTGAGCGAAGCGGCAGCGAGCATCTGATGATCTGTACTAATATACAACGTTGATACGACAGAGGGGCTTTCCTTTAAACTGCCTATACTAGGTACCATTTTCAAGCTCTGTACCAAAAATAAATTAATTAGGAGCAGTTGTTTAGTCGCAAATGATTTTTAAAGTTTTTGCACGGTTTCAACACGATGTATCTTTTCTAACAGCTGATTATCGTCTAAGCATAGGTCATGCACCTTACAACGATGAATCTACGATGCGTTGTTGCCGCTCTGACGCATGTCGAAGGACATTCACTAAAAATTGGCAATGCAAACAAGGAAGCAATGAATACACACACACTTGCACTTTCACTACGAAAGCGACACACGTAGCGCATTTGAAAGAAACAGAAATAGGTCAGTTTGTTGCATCCTTGTTTTTTTGCGATCGGTAAGTGGGGCCTCTATTCAGTGCGCCGACGCTGTCGTTCCGGAACGTACGGTTTGTGGAATTCGCGCGCAAACAATTGTGATTTTATTTTGTTATTGTGAGAGGACACGTAACTTGGGATTATTATTATTTAGTATTAGTGTTTTTTTTTGTGATTAGCTGTTTTTTATGGTGATAGGACACGTAACTTGGGATTATTATTATTTAGTATTAGTATCTCCGGACCCATGGATTTCTTTTTGTGGGGTTACATTAAGGGTGAAGTGTATGCCTCAGAGGTAAATACAATTGATGAGTTAAAAAATAGGATTATTTTAGCATTTCACAAATTAAAGTGCTTAGCGACGGACAGTGATCTAATTAGAAAAATAAATAACATTATTCTCCGTCTGTATAATTTGTGCATCAATGTGAATGGAGGACACATAGAAAATTTAAAAAATTAGTGTGTTTGTTTTTTGTGCGCGTACTTCGAAACGTTACCTAACATAAAAGCCAGTGCGAGCGGAGGCCCAAGTCGCCGGCCGCCACCCCGGCCCGGCCCCCGCCGAGCACACGAGATACCGCACACCGCGCTCCGGCGCGCGCGCGACGTTGCCGCTTTGTTACCTAGCGGTATCTAAGGTTAGTGTCATTCTTTTACAAACGGTGTTTGCGTTTTATTCGGATTTGCAAGCTATTTAGTTTGTTTGAAAAAAATATTTTCTCATTTATGGCGCTTTTTGTTTTTGTACCGTATCGAATTAATACTGAACACGTATAGTATACGTAGTTTAATTTAATGCCCCTCTGTCGTATCAACTCTGTATAAAGCTGAAGAGTTTGTTTGTCTGTTTACTTGAAAGTGCTACTACTACTACTGGTCCGATTTGAAAAATTATTTCAGTGTTAGATAGCCCATTTATCGATGAAGGCTGTCACGCTAAGACCAATAGGAGCGGCAATAATGAAAATTATGACGCAGGCGAAGTTGCGCGGGCCAACTAGTAAGGATATAAAGATACAAAAGAGTAAACATACATATCCCAGTGACCGAAATACATTTCAATCTTTTCTTTTTACATTTTGCTCATGAATGTCTATATCACAGTGATCACGTGCTGCCGTGCACAGCGAGGCTCAGGAGAAACCCCATAAGGCTGCGTTTCCAAAGACGTGCGAGGCGTAGCGAGGGAGGTTTTTTAGAACCAATAGAATCGCTTCGTTTACCTAGTCGCGCTTAGCGCAGCCTTACAAACCTCAGGGTTATGCCCTAATAGACGTTGCACAGATATGGTTCCGGAATGGTCTTTAGGCTCAAATCACACCGAGATGGCAGCGAAGCGGCGAGCAGTTTCAGTGTCATATCGCGAGCGGCCGCTAGCAGTATCTTGCCACACGCGCCCGCACCCCCCACGTGTACCCAAGAATTGATTTTTCTTCTTTATCTTTTCCGCCTGTCCTCTTCTTCTTTAAATATACGTGCAATAATAAATTAAATCTAAAATACTCATTTTCACAGCTTCCTTGTTAAATTTAGAATATAAACTGCGCATAGGGATAGCGCGAGCCGTGGCCTCGAGCAGGCGCCGGAAACCGCGTGCCTTCTCTGCCGAGCCGGCCGCTGCCATACGTATCCCCTCCAAAAAAAAAAAAAATCTGGAGAAACAATCGAGAATAGATTCGATGCAAAATTGAATGGAGTCCAAGCTAAAATAAAAGATACACAAAAAAACTTAATTCAGTTTATTCGATTAAAATACATAAAGTAATACTCAGCCTTATGATACAAATACCTTAGTACTAGAAGTTATAATATATCATTAATATAATGAAGTAATGTACTGTACATAATATTAACATTAGCGCCGATTCTTGATGTTCACCAACTAAACTTGAACTAAAATTTTCCCTCTCAGGTAACAAAATAAAAATATCTGTTTCTTGCGAGTAAAATAAGACAGAGACAAAGTAAACAACAGATGTCAAATGAGTTTGAATTCCACTGCTCTATGCGCTCGTACGCACTAGCGGTTGGCCGCTTTTCCAGTTTTAATATGCAACGGCTAGTGATTATACGCACTTAACCGCCATTAAATGACAAGCTGGAAAGGCGCGGTTGGCCACCCCCGCAACTGACTGTGCTTAGGAGCGCTATCTTGTATCGGTTTTCCCGCCTTTTACCAACTATATTGGTGTCGCCAGTCTTCCAAAATGGAGCTCAATATCAATATTTTACAAGGACCGACTGCCTCTCTGACCTGCACAACTCACTAACTGCAAAGGAGAAACACGAAACCTCTTGGCAGAACTCGTGTGTCAGATTTCTTGGTTTTCTGACTACCCTTCTTTATTTAATACTTTCAGCACATAAATGTACATAGGCGGACTTAATGTCATAGGCATTCTTAACGAATGTCAGAGATCTACAAATAACAGAGCTTAACGTACTTGTCGAAGCATGAAGGAATCTCGACATGTTTAGATGGTAACCCATTCAGGGATCGACCTTGGCAAGTGTAGGTCGCAAGATCGACCCGTGAGACAGTTATTATTTATTCAAGAACTTTTCTCAGGTCAGATAGGCAGTTTCTCCCAACATAGTTGGTTGAAAAGGCTCAGTGTCGTGTTGACGAAGCTATCTTATTTGCCATAGCCGCTGCTATAAGATACACGATATGAATATGTAAACCAATTTGACATCTCTAACATACTACTCTCTCTTTCTTGTTTACTCAGTAAGTAAAAGACAGCAGTATGTTTTAATTGAGCCTAGTTGGCGCCCAACAGATTTGTCGCCTTTTTTACTTTTCATACAGCTGTTACATTTAATGGGATTGGCAAAATAAAACTAATATTCAACCTGCAGAGATTTGCCAATCGTTAACAATTTTATGAATAGGATAGTTACTGATATTACAACAAAAAAACTTAATACCGACATTTGCGTTTCTTTACCATTTTAATTAACACCTACCCTTCTATCTAAGAGGGTAAGCTTAAATAAAAAAAATCCAAGTGATGTGGAACTGAAGTAAAATGATAATATTTGAATATTAAATAACCTAATTTTAGGTTGAAAAACTAAAATCTTATAAACTTTACCAATTGTCAATCATAGACTTGCCACAGGCCATTTCTATGAGCACAAACTAAAATATAAGCCAACTTTTACAAATAAATGAGACAAATTATGTTGAACTAAATATTTACACTCTGAAAACATAAAGTGGGTAGTGCAGTAGGCTTTGTGACAACAACTGAAGAGACTGATGGTATTTAAAAACTTTAACATCTCGTTTAGGAGTTGGGGAAGCAATGTCTGGATTGTGGGAACTAAGAGGGCCAATTCCTTTTTATACAAGCAAATGTTGCTTACAAATTAATAGAATTAGCCCTCCTGATGACAACTGATAGAGATGTATGAAAGCAGACATGCTGAGCAGACTTGGACATCTATTATTTTAAGTAAATTTCTTCACTCAAATGAGGTACCCTCAACAAAGACATTATGATTTTGTTTTGTTGTCATGGCAACAAACTAGTGGGGTGCAAGAAGTTTCCCTTAAAAAGGACTTTGAATATAGATTCCAGGATTTTTTGCCATCTGAATGCATTTCTACCCTCAAATAACATAACTTTTTTACACTTACTAAAATTAATAAATAAAACCTATTCAAACGTTAATATAAGAAGGGGTCAATTTGGCATACCTAATTAATTTTGTCAGTATAGACCATACTATTCTATGAACAGATGGGAAATTAAAAATGGAGGTCAGCTAGGCAGTTGCTCTATGTCAAATATAGATGTTCAGATCCATCTGCTTGTAAATTAAAGTTATAGAGACTAACAAACTGAATTGTGTCTGTGAAGGGCTATTTGGTGCAAAGTAAGACCTTATGCTCTTGTTACATAAATCTGAAGCTTACATGTAATATTTATTACAAAGTAACGTAGTTTTAAATTATATGTACAGTGACATGTATAAAGCTCTTGCTCAATATATGAATGCAAAATTTATGCAGTTGAATCTTTCTTGTTCTTTCTTGTGTCAATTGACTCATACAAAATTTTGTCCGACCAGTATTGAGCAACCGGCGCTATCATTTGCTTCGTTCAAATATTGGATGGTGCAGGTAAGCAAGCATATTTAAAGGAGGACTTTAATCTAAAGATTTCAGTATTGCTTTATCTTTTCTAGGAACCTAAACCAACAATCTATGTGGATCGATGAATATTCTCTGTTTTTAACTCAATGGTACTTTTTTTCTAATATGACAATGTGCAGATGCCAGCAGATCAAACCACAAATATCTGTCAAATTTCTTTAATAAATTTTCAACCTTATCTCTAAACCGGCTAGGTGCAAGGTTGATTGGGAAAATTTGAGTTTCAGGTTGTTTGATGTGCTGGCATCTGTACATATTAATATATCTATAGTCGGAACTAGACTAGTATGGCAGATCCTTTTGCTGTTTTATTTTTAAAAAATATATACTGGCTGAATTTTTCAAGTAGATGTTGATGGCATAATTTAAAACTACAAGAAATACTCTTATAAAGTAATTTTCGATTTCAAAAGTTCCCCTCTATAACTTAAATAATAAATAAACTTATTATACCTTTGTTTCAACAACTTGATGTAAGAATGAGTGTATTTCAGGCCAATGTATGAAAAGGAGTTACAGAACTGCCAACATTCTATTTAGGTTGCGTACTTCTATACTCTCTCCAATTAAACTCTATTTTTCTGGTCTTATCCTGCTGACCATTAATTGCGTAATGAATGCACAGCAAAAAGATCTACATACCCATTCTCATTCCAACATTAATATAATACCAAATCTTTGATACGTCAGTTCCTAAGCTACTTCAATACGACACCGGCGGTACATGCTGCGGCATCATTGTAGTATACACGCACTGGTTTTCGTTCATCGTTGGTTTCATTAATTGGTGCATCTGAGGATGTTGCATTATGTTCTGCAACTTAGGAGGCTGTGGCGCAGGCGGGGGCATCGGAGGCTGCTCCGGTTCCTCTTTAGGCTTTTTATTCTTCTTCTCACATTTCTTAAACTTTATACCAAGCTTATTCAGCAAAATTAGTCTTAGAGATTCTTTACCTCCGCGGTAGTTCAATTCGTGTTTAGCTGCAGTTAAAATCTTCCCAAGCGTTGGAACCTCTTTTCTGACTGAGTAACTGTTCACAATGCCTCTTAGAGCACACAACTGGAAGTAGTCTAGCTGTACCTTCGTTTTTCTCACTCGTTTCTTCTTTGGACCAGCGATTTTTGTTTGCGTTGCTTCAGCGCGTAAACCGTCCCGCTTTATTCTTTTAATCGTGCTTTCCGACAGGCCTGTGGCTGCACACGCTCTTTTGACAACGTTTTCTACGGGGTACGCGTAGCCTCTGTTCTGTTTTTCGCTCTCAAAGAACTTTATTACCTTAAAAATAATCTCTCGGGCTTGGCCCTCAATCGCTTCTTTTTTCTTCTTTTCCATTTTCTCGAGCTTAGGTTTCCGCTCGTGTATCGCTGGTAAAGTTGGTGCAGGCTCCTGCTGGTGTGTGTTCACCTGCTGTTGAGGCTGCTGCTGTTGCTGAACATGGTTCTGAAGCTCTGGAGGCCCAGGCTGATGCATAATAACAGCGTTCACTACAGGCACTTCGTAAACATTGACGTTTATATTCATTTTTGTTATAAGCAATTTATGATTTGCGCAAGATGTGCGACCTTCATGAATGTATCGCTTATTATGTTGTAGGCTGTCAGTTGAAGTACATTATTTTGTGTTTATTAGCAAGTAAATACACAATTGAAACAATAAATTATCAAATACGGTAGCCATAGGCCATTATTTACCATAGACAAATTTGTTTTGCTTTCAATTTGTAGTTTTGACAGATAATTATTCACTGTGGTGTACCATGAATCTGCCAATGATTCAATGTTGTACACTAAGGTTGTACATGAATTTCACGAAAAATTGACCCCTTTTTATAAGTATAAAATAAAATTAGTAGGGAAGGTAAGGTTCTATGGTTCTTTAGACAAAGAGCTCAACCATTCAATAGGTATAAGTCCGGTTTTTCGGTTTATTGAGTATAACGTTTGGACAGCTATACAGAAACGTCGCTAGATCTTATATTTTACATATTTTACAATTAGGGGGACTTCCAAGCTTGCAAGAGTATATAATAGGTACATTTTATCATTTTCACTGGTATCTCAATTCATACGGCATTTTGAAATTATGAATAAGACAATTAATCATCAAATAATCAAACAAAACAGATTATTGTCTCTCTTGTCAACTTGATGAAAACCCTTTTTTTTAATAATTTTGGTAAGCTAAATTTTAAAATGGTGGTGGCAATTCTTTTTCTGTCATGTCTCGGCTGCCTGCTTGCTGCCTGCCCGAAAATCTTTCGCGTTGAAGCTAGTAGTGTTCAAAGTCGCTATGTGGCAATCACTTGCTTAATGCTATACGCTTTATATTTTAAGCAAGCTATTTTATATGCTTTATTAAAAGCATGTTTTTTTTTAAGCGCGTGAATAAAGCAAGCGCTGTGACTGTTACTGATCTGCCAGCATGCTAACATGCTTTATAAGAATATTACATCGAGTTTATGAATTTATTACAATAAAACGGATTAGTTATAAAACCAATAAACTTTCCTTCATACTCTCCAGGCTTAGGACTGTCTACAATTGATTGAGTGTTATTTATTATGAAATAAAATATTTAAGAGCAATTTATAGGTACCTAAATTATATTACGTGATACTGTACTGATAGCGTGAGCCGCTCGAGATCACGTTTTCGCATGCGGTGCGTAAAAAGTAGCACGCGACCTAAAGCCTCCACTACACTACTCGCGAAGTTACTTCGACGAAGTACTCTACGAAGTTGACCGAAGTCCGAAGTGCGTGACTACATAATCCAAAATTCAAAGCATTTTATTTCAAATAAACCATTCACAGGCACTTTTGAAACGTCAAGGTCGGTCAGTCAAAAACATGGAAGCTATTTGCACGTTCCAAAGCGTAGATCTCTATGGAGAAGAACGTGCAAGAAACTCCACGAACACTCTTTTAAATCATGTTCTGTTTTACAAAATTCCAAGTTACATATATTTGTTGCTTCTGTATGTGAGGACAATGCAAAGGAAAAAAAAGGGCTTATTATAAGAATTTTAAATATAAAGATTAAAATAAGCCAATGGCAGTTAAGAGATGACCAGTCTCAACCGACGGCGCCTGTTCACGAACATGACGCGTGTATCGCCACCTTTCAGCTCGTAGACAGAGAATAGATATAGACAAGTCCTCAGCGTATAACGGTAAGGGATAGCGATAGTTCGACACGTTTCAGCTCAACCATTTCGAAGGGAACCGAATGATCAAACCCACGCGCCGCCATCAGCGAGACATTTGAGTGAGCATGACATGCTCTCAACCACCATGCTCGTTCATGTCCAACAAGTAAAACTATAACTACTCACATAAAATATAAATGGTTTCATGGTACTCACATTTACAAAATTTGAAAAATATGCTTCTACTTTACACAAAACTATTGTTGTCAATGACCAAATAATGAAAAATAAATTAATAAAGACAACGATTAAGTTCTTACATCAAAAATAATAAATAAGTAATTATAATAATAATATAATTTGTATGTATATAAGAATAAATAAACGAAATAATGTAAGAACCTCTAAAAAAAAAAAAAAAAGGAGCGAGCATCTCTTCCAAATATAAAAACCTAAAAAGTGGACCTAAGCAGCTGTGACTGTGGAGCAGGACCAGCATTTAGCCAAGCGTTTGGATCGAGGATATAATCTTCCAGTTTATAATACGCTTGTCTACATAGTGTGCGTTTTATGCATGCTTTAAATTTTCTCTCATTCAGTTCGAGAATATCAACTGGTATTTTATTATAAAATTCATAAAAGAAGTGTGTACTTTGGCCAATCTGAATCGGGGTTGATCTAATTTGTTCCTATTTCTAGTATAAGAGATGAAGATTTTTCCGAACATACATAATATTTTCGTAAATGTATTGACAAGGTACCGTCATGATGTTGACAGTTCTCTTAGGGAATCACGCCGACGGAGATTGTAAATGGCTCTGATGGCTCTTTTCTGCAGGATAAATATAGACTCGATGTCTGCAGCACGTCCCCATAATAAGATACCGTAAGACATGATACTATGAAAGTAACTAAAATAGACCAGCCTCGCGGTATCTATATCGGTAAATTGACGGATTTTTCTGACAGCGTATGCAAGGGCGGATCCAGCTTTGGCGCCAGGAGGGGGTCACATAGTCGTGGTCAAGTCAAGAACTTATAATTTAATTTTGATAACAATAGATACAAGTAAAAAGTAGGTATTTTATTAATGTACGTAAGTACTTTACTTAAAAATATTTATTCTTTTTTGTACAATTGAAAAACTTAACAAATAATAACTTGTACGTATTGATCTTCTCTTGAAGAAATCCAGAGAAGCACTATCCTTCTCTTGAAGACATCCAGAGAAGCACTATCACGCACGGAATGAGGCAGCCTATTTATATCCCATAACCGTGGTGAATGATTTGTCATAACAGCTAGAGGTATGTCGAGGGGTATGACGCAAAACTCCGAAAAAGTGAAGAAGTCGTACGATAAGGTTTTCCAACAAACATAATAGAAACAGACCAAATACATATATTTAAATAACAAAATCAATTTTTCTTTTACGTCTTCTCCCGAAACGCGTTATTACGTCATTTACGTCAATGGGTACGTTTTTATGAACGTGGAGAAGTGCCAGTCCGGTTAGGCGATCTTCAACTATTGAAGATCTTAGCTACGATTTAATTCTGCACAACGTAGAGAAAGACCTTTCTGCTGTCGCTACCCTGACAGGTAGTGTAGCCATAATACATAAAAATGTTCTTATATTAGGATAATTAGGATACATATCGATGTCACAATTTAAAATCAGATCAGAAATCGACTGCGGAATATCCTGGCTCCGCTGCCACGCCTGCCACTTCACCATCCACTTCACCATCCACAGCCGATATTCATTTACAATGACAGAAACTGGAGTGTTATCTAGTAATAATGTACTCGTATAGTCGGTAGCTAGTTGTTTCACAGTTTCAATGTCTTCATTACTACATTCGCTTTTTGGCATGAAAACGCTTAGCTGAAACAAATTAAGTACATCAGCAGACAGGCGGTCCTGGAGATCACTTATTATTGAATCTATTTTGATACTATTCTGGGGCATTTAATTTCTACATCTAGCTGCTCAGCTACTTCTTTAGCCTCTTCAAAAAGCTAACGGTAGATTACGTCCACATTTTCTCTTTTATTTTGTAAAACACTTAAAGTATCATTAATAGCGTCCGTAGCTTTTTTAAATCAACTGAGTTCAATAGCAGTATTCTGCTAGTACCTGAAAAATAAAAAGTAAGTAACTGTGACTGTAGTGCATGAACTAAGAATTTATAACTTAATATAAACGGTATGTACTCGTAGCATAAAGTATTAACAGAACAACAACATAGTTTTAAAGTAGGTTTAGTATACTCGTATAAGTTCATTTGCCAAACAATAAGAAATAAAATAATTTAGGGAAGTACCCACCTAATACATCATCATCTTAAACAGATGGAGGGTATAATAAAGTCAGAACTGCGCAATGTTTGCAGCAAGCAACGCGCATCATTGGCAGTTTTATTGTCTTGCCAAGCAGAAATCTTCTCCAGAGCACTACAAATTTTGACTAAGTTGTGTAAGTAGAAATCGAAGATGCCCATCATGCCTCTCTACCCAACGTGTCTCACAAATGCCTTGCATGGCAGCTCCGAGTTCTATTTTAAAATTTTCATGCCTCTTAGCGGATGCATTGGCAAATGCCACAACTTTTCTCATTGTGCCAGATGTATTGCGACAGGAAACTACTTTGGATGATCTTGCCAATGAGTTATTGAGCACATGGTTGTTGCACGGGCAACGTTTAGCATGAATGGCTATTTTCATCAATTCTTGCACTGCACCTTTTGTATCTGATGCCATAACTGAGCAGCTGTCAGTTCCAATACCCACACACCAAGATAAATCTAAGTTAAATTTGGTACACAGATTTTCAACGATTTTCGCCAATACTACACCTGTCAATCGAGGCTCTATGTCACCTGAATTGTTGTCTTCACGTCTAAGAGCATCGTAGGTATCACAAAAAGTCACAAAATGTTCCTTAATAATACCATCATGCAAATATCGGAATGATAGGCTGTGAGATATGTGATACGAGTATATCTGTTGTTTCATCGAACAAAATTGAAAAATATTTAGCTTGCTGCACATTCTGTAAAATGTTTTCCTGGATGATTTCTGCGCAAACATCTGTACAACATGTACGTGGCGTTGGATTTTGAAGATTCTAAATGTTGCTGCAATGCAATATCGCCAGAATCAATACGGAATTTTAAAAGGGCTCTAAAATTCCCTTCATCGGCTACTACGCTGTCATAGTTCAGCAATTTACCATCGTCGCGATGGCCACGTATCGATATATTTTGATGGCCACAAAATATTATAGTGTTTACGATTGGTCGCAAACGTTCTCTATTTTAATTTATTTGTTTCAGTCTTTGACTATTTACTTTGTTCATTTTGTTAATTTCCGGTTTAAAAAAACTCAATAAAAAGTTCTTCCCTGCTTCGACAGTTAATTCGTGGTATTTTTTTCGCTGGTGTGTTAGCAGAACACTATTTTCACCTAGCAAATTATCGAAAGCTTATAATGGTTCTTTTACTAGTCGACATAAAGGTGTTTTTGTCTGTATACCACAAAGAGTAAAGTAATATATAGGGTATACCACCTCCAGGAGCTACGACAAACAAAGCACAGTACTTGCAGTAAAGACCCTGGTCTTTATGCGACATGTCTTTATAAACACATTATAGGTAGAAAGAAATTTTAGTTTTCTAACTTAGAACTATGTTATGATATGTTGAAGTTTAGTCGTTCCGATTCCGATTGAGGTTAGGTCTAGCTAGACGTTACGTAGTCGACAAGCGCGCGCAAGTGTGGCGCGGTAAAATTCAAATTTTCGATGCGTTCGTTCCCAAACGTTTGCCTTCATACAAAGTTATTATATTAAATTAATTGAATGTATGTAGTTACATAAAATCTGTATGGTGACAAAATATATAAATAAAATCATTATGTTCAATTAGTGGTCCACCTAAGTCCTGGAACCAGCTCAGGGGGGGGTCATGACCCCCATGACCCCCCCCTGAATCCGCCGTTGAGCGTATGCTGCTGAACTTAGCCATCCCGCAAGAGATGTTAAATGAGGACCCCATTGTAGCCTTGAGTCAAGCGTAATCCCCAGGAAAACCGTGTTTTCGACGAATTCAAGTTTCTCCTTGTTCAATACTATGTCGCAATCATTTCTCTTAACGTTCGGTAAGGCAAATCTGATGCATTTAGTTTTTTTCCCATTTAATACTAAATTATTAGCAGTAAACCAATTTTGGACCTGCTGTAGGGCGTTATTTACGTCGTCAAGATTTATGGAACGTCTATCTATCTTAAAAATTAAGGACGTATCGTCAGCAAATAATACCATATGAGGTTGATTTTTTACAAGATGGGGTAGATCATTAATATATACTAGAAAGAGGAAAGGACCCAAAATAGAGCCTTGTGGTACCCCCATTTTGACTTTTAAACCCCGTGAATTGACACCATTTATTTGAACTTGCTGCTGTCTATCATTTAAGTAAGATTTTATTAGACCGAGTGCAAGTTTACCTAGTCCGTAATGTCCTAGCTTTAGGAGTAAGGTTTCGTGATTTACACAATCAAATGCCTTGGAGAGGTCACAAAAGATTCCTATGGCATCTTGTGCCTCTTCCCACGCTGAGTATATGTGTTTTAACAACGTGGCACCAGCGTCAGTCGTACAACGACCCCTGGTAAAACCATACTGTTGATCGTGTAAAATTTTATTGATGTTAAAATGATTGAGCATCTGATTGAGCATTACTTTTTCAAACACTTTGCTAAAAACCGGCAAAACAGATACAGGTCTATAATTATTGGTGTCTTTGCTGTCGCCCGATTTAAATAGTGGTACAACCTTACTATATTTCATTATATCCGGAAATACTCCTTGGTCCACACATAAATTAAATATTATAAATACCCGTGCAACCTCGCGAGGAGCTCCGTCGCCCGTCGCCCGCACGATAGGCTTCATGGATAACGTTCAAATGGCACCTGCCGTTGCAATTTGTACTCTCGCGCAATATAAATAGGTGCTAATTAATTGCGAGCCGACGCAAACTGAAGTGAGCCGATTAGTGTAGACAGACGCTTAGTGGACGCATCGAGTCCTTTGACTCGGGTGCAATTTAAACCGACAACGGCTGGAAGTCACCCGAGGCGAGGGGAAGTTGCACAAAGCGAAGCGAAGTGCCCCTCTACACTATCGTATTCGCTTAACTTTGCGAGTAGTGTAGTTCGCTACGTAATATGTGTTCTGTGAGTGTAGTGGAAGCTTAACGCAATCACTAGCATGCGACGTAGAGGTGAAACGTATTTACTGGAATTTGGAATAGGTATCTGGCTGGATGCGTAAGTATTTATTCCGTGCGCACCACGTAAACGCGTATCGAGTATTTAGGCGGACGGAGTTTGACACTATACTCGCGGACTTACGGTGCGGTTTCGCGTAGACGAGTTTTGCGACCCACAGCTCCCACAAGGTCGGTTAGTTTCGGAGATGTTCGGTTCGGGAGTCGAAGTTAGCGAGTCGATTTACTTGTTTTACGTGTCTAAACCTTATGTCCATACAAATAGAATCACTATTGCGTTGCGATAACTTGGTAAGTGCATATCAAAATAAGATTCAATGAAAAATTATTTAAAATACAAATAAAACTACTAAACCAGATTTTTTTTTGTATTTTAAATCAGTACGTTACTCAATTACGTTTTTGAAAACAATAACACAGCAATCACCGTTCCTGTGACGTAGGAACGGTGCTAGTTGTATTGTTTTCGTAAACGAATAAAAACATTTAAAAATAGTTGCCCACCGATATCGGGAACAAAGTCCAAGCTACACGCAAGTTACGCTAGGCGGTCAGGGCTCCAGAGAGAGGTACGCTTTTAACTAGCACTTCGCGCGAATTTAGTAGATAATCCACAAACTTTATCTTCATAAGTCCGCCCTCTATAAAGGGTAACGTGTTAATTACTTAATAATAGACTCCCCTTGTTATCGTGTGGGCAGTAAAGTCTAACGACCACGCACCCTAGTGTCAGAGTTTCTAAACCGTGTCAATCGAGTATTTTATACCCGTCGTAACTTTTAAAAGAAAGGTCCGATTTACATAATTTAAATTGTAATTTACGTACACATAACCAACCTAAATTACCAAACAATTTCAATGGATTAGGATTAATAGGTATCATGATACCAAAATTACCACAATTCCATTCCACCCGGATTTTGATCGAATAATTTGAACAAAAAGCGGTTATTTTGACTTAACCATAATAGTAAGATATATACCCGCCCGAACTTTTTTGTGGATATTGATGTGTTCAATAAAACTATAGTACATCACTTTGCTCTATTGTCAATAGTTTACGCAGCAGATTTTTGTTGGTACTTTTTTCACACTTTGGTTTACATTATCGAAGTTTTCATACGGATCCCTAGCTTTTTGAAAATATTCTATAGCCCATTTTTATCAAGGATAATGTAGGATTCTAATGGTGAAAGAATTTTTCAAATCGGTCCAGTAGTTTCGGAGCCTATTCAATTCAAACAAACAAATCTTTCCTCTTTATAATATTAGTTTAGATAAATAATCATCTGCATAAAATCTAATATTTTTAGTTTATATCACAAACTCAAGACATTTTACAAGCAAACAAATATATAAAGAGGGTAAAAACAAATGAAGATAAATAATATCTTTAAAGAAATTTTCATATTACCATCATCATCATCTTCCTGCCCTTATACCAAGTTATATGGGGTCGGCGCAACACGTTTTATTCTTCCATTCTGTTCTGTCAGTCGTCACTCTATCATTAACTCCCTTTTCTTTCATATCGCTCCTCACATAATCCGTCCATCATTTTCTTGGCCTTCCTGTCCCTCTCCATACATCCAGATTTATGTTCATAAATCTTCTAGTTATATGCGTTTTATCCCTCCTCTTCACATGACCATACCAAGACAAGCGATTCCCTTTTAACTTTTCCGTTACTGGCGCCACTTTTAAAGTGCCTCTAATGTACTCATTTCTCATTTTATCCACTCTAGTTACTCCACACATCTATCTCAACATCTCCAACTTCTCCGCTACATGCAATCTATTTTCATCCGTCTTTTTCGCAGCCCAACATTCTGATCCATACATTACGACAGATCACGGACTAATAGATTTTCCCTTTCAATTTGAGGGGCATCCGAGGGTCACAAGTTGCTCCAGTGACCTGTCGCCATTTCATCCATCCTGAATTGATCCGGTGCGTTACGTCTCGGTCTATATCGCCATCTCTCTGGACAAGCGACCCGAGATACCGAAATTCGGTGTAAATCGGTATAGGCGTTCCGGTGAGAGCTATAGGTATCGGACTGGAGAGACTGCCGAAATCGCAGAACAGGTACTCTGTTTTGGTTCTGCTCAATTTCAGGCCAACACTCTCCAGTCTTTGCCACCATGTCTCCAATTTGCTCTGGACCTCGGCCGCAACCAGCACAATGTCATCAGCAAACAGCATGCACCAGGGAGCCTCATCCTTCGTCCATTATTATCAGGAAGAGATAAGGGCTGAGGGCCGAGCCCTGGTGTAAACTGACTGCTACACTGAAGCTGTCAGTGGTGCCCACTGTAGACTGGACTTGAATACCGCTTCGACTGTACATCGCTCGGATCAACTGCACCTACTTCCCAGGCACACCTTTCTCCTTAAGGGCCCACCACAAAACCTCATAGGGCACCCGATTACATGCCTTTTCGAGGTCAGCAAATACCATATCCAGGTTTTTATGCACAGCTCCATATTTCTTGTACAGCTGGCGGATAGCGAAAATGGCATCCGTTGTACCCTCCGATCAGGCATAAAACCGAACTGGTTCTGTGAGATTTCACTCTCTTCTCTCAACCGCCTTTCAATAACTTTTTCCCAGGCTTTCATACTATGTGACATAAGCTTTATTCCTCAATAGTTGTTGCACTCCAGCACAAGACATCACCTTTGTTCTTGAAGATGGGCACCAACGAACTGTTGCACCATTCATCAGGTATGACTTCTTCCAGCAACAACTTAGTGAAGAATAAAGTTAACCACGTCCATCCATCTACTCTTAATGTCTTCCACACTTCAATTGGAATTCCGTCTGGACCAATTACCTTACCATTCTTCATTCCATTCACTGCTATTCTCACTTCATCCACACTGACCATTCTCACTAACCCCTCATTCACTGGTTTACTCTCTAAAACACCACTCCTGATATTTTCTTCATTGATCAGTCTTTCGAAATAGCCTTTCCATCTATCCTTAATCTTTTCATCCTCCAATAGAAGCATTCCAGCTTCATCCCTTACTCATCTTATCTTACTAACATCCTTCGCCTTCCTCTCTCTGGCTCTAGCAAGCCGGTATAGGTCTTTTTGGCCAGCTGGACTGTCCAGTGTGTCGTACAATTGGTCCAGAGCTTTTTTTCTTGCTATTGCCACGGCTTTCTTAGCTTTATTTCAAAATGAAATACCATTTTTTGGTGTTTTTATGTGGCGACTGGCATATTTTCAATAGTCGACAGAAAATACACATCACTGTGCATTGATATATCAATAAGTAGAGTTGTATAGACGAACTGGCGATATTCTATAGTTTTCGATGCACTATAGATACAATACTTTCTCTTTCAGGCAGATGACACTTTGCTTTTGAAAAAAGGAGACGCAACGTGCTCGCTAGTTTTGGTCAGTCTATCTTGGGATTCTATATCTATGAAGCTTCCTTTTTTGTGCTCTATGGTTGAAGCGCGGCGGAGGGAGGGGAGAGCCATCTGCCATTCTTCCATCCATTAGAGGTGAGACGTACTAGATAAAATTCGTAAGCCGAGTCTTAGAAGTACGCCTCCGCCCAAATACTTATTCCAAATACTAGGTCCACGAGTATTTAGGCGTATCAAGATTATTGACGTTTATATAGCTAGCGAGTCTTTGTAACATAACTTCGCGATCGAGTAATCGGAGTAATGGAGTATTTTCATTTTATGGATTATTAACGTATATTAGACTACGCGTTGGTATTCGTATCTTTTATAATACTTAAAATTAAATCTTATTGAAAACTTCCTGTCATACTTTTCAGGCTTAAGACTGTCAGCTTTTATTGATAGTGTAGCGCTGAGGTGGCGTGTGGAAATAATACTCCAGATAGTAACGATGTGGTATATTGAACGGTTGCGAATGGAATGACCCTTTACAAAATGGTACGTGTCTTAAATCTAAACTTAAGCTACAAGAGGGGTCTGTTTGCAAAGCCAAACAACCAATAGGAATCTAGTCGGTATTATAGTGTAGTTCCTACAGAAATCCGTGCGGGGGCGCGCAGCTCGCCGTCCTCTGGTTGGCCGGTCACTGACTCAGCGCGGGCTCAGCGGTGAATGTATGTGTCTTGATGTATTGCAGCTACAATAGAAAAATAGAAAAAAAAATGTTGGGACGGTACAGGTTCTGGAAGTCATGGTTCTATCTGCTCCATTTATTCACTTTCTCTGGGCACTAACCGTAGTACCGTGTCGTCTCTTCAAATGTTTCATCAAATTCGACAATGATTCCTTAAATAATAATAATAATAATAAATCCGCAAGGCAGTTTTGTGGCGAACTGTTGGGCACTAGCGACCCCACGGACCTGATCTCCAGGGAGAATTCTTGTTCCTCATCTCCGACTTGCCTTTATTGGCTGGCCGGAGTGAACACTGACGAGGAACAGAGCTCCCACCTCTTTCTAGCCTTAATCGGCCGGTCTGAGTGGAGATTCGCAAGAGCAAACGTGCTCGGGAGAAGGACGTATAATCCAGTAAGGTGCTGGTAGGGATCTTGACCGTACTTCCGGGATTATCCTGATAGCCGTGGTATACCTCTCCACTCCTCTAGCACCTCAGGATATGTTGCCCCCTTGGCGCTACGTCACTTTGTGCTAGCGACCCTTTTCGGGGGGCCCATTTGTTGAGTGTGCAAGTCACCCCCTGCTATTTTAAAGCCGTTTTAATTGTCAATGGTCAGGTAGGGGCCAATAGTTCTTCCATAGTAGTAGTTATTAGTCCACTAAACCAGCCAAACCCATAGCGTTTCATCTTTTGTTTCCATATTTTGCAATAGTTTTGCTCCAACCGGGGATTGTCCTTGGGTATACTTTCACAGTGCATACAGGGATAATCGTCGGTTGGTGTCCCATTCCATTTGAAATGTCTAAAGAGGCCTCTGCGAGTTGGCATCGGCCCCTCGTACGCCTACCAAAGGACCGGGTCTCTAGGGACCCGAGAATGTCAAAAACATAATAATAATAATAATAAACCATTTATTTCAGATAACATAAGTAATCCATATTTGTTAGCAAAATTACAAACTTAAAAATACTAATGTTAGTAACAAAAATAACATAAAAATAAAAACTGCAAACTAATATTAACGGAGTGGCAGGTCCAGGTGAACTCACCGATGATGGTAGCAAATCACTATACGACTGCGTGCAGCCGTATCCAGCGTAATGAAAGGTCCATTTTACATATTAGGCACTATGCTTTTTAGTCCCCTTTATCGTCAAAATAATCCCATACGATACTTCTCTTAGGAGCAATAGTTAATTCAAATTTAGAATTAGATAAAAAACAATTGCTTAAACACCACAACACACCTCAACAAAACTAAGTTCTCATACACTAAAAGTCACTTTTCACCAAAAATGTTAAAACACACGTTTACAAAAACAATAAAGTAGAACCGATCCTGTGACGTATTGTGTAATGTATTGATTTAAAAAAACAAAAAACTTTTAAACATTTTCACAGAATCTTGTTTTGATTTGCACTTACCAAGTTATCGTAACGCAATAGTGATTCTGTTTGTATGGACATAAGGTTTAGAAACACAAAACAAAGAAAATCGAGTCGCTAACTTTGACTCCCGAACCGAACATCTCCGACACTAACCGAGCTTGTGGGTCGCAACGCAAGTCGCAACCTAGGTAATATTATGTGTTCTGTCTTCTGTGGTCGCAATACTTGTCTACGCGAAACCGCAAGTCCGCGTCTCCGCGAGTATAGTATCAAACTCCATCGAGTCCATACGCCTAAATACTCAATACGCGTTTATGTGGTGCGCACGGAATAAATATTTACGCGTCCAGCCAGATACCTATTCCAAAAACCTATTTCAGTAAATAAATACGTTTCACCTCTAGTTGTAGTTTATACGCTTGCAGCTTGGTTGCCAAAAATAATTCATCTTAACTTAAAAGTCCTGTTAAAATGGACGATTGTCCAGAATTTGAGTTAAAGAAGCTGTGTTGTACATGTTTAAGTCGGGACAGGAAGTTGTTTCAACTCTGCAGACTTCCGGACGGCGTCAATAATTTATATTTGCTGTTATCCTTTGATTCCGAGGCTTACAGGGTAATTATCATTATTTACTACTTGTGTTTAATTGTAATGTAATAAACAAACTTAGACATAGCCATAGTATGCAAGTAACCAGTAATTTTTACAGTTGTAAGCATGCAAAGAATTACCTAACAGAATAAATAAACTATCGGCGACCACCAATAATTTATTTTATTACCAAGCAGTATCAATGACGTACCTGGTAATTAATGTATGTTGTGCCTAGATTAGAGACTTACGCGAGAGACACTGGTCCTTCGTACGCAACGTATGCAACGCTTTTATATCGTATTGTATGTTGCGTGGCATACAATAAGTGTGTCTTTTGCATAGTTTTTCTTACAAAATCAATAGTCCATACTTTGCGTACTTGGGACCAGCCAGTTTGTCTCTAGCTTTACTTACATATGATCAAAGTGTATATGTTACATTGAATGTAAATTGCACTGACCCCGCTGATTCTTTAAGGTGAATGCTCCAGGGTAGCCCGCGAAATTCAAATATTTTTATGTTTTTTGCAATTTGCCGGTCAGTGTGAAGCTGTATATGGACCAAATGCGATCCGCGACCGTAACGCGTATTTATTTAAAGAATTATAACCATTTTAATCATCAATATAGCCCTCTAAGTTCATGTAGTTCGAAAGAATGATTATTTCTGAAATATTCATTCTTTCGAACTGCGGCGATCCCTGCGACTTCCGACGCCCGGGGCGTCTTCTTCTGCAGCTGCGGTTTCTCTCTCTCTCCCGCGTCCGGCTTCCGCCTTCGCTACCTTTACTACTTCGCAGAAGTGACCTCTTCCCATTCCTCTTCGCTCTGAACCATGGATTGAACCCTCAACCCTGAATACCTTGGTAAACTTCGAGGGCATGCAATGCGCTGCACTCCGCCATATGTGACCGGCCCTTGTCGTCCATTGACCAACCATATATTACCCTTCTGATAACAGGAAGGCTTCTACAAGGATACAGCAAGCTTGTTCATATGCTGGGAATGTAGAGCCATCATGTGCAGGATCACACGGTTCCGGACACAGGCCTGCGCTGCACAGAAGGAGCTTACAAGCATTGCTGATGGGAGGACTCAAGTTAGTATAATGTATTTCATTTAACAATAGTTTTACAGCAATCTCTTATTACCGTGGTTTTTAGCCCAATACAACAAATATTGGGATAAATTAAATTATATAAAACACCTCTTAAGTCATTGTACATAATACTGAACATTTTTAGGGTTCCGAGCAAAAAGCTGAACCCTTATAGGATGACTTAGGTGTCCGTCTGTCACAGGCAGTTATCTCCGGATCCACTGAACCGATTCTGTTGAACTTTGGTACACATATGGACTTCTGTGACCCAAACACGGATGTGTTACGTAAATTATAAAATGTTTAGTATGGGTGTCACTTTTGGGGGTCTAAACTAGAAAATTTAAAAAAAAGTGTTTTTTGAGCAATATCGTGTGACATATCAAATCAAAGGGCGTACTGTGAGGGTTTTAGTTATATGTATTTTTTTAATAATTTTGAAATAAATGTTTTGAAGTTATTCAAGAAATTAGGCGAAACATGACCAATTCCCCCCCCCCCTTATCTCTGAAACTATTGAGCCAAAAATTCTGAAAAAATAATGGAAAAAATTGTTCTTTACCTAACGATTACAGGAAAATCTATAAGAAGTCAATAGTGTAAAAATAAAGTGATAAAAAAAATTCGTTCGGAACCCTTTGCACGCGAGTCCGACTCGCACGTGGCCAGTTTCTCAGAAACAGAAACAACCCTGAAATCGCGAAAAAAAAATCAGCTGTTCAGTACATTATCTCGAGTTATGCGAACATAAATGAATGGGTGAGTCGATTTTCGCGATTTCAGTGTTGGGTTCCATAGTAAAAGTTATTCAAAATGATGACTTCAATGATCCCTGGACATTTATTGCGTTTATTCTTATCTGGTTGTAAACTGGGTGTAAGTGACATTGTTAGCACAAACGTGTATCATGTTGTCATAACATAATAGGGAAGATGCAAATACAGAATTTATGAGAACGTTGTCAGTAAATGATAAAAAAGTATAAAATAAAGGCCATTACAACGTTTTTATTTTGGTTAATAACGATTTTTAACAAAAATAATGAATTAAAGCAACGTGAAACGGAACGTATTTAAAATCAACAATCAGCGTTTGGTGACGTTTCTGCTGTTATGCCAACGAAAAGGCAGCCTTATGTCTTTGAGTTAGGACAGTTCTTGACCAGTGATAGACACGAGTGACGTCATCGTCCGTTTTCGCGCGAACCTTAAAGGTCACAGCTCATTAGAGCCACCCGGCACCCACTCCGCACCGCCTCGCCTCGTGCGGTTAGTATTCTTGATATGGACTTGTATGGGTATGCGCTCACTACATCAACTCCGTAGCGTCACCGGATCGCCTCTATCGTAAGCCGTCCACGCGCGGACGGCGGGTGGACCACTCGGTGACAACTCGCTGCCCTGCGTTGACTGCGCATCGCCAACGCGCGGGTCCGAAGCGGACCGCGCGCTGCCCGCGAGTGATTCACGCGAGGACGATACGTTATTACGTTGGCAATGCGCCGCTCCCCACCCTCCCTTCATTCCCAGCATTTCTTTCGAACGAGTCGGACGTATCGTTTTTGTTTTTAAAATGAATAAAGAAAAACTTATCGAAGAAGTTCGTAAATATAATTTATTGTATGATCTAAGTGACTCAAAGTACAGTGACACTGTAAAAAAGGAAGAAGCATGGATGGAAATAAGCAACACTTTAGCGATACCAGGTAATATTTATTTATTACAAATATTTAAAGAAAGATAGTACAATAGATTGGTACTTGTTACATAATTCGGTTTTCCCTTGTTTCGCAAAATATTAATATAGTCTAATGTTAATTCGATTATACATTGCGAGCTAGTAATGGACAAAAAAAAAATCTAACCTACAATGTATATCAAATGAACAAGAGCCAAATTGATATTTTTTCAAACGGTATAATGCGAAACAAGGTACTTCCACATAATTCGTTATTAATTAGACATTTACACATATGTAGGTACGTGATGATTAGTGCATAATAAAAAAAAAATACTAAATTAAGTATTCCATGGTAGCTGCCCAACCGATGATTTGAAATAAGCAGCAAACGAATCACGTACGTCGAAAGCGGTACTGTTTCCACCAATGTGACGTAGATCACTGAATGCCTCCTGATGTAAGTTTTGATGCGCTGACCTGCGACTGGGGCAATACTGTTCGTTGCATTCGATATTATAAGTTCGCATTACATTATGCAATATACATGTTGTCAAAACAACATTATCAACAATGTCTGGACATAAACGAATATTTTTGTTGTATATTTCAAATTTTTGGTATAATATTCCGAATGCATCTTCGACTACTTTGCGTGCGAGTGACAGGCGATTGTTAAATTCTTTTTGGTCCTGAGACGGGTTTTGAGAACGAGAATATGGCCTCATTAAGTTCTTTTGTAATGGAAAAGCCTCATCCCCCACAAAAACATGTGGAAGTGCTACGTTTGTCCCGGGCAATGCTTTGTCATTTGGAATATTGAACCTAGTATTTTGAATTCGTTTTCCAATTTTCGAAGATGCAAAAATACCACCATCGCTGTTTTTGCCATAAGCACCGATGTCAACAACTGTAAATCTGTATTTATCATCAACTATGGCCAAGAGAACTATCGAAAAATGTTTTTTATAGTTGTAGTAGAGCAATCCGCTGTTGGGTGGAGCTATTATATTTATATGCTTGCCATCTATGGCACCAATGCAGTTTGGGAAATTCCACCTGTCATTAAACCCTTCCGCAATTTTTTCCCAATCTTCAGCTGTAGGCGTTGGCATAAAAACACCCATCATTTTGTCAATAATAGCTTTGCACACCTCCTTAATTATTGACCTAATAGTCGTTTCGCCTAATCTAAAGCTTGTAGATAAATTTCTGACAGAAGCGCCGCTTGTCAAATATCTGAAATATAAAAGTTTTTCGAGATTGTATTAAGCAAAATAGGGTGTAACAAGAATGTGTTGTACTTAGTTAATATTTTAGGGCTGGAATCTGACTCGATACTAAACAAATTCCCTAACTTTTTTATGTATCATTCTTTACAATTACTGTTTCATTTTTTCAGTATCAATGTGCAAGAAAACGTGGTCCAATTTAAGGGAAGCTCATCGTAGGGCTATTAAGAAAAAAAGTACCAAAAGTGGTCAAGCTGCAATAAGTGGTAAAAAATGGCAATACGAGGATGAGAGTTTTTTGCTACCGTATTATAAAGAAAGAGCAACTGTATCTTCACTACTCAGAGATAGTGATCAGGAAAGTACTGCCAATGAAGATTCTCAATTGTCTGCTCCGGATTACCAATCAGATATTTCAATAATAGATGATCGTCCAACATCTGGCTTGTCTACAACGACATCCAAGTTACCAAATATAAAAAGGTCAAGGGTGGAAGTGGAAGATGGATCTACTGCATCGTCATTGTTAATGAAATATATACTAAAGGAAAAAAAAAAGGAGGAAGATGAAATTGACAATTTTTTTTATGGTATAGCTGCAACGGTGAAGAAATTTAATGAATACAACAAAGCAATGATCAAATCTGAAATTTTTAATATTGTTTCACAAATGGAAATGGAACAGAAATCAATGAAAAAGGAAATAATTACTACGGCAGTAATGCAATACATGCAACTGCAGGACCTTCTGGAAATTATTCAACTCCAGGACCTTCTGGAAATTATTCAACTCCAGGATCTTCTGGAAATTATTTAACTGCAGGACCTTCTGGAAATTATTCAACTCCAGGACCTTCTGGAAATTATTCAACTGCAGGATACAGTACTACACCGAACTATGATCCAGAAAGGAATGCCAGACAGCTGAACACACCAGTATTGAGTGATACTGAAAAAGATTTAACGGATTTTTAAAAGTATTTCTACTCCTATACTTTGAAATTACTCTCTAATTATTTTAAGAAATTGAATGATTAGTACTTAATGAATGGCAAATTCATGTCGAAGTTACAAAAATAAAGGTTGATTTAGTATGCTCTTACTTTTTTTACTTTTACATACATACATTTAGAGAGACATACACACATACAGACATACATACATACAGGCAGACAGACATACATACATACATACAGGCAGACAGACATACATACATACATGGGCATTTCTCTACAAACTGGGCAACTTACTGTCTCAGTCAATTTTAACTACTTCTTTAATAGTAAATCATCCCCAACAATGCAATTTCCATAAAAGATGAACATAGTTTTTAGGAACCTATCTTTTTTATTTTAAAAAGCATTTAATTTGTTTGTTATGGTTTTTTAAATATGTCTAAAAACAGTCCCCTGGAGTGTCCCAAACCCAGATTTAAATTAAAATGAGTTTAAATAACTAATATTTCTGATAAATGACTAGGATTTTGCAAATATTCTTAAAACAAAAGTTACTATTTTCATTGGATTTCATATTTATTTTAAAACACTAAAAGTGTCCTTAGGGTTAAAAAACAGTCCTCTGTAGCCGATTTAAAGACAAAATAACCATGCTTTTAAAGAAAAAAATGATTGCACGTATGTTAATAATCGCAAACTATATCAATATTAATATGAAAAAAGAATTTAATTTTTATATTGTTAGTAATTCGACATCGAACTTGGCAGAGGACTGTTCAAAGTTGCCCAGTTAGTAGAGAAATATCCACATACATACAGACATACCGGTCAAAAACATAACCCTCCTTTTGTTATGCACCATTGATCTGCACCATTAATGGTGCAGAGGAGACTAATTAGTTTCGTTTGCACCATTAATATTAATACAACTACTTCACCATACTTTTCCCGTGTGCACCTTTTACTTGCGCCATCAATGGTGCAGAGGAGACTAATTAATTTCGATGAAAATACTTTCTAAGACTAACATAATAACACATCCACAGTAGGTATACTTATTAATGTGTCGCGAGGTAGTAAATGTATAAATTTTACTTACTTTAAAGTCACAGCCAATCTCTCTTCGGGTGTGATCGCTTCTCTGAACTTTGTGTTTTTCTTTGTTATCGAGTCTTCAATATGAGACAGGATGTTATAAAACACACATTGCGGCATATGATAGTACGAAAAAAATTTTTCTTCGTCGGCTAACAAATGCCTACGAACGGTCCAATATTCGCCCTCTTTTTTTCTTTGTTTAAACATTTCGTGCACCCAATAAGCTTTCTTTTTTTTGTTGCGTCTTTCATTTTCTTCTTCATCAAGCGCGACTGCTATGAGTGCCAATTCAAGGTTTGTAAAATTTGACATTACGAAACACACGTGTAGACCTAATGCCAATTGTTAACAGACTACTCGAAAATTCGTGGACTAAGCGACGTCCACTCGTTGACCACGCGGCGTTCACTCGTTGACCACGCGGTGTTCACTCGTTGACCGCGCGGGGTTCACTGGTTGATCGTGTAACGTTTTGGTGATAACGTGGCGTCCACCCGTGAACCACTTGTCGACAACGAGTGGACGCCGTACGACGAGGCGGTGCGGAGTGGGTGCCGGGTGGCTCTAATGAGCTGTGACCTTTAAACTGTCGGTTTAAAAACGCAATTTAGGCAATCAATTAAAGCGTTATCATTTCTTATTTATGTGGTGGTCTATTCCAGATGGAGTTCTTTAAAATTAAAGCAAAAATGGAAATATTGCACGTTCCCTATTCTAACTTCTTGTAAATCCGCGAACTCACCTCAACGCACGGAGAGGCTACGCATCAAGTGACGTTATTGGCAGTTTGGCACACGCGTGGCTTGCTCGAATATGGCACCCACGTAGCTCGACTATTTCAAAACCATCATCATTATATCAGCCGAAAGACATAGGCCTCCCCTAAGCGTCGCCACGACGACCGGTCCTGCGCGTCTCGCATCCATTGGCTACCCGCTACCTTCACCAGGTCATCGGTCAAGCTTGGGGAGGCTTGCAACGTTAAAACCATATTCTTGCAAAAAAACGTGCGTAGCCTCTCCGTGTGGCGCGGTGGGCCACGCTACAGTTGTACATAGTCGTGGGCGTGTAGCGTGTTCTTCAGTGGAAAACGTAGACAGTTG
This sequence comes from Lacanobia oleracea, assembly GCA_950371165.1. Classification (NCBI taxonomy): domain Eukaryota; kingdom Metazoa; phylum Arthropoda; class Insecta; order Lepidoptera; family Noctuidae; genus Lacanobia; species Lacanobia oleracea. The sequence goes on from OX493411.1 coordinate 8,574,476, forward strand.
TCAAACGAATGAACCCACGCAGTTAAAATGCGTCGCGTGGCCGTGGATAGTGGAATTGTTCGTCAGGTTTTCCCTTATCTTTTGTGGTGTTTATTTCTCTCTTTCATTAATTTCGTACACCGTTTCCAATTCAAAGGAATGTCGGTACAGTACAAGACTTGCATTTCGCCGATTTTAACGGATTTTGGTCAGTGCTTTGTTGCTAACGAGTGTGTGAAGTTTGGTTAACATCGGGAGGTTATCAAACCATAAGTTATTTTCTCTCTATATTTGTGTGTGTGATTTAAAGATGTTTTATGGAGCTAACCGTTATTACAGTGTCCAAGAATACGGGAACATGCTAATGTGTTATGGCGAAGCACGGGGGAACGCAGAACAGCCACTGCAAATCTATGTGGAAAGATATCCAGGAGATCAAGATTCTTCACTCATAATCCGGGGCACCAAATTCCATGGCCAGTGAATGTGTGGCCAGGTATCTGTAAAGACCTTGTTTGGACCCATATGTCTTCCGGAATGTTAGGGACCTATTATATAAAATTTTTATTTGCAAAATCAGAACTGAACCTACTACAGTTTCTTTCTACACTAAAAAGATAACATATAAGAGATTTCCAAACTAAGTAAAAACCTGTATCTCGGAAATCAGATTATATCGACTTCCTGAGCACAGCACATCAGGAAATAATCGACGAGGTTCCTCTAGCCCCGTTAAGAGTGACATGGTGTCAAGACCTTTGGCAATCGCTGCCTCACCGATTCTTTTGGGAACAGTTGGATTGGAATATTCGGTCCGGAGTCATGGCTAGATCGCTCAACGGACATGAACCCTTTAGTCTTTGTTCTTTGAGGTAACGACAAAGATAAGGTAGATAGAATATACTTTAAGGATCACGAAGAAAGGATAAGCAAGGAAGAGGGATAAGGTGTTTGTGTCAGAGTGCGATTCCGCAGATAAGGAATCGCATCGTGCAAGTATTTGCGATGATGCGTGAGAAGTGTGTCCAGGATTCAAGCTTCCTTACACCTGCGAGTGTGTTGGTGGCGGCCATTTTGAATCCTATCTGGTTGGAGTTACGAGCTTAAGGGTGAGTAAGTTCTTTGATTCATAGCACAATTATCTACTGGATCTCAATGTACTTACAAACTTTTTCTTACAATCAATCCTCATCGGAATCGAGATTCTAAGAGAATAAACTTGAGGCTTTTCTTATTAAAAAAAAAACATACAGCCGAACATAGAACCTCCTCTTTTTTGAAGAAGTCGATTCAAAACAAGATCGTACTACTTATCAGTATTTCTGAATGATTTTCAGTGCTTCGTTGGCTTCACGCTTTCCATTAGCTTTCTGTGACTGCCCGGATTTTGGAAGTAGGGGTTCAAGTTAGCAGAATTTTAGTCATTTTGTCAGCGACAGCAATCAAAGCTCTTAACCTCCCCCTTAAGCATGCGAGACATATTTCCCCCACTTCTGTTATTTCTTACTAAACATCGCGTGAGAGTAAAAACAACTTTGGGGGCCGAGTCACCCGCGTCCGCAGGAGAATACCCAATTTTAGACCCTACACGTGGTCCCCGGGTGGTGCTAATCAGGTGACACTAACTGGTGGTAGGCTTCGGCCGATGGCTTGTGACCACCCACTGGGCAAAGACGTACCGCCAAGCGGCTTAGCTGCGTTCCGGTACGATGCTCAGTGTAGCCAATTCATAGGAGTTGGGTCGAAATAGTTGTTCCAATGCAGGCAGACCAACCAGGCTTGCCCTGGTGTGGGCGTATCGGGAGACTAGTCGCGGAGGGTAGCGGGATCCGAGGCACGGTGCGCCGCTGGCCGACCGCAGGTAGTTGAGAGCCCAAGTAGTGTGCTAGCCACACATGAAAGGCTGGCCCGCCAACTGTCGAAAAATCCCGGAATGCACCATCGTGCTGGTTGGCGACCAGATGAAAGGGCCCGATGGTCATTCCCGGGGGGGCTCGGGCGTCCCCGCAGTCTCCAGACTAGTCCCCCAAAGATGTCGTCCTGTCAGGGCGTGCCCGAGGGTTAGCAGCATGGAACCTCATTTCACTTCCTTTTCCTCAACCTCAATCACTTTTTATATGAACAGGGAAAAAAAGAGAAAAGCTGTACAGTGGCAGCACGCCCTTTCGCATCGACAATTCTAACATACGAGGTCTGCACTCAAATCTCAGTCCATCACCACCTTGAGACCGAGAAACCAGCGCTCTTGTTCCTGTCGGAGACGTAGATCGGATGTCCGACGGACGTGTCATACCTGTCTTACCCAGGGTTTACCCTGGAGCACCACTTCAGACCACGCGCGGGCGTATGCATGTACGCCCGGGACAAAATCTGCTATGGGCGTCTCCGTTACCTTGAAGACTCCAGGTTCTCGACGCTGTGGGCTTTAGTGGACACAGGCCTAGACAAAATTGTCTACGCCTGCGTCTACCGTTCGCACAGCGGTTATTTGGAGACAACTGGGCTTACACAGCACTTGAGTGAGGCGGCGGATGCGGCTCAGCGGTACCCTTCTGCCCAATTGGTGTTATTGGGGGACTTCAATGTCCACCATCAGGAGTGGCTCTTCCCATACCAGTGCACAGACCATGCTGGACGAGAGACGCGTAAGCTAGCGCTTGCGTTAAATCTTACCCAGCTGGTCCAGGGGGCAACGAGGGTGCCCGATGTTGATTCGCGCACTGCCAATTGCTTGGACCTTTTGCTGACAACAGATCCAGACCGCTATTCGGTGTCGATTTCTTCACTACTGGGTAGTTCCGACCACTGTCTGGTGAAGTCTGTATCCGTCTACTCCCCGCCCGATCCTAGCACAAGAGGCACTCGGCGGGTATGGCGATACAGGTCAGCAGATTGGGATGGCATGCGATCTTTTTTCGCATGTTACCCTTGGCAGCCTACTTGCTTTTCTTCCACTGATGCTTCGTCGTGCGCGGACGCCGTGTCGGATGTGTTGCGGATGGGAATGGAGTACTACATTCCGTTCTCTGACATCGCGAAACCTGGCGAAGCTCGTCCTTGGTTTGGTGCCGAGTTCAATCGTGCTGATGCGCTTAAGCACGCGGCGTACCTAGCATGGTGCGCCGCGTCCTTAAATAGAGGCAAAAGCTCAAGTAGCTGCAAAGAAGTTGGGGATTCTTGCAAAGGTGAGACGATACTTCACTCCGGAACAGCTGCTCTCTATCAAGCGCAAGTTCGATCGTGTATGGAATACTGGTCTCATCTTTGGGATGGATCTGCCAGATACCAACTTGATGCCCTTGAGTCAATCGAGAAACGAGCCAAGAGGATCATCGGCAATGAGAGGCTCGTCGCGACGAAGCTCCAAAGTCTTGAACATCGACGATGAGTTGCCAGCCTGTCGGTTGTTTACCGGTTGCATTTTGGGGAATGTGCGACGGAATTGCATAATTTAATTCCGCCAAGCCCGTTCCATCATCGGACTACAAGACGAACGGCAAAGCGCCACCGGTACACGGTGGATATCCCACCCATACGCACAAAACGTTTTGGTAACACATTCATAATGCGTACAGCTAAGGAGTGGAATTCCCTGCCAGAGTCTGTGTTTCCTGATGGCTACAACCTGGGAGTCTTTAAGTCAAGAGTGAATAGGTTATTTCTAGGCAAGCGTGCTCCATCTTCGACCACATCATCGCTTGCCATCAGGTGAGATAGTGGTCAAACGCGTGCCTATCTTTAGTAAAAAAAAAAACTAACTAGCCATAATTATGTCAAATTAAAATCTACTAAGATTTACAAAAGAAGAAAGAAGTAAATATTGCTGACGTAACGTAATCACCATTAACCCCCCCCCGTGCCCCATGTCAAAAATAAGCAAAGTAAAGACGCCCCGGGTCTTTACTATGCTTATTGACGGCCCCGAGGAGCTCGTGGCGTTTTTTTTTACTATTTCTACAGATACAGAAATAGTAAAAAAAAACGGTCAAGAGCGTGTCGGGACATTGATGATTTTATAATTTAGTTGATGGCATTTGGTGTAGCCTTTTCGCGAAGTTGCATTGCATTACCTTGTCACTTACACCCTGTACTGAAAACAATTTCTATAGACATGCTCGTTAAAGGCATCCAGCAGGTCTATAAAAGCCACTTTAGCAGAATCAGAAAGCACATCACGCTACCCGTCACTGTCAAATGTTCCCAATCAATCTTGAACCTAATTTGCTAGCAATAAAGATGAAAATGACATTTGACAGATTGTTGTGTGGTTAATGTTATGATTCTGCTAAAAGTGGCCTTTTTAGCCCCCTGATGTTTGTGTCATAGAAGTTCTTGTGATGATGCTGGTCCAGCGTTTTGACAAAACATGCTCTTGACTTTTGGTTTAACTCCTCACTGAACTACTTATACCATTTCAGATTCAACCGACCAGCTTATCCCGCCTAACAATATACCATAAGACTACCTACCAGAAAATAATATCAGACTCTCATATAAATTCAACAGACAATTTCATTGACTGTGGTCTCACCACTGAAATAAAAAGCGAAAGCGAAGAGGACATTCCTCTATCAGAACTTCACAACAACTGGCTTTCAGACAACGAGACAGAGGTAGTCATACCAACCATAGACTGTAAAGAGGTACTGTCAAATGCGAAAGAAACCATAGATAATAAAAATGATCTGTCAAATTATAAAGAAACCATAGATTATAAAGAGGATTTGTTTACAAAAAAGAAAAGAAAGAAGAAGAAGAGTGGTTTTTCAACGGTTTTGGTTAATGAGAGTGAGTTGGAGGAAATTAGGGGTAAAAAGAAAATGGAAGGTTCTTTTGTAGATTCGCAATTTAAATGTGATAGCTGTATTGAAGGCTTTCAAAATCAAGAGGAATTGGAGGAACATAATTCTTCTTTACATATAGAGGTTAGTTATTTTATCATGTCAAAAGTTATTTGGTCAGGCAGATTGATAGAGATAGAAAGAGAAGTCAGACGTGGCCTGTGACTTCTAAAGCCGTGAAGCCTATATAGCTGTCATAGAAAACAGCGTATTCGGGAAAGGGGCCTAGACAAACATTAGAAAATCACAATGGATTGGTTGTGAATTATCTGACCAGACAGAGATGGAAGTAGATGAAGTACCGTGTTACCCAATTACTGGGTTGTGGAGGTCTGGTAGGCAGCCGCTCCGCGTAAAATACTGGTATTCAGCTAAATCCGATTTGACTGGAAGCCGACCCCAATATAGTTGGGAAAAGGCTAGGCAGATGACAGAGATGGAAGTAGAAACTGGGGAATAGTAACTTATCAAAAATAAATAAAAATTTCTAATGAAAATTCTAGGTATTTTGTTTGTAAAGTAAGATGACAACTTTTTCGAGAGAGACAATGAATGAATGAATGATATATTTATTTGCTAGAATATAGGTAGGTAAGAATCTATGGAAAGTTAAAAGTCACTGTTTTTCTCTTTAAACTCTTTCGAAAATCAATTTTTATAGTACCTTGAGAAGTAACTATTCTAAACCTGACTATCTTTTTGTTATTTCTAGAAGCCAGACCACCTCCAATGCGATGTCTGTCTAGTCTACACACCCATAACGTCATACCACGACCATAGAGAATCTCACTACCATAGACACGTTTGTCAGTTCTGTGTGTATACAGCCTATAATGTCAATGATATGCTAACACATTTGAGGAGTGCACATGCTGTGAAGAACTTGGTTTTACCTGGTAAGAGGAAAAAGGTGGGTAGTCTTGAAATTTTTTGATTTTTTCGGTTGGATGAATATAGCTTGTGATTGGAGTTCACAGTTGAAATCTATCTTCAATAACATATTTATTTATTACTAGCTGAACCGCGCAACTTCGTCTGCGTCACATTTTTCATAAATGTGCCGCTCCTATTGGTCGTAGCGTGATGTTATATAGCCTATAGCCATCCTCGATAAATGGGCTATCCAACACTAAAATAAATTTTCAATCCGAACCAGTACTTCCTGAGATTAACCCGTAGAACAAAATAAACCCTTCAGCTTTATAATTTTAGTATAGATTGGAATTTCTATTTTATTGAAGTGAAAACTTCTTTACGGTATGCACATTTTTGTGATGGTTAAAAAATGTTAAACTCGCGTCAGGACCCTGATCGAAAATTCGTAAGACGGTCACGTGTCCTGAAAACTTCTTTAGTGGCGTTGTGCACTTTTTTTAGATGGGAAAAAAATCTAAACTCCCGTCAGGACACGTGACCTGATCGAAAATTCGTAAGACGGAGGGAGAGAAGCACGTATCTATTCAAGTTTTCACTTCTGCCGGCACTCCCGGAGTGCAACCCGATTTTTTCAATAAGAATTAAACTATTTTCTTACAGACTCGCCACAAAACTGCAGCAGATGATCCTGATTCGAAACCGCGTCGAAAAGCTTCAATGTTGGATAAGAGAACGCCATACGGATACCTCTGCATCGAATGTGACAAATATTTTGAGTGAGTAACTATTAATAAGTCATCATTAGGTATCAATCTGCCAGGGTCGCGGAGTTAGTTCGAAAGAGTCACCGCGGCCCTGGAACGCGGCGGGCACTAGGAGGAACACGGATAGGTTTTAGTCAGTAAGAGTCTGACACTCCCTTCTGCTCCGCCCAGAGCGGGAGGAGTCATTTGATGTTTTTGAGGGTTAATTTTGGTTTCGGAAGGTAATCAGTTTTTGAATAATAAAAAAAAAAAATATTTCTATAATATATACATGTCACATTTCAAAATGTATATTTCTTTTAATAATACGAAAGAAATACCTAAATTTGCGCGCGTTCCGTCCACTTTAGTCCTGCTTCAGCTGTCGGACATTGAAGAGGGAACATGCAATATTTCCATTTTTGCTTTGTACGTTTTTGCGTATATCTGGTACAAAAACTGCATGTGTTAAATGCTTGTTATGCTTTATTCTATAATATTTTGTTTGCAGCAACAAGAATCAAAGATGGAAGCACGTCCAACGCCACCATAGAGAGGGGTACAAATGTGCGACTTGCGGCAAGAGATTCGCTTTCAAGAATAACCTCACCAGACATGAGCAGTGAGTATGTATAATAAATATATTCTTCTATCTATATCTATATACTAATATATATATAAAGCTTGAACTTGAACGTGCTAATCTCAAGAACTACTGGTCCGATTTAAAAAAATTACAGTGTTAGATAGCCCATTTATCCAGGTAGGCTATAGGCTATATATCATTACGCTAAGACCAATAGGAGCGGCGCACTACTGAAAATTGTGACGCGAACGAAGTTGCGTGGGTCAACTAGTACTAATATATAAAGCTGAAGAGTTTGTTTGTTTGTTTACTTGAACGCGCTAATCTGAGGAACTACTGCTCCGACTTGAAAAAAATCTTTCAGTGTTATATCTAACACTGAACGATTTTTCAGTGGCAGCCTATAGCCTTCCTCGATAAATGGGCGAATGGCTATAGGCTATATATCATCACGCGAAAGCCAATAGGGAGCGTGCAGAAACTATAGGTGGCAGCACAGAAATGTCACTGTCAAGTATGTTTCAAGTATAAAATTCAAAATAGCTACGCTAGATGGCACAGTCTTCTTCGCGCACGTTCCCCAAAACAGAGCGCGCAGGAACCACAGGTGGCAGCACAGAAGCGCCAAACTTAAGTATTCTGACCCTGAAAACTTCGAATATGCTACACTAGATGGCGTAGTAAACGCCGTGCACGGTCCCTATAGGAGCGGAGCAGTAGGTAATGAAAATTGTGACGCAGACGAAGTTGCGTGGGACAACTAGTAATAATATATAAAGCTGAAGAGTTTGTTTGTTTACTTGAACGCGCTAATCTCAGGAACTACTTGTCCGATTTGAAAAATTCTTTCAGTGTTAGATAGCCCGTTTTATCGAGGAAGGCTATAGGCCAATAGGAGCGGAGCAGTAATGAAAATTGTGACGCAGACGAAGTTGCGCGGGTCAACTAGTTTATTTATATATAGGATCGCCAACAAAGGCTACACTATCACATACACTATAATACTGACAAGGACAAATAAAAGTGTGCGCCTCCAATGGGGAACATGCAATATTTCCATTTTTGCTTTAATTTTAAAGAACTCCATTTATAATAGACCACCACATAAATAAGAAATGAAAACGCTTAAATTTATTGCCAAAAATAGCGTTTTTAAACCGTTTTAAAGTTTTCGAAAACGGACGATGACGTCACTCGTGTCTATTACTGGTCAAGAACTGTCCTAACTCAAAGACCTAAAAGTTGCCTTTTCGCTGCCATAACAGCAGTGACGTCACTAAACGCTGATTGTTGTTTTTAAACACGTTCCGTTTCACGTTACTTAAATTAATTATTTTTGTTAAAAATCGTTATTGACCAAAATAAAAACGTTGCAATGGCCTTTTTATACTTTTTTATCATTTTACTGACAACATTCTCATAAATTCTGTATTTGCATCTATTACAGGCGACCACAGCATGCACTTATTATCTAGGTAGGTACATTAAGTTTGACAACGAATAAAACATAGTAATAACGTAATAACACAAAATAATAATAAAAAACACAAAAATAAAAAATGAAACAAATAATTTTATACAAATTCCAAGACAACCAATAAAAAAGGACAACTTAACAAAAAAAAAAACAATAAAAAATACCAATGTATGTAATGTATAATAAATAACTATGTAATAAAAATACAAATCTTCCCTCTTTATAATATACTAATATTATAAAGAGGGAAGATTTGTATTTTACATACGTGTAACGAATAATTAAAACTACTGGACGGCTTTGAAAAATTCTTTCAGCAATGTATAGCTACATTATCCGCGAGTAACATAGGCTTTATCCCCGTACTCTCGCGGGAACGGGAACTACGCGGGTGAAACCGCATGACGTCCGCTAGTATTTTATATTTTACTAGCTTCTGCTAGCGACTTCGCCCGCGTGGTCCCTAGGGAACATACTCCCGGGATAAAAAGTTGCCTATGTCCTTCCTAAGGCTCTAGACCATCTAAAGACAGAAAAGAAAAGACATTTCCTCAAAAGCGACGCACAAAACACAAAATAATAAGGGAATAAATAAAAACTTAACTAAAAACTAAATAACCTATTTAATTTCATTTAAATCGGTTCAGTAGTTTTGGCGTGAAAGCGCGACAGACAGATAGGCGGAGTTACTTTCGCATTTATAATATTAGTAAGGATTAATTTGAAACCCCAAATATTCCCGCCGCTGGGACAATTCCTATGGCGAATAATTTTTGATGTTTTCTGTGTTATTTTTTATGTATGATGTATCTTTTGTGTGTTGTATGTTTGTATAAACATATGAGGCTTGTTACTTGAAATATTACTAATTTTTACCCGACTACGAAAGAAGGAGGGTTATGTTTTCCGAGTGTGTGTATGTATATTTCTTTGGCACGCCCTAGAGCCTAAACGGCGCGATGGATTTTAGCTTGAGAGGTGTCGTTAGATTCGTATTTACTGTGAGAGTGACACTGGGGTATCAAAATGAAAAAAATTACAAAATGGCGGATTTTTGGCGCCAAATTATGCTTTCTAAATTTTTTTTTTCAAAACCTGTCGAGTGGGATATCAAGATAAAGGGCTCGAGGAGATGATTCCAGAAAAGTAACTCACTAAAACGTAGGAAATAAAAAAATGACTTTGTCAAAAAACCCGACCGCTAAAAACGACCAAAAAGTTCGAAACAAGTCGCTTTTCACGCAGTCTGATGCAGTTCAATCACTGATCCAATGCCACCAACTGCATCAGACTGCTTGAAAAGTGACATACAGAGTTGATACGACAGAGGGGCATTAAATTAAACTACGTATACTATACGTGTTCAGTATTAATTCGATACGGTACAAAAACAAAAAGCGCCATAAATACGAAAATATTTTTTTCAAACAAACTAAATAGCTTGCAAATCCGAATAAAACGCAACCACCCTTTGTAAAAAAATGACACTGACCTTAGATACCGCTAGGTAACAAAGCGGCAACGTCGCGCGCGCGCCGGAGCGCGGTGTACGGTATCTCGTGTGCTCGGTGGGGGCCGGGCCGGGGTGGCGGCCGGCGACTTAGGCCTCCGCTCGCACTGGCTTTTATGTTAGGTAACGTTTCGAAGTACGCGCACAAAAACAAACACACAAAATTTTTAAATTTTCGATGTTTCCTCCATTCACATTGATGCACAAATTATACCGACAGAGAATATTGTTATTTATTTTTCTAATTAGATCACTGTCCGTCGCTAAGCACTTTAATTTGTGAAATGCTAAAATAATCCTATTTTTTAACTCATCAATTGTGTTTACCTCTGAGGCATACACTTCACCCTTAATGTAACCCCACAAAAAGAAATCCATGGGAGTGAGGTCCGGAGATACTAATACTAAATAATAATAATCCCAAGTTACGTGTCCTATCACCATAAAAAACAGTCAATCACAAAAAAAAACACTAATACTAAATAATAATAATCCCAAGTTACGTGTCCTCTCACAATAACAAAATAAAATTACAATTGTTTGCGCGCGAATTCCACAAAACATACGTTCCGAAAAACAAGCGTCGGCGCACTGAGGCCCCACTTACCGATCGCAAAAAACAAGGATGCAACAAACTGACCTATCTCTATTTCTTTCGCTCGCTTTATGTTAGTCGCTTTCGTAGTGAAAGTGCAAGTGTGTGTATTGATTGTTTATACTACACCTGCTCGGAAAGTACCTTGATACTTTATCAAATTTACGGTAGAAAGTACGTCATTGCATATCGAACAAATATGCGGCGAGAAAACGCATCTGAGCGGGAGAGAAAAGTGTATGAAAATCCATTTCTTACGTGGTTTTTCTTTTTTAATTTTGGGTAAGACTATGCGCTGGTAACCTAAATATCAAAAGCCAAAAAGTTTTTACAGTGAGTTTTTATCTCCAAGTTCGCAAAATGACACTGGCCACTAGCTGTGTGTTGGATGGTGTCCAACAATTTGAAAAAAGAACATGTGAAAATTGCAGACGCCATTGGCGCCATTTTCAAATTAAGCTTCACTAACTGCAACAATTTCAATATAAATTTAAATTAGTAAAGATTTAGTTTTTTACTTTCCTCGTAGGTGTAGTATAAAGCACTATGTATCACTCGAGAGAAAGTGCGATTCCCGATCTCGGGTGTTTTAAAGCCCTCGCCTACGGCTCGGGCTTCAAACGACACCCTCGACGGTAATCGGTCACTTTCTCCTCTCGGTGAACAATGTACTATTCCTTGTTTGCATTGCCAATTTTTTGTGAATGTCGACATGCGTCAGAGCGGCAACAACGCATCGTAGATTTATCGTTGTAAGGTGCATGACCTATGCTTAGACGATAATCAGATGTTAGAAAAGATACATCGTGTTCAAACCGTGCAAAAACTTTAAAAATCATTTGCGACTAAACTACTGCTCCTAATTAATTTATTTTTGGTACAGAGCTTGAAAATGGTACCTAGTATAGGCAGTTTAAAGGAAAGCCCCTCTGTCGTATCAACGTTGTATATATATATTAATAATTATCACATATATTAACAAAAGTTTTGTATACCACAGCACATGTAAAACATTGATTTGAAAAGAGTAACTATAGAGTTTCTTGTCCGTTCTTCTCCTTAAAAATCTACCCTTCCGAATGGACAGTAGAGTCACTATGTTATTTTAAATGTAATGATGACGTTCAAAAGTTCCGTTTAATGGCCTAATTGAAATAAACGGTTTTGACTTTGACTTTTACTTTGCGACTTGTTTCGAACTTTTTAGTCGTTTTTAGCGGTCGGGTTTTTTAATTTAAGGTGAATGTTACGGGTTGCTCATTGCCATTTTCCCGCGAGATGGCGCTGAAGTCAACATTTTCAGTTTTATTTTGTTTCGAGTGTAATTGGAACAATATTAAGTCGCAGAAATAATGGTGCGACAATCGGATATTCCACTTTATCGAAATTAGTCAAAATACGGCAAAAAACCCTTCTGATTCGCCATACTTCAAATCATACTTTCAATCATGTCTATGTGTGTGTAAACGGTACTATAAGTTAGATATTATTTTCGTGAAGTATGGCGAATCAGAAGGGTTTTTTGCCGTATTTTGACTAATTTCGATAAAGTGGAATATCCGATTGTCGCACCATTATTTCTGCGACTTAATATTGTTCCAATTACACTCGAAACAAAATAAAACTGGAAACGTTGACTTCAGCGCCATCTCGCGGGAGAATGGCAATGAGCAACCCGTAACATTCACCTTAATTAATACACCCGTGTCCCTTCACAACCCCTTTGCTTTCAAGGCCACGGTAATTTCGAACATTAAGATAGCTTCCTCCATCAATAAATTGCAAATCTATTTAGACAGTCAGTTAGAGTATTAAAAAATAATGGACACGTATTTTTTGTTTTTGTAAATCAATGAATATTGTCAAAGATAAAACGCATCAAAACTCGGGAGTGGGGGCTCGTGACGTCAGAACGCACTAAAAATTATACCACGGCGTGACGTACTGATAATTTTAAAAGCTTCGTATTGCCGTCAATTTTGGTTTACGTAACAGAACAATACTTGTCGGATAGTTTTTGGAAATCTATCTGACGGACTAATTTATTAAGCTATTGCATAGCTTCTATCGCGGGCCTTGAGCGTGGAGACCGAATCCAGAAATTCCGTAACGAAAAAAACGTAACACCCCCCACTCCGACCGGCACAGCGGTGATACTTTTTAGTTTTACTTTTTACTTTTTTTTAGCTCAAAGTGTAACTTGAATTAACATCAAAGAAAAAAAAAGCAAAGAAAAAAAATACTGCATAAATAAAATAAATATATAATTATTATAATTGCATAAGTTGATAAAAAATGCTATGCAATAGCTTTACCGCGGCAGTCTCCGAGTGCCACGTCTTTTTTTTTTTTAGTCCCTTATACTATTCCGCAGCTTTGGCCCGTTTGAGTAACATTAGCTATATTTTATTTCTCCCAGACTCCATCAAGGCCCTCCTCCAAGAGAAGAATGCCCCGTCTGCCACAAGATGATCCGGTGCGACCTCGTCAAGGTGCACGCGCGCATACACACAGACAGACAAACGTTCAACTGTGCTGCTTGCGCTAAGAGCTTCGTGAGCCGAGCGTCTTACGAACACCACTTGAAGTATACCCTGCAGCATGCGCAGACTGACTTGCTCAAGTAAGAACATACACTAACTTGCACAAGATGAACACCAACTTGCTCAAGTAAGAACAAAACACTAACTTGCTCAAGTAAGAACAATACACTAACTTGCACAAGATGTACACCAATTTGTTAAAGTAAGAACAAAACACTAACTTGCTCAAGTAAGAACAATACACTAACTTGCACAAGATGAACACTAACTTGCACAAGATGTACACCAATTTGTTAAAGTAAGAACAAAACACTAACTTGCTCAAGTTAGAACAATACACCAACTTGCACAAGATAAACACTAACTTGCACAAAATGAACACCAACTTGCTCAAGTAAGAACAAAACACTAACTTAACTAACCTTGCTGATAACCGACCATCTTGAGCTTCTTGGGGTTACATTAACATCTACTCTCAATTTTGGCCCTTACATAGAGGCAAAAGCTCAAGTGGCTGCAAAGAAGTTGGGGATTCTGGCTAAGGTGAGACGGTACTTCACGCCGGAACAGCTGCTCAAACTCTATCAAGCGCAAGTTCGATCGTGTATGGAATACTGCTCTCATCTTTGGAACGGATCTGCCAGATACCAACTTGATGCCCTTGAGTCAATTGAGAAACGAGCCAAGAGGATCATCGGCAATGAGAGGCTCGTCGCGTCGAAGCTCCAAAGTCTTGAACATCGACGACGAGTTGCTAGCCTATCGGTTTTTTACCGGTTGCATTTTGGGGAATGTGCGACGGAATTGCATAATTTAATTCCGCCAAGCCCGTTCCATCATCGGACCACAAGACGAACGGCGATGCGCCACCGGTACATGGTGGACATCCCACCCATAAGTACAAAACGTTTTGGGAACACATTCATAGTGCGTACAGCTAAGGAGTGGAATTCCCTGCCGGAGTCTGTGTTTCCTGATAGCTACAACCTGGGAGTCTTTAAATCAAGAGTGAATAGGTTATTTCTAGGCAAGCGTGCTCCATCTTCGACCACATCCTCGCTTACCATCAGGTGAGATAGTGGTCAAACGCGTGCCTATCAATAGTAAAAAAAAAAAAAAAACTTGCTCAAGTAAGAACAATACACTAACTTGCACAAGATGAACACTAACTTGCACAAGATGTACACCAATTTGTTAAAGTAAGAACAAAACACTAACTTGCTCAAGTAAGAACAATACACCAACTTGCACAAGATGAACACTAACTTGCATAAGATGTACACCAATTTGTTAAAGTAAGAACAAAACACTAACTTGCACAAGATGAACACTAACTTGCACAAGATGTACACCAATTTGTTAAAGTAAGAACAATACACTAACTTGCATAAGATGAACACTAACTTGCACAAGATGTACACCAATTTGTTAAAGTAAGAACAAAACACTAACTTGCTCAAGTTAGAACAATACACTAACTTGCACAAGATAAACACTAACTTGCACAAAATGAACACCAACTTGCTCAAGTAAGAACAAAACACCAACTTGCTCAAGTAAGAACAAAACACTAACTTGCTCAAGTAAGAACAATACACTAACTTGCACAAGATGAACACAAACTTGCACAAGATTAACACCAACTTGCTCAAGTAAGAACATACACTAACGTGCTCAAGTAAGAACATACACTGACGTGCACAAGATGAACACTAACTTGCACAAGATGATCGTAACTGACTGTCAGAAGCATGAGAAAATGACACCAGTCTTGCCAAGATGTACCGTGTTACCCAGTTGTTGTGGAAGTCTGTTAGACAGCCTTTCCTCGTGAAATGGGCTCGCTCCATCGTAGACGTTGTCTCTGTCATCTCTGACATAGACTAGAGTCAAGAGCAAACCCATTACAAAAAATATAAAAAAAACGCATTCAGCTGAATCCGGTTTGACTGGAAGCGGACCCCAATATAGTTGAGAAAATGGCTAAGCAGAATATGATGGATGTGTCACTCTGCGTAATGTTTTTTTCTTCTATCTTCTCTGTATTAATTGGTATACTATATAAAGAGTACTTTATTATATTTATCGGTATTGGAACTCGAAAAAACTTTTTGCAAAAAAATACAACCAAGTTACAAAAAACAAAACTCTACAAAGTATAAAATAACTTTCATTTCGCAAGTCGGTGTCAAAAACAATAAATATCACCAACAGCAGTTCAATCACTGATCTGATGCCACCAACTGCATCAAACTGCTTGGAAAGCGACTTGTTTCGAACTTTATAGTCGTTTTTAGCGGTCGGGTTGTTCGACAAAGTTATTTTTTTTATCTCCTACGTTTTAGTGAGTACCTTTTTGGAATCGTCTTCTCGAACCCGAGATGACGTTGACTAGAAAGGTTTAAAAACAATTTTCTTTTGATGGTATGCCAAATTATGATGTGGCGCCAAAAATCCGCCATTTTGATTTATTTTTTAATTTTGATATAACCAGTGAAACTCTCACAGTAAATACGAATCTAACGACACCTCTCAAGCTAAAATCCATCGAGCCGTTTAGGCTCTAGGGCGTGCCAAAGAAATATACATACATACACACGAAAAACATAACCCTCCTACTTTCGCAGTCGGGTAAAAATACAACCAAAAACACATACTTCGGAAACTAACGTTTCTTTTTAGTGGTGATAACAGGCGTGATGTTATGTTATGAACTGGTGTAAACAATAGACGTACATGCGATTTCCGCAATCCCGATCTATTTGCTATTATTTACCGAGGAGTTCCATTGCCTATCTCCAAAGTTCTTCATCAGATCTTCACCAAATTAAAATGTGGAACACTCAGAGAAAATACTGTTACGCGCCAGAATTAAAGCTAGGTACATAACGACATTTACATACATGTACCGCCATCTAGTATCGAATAGCGGAGTTACTGAGGTCAAGATGTTTCTAGAATTTTCTATGCTAGAACATTCTCGATGTTTCGACACCAGGTCAATCGGGACCGGTATGTACCCGAACTTTCCAGAAGTTTCTATACTAGAAGGTTCTAGAAATAACTGTCACCGATATATAAAGGGCGGACATCCGGCGACGAGAGTCAGTATTGAATTGGCGATACAAGCGATAACTTCGGAAGCGATCTTCAACTGCGAATTAAGTGAAGTGAAGTATTCAGTAGTGCGATTGTGTTTTAATTAGTGTGTTTGAAGTGTTAATTACTGTTTTAAATTAAAGTGTTATTTTTGGTGGTTTAATCGGCTGTTTTTATTGTAACGAACCCCAAGCTCGTAACAATTGGTGTCAGAAGAGTGGATAATCATGCCGATTCTGCCAAAGGACGACACGGAGGGTATCCGTACCCGTAGTCAACGCCAGCAGGAGACGGACCAGAGACGTTTTGGTGGAACAACGTCGCAGACGTCGGAAGACCAGGTACCGACTATGGAAGCCGGCCCGTCCACAGCAGCTCCGGCATCATCAGCACCAGACTTTGCTGCTCTGATGATGATGCTGCAGGAGCAGACCCGCCGACAGGAGGAGCAGGCCCGACGCTTGGAAGAGCAGCTGCAGCGCGACAAGGAGGAGCAGGCCCGCCGACAGGAGGAGCAGGCCCGCCGACAGGAGGAGCAGGCCCGCCGACAGGAGGAGCAGGCCCGACGCTTGGAAGAACAGCTGCAGCGCGACAAGGAGGAGCAGGCCCGCCGACAGGAGGAGCAGGCCCGACGCTTGGAAGAACAGCTGCAGCGCGACAAGGAGGAGCAGGCCCGCCGACAGGAAGAACAGATGCTTCTCATGAAGGAACTTCACGCGTCCTTCGGGAAAGACATGAAGGAGGTGAAGGATAAGGTTGCTCAGCATGACAACCGCTTGTCAGATGCTGAAACCAGGATCAGCAAGTTTGATGACGTCATTTCTGATGTGAAGAAGGAGTTGGGCAACCTTAAACTTGGAGACGGGATTGTTACTTCCGCAGCTACTACACCTTCGCTACGTGGGTTTAAAGTGCCGCCGTTCGATGGCACGTCTTCTTGGTCGGCGTACAAGATACAGTTTGAAGCTGTAATGAAGGCAAACGGGTGGAGTAAAGACCAGGCCATGACTGCCCTCACCCTAGGCCTGCGTGACCAGGCCTTAACCGTCCTGGAAGCTCTCGGTAAGGAGGTGACTTACCAGCAGCTCCTTGAGGCGTTGGAAGCCAGGTATGGTGACGCTCACCTGGAACACGTATTTCGTGCGCAGCTAAGGGATCGCGTGCAACGGAGCAGTGAGAACCTGCAGCAGTGGGCCCTTGAAGTCGAGAAGCTGGTACGAAAAGCGTACCAGTCTGTACCTGCGCTCATTGAGGGGAACTTGGTACAGACATTCATCGACGGCATCCGCGACCTCGAGGTTAGAGCTGCTGTGAGACTCGGGCATCACGGGACGCTTAAGGACGCTTTGGCCCATGCACTAGAGGTGGAAGCTGTACGGCAGGATCATCGTTCCCACCGCGTTAGGGAGGTCGGAGCAACTACGGTTCGCGACCAATTTAAAGGGTACAGCCCTAGGTGCTACGGCTGTGGTGAAAGGGGCCACCTTCGATCCAGTTGCCCTAAGCGCCCTACACAGAGGGAAGATGGCAGACCTTCAGAGGATAGGGCGGCTAACAACAACGCCCAGCAACAGCAGGGAAACGAGTAAAAGCCAGGACTGCGGGGCGGGTGCTGGCTGATCTACAAGGAGCCCCAAGGATTTCGATCTCACAAACCCATGACGGAAACAGCCTTATCATCAAGGGCGAGGTCAACGGAACACCATGTAAGCTGACGATAGACACTGGAGCTTCGCGCACGGTTGTCAGTTCCCAACTTATAAGTCGATTCCTTGGGGACTCTGCATACAACCAAGGACGCATAAATTTGGTAACAGCCACTGGTCAGCGTATACCCGTCCGAGGAGAGAGAGAGATGGAGTTGAAGCTAGGCAACAAAATCTACCTGCATAAGGTTGTCTTGGCCGATATAATGGACGATTGCATCCTGGGCTTAGACTTTATGAGGAAGAATCGTTGTGAGATCGACGTGAATCAAGGAGTTATGAAATGTGGACAAGAGGAACTTTTCATGGAAGGGGCTTTACCTGGAAATGTGTACAGCCTAAAGAAAATTGTTCTTCCTCCGAGATCGGAAACAGTTGTGCCGGTTAGTCTTCCTCGGAATCCTGGGCGGACTCATCGTTGCGTACTCGTGGAAAAGGTAAACGATGACCTTCCATGGAAAGTGGCACGAACTTTGGTTAGAGCCACCGACATCTCAGGAGTACGTGTGTTGAACCTTTGTGACAAGGAACAGGTGATAGAAAAAGGCACACTGATGGGCACCTGCGAGGAAGTGGATTGGTTGCGTCGATGCCAATATCTATCAACTGAGACCCTCAGCAAGGATGCACAAACGAGTGTGACCACACTTTTAGGAGACTGTCGCAGCGCTCTGTCTCAAAATGAAATGGTCAAAGCGAAGAGGATGTTACTTAAATACGCCGATGTTTTCTCTTCGAACGATGCTGACATCGGGAAGACTGGCTTAGTTCAACACAAAATAAACACAGGAGAAGAATTGCCTATCCGTCAGCGGCCAAGGAGATTACCAGTAGCACGTGAAAAGGAAGTGGAAACCATGATTGAGGGAATGGTGAAGGATGGTGTTATAGAACCTTCATCCAGTCCATGGTGTTCACCTGTAGTGCTGGTAAGGAAGAAGGACGGCAGCATGCGGTTTTGTGTTGACTATCGTCGTCTGAACGACATTACGAAGAAAGACAGCTATCCTTTGCCAAGAATTGATGACACGCTGGACATGCTTACTGGAGTAAAGTGGTTTAGCACGTTAGATCTAAAAAGTGGCTACTGGCAAGTAGAAATTGACCCAAAGGACAAGGAGAAAACTGCATTCTCAACAGGAAAGGGTCTGTGGCAATTCAAAGTTATGCCGTTTGGATTGTGTAACGCTCCGGCAACGTTTGAAAGGTTGATGGAACTTGTACTAACTGGATTAATTGGTGATGCCTGCCTTGTCTACTTAGATGACATCATCATCGTAGGCCGTACATTTGAAGAACATCTTCAAAACCTGGAACGCGTGCTCATGAAGATCAAGAGTGCCAACCTCAAGTTGAGTCCGAAAAAGTGTTCTCTTTTCAAACGGCAAGTGAGCTTTTTGGGGTATGTAGTGTCGGAACAAGGTATCCGTACGGATCCAGAGAAAATCGCCGCTGTCAAGGATTGGCCAGTTCCAAAAGACAAGACGCAGGTCAGAGCATTTTTGGGTTTGTGCTCCTATTATCGGCGATTTGTCAAGAACTTTGCAGATATAGCCAAACCCTTGCACAAGCTAACCGAGGAGAAGCGACAATTCTGTTGGGATGAAAGTTGTGGCATCGCATTCCAGGAGCTAAAGGACCGTCTGTGCAAAACACCTATTTTGGGGTATCCTGATACCAACAAAGAATTTATAGTTGACACAGACGCAAGTGATATAGGACTTGGCGGTGTGTTATCTCAACGTAATGGCGATCAAGAGGTTGTGATTGCGTACTTCAGTAAGTCGTTGTCAAAACCAGAGAGGAATTATTGTGTCACGAGACGGGAATTGCTTGCTGTGGTAAAATCATTACAACATTTTAGCAAATATCTGCTGGGGCGGAAATTCCACTTACGAACCGACCATGCTGCACTGAAATGGCTATTGCAGTTTAAAAATCCAGAAGGAAAAGTTGCGAGATGGATTGAACTACTGCAGGAATACGACTTTGTGGTCGAACATCGCAGTGGGAAATCTCATGGCAACGCAGATGCATTGTCAAGAAGACCTTGCCCTGAAAACTGCAAACATTGTACTCGGCAGGAGGGCAAAGAAGTCGTACCTGTGAGGATGCTCAAAACAGATCTCAGCAACGAGTGGAAGGAAAGCCTACAACATGCTCAGCAGGAAGATTCGGACATCCGGCCGATTCTGGAGTGGATAAAGGCCAGTGCTCCTAAGCCCACGTGGAGCGACGTCTCAGCGATGAGTTCGATCACGAAAAGCTATTGGGCCCAATGGGACAGCTTAGTGATTCAGGATGGAGTCCTTTGCCGTAAATGGGAAAATGCTCGGGGAGACAGCTGTCATTTGCAAATGGTCGTCCCTAGGGCTAAAGTACCGGATGTTCTACAGCTGTACCACGATGGTTGTTCAGGAGGCCATATGGGAGTTAAACGGACTCTACTGAAGATACGGGAACGGTTTTACTGGGTTCATTGTCGTGATGATGTTGAAGACTGGTGTCGCAAATGTACTAGTTGTGCGGCTGTAAAAGGTCCTCAGACTCGTAGCAGAGGTGCATTGAAATTGTACAATGTTGGTGCACCATGGGAAAGGATAGCCCTGGATGTCGCGGGACCGTTTCCGGAAAGTGAAAGTGGCAACAAGTATTTCATGGTTGTAATGGATTACTTCACTAAGTGGCCGGAAGTCTTTGCCATTCCAAATCAAGAAGCTTCAACAGTTGCAGATAAACTGGTTCATGAAATCTTCTGTCGTTTTGGAGTACCCTTGGAGATTCACAGCGATCAAGGAAGGAATTTTGAGTCACGAATATTCCAGGAAACTTGCAGAGTTATGGGTACTCATAAAACGAGAACAACTTCTTACCACCCACAATCTGATGGAATGGTGGAACGATTTAATCAGACATTGGAAAGGTACCTGGCAAAAGTTGTGGAAAATCGGCAACGCGATTGGGACAAGCATATACAACCATTTTTGTTGTCATACCGAAGTGCTGTTCACGAAAGCACATCAGTGACACCAGCTTTCGCAAACTTTGGTAGAGAATTGCGGCTGCCTGCAGACTTGATCACCGGAATACCGCCTGACGCCCCACGCAGTATCACTGATTATGCGAACAACTTGCGGAACAAAATGAATGACATTTATGAGCATGTCAGAGAATCGGGCCAACAAATGTCTGAAAAGATGAAAACCCGTTATGACCGCAAAATGAACAATAAAGGTTTCGACGAAGGTTCACTAGTGTGGTTGCACAATCCAGTTCGTAATAAAGGGAAATCTCCTAAGCTTCAGGCTAAATGGGACGGGCCGTATCGGAATGTGACAAAAATCAATGACGTGACCTACCGTATACAAAAAGGAACAAGAAGCGCTCCTAAGGTCGTCCACGTGGATCGACTGGCGCGTTATTATGGGGCTGATAATGCTCGGGACGAGCATGTCTTAGGAGGGGGCAGTGTTACGCGCCAGAATTAAAGCTAGGTACATAACGACATTTACATACATGTACCGCCATCTAGTATCGAATAGCGGAGTTACTGAGGTCAAGATGTTTCTAGAATTTTCTATGCTAGAACATTCTCGATGTTTCGACACCAGGTCAATCGGGACCGGTATGTACCCGAACTTTCCAGAAGTTTCTATACTAGAAGGTTCTAGAAATAACTGTCACCGATATATAAAGGGCGGACATCCGGCGACGAGAGTCAGTATTGAATTGGCGATACAAGCGATAACTTCGGAAGCGATCTTCAACTGCGAATTAAGTGAAGTGAAGTATTCAGTAGTGCGATTGTGTTTTAATTAGTGTGTTTGAAGTGTTAATTACTGTTTTAAATTAAAGTGTTATTTTTGGTGGTTTAATCGGATGTTTTTATTGTAACGAACCCCAAGCTCGTAACAATACTCTTCCAAAAACCACCGAAATTCTCCCTCTATTTCTCCAGGATCCCATCATCAGATCCTGACCTGATGATCATGGGACTACCCTTTCAAACAAAAAAAATAAATTTCCAATTCGATCCAGGGAAGGGGAACATACATAAAAAGAAAAAAAAAAATGTTCCGACGAATTGAAAACCTCCTTCTTTTTGAAGTGGGTTAATGAACTGTTTCTTTGTTTCAGATACAAGTGCACGATGTGTGACAAAGGATACCGTTCGCGGGGCGAATTGAGGGACCACGTCAACTACCAACATATGAGCAAGACGCAGCACAAGTGTCCAGTCTGTGGGAAGGTGAGATCACAGTTAATTATTTCAATCAAAACTTTTGCAGGCACATTCGACAGTTCAAGGAGTCGATCAGACGGAAACGGGAAAATAACCTATTTAGAGGTATGCGGAACTGGGTGTAAAATCCCGCAAACCTCCATTGAAAAGGAAGGATCTTGTGACCAGACGAATGTTTTGCCCCGGGGCAAATAAGTGCCCGATAATTAAATAATAAATTATAAACAACTAGTTGACCCGTGCAACTTCATCTGCTCCGCTCCTATTGGTCTTAGCTCGATAATATATCGCCTATAGTATTCCTCGATAAATGGGCTATCTAATACTGAAATAATTTTTCAAATCGGACCAGTAGCTCCTGAGATTAGCGCGTTCAAGCAAACAAACAAACTCTTCAGCTTTATATATTAGTATTACTAGTATAGAAGTATAGATTTACAGGCACTCTTGAACTGTCAAGGTCGGTCGATCAGTCAAAGAAATGAATCTATTTGTATGTCCGAAAGCGTAGGTCATCATCATCTGCCTAGCCTTTTCCCAACTGTACTATTGGGGTCGGCTTCCAGTCAAACCGGATTTAGCTGAATACCAGTATTTTATGCGGAGCGGCTGCCTACCAGACCTCCACAACCCATTAATTGGGTAACACGGTACTTCATGGTAAGACTGGAGTCAGATTAACTGGCTTCTGACTATCCATAACGACTGCCAAAGATCTACAAATGACAGCCGGGACCAACGGCTTAACGTGCTTTCCGAGGTACGGAGGAAACTCGGTATGTTAGGATGGTCACCCATCCACAGACCAACCTTGGCAAACGTTGCTTAACCTTGAAGATCGACCCGTGCGGCTGCTATTATCTAGCCACGAGCTCCTCAAAAGCGTAGGTCTCTATGGATAAAAACGCGCAAGTAACTCCATGGACATTCTTTTATTAAAAAACTAGTTGACTCGCGCAACTTCGTTTGCGTCACAATTTGTATTACTGCTCCGCTCCTATTGATCTTAGCGTGATGATATATGGCCTATAGCCTTCCTCGAGAAATGAGCTATCTAACACTGAAATATTTTTTCAAATCGGACCAGTAGTTCCTGAGATTAGCGCGTTCAAGTAAACAAACAAACATACAAACAAACTTTTCAGCTTTATATATTAGTATAGATAATATTTAAAACACAATTACCTTTTTCGCCGTACTTTTAAGTCGTACATGGTGTCGGCCGGTGCCGTAAAAGAATAACACCATCCCATCACTTCCCGTGGGTGTCGTAAGAGGCGACTAAGGGACTCACCAGAGAATGGGCAGCAGCGTTCTCTGTGAAACGCAACACCATACACTGCGATCGCCAACCAGCCTGCCAAGCGTGGCGATTATGCCAAACCCCCCCTTTAGCGGAGGCCTATGTCCAGCAGTGGACGTCTTTCAGCTGATATGATGACGATGACCTTTTTCGCAGGCGCTAGCAACTCGTCGCTGCGTCACCAGACACTTGCGTCGCGCGCACGACGGTGTCAAGGAGAGCGCCAGAGACAAGATATGCCAACAGTGCGGCAAAGCGTTCCGGGTAAGGATCACTTTTCTCGCTGTAGCAAATCATTTTTCTGCCAGGTTTGTGGAAATTGTTCGAAAGAGTCAACGCGGCCCTGGAACGCGGCGGGCATTAGGAGGAACACGGTATGGTTTAAGATTGGTTTAGTAAAATCACAGGTTATTTTTTTCACTTTTAGCGGTTTCGATTCGTGGTTTAGACAGGCATCATCTGCCTAGCCTTTTCCCAACTGTATTGGGTTCGGCTTCCAATCAAACCGGATTTAGCTGAATACCAGTATTTTACGTGGAGCGGCTGCCTACCAGACCACCACAACCCATTAACTGGGTAACACGGTACTTCATGGTAAGACTGGAGTCAGATTTACTGGCTTCTGACTATCCATAACGACTGCCAAAGATCTACAAATGACAGCCGGGACCAACGGGTTTAACGTGCTTTCCGAGGCACGGAGGAAACTCGGTATGTTAAGATGGTCACCCATCCACAGACCAACCTTGGCAAGCGTTGCTTAACCTTCAAGATCGACCCGTGCGGCTGTTATTATCTAGCCACGTGTCCCTCTTTTAGACAGGCGATTGTTTAAAATTCTCAAGTGCTAGTGTATTTAAGGTAGTTTCCCTCCATGTAAACTTTGTCTCTGTCATCTCTGACATAGACTAGAGTCAAGAGCAAACCCATTACAAATAAAAAAATAAAAAAAAATTGGCAGTCTTGGGATGCCCTGTATAAAAAAAAAACAACTCTTGCGTTAGTGATGACTAACTGAGTGACTGTAAGACATCGCACAGCCGAAACTACTGACATATCCCATTTTTTCCCGTTCCTGTAGGAATTTCGGGAAAACCTCTCTTACTACTCCCCTATACTTCCCAAGGAACTTCATGCCAAATTTCAGCATTTTACGACCAATAGTTTTGGCTGTTTGGAGGAGCTCGTTGGTAGATAATAACAGCCGCACGGGTCAATCTTCAAGGTTAAGCAACGCTTGCCTTAAGGTTTGTCTGTGGATGGGTGACCATCTTAACATACTGAGTTTCCTCCGTGCCTCGGAAAGCACGTTAAGCTGTTGGTCCCGGCTGTCATTTGTAGATCTTTGGCAGTCGTTACGGATAGTCGAGAAGCCAGTTAATCTGACTCCAGGCTTTGCCAAGAAGTACCGTGTTACCTAGTTAATGAGTTGTGGAGGTCTGGTAGGCAGCCGCTCCACGTAAAATACTGGTATTCAGTTAAATCCGGTTTGACTGGAAGCCGACCCCAATATAGTTGGGAAAAGGCTAGGCTCTTTTGTCTGTTTGTCTGTCAGTAACGGAAGAATTTTACACATATATTAGAAATTTTATTTGGAGATCAACAATCAATACTAGCTTGATATATAAATTACTTCTCTCTCTCTTTTTAGGACAAGAAAGGCCTCCGCGAACACGAACTAATCCACACCGGCGAGCGTCCACTATCGTGCGAAATCTGCGGCTGTACATTCAGACAGAGCGCGTCACTGTACACGCACAGAAAGCGAGTACACAACATATACACCAGCGCCAAGAAGATAACGCTGTTAGAACAAGGCTGAGGAAACAAGCGTTTCAAGTCGTGTACTACTCAAACTGTATTCTAGTGTGGATACCTGTGAAATCCTGTCAACTTGCCACTAAAGTAGAATATCATCGTCATATCAGCCGACGCTACTGCTGGACATAGGCCTCCCCCAAGCTCCTGCGCGTCTCGCATCCTTCGGAAGACTATGACGCTGTTAGGCTGAGGAAACAAGCATTTCAAGTTGTGTACTACTCAAACTGTATTCTAGTGTGGATACCTGTGAAATCCTGTCAACTTGCCACTAAAGTAGAATATCATCATATCAGCCAACGCCACTGCTGGACATAGGCCTCCCCCAAGCTCCTGCGCGTCTCGCATCCTTCGGAAGACTATAACGCTGTTAGGCTGAGGAAACAAGCGTTTCAAGTTGTGTATTACTTAAACTGTATGCTAGTGTGGATACCTGTGAAATCCTGTCAACTTGCGGTTCAAGTAGGATATGAGTCATGCTTAATCTTACCTCGACTGTATGGCTCTCATAAACGCTTGGTACAGTCAACAAAGCTACTCGGTATACAGGCAAAAATATTAATTCTTCCACAGCACTGCCAGTGTTTCTTTCTAATGTGTGCATTATAATTTTTTAGGGTTACGTACCCGAAGGGTAACCAACGAACCCTATTACTAAGCCTCCGCTGTCCGTCCGTCCGTCTGTCTGTCAGCGGGCTGTATCTCAAGAACCGTAATAGGTAGAGAGTTGAAATTTTCACAGGTGTCCAACAAATAATAAAAATGATGGTTTATGGTACGGAACCCTTCGTGTGCGAGTCCGACTCGCACTTGGCCGGTTTTTTTAAGCTTTTGACATACTTACGTGTGTGTTGTACAATAATTTTCCACTCAGCACACTCACAAAATTATTTAAATGTAATTGCAAGTTAGCTGCCTGCATACCTAATAGCTTTGTTGACTGTACATTGTTATTATCCAAAATCAGTGAGATTCGTGTATTCCTAATGTGACTTCCAACAAGTGATTGCGACTACAGTGACTAAACCTAGCCGTGTCTAGTTAGTTTGCCGCGTTTCCGTCATGTAATCAATTGATTAATGTATGCAAATATTGTACAGTTGATTTTCGAAAAGAGTAACTATGGAGTTTCTTGTCCGTTCTTTTCCATAAGAATCTACCTTTTGCGAACGGACGACTAGAGTCACTATAATATTTTATTTTCATTTGACTTTCAAAAGTGCCTTTAATGGTCTTTTGAAATAAATAATTTGACTTTAACTTGACTTTGACTGGCGGTGATCAGTTGAAAGTAACACACCGTTTCGTGTGAGATATGTGGCTGAACATTTAGACAGACCACGTCATTGTAAACAAGTAGTTTGTGAGTTTCGAATTGTGTTAAGCTATTTTGACAGATATCCCAAAGCACCGGCAAAGAAAAGTAAAATATGGCAATTTTTTAACCACGCGAAATGCAATGTTATTGTGAAAAGGTTATTCTACAATAGGGAATACGCATGCGATTTTTTTATTTGCAATATGAAATACTTATTAGCTCTAGTAAACAATCTTGAAATTATTTCTTAATTACCTGCATCAGCGATGAAGTTATAAAGCTTCAAAGATTACAATTAGAAAGAGAAGTCCGATGTAAACTTTGACGTCATCGTATATGACACCTATACAGCTGCCATAGAATACAGACGTTTTCGCGAGAGGGACAGATATATTTGTTTAAAATAATTATATCTCCTTCGTTTTTCGAGTAATTTTGATTCTATTTTCACTGTTAGTATTATATTTTTGTATATTTTTAGATAAACCGTATAGGTGATAAATAAATTTTTCATGCATATTCCCTATTAGCTGTACTACCTCGGCAAAATAATGTAGTCTAGTTTTGTTACTTTCCCGAATACGGTGACTTTTTCGACTAAAGTGACTAATATGACTTTCTCCACTGGATTGACTATCGACTAAAGTGGCTTTTGTTACTTTTCCGACTAAGGTGACTTTCGATTAACGGCACTTTTGTGACTTTTTGCGGAGTGACTAATGTGGCTTTTCTGACTAGAGCGACTTTCTTACAAAACTATTGAACGGTCAAGTTTTAAACGAAATCACACATTTCTTGCAAAACGACTAAACAAGTAAAATTATCTCGAATTTTGACAGCCAAGACCGAATTTTTAAATCTTAGTCACAATTTTGCAGAACGACTAAACGGGACACATTATCTTGAGTTCCTAAGTACAATTCTTCAAGAAATAGTCGGAGAAATACCAATGACCGACTTTTGCGTGGTATAAAATACATTCAGTCAAAAAAGTATCGGGAATGGATGATTTGTTTATGGTTCCAAATTCAAATTTTTGTAGTTGTTAGATTGGCACAACTGTTTTCCATTTTGGCGCGGAGTTTGAGTTGCATCTGTTATTTATATTAAATACAGTGCTGGTTTTAGTAATATCATATATAGTGTGTATTGCGAATTTCATAATGGACAAAAATATCGAACAAAGAGTTTGTCTTAAATTTTGCATCGCCAATGGAATTTCGTGTTCGGAGTCACTGAAAATGTTACAGAAGGCTTACGGTGAATCGACTTTATCAAAAACTCGTGCTTATGCGTTCAAAAGCGGTCGAGATGTGATGGAAGATTTGCCTCGCTCTGGTAGGCCGTCAACGTCTACAACTGAAGTTAACATCGTAAAAGTGAAGGAAATAGTGACTGAAAATCCCCATTCAACTCTGAGAGAGATAGCCGCCGAACTTTCTGTATCTCACGAGTCGATCCGTACCATTTTAACTAATCATTTGGGTATGAAACATGTTGCTGCTCGGCTAGTCCCAAAAGATCTGAATTTTCTCCAAAAACTCAATCGCATGAAAGTCGCTGAGGACATGCTAGAACGAGTCAGTTCGGACCCAACATTCATGAAACGCATTATTACTGGTGACGAGACGTGGGTTTACGAGTTTGACATGCAAACTAGTCAACAAGCTTCGGAGTGGCGCCTTCCAACTGAACCGAAACCGAAAAAACCACGCCAAAGTCGATCAAAAGTCAAAGTCATGTTGACTGTTTTCTTTGACTATCGCGGTGTTGTGCATTCTGAATTCTTACCGGAAGGTCTAACGGTAAATAAAGAATATTATTTGAGCGTTATGCGGCGTTTAAGAGAGCAAATTCAACGAAAAAGGCCAGATTTGTGGAAAGAAAATTCTTGGATTTTGCACCACGACAATGCGCCTTCGCACAAGGCTATCATTGTGAACGAATTTTTAACCAAACACTCAACAAATACCATCCATCATTCAAGTGTAAAAACGCGGTCTACCGCGTTTCCACCAGAATGATGTGTATATTAAGAACCAAGGCGCTGAGCAAGGCAAGGTAAAAAAAGCGTTTTATTGGTTTTTAACCGAACAGATCCCTCTATACGTATCCTCCAAATACGTTTTCAATTTGTTTTCGAGGGAAAACCTAGAAAACGCACCTGTTTTCGGAAACGATCACGGTGGGGTTTCTACGTCACTAAGACCCCGTGATCATCATCAGCAGCACATAAATGGAGCACCTTGACCTCTTAAAAGACCATTCAAGCATGAGAAGGGATCCATTCGCTTCTAATGCTTCCATTAATAATGCAGCAGAATGGTGTTCTTGAATTAAAACTACAGCCATAAATGTTAAAATACTAAGTCAATACTACCACATGTATAGGTATTTTTGGCCTGAAATAAAGGTATAATATTATCATTATAAACGAATCGAGCGCTATTGAGGAAATAACTGAATCGAATTGAGAGTTAAATGACGATACCGAACCCACTCTGTACAATGCTTGTTAGGGAATCCTTGGAGTGGGAAGGCTTTAAAGGGGTCATGACTTTGTCATGATAGTGATGTCAGAATGCCATGTTTCAATGGTGTTCGTCAAGGATGACCGTCTAAAACAATGATTCATTCTCCCCGAGTCTGTCAATGTTTTTGCTGTGAAGGCAGGAATTATGTAATTTCCAGCACAGTATGCTTAGTCTACAGGCAAAATTCCGTTTCCTTCATGGTGGGATAAGGAATGCACTGCCGATCGATGTTTCCACGTCGTTAAGAAAAGATTCTTTAACAGTTGTGTAAATACGTTTTAGAGTGTAGTTTTAGTTCTTTATTTTTTAGATAGTTATAATTTTCAGTACCTATTATTTACTTTTTGTATAGTTAACTTTCATTCGATTTAACCTCTCGCGCGTTTCTCGTACACATGGGTGTACAGTTCGCGTTAGCGTGGCTTGCCCCTCGGAAGTTAGGTTTGAGTGAAGTCCGCGCAGGTGCAATCGCGTAAAAAAGTGTTACGTTCCTAAAATATTTTTTTGTTTATACGTATTATACTATAAACAAGTAACAAAGACTACCAGTAACAATAAAATATCAAAAAGTAACACAACAAACACATACACCACAAGAACACAAATCAAACTGTAAGAAATAACCAAAATAAATCATTAAAAACAATGACAACCTGTAACACTTTTCGCATCCACAGTCGTATTGCATCGAGCAAGCGGGACACGCTTATGCATCGAACTTATACGAGCGAGTGAGATGCCATTACACCCGCGCGTTTGTGCTAATCCGCGCATGCGCGAGCTACCCGCGCATGCGCGGTTGTATGTTTGTTGTCAAATTGACGTCCTGCGCAGCCGATTGCGGCGTACTTTGCGGAGACAAGCTTGCGTGACGGGAACTGTACGAGAAACGCGCGAGAGGTTAAGCGGTTTGTCACCATACATTACATTTGAATGGTTTTTCATCAGTGTTTTTACGACTAAATGTTGCAATATTGTCATAGCTGAGAAGGTTAGTGGGAGACCGCGAAAACTTATCGTCGGGAATTTTCGTGAGTACAGTCAAGTGCACCACAACACAGCACAAGGCTATCATTGTGAACGAATTTTTAACCAAACACTCAACAAATACCATCCATCATTCAAGTGTAAAAACGCGGTCTACCGCGTTTCCACCAGAATGATGTGTATATTAAGAACCAAGGCGCTGAGCAAGGCAAGGTAAAAAAAGCGTTTTATTGGTTTTTAACCGAACAGATCCCTCTATACGTATCCTCCAAGTACGTTTTCAAATTGTTTTCGAGGGAAAACCTAGAAAACGAAAACGCACCTGTTTTCGGAAACGATCACGGTGGGGTTTCTACGTCACTAAGACCCCGTGATCATCATCAGCAGCACATAAATGGAGCACCTTGACCTCTTAAAAGACCATTCAAGCATGAGAAGGGATCCATTCGCTTCTAATGCTTCCATTAATAATGCAGCAGAACGGTGTTCTTGAATTAAAACTACAGCCATAAATGTTAAAATACTAATATAGTTTATAAGTCAATACTACAGCAGCTTTCGACGTTAGCGTCAAAACAATATTGGTCCATTTGCGTCACATTGGCAAGGTAAAAAAGCTTGACAAATGGGTGCCCCACGAACTCAATGATCGCCAGCGCGAAGTACGCGTCGAGACGTGCCTTGCACTGCTCAACAGACACACAAATGAAGGAATTTTGAACCGCATTGTTACCTGCGATGATTCTGTTTGATAACCGCAAGCGCTCAGCAAGTTGGTTGGATCCTGGTTCAGCACCTAAACAATGCCCTAAACGAAAACTTAACCCTAGAAAAGTGTGATCACGGACCAAAGAAGAGCGAGCAATATAAAAGAGAGCGAGATAGGAAATAGAGGGGGATAAAAAGGAAAGAAAAGAGAAAAAAAGAGAGAGTGGTACTTCTATTTTTGAATGTTTTATTGTGTAAATGGTATGGTTCGATAGATTCTAATTTGTAAGGTTTTAAAATATTATATACTTACGAGTATTTCGATATTTGTATGTTTTAGTTGTCTTATTTATGTATTTTTTTAAAGATTGTTTGATTGATTTTATTAGATTAGTATGGTTTTAAAATATGCTAAGTAAGGTATTTCTATATTTGTATGTTTTATTGTGTAAATATCAATGCTCTTTTTTAGATTTTATATTGCATTTGAAAGGTTTCTCATAAGTGTTTGTATGAGCGTGTTTTTAAAAGTTCGAGGCCTTAGTAGTCAAGATTCCTCCCGGCCCACAACCTCCGGCCATTGCTAGCGGCGGATAAACGGAGTATGGAGGAGACCGCAAGGCCAGGGCCAACGACCTTGGCGGCCAAAGCTGGAAAGGAAGGCGAAGAGCCCGCAGAGGGGCCCAAAAAGCCCGCAGAGATGGTCGCGCCGTGATAGGTGGAGTAGCCACTCGGCTGCCGCAGCGCAATGCCGATTCCAGCGGTCCGCCTGGATCGGCTCGAAGTCAAGAGTGACGAAACTACGCTCGTTGACCTGAGTTTCTGCTGCGTCCCTGCTGTTGCTAGACAGCAATAAAGCGGAGGCTAACGCTGCAAAACGGGCGCAGCAGAAGGCGGTCGTGGCTTACGAGGTCGGCGAGCTGGCTCGACAGACTAGAAAGAGGCGGGCTACTCAGACGGCCTCCGGGGAGGGCTTAAAGGCGGCGGCGCTCATTCACTAACTTCTGGAGCGCGTGGACGTTGTCCTAAAAGTTGCCACAAAATCGGGTGACTGAGGGGCCCAAGAAGCCCGCGGAGGGTGCGTCAGCACCCGCTCCCAGCTCAACTGCGACCGCGGTGACCGCGTCCGGCCTCACCACAGAGGCTTGGACGACAGACGTATAAAAGGACCGCAAGAAGAAGGTGGCGCAGCTTAGTACCCGCTCAGTCGGTATTCCCAAAATAATAGGCCCCCATGCGCTTCGGCTGTGGTACTCATACTGCAGCCGATGGGGCCGAGTCACCCGCGTCCGTAGGAGAATACCCATAGCATACCCCGCAGTCTCCAGACTAGTCCCATAATGATGTCGTAAAAAAAAAACCCATTAGCCACGTTCCCTGACTTTGGCACACCGACCGGCTTCAAGATAAATTCCGTGGTTACGGGGTCGCGGCTGTTCGAGGTTACGGGTCCTCGGGCAGCGAGAAGTTTGACATCCTGGCGCCAAATTGAGGGAGGTCGTGGCGGCTGTCGCTCGAAGCTGTGGATGTCAATATGTTGTAGACCGAAATAAAGACACTTCACTACTTAAGATCTTCCTTTACTCTCAGTTCTTACAGCCACCATTTTCCAGCCAGCATTTCAAATTAATACTTCCACTATTTCTGCTGCTGACACCATCTAGAAATAATCGTTCAAAAAGCACTTTAAAGCCAAGGATTTGCTTATTTTTTTGGTAAGGTATTTCTATATTTGTGTGTTTTATTGTGTAAATAAATATCAGTGTTATTAATGTATGTTTTTTAATGATTATTAGATTAATCACATTTGAAAGGTTTGTCACCAGTGTTTGTATGGCTATGATTTTTAAAATAATATGCTGTAATACTTCATTTCATACCTGGGAAGAGCAAGATTGGGGCAAAAATAGTGAAAACTGACCAGAACGTTCGTTGGTACATCACTCACCCTTACTGTTACGACTTACTTTGTTAGTACTATCAAATCAACCTACGTCAAATATAGCCGCTACAATGACTTCGTGACTATGCTACGACTGGCATGACTACTGTGACTAAATTGACTTTTGCAAGACAGATAGATACCGAAATAATTTGTTCTCTATTGGTGTAATTGCTGCTAGGTGTTCCGATGCGAGGATGAACAAATAAATTAATAAGCCTTTACTAAAGTGACTATATTTTTTGGCCATTGAGCCGGTTTCGACTATTCTGTCATTGTCACATTGAGGGTTTGATCATACTTAACTGCCATTATTTGTATTAAATCAAAATTGTACTGAATTTTTTGCCATGATGAAAAAAATAGCTGTTTTGTGTTGAAAAATTCTCATTTATTTGTATTTTATGTAGTATTGAGGCTTCAATTATGAATTTATTTTAAATAAAAGATTTTTTTTTTAATTTTGTGTTTTATTTATGTAGCGTTATTTAAACACTTCGGAGAGTGTGCTCAAGAACTCCACGACCTCATCCCACCGGCCCCCTTCTACCATCCGACATCCAGATGTACTGCAAGTTACCATCCCTACCTTGTTGCTATTCCACCAAATCGCACTAAGTGTTTCCAAGCGTCTTTCATAATGCGCACAGCAAAGGAGTAGAACTCTGCCTGCGTCTGTGTTTCCGAACACTTGCAACTCGAATCTTTTAAAAGTTAGGGACTACTCACACTTATTCAGCTCCCAAAGGAGTAGAACTCTGCCTGCGTCTGTGTTTCCGAACACTTGCAACTCGAATCTTTTAAAAGTTAGGGACTACTCACACTTATTCAGCTCCATTCATGTTTCGCTGAACGATTCTGGTCACACTTATACAGCTCTGCTTCTATCAGTCGCGTACAGCGTCGTAAGAATGAGAAAGACGCTAAATACGCGGTGAAGACGGTAAGATGTCCGTGACTACCGCAGGACCACCGACGCCAATCGCTTTCATATTGGGTAAATAATGAGTACTCAATTGGTACTAATTATTAGTATTCGAACAAAAAAATTGGTACCTTCGTATTTTTCGAGAAAATCGGCTTTGAAGGTTGTCTGACGGTAGTCATGCTCTTTTTGCTCATTTAGTATTGTGTTCTTATAATGGAAATTTCTATGTACCTACTATATTTTTATCGGCTTCTTGCAGAAGAAATAGATAAAATTAAACGTAAAAAATTAAAACGCAAACGATAGTGGGTCGACCCAGTACAGATACAGTCCAAGAGCTGGATCGGAGGATTGAGAATTTATCTCTGACAATTCTACAAACTTTAGACCGATAAAACTAGAAGTGTAATTACATATTAATAGAAATATTTTTTCTTGGCAATTTGTTCGAAGAGATTACTCTTCAATCTAGCTCTTTGACTATACCTTAAAAATTGAACTCTTATCTTCTAAACTAAGACCCGACTAAATCTGTGACTTTGCGAAAACTTGCGACTAATTGAGAGAGAAAACAGATCTTCGCTAGGTGCCCTAGCTTTGAGGTTCAAATGGACCAAGCTGGGGTAGGCGCATCTCAGTTCGGTCACCTATAAAGCCTTATAACTTTGAACCAATGAACACATTTTTTATATTATCAAAATTAATATCCCTGATGGTGGTCATGCCAGTATCAGTCACACGAGGAGTCGAGAACCATCAATGTACAGCGCTGTTCCGCCGCGTACGACGCTGAATGCGGCGGAACAGCGCTGAACGCGGCGGAACAGCGCTAAACTCTATATATAGCACTCGCACGATAATAAAAAATAAAAAACACATTTGTCCTCATTTTATAATTGTTTGCCGCGAAAGCTGAATAGACGCGGAAAGCTGAACGGATGCGTACGCGTCTTCATACAAGATCGTTGTTTTCTATGGGCATAAACTGTGGAAGGCCTCCCGCGGCTTGTCGTGGCGACGCTTGGTGGAGGCCAATGTCCAGTAGTAGACGTCTTTCAGCTGATAATTATGTGAAGCAGGATAAGTGTGAGTAGTTCCTTAGTACCGCATTCACACATTCGTGCGAATAGCGAGGCGAATAACGAACACGCATATGTAAACAGTCCACTCGCTATTCGCCTCGCGATTCTAGTGTTCGCGTTGGGAGCGGTTTTTCGGACGCAAATCAAAGGGCACGAATGGCGAACACGAACTTACTGTTTACACATTCGCCTGCATTCAGTTGATAGCTAGCGCCCGACCCAACAGGACGTGTAGACAAAATGAAAGGTTTTACTGTAAAGGCTTTAATAATATTTTTTTTCACAATTTCAAAATTAATGTTTTTGAAGTTATTCAAGAAATTAGACGAAAAAAAGACCATTCCCCCTCACATATATCTCCTAAAATTTTGAAAAAATGGAGATAATAGATCTTTACTTATACATAGATTACAGGAAAACCTATAAGAAATCTATAGTGTTAAAATAACAAATAAAAAAAAAAGAATTCGTAAAAACGCGAGTGCGACTCGCACTTTGCCAGTTTTTTTACTTTTCTACGCAGGATATATAAATTACTAGCTTCTGCCAGCGGCTTCACCCGCATGGTGCCTAGGCAGCATACTCCAGGGATAAAATGCTCATGTCCTTTCTCAGGCTCTAGACTATCTGTATACCAAATTTCATTTAAATCGGTTCCAGTAGCTATAGCGTGAAAGCGCGACAGACAGACATACTTTCGCTTTTAAAATATTAGTAAGGATTGTATAAACTCATTCATTCAAGATGTAGCGCGCAATTATTGTCACGTCCTCCGTGTTCATGTGCGAATGTTAAAATAATTCACCCCGCGAATTTGTGAACAGTAGTTCGCGACGACACTCGTATACGAATGTTTCGAAGAATGACGAGGCTCGTAGATTAATAAGTTTTTCTTAGTGTTATCTTGGTAACATGTACCAAAATGAAAAAAAAAAGGTTACTTTTTGTATATTTATTTGGGAGTATGCAACAGTTTATTGTGAGTATACAGAGCCGCTGAGTGCGCGAACGTGGCGGGACAGTGAGTGCAGTGCAGCGGCCGCTCTCCTGTGTGAGTCCTGATGTGTGACTGAAGTATTGTTTGAGTCTGAAAATGACAAGAAAATAGGGAGCATGCAATATTTACATTTTTGCTTTAATTTTAAAGAACTCAATCTAGAATAGACCACCACATAAATAAGAAATGAAAACGCTGTAATCTAAATTGCGTTTTTAAACCGACAGTTAAATTTTCGCGCGAAAACGGACGATGTCATCACTCCTGTCTGCCACTGGTCAAGCACTGTTCTAACTCAAAGACATAAGGTTGCCTTTTCGCTGTCATAACAGCAGTGACGTTACTAAGCGTTGATAATTGTTTGCAAATACGTTCCGTTTCACATTACTTTAATTCATTACTTTTGTTAAAAATCGATTTAACTAAAATAAAAACGTTGCAATTGCCTTTATTTTGTGCTTTTTTGTCATTTTACTAACAACATTCTCATAAATTCTGTATTTGCACCTTCCCTATTGGTTTAATTTATAATCACATGAGTAACATACACTTCTCTATGGTAGGCGCCGGATAAATGTTCTATAACGGTCATTGACCCTCATAGCTACACTTATTGACTTTATTTCAAAAACAGAAATAAAGACAGCTTTTTTTTTTTTTTTACTAGACATAGGCACGCGTTTGACCACTATCTCACCTGATGGTAAGTGATGATGTGGTCGAAGATGGAGCACGCTTGCCTAGAAATAACCTATTCACTGTTGATTTAAAGACTCCCAGGTTGTAGCTATCAGGAAACACAGACTCCGGCAGGGAATTCCACTCCTTAGCTGTACGCATTATGAAAGTGTTACCAAAACGTTTTGTGCGTATGGGTGGGATATCCACCGTGTACCGGTGGCGTATCGCCGTTCGTCTTGTGGTCCGATGATGGAACGGGCTTGGCGGAATTAAATTATGCAATTCCGTCGCACATTCCCCAAAATGCAACCGGTAGAAAACCGACAGGCTAGCAACTCGTCGTCGATGTTCCAGACTTTGGAGCTTCGTCGCGACAAGCCTCTCATTGCCGATGATCCTCTTGGCTCGTTTCTCAATTGACTCAAGGGCATCAAGTTGGTATCTGGCAGATCCATCCCAAAGATGAGAGCAGTACTCCATACACGATCGAACTTGCGCTTGATAGAGTTTAAGCAGCTGTTCCGGCGTGAAGTATCGTCTCACCTTTGCCAGAATCCCCAACTTCTTTGCAGCCACTTGGGCTTTTGCCTCTATATAAGGGCCAAAATTGAGAGTAGATGTTAATGTAACCCCAAGAAGCTCAAGATGGTCGGTTATCGGCAGCTGTCCTGAATCGACTGCTATCGTGATCCTTTACGTTATCAAGTAATTAATAATGGTTCATAATTATAGTTCGAATAGCTACGAAGGGATATTTGGGAAAGGTCAATGTACTTTTTTGTAAGTTTATCTGGCGCCTAGCATAGTTAAAAGAACAACTTACAGTGAAAGCTCTTCCGCAATAATCACAGATCTTGTTGCGAGGCGGCCTCTTCTTGTTGTGCACGTACGTAACGTGGCGATTCAGCGCGTTACGACTCTTGAACACCTGAAACGATAAAATAATCTTACTTCTTCCACCTGCCGTTAATCCCGGCCATTGCCAGGGTCCGCCTTCTTGCTGAGCTTCCTCCACTTTGCCCGACCTTGAACGTCCTTCTCAGTCAGGCCATTGGCTCTCATGTCGGACTTGACGACGTCCAGCCAGCGCTTGCGAGGGCGACCACGGGCCCTAGCCCCAAGGACAGCCATATTCATGCATCTCCGACCAACGTACTCCATAGGGCGGCGCATGATGTGGCCTTACCATCGCAGACGACACTCTTGCAGTTTTCCCCCACGTCACGGACACCAAGACTACCTCTGATGAAAGAGTTGCGTATGCGAACGGATCGCGTTACGCCGCTCATCCACCTCAGCATCTTCATCTCCGTGACGCGAAGCTCCTGATTGTGTCTGCTTAGTGCTGGCCAACACTAGCCGCCGTACAGTAGGACAGGTCGTATGATGCATTTATATATCGACGTCTCAGAGTGAAAACCTCGTACCGAAGTGTAAAAGAAGTTACTTTCCGGGAGGAAGAGAACACTGTGTGCTGTAATACTTTTGTAAGTCGACTTTTATGCTTTTTTATTAATTAATATGGTTTAATCCGCAAATTTAACACTAAATTATACAGTTACAGCAGAATAGACTCGAAACACGTTCGTTGTAAGGTATATTCACGCCAAACTGACAGATGCAAGTATTTAAGATGTTCTCATTTACTGTCATAGATGGCGCTACGAGTATCGAATGAACAAATTAGTCTGATCAGGATGTGCGTTGCGAGGTTTTCTTTCTAGAAATGCAATAAAATAAATTTGAGCAAAGATGCATTCCCGAGGTTTTCACTCTAAGGCGACGATATCTGCCCCTTAAAATAATCTTACTTACTACAAACTACAATTACAACCTGTAACAGAATAAAATACCTCTTATGCTGCTCATCATTATGAACTCATCTCATTATGGGACCAACACTGAGGAGCTCGTGGCTAGATAATAACAGCCGCACGGGTCGATCTTCAAGGTTAAGCAACGCTTGCCAAGGTTGGTCTGTGGATGGGTGACCATCTTAACATACCGAGTTTCCTCCGTGCCTCGGAAAGCACGTTAAGCCGTTGGTCCCGGCTGTCATTTGTAGATCTTTGGCAGTCGTTACGGATAGTCAGAAGCCAGTAAAAATCTGACTCCAGTCTTGCCATGAAGTACCGTGTTACCCAGTTAATGGGTTGTGGAGGTCTGGTAGGCAGCCGCTCCTCGTAAAATACTTGTATTCAGCTAAATCCGGCTTGACTGGAAGCCGACCCCAATATAGTTGGGAAAAGGCTAGGCAAATGATGATGACTGATATCTCGAAAAAAACAAAAACGACTCCCCCATACATTTATCTGCGAATAACTCAACAAAATGTACCTACTGAACAGCAGATTTTTTTTCATGATTTCGGGACTGGTCCCATAGCAAAGATTGTTCATAATCATGACTACGATGACCACTTAAAAGGTTCTGTGTTTAATCTATGACACGTTGTATAAATGCGAAAGTTTGGATGAAAGTTTGTTATGTATGTAGCTGCAGCATGAATGCCGTGCCGCCACAAGAAACCCTAACGTAGCAAAATCTACATCGCAACAAAAAGAACCACAACGCCATCTATCCCGCCAGCAGCGAATTGCTAACGGAATCCGGCATCGCGGTATCAGTTTTCCGTGCGATTTGAACATATCAAACAGTCCGAATATCAACTATCGGGCAGTTGCCCACCGGACACAACAACCGTGCGGTCGGAGCATCCTCCCTTTTCAATGGAGTTTTTTTTTTAAAAACGTTGACTCACACTAGGAATTTCTCCTGTATCGTGGATGCGTTTACAAACATACAATCTCACATACACAAACAGCCAGGCCCGGAACAACTAACTGTAGGCCATACAAATACTTGTTCCGTGCGGGAATCGAACCCACGACACGCAGCGCGGCAGCCATTCGCTCAACCACTGAGTCAACTGTGTCGTCAAAATTGTCATTTAATGGATCAAATATAGGATAGTATCCAACCAGCATTCGAGATGTTTCATTGTATCTAAATCCCGTCCTTATATGGCGACCCTGCCATTCAAGCGGGGAATAAATCCTGTTCGTGTTCAGTTTGGACTGTGCTCTGCGTGATAATTAGGGTTCCGTACCTTAAAAGGAAAAAACGGAAGCCTTAGGATCACTTTGTTGTCCATCCGTCTGTCTGTCAAGACTCTTTATCTCGGGAACGCGTTAAGGTATCGACTTGAAATTACTCAGCCTTTACTTTACAGAAATTACTAAACCATATACTCAGCTCTACGGTCCCTTGAAGCTGTGAAAAAATTAAACCTCTAAGTTAACGTAAAAAAAAAGATACGGCCGTTTATGCTGCAAAAAACGTATTTTTCGACTCTCTCAGGGGAATCAAAATTCATAGGGTATTTCCCGTTGACCTAGAACTATGAAATTTGGCAAGTAATACAGTCATAGACTGCAAGTACAGGGAAAAGTCTGAAAACTATACATTTTTATTAAATCATAAAAAAAAACTATTCTTTATATAAAGTCATATTAAAAGTACCTTTTTTTTTTAATTATGGGAAATCATCAAATGACTCCTTCCGCTCTGGGCGAGGCGGAAGGGAGTGTCAGACTCTTACTGACTAAAACCCATCCGTGTTCCTCCTAATATTAAAAGTACCTACTTTATAAGGAACCCTCGGTGCGTGAGTCCGACTCGCACCTGGCCGGTTTCCACTATTTCAGAAAAGTTTGAAGCAGATACAATACAGTGCTTACCTTGGTACACTTAGTACATCGATGCGTGTTGATCTTGAAGTGCTCCCAGTTGATATGCACTTTCAGGTTGCTCTTCGTCACAAACTTGGCGCCACATTCGTCACAGATGAATCTGTGACAAATTTACAACGAAAGCTATTAACTTCATTGATTCATTCTGTCTGACACATTCACATACAAGGATCATCTATTTTCTTTTGAAGGAAAGCCGGTTGATTCTGTAAACATGTCGAAGTGAAGGCGTGGGTGACGTGTTAACGGAATCGACCGGCTGTACCCATCAAAAACATAAAATGGGAGCCAAGTTCAAAATCACACGCATATAAGCAAGTAAAATAATACTAAACAAATAAACTAACAACACACAGAACATAACACTACTATACTTCATACACAACATACATAACACACCTGCAAGCAAGATTTTATTTACATTTAAATAGTAACTTCTGTAATTATTATTTTTTTGTACGTAAATACCCAAATTTGCTTTGTATTTCTTTGCTACGGAAGAGCGGGGCTTCCCAACACAGGCCTGACTTGCTTAAAGGGAAGCTCCAAACACTAAAAACATTGTGTAAACTTATAAAGCAATAGAATATTTTGTATTTTTGTATACTTATTAAAGCTGAAGAAGTTGTATGTTTGGTTTGTTGATCGCTCTAATTTCATGAACTACTGGTTCGAATCGAAAAAATATTTTAGTGTTGGACATAGACATAATGAACAAGTTTTTTATATTTCTATGATGTTGGAGATATGGCCCATTTTTTTTTTTTTGTAATGTGTTTGCTCGTAGTCTATGTCAGAGATGACAGAGACAAAGTCTACGACGGAGCAAGCCTACCCAGAAGGAGCCTGTTCACTCTAACTTTATAACTTTATAAGTTTTAATATCACACTATGACTAATAGGAGCAGAGCATTCATAGAATTTTGACGCGGAAGAACTTGCGCGGTTCAGCTAGACTACATCTCAAAGATTTGTTTGTTTGTTTGAATTGAATAGGCTCCGAAACTACTGGACCGATTCAAAAATTTATTTCACTCTTAGAATTCTACATTATCAGTATCACTGATGAAAATAGGCTATACAATATTTTCAAAAAATTTAGGGATCCGTATAAAAAAATATCAAAAAAGAAACTTAAAAAAGCGTTTATTTAAATGCTCTTATAGAAGAAAATAAAATTTTCCTTTAAAATTGATCATCAAAGCTTGTCGCTCAACACTCAAACGCAAACCTCGCGACAAGCTTTTATGATCAATTATTTTAAAGGAAAATTTTATTTTCTTTGTTTCAATTTAAGTATTTAATTTATTTTTTGCTTTTTAGTTATTTCTTGTTACTCTCTACAAGCCCTTTCATTTGATACCCATATTGTAGAAGTCCATAAAAAATAACTATTCCACCATCTTGGATGTTCCGCCATATTGGATTTAAAATGACGTCACGTTATTTTTCAAGTTACCCAAAATACTCATATTGTAGAAGTGCATAAAAATTAACTATTCCGCCATCTTGGATGTTCCGCCATATTGGATTTAGAATGACGTCACATTATTTTTCGAGTTACTCTCAACAAGTCCTTTCATTTGATACCCCTATTGTAAAAATGCATGAAAAATAAGTATTCCGCCATCTTGGATGGTCCGCTATTGGATTAAGAATAGGGAATTTTACTAAAAAATCTAATTAGTCCGTCTGATAGATTTTCAAAAAACATTGTACACGTATTTTTTCTTTTTTCACGTAAAAAGAAACTTAAAAAAGCTTTTATTTAAATGCTCTTAAAAGAAGAAAATAAAATTTTCCTTTAAAATTGATCATAAAAACTTGTCGCTCAACACTCAAACGCAAACCTCGCGACAAGCTTTTATGATCAATTTTAATGGAAAATTTTATTTTCTTTGTTTCAATTTAAGTATTTAATTTATTTTTTGCTTTTTAGTTATTTCTTGTTACTCTCTACAAGCCCTTTCATTTGATACCCATATTGTAGAAGTCCATAAAAAATAACTATTCCGCCATCTTGGATGTTCCACCATATTGGATTTAGAATGACGTCACGTTATTTTTCAAATTACCCAAAATACCCATATTGTAGAAGTGCATAAAAATTAACTATTCCGCCATCTTGGATGTTCCGCCATATTGGATTTAGAATGACGTCACATTATTTTTCGAGTTACTCTCAACAAGTCCAAGTCAATTTTAATGGATACAATGTTTTTTGAAAATCTATCAGACGGATTAATTAGTTTTTTTAGTAAAATACCCCATTACGTCACACAGCTTATCGTGTATTGTCATCCAAACTAACGTGCATTCAAAATTTCAGCTCAATCGGTTGAAGATATCTGCTTCAAAATTGAATAGCAAGATTCCACCCGAACAAACATACGTACATACATTGCAAGTTAAATAAAAGCTTTATAAGATCCTTATATCAGTTCGCTGCGGAAACTATTGACAAAGAGCAAAGTGATGTACTATAGTTTTATAAAGGACATCAAGCAAGAAGCTGCGGTGGTGAGCGATTAAACCATCTGCGACGATATGCTCGCGTGGGGCTGCCGGAGCCGTGACAGAAACCATGCCTGCTGCATGTTGCATGCTCTCTTGCATGCTGCATGCTTGCTTGCATGCCTCATGCTTGCATGCTGAATGCTTGCTTGCATGATGCATTTTATATTCAATGTATATTATGCTTGTAAAAATAAGATATTTTAAAATTATATCAATCGTTTATTTTATTAATTGCTCAATATATCACACAAAATTATTGGTTCAGTTGTTATATCTTGTAAATATTAGAGATTTTGTAAATATATCAAATATTACTTGCCCCACAATAACCGCTTTTTGTTCAAGTTATTCAATCAACACCCGAGTGAAATGGAATAGTGGTGATTTTAGTATCATGATATTAATCTTTATCTATTTAAATTGTTTAATAATTAAGGTTGATTATATACAAGTAAATTACACTTAAAATTCAAATCGGACCTTTCGTTTAAAAGTTATGATGAGTATAAAAATACTCTAAGTTATAAAAATGTTGCAATTTGCGCGAACTGCCGTCGTCGAACGTTTAGTTTATTAATAATTGTAATGTAAGTAATTTACACGAGGAGATGAAGTTCGTGAAGTACTAACAAAACCTGAGCGAACGAAGTCGCGGACGACTATATGTAGTCGCCCGCGACTTCGTTCGCGCGGGACTGACTAAACCCACCCCTATTCCTGCAAATACCCTTTGCGTTCCAGGGCCGCGTTAACTTTTTCTTACAATTCCGCCACCCTGAACGAATTTACCCCAAGATGGGGAGCTATTGTCGAGTCCTGTGTCCTCACCTCTTATCGCTCTCGCTGACATGTCTGGAGTGCGTGCTCAAGTGATGCTGCAGACCCTGTGCGGTACTGTATTGCGTCTTACAGTCCACACAGAAGGCGCGGGTGTCTGATGTGCCGTGTGCGGAGTGCTGATGCGCTTCCAGACCTGAGCGGGAGCGGTATGACTTGTTGCATTGCTCACATTTGTAGACGCGAGAGGATTGTTTGTGGACCGTGCTGTGGAAGGAAAATTAGGATCTTTATAAATCTGAATACCTAATAAACCAACTAATAATTAATTAAGCCTTTTGACCGCTTGGCTAAATATCAATTGCCGAGCGCCTTAGCGTGCGGTTACAAATCAATAAAATAATCATCATCTGCCTAGCCTTTTCCCAACTATATTGGGGTCGACTTCCAGTCAAACCGGATTCA
Source organism: Lacanobia oleracea (assembly GCA_950371165.1). Lineage (NCBI taxonomy): Eukaryota > Metazoa > Arthropoda > Insecta > Lepidoptera > Noctuidae > Lacanobia > Lacanobia oleracea. The sequence goes on from OX493411.1 coordinate 8,618,483, forward strand.
GCTGAATACCAGTATTTTACGCGGAGCAGCTGCTTACCAGACCTCCACATCCCATTAACTGGGTAACACGGTACTTCTTGGCAAGACTGGAGTCAGATTTACTGGCTTCTGACAATCCGTAACGACTGCCAAAGATCTACAAATGACAGCCGGGACCAACCAAATCGATAAAAATACCTACAATAAATGAGAAGCAATCGTTGTATCGATTTAAAAAAATGTTACAAATAGGTAATTTCACTATTTAATAATTGTTTTAGTTATACCACGCAGTCAATAGGACGAAAATGTGACGAAAAAATTATGCATGTTCTCTGTTGCAGAAATACGACACAAGTGGTAGGGGCACGGAAATATGTGTAAGCGGTCAAAAGGTTATGGAGGTTCAAGGTAGGTGGAACAGGCTGTAAAGTCCCGAAAACATCTGTTGAAAAGGGAGGATTCTTCGACCAGACGTGAGTTGTCTGGTGGGCAATCGCCTAATGGTTGTGTACGTTGATATTGCGTGGAGAATGTTGATACCACGAATCCTACATTCGTGTAACGTCAGGTATTTAGTTCGTATGTGGTGGCGGCGTAGGTGCCGCTACAAAATGGAGTAAAATAGCTTGTTTGCAGGAACCATCTCTGGAACTAGTACCTAGGCAGAGGCTTTTCAGTGTAACACGACATTCATGAACATTGAAAATAATTTATAAGAGATACAATAAGTCCATGCGGACGTGGCGGGACCACTCTACCGGGTCTTGCGGCGACTTGCGGGTCTAAAAAGGCCACTATAGCAGAATCAGCCACCGCCCACCACATCAAGCTACCGGAAACTGTCAAATTTTCCCAATCAACCTTGAACCTAATGGTTTAGCGGTAAAGATGAAAATTGACAGATTGTGAATACTGTGAACCGAATATAATTCTACCAAAATGGCCTTTTTAGACCCGCTGTCTTTTCTTTTCACTCATCATTTTTTGTTATCTCCGCTACTGCATCTAGTAAAAAATATAATAAACTTACTACATGTGAACTTTTAGTCCATTACTGTTGACGAACATATTCCCGCAGATGTTGCAATTCTGCTTGTTCTTGTGTTTGTCCATGTGGTAGCGATATGCACGGTTTGACCTGTTACAAAATCAAACCATTATACGGGGTGCTATTTTAGTCTTACAACGGCAGCCCTCTTCATCTATCCAATAACTACTACACATTCATTTAAAAAAAAAGGTAATTTCTAGGTACATTAAAGAATTATTAAAATATTATTATGACGTATGGGAGGAGCTCGTGGCTAGATAATAATAGCCGCACGGGTCGATCTTCAAGGTTAAGCAACGCTTGCCAAGGTTGATGTGTGGGTGGACCATCTTAAAATACCGAGTTTCCTCCGTGCCTCAGAAAGCAAGTGAAGCCGTTAGTCCCAGCTGTCATTTGTAGATCTTTGGCAGTCGTTACGGATAGTCAGAAGCCAGTAAATCTGACTCTAGTCTTGCCATGAAGTACCGTGTTACCCAGTTAATGGGTTGTGGAGGTCTGGTAAGCAGCCGCTCCACGTAAAATACTGGTATTCAGCTAAATCGGGCTTGATTGGAAGCCGACCCCAATATAGTTGGGAAAAGGCTGGGCAGATGATGATTAAAGAATTATTAATAAAATAAAATATTATTATGACGCATGACGTAGTTTGAAATATCCAGGAAGGAGCGAGCGCAGTCCGAGCCTTGTGTTCCAAGGACGGCTAGGAATGGAACGGTGTTATTGTTTTGATACGTAAACATTATTAGGGTGTTTCATAATTCTAATGATTATTTATTTTTATTGTACCTATTATCTTAATTAATTATGTTTTATAAATAATCGCGCCTTGATGTAGTTTTTGTCGGGTAAATTAAGTGCGCCCTTATTGTAAGACGACTAAAATGACAACGGGTATGCATAAGGTCCCATTGAAATAAATGGACAAACTTTTAGAAATCATTTAGACCACCAAAATAAGAACAATGGAAAAAGTGATCCAGAGTTAAAAGGGTGCTGCCACATCCACTCAACCATAGAAATACAGAAAACTATCTATTCACTCAACTGACTTCTATTGACGTCGAAATGTGGCCTTAGTTAGTGGGAGTTTTTGAACGTAAACGTAAATAAATAGGTAAAATCGAAGTGTCCGTTTGCAATATCAAATGAACAACTTTGGACTGAATTCCCGGGCCGAAGGCGAGGCAGTTATGGAGCCGAGAAACTGCAATTACAAATGCGCACGTGCATCAACGACGTTTTTAAACACAATTACTAGAAAAATTTAGTAAAATTTCAAATAATATACTATTAATATAAACAAATTATTGTAAAAAATGGGTCATGAATTTTTTTCTTTCGTCGATAGCGTCTTTCTTGGGGGTTGACGGGCTCGCAATAAAGGCTGCCTGGCGACCAGCCTGCTGTGATAAAAACTAATAATTCAATACGCAGGGTCAGATTACCGACTTTTCCGCACTAGGGCAAAATATGCTTCATTTCGTGCCTAAAACAGTGGGGGTAGGAGGCAGTTTTCGAGTAAGTGTGTTAAAAAACCGTTATTAATCGTTTATATCGCCCTCCTGAAAAGTTGTCGATTGACATCTATGTTAAAAAAATGCTGATTGAAAACCATCGTTTTCAGAGTTCCGTCACCGAAAGGTAAATAACGGAACCCTAAAAACCATGCCAATACCTTGCCCGTTAAAAACAAAAACAACTTATCCCACGGGAACCGTGCATTCTTCCGGGATAAAAAGTAGCTCACGTCGTTACATGACCTCAATGTAGACAGTTGAATTTTTTACAGAAGGTGTATTTTTATTGCTGCTATAGCAACAATTAATAAAAATTAAACTAAAACAGGCTCCCATACAAGATGTGTTTTTTTTTTCGGTTTATGGTATGGAACACTTCGTGTGAGAGTCCGACTTGGTTGGTTGTTTTAATAAATAACTTGATTTAGAGGTTTTTAACCGATACCTACTTTTAGTGAGAAATTGAAGGGATGGAGGGACTCGGAGACAGGCCTTTTTCCAAACTTGGGACAGTTGCGGGTCATCATCATCTTTCTGCCCTTGTCCCATATTACTTGGGGTCAGCGCAACACGTTTATTTTTCTTCCATTCTCTCCTATCAGCCTTCACGCTATCACTAACTCCCATATCTTTCATTGACCCGCGAAACTTCGTTTGCGTCACAATTTTCATTACTGCTCCGCTCCTATTGGTCTTAGCGTGATGATATATTCTATAGCCTATAGTCTTCCTTGATAAATGGGCTATCTAAAACTGAAAGAATTTTTCAAATCGGACCAGTAGTTCCTGAGATTAGCGCGTTCAAGTAAACAAACAAACAAAGAAACAGACTCTTCAGCTTTATATATTAGTAATATAGATAGATATCGCTCCTAATATAATCCATCCATCTTTTCTTCGGCCTTCCTCTGCCTCTTTTTTTTTTGTGTTTACTAATTATATAGGCACGCGTTTGCCAATTATCTCACCTGATGGTAAGCGATGATGTGGTCGAAGATGGAGCATGCTTGCCTAGAAGTAACCTATTCACTCTTGACTTAAAGACTCCCAGGTTGAATCAAGAAACACAGACTCCGGCTAGGAGTTCCACTCCTTAGCTGTACGCACTATGAATGTGTTCCCAAAACGTTTTGTGTGTGTGGGTGGGATGTCCACCATGTACCGGTGGCGCATCGCCGTTCGTCTTGTGGTCCGATGATGGAACGGGCTTGGTGGAATTCAATTATGCAATTCCGTCTCACATTCCCCAAAATGCAACCGGTAGAAAACCGACAAGCTAGCAACTCGTCGTCGATGCTCAAGACTTTGGAGCTTCGTCGCGACGAGCCTCTCATTGCCAATGATCCTCTTGGCTCGTTTCTCAATTGACTCAAGGGTATCAAGCTGGTATCTGGCAGATCCGTCCCAAAGATGAGAGCAGTATTCCATACACGATCGAACTTGCGCTTGATAGAGTTTGAGCAGCTCCCTCTCCCTTCACACTCTCCATCCTCCATCCACCTTCAACCCTCTCCACCCATCCACAAAAATAAAACTCACGTGGTAGTAAAACCGCACTCCTTGCAGGTGTACCCCTGTTGTATGCCCGCGCCTGCTGGGGCGTGCTGCTCATCGTAATGCTGGACTGCCGACTGCATATGATTGTACCTCTTGCGACATATCATGCACTCTAACCTGGAACACAATAAAGGATGGAGAAACAGATTCCTTATGGAATCACTGCCTCCGAGGTGGTATAGGCGTTTGCCTTGTGACTCGGTGGTCGTGGGTTCGATTACCACGGGAAGCATACCTAATTTGTAAAGTTGTTTTCCAGTTTGGCTAGGACATTGCAGGCTTGAATCACCTGATTGTCTGATAAAAAGATGATTCCGTGCTTCGAAAGGCATGAATAAGCCGGTGGTCCCGGCCGCCAAATGGCGGTCGTCAAATAAACCATGTCAGAGGCCCTTGAGGCGGTTTAGAAACTCTTAAGGGCCCCTTATCCGAAATTTACGTTTCTAGATCGAGATGTTTTCAGAGAAATCACCATATATAAATTCGTAAAAAAAATATATAGTATAGATACATGTGAGATCTAGTGACTTTTTTGGTTAAAAACACGATATTTAACATTTTGATCGATAAAAAAAAATCAGGAAGTAAAGTCGATTTTGAAAGTATTTTAAGTTGTATGAGACTTGTGGGAACGCAATTTTTATGAAAATTTAACATTTCATTTACTAATCGGGTTTGACAGGGATATTATTGGATAGATTTATAATATGGCACTTATTTTTTTTTATCTATACATATAATAAAATCGTAAACCAACCGTGTCTGTACATTGAATATTTTTGCACAAAAATACATAGAAAAGTTAGGAAAAGGATACAAAACACAAATATGCTATTTTTGAAATTTTTGTCTGTTTATCTGTTTTTCTGTGCGTTTGAGGGAGCATCACGCCTACACCACAAATTGGGTTCCAAAATTAGGTAGGTACTTAAAAATATTAAGTGATAATCTGAGTAACATTTAGCGTTTATTTCATCAAAATCGACCCACAAAATCAAAAGATATTGAATAAGAAACTTCCTAATGTATTCTGTTCCTCATGTATTCTGATTACAGCGCCATCTATTGAAAAATATGAAATCCACGAACGCATGTATAAACACCAAAACAAATTGTAGAGTTATGTGTGAAACATTTAATACCTACGTGGCAAAATAAAATTGAACATTTTTACACCTTATCGGTATTTATCATAACAACCGATCCACAAATCAAAATATATTGAATTTTTAAGTTTAGTAGGAAACTTCCTAATGTATTGTGATTAGGCAAAGCACCATCTATTGAGAAAAATAAAATGCATGAAAACATGATTACCCCTTAAACACATTGTTGAGTTATTTGTGAAACTTTTATAAGTAGCAAAATAAAAGTGAACATTTTAATACCTTGATGTTGTCATACGGGCTCCTTATTTAACGTCTTCCAATGCTAAACTTTTTGTCAGTTTACTTACTTGGTCGATAGATGGCGTTGCACTGATGACGCGTTTTTCTGAATTGCGGTGTTAAGATTTTCTGCTGGAGAACGACCCTCACACGATTTTCGATTACAGTTTAGGTGTTTGGGGTCGGTCTCTAATAGGTCTTGAAAGTCTTTGTAAGTGTCTAAATTATTTAAAAAAATCCAAATAGCTTCATGTTTTATGACAGACTGATCATAACAATTCAAAAGTATCTACCTGTAAGTAAATGGTTTGAATCTTGAATATCTCCCAAAGTAGGTACTCCCGAGATAAGAATGCTTATGTGGTAGTCTAATCTAACTCTGTGCGAAATTTCATCCAGATCCGTTTAGCCGTATTGTCGTAATTGAGTAAGAAACATCCAGCCCGCCAAACTTTCGCATTTATTAGTAAACAAAAATTAGAAGTAAGATAATAGGCTTGCATCGACCTAAGCGCACGCGAACGACGTCGCGGGCACAGCTAGTATTAAATAAATACGTGAAAAACGGCTCGCGCGCACCGCGCTAGTGTCCTGCCGGGAAAAGGGAAAAGGTGCTGTCGGGAAAAGGGGCCCTTAACACTAGGGTGTATGGGGTCGCTAGACCTTACTGCCCACACGGTAAGAAGAAGACAGAATCACTCGTGTCTTTCTATTTGGTTTGGATAGCTGTCTGTCTGTCTTTCCGTCCGTCTGTCACAGCCAATTTTCGCCGATTCAACTGGACCGATTCAGTACAAATTTGTACTTCTGTGACTTAGACACGGATGCGTCATGCAAATAAATAAATGTAGACACGTTTGGGGGCCCAATCAGAATTTGTTTTTAACCGACTTCCAAAAAAGGAGGAGGTTCTCAATTCGGCGGTTATTTTTTGATTATGTATGTACACCGATTACTCCGAGGTTTCTCATTCGATTTGAGTCATTCTTTTTTAGTTCGATGCTTGCCGTTTGGTCCCGTAAAAATTTTGATTCAGTTTGGTTCAGAAGTTTTTATTTTATGAGTATTTTTGCTTATTTCAATTTTTGCACACATGAAGACGTCGTCCAAGTATCACCACTTAAAAGTGAAAAATAAAAAATATTTACAAAAAAATATAACCGACTTCAAAAAAAATACACTACAGAGTATAAAATAACCTTAATTTGATACGAAACCAAAAACACACTTGCGAAATAGTTTTGTTGGAAGTGTTTTTTTTGGAAGTCGGTTATATTTTTGTGTAAAAAGTTTTTTTTTATTTGTTTTTTTTTCCGGTCAATTCTGTAAACATGTCGGAGTGAAGGCTTGGGTGAGGTGGTCACAAACTGAGCTGTTTACACGATGAGAGATTTACGGAAAAGACCGGCCCCAGTACCTACTTTGATGTTTGGCAACGTGAGGGTCGCCATCAGCTGGGTTATTGATGTCGATAACGTACTCGTATAAACAAAGACTTTAGAAGTCCTTACCTTCTGATGTGTCTTTTTGTGTGTTCATTGTAAGAAAACTTGGTGCTTAATACTGACTTGCAAACATTACATTGGAAACCATTCTTCATCTAAAACAAGAACATAAAAAACAACAAGGGGTCACTCGATATTTTAAACCAAGCCAAGCTACACAGCTTCGCTCATCGCCGCAAGGTTGACCCATCGGCCCCCTTCTACCATCGGACATCCAGACGCACTGCAACTTACCATCCCTACCTTGTTGTATTAAATTGGTGGAATACACCAAACGTCTTTTATAATACACACAGCAAAGGAGTGGAACTCTCTGCCTGCGTCTGTGTTTCCAAACGCTTACAACCCTAATCTCTTCAAAGTTAGAGTGAACAGAGTCCTTCTGGGTAGGCTTGCTCCATCATACACTTTGACTCTGTCATCTCTAACCAAGAGCAAACTCATTACAAATAAAAAAAAAAACCATTCAAGCAAGAATATATATATGCTTGTATGTGTTTCTTTTCTTTATAAATGAACCATTCCTACACGGGTAAGGCACCGCAGCACAATAATCCTAACGTAACTAACGTCGAAACTACGGACTTCGGGCTTAGAGAGTAGACCCACTGATTGTCATAAGTCAGTAAATCAGACTCCAGTCTTGCCAAGGTGAACCGTGTATGAACTGATATTCCGCTGAATCCGGTTTAACTGGAAGCTGGCCCATATATAGTTGGGAAAAGGCTAGGCAGATGAGCCTTTGTTCATATGTATATTGAAATGCAATGCGCTGTCTCATCATAACAGCTGAAAGACGTTCACTGCAAGACACAGGGCTCCCCAAGGGGAGCCACGCTTGGCAGGCGGGTTGGCGATTGCAGTGTATGATATTGCGTTTTACAGAAAACGCTGCTACCTATTCTCTGGAGAGTCCCTTATTCGCCTCTTACGACACCCACGGGAAGTGATGGGATGGTATTATCCTTTTACGGCACCATACGGCACCGGCCGACACTATACGGCAAAATCTGACGGCTGTCTGATGCGTTTATAATGTACGCTAGTACTCAGCAAGCTGGTGTTCCACTTCTAGGAATACCATATAATATAATAAAACTGGGAAGTTCTAAATAAGAAAATCTCACCTTTCTATGCCTCTTCTCAATATGGCTGACCAGAGTCAACTCGTGATCAAACCCAACGATACAATCTTCACATTTATAAGGCAGCTTCAAGTATCCTTCATTTTTGGCCATGCGCTCTCTTTCTTCCTTCAGTTCCTTATCCGTTAATATCACTATTCCGATCTTTCCTTCGTACCTGAAGACAAGCAATGGTAAAAGCGTTAATTTGAAGAAATCTATGTCGTACCGTTCTCTTTCAGACGCTGATCCGCAAGAGAACCTAAGTTACCGACAAAGCCCGAAGGATCGCTGAAACTGAAGTGGCAGAAGGCAGGCACATTGCTCGCAGAACAGATGTTTGATGGGGCCGAAAAGTTCTGGAGTATCTAGTGACCGCGTACCAGAAGACGTTGGAAGGCCTCCCACAAAGTGGGCCGATGACTTGGTGATGGTCGCGGGTAGCCGATGGATGCGAGACGCACATGACCGGTTGTTGTGGCGACACTTGAGGGAGGCCTATGTCCAGCAGTGAAAGTCTTTTGGCTGATATGATGATGATGAAGTATTTAGGTATAATACGGTGTATTTGTTTAAAGCATTTCATGGAGGGTCGATCACTCAAACCCTGCCTACGGCCTCGATCAGCCTTAGCTCGGCGGAGGCCTATTACCACTACAGGGAACGTGCACAGCGTTGACTATGCCATCTAGTGTCGCATATTCGAAACTTTAAGGTTAAGAATACTTAACATTGACGCTTCTGTGCTGCCACCTATAGTCCCTGTACGTTCCCGATCACAAAAAGTTTTTCGCTAGAAGGCAATCATCATCATCATCTGCCTAGCCTTTTCCCAACTACATTGGGGTCGGCTTCCAGTCAAACCGGATTCAGCTGAATACCAGTGTTTTACGTGGAGCGGCTGCCTACCAGACCTCCACAACCCATTAACTGGGTAACACGGTACATCTTGGCAAGACTGGAGTCAGATTTACTGGCTTCTGACAATCCGTAACGACTGCCAAAGATCTAGAAATGACAGCCGGGACCAACGGCTTAACGTGCTTTCCGAGGCACGGAGGAAATTTGTTATGTTAAGACGGTCACCCATCCACAGACCAACCTTGGCAAGCGTTGCTAAACCCTCAAGTTCGACCCGTGCGGCTGTTATTATTTAGCCACGAGCTCCTCATTTCGCTAGAAGGCAATAGTAGTTAGTTAAAAGGCATATTAGCAGAAGCGGATTATTCCTAAGGCAATGTAGGCATGGGACACCTGATTATAGAGGAGCGCTCGAGGAAACATCAAACGAAAAATAAATGTATTTACATAATTTTAAAAATCTTTGTACAGAGCTTCTAAAGTACGTCCCTTGATTATTCCTACAAGGTCCGATCCCAAAAACTATCATCTGACGGATTTTTACGGCATTCACAATACTTAGCTCTCTCTTGTTTATGACTGTCTCGTTTGTCCTTGTTGGTCGCAAACACGGCTGCTAAGTGTGGGGTCCTGGATTTGATTCTCGGGTTGGGCAAATTATCATTCTGTTTTTCTGTTAGTCATTTTTCAGAAGCAGCCCGGTTCTTTGGTAGTTGTTGGAGTCTGGCTGACACTTTATAACTTCTAGCAACAGCTGAACCATAAATTTTAGTCTACCAAAGGCTGGGTGTTCAAACTTTCATCATTGTAACTCAGGTTTCTCGGCATAGGTTGACAAAAAAGTTACTATAAAAGCACGAATGGTTTAGACAAAATCGAATCTGATCCGAGGCGGAATTTTCTAGGTATTTGTAGCATTTCCTAATAAATCGATAAACTCAATCCTGTTTTTTTCCGAATGGACAAAAATCCACGAGATTATAATTTACGAGATCCTAAAAATTTCGTGCACGCTAAGCTCGCTATAATTTTCTTACGCTTATACGTCAAGCCGCACTTTTTTCCCAGTAACCCCTCTCCAAACAGAGACAAAATCCCCAACCTTAGGCGAAATTCTGGATCCGCAGCTACTCTTGACCACCTTAGGGGCACCGAGGAGGTGCTAGCAAAGAAATATAAAAAAACAAGAGAAGTAGCAAGGGGGCGTGTCAGTGTCCGCGCGACATGCTCACGTTTATCATGTCATAGGCAAATGGTCGTCTCAGCGAACTAGTGCGCTTTCGACCGCGATCGTGTTAAATTATAAGAATTCCGTGTTATTCAGTGGTTACTTGTAAAAACCGAAGCCTATACTTTGTAAATCACGGAATCACTTACCATAATCTAAATATAAGTATTTTACTATATTTGTCTTTAAAATCATGAAAAACAACAAATCGTAAAATATGACTTGCTTTTACTATTTCTTTGTTTTGTTTTTAATATTTTCTGGACATGCCATTTGTTATTTTAATTTTAGTACCGCTTTTTTGTTGATCCACGCAACTTCGTCTACGTCACAATTTTCCTAACTGCTCCGCTCCTATTGGTCTTAGCGTGATGACATATTATCCTATAGCCTTCCTCGATAAATGGGCTATCTAACACTGAAATAATTTTTCAAATCGGACCAGTAGTTCCTGAGATAGATTGTGTTGTACGTTCTGTTTTGGGAAAAAACGGGTGTGTGCGCGACTGCTTACCTATTGCTCTTACTGAAGTGCATGTGTAGTAGTTGCCGTTTGGAAGGGGCATAGTGGAGACACAGGGTTCCAGTACATTTCCATCTACCGGGCATATCTCCTTCTTTATTATATCTATGGGTGCTTGCCTAGGGCGCTGGCAACATTTAATCCGCCTCTGCATATTAGTGATCGATGTTAAAAGACAACTAATTTCATACCTCAACTCATTCTTAGTCTTCTTTTTCTTCTTCCTTTTCAATTCCGCTAGAGGTTCAGTCTCATTGTCCGAAGAATCGTGTTCGACCTTGACGTCGGTTTCGAGTTCCAAGCATTCTAACTCTGTCGGTTCTGGTTTGACTTCTATGACCATTTCTGACTTTTTAACGCCGTCAATTTCCGTAGGCGAGCGATGGAAGTTGTGTAGTTTGTTTATTTTTAGGATGGGTACCTGTGAAAGAGAACGAGATAGATTAGAGGAGCTCGTAGGAAATTAGCAGCCGTACGGGTCGATTTCAAGGTTAAACAGCATGTCTAGGTCGGTTTGTGGATAGAATAGAATAATATTTATTTGCTTAAAAACATGGTGGTGGTGAAGGTGACCATCTTAACCTTCGATCAATAATAGTACTCGGATCAGGAAGAAAAATAAGTCACTCAGTGGCCACGTTTGCGGTCACGAAAACATCTACATTTCTTAGAAAAAAGTTTAATAATGTTAACGACTTCAGTTTATTAAAAACCTTAATGCTTAAACATAAAGTTTAATTACGATTGCAAAATATGTTTACTTTCATCGGAGAAAGGATATTAAGGAATAAATTTAAAATGTCGCTTGAAAATAAAAAGTTATCAGTACAAAAATATTTATTCTAAAATGATACTTAAAATCTAAATATTAAGGTTAAAAACATTTTGTTTACAATTTTGTGCTTATTGTATTGTGGAAATAGAAGCAGTTCTTGGTAAATCATTTCAATTCTTAGAACACAGAAGTATTGAAAGACGTAGAGTTGCAGAATATATTTTATACTACACCTGCTCGGAAAGTACCTTGATACTTTATCAAATTTACGGTAGAAAGTACGTCATTGCATATCGAACAAATATGCGGCGAGAAAACGCATCTGAGCGGGAGAGAAAAGTGTATGAAAATCCATTTCTTACGTGGTTTTTCTTTTTTAATTTTGGGTAAGACTATGCGCTGGTAACCTAAATATCAAAAGCCAAAAAGTTTTTACAGTGAGTTTTTATCTCCAAGTTCGCAAAATGACACTGGCCACTAGCTGTGTGTTGGATGGTGTCAAACAATTTGAAAAAAGAACATGTGAAAATTGCAGACGCCATTGGCGCCATTTTCAAATTAAGCTTCACTAACTGCAACAATTTCAATATAAATTTCAATTAGTAAAGATTTAGTTTTTTATTTTCCTCGTAGGTGTAGTATAAAGCACTATGTATCACTCGAGAGAAAGTGCGATTCCCGATCTCGGGTGTTTTAAAGCCCTCGCCCACGGCTCGGGCTTCAAACGACACCCTCGACGGTAATCGGTCACTTTCTCCTCTCGGTGAACAATGTACTACTGTTTGTATGGTGGCAAATATTTTCAACTGATTCAAAAAAGTAGTAACTAGATACTATTTTACATTACCGCTAGCGGTGTTTTTGGTTATTTCGTTTATGAACATCGACTTCCGAAATTAAAGTAATTTTTTTACTTTGTAGTGTTTTGTTTTTGGAAGTTGGTTTTATTTTTTTTGTTAAAAAGTTTTTATTTTACACTTTTTGAAAAAACAGCGTGCCGGCGTGATATTATGTTATGAACTGGTGTAAACAATCAACAGACATGCGATTACAGAAATTCCGATCCATTTGCTATCATTTATTGAAGAGTTCCGTTGCCTACCTCCGAAGTTCTTCGTCAGATCTTCACCAAACTGAAACGGGACTAGTCCAGGAAAATGAAATCAAACAAAAAAAGAATCATAAAGTATCGCTGAACAAATATTTTTCATGGGATCTCATCATCAGATCCTAATTTATACCTTCTATCATCAGCTCAGCAATATGAGATGATGATTACCAGGCACAAATATCTAAATTGCGTTAGAAAATTCATGAAAAACATTGAATGTGCCTATAAAATTTGAGGGTTGCTCTCGATTTTCGTGGGATCCTATAATCAGATTCTGACATGGTGACAATGGGACCAATCGAGAAGTATACCCTTTCAGATGAAACAAAAATGTTTCAAATCGGTTCATAAATGACGGAGTTATGAGGTAACAAACATAAAAAAAATACAACCGAATTGAGAAACTCTTCCTTTTATTGAAGTCTGTTAAAAATAACATAATAATGACACTACTCCATACATTCCCTGTTCAAGAATAGTTGATGTCTGATACAATAGTTGGTGCGTTGTAGCAAACATTGGCCAAACAATTACAATATTATTTAATTGAATTATATTTACCTACTAAATAATTCAGCTTTTATTAACCGACTTCATCTTCTCGATTGGTCCCATTGTCACCATGTCAGAATCTGATGATGGGATCCCACGAAAATCGAGGGCAACCCTCAAATTTTATAGGCACATACAATGTTTTTCATGAACTTTCTAACGCAATTCAGATATTTGTGCCTGGTAATCATCATCTCATGTTGCTGAGCTGATGATTTAGGATCTGATGATGAGATCTCATGAAAAATGTTTGTTCAGGGATACTTTCGCCAATTGTCAGCCGATTTGGATGATTCTTTTTTGTTTGAAAGAGTATTTTCCTGGACTGGTCCCGTTTTAATTTGGTGAAGATCTGACGAAGAACTTCGGAGGCAGGCAACGGAACTCTTCAATAAATGATAGCAAAGGGATCGGGATTACTGTAATCACATGTTTTTTTAGTGTTTACACCAGTTCTTAACATAACATTGCGCTGGTACGCTGTTAATGGGTACGCAGGTACCTGGGTACCACTAAAAAGTGAAAAATAAAAAACTTTTTTACAAAAGTACAACCGACTTCCAAAAAAAAAACGAAAAAATAACCAAAAACACCGACTTCAGAAATTAAAGTTCTTTTCGTTCTTCCAAAGTAATTTTGTACCTTGTAGTGATTTTTTTTGGAAGTCGGTTGTATTTTTTGTAAAAAAGTTTTTTTTTTATAAATACACTTAATGATATAAACTTACCTACTTACTTAGTTAAAGATATTCCTTCCAAAACTTTGATGTTACGATGGTTATTTACACAGTTTTTGAACGTATCATTTTTAACCGACTTCTTCAAAAAGGAGGAGGTTCTATGTTCGGCAGTATGTATCTTTTTTTTTATTTGTTTATGTTCACCGACTTCTCCGCCAATTCAGAACCGATTTAACAAATTCTTGTTTTATTTGAAAGCGTCTGCTCCTGAGGTGGTCCCATAGTCACCAAGTCAGAATCTGATGATGGGTTCCCATGAAAATCGAGGGAAACCCTCGAATTTTATAAGCACATACACTGTTTTTCATAAACTTTCTAACACAATTCAGATATTTGTGACTGGTAATCATCATCTCATGTTGCTGAGCTGATGATGGAAGGTATAAGTCAGGATCTGATGATGTAATCCCATGAAAAATGTTTGTTCAGCGATATTTTCGCCAATTGTTAACCGATTTGGATGATTCTTATTTGTTTGTAAGAGTATTTTCTCGGACTGGTCCCATTTAAATTTGGTGAAGATCTGATGAAAAACTTAGCAAATGGATCGAGATTTCTGTAATCGCATGTCTGTTGATTGTTTACACCAGTTTATAACATAATATCACGCCAGCACGCTGTTCAAAAACGAAATAATAAAAAAAACGACTTCCGAAATTAAAGTTACTTTTTTTACTTTGTAGTGTTTTGTTTTTGGAAGTCGGTTTTATTTTTTTGTTAAAAAGTTTTGACGTCTTAATGTTGGCTATGATTGGAACATACTAATTTGAAATTGGACCACAAAATTATTCGTGGTCTTATTTTTCGGGCCGGTTTTGAAGCGCTTATATCGGGAATCTAGTACCTACTACTATTAATGATCGAAGATCTTAACATACCGAGACTGCGCCGTACCTCGGAAAGCACGTTAAGCCTTTGGTCCCGGCTGTCATTTGTAGATCTATGGCAGTCGTCGTTACGAATTGTTATAAGCCAGAAAATTAAGGGGTTCAAGATTTCACTTGGATAGTTTTTACCAGCAAATCTAATATTTGGAAGAATAAAAAATTTCGACGTTTTAATTTTAAAAACTGTACCTAACTTGCGTAAGTATAACATAAAGATGATAAGTAAAGCCAATATAAGATAACGTGTACTTCCCTATTTAAAACTAGCCAAATCGAATCGCGAGCCTTAAGTAATTTTAAATATCATTTCTGGATTATCTACAGAACTTGGCGCCTATTTAGATCTCAATTCTTTTTTCTCTGAAGTCGACATTCACGGCTATTTTTAACATTGAACTTGGCTCCTATTTTCACAGTTATGTTTTGATGGGATGTTTTCTTACCTCATCAAAAAGCAATGCTATGCTCTCTTCAACTTGCTGCTTGAAGACTTCTATCTTTTTCAGCATGTTATGGCAAATGTTGCAAATGTACGTATTTTTCAAGTCCATCTAAAAAATAGAGAAAAAAAGGTAGAGTAAATATTGTAAAACATTTTATTAGGGTGCCGAACATCCGTAAAAAACGGAACCCTTATAGGATCAGTCGGGTGTCTGTCTGTCTGTCTGTATGTATGTGTATGTTTTGAAGTTATTCAAGAAATTAGACCAAAAATTACTATTCCCCCTACCCTTATCTCCGAAACTACTGAGCCTCATTATCATCTGCCTAGCCTTTTCCCAAATATATTGGGGTCGGCTTCCAGTCAAACCGGATTTAGCTGAATACCATTTTACGAAGAGCGGCTGCCTACCAACCTCCACAACCCATTAACTGGGTAACACGGTACTTCATGGCAAGACTGGAGTCAGATTTACTGGCTTCTGACTATCCGTAACGACTGCCAAAGATCTACAAATGACAGCCGGGACCAACGGCTTAACGAGCTTTCCGAGGCACGGAGGAAACTCGCTATGTTAAGATGGTCTCCCATCCACAGACCAACCTTGGCAAGCGTTGCTTAACCTTGAAGATCGACCCGTGCCGCTGTTATTATCTAACCACGAGCTCCTCAAATCCAAAACTACTGAGCCTAATATTTTGAAAATAATGCCGATAATAGTAGATACTTATACCTAAAGATTAGGTACAGGAAAACCTATAAGAAGTCTGTAGTGTTAAAATCACATGTTAAAAACCGGCCAATATCGAGTCGGACTCGCACGCGAAGGGTTCCGTACCATAAACCTTAACTTTTATTGTTATAGCGGTTATTACGGTTCTTGAGATACAGCCCGCTGACAGACAGACGGATGGACGGACGGACAGATGGACGGACGGACAGCGGAGGCTTAGTAATAGGGTTCCGATGGTTACGCTTTGGGAACGGAACCCTAAAAAATGTACCTAATTGGTTCGGATTCGTTTGCACGCGAGTACGACTCGCACTTGGCCAGTTTTATTTACTAGCTTCTGTTTTTCGCAAAAAGAGAAACTTATTATCAGTCACAAATAACTTTTTCATTAATTATATTTGTAGTTTGAACAGATGACCCGATTATTCTCCGATTCGACGGCTACCCCACAGGTACAGCAAGATTGCACGTAGAACTCAGTTCCAGAAAATAAAACAAGTGAGCATTTCTAAAAATACAAATTGTTCCGCCATATTGTGACATTACGACGCCAATTCAGAATGTCATTTCTATACCTATGAATGTATCGCGTAAACAAGCTCAAACTGACTTAAAATATATCGAGGGAGATATAATAAGAACTTTATTACAGTAACTCACCTCCAATTTTATGTATTTCGTCATAAATCCGGTGTGCTTACAAGAATCAAATCGTAATAAAATAGTATTTTGCGACGTGCAGCATATGCAAACTTTATTCATTTCAGTAATATTTTGCTCAAAATCATAATCTTGCACGTTTAGATGCAAAAACGACGTCATTTTAAATTATTTTATACGCAAATGCAATTTCAGAAACCAATTCTCGACAGACATTCTACAATTTTTAATAACACATAACAAACGTTTCTTTTCACTTTTCGTAGTTGCTAGATTTTTTTTTCTATTTTTCTCTTCAGATTTTGGAGTGTGCTAACAAATTTAGATAAAATCACATTTGATAAAAAATTATACGTTTTAGAGTAAGTGGACGTAGCACGCTTTGTAGTCTTATTTTAATTTTCGTGGGTGAATCCAAAAGATTTCGATTTTTACAACTGTACGTTAACCGGAACGCATACGTTGCGACGTTTTGTTTAGAAAATCATAATCACGGTAGATAGTTCTAAAAAAACATTGAAATAAGCTGAAAATTAAGATACTGTATAAATACACTCAATAGTAAACATAATTTTAAATTATTTTATTTTTAATTTTGTTACCAGATTATTATTTGTCATTTTTATGGATGTCCCTAAAAATCTTACACTTCACAAGTGTTTTATGCTCGAGTCATAATTAAACGTATTTGACATTTCAGAAAAATCAGACGATAGTCCTAAAAACCACTTTGTTTTTGTCTTCGACCTCTTCTTTATTTATATTTAAAAGAAAGTAGAAGATTCTATTATTTTGTGCTTAGTAATTTACATACAAGTACTTAAATAGTTTTCGAATATGATGATATACAATATTAAAAGAAGTAATCTTTTAGTCCAACTTAGCGAAATACCTGTAAGTTCACACTTTTATGATATTCTGTGAGTTTATAAACTTAAGATTTTTATTTTCCTATGGTTCTGATACCTATTTGATTCTACTTGAGTCTGTTTAGACTCTGAAATAAATAGTTAAAATTTAACCCCTTACTGTATTAATGGGACACATAACTAAAGAAAATAATTTTCTCTTACAGAACACAAGAATATTTCTCAAAGAAAATATTCTTCTACCTGCAATAATTTTATTGGAATACCTACATATTTTGATGGTTTATCTTTATTTTGCCTACCTTCAAGAGAAACCGGTGATTCAGGGCCAGGTGGAAGGCAAGAGTGCATGCGGATGATCACCAACTCGCTGGACTTCCTGAGAAAAAATACCAAGTCCACTATGGTCCAGTGTACATGTAACGTGACTAACCGGCAGAAACAGAGAGCAGTCCTCGGGAAATTCGACGACCCACCAAACATCTCTCCATGTACCTCACCTGCGCAACTACAACCACTCTGACAAGAGAATCCATATTATTTTGACATTATTGACATGTCTGAGAAATGATGATATCATTGATATCTGATGTGTATCTTGTGGCTACATAATAACAGCTGCACGGTCAATGTTAAGTAACGCTTGCCAAGGTCGTCTTGCAGATTGGTGACCATCTCAACATACCGAGACTCCTCCGTGCCACGGAAAGCCCGAGAAACCATTGGTCCCGGCTGTCATTTGTCAGTGGGTTTACGTAAAAGACGGCTGACCCCAATATAGTTGGGAAAAGGTTAGACAGATGATGAAATGTCTGAGAAAAGCCAAGAAATGCTGGTGACTGATGATGATGACTCAGGAGCAATTCACTGCTCTCATAACCAAACTGACAGATGGAAATGAAAGTGGATAAAGAGATTCTAAAAGTTTTGCTGCGTGTAGGAAACAATACGTCGGTGAGTTAAGTAAAAACAAAGTATTGAAAGGTTGGTTAAAAATGAGAAGTTTCTTAAGTTTGCCATGTGTTATCACTTCCCAGAATTTGATCCTTATTAGCTACATTTTTGGAAGGTGTAATAAAACAGGGTGTGTTTTGTTTTTCAGAATCAACCGGTTCGATTCCTGGTAGGAATAACGATTTTTCAAAATATTCAATTACGGAGTTACTTTTCATCAAAATCGGGCTCGAGACTCTTCAGCGTTTATTGATATTCCTCATAGTTTAATACAATTGAGGCAGAAAATCTTATATTTATATAAAACAAAGTCAGGTTTGTTCGAACACTTATAACTCAAGAACGGTTGGACTAATTTTCATGGCTTTTGTGTTTTTGGATTAGTCTTCGTCCGGAATAGCATAACAAGTATTAAAATACAAAAAAATAGTAGGTAGGTAGGTAGGTAAGGTAGGTATGTAAGGTAGGGTAGCCAGTTGACGGGAGCGAAGCCAGCTAGTATTAATTATATTATTGAAATTGATGGTTCCCAAGACTCAAAAAGGATAGGTTATCTTTTCCCCGTAACATAGAGATACAACTAGCTTTTAGCGAGTGCTTTTGTGCGACGGGCCTTACTCGCAATACTCGCTCCGACCCACACTATAGGTAGAAATTACAACTGTTGAGTGAGTTCTGACCGCCAAGCGAGCATCGCCGAGCGAGTAGATAGCTCTTGTCGCTGCGATCATTTAGAGGTAAGAGCGGCTCGCCGGCAGAGTGAACAGCCAGCTATCGACTATGAATGTATGTGTCTCTTCTACTCACACGAGAACTATATCTTTTGTCCCTTTCCTTAGCGAGCAAATAGTCGACAGCTACCCTCTTTCTTGCCGGCGGTGAGAAAAGTGCCTTAAAGAAAGTAGGTATTTATAATATTCGGGATAAGGTCGAATTTTTAAGGAAAAAACTCCCGAATTGGATGGTAAAATAGAAATTCGTTCTTAAATATGTTCATAGGATGTAGTTAAAAACTATGACGACGACATCAGTTTCTCGAAGTTTATAAGGATGTTGAAGAACTTTGACAAACTTTCACGTGGGCGTACAAGGGGGATATTTGTAAAAAAACTTATTAGCTAGTCTAGTCTTGGCATCAATGAATTTAGAAACTGCAATGTCCAGAAGTAGAAATTAACTTTAAAATTAAACCAACTGTTAAGCACCAATTGTATCTTGTCTACTCGTTATAATGCTTACTTTTTAGTTCTGCTTAGTTCCTTTTTATTATTTTTGTATGTTTTACCCAGGTTTGTTTAATTTTTTTTTATTTTACTTTTTAATTCCATTTTGCAAAAAATAGTAGGTAGGTAACCCTATCTACCTAACTACCCTAGGTAGGGAGGTAGGTAGGGTAGGTAGGTAGATAGGGAGGTAGGTAGGTAGATAGATAGGGAGGTAGGTAGGGTAGATAGGGAGGAAGGTAGGGTAAGTAGGTAGGTAGGGAGGTAGCCAGTTGACGGGAGCGAAGCCGCGCGGATCAGCTAGGTTTATTTAGTATTGCTTAGTTTTTTTATTATTTTTGTATGTTTTACTCAGATTTGTTTTATTTTGCTTTTGTTTTATTGAATTTTTCAAAAAATAATAGGTAGGTAACCCTATCTACCTAACTACCCTAGGTAGGGAGGTAGGCAACCCGGGTAGATAGGGAGGTAGGTAGGGAGGTAGCTAGTTGACGGGAGCGAAGCCGCGCGGATCAGCTAGGTTTATTTAGTATTGCTTAGTTTTTTTTATTATTTTTGTATGTTTTACTAAGATTTGTTTTATTTTGTTTAATTTTCTTTTGTTTTATTTAATTTTGCAAAAAATAGTAGGTAGGTAACCCTATCTACCTAACTACCCTAGGTATGGAGGTAGGTAGGGTAGATAGGGAGGTAGGTAGGTGGATAGGGAGGTAGGTAGGGTAAGTAGGTAGGTAGGGAGGTAGATAGTTGACGGGAGCGAAGCCGCGCGGATCAGCTAGGGTTATTTAGTATTGCTTAGTGTTTTTATTATTTTTGTATGTTTTACTCAGATTTGTTTTATTTTGTTTTATTTAATTTTGCAAAAAATAGTAGGTAGGTAACCCTATCTACCTAACTACCCTAGGTAGGGAGGTAGGCAACCCGGGTAGATAGGGAGGTAGGTAGGCGGATAGGGAGGAAGGTAGGGTAAGTAGGTAGGTAGGGAGGTAGCTAGTTGACGGGAGCGAAGCCGCGCGGATCAGCTAGGTTTATTTAGTATTGCTTAGTTTTTTTATTATTTTTGTATGTTTTACTAAGATTTGTTTTATTTTGTTTAATTTTCTTTTGTTTTATTTAATTTTGCAAAAAATAGTAGGTAGGTAACCCTATCTACCTAACTACCCTAGGTAGGGAGGTAGGTAGGGTAGATAGGGAGGTAGGTAGATAGATAGGGAGGTAGGTAGGGTAAGTAGGTAGGTAGGGAGGTAGCCAGTTGACGGCAGCGAAGCCGCGCGGGTCAGCTAGGTTTATTTAGTATTGCTTAGTGTTTTTATTATTTTTGTATGTTTTACTCAGATTTGTTTTATTTTGTTTTATTTAATTTTGCAAAAAATAGTAGGTAGGTAACCCTATCTACCTAACTACCCTAGGTAGGGAGGTAGGTAGGGTAGATAGGGAGGTAGGTAGATAGATAGGGAGGTAGGTAGGGTAAGTAGGTAGGTAGGGAGGTAGCCAGTTGACGGCAGCGAAGCCGCGCGGGTCAGCTAGGTTTATTTAGTATTGCTTAGTGTTTTTATTATTTTTGTATGTTTTACTCAGATTTGTTTTATTTTGCTTTTGTTTTATTTAATTTTGAAAAAAATAATAGGTAGGTAACCCTATCTACCTAACTACCCTAGGTAGGGAGGTAGGTAGGTAGATAGGGAGGTAGGTAGGTAGGGAGGTAGCCAGTTGACGGCAGCGAAGCCGCGCGGGTCAGCTAGTTTTATTTAGTATGGCTTAGTTTCTTTTTATTTTTATTACTCAGTTTAGTTTCATTTTGTTTAGTTTAGTTTGTCTAGTCTCTCTATAGATAATTGAAAAACAAATTTTAATAATAGAGCAACTAGGCTCGGTGGAAGGTGACGGCATTCCTGATACGCACCACTGTCACTGCAGAGATGTAGCGATGCAAGCCTTTTCAATGTGGTTGGAAATCTATCTATTTCGATAAGTGTTCAATTATTAGAGTTAAGACTTAGACTAGAATAGAAGAAGACGAGTGTATGTAACGTGAAGGTTAAGTTTAATTTTAGTGATAGGGTTTCTGTATAATTATGTCTAAGGCAATTTGTATGATTCCGCCGTAAAAATGCTCGCAGTTATGCAATATGCCGGAGGGAAAATGATAACTCGTTAAATTGTTATGATTTTTGTATCATGCGACGGGCTAGCGCGTTACATAATTACATATATAAAGCTGAAGAGTTTGTTTATATAGCATTCCTCGATAAATGGGCTGTCTAACACTGAAATAATTTTTCAAATCGGACCAGCAGTTCTTGATATTAGTGCGTTCAGGCGAACAAACTCTTCAGCTTTATATATTAGTATAGATAGATATTTACGACATGCAAATAATAAACTTTGTAATATTATTATGTTAAATACGCCGATTGTAAGCATTATTGTCTAATTACAGAATTTCTAATTATATTATTGTGCTTCGGGATTGCGGATAGCTCCACTTCTTACTTTTTAAGGCTTTCTTAATGAGAGGCTTGAAAACAGGACCAGAGCACGAATAATATGAAACCCTAGAAATATAAACTGGTATAAACCGCCTATCAATTTGAGCTCTTGACGTCAAACGACACCAGACTCCAGCCCATGAATACTATTGTGTATGTCTTAAGGATAATGTAAACGAGGTTTTTTTTGTTGATAGCGGTGTTATTCCACATTTTGTGATGGAATTCAGGGGGGCTACTCTCTAAGCCCGAAGTCCGTAGTCTCGGGCTTAGTTGCGGGCTTATTCTACTCCGTATTAATTGACCATTAATAATTAATGACATTGCAATTTGACAGTGACTTTCAAATAGTGTTTTCATTCATTCTTATTTCGGGTTCGGGACTAATCGTAAGTCCGTAGGTGGTACGGAGTACAATACGTCCTCAACTAAGCACGAAACTACGGACTTCGGGACTTAGAGAGTCCCCTGGTTTGAGTTTCGGTTTTGCTTTGAGTGTAGGGAAGGTTTTACTAATATAGGCTTATATTTAGTTTCTGTAAACTAACAATCTGGATCTGTATACTTACTTATGTTATTATGTAAGGTAAAAATAAAGGAAAATAAAGAAATTTATTATTGTTTATTATGTCGTTTATTCATTTCTCACACTTATAAATTACATTTTTAACCATTTCTTTAAAAAAATAAAACATTTAAAAAAAAAAATTGTAGTCCACCGGTGTCGGGAGCAGAGTCCAAGCTACCGGTGGTTAAGGCTCCTGAGAAAGGAACCTCACAATACAAGCCGTATCGAGGTGTACTGCCTTCTGTATCAGGCCCTTTACCCAAAAGTGTAATGCCAGCAATGACTATCGGCACAATGACAGCTGAGTCCACATTCCACATGTCGACAACTTCGTGTGCTAAGTCGAGATACGCACCAGTGACGCTGCGCGCGCTTGACGTGCGGAGGTGTCGACGATGCTTGCAAGTTCACTTGATTTGTTTCTCTTTCTCAGCCTTCACGAGGTTCTCATCATGCGGGATGGTATTATCAATTATCATTGTGCAGCGCACTAATCGGTCTATCACTACCTACTATATTGGCAACAACAGGCCTATCAGTGACGATAGACCGATCCCAGTACAACGTGACATGGTCATTTTCGAGAACGGGGTCGTGCAATACTTGTAATACGGTACCTCAGAATCCACAAGCTTGTATTTCAAGGCAAGTTGCTGATGGATAATCCTGGCCACTTGATTCTGCCTGTGCAAGTTCTCGCCGTAAGCCAGACGAGAACAACCAGAGATAATATGTCTGATGGACTCACCCAGACGGTGGTCACACACGTCCACCGACCCGTCTTTCATAACATGCCTCCGGTAATTATTCGTCAAGATAACTTCGTCCATAATCACACAGACAAAACCTTCAGTTTCCCCGAAGAAATAATTGAAACGTAGCCACGGCCACGGACGCTGAAAAGTCTACATCGGACCCATGAAGAGCCCGATAGAAGCGCCTGTGAAGCTCCTTGCCTTTCCATATCTCCTTGCGGTCATCTGTGGTATCACAGGTTTGCGCCAGTTCTCTTTAGCCATGGACAACGGGGTGAGTTTTGGTCCACTGCGACCAAATCTCAGTGCATCAGCTTTGAGGAAATATTCTCTGAGACTGCACATCTCGCGGTTGTGTAGAGTCTTGACGTTTAAAAAGCCTCGACCTCCACACTTCCGCGGGATGTAGGTACAGCCTCATCACCAACGATCGTGGGTGATACATCCGGTTTGGGTCCATTTGAGTCGCCGAAAGAGTACATTAATACCGGCATGACCCAACCGTTGAAGGCTCGTACCTTATTACCGCCCGACAAAAGGCTATTCAAAACCGAGAGTCCAAAGAAGCGCTCCTTCGACGATTGCTTCATGTCAGTTACATTAATGCCCTTTTTGTTATTTTTTTTTTAAGGGTGGGAAATCATCAAATGACTCCTCCCGCTTACGGTGGCCGAAAATCGCCCTGCGACTCCCGACTCCCGGGGCGTCTTCTTCTGTTGCGGCGGCTGGGGCGTGAGGTTTCCCTTTCTCTCACACGTTCAGCTTCCTCCTTTGCTAGCATTACTGCTTCGCAGAAGGAGGTGACCGCTTCCCATGTCTCCTCGCTTCGGACCATAGCTTGAACCAGGGCCGGACGCGAGAGATCGCCGCCGCCGATCGCCTCGGCGAGGACACGGCGGTGCTCCGCCCAAGCAGGGCAGACCTCAACCGTATGCTCTACATTAATGCCCTACGCTTCCGACATATCCAAATACTTGTAGGTTTCGGTTGAGCTGAGGGTCCTAACCTTTATGGAATCCGATAGTTGAATTTCCTCAGATCTCCCCTTTCTTAACATGCATGACTGCACATTTGTCCACACCAAATTTCATCCTGATGCCACTACCTACTGAAGGTCGGATTAAGGATTTATTATTGTTTATTATTATAGACTTTTAAATCCTTCTCCATGATCATGATGAGAAACTCGTTGAGGAAGGTCATGTAGTAGCCGGACTGCGTGCCGTGCCACAGCGCCAGAAAGGCCAGCGTGATGAGCTGCGACAGGCTGCGGTTGCCGAGGAAGCGCGGGCGCTTGTAGACGTACTTGGCGGGAAAGTGGTTGGTGTTACAACAGGGAAGATGCAAATACAGATGTTATAAGAATGTTGTTAATCTGTACTAATATATAAAGCTGAAGAGTTTGTTTATTTGTTTGCTTGAACGCGCTAATCTCAGGAACTGCTGGTCCGATTTGAAAAATTCTTTCAGTGTTAGACAGCCCGTTTATCGAGGAAGGCTATATATCATCACGCTAAGACCAATAGGAGCAGAGCAGTAATGAAAATTGTGACGCAGACGATGATGCGCGGGTCAACTAGTACTAATATATAAAGCTGAAGAGTTTGCTTGTTTGATTGAACGCGCTAATCTGAACTGCTGGTCCGATTTGAAAAATTCTTTCAGTGTTAGAAAGCCCATTTATCGAGAAAGGCTATAGGCTATATATCATCACGCTAAGACCAATAGGAGCGGAGCAGACTAGTAAAATGATAAAAAAGGCCATTGCAACATTTACAATTTTTGTAACACCTTTATCAACCTAACTTTTAACAAAAATAATGAATTAAAGTACTTAACGTGAAAAGGAACGTATTTTAAAAACGCGTTTAGTGACGTCACTGCTGTTATGACAACGACAAGGCAACCTTATGTCTTCAAGATAAGACTGTTCTTGACCAGTGGCAGACAGGAGTGACGTCATCGTCCGTTTTCGCGCGAAAATTCAAACTGTCGGTTTAAAACCGAAATTTTGGCAATAAATGAAAGCGTTTTCATTTCTTATTTATGTGGTGGTCTATTCTAGATGGAGTTCTTTAAAATTAAAGCAAAAATGGAAATATTGCATGTTCCCTATTGAAGCTGATATTAGGTCTTTACCTATGAAATTGCCGTTCTGCAGTACTGGCCATTTCAAATCAAAATAATTTTTGTTTGGCTAAGAATTCTAATTTCAAATTATTATTTTTTTAAAATCATGGTTTTTTTTTCCAAAAGTAGTCATTTGTTTATTGATTAGTGTTACATTTTCATCGCATTTCAATCTTTTTCGTCATCATGGATACGTTAAAAATTCGAGTAATTATGGAATATGAATACCGTCGTGGCAGCAACGCGGCACAAGCGGCACGCAACATCAACGACGTTTACGGAGCTAACATTACAAACCAACGCACCACCTGTTATTTGTTTAAATTTCAACCTGAAAAATGAACCTCGCGGTCGTCCGAAGACTGGTCGACAATGACGAATTAAAGGCGATTGTGGAAGCTGATGATAGGTACACAATCAACGGCTGAATTAGCAGAAGCTTTCGACGTTAGCGTCAAAACAATATTGGTTCATTTGCGTCAAATTGGCAAGGTAAAAAAGCTTGACAAATGGGTGTCCCACGAACTCAATGATCGCCAGCGCGAAGTACGCGTCGAGACGTGCCTTGCACTGTTCAACAGACACACAAATGAAAGAATTTTGAACCGCATTGTTACCTGCGATGAAAAATGGATTTTGTTTGATAACCGCAAGCGCTCAGCAAGTTGGTTGGATCCTGGTTCAACACCTAAACAATGCCCTAAACGAAAACTTACCCCTAGAAAAGTGATGGTCACTGTTGTTTGGTGGTTTAGCGCCGGTGTGATTCATCACAGCTTCTTACCAAACGGGGTGAGCATTACTGCAGATGTGTACTGTGAAGAACTGAACACAATGATGGAGAAGCTGGCACATCTCCAATCAGCATTGGTCAATCGCTCGTCTCCGCTGCTCCTGCACGACAACGCGCGACCTCATACTGCACAGCAGACGGTCTCCAAGTTGCAAGAACTGGGGTTGGAAGCTCTCCGTCATCCGCCCTACTCACCAGACCTTGCGCCTACAGACTACTACTTTTTCCAGAATTTGGATAACTTCTTGGCGGGAAAAAAATTCAATACCCGAGAGGCAGTACAAAATGCCTTTGAAGAATTTGTTGCCTCCCGTCCAGCTGATTTCTTTAAGAAGGGCATCAATAAACTGCCACTGCGTTGGCAAAGATGCATTGATTGCATGGGTGATTACTTCGATTAGTAAAAAATAAAAAATACATAAAAAAATTCGTTTAAATTTTTTCATACAAAACGGCAATTTAATAGGTAAAGACAATATAAGAACTGGAAGCGCGAAGCACTCTCGCGGCTGTGACAGACGGACAGAGAGACACACGAGTGATCTTAATTAAAAGGGTTTCGTTTTTTACGGATGTTCTGAAAAAGGGTATAAATAAATAAAATCCTGTATCTTATTCTAACAGTATACTTTATTTGGCAGTATGTAACAGTTTGTTGTGGTTATACAGAGCCGCTGAGTGCGCGAACGTGGCGGGGCAGTGAGTGCAGTGCAGCGGCCGCTCTCCTGTGTGAGTCCTGATGTGAGCCTGTAGAACGGCTTGCGTCTGGAAATGACAACACAAATATATTACCTCATCATCATCTGCCTAGCCTATTCCCAACTATATTGGGGTCGGCATCCAGTCAAACCGGATTCAGCTGAATACCAGTGTTTTACGTGGAGCGGCTGCCTACCAGACCTCCACAACCCATAAACTGGGTAAGACGGTACTTCATGGCAAGACTGGAGTCAGATTCACTGGCTTCTGACAAGCCGTAACGACTGCCAAAGATCTACAAATGACAGCCAGGACCAACGGCTTAACGTGCTTTCTGAGGCACGGAGGACACTCGGGCGGCGCGTACCGGGTGGCATCAGATCAAATCGCACGGAAAACTGATACCACGATACAAGATTTCGTTCAGCAGTCCCGTCTGTAGATGGAGCTGCGTTTCTTTGCGGTACAATTTCAACTTCGTTAATTTTTTTTCATGTGGCGATTTCGATGCCGATATGGCTTACCGATGTACCTGCGCAGAAGATGAATTTTCAAAGCGCGGGAAAGGCTATTGACCCTAAGACTAAGTATCCTGTATTGACCAATCGGTACGCTCCACACACCGCGCTTCTTTTTCCTGTACCACTATTGGTCGGCAGTTGCCGCCATGTTAGCGCGCGGCGCGTGGCATGCACGTGACTTGCGAGTGAGACGGAACTAATAGCTACAGAGTATTATGAACCTTATTGCAGTGAACTAAAGTTGATTGTAAGTTTTAAGCATTCTTTCGTTATTCTTCGGGGCCGTACTTTCTTTTCTGTGCGAACGAGGATTCACGACGCGTCTTATCAGTTGGGTACCACTGTACAAGGTTTACAGAATGGCACAGCTTGAACATACCAATAGTCCTATGCTCACCAACCGATTTTAAAAATACCTAAGAGGAAACTCTATTGGGCCTTTCTCCATACAAACGCATTCCGCTGTTTTCTTCGAGGATAATGCTTCTAGTCTAGAGCAATGTTTTTTTTTTCCAAAAATCTAGCTCTAATTAATACGTGCCCTTATCATTTTTATTTCCAAAACATAACTAGATACTAAAAGAATTATGACAATCCGAAAACCTGAAAAAACAGCCCGTTTTTACTGCCATGTTCAGACGACTATCAGACAAAGATAAGTTTTTAACAAAATCTATATCTTAATATATAAAACAAAGTCGGGTTTGTTCAAACACTTATAACTCAAGAACGGCTGGACCGATTTTCATGATGTTTGTGTTTTTGGATTAGTCTTTGTCCGGAATAGCATAATAAGTATTGAAATATTAAAAAAAAAACAGTAAGTAGTTAGGTAGATAGGGTAGGGAGGTAGGTTGGGTAGGTAGGGAGGTAAGGAGGTAGGTAGGGTAGCCAGTTGACGGGAGCGAAGCCGCGCAGGTCAGCTAGTATATATATATATAAAACAAAGACGGGTTTGTTACAACACTTATAACTCGAGATGGGCTGGACCGATTTTCATGATTTTAGTGTTTTTGGATTAGTCTTTATCCGGAATAGCATAATAAGTATTGAAATATTAAAAAAAAGTAGGTAGGGTAGGTAGGGTAGGTAGGGTAGGTAGGGTAGGTAGGGTAGGTAGGGTAGGTAGGGTAGGTAGGGTAGGTAGGGTAGGTAAGGTAGGTAGGGTAGGTAGGGTAGGTAGGGTAGGTAGGGCAGGTAGAGTAGGTAGGGTAGGTAGGGTAGGTAGGGTAGGTAGTTAGGGAGGTAAGGAGATAGGTAGGTAGGGTAGCCAGTTGACGGGAGCGAAGCCGCGCGGGTCAGCTAGTAGAAAATAATAGAAGTAAGTATACACGTCTTTCTCTAAATTTTGATATTTTATTTTTTTTAGATCGGTCCAGTTTTGAAAAAGAAAACAGCGAAATACAAAACGTCTTTTGGTCATGGTCTTTATTTTGTAGGTAAAATCAGCCTGAACTGCAGTCGTCCCTTTCGCACTTCACTTGACAGGGCGCAGCGCGACGGCATCCGCAATAGTTTCTTCAAATATCTATTTTTCAAATTCCGTTGGTCTAGAGTCCCCTCTTAAGGTGGATGCTCCAGGGTAGCCCGCGAAAGGAATGATTATTTCTGAAATATTCATTCTTTCGAACTACATGAACTTAGAGGGCTATATTGATGATTAAAATGGTTATAATTCTTTAGATAAATACGCGTTACGGTCGCAGATCGCATTTGGTCCACATACAGCTTCACACTGAGCGGCAAATTGCAAACAACATAAAAATATTTGAATTTCGCGGGCTGCCCTGGCGCTTCTACTTTAAGGTGAATGCTCCAGGGTAGCCCGCGAAATTTTCCGGATCATATAAAGAATTATAACCATTTTAATCATCAATATAGCCCTCTAAGTTCATGAAGCTGTATAGAATGGTTTCTTTAGATGAATACGCGTTACGGCCGCGAATCGTATTTTGTTCAACATACAGCTTCACACTGACCGGTAAATTGCAAAAAAACATAAAAATATTTGAATTACGCGGGCTACCAATTTATTTTTTGTAACGGGGAAATCCTCATGGATGTCCTCCGCCCTGGGGCGGGCGGAGGGGTCTGACAGACTCTTACTGACTAAAACCATCCCGGTGCTCCATCTCTCACCAACCGGAGATCGCGAGAACTAATGCGACTTCCGTAATCCCTTGGGTCTGAATGAATGGGGGGCGACGGACATCCCCAAGTCCGCCGCCCCTGGACCCAGTTAGGGGGGCCACAAGAGGGCAGCGTATGCCCTCCTCCGACGCCCGGTGCGCCTGCTGCAGGCTAGGAGAGAGGTCGACATCTCCCTCTCCCTTTCCGCAGCCTCCTTCTGCGCGACAACTGTTTCGCAGAAGGAGACGACCGCGTCCCAGGACTCCTCGCCGTCGACCACAGCACGAACTACGGCCGGCAGCGAGAGGTCACTGCCTACCACAGAGATGAGGGCACGGCACGGCTCCCCAAGCGGCACACTCTGCCAGCATATGCCGCGCCGTATCCTCCCGACAGTCGACGCAGTGGTGACACCGAGCGTCCGGCTCCCTGCCTATGCGACACAGGAACCTCCCGAAGCAGCCATGCCCCGAGAGGACCTGCGTCACACGAAATGTCAAGGAGCCGTGCCTTCTCCCGAGCACGCGGGCTACCCTGGCGCAACCATTATGTAATTTGATACTCACAGTAAAGGCTCTTCCACAATAGTCACAGATCTTGTTGCGAGGCGGTGTCTTCTTGTCGTGCACGTACTTAACATGGCGATTCAGGTTGCTAAGACATTTGAACACCTGGAAACCGAAAACAGTTTTATATTATTACTGACTAGTTACCCTGTGCAAGTTCGTCTGCGTCACATCTTTCATTAATGCTCCGCTTCTATTGGTCGTAGCGTGTTGTTATTTAGCCTATAGCCTTCCTCGATAAATGGGCTATCCAGCATTAAAAGACTTTTTCAATTCGAACCAGTAGTTACTGAGATGTATGAGAAGCTCGTCGCGATGAAGCTCCAAAGTCTTAAGCATCGACGACGAGTTGCTAGCCTGTCGGTTTTCTACCGGTTGCATTTTGGGGAATGTGCGACGGAATTGCATAATTTAATTCCGCCAAGCCCGTTCCATCATCGGACCACAAGACGAACGGCGATGCGCCACCGGTACATGGTGGACGTCACACCCACACGCACAAAACGTTTTGGGAACACATTCATAATGCGTACAGCTAAGGAGTGGAATTCCCTGCCGGAGTCTGTGTTTCCTGATAGCTACAACCTGGGAGTCTTTAAGTCAAGAGTGAATAGGCTACTTCTAGGCAAGCGTGCTCCATCTTCGACCACATCATCGCTTACCAACAGGTGAGATAGTGGTCAAACGCTAGCCTATCAATAAAAAAAAAAGATGTGGTATAGATGTGGTGGTATAGCTACCGGTACAGTAGTAATAAATCATTAATAGTAGATTGTTGCATCGAGCAGAAAGTGACTTATAATTGCATCGAGTGTTATTTTGGAGCCCGAGTTTTAGTGAGGGCTCTAAAATACGAGTGCAATTTTAAATCTACTATTTTGTTTTTGGCAATGGTCGTACATTTATTCTGCCATTGTACCCAGGAACAAAAATAGCGCTGATTGGCTGATAGAAAACTAGTTTGTCATGCTTGTAACCTGCGATTGGCCGGTTGTGTGGTCTGAATAGCGCTGATTGGCTGGTATAAATCTTGTTGGCCATGATTGTAAAGATGAACCCTGCGATTAGACAGTTCTCTGGGATTTGTGGCTTTAGGGCGAAAACAATGCAGTAATGGATTTTCATACATACTTTACGGCACTGTTTTACTCTGAAACAGTAAAGTCCTGTACCCCTATTCTATAATAACATTGTCGTGTGTCGACAGCGGACTCCAAGGTGAGTATCAAATTACGTCAAACGTAAGACCGTTATATTGTGTGCCATAAAGCTTACTTTGTGAGGTTTATCACTCAGGTGAAGCTCGATATCGAAATGGTTACTTACAGAATAGACTAGCTGCTTGTTACGATGGCTAGTTATGATGAAATTATTGCGTAGTTGGAAGAAAAGAAAGTTAATGATGACCTCACCTTAGTACATTTCGGACATTGATGAGTCTTGACCTTCACGTGTTCCCAATTTATATGCACCTGGAGAGTACTCTTCGTAGCATACTTTGCTCCGCAGTCGTCGCAGATGAATCTATGAACAAAATACAGTCCATAAACAATGTATAACAGAATAATCGCAATATCTTCTCTAACCTAACACAGGCATTACTTCCTTAAAAGGAGGCTTCAATCACCAACAAATGTAACACTTTTTTGGTTCATTAGTCAAGATTTTGTATTTGTATTTTTGTACTTATATTTTTTTTTTAAGTGAAAACTTCTTGGCGTTGTGCACTTTTTTGTGATATGTAAAAAATGTTAACTTGCGTCAGGACACGTGACCTGATCAAAAATTCGTAAGACGGTCACGTGTCCTGCAAACTTCTTTAGCGGCGTTGTGCACTTTTCTGTGATGGTTAAAAAATGTTAAACTCGCGTCAGGACCGAAAATTCGTAAGACGGAGGGAGAGAAGCACGTATTCAAGTTTTCACTTCTGCCGGCACTCCCGGAGTGCAACCCGTTGTTTTTAGGGTTCCGTGCCTCAAAAGTAAAAAAAAAACGGAAACCTATAGGATCACTTTTTTTAGGGTATCGTGCCTCAAAAGCAAAAAAACGGATCCCTTATAGGATCACTTTGTTGTCCTTCCGTCTGTCTGTCAAGAATTTTAATCATGGGAACGCGTGGAGGTATCGAGTTGGAATTTAAACCAAATACTCAAGTCTACAGTCCCTTGAAGCTGTAAAAAAATCTGTTTTAAAAGTTAACATAAAAGCAATATACCCACGGCCGTTTATGCCGCAAAAAACGAATATTTCAACACTCTCATGGGAATCAAAATTCATAGGGTATTTCCCGTTGACCTAGAAACCGACCGTCGAACTATGAAATTTGGCAAATAATACCGTCTTATACAACAGGTATAGGGAAAAGTCTAAAAACTATACATTTGTGATTCAATCATGAAAAATATAGCCTTTATTTAAAGTACATAATCAATCATCGAGCTTAATAAACCACTGATTGGATTCAAAATCTAGGTACTTAAAAAAATTTAGTGTTATCCTGAGTAACATTTAACGTTTGTTACATAAAAATCGTTTCATAAAATCAAAAGATATTGAATTTTTAAGTTTAAGAAGAAACTTCCTGATGCACGAAAGCATCAAAATAGTTGAGTTATTTGTCAAACTTTTAATACGTACCAAAATAATAGTGAAAGTATTAATTAATTAATATCTTATCGCTATTAATCGTAACATACGTTCTTTAACGCCTTCTGCTGCCAAATACTTTGTCTTGTCAGTTTAAAAAATGGTCGATAGATGGCGCTGCACTGATGACGCCTTTTTAACCGACTTCTTCAAAAAGGAGGAGGGTCAATGTTCGGCAGTGTGTTTTTTTTTATGTACGAGTATGTTCACCGATTTCTCCGCCAATTGTGGACCGTTTAAAAAAAAACTTTTTTTTATTAGAAAGCCTATACTCCTTACTCCTGAGGTGGTCCCATTGTCACCAAGTCAGAATCTGATGATGGCATCCCATGAAAATCGAGGGAAACCCTCAAATTTTGTAGGCACATACAATGATTACATAAAATGACCTCTTTCGTCCATGCCGTGTTCCTAATCGGACGTGTTAACTATTTTTATTTAAATAATCTTTGCATTTTATTATTTGTGGCACCCGGAAATATAACTTAAGTAACTGTATATAAGACTCTGAATTAAGTGCTATTCGTGTGGAAAAGTGAAAGGCAAGCCCGACCTTGACAAACGCGGAGTGCCTGTGCGAGTAGTGCGTACTGTGTCAAAATAATTGTCGTCTTTGTCTTGCGCGCACGACGTTTGAGTACCTGCTTGCTACACGGCGCGCGGCGGTGCCGGTGGCAACGTAAACAAACATTCAATTACTTCGCATAACGAGCGCAGAATAATATTACACATAAGTACAAGTACTTTTACAACTATGGACACTTTGTTGAATAAATCACTGTCAGATACTGATGTAAACCTTCTGGGAAATACAAATAAAACCCCACCTAACTATGTTTTTCATCGTGCCAAGAGGCCCCGAGATGAGATGGATGATTGTCTCTCTAGTCAACTAGATGAATTTAAAGAAGAGATGAGGAAGATGATGTCCCTTTTTTCGGTTAATCAAGGTAATGAGATGTCAAAAATCTCCGCTACTCTGAAGGAAATTCAGCTATCAAATGCCAAGATTGAGAACTCAATAGCCTTTCTTACCGCACAAAACGACGAATTCAAGAAAAAAATTCATCAATTAGAAACCGAGGCGAAGAAAGATAAGGAGTATATGGTTTTATTGGAGAACAAACTTGAAGACATGCAAATTGGCAGTAGAAAATCAAACTTTGTAATAAAAAACGTTCCGAAAAAAAATAACGAAACTAAGGACGATCTTATGATTATGTTTATGTCCCTGTCGCAAAGTATTGATTGTAAAATTAGTAAATATGATATAAAGGATATTTACAGACTGCGAGGTACCAACAGGGACAACAAACAGTCGCCTATTATTGTTGAAACGAGTTCCACTCTTTTGAAAAATGAAATATTGAAGATGGGAAAAGCGTTTAATATCAAACACAAAACCAAGCTATGCTGTAAACACCTTGGCTTTAAAACGCAGGAAGATACCCCAATATTTATTTCGGAGCATTTAACAACAAAAGGATCTCGCCTACATTTCCTCGCACGAGACTTAGTAAAATCGGGCGCCTATAAATACTGTTGGACAGCCTACGGTAAGGTGTATGTAAAAAAGGACGAACAATCGCCGACTATTACTATTAAAAGTGAAAGCCAGATTCACAAGCTGACTCTGCAGAAATGACTACATACATGTTTCTTCCGGTATTTGTTTCGCACTATGTTTTATACTATAAATATTGCATACAGACTTACTGCTTCGTTCCATGTTTTTTATCCAGTTACCCACTATTTACTTTGTACTGTTAATAATTTCTGTCCGGTGCAAATCACCCTAGTTATAAATAGATGTTATATAACACGTCGCAACTTAGTATCACATACGTTCACACATAACTCATATACATGCATTATACACTTACATAACAATCATTTATCCAAAACAACCTTATTTCTCATAGCCATAGACTACGCTTCCCCAAATAAAATTTATTTATACATATACACATCGTTATTTACATTTACAATACATCCAGTCTCTATTTACATATACCTCACTCTGTGTTGTGTACTACGGTACATTAGTAATATAAAAAGAGCATTCGTTCGTTACTTTAAAAATCCTGCATTATATTTTCATATAACCATTGACTTTGTGAGTACAATAATTACCATTACTTTAATGTATTCGCTCCTTGTAATGACATTCATTCTATTTAAATTCCAACTAAATGAGTGATACGCTACAAACAGTTACTGATATAGATAATTTTGAAATTGCGCGTACCATTGAATGCGACAGTAATGAGCTGAATAAACACATTTTTGTAAAGAAAAGTGACCTAACCATATTTTCACAGAACATCAGAAGTATTTATTGTAACTTTGATGATTTTTTATTGACATTGTCTACATTTAATTTCGAATCAGATATTATAATATTTACCGAGTGTAGATTAAATTCTAATAAACCCATTCCTCAAATTAACAATTACAGTTCATATATGACCTCAAGTCAATTAAACCAAAATGATGGGGTAGTCGTTTATGTGAAGAGTGCACTCGAACATCAAGTTACAGAAATATTACTATCTCAAGCCTCTTGTCTAAGCCTGGAAATATTAAATAATGTCATTCTCTGTATTTACCGCTCACCATCAAACCCAAATACTGAAAGCTTTGTCAGTTCGCTCAACAATCATTTAGAGACCATAACATCAAATAAAAATATTATTGTAGCAGGCGACATAAACATTAATATTATACCTAAACTAACTGAGCAGTCTCATGAACTGAAAAATAGAATGAACTACCTCAACATGTTGTCTTTACACGGTATCCTTCCAGGTCATCTGCTGCCTACGAGAGAGAAATCATGCCTGGACCACTTCATGCTGAGAGTAAATAAGGAAAAGTTTTCATCCACTATTGCTATCCTTAATACCACAATAACTGACCATTATACAACTTTCCTAGTATTATCTAAGCAAAAACATTTACAAAATGGTAGTAAAACTAAGACATTTGTTGACTTTGAACAGGCCCTACATTATCTAAAAGAAAAAAAATTGAGTGAATTACTTTTCTGTGATGATCCAAATTCTCTGTGTGCTCTGTTGATACAAACTCTAGGTGATTCTATTAAATTAGGTACAATCACATTAAAGATACCTAACAAAAAACGCATTTTAAAACCGTGGATTACCAATGGTATTTTGCGCTGTATACAGAATCGGAATAAACTTCAAGATAAACTTCGTCAGGATCAAACTAATGAAATTCTAAAAATAACATATAGACGTTACAGAAATTACTGTAACAATTTGATTAAAAAACTAAAAAGACAATACGAAAGGAATTTGATAACTAAATCAATTAATAATAATAAATTGCTGTGGAAAAATATAAAAGCTATTACCTACTTACAGAAAACAAATAACTATAATGCAGAATTGCTTAAATTTCAGCCAACCCCGTCTGATTCAGTAAATTTTATCAATAATTATTTTTCTAAAATTGGTCATGACCTGGCGCAACAAATCCTACCTACAACTAACAAATATGTCTTTGATCAGAGCAGTGGCACATCTAATTTATTAAATTCTTTTGCACTTTTCGAAACTGATGCCGACGAAGTATACAGAGTATTAACTAACCTAAAAACTGAAAGTGCCCCTGGCTGGGACAACGTCTCTACAAAATTTTTGAAGTTTATAGGCATGGAAGCTTCCCCTGTCATAGCCCATCTTGCGAACCTCTGTTTTAAAACTGGCATCTTCCCTGCCCCGTTAAAAATAGCCATAATTACTCCTGTGCACAAGGGTGGGGGTAGAGACGATATTAATAATTATAGACCAATTTCTGTTCTTACTAGTATATCCAAAATTATTGAAAAACTGATAAATGTTAGACTTCTCAATTACTTAAATAAATTCAATATCATTTCCGACTCTCAGTTTGGTTTTCGGCAAGGTATTTCCACAGAGGACGCTGTCATATCACTAACTTCATTAGTAGCTAACCATTTAGACAATGGAGATAAGTGCCTAACTGTTTTTTTAGACCTTAAAAAGGCGTTTGATACTGTCTCTATTCCTATCCTTGTGAACAAGCTGGAAAAAATAGGTATTAGAGATGTTGCCCTTGACCTGTTAAAAAACTATCTTTTAAATAGGAAGCAGAGAGTTAAAGTGGGACAACATATCAGTGATGTCGCAGATGTATCATACGGCGTCCCCCAAGGAAGCGTATTAGCCCCAACGCTCTTCTTGATATACATAAACGACCTGTGTAACATGAAAATTCCTAATGCCAAAGTCCTGTCATACGCCGATGATACAGCTGTCATCTTCTATGGTAAAACGTGGCATGATGTGCAGCTAAGTGCTGAATCAGGGATGTCCCATATTGCGAATTGGCTCAAAGCTAATGTCCTCACATTAAATACCTCCAAAACAAATTTTATAAGTTTCAGCATCTCCAATCGTACTCAACCAACCGGTGATTTTCGAATCGTTGTACACACTTGTGATGGTATTAATGTTGATAATTGTAGCTGTTCTAGTATTGGCAAAGTTCCTAGCACAAAATATTTAGGGGTAATGCTGGATCAGAATTTAAGCTGGTACCACCATCTTGAACAAGTTGCCAATAGAGTCCGCAAGCTGAACTGGATTTTTAAGACTCTGCGTCACGTGCTGCCTACGACTAAACAGAGTAGCGATAAGTCTGCTAGAAATGTGCTCACACAAATATATATTTCTCTTGCTCAATCAATATTGACATACTGTATTCCAATTTGGGGTGGGGCAGCAAAATCTAACTTCATTCAATTGGAGCGTGCACAACGAGCCCTGCTCAAAATAATGTACTTCAAAAAAAGGAGATATTCGACAGATAACCTTTACAAACTTAGTGATGTATTGTCAGTAAGAAAACTATACATTACTCAAATAATTTTAAAAAAGCACAAAATCTTACCTTTTAATGCGGATATTCACTCTAAAAGAAGAAAACACGATATAGTTCAAATACCTAAAACCAAAACCAAATTCGGAGCTATGCAATTTAGTAAACGATCAGCTCAATTGTATAACAAAATAAATAAAGAAATTTTCGTATTTGACAAATCTTATCATATATGTAAAGAAATGTTGATTGACTGGATAAAACCATTGACATATAGTAATACTGAAGCTATCCTGGAAAACGTTACCTAATACACGCACACGACCCACTCATGCGCGCACAGACTCTTTCGTTATCTACACACATACACACACAACCACACATCCATAACACTCACGTACACTCAACAACACACCCTCACTCACGCACACGCACACACACGTACACGTAATTATTCTTTTGTTTTACTCCACCCATGTACTGTCTTTATTGTGTTTTAAGTAAGTACCTACTGTTGTGAAGGAGCGGAGTCTTTAAACACAGGCATTATTTGCTTAAATAAAGACTCCAAACCCAAAATTGTTTGTGTAAAACTTTTAGACACAATAAACGTTATTATTATATTATTATTATTATTATGATTTCATGAAATTTTTAACGCAATTCAGATATTTGTGCCTGATAATCATCATCTCATGTTGCTGAGCTGATGATGGAAGGTATAAGTCAGGATCTGATGATGGGATCCCATGAAAAATGTTTTTGTAACCGATTTGGATGATTTTTTTTTTGGTAGATTATTTTCCCGGACTGGTTCCAGTTTAATTTTGTGAAGATCTGATGAAGAATTTCGGAGGTAGGCAACGAAACTCTTTAATCAATGATAGCAAATGGATCGGGATTTCTGAAATCGCATGTCTGTTGGTTGTTTACACCAGTTCATAACATAACATCACGCCAGTCGCTGTGTTTGTGGTTTTACTTTTTTGTGGTACTTAGGTGCCACTAAAAAGTGAAAAAAAAAAAAACTTTTTACCACACTAGGAATTTCTCCTGTGTGTTTTTGCATACATTTAATCTTACATACACAAACAGCCAGACCCGGAACGACTATCTGTAGGCCGAATGGTGGAAAATAATGTTTTATAACGTCCTTACCTCCTCTCACTCACTCCGACGTGTCGCGAGTGAGTAGTCAAGTGCTGCTGCAATCCCTTCGCGGTACTATACTGCGTCTGACAGTCCTCACAGAAGGCACGTGCATCAGGTGAGCTGTGTGCGGAGCGTTGATGCGCTTCTAGACCCGTGCGCGAACGGTAGGATTTGTCGCATGGCTCGCATTTGTACACGCGGGGGCATTGTTTGTGGACTGTGCTGGGGAGAAAGACGGTTATTAAGTAGTTTGCTTCTAAAGGTAAACATGTGAGTAAGGTTTTGATAAGACTCCTAGTGTTTCATCATTAATATGATGTCAGGCCAATTCTCAGCTAAAAGGATTCGGTTTGTGTCTTTATAGGATAATTATCATAATTGAAAAGTGACGCCCACCTTCTTTCTTTCTTTCTGTTAATTTCCAGAATTATTTGCTTCTTGTTTCAATTGTTTTCTATCCTCTGTTAGAAAGGTTAATTGTTTTTTGTGTATTATTTATCACTGGACACTAAATTATATTTATGTATCGTTAACTACACTTTCGCATATTATATCTATATTAATCTGTACTCTATTTAATACCCTACAAAACTGGTTTACATCCGTACACTTCAACATAAGGTGCAGTTGAGAACCAGCGTCAGGCAGCGCCTAGTTGTATGGCATTTTGCTGAACTGGACCTATTTGGCGCAGCCGCGGGGCACACGATGTTTATGTTTTTATAATAAATTTTGCATTTCCTTTTGTTGTTACAAACATTGTGTGATTCCATGTGTGCCAAATAAATTAGTTTTCTTTCTTTCTTTCTTTTGACCACGTTTAGTCGAAGAACACGATTCTTTAACTGAAGCCATGCTTGTCTATATCAGTTTATGTAACTATTAGTTAATCTGTGGTTATACAGACTAAGAGGAAAGTAGATTTTTGAATTATGATAAATATTTTAATGTAAATAGCCTCCTCCATAATTTAATAATATGGCTTTACAAAAGTTCGTTGTACTACAAAATCAAAATTGTTTACTTCAAATAGACAATTTACAGGCTCTTTTGAATTGCCAAGGTCTGTCAGTCAAGTAGATGAATAATGAAGCTGGTTCTGCCGCGGTAGTGAAAATAGCAGCAAGAATGTTTCTCGGCAAAAAACTCATCGACACATCTCCAACACGGCAGTTACAGATGCGGGCGTTGCTCTCCTAATATATGTAGTTGTATTTTAACACATGGGAGAACTCGCAAAATACAATTTGAGTTGTCTGTGATCTTTTCAAAGCCTTTGAATGCGCACACCATGACACACTTCTGCGTAAACTACGGTATTACGGTCTCCCAAAAGAAACCCTTAACGTAATTGATTCATATTTACATCATAGGCTCCAATGTGTGAATGTCAATGGCATTAAGTCTTTCAGGTTACTAATGCATTTAGGTGTGCCTCAGGGCTCTATACTGGATCCATTCTTATTTCTGGTGTATATAAATTATTAACCTTTTTATTCTTTCAATGTCAGGACACACGGGGTTCTGATTTTTAATTATTATTTATAGATTAGAAACTGATTAAATACTCACTACAAGTGAAGTTTAAGTGCTTGACTGTTGGCGAAAATATTTCCACAAATATCACAATTGTGCTTCTTCTTGTGTTTGTCCATATGGTAGCGAAACGCGCGGTTGGAACTGTAGGAATATATATTTTATAAATTACTAGAGGTCCTGGAACTTTTACTATGGGAGCAATACTGAAATCGCGAAAAAAACGCCGACTCTCGGTCGGCGTATTTTTCGTGAAAAAGTTTTTTATTTTTCACTTTTTAGTGGTATCTAGGTACCTGCGTACCCATTAACAGCGTACCACTAAAAAAACATGCGATTTCAGCAATCCCAATCCCTTTGCTATCATTTATTGAAGAGATCCGTTGCCTACCTCCGAAGTTCTTCGTCAGATTACACCAAATTGAAACGGGACCAGTCCAGGAAAATACTCTTTCAAACAAAAAAAGAATCATCCAAATCGGCTGACAATTGGCGAAAGTATCGCTGAACAAACATTTTTCATGAAATAATTTTTACCTTTCATCATCAGCCAACATGAGATGATGATTACCAGGCACAAATATCTGAATTGCGTTAGAAATTTTATGAAAAACATTGTATGTGCCTATAAAATTTGAGGGTTGCCCGCGATTTTCATGGGATCCCATCATCAGATTCTGACATGGTGACAATGGGACCAATCGAGAAGTATATATACCCTTTCAGATGAAACAAAAAATTTTCAAATAGGTGCATAAATGACGGAGTTATGAAGTAACATAAAAAAAAAAATACAACCGAATTGAGAACCTCCTCCTTTTTTTGAAGTCGGTTAAAAACGTACTGAACAGCTGTTTCTTTTCGCGATTTCGTGATTGGTCCTTCAGTAAAAGTTATTCATAATAAAAAAACGATATAAGTACGTAGAGATATGAAAATATCCCTAAATGTTCGAGCTCCTGGCTGGGACAAGCCTAAGCTGCCACACAATCCCAACCACTGCAACTCCTGACAGCCAGATTTAACAGTGGCGACCACCAGAAAAACGCCGAGTCAATAAAGCCCGACTAGTCCCGGAGAAACGATTCAACTATCTTGGATCCTGCAACGAAATTAATCAGAAACGTACAGCGGAGGAGTTGGAAAAAAATATAGAGAGCTCGTGGCTGCTGAATGCAGCTGTGTTTCAGTCTTTTATATGGAACGTCTACCTACCAGACCTCCACAACCCAGTAACTGGGTAACACGGTACTCCTTGGCAAGACTGGTGTCAGATTTTTTGGCTTCTGACTATCCGTAACGAAAGCCAAAGTTCTACATATCACAGCTCTGACCAACATACAAATTGAACTAGACATACACGGTGTCATTTTAGTCGTCTTACAAAGGCGAGACACCTAATGTACCCGACACAAACTACATCTAGGCGCAATTTTTTTTAAATAAATCATTAAGATGACAGGTACAATCATCATCTGCCTAGCCTTTTCCCAACTATAATGGGGTCACATACCAGTCAAGCCAGATTTAGCTGAATACCAGTATTTTTACGTGGAGCAGCCGCCTACCAGACCTCCACAATCCATTAACTGGGTAACACGGTACTTCATGGTAAGACTGGAGTCAGATTTACTGGCTTCTGACTATCCGTAACGACTGCCAAAAATCTATTAATGACAGGCATTAAATAATGCATTAGAATTATGAATCGCCTTGTTAATCATTCTTACGTAACAAAATAATGTCATCGTTCCAGCCCGCGCCGTACTTGGAACACAAGGCTTGGACTGCGCTCGCTCCTGGATGTTTCAAACTACGTCATGATAATGAATACTATTTTCATTATTTTTTAATTAAAATGTCCATAAATATAATTTTTTTAACGGACTTCCAAAAAAGGAGGAGGTTCTCAATTCGGCGGGTATGGTTTTGTTTGTTTTATGCACAAAAATATAAAAAAAACAGTTGTTGTTTCTTATATCTATGGTTTTATGTGTGTACCTACACCTTCTTATCCGATTTGTGTGATTATTTTTTTTTAGTTCGATGCGGCATACTTGCCATTAGGTCCCGTAAAAATTTGATTCAGTTTAGTTCAGAAGTTTTTATTTTATGAACTTTTTTGCTTATTTCAAATTCTGCGTAGATGAAGACGTCGTCGAAGTATCACCACTTAAAATCAAAAGTGAAAAGTAAAAAACTTTTAAGTGGTGATACTAAAAAAACCACAGTTAAACGTGAAAAATATAACCGAAGTCGGTTATATTTTTCACTTTTAAGTGGTGATACTGTGGTTTTTTTAATGAGTGTGTGGTGTCATTGGATAGAGGAAGTGGGCTGCCATTGTAAGACGGGTAAAATGGCATCATTTATTGATTGACTCACGAGGTAGTGAACCTGCACTCCTTACAGGTGTAACCTTGTTGTATGCCCGCGCCTGCTGGAGCGTGCTGTTCGTCATAATGCTGGATAGCCGACTGCATACGATTGTATCTCTTGCGACATATCATGCATTCCAGTCTAGGACACAATAATAAAACTATTAAAAGAAATAGAAACATCACACTGCACCTTACCATCCCTACCTTGTAGCTATTACACCAAATCGCACTAAGCGTTTCCAAACGTCTTTCATAATGCGCACAGCATAGGAGTGGAATTCTCTGCCTGCGTCTGTGTTTCCAAAAGCTTACAAGCCTAATCTCTTCAAAGTTAGAGTGAACAGGCTCCTTCTGGGTAAGCTCGCTCCATCGTAGACTTTGTCTCTGTCATCTCTGACATAGACTAGAGTCAAGAGCAAACCCATCAATAACAAATTATTTGGGAATAAAGTTTATTATTATTATTATTCCATATACATATACATACTAATTACATTTTTAAATATTTCTATAAAAATACAAAAATCATTTAAAAATATAAAAAATAGTAGCCCACCGGTATCGGGAACAGGGTCCAAGTTACCGGTGGTCAGGGCTCCTGAGAGAGGAACCTTCTAACGATGCGCGCCGTGTCCAGGAGTACTGCTTTCTGGATCAAGCCCTTGATCCAGCTGCCCAACGAGAGCCTCTTGAGATGTTGTTCGAGGCTCTTGGCAATAATGCCATTGGCCGTCACGACTATCGGCACAATGACTGCTGTGTTCACATCCCACATGTCGACAACCTCGCGAGCCAAGTCAAGATACTTCGTTTGTTTATCTTCCTCTGACTTCACGAGGTTCTCGTCATGAGGGACTGCTATATCAACAATCATTGCGCGACGCTCTATATTACTATTATAACATATAAAAAAGAAAACATTACAAAATCCTTCAATTCAAATAGACCAATTACATCTTCATCATCATCATATCAGTGGAAAGATGTCTACTGCTGGACAAAGGCCTCCCCAAACCGTCGCCACAACAACCGGTCCTGCGCGTCTCGCATACATCGGCTACCCGCGACCCTCACCAGGTCATCGGTCCACCTTGTGGGAGGCCTTCCAACGTTGCGTCTTCCGGTACGCGGTCGCCACTCCAGAACTTTTCGGCCCCATCGACCATCTGTTCTGCGAGCAATGTGCCCAGCCCGCTGCCACTTAAGTTTGGCGATCCTTTGGGGCTATGTCGGTAACCTTGGTATTCTTGCGAATATCATCATTCCTGATTCGATCACGCAAGGAAACTCCAAGCATTGCCCTCTCCATTGCCCTTTGAGTGACTTTGAGCCTTCTGATGAGGTCCATTGTGAGTGACCGGTTACAGGCTCTTTTGAATAGTTAAGATCTGTCTGTCAAATAGATAAAGCTAGTTCTGCCGTGCTAGCGACAAGAGCCGCATGTTTTTCTGTAGC
This sequence comes from Lacanobia oleracea, assembly GCA_950371165.1. Classification (NCBI taxonomy): domain Eukaryota; kingdom Metazoa; phylum Arthropoda; class Insecta; order Lepidoptera; family Noctuidae; genus Lacanobia; species Lacanobia oleracea. The sequence continues at coordinate 8,662,854 of OX493411.1, forward strand.
AAAACACACTCGCCGACCAATCTCCAGTGCGACAGTTGCATGTTCTAAAGAGATCTTATGGAGAAGAACGTGCAAGAAACTCCATAAAGAGAAAGCCCCAGAAATTCACTTTCCAAACAGTCTGAGGCAGTTGATGGCATCAAATATGTGATTGCACTAAAATCATTGCCATGCACTGCATAAAACTGCTCCAAAGAGACTTGTTTGGGAATTTCTAGTCGTTTTTGGGATGATGTTATATACAGATTGTGTTACCTTATTGGTAACTTTAGTGACTTTAGAATTTGGGTAAGCTCCCCGCGTTCGGCATCCCTGCTGACTTTTGCACCCGGATTTCCGACTTCCTGAGCGAGCTTGCGATCAAAGTGGTCATAGACGGCTGCTCATCGGATCATATGGCCATTGATGCCGGTGTTCCTCAGGGGTCTGTTTTTTCTGCGACTCTATTTCTGCTGCATATCAACAACCTGCTGCAACTTGGTGCAATCGGATACGCAGATGACAGCACAGTCTCAGAAAGATACTTTTCCAGTGCAGGAGCCCGCAGAAAGGAAACAACTACTCTTAGAGAGGCCATGGTGGAGCGGATGAATTCTACCTTAAATCTCGTTTCCCAGTGGGGCGACGACAATCTGGTCAAATTCAATGCTCTGAAAACACAGGCATGTCTCTTCACTGCTAAAAGGAGTCCATTTCAGCTATCTCCTACATTCCGAGGTACGCCTGTACCTGTTACCAACCGCCTGGAGCTTTTGGGCATAGAGTTGACGTCCAATCTCAACTTCGGCTGAACAATCGAGTCAAAAGCACAGACTGCAGCCAAGAAGCTGAGCATCCTAAATAGGGTAAGACGATACTTCACATCTGGACAGCTTCTGAGTCTGTACAAAGCACAAGTCCGATCCTGCATGGAGTATTGCAGCCACTTATGGGATGGCTCAGCAAAATACTAGCTTGCTGCATTGCACTCGGTTGAACGCAGAGCAAAAAGGCTTATAGGTGACGAGACGTTGGTGGCTCAGCTTCGCAGCCTAGGTCATCGGCGAAATGTTGCCTGCCTGTCGGTCTTCTACAGACTGTTTTTTGGGGAGTGTGCGCAGGAACTCCACGACCTGATCCCACCATCGCCCTTTTACCACCGGAATATCAGACGTACTGCAGGGTACCATCCATACTTGGTTGATATCCCGACTAGTCGTACCCAGCGCTTCTCTTCCACATTTATTACACGCACAGCTAAAGTGTGGAACTCTCTGCCAGCATCTGTGTTCCCTTCCACATATAACCCGTCTGCCTTCAAATCAAGAGTGAACAGGCATCTTCTGGGCACGTTCGCTCCATCATAGACCTCATCTATCACTTTCCATCAGGCGTGATTGTGGTCAAGAGCAAGCACATACCTAAATAAAAAAAAAATAAAAAAAATCGATCTGGCCGTGGGGACCTTGTGCTCACAGCCTTCTCAAAGAAATTTCGAAACGGCTGGTTAACACTTCCCGCGACCCAAGAGCTGGCTTTTACTTTGGGCAGAGATAAAGTATTGCCATTCAACGTGGCAATGCCGCCAGTCGCTTGGGCACATTACCAGCTGACAGCGTTGAGGATGAATTTTTGTATGCTATAATCATTTAGTTAAATGTATTTGTTAATTTTAGTTTTTATTTTTGTTAATTAATGTAAAAAAACAATCTGTATGTGGCAGTCATATAAATTACCTTCTTATATGTGTTTTCGTGTGTTGACCAGCAGAAAACTTATTGCCTGATACTGACTTGCAAATATTACATTGGAAACCATTTTCAATCTGAAAGTGGAAAAAACAATTGAATTCTTAAGGAACAAGCCGAACGCTTAGGTCCATCGTGCCTCTCTATCGCTTCTTCTGCGCTCTCGCTTGCACGCTCGGCTCAGGTGGTACGTCACTTTTTCCTGTGTAGGTACAGCCGGCATTCATCGATATATAAGACGTTATAACGTCAAAAAAAATAAGTACCTAGTTGGTTGGATTCTTTTTTCAAAATTCATATAGCCTATGTTATTTTGTCACTTATGACGAATCGAACGATACCTTATTAAATTTATTAAAATCTATCAAGCCGTTTAGACTACGGAGCGTGCCAAAGAAATAGACTTATAGTCCCCGTCACGAGAAGCTATAAATTTTGCAAACAAAGTACTTCTACGAAGTTACGTAGCGACAGCAAGCAATCCAAAATTCAATCAACTCAAAGTAACATATACATATGTAATACAAAACTAACGAGTAACATCACTTGGTTGAGTTATATTTTATAGGTATAAAGCGCAGTCGTCTAATATTTTGTGGTACTGGAACGCGTCTGACTCATGGAATAAACATTAAATACTACACCTGCTCGGAAAGTACCTTGATACTTTATCAAATTTACGGTAGAAAGTACGTCATTGCATATCGAACAAATATGCGGCGAGAAAACGCATCTGAGCGGGAGAGAAAAGTGTATGAAAATCCATTTCTTACGTGGTTTTTCTTTTTTAATTTTGGGTAAGACTATGCGCTGGTAACCTAAATATCAAAAGCCAAAAAGTTTTTACAGTGAGTTTTTATCTCCAAGTTCGCAAAATGACACTGGCCACTAGCTGTGTGTTGGATGGTGTCAAACAATTTGAAAAAAGAACATGTGAAAATTGCAGACGCCATTTTCAAATTAAGCTTCACTAACTGCAACAATTTCAATATAAATTTCAATTAGTAAAGATTTAGTTTTTTATTTTCCTCGTAGGTGTAGTATAAAGCACTATGTATCACTCGAGAGAAAGTGCGATTCCCGATCTCGGGTGTTTTAAAGCCCTCGCCTACGGCTCGGGCTTCAAACGACACCCTCGACGGTAATCGGTCACTTTCTCCTCTCGGTGAACAATGTACTATTGAAACATTCTATGTGTTTACAAAATTTATAGCTTCTCGTGACGGGGACTATAGGTAGGTAGTAGTAGTAGTGGTAGTGGGGACTCTATTTTCCGCACTTAAACTCCCATTCGGTTCGTTGTGCGTATGGATATGTTCCTGGATATGTTAGCCAGCCCAGAAGCATAGAAGTTTCCTGGGAGCTTCACAGGCTTCGCGGAGCGACCTCACCGTTCCGAGGATTTGTTGTCGTTGGGTACCCACGGCCTCGCATTCCAGGATGACGTGGGCGGCTGATTCTTCGGCGTCAACGCAGCCCCTGCAGAGTGGACTGTCTATGACGCCTAAGTTAAAGAGATGTTTGTTTAGGGGGCAATGGCCCATAATCGTCCCTATTATTATTCTGAAGTTATTTCTACTAAGGCTGGGTAGTCGTTTTGTTAGTCGCGTTGGCACAGCCATTTTCGACTGTCTGCAGTCTGTAGTGCAGGGGACTATAGGTGGTGTGGAATCCGTTCGAAAGAGGCACCATACCCTCAACGCAAAGGGCAGTAGGAGGAACACGAATGGGTTTTAGTCAGTAAGAGTCTAATACTCCCTTCCGCTCCGTCCAGAGCGGAAGGAGCCATTTGATGATTTCCCATCCTTAAAAAAACAAAAAAAGGGGACTATATGTACATACATAACCTTCTTCTGGGACAGTCGGATAAAAATGTAATTTCTCACCTTCCGATGTCTTTTCTCAATATGACTGGCCAGCGTCAACTCGCGTTCGAACCCCACGATGCAGTCCTCACACTTGTGAGGCAATTTCAAGTATGGTTCGTTCTTCAACATGCGCTCTCTTTCTTCCGCTACCTCTTTATCCGTAAGAATCACTACTCCGATCTTTCCTTTGTACCTGTAGGGACACACTACTTTGTTTTATGCTATGTAGTGCTGGTACGGCACCCTCGGTGCGCGAGAACGAATTGCTCTTAACCGGCTTTTTACAATGTATTTGTTAAGATATACATTCGGATCTTCCTCACTGTATTTTTTCCGGAAAAGATTACAGACTGTCAATTACTATGGACATAAAAGAGAAGACACCTACTTTGAATCATTCTGCACCTTCTTCAACTTGTTCTTTACCACCTTCTTTTTACTCTCTTTCTTCTTCTTCGCCTTCTGTAATTCCTTCACAGGTTCACTTTCAGTGTCCGTAGATTCCCTCTCTACTTTGACATTCGTCGTGACAGTATCTACGTCTGCACTCTCAGGATTTTGCGGCTCGAGTTTGATCTCTATGTCGATCTCTGACGCCGCAACGCCGTCCATTATTATCATTGGTGACCGTTGGAAGTCGTGTAGTTTGTTTATTTTTAGAATTGGTAACTGTGAAAAAGTTCTAGGTACAGTAAATTTTGGCCTTTTTTAGGATTTCCGTAGCCTAAGACTACGCTGACACCCCCCCCCCAAACGACAATCCATGATCCGCCACTGCGTTATTCGATTCAAATTCCAGTTGACCTTAAGGTGAATGCGCCAGGGTAGCCCGCGAAATTCAAATATTTTTATGTTTTTTGCAATTTTCCGGTCAGTGTGAAGCTGTATGTGGACCAAATACGATTCGCGACCGTAACGCGTATTTATCTAAAGAATTATAACCATTTTAATCATCAATATAGCCCTCTAAGTTCATGTTTCTATCAAGAATGAATTTTTCATGAAATAATCATTCTGTCGAGCATAATGAACTTAGAGGGCTATATTGATGATTAAAATGGTTATAATTCTTTACATAAATACGCGTTACGGTCGCGAATCGTATTTGGTCCACATCATACACATCATCATACACAGCTTCACACTGACCGGCAAATTGCAAAAAACATAAAAATATTTGAATTTCGCGGGCTACCCTGGAGCATCCACCTTAAGGTCGCATGTTTTATCCGACTTTAAAGGAGGTTCTACTTTTTACTGTGTTCTGATTTTTCTTACCTGATTCAGAAGCAATGCTATGCTCTCTTCAACTTGCTGCATGAAGACTTCTATCTTTTTCAGCATGTTATGACAAATGTTGCAAATGTACGTATTTTTCAAGTCCATCTAAAAAATAAAGGAAGTTAAAATATTGAAGAAAAAGAAAAAGGGTAAGTGACTAAAAAAATCCATTTCTGATTTTAATAAATCGGAAAAGTGGTTTAAAAGTTTGAGAAATAAATAAATGTAATCCATCCATAAAAAATATTGAACACTTTTTTTTTTTTTGTCATGTAAATAAAACTAAGACGATCATACAGTGCGATGAAATTCCGCGTGAAGTCACGCCTTGAATATTTTTAGGGTTCCGTACCCGAATGGTAAGCAACGGAACCCTTCGTGCCCGACTCGCACTTGGTTGTTCTTTTATGTACTGAAATTACTTGCTTGCGACAATTTTTATTGATTTGAAATAAATAATACCTTATCATTTATTTAACCAGGGCCCTGTTTAATAAACGTTACAATCCGACAATTTTGTAAATAATTGACATATATTTTTTAAATTGTATGACACTTGCTGTTTAATAAACGTTTACATGTGCTGAAAACGCCTGTAGCTTTAAATGACAATATTGTACCTACATATTTGTAATTCATCTGCCCCCAATATAGTTGGGAAAAGGCATATTGGGGTCGGCTTCCAGTCAAACCGGATTCAGCTGAATACCAGTGTTTTACGTGGAGCGGCTGCCTACCAGACCTCCGCAACCCATTAACTGGGTAACACGGTACTTCTTGGCAAGACTGGAGTCAGATTTACTGACTTCTGGCAATCCGTAACGACTGCCAAAGATCTACAAATGACAGCCGGGACCAACGGCTTAACGTGCTTTCCGAGGCACGGAGGAAACTCAGTATGTTAAGATGGTCACCCATCCACAGACTAACCTTGGCAAGCGTTGCTTAACCTTTAAGATCGACCCGTGCGGCTGTTATTATTTAGCCACGAGCTCCTCACCTACAAATTTGTAATTATAAGTTACAAATTACATAAAATGTAAGTTTTTGTTGAAGGTTCTTAAATCCAGAGTAGATTTAAAAAATCACAGAACTTAAAATATTTAGAAATTGGTTTATACATTTGATTTACAGAATACTTTTCTATTTTAGGATTCCGTACCCAAGGGGTAACTAACGGAACCCTATTATTAAGCCTCTGCTGTCCGTCCGTCCGTCCGTTTGTCTGTCAGCGGGCTGCATCTCAAGAACCGTTATAGGTAGACAGTTGAAATTTTCACGGAGAGTTTAGTGCCGCTATACAACTAATAATAAAACAAATTAAATTAAAAATTAAAGGGGGCTCTCATACAAGAAACTTGTTTATGCTACGGAACCCTTCGTGTGAGTGTCTGACTCGCAATTGGCCGGTTTTTTTTTATTTATAACAAAAGTCATGGAGCACTATATCAAAATCACAATTCTGTCTCTAATATTTATCATCACTACTGTCACTACACACTTCCACTACTAGTTGTTAGAATCATTTTTTAATTAAATTTCTTCACATATTAAATTGTGGTACAAAATTGTAAAGTTCTGAAACAAGGTGAGTCCACCTGTCAGAATTTTTCTACAATTTGCAAGTATGTAAACTTGTAATTACAATTATGCGTTCAATAAAACAGTTTTCCTTACAAATATATGTAAATTGTCACCTGTAAAGAGAAAATGTTTATTAAACAGAAATATTTCAAATTGTAGCTACAATTTTACAATTTTGTAAGTTTCCACCATGGTAAATTGTATTCTTTATTAAACAGAAACTTGTAGACTTGTAACTTGTAAAATATTTTTTTTTACGTTTATTTAACATGGACCATTTCTGAATAATAATGCATTGGTCAGCCCTGTTTGCAACATTTTAATGCCAATTTATTAAGAACTAGCCCTTCGCCCGCGACTTTGTTCGCGCGGGTTTAGTTTTTACTCCACGAACTTCATCTCCCCGTGTAAATTTCTATCTCTCTCGTATCAGTTGGGTCCCTTTGGACTTCTCTCACTTGTTGCTAATATCATTGAAACTCAAGTGGGTCCTTTTGGATCCACCCAACCCAACGGATTGAAAACTTTATTTTCTTACAATTTTACGGTTTTTTTTTCGTTTCTCAACGATTGAACACTATGGTATACAATATCTATACTAATATACAAAGCTGAAGAGTTTTTTTGTTTACTTGAACGCGCTAATCTCAGGAACTGCTGGTCCGATTTGAAAAATTCTTTCAGTGTTAGATAGCCCATTTATCGAGAAAGGCTATAGGCTATATATCATCACGCTAAGACCAATTTGAGCGGAGCAGTTATGAAAATTGTGACGCAGACGAAGTTGCGCGGGTTTACTAGTTTTTCATATGTGGACAATGTCAGAAAAAAAAATGCTTGATAACATTACAAAATACGAATGTCAATTCGACCCAAATGTTTGTTCCACTTTTGCACTTGAATTTTTTATTTTTAAGCGTTTTTCTGTGGAAAGTAAGCCAAATATTCATAGAAATTCATAATTTACTTTGTTTTTGTTCATTTTCAACTAATATTCAACGTCAAAAGTCTAAATTACTGGGTGAAAATCACGAAACCAATAGTAGTTACCCGATTTCTTCCCGTACGTAAGTAATTTGATATTTCAGAATTATAGTGGCATATTTTAACCATATACAGTTAAAAATGAGTTGATGAATAATATGGCTAGTAATCGAGAAACATTTATTATTGGAATCTTATTGGAATATTTCTGATGTTTGTTTACTAAAATATCCATTACGTAAATCAAAATGACGGCACCGCGTACTATGAAGTTTGAGCTTGAATATTGCGGAAACCGATTACAGATCTCGTAAAACGAACATTATCACCAGATTACTTGTTTTTTTTTTATAACTTAAATCCCAAAATTTCATGTAAATTGATCTAACAGTTTGGCAGAAATCAACATAATACAACAACAAAACTGATTTCAGCAAGTTTTCTCGTGCCAATCAAAAATGTTTATATTTCGAGTTGTAATAAGATTCTTGTTTACATTGTATATCATACTTTGGTTATTTAAGAACCTATAACAGTTTCAAGTGTGTGAATAGCTGCTTTGTGAGTGGAGAGATAAGGTTTTTTGTGCGGCGGGTCATATTACGCTTGCGATAAGCGACGCCCGCGATACGCGACGGAGTTTGACGTAAACATAAAATTTGAGTGTTGAGAAGACTAAACGTTCGACGACGGCAGTTCGCGCAAACTGCAACATTTTTTTTACTTAGAGTATTTTTATACTCATCATAACTTTTAAACGAAATGTCTGATTTGAATAATTTAAAGTGTAATTTACTTGTACATAATCAACCTTAATTATTAAACAATTTTAATAGATAAGAATTAATATAATGATACTAAAATCACCACTATTCCATTTCACATGGGTTTTGTTTGAATATTTTGACCAAAAAGCAGTCATTGCGACTTAACAATAATAGTTAGATAAGTATATACATTCAGTCAAAAAAGTATCGGGAATGGATGATTTGTTTATGGTTCCAAATTCAAATTTTTGTTTCTTTGTAGTTGTTAGATTGGCACAACTGTTTTCCATTTTGGCGCGGAGTTTGAGTTGCATCTGTTATTTATATTAAATACAGTGCTGGTTTTAGTAATATCATATATAGTGTGTATTGCGAATTTCATAATGGACAAAAATATCGAACAAAGAGTTTGTCTTAAATTTTGCATCGCCAATGGAATTTCGTGTTCGGAGTCACTGAAAATGTTACAGAAGGCTTACGGTGAATCGACTTTATCAAAAACTCGTGCTTATGAGTGGTTCAAAGCGTTCAAAAGCGGTCGAGATGTGATGGAAGATTTGCCTCGCTCTGTTAGGCCGTCAACGTCTGCAACTGAAGTTAACATCGCAAAAGTGAAGGAAATAGTGACTGAAAATCCCCATTCAACTCTGAGAGAGATAGCCGCCGAACTTTCTGTATCTCACGAGTCGATCCGTACCATTTTAACTAATCATTTGGGTATGAAACATGTTGCTGCTCGGCTAGTCCCAAAAGATCTGAATTTTCTCCAAAAACTCAATCGCATGAAAGTCGCTGAGGACATGCTAGAACGAGTCAGTTCGGACCCAACATTCATGAACGCATTGTTACTGGTGACGAGACGTGGGTTTACGAGTTTGACATGCAAACTAGTCAACAAGCTTCGGAGTGGCGCCTTCCAACTGAACCGAAACCGAAAAAACCACGCCAAAGTCGATCAAAAGTCAAAGTCATGTTGACTGTTTTCTTTGACTATCGCGGTGTTGTGCACTCTGAATTCTTACCAGAAGGTCTAACGGTAAATAAAGAATATTATTTGAGCGTTATGCGGCGTTTAAGAGAGCAAATTCGACGAAAAAGGCCAGGGTGCTTACTCTCGAATATAATTCCGATAGATCGACATTGGAATTGTCAGTTAAACGTCAGGGATTGGCTAGACTCACTGAGACTAGCCAATCCCTGACATTTAACTCAAGCAACTGACGTTTGACCAATGTCGATCTATCGGAATTATATTCCAGAGTAAGCACCCAGATTTGTGGAAAGAAAATGCTTGGATTTTGCACCACGACAATGCGCCTTCGCACAAGGCTATCATTGTGAACGAATTTTTAACCAAACACTCAACAAATACCATCCAGCAACCACCATATTCACCAGATATGACTCCTGCTGACTTTTTTCTTTTTCCTAAACTCAAATTACCACTTCGTGGCACCCGTTTTCAATCGATAGAAGACATAAAGGAGAATTCGCGGCGAGAACTGAACTCAATTCCGGAAGCAGCGTTTAAAAAATGTTTTGATGAATGGATTATTCGTTAGCGCAAGTGTATCGTTTCTAAAGGAGCATACTTTGAAGGTGATAAAATAAATTTGGATGAATAACAGACATTTTGTGTATTATTGATCTTTTCCCGGTACTTTCTTGACAGAGTAGTACCATTGCGGACTTTTTAACCGACTTCTTCAAAAACGAAGAGGTTCTATGTTCGGCTGTATGTATTTTTAGGGTTCCGAATAAAAAACGGAACCCTTATAGGATCACTCGGGTGTCTGTCTGTCTGTCTGTCCGTCTGTCACAGCCAGTTTTCTCCGGATCCACAGGACCGATTCTGTTGAAATTTGGTACACATATGGACTTCTGTGACCCGAACACGGAAGCGTTACGTAAATTATTAAATTTTTAGTATGGGGTCACTTTTTGGGGTCTAACTAGAATTAAAAAAAAGTTTTTTGAACAATATCGTGCGACATATCAAATGAAAGGGCTTACTGTGACAATTTTTACTATAATTTTTCATATTTAAAATAAATGGTTTAGAAGTTATTCAAGAAAATAGACGAAAAAAGACCATTTCCCCCCCCCCCTTATCTCTGAAACCACTGAGTCTAAAATTTTGAAAAAAAAATGGTGATAAAAGCTCTTTATCTATAGATTAGGTACAGGAAAATCTATAAGAATTCTATAGTGCAAAAATAACATGTCAAAAAAAAATTAATTCGGAACCCTTTGCACGCGAGTCCGACTCGTACTTGGCCAGTTTTTTTTTTTTTGTAGATATTGATGATTGAAACTGTAGTACATCAAATGCTCTATTATCAATAGTTTCCGCAGCGTACGCGATTTATGGATCTTATTTTTTCACACCTTGGGTTACATTGTCGAAGTTTTCATAGGGATCCCTAACTTTTTTGAAAATAATCTATAGACTATGTTTATCAGGGATAATGTAGGATTCTAATGCTTAAAACATTTTTCAAATCGGTCCAGGAGTTTCGGAGCTTATTCAATTCAAACAAACAAATCTTTCCTCTTTATAATATTAGTGTAGATGTCATGCTATACCCACAGTGATAAGCACTGGTACAGTTATAAAACAAAGGTTGGGAAAAAGGTTGGGTTAAAACAAAGGATGACACTTGCCGCACCAAAACTCCGACATTCTTAATCCGCCACTGAAATTTTCGATGTACCTACCAAGTTTCTTTAATATTGCCAGATCCCCAAGCAAATAAAGGGTAGAAACCATAGATATAAGAAAAACCTACAGGTTTTATACAAACTTAGTTGTGGCTTGTAATAAGATACGAAACGCTTTGTAAAAGTATATTTAATTAATGTGACTACGTCGGAGTGGGTACTGCGTAGCGAATAAGGAACATACACAGCCGCCATTAAGCTTAAATCCATTTAAGATGTATGCCTATATCAAAGAATACATTATGTAAATAAGCTCAAAGTAACTGCATATCTGTTTAGGTCCAGGCAGCTTTAAAATTTAGAACTTAATCAAATTAACTTACCTCCGATTTAATATAATTCGCCAAAAATCCAGTATGTTTACACGAACTAAACTTTAATAAAACAGCACTTTGGGACGTGCAGCAAATGCAAACTAAAACATAATCTTGATCGCTTAAATGCAAAAACGAAGTCATTTTATTTTAATTTATTTTTGCAAAACAAATCCGCAAACAAGATTCAGAAGATTCTCGCTCAACAGAATTCTACAAAATTACTGAGAGAATAACATACGTTTCTTTTCACTTATGCGCACACATATTATCTCTATGTAGTCTGTGCTTTTGCAAATCTAGGTCACAGTCTAGGTCTTCGTTCTGTTTTATTTTCATTTATTTAGAAATGTGATTCACTTCAAATTTATTGAAAAAGCAACATAGTCATCACTTCACATCAATACGCTTAAAAAATGATTTAATTTTTCCAATTTCACTTTTTTTTGGGAGAATTCAAAAGAAATCGAGTTTTACGACTGTTCGTTTATCGGAACGTTGACGACGATGTCGACGTTTTGTTCACTATGATTAAGAAAATCACAATCGCTCTGCATAATTTTATACTATGAATTTGCAAAATAAAACAAATTGAAAATTTAATAAAATATGGATTTATTATGAGTTAATGGTTGAACATTATTTTAACTGTCCTGTTTTTTAACTGTATTAAATCTGAAATTAGTGTTTCCACTTGAGTGATAAACAAATAATTAAACGTATTTGATGTTTAAGCAATAATGGCCGTAGCGTACCCTTTCGCGCAAAACACTTTGTTTTTTTATTATTTATTTATTATTTCTGAATGAAGTTACTGTTCATACTTGGCACTTTTGTACAAAAACTATAATGGATTCCGAAAATAATATCATTTGCTGTGGTTGTCTCAACTCTGGGCGGAAAATGATACTTCTAGTGGAATATTGGAAGAAGCAATCTTTTAAACAGCTTATTAGCGAAATATCTGTAAGTTCACGCTTTTACGATTCTAAATATGTTGCTATAACTAAGACACCCAATTTTTCTATTTGACACCAAATGAGTATTTAGTAACAGTTGTTTTATACTTATTAGCCAAATGGCACATGAGGCCAAGACTCATGCGCCTTTGGGCTAATAAGTATTGATTTATCAACATAACATCACGCCGACACCCCTAAAGGGTAAGCAGCAGTGTTATAAGTCTCACCTAATACAGGGGGAGCCTAGAGTAAAAACAATGTTTTGATAACTGCAATGTTTCTATTTTAAAGTGTTTATAGGTGTAAGTTGACAGTGTTGACAAGTCAAGTGTGTACCAGTGCAGGTAGGTAGATCTATGTTAGGCGCCAGACGAAGTACATAGTTCGACGGCCAGCCTCTGTGCTGCCGTCACGACATGACATGGGCATAATAGTCGGAACGGGCTCAGATACCATAAAAGAAAAAAAAAGGTGCATTTAAACTAAACCTGTATGTGAAGTCACCAGTTTGTAACTTATTTTATAAATGTGGAAGTAAATTTGTTAATGTTTCACCTTTTAACAGATTTGGATGAAACTTGTTATGCTTGGTAGACCATGTACCGTGTAGTCCGTTTAGTATGACTTCGCATGTAACAACCAACCGTTTTTAGCGACGTAAGTGCAGGCATATGTTTGTTTTGAATATGAGCCACTATGAAACTGTCAGTTCGTTTAGTATAACTTCTGGTTAGTTAGTTAGTGTAGTGACGTAATATCACCAGTCCCTTGGCCGTAATAATCGGATTCTACTGTAATTCAATAGAATATAGGAAAGATTTATCCCGGAAGTATGTTCCTGTTAGATAATTTTCGACTTTCATGTTGGCAGAGCTGCAAACGGCAGCTTGTAGAATATTAAACTTAACACCTGTATCTCTATTATTATAAGCCTGTAGTGTCCCACTGCAGGACAATGGCCTCCCTTCCTTCTTTTCACCTCAATCTGTCTTGAGCAATCTGAGTCCAACTCGTTTCGCCATCTACATCTCCCTTTGGGTCTAACGCGTTGCCGGTTCTCTTGCGGCAACCTGTAGTTATAACCTACTAGCCTCTGCCAGCGGCTTCGCCCGCGTGGTCCCTAGGGAGCATACTTCCGGGACGAAAAGCTTACTTATGTCCATTCTCAGGCTCTAGACCAGGGGTGGCCAACTTGATTAGACCCAAAATCGACTTTTTTTTTATTTTTGATGGGTTTGCTCTTGACTTTAGTCTATGTCAGAGATGACAGAGACAAAGTCTACGTTGGAGCGAGCTTACCCAGAAGGAGGTTCACTCTAACTTTGAAGAGATTTTTAATGATGAAACCCTGTGTGATCTACCTACTAATTTCATTGGTACTTCTTAAAATTACAAATTTAACAGTAGGTAAAGTTGTGTTTAATAATTATGTTCTATTTTTCGTTTTATGATTTTATTGACATAACCTATTTAGTATTTACATAGTTGCGCAGTCTGTTATTCGTACCTATTAATATTTTTTTGCCTTGCCGCGATCGTCTGGACTAATAGCCGCGATCGACCGGTTGGCCATCCCTGCTAGTCTATTATGTAAGTAACCACTTCGATATCGAGCTTCACCTGAGTGACAAACCTCACAAAGTGAGCTTTGTTGTATAAGTATACCCCTATTAAATAGTATATAATAATATATAATAGAAGTATACCCCTATTCTGTAACAACATTTTCGAGTCTCGACAGCGGAATCCGAGGTGAGTAGGTATAAAGATAAGGCCTTTATGTAGTGTGCAATAAAGTTCACTTTGTGAGCTATCTCACTCAGGTGAAGCTCGATATCGAAATGGTTACTTACAGAATAGACTAGCTGCTCTAGACTATCTGTGTACCAAATTTCATTTAATACGGTTCAGTAGTTTTGGCGTGAAGGGGAGCTGGGGAGCTCGTGGCTAGATAAAAACAGCCGCACGGGTTGATCTTCTAGGATAAGCAACGCTTGCCAAGGTTGGTCTGTGGATGGGGACCATCTTAACATACCGAGTTTCCTCCGTGCCTCGGAAAGCACGGTAAGCCGTTGGTCCCGGCTGTCATTTGTAGATCTTTGGCAGTCGTTACGGATAGTCAGAAGCCAGTTAATCTGACTCCAGTCTTGCCATGAATACCGTGTTACCCAGTTACTGGGTTGTGGAGGTCTGGTAGGCAGCCGCTCCGTGTAAAATACTGGTATTCAGCTAAATCCGGTTTGACTGGAAGCCGACCCCAATATAGTTGGGAAAAGGCTAGGCAGATGAGTAGTTTTGGCGTGAAAGCGCGACAGAAAGACAGACAGAGTTACTTTCGCATTTATAATATTAGTAAGGAAGTACCTAAGGATTTTTTTTTCTAGTTAACAGAAGGAGACAGTATACCCGTGTGGCTGTGTTGGGAATGCGACGCGCGGATGAGCAGCTTCACCAAGTTTAAGCATCAAGTCAAAACTTCGTACTCTTTGTTCTATGATTATGTTAAACAGGTATGTTTTACTCATTCATACTTATGTTGTAGTTGAGGAGCTCGTGGCTAAAGAATAACAGCCGCACGGGTCGATCTTTAAGGTTAAGCAACGCTTGCTAAGGTTGGTCTGTGGATGGGTGACCATCTTAACATACCGAGTTTCCTCCGTGCCTCGGAAAGCACGTTAAGCCGTTGGTCCCGGCTGTCATTTGTAGATCTTTGGCAGTCGTTACGGATTGTTAGCAGCCAGTAAATCTGAATCCAGTCTTGCCAAGATGTACCGTGTTACTCAGTTAATGGGTTGTGGAGGTCTGGTAGGCAGCCGCTCCACGTAAAGCACTGGTATTCAGCTGAATCCGGCTTGACTGGAAGCCGACCCCAATGTAGTTGGGAAAAGGCTAGGCAGATGATGATTATATTTATGTTAACAATTAAAAAGAAATATCTTTTTTTCCTGATGGCCTTTTTAGGGTTCCGTACCCAAGGGTAACCAACGGAACCCTATTTACTAAGTCTCAGCTCTCTGTCCGTCCGTCTATCTGCCAGCCTAGTACGGATACAGCCCGTAACTCAAGAGTTGTAATTGTCACAGCCGGTTCGAAACCAGCCAAGTGCGAGTCACACTCTTACACAGAGGGTTCTAAATAAACCGAAAAATTACATTAATATATTTTATGGTTTCCATACCCGGCAGGTAACCAACGGAACCCTATCCGCCTTCCGTTTGTCAGTCAACGGGCTTTATCTCATGAACTCAAATAGGTAACAGTGGAAATTTCACAGAGTGTGTAACTATTTCTATTTTTACAATAATAAAAACTTTATTAAAGCTGAACCCAAATAAGAAATATGTTTTTTTTACGATTTATGGCATGGAACCCTTGGAATGCGAGTCCGACCCTCACTTGACAAGTTTTTTTAAGCGAGTTGAAGTAATCCCTCCTTTTCAAATACTGAAAACTAGTTGACCCGCGCAACTTCGTCTGCACACACAAGTTTCATTACTGCTCCGCTCCTATTGGTCTTAGCGTGATGATAAGATATGATATATAAATGGGCTATCTAACACTGAAATAATTTTTCAAATCGGACCAGAAGTTCCTGAGATTAGCGTGTTAAAACAAATCTATTTCTAAATTACAGAATACAAACCTTACAAAGCTCAAACCAGCACCAAGACTATCAACCCACAATCTACACAACTTCTCTCTACAAAACAACGAACAACAACAACAACAATCATTCCAAATTATAACAACAGAAAACAACGAACAGCCGAACTCCCCGGAAATATTAGACGAAAACAACTTTAATGTTGATACAAACTCAGACGATGAGAAACAAATAAATACAGGAGTGAGAAAAAAAGCGAAAAAAGTTAACAGAATTTTGTTAAAAAGAAGAATTAAAAAGAAGAAAAAGAGAAAAGAAGTACAGCTGTATAAAGAGATAGAGTTGAGTAGAGAAGAATTGGCAGAAGACAGAAGAATAGCTATGTTGAAAGAAGATTATGTTAACGCAATGTTTAGATGTGAACGATGTATACTATCTTTTCCAAATGCTGAGGATCTGAAGGACCATGTTAGTGTGAAGCATGAATTGGTAAGCGCAGAAGATTATTTCCTAGGAGCTCGTGGCTAAATAATAACAGCCGCACGGGTTGATCTTGAAGGTTAAGCAACGCTTGCCAAGGTTGGTCTGTGAATGGGTGACCGTCTTAACATAACGAGTTTCCTCCGTGACTCGGAAAGCACGTTAAGCCGTTGGTCCCGGCTGTCATTTGTAGATCTTTGGCAGTCGTTACGGATTGTCAGAAGCCAGTAAATCTGACTCCAGTCTTGCCATGATGTACCGTGTTTCCCAGTTAATGGGTATGGTCACTGGTATTCAGCTGAATAAGGTTTGACTGGAAGCCGACCCCAAGATGATGAGAAGATTATTTCCTTACTAACTTTTCCCCGCGGCTTCGTACGCGCATATCCCGTTTTCAGCTTTACTTGCCAATTCTCAGCTTTCTAGAACCAGTAGTTTCGGCTGTGTGTTGTCTGTTAGTAACTCAGTAACGGATGAATCAATATACTAGTTGACCCGCAACTTCGTCTGCGTCACAATTTTATACACAATATATAGCCTTACTCGTTAAATGGACTATCTAACACTGAAAGAATTTTTCAAATCGGACCAGCAGTTCCTGAGATTAGCGCGATCAAGCAAACAAACAAACTCTTAAGCTTTATATATTAGTTTAGACTAGCACTTCGCCCGCGACTTCGTTCGCGCGGGTTTAGTCGTTGTACTCCACGAACTTTGTCTCCTTTCTACTTTGTTAAAGGGTAATTTTTAATTAAATTAATTTACTTATTAATAGACTAAACGTAGGGCAGTTCGAGCAAACTGCAACATTAGGGCAGTTCGAGCAAACTGCAAAATTTTTCTTACTTTGAGTATTTTTATACCCGTCGTAACTTTTAAACGAAAGGTCCGATTTGAATACATTAAAAAGTAAATTACCTGTACATAACAAACCTCAATTATTAAACAACTAGTTGTACCCGCGCAACTTCGTTTGCGTCACAATTTTCATTACTGCTCCGCTCCTATTGGTCTTAGCGGGATGATATAATATAGCCTATAGCCTTCCTCGATAAGGCTATCGAACATTAAAATATGTTTTCAATTCGAACTAGTACTTCTTGAGATTAGCGTGTTAAACCAAAAAAAAATCTCTTTAGCTTTACAATATTACTAGCTTTTACTCGCGACTTTATATCCCGTTCGCGTAGGTATTTCGGGAAATCCTATCTTAGTGCTCCCCTACACTCCCCAAGGAACCTACATACCAAATTTCAGCTGGCTTTTCGGCTGTGCGTTGCCTGTAAATCACTCTCATTCAGTCAGTGCAGAAGAAATTTTATAAATATTGATTGATAAATATAGATAATTTTTCTTCCACAGAATTCAAAAAACTTCAAATGCGAGATATGCGAGTGTACGTTCGCCTCAGAGGTGTCGTACAACTACCACACGAACAAACACACACGCCGGTACGAATGCTCCTCGTGTACAGAACGATGCACCAGCAAGAGAGCAGTTATCAAACACTATGAAATGGTGCACTATCATGGGTAAGTACAGTAGAGGCTTTAGGGGCGCCCGGGGCGCCAGGTCATACACTACCTATTTCTTTCGATATAAAGAAAAAATCAAACATTGATGGTGATAATATGTTGTGCGATGAAATTTTAGATTGGCAACAAATAAGCCTGTATAAAAGTAAAAATATCTTGGGGTTATGCTGATAAAAAGCTCAATAACACTTCTAAAGGTGGGTAGTGACCGGTGTTAGGAGCCATAATGTATTATGTACCATTCGCAGCGAACATGTCACGTTACGTCGTATCCTGACGTAATAGATCTTTATGTATAATAGTGGTACATGGGCGGACTACAAGGCATTCTCTACCAGTCAGTTTCGAACTCTCCTCACCCGTGCTTCAAAATTGCAAGCTACTCTCACTCAAAAAACCGACAGCGGGCGGAACACTCAAAACGATCGGCTCGTTGCTCTCGTGTTCGCACTCGTTCCCTTGACTCCGCGAATGCCCTTTTTGTAACTTGTAACATTTAGGCCCCGGTACACCGGTCCGTAACCACTTTTAAGGACACGTCAAGTGTTGCTGCCGGCTGGCATATGGAGATATTTGGCAGTTGCTTAGAGGTATCGTGGACTAAAATCTACCCCAAAGTACAAAGTTATACGAAAAAATTCCACAACCTTTGCAAGATGCCATCTTGCAAGGGATGTGGAATTTTTTCGTAAGAGTCGCCGCGGCGCTGTAACGCGGCGGGCATTAGGAGGCACACGGAAGGGTTTTAGTCGGTAAGAGTCTGACATTCCCTTATGCTCCGCCCAGAGCGGGAGGAGTCATTTGATGATTTCCCATCGAGTATTTTGTCTGTGTGACGTTGAGATGGCGTCACAGAGAGGAGGGCCGTATAACTTTGACCGTAAAACCTCTTAGGCAGTGAAGGTACACTCGCTTATAAACTACTTTTACTTTGAGAACAAAGCTTTTTTTTTAAAGATGGGAAATCATCAAATGACTCCTCCCGCTCTGGGTGAAGCAGGAGGGAGTGTCAGACTCTTACCGACTAAAACCCATGCGAGTTTCTCCTAGTGCTCTTTGCGTTCCAGGGCAATGGTACCTCTTTCGAACTGATTCCGCAGCCCTAGCAGGCACTTGCCCTAGCGGACCCCGAACTGACATCTCTTTGAGGCGCGCGGGGATCACAGCGCGCCGCCGACCCGGGCCTTGTTCTGATTAGATGGCGAGCCACCCACTGCTCGCCGTCCGCAGGCCCGCGCCTACAGCGGCCGGGAATCGTCCTGCAACTCGCGACTCCTGGGGCGTCTTCTTCTCTTGTGGCGGCTGGGGCGTGAGGTTTCCCTCTCTCTCATTCGCTAGCATTACTGCTTCGCAGAAGGAGGTGACCGCTTCCCATGCCTCCTCGCTCCAGACAATAGATTGAACCAGGGCCGGTCGCGAGAGGTTGCCGCCGCCGATCGCCTCGACGAGGACACGGCGGTGCTCCGCCCAAGCAGGGCAGACCTCTACCGTCCACCGTGTCCTCCGAGCGATCCTCGCAGTGTTGAGAACAACCCTAAAAACTCGAAAAAAAAAAAAACTGCTTTGTGTGAAAGAGCTGATATTTGGTGGTCGTGGGTTCGATTCCCACGGGAAGCATACTTTGTAAAGTTGTTTCCAGTTTGGCTAGGACATTGCAGGCTCGAATCACTTGATTGTCTGATAAAAAGATGACTCCGTGCTTCGGAAGGCACGTATAAGCCGGTGGTTCTGGCCGCCAAAAGGCGGTCGTCAAATGAAACCATGTCAGAGGCCCTTGAGGCGGTTTAGAAACTCTAACACTAGGGTGTGTGGGGTCGTTAGACCTTACTGCCCACACGATAAGAAGACGTGTATTTTCACTGCCAAAGAGGTTGTTGGTGTACCCTGTATGATACTGAAGTTGAATAAACCTTAATGCAATAATTTTGTTCACAGACCACCGATAGAAATTGATGTTCAAAGTCATCATCAGAATGGTGGCACAACGGACGATGCAGACGGCACGGAGGATAATGGGTAACATTATATTCCATTTTATTCTATTTACCTATTAACTTCGTAAGGCCCAACTACCTAATTTAATGACAAAAAAATGTTGAGACACCGGCCCAAGACACTTTTTAAAATCATTAAATTACGACCCAGCGACCTAAAATTATGACATGATATTTAAACGTATTTTTTGGTTTAAATAATCCCGCCAATTTAAATCTGCCATCTACAAATTTTTTACTAAATCAAAGTTCTGGGCCGCAACTACTTGTACCTATTTTTAGTACATTGGGTCGTAATGTATATCGACCTAAATTTAGGTTGGGCCTTACGAGGTTAAATCATCATTATTATCATCTGCCTAGCCTTTTTCCAACTGCATTGGGGTCGGCTTCCAGTCAAACCGGATTCAGCTGAATACCAGTATTTTACGTGGAGCGGCTGCCTACCAGACCTCCACAACCCATTAACTGGGTAACACGGTAATTCATGGCAAGACTGGAGTCAGATTTAATGGCTTCTGACTATCCGTAACGACTGCCAAAGATCTACAAATTACAGCCGGGACCAACGGCTTAACGTGCTTTCCGAGGCACGGAGGAAACTCAGTATGTTAAGATGATCACCCATCCACAGACCAACCTTGGCAAGCGTTGCTTAACCTTGAAGATCGACACGTGCGGCTGTTATTATCTAGCGACGAGCTCATCTAGGGAACATTTTCTCGGGATAAAAAGTAACCTATCCTATCCTAGTCCTTTCTCAGGCTCTAGCTAGACTATCTGTGTATAGAAATCAGTTCAGTAGTATTGGCGTGAAAGCGCGACAGACAGACAGAGTTACTTTCGCATTTATAATATCGGGGGGCACGGTAGTGCCCCCGCCAAGTCGAGCGCGAAGCAATCACCGCCGTACAGTGGTACCCAACTAATAAGGCGCGTCGTGAATCTTCGTTCGCACAGAAAAGAAAGTATGGCCCGAAGACTAACGAAAGAATGCTTAAAACTTACAATCAACCTTAGATCACTATTATAAGGTTCATAATACACTGCAGCTGTTAGTTCCGTCTCACTCACAAGTCAAGTGTATGCCACGCGGCGCGCGCTAACATGGCGCCGGCTGCCGACCAATAGCGGTACAGGAAAAAGCAGTGCCGATGCCGATGAAGCGTGACGATGATCCTGTGCCGATGGAGCGTGCCGATTGGTCAATAGCTTTCCCGCGCTTTGAAAATTCATCTTCTGCGCAGGTACATCGGTAAGCCATATCAGTTGGGTACTCTGACCATCCTTTACTGGAACCATTTCGCCGCATTTTCAGGCCCCTATTTGAGAACCTCTGGATAATACCAGAACGCAGAATTCGTCATCCAGTAAGCTATAATCATATACTTAAAATCCAAAATTTCAAGTCTGTAGGTCATTTAGTTCCGAAGTTAAGCGAAAGCCAAGTTTCGCATTTATGACACTCGCTCACTCACTCATGATCATCAGAATAGAACTAGTACTTCCCATAAACTCAGAGAGCTGAAATTTGATACAGAGTTAGGGTTTAATGGCCACATAAAGGGAAAACTATAAAAACTAGGATAATCGAAGATCTGGAGTACCTGGTGACCCTGATTAGAAAACACAAGAGCCCAACCAAACTATTAGAGATCGACATACCGCCTTTACAAAAAATATTCAACTTGGTGGGTCGCTTCATTTGATGACAAAAATCGAAGGTCTGAAGTATCTGATGAAGAACCCTCAGCTGGTCTCAGTTGTATTAGAGATATGATGATGCCCCCTTCTACTATTGGTACATAAAAAAATCGACTGTCTGTGTACGTCTATTTTATGTTAGATCGGTGGTCGATTTGACGCTCCAAAAAGGAGCAGAAGTCAGCATTGTCAATGCTGAATGCATGTGTTGCACAATCAACAACAGCCTAAAATGAGACACTAGCGTCCAATTACCAATACCAGTATGGGCTATTATCTCGCTTAACAAACATAGGCAGTTACAACAGATATAACATTACGTGTAAACAAAATTGACTTGTACCCACTAACGTATAAAGAATGTTCAACGGCCAAGTCACACAACATTAACTATAATAATAAAGAAATCGCAGTAAGGAACCTTAGACTTGGCACGACTTTGTCTACGTTTCATTACTTTTTAGAGATAATCAAGCAGCTCTATCGAGACTTGGCTAGTTTTTTACAGAATGTTTTTGGTGGGATTAAATATATAGTAATGATAAAAACATTTATAAGCATAGCGTACCGGGAGGATCAAGCTGCCGGTGTTCAGGGCTCCAGAGAGAGGGATCTCCTAACTATAAAAGACACGGTTGGCGCAGTGGTTGATTATGGCCTGTGTTTAAACACCGCCCAAAAAAGTACCTATTTTACTACCAAAAAAGTTCTAAACGGTTACCAAAACAGATAAATGGTCACCAAATAATATTCGAGAAGTAGCGCTCGCCGGCCGCTGCCGCGGCACCGCTGGCTTCGCTCGCTCGGCTCGCGCGCGGTTGGTCACAATTCTAACCTAACCTAACCTATTTTATCCAGTTTGTAACCCCAAGCCTACATTTTATGGCAATCACAGTTGAGTTGGATAGAATTTGGTGACCGTTGATCCATTTTGGTGCCTAGGCTTAGAGTCTTAAAAATATTATTTTTGGTGACCGTCTAAATTATACCCGTTGAGTATTTGTATGGCCAACAAATATTTGTATGGCCTACAGATAGTCGTTCCGGGTCTAGCTGTTTGTGTTTGTGAGTTGTATGTATGTAAACGCACCCACGATACAGGAGAAATTCCTAGTGTGAACCAACGTTTAAAAAAATCTGAACAAGAGTCAATTTGTAATCTCGTCAAGCCCCGGCCGTCTTACACGTCTATTGTCTTTTAATTTTGCGGCACCTGACGGTTTACAAAATTAAAGATGGCTCCCATACAAGATGCTTGTTTTTTTTTCGGTATATTTTACAGAATCCTTTGCGTGAATCCGACTCGCACCTGGCCGGGTTTTTTTTATTTGGTGTGAAATCAACAAATGACTCCTCCCGCTCTGGGTGGAGCAGAAGGGAGTGTCAGACTCATACTGACTAAAACATATCCGTGTTCCTCCTAATGCCCGCCGCGTTCCTGCGCCGCAGTGACTCGTACCATATGGTTTGTATGGTAAAAGAATAATACCATCCCATCACTTCCCGTGGGTGTCGTAAGAGGCGACTAAGGGACTCACCAGAGAATGGGCAGCAGCATTCTCTGTGAAACGCAACATCATACACTGCGATCGCCAACCCGCCTGCCAAGCGTGGCGATTATGGCAAACCCCCCTTTTGGGGGAGGCCTATGTCCAGCAGTGGACGTCTTTCGGCTCATATGATGATGACAATACCTTCTTATCTCTTTCTACAGTACTAAGCAGTCATCAGTGACATTTTCGTGCGAGTTTTGCGACAAGAGCTTCAGATGGAAAGCTTCTCTAAGGAAACACGTGGAAACGCATCGGATAGAGACCGGACAGAAACGGAAGCCGTACTGTGAGCCTTGCAGGTGAGGATTCAATTAATTTCGACTGTAATGAGTATGGAA
The DNA here is from genome assembly GCA_950371165.1 of Lacanobia oleracea. Classification (NCBI taxonomy): domain Eukaryota; kingdom Metazoa; phylum Arthropoda; class Insecta; order Lepidoptera; family Noctuidae; genus Lacanobia; species Lacanobia oleracea. The sequence continues at coordinate 8,686,270 of OX493411.1, forward strand.
GGTCTGTTTTTGCTTGTCTAGTGGAGGTGTAGCTCTGAGAGTGGATTTCAACTCTAACTAGTATAAAATAAAGTCGGTTTTTGCTTCTCTAGTGGCATTAGAGGTCTGATGACGAAATCCAGCTCTATGAATATTAAAATAAAGCCGGTTTTGGCTTCGCACTTGTTAATCTTGTCGCAGTAGATCTTTGAAGGTGAAAGAAAATATGGTTCTGCTTGCCTAGTAAAAGTGGAGCTCTGAGAACGAATTTGAACTGTAGTTGTTTTAAAATAAAGTCGGTTTTGGCTTGGTAATTATTATTTTTGTAGCAGTAGACCTTTGAAGGTGAAAGAAATTATGTTTTTGCTTGTCTAGTAGTAGCAGAGCTCTGAGAGCGAAATTTAGCTCTAACATATTAAAAATAAAGTCGGTTTTGGCTTGGCAATTGTTAATCTTGTTGCAGTAGATCTTTGAAGTTGAAAGAAGTATGGTTCTGTTTATCTTGTAGAAGTGGAGCTCTGAGAACGAATTTGAACTGTAGCTGTTTTAAAATAAAGTCGGTTTTGGCTTGGTAATCGTTAATCTTGTAGTAGTAGATATATGAAGGCCACTACTGTGACTACTTTGCTACTGCATTACAACTCTGAAGACAAATTTTAACTCTAACTATTGGAGGATAAAGTCTGTTTTGGCGTGTTCAACACGCTTGTGTAAAAAAAAAATAATACATGTTCCTACGTTTAATTTTTTTCAGGTTATCGTTTACAAACACTTCGAATTTACAGAAACACGTCAAGACCAGCTCTAAACACCAAATACAACTAAAACTTCGGTAAGCTAGTATTTTCTTTCTCAAAAACATTTTTCATGGGATCCCATCATCAGATCCTAATTTATACCATTCATCATCAGTTCAGCAACATGAGATGATGATTACCAGGCACAAATATCTGAATTGCGTTAGAAAGTTCATGAAAAACATTGTATGTGCCTATAAAATTTGAGGGTTGCCCTCGATTTTCGTGGGATCCCATCATCAGATTCTGACATGGTGACAATGGGACCAATCGAGAAGACGCAATAGAGAATTTTTCAAATCGGTTCATAAATGACGGAGTTATGAGGTAACAAACATAAAAAAAAATACAATCGAATTGAGAACCTCCTCCTTTTTTTGAAGTCGGTTAAAAATATAATATGTCATCAATATATCGTAATATTTAAAATTCTTCCGTTCCTGATTGATTGGCTGATAGACAACGTAAAATTATTTTTTAAGCTTCAGTTTTAGGGTTCCGTACCCAAAAGGTAACCAACGGAACCCTATATCTAAGCCTCCGCTATCCGTCCGTCCGTCCGTCTGTCTGTCAGCGAGCTGTATCTCAAGAACCGTAGTAGGTTGACAGTTGGAGTTTTCACAGATTTTGTATTTCTGTTGCCGCTATGACAACAAATAATAAACATTAACACATTCACTGCTGCGTTTGTCACCGGTGACCGACAAACAATACATTTTCTATTGTGTCTATTTGTCTGGCAGATAATTCTTTAAAGTTTATAGTACGGAACCCTTCGTGTGAAAGTCCGACTCGCACTTGGCCGGCTTTTTTTATATTTTCTGTTTTGCGAGTTAAATTTTTAGAATAACCTCCCTTTATTTGGATACATGATAATATCTTGTATGCCTTCTTCAATTTAAATTTTTAATGTTTGTTGTTATAGCGGCAATAGAAATACACAATCTGTGACAACACTGTCTACCTTTTACAGTTCTTGGGATACACCCCGCTGACGGACGGACAGCGGACGGTACGTTATCCTAAAAAAAGATTGCACACATTATGGCGTCCAACATACATCATTCTGTTATTCTTTAACGGCACATACCCTCTCCACGAAAGTAACTTGCGAAGATGCACAGCACCAAATATGTAGTTTGTAAATTTGTGTTAACCTATTACCTGTTGTATTCCATAATATTCTGCTGTGTTAAATGTTGGATGACATTACAATTCCACTACGAACAGATCTAATTTGAGAGGTTGGGGATTCTGGCAAAGGTGAGACGATACTTCACGCCGGAACAGCTGCTTAAACTCTATCAAGCGCAAGTTCGATCGTGTATGGAGTACTGCTCTCATCTTTGGGATGGATCTGCCAGATACCAACTTGATGCCCTTGAGTCAATTGAGAAACGAGCCAAGAGGATCATCGGCAATGAGAGGCTTGTCGCGACGAAGCTCCAAAGTCTGGAACATCGACGACGAGTTGCTAGCCTGTCGGTTTTCTACCGGTTGCATTTTGGGGAATGTGCGACGGAATTGCATAATTTAATTCCGCCAAGCCCGTTCCATCATCGGACCACAAGACGAACGGCGATGCGCCACCGGTACACGGTGGACATCCCACCCATACGCACAAAACGTTTTGGTAACACATTCATAATGCGTACAGCTAAGGAGTGGAATTCCCTGCCGGAGTCTGTGTTTCCTGATAGCTACAACCTAAGAGTCTTTAAATCAAGAGTGAATAGGTTATTTCTAGGCAAGCGTGCTCCATCTTCGACCACATCATCACTTACCATCAGGTGAGATAGTGGTCAAACGCGTGCCTATGTTTAGTAAAAAAAAAAAAAATTATTAAGGTTACAGTCTTTTTCAATCTTGACGTACGCTAAAAGTAATACAGTTGATAAATAATGTACTCAAGAAGTTTTTAGTGGCAAAGCAGTGTTATCCGATAATTTCATATCACCTGTAGTGTTTACTAACCCGATATTACAACGTGAATACCGGTCAAAGTAGTAGCTGACGATGAATAAACGCTCTTGTGCAGCTTTAATATCTTTGTGACACCGTACTATAGGCTTTCTATAACTCTTACCTGTAAAACTGTGGGCCTATTTCATGGTTATAAGTATGCTAAAGCATGCTCTAACTTAGTTGCACAGGTATGCGTTAACACTTTTTAACCTACTTCTTCAAAAAGGAGGAGGTTCTATGTTCGGCTATATGTATTTTTTCATTTTTATGTATGTTCACCGATTTCTCCGCCAATTCTGGACCGATTTAAAAAATTCTTTATTTTTTTTCGAAAGCCTATACTCCTGAGGTGGTCCCATTGTCACCCAGTAAGAATCTGATGATGGGATCCCATGAAAATCGAGGGAAACCCTCAAATTTTGTAAGCACATACAATGTTTTTCATAAACTTTCTATAGCAATTCAGATATTTGTGCCTGGTAATCATCATCTCATGTTGCTGAGCTGATGATGGAAGGTATAAGTCAGGATCTGATGGGATCCCATGAAAAATGTTTGTTCAGCGATATTTTCGCCAATTGTTAACCGATTTGGATGATTCTTTTTTTGTTTGAAAGAGCATTTTCTTGGACTGGTCTCATTTAAATTTGGTGAAGATCTGATGAAGAACTTCGGAGGTAGGCAACGACACTCTTCAATAAATGATAGCAAATGGATCGGGATTTCTGAAATCGCATGTCTGTTGATTGATTACACCAGTTCATAACATAACATCACGCCGACACGCTGTGTTCGAGGTCCACTTTTTAGTGGTACATACGTATCACTCATCATCATCTGCCTAGCCTTTTCCCAACTATATTGGGGTCGGCTTCCAGTCAAACCGGATTCAGCTGAACACCAGTGTTTTACGTGGAGCGGCTGCCCACCAGACCTCCACAACCCATTAACTGGGTAACACGGTACTTCTTGGCAAGACTGGAGTCAGGTACATACGTATCACTAAAAAGTGAAAAATAAAAAACTTTTTTACAAAAAAATAAAACCGACTTCCAAAAACGAAACACTACAAAGTAAAAAATAACTTTAATTTCGGAAGTCGGTGTTCAAAAACGAAACAACCAAAAACACCGACGGGAGTCGGTTTTATACTCAAATGTAACTGATATGCGAGTCTTTTATAGGTTTTTTTAACGCTTTGGTGCTAGTTGGGATCTTTCTCATCCGCAGGAAACTAACAGAATCTCTTCCCGAAGACTCCACAAACCCCGAGAAACATCAACAGTTTATTGACCAGATCAAATGTTCGGTGAACACCGCTAAGGAAAAGTACCCCTGTCCTCAATGCGACAAGAAGTTTCAGTGGAGAGGCAATCTGTTGCGGCATCTCAATAGCCATGTGGCGAGGTAAGCAGTAGAATGCATAGTAATATTATCATCTGCCTAGCCTTTTCCCAACTATATTGGGGTCGGCTTCCAGTCAAGTCGGATTTAGCTGAATACCAGTATTTTATGCGGAGCGGCTGCCTACGAGACCTTCACAACCCATTAACTGGGTAACACGGTACTTTATGGCAAGACTGGAGTCAGATTTACTGGCTTCTGACAATCCGTAACGACTGCCAAAGATCTACAAATGACAGCCGGGACCAACGGCTTAACGTGCTTTCCGAGGCACGGAGGAAACTCATTATGTTAAGATGGTCACCCATCCACAGACCAACCTTGGCAAGCGTTGCTTAACCTTCAAGATCGACGCGTGCGGCTGTTATTATTTAGCCACGAGCTCCTCAAACTACACACGTATCAATGACTCTGTCTCCGAACTAATGGATATTAAGTAATATTTTTGTAATATGTGTCCTATAACTCATTCTATTCACTTATGTTGCAGTAGCTATGTTTATCAGATGAAGTGTTGAGGTATTTTGTATTTAAGCCTTCTGGCCCCTTTCCCATCCATAAGGTGGCTGGCCACGATGTTTGGGTGACGCGTAATTCGCTCCTTGTATGACTGGATGTAGTTCTTTACCTCTTCTTTGACTGTGGGAATCGTCTGATCACAGTGTAGAGCCTCATTTGCCGAAAAATGAGAAAATAATTACTTATGCCTTATTTCCGAAGTTTGCATAGATAAACATCTGAAATTATTCTATGTGATTTATGTTAAGATTACAGGAAAAATATATCGATGTCTCTAAATTTTTTTTTTTTTTTTTTTTATTTGTAATGAGTTTGCTCTTGACTCCAGTCTATGTCAGAGATGACAGAGACAAAGTCTACGATGGAGCGAGCCTACATAGCCCCTAAATAGCACATTTTTGCAGAAATCATGAACAAAAATTACATTACTTCCACAAGCGGTCTTTCAAGCGGATGGCGCTGATCTAAAACTGTAATATACACCGCAGTATTAAAATTCTCTGACGAATAGAGGCCTCGCCGATGAAAATTTAAAAACATTTTATGTGTTATGTGTTGGTACGGAGCCCTAGGGGCGCGAGTCCGACTCGCTATTGACCGGTTTTTGGAACGAAGTTCCTTATCGTGCGTTGTGAAAGGGGGCTAGACGGAAAAAAATCTTACGAAAAGTTGTCACGACACTTTTTGCTATAGTAAGCTATTGTAAGCTGTGCGAATGGAATGGAATGGAATGGAATGGAATGGAATGGAATGGAGTGGAATGGCATGGAATGGAATGGAATGGAGTGGAATGAAATGGAGTGGAATGGAATGGAATGGAATGGAGTGGAGTGGAGTGGAATGGAGTGGAGTGGAGTGGAGTGGAGTGGAGTGGAGTGGAGTGGAATGGAGTGGAATGGCATGGAATGGAATGGAGTGGAGTGGAATGGAGTGGAGTGGAGTGGAGTGTAAGGGGGCTAGACGGAAAAAATTAAGACCAAAAGTTGTAACGACACTTTTTGCTATAGTTGTAAGCCATGCGGCGTAGGAACTTCGTTCCATCCGGGTGTCCCTTGACACCTCTCAAGCTTTTTATTGTTTCAATATTAACAAGTGTCTTTGCTTTCAAATCTACAATTAGTCTTTAAAATTTTCCTCGATCTTTAAAACTTACCTCAAAGATGCTCTTTTCTAAATTCTAAAAATGGCGACAATGGAGACCAAAAGGATCTTTTTAAAAGTATTTCCCTTAGATATCCCAATATTTGTGATGTTTAATTGACTTTTATATTTCTTTTATTTCCAGAGCAAATGGCGAGTTAGTCTGCGAGCCGTGCAACAGGACATTCTCTTCGATAGCAACATACAAGCAACATATGAAGATTAGCAGGAAACATGTCAGCGAGAATGATTTTAAGTAAGTAATCTATACTAATATATAAAGCTGAAGAGTTTGTTTGTTTGTTTGCTTGAATTAATCTCAGGAACTACTGGTCCGATTTGAAAAATTATTATAGGCTATATATCATCACGCTGACCAAAAGGAGCGGAGCAGGCGAAGTTGCGCGAGTCAACTAGTCGCTTATAAACGAAATTATTCGACACAACAAGAAACTGCATGCCAACCTCAACACTATCCCCAATAGATAAGATACATATTCACTTGCTAGCTGTACACACTTAAGGTGGATGCTCCAGGGTAGCCCGCGAAATTCAAATATTTTTATGTTTTTTGCAATTTGCCGGTCAGTGTGAAGCTGTATGTGGACCAAATACGATCCGCGACCGTAACGCGTATTTATCTAAAGAATTATAACCCTTTTAATCATCAATATAGCCCTCTAAGTTCATGTAGTTCGAAAGAATGATTATTTCTGAAATATTAATTGTGCTTAATTTAGATAAACGGTCTTGACAGACAGACGGACGGACAACAAAGTGAACCCAAAGGGTAACCAGCGGAACCCTATTACTAAGCCTCCGCTGTCCGTCCGTCCGTCTGTCTGTCAGCGGGCTGTATCTCGAGAACCGTAACTGGTAGACACTTTAAATTTTCACAGATTGTGTATTTCTATTGCCGCTATAACGACAAATAACAAAAATTAAGGTTTATGGTACGGAACCCTTGGGTCCGGCTCGCACTTGGCCGGTTTTTTCGTTTTGAGGTACGGAACCCTAAAAAACAGTAATTACCCCAAAAATGTTTGATACAGGGCCCCTTTGACTAACTACGCCACTGATAACATCCGCCATATTCTCACGCTCGCTATCCGCAGGTACATGTGCAGTGACTGCGGCAAGCGCTTCGCTAACAAGACTCGCCTCAAAGACCACGTGGACTGGGAGCATCTCAAGAACTTTGTGCACTCGTGTTCTGTGTGCCAGAAGGTAAATATTCTGTACTAGCTGTACAGTTCACGTCAGCGTTGTTTGCCCCTCGGAAGTTAGGTTTGAGTGAAGTCCGCGCAGGTGCAATCGCGTAAAAAAGTGTTACGTTCTTAGAATATTCTTTTTGTTTATACGTATTACACTATAAACAAGTAACAAAGACTACCAGTAACAATAAAATATCGAAAAGTAACACAACAAACATACACCACACGAACACAAATCAAACTGTGAGAAATAACCAAAATAAATCAACAAAAAATCTTTTTTACAAAAAAATAAAATCGACTTCCAAAAACAAAACACTACAAAGTATAAAATAACTTTAACATAAAATAAAATAACTTTAATTTCGGAAGTCGGTGTTTTTGGTATTTTTTTGGTTTTTTGACACCGACTTCCGAAATTTTTTAGTGGTACCTGCGCACCACTAAAAAGTGAAATCACAAGCACAGCGTGCCGGCGTGATATTATGTTATGAACTGGTGTAAACAATCAACAGACATGCGATTTCAGAAATCCCGATCCATTTGCTATCATTGATTGAAGAGTTCCGTTGCCTACATCTGAAGTTCGTCATCAGATCTTCACCAAAAATGGCACCAGTCCGAGAAAATACTCTTCCAAACAAAAAAAGAATCATCCAAATCGGTTGAAAATTGGCGAAAATATCGCTGAACAATCATTTTCCATGGGATCCCATCATCAGATCCTGACTTATACCTTCCATCATCAGCTCAGCAACATGAGATAATGATAATCAGGCACAAATAATATCTGAATTGCGATAAAAATTTCATGAAAAACATTGCATGTGTTTATAAAATTTGAGGGTTTCCCTCAATTTTCATGGGATCCCATCATCGGATTCTAACTTGGTGACAATGGGACCACCTCAGGAGTATAGACTTTCGCATAAAAAAAAATATTTTAAAAATCGGTCCACAATTGGCGGAGAAATCAGTGAATATACATAAAAAAAAACATACAGCCGAACATAGAACCTCCTCCTTTTTGAAGAAGTCGGTTAAAAAACAATAACAACGTGTAACACTTTTCGCATCTACAGTCGTATTGCATTGAGCAAGCGGGACACACTTATGCATCGAACGTATACGAGCGAGTGAGATGCCATTACACCCGCCATCTTGCGCTATTCCACGCATACGCGAGCTACCCGCGCATGCGCGGTTGTATGTTTGTTGTCGAATTGACATCCTGCGCAGCCGATTGCAAACTTGCGTGACGGGAACTGTACATAATTAGTAGCTGACCCGTGCCCACTTCGTTGGCCGGTATTTTTAACCGACTTCAAAAAGGAGGAAGTTCTCAATTCGGTTGCTTTTTTATGTTTTTACCTCAAATTCTTATTTTATGTGAAAGGATAATTATACTTCCCGATTGGTTCTGTAGATATTTTATCTAGACCAGTTACGAAGTTTGGCTTTTTAATCAAAATAATTGATAGAATTCGTTTAATAGATAGATGACGTATTTGGTTTATCATCCAAGTAAACGAAATTTCGTATTTACGTGCTTTTAGGTGAGGTGTGTGAAAGTGAAAAATAAAAAAGAGTTTTTACAAAAAATTAAAAAATACAACCGACTTGTCAAAAAGACACCGACTTCTATACTAATATATAAAGCTGAAGAGTTTGTTTACTTGAATGCGCTAATCTCAGGAACTACTGGTCCGATTTGAAAAATTCTTTCAGTGTTAGATATTCCGTTTATCGAGGAAGGCTATAGGCTATATATCATCACGCTAAGACCAATAGGAGCGGAGCAGTAATGAAAATTGTAACGCAGACGAAGTTGCGCAAGACAACTAGTCCGCAATAAAAGTTATATTGTAACTTGTAGGTTTGTTTTTGGAAGTCGGTTTTTATTTTTTACTTTGCCAAGTCAAGTTTTTCAGGGTTAAAACAAATCGAGTTCATTTAATGCTGGCGTTATATAGTGTTGATATTATTCATTTGTGCGCAGGTGTTCAAGAGCCACACATCGCTGTACTTGCACAAACAAGTAGTTCACAAGAAAGACAACGCGGAGCATCTGTGCGACCACTGCGGGAAACCTTTTCCCGTGAGTATAAACAATATTACTGGTAACTATACACATATCATCTGCCTACCCTTTTCCCAACTATATTGGGGTCGGCTTCCAGTCAAGCCGGATTTAGCTGAATACCAGTATTTTACGCGGAGCGGCTGCCTACCAGACCTCCACAACCCATAACTGGGTAACACGGTACTTCATGGCAAGACTGGAGTCAGATTAACTGGCTTCTGACTATCCGTAACGACTGCTAAAGATCTACAAATGACAGCCGGGACCAACGGCTTAACGTGCTTTCCGAGGCACGGAGCAAAATCTTTATGTTAAGATGTTCACCCATCCACTGGCTAACCTTGGCAAGCGTTGCTTAACCTTGAAGACCGACCCGTGCGGCTGCTCGGGTTGCGGTTGTTGTGCCTCTACAGATGATGATCCTTCTTATAATTCTTTCTCTCTCTTTCCAGAACCAGGCCAAGCTCCGCTGCCACATGCTAGCTCTCCACAGTTCACAATCCGCCTACAAATGTAACACATGCGGAGCTCGTTTTAGCTGGCTGTCCTGTCTCTCCAGACACAACAAGAAACTACATGCCAACGTGAACACTATCCCCAATAGATAAGATTCATAATCACTTGCTAGCTGAACACACTTAGGGATGCGGAATTTGTTCGAAAGAGTCACCGCGGCCCGCGGTTTTAGTCAGTTCTTCTTACCGTATGGGCAGTAAGGTCTAACGACCCCACACACACTAGTGTCAGAGTTTCTAAACCGCCTCAAGGCCTCTGACATGGTTTATTAGACGACCGCCATTTGGAGGCCGGGACCACCGGCTTATACGTGCCTTCCGAAGCACGGAATCATCTTTTTTTATCAGACAATCAGGTGATTCACGCCTGCAATGTCCTAGCCAAACTGGAAACAACTTTACAAAGTATGCTTCCCGTGGGAATCGAACCCACGACCACCGGGTCATAAGGCATATGCCTAAACCACTCGACCAGGGTGGCAGTTTGTGTTTTAGTCAGTAAGAGTCTGACACTCCCTTCTGCTTCACCCAAAGTGGGAAGAGTCATTTTCTCCCATACTTAAAAAAAGCCTTACTCCCTTCTTATACGGAACAATATTCTAACAAAGAACAATGGGTAATTTTATATGGAACCCGTACCCACTTTGTAGCATTTTAGACTAGGTGTAATTTAGAAGAGGCCTAATTGAGTAACTCGAAAATAAGTGAACGAATGAATGAATGAATGAAAGACCGAAGTTATGATAACTTCTTTGTAACATTTTTAATTGCCAATAATCGCACTTTTTCTGCTTTTTGGACTAAATAAATAGGTAACCAGTCATTTTTTCTGTCTTTAGAGAGCGATATAGCTTCCTATCGTTGGTTTTTGGTACAGAAAAAACTGTACCGTATACGGCGTTCACCTTCCATTTTTTTGAAGCAGATGAGTAATAATAATAATCCAATCGTTAAGTAATACACTGAAGTCCGTTGTGAAAGCCGAGGTTGTAAATAAAAGTAAGAATAAAATAAACTAAGATATGCGCGCGCGCTCAAAATCAGTTCCTAACAGGTACTAACTACTGACGACACACCGACGCTAGCACAAAATAGTTCGAACTACCCACCTAATGGATAAAATAAAAAAAAATTGAACGTGCGTGGGTCGATTTTACTAAGGATTTTCGGTATTTTCAACATCGAATATCTTTTTTCCTACATAAGTTACAAAGTTGCTCCCATACAAAAAATATCTACGTTTTCAAAGACCTTTCGAATGGTACCAATTTCAACTTGCTACAAACTGGGTACGTTCAGACCCATGTTCTTTATTGTTTTATGTTTTTACCACTTTTGACAATCTACTTATTTCAATGTTTGTACTATTCTTGACAATCGAGCTATTTAAATTGTTTTACAACTTTTGATAATCGAATTATTGCGATATTTTTATAATACTTGAAAATGAAATATTTCAATGTTTGTATTATTTTTGACAATCGACCTAGTTCAAAGTTTTTACAACTTTTGACAGTTAAATTATTTCATTTCAATTTTCATTTTTGTAAACATTAATTACTGAATTAAGAGTGTCCGTGGAGTTTCTTGCACGTTCTTCTCCATAGAGATCTACGTTTTGGAGTTACGGATTCGGCTATCCGAACTTACTTGAAAAATTCACCCTGAATAGAACAGGGCTTGTACAAATGTTTCATAATAACTAGTAATCAATGTATTATAAATTATCAACAAGTTTGTGTGATGTATTATAACTTATCAAGAAGTGTGTATAATTTGTAAATAAATGTATTTTGATACCTCTATGAGTAAAGTGAATTGTGTTCAAACTCTTTATAATGATCAGTCAAATAAATGATCTAGCACCGAAAAACTTTCAAACTTATTATTGCCTACACAGACCAGTTAATAACTTTAATCATCAGCTGCCTAGCCTTTTCCCAACTATATTGGAGGAGCTCGTGGCTAAATAATAACAGCCGCACGGGTCGATCTTTAAGGTTAAGCAACGCTTGCCAAGGTTGGTCTGAGGATGGGTGACCATCTTAACATAACGAGTTTCCTCCGTGCCTCGGAAAGCACGTTAAGCCGTTGGTCCCGGCTGTCATTTGTAGATCTTTGGCAGTCGCTACGGATTGTCAGAAGCCAGTAAATCTGACTCCAGTCTTGCCAAGAAATACCGTGTTACCCAGTGTATGGGTTGTGGAGGTCTGGTAGGCAGCCGCTCCACGTAAAACACTGGTATTCAGCTGAATCTGGCTTGACTGGAAGCCGACCCCAATATAGCTGGGAAAAGGCTAGGCAGATGATTGGGGTCGGTTCCCAGTCAAACCGGATTCAGCTGAATACCAGTATTTTACGCGGAGCGGCTGCCTACCAGACCTCCACAACCCTTTAACTGGGTAATACGGCAGTTCTTGGCAAGACTGCATAAATTAACTTTAGTAACAAATATTATATTATTAATAAATAATTGATTAATAAAATATATATTTAAAATATAAAATAATAAACATCATTCTAATTATAAATTACTGTATAATAAAGTAAAAAATCCGTTTATAACATCTTGGGTAGCAATAAATTGCACTTTATTGATTTTTGGTATGTGCACCTCTGAGGAACATCGTGAGGAAACCGGCATCTCCTAGAACCAAAAAATCGAAGACATGTGACATCTACCAACCTGCACTGGGCCCGCGTGCTGGGTTACAGCCCACTCCCTCTCACCGAGAGGAGGCCTGTGTCCCAGCAGTGGGAACATTATAGGCTGATTATGCTTATGCTTATGCACCTCTGCGTGGTAATTACTTACAAGCACAAATGTCCACACTGTTTAAAATACCGGCTACAATTTTTTTTCGGTAACTTAGATTTTGGCTTATTATAACTCTAAACGGGTCCTTGCGGGGTCTGACTGGCTATACATCCGAGGGTGGTCGCCAGACGTACCATAGTCTACGCGGGCCCGACTGGCAAAGCTAACTTTGTGCAAGCTTACTCCCTGCGAGCCAGGTGGTAGGTAGTATTGGTAGGTGGGCCTGCGTAGCCTACGGCCTAGCTGTTGCCAAAGACTTACGACTTACATAAAATTAGATAATTCATCCAGGGAGCAAACATTTTCGAGCTCGCTTCGCTCGCTCTTGCGTTCTACACTGTCTCAGTTCTCGGGCATTTTTGTATTAGTCAAAAAAGTTTCTTTTATTTAAGTTTGAACGATCAAAAGAAAATCAAAACTGTCAGAGATGGGGCGCAAATATTTTCGTGCTCGCTTCGCTCGCTCTTGCTTTCTACACTAAGCTCTTAAGCTTTCCTGCATTATTCAAGAAAGGTATTTCTCCAAAGCATGAATGTTTAACAGAAAATCAAACCTATCCGATACGATACGCACACACATTTGACACATTACACTCGCTTTGCTCGCTCTTGCATTCTTCACTCTCTACGTTCTTAAGCAGAAATGCATTAAAAATAACTATTCCGCCATATTGGATTTAGAATGACGTCACGTTATTTTTCGAGTTATTCTCAACAATCCCTTTCATTTTATACCCATATTGTAGAAATGCATTAAAAATAACTATTCCGCCATCTTGGTTGTTCCGCCATATCGGATTTAGAATGACGTCACGTTATTTTTCGAGTTATTCTCAACAATCCCTTTCATTTTATACCCATATTGTAGAAATGCATTAAAAATAACTATTCCGCCATATTGGATGGTCCGCCATATTGGATTTAGAATGACGTCACACAGCTTATTGTGTGTTGTCATGTCATCCAAACTAAACGTGTACACAAATTTCAATTCAATAATAAATATAAATAAAAAAAAGTAAAGAAATGTTTATTTCTTCACTTAAAGATATAACTATGTTAGGTTTGGAGTCACCTTTTAAGCAAAGATTTGCTTGTATTAGGTGGTTCCGCTCCTCCAGTTTACAATCATTCTACAGATGTGTGAGAAATAAGCAAAAAGATTATCTTAAGTTCAATACATTTTAAAAACAAACCTATTCGAGGTGGGCGCCGCATCTTAGATTAGGGGCCAGCCCCCCCAGATGTGTGAGAAATAAGCAAAAAGATTATCTTAAGTTCAATTAAAAGCTTTTAAAAACAAACCTATTCGAGGCGGGCGCCGCATCTTAGATTAGGGGCCAGCCCCCCCATGGAAAAAACCCTTTTTTTTTTTTTTTTTAAGGATGGGAGATCATCACATGACTCCTCCCGCTCTGGGTAAAGCAAGAGGGAGTGTCAGACTCTTACTGACTAAAACCCATCCGTGTTCCTCCTGGTGCCCTTTGCGTTCCAAGGCTACGGCACCCCTTTCGAACAGATTCCGCAGCCCCAGCAGGCACCTGCCCTAGCGGGCCCCGTCTTCCACGCTGACATCTCTTGAGGCGCGCTGGGATCGCAGCGCGCCGCATGGAAAAAACCCCTAGATAATGATTTTCGGGTCCGATTTTGATAAAAACTAATACTGTACCTATGACTGATTTAATAAAAAAAATAAGTTGTTGTTTTTTTTTTTAAATTAAAAAAGTATCTTGTTAAAAATTTGCTCTTTCCTTTAGTTGTCCATGTGTATATGCTATTTTTTTATTTGCAAAATGAAATACTTATTAGCTCTATTAAACAATCGTGAAATTATTTTTTAAATACTTTCATCAGTGATGAAAGTTATAGAGCTTCAAAGATTACAATTAGAAAGAGAAGTCCGATGAAAACTTTGACTTCATCGTCTATGACGCCTATACAGCTGCCATAGAAAGCAGCGTTTTCGCGAGAGGGACAGATATATTTGTTTAAAATAATTATATCTCCTTCGTTTTTCGAGTAATTTTGATTCTATTTTCACAGTTAGTATTTTTTTTGTAGGTACTTTTAGGTAAGCTTTATAGATCATAAATATGTTTTTTATGCATATTCCCTATTGGTAATTTTGACCCAGAGCCGATAAAAGGCTACTGTAGATAGCCTTACTGTGTCTCCGCTTCGGAGTTACCTATTTTTATTAATGAAGTACCTCTACTGGTGAAGATAAGCTTATCGCACCAAAAAAATTGTTTTTTATTGTGTTTGTTATATGATGAAATAATAACGTATTATCTGACCCCGAGACTTAGGTCACAAAAATATGTAAAGGGAAATACCACTTTTTCTAAATGGAATTCTTATCATGAAGTCTTTTTATCTCTAGCAAGCCTAAGGCACTCCACAGACGGGGCAACTATAATATCCGAAGTCTTGAAATTACACAGGAATACTTAGCAATTTATTTGCAAGTTTTTGCGGGTTTTTCGAAAGTCACTGAGTGGTTTATTTGAGGAAAAAGAAAGAAGGAAAATCTGTAAATTGTCACAGAACTGACAAATTATAAACTTAAACAAGAATTCCTTAAGGATAGCACGATAATATAAGTAGTACTTGAGGTGGATGCGCCAGGGTAGCCCGCGAAATTCAAATATTTTGATGTTTTTTGCAATTTGCCGGTCAGTGTGAAGCTGTATGTTGAACAAAATACGTTTCGCGGCCGTAACGCGTATTTACGAGTATCTAAAGAATTATAACCATTTTAATCATCAATATAGCCCTCTAAGTTCATGAAGCCCCTTAGAATGACTTTTTCATGAAATAGCCATTCTACTACAAGGGGTGCATGGGGTCTGGGGTGCATGGGGTCTGTTACCATCTTAAGACCCAAGCCAACCTCACCTGCTAGCGGTGCACCCTGCTGTCCAACGGACGAGGCTCTGGCGAACCTGGTTTCTCTCTCGTAGGGTTGTGGGGGTCAGACGGCTGGTCGCCCCACGTAAAACCAACTTCAGCCAAATATTAAAATGGACAAGAAGTTGAAAACGGGTACTCGGGCTAGGGCGTCGCCGCATAACGACGCGCAGGCACATCGCCCTAAACCTGCGATAAGTGGGCTAGGGCTACCGTGTCGAGTACGGGCACGGCTAAAGAGGATAGTACCCAAGAAGAAGTTCCGCTTTGCCATCTGGAACATTGGCTCCCTAACCGGACGTTGCCGAGAACTCGCGGATGTACTTGCGAAGCGTCGGGTCCAGTGCGCCTTCCTTCAGGAGACGCGCTGGAAGGGAAATAAGTCACGTGACATCGGGCAGGGGTACCGGCTAGTGTACACCGGATCACCAACGGGCAGGGGCGGAGTGGCCGTGGTGCTGTCTAAGGACCTTCAGGATGGACTCCTTGAAGTAGACCGATGCAGCGACCGGTTGATGCGAGTTAGGGTGCTGATCGAAGGGTCGGTAACGAACCTAATCAGCGCCTATGCTCCTCAAACTGGTTGCTGTGAGTCTGAAAAGGAGGCCTTCTGGGATGAGTTCGAGGACGTACTACGCGCTATTCCGAATTCCGAAGGTGTTTTGGTTGGGGGGGGATCTCAACGGTCACGTAGGTCAGTTTGCTGGAGAGTACGGACGTGTCCACGGTGGTTTTGGATATGGCCAGCTAAATGCAGAGGGAGTCAGTATACTCAGCACCTGCGCTTTGTCTGACCTAGCCATCGCGAACACGTTCTTTCAGAAGAAGCCTCAGCATCTTATTACGTACCGTAGTGGTGCCTACTCAACCCAAATAGATTACCTGCTGGTGCGACGGTGCCACATTGGCGAGGTTACCAACTGCAAAGTCATCCCAGGTGAAAGCCTAACGGCTCAACACCGCCTCCTTGTCCTGGACTTTGCGGTTGTACCGAAAAAGAAAGTGACCGAAAAACGCAAACCCCGCACAAAGTGGTGGTTGCTTGATGGTCCTAGGCAGTCGGACTTCATCGCGGAGGTCGAGCATCTCGAGATCAGTGCTCCGCATGAGTCCGCTCAAGAGATCTGGAGTAGGATCCATTCAGCAATCACCGATGCGGGTAAGCGCGTCCTTGGCACTTCTCGTGGTGGCCGCACCATAGAAAAGGAGACGTGGTGGTGGGATGACGGGGTGCAGGAGGCGACTCGGAAGAAGAAGGTTTTATTTAAACAGTGGCAAGGGTCCAACTCTCCGGATGACAGAGAGGCATATGGAGCGGCTAAGCGCGCTTGCAAAAAAGCTGTAGCCAGAGCCCGCAGCAAAAGTCTGGCGCCCTTGTACGACAAGCTGGAAACTGCGGAGGGGCAAAAGCTTATTTTTAAGCTGGCGCGTGCCCGGGAGAAAGCTACACGTGACATTAGCAAATGTCTCTGTGTAAGGGACGCCCAGGGTAAGCTGCTCTACGATGCCCCCTCTGTTAAGGAGAGATGGTGTACATACTTCGCGGAGCTGTCTAACAAACAGCATCCCCATAACCTTCCTCCCGAACCGCCTCCTAACCTTGGACTTATTTCCCCTATTTCCCCCGACGAAACCCGCATTGCTCTTCGCCACATGAAGAACCGGAAAGCGGTCGGGCCTGACAATGTGCCAATTGAAGTGTGGAAGGCGATAGGCCCACATGGCGTGGACCTTCTGACGGATCTTTTTAACCGCATCCTGATCACCAAAGAAATGCCGAACCAGTGGCGATTTAGCCTGATTATCCCTGTATACAAAGGCAAAGGTAGCGTACAGGATTGTAGTAGCTACCGCGGTATCAAGATCATGTGCCACACCATGAAGCTCTTCGAGCGCATCATTGACACACGGCTCCGTAGCGAGTGTACTGTCTCTGAGTGTCAATATGGCTTCCGGGCGGGTAACAGCACCATGGACGCAGTATTCGCCTTACGGAATCTGGCTGAGGCTTACAGAGAGAGAAGGAGAGCTTTGCATATGGCCTTTTTAGACCTGCAGATGGCCTTCGACTGTATACCTCGGCAGTCCATCTGGTGGGCACTGCGCTTCAAGGGCGTTCCCGAGGCCTATATTGACATTATCAGAGACATGTACCGCGATTCCGTGTCCTCTGTCCAGACCGCTGTTGGCGAATCGAATGGCTTCCCAATATCTGTTGGCGTTCACCAAGGCTCGGCTCTTAGCCCGTTCTTGTTTAACGTAGTGCTCGATGTAGTTACGGCAAACATCCAAGATAAGCCCCCATGGCTAATGATGTATGCCGATGACATCGCCCTCGTTAATCAGAACAAAGCCCATCTTGAGCGCAAAGTCAACATTTGGAAGGACACGCTTGAAAACGGTGGTCTGAGACTAAATGTGGCGAAGACTGAGTACATGTCCTGTGGCGGCACGGATTCAAATAGGTTCATCCGAATAGGTTCGGACCTGATCAGAAAGTCCGATACGTTCAGGTACCTTGGATCCGTGCTGCACGAGTCTGGCAACGTGGACGACGATGTCCAAGCATGTATAGGCGCGGCTTGGGCGAAGTGGCGCGAGGTAACGGGCGTTGTATGCGACCGCAAAATGCCTCCGAAGCTCAAGGGGCAGATATATAAATGCATCATACGGCCTGTCCTACTGTACGGCGGTGAATGTTGGCCAGCACTAAGCAGACACACCCAGGAGCTTCGCGTCACGGAGATGAAGATGCTGACGTGGATGAGTGGCGTAACGCGATCCGATCGCATACGCAACTCTTTCATCAGAGGTAGTCTTGGTGTCCGTGACGTGGGGGAAAAACTGCAAGAGTGTCGTCTGCGATGGTATGGCCACATCATGCGCCGCCCTATGGAGTACGTTGGTCAGGGATGCATGAATATGGCTGTTCTTGGGGCTAGGTCCCGTGGTCGCCCTCGCAAGCGCTGGTTGGACGTCGTTAAGTCCGACATGAGAGCCAATGGCCTAACTGAGAAGGATGTTCAGGATCGGGCAAAGTGGAGGAAGCTAAGTAGGAAGGCGGACCCTGGCAATAGCCGGGATTAACGCCAGGTAGAAGAAGAAGAAGAGAGCCATTCTACTACAAAGTATAAAATAACTTTTATTTCGGAAGTCGTTGTTTTTGGTTATTTTTTTAGTTTTTTGACACCGACTTCCGAAATTTACTAAATATTAAAATTTATTTTCTCAAACGTCGAGATCCGAAGACGTACGAAGGTTTTCGACATCGGAAAACGAATTGCGGAACTAAAACAGAGCTGGGCAGGACATCTGGCAAGGCGCAGTGATGATAGGTGGAGTAAGCCCCGTCTCTCGTTTTGGTCCTTTTTGTTGTTACTACTTGCATTTGTAAACAAAAACTTCTAATCGGTTGGCAGTTGCGGCAGCAAAAGTTGCTCCGTCTGTGTGACACCTTAATGTGCTATTTATAAAGCGCGAAGCTAGTATTATTGTTTTAATATCCGTAGATCGACTACTAGGAGTGAACCCACCGTGTCAGAACAACTTAGTATTTTTATAAAGTATAAAATGTTTAAAACGCAGTTTGTGTTGGGGTTGATAGCCCTGATCGTGGAGTTTGTGCATCCCTGGGGTGAGTTGTCTCTCTCTCAATATTCTTGAAGTCGAAGTTCCAAGTACATTGGCCAAAGGAATAAGAGTTTTCATATAAACTTCCGCCCTTAGGGGCTGAATTTTGTTTTGTAGCTCGTGGCTAAATAATAACAGCCGCACGGGTCGATCTTGAAGGTTAAGCAACGTTTGCCTAGGTTGGACTGTGGATTGGTGACCATCTTAACACACCCGAGTTTCCTCCGTGCCTCGGAAAGCACGTTAAGCCGTTGGTCCCGGCTGTCATTTGTAGATCTTTAGCAGTCTTGCCAAGAAATACCGTGTTACACAGTGTATGGGTTGTGGAGGTCTGGTAGGCAGCCGCTCCACGTAAAACACTGGTATTCAGCTGAATCCGGTTTGACTGGAAGCCGACCCCAATATAGTTGGGAAAAGGCTAGGCAGACACGATAGGGAAGACGAAGAAACATGAAGGGGAGCTACCCTATAAAAAAAATATTTCCAGAATTTTATTTTACCAGCTCGCGCTTCCGCTCCCATGCGGCTGCACATTAACCGGTTACGCGGACGATGGCTTGCTTCTCATTCAGGCAAGTACTCGGGCTGGCCTCGAGAATTTGGCTGACACATGCCTACGATTAATATCTCAGTGGGGCGATCGAAACCGCATCGAACCCTTGGCACCGCATAAAACCTATCAACTTATTTTAAAAGGAAATCTTAAATCCTGGCCTAGTATTAAATTTATTAACGTACCCGTTAAAAGAAAAGATACCGTGTGCTACCTCGGTATGTTATTAGAAAATAACTTTTCATTTTTTGATCATATAAAAATAGTAGGTGAGAAAGCAAAAAAGACTTCTACGCCTTGACGAGAATATCCAAAGCTACTTGGGGTCTATCTTTTCAAACCTTAAAAACTATTATGGGGCTACCTACTTGGGTTGTATGTGCTACGGGGCACCTGTCTGGGCCGATAGGGCCACCATAGGTGCGGTACGACGTAAATTGCTTCAAGGCCAGCGTTTGGCTTTGATATTCTTATGCAAGGCGTATCTAGGACGGTTAGTACTGAAGCTTTACCAGTGCTGGCGGGTTCTCCCAGTCGATCTAAAAGTGCAGCGGCGTGCTGCAATGTACTACTACGCTAGAAAGATTACGGACCCAGAGTTCTTACCGCAACGCGGCCGTGCTAAGATCTCTAGATTGCTAAAACCCCAGACTGATGTCTGGGAGGAACTTTTATCCGAGTGGCAATGAAGGTGGGAAAATTCCATCAAAGGCCGTCACCTCCACCAGTTTTTTCCATCTGTTCGTGAGCGGCTGGACAGGACATGGCTAGAGGTGGATCACTGTGTTGCCTAATTTCTCACAGGTCATGGCAATTTTAAGAGTAAATTATTTTCCTTTAAACTTGTGGCCTCGCCTTTATGTCAATGTTCTACAGCTGACCATGAATACGAACAATCCGCACATCACATCTTATGGGAGTGTAGTCTTTGGCAAACTGAACGCAATATTATGTTAGATAGTATTAAGGTTACATCTGGGGTAGTTCACTATACGGACCTTGTTGAAACCAGAACAAATTTCCGTGCGTTCAAGCGATTTTGCCATACCTATAACTGGAATCAAAAGTAGCTCACAATTTAGGACCCATTAGTTTATAGATATTATCCGTGGTGCTTGGCAACTGGGCTTAACCCAGTTGTATTTGTCCCTTGGTGCCTATTGGCCTAGTTCTATTCTGTCTCCTGCTTGATACGGAGGGAAGTGGAAATTATATATATATTTTTTCCTACTCCTCCGCTGTACTTTTCTGATTAATTTCGTTGCAGGATCCAAGACAGTTGAATCGTTTTTCCGGGACTCGTCGGGTTTCATTGGTTTTTCTGGTGGTCGCCACTGTTGATTCTAGCTTTCAGGAGTTGCAGTGGTTGGGAATGTGTGGCGGGCTTGTCCCAAACAAAATTTCAAGGGAATCCAAATGTATGGGTATTTTCCGATAAGCTAGAAGCTAAAACTATGAAATTTGGCAAGTTTTACCGTCTTATACTGCAACTTGCAAGTATAGGGAAAAGTCTAAAAACTACACATTTGTAATTAAATTATAAAAATTATAATATTTATTTAAAGTACGTAATCAATCACCGAGCGAAATAAACCACTGATTGGATTCAACATCTAGGTACTTGAAAATATTAAATGTTATTCCGAGTAACATTTAGCGATTTTAGGGTTCCGTACCTTAAAAGGAAAAAACGAAACCCTTAAGAGCGCCCTAGCCAATCATTCTTCCATACAAACGAGGTATTGTGATTACTCCAGTTTTTGACGGTGTACGTTCAAAACTCAGACCAACAATTGTTGGTCTGAGGTTCAAAATAAAAAAACATATCAATTTGTTTCATCATTATCTAGTCTTGTATGGAAACAAAAAAGTAAAAAAAATATGCATTTGAAAGTTATGAGCGTTGAAAGTTCTACATTTTAACACTCACTTTAACGCATCTTTGGGCGGAAATAAAATAAATAACATAAGAAGAAGGAAAATTGCAAAACAGTCACCATACAGGGATAGAATAGTAGTTCAAAAATGCAAATAATTTTATTTTGAACAGATACATTCAGTAGTTTTTCATGATATCCATATTCCCAAACGTCTGTTTATACAAATTCGCGCGCTCGTTTTCGTTCTAAATCATCTTTCGTCTCACTACACATTTCTTCCAAGGGCAGTGAGACGGAGGGGAGGCGCGCGCGGCGAGTACACACCTTACACACACATGCTTACTGGTTCAGCTAGCTAGAGCTCAGTCAGTTCGGCTCACAGACTACAATATAATATGCTGCATACGTCACCATAATTGCGCGCGTGCTGTGTAGGTATGAACTGATATCTTATTTGTCTTATAATATTTTATAACATTGACCTCTGCCTTGAACTTTGGATTTCGATATTCTTTTATTGATAGTTTGTGTTGATTTACAATTTCTCTCAAATTTCACCTAACTTTGTGACGTTTGTCGCTCGTCCGTCGTTCGTTGTAGTTGGTTAGGGCTTCGTGCGATAAAGATAACTCTCTACGGAGCTGAAACTAGCATACCTCGCATAAAGATCGATGTGCATTGGTTAACACAGGTACCTGTACAATCGTTCAACGGAAAGTGCCGCGCGGCTGCAATGTGGCTGCCGCCGCACGGTATTTCATCGATCTTTATGACGAGGTGTGCTAGTTTCAGCTCCGTAGAGAGTTATCTTTATCCCTTAGAGCACCAACAAATACGTCGCCAAGTGCCGCGCGGCAGCAGCGCGGCTTCAGCGCTGCGGCCGCATTTTTATTATTTGTCATCATCAACTGCCTAGCCTTTTCCCAACTACATTGGGGTCGGCCAAGTCGGAGGGACAGACAGACTCCTGAGTCATCCTATAAGGCCTTCAAATTTGTCGCAAAGTGCCGCGCGGCTGCAGCGCTGCTTTGTTAATCCATACAAATAATGAACACACGGCCGCAGCGCAGCTGCAACGTGGCTGCTGCCGCGCGGCATTTTCTGTTTATTATTTGTATGGATTTTAGAGGCCTTATTGGATCACTCGGGAATCTGTCTGTGTCTCCGCCTGTCTGTTGAAATTTGGTACACATTTGTCGCAAAGTACCGCACGGCAGCAGCGCGGCTGCAGCGCAGCTGCCAGGTCACTTTTGGGGGTTAAAAAATGTTTTATCCCGGAAGTAAGTTTCCTAGGGACCACGTGGGCCAAGCCACTGGAAGAAGCTAGTTTACGTACTTTTTAAATTGTGTATTGTTTTTTAGGGTTCCGTCCTGTCCTTCCGTCTGTCTGTCAGCGGGCTGTATCTCAAGAGCGGTAATAGGTAGACAGTTGTCGCAGATTGTGTATTTCTATTGCCGCTATAACAAAAATTAAGGTACAAAACTCGTCACGTGAGAGTCCGACTCGCACTTGGCCGGTTTTTGTTTACAATATTATAGTGGTTTGAAATATTATTTTAGTTATCAACATCCATAAAAACCGAACCCGTGTAGGATCACTCGGGTGTCTGTCTGGCCGTCTGTCACAGATAGTTTTTTCGGCATAGCGCCCTTATCTCGGCCACGTTGTCTTTCCGGCTGACGCAGGTGTTTTCTGGAATGTTTATGAAATAACGTTTAGGCTGGGAGCCGACATCCGGTTGCCACATTGTGGTAACTGCCTCGATGATACGGCGCAGCACACGTTAGTGTCCAGCCTGGGAAGTGCAGCGACGTGATCGCGTTGCGGCGGTCAGTGCTGTAGATAACCTCTCGTTTACGATCGTGGTTCAAGATATGTTTGAAAACGAGAGCATGGCTGCAGCACTGCTGTCGCGCTGCTTTGTTAATCCATACAAATAATAAACGGAAAGTGCCGCGCTTCAGTAGCCACGTTGCAGCTGCGCTGCAGCCGCGTGTTCATTATTTGTGTGGATTAACAAAGCAGCGCTGCAGCCGCGCGGCACTTTGCGACAAATTTGAAGGCCTTATAGGATCACTCGGGAGTCTGTCTGTTTCTCCGCCTGTCTGTTGAAATTGGGTACACATCAGTCGCACAGTACAACGCGGCGAGGGATCCTATAAGGGTTCGGTTTTATAGATGTTGATAACTACAATAATATTTCAAACTACTATTTAATTGTAAACAAAAACCTTATTTTTTGTTATAGCGGCAATAGAAATACACAATCTGCGACAACTGTCTACCTATTACCGCTCTTCGGATACAGCCCGCTGACAGACAGACGGACGTTCAGTAGAGGCTGGGTTAGGTACTCTTTGGGTCACTGCGGGTGGCGAGGGCCTACCGCTCGGTGGGCTTTTCGGCGGCGTGCGCTCTGGCGGGCACCCCTCCTTGGGAGTTGGAGGCGTGGGTGCTCGCCAGAGTGTACGAGTGGACGGCGCGGCGAAAGGCCCTGGGCGAGCGCCCCGTCGCGGAGGAGCGGGAGGCCGTGCGGCGGGAGGCGAGGGACGCCATCATCGTCCATTGGACGGAGGACCTCGCCTCCGCCACCTTTGGCCGCCGAACCCTGGACGCGCTCGGGCCGGTCCTGCGAGACTGGCTCGAGCGCTCCCACGGGTTCCTCTCATTCCGTCTGGTGCAGGTGTTGTCAGGCCACGGCTGTTTCGGCAAGCACCTGCACCGGATCGGGAGGGAGGAAACCCCGGCGTGCCACGACTGCGGCGCGGCGGAGGACACGGCTCAGCACACCCTCGAGGTGTGCCCGGCTTGGTCTGAGCCGCGCCGCAGTCTAACAGCGGAGATCGGACAGGACCTCTCACTTCCCGGCGTGGTCAACGCCATGCTGGAGAGTGAGGGGTCCTGGGCAGCTGTCGCCTCTTTTTGCGAGGATGTCATCTCGCAAAAGGAGGCGGCGGAGCGCGCGCGGGAGGACGACCCTCTCGCTGCGCCGCTCCGCAGACGCAGAAGAGGTCGGAGAAGACGCCGTCTTCTCCCTCCTCATGGTGGTGATGGGCGGGCGATAGGCGCGGGGGCGCCTCCGCCCGCATTGCACTCCACACCACCCTCGCCGGTCATTCCCAGCCCTCCCCCTGAACGGGGAGGACTTGAGGGGCCCGCCGCTTTAGGCGGGTTGTCGTCGGAGGAGGACTGGACGCTAAGGCTGCGCCGATCTCCCAGTCCTCTTCCACTCGGACGACGCGGGAATAACGCTGGGTCGTTTTAGTGGGTATACCGGGTCAGCCCGGGGAGTCCCACATACCCCTCCCGTTCCCCCGACGGGAGAGTATGCGTAATGCATTTTTTCCCAGTTTAAAAAAAAAAAAAAAAAGGTACTCTTTGGGTGCGGTACCCTAAAAATCAATACACAATTTAAAAAGTAGGTAAACTAGCTTCTTCCAGTGGCTTGGCCCACGTAGTCCCTAGGGAACTTACTCCTGTGATAAAACATAGCTTATATCCTTTCTCAAAGTCTAGACTATCTCTGTACCAAATTTAATTTAAATCAGTTCAGCAGTTTTGTCGTGAAAGCGCGATAGACAAGCTGACAGACAGAGTTACTTTCGTATTTGTAATAGGTATTAGTATCTATGGATATTGATTATTTTACTATTTTATCACACATCAAAGTGGCGTTGTCGAAAAAGCAAATATCCATGTGAAAAATGAAATCCTACTTGTGTTGGAGTCGCCTGTAAGTTATAGTTATAGCTAACTAGGTAAGGTACAACAAACAACCAACCAACAATAAAATACAATACTTGCACCCGAGCGTTTACATTACACACAGCCTAGCTTTCCGCAAGTTGGTGCACATGCATAGCTTTAAGTATCTCCAGTAAGCGAAGCCCTGACGCGACGCCTGCTCTGCCAATGTAAAATCTGACTTGGCGCTCTAATACTTTTCAATCTTATAACTAAGAGCATAAGATTTAAGCACGCTAGTGGCTCGCGCTGCAGCCAAAAATAATTTTAAAAAGGTAAAAGTCAAATCAATAATAATTTGTTTGTTGATAATGATATTTACGTAAATTCTTACTTTTGCAAGACAACTTATTGTCACGTGGCCGTGAGTAAAGTCGCAGGTAAGTATTTGTGCATAATAAGAATAACAACTAAATTGGGTGCCAGCCTACTATTACACACAGTGATGATCCTAAGTTCTATCAATAAACTGTTTGAGCTGAGAATAAAAACGTGTTGTTGTCAATAGAATGAATTGCATACGCATACGGGCCACCGGCGATGACGTCGCCACGACACAGACGCCGCTTTTGGCACTCTTAATGAAGTTGCGCATGTATGCGTCACACAACTCACACAGCGTTATGAGTGTGTATTCGTACGCGAACTATCTTGTTACTGCTCATCACAGCGTCTATCCCTTACGCGCGTGTTGTCGGATGAGATAGCATGCATTTAAACTTCGTCCGCAAATAGTTCGTGCCCTACACACTATGCCGGCAAATAGTACTCTGTGATGCCGGCTTGCCGCCCACACGAGCCGAGCCAATAGGAAGAAACTTCCTAATCTATTCTGATCAGTCAGAGCGCCATCTATTGAGAAAAAATAAAATACACGAAAGTATGAAAATAACGCCATTAAAAATTGTTGAGTTATTTGTTAAATTTATAACTCGTAACAAAATAAAAGTGAACATTTTAATACCTTATCGTTATCGTTATATAAGTTCTTATTTAACGTCTTCCGTTGCCAAATAATTTGTCAGTTTACGAAATGGTCGATAGATGGCGTAGCACTGATGACGTATTTTTCTGAATGGCGGTGTTAGTATTTTCCATTGGAGAACGACACTCCCACGATTTTTACAGCTTTGTAGTTCGTTAGGGGCTTGGTTCGGTTTCTGAAAGGTCTTAGAAAGTATTTGCTAGAGTCCAAATTCGTTAAATCTTTGATTTGTTCTGGTTCGTTTATTATGCACTAGTTGACCGACGCAACTTCGTTTGCGTCACAATTTTCAATACTGCTCTGCTCCTGTTAGTCTTCCTCGATAAATGCGCCATAGATAGCCATCAAACACTGAAAAAAAATCAAATCGGAACAATAGTTCCTGAGATTAGCGCGTTCAAGCAAACAAATAAACAAACAAACTCTTCAGATTTCTATATTAGTATTATTATAGATTAAGTATTTAACTAATTTGGTAAATTGGTAATTTCGAAGTACTTACTGGGCCGTTCGACTTGCGGATCAGGCCTGTAGGGTTCCGTACCAAAGATGCTGATGGCACCCTACTATATTAAGCCTCCGCGATAGATTCTTAGCTCGAAAATGCTCAGAAAAAACTGCGGGACATGATTCCTGAACTATTTGTAATATGTACCTACCTACTTTGTTCGGAACCCTCGGTGCCCGCGTCCGACTCATACTTTGTGAAGCCGTTTTTAATAGTTTAAGACCATCACTTCTGATCGACATCCCCATGTATGCACGTCTTAGAATGGATAAATCAAATATAAAGTCGATTATTGTTATTACAACCATTACCTCCTAATATCTTAACCATAAATTGTATCCAGAATAAAGAATAATAGAATCGTTCTATATCGTTATAACGGGCTACTACGGAACCCTGCGCTGCACGTGGCCCGACACGCACTTGGCCGGTTTTTTTTACTTGTGATAGGCACACGTTTGACCACTACTACCTATCAAATGCCTACTTTTTAAATCAAATAAACCGGCTTAACCAATACAACGTAATCGTCATCTGCCTAGCCTTTTCCCAACTATATTGGTGTAAGCTTCCATTCAAGCCGGATTTAGCTGAATACCTGTATTTTACGTGGAGCGGCTGCCTACCAGACCTCCACAACCCATTACTTGGGTAACACGGTACTTCATGGCAAGACTGGAGTCAGATTTACTGGCTTCTGACAATCCGTAACGACTGCCAAAGATCTACAAATGACAGCCGGGACCAAAAGCTTAACGGGTCACCCATCCACAGACCAACCTTGGCAAGCGTTGCGTAACCTTGAAGATCGACCCGTGCGGCTGTTATAATCTAGCCACAAGCTCCTCAAACAGAATAAACGCAATAACTACCTGAAATAGGGTCATTGTAGCCATGCGTACCCATTTATGAACAACTTTCACTCGAGGATCAACCCTGAAATCGCTAAAGAAGTACTTAGGTCTTTACCTATGAAATTGCCGTTTTGTATGAAAAAATTTAAACGAATTTTTTTCATGTATTTTTTATTTGTATTAATCGAAGTAATCACGCATGCAATCAATGTATCTTTGCCAACGCAGTGGCAGTTTATTGATGCCCTTCTTAAAGAAATCAGCTAGACGGGAGGCAACAAATTCTTCAAAGGCATTTTGTACTGCCTCTCGGGTATTGAATTTTTTTCCCGCCAAGAAGTTATCCAAATTCTGGAAAAAGTAGTAGTCTGTAGGCGCAAAGTCTGGTGAGTAGGGCGGATGACGGAGAGCTTCCAACCCCAGTTCTTGCAACTTGGAGACCGTCTGCTGTGCAGTATGAGGTCGCACGTTGTCGTGCAGGAGCAGCGGAGACGAGCGATTGACCAATGCTGGTTGGAGATGTGCCAGCTTCTCCATCATTGTGTTCAGTTCTTCACAGTACACATCTGCAGTAATGCTCACCCCGTTTGGTAAGAAGCTGTGATGAATCACATCGGCGCTAGACCACCAAACAGTGACCATCACTTTTCTAGGGGTAAGTTTTCGTTTAGGGCATTGTTTAGGTGCTGAACCAGGATCCAACCAACTTGCTGAGCGCTTGCGGTTATCAAACAGAATCCATTTTTCATCGCAGGTAATAATGCGGTTCAAAATTCCTTCATTTGTGTGTCTGTTGAGCAGTGCAAGGCACGTCTCGACGCGTACTTCGCGCTGGCGATCATTGAGTTCCTGGGGCACCCATTTGTCAAGCTTTTTTACCTTGCCAATTTGACGCAAATGGACCAATATTGTTTTGACGCTAACGTCGAAAGCTGCTGCTAATTAAGCCGTAGATTGTGTATCATCAGGTTCCACAATCGCCTTTAATTCGTCATTGTCGACCAAAGTCTTCGGACGACCGCGAGGTTAATTTTTCAGGTCGAAATTTCCAGAACGACGATATTCATATTCCATAATTACTCGAATTTTTAACGTAGGTATCCATGATGACGAAAAAGATTGAAATGCGATGAAAATGTAACACTAATCAATAAACAAATGACTACTTTTGGAAAAAAAACCATGTTTTTTAAATAAAATTAATTTGAAATTAGAATTCTTAGCCAAACAAAAATTATGTTGATTTGAAATGGCCAGTACTGCAGAACGGCAATTTCATAGGTAAAGACCTAATATTAATTACCCCTACTCAGCATGTTGCTATAGGTACTATGAATAAGCATAAAATTATATAAAATAAAATCTATACAACTAAGTATTGTTTCAGATTTTGCCGTCAGTCGTGGAGATCTACTCGAATATTATACCAACCAAACCAAAATAGACACCATACGTATTCCTTCGCATAACCTCACAGCACTAACGTATGATGAAGTCCACAACATGGTTCTGTACGTCGACAAACAGAACAACAACGACGCTATATGTGCTCATGACATAACTTCTAAACTTAACCAATGCTTGATCGAGAGAAACGGCAGAAACATTCATGGTCTCGCTTTCGATCCCGCCACAGAACTACTATTCTTCAGTGACACACACGAGAGAAGCATTAATTGGATATCACTAAAATCTGATTCTAATAAAAAAGAAAATTTGTTATTCAAGATGGATGACGGGATCCCCACTGATTTAGCAGTGGATAGTTGCAGAGGGTACGTTTACAAAAGAGAGTATATACTAATGAAAGATTGTTTAAATTTCTTCTTCAGCGACGAAGTTATAAAGCTTCTAAGTTGACAATTTAGAAAGAGAAGTCCGACGTGGACTCTGACGTCTAAGTTCATCACTAAATAGCTGTAAGGCCTCAGTCTCGAGTTTTGCGGGCAGCTGCGGCGGT
Organism: Lacanobia oleracea; assembly: GCA_950371165.1. Lineage (NCBI taxonomy): Eukaryota > Metazoa > Arthropoda > Insecta > Lepidoptera > Noctuidae > Lacanobia > Lacanobia oleracea. The sequence continues at coordinate 8,715,728 of OX493411.1, forward strand.
GGCGGCGCGAGGGCGGGCAACGAGCGGTGCACTCCAGTCAAGCGGTGACCGCCCGCGCGTCTGCATTGCAGTGTTGTGCAATTTATTTTATTCTTTTGCCTACAATAAATCGAGCGTTAGGGATAAATTTGAATAAAAAAAATGTTGTTGCCGTTGTTCAGAAATTTCGCTCGCGAATAAAAACAAATATCTCGACGACACAACCACAAACACAACACTACGCCGCTATAGTGCGCGCTGGTTTCGAGAACGGGTCTGTGTTGCCCGCCCAACCGCTTCCGCGCCGCCGCCACCGCCGCCCCGCTGCCCGCAAAACTCGAGGCAGACGCCTAATAGAAAACGGCGTTTTCGCAAGTGGGGCAGATTAATTTGTTTAAAACTTTTTACCTCCTATGTTTTTAGATCAATTTTGATTCTGTTTTCAAAGTTAGAGTAAACAGGCTCCTTCTGGGTAGGCTCGCTCTATCGTAGACTTTGTCTCTGTCATCTCTGACATAGACTAGAGTCAAGAGCAAACCCACTACAAAAACAAAAAAAAAACTTGTTTCATGTATGTTCCTATTAGATACTTCAAAGTTTAACTCAGCTCAATCGATTATTTTCTTCAAGATATTATTTTCTTTTTCCAGGTATGTTTACTGGATCACCACAGACCTGGTCACGCCTACAATAGAGAGAGCTCGATTCAATGGATCAGACAGAGAAGTTATTGTTGATCTGGACAGAACTTACCAACTGGAGCCACACAGCCTGGCCATTGACCAGCAGACACAAAAAATTTACTGGATGGAGCCAAAGAATAGTTCATATTACGAATTTTATTATACAGATTTGAATGGGAGAAATAAATTTAAGCTTACTCATGTCATATATTATATTAAGATTTCCAATCCAGCATCGAACAGATTGGCTGTTTCGAAAACATTCCTTCTTTGGGCTGATTGGTGTTTTGACTGTAATAGAGACGTTTGGAAATTTGGAAAGCTTGAATGGGACGGAACAATTAGTGTTGAGTTGGATACTAAAAGAGTCACTGGCGGTATAGTTGCCAACTACAAAATCAAAGAACGAATTCAGGGCATTGATGATTGCGAAGCGCTGAAGAGTGTCGAACGAAGAATCTCTGATGGGCCGTTTTGTGTTCACGGCATGAAAGTTATTGGAAAATCTCTGTGCAAATGCACACCTGGATACATCGGTGAGCGATGCGACGTATCCATATGTGGGAACTATTGTCTCCACGGCAGCTGCACTTTAAATAATGAGGGACTTCCTATTTGCAGGTAAATACATTCCTTGAACTGGTGTTCTTATATATTCAAATGATAACACTTTTTATCCGACAGAAGGAGAGTACCTATTGTTTTTCAAGAGTATGCATGTAGGTATGTTTATTTTATTCGGCACGCCCTGTGATTTGAACGCCTGCATCGTTTTATAACCGACTTTTTCAAAAAGGAGGAGGTTCTATATTCGGCTGTGTATGTATTTATGTATGTTCACCGATACGGCGAGCATTGGGTGGCTCGTCGTCTGATCAGAACCAGACCCGGGTCGGTGGCGCGCTGCGATCCCCGCGCGCCTCAAAGAGATCTCAGCAGTCAGCATCAGCACCGAAGACGGGGCCCACTAGGGCATGTGCTTGCTGGGGCTGCGGAATTTGTTCGAATGAGGTACCGTAGCCCTGGAACACAAAGGACACTAGGAGGAACACGGATGGGTTTTACTCAGTAAGAGTACCCAGCTCAGTGCAGTGGCTTCACCCAGAGCGGGAGGGGTAATATGATGATTTCACATCCTTAAAAAAAAATGTTTACCGATTTCTCCGCCAATTGTGGACCAATTTAAAAAAATATTTTTTTATTCGAAAGCCTTTATTTCCTGAGGTGGTCCCATTGCCACCAAGTCAGAATCTGATAATGGGATCCCATGAAAATAGAGGGAAACCCTCAAATTTTATAGGCACAACTTTTGTAAAAAAAATATTTCGGATGTCAGTGTTTTTGCTATTTTTAGGGTTTCGTACCCGAAGGGTAACCAACGGAACCCTATTTAGTAATAGCTGGATAATATACGGACGGACGGACGGACCGACAGCGGAAGCCTAGTAGCTTCCGCTGTCGGTCGGTCCGTCCGTCCGTCCGTTTGTCTGTCAGCGGGCTGTATCTCAAGAACCGTAATAGATAGATAGTTGAAATTTTCACCGATTGTGCATTTCTATTGCCGCTATAAGAAAAATAATAAAAATTAATGTTTATGGTACGGAACCCTTCGTGTGCGAGCCGGACTCGCACTTAGCCGGTGTTTTTGGTTTTTTGACACTGACTCCCGAAATTAAAGTTATTTTATACTTTGTGTGTGTGTTTTGTTTTTGGAAGTCGGTTTTATTTTTTTGTAAAAGTAGTAGTAGTTTTTACAAATGAGGTATCTGAAACGTCTTAAGTGCCGAAGTTAATACGACATTATGAGTTTTGTAAGATTTAATTAATTTTAAGTTGGACAGATCACTGGTTTATCTTAGAAGTTCAACGTACGTCCAATGCAAATGCAATATCGCTATACTAAACCTAACGCAAAATGAAGTATCAAGATCAGTTAATAAATAAATTTATAAATACTATATAATACAACAACATTATGCCCGAATAGATAACCCCAAAATCATTGAAATTCAGGTTGACTTGTTGCATTTGCGTACCCCTTCACAGCGTACGGCGTAATGTTATGTTATGACCGGGTGTGCTCAGGAAATATACTGCGATTTTAGCAATCCTGGTAGATTTATTCGAGGTTTCCGTTGCCTACCTCTAAAGTTCTTCATCAGATATTACAGAAATTGAAATGGACGTTTTAGTCCGGGAAAATCCTCTTCCAAACAAATAAAGAATCTTCGAAAGGTTGGCAATTGGCGAAAATATTGCTGTACAAACATTTTGCCTGGGATCTCATTATTAGATCTTGACTTAAACCTTCCATCATCAGCTCAGCAACCCGAGATGATGACTACCAGAAACAAATTTGTAGATCACAATTATGTGACCTCCCCCTGAGATGAAACCTGGATCCGCTCTTGCCCCACGTTTTGTCTACTGTCAGTCGTCGTCGGCACACGTGTGTGTCATCGGGAGTCAACGGAAATGGACGCTTAATGGCATCCCACATGCCATACCAAATAACGCAGTTTAAACATCTATTTATTATAAAACGTAGTGTTATGGCCCCCGATCGACCAAAAAACATGGCGACTGCCGTTTTTTTTATAATAAAACTATTCAACTGTTGTGGCGTTGCGACGGCTATTGAGTCCAAATGATCACAGGTTAATAACCAAATTACACATTACCTTTTTTTTTAAGGATGGGAAGTCATCAAATGACTCCTCCCGCTCTGGGTGAAGCAGGAGTGTCAGACTCTTACTGACTAAAACCCATCCGTGTTCCTCCTAGTGCCCTTTGCGTTCCAGGACTACGGTGCCTCTTTCGAACGAATTCCGCACCCCGGCAGGCACTGGCCCTAGCGGGCCCCGTCTCCCATGCTGACAGCTCTTTGAGGCGCACGTGGAACACAGCGCGCCGTCGACCCTGCCTGGTTCTGATCGGACGGCGAGCCACCCAATGCTCGCCGTCCGCAGACCCGCGCCTACGGTGGCTGGAAATCGCCATTACCTACCCTATACAGAGGTCGGTAGGAGCTCGTGGCTATAGATAATACCGCAAGAGTCGATCTTCAAGGTTAAGCAACGCTTGCCAAGGTTGGTCTGTGGATGGGTGACCATCTTAACATACCGAGTTTCCTCCATGCCTCGAAAAGCACGTTAAGCCGTTGGTCCCGGCTGTCATTTGTAGATCTTTGGCAGTCGTTACAGATTGTCAGAAGCCAGTTAATCTGACTCCAGTCTTCCCATGAGGTACCGTGTTACCCAGTTCATGGGTTGTGGAGGTCTGGTAGGCAGCCGCTCCGCGTAAAATACTGGTATTCAGCTAAATCCGGTTTGACTGGAAGCCGACCTTAATATAGTTGGGAAAAGGCTAGGCAGATGATGATGATGATGACAGAGGTCGGTTTAGGAGATAAACTTCGTGGAGTACCTACTAAACCCGCGTGAACGAAGTCACGAGCGAAGTGCTATGTTCAAACTAAATATTAATTGTTGGGAACCCTTTGCACGCTAGGTCCGACTCGTACTTGGCCGGTTTGTGAAGTAGAGTCGAACTGCCAAATAGCCTGATATTAAAAATATCTATGTTTTTAGGGTTCGGAACAAAAAACGGGACCCTTATAGGATCACTCGGGTGTCTGTCTGTCTGTCACAGCCAAATTTCTCCGGTTCCACTGGACCGATTCTTTTGAAGTTTGAGACACGACTTCTGTGACCCAAACACGGACGTGTTACATAAATTATAAACATATAGTATGGGGGTCAAAAGTTACTCTTGGGGGTCAAACTAAAAATTAAAAAAAAAAGTTTTTCGAACTGTGTCGTGGGACCTATCAAATGAAATACTGTTGGAAATTTAATTATATTTTTTTCATAATTCATAATCTATACTTACATATACTATATAATAAAATCGTAGACCAACCGTGTCTGTACAGCTAGTTTTAAAATAAAGTTATTAAGTTATTCAAGAAATTAGACTCAAAATTACCATTCCCCCCTCCTCCATTCTTTATCTCCGAAACTACTAAGCCAAAAACTTTGAAAAAAATGCAGATAATAGCTTTAGACCTAAAGATTACAGGAAAACCTATAAGAAGTCTGTAGTGTAAAATACTCGTAACATGTTAAAAAATCAGTGATTCAGTAATCAGTGGTTCAGTAATTGAACTGCATCAGACTGCTTGAAAATCTACTTCTTTCGAACTTTTTTGTTGATATTTTTTTTTATTTTCTACCTTTTAGTGAGTTATATTTTTGGAATCGTCTCCTCGATACCTTTATCTTGATACCCCATTCGAAAGGTTTTGAAATTTAAAAAAATATTGAAGGCGTAATGTGGCGCCAAAAATCGGCCATTTTAATTCCTATGTACCCGTTTGTCTCACTCTCACAATTAATACGAATCTAACGACAACTTTGAAGCTGAAATCCATCGAGCCGTTCAAGCTGCAGAGGAGCGTGCCAAACATTTGAATTTGGCGCCAAAAATCCGCCATTTTGTTTTTTTGATATACCCAGTGTCACTCTCACAGTAAATACGAATCTAACGACACCTCTCAAGCTAAAATCCATCGAGCGGCTTAGGCTCTAGGGCGTGCCAAAGAAATATACTGTATACATACAAGTACTACACCTTTCGCAGTCGGGTAAAAAATGAAATTGGTTCGGATCCGTTTGCAGGTGAGTCCGACTCGCACTTGTCCAGTTTTTTATATTTAGAATGCATTGGCATTGTTTGTTGTAAAAGAAATAAACCTCCCTGAACTGTTTTCCTTGTATTCTTACTTAGTTGAATGAAAAATCAACTTCTCAAATTATTTCAGTTGCGAAGCTGGGCATTCCGGGAAGAGGTGTGAAGTGGACATGTGTCTTGGCTACTGCGTGAACGATGGAATATGTTCCCTCGACGAGGAAGACGAACCTACCTGTGAATGTGGTAGTAACTACGAGGGACCAAGATGTGAAGCTGTTTCAATTACGTTAACTCTCCCCAGAAACTCGGACCTCGCTGGTCTTCTGTCAAATTGTAAAAACAATTGACATGATACGACAAAATAACGAACTGACTACAGGGAGCGTGCAGAAACTATAGGTCGCAGCACAGAAAAATCACTGTTAAGTATCATGTTTCAAGTAAAAAAGTTCGAAATAGCTACGCTAGATTGCACAGTCTTCTTCGCGCACGTTCCCCTAGTCTATTCTGTAAATAACCATTTCTATATCGAGCTTCACCTGAGTGACAAACACAGCATAAAGGTCTTACGTTTCACGTAATTTGTAACTCACCTCGGATTCCGTAGTCTAGACACGAAAATGTTGTTATTAACAAAATAGCACTACTGAGCGTGCAGGAACCACAGATGGCAGCACAGAAGCGTTAATGTTAAGTATTCTGACCCTTAAAACTTCGAATATGCGACACTAGATGGCATAGTCAACGCCGTGCGCCGTGGTTTAGGTAGCCAAATAGGGACCGTGCACGGCGTTGACTATGCCATCTAGTGTCGCAAATTCGAAGTTTTAAGGGTCAGAATACTTGACATTGACGCTTCTGTGCTGCCACCTGTGGTTCCTGCACGGTCAGTTTAGGGGAAAGTGCGCGCAGAAGACTATGTCATCTAGCGTAGCTATTTCGAATTTTTTACTTGAAACATACTTCTTGACAGTGACATCTCTGTGCTGCCACCTGTAGCTTCTGCACGCTCCCTATAAAGGTAAACAATCTTGATGTGACTTTTTACACAAACAACAAATACCTTCTTAAAATACCTACTACATATACGAATGGTTCAAATAATGTAGTTATCGTTCTTCTACCTGGCGTTAATCCCGGCTATTGCCAGGGTCCGCCTTCCTACTTAGCTTCCTCCACTTTGCCCGATCTTGAACATCCTTCTCAGTTAGGCCATTGGCTCTCATGTCGGACTTAACGACGTCCAACCAGCGCTTGCGAGGGCGACCACGGGACCTAGCCCCAAGAACAGCCATATTCATGCATCCCCGGACCCCGACCAACGTACTCCATAGGGCGGCGCATGTGTCCATACCATCGCAGACGACACTCTTGCAGTTTTCCCCCACGTCACGGACACCAAGACTACCTCTGATGAAAGAGTTGCGTATGCGATCGGATCGCGTTACGCCACTAATCCAGTTGTTAAATACAACAATAAACTATAACTACGTCAATTGATCATTGGTTTTTAGTTGCATTTTGTTTTTAAACTGAGTTTTTAAATATAAAGACACGTCAAGATTCTTTTACGAACAATGTTTTAGTGTTGACGACGCGCGACGTACATGTACGCAGTTTCTTGTATTTCCTTTTTTCATGTACCTGACGACGCGCGACGTACATGTACGTAGTTTCTTGTATTTCCTTTTTTCATGTACCTGACGACGCGCGACGTACATGTACGTAGTTTCTTGTATTTCCTTTTTTCATGTACCTGACGACGCGCGACGTACATGTACGTAGTTTCTTGTATTTCCTTTTTTCATGTACCTGACGACGCGCGACGTACATGTACGTAGTTTCTTGTATTTCCTTTTTTCATGTACCTGACGACGCGCGACGTACATGTACGTAGTTTCTTGTATTTCCTTTTTTCATGTACCTGACGACGCGCGACGTACATGTACGTAGTTTCTTGTATTTCCTTTTTTCATGTACCTGACGACGCGCGACGTACATGTACGTAGTTTCTTGTATTTCCTTTTTTCATGTACCTGACGACGCGCGACGTACATGTACGTAGTTTCTTGTATTTCCTTTTTTCATGTACCTGACGACGCGCGACGTACATGTACGTAGTTTCTTGTATTTCCTTTTTTCATGTACCTGACGACGCGCGACGTACATGTACGTAGTTTCTTGTATTTCCTTTTTTCATGTAACATATTATCTACTAACAAACTGGATCATAGTTAACTTCAATAAACGTTTATTATTATTATTTGCTAGCTGACCCGACAGACATTGTCCTGTCTTAACTGTTTTATGAATAATGAAATCTAGGAAATCTAATGGAATAGGCATGTTAAGCAGGCTCACGCGGACGCCCGGCTTGCTTTCCAAGTATACCCAACAGCATCCTGAGAACTATAGCGGACAGCCCCATACTGGGGCATTGGATAGGCCTACATGTGACTGTGCTGTAGGTTTATGTTAGTTATGTCAAAGTTAGATAGAATGTAAGTACTAACACTAGTTTCTAAGTTTTTGAATACTAACCAAAAAATGGACTCTATTTGAAATATAAGATTTTTTATTTTATTATTCTAATGCCTTATGATACACAATATTCTTAGTTTAGTTTTCTGGCACGTGTATGAATAGGATCGCTGGTATTCCGACACGGGAACAGGCGACATAAATAGCTGGCCATGTGAAAAACATGGATTTTCAAGATTGATGCCACAAAAACTTAGCGACTGCCCTTGTCATATGCAAATGTTGCCGCACTGGAAATTGTCACCGTTTAAAGTCGAATGGTATGTCGTTTGGAATCAAAGGAATCCGTGGAATCAAAACTTCTTTGCCTTTTTAACCGACTTCAAAAAAGGAGGAGGTTCTCAATTCGGTTGGTATTTTTTGTTTTTTTTTTTTAAAGTTTGTTACCTCATAACTCCGTCATTCATGAACCGATTTGAAAAATTTTTGTTTCATCTGAAAGGGTATACTTCTCGATTGGTCCCATTGTCACCATGTCAGAATCTGATGGTGGGATCCCACGAAAATCGAGGGCAACCCTCAAATTTTATAGGCAATGTTTTTCATGAACTTTCTAACGCAATTCAGATATTTGTGCCTGGTAATCATTATCTCATGTTGCTGAGCTGATGATGAAAGGTATAAATTAGGATCTGATGATGAGATCCCATGAAAAATGTTTGTTCAGCGATACTTTAGCCAATTGTCAGCGATTTGGATGATTCTTTTTTTGTTTGAAAAAGTATTGTCCTGGACTGGTCCAGTTTCAATTTGGTGATGATCTGATGAAGAACTTTGGAGGTAGGCAACGGAACTCTTCATTATATGATAGCAAAGGGATCGGGATTGCTGAAATCGCATGTTTTATAGTGTTTACACCAGTTCTTAACATAACATTGCGCCAGTACGCTGTTAATGGGTACGCAGGTACCTAGGTACTACTAAAAAGTGAAAAATAATAATCTTTTTTACTAAAAATACAACCGACTTCCGACTTGGTGTTTTTGGTTATTTTTTAATTTTTTGACACCGACTTCAGAAATTAAAGATTTTTCTTTCTTCCGAAGTTATTTTGTACCTTGTAGTGTTTTGTTTTTGGAAGTCGGTTGTATTTTTAGTAAAAAAGTTTTATACTTTCCTTTGTATATTGTGGCTTCGATGATGTTGTTCATTAATTTCTTAACCGCAAGTCGGGTAACATTACAAAGACGTGGCTGATTTATATTCGGCAACATAATGATTACCGATCCGATTTTTAATTGCAGATTATGAGGTGATAATCAAGGCAGCTCCAGCGAAATTAAGAATTCCGTTGGATAGTTAACAACATTATCTTGGTTAGTGACGAAATCAGTCGATTTGTATGTCATCAATTCGCCAGCTATCTTATTTTGAATTTGAAAATTCATTTCGTTGACATCAAGGTTGTACCTTGTGTGGCTATTCCACCAATTCGCACTAAGCGTTTTCAAACGTCTTTTATAATGCGCACAGCAAAGGAGTGGAACTCTCTGCCTGCGTCTTTGTTTCCAAATTCAAATTCAAATTCAAAATTAAAGCATTTTATTTCAAATAAACCATTCACAGGCACTTTTGAAACGTCAAGGTCGGTCAGTCAAAAACATGGAAGCTATTTGCACGTTCCAAAGCGTAGATCTCTATGGAGAAGAACGTGCAAGAAACTCCACGGACACTCTTTTAAATCATGTTCTGTTTTACAACATTCCAAGTTACATATACTTGTTGCTTCTGCATGTGAGGACAATGCAAAGGAAAAAAAAAAGGGCTTATTATAAGAATTTTAAATATAAAGATTAAAATAAGCCAATGGCAGTTAAGAGATGACCAGTCTCAACCGACGGCGCCTGTTCACGAACATGACGCGTGAATCGGCACCTTTCAGCTCAACCATTTCGAAGGGAACCGAATGATCAAACCCACGCGCCGCCATCAGCGAGACATTTGAGTGAGCATGACATGCTCTCAACCACCATGCTCGTTCATGTCCAACAAGTAAAACTATACATGTCCAACAAAAGCTTACAACCCTAATCTCTTCAAAGTTAGCGTGAACAGGTTCCTTCTGGGTAAGCTCGCTCCATCGTAGACTTTGTCTCTGTCATCTCTGACATAGATTAGAGTCAAGAGCAAAACTATTACAAAAAAAAAAGGTTTCTTGCGTTCGCTCAACCAAACATGATCTTTGTAATTAAGAGCAATGTTTGGGAACCTTTTCGATGAGATCGGTCTAAAAATTGGTAGGTAATATAACATTGCATTGCAGTGCGATGCGCGCTCGAATACGGACGTGTTGTCACAGTTGTACGCATAGTGCGCGGCTTTAGATGCTGCCTGATATTTTGCAATGAGTTCGCAGCAACTTATTGCAAACGAGCTGTTGGCATTCATACAGAATGCCATCGATACTATGGACGAGGTGAGCATCATGCAGATCTGCAAATCGAGCTTCAAAGAAGATGAGGTCAGCAAGGGCAAGATGTTACTTTTCCAGACAAGTGGGAAACTCGATCAAATGCCATCTCGGAGGAGAGATGGTACAGAAAAGAGCGTCCAAGATATCATCACCTTTCTAAAGGTGACCGACCCGTATGACGTGCCAACATTCGTAGCGAAGGAGCTACATAAGTTACGCCCGTCACATTCGATCACGTAGATGTCACCAGGTTACTGAAGGATATTACATCACTGAAGTCAAGCCTGGCCGAGGTGCAGTGCAAGATGGAGAAGTCAGAAAATACCATCCATGAACTACGTGCCGAGGTAGTGTTGCTACGCAGTGCTGTTTCGGAAAGTAGCACAAATGACGAAGCCAACGTAAACACGCGTCGTGGGGCGCAAAATACAGCAGTCAGCAGTTTTGCTTCGGTGAAATTGGATTCGTCGTCGATTGCAAATATTGAGGACGATGCACCGTGCCCCGCCGCCCCGTGCCCCGCCAAAACTACGCAGCAGAAAGGGGGAAAGCAGAAGCGTCGCTGTGAAACCCTTCCGGGGAATCCGGTACTATTTGTATGGGCCAGCGTTGCCTGAAATAAAGGAATAATAATAAAAAATAATAATAATAATATATCCAGACGTTGGTACAACAGGTATTTTGCCATTACCAATATTGTTTGGAAAAAACATCTCCAGATTGGTCGTTCTGCAAGTCGACTCTCATGTTCTTATTTAATTTTAGTGTCTTAACGTATTTCCACAAAAACGAGTACTTTAAACATGCGTTAATTTCGTCGGCTGGCGTTGATCTGGGTATTACTGGCAATGTTTGGCGAAAATCACCTGCCAATAAAATCATTGCACCACCAAACCGATTTTGGTTCTTTCGTAAATCTTGCAACGTGCGGTCTAATGCTTCCAAAGACTTTTTGTGTGCCATCGTGCATTCATCCCAAATTTTTAATCTAGCTTGCTGCAACACTTTGGCCATTTTAGGCAGAATTTCTGGAAAGGTTGCAAGTTGGAGTTTCACATATTTGCATGTTCAAAGGCAATTTGAGTGCGGAATGAGCTGTTCGACCACCTTCCAACAACGTAGCTGCAATACCTGACGAAGCAAGTGCAAGTGCGATACCATTTTGCGACCTAATCGTTGCCAATGTCAAAAACGTTTTTCCAGTTCCACCGGGAGCATCTAAGAAAAAAAAAAGCGCCATTTCCATCGTTTGCTTGTTTCATAAGCGTTTTGTAGGCATATTTTTGTTGCTTATGTAAAAGGGGAACGTTTCTTAGAACGGCTTCTTTTAATGCCTCGAAATCATATTGGGTTTCGCGTCTTAACTCTTGATTATATGTGTCGTGCATAAGGCGATTGGGCGTTATCATTCCTAATTGAACCAAACCTTTATTGGCGAGCATCAAGCACATGTCTTCAATTAAAATTAATGCTTCATTGAGTATTTCTTCGTTAATTTTCAAATCTACATTCGACGTTCTAAGTCGTTTCTGATGTAATATATCTTCGGCCATGTGATCTTTATATTTGTTCCATAAATCTATCAGTGTTGATGGGAAGCATGTAGACAAAATTATGGAAAACAATGTACGTATTTGTTTAGAATTTGACGAAATCACAGCATCTTCAAGAGTATGGTCCCAATGACTGTCATTCTCCAGTAATCCCAAACTTTGACAGGCTTCTCTGTACGTGCCGCACAATACATCATTAACAGTCCGCAGATATTGGAATGATGTTAGGCCAGGAACATTGACTAATAGTAAACGCAAATAAAAACATTCGTCCTGGTTGGGATGGACTGTGTAAAGACGTCCTAGTGCGTCGGTGGAAAATACTTGTGGGTAACCTGCAACTGGCTGTCCTTGCTTCCGTCGTTGAAATTTCTTTAACGATTGATTCCAGGTATAATATCTTGGCATTTCGGAATAAAGCAGTGTTCTGGCAAAGTCATCATTCTGGCACATTTTAAAGAAGCTGGTCAATTTTGTCGATGGTGGCCGGTCAACTCGTTGTAGTACGTTTTCTGTTGTAAAGTACACTCTTTGACCATTTCCCAGATGTATGGCCAAGTGAACAACAGTAGGGTGTCTTTCATTTATAGGAAATGAAAAAATACGCCACACCGCCTCGTTACTACTGACATAGCGGTCCATTTGAGAATGAGTGATCTCATCATTTGAATTTTCGGCAGCAACTCCGAAGACAGCCATGTCACCTTTGTTCACATACCTGCAGATATCATCTGCCTAGCCTTTTCCCAACTACATTGGGGTCGACTTCCAGTCAAACCGGATTCAGCTGAATACCAGTGTTTTACGTGGAACGGCTGCCTACCAGACCTCCGCAACCCATTAACTGGGTATCACGGTACATCTTGGCAAGACTGGAGTCAGATTTACTGGCTTCTGACAATCCGTAACGACTGCCAAAGATGTACAAATGACAGCCGGGACCAACGGCTTAACGTGCTTTCCGAGCGAACGGAGGAAACTCGGTATGTTAAGATGGTCACCCATCCACAGACCAACCTTAGCAAGCGTTGCTTAACCTTCAAGATCGACCCGTGCGGCTGTTATTATGTAGCCACGAGCTCCTCGATATAATTTATAGATTTTACAGAATGGCAAAATTCTACATTTATGTGTGCTATAAATGTCTTGGAAAGTAACGGCGAAAACGGGACAACCCAACGATTATCAACTTCAATGTCCTGCTGATTCACTTTTGACTATTGTAGACCTTCCATTGTCATCAGTGGATCGCCTGCGATAAAGCGGATATCATTTCCACTTACAGTTTCTGATATTATTGATATGAGTCCTGTCCCATTTCAGGAAAACAATGAATGTAGTGGTTCTGGTGGCGGTACCAATGGCGTCAATTGACTTGACCGGTCGCGCAACACAATCCAGGGGCTTCATTTTTAAACTTAAAGCCTTCATCTGCCTAGCCTTTTCCCAACTACATTGGGGTCGGCTTCCAGTCAAACCGGATTCAGCTGAATACCAGTGTTTTACGTGGAGCGGCTGCCTACCAGACCTCCACAACCCATTAACTGGGTAACACGGTACTTCTTGGCAAGACTGGAGTCAGATTTACTGGCTTCTGACAATCCGTAACGACTGCCAAACATCTACAAATGACAGCCGGGACCAACGGCTTAACGTGCTTTCCGAGGCACGGAGGAAACTCGGTATGTCAAGATGGTCACCCATCCACAGACCAACCTTGGCAAGCGTTGCTTAACCTTTAAGATCGACCCGTGCGGCTGTTATTATTTAGCCACGAGCTCCTCCTTTAAACTTAAAGCCTTAATAATAATAATATTGTAATATTGACACACAATGTTCATTGGTCCAATAGCAACGATTTGCTGTGTACTGTAATCGATTTCCACATTATAATTAAATGCAGCTCGATAGGGGTTAAACGCAACATTTCTATGTTGCTGATTTCGACTCCATCGATTCCGTTCAACTTCATTCCGCGATTCGCGTTACTCGTCATTTTGGCTTGCTCTTGTATATCTTTGGCTGATAGCATTGCGAGTTCTGCGATTTAAGTTTGTACGTCTAGTTGCCAGCATGAAAAAAAATACAACTTAAAATAAAATAAAATATTTTATTGTATTCTTCTTATAACCATGTATACTTTGTGTAAGTCTATCAAAAAAAGTCTATCACAACTTACATAAACTCTTAATATTATAGTGTGGCCATTAGTGCTGTGCACTCCCTGAGGTATGCGCGCGGCGAGACGCCCCGCCCTGGACGTAGACGCCACAGCGGTCTGGCTGAGGGGATCCCTGACCGAGGTGTGCAACTCCAGTATGCCTCGGTCTCGCCGTCCGCCTCCCCGCCGAGCTGTTTATTGGTGTTCAGAGGAGCTGGCGGGCCTCCGGTCCACCTGCGTGGCGGCCAAAAAGGCCTACACAAGGAGCCGACGGCGTAGCGCCCGTAGCCAAGCAGACGAGGACCGCCTCTACGACTCTTACCGAGAGGCGAAGGCGGTCCTCAAGACGCGGCGAGGGTTGAGATACTGGAGGGTCTCGACAGGGATCCGTATGGGAGACCATATAGGGCGGCGCGGAACCAGCTGCGGCTCCATGGTCCCCCACTTACGGAGACCCTCGAGCCAGCGTAGCTGGATGGGGTGGTCCGGTCTCTGTTTCGGGCAGGACCGACTTCGCCCCACCAGCAATGGACCCTCCGCAGGCGGCGGCTCCACCGGAGGAGGAGATACCTCCGGTGACAGAGGAAGAATTTCGCGCGGGGGTTCTTAGCCTCCGCGCGAAGAAGACGGCTCCTGGGCCGGACGGCGTCCCCGCACGGGTGGTTGCCATAGCTGCCGCTCAAATGGAGGACAGATTTCGGGAACTCTTCAGCGCGTACTTTACGGCTGGAAGGTTCCCGAAACTGTGGAAGGAGGGGCAGCTATGCCTCCTCCGAAAGGAGGGACGCCCGACGGATTCCCCCTCGGCATACCGGCCCATCGTTCTGCTCGTTGAGGTCGGTAAATTGTTCGAGGGGATTATCGCCGGCCGGCTCAATAGCCATTTGCGGGGAGTAGGGCCGGACCTGTCGGACGCCCAGTTCGGCTTCCGACAGAGGCGTTCGACCATCGACGCGCTGGCCCTACTCAAGAACCAGGTGAAGGGGGCGGTGGAGGCGGGGGACGGAGTGTTGGCGGTGTCATTCGACATCGCCAACGCCTTCAACTCCGTTCCCCACTCCACCATATTGGAGGCACTCCGGTATCACGGAGTGCCTCGGCAGCACTGCCCTCCTGACGCCCACATTGTGGTGGAGGGCGTCAGGGTGGGCGTCCAGGCCCAGATGAAGTATCTGGGCCTGGTGTTGGACAGCAGGTAGCGCTTCGGCCCGCACTTCAGCGGGCTGTCGACGCGCCTCTCCTGGCTGAGGAGCCCTGGGAGGGCCCAACGCACGATGCCGGCTTTTATATGCCGGCATCCTGCGGAGCATGGCCCTATACGGGGTCGGACCCAAAAAAAAAATTGAACATTTTTATACCTTATCGGTATTTATCATAACAACCGATCCACAAATCAAAATATGTTTTTTTAAGTTTTGTAAGAAACTTCCTAATGTATTGTGACTAGGCAAAGCGCCATCTATTGAGAACAATAAAATAGAATGCATGATAGAATACATGATAGCATGAATATTACCCCAAAACACCTTGTTGAGTTATTTGTGAAACTTTTATGCGTAGCAAAATAAAAGTGAACATTTGAATACCTTATACGGGATTCTTATAATTTAATGTCTTTCGATGCTTAACATTTTGTCAGATTACTTACTTGGTCGATAGATGGCGTTGCACTGATGACGCGTTTTTCTGAATTGCGGTGTTAAGATTTTCTGCTGGAGAACAACCCTCACACGAATTTCAAACAGAGCCGAGTTCGTTAGGTCATTAGGTTCGGTCTCTAGAGGGTCTTGAAAATTTGTATTAGGTCTGAATTACCAATATCGCTAAAATCTCTGAGTTGTCTCTAAATTAGAGGTGGGTTGGAACAGATAAATTTAGAAACCTGTTTCAGTTCCAAGAAGAAAACAGTACCAAAATCCTGTTTCAAAATAACTGGAACTGAAGACTCATAGAATTGCAACAGATTCAGAAATAGTACCTACTTCCATTCAGTACATGCTACTGGAATGAAATAAAAACCACCCTTCAGTGCATTTAAAGGTTGTTTTTATTAATTATTATTTTCACAAGAGATATTTTAAAATTAAAGTAACATAATAAATTAATAATATATATATTTTTTTCGATATTTTGTTCAAAGTTCATTATTTTTATGTGTATCCGAAAAGGTCAGGAACAGTGACAGGCAGGGAACATGTTCTATCTCTTTCTATTACAATGAACCAGAGGAGCAAAGAGCTTGTTCCAAAGAACAGATATTGTCTCTTTCTTTAACAATAAGTCAGAAGAGAAAGGAGCATGTTTCATGTGAAACTGTTCCAGGTCGTTTCGTTTGTATCTCTCGAAGTTACGGCTACTACGCTGCCCTGCTAAGCCGAAAGGCGCTATCTCTGAGATACGCCCTTTTAGTTTTTTTTATACCATTCAATAGCTAGAATAATTTCGCATCTAATGGTATAAGCCAAATAGCGATATCTAATTTAAAACATTAAAATAAACCGCTAAGAAGTTTTTTTATATCTCAATTTTTCCTTAAATTACTAAGAGATTTGACGGCATGTCGTTTTTATGAAGCCAAATAGCCTTATATTGACATAGGCTAGAAACGCTTAAAATATGTTAATCAAAAACTTAATTAAATTTTTAAGCCAATAAGCGGTAAGTTCATCTTTCTAAAAAGTTCCGTCAGTGCTCCAGTAGACAAAAGATGCACTAACACTCCTCACAACAAAATTGACGATGGTCCTATAAAGGAACACATATTTAGTTTTTAACCCAGCATATCCCGTGAACACGCGCCCAAACGGTTAAATTTGCCAAGTGACTTGTCGATTACTCATCTACATATAGATTACGAAGAAAAAAAACCTTCGATAACATGCTCTTACGACAAGTACCGAAAGGTTCTGCAAGATTTGAATATTTCGTCACGCCACGAAGAATGTGAACTATGTGAAGAATTCAATTTGCACGATAAAACGCATGATAAAGACAATCTCAAGGAAGACTGTGAGTGCTGTACCAGGTGGGCAAGTCATATAGAAAGAGCCAAGAGAACAATATCAATCTGATTCCAACCAAACCAACGCTGATACCATTGTGTATTCCGCAGACTTACAAAAAGTCATAATGCTACCGAGAATCGATATCGTTTAAGTCGATTGTTTTCACTCACAGGATTGTTGTTTATAATGAAAGTTTCGTGCCTATTGGAGCTAGGAAAGGTTCAAAAGAATCCAGTATCTATCCTGTACTTTGGCATGAAGCATTGTCTGGACGATCTAAAGATGAGATCATAAGTGCGTATTATCATTTTTTAATGTTCTATCGGGATATGAAAAATATTGTACTTGGGGTGAATATTGTTCTGATCAAAATAAAAACTGGACGTTTTTTTCGTTTTTAATCTATGTTATAAATTCGGATCAGATCAATGCAGAAAAGATTATCGTTAAATACTTCGAAGCCGGACACACATTTATGTCTGCAGACTCTTTTCACCATAGAGTAGAATTGGCGATGAAGCGAATGAAAAATAAAATATATAACTTTGATGACTTTTGCGAAGCTGTAAACAGTGCTGGAAAAAAGGTAAATATAAAAAAAAATACAATAGATGATTTTTATGAGTGGCAAGACTATACGACCCAATACAAACTTTCCCGGTTGTCACCACGATCTTACATTAGTGACATTGTTGAAGTGGAAGTTAACAGAGGCAGTTTTGACATTAGGTACAGAACTGGTTTCGATAATGAACCCATTACGGCTAGCAGGTACAAAGTTCTTAAAATTAGACAAACATCCATCTCCAACTAAAAAAACAGTACCAGCAGGAATATCTCAAACAAAAAAGAAATAATATTTTAAAATCTCTTTCCAGTTTAATTAATACCTGCTAATAGAATGTCTTTTTGGCGGGGACTACCAACTTTTGATTAATTTTATTTCATAGAAAGCAAATAAATTGCTTTAACTTTTTTTTTGTAATTTGCTGCTACATATAATAAAGTTGTTAAAAAAATATTAAATGAAGTTTTATTACAAATTTATTCGGTATTTTCATCAAATATAAAAATAAAATCATTTTGTATGGAACTTTCTATGAGCAGAATAAGACTAAAAGCAGTATCTCAATTTTTGAAGCCTTTCTTTTTAATCAAAATAGCGGTATCTCACAAAATAGGTATAATGGTGCCATTTATGGATAATTTAGGTATGTCAGTTATATCTAGGGTCAAAAATACGTTTATATAAGTTTTAACAGTTTTCAAAATATTAGTTTTAACCCCCGTTTGAAGGAGGGAAAAATCCATTCACAAAAAGTCGTTTTTCTCAAAACTTACTCTGATTGAGTTAGCGCTTTTCGGCTTATCAGGGCAGTACGGTTGTTTGTGGAACAGGTAGGAGTTGTTATTTCGGTTCTGAGATACCCGTTTCATGTTGTTACTTTGAAATACCTGTTTTTTTAACTGTTTCGATAAACACGCCTCACTCTTACTCTAAATGGATTCGTTAATCGTCCGTTTATCGTAGTCATGAATTAGTTTGGTTCTTGTGAAGTTCTAGACGGTTAACCTTGAAGATCGACCCGTGCGGCTGTTATTATTTAGCCACGAGCTCCTCAGGCGCCTACGAAGTCAATTCTAGGACAAGCCCGCCACACATTCCCAACCACTGCAACTCCTGAAAGCCAGAATCAACAGTGGCGACCACCAGAAAAACGCCGAGCCAATGAAACCCGACATGTCCCGGAGAAACGATTCAACCGTCAATGGATCCTGCAACGAAATTAATCAGAAAAGTACAGCGGAGGAGTAGGAAAAGCATTAAGTAGGTACATGTGGGATTCCATGGCAAAGTAAACGACTGAGTCCTAGTTAAAACTTTTATTTTTTCCTTACACAAAATGTTCAACGTTACTCCTTACCCTCTCTCTCACACACATACTTCCCTTTCTTTCATCCGCTGCGTTCCATGTTTACAATAATGAGCTTATATTGAGCTGCGTTCATTTTGACTTATTACAATAATTTTATCCCACATACATGCACGTAAGTATATCAAAAATGAAATACAAGAAAAGAGGCACATGCACGTCTTGCCTGAGCCAATAGGCAATAACTACTTATGATTGGTCACGGATGAGGATTATTTGGGGTCTCCGCCAAGTTGCCAATAGACTAGCGAGGTTTGAGTTTGGTTCAGTTGAGAACGCGTTGTTGGGGAGAGTAAACGTGATTTGAACAGCTTCGCACCTTGGTCCGTCAAAGCTACGACTACATTCACAGGTAGGTTCGTCTTCCTCGCCGAGGGAACATTTGCCATCGTTCACGCAGTAGCCGTAACAAACGTCCACTTCACACCTCTCTCCGGAATGCCCGGCTTCACAACTGGAATAAAGGTCATAATATGAGAAGTTAATTTTAATATTTAATTAAAAATCAACTTCTACTAAACAAGGAAAACAATTCAAGATCCACGTAGGTACGTTTTTAGGGTTTCGAACAAAAAACGGAAATCTTATAGGATCACTCGGGTATCTGTCTGTCTGTCTGTCACAGCCAGTTTTCTCCGGATCTATTGGACGGATTCTGTTGAAATATGGCACACATGGAATGCTGTGACCCAAACAACGTTACGTAAATCATATTTTTTTTGTATGGGCGTCACTTTTGGGGGTCAAACTAGAAAATTTTAAAATAAGTTTTTTGAACAATATCGTGTGATATATCAAATGAAAGGGCTTATTGTGAGGGTTTTCATTGTATTTTTTTTTTCATAATTTTAAAATAAATGGCTTTGAAGTTATTCAAGAAATTAGACGAAAAACGACCATTCTCCCCTTTATGTCCGAAACTACTCAGCCTAAAATGTTTAAAGAAATGGAGATAATAGATCTTTACCTATATATTACAGGAAAATCTATAAGAATTCTATAGTGTTAAAATAACATGTTAAAAAAAGAAATTCGTTCGGAACCCTTTGCACGCAAGTCCGACTCGCACTTGGCCAGTTTTTTTTTTAATACCAAGCTATTTGACATATCGAGCGTGCAAAGGTTTCCGAACGAATTGTTATCTTAGGGCTGAAAATAACTGATTTAGTCCCGAGACGGCGTTTGGCGTCATAGTTACTACCCCCATAGGGATTAAATAAGTCTTTTACTCAACGTAAACACTGTGCTTTTCATTACGAATACAAGGAAAGTATTATTTTTACTTTTTAAACACAAATTTGCTAAAGAAGAAATCCATATCTGAATCTGATGAACTCATCGTGTTACGAAAAAACAAATGCAGATCGAACTGCTGCTTTCCCGCTGCGGCCGGCCAGCTATTCAGCCATTATTCAACATTTTCATCATTGAAAAAATGGTAAATATTTTGCCAAAATCTATGTTATTTTAAAGTAATAGTGGAAAGTAAATTATAATAAAGTCATGTAAAAATGTTACCTTTAGTTAATACTCACCTTTATATTATTTCAATTTTACACCGCGCTGAAATTGACTGGCTGTATAGAAAGTTGGGACATGGAATAGAAATGTTCAACAAGTTTTTTTTTAATAATTTGACGGCTGTCCGTTGGAAACGATTCTCCTATAGCTGAAAAGTAATACTTTCAACCCGCTCTTCAGACAACTTCAGACCTACTTTCCGAGTATGAGTAATGAAATAGTACATTGTTATCTTAGGGCTGACAGTAACTGATTTAGACCCGAGACAGCGATTGCGCCTGAGCATAGCGAGGGTGCCAAAAGTTCGAGGGATGTTGATCTCTGTAGAAGTCTTCGGTTCGGACGTCCTTACCGCCTCGGTTGCAGTGACATAGTTTGCAAACTGCATAAAAATGTACTAAAACCTACCTGCATATAGGAAGACCCTCATCATTGATAGTGCAGTTCCCGTGGAGACAATAGTTCTCACAAATGGATACGTCGCATCGCTCACCGATGTATCCAGGTGTGCATTTGCACAGAGCTTTTCCAACAACTTTCATGCCGTGAACACAAAACGGCCCATCATAGATTCTTCGTTCGACACTCTTCAGCGCTTCGCAATCATGAATCTCCTGAATTTGTTCTCTTATTTTGTAGTTGGTAGCTATACTAGCAGTGACTCTTTTAGTTTGTAACTCAAAATTATTTTGTCCCTTCCATTCAAGTTTTCCAAATTTCCAAACATCTCTATTGCACTCGGAACACCAGTCAGCCCAAAAAATGAATGATTTCGAAGCGGCCAATGAATTCGATGACGGATTAGAAACATTTATAACATTATCGAAATTTACGTAATTTATCCGTGTTTTGTTTTTTCCATTCAAATCTGTATAATAAAAATCGTAAGTGAAAGCATTCTTTGGCTCTATCCAGTACATTTTTTGAGTCTGCTGATCAATGATCAGGCTGTGTGGCTCCAGTCGGTAAGTTGTGTTGATCGAAAACGACACCAGGTTAACAATAACTTCTCTATCTGATCCATTGAATCGAGCTCTCTCTATTGTAGGCGTCATCAGGTTTGTGTTGATCCAGTAAACATACCTGGAGAAAGAAAACATCTATTGAATAACTAGAAGAAATTAATTGACTGAGTAACAAATAGGGTAAATGCATTTTTTTTTCCTAATTAGTTTAACGAACACATACACCAAAAACTGTAATTAGGTATTACAGTTTTTGGTGTATATGTTCGTTGTATATAAGTTCAGTGGAAACAGAATCATAATTAATCTAAAAACAAAGGAGGTATAAATATAACAAATTTTAAACAAATAAATCTGTCCCTCTCGAGAAAACGCCGTTGTCTATTACGGCTGTCTAAGACTGAACTTGGACGTCACGTCAGACTTCACGCGGACTTATCTTTCTAATTGTCAACATAGAAGCTTTATCACTTCGTCGATTCAAAATATCTTTCAAAATTATGTACTAAAGCTAATAATAATACTTTATTTATCAAATCTTTTTTTTATTTTTTTATTTGTTATGGGTTTGCTCTTGACTCTAGTCTATGTCAGAGATGACAGAGACAAAGTCTACGATGGAGCAAGCCTACCCAGAAGGAGCCTGTTCACTCTAACTTTGAAGAGATTAGGGTTGTAAGCTTTTGTAAATCTTAAAATAACATGCATTTTCTCTATTGGAAACGTACCCTCTACAGCTATCTACTGCTAAATCAGTGGGGATCCCGTCATCCATCTTCAGAAAAAGATTTCCATATTTATTATAACAAGATTTTAACGAAATCCAATTAATACTTCTTTCGGTCGTGTCACTGAAGAACAGTAGATCTGTGGCGGGATCGAAGGCGAGACCATGAATGTTTCTGCCGTTCCTCGCGATCAAGCAATAGCTTTCTATGGAAGATATGTCATGAGCACATATAGAGTCGTTGTTGTTCTGTTTGTCGACGTACAGCACCATGTTATGGACTTCGTCATACGTTAGTGCTGTGAGGTTATGGGAAGGAATACGTATGGTGTTTATTTTGGTTTGGTGGGTATAAAATTCTAGCAGATCTCCGTGACTGACGGCAAAGTCTGAAACAAGAGTTGTATAGATTACCTAAGAAGCCGATAGTTAATTCATAGCTTAGCAACATGCTGAGAGTGAGATTTCTTATATCTGCATCTGCCTGGGGTCTGTGCCTCCCATGTCTTTTTTAGTTATCAGTTTAATTTTAATAAAATATTTGTCTTTACTGACATTGAAGTACCTACTAATTATTCAAGTTTACAATATTATGTCTGTTCTGTGACATTCAACAGTTTTCCTTTCTTTCTTTTTCCCTAAATAAACCGATGAGTATTTATTTCTCTAAGACAAGCTCGCCACACTTTTCCCAACCACTGCAACTTCTGAAAGCCAGAAACAACAGTGGCGGTAAGCGACAGCCAGAAAAACGCCGAGTCAATGAAGCCTGACTAGTCCCGGAGAAACGCTTCAACTGTTTTGGATCCCGCAACGAAATTAATCAGAAAAGAACATCGGAAGAATAGAAAAAATATAATTTCCACTACCCCAAATGTACGGTCTTTCAAAATACGCAATATCATTTAACTCCGCACAGGTAATTGCGTAATTTTCTTTCCTGTGGCTTGCGGGGATGGGACTAAGCGGATTAAATAGGGGGAAAAAGTTCATATGAAAAATCCTGTTCCTTGTTTCGAATTTCTTGAAGCTTGCTACAAATACTGGGCAAAGTAAAGGTCACCAAAAAAAAACAATGGGTTGCACTCCGGGAGTGCCGGCAGAAGTGAAAACTTGAATACGTGCTTCTCTCCCTCCGTCTTACGATTTTTCGATCAGGTCGTGTCCTGACGCGAGTTTAACGCCTTTTACTCATTGATTTAGGGGGTGTTAAAGTTTGTAAGGAGAAATCTTATTTCTTACGCCAATGTACTTAAAACAGCTACTAGAATTTTGAGATAGAGAAATAACTCACCCCAGGGATGCGCAAACTCTACGATCAGGGCTATCAAACCCAACACACACTGCGTTTTAAACATTGTAGGTATACTATTAAAATATTAAGTTATTCCAAAACGGTGGGTCCACTCCTAGTAGTCGATCTTCGGATACTATAACAATAACGCTGGTTTCGTGCTTTATAAATAGCACAATAAGGTGACACGCAAACGGGGCAACTGTAGTTGCCGCAACTGCCAACTGATTAAAAATTTTTGTTTACATTAATGCCAGTTGCAAAGACGGTTGCTAGTCGCGGTGTTTTGGGATTGATTTGGTCACCGTGTGCAGTATCCGAAAACTGTTGTGTGTCGATCGTCAAATAACTCAGACTTTTACTCACTACAACCTGGTGCTTTTGAACCGACTTCTTCAAAAAGGAGGAGGTTCTATATTCGGCTGTATGTATTATTATTATTTTTATGTATGTTCACCGATTTCTCCGCCATTTGTGGACCGATTTGAAGAAATATTTTTTTTTATTCGAAAGCCTATAAGTACTCCTGAGCTGGTCCCATTGTTACCAAGATCCCATGAAAATCGAGGGAAACCCTCAAATTTTATAAGCGCAAACAATGTTTTTCATGAAATTTCTAACGCAATTCAGATATTTGTGCCTGATAATCATCATCTCATGTTGCTGAGCTGATGATGGAAGATATAAGTCAGGATCTGATGATGGGATCCCATAAGAAATGTTTGTTCAGCGACATTTTCGCCAATTTTTAACCGATTTGGATGATTCTTTTTTTTTTATTAGTACCCGGACTGGTCCCATTTTAATTTGGTGAAGATCTGATGAAGAACTTCGGAGGTAGGCAACGGAACTTTTCAATCAATGATAGCAAATGGATCGGAATTTCTGAAATCGCATGTCTGTTGATTGTTTGCACCAGTTCACAACATAACATCACGCCGCCCGGTACGCTGTGTTTGTGGTTTCACTTTTTAGTGGTACGCAGGTACCCCTAAAAAGTGAAGAATATTTTTTTTTTACCAAAATATAAAAACGACTTTCAAAAACAAAACACTACAAAGTATAAAATAACTTTAATTTCAGAAGTCGGTGTCAAAAAACCAAAAACATTGACTTCAGAAATTAAAGTTTTTTTCTTTCTTCCAAAGTTTGTGTTTTTGGAAGTCGGTTGTATTTTTTGTAAAAAAGTTTTTTTTTTACTACAAGTGTAGGACAAAATCTGAAAACTATATAGGTAGATACATTTTTGTAATTAATTATATAAAAATATATATTTAAAGTATTTAGGTAATCATCGAGGTTAATAAACAGTCATTTTTGGGTACGGAACCGGAACTCTTCGTGTGAGCGTCCGACTCGCACTTGGCCGGTTTTTTTTTATTAATGGTAGGCAAAGCCGATCTCGACTATTCTGCCAAAGTACAAAGTACATTGGAGAAAAACGTTGTTGTTTTAAATGTTCCACATTGGTTTGATAAGCTCTTATCTTCACCAGTCATTCAGCCTTCATTAGTACTAAAAATATCTGCATAGCGGAGATAGCAAGACTTTGTTTACTGTTAAACTGCATCGGTTTTCCCGAGGATAACCGATGACCTGACCTGGGTGTTATTGTTTACAGCTCGCGACCGCGAGAATAAGGGGAACTCTCGCGGGTTCGATTCCCAGCACACCATTACACGCAGCTTTAGTCGAAACCAGACAAATTTGCAAAAACGGTCATTGACCTACATACATTTATACAAAATTATATAGATACCTAATTCCAAAAAAATAAATCCCTATCCTTACTTCCTTAGGTACATACTACATCTACATTAATAGTATAAAGATTAAGAAGAAGAAGAATTTTTCTTTTTTATTTTTTTTTTTTTTTAGAAGAAGATTTATTTGTTTGTTTGAATTGAATAGGCTCCGAAACTCCTGGATCGATTTGAAAAATTCATTCACCATCAGAACCCTACATTATCCCTGATGAACAAAGGTTATAGAATATTTTCAAAAAAGTTAGGGATCCGTATGAGAACTTTGATAATGTAACTCAATGTCTGAAAAAAATACCAAAAAAGATCCTTATAAGTATCGCGTACGCTGCGGAAACTATTGACAATAGAGCAAAGTGATGTACTACAGTTTTATAGAAGACACCAATATCTACAAAAAAGTCCATGAGGGTATATGTCTACCTATTATGGTTAAGTCACAATGACCGGTTTTTGTTCAAATTATTCAATCAAAACGCGGGTGAAATGGAATAGTGGTGATTTTAATATCATGATATTAATCCTTATTCATTTAAATGGTTTGGTAATTTAGTTTCGATATGTGTACGTCAATTACAATATAAATTATGCGAATCGGACGTTTCTTTTAAAAGTTACGACGGGTATAAAAATACTCGATTGGGGCGGTTTAGAAACTGACACCAGGGTGTGCCGTGTGTGGTCGTTAGACCTTACTGCCCACACGGTAAGAAGAAGGGGAGTCTATTAATAAGTAATCTACACGTTACCCTTTATAGAGGGAGGACTTATGGAGATGAAGTTCGTGGAGTACCTCTACCTACTAAATCCGCGCGTACGAAGTCGCGGGCAAAGTGCTAGTTAATTTTATAAACGCGAAAGTAACTCTGTCTATCTCTCTGTAGCACTTTCACGCCAAAACTACTGAACTTTTTAACTGCCTCCGCGGTCGCGAGGTTTAGGCGATTACCTTGTGACCCGGTGGTCGTGGGTTCGATTCCCACGGGAAGCATACTTCGTAGTTGTTTTCCAGTTTGGCTAGGACATTGCAGGCTTGAATCACCTGATTGTCTGATAAAAAGATGATTCCGTGCTTAGGAAGGCACGTATAAGTCGGTGGTCCCGGCCGCCAAACAGCGGTCGTCAAAGTAACCATGTCAGAGGCCCCGGCCGCCAAACAGCGGTCGTCAAAGTAACCATGTCAGAGGCCCCTGAGGCGGCTTAGAAACTCTGACACTAGGGTGTGTGGGGTCGTTAGACCTTACTAACCACACGATAAGAAGAAATTCCGGGAATACTCCGGGATCTTCTTGAGGAGCTCGTGGCTAGATAATAACAGCCGCATGAGTCGATCTTCAAGGTTAAGCAACGTTTGCCAAGGTTGGTCTGTGGATGGGTGACCATCTTAACATACCGAGTTTCCTCCGTGCCTCGGAAAGCACATTAAGCCGTTGGTCCCGGCTGTCATTTGTAGATCTTTGGCAGTCGTTACGGATAGTCAGAAGCCAGTAAATCTGACTCCAGTCTTACCATGAAGTACCGTGTTACCCAATTAATGGGTTGTGGAGGTCTGGTAGGCAGCCGCTCCTCGTAAAATAGTGGTATTCAGCTTAATCCGGCCTGACTGGAAGCCGACCCCAATATAGTTGGGAAAAGGCTAGGCAGATGATGATGATGATGACTCCGGGATCTTCTTCCTACGGAGCATACGCTCAGTAGGGACCACGCGGGTGCTGTCGCTGGCAGCAGGTATTGGCGTAAAGCTGTCTTGAATCGACATTCATCGTGATCCTTTACTTTTTTCTAGTCATGGAAAACGAACAACATTTCAAAATGTACTGTACGAGTACGGGTACCTACGCAGAGAAGTTAAGAAAAATGCAATGTACTTTATTGAAAAACTGGCTTTTACCTGCAACTTCGCACGTGCATACCTATCCCGTTTTTTCACGTTCCCGTTGGAATTTCGGGAAATCCTCTCTTAGAGCTCCCCTACGATTCCCAAGGAATCTACATGCCTGATTTCATGTAAAATATTTTTAATTTCGGAAGTCGGTGTTTTTAGTATTTTTTTTGGTTTTTTGACACCGACTTCTGAAATTAAGTTATTTTATACTTTGTAGTGTTTTGGAACGAAGTTCCTTATCGCGCGTTGTGAAAGGGGGCTAGACGGAAAAAAATCTTACGAACAGTTGTCACGACACTTTTTGCTATAGTAAGCTGTGCGAATGGAATGGAATGGAATGGAATGGAATGGAATGGAATGGAATGGAATGGAATGGAATGGAATGGAATGGAATGGAATGGAATGGAATGGAATGGAATGGAATGGAATGGAATGGAATGGAATGGAATGGAATGGAATGGAATGGAATGGAATGGAATGGAATGGAATGGAATGGAATGGAATGGAATGGAATGGAATGGAATGGAATGGAATGGAATGGAATGGAATGGAATGGAATGGAATGGAATGGAATGGAATGGAATGGAATGGAATGGAATGGAATGGAATGGAATGGAATGGAATGGAATGGAATGGAATGGAATGGAATGGAATGGAATGGAATGGAATGGAATGGAATGGAATGGAATGGAATGGAATGGAATGGAAAGGAATGGAATTTCTCATCTCAATAGGGACTGATTGAGATGAGAAACAGTGGGTCATTAGTTGCCAACGATACGATACCATCTTAGGAAAAGGATAAAGTCGTAAAACACAGTTATGTTTCTGTTTTATTACAATTCGCGCGTTGAGAAAGGGGGCTAGACGGAAACAATTAAGACCAAAAGTTGTAACGACACATTAAGACCAAAAGTTGTAACGACACTTTTTGCTATAGTTGTAAGCCATGCGGCGTAGGAACTTCGTTCCATCCGGGTGTCCCTTGACACCTCTCAATTTTTTATTTTTGGATGTCGGTTTTTTTTTTTTTTTGAAAAAACGTTTTTCGTTCCACGGCTGCGGTAAACAGCTAAGGAGTGGAATTCCCTGCCGGAGTCTGTGTTTCCTGATAGCTACAACCTGGGAGTCTTTAAATCAAGAGTGAATAGGTTATTTCTAGGCAAGCGTGCTCCATCTTAGACCACATCCTCGCTTACCATCAGGTGAGTTAGTGGTCAAACGCGTGCCTATCAATAGTAAAAAAAAAAAAAAAATCCACAAAATCACGCAACTAAACTGCTATAGATATCTGCGCAGTTTCAAGACGGCTCGGATAGTATAGTTGACCCGTCTGCGGAGCGCCTTAGGACTGCTGAAGATATGGAGACTTACTGATAAGAACTCATTCGCAAAAGCGGTATTCCCTATTACATATTGTCATATACCGTTTTGTCAGCTGGTCCTAGAACGCTGAAATTAGGCATGTAGATTCCTTGGGAAGCGTAGGGGAGGAGGAAACGAGAAAAAACGGGACATGCACGTGCGAAGTTGCAGGTAAAAGTCAGTTTTTCAATAAAGTACATTGTTTTTTTCTTAAAGGAGGAGCTCGTGGCTATAACAGCCGCCCAGATCGATCTTCAAGGTTAAGCAACGCTTGCCAAGGTTGGTATGTGAATGGGTGACCATCTTAACATACCGAGTTTCCTCCGTGCCTCGGAAAGCACGTTAAGCTGTTGGTCCCGGCTGTCATTTGTAGAACTTTGGCAGTCGTTACGGATTGTCAGAAGCCAGTAAATCTGACTCCAGTCTTGCCAAGAAATACCGTGTTACCCATTTAATAGGTTGTGGAGGTCTGGTAGGCAGCCGCTCCACGTAAAATACTGGTATTCAGCTGAATCAGGTTTGACTGGAAGCCGACCCCAATAAAAATTGGGAAAAGGCTAAGCTTAGCCTTTTCCCAATTTTTATTGGGGTCGGCATTTTTCTTAACTTCTCTGCGTAGGTACCCGTACTCGTACAGTACATTTTAAAATGTTGTTCGTTTTCCATGACTAGAAAAAAGTAAAGGATCACGATGAATGTCGATTCAAGACAGCTTTACGCCAATACTATCTTCTGCCAGCGACAGCACCCGCGTGGTCCCTACTGAGCGTATGCTCCGTAGGAATAAGATTCCGGAGTCATCATCATCATCATCTGCCTAGCCTCTTCCCAACTATATTGGGGTCGGCTTCCAGTCAGGCCGGATTAAGCTGAATACCAGTATTTTACGAGGAGCGGCTGCCTACCAGACCTCCACAACCCATTAATTGGGTAACACGGTACTTCATGGTAAGACTGGAGTCAGATTTACTGGCTTCTGCCCATCCGTAACGACTGCCAAAGATCTACAAATGACAGCCGGGACCAACAGTCGGACTAGGAATCGAACCCACGACCACCGGGTCACAAGGTAAACGCCTAAACCACTCGACCACGGAGGCAGTTAAAAAGTTCAGTAGTTTTGGCGTGAAAGTGTTACAGAGAGATAGACAGAGTTACTTTCGCATTTATAAAATTAACTAGCACTTCATTTAGTAGGTAGAGGTACTCCACGAACTTCATCTCCATAAGTCCTCCCTCTATAAAGGGTAACGTGTAGATTACTTATCTTGTCTGACAAAGTCTGTAGATCTGTTATTGAAACTATTGCCCCCTACTTAGCTGTCATATTTAAAACTAGTGTAGACCGAGGAGTATTTCCGGATCTTATGAAATACAGTAAGGTAGTTCCGTTGTTCAAATCGGGTGATAGTCAAGAACCCAATAATTATAGGCCTGTGTCAATTCTGCCAGTCCTCAGTAAGGTGTTTGAAAAGTTAATGCTTAATCAGATGTTACTACACTTTAATAAAAACTCCATCTTTCATGAACAACAATACGGTTTCACCAAAGGGCGTTGTACAACTGACGCCGGTGTTACCCTCATAAAGAATATCTTTACCGCCTGGGAAGAATCGCAAGACGCTATTGGAATATTCTGTGACCTTTCGAAGGCGTTCGATTGCGTTAACCATGAAACACTTTTGTTGAAACTTGAGCACTATGGGATTAGAAATACAGCCCTTGAGTTACTTAGGTCATACTTGACGGACAGACAGGTTAAAGTTCAGGTAAACGGTGTAAACTCACTAGGGTCTGAAATGACAATGGGCGTTCCGCAAGGCTCAATATTGGGTCCATTCCTTTTTCTAGTTTACATAAATGATTTGCCCCAATTATTTCAAAATCACCCAAAGATGGTGTTATTCGCGGATGACACATTATTGATATTTAAAATAGAGGGACGGTCACAAAATCTTGACGTCGTCAATAACTCTATTCTTCAGGTCCAAAATTGGTTTACGGCAAACAACTTGGTATTAAATGAAAAAAAAACCAAATATATTAGATTTACTTTACCAAATGTTAGAAGTAGCGAATGTGACATCATATTGAATGAAGAAAAACTGGAGTTTATTAATCACACGGCTTTCCTGGGAATCACTTTAGACGAGAAATTACAATGGGGACCTCATATAACATCTCTAGCGGGGCGTTTAAGCTCAGCCGCTTATGCTGTTAGGAAGATAAGACAGCTAACAGACGTAGAAACCGCACGTTTGGTCTATTTTAGCTACTTCCACAGCATTATGTCGTACGGTATTTTACTGTGGGGTCGGGCTGCTGACATTTAATCCATGTTTATTTTACAAAAGAGAGCTGTCAGAGCCCTTTTTAATTTGCGTCGTCGCGATTCTCTAAGGGAACTTTTTAAAAAGATTAATATTATGACAGTCCCTTGCCAATTCATTTATGAAAATATTATGTATGTACGGAAAAATCGTCATCTTTTTAGTAAAGTTAGTGATAGACATAATATTAATACTAGAAATAAAGATAAATTAGATCAACCATTTTATAGATTAGCTAAAGTACACACATCTTTCATAGGGTACTGTGTTAAATAATAATAATAAAGTTTATTATTCTTCTCTCACATAGAAATTTTACAAACAATATAAAAAGCAAACAAAACATTAGTGATAAATATTGTGAACTATGTGAGTGTAAATGTTACAATAAAATACCTTGTGACATATTAGAACTAACTGAAAGAAAATTTAAAACATACATTAAAAGCACACTTTGTAAACAAGCATATTACAAATTAGAAGATTACATTCAGGATAAGAATGCTTGGAAACATGACATGCTGGTCCTGCTCCATAGGACAATCAATGGTGGAGACAAGATCAAACTGGTTGGTTTATGTACATATTTACTTTTGTACCTACTTTTTCATTTTTGGGTTTTTATTTTTCTGTTCACTCACTCTGCTAATTAATGGTTCAAATATTTGTAAATATGTGAGTACCATGTACTTATTTAAAAATATAATAAGTCTACCTCTGCATACTCTAGGTTCATGGTCCTCACATATATTAACAGAAGTTTTGTATACCACAGCACATGTAAAACATTGATTTGAAAAGAGTAACTATGGAGTTTCTTGTCCGTTCTTCTCCATAAGAATCTACCCTTCCGAATGGACAGTAGAGTCACTATGTTATTTTAAATGTAATGATGACGTTCAAAAGAGCCATTTAATGGCCTAATTGAAATAAACGTTTTTGACTTTTGACTTTGACTTTGACCCGTCGTAACTTTTAAACGAAACGTCCGATTTGCATAATTTATATTGTAATTGACGTACACATATCCAAACTAAATTACCAAACCATTTAAATGAATAAGGATTAATATCATGATATTAAAATCACCACTATTCCATTTCACCCGGATTTTGATTGAATAATTTGAACAAAAACCGGTCATTGTGACTTAACCATAATAGTTAAATATATGCGCTGACAGACTTTTTTGTAAATATTAAAATCTTCTATAAAACTGTAGTACATCACTTTGCTCTATTGTCAATAGTTTCCGCAGATTAAGCGATATAAGGATCTTTTTTGGTATTTTTTTCACACCTTGAGTTACATTATCGAAGTTCTCATACGGATCCCTAACTTTTTTGAAAATATTCTATAACCTTTGTTCATCAGGGATAATGTAGGGTTCTGATGGTGAAAGAATTTCTCAAATCGGTCCAGTAATTTCGGAGCCTATTCAATTCAAACAAACAAATCTTTCTTCTTAATAATATTAATTTATCTTTTTTTTACCCCCCCGGACCTCTGAGGAGTTCAGACGTGTTTAAGGAGACCACTGTGTTAAATTTAAATTTTAAATTAAACTATTTTAAATAAAATTTTGGCAATTAAATCAAGTAAAAAAATAGGAGTTCATAACCCTCGAAGAGTTCTTAAGTCGCCCAAGCGTCGTAGTCTGCCATCGAAGTAACGCACCGCTCCAGCTCCACCCACACTACCCCGCCCACTGCTGCTAACAGCCAGCCTCCTGAGGCGTGACGAAGTCCAGCCACTTAACAGCGCACACGCAAATCCACGGCTCCACATCATCACCACAGCTGGGAGGTACGTACCGGTGCTCCTGGTATTTGGCTATCACTCTCTCGCACGGCTCATTGACATTCTAATACAGCGCTTTGATTCTGGTGCTTCGCTTAAATCGACGATACAACAATGCCACTTAAACGCACCCACCCCACCGAAACAGAAAATACTCTCGGAGACGGACTCAGAGAGTGTTGAAGGAAGCGTATCGGATATGCTAAGTACTAATGACCAGGGGAACATAAATATGAGGCGTACGGTGAAACGTAAACAGCAAGAAAATGAGCTTAGTCATTTTATGCAAGAGGTACGCGACTCCTTCGCGAAGTTTTCTGAGGAACATAAACTAAAATTACAAAGCTTAGAATCATCTTTGGCTGAAATAAAAATCCAGAATGACAGTATTGGTACGTCTATGCAGGCTTTATCCTCCAACTATGACGTCATACTTAAGGAATTGGAAAGCCTTAAGCTTGAACGTAAGGAACACTTGGCTTATATTAACTCCCTGGAAAATAAAATAGAAAACCTTGAAAAACAATCCTGTTCGGCTAAGATAGAATTGAGAAATATTCCAAAATTACAAAATGAGTCGAAAGTTCAGCTGTGTAATGTTGTGAAAAAGATCGGAAATGTTCTCAATCTTCAATTACAAACCTCGGACATTAAAGACATTTATCGTCCTTTTGCAAAGCCGACCGTATTGAGACCGATAGTCGTTGAATTCACCTCAGTTCTTACAAAAGAAAGTGTCTTAAGCAGTGTAAAAAACCTGACAATCGCAGAGAAGGCCGAAAAGTTAAATACTAGCCTAGTCGGCCCGGTTAGTCCCCAGAAACCGATCTTTATATCAGATTGTTTAACACCAAAGGGTAGGCGACTGTTTTTCTTGGCGCGTGATTTTGCCTCATCATATAAATACACCTACTGCTGGACTTCGTACGGAAAAATTTATCTGCGAAAAATAGAGGGTATGCCGCACATCCGTATTAACGAAGAGCAAGACCTCAATAAACTTAAGGTCGAACAGAAGGCAACAGAATGACTATGTCAATATTATTATACTCACCCTGTTTCAGCTCAATTTTTTTGTCCTAATTTATTATACCGAAGTGTCTTATTATTGTATATTAAAATCTTAAAAAAAAAAAAAAAAAATTGTAATGTGAATACTGTAGTTCAATTAACACTCAAACACTCCACACTAATACTTAGCTACTTTAAATACAGCCAAATTAACAAAATACCTACTATTACATTTGTTCACAATCTTATATTACTTATAATTCATACATTGCAAAACCTAGTTAACTCCTACTATAAAACTTATAGCAATAACGCCGTAACTCGTCTTGCTCGACTGAATGGCCCTTTCAAATTATTTTTCTACAGAAATCTTAAGTTGCAACTAAATGACCCTATGCCTATTTATGGTGTCAAAAATGGTTGATATTTCTGCGGAAATTGATGAAATATCAGTGTCAAAGTCAGTTACATGTCATGTTGAAGATTGCAAAAGTTTGATTCCTTGCCCGAATGAATGTTTGACTGTTGTTACCCAAAATATTCGCAGTTTGTCCCGAAATTTTGATGCATTTGAGGTGTTTCTGTCAAGGTTGGGCATCAACTGTGATATCATTGTTCTGACTGAGTGCTGGTTATCATGTAACCCTACATTACCTAATCTTGACGGATATAATCGATCCTCTTCAAATATTTTTTTAAATCAAAATGACGGAGTTACAATCTTTCACAAAATAAGTCTCTATGCTGTTTGCGAGGAGCCGCCATGCCAAGACTGTAATTGCCTCGTCTTAAAAATCGGGACTGAAACTGCAATAGTGGCTATCTATAGGTCCCCTGCGAATCGAAACCCTGATGCTTTTCTTTTGTCTCTCAATAAGGTCTTAACTAGCCTTACTTCCTTTAAAAATATATCTGTCATTGGAGATATTAACATAAACATCTGTCCTGAAAACCAAGGTCCTAATTCCTTAGAGTACTTAAATCTTTGTGCATTTCATGGTATCTTACCCGCCCATACCCTGCCCACGAGAAGCGGTAGAACGTGCCTTGATCACGTGATGCTTAAAACCCAGTATCAGGCACTCACTGCTGTTCTGCAATCAACAATTACCGATCATCAAGCAGTTCTACTTTGTCTTCATCGTAAGCAGGCACGAACATTTGCCCACGTGACCGTCAACAAAATAAATGTTGAAAAGTTAAATTTAAATTTATCCCAAATTAATTGGGGACCAGTCTACTCTATAACTGACGCAAATATTGGCATGGAATTTTTCATAACAACTATTCGGCATGAGATTGTGGCTAACACTTCTGTACAGATATTAACAAAACGTAATAAAATTATTAAGCCGTGGATAACCCCAGGACTAATACGCTCCATGAGACACCGGGATAGACTACATCTAAAGTTAAGAAAATCACCTGAAAACAAAATGCTTAAAATTATTTACACTAGATACCGCAATTTCTGCAACTGTTTATTAAAAAAAGTTAAAATATCGTACGAAGAGAATCTATTGAGAGCAGCGGGCAATAATAACAAAAAAATATGGGAAGCAGTCAAAACTATAGCCAATACTAAGAAGACTAAAAATTACGCGACCGAATTAGTTAATTTATCCAATGCAAAAGAATCGGTGGAAAGGGTGAATGACTTCTTTGTCAGTGTAGGCAAAGACTTAGCTGATAGTACAACAAACTGTGCAAATCCGGAGCACTTTCATTTTGCAACCGAAAATGCAAATCCTTCATTAAAATCGCTAGTCTTGTTGAACACAGATGAGGCGGAGGTGGAGAGTTTCATCATGGGCCTGAAAAACATCTGTTCCGTTGGTTGGGACTCTATACCTAATAGCCTCCTTAAAGAAAATAAACACATATTTGTACCCCTTTTAACACATCTTTTTAATAACTGTTTATCACAAGGTGTCTTTCCTGCAGTCTTAAAGAAATCAGTGGTGCATCCGATACATAAATCCGGAGATAAAAATCGCATAACTAACTATAGGCCCATTTCTATTTTACCCTCTATCTCCAAGCTTCTGGAACGCATCCTCAATAAAAGACTCACCAGGTACTTAGAAAGAAATGAACTTCTTTCTAATAATCAATTTGGTTTCAGAGTTGGCAAGTCCACTAGTGATGCGGCCCATGAGCTAGTCGATTATGTGGTAGGGAATTTGGATGCAAGTAAAAGGACTGTAGGCATATTCTTGGATTTGGCTAAAGCCTTTGACACGGTTTCTGTGCCTTTGCTATTACAAAAACTGGAACGAATGGGCGTTAGGGGTGACCAACTCAAAATATTTAAAGACTACCTTTCTGACCGTACACAATGTGTTAAAATAAATGATTTTATAAGCAGTGACCTCCCGGTATCCTTTGGTGTCCCTCAAGGTAGTATTTTGGGTCCTACTCTTTTTTTGGTATATTTAAATGAACTTTGTGAGCAATAATATCGTATGCAGACGATACGGTGCTTCTGTTTTCTGCTGATTGTTGGGAGAATGTCTACAAGCACGCGCAGCATGGTTTTAACGTAGTAAGCCACTGGCTGCAAAAGAATATTCTAACTCTTAATGCGGGTAAAACGAAATATGTCACCTTCTCTATGCGAAACTCTAATCCTACTTCCTCATCTTACTCCATAATAGCTCACAATTGTTGTAATAACCTAAGATGTTCTTGCCCTGACCTAATTAAAGCGGACAAAGTAAAGTATTTAGGAATAATAATTGACAATAATTTATCTTTTCGACCTCATGTAGAATCGGTTACTTCTAGGATAAGAAAACTAATATTTGTTTTCAAAAATTTAAGAAATGCTGCTGAACCTAAATTAATTAAACAAGTTTATTTAGCAATTGGCCAATCAGTCCTCCAGTATTGTATCTCTGTATGGGGTGGCACGTTTAAATCTATACTAAAACCATTAGAAGTTGCACAGAGAGCAATACTCAAAGTCAGCAATTTCCGGCCCTACCTGTACCCAACATATCTTCTGTACCAGTCCTGTGAGGTCCTCACTGTCCGGCAGCTCTATGTCTTGCACGCAGTCTTGAGGCACCATACCAATACAAAATATGAAATGTACTCTTATTTATCTAAGCGCAGACGAAAGGTCGTCACACACAATAAACTGCCGTCCTTCAAACACGCATACGTTAGAAAATACTTTTGTTTCTTAGGCTCTTTTCTGTATGAAAGAATAAATAAAATTGTAGAAATATATCCCTTTAATACGAACAAATGTAAACTTATGGTAGTCGACTACATTCGCAAGCTAAACTACACCGAGACCGAAAACCTGTTGTCTATAATAGAATAGCTTCTAATAATACTCACCCTCCTACACACACCCACTCACTTACGCTCAACTCACCGGAGGAATTCACTCACTATCACTATTCATATGTTGTGATGTTTTTTGTTTTTTTTTGAAATGTTCTTCTATATCTGTCACTTCCTTAAATAATGTATTAAATATAAAATGTGTATAAGTACTAATTAAAGTTTAATTCCTAAGTGTCGACTATAACAGGGGAAGAGCGCTGATGTCCGAAATACAGATATTCTATCTAGTTCGGACACAGATGTTCAACATCTAAATTTAGAATTAAATGTATTGTTGGTATGTTATTTAAAGGTCTGTATGTATGTTATTTTTTTAGAAGAAATAAATTATTATTATTATTATTATTATTAATGTACATAGATGTAGCTATGTACCTAAGGAAGTAAGGATAGGGATTTCTTTTTCGGAATTAGGTACCTATATCATTTTGTATAAATGTATGTAGGTCAATGACCGTTTTTGCAAATTTGTCTGGTTTCGACTAAAGCTGCGTGTAATGGCGTGCTGGGAATCGAACCCGCGAGACCCCTTCCTCCTTATTCTCGCGGTCGCGAGCTGCAAACAATAATACCCAGGTCATCGGTTATCCTCGGGGAAACCGATGCAGTTTCACAGTACACAAAGTCTTGCTATCTCCGCTATGCAGATATTTTTAGTACTAATGAAGGCCGAATGACTGGTGAAGATAAGAGCTTATCAAACCAATGTGGAACATTTAAAACAACAACGTTTTTCTCCAATGTACTTTGTACTTTGGCAGAATAGTCGAGATCGGCTTTGCCTACCATTTATAAAAAAAACCGGCCAAGTGCGAGTCGGACGCTCATACAAATACAAATACAAATACAAATCTTTATTGCAACAACAAGTATTTACATTTCATGTGCAAGCCCTGTTTCCCAAACTAGCGTGAGCTGTATGTTGGGAATCAGTTCCTTCCAGATAAATATGTCGAGCTAGTGTTACAATCATGACTTATAATTATATAATTTATCTATTAATTAAGTTTATAACCAAAAGTTTACAATCTGCGAAATAAAAATTGTGTGTGTGTGTGTGTGTGTGTGCGTGCGTGTTTGTGGGTGTTCGTGTGTGTATGTGACAATGTGAGAGTGGTTTTTGTGTTTTACTGCTTTATTCTTATTTTAAAATTAGGAATAGATTTTCGGTTTCGTCGTAATTTAATGGTTTCAGCCATAATTTTATTTTATTTTTAAACTGATAGTTGGATAGTTGTTTGGTTTTATGAGCTATATTAAGTTTATTGTACAATCTAGGTGCTACATTGTTATATTGATGTTGGGCAAATTAGCTTTTTACTCTAGGGATTGGGCATTCGTCTCTTCTTTTGCCAGAAGGTATTAGATAGGGTACTGTATTTTTATGATATTTACGTAAACATTGATACACAAACAACTTTCTGACAGACAGAACATCGGCCTTATCATAAACAGAATCAGTAGGATGTTGAAACGGTAGCGAGAGAAGTACTTTGAGCACAACACGCTGCGCCCTCTCAAGTTCAAGAAGATGTGTCTTGGCTGCCGAACCCCAGAAACATATACAATAGGTTATTACGCATTCTGCTAAGGCTTTGTAGGTGTGAATCAAAAGTTTTAAATCTGGTATCAATCTCAAGTCTTTAAAAATATAAATGAGTTTCCTTAGTCGGTTGCTAACTGCAGTTATGTGCTTCTTCCAACATAGTTTGTCGTCAATATTTACTCCTAAGTATTTAATTTCTGTGGATCTAACTAACGTGGGGCAGTTACAGCGTGGCAAAAAAGTATTATTGGATCTGTTACAAGGGTAGGAGTGTATGCGAACTAGGAAGTTTTTTGGTGAAGATGCTTTGGTTTTGCTGAAGCATAGAACTTTTGTTTTGTCAGTGTTTAGCGTTAATAAACTATCTTCAAGTCAAGAGGTGACCACAGACATGCCTTCCTCAGCAATTTGTTTTACACTCTCCCAAGTGTCGCTATGGAACAGTATGACAGTGTCATCAGCAAACATTTGAATATCAGCACCCTTTATTTGACATTTACAGAGTTCGTTAATGTAAGTTAGAAACAATGTCGGGGCTAGCGTACTGCCCTGTGGCACGCCATATGACCCCCCACTAAAATTACTAAAGGAATCTTCAACTCTAACGCATTGTTGCCTTTCCATAAGGTAATCCTCCAACCACAAAAGAGCATTCCCCCTGATACCAAAGTTCTCTAATCGTGTTAGGAGGATTGGAATAGATACAGTATCGAACGCCTTCTGTAAATCTAGAAAGACACCTATACATTTGCTGTTCTTATCAAGATGAGCCGTAATTTTAGATGTAAGCTCTAAAACAGCATCATCTGTGGAACGATTGGCACGAAATCCATGCTGATTTTCGCTTAGGAGTTTATTGCTTTCCAGGTAGTTGATTAGTCGTTTGTTCATAATTTTTTCTATTATCTTAGAGAGGGTACTGAATAGAGAAATGGGCCTATAGTTGGTGGCTAAAAACTTATCTCCTGATTTGAAAATAGGGCAAACTATAGCACGTTTAAATATTTTAGGGAAAACTCCGTGTTCAAAGCTCAAATTGGTTAAGTAAGCTATTGGCTCAGCAACGACAGTACGAAAAGTTTTAAGGATAGATGCTGTGATTTTGTCTTGACCTGGAGCGCTATGCGTCTTAAGGCTACTTATAACTTCGATCACTTCAGCTGGGTCTGAAAAGCGTAGTCCCATGGAGTTTATGGGATCCTTCTGTGTTTTGGCTTTTTGAGACAGAGTTACCTCATCTGTGCCCAGTTTTTGTAGGGTCTTATTAGCAAGATTTGCTCCCACCGAAGTAAAGAACTTATTTACTTCGTCTAGAGACTCAGTAGCATTCGTTTTAAATTAAGTAGTTCTTTGGCTGATACATTGGACTTTTTCATATTGCATAATTCCTTAATCGTATTCCAGGTTTCTTTGAGATTATTTTTACTTTTTTGTAGTTTGTCAGTGTAGTAGTTTTTTTTCAGTGCTTTTATAAATTTTTTTAACGTATTTCTGTAGGCTGTGTATTTATCTCTAATTACTTTGTTATTAGCATTAGTTTTTAAGGTTTTATGCATTTTATTTCGTTTTCTTATAGATTTTACAACTCCTATAGTAATCCATGGTTTTAGTGGACGGTTACGTCTGGAAATTTTTCTTACTTTAGTGTTAGCATTTATCACGTTCTCAAGTTTTGTTGTTAACACTATAGCTGCCTGGTTAACGTCTGTTGTCGAATATAGTTCGTTCCATGATTCATTTGCCAGGTCGTCATTTATACCATCAAGATCGATGTCAATCTTACGAACGGACGTATTTTTTTTGCAAATAGAACCATATTCTATACGTAATAAAATTGGTGAGTGATCCGTTAGTTCGTTAAAAACAAAACATTGTGTCTTAGCAAATGATTTTATCATAAAATGGTCAAGACATGCATTTAATCTCGTGGGACAGTCAACCCCTTGCCTTAGACCATGACTGGCCATTAGATTGAGGTATTTAGCAGAATTGGCATTTATATTATTCATAGGTTTTGATTCCCTTGAGAGTGTCGAAATATACTTTTTTGCGACATAAGCGACCATAGAAATATATCTATGTAAGCGACCGTATTTTTTTAAGTTAATTCTAAGTTATAAACTTAAAAAAAACAACGGCAGAAGTGAAAACTTGAATACATGCTTCTCTCCCTCCGTCTTACGAATTTTCTATCAGGTCACGTGTCCTGACGCAAGTTTACATTTTTTACCCATAATAAAAAGATGCCCAACGCCGCTAAAGAAGTTTTGACTTCAAAAAATACGGCCGTTTTGATTAATAGTTCGTTTTTTCACAGCTTCACGGAACTGAAGACTTGAGTAGGTACTTATATGGTTTTAATTTCAACTCGATACCTCCACGCGTTCCCGAGCCGAGATAACTTGACAGACAGACGAACAGATAGACAAAGTGATCCTATAAGGGTTCCGATTTTATCCTTTAAAAAAAAATTAAAAATCGCATCTCTATAGCAAAGGCGTTGTGGAAGAGATGGGACTAAACCATTAACAGTAGAATTTGTAAGTAGGTAGGTAGGCAGATATATCCATAAAGGCATCTTTAAAACCCCGCCTCGAATAAAATAGGTATTCTTTTGCCCAGATGGCAAGAACTCCACGACCTCATCCCACCGGCCCCCTTCTACCATCGGACATCCAGACGTACTGCATCTTACCATCCCTACCTTGTGGCTATTCCACCAATTCGCACTAAGCATTTTCAAACGTCTTTTATAATGCGCACAGCAAAGGAGTGGAACTCTTTGCCTGCGTCTGTGTTTCCAAAAGCTTACAACCCTAATCTCTTCAAAGTTAGAGTGAACAGGCTTCTTCTCGGTAGGCTCGCTTCATCGTAGACTTTGTCTCTGTCATCTCTGACATAGACTAGAGTCAATTGTATCCTCAAGCCCTTTATCTTGATACCCCACTCGGTAGGTTTTTTTTTTATGGAAGAGTATTTTCTCGGGTCCCATTTAAATTTGGTGAAGATCTGTTTAAGATCTTCGGAGGTAGGCAACGGAACTCTTCAATAAATGATAGCAAATGGATCGGGATTTCTGAAATCGCATGTCTGTTGATTGTTTACACCAGTTCATAACATGACGGCACGCTGTGTTTGTGGATTCACTTTTTAGTGGTACCTGCGTACCAATAAAAAGTGAAATTAAAAAACTTTTTTACAAAAATAACTTTATTTTCGGAAGTCGGTGTTCAAAAACGAAATAACCAAAAACACCGACTTCCGATATTAAAGCTAGTCTTTACTTTGTAGTGTTTTGTTTCTGGAAGTTGTTTTTTTTTTTTTGTAAAAAAGATTTAATATACCCAATGTCACTCTCACAGTAAATACGAATCTAACGACATCTCTCAAGCTAAAATCCATCGAGCGGTTCAGGCTCTACGGCGTGCCAAAGAAATATACATACTACATAGGTACATACATACATACATACATACATACCTCCTTCTTTCGCAGTTGGGTAAAAGGTCGAATGCGAGGGAGCTCGAAGTATCTCGCCTCGGATTTGTCAAGTCTCTTTTGCTATATTCTACTTATCTATTTTTTGAGGGTTTCTTAACCAAAGTGTAACCAACGGAACCCTATTACTAACCCTCCGCTATCCGTCCGTCCGTCTGTCTGTCAGCAGGCTGTATCCCAAGAACCGTAATAGGTAGATAGTTGAAATTTTCACAGATTAATTTCTATTGCCGCTATAACAACAAATCATAAAAATTAAGGTTAATGGTACAGAACCCTTCGATTTCGAGTCAGACTCGCATTTGGCCAGATTGTTTTTATCTTCATGTTTTCGTATGTTTTATTGAAAGCCAGGAGGGGCTTGCGAGTGAATCCCCTTGCATCCCCATGCGAAAAATAATGTGACGTCTTTCTTTACCTTGGCGGACCATCCAAGATGGCGGAATAGTTATTTTGATGCATTTCTACAATATGGGTATCAAATGAAAGGCCTTGTAACTCGAAATAACTAAAAAGTAAAAAATAAATGAAAAGGAAAAACAACTGTAAGTACCTTTAAGTATTTAATTAATTAAACCTCGCGACAAGCTTTTATGATCAATTTTATTTTCTTCTTTTTAGGGCATTTAAATAAAAGCTATTTTTAAATAGTTTTTTTTTTCCTTATTAATTTATTACCATAATATGTCTCGCCGCCCATGTTTCCTCTTAATGCTGCCCCTCCTTTTGGCCGTTTCTGATTAAATAAATACTCATAATTAATGTTTTATTTGTATCGGTTATTTTGCTAAATTAACCTGTAATGCGATACGTCCTTAGAAATAATTCTTTAACTACATCGAAACTACTTACGTTGTTTCTCCACTCAATATTTTACCAGTATTTGTCACTTTAAGCTATTGAGTCTATGGTCTTAGTAGATATAAAGTTTTCGGCCACATTCCAAACTTATTTCTAAGATCATAAGAGCTTCATTCTTTCTTTCAAAATGTGATCGACTGGCAACTTTGGCGGTTGTACCAAGGACTAACACATCGCCCATAAAATGGATTTATTTTATTGAAAAAAGGTATTACATTTGATAACGTTGTAATAAAAAGCCAATAATGTATTTTATTAAAACACAATTCGCTTGCCGCACTTCAAGAAAACATGGAATAAAAACTAGAAACGTGTCAGAACAAAGTGGTAACTTTAGAGAAAACCATGAAAGTTATAATATTGTTGTCGTCGATAGCTCTCGGTAAGTGTGACTTATAGTTCAATAGCCTTTTAATTAAAAAAACACCGGCCAAGTGCGAGTCGGACTCGCGGAGGAAGGCGAACGATTCAGTTACTTTTAAACCATAGACTTCTTATAGGTTTTTCTGTAATCTATACCTTAGTAAAGAATTTGTTCTCAATTTTTATTCAAAAAAAAAATAGCATTATGGATAATTTTCGTCTATTTTGTGATAGTTACTAGACTAAATATTTCAAAGTTATGTAAAAATAAGTTTACGCTAGCACATCAAGCTAACTGAACGCTTTCTAAAAATGCTCGGAGCATATCGTGCTTATTTTGCTTGGCATCCAATCAGCTCTACCCGTTGCATCTATCCATTTGTCTATGACGATAGCGTCTTTGGAAAACCTAAAAGTAATGTTTAGTGATTTCAATAAAATTTCTAGACAAACTACCAAAAAATGTCTTTATCGATATTTATCCATCCAGTTTCCGACCCGACTACATCACTATTTGAATAGCGAAGAACTTTCGAGAATGAAACACTTCCTGGATCGATGCAAAATAAACCGGCACGCGTGCCACACCTTTGCACTTCTATTGTTTTTTTCTGTTCTGTGATTTTGTCCAATCACGTTGAACTTTGCTGTAGCGATAAGGTTGAAATTCTTGACAGATTGTTTTGCTGGCGTCTGTAAGTAGGTAAAAAAAATTATTAATTTTATTCATGACGCATGACGTAATTTGAAA
Organism: Lacanobia oleracea; assembly: GCA_950371165.1. Lineage (NCBI taxonomy): Eukaryota > Metazoa > Arthropoda > Insecta > Lepidoptera > Noctuidae > Lacanobia > Lacanobia oleracea. The sequence goes on from OX493411.1 coordinate 8,759,726, forward strand.
CATCCAGAAGCGAGCGCAGTCCAAGCTTTGTTTTTCAAGGACTTCGCGGAATGGAAAGTTGACATTGTTTTGATACGTAAGCATGGTGTTTCATAATAACTAATGCATTATTTATTTTTATTTTGGTCTTATTGATTTTTAGGGTTCCGTACTTCAAAAGGAAAAACGGAACCCTTATAGGATCATTTTGTTGTCGGTCCGTCTGTCTGTCAAGGCCATTTATGTCGGGAACGCGTGGAGGTATCGAGTTGGAATTTAAACCATATACTCAGGTCTACGGTTCCTTGAAGCTGTGAAAAAAACATAGTTATAAGTTAACATAAAAAGACACGACCGTTTATGCCGCAAAAAACAAATATGTCGACACTCTTAAGGGAATCAAAATTCATAGGGTATTTCCCGTTGACCTAGAACTATGAAATTTGGCAAGTAATACCGTCTTATACTACTCTGTCAAGAAAGTACCGGGAAAAGATCAATAATACACAAAATGTCTGTTATTCATCCAAATTTATTTTATCACCTTCAAAGTATGCTCCTTTAGAAACGATACACTTGCGCCAACGAATAATCCATTCATCAAAACATTTTTTAAACGCTGCTTCCAGAATTGAGTTCAGTTCTCGCCGCGAATTCTCCTTTATGTCTTCTATCGATTGAAAACGGGTGCCACGAAGTGGTAATTTGAGTTTAGGAAAAAGAAAAAAGTCAGCAGGAGCCATATCTGGTGAATATGGTGGTTGCTGGATGGTATTTGTTGAGTGTTTGGTTAAAAATTCGTTCACAATGATAGCCTTGTGCGAAGGCGCATTGTCGTGGTGCAAAATCCAAGAATTTTCTTTCCACAAATCTGGCCTTTTTCGTCGAATTTGCTCTCTTAAACGCCGCATAACGCTCAAATAATATTCTTTATTTACCGTTAGACCTTCCGGTAAGAATTCAGAGTGCACAACACCGCGATAGTCAAAGAAAACAGTCAACATGACTTTGACTTTTGATCGACTTTGGCGTGGTTTTTTCGGTTTCGGTTCAGTTGGAAGGCGCCACTCCGAAGCTTGTTGACTAGTTTGCATGTCAACCTCGTAAACCCACGTCTCTTCACCAGTAACAATGCGTTTCATGAATGTTGGGTCCGAACTGACTCGTTCTAGCATGTCCTCAGCGACTTTCATGCGATTGAGTTTTTGGAGAAAATTCAGATCTTTTGGGACTAGCCGAGCAGCAACATGTTTCATACCCAAATGATTAGGTATCCAGGTATTTTAAAATATCAAGAGTTATCCCGAGTAACATGTAGCGTTTACTTCATCAAAATCGACTCACAAAATCAAAAGATATTGGAGTTTTAAGTTTAGGATGAAATTTCATCGAGCGCTAAAATAAGTAGTTTTCATTGAGACTTCAGTCCTTCAGATACTTGCAATGCCATCTATTGAGAAAAATAGTAGTAACAAATATGTGAAAAGAACACAAAAGCATATTGTTGAGTTATTTGTACTTTTAATATGTAGTAAAAGAAAAGTGAACATTTTATTATGTAGGTATTCATTATTTATCGTAACAATTGTCAGCTTCTGAGTTCGATCTTATATTTGACAGTTCAACTCACAGAAATATAAAAAAACAGGAGAAGTGTCGGTGTCCGCGCCACATGCGAAAGTTGATCATTTAAATACGCAAATGGCCGTCTCCGCGAACTAGTGCGCTTTCGACCGCGACCGTGAAAATTTATAAGATTTTTTCAATCGGACCAGTAAGTAGTTCCTGAGATTAGCGCGTTTAAGCAAACTAACTCTTTCTGTACATGCTGTTTGTTTAACATTATTTTTTTTTACCCCTAAAAAATGTTTCTACAATAATAAAATTGAAGATAAGATAAGATAAGATAAATTTATTTGTCAAAAACATGTGTAAGTTAACATCAGTTGGAATGATTACAAAAAAAAAAGTTTCAACATGTTTTGCCTAGAAAGGCGTACAAATATAATAGGTACTGCAAAAAACCATAATAAATTAGAAATACAAAAATAATAATTAATTCAAATCAATAAAATAAATAATAGAAATGTCAAATCAATAAAAAAAATTAAAAAACATGTCTACAGTACATCATTTTAATAATCGTCAACACTATAGTAACACTTATTTATTAAAAGTTTCTTCATGCAATTATTAAAGCTATTAATATTTAAATCTTTGTATGCCTTTGGTACCTTATTGTATAAATTTGGAGCCATGCAGAATATACTCTTACGCATGAGAGCCGTTTTAGCACTATGTGAACGAAGTCTCCTATTATCACGTTGACTTCTTTTGGAACCATCTGAAGACCTCGGAAAGAGTTGGGGATTCTTTTTAACAAATAGTACCGCTTCCAATATGTACATGGAAGGAAGTGAGAGGATCTGATGCTTAATAAAATATGGTTTGCAACTGTCTATAATTTTAAGACCAAACATAGCTCTTATGCATCGTTTTTGCATTCTGAATATCACATCTTTATGTGTAGAGTTTCCCCAGAAAATAATGCCGAATCTAAGGATCGATGCAACAAGTCCGTGATAGGCAGTAAGCAATGTGTCCGTATTTACGATTGGGGTGAGTTTGTGCAATGCGTAGGAGGAACTACTAACTTTCTTACAAATTTCATTAACGTGTTCTTTCCAATCGAGTTTTTTGTCAATAGTTAGTCCAAGGAATTTGGCACTATCAACTATGCATATGGTGTGATTTTTATAGCTTAAGTTAAGGTCATTTCTTACTGGTGTTTTTTGACTAAAATGCAAGATTTGTGTTTTATTTAAATTAATTTTTAGATTATTATTGTTTAACCAGTGAATGATAGAGGCTAAAGCATTATTAATGTCAAGATCATAGGTGTCAGTTTTCTTACATGCTATTGTGACTGTGCTATCATCTGCAAAAAGAGTCATTGGATGCTCAATAGATTTCGGGAAGTCATTAATAAGGGTCCCAGAACGCTTCCCTGGGGCACACCGAATTTCACTATACGTTCTTGAGATAAAAAGGTAGTCTCTTTTTTGGTACGATCTATTCTTGGGATTGCTGTTATTTGCCTTCTGTTAGACATATAGGATTCAATTAATTTAAGAACATTTCCTCTAATTCCATATGAGTCAAGTTTTTTAAGTAAAATAGAGTGGTCAACGTAGTCGAATGCCTGTGTCATATCACACAGCACAGCGCAAATGGGAGTCTTTTCATCCATCCGTAACATCACAGTGTGAAGAAAATCATAAACTGCCATATTTATTGTCTTATTTTGTCTGAAACCTTTTTGCTCGCTACAAAGAATATTATTTTTTTCCAAATACATGTACAATTGTTTGTATAATTATGTATTTTTCAAAAATCTTCGACATTATTGGAATCAGCGCTATTGGTCTATAATTTCCAATTAGGTCCCTGTTTCCTTTCTTAAATAGTGGTTTTACTATTGATGTTTTCATACCATCAGGAAAGATACCCGTACTGATACATAGATTTATGATGTGACTTAGGTGGCTGGATATAATATCACCGACAGATTTAATTATTTTGGTAGAAACACCATCATAACCCACGCTGTTAGTATTTTTAAGTTGTTTTATAATGTTTAAGATATCACACAGTAAACTTGGAGCCATAAACATTGATTTTTGTCTGTTCAGAATGCCTGATGTGACGTTTTTTCCCGACTCTTGTAAAGGGACAACTCTGTCAACGAAATAATTATTAAATTGATTTGCTATTGATTCTGGATTTGTAATTATTATCAACATTAATTTTAAGTAAATAATCCCGAGGTACATTTAGTTTTCTGTTATTTATTATTTGCCATGTCGATTATAAGATTCGATAACTTTCCGGTTTAGACAATCACTAGCGTATATGAGAAATAAATTGCTTTTGCACATCACAACGATAGCGACCGTTGTTTTAGTGTGCGTGAGTTGTACGGTGAACGGTAAACACGCTGTGTTTGATGGGATAAGGTTTATAATTGATTGTGTAGTACACTCTGATTTAAGAAATGCGGGTGTGTGCGCGACTGCGTATCTATTGCTTTTACAGAAGTGCATGTGTAGTAGTTTTCGTGTGGAAGGGATATACTGGGGACACAGGGTTCCGATATATTTTCGTCTAACGGGCTTATCTCCTTGTTTCTTATATCTATGGTTCAACTACATTGTCAATAGATGGCATTATACTGACGACGCGTTTTTCTGAATGGCGGTGAATTTTCTGCAGAAATACGACCCCAGCCCACATTGAATTAGCGTATAATCTGTTTTATTATTTGTTAGTCGATAAGTTATCGCACGAACGGGTCGATCTTCAAGGTATAAGCTATAAAGGTACGCTTGCAGAGGTTGCCCTATGGATGGGTGACCATTTTGACAAACAGAAATTCCGGCGTGCCTTGAAATTAGTTGAAATATACCAGTCACACGGGTCGATCTTCAAGGATAAGCGACACTTGCCGAGGTCGGTCTGAGGATGGGAGACCATTATAACATACATACGGGTCGATCGACCCGTGCGACTGTTATTAGTATTACTTAGCTACGAGCTCCTCATTCAGTACCGACTAAATATCTATTTAAAAAATCGATTAATCTTACACAATAAATAGATTCTATGAAACCGGTAAAACGAATCCTAATATTAGGTCTTTACCTATGAAATTGCCGTTCTGCAGTACTGGCCATTTCAAATCAAAATAATTATTGTTTGGCTAAGAATTCTAATTTCAAATTAATTTTATTTTAAAAACATGTTTTTTTTTCCAAAAGTAGTCATTTGTTTATTGATTAGTGTTACATTTTCATCGCATTTCAATCTTTTTCGTCATCATGGATACGTTAAAAATTCGAGTTATTATGGAATATGAATACCGTCGTGGCAGCAACGCGGCACAAGCGGCACGCAACATCAACGACGTTTACGGAGCTAACACTACAAACCAACGCACCCGCTCGCTTCCGTTCTGGAAATTTCGACCTGAAAAATGAACCTCGCGGTCGTCCGAAGACTTTGGTCGACAATGACGAATTAAAGGCGATTGTGGAAGCTGATGATACACAATCTACGGCAGAATTAGCAGCAGCTTTCGACGTTAGAGTCAAAACAATATTGGTCCATTTGCGTCAAATTGGCAAGGTAAAAAAGCTTGACAAATGGGTGCCCCACGAACTCAATGATCGCCAGCGCGAAGTACGCGTCGAGACGTGCCTTGCACTGCTCAACAGACACACAAATGAAGGAATTTTGAACCGCATTGTTACCTGCGATGAAAAATGGATTCTTTTTGATAACCGCAAGCGCTCAGCAAGTTGGTTGGATCCTGGTTCAGCACCTAAACAATGCCCTAAACGAAAACTTACCCCTAGAAAAGTGATGGTCACTGTTTGGTGGTCTAGCGCCGGTGTGATTCATCACAGCTTCTTACCAAACGGGGTGAGCATTACTGCAGATGTGTACTGTGAAGAACTGAACACAATGATGGAGAAGCTGGCACATCTCCAACCAGCATTGGTCAATCGCTCGTCTCCGCTGCTCCTGCACAACAACGCGCGACCTCATACTGCACAGCAGACGGTCTCCAAGTTGCAAGAACTGGGGTTGGAAGCTCTCCGTCATCCGCCCTACTCACCAGACCTTGCGCCTACAGACTACTACTTTTTCCAGAATTTGGATAACTTCTTGGCGGGAACAAAATTCAATACCCGAGAGGCAGTACAAAATGCCTTTGAAGAATTTGTTGCCTCCCGTCCAGCTGATTTCTTTAAGAAGGGCATCAATAAACTGCCACTGCGTTGGCAAAGATGCATTGATTGCATGGGTGATTACTTCGATTAATACAAATAAAAAATACATGAAAAAAATTCGTTTAAATTTTTTCATATAAAACGGCAATTTCATAGGTAAAGACCTATTATTTGAAATACGTCGTAAGAAGCTGAAATTTGGCATGATGGTTCCTTGGAGAGTGTAGGGGAGCGCTAAGAGAGGGTTTTCCAAAATTTTTACAGGAAAGGGAAAAAACGGAAAATGCGCGTACGAAGTCGTGGGCAAAAGCTAGTTTATAATAAGTACGTATCTACAAAGGACATGGTCGGAATTAGTATAGAGCCGCGCCCTAAAAAAAAAGATTCATGTACATTGATATACAATACGTCATATTAAAGCTTACATGTATGTCTTTGCAATAATTTAAGTTCTATGATTAGAGAAGAAGCGAGAGACGCGATAAATAGGATAAAACATTTCGATTTTTGTAGACGAAACAATGCAAGAATTACTGTTAACAATGGATATAAAGACAGTTTCTTCACTAACCCGATACGACATTCATTTACATCGATATCAGGAACCCTCGGTGCAAGAGTCCGACTTGCTCTTGACCGGTTTTTTTTAAGGATGGGATCATCAATTGACTCCTTCCACTCTGGGCGGAGCAGAAGGGAGTGTCAGACTCTTACTGACTGAAACCCATCCGTGTTCCTCCTAACGCCCTTTGCGTTCGAACGGATTCCGCACCCCGGCAGGCACTGGCCCTAGCGGGCCCCGTCTCCCATGCTGACAGCTCTTTGAGGCGCGCGTGGAACATACCACCAACACCCAATGCTCCCGTCCGCAGGTCCGCGCTTACGGTGGCCGGAAATCGCCCTGTGACTCCCGAAGCCCGGGGCGTCTTCTTCTGTTGCGGCGGATAGGTCGTGAGGTTTCCCTCTCTCTCACACGTTCGGCCTCCTCCTTCGCTAGCATTGCTGCTTCGCAGAAGGAGGTGACCGCTTCCCATGCCTCCTTGCTTCGGACCATAAATTGAACCAGGGCCGGTCGCGAGAGGTCGCCGCCGCCGATCGCCTCGACGAGGACCCGGCGGTGCTCCACCCAAAGACGAGTACGTCTACCTAGGACTAACGGTCCAGTTAGGTAGGGCCAACTTCGAGAAAGAGGTCAACCGTCGAATTCGATTCGGCTGGGCAGCGTTCGGGAAGTTGCGTGGTATCTTCTCGTCCCACATACCACAGTGTCTCAAGGCGAAAATCTATGATCAGTGCATGTTGCCAGTGATGACATATGGAACTGAAACATGGTCGCTCACAACGGGCCTCATCAGAAGGCTCAAAGTCACTCAAAGGGCAATGGAGAGGGCAATGCTTGGAGTTTCCTTGCGTGATCGAATCAGGAATGATGATATTCGAAAGAGGGGCCGAAAAGTTCTGGAGTGGCGACCGCGTACCGGAAGACGCAGCGTTGGAAGGCCTCCCACAAGGTGGACCGATGACCTGGTGAAGGTCGCGGGTAGCCAGCAGGCCTATGTTCAGCAGTGGACGTCTTTCGTCTGATATGATGACTAAAGTGATATTACATTTTCAGCAGCACAACTGGACCCACCACCGAGAAGCGTGAATTTGGCACTCGAAACTTCCTTTCTCTTCGACCCAGAAGATATTAACGACAACAAATTATTCGTTAACAATGTCAAAGGATTTCTAGACAAGCTCTACACGATCCTAGAGCCCGCACAAAAAGAGAAACATTTCAGAGCGGAGACCGAACCGCAGAGTAACGAAGGCAGTCCTAATTTCATTGGAGTTTTAAAGAATTTAGGAACTCATGTCTTGAACATGCCTGGTGGGAAGATTAAAGAAGCGGTCAATACTATACACGGTGAGGTTGCGAAGATCGCTGACAATAAAAAAGGACAGGCAAAGATCAAGGAGGTAGGTACAGGTTCTACACAAAATAAGTCAGGAGCATAAACAATAAAAAAAACTGTAACTCATCATCTGCCTAGCCTTTTCCCAACTTATTGGGGTCAGCTTCCAGTCTAGCCGGATTTACCTGAATACCAGTATTTTACGAGGAGCGGCTGCCTACCAGAACTCCAAAACCCATTAACTGGGTAACACGGTACTTCATGCCAAGACTGGAGTCAGAATTACTCGCTTCTGACTATCCGTAACGACTGCCAAAGATCTACAAATGACAGCCGGGACCAACGGCTTAACGTGCTTTCCGAGGCACGGAGGAAACTCGGTATGTTAAGATGGTCACCCATCCACAGACCAACCTTGGCAAGCGTTGCTTAACCTTGAAGATCAACCCGTGCGGCTGTTATTATCTAGCCACGATCTCCTCAAAAAAGCGACTGCATCTAATTGAAAAAAAACTGCCTTCCGACTGCGCCTCATAGCTTCATTTCAGCTATTTCACCAGACAGATGCTGTCTGACGCTGGTCTTCCAGTCGAAACTAGCATTTTAACAAAATTTACCCACAATTTTTACACATAGGTTGAATTAATTACGGATTAAAAAGCTAGCCCTAAGTCTGCATCGTTACATTTCAGTTCATCTCAAATGAAAAATTGAAGACAATGATCAAGGACTCAATAAACGATTGGATGAAGAGTAACCCAGAGGAAATAAGGCGGACGATCAACTCGACCTTGACCGAAGAGAGCCCGCTCCTCAAAACATTCGCGAAAAGGGTGAATACATTTTACAACGACGAAGACGTCAAAAAACTCAATAAAATCTCGAAGAAATTCAGAAAAACCGTCGAAAATGGCATTGACACCTCGAAAGTCATAAAAGAACTCGTCCACAACGCTATATTTAAAAAGTATGACAGTTTAAACGAATCTGCTAGAGGAGCTCTGTTGTCAGACTTAAAAATGTTCTCAAGCTTCCTTATAGCGAAAAATATGTTCTCAGGGCTGAATGACAATCTATCCGTTTTGACAAGAAGAAATCCATTAATTCAGGAAAGCGATACCGCTGGGTTTAATGAGGCTGATATGACGTACACTGCGTTGAGAAGATCAATTGATAAAAAGTCGAGGGATGCCAGAGAGAAAAAAGTAGAAAAAAAAGAAGAAAATAAAGATGGCGCGGGAAGCGGAATTAAAGTTCTTTTAGAACCTTAACAACTTTAATTAAAAGTCTATGAACGAATTTTTTGTTTTGAAACTAAAAGTCAAATTATATTTCAATTCAACTATTTACAGGCCGTATGGTGTCGGTCGGCGCCGTAAAAGAATAATACCATCCCATCACGGATTCAAATAGGGAACGTGCAGAAACTATAGGTGGTAGCACAGAAATGTCACTATCAAGTATGTTTCAAGTGAAAAATTCGAAAAAGCTACGCTAGATGGCACAGTCTTCTTCGCGCACGTTCCCCTAAGCTGAGCGTGCAGGAACCACAGGTGGCAGCACAGAAGCGTCATTGTCAAGTATTCTGACCCTTAAAACTTCGAATATGCGACACTAGGTGGCCAGCGCCGTGCACGGTATACTAATTTGTCGAATTTTACAGACATTCTTAGTTCGGTAAGTGCGATCTATACTAATATATTATAAAGCTGAAGAGTTCGTTTTTGTTTGTTTACTTTTTACGCTAGTTGACCTGCGCGACTTCGTCTGCGTCACAATTTTCATTACTACTCCGCTCCTCCTGGTTTTATCGTATATATATAGCCTTCCTCGATAAATGGGCTATCTAACATTGAAAGAATTTTTCGAATTGGACCAGTAGTTCCTAAGATAAGCGCGTAGCCTTCCTCGATAAATGGGCTATCTAACATGGAAATAATATTTCAAATTGGACCAGTAGTTCCTGAGATTAGCGCGTTCAAGTAAACAAACAAACAAACAAACTCTTCAGCTTTATATATTAAGTATAGATTGTATTGTGATATTGTTCAAGCCTTGTGTGAGGCTGCGGTTGTTGGCAGAGAAACAAGTAGGCCTTTGTCAAGAAGGAAAGTGGTAGGCTGGAATAAACACGTGGCGGAGGCTCACAGGGAGGCCCGGAGTAAATTTATGTTGTGGGTTTGGTAAGACAAACCTGCTTCCGGTTATGGTTTATTTACGACCAAATGTATGAGGCTACGAAAGTTTATAAATCGCGTTTGAAATGGAGTCAGGATAAGCAAGACCCAAATTAAGTCGACATTCTGGCCTCACACGACTTTCGTGATTTTTGGAAAAGCACGAATAAATTGCACAGCAAGCCGAGTCTTTGTGTGAGCGTCGATGGTGTCAATGAACCTGGCGAGATTTCCAACCTTTTTAGGGAACAATTTTATGTGAAGTCTCCACTAGGACCTTCTCAGTCGGTGCTGAATGTTGAGCCTGGCAAGGAACGAGGATTAAAGTGCAAGTCGAAAGAGACTAGGCAAATAAGATCCATGTCGCGAGGCAAATCTCCTGGACATGACGCGCTCAGCATTGAGCACTTCAAGTAGCATACTTCAAGGCCCTCATCTACCCAGAGTTTTGACTATGTTGTATAGTTTTTGCGTGTCACATGGGTATATGCCTGGGGAGATGATACGGACTGTGGTGGTTCGCCCATAGCGAATAATAAGTCTGGCGATCTTGCTATTAGAAATAAATACAGGCCTATCTCGTTAGCAACTGTTATATCTAAGGTATTTGACAGCATGCTTAAAACACAGTTACAGAAGTTTATATCACCTCATGATAACCAGTTCGGGTTCAGACCTGGACTGTGAACGGAAAGTGCTGTGTTGTCTTTTAAGCATGCTGTCACATATTACACCGACCGCAGCACTCCTGTTTTCTGGACCTCTCCAAAGCATTTGGTCTGGTTTCTTATGATATCCTGTGGGATAAACTTGAAAAAGTTTACGTTCCACCAAATGTCGTAAACACTTTTAAACTTTGGTATAGAAACCAGGTCAATGTGCGTTGGGCAGGGGGTTTGTCTGGTCCGTATGGGTTGGAGTGCGGGGTGAGATGGGGGGGTTGAGCTCATCAACGCTCTTTAACCTATATATCGACGGGTTGATTGGCAGGCTCAGCAGCACCAAGGTCGGTTGTCATTTAGATGGAGTCTGCGTTAATAATATCAGTTACGCAGACGACATGGTGCTGTTGAGTGCGTCAGTCTGTGGCCTGAGGAAGCTTGTCGAAATGGCTTAATTTACGAGTTGACTCGCTTACCAACTTGGGTTGCAACTCGAGTTGACTCGACTCAGTCTTTTTTTTTAGCGGGGGGAAATCCTCATGGATGTCCTCCGCCCTGGAGCTCCCTCTCCCTTTCCGCAGCCTCCTTCTGCGCAATAACTATTTCGCAGAAGAAGACAACCGCGTCCCAGGACTCCTCGCCGTCGACCATAGCACGAACTACGGCCGGCAGCGAGAGGTCACTGCCTACCACTGAGATGAGGGCACGGCGCGGCTCCCCAAGCGGCACACTCTGCCAGCGTATGCCGCGCCGTGTCCTCCCGACAATCGACGCAGTGGTGACACCGAGCGTCCGGCTCTCTGCCTATGCGACACAGGAACCTCCCGAAGCAGCCATGCCCCGAGAGGACCTGCGTCACATGAAACGACAAGGAGCCGGGCCTTCTCCCAAGCCACAGTTCGAGCACTGGCCGGATGGCCTCGATAATGCCGAAGCCGGCGGAAGGGAGTGAGAGCCTATCCCGCCATTCCGCCACCAGGACCTCGCGCAGCTGCGACCGACGCAGCTCAATGTGCATCAGTCGCTCGCCGCGCGCCCGCGCGTCCTTACACCACCGATGCAGTGACGCGAGGACTCTTGCCTCCAAGTCCCAGGGCGGAATTCCGGCCAGTACGCAAGGCCACGATCCCCACGTACAAACGCCTGCAGGCGGTGCTGGGGTCCCCCAGGTTGGGAAGCAGCGTTGACAGCGCCCCAGCCGCGCTCAACAACTTGGGCGCCAGACGCCAGACGTGGGGGCCGAAATCCCACCGGCTGTCGAACGGGATTGGTGCTCAGTCTGCCTTAAGGTCCGTCGCGTCGCCGCGTTGTCCGTCCGAGTCAGTAAATGTTCAACTCGGTGCATCTTTCCGCGGGTTGCTAGTTTGCTACCTTCACGGTTCGCCGGAACGGGTCCGGCGGGCTGCGTGGCGTCGAGTCAATGGTAGTCTAATAAAATTGAGCCCATTCAAAAATCAGACGTTTATTATTATTAAAAGTGTTCAGAGGAGTTGGGTCGAAATAGTTGTTCCAATGCAGGCAGACCAGCCAGGCTAGCCCTGGCATGGGCGTATCGGGAGACTAGTCTTGGAGGGTAGCGGGATCCGCGGCACGGTGCGCCGCTGGCCGACCGCAGATAGTTGGGGGCCCAAGTAGTGTGCTAGCCACACATGAAAGGCTGCCCCGCCATCTGACGAAAAATCCCCGAATGCACCATCGTGCTGGTTGATGACCAGATGAAAGGGCCCGATAGACATTCCCGGGGGGGCTCGGGCGTCCCCGCAGTCTCCAGACTAGTCCCCCAAAGATGTCGTCCTGTCAGGGCGTGCCTGAAGGTTAGCAGCTTGGAACCTCATTTCACTTCCTTCTCCTCAACCTCCATCACTTTTATGAACAGGAATAAAAAGAGAAAAGCTGTACAGCGGCAGCACGTCCTTTCGCATAAAATGCACCTCTCAAATCTCGCCGCAGTCCATCACCACCTTGAGACCGAGAAACCAGCGCTCTTGTTCCTGTCGGAGACGCAGATCGGATCTCCGTCGGACGTGTCATACCTGTCTTACCCAGGGTTTACCCTGGAGCACCGCTTCAGACCCCGCGCGGGCGTATGCATGTACGCCCGGGACGACATCTGCTATCGGCGTCTCCGCTACCTTGAAGACTCTAGGTTCTCAACGCTGAGGGCTATAGTGGACACAGGTCTAGACAAAATTGTCTACGCATGCGTCTACCGTTCGCACAGCGGTGATTTGGAGACAACTGGGCTTACACAGCACCTGAGTGAGGCGGCGAAAGCGGCTCAGCAGCGGTACCCTTCTGCCCAATTGGTGTTACTGGGGGACTTCAATGCCCACCATCAGAAGTGGCTCTTCCCATACCAGTGCACAGACCATGCTGGACGAGAGACGCGAAAGCTAGCGCTTGCGTTAAATCTTACCCAGCTGGTCCAGGGGGCAACGAGGGTGCCGGATGTTGATTCGCACACTGCCAATTGCTTGGACCTTTTGCTGACAACAGATCCAGACCGCTATTCTGTGTCGATTTCATCACCACTGAGTAGTTCCGACCACTGTCTGGTGAAGTCTGTGTCTGTCTACTCTCCGCCCGATCCTAGCCCAAGAGGTACCCGGCGGGTATGGCGATACAAGTCAGCAGATTGGGATGGCATGCGATCTTTCTTCGCATGTTACCCTTGGCAGCCTACTTGCTTTTCTTCCACTGATGCTACGTCGTGCGCGGACGCCGTGACGGATGTGTTGTGGAGGGAAATGGAGTACTTCATTCCGTTCTCTAACATAGCAATAACTGGCGAAGCTCGTCCTTGGTTTGGTGCCGAGTGCAATCGCGCTAATGCGCTTAAGCACGCGGCGTACCTAGCATGGGTCGACGCTCGTACGCGCAAAGCAAATGACGTGAGTCAGAAGAAGAGAGCCTTCAACAGGGCTGCTAAGTTCTGCAAGAAGGTGTTGCGGAGGGCTCGGTTTGACCACATTAGCCGAATAGGGAACAAACTTGCTTCATACCCAGCAGGTAGTAAGGCTTTTTGGTCCCTGGCTAAGTCGGTCGAATCGAACTTCTGCCGCCCCTCACTACCACCACTGCTGAGACCCGACGGGACGCTGGCCCACTCCGCTGAGGAGAAAGCGAACTTGTTTGCTTCTTTGTTTGCGGAATCTTCACGTCTGGATCCTGGTGACGCGACGCCCTCCGCCTCTCCTGGTGAATGCGAGTCGAGTATGTCGAACATTCGCATTCACCAGAAGGACGTCCGTAGGGTACTGCGTAACCTAGACGTGAACAAGGCTAGTGGTCCCGACGGGATACCGGCAATTGTTCTGAAGCCGTGTGCGCCTGAGCTGTCTCCGATCTTGACACGCCTATTTCGCTTTTCGTTCGAGACTGGAAAAGTGCCGAAGGCTTGGAAGCAAGCTAACGTGCAGCCCGTGCCCAAGAAGGGTAGTCGAGCTGACCCGTCGAATTATAGACCCATCTCGGTAACGTCCATACTCTGTAAGACTATGGAACGCGTACTGAATCATAAGCTTCTGGCGTACCTAGAAGCGAATGATATCCTTAGTGACCGGCAATACGGGTTTCGCCGAAATCGGTCAACTGGTGATCTTCTAGCGTATGCCATTCACATCTGGAGTGAGGCATAGAGAAGCACGGGGAGGCACTGGCGGTCTCCCTTGACATCTCGAAGGCCTTCGACAGGGTCTGGCACGATAGCCTTATTAGTAAGCTTCCTTCCTTCGGTCTGCCCGCCGGTTTGTGTGATTGGATCGCAGATTTCCTGAGGGATCGGTCTATCCGAGTGGTCATAGATGGCTGCTCGTCTGGACTGCTGGATATTAATGCCGGGGTTCCTCAGGGGTCGGTGCTTTCGGCAACACTATTCTTGCTGCATATTAATGATCTGCTTAAACCCGGTACCTTTGGGTATGCAGACGACAGCACTGTTGCTGAGAAATACGTGTCCGACGCACGAGCTGGTGGGTCGCAGATCCGCTCTCTCCGGGAGGCAATGGTTGACCGCTTGAACGTGTCCTTACAGGCTGTCTCTGAATGGGGCGATGCCAATCTGGTCAAGTTCAATGCTGCTAAGACCCAAGCGTGTCTTTTTTCCGCCAAAAGGAGCCAATTCCGCCCAGCTCCATCTTTCCGCGGTGAAACCGTGCCGATAACCGACCATCTTGAGATTCTTGGGGTTACATTAACATCTACTCTCAATTTTGGCCCTTACATAGAGGCAAAAGCTCAAGTGGCTGCAAAGAAGTTGGGGATTCTGGCTAAGGTGAGACGGTACTTCACGCCGGAACAGCTGCTCAAACTCTATCGAGCGCAAGTTCGATCGTGTATGGAATACTGCTCTCATCTTTGGAATGGATCTGCCAGATACCAGCTTGATGCCCTTGAGTCAATTGAGAAACGAGCCAAGAGGATCATCGGCAATGAGAGGCTCGTCGCGTCGAAGCTCCAAAGTCTTGAACATCGACGACGAGTTGCTAGCCTGTCGGTTTTTTACCGGTTGCATTTTGGGGAATGTGCGACGGAATTGCATAATTTAATTCCGCCAAGCCCGTTCCATCATCGGACCACAAGACGAACGGCGATGCGCCACCGGTACATGGTGGACATCCCACCCATACGCACAAAACGTTTTGGGAACACATTCATAGTGCGCACAGCTAAGGAGTGGAATTCCCTGCCGGAGTTTCCTGATAGCTACAACCTGGGAGTCTTTAAATCAAGAGTGAATAGGTTATTTCTAGGCAAGCGTGCTCCATCTTCGACCACATCCTCGCTTACCATCAGGTGAGATAGTGGTCAAACGCGTGCCTATCAATAGTAAAAAAAAAAAAAAAAAAAGTGTTTACAAACATCACATCACAAAACGAACTATTTATGTAGCGCAAAAGAATGGTAACGTTTTTACCTAGTAAATAATAAGAAACTAAAATAAATCGAATGGCACTTCATTCGTTTGGTATTTGGTCATCTCGCGCCTCGCGATTGGCGGGCTAGGCGGCTAGCCGCGGGCCAACTCCTTTTTTTTTTGCGCTGGGAAAAAATGCATTACGCATACCCGCCCATCGGGGGAATGGGAGGGGTAGGGGGACTGGGAGATCGGCGCAGCCTTGGCGTCCAGTCCTCCTCCGACGACAACCCGCCTAAAACAGCGGGCCCCTCACGTCCTCCCCGTTAAGGGGGAGGGCTGGGAATGACCGGCGAAGGTGGTGTGGAGTGCAATGTGGGTGGAGGCGCCCCCGCGCCTATCGCCCGCCCATCACCACCATAAGGAGGGAGAAGACGACGTCTTCTCCGACCTCTTCTTCGCCTTCGGAGCGGCGCAGCGAGAAGGTCGTCCTCCCGCGCGCTCCGCTGCCTCCTTTTGCGAGATGACATCCTCGCAAAAAGAGGCGAAAGCTGCCCAGGACCTCTCACTCTCCAGCATGGCGTTGACCACGCTGGGAAGTGAGAGGCCCTGTCCGATCTCCGCAGTTAGACTGCGGCGCGGCTCAGACCAAGCCGGGCACACCTCGAGGGTATGCTGAGCCGTGTCCTCCGCCGCGCCGCAGTCATGGCACGCCGGGGTCTCCTCCCTCCCGATCCGGTGCAGGTGCTTGCCGAAACAGCGGTGGCCTGACAACACCTGCACCAGACGGAATGAGAGGAAACCGTGCGAGCCAGTCTCGCAGGATCGGACCGAGCGCGTCCAGGGTTCGGCGGCCAAAGGTGGCGGTGGCGAGGTCCTCGGTCCAATGGACGACGATAGCGTCCCTCGCCTCCCACCGCACGGCCTCCCGCTCCTCCGCGACGGGGCGCTCGCCTAGGGCCTTTCGCCGCGCTGTCCACTCGTACACTCTGGCGAGCACACACGCCTCCAACTCCCAAGGAGGGGTGCCCGCCAGAGCGCACGCCGCCGAAAAGCCCACCGAGCGGTAGGCCCTCGCCACCCGCAGTGCAATGGCCCTTTGAGGCCTGCGCATCACCGCGGGCCAACTCCTGGTCAACTTAGTTTGCAGATATTTTGACTCGGGCTGACTCGCTTAGGCCTCTGCCTCGGGTTTTGCGGGCAGCGGGGCGGCGGCGGCGGCGGCGCGGGAGCGGGTCGGGCAACGTGGACCCGTTTTCGAAACCAGCGGGCAGATCGCGCGGTACTATAACGGCGTAGTGTTGTGTTCGTGGTTGTGTCGTCGAGATATTTGTTTATATTCGCGAACGAAATGTCTGAACAGCGGTGACAACATTTTTTTTATTCAAATTTATTCTTAACGCTCGATTTATTGTGGGCACAAGAAGAAAATAAATTGCACAACATCGCAATGCAGACGCGCGGGAGGTCACCGCTCGTTGCCAGCCCTCGCGCCGCTCTTTCCGAGGGTCGGTTCATTTGATTATAAACATTAGATCCCGCCGCGCCCGCGTCGTCGCCGCCGCCACCCCGCTGCCCGCAAAACCGAGGCAAAGGCCTTACGGTCAGACCGAGTGACTCGAGTCGTCCATCGCTAGTCCCTGGTGTTTGGGGTATGGGGCAGCAACAACAGTATCCTGTCTCTGATTTCCAGCAGGCTGGACTGTCCGTACGTGAATCGCCGTCAGCTGTGAATGTTGTGTTATGTATGTAGTATTATTATGTCCTTATTTTCTTCACTTATTTCTACATTTTTAAATATTTTTATACAGTATATAAAAAAATATTTAAAAATATAAAAATAGTAGCCCACCGGTATCGGGAACAGGGTCCAAGCTACCGGCAGTCAGGGCTCCAGAGAGAGGAACCTCCTAAAAATGCGAACCGTATCCAGAAGTACCGCTTTCTGAATCAAGCCCTTGATCCAGCTGCCTAACGAGAGCCTCCTGAGGTGTTATTATTATTATTAAAGCCATTTATTATTCCTTAATAAACATTTGGATACATAATTATATAACATTAAATTTTCATTTTACAAACAAATAATTAATTATGATAATTCGTGCATTTTCTGATATTTATTTATACACAACATTATTAAGCAAATAATTAATTCAATTCTTATTCGTGTAATATTTAAAGTTTTGGTTTAAAATTCCATCAATTTAGGTTTTTTTTTCATTAAGGACCCCTCTTTGAGTACCTATAGGCCTGCTCCATTTTACCCTACATTTTTTATTGTATTGTGTATGTTTTATTGTATGTGTAGTTTTTGTGTGTGTCTAATCTTTGTGAACACGGTTGTTTTAAATTACTAACTTAGGATACTTGTTGTGCAGGAATGGTCAGTCGTCGTGATGAGAATGTTAGTTGTTACGGAAAGACTCGATGATGAAGAACTTAGATTTAAGGTGGATGCTCCAGGGTAGCCCGCGAAATTCAAATATTTTTATGTTTTTTGCAATTTGCCGGTCAGTGTGAAGCTGTATGTGGACCAAATGCGATCCGCGACCGTAACGCGTATTTATCTAAAGAATTATAACCATTTTAATCATCAATATAGCCCTCTAAGTTCATGTAGTTCGAAAGAATGATTATTTCTGAAATATTCATTCTTTCGAACTACATGAACTTAGAGGTTATAATTCTGTAGATAAATACGCGTTAAAGTCGCGGATCCCATTTGGTCCACATACAGCTTCACACTGACCGGCAAATTGCAAAAAACATAAAAATATTTGAATTTCGCGGGCTACGCTGGAGCATTCACCTTAATGAAAATAGTATATTACAATGGTTTTGGATATATAGTAAGTCCCGGCCGCCCGGGTGAAGCGGTTTATATAGCCGTTGAAAAAGTGAGGGGGGAGGACGCGGTGCCCCCCGCCGTGTTCGGTTCCACGTCGCCGTTGCCCGTGGTGTCCGCTTGGTGGCGCCACGTACTCGTAAACACTTGTCTTTTACTAACAAATGAGTCATGGTTACTCGAATATTAAATAAATTGAATTGAATCACTTCCCGTGGGTGTCGTAAGAGGCGACTAAGGGACTCACCAGAGGATGGGCAGCAGCGTTCTATGTACGCAACACGATACACTGCGATCGCCAACCCGCCTGCCAAGCGTGGCGATTATGGCGGGGGGGGTTGCCTCTTTTGTGGGAGGCCTATGTCCGGCAGTGAACGTCTATCGGCTGATATGATGAAATATTTATTACAATCGTACGGAGTCTCGTCCAGCACTCCATTTATGAACCGACTTGAAAAATTCTTAGTGAAATCATTCTAAAACTGTGACGAACACCTAAAGATGGTCGACCATGTATATTTTATTAACTTCTTTGATATGGCTATCAAATGAAAGGTTTTGCCGAGTGGAATTCTGGCTTATGGTTTTAAAAGTGCATTTATAAACCGGCCAAGTACGAGTCGGACTCTCATACGAAGGGTTCCGTACCATAAACCGATAAAAACGTTTCTTGTATGGGAATTGGGAGCTTCCTTTTTAATTTAATTTAATTTTTATTATTTGTTTTTATAGCAGCGAAATAAATCCATACCCTGTGAAAATTTCAACTGTCAATGAAATTATTGTACGTCGGTTTTGAGATACAGCCCGCTGACAGACAGACGGACGGACGGACAGCGGAGGATTAGTAAATAGGGTTCCGTTGTTTACCCTTCGGGTACAGAACCCTAAAAACCAGCATGATTAATTTAAATTAACTGAAAATAGCAAAGAAATGAAACTCCTTATTTATTCTTTTAAATACGATTATATTATTGCACGATACAAAAAGTAGTTTTTACATAAATACATTTTATTTAATTTAAAATAATAATCTCATTTCATCATCTGGAAAAACATTAATCAAATAAAGCATTAATATATTTTATTAAAGTTATTAAAAATTGACAGAATTCAACAAAATAAAAATATAGGTACGGGTTATTTATAAAACACTAATCCTAATATATACAATTGTTCCATTACTGAGTGAGTGAGTGAGTGAGTGAGTGAAAGACAACGCACAGCCGAAACTACTGCTCGTAGAAAGCTGAAATTTGGCCTGTAGGCTCCTTGGGGAGTGTAGGGGAGCACTAAGAGAGGATTTCCCGAAATTCTTATGGGAACGGGAAAAATCGGGATATGGGCGTTCGAAGTTGCGGGCAAATGCTGCCTCTAAAGGAATGAATGTACACATAATTATAAACAATGTTTGACTTTGACACCAGCCCCGATAACTCCAAAAAATATCATACACTTTTCTCTCCTTTTTTAACCGATTAAAAAAAAAAATACAACCGACTTCCAAAAACAAAACACTACAAGGTATAAAATAACTTGGGAAGAAAGAAAAGAACTTTAATTTCGGAAGTCGGTGTTTCTGGTTATGTTTTCGTTTTTGGAAGCCGGTTTTAATTTTTGTTAAAAAGTTTTTTTTTAAGGATGGGAAATCATCAAATGACTCCTCCCGCTCTGGTCGGAGCAGAAGCGAGTGTCAGACTCTTACTGACTGAAACCCATCCGTGTTCCTCCTAGTGCCCGCCGCGTTCCAGGGCCGCGCAGAGGCGGATTAAATATTGTCAGCGCGCTAGCCTTTTGGCCGCCAGAGCGTAAACTCTTCGGCGTCCCTCCCACGCCACTAAAAATTCAGCGTAAATAAATAAAATATGGATTCCAACATCTTATCGAAAACCAATTAGTCATTGCTTTTCGTTCCATATTTTTTTAAAATAAAATATTACTTGTAACGTATTTACATAAAACTTGATTTAGTATATTTATTTTGTTCTTAAAAAATGTTTGCTTTTCGGCTACAGCCGAGAGTAGCGTGTTGGGCGTAAGGCTAGGCAAGCAGTATCAACTAGGCGCGGATTAAAATTTCGTTCGAGCGGTGGGGGGGGGTGGTATTTGTTTGAAATTTTTAGGACCTCGTAGATATAGGCTTAGGATTGTTGATCGAGTTTATCGACTTATTCGGAAAGGATACAAAAACCTGCATAGTGAGATAGTGGACAAACGCGTGCCTATCAATAGTAAAAAGAAAAAAAAAACCTAAAAAAATCCAGATGTAGTAGGACAGAAGCGAGCTCGAAAATGTTGGTACCCTACCTCGGATTCGGTTAAATTAGGTCACTAACATAACCACTCATATTTTTATGGAAGTTTCTTTGTCAAACAATGGCCAGAAACTTGAGTAGCATTGATGAAAGAGCAAGCGAAGAGAGCTAGAAACTTAAGAGGAAATATGGGCGGCGAGATTTTGTATGTAAAAAGTAATTTTTCCTAAACAACCGGGGTTTGGGTGTTGATGAATTCTAGCTGTTACTCTATAGGTTGGTCCAAAATATCGAATCGACCTAAGCCTGGTTGTTAAAAGAAAACATGGGAGGCAAGGCAAGGATATATACTGTGTTTCTATGTTTAGCTTTAGGTGGCAGCACAAATGCGTCAAATTCAAGTTTTTATAAGGAAAAAGTTACGAAATTTTAACACTAGATGACAGTCTTCGCCTTGCACGTTCCCTATTGTGAATTCCGTAAGCAGTTGGCAGAAATGGTAGATGAAGGATGTAGGATTAGGTATCAAATCAAGTAGTAATAATGTACGCCACATTAGAAGCTCTATAAACTACGCAAAGTATGATTATTCAATTTATGTAAGTAAGTAGGCACTTTTTTTCGTTATAAGCTTCCTCGTGCGCCCCTAGGCACACGTGCCTACTTTGCCTTAAGGATAATCCGCCTCTGACGCTGCGTCTACCATAAGCGGTTGCCACTCCAGAACGTTTCGACTCCATCGATTATCTGTTCCTCGAGCAATGATTGGTTTTGTATGTATAGGTAGACTGTAGCGACATCTATATTTCCAGCTACGAACTACGTCGTACAAACCCTGCATCGCGGTATCAAAGTTTTCCATGCGGTCAGAACATATACAACAGTCCAAATATCATCCATCGGGGAGTTGCCCACTGGACTCAATACCTCTGGTCAGAAGATCCTCCTTTTCCAATGGAGGTTTGCGGGACTTTATTCTCTGTTCCGCTGACCTCAGCGTAACCTCTTCTAGGAAAGCAACCGTGATGTTCACATGCTGAATACTTTTTCAGCGTTATAGTGTAACATAGGCACTGGCCTATATGGGTCTATGGGCTGAGTATGGTCCAGTATAGGCTCGGGTAGTTTCTCTTCTCTCCGCTTTCCAATAGGATAGCGTTTGGATTTTATGTTGAGATGGACCTGGAAATAGTAGAGAAAAGAGCTTTAAAACATTGAGTTCTTGTTCTTTTTATAATTTAAAGGCTAGTTCTGAATTTATATACAAGATCGATACTACGTGTGCGGGCCAAGTGCGAGTCGGACTCGCGCACGAAGGGTACAATAAACCTTAATTTTTATTATTTTGTTGTTACAGCGGCAATAGAAATACACAATCTGTGAAAATTTCACCTGTCTATCTATTACGGTTCATGAGATACAGCCCGCTGACAGACAGACGGACGGACGGACGGACGAACAGCAAAGACTTAGTAATAGGGTTCCGTTGGTTACCCTTTGGGTACGGAACCCTAATAAATGCAATACTTGAATAAATGAAATATTGCACTCATAATAAGGAACATGCAATATTTCCATTTTTGCTGTAATTTTAAAGAACTCCATCTAGAATAGACCACGACATAAATTAAAAATGAAAACGCTTTAATTTATTGCCAAAATTGCGTTTTTAAACCGACAGTTAAAGGTTAGCGCGTAAACGGACGATGACGTCACTCGTGTCTATCACTGGTCAAGAACTGTCCTAACTCAAAGACATAAGGTTGCTTTTCCGTTGGCAAAACAGCAGATACGTCACCAAACGCTGATTGTTGTTTTTAGATACGTTCCGTTTCACGTTACTTTAATTCAATATTTTTGTTAAAAATCGATATTAACCAAAATAAAAACGTTGTAATGGCCTTTATTTTATACTTTTTTATCATTTTACTGACAACATTCTCATAAATTCTGTATTTGCATCTTCCCTATTACAAATACTACTGAAATCCTGCAATCGCGAAAATAATCAGCTGTACAGTACAATTTGTCGAGATATGCGCACATGAATGTATTGGGGGAGTCGATTTTATCCTACTAATGTTATAAATGCGAAAGTATGTGAGGATGGTTAAAATGGCACCGTGTATACAACAGTCCGAATATCAACTATCGGGTAGTTGCCACCGGACACAACAACCGTCCGGTCGGAGCATCCGCCTTTTTAACCGACTTCTTCAAAAAGGAGGAGGTTCTATGTTCGGCTGTATGTTTTTTTTTTTAATGTATGTTCACCGATTTCTCCGCCAAATGTGAACCTATTTAAAAAAATCTTTTTTTTACTCGAAAGCCTATACTCCTGAGGTGGTCCCATTGTCACCAAGTTAGAATCTGATGATGGGATCCCATGAAAATCGAGGGAAACCCTCAAATTTTGTAAGCACATACAATGTTTTTCATAAACTTTCTAACGCAATTCAGATATTTGTACCTGGTAATCATCATCTCATGTTGCTGAGCTGATGATGGAAGGTATAAGTCAGGATCTAATGATGGGATCCCATGAAAATAGTTTGTTCAGCGATATTTTCGCCAATTGTTCACCGATTTGGATGATTCTTTTTTTGTTTCGAAGAGTATTTTTTAATGGAGGTTTGCAAGACTACTCTCTGTACCTCTATATTATATGTACCGCATACCACTATTCTAATCAATAAATAATCAACCAGCCGCAAGGGTCGATCTTCAAGGTTAAGCAACGCTTGCCAAGGTTGGTCTGTGGATGGGTGACTATCTTAACATAACGAATTTCCTCCGTGCCTCGGAAAGCACGTTAAGCCGTTGGTCTCGGCAGTCATTTGTAGATCTTTGGCAGTCATTAAGGATAGTCAGAAACCAGTAAATCTGACTCCAGTCTTGCCAAGAAGTACAGTGTTACCCAGTTAATAGGTTGTGGAGGTCTGGTAGACAGCCGCTCCACGTAAATTACTGAAATTCAGCTGAACCTGGTTTGACTAGGAGCCGACCCCAATGTAGTTGGGAAAAGGCTAGGCAGATGATGACTGACAGACAACGCTCAGCCGAAACTACAGATCGTGGAAACCTGACACTTGGCATGTAGGTTCCTTGGGGAGTGTAGGGAAGCTATTCTTCTTATCGTATGGGCAGCAGTAAGATCTAACGGCCCCACATACTCTAGTGTCAGAGTTTCTAAACCGCCTCAAGGGCCTCTGACATGGTTTTTAGAAGACCGCCATTTGGCGGCCGGGACCACCGGCTTATACGTGCCTTCCGAAGCACGGAATCATCTTTTTTATCAGACATTCAGGTGATTCAAGCCTGCAATGTCCTAGCCAAACTGGAAACAACTTTACAAAGTATGCTTCCCGTGGGAATTGAACCCACGACCACCGGGCCACAAGGCAAATGCCTAAACCACTCGACCACAGAGGCAGGGGAGCACTTAGACCAGATTTCCATAAATTCCTACGGGAACGGGAAGAAACGGGATATGCGTGAACGATCATCATCTGCCTAGCCTTTTCCCAACTACATTGGGGTCGGCTTTCAGTCAAACCAGATTTAGCTGAATACCAGTATTCTACGTGGAGCGGCTGCCTTCCAGACCTCCACAACCCATTAACTGGGTAATCCGGTACTTCATGGCAAGACTATATGCGTGAACGATGTCGCTAGCAAAAGCTAGTATTTATTTATTTATTTATTTATTCACAAAATCCACAGCTCTTTAACAATTTTACTTAAAATAAACAAACCGATCTTACAGCCAATTACGGATTTACAATCTATTAACCATTGTATGCATCAGAAACAAACAGAATGACATGCTAGCACCATCTAAGCATATGTGCGTGTGTGGTGTGGTGTGAGTGGGTGTGTTGTGTAGGAGTGTGTGTGAAGAGTTGAAGTGGTGTGTGGAATACCTTTAACAACACTAGTTAGAATTCTTAGTCCTTTAGTCAATTCTTCGCACACAGTAGTTACCAAAAGTCTCCTAAAAGTACCTTTTTTGGTGTTAAATATATCAAGATGGGAGAATTTATTGTTAAAATTTCTTAATAACCTACCGACGACAGAATTTTGAGCGTAGTTTGTCCCACTGCGCGGTACATCGAAAAACTGCGTGTGTCTAGTCCGTCGAGACGGAGCGCTTAATCTAAGAACTAGATTGTTTAAAGCGATACTCTCAATATTCCCACTACAGATATTGTAAAGAAAAAGCATGTCTAGAATCATACGTCTGTTGTCCAATGGTAGTAATGTTATATTTACCTGTCTGTTATGTTTGTATAAGTTGGACTGCTGAGAGAAAGTCGTCGGACAGTATTCACATATGAAGGGCCTTTCTCCGGTGTGCGAACGAATGTGGGACTCCAACTGGACTTTAGTCTGAAAATATTTGAAAAACATTTTGAAATAAAAAATACGTGACTAAAACAGACCTGTGCGTTGCCCAAAAGGCCTCCTATCCCGGCATGTGTTGCGATATTAAATTTTAAAAATGCTGTCAAGAAATAAATAGTGAAATAGTTAATAGTGCAATAGTTAAAAGTGAAATAGTTAATAGTGAAATAGTTAATAGTGAAATCTATACTAATATATAAAGCTGCAGAGTTTGTTTGTTTGCTTGCTTGAACGCGCTAATCTCAGGAACTCTTGGTCCGATTTGAAGAATTCTTTCAGTGTTAGATAGCCCATTTATCGAGGAAGGCTATAGGCTATATTATATCATCACGCTAAGACCAATAGGAGCGGAGCAGTAATGAAAATTGTGACGCAGACGAAGTTGCGCGGGTCAACTAGTAATATATAAAGCTGAAGAGTTTGTTTGTTTGTTTGCTTGCTTGAACGCGCTAATCTCAGGAACTACTAACTGGTCCGATTGGAAAAAATCTTTCAGTGTTAGATAGCCCATTTATCGAGGAAGGCTATATATAGGCTATATATCAATCATCACGCTAAGACCAATAGGAGCGGAGCAGTAATGAAAATTGTGACGCAGACGAAGTTGCGTGGGTCAACTAGTACTAATATATAAAGCTGAAGAGTTTGTTTGTTTGTTTGCTTAATCTCAGGAACTACTAGCCCGATTTGAAAAAATCTTTGAGTGTTAGATAGCCCATTTATCGAGGAAGGCTATAGGCTATATATCATCACGCTAAGACCAACAGGAGTGGAGCAGACGAAGTTGCGCGGGTCAACTAGTAGTGAATAATTATAGGGATAAATAATAATACTCACAGGAAATCCTTTACCACAATGATGGCACATCTTGTTATTTGGCCTTCCTTTGTGGACATTCCGTATGTGCTGGTCCAGACCTACTCGGTTTTTAGAAGGCTGAAACGAACAAAAATCTTATCTTATCTATACTAATATATAAATCTGAAGAGTTTGTTTGTTTGTTTACTTGAACGCGCTAATCACAGGAACTACTGGTCAGAATTGAAAAATTATTTCAGTGTTAGATAGTCCATTTATCGAGGAAGGCTATAGGCTTTATTATATATCATCACGCTAAGACCAATAGGAGCGGAGCAGTAACGAAAATTGTGACGCAGACGATATTGCGCGGGTCAACTAGTACTAAGTAAAGCTAAGTGTTTGTTTGCTTGAACGCGCTTATCTCAGGTACTACTGGTCCGAAAAAAAAACTTACAGCAGTACAGTACATTTTGACCAGTTAGTAGGCGAACATAAATGTACTGAACAGCAGATTTCTATCATCACGCTAAGACCAATAGGAGCGGAGCAGTAACGAAAACTGTGACGCAGACGAAGTTGCGATGGTCAACTACTGAATAATAAGTAATGCACAGAAAAAAAATCATTTTTATAACATGTTATTTTTAACACTACAGGCTTCTTACAGGTTTGCCTGTAATCTTTAGGTATAGAATTATTATCTGCATATTTCCAAATTTTTGGCTCAGTAGTATCGGAGATAAGAGGGGGAGAATGGATACTTTTGGTCTAATTTCTTGAATACCTTCAAAACTATTTATTTTAAAATTATGAAAAATATTATTAAAACCCTCACAGTAAGCCCTTTCGTTTGATATGTCACACAGTGGGCACATTCTCTTTGTCTTGACCTAAGTACAGTTCCCATCACGTAAGTTCACCTCCGCAAAGTACGCCGCAATCGGCTGCGCAGGATGTCAATTCGACAACAAACATACAACCGCGCAAGCGCGGGTAGTTCAAGCGCGCGGATTAGCGCAAGCGCGCGGGTACTTTAATTTCGGAAGTCGGTGTCAACAAACGAAAAAATTTACCAAAAACACCGACTTCAGAAATTAAAGTTATTTTCTTTCTACTGAAGTTATTTTGTACCTTGTAGTGTTTTGTTTTTGGAAGTCGGTTGTATTTTTTGTAAAAAGTTCTTTTTATTATTTATTTTGGTTATTTCTTACAGTTTGATTTGTGTTCTTGTGGTGTATGTGTTTTTGTGTTACTTTTGATATTTTTATTGTTACTGGTAGTCTTTGTTACTTGTTTATAGTATAATACGTATAAACAAAAAATATTTTAGGAACGTAACACTTTTTTACGCGATTGCATCTGCGCGGACTTCACTCAAACCTAACTTCCGAGGGGCAAACCACGCTGACGCGAACTATACCCCTAATGGATTAAAAAAAAACTGGCTAAGCGCGAGTCGGACTCGCGTGCAAAGCGTTCCGAACGAATTTCTTTTTTTTTACATGTTATTTTAACACTATAGAATTCTTATAGATTTTCCTATAATCTATAGGCTCAGTAATTTCGGAGATAAGGGGGGAATGGTCATTTTTCGTCAAATTTTTTGAATAACTTCAAAACGATTTATTTTAAAATTATAAAAAATATAATTAAAACCTTCACAGTTAACCCTTTCATTTGATATGTCACACGATATTGTACAAAAATCTTTTTTTTAATTTTCTAGTTTGACCCCCAAAAGTGACCCCATAATTTACGAAACGCTTCCGTGTTTGGGTGCAGATGTCCGTATGTGTACCAAATTTCAACAGAATCGGTCCAGTGGATCCGGAGATAACTGGCAGTGCCAGACGGACAGACAGACAGACAGACACCCGAGTGATCCTATAAGGGTTCCGCTTTTTTGCTATCTAAAAACAAACAAAAACACAATAATATGGCATCAAAAAATCGTTCGTATCGCTGTCGACTGGAAGCGTGCCCAAAAGACTGGCGGCTTTGCCACGTTGTATGGCAATGCTTAATTCCCAACTAGCACCAAAGCGTTAAAAAAACCTATATAAGACTCGTATATCAGTTCCATTTGAGTATAAAAGTGTTAACGCATACCTGTGCAACTGAGTTAGAGCATGCTCTAACTCACTTATAACCACGAAAGAGGCCCTACAGTTTTACAGGTAAAAGTTATAGAAAGCCTATAGTACGGTGTCACAAAGATATTAAAGCTGCACAAGAGCGCTTATTCATCGTCAGCTACTACTTGAATCTGTATTACCGTTGTAAAATAGAGTTGGTAAACGCTACAGGTGCTATAAATCCTATAGTAAGGTGTCAAAAAGATCTAAAAGCTCCACAAGAGCGTTTATTCATCGTCAGCTACTACTTTAACCGGTATTACCGCGTTAGTGAGCACTACAGGTGGTAAAAAGTGCACGTCAAGTTAAACAAGTTAACCTTACTAAAATTAAATCTGTTCGTAATGGAAGTGTTATGTCATCCATTATTCAACACAGCAGAATAATATTATGGAATATTATGTTATTTTA
Source organism: Lacanobia oleracea (assembly GCA_950371165.1). Taxonomy (NCBI): domain Eukaryota; kingdom Metazoa; phylum Arthropoda; class Insecta; order Lepidoptera; family Noctuidae; genus Lacanobia; species Lacanobia oleracea. Next base: position 8,787,940 of record OX493411.1, read on the forward strand.
GTATGTGAAGTGAAAAATGACTGCCCTTATGATTTCACAGTAAATGTATACCATGTTTCTCATCTCAATTTTAACGCGCCTAGGATTTATTAAAGATTTAAAAGAAAAATTATGATAATAAAATAGGTACCTCAAGCTAAACATTACTATTCATTCCTGCTTCTTGAGCAGTGGTATGTAAAATTAAGAGGCATTCATGGAATGCTTCAAATAATGTAAGAAATTTTGTTTATTGTAGTCAAATATTGAATAACTCGAAATAATATTAATTGTTAGGTTACCAAAACAATGGCGAACTTTACAAAAGTGAGGTTAGTGTTAATAACGACCCATACTTGCGTTGTTTGACACCAATACCTTTAGAACGTCTGTAAAAGAGGACTGCCTAACACAATAAGCTTTAGTTAAACCCTTTATTACAGGTTAAACCTAGATAGAGGAGTTGTTTGACACGTTTAGTTTCTCGTGTTACTAAACTCTCGATAAACTCTATTTTGTAGCTTATGACTGCAATAATAGTCAATATAGCACCTTAAGTGGTATAAAAGAGTTCATTGCAATAACTATACAACAATAAGTGTTAAGAGGTGTCGGCGAACACTTTTATAAAGACTTGGGTGTCACAAAAAGCTTAAAGCTATAACGTATTAAGTATACTTGCTGCTACTGGCGCCATTATAACTCTCAAAGCTGTATTACATCGTCCATTAACGCTATAGTGCTGCGATTGGGGCTAAAACTTGTTTGTTAACTCCTCTATGTCGTCTTTAGTAATAACTGAGATAATTATAACCCTGTTATATTACTTAAAGTCATAAAAAAGCCTGTAACTGACACCAAAATGTTAGTTGGGTTCTCTGTCCGAGGTAAAGCCAGCCCTTGGGTCACGCGAAGTGTCAACTAAGCGTTTAGCTAGCTCTTTAATTGTTTTTTTTGAAGGATGGGAAATCATCAAATGACTCCTCCTTTTTTCCATCCGAGCTCCTCCTAGAGCCCTTTGCGTTCCAGGGTACGGTGCCTCTTTCGAACAAAGTCTACAGCCCCAGCAGGCACTGGCCCTAGCGGGCCTTGTCTTTACGCTGACAGCTCATTGAGGTGCGCGTGGAACACAGCGCGCCGTCGACCCGGGCCTGGTTCTGATCAGACGGCGAGCCACCCAATGCTCTATGTCCGCAGGCCCGCGCCTACGGTGGCCGAGAATCGCCCTGCGACTCCCGACGCCTGGGGCGTCTTCTTCTTTTGCGGCGGCTGGGGCGTGAGGTTTCCCTTTCTCTCACACGTTCGGGTTCCTCCTTTGCTAGCATTACTGCTTCGCAGAAGGAGGTGACCACTTCCCATGTCTCCTCACTCCGGACCATGGCCTGAACCAGGGTCGGACGCGAGAGATCGCCGCCGCCGAGCAATCGGATCGGATCCAGGAGTTTCAACCCCAAACGACTTAAAAATAAAAAAACTTGAGAGGTGTCAAGGGACACCCGGATGGAACGAAGTTCCTACGCCGCATGGCTTACAACTATAGCAAAAAGTGTCGTTACAACTTTTGGTCTTAATGTGTCGTTACAACTTTGGTCTTAATTTTTTCCGTCTAGCCCCCTTTCTCAACGCGCGAATTGTAATAAAACTAGAAACATAACTGTGTTTTACGACTTTATCCTTTTCCCTAAGATGGTATCGTATCGTTGGCAACTAATGACCCACTGTTTCTCATCTCAATCAGTCCCTATTGAGATGAAAAATTCTATTCCATTCCATTCCATTCCATTCCATTCCATTCCATTCCATTCCATTCCACTCCACTCCATTCCATTCCATTCCATTCCATTCCATTGCATTCCATTGCATTCCATTCCATTCCATTCCATTCCATTCGCACAGCTTACAATAGCTTACTTTAGCAAAAAGTGTCGTGACAACTTTTCGTAAGAATTTTTTCCGTCTAGGGCCCTTTCACAACGCGCGATAAGGAACTTCGTTCCAATGATTGCCATTAACCCGTCTCTACAGTTTACAGTCCCCTGAAGCTGTGAAAAAAATCAATCTTCCAAGTTAACGTAAAAAAAATACGGGAAAACGTAGGTATATTTCGACAATCTTAAAGGAATCAAAATTCATAGGTTGTATCCCGTTGATCTAGAACTATGTAAATTGGCAAGTAATTACGTCTTATACTACAAGTATAAGAAAAATCTGAAAACATAAAAAATCATAAAATTTAATATGTACCTAAAATTTTTTACGGAACCCTCGGTTAGCCTGACTGGCACTTGTCCGGTTTTTAGGGTTCCGTACCCAAAGGGCAACCAACGTAACCCTATTACTAAGCCTCCGCTTCCATCCGTCCGTCTGTCTGTCAGCGCGCTGTATCCCAAGAACCGTAATAGGTAGAGAGTTGAAATCACAGATTGTGTATTTCTATTGCCGCTATAACAACAAATATAAAACAATAAAAATTAAGATTTACGGTACGGAACCCTTCGTGTGAGAGTCCGACTCGCACTTAGCCATTTTTTTTATGAATAAGCCTGAATGTCGTTTACAGCAGTACTTTATTTAACTTCCATGCGGACGAAATCGCGGGTACAGCTAGTATAGACGGAGAGCCTGGTGGGCCTTACCTTCAAGCAGATGGAGCACTGATACGTCTTGTGCAAATGTTTCTCTTCGATGTGGTCTCTTAGTTTCGTCTTATCTGCAAACCGCTTGTTGCAGTGGTCGCAGATGAATCTGAAATATTTTTTTTATTCTAGTATGTAAAATTCAGAGGATGGACGGGCCGGCCTACTCTCTAAGTCCCGAAGTCCGTAGTTTCGGGCTTAACTGCGGGCGTATTCTACTCCGTATCACCTAAGGACTTACGATTATTCCCGAACCCGAACTGAGAATGAATGACAACACGATTTCACAGTATCTATCAAATCCTGTTGTCATTAATTCTTAGTGGTTACGTGATACGGAGTAGAAAACGCCCAATTAAGCCCGAAACTACGGACTTCGGGCTTAGAGAGTAGGCCGTGGGCGGCGAGGAGCTCGTAGCTAAAGAATAACAGCCGCACAAGTCGATCTTCGGGGGGGGTCTGTATGTATGCTTTTACGGTTGCATAACGACACGCTTTGCTTTGCTTTGCTTGGTAGTATAGATGCAGGCCTACCTTGCTGTCTCCTTCAGAGACGGGAAGGTGGCGTGGTCTTGAGGAGGAGCGCAACGGTCATGTAGATCCTCAAGGCAAGTCCGGTGGATATACCTTCTCGAGGTTGCCACCCCGTTTTTGGTCTAATTCCTTACGAAATAGACGTAACTGAAACCACCGGGCGACCCGCAGAGTGGAGGGCTTTCCACTCAGTCCCATCCCATATCCCACTAAACCCCTTTTCCCCTCTATAACCCCTCCCAACTCCCCTCCTAACTGTGACCCTTCTGTGACGAAGTGGTTGCGGGCTCAGCCGTCACTAAACTCAGCTGACGGCGGGTAGGAGAATTTTGTCACCTGCGCTAGGACCTGCGCAGTCGAGCGCCGTAAGCGGGGATGAAGGAGTCCTGGGGGGTTGAGCCCATCGGCACTGGCGGTAATGTGTCCGTGAGGCAACACGCCCCCTTTGGTCTGGATTTCAAGCAAAACGGTGGCCCTATCTTCTAGCCAAGGGTAGGGAAATGGCCAAAGTGTCCCGTCAGAGGGCCACAGGCGAGGTGCGTGGGGTCCGCTAAGGTCGTCCTTGGGCGGCCGAAGCGGTAGGTAAAAGGCCATGCTGACGGTGTAAGTGAGGGTTGATTAGTTGCCAACCCGATCGAGCACCCGATGTCGCGCTGTAAACCAGCCTTGCGCACCTATATCTTCCTGGTAGTCCTAACGTTCGCACTCACAGTAGTGCGACGTTCCCAGGTGCGGGCTCCATGGTGGGTGGGAGCCAGGAAGATGAAGTTCAAAATTTTTTAGTATGGACGGATTGTAGCCAACTAAGAATACCGCAGGAGTGGAGTCGGCGAAAGCTGGCAAAGCTCCTAAGCGAGGTACCTCTGGTGCTTTGCTCGCCCCTGGATGTCCTGCGGCTCACGCCGGGGGCGCCAGCGCGGGCGCTGGTCCGGCTGTGGCCAAAACCGCAGCTAAGACCAAAAAGTCCCACTCCAAGCAAAGGAGAACGGCGCTGCATGGGACCAGTACCGATCCTTTACACACAAAGGCGAAAACGGAGACGGCTAACACCTCTGCCGGAAGTAGCCTTCCCAAACACCCTCCCGCTCCTCCTGTGGCTCCTCAAGCCGCTTCCCAAGTCGCGGCCGCCTCCGGTCACACGGAGGCGATCAGCAACACCGAGGACGTTTTTACCAGCGCCTGGCAGGTGCCTACCCGTAAGGGTAAAGGTAAAGGCAAGGGCAAGGGTAAAAAATCCATTCCACAAGCCCATTGCTCTTGTTCGGGCCCCTCGGGTCCTACAGCTACTACAAGCCAGGGTAAGAGGAGGGAAAGACTGACGCGTAAGGAGCGGCGTCACGAACGCAGGCGGGGACGCAAAGCCCCCCAAAACAAGCAGGTTGCTGCCACCAGCTCGGTTAAACCAACCAAGCAAGGTAAGCTGAACTTCACTGAGGGGAAGCGGTCGCAGGCTGAGGCCGGCACTAGCCGACCAACGCCTAGCACACTGCAATCTAAATCCGCAGGAGGTCCGGCCGAGGAGGCAACCACAACGCAGCGATCCGAAGGAAGTGACTAGGCTGCGGCCAAGCGGGCTCTCAAGGAGACGATTTCGCCCCGTGGAGAGCACAAGCGGCCGCGGCTTGACCAATCCCAGAGGATTAGATAGGATACAGAGGAACAGAAGCTACGCCCAAGCTGCCAGTGCGTCCCTAAACGTCGCAATAACCTGCGACCGGAGGGGCATCATAAGCCAGGGAGTATCGGACCAGGTCTTGGCTGCTATCCACAAGCGGATCATCAGCGAGGCCTGCTCTGCTATGCAGGATACACCGGGACCAACCTTCAACGCGAAGCCGCTGTTCACCGGTGGAGTCCTCAAGCTGTGGTGCGGTAACGACTTCACCTTAGCCTGGCTTAAAAAAACAGTCTCCAACCTGGCTCTCCCGGCTGGCACCTCGCTAGTCGTCAAGAGCCAGACGGAGATCCAGAAGCGGGTGCGCTGCGGCATCGCCATCCCCGACGACCAGGGAGTCTACGAGGACTCAACCTTTATTGGACGAGCCCTCTGGTACCAGAATCGCTGGATCGACGTAAGGAGGTGGGTAGTGCTGCACGCCGAGAAGCAGAAGGCTTGCTGGTTCGTGGTGCTGGGTATCCCCGAGGACCAAGTTCCGACCCTGATGAGCGCCGAGCGCCGTCTCTCAATTGGTTTGGGAGCGGTGTACGTCAAGTTCCAGGGTCCGAACGGCAGGTTCGTCGACGTCCCTTGGGGTTGGGACCCGATCACGAAACAGCCGCTGGAAGACGCAGAGGTCACCGATTCTCCGCCAAACAACCCGGAAGCAACTGCGGCCGAACCTGCTGTAGCAGCAGACTCAGCCGCCCCTGCCGCCACCGTGGGTGCCGTCCCTTCATCGGGGGGGGGGAGCTGGACGACGTAATGTTGTCCCCGGCTTCAGACCCGGGAGGGGACGGTTTCGACGAGGGCGACCTGTTTGCCGGGCTGCGACTTGAGGGCGACGAGGAGGGTCTCGCCGGCGATGGCGTCCCTTTTGTCGGCCTGTAAAGTCGTGCAGGCTAACCTCCACCACAGCCAGACCGCGACGGCTCAACTCCACAAGTGGCTGGAGGTTCGACACACGGCCATTGCCCTGATCCAAGAGCCGTGGATTAGGGGTGGCCACATACGAGGACTCTCCAATCTTGGTGGTAAGCTCCTTGTTACTGCGGACCATGATCACCCTAGATCGTGCATCTATGTCACAGGTAACCTTAAAGCACAGCTATTAAACGACTTCTGTTGCAGAGATGTCTCTGCTGCTAGGCTGAACATACAGCGGGGAGCCACTAAGTTGGCTATCGTCTTCGCCTCGGTATATATGCCTGAGGCGGAGGAACCGCCCCCACACGACCTGGTCCGCCTCATCACGCACTGTGAAAACAGCAGGGATGAGATTGTCATTGGGACCGACGCAAACGCACACCATCCACTGTGGGGGATGGAGACGCAAAACGCAAGGGGTAAGACATTAGTTGATTATCTGTTCACTACTAACCTATCCCTACTAAACACGGGTTCGGAACCAACCTTCGTGACCAGACGCAGTCGTACAATCATAGACCTGACTCTGGCTACGGAGGGAGCAGCGGAACTAATCACTGGGTGGCAAGTCTCGAATGAGGCTTCCTGCTCAGACCACAGGTGGATCCACTTCGACATCCAGGTCTGTATACCACCCAAGCAACCTAGGCGTAATCCTCGCAACACGGATATATCGGTGTACACACGCAACCTTACCTCAAGGCTTGTACCATCATGCGATTCGGAGTTGCTTGCGGACACGGCACAGATCGATGCGCAAGTAACACTACTCACCGAATCGCTGATAAACAGCTACCGAATCGCCTGCCCAGAAACGATTCCGCGCGACACACCGGGTAAACAACCCTGGTGGGGTGCAGACCTAGAGCGCAAACGCGGTAAGGTAAGAAAGGCTCTTAACAGAGCCATGAACACATGTAGTGATGAGGACTGGGACGCTTATTACGCGGCCAAATCAAGCTACAAGAGATGCATCAGATTCAGAAGAACTACAGGGTGGCGTAAATTCTGTGGTAACATTGAATCATGCCAACAAGCAAACAGGGTAAGGAAAATACTGGCGCAACAGAACACACCTGAGATCGCCACACTCCGGAAACCCGATAACACGTTGACCACTACACCTGAAGAAGCGCAACGTCTCCTAGTAGAAACTCACTTCCCAGGCAGCGTATTCGCGCAGGTAAATGAATGGCTTGACGTTATCCAAACACCATCAGATGATGACTGGCTTTATGCAGAAAAGATGATTACGCTGGAAAAACTTCAGTGGGCCATCAAAAGCTTCCAACCTTTCAAGGCACCAGGTCCCGACGGTGTGTTTCCTGCCTTACTACAGTGGGGAGGTACCGCTGTTGCAACAAAACTTGTGCTCTTAATGCGAGCGTGCCTGGCCTTTAGATACGTTCGTAAAGGATGGAGGGAAGTGAAAGTCATATTCATTCCGAAGCCAGGTAAAAGTGACTACACAAACGCTAAATCCTATCGACCTATTAGTCTGACCTCGTTTTTACTAAAGACAATGGAAAGACTGTGTGAAAGGGAACTACGTGATGGCGTTCTAAAAACAATACCACTGCATGGTAACCAACACGCATACAGCTCGGGTAAGTCGACAGAGTCCGCTCTTCATCTGGTGGTGAACCAGATTGAGGAAGCGATTCACCAGAAAGGGTCCTGCCTGGGCACATTCATAGACATCGAAGGAGCCTTCGACAAGACAAACTTTTCCAGCATTAGTGCCGCTCTCTCCAAACACGGCGTGGAACAGGTACTAACTGACTGGATAACTAATATGTTAAGCAAACGAGTGGTTCGCCTTGAGGAAGAGCAGCAGTTGGCTCTGATAGCCAGAGGCTGCCCGCAGGGGGGTGTGCTCTCCCCTCTTCTGTGGAATCTGGTAATTGATGACCTGATCACCAAACTCAACGCACATCGTTACTACACAATAGGTTATGCTGACGACCTCGCAATCCTAGTGTCAGGGAAAGTGACTGGAACGATCTGCAACCTCACTCAACAAGCACTACGCATCGTGGAAAGATGGTGCGACGAATATGATCTGTCGGTAAACCCCACGAAAACTGAATTAGTCATGTTCACTCAAAAGCGAGCACTAGGCCACTACCGGCTACCTATGCTCTTCAACACAGAGCTCCAGCTGTCTAACGAGGTAAAGTATCTAGGCGTCATCCTAGACAGTAAGTTAAGCTGGAGTAATCACCTGGACTACAAACTAAACAGGGCCTGCATTACCTTCTGGCAATGCAGGAAAATGATAGGGAAGAAGTGGGGCCTATCTCCCAAAATAATACTATGGCTGTACAGCGCAGTAATTCGGCCCATGCTAACCTACGGGGCCGTGGTGTGGTGGCCACGCTCAAAGCTAGCTACAGCCGTAAACAAGTTACAACACATGCAAAGGCTGGCCTGCATGGCAACGCGGGCTGCATGAGGACTACCCCAACTGCGGCGCTGGAAGCCATGCTGGGGCTCCCTCCGCTACACTTGTTTATACAACAGGAAGCGACGATGGCAGCAGTACGCCTTAAAACATTAGGTCTCTGGAGTAAGAGAGACACACGACACACCGCTCTGCTCGAGGAGCTCAACAATGAACTCCCCATAACAAAAGCAATCAATGACCGGGTACCCAAGCAATTTATCTTCGATAAAAAATACAAAATCCAATTGCATGAGGATCATCGGTGCGAGGGGCTCTACCCCGCCGAGCTGCGGATCTTCACCGATGGATCAAAAACAGGTACAGGTACTGGTGCGGGAATCTTCTCAGAGGATCTCAATATCCACATAGCCACACCATTGGGGGTCCACAACACAGTGTTCCAGGCTGAATGCATGGGCATTTCTCTGGCGGCATCAGCCATCCTAACCAGGGAAGTTAAGGACCACTCAATACGCATACTCTCGGACAGCATGGCCGTCCTGCAAGCTCTGAACAGCCACACAGTGAACTCTGGGTTGATTCTCGAGTGTCACCAACGTCTCAACCAGGTTGGTAGACACAACAAAGTAACCATTCAATGGATCAAGGGACACAGTGAATCTCGAGGCAACGACGCTGCGGATGAACTCGCCCGAAGGGGTCGAGTTTGTCAGCAATGGGACCTGAGCCCATCGTGCCGCTGCCTTTCGGGTACTTACGCAATCTGGTAAGGAAACGCACCGGAGATAAACATCACAAGCTATGGGTTGACCATAGTGAGTGTAGGCAGGCCAAAGAGGCACTTCCCTCTATAAATGGCCGTTTCACAAAACAAGCCCTAAGACTGACTAAACAACAGTTGCGTTCAGTCACAGCCGTAACAACCGGCCACGGGTCTTTTAATAAACACCTCTATGCTATAGGAGTCACTGACAGCCCGCTATGCAGAGCCTGCATGGAGGAGAATGAGACAGCAGCACACCTGCTTCTAAGCTGCCCAGTAGTTGCGGATTACAGGGCAAAGTACTTCGGAAACCCAGGTACCCTCTGTGAGATAGTTAGTAACACCAAGGCGTTGCTGGCCTTCCTTGGGGAGCTGGGGTGGATCGAATGACGCATTTGTCCCACCTGCACGCAAAATACGCGCTTAGTCGTGGAGTTGCGGAAACCAGCCCGATTTACATATATACATACATACAAGTCGATCTTCAAGGTTAAGCAACGCTTGCCAAGGTTGGTCTGTGGATGGGTGACCATCTTAACATACCGAGTTTTCTCCGAGCCTCGGAAAGCACGTCAAGCTGTTGGTCCCGGCTGTCATTTGTAGATCTTTGGCAGTCGTTACGGATTGTCAGAAGCCAGTAAATCTGATTCCAGTCTTGCCAAGAAGCACCGTGTTACCCATTTAATGGGTTGTGGAGGTCTGGTAGGCAGCCGCTCCACGTAAAATACTGGTATTGAGCTGAATGCCAATAAAAAAATTCGGAAAAAGGCTAGGCAGATGATGGTTAGGTGATAAGGAGTACATTACGAGGGCCGCAGTGACCGATTCGAACAAATTCCGCAACCTGGTAGGACCACATCTGTACTTCTATACTTCTATTTATATTTATATAAAGCTGAAGAGTTTGTTTGCTTGAACGCGCTAATCTCAGGAACTGCTGGTCCGATTTGAAAAATTCTTTCAGTTTTAGATAGTTCATTTATCGAGGAAGGCTATAGGCTATATATCATCACGCTAAGACCAATAGGAGCTGATCAGACGAAGTTGCGCGGGTCAACTAGTTTACTTTACTATATACTCACTTGAGCTGATCCTGAGTGACATGCTTGAGGCTGTTCTTCAAGTGCCTCTGGTACGAGAATATGGACGCGAAGCTGACGTTGCACATCGAACAGTACGCTGCAGCCGACGATGACTTACCCTGGAAACGATAAGATACTAAATAAAGGGCAATTGTTAAAGGAATTTCAACTTTATCTGTACTAATATATAAAGCTGAAGAGTTTTTTTGTTTGTTTACTTGAACGCGCTAATCTCAGGAACTACTGGTCCGATTTGAAAAATTCCTTCAGTGTTAGATAGCCCATTCATAGAGGAAGGCTTTAGGCTATATGTCATCAGGCTAAGACCAATAGGAGCGGAGCAGTAATGAAAATTGTGACGCAGACGAAGTTGTGCGGGTCAACTAGTCTTCGTATAAGCAAGGTGATTGTTTTCAGTGTGCCTTCAGGGCCAAATCCGATAACTATGAGGAATATCGAAAACCACAGAAAGGAGTCTCGAGACCGATTTTGATGAAAAGTAAAACTGCATTATTGTATTTTTGGAAAACCGTTGTTCGTAGCCAGAAATCGAACCGGTTGATTTGAAAAAAAAAAAAAAACATTAGAAGAGTTATGAATATAAAATTTGTGGATGCATGGAGAAGATGAGGAGCTCGTGGCTTAATAATAAAAGCCGCACGGGTCGATCTTCAAGGTTAAGCAACGCTTGCCAAGGTTGGTCTGTGAATGGGTGACCTTAACATACCGAGTTTCCTCCGTGCCTCGGAAAGCACGTTAAGCCGTTGGTCCCAGCTGTCATTTGTAGATCTTTTGCAGACTGGAGTCACTTAATCTGACTCCAGTCTGCCATGAAGTACCGTGTAACCCAGTTAATGGGTTGTGGAGGTCTGGTAGGCAGCCGCTCCGCGTAAAATACTGGTTTTCAGCTAAATCCGGTTTAACTGGAAGCCGATCCCAATATAGTTGGGAAAAGGCTAGGCATATGATGATGGAGAGGGAGAGAAAGGCCGAAGAACATATGGATGGATTGTGTGAGGAGCAATATGAAAGAAAAGGGAGTTAGTGATAGCGTGACGGCTGATAGGACAAATGGAAGAAAAAAATTGCCTTTGTCAAAAAACCGACCGATAAAAACGACTAAAAAGTTCGAAACAAGTAAATTTTCAAGCAGTCTGATGCAGTAAAATCACTGATCTGACTGTTAACATTTTTGGAATCACCTCCTCGAGCTCTTTATCTTGATATCACACTCGATAGGTTATGAAATAAAAAAAAAAACTTGAAAGCATATTATGGCGCCAAAAACCGGCCATTTAAATTTTTATATACCCAGTGTCACTCTTACAATAAATACGAATCTAACGACACCTCTCAAACTAAAATCCATCGAGCCGTTTAGGCCGCCGAGCGTGCCAAACAATTATCTATACTAATATATGAAGCTGAAGAGTTTGTAGGTTACTTGAACGCGCTAATCTCAGGAACTGCTGGTCCGATTTGAAAAAAGTATTTCAGTGTTAGATAGCCCATTTATGAAGGCTATAGGCTATATATCATCACGCTAAGACCAATAGGAGCGGAGCAGTAATGAAAATTGTGACGCAAACGAAGTAGCGTGGGTCAACTAGTTTATACACACGAAAAACACAACCCTCCTTCTGGTGCAGTCGGATAAAACCGTGTTGCAGCGACCACAAGTAACATGGGACAAGGGCAGGAAGATGGTGAGTCGGGTAAAAACGTGTTGCACCGACCACAAGTAACATGGGACAAGGGCAGGAAGATGGTGAGTCGGGTAAAAACGTGTTGCAGCGACCACAAGTAACATGGGACAAGGGCAGCAAGATAGTGAGTCGGGTAAAAACGTGTTGCAGCGACCACAAGTGACATGGGACAAGGACAGGAAGATGGTGAGTCAAGTAAAAACGTGTTGCACCGACCACAAGTAACATGGGATAAGGGCAGGAAGATGGTAGTCGGGTAAAAACGTGTTGCAGCGACCACAAGTAACATGGGACAAGGGCAGGAAGATGGTAGTCGGGTAAAAACGTGTTGCAGCGACCACAACTTACATGGGACAAGGGCAGGAAGATGGTGAGTGGGGTAAAAACGTGTTGCACCGACCACAAGTAACATGGGACAAGGGCAGGAAGATGGTGAGTCGGGTAAAAACGTGTTGCACCGACCACAAGTAACATGGGACAAGGGCAGCAAGATGGTGAGTCAGGTAAAAACGTGTTGCAGCGACCACTAGTAACATGGGACAAGGGCAGGAAGATGGTGAGTCAGGTAAAAATGTGTTGCACCGACCACAAGTAACATGGGACAAGGGCAGGAAGATGGTGAGTCGGGTAAAAACGTGTTGCAGCGACCACAAGTAACATGGGACAAGGGCAGGAAGATGGTGAGTCGGGAAAAACGTGTTGCAGCGACCACAAGTAACATGGGACAAGGGCAGCAAGATGGTGAGTCAGGTAAAAACGTGTTGCAGCGACCACAAGTAACATGGGACAAAGGCAGGAAGATGGTGAGTCGGGTAAAACCGTGTTGCAGCGACCACAAGTAACATGGGACAAGGGCAGGAAGATGGTGAGTCGGGTAAAAACGTGTTGCACCGACCACAAGTAACATGGGACAAGGGCAGGAAGATGGTGAGTCGGGTAAAAACGTGTTGCAGCGACCACAAGTAACATGGGACAAGGGCAGCAAGATGGTGAGTCGGGTAAAAACGTGTTGCAGCGACCACAAGTAACATGGGACAAGGGCAGGAAGATGGTGAGTCGGGTAAAAATGTGTTGCACCGACCACAAGTAACATGGGACAAGGGCAGGAAGATGGTGAGTCGGGTAAAAACGTGTTGCAGCGACCACAAGTAACATGGGACAAGGGCAGGAAGATGGTGAGTCGGGAAAAACATGTTGCAGCGACCACAAGTAACATGGGACAAGGGCAGCAAGATGGTGAGTCAGGTAAAAACGTGTTGCAGCGACCACAAGTAACATGGGACAAGGGCAGCAAGATGGTGAGTCGGGTAAAAACGTGTTGCAGCGACCACAAGTAACATGGGACAAGGGCAGGAAGATGGTGAGTCGGGAAAAACATGTTGCAGCGACCACAAGTAACATGGGACAAGGGCAGCAAGATGGTGAGTCAGGTAAAAACGTGTTGCAGCGACCACAAGTAACATGGGACAAGGGCAGCAAGATGGTGAGTCGGGTAAAAACGTGTTGCAGCGACCACAAGTAACATGGGACAAGGGCAGGAAGATGGTGAGTCGGGGAAAAACGTGTTGCAGCGACCACAAGTTACATGGGACAAGGGCAGGAAGATGGTGAGTCGGGTAAAAACGTGTTGCAGCGACCACCAGTGGGACAAGGGCAGGAAGATGGTGAGTCGGGTAAGTACGTGTTGCACCGACCACAAGTAACATGGGACATGGGCAGGAAGATGGTGAGTCAGGTAAAAACGTGTTGCAGCGACCACAAGTAACATGGGACAAGAGCAGGGAGATGGTGAGTCAGGTAAAAACGTGTTGCAGCGACCACAAGTAACATGGGACAAGGGCAGGGAGATGGTGAGTCAGGTAAAAACGTGTTGCACCGACCACAAGTAACACGGGACAAGGACAGGAAGATGGTGAGTCAAGTAAAAACGTGTTGCACCGACCACAAGTAACATGGGACAAGGGCAGGAAGATGGTGAGTCAGGTAAAAACGTGTTGCAGCGACCACAAGTAACATGGGACAAGGGCAGGAAGATGGTGAGTCGGGTAAAACCGTGTTGCAGCGACCACAAGTAACATGGGACAAGGGCAGGAAGGTGGTGAGTCGGGTAAAAACGTGTTGCACCGACCACAAGTAACATGGGACAAGGGCAGGAAGATGGTGAGTCGGGTAAAAACGTGTTGCAGCGACCACAAGTAACATGGGACAAGGGCAGCAAGATGGTGAGTCGGGTAAAAACGTGTTGCAGCGACCACAAGTAACATGGGACAAGGGCAGGAAGATGGTGAGTCGGGTAAAAACGTGTTGCACCGACCACAAGTAACATGGGACAAGGGCAGGAAGATGGTGAGTCGGGTAAAAACGTGTTGCAGCGACCACAAGTAACATGGGACAAGGGCAGCAAGATGGTGAGTCGGGTAAAAACGTGTTGCAGCGACCACTAGTAACATGGGACAAGGGCAGGAAGATGGTGAGTCGGGTAAAAATGTGTTGCACCGACCACAAGTAACATGGGACAAGGGCAGGAAGATGGTGAGTCGGGTAAAAACGTGTTGCAGCGACCAAAAGTAACATGGGATAAGGGCAGGAAGATGGTGAGTCGGGTAAAAACGTGTTGCAGCGACCACAAGTAACATGGGACAAGGGCAGGAAGATGGTGAGTCGGGTAGAAACGTGTTGCAGCGACCATACGTAACATGGGACAAGGGCAGGAAGATGGTGAGTCAGGTAAAAACGTGTTGCAGCGACCACAAGTAACATGGGACAAGGGCAGGAAGATGGTGAGTCGGGTAGAAACGTGTTGCAGCGACCATACGTAACATGGGACAAGGGCAGGAAGATGGTGAGTCGGGTAAAACGGTGTTGCAGCGACCATAAGTAACATGGGACAAGGGCAGGAAGATGGTGAGTCGGGTAAAACCGTGTTGCAGCGACCACAAGTAACATGGGACAAGGGCAGGAAGATGATGAGTCGGGTAAAAACGTGTTGCACCGACCACAAGTAACATGGGACAAGGGCAGGAAGATGGTGAGTCGGGTAAAAACGTGTTGCACCGACCACAAGTAACATGGGACAAGGGCAGCAAGATGGTGAGTCAGGTAAAAACGTGTTGCAGCGACCACTAGTAACATGGGACAAGGGCAGGAAGATGGTGAGTCGGGTAAAAATGTGTTGCACCGACCACAAGTAACATGGGACAAGGGCAGGAAGATGGTGAGTCGGGAAAAACGTGTTGCAGCGACCACAAGTAACATGGGACAAGGGCAGCAAGATGGTGAGTCAGGTAAAAACGTGTTGCAGCGACCACAAGTAACATGGGACAAAGGCAGGAAGATGGTGAGTCGGGTAAAACCGTGTTGCAGCGACCACAAGTAACATGGGACAAGGGCAGGAAGATGGTGAGTCGGGTAAAAACGTGTTGCAGCGACCACAAGTAACATGGGACAAGGGCAGGAAGATGGTGAGTCGGGTAAAAATGTGTTGCACCGACCACAAGTAACATGGGACAAGGGCAGGAAGATGGTGAGTCGGGTAAAAACGTGTTGCAGCGACCACAAGTAACATGGGACAAGGGCAGGAAGATGGTGAGTCGGGAAAAACATGTTGCAGCGACCACAAGTAACATGGGACAAGGGCAGCAAGATGGTGAGTCAGGTAAAAACGTGTTGCAGCGACCACAAGTAACATGGGACAAGGGCAGCAAGATGGTGAGTCGGGTAAAAACGTGTTGCAGCGACCACAAGTAACATGGGACAAGGGCAGGAAGATGGTGAGTCGGGAAAAACATGTTGCAGCGACCACAAGTAACATGGGACAAGGGCAGCAAGATGGTGAGTCAGGTAAAAACGTGTTGCAGCGACCACAAGTAACATGGGACAAGGGCAGCAAGATGGTGAGTCGGGTAAAAACAAACGAAATCATACCTTAACTTCATGTTTCTCCAGATGTCGTTTAAGGCTAGTTTTCCATCGGAACACTTTATCACAAATTGTGCAGGGAAATGAGTTCTGATATTCATGGACTGCCCTGGAGAGAAAATTATTTATTATTAGCGAATAAAAAACGGGTTACAGAATAAACCCAATATGCATGAAAAACATATTTATCATCTATACAGTTTATCAGTGAAAACAGAATCAAAATTACTCGAAAAACGAAGGAGATATAACTATTTTAAACAAATATATCTGTCCCTCTCGCGAAAACACTTTTTTCTATGGCAGCTGTATAGGCGTCATAGACGATGACGTCAAAGTTTACATCGGACTTCTCTTTCTAATTGTAATCTTTGAAGCCTTATAACTTCATCGCTGATGAAGGTATTTAAAAAATTATTTCATGATTGTTTACTAGAGCCAATAAGTATTTCATTTTGCAAATAAAAAAATCGCATGCATATTCCCTATTACTGAAAAGGGTCATTGTACTCATCATTATGTAATTTTTTTACCATGGGACCAAATACTCCGTATGGTGTAAAAGAATAATACCATCCCATCACTTCCCGTGGGTATCGAGAATGGGCAGCAGCGTTCTCTGTTAAACTCAACACCATACACTGCGATCGCCAACCCGCCTGCCAATCGTGACGGTTATGGCAAACCACCCCATTTGGGGGAGGCCTATGTCCAGCAGTGGACGTCTCTCGGCTGATATGATTATATGATGATGATGGGGCAAAATATGAAATCGCGAAAAAAAAAATCAGCTTCATCCGGTTATACTAGAAAGTGGAAACCGACCTCAACATATTTGGCAAGAGGCAGGCTGAATAATCAATGATTCCAATAACTAGATAAAAAAAAAACTTACAGTCTATGGTTCATGAGTCCCGCTCTATGTCTGAAGGTCTTATCACACTCTGTGCACTGAACCCTCGCTTTGTGCGTGTCTCTATGGTATCGGTGCGTGTCTATGGAACTGCGAACAAATAAAATCAACATTTAAACGTAGACGTTTTTTCGTAAGTGCCAATTCTTCAAAAATAAAAAATAATGTACATTATTTTTTTTCTTGAAATATGTTCTACTTCGCATTTTGCCCGCGACTTTGTTCGCGCGTTGTTGTAGGTACTCCGCGAACTTCATCTCCATAAGTCCTCCCTCTATAAAGGGTAACGTGTAGATTACTTATTAATAGACTCCCCTTCTTCTTATCGTGAGGTAAGTAAGGTCTAACGACCACATTCCCTGGAGTCAGTTTCTGAACCGCCTCAATCGAGTATTTTATACACGTCGTAACTTTTAAACGAATAGTCCGGTTTGCATAATTTGTAATTTACGTACACATTAACGACCTAAATTACCAAACCATTTAAATAATCTGCCTAGCCTTTTCCCAACTACATTGGGGTCGGCTTCCAGTCAAACCGGAGTCAGCTGAATACCAGTGTTTTTACGTGGAGCGGCTGCCTACCAGACCTCCACAACCCATTAACTGGGTAACACGGTACTTCATGGCAAGACTGGAATCAGATTTACTGGCTTCTGACTATCAGTAACGACTGCCAAAGATCTACAAATGACAGCCGGGACCAACGGCTTAACGTGCTTTCCGAGGCACGGAGGAAACTCATTATGTTAAGATGGTCACCCATCCACAGACCAACCTTGGCAAGCGTTGCTTAACCTTCATACCAAACCATTTAAATATGGATTGGTAATTTAGGATTCCACCCGGGTTTTGATCGAATAATTTGAACAAAAAGCGGTTATTGTGACTTAACCATAATAGTTAGATATAACCTATTCACTCTTGTCTTAAAGACTCCCAGGTTGTAGCTATCAGGAAACACAGACTCCGGCAGGGAATTCCACTCCTTAGCTGTACGCATTATGAATGTGTTCCCAAAACGTCTTGTGCGTATGGGTGGGATGTCCACCATGTACCGGTGGCACATCGCCGCTCGTCTTGTGGTCCGATGATGGAACGGGCTTGGCGGAATTAAATTATGCAATTCCATCGCACATTCCCCAAAATGCAATGCTTAAATGTATGCTGAGTGATTGTACACCAGTGTTACTCACTTGGATATCTTTCCACATAAGTTGCATTTGTATTCCTTAAGAGATATCTCGTGGGTAGAATAGTAATGTTGCTGCATCACTTTCATGTCCAAGGTCCGCTTGTGGCAAATAATGCATTCATATCTGAAATCAGCTTGGGGTTTGTAACACTTAAAACAGCTGATTAAATAACCAATAACCGGCCAAGTGCGAGTCGGACTAGCAAATGAAGGGTTCCGCATTATCAACTATACAAATTAAAGTTTATGTTTGTTGTATTTGTTGCTATAGCGGCAATATATACACAATCTGTGACCATCTCAACTGTCTACCTATTACGGTTCTTGAGATACAGCCAGCTGACAGACAGACGGACGGATGGACGGACGGACGGACGGCGGAGGCTTAGTAATAGGGTTCCGTTGGTTACTCTTTGTGTACGGAACCCTAAAAATGACAGATTAAATGCAACACTACTTGCAACTTTTAAACATTAATTGTCAAACATTTGCACAACTGATCACTTTAATTCACAGTTAAGATCGCTCTCGAAGTTATCGCGAGTATCGCAAATCCAATACTGCTCCGTTCGCGGGCTGTACGGGCCTAATATAGGGACTTACCTATTGTGGAAAATTCTAGAATATTCACGTACATACCGGTCGCGACTGACTTGATGTCGAGAATTCTAGAATGCTCTAGCACAGAAAATTCTGAGAGCATCTTGACTCTACTATTTCTGCTACTCGATACTAGATGGCGCTAGTGGTAACGCGGCGTCAAATTCGCATGTAACAATATATTTGAGAAAAAGCTTTTTTTATAAGGATGGGAAATCATAAATTAACTCCTCCCGCTCTGGGCGGAGCAGAAGGGAGTGTCAGACTCTTACTGACTAAAACCTATCCGTGTTCCTCCTAGTGCCCGCCGCGTTCCAGGGCCGCAGTGACTCTTTCGAACAAATTAATTCCTCAACCTGAGAAAAAGCTTGGTAGATCATGAGAAAAGGAGAAGTACATACCTTCTCATATGTCTTTTATAATGCGCTGTAAATGATTCTACTGAAGGAATTATCGTTTTGCAAATAGGACAGATGTATTCGCCAAGCTCCTGAAAAAAAAAAACGTGATATATCACCATGATTGTATGATATATCGGAATGCACAGTGAAGTACTACATTTGGGTACTATTCCAGTTAAGAGTCCCATCTAATATATTGCCTTTAATCTTTATCAAGCGCAAGTTCAAGGTTATTTCTAGGCAAGCGTGCTCCATCTTCGACCACATCATCGCTTACCATCAGGTGAGATAGTGGTCAAACGCGTGCCTACTTATAGTAAAAAAAAAAAGTTCGATCTTGTACTGCGGGTCTAAAAAACTTTTTTACAAAAAAATAAAACCGACTTCCAAAAACAAAACACTACAAAGTACAAAATAACTTTAATTTCGGAAGTCGGTGTCAAATAAAAACTTTTTACAAAAAATATAACCGACTTCCAAAAACAAAACACTACGAGGTACAAAATAACTTCAGTAGAAAGAAAAGAACTTTAATTTGTGAAGTCGGTGTTTTTGGTTAATTTTTTCGTTTTTTGACACCGACTTCCGAAATTAAAGTTCTATTCTTTCTACTGAAGTTATTTTGTACCTTGTAGTGTTTTGTTTTTGGAAGTCGGTTGTATTTTTTGTAAAAAGTTTTTTATTTTTCACTTTTTATTGGTACTACTAGGTACCTGCGTACCCATTAACAGCGTACCAGCGCAAAGTTATGTTAAGAACTGGTGTAAACACTAAAAAAACATTCGATTTCAGCAATCCCGATCCCTTTGCTATCATTTATTGAAGAGTTCCGTTGCCTGCCTCCGAAGTTCTTCGTCAGATCTTCACCAAATTGAAACGGGACCAGTCCAGGAAAATACTCTTTCAAACTTTTTTAATTTGCTAGTTTGACCCCCAAAAGTGAACCCCATACAAAAAAAAAAAAAAAAAAATACGTAACACGTCCGTGTTTGGGTCACGAGAATCCATATGTGTAACAAATTTCAACAGAATCGGTCCAGTGGATCCGGAGAAAACTGGCTGTGACAGACGGACAGACAGACAGACAGACACCCGAGTGATCCTATAAAGGTTCCGTTTTTTTCGGAACCTTAAAAATGGCCCTTAGTGCTCGGCAGCCCGTCTTCTCTTGACTCTGGTAGCAGTCAAAGTACGGCGAGGCAAGGAGTGCTGAGAATCCCCGAAATGGAGCTGGCCCCAAACAAAAATCGACAGGGAATTAGACTACTAAGCGCCTCAAGCTGGTATCTGGCATATACGTCCCAGAGATTAAACCAGGGGGTCTAAAAAGACCACTTCAGCAGAATCAGAAAGTACATCACGCTACCCGTCAATGTCAAATTTTCCCAATCAATCTTGAACCTAACGCGTATAATAATATTCAAAAAAAGGAGGAGGTTCTCAATTCGGTTGTATTTTTTTTTTATGTTTGTTACCTCATAACTCCGTCATTTATGAACCGATTTGAAAAATTTTTGTTTCATCTGAAAGGGTATACTTCTCGATTGGTCCATGTCAGAATCTGATGATGGGATCCCACGAAAATCGAGGGCAACCCTCAAATTTTATAGGCACATACAATGTTTTTCATGAACTTTCTAACGCAATTCAGATATTGTTGCTGAGCTGATGATGAATGGTATAAATTAGGATCTGATGATAAGATCCCATGAAAAATGTTTGTTCAGCGATACTTTAGCCGATTTGGATGATTCTTTTTTGTTTGGAAGAGTATTTTCTCGGACTGGTCGCATTTAAATTTGGTGAAGATCTGATGAAGAACTTCGGAGGTAGGCAACGGAACTCTTCAATAAATGATAGCAAATGGGTCGGGATTTCTGTAATCGCATGTCTGTTGATTGTTTACACCAGTTCATAACATAATACCACGCCGGCACGCTGTGCTTGTGGTTTCACTTTTTAGTGGTGCCTGCGTACCACTAAAAAGTGAAAAATAAAAAACTTTTTAACAAAAAAATAAAAAGTTTTTTTTTCCCAATTCTGATTCACTATTCTGACAAACTGTCTCAAACAGTTAAAAAATTACAGAAATAGTGTAGTTTTAGCAAATGGAAACCCATAGGCACCCGTTTCGATACAAAACCGCAACAAAACGCATAACCTTCTCCTTATTCGAAGTCAGTCAAAAAGAGAACAAAATTCCAACTCACCGGCGAATGCTTAGCCGCGACGTGTGCTAAATAAGACTTCTTATAGTTGAACCCTATGAGGCAACTCTCGCATTTGTATTCAGCCTTTACATACGTCTCCCTCGTGGATTCTCTTTCTCTTTCTAGCAGCATCTCTTCGTACGTCAACTCTATTGTAAGGATCTTTTGGTCTTGCTCTTTCGTTGGTTTTGGCTGTGAATAAATTAATAGGAAATTATTAATATTAGATTACGGAGGAGCTCGTGGCTAGGTAATAACTGTCGCACGAGTCGATTTTCAAGGTAAAGCAACGTTTGCCAAGGTTGGTTTGTGGATGGGTGACCATCTTAACATACCGAGTTTCCTCCGTGCCTCGGAAAGCACGTTAAGCCGTTGGTCCCGGCTGTCATTTGTAGATCTTTGACAGCCGATTCGGATTGTCGGAAGCCAATAAATCTGACTCCAGTCTTGCCAAGGAATACCGTGTTACCCAGTCTATGGGTTGTGGAGGTCTGGTATTCACAACACTGGTATTCAGCTAAATCCGGTTTGACTGGAAGCCAACCCCAATAGTTGGGAAAAGGCTAGGCAGACGATGATTAATATTAGATTACGTACATACAGATGACTTTTTAGAGAGTGCGTGGATGGCAAAATCTGAAACTATGAGGAATATCGAAAAACACTCAAAGGAGTCTCGGGTCCGATTTTGATAAAAACGAAAACTGCATCATTGTATTTTTTAAAAATTGCCAGGAATCGAACTGGTTGATTTTGAAAATAAAATACACCAGTATAAAAACATTATTATACCATCCGAATATGTCAGTCTTTCCACGAATTCTTTTCTCACGCCATCTCGGTACCAGCCCTTTTACGTCCTCCCTATCCGCTTCAGTTCTGCTTCGGCCGTCGGACATTGAACTCTATGTCTTGAGCTTACATACGGTTTTCGCTTGCGCATACGCACACCACGGACTGCATAGAATATCTAAACCAAAATCTCGGTGCGCTCTTAAAGACCAAAGTCATGAATAAGACTTGGAAAGTTTTTATTAAACACCGCAAGAATAAATACTTTTTAAGGAAATAAAACACTCAATTCCTACCTTCTCATCCTCTCCTTTTTCATCCAATTTGTCTCTCTTCTTAGCTCTTTTAATTTTAGTCTTTTTCTCTCTCTTTCTCTTGTCAACTCTGTTCCTCTTTTCGTCTCTTTTCATAGAGCCCATAATATTTTGGAGTTCCGTCTCGAAGTTCTTTGTGTTCTCCGAGCTAGAGCTGTCTGATAGAGGGCATGTGTCTTCTAAGATATTTGTGGCATCTGGAAATTATGTAAAATAACATTAACCTGACTGCCTCAGAACTTTTCAGGGTGCCATTGGTAACCTTCGGGTAAAGAATGCTTTTTTAGGGTTGGAGTAGGTAGGCAGCTGTCGCCTCTTTTTGCGAGGATGTCATCTCGCAAAAGGAGGCGGCGGAGCGCGCGCGGGAGGACGACCCTCTCGCTGCGCCGCTCCGAAGGCGAAGAAGAGGTCGGAGAAGACGCCGTCTTCTCCCTCCTCATGGTGGTGATGGGCGGGCGATAGGCGCGGGGGCGCCTCCGCCCGCATTGCACTCCACACCACCTTCGCTGGTCATTCCCAGCCCTCCCCCTGAACGGGGAGGACTTGAGGGGCCCGCCGCTTTAGGCGGGTTGTCGTCGGAGGAGGACTGGACGCTAAAGCTGCGCCGATCTCCCAGTCCTCTTCCACTCGGACGATGCGGGAATGCCGCTGGGTTATTTTAGTGGGTATACCGGGTCAGCCCGGGGAGTCCCACATACCCCTTCCGTTCCCCCGACGGGAGGGTATGCGTAATGCATTTTTTCCCAGCGCAAAAAAAAAAAGGGTTCCGTACCCAAAGGGAACCCAACGGAACCCTATTACTAAGCCTCCGCTGTCCGTCCATCCGTCCGTCTGTCTGTTAGCGGGCTGTATCTCAAGAACCGTAATACATAAATAGTTAAAAAATCACACATTGAGTATTTCTATTGCCGCTTTAACAACAAATAATAAATAAATCTATACTAATATACATAATTATAAGGTTGAAGAGTTTGTTTGTTTGTTTACTTGAACGCGCTAATCTCAGGAACGACTTTGAAAAATTATTTCAGTGTTAGACAGCCCGTTTATCAAGGAAGGCTATAGGCTATATAACATCACGCTAAGACCAATAGGAGCGGAGCAGTAATGATAATTGTGACGCAGACGAAGTTGCGCGAGTCAACTAGTAATAAATATTAAGGTTTATGGTACGGAAACCTTCTCCGTACCATAAACCTTAATATTTATTATTTTGTGCGGGTCCGACTCGCATTTGGCCGATTTTTTATTATGGAGTGTCAGACTTACCGACTGAAACCCACCCGTGTTCCTCCTAATGCCCTTTTCATTCTAGGACCGCGGTAACTTTTAACTTAGGGCCATTCAAGTATTACGTTAGCAGAAATTTTGTCATTTTTAACCCTCTCCCCCTTGTCAGCAATAGTAATCAAAGCTCTTACCGCTCCCTCCTATGCTTACGTAAAAATTGGTATTGTTTTTACTCGCGCGAGACCTATTCCCCCACTTCTGTTATTTCTTACTCAACATCGCGTGAGAGTAAAAACAACTAACTAGCCATAATTATGTCTAACTAGCTGACCCACGCGGCTTCGCTCCCGTCAACTGGCTACTATACCTACCTACCCTACCTACCCTACCTCCTACCCTACCTACCCTATCTACCCTATCTACCCTACCTACCCTACCTACCCTACCTACCCTACCTACCCTACCTACCCTACCTACCCTACCTACCCTACCTACCCTACCTACCCTACCTACCCTACCTACCCTACCTACCCTACCTACCCTACCTACCCTACCTACCCTACCTACCCTACCTACCCTACCTACCCTACTCCTGAATTTTCTTTGCTATAAACCTCACGGAGCCCGAGACCTTTCCAACGAATACAAAACCGTGGAAATCGGTTCGTGCGTTCTGGAGTTATGAAGGAAGGAAGGAAAACCCGACTTATTTTTATATAGTAGATTAAAATATACTAAGATTTGCAAACAAGAGGGAAGTAAATATTGCTGTCGTAATCATCATTTAAACCCCCCCCCCTCCGTGCCCCATGTCATCAAAAATAAACAAAGTAAAGACCCCCCCCGCCCCCAAATGGTTCTTAAGTAATTAATACTTGAACGGCCCTCTTTGAACAGTTCAGCAAACCAGGAAGTTTCTGGCCCCAGGGGGTGCCTTCAGGGTACGCAGTCTTAAGATGTGCGAGCAGCGTGGCGTTTCGGTGTGAGCTGATCCTTTTTAGGGTTCCGAACAAAAAACGGAACCCTTATAGGATCACTCGGATGTCTGTCTGTCCGTCTGTCATAGCCAGTTTTCTCCGGATCCACTGGACCTATTCTGTTCAAATTTGGTACACATATAGACTTCTGTGACCCAAACACGGACGTGTTACGTAAATTACTAAATTTTTAGTATGGGGGTCACTTTTGGGGGTCAAACTAGAAAAATAAAAAAAGTTTTTTGAACAATATCGTGTGACATATCAAATGAAAGGGCTTACTGTGAGAGCTTTAATTATATTTTTTTCATAATTTTAAAATAAATTGTTATGAAGCTATTCAAGAAATTAGGTGAAAAATTACCATTCCCCCACCCTTATCTCCGAAACAACAGGGCCTACAATTTTGAAAAAACAATGGAGATAATTGATCTTTACCTAAAGATTACAGGAAAATCTATAAGACATATATAGTGTGTATCTATAGTGTAAAAATAACATGTTAAATAGAGATTCGTTCGGATCCCTATGCACGCGAGTCCGACTCTCGCACATGGCCAGTTTTTTCAGGGAATTCATCAAATGACTCCTTCCGCTCTGGGCGGAGCAGAAGTTTCCGGAATTGTTCAAAAGAGTCATCGCGGCCCTGGAACGCTAATAAGAACATAAAACAACACGCAACACAACACACCAACGCTATAAGAACATTTTGAGTAACACGGGTGTGTGTTAGTCTGTAATAGTCCAACGCTCCCTCAGAGCCATTTGATAATCCAGAAAATAAAAGTGGTTCTGTGGGCTAGACATATTCCTCTGGTCTTCAGGCCAGCTAAAAGACTAGCAGGTCTAAAAATACCAGTTTAGCAGAATCATAACATTAGCACACAAAAATCTGTCGAAATTCAATTTCATCTTTATCGCTAATGCATTAGGTTCAAGGTTGATTGAGAAAACTGACAGTGACATGTAGCGTGATGTGCTTTCTGATATTGCTAAAGTGGTCATTTTAAACCAGCTGTTCGAATCATTGAAGCAATATTACTATACCATTATCACAATCCCAGTCTTCCTTCATTTCATCTTTAACACAGATGATGGGTACCTCGGGGAATGTATCAGATACCTCGAAGCCGTCTGACGGAGATATGCTGACGGGCTCGGTAGTATGGACCTTTAGGCGAGGTGGACGGCTCACATCTGAGAGAAGGCATTCGTGGAGATTCTGGGGACAACAATGACACAGAAATTGAGAATTTTAAGTAGGTTTTTGGAGAAGTTCTTATTGAGCCAGATAGTTAGATAATCTGAAACCAGCGTTCCCAGGGTATCATATACATTTTTTTTTATTTGTTATTGGTTTGTTCTTGACTCTAGTCTATGTCAGAGATGACAGAGACAAAGTCTACGATGGAGCGAGCCTATATTATCTAGTTACCGAATTGCGGAAGTCAGAAAGGTGCATAGGCATTTTCTTTTTCCTTATGGTGTCTGTCGGCCAGTGTCGTATGGTGCCTTAAAAAAATAATACCATCTCATCACTTCCCGTGGTGTCGTAAGAGGCGACAGCGTGGGCAGTAACGTTCTCTGTAAAACGCAACACCATACACTGCGATCGCCAACCCGCCTGCCTAGCGTGACGATTACGTCAAACCCCCTTTGGGAGAGGCCTGTGTCCAGCAGTGGAAGTCATAATGACAGTTGCTCCATGAAAAATATTGGTATTCACCTGCATTTGGTTAGACTGGAAACCGACAGATTCTTTTTTAAATATCTTTGACTAGATGACGCTCTAGTTAGAACAACGGCAACATGGTCCGACGCCATAAAGAAATCAGAGGGAGGCATGTGCAGAGCGGTTCACACTACAGAGGACCGCATGGCTTGGAGACACAATTATTATGTAATTGTTATGTAATTTTGTCAACAAATCAGCCGAGGCAGGATAAGCTCTATTATTTACTCGTACAAGCTCACTACTTTCGCTCTTACATCATAGCTTCTTTTAGTTTAGATCTTTCTTGAATTTTCCCACATTCGCCCAATATTTACTTTTTTTGCATAAAAGGTCAAAATCAACACTAGGTACTCGTGGAGGGGTACAATTGAGTTCGCCGCATCTCACCATTCTTAGGTAGAGGGTCAAATTGTAGTCTTGCCCTGCCACTGTCCTTCCCTAAACCAAATCAGAATTCAAACAAACGAAAAGAAATTGTCGTCATATTGACCGAACCCGCTTTTTCAACTTTTTGCAAGACACACACATGGTAATCGATTTTTATTAACATCTACAGTACGCTAGCTACGTCTTTATTTTACACTAACAGACTCACCTCTTGAGTATAAGTCTGTAGTATCCTGTACGAGTCCTGGACTTGTTCCTTGAAAGCGATGCTCTTCTCTAGCAAGGCTTTGCACTCCCAGCAAACTTGCAGCCGCACAGCAGACATATTAAACAGCTGTAACAAATTTATAAAATATAGGTTTAATAAATTTATTACTTGTAAAGAACAACACCGTACCGAAAGACGCAACAAAGGTGGACCGATGACCTGATAAAGGTCGCGGGTAGCAAATGGATGTGAGACGCACAGGACCGTCCAGCGGTGGACGACTTTCGGCTGATATGATGATGATGGTGATGAGGATAATGATGAAAGACAACACATATTTCACTTACTAATAAATAATTATGTAGGTAACATTCAGAGATAAAGCCATTCTAATAAATATTAAAAAAAAAAAGAAAAAAAAATATTATTGTAAACGAGCTGACTCGGCAAACAATCTTTAGCCAATAAAAAAAACCTGCAACCTATTCTCAGACCTACCAAATATACACTAAATCTTTCATGAAAATCAGTCAAGCTGTTTTTGAGGAGTTCAATAAACAACACCGTGACACAATATAATATAATATAATATAATATAATATAATATAATAATAATAAGAGGGAAGATACACAATGCGGATATATTGCAAAAGGTGGAACTAGTCGTGCCAGACGGGTATGTGGGGCGTCGTCGACAACCACGGTTGCTGGCAGAACCGCGCGCGCGTACTAACTTGCTGCGCGAGGCGCCGCTAACGAGCGCGCTCCGCACTCTTAACCTCATTGCTGATGACATAGACATATTCTGTTGCACTTTGGGTGAATTTACAAGAATAGCTACTCATACAATTTGTTATAAAAAACAGGGAACTATTTAAGTTTTAAGTGTGCTACAATATCGCATTGGGTCTAGCCTGTAAGGATATTTGTATGTATGTAAATAAATAAATAAATAAAATAAATAAATATAATATAATATTCCACACAACTATCACACAACGCCATCTAGTCCCAAGCTAAGCAGAGCTTGTGTTATGGGTACTAGACAACTGATAAACATACTTATATATTTCTAAATACATACATATTATAGATAAACTACAAGATTTTTATATGTATGTAAAAGATTAGAAGTAACCTTTTTTTTTGTTTTAAGCACGGCAAGTGATTTGTTATCCTTCATTATTATTCGGTAGATTATTGTATAATTGTGTTCCTTCACAGTTAATATTCTTTTATTCTTCATAGTTAAACTTTTTATTTTGCACAAGTATCAAAACCTCCTCCCTGTAGGTTTCTCAGGTCGGACAAATATGATCGACCACAGGTTCACCCAATGCTCTACTGAAGTGAAGCTGACACTCTTTACGAGCGTATTGAACATCACTCTACTCGTGCAGTTTGTGTGCTAAATGGATGTAAATGACCTAAATAAACGAATTTATTTATTTATTAGGGGTATCTGTGTGTAGTTTGGAAGTGGTTGGTGTAACACTCCATTGCCTCGGAAAACTCGTTAAGCCATTGGTCCTGAGAAAGATCTCGACAAAGTCATGTTGAATTGCCGTAGATCAGATTATGGGAGTGATGGAAGAGGGAGTGCATCTGTGTAGGCGCATATACTTGTACACTATAATAAGTATATCGTATGTGTGTCTTTCGTTATCCAATTTTGACTTTCAACTAGCAAAGATTGCTTAATAACATGCCAAAATATACCCAAATAGATCTTTAAGTGTATAAATGTTAATACAGAATAGGTGATAATATTTAGGTATGATTTTTACATGAAAAATCGAAGCGATCTTACAGGAATTTCGTCCAGAGCATTGAGGTAATATTTCTGCGTTTTCTGGTCTGTAATGTTGTGTAGCTTTCGCCCAACACACAGGCAGGCATTGCACAGCACTTTGCAAGATACACCTTCTTCTTTGATATCCATTTTCATTAATATTTGTTCATTTCTTCATGATCGACTGCACAACTTTCTGATTTTCAGGATAACTTTCACAATATACCAAAGATAGTCAATGGGAACTGTTTTCTTAACGTATTTACTTAGTTTACGTCTTATATTCAATAGGAATAAGATTTCATGACTGTAACATCACACATTCATAATAAAATCGAAAGAATTTCTTTTCAAAAACATATAACAAAACCAAAACAAACTGCTGCCATTTTTAAACTAGAATAGTGTTGTATGTGACGCGTCATAGGAATATTGATTTGATTTAACCGGTTTTATCGTTTTGTCAAAAAAAACCGGTAATCTGGGAAAAAGTTTTTATTATGTAACGAATTTAAAACCAACTAAAGAGATTTTTATGAATACAGTTACCTCTTTAGATTAAAACGTAAGAAAATGTAAATTCATGTCAAATCTAAGTAGTGGAGTGCCACTAGCTTCAAGCTTTGCTAAAGAGCTCGTTTGGGAAGAACCTAAAACCACTTTATCCTCGCTCCTAAGGTTATACCCATAGATAATGGTTTTACCAATGTTTATTGTGTAACCTGAGATTGTAGAGGTCCATATTGTGGGGGACCACGCTTTTGGAGCAGAAGTGATACTCTAGCTAGATAATGAATACTAGGAAGGTCCTTCATGAGGGGCGGTTCAGTCTATTAACAGTATAATTCACTCTTCAAAGGAGGATGTAGAAAACTTTTCAGCGGCAAATAAAACACATCATTTAGTTAATAATACGAATAGTTTATTTCAGAAAGGTATATAGACAAGTAATTTTAGTTTTATGATTTGACACAACATCGATTTGCAATATTTTACCTAATAACGGTAGAAACACACACATAATTATCTAATTTATACCTACCACTTATTGTAAAAACAATATTTGAAAACAGGAGGGAACTATGGACTTTGTTTTCTATCCTTCTCCACAATAATTTCCCTTTGTGAATGGCTATCTAAAAGTCGCCTATTTTTAAACAGAATTTATTTTTGTAAGAATGGCAAAAAAACTTACTTTTATTGTTTTTGAAGGTTAACATATAGATTCCAATCAATATAATCTGACTTGTTTCATCATCTGATCTATTAAGTTACTTAGCAGTACATTTCATACAGCTTCGGCGCCATTTTTTAGTTTAGGTATTCGGTCTGTAATTTATTCGGACATTGGGAAACAGATCCTTAATTTAAACACCTAAAACTTTAATAATAATTATACGAATGTAAGCAGTGTAACAAAAAATCATAACAGGTGGTACCTATTGTTTTACAATACTATATGGTGCTCCCACACTAATGTTAAAATAGTTTAGAAAGCATTTTCTAATTCTAATACGTTTACTAACATACTAGCTTCTGCCAGCGGCTTCACCCGCGTGTTCCCTAGGGAACATACTCCCGGGATAAAAAAGCCTATGTCCTTGCTCAGGCTCTAGCCTATCCCTGTGCCAAATTTCATTTAAATCGGTTCAATAGTTTTGGCGTGAAAGCACGACAGACAGACAGACAGAGTTACTTTCGCATTTATAATATTAGTAAGGATTATGTTAGGACTTGTTAAAAATTGTTAGATGTTTTCAGTTAGTGATTTAGTTTGATTAGTTAACTAAAATGTTTAGGGTTACTAACATAATCAAACATTTTCTTAGCATTTTGATTAAATGTTTGTAAACATTTTAACAGTAGTTTGGAAGCATCCTTAGGTAAATTTAGACTGCGATACACTCGTGCTTTCACCGTACACTCGATGTTGTACGGTGTATAGTGTCGTAGTCTAAATTTACCTATATACTTATTATTATGACATTTAATACCTTTTTTTTTAAATACCTAACCTAGGTTCCATTAAATATAGGTTTAGTACCTAGAACTTAAATACTAAGTAGGATTACAATAATAATCTCAACGCTCCCTGTTTTTATTAATGATAGATTGGGATACATATTCTTTAAAAAAAAAATATTTGAGAAATACTTATTTGAAAATAAATTATATTATAATTTGTAGATGAGTGTGTGTAGGTAGGTACATATAGATTGTCTAATTTGAAATTGCACAAGGTTTTTAAAAGAACCATTGTTTGTAGTACATACATAAAGTACAAACTGTGCAGGAGCGCGCAATTTGAAATTATATTATCTTTGTACCTACTTAAAATAAATAAACGAGATCACAAAAAATGTTTCAGTCGACCGTCAGTCCAACAGCCGGTTTCAGGGAAGAAAATTAACGACGTGTCAAAATTGACATATGTCAAGCGACTCGCTGGTATGTCGATATATTCAGACAAATAAAGGTGGACCAGAAATTCAGCCTAAAGACCAATAACACTAAGCGATTATGGATGTGTTGTTGTCACGTTGGACAGGGTTTTTATTCTTTACAATACACGATACGTTTACAATTCATTGCTATCTATTTTTACTTTTTTTTTTACTTAGCCATAACTTTATCCCACTGCGATTCGAAATTTGCCGCCATAGTAAAAGTTGTAGAGAAAGAAAAACCTACATAACGACATATTGCCAAACGTCGAAATTTGATTTGATTTGATATGTTATTGGTCATTAGGCTAAATTGCCAGTGTCCTTTTACTGGATAGATTTTGTGTTCATTTCTTTTCCGAAAACCGGACTTAGTACAACCTAACTAAAATTAAAACACAATACAGGCCCTTATTTTAAAAAGTTGCGTATTCAGAGAATGTAGGTAGTCGCTTAGCTAAACTACAGGTTTCGAAAAAGTTAAATAACAATAAAAAATATTTTATAAAATATATATATACTGTTAGAAAAAATATAGCTAGACATCAAGTGGGGTAAAACTTTTGCCTCCTCAGAAGAATAACATTTATATAAAAGGGAATATAACAGGTAAACACTACTAGAAAAAGACTTATTTTTTAAAGAAATAATAATAAATTAAAACCCGTTTTTACCTGACTGCGCTACTCAAAAGGTGGTGATCAAATATATGAACAAAAATAACTGCCACTAACCGTGCTGCGGTTGATGGCAATTATTTTAGTGGATTGCTTGAAAAGTGACTCGTTTGGAACTTTTTAGTCATTTTTGCAGTCGGGTTTTTTGATACAAGTATTTTTTACTAATACTAGACGATAGCTGTGAAAATTTCAGGTGAAAATTTATGAAACAGCTGATATTTTGACGAGTTTTGAGGGTTGGTCTCAAAGTAAAAGTTGTTTCTAATCATGTGTACTTTCACTCCCTAAAATGGATGATAGACGTACGAGCAAGTACGCGTACTTATGGCTCGATGACCTTTTTCGCTCGTGTGTCACCCTAAGTTCGCGTACTTAAAAATAAGACGAGTAGAAAAAAAGGTCGTCGAGCCATAGGTACGCGTACTTTCTCGTACGTCTAGCACCCACTTAAGAAGCTGTCAGTGTTTTACAAATAACTTTGTCTACTTAGGTGTCGCCTAGTTATAGAGAAAACGGGCATTAATAGCATATACCTAAGGCTGATTTTTCAATTAATCAGATAACTTTAATATGAAGAAATACTGTAGGTTTGACATATAAAAGCTGACAAACTGATGGCAGTTTTAGGTTGTGTTGTTCTTTTTGCTTTGTTTTTCAAACATCGGATGAAACTACCTAATCAATTGAAAAATCAGATCTTAGTATGTACTTAGATGTTTTATAAACGTTACCAGTTACTGTTTTACCATTCCACAATCCACAACTCAATTCAATTTGTGTTGATATCAGCGAGGTGCTTAATTGTGTAACACACAAATCCATGCATTTTTCTGTATTCCCAACAGGTATAATTTATTTTTTGGTTTTCTTTTTTTATGGTAGGTATGCGTCATGCTTGCAGCAAATAAGCTCTGTTTTTTTTCAATGCGTGTTTTTAGTTGTATATCAGATTTTTTTTTCTTAAATATCAATCAATCAAATTTCTTTATACAGGCACCAAGTTCCAATATTAAAATTGATTGATTGTGGTCTAGGAAGCATTGAATTCGTTCGGTTATGACAACTGTGGTTTCATGTGTTACATAATTATTAGGGTACAGAGTCAAGTGCGAGTTTTTAAACGAACTCGATCGCGTTACTGTCCGCTTATGTTACATCGTATGGAAAAGGTTTCTCGTTATAGTCACCAGATGTCACTTATTGACTTTTGAACGAATTTGTTTCTGGGGTCTACTCTCTAAGCCCGAAGCCCGTAATTTCGGCCACCACTACCACTGCTACAGTTCGGGTTCGGGACTAATCGTAAATCCGTAGGTGATACGGAGTAGAAAACGCCCGCAACTAAAGCCGAAACTACGGAATTCAGGCTGAGAGAGAAGACCCCATGTTATCACGATCGAGTACGAATAAAAAGTCGCACTCAGGTCAATGGACTCTATTGAGCGTTTACCTAAAATGGTGCCAGTGTTTGATAGTCCTGAGATATTTGACCTTCTTTTTCTTCTTAGCCTTTTGCTTAAATCTTTCCGAATCGTCTGATTCGTTATCCGTAGTAAATATTATGATTAAAATTGGACGAAGAAAAATTTTCCAAAAAAGGTACAGCCATCTTAAAGGTAGTAATAATAGAAGGAACCAAAATATATTAGATACTACTGTCAGCAGATGAGTGAGTACTGTGATCACCGTTATTTCATTGAAACATCTGAAACAAAAACAAACCATATTATAATATATCTTCAAGTTACTACTCTACCTTGTTGCTATTCCACCAATTTGCACTAAGGCACTGGTCTCTCCACCGACGAGGAAACAGTCAGCTATCGACTATTTTCCCGCTGAGGAAAGGGACAAACGATATAAATCTCGTATGAGTAAAAGAGACACATACATTTATAGTCGACAGCTGGCCGTTCACACTAACGGTGAGCCGGCTCTTACCCCTAGCTGGTCGCAGCGACAAGAGCTATCAAAGATAATATCTACTCGCTCATCGATACTCGCTCCGCGATGTTCGCTTGGCGGTCAGAACTCACCAACCAGCGGTAATTTTTACTTATCAGGGAGTCAGAAGAATGGAGCTATAGTCCGCATTACGAGACCCATCCAAACAAAGAACTGAAGCGACGACAAATATTTGCAAATTCAATCAACTCAAAGTAGGTAATATACTCTCACATACGTAATTAACGAATAATTTCATTTGATCGGGTGAATGTTTGACAGAAGTGTTTTTTTAAATTAAATATGTTTATAAAAAAAAACACTTCTGGGAAATCCTGTAATATTAAGTTAGGAATTTAAGATTTTCATACTTATGCGTTTAAAACGGATGTAGGTACTTACTGGCCCCATCCGCCATTAACTATAAGGTCATAACCGGGACTGATCAGTCGTCGTTCAGGAGTGTTCGAATAGATAGGTACACTGATTCTGCTTATTATGAAGCTTAAAACCAATAACAGTGCTGGAATGCTGAAGTGACACATCTGAAAACGAAAAAACAATAGTTTTAGAGGAACATAGCTAAGACATTAACCTATATTTATTTTAGTGATAAATAGTGGAACCGAAACGTGGTCGCTCACAATGGTCCTGCCCCATCAGAAGGCTTAGAACCACCCGAGAAGGCAATCGCGTATTGGCAGACGCATGAAAGGTCTCCCACAAGATGGACCAATGGCCTGGTGAGGGTCGCGGGTAGCCGATGGATGCGATACGCACAGGAGTGGTTGTTGTGGCGACCCGCAGGGAAGTCTATGTCTAGCAGTGGACGTCCGAAGGCTGATATGGTGACGATGATGATGATTGTAAGATGATTACGTATTAGGAGGAGCTCGTAGCTAAATAATAACAGCCACACGGGTTGATCTACAAGGTTAAGTGACGCTTGCCAAGGTTGGTCTATGAATAGGTGACTATCTTAATATACCGAGTTTCCTCCGTGCCTCGGAAAGCACGTTAAGCTGTTGGTCCCGGCTGTCATTTGTAGATCTTTGGCAGTCTTTACGGATTGTCAGAAGCTGAATTTGACTCCATTCTTGCTTGAAGTACCATGTTACCCAGATAATGGGTTGTGGATGTCTGGTGGCAACCGCTCCACGTAAAATACTGGTATTCAGCTGAATCCGGTTTGACTGGAAGCCGACCCCAGTATAGTTGGGAAAAGGCTAAGCAGATGATGATGAAGATTAGGTATTAGGAAAAATCTTACGATTATATTCGCAGCGGATTGCGTTACAAGATTCGGCTTGATCCCGCCGACAGTGTAAAGGGCGGAAATGAATAGCCGAATTACAGTTAACCCGAAAGCCATGCTGTGGTAGTTGCTCTTCATTTCTGCAATGTCGCTCATTATTTGATGAGCCCCTCTGGTTGGAGGCTTTCCTCTTTGAGGCTGGAAAAGAAAATAATCGAGGTTTTAAGAAAGGATCATTTAGACGACAATAATTTTATGAAGTACAAGCTGACCCGCACAACTCCGACTGCGTTACGTTTGTCATCAATGCTCCGCTCCTATTGGTCGTAGCATGATGTTATATATTACTAGCTGACTCGGCAAATGTTGTTTCGCCATATGAAATTTGACCTCGGTCGAAATAGTGTTAACTGAATCATTTCGACAAAACGTGTTTTGGTCTTGTTAGTACTAGTTTTTACTGATAGTAATTTTTTGTCAGCAGTTAATTCTAGTTGTAACAAGAGTTTTAACTAGAGAAAACGCGTTGTCAATAAGAACGAGTTTTAATTGTTTCATACTTTTCCCTATGCTTGTAGTATAAGACGATATTATTTCCCAAATTTCATAGTTCTAGGTCAACGGAAAATACCCTATAAATTTTTATTCCCTTGATAGTGTCATAAACGGCCGTATCTTTTTTTAAGTTAACTTAGAAGTTTAATTTTTTCACAGCTTCAAGGAGCTGTAGATCAGAGTACATGGTTTAAATTTCAACTCGATACCTCCACACGTTTCGGATGGACGGACGGATTCTATAAAGCCGTGGACTCGAACACAGCGGCGTGGAGGGCGGCGCGGAGGGTGGCGCGGCAAGTTATATTATACGCGCTGCAGCGCTGGTCGTGTCAAATGCAGATATGTACCAGCAGTGCGATTCTGTAAATATTTCGAAGTGAAGGCTTGGGTGAAGTGATCACGAAGTGAGCTGTCAATCCATGTAATCAAAATGGAATGACAGCTCATTTTGTGATCACTTCGACCAAACGTTCACTTCGACATATTTGCAGAATCGACCGGCAGGTACCTACAATGTAACTTGCCGCGCGGGTAAGGGTTCCGTTTTTTCCTTTTGGGGTACGGAACCCTAAAAATAAGGAGTAGTAACTGACCTTCGTTGCAAACATTTTCAAGTGTCTGGGCGTCAAGTGAAGAGCGTCCCCACAAGGTGTTCCTTATCCAGGGAATAAGAAAACGTACTTGTTAAAGCCACACACAGAAAATGAAGGTAATGCTGAGAGCGTTTGTGCACTTACCTACTCGTGTTTGATTCGTATTTATATTAACCGAAAAAATAAACAAAAACGGGTCCAAGTTTTTTCAAGAAATCCCAAATTAAATGTATTAGTGCACAAACGCCCTTACGATTCACAAATCTGCATAAAACATAACTATTTTGATTTACTCGATACAATAAAATTTATTCATTTACATATAAAATTGCAGATGCATTATCGTATACCAAAACGAGCAGCTAAATCGCAGGTATTTTAATGTATAATTTTCTAAACACATTTCAT
The DNA here is from genome assembly GCA_950371165.1 of Lacanobia oleracea. Taxonomy (NCBI): domain Eukaryota; kingdom Metazoa; phylum Arthropoda; class Insecta; order Lepidoptera; family Noctuidae; genus Lacanobia; species Lacanobia oleracea. Next base: position 8,824,185 of record OX493411.1, read on the forward strand.
AAACATAATCTAATAAACGAAATAAAAAGTACATTGTCTGCAAATGCAACTAAGGGTAACAAGAAAGGTAAAATAAAAAGAGCGAGGAAATACAAAAAGAAGGGGGAATCCCCAAGATTCTCAAGACAAAGAATCCGATTTCCGAATATGTTCAAATCTCAAAGCTTTCTATGAAAAGACTTAACACAGAATAAATATTGCTCTTAATCGCATACAAAAGTTTACTTTACTGAATTGAGTTAATTTTAAATAAAGAAATACTTACTTGCCACTTTCAAGAATTCCTCTGGGCGGAGGACAGTATACGAAATGGGCGAGGACTCAGTGAATGGAGTAAAATCAATATTGCAACTATACGTTTTGTTCAGTCGTTTTCATTATTTTTTAACACGCAAAAACCAACTTAATAGAATGTTTATTGAACTATTTACATTGCCAATAAGATTGTTACGGTTTATGTAAATTTTACACATACTGTCAAACTGTAAACTTTTCGTTTCTCGAGTACTTTGAAAATAATCGAAATCTTGAATAACGAAACGTAGCTCAACGTATGTACAAATAATACAAAAGGATGGTCGTGAAGTGCACGTATTTACTACATCCATGGAAATATAACTGTGTTGAGCTGTTGTTTCATGTTTGAAAGTTTCAACTCTAGTAATGTCAACTTGACAGGAAGACGAAAATAAATAATAATATACACTGACGAAAATTGTTAGTATGTAAGAATCTAGTTAGAACATATAAATAACAAGACAAAATAAAAACTAGAATAAAAAGAAATTGTTTTCTGAAAACATAAGTAATTCCACCAAGTCCATTCATTCGCTATAATTTTTTTTTTGTGGTCTTTATTATTTACAATTAAATAAAATTGCGTGAAAATGATGGATGTAACTGAAATAAAATGTGAATTTTCTGATTATGGGAACCACTGTTGTGTTTGCCTTAGCGTGGGAAGAAAATTATCTCCGTTGGGAGAATATATCAGTGTTTTTAGAAGAATTACTTCAGACATTCAAAATCATGTAAGTTCTCTATGTTTTTTTTTATGAACTCTGAATATGCTGGCTCAGTGGCAATATAATATTTGTGTACCTTTTATTTTGTAAGACAAGGTAGTTTAAATTACCCAATTAAAAATTATAGCTTTATCATAAAGCTGTAGAGTTTGTTTGGTTGAATACGCTAATCTCAAGACCAGTTTGAAGGAAAGTTTTTTTGAGGAAGGGTATAAGCTATATAACATCACCCTGCCACCAATAGGAGCAGAGCATTAAAAAAAAAACATGACACAACCAAAGTTGTGCGGGTCAGCTATTGTTTTATAAAAACTTCATTCATACCGCAGGACCGTTGTCTGAGTTCGCCCAGGCTAACAAAAGCTGTAAGAAATTGGTGCAGGTCTGTGCCCAGCAGGGGTCAGTGTTGGAAGAATAATAAAATATAGCATTTCAAAGATATTTAACCTGTCAGGATCTGTAAGGACCGATTTTGGCCAAATTGCTTCAACGTCAGAATCCGTAAGGCCCTATTGGGGCCACACCACTTGCGTAGTGTAAACGTTACTTGTATGTGTCACTGGAAAATGGCAAAATCCGTAAGATTGTAATAAAACTTTATTAGATAATAATTTCTTCAATATATTATGAAAAAATTGTTTTGTATACATATATTACATCTCATCCAAATTCAATAGTTTTCAATACATCCATGTCTTACTTAGAAAAATTAGTTTAAAATGTCACTAATAATTATTTGAAAAAAAAACTAGATTAATTTCAACAAAGGTACATTTCCCACATTCCAACTTATTTATTTATGTAGTACATGGAGGACTTAGGGAGTTTTCAAGTATTATAAAAATAAAATAAAAAAGCCTTTATTAATCCATTTGCATGTACATTCGTATGAATTGTAATGGTTTACTATAAATTGTAATAGTTACTCTGATATGCATGCTGTCTGGACCCCTCTTCGGGTGAAGGCCTCCTCCAGGGATTGCCACTCGTCTTGATTGCTTGCTAGGTTGGACCAATTTTGTATTTCCACGGTCTCTATCTCGTCCTTCCACCTTGCCTTTGGTCGTCCTCTGCTTCTGTAGCCATGAGGTCCTTCTCCACATAGTCCCGGTCTTCGTCCACCTGTTGTCAGTGTAGAGTGACTCGTGACCTGCCCACCTCCATATCAGACCTCGTGCGAAGGACAAGGCATCTATCACGCCAGTCTGCTTTCTTATTGCCCTGTGACGGACTCTGTCCGACAATTTTATTTTTAGTGAGCGGCGTTCTAAGTCTCTTTGGCATGTAGTTAGCTTCCTGTTGGTGTTTAAATCAAATATCCACGTTTGGCAGCCATATGTGAGACAGGGTAAGATATACGACTGTCTATTTCTTCTATGTGGTTACTTTTCAAGTATTACATAACGCAGATTTTGGAGATTTTTGACCCCCTCTACCCCCATGCAATGCGCCGTAATGTTTTTCTGTACCCCCCCTCCCCCCTTGTAAAACCCAACCCTAGTAACCACCAAGTGACCATTTTTACTTAAAAGTCACAATAATGTGTCTGGAAAGTCACTAAAATAGCTTTGTTAATGTTATGTAACACGTAGTTCAAACGCCTCTTTCCGCCCCTGTAACGCATTGGAACGTTTTACAAGACCCCCCCTCCCCCCAAATTCGTTACGTAATACTTGGACAACCCTTACAGCTAATAAATACAAATAAAAAGGAAACCATAGTCACCAGAAAGTCAATTACAAATGCTCACATATAGTGACTTATAATTTTAATTTACATGGTGAGCACGAAAACAAAAAACACACCGCTTAATATCTCATTAATTTTGTTTTCAGAACCATACTCCTGTAGAAGAAATAAAATTATGTTGGGAATGCAAGGCATTTCTGCGTAGAGCCAGTATATTTCAACAGCAGGTATACAAAGCTAATGAAATGCTACAAATGGGGCAGGTAAATAAAAGTACTCATCGTCTGCCTATCCTTTTCCCAACTTTAGTAGTTGGCTTCCAGTCAAACCGGATTTAGCTGAATACCAATATTTTACGTGGAGCAGCTGCCTAGCTAATTATTAATTAATATATACTAGCTTAATTTTTACTAAAAACATGTATTTTTGTAATCTAAATACTAATGTAATATACACTTAAAATATAAAGCCCTAACTCAAATAAAGCATCCAAAAATTTGTCAACATCACTGTCAACTGGAAGTGAGCTCAAAAGACTAGCGGCATTGCCAAATTGTATGGCAATGCTTATCCTCTCTCTGATGTAAAAGCCAGCCCTTGGGTCACGTGAGTGACAACTAATCCATTGACCTCAAGTTTAAATATCAAAATATATTTTTGTATTCATAAAGAAACAAGAAATGTGCACATCTCAAATAAATAAATAAAAAAGTGCAATTTTGTACAGTGAACAAGGTAAATATGTTCCCAGGGAGTAAATTTAAATTATTATTACAAAAAATGTATTTTTAATAACTTTTTTTTTGCTTCAAAGCAATTCATTCATCTGTGTACTCTTACTTTTCTTATTTTCATATTTAATTGAAAAAATGTAATGAGTCCGTCTGATAGATTTCCAAAAAAATATTGGACACGTATTTTTTCTTTTTTCACGTAAACAAAAAATTACGAAGATACAGTACGTTGAAAACTCGCATGACGTAACTACGATAGTGCAATTTTTACTAGCAACGTGACTTCACCAGCCCCTCTCCCAAGTTTTGATGTACAGTGGAGCGTCGATTATCCGAACGTCGCTTAACCGAACGACCGCTTATCCGAACAGTAGTAACGCGCGGGTCAACACTACCCCCCACCCCGCGGGCGCCTTGCGCGCCTCCCGCGCTTCAGTTTTCGCGCACTTGTCGCAACTCGTTCACTTGTTATTGTACTCGTATGTGAATTTTAGACCTCATGACTAATAAGGCTGACATCAACTAAGTACAAGTTCAGATAATGAAGATGAAAACATAGTTAGTGCTTCTGAAGCGTTTACTTGCTTAGATATTGCCTTGCGCTGGTTTGAAACACAGGCCGAGAGCGACCAGTATCAAATATCTGTTCTCAAAAAAGTACGTGATCTAGCCGCTCGTAAGCGGGTAGGCTTGCTTCGGCAGACGAAGATTCAAGATTTTTTTAAGCGTTAATTGTAATTAGTAAAGATAAGTTTTATTACAAGATTGTCTGCACTTTTTTTTTTCTATTTGTCATTAAAGATATAAATGTAATAGTGTTTTCATTTACAGTACGTAAATATGTATGGCTGAATCAATATACAATAGGTAGTTCGATTATCCGAAAATACCGGTTTTCCGAACACCCACGTCCCCCAATTAATTCGAATCGACGCTCTACTGTATTTTATCTTTTTCAATATTCATTGATACACACAACTACAAATACGTGTCCTACAACACAAATAACACGTGTCCATTATTTTTCTGTGATAACTAGCCTATTGGTATAAACCTAAACGACTCACATTTTCTTAACCTTGAAAAAGTTATTAAAATATTTTTTTATCTTTTCAGAGCTACCTCTATGGCACACAATCCAGCCTTACGACAATAATATTTAATGATTCTCATCCACACACTGTTTATGTAAACAATTTAAATGTAAAAGTACAGTCAGAAACAAAAATATGTGACAAAAATAGTGATGATGATGAAATAAACGAAACATGTGATAATTTTGGTGATGACAGTCCTAAAATTGAAGAAGAGTTTAAAGAAAATACAGGTACCTAGTTTTGACTTAGTATGTTTTTCTTTTACATATGCGGTGAACCAAAATATTAATAGCTTTCGCCCGCGAATTCGTACGCCCATATCCCGTTTTTCCCATTCTCGTAGGAATTTCGGGAAATCCTATCTCAGTGTCCCCTACACTCCCCAAGAAACCTACATGCCAATTTTAGGCTTTCTACGACCAGTAGTTTCGGCTGTTCGATCTTAAAGGTTAAGCAATGCTTGCCAAGGTTGGTCTGTGGATGGGTGACCATCTTAACATACCGAGTTTCCTCCGTGCCTCGGAAAACACGTTAAGCCGTTGGTCCCGGCTGTCATTTGTAGATCTTTGGCAGTCGTTACGGATTGTCAGAAGCCAGTAAATCTGACTCCAGTCTTGCCAAGAAATACCGTGTTACCCAGTTAATGGGTTGCGGAGGTCTGGTAGGCAGCCGCTCCACGTAAAACACTGGTATTCAGCTGAATCCGGGTTGACTGGAAGCCGACCCCAGTATAGTTGGGAAAAGGCTAGGCAGATGATGATGAGTTTCGGCTGAGCGTTGTCTATACCTGAATTATTCAAGTAAATAGCATGTATTTGCGCTATAGCTGTTATGCAACATGTTTATTGAGATGGAGTGATAACCGAATTGTTTCTATATTACACGAGTGTGACCAGAACACCTGTCTATTATCAAAAACTTGCGCCTTTATTCGCTGTTGCCCACCAGACACCACACCGGTCGGACGATCCTGCCTTTTTAATGGAGGTTTCCGGGACTTTACACCCTTTATCGCATGCATACCTCTATACTTACATACAAATAAATATATGCCTTTTTCGCATGAAGGTATGCAGAATTTTTTTTTAACACACTCGAAAACTGACTCCTGCCCTGCTGCTTTTAAGAACCCAATTAAGTCTATTTCGCACTAGTGCGGAAAAGTGCGCTGGCCAGCCACCACATACATCTGTATTGTATACTAGTTGACCCGCGCAACTTCGTCTGCTCCGCTCCTATTCGTCTTAGCGTGATGATATATAGCCTATAGCCTTCCTCGACAAATGGGCCATCTAACACTGAAAGAATTTTTTAAATCGGACCAGGAGTTCCTGAGATTAGCGCTTTCAAGCAAACAAACAAACAAACAAATAAACATACAAACAAACTCTTCAGCTTTATATATTAGTATAGATTATTTGCGAGTTTAGAGCACTAGCCGCACGGATCGATCTTGAAGGTTAAGCAACGCTTGCCAAGGTTGGTCTGTGGATGGGTGACCATCTTAACATAACGAGTTTCCTCCGTGCCTCGGAAAGCACGTTAAGCTGTTGGTCCCGGCTGTCATTTGTAGATCTTTGGCAGTCGTTACGGATTGTCAGAAGCCAGTAAATCTGACTCCAGTCTTGCCAAGATGTACCGTGTAACCCAGTTAATGGGTTGTGGAGGTCTGGTAGGCAGCCGCTCCACGTAAAACACTGGTATTCAGCTGAATCCGGTTTGACTGGAAGCCGACCCCAATGTAGTTGGGAAAAGGCTAGGCAGATGATGATGATGATGATTATTTGCGAGTTTAGAGATGGGTTTTTAACCGACTTTTTCAAAAAGGAGGAGGTTCTATGTTCGGCTGTATGTATCTTTTTTTTATAATATTTGTATTGTTTTCTTTCGTAGGTGCATTAACGGATACAAACCCCGATCCTACGAACCATACCTGTGACGACTACATCAAACCCAAAAATAGTTCTTTACTTGCAACAACAGAACAGACGAAGCCCAAAAATAATCGTTGGGCGAAAAAGAAGGCTTTAGAAAATAAAAAACCGAAATTCAAAATAGTTACAGAAGAAACTAAAGAATGTTTTAGAAGAGTACAGATAGATGATGAAGAGTTACAGTGTTTACTGAAGAGAAAAAGAGATAGCGAATATTTTAAGTCAAAAAAGTTCAAGTGCGAAAAATGTGTTTTGACGTTTTTGAGTCAAGAAACGTTGGGGAAGCATGAGCAGTTTCATAGTAAGGTAATTTTATAATTGTGTTCTTTTTCCTTATAGATTTGTTTTTTTTTTTGGAATGGGCATCGTCAAATGACTCCTGAGAGAAGAGAGTGTCAGACTCTACTGACTAAAACCCATCTGTGTTTCTCCAACTGCCGGCCGCGTTTCAAGCTACCTAAAACTGTCAAATTTTCTCAATCAATCTTGAACCTCATGCTTTAGCAATAAGTATGAAAATGGAATTTGACAGATTTTTGTAAGATTAATATTATGATTCTACTAAAGTGGCATTTTGTGAGGAGCTCGTGGCTAAATAATAACAGCCGCACGGGTCGATCTTAAAGGTTAAGCAACGCTTGCCAAGGTTGGTCTGTGGATGGGTGACCATCTTAACATACCGAGTTTCCTCCGTGCCTCGGAAAGCACGTAAGCCGTTGGTCCCGGCTGTCATTTGTAGATCTTTGGCAGTCGTTACGGATAATCAGAAGCCAGTAAATCTGACTCCAGTCCTGCCAAGAAATACCGTGTTACCAAGTTACTGGGTTGCGGAGGTCTGATAGGCAGCCGCTCCACGTAAAACACTGATATTCAGCTAAATCCGGTTTGACTGGAAGCCGACCCAAATATAGTTGGGAAAAAGGCTAGGCAGATGATGACTAAAGTAGCTTTTAAGACCCTGGGTGGCGGAATTAGTTCGCAAGAGTCACCGCGGCCCTGGGATGCGGCGGGCACTAGGAGGAACACGGATTGGTTTTAGTCAGTAAGAGTCTTACACTCCCTTCTGCTCCGCCCAGAGCGGGAATGACGTCAAATTATTTTTCGAGTTACTCTCAACAAGCCCTTTCATTTGATACCCCTAAGGTAGAAATGCATTAAAAATAACTACTCCGCCATCTTGGATGGTCCGCCATATTGGATTCAGAATGACGTCACGAAGCTTATCGTGTATTATCATCCAAGCTAAACGTGCATACAAAATTTCAGCTCAATCGGTTAAATATAATCTGCTTTAAAATTGAGTTGCACGATTCCACCCGAACAAACACATTGCAAGTTATAAGACACAGAACGCTTATAGGATCACTCGGGTGTCTGTCTGTACGTCTGTGACAGCCAGTTTTCACTGGACCGATTCTGTTGAAATTTGGTACAAACATGGACTTCTGTGACCCAAACACGGACGTGTTACTTAAATTATTAAAGTTTTAGTATGGGGGTCACTTTTCTCCGAAACTATTGAGCCTAAAATTGAAAAAATGCAGATAATAGTTCTGTACTTACCTAAAGATTACAAGAAAACCTATTAGAAGTCTTTAGTGCGAAAACAACATGTTAAAAAAATGAAATTGGTTCGGAACCCTTTGCAGGCGAGTGCGACTCGCACTTGGCCAGTTTTTAGGGTTCCGTGCCCGAAGGGTAACCAACGGAAACCTATTACTAAGCCTCCGCTGTCCGCCCGTCCGTCCGTCCGTCTGTCTGTCAGCGGGTTGTATCTCAAGAACCGTAATAGGTAGAGAGCTGAAATTTTCACAGATTGTGTAACAAAAAAAAAAATTAAGGTGTATGTACGGAACCCTTCGTGTGCGAGTCCGACTCGCACTTGGCCGGTTTTTTATATCACAAGTATGTGAGTAGAAATAAAGAAACGAAATAATATTTTTTATTTTTCAGTTAACGAAATATACCTGTGATATTTGTACCTCGAGGGTTTCGAGTAAACATGTTCTATCCCAACATATACGGGACCATTACTATAAGTACGCCTGCACACTCTGCGACTTCGCCTGTCTCGACAAGTCCCAAACAAGGTGGCATCGTCAACGAAGACATACGAAAGTATTTCAATGTCTAAAATGTGAACTGAAGTTTGGGTGAGTTTTATTTGGTTACGTGTTCTAAGGGTAACCAACGGAAACCTATTATTAAGCATCTGCTATGCGTACTACCGTCTATCTGTCCGTCCGTCCGTCCATCGATCCGTCCGTCCATGCGTCTGTCTTTCTGCTGCATCTCAAGAACCGTAATAGGTAGACAGTTGAACAACAAATAATAAAATTTACTTAAATTAAATTAAAAATTAAAGAGGGGCTCCCACACAAGAAACGTTTTTCGGTTTTTATTTTTTTATTTGCTCTTGTCTCTAGTCTATGTCAGAGATGACATAGACAAAGTCTACGATGGAGCGAGCTTACCCAGAAGGAGCCTGTTCACTCTAACTTTGAAGAGAGAGAGTTGTAAGCTTTTGGAAACACAAACGTAGGCAGAGACTTCCACTCCTTTGCTGCGCGCATTATAAAAGACGAGTCGTTCTTGGCCGGTTTTTTTTACTATTGATAGGCACACGTTTGACCAGTATCTCACTTGATGGTAAGCGATGATGTGGTCAAAGATGGAGGATTCTTGCTTAGAAGTGACCTATTCACTCTTGACTGAAAGACTCCCAGGATGTAGCTATCAGGAAACAGACCCCGGCAGGGAATTGCACTCCTTAATTTTCATAAAGCATATTATAGCATCAGCTATCTACCAGAGAAAGTTCTGCCAAAATCGAGCCAGCCGTTTCGCAGATTAGCCGGCTGATTTTGTTGTTAGAATGGTTTATACATTCATAAAAAGCTGTATATTTTGTTTGATATTAGAAACAACTTTAATTTATTTGTACTCCTCATTAAAATCGTAAAAAACCATACAGAAAATAGAAGTTCTTTGCTTATAGATGCTTGAGCCGCCTTGCTTCCCCCCTACCCGCTTTAGTCTTGCTTCGCCCGTCGGACATTGAACTCTGTGTCTTGCGCTTACGTACGGTTTTCGCTTGCACTTACGCACACATACACGGACCGCATAGAATACTGAAACCAAAGCTCATTGCGCTCTTATAGCAGCCGGCACGGGTGGACAGCACAGTTGAATGCAGCGGGGTGATCTCACCAATGTACGGTGGGCGAACGAAACATGCAAGCGAAATAGTCGATGAGCATTGACTGACGAACCAATAACGTGAAGCGTCAGAGTTGTATTCGTCAAACCGATCAATGGAGAATGTATTCCATGTTAACAGGAGTCGGTGGGAATTCTTTAAGCATTACAAGCAGTGGCATCAGAAGTTCGTGTGCGATTACTGCGGGGTCAGCTTCAAAATGAGATACTGCATCAAAGACCATATCAGGTGCGTATTACTGTGGTATATCCGTCTCTTTCTACCTCAGAAAACGTCTTATTAGACGGAAAGAATACACTATAGTGTCTTCCCTTCTTGCTTTAAGTTCATCTACGACTACTGCGGGATCAGTTTCAACATGACACACTGCATTAAATACCATATCAGGTGCGTATCACTGTGGTATCCGTCTCTTTCTACCTCGGGAAACGTATTGTTAGACGGAAAGAATACACTATAGTGTCTTCCACTCTTGCTTGAAGTTCGTCTGCAACTACTGCGGGATCAGTTTCAAGATGACACACTGCATTAAATACCATATCAGGTGCGTATCACTGTGGTATATCCGTCTCTTTCTACCTCGTGAAATGTATAGTTAGACGGAAAGAATACACTATAGTGTCTTCCACTCTTGCTTGAAGTTCGTCTGCGACTACTGCGGGGTCAGCTTTAAGATGAGACACTGAATTAAATACCATATCAGGTGTGTGTCACTGTGGTATATCCGTCTCTTTCTACCTCGGAAAACGTCTTGTTAGACGGAAAGAATACACTATAGTGTCTTCCAGTCTTGCTTCAAGTTCGTCTGCGACTACTGCGGGATCAGTTTCAAGATGAGATACTGCATCAAATACCATTTCAGGTGCGTATTACTGTGGTATAACCGTCTCTTTCTACCTTAGAATACGTCATAAACTTCCCTCGTTATTGTTGCTATGTGGATGGGCCATCCATTACATACAGAGTTCTATCCGTGCCTAAGACAGCACGTTTAGCGGATGAAGCGGCATCAATGCTGCCACAAGTAAAAATCAACATCGCAACAAAAAGAACCGCTACGCCATCTATCCAACTAGCAGTGAACTACTACGTCAGACAAACAGAGTTTACCGTGCGATTTGAACATATAAATCAGCCCGAATATTAACTATCAGGCAGTTGCCCGCCAGACATAACAACCGTCGGGATCGTCCCTATTTGATGGAGGTTTGCGGGATTATCCTCTCTGTTCCGCATACCTCTAAAAGCTGTTGGTCCCGGCTGTAATTTTTTAAATTCTTGGCAGTCCTTAAATAGTGTTACAAGTCTGAAAATCTGACTCCAGTCTTGCCAATAAGTACCGTGTTTCCCAGTTAATGGGTTGTGGAGGTCTGGTAGGCAGCCGCTCCACGTAAAACACTGGTATTCAGCTGAATCCGGTTTGACCGGAAGCTGATCCCAATATAGTTGGGAAAAGGTTACTCAGATGATTTTTACAGATCACATTGAAAGATATTCTAGTAATAATCATCATATCAGCAGAAAGACGTCCACTGCTGGACATAGGCCTCCCCCAAGATATGGGGGTTTGCCATAATCGCCACGCTTGGCAGGCGGGTTGGCGACCGCAGTGTATGGTGTTGCGTTTCACTGAGAACGCTGCTGCCCATTCTCTGGTGAGTCCCTTAGTCGCCTCTTACGACACCCACGGGAAGTGATGGGATGGTATTATTCTTTTACAACCCCATACGGCACCTGCCGACACCATACGGAAAATTCTTGTTATGGTGGTTGCTAAAACTATCTTTTTTTTTTTCTAGAAAACAGCACTCTCCCTTCGAATGCAAGCCATGCAACAAGCGCTGGGCTCGCTATAACGGGCTCTGGCTTCACAACAAGACATACCACAGCGTCGGCGTGGCCGCGTACTGCGTGGAGTGCGACAAACAGTACCGCGACGTCTACCGCTACCGGTGGCATCTCGCCAACAGCGCCTCGCACAGGCAGCACAAGAAACGTAGGTCAGTGTCCTGCTCCCTATGTCTAGGTCTAGGTCAGGTTTGTTATCGAACTCCTCCGAAGAGATTTGATCGATCTTAATGGATTTTTAACCGACTTCAGAAAAAAGGAGGTTCTGATTTCGACCGCGTATATTTTTTTATGTGTTCGCGGATAACTTCGTCGTTGATGAACCGATTTCGATGAATCTTTTTTTATATGAAAAGGTATGCTGCCGAGGTGGTTACATTGCCACCACGTCAGTCAGAGAAATCGAGGACAACTCTAAAAATTGTTGGGCGCCGCTGGTTAGAACTTGATATTCGTGTGTATATCGGGTGATATTACAAAACAATGAAAGTTTGGATCAGACCTGATGATGGAGATGACAGAGAGTCAAGGGAACTCCACATCGGTATGTAGGAACTACCAAGTGGTTGGGCTTATTTCATTCGTATTGACGACACCTTTGCTATGAAATCACTAAGTTTTATTAAATAGTTCATAACATAACATGACGCCGCGGTACGCTGTGAATTGTTACGCAGGTCCCACTAAAAAGTGAACCATAAAAAACTTTTTTAACTAAAAATATAACCGACTACCAATAATAAAACACTACAAAGTATAAAATAACTTTAATTTCGGAAGTCGGTGTCAAATAACGAAATAACCAAAAACACGTACTTCCGAAATTAAAGTTTTACATTTGGTAGGTCCTGAGAATAGGTCCTAGGCTTTTTTATATGGCATATAACGACGTTTGCCGGATCAGCTAGTAATAATATGAAGACTACTGAGGATGTTTTTGCCCGCATACGTCATACAACTTTGCTTTCTTTAAAAAAAAAACAGCGGTTTGCATTCCGGGAGTGCCGGCAGAAGTGAAATCTTGAATACGTGCTTCTCTCCCTGCGTCTTACGAATTTTCGATCAGGTCACGCGTCCTGATGCGAGTTTAACAATTTTTACCCATCACAAAAAGTGCACAATGCCGCTTAAGAAGTTTTCACTTAAAAAAAATGTCTTTTGATTCCAGGATACCCTGCCCCGCTTGTGACAAGGTATTCTCAAAGAACATCTATATGAAAGACCACTACAATCTGGTGCATCTCAAGTTTTATAAACACCGATGTGAACAATGTGACAAGGTTAGTTTTTATTCACATGATTGTCTGATAAAAAAGATGATTCCGTGCTTCAGAAGGTACGTATAAGCCGGTGGTCCCGGCCGCCAATTGGCGGTCGTCAAATGAACCATGTCAGAGGCCCTTGAGGCGGTTTAGAAACTCTGAGAGTGTGTGGGGTTGTTAGACCTTACTGCCCATACGGTAAGAAGATTCAGGCTGAATTTTTAAAGTGTTCGTGGATGGCCAAATCCGAAACTATGAGGGATATCGAAAAACGCTGAAAGGAGTCTGAAGCCTGATTTTGATGAAAAGAAAAACTGCATTATTGGATTTTTGAAAAATCGTTGTTCCTACCTAGGAATCGAACCCTTTGATTTTGAAAATGAAACAGCCTGTATTATTTACACCATCCGATAGTGTCGCTAATAAGGATCAAATTCTGGGAAGTGATAAGTGTGATAACACATGGCAAACTAAAGGAAAGCTCTCATTTTTTAACCGACTTCTTCAAAAAGGAGGAGGTTATTATGTTCGGCTGTATGTATTTTTTTTTATGTATGTTCACCGATTTCTCCACCAATTGTGGACCGATTTGTAATGTTTTTTTTTATTCGAAAGCCTATACTCCTGATGTGGTCCCATTGTCACCAAGTCAGAATCTGATGAAGGTATCCCATGAAAATCGAGGGGAAACCCTCAAATTTTATAGGCACATACAATGTTTTTCATGAAATTTCTAACGCAATTCAGATACTTGTGCCTGGTAATCATCATATGATGTTGCTGAGCTGATGGTGGAAGGTATAAGTCAGAATCTGATAACGGGATCCCATGAAAAATTATTGAATGATATTTTCGCCAATTTTTAACCGATTTCGATGATTCTTTTTTCATGATGATTTCTATAAACATTTAATATATGATGCTTGCAGAACTTCATTCGTAACGCCGACCTGCTGAGACACACCCGCCGTGTCCACGACGGTGTACTGCCGCCGAAGAACAAGATCTGTTACATGTGCGGCAGAGGATTCTCTGTGAGTATCAATATCGGTTGCATTTCGGTGAGTGTGCGACGGAATTACATAATTTAATTCCGCCAAGCCCGTTCTATCATCGGACCACAAGACGAACGGCGATGCGCCACCGGTACATGGTGGACATCCCACCCACGCGCACACTCGTTTTGGGAACATATTCACAGCTAAGGAGTGGAATTCCCTGCCGGAGTCTGTGTTTCCAGATAGCTGGGAGTCTTTAAGACAAGAATGAATAGGTTACTTCTAGGCAAGCGTGCTCCATCTTCGACCACATCATCGCTTACCATCAGGTGAGATAGTGGTCAAACGTATGCCTATTAATAGTAAAAAAAAATATCATAAAGAATAATACCATCCCATCTCTTCCCGTGGGTGTCGTAAGAGGCGACTAAGGGACTCACCAGAGAATGGGCAGCAGCGTTCTCTGTAAAACTCAACACCATACACTGCGATCACCAACCCGCCTGCCAAGCGTGGCGATTATGGCAAACTTGCCAAAATCGCCACGCTTGCCAAAACCTTCCCCAAATTTGGGGGGAGGGGGCCTCCCCAAATTTGGGGGAGGCCTATTTCCAGCAGTAAATATATAATAAAATTCTTACGTTACTGACTTATTTATTAGGATATTGGTCATCATCATATCAGCCGAAAGACGTCCACTGCTGGACTTAGGGGGGAGGGGGGGGGTTGGCAATTGCAGTGTATGGTTTTGTGTTTTACAGATGCCTCAAGTTGTAGGGATTAACATAAAATGGTGTATTAGGTTTGCGGAGATTGTATTTAGCGGGTTCTACTGTAGGTAGTTCACTTAGGATATGCACATGAAATGCCAACGCCAAAATCACAGAACCGATTTCAAATAATTTTGGTACAGATATAGTTGGGACTGCTTTTTAACCGACTTCAAAAAAAGGAGGAGGTTCTCAATTCGGTTGTATTTTTTTTTTTTTATGTTTGTTACCTCATAACTCCGTCATTTATGAACGGATTTCCAAATTTTTTGTTTCATCTGAAAGGGTATACTTCTCGATTGGTCCCATTGTCACCATGTCAGAATCTAATGATGGGATCCCACGAAAATCGAGGGCAACCATCAAATTTTATAGGCACATACAATGTTTTTCATGAACTTTCTAACGCAATTTAGATATTTGTGCCTGGTAATCATCATCTCATGTTGCTGAGCTGATGATGAAAGGTATAAATTAGAATCTGATGATGAGATCCCATGAAAAATGTTTGTTCAGCGATACTTTAGCCAATTGACAGCCGATTTGGATGATTCTTTTTTTGTTTGAAAGAGTATTTCCCTGGACTGGTCCTGTTTCAATTTGGTGAAGATCTGACGAAGAACTTCGGAGGTAGGCAACGGAACTCTTCAATAAATGATAGCAAAGGGATCGGGATTGCTGAAATCGCATGTTTTTTTTAGTGTTTACACCAGTTCTTAACATAACATTGCGCCGGTACGCAGGTACCTAGGTACCACTAAAAAATTAATAATAAAAAACTTTTTTACAAACAACACAACCGACTTTCAAAAACAAAACACTACAAGGTACAAAATAACTTCGGAAGAAAGAAAAACCTTTTATTTCGGAAGTCGGTGTCAAAAAACGAAAAAATAATCAAAAACACCGACTTCAGAAATTAAAGTTTTTTCTTTCTTCCGAAGTTATTTTGTACCTTGTAGTGTTTTGTTTTTGGAAGTCGGTTGTGTTTTTTGTAAAAAAGTTTTTTTCGCAACAATATCATATTATCGCGAGCGGTGCAGCACGCAAAAGAAAGAAAAATCATCTTCTTTAATTTAATTTATTAATTTTATTTTATATTTTAATTTTTTGAACAATCTCGGGACCCTCAGGTCCCGGTCCTTTGGTAGGCGTACGAGGGGCCGAAGCCAACTCGCAGACTATTAACCTGACCACTGACTATTAAAACGGCTTTTTAATTTTTTTTTTGTTTTTTACTTTCTCGTGTCCCTCTTCCTAGAGACCCGGTCCTTTGGTAGGCGTACGAGGGGCCGAAGCCAACTCGCAGACTATTAACTTGACCACTGACTATTAAAACGGCTTTTTAATTTTTTTTGTTTTTACTTTCTCGGGTCCCTCTTCCTAGAGACCCGGTCCTTTGGTAGGCGTACGAGGGGCCGAAGCCAACTCGCAGAGGCCTCTTTAGACATTTCAAATGGAATGGGACACCAACCGACGATTATCCCTGTATGCACTGTGAAAGTATACCCAAGGACAATCCCCGGTTGGAGCAGCATATTGCAGAATATGGAAGAATTATTTTATTATTATTATCATTATTTATTTTTCATAATTATTGAAAAATAGGAAAGAGATAAATAATTTAATTATAATCTAAATTCTTTTTCAGACCAACAGGATACTGACCAACCATTTGAGGACCCACACCGGAGAGAAACCTTTCGCCTGTTCCATATGCAACGCTCGCTTCGCTCAGAGCCAGGCTTTGGTTGCCCATGCCAGAGCCATACATCATACCGCTCTGAAGCAGACGTAGGGAAATATCATCTGCTAGGGTAGCGGAACTTTCTACCGGTTGCATTCTGGGGAATGTGCGACGGAATTGCATAATTTAATTCCGCCAAGCCCGTTCCATCATCGGACCACAAGACGAACGGCGATGCGCCACCGGTACATGGTGGACATCCCACCCACACGCACTAAACGTTTTGGGAACACATTCATAGTGCGTACAGCTAAGGAGTGGAATTCCCTGCCGGAGTCTGTGTTTCCTGATAGCTACAAGCTGGGAGTCTTTAAGTCAAGAGTGAATAGGTTACATCTAGGCAGGCGTGCTACATCTTCGACCACATCATCGCTTACCATCAGGTGAGATAGTGGTCAAACGCGTGCCTACCAATAGTCAATAATAAAAAAAATGTTCGAAAGAGTCACCTTGGCCTGGAATACGGCGGGCATTAGGAGGAAAACGGATGCGTTTTAGTCAGTAAGAGTCGGACACTCGCTTCTGCTCCGACCAGAGCGGGAGTCATTTGGTGATTTAACATAAAAAAGGCAAACATTGTAGGTATGTAAATAGATATATAATAATGCATTTAGGCTATTGTTCAGAGAGACCCGCAGAGGCCGTTACGTTACACAGTTTGACCCTACTGCCAAGGAAAGGTTATGTTTTTGCGTGTATCTTGTATGTATGTTTGTAAATTTTCTCCAAACGGCTGCATGGATTTCGACTATTAACGTATCGTTAGATTCATTTTAAAAACCCAAGTGTCCTTATTTAGATGTTAAAAAAAAGCAATATGGCGGATTTTTGGCGCTAAATTGAAAGTCGTTAATTTTTTTTTTATCCAATCATTGGTTTATACGATACGATGTATGATTACGTACTTTAAATAAAGACTATTACTTTTATGATTTAGTTACAAATGTATAGTTTTTAGACTTTTCCCTATACTTGTATTATAAGACGGTATTACTTGCCAAATTTCATAGGTATGTGTTCTCGTTGAGAAATACCCTATATATTTTGATTCCCTTGAGAACACTCTCAAATAGAAATATACGCTTTTTGCGATATAAACGGCCGTATCTTTTTTTTACGTTTGATTAGAACTATGATTTTTTCACAACTTAAAGAGACCGTAGACCTGAGTATATGTTTTCAATTTCAACTCGATACCTCCACGCGTTCCCGAGATAAAGAGTATTGACAGACAGACGGACGGAAAACAAAGCAAAGATCCTATTAATAGGGTTCCGTTTTTTCCTTCTGAGGTACGAAACCCTAAAAAGAGTAACAAAAAGATTAATAATATTTAAGTTATTTTTACCCGACTGCGAAAGAAGGAGGGTTATGTTTTTTTTATTGTAGTAATAAGTTGCTGTTGTAAAAGTTCACTGTGATCATGAAATAAATAAGTATGATACTTAATGTTATCATTTTGTATACAAATTACAATAAATATGAATTATTGAGTCTTATTTCGTTGTCTCTTTAAAATATTCCACAAAATACTATATTTATTTATTCACAAAATCCACAGCTCTTTAAAATAAATAAACCGATCTTACAGCCAATTACGGATTTACAATTTATTAACTATTATATGCATCAGAAACAAACAGAATGGAACAGAAAGACATGCTACCACCGTCTAAGCATATGAGAGTGTGTGGTGTGGTGTGAGTGGGTGTGTTGTGTAGGAGTGTGTGTGAAGAGTTGAAGTGGTGTGTGGAATACCTTTAACAACACTAGTTAGAATTCTTAGTCCTTTTAGTCAATTCGTCGCATACAGTAGTTACAAAAAGTCTCCTAAAACTACCTTTTTTGGTGTTAAATATATTCAAAAGTTGTCAATGTAAATATATATAAGATCGATTCTAAACCCTACTATTTAAAAGTTTACTCGATTTAGGATTTACTCGAGCGTGGCGGATGAACATAGGATCCCCTATGTCCTGTAGTGCCTCCACCAAGGGTAAGCCCTTTTGGCACTCATCTCACCGCCGACGAGAAAGCGATCAGCTATCGACTATTTTCTCGCTGAGGAAACGGACAATATATATAGATCCCGTGTAAATAAAAGAGACACATACATTTATAGTCGAGAGGTTGCTGTGCACAATGCTGGCGAGAATTCTTTTGCCACTAGTTCGTCGCAGCGATAAAAGCTATCAAAGATAGTACTCGCTCAGCAACACTCGCTTAGCGATGCTCGCTTGGCAGTCAGTAACTCACGCCGAGAGACTAATCACAGTCATTTCTACCTAAAGTGCGGGCGGAGGGAGTGGTGCGAGCAATAGCCCGTCGCACAAGAGTACTCTTAGGCTGCCTGTTCAATGTCGCGAAGCGAAGCAGTCGAGCGGAGAAACGCAGAAATTTTAACCAATGGGTTGGGGTTGGCAAGTGAAACCTGATCTCAGATGGCGCCACCACTACACGAACCTTTGTCAAAGTGAGATAAACACTATTAGTCTGTGATTCCAGTTTTTAAGATTCATTTGTTCGTTTGTTTGTGTAATACAGGCAGTCTGATTTCTTTTAAGGTTTAGGTAATCAAATTCACATTATCTTACATTAAAGGCTATGTGAGGTTATGTGCAGGTAGGTTTGGGATCGTATAAATAATTGGAAATAGTTTTTGACGATCTGATCAAACTGAAAGTAATCATTTTCCTAAGTATTTGCTCATCTTTTCATCAAAAACTGCTTTGTTATTGGTCTGTACGCTACTAGCGCCACTTTGACAGCTGTCGGTCGGTCGTATAACTTCATGGTCGGCCCCATTGTATAAAATCTCTGTGGCACACTTGTGCGCTCGCTCCGCGACAGTGGACAGGCAGCCATAGGTGTGTGACAGACGTGCGCGTACTTGTGGCTCGACGAGCTTTTTCACTCGTGTGTCACCGTAAGCACACGTACATAAAAACCGCCGAAGTTCGTTGGCGATCCAACAGGTTTGAAATTTTACTCGTAGCTCGCCTCGGCTCGTATGTCTGTCAACGCCGCGAGCCGCAAGCCGCGAGCGCGTTTTGCGACACGTCGAGGGATAGAGTGTTACAAAAATTACTATTTTTTTAAGCTATTCACACTAGTTATTAATATATGAGTTATTTTTTTGCTTCTCTCATACAAGTATCCTGTGTAGCTATTTTTTTTTTTTTTGTTGATGGCCACTCGCAGTTTCAACCCTACAGGGTTGTCAACTACTGCACCGGACTTGCGCCCCCCCCTGGTACCAGAGTAATGAGCAAGCTTTCACGTGTATCACCGACGTCAAGCCGAGTAGGTACTTAAGCTCGCGATCTTAAAAACTGCGTACAATACTAGTAAGTTCTGTCAGAACAACTGGCAAACAAAATATAATTTTGTCAAAACGGAATTGAGAGAAGTACAATGGGTGTTAAAAGAAAAGGCCGAGAAAATTAAAAGACATTCAAAGTAAAACTAAATTCAAGAATGCATACATAACATACAAACAATTAAAGTGGAGATGGACAAAACATAAGACAAGAGAGAAGAAGGAAAAATGGACAAGACTTGTAACAGAATGGTACCCGCTAAACTGCAAAAGGAACAGAGGAAGACAAACTAAGAGATGGGAAGATAATATCAGGAAAATAGCGGGTCCAACATGGACTCGAACGGCAAGGGACAGAATTGAATGGCGATCTTTAGAGGCCTTTGTCGGAAGACAAGTTGAGGAGTAAATAACGTTTGCCGAATGAAAGTCAGTTAAATATGAATTAAATCGTATAACAGTTTAAATAGTATATTAGTTAGTAGTACATAATGAGTTAGTGAGTATACTTACAAAAGTTTTTGTTATCTAAACCATGATCAACAATAAAGGCTTTTTATTTATTTATTTTATTTTACTAGTTTGTTCGTATGTCTGTCACCCACTTTAAGCTTGAATTCCCAACTACGCGCCTCTCATTCCCTTTCACTTTTTCGTTATTTCTGGTGCGAGAGAGTCAGAAATAACGTGTCGGTATGGTGTGCCATACCGACACTGATTGCCATGACAACATTGTAACAAGTGATCTCAAAACAAGTTTGTTTGTATTTTAAACTTAGTTTTGTGAGTAAAAAATTGTAAGTTAAGTAAATGTTGCAAGGATGAATGAAAATATTCTGAACTGTTTCTTTTTGTGAACAAAATAAAGATAAAAAAATTGACAAACAGCTGAAACATTACAAAATTTAAGACAGTTGGAATATCGTTGCACCAAACCGGGCACTGTCGTTGCGTTGTCCACGCACAAAACATTATAACCAGAAGAAACTACAGTTCGCGTCAGCGTGGTTTGCCCCTCGGAAGTTAGGTCTGAGTGAAGTCCGCGCAGGTGTAATTGCGTATAAAAGTGTTACGTTTCTAAAATATTTTTTTGTTTATACGTATTTACTATAAACAAGTAACAAAGACTACCAGTAACAATAAAATATCAAAAAGTAACACAACAAACACATACACCACAAGAACACAAATCAAACTGTAAGAAATAACCAAAATAAGTCATTAAAAACAATAACAACGTGTAACACTTTTCGCATCCACAGTCGTATTGCATTGAGCAAGCGGGACACGCTTATGCATCGAACGTATACGAGCGAGTGAGATGCCATTACACCCGCGCGCTTGCGCTAATCCGCGCATGCGCGAGCTACCCGCGCATGCGCGGTTGTATGTTTGTTGTCAAATTGACATCCTGCGCAGCCCATTGCGGCATACTTTGCGGAGGCAAACTTGCGTGACGGCAACTGTATCTATTTATCAAGATTATACCACATATTTACCACTATCAAAGTACGAGAACCTACCCGCTGCTAAATAATAAGTAAATAAATATATTATTTTCTAGTAAATAAACTCTAAATATATTAGATACTAGCTGTACCCGCGACGTCGTTCGCGTGCGCTTAGGTCGATGCCAGCCTATTATCTTACTTCTAATTTTTTTTTACTAATAAATGCGAAAGTTTGGCTAGCTGGATGTTTCTTACTCAATTACGACAATACGGCTGAACGGATCTGGATGAAATTTCGCACAGAGGTAGATTATAGTCTGGAATACCACATAAGCATTCTTATCTCGGGAGTACCTACTTTGGGAGATATTCAAGATTCAAACCATTTATTTACAGGTAGATACTTTTGAATTGTTAAGATCAGTCTGTCAAAAACATGAAGATATTTGGGATTTTTTAAACGTAAGTAGATCACTGTGTAAAAGAACGTGCAAGAAACTCTATACAGCCAGTCTTTTATATCATAATTAGTGATGGGCGTTGAATCAACGAACTAGTTGAATCAACGTTGATGTCTCTTCAACGGGATTAACGTTGACCGTGTACAAATCAACTCGTTGAATTCGTCAACGAGTTACGAGACAACGACGTTTATGAATTCAACTCGTTTGACGAAACGAGAAAATGAACCCAACGTTTTGTTATTTTCAACGTACGTAAATTGTATCTATCATCTTTCATTTTGAAAAAGATGATAGTGGGAAAGCTAGTTGTACGCGTAATGTAAAGAAAAGATTTCTTATAAATCTTTCATTAGGTAAACTGCATCAAATTGTTCGTAAATTAACATTACAACAGCATACGTTAATAAAAGCGTTAAAGCCGTTTATCGTTCATGTAAGTTGACGTTCGTAACACGTTAACTCGTTGACGAAATTAACTAGTTGATCAACTAGTTGACAAACGCAATTCAACGTTAACGTTTCGTTGACGGAAAAACCTTCAACGACCCATCACTAATCATAATAAGTACCTATTATAAAAATACTGGTTTTACGGACAATAAACGAATCTAATTGAAGACAACACAGAGAACAGCGATATTGTAATTTAGACCCTATAGAAGACTTTTAAGACCTATAAGAGACAGAACCCCAACTCGTGTGAGGGTCGTTCTCCAGCAGGAAATCTTAACACCGCAATTCAGAAAAACGCGTCATCAGTGCAACGCCATCTATCGACCACGTAAGTAAATTGACAAATTGTTTAGCACGTTTGACAACATTAAGGTATTAAAATGTTCACTTTTATTATGCTACGTATAAAAGTTCCATAAATAACTCAACAATGTGTTTTAGGGGGTATGTGGGTTTTCATGCATTTTATTTTTCTCAATAGATGGTGCTTTGCCTAATCACAATACATTAGGAAGTTTCCTACTAAACTTAAAAATTAAATATATTTTGATTTGTGGATCGGTTGTTATGATAAATACCGATAAGGTGTAAAATTGTTCAATTTTATTTTGCCACGTGGGTATTAAAAGTTTCACACATAACTCTACAATTTGTTTTGGTGTTTTTTTACATGCGTTCGTGAATTTCATCTTTTTCAATAGATGACGCTGTAATCAGAATACATAAGAAACAGAATACATTAGGAAGCCTCACAATAAACTTAAAACTTCAATATCTTTTGATTTTTGGGTCGATTTTGATGAAATAAACGCTAAATGTTACTCGGATTATCACTTAATATTTTTAAGTACCTAGATTTGGAACCCAATCTGTGGTTTATGCATGATGCTCCCTCAAATGCACAGACAAACAGACAAACAGATAAACAGACAAACAAACAAAAATTTCAAAAATAGCATATTTGTGTTTTGTATCGTTTTCCTAACTTTTCTATGTAATTTTTGTGCAAAAATATTCAATGTACAGACACGGTTGGTCTACGATTTTATTATATGTATAGATTTTTACGTGCTTATTCGTCATATTTTATACGCTCCTATTGGTCTTAGCGTGATGATATATAGCCTATAGCCTTCCTCGATAAATGGGCTATCTAACACTGAAAGAATTTGACCAGTGAAATCGGACCTTTAGTTCCTGAGATTAGCGCGTTCAAGTAAACAAACAAACTCTTCAGCTTTATATATTAGTACCTATAGATTATTGAAAAAAAACTACTTATATTTTTTCGATATTAAAACCGCCAGAATGTGTAGCTATGTTATCATGAAGTAGGTATATAGCTACAGATTTTCTCATTTTTTGACGTGATAACGTCTTATAAATCGATGAACGTCGGCTGCACGTACGAAAAAGTGTCACGTCGCCTGAGCCGAGCGTGCAAGCGAGATCGCAGAACAAGCGATAGAGAGGCACGATCGGCTTGTTGTTTCAGAATTCAATTGTTTTCTTATGACGTTATAATGTAAAATTGTCGTCCGTAAACCGACTAACAACAGTTTTTTTTTTATTAAAATGATATTCTCATATTTGGTAGGTACAGTCAGCAGCAGAAGTTGTTGATTGTTTTTTATTTTGTGCACATTTAGATGTCATTCATTTTTTTAATTTATCAAGTCTTTGATCGAGCTGGAAAGAAATAAAAATGCTTATTGAATAATATGATGTAGACATTTATTTACATTATGTAGACAAAAATATTTTATTATTTAGAATGTAAATTTTATTTATACTTACAATGTGTGCCGAAAATGGTTTTTAAAATCTAATTTCTTTGGTATATTTGATATAATATATTAATTTTCAACTACCTAAATAAAAATATTGTCTACTGATATGATAGAAGCCAATGGCGTATTATATAGCGTGTGTTCCGAAAATATAACGCAGTGTACCTACTGGCCCGTGCTCGTGACGTCAATATGGCGTCGGAGTCATGACGTTATGAGCACTGGCCAGTATACCGGGTTATATTCCGGAACACACGCATAATAATACAGTCGCGTCATGCACCAACATTACAGTGCTAAAAAACAGTACCATAGTACACTATTGGTACTAATGATAACAAGATAGCAACTTACTCGCGCGGGATTGTAGGACCGCGGTAGTTATAATAACCGGCACGAGTCATGAGCATACTCTCCATTGGTTTGGCGACGACAGCTATGACGCTTCCCATTATTGGTTCGTTAGTCAATCCTCGTCGACTATTGCGTTTGCAAGTTTCGTTCGCCCACCGTACATTGGCGGGATCACCCTGCTGCATTCATCTGTGTTCACGACTCGTGCCGGCTACTATACCTTCTTTTTATTTTGACATTTCTAAGTGCCGGTAACGCATCTATAGTTTATATTATGTCAATGATAGTTGCTAAATAAACTTTTCAACCTCAAATAAGGTATAAGTAAGACTACCCTTGAGGGAAAATACCATTGAAAAAATACAGAAGATTTGTTTACAAATATTACTAACATAGTGTTTTACACCTTATGTTTTAACAAGAAACAAGATTGCAAAATAATTATATAAAACAACTAATCTATGACGACGTTGAGGCACGCACTGCTACAATACTTCGGAGATAGTGCACTTTAACTTATATCAAGTTAAGATTATAATTTTTAATGAACTTGATATAAGTATTTTTTACTCACAAAAAAAAAACTAGAGTAATCATGGTCACTCTTTTTGATACTTAACGAGATAAGTCGTGCTTAAATTCTTTAAAAAATTAAATAAACGTTTGTTTTTCGTGAATAATAAAATATATGCTCTATTAACAATACTGATTGCGTGAAAGAAAATTGCAATCTGCGAAGTAATATGTACAATAATACAATTCGCACTCAGCGTTACCAAACGTCTTTTAAAATGCACACTCGAAAGGAGTGGAACTCTCTGCCTGCGTTCGTGTTTCTGAACGCTTACAAACTTCATCTCTTTAAAGTCAGAGTGAACAGGGTCAGCTCGCTCCATCGTAGACTTTGTCTCAAATTTAAAAAAATTCTCGCTTACATACTGATAAACGCCCCTATAGCGGGTCGATACACGATACAGACTTTTGTCAGTAGATATCTACTGATTTTGAACTCTGAATAAAAAAAATCTATAACACTGCCCTTGATTTGTTGCACAGACGAAATTCTATTGAATTTATGGAAGTCTGTATCCTGTGGATGGTCCACACATATAGGTACCCATTTTCACTTAGGTACAGACTCACATTCACTTTTTATCCATTTATTTAGTTCAGATTTTTAGCGACAAATTTCTTAAAAACTAGTAGTTCGTCAAATAGTACTCATTTCTGGCGGAATTATAGATTTTTTTCTTTCGTTTTTAGTGGATTAAATATGGAAGAGCGGCACCTCCTACCTAACATACCTATTTGTTTGCTTAAATGGGGGCTCCAATCACTAAATCTCAATTAATTGAATAAACCATTATTATTATTATCTATTATTCACAGTCAGAAAAAGTAGTTGATTTTATTTTTTTTTATTTATTGATGACGTTTTATTTGATTTTTTTTTCTTACCACAGATACGAGTAAATAGTCTTAACTATAGAACTAACCTATGTTTAACCGTTGCTTAACTAAAAAAACGCTGTTGGTACATATTGGTTAAACTTATTTCGTCTTTTCTAAAACAAAAATGAAATAACTAAACATATAAATAATATTCGTCTAAAACAAAATAACTGTTTGCTGTAAATAATAATTATAAAATGGTAAAATTATATTAATAAAGATTTTCTTAATAAATAACCGGCTTATTTTTCTCATGCCACGCAAGATGGGATTTCAAAGTACGCTTGTAAACAAAGGTCTCCTGGCATAAATGGCATTTATAAGGCTCATCACGAATATGAGTACGAATATGTTTCCTTCGATCACTTGCATCTCTGAAACTTGATTTCAGACATATACTACAGTGATACGGCTTATCATTCATATGTATTCGCACATGTCTTTTCCAATGACCCCTTTCTTTAAACGCTTCCGGGCACTTATCGCATTTAAATGGCTTCTCACCAGTGTGTGTACGAATATGTTTCTTCAGATCTTGTGAATCTCTAAATTGTTTTTGACAAGTCTCACATTTGAATCGTTTTTCACCGGTGTGCACTCTGTAGTGTTTCTTCAAGCCTTCGAGTTGAGTGAATCTTCTCTCACATACATCGCATTTATGCGGCTGGTCATTGCTATGTATCCGGACATGCGTTTTCAATCCATCTGCGTTACTGAAACATTTCCCACATTGTTCACACTTATGGTCTTTTTCACTTTTATGTGTGAGATTATGCTTCTTCAAACCGTGTAGTTGAGAATAACTTTTATGGCAAATATTGCATTTGTAAGGCTTTTCACCTGTGTGTTTTCGAATATGTCGCTTCAAGTCTCCCGGTTGACGGAACGCCATCTCACAAGAATCGCACTTATAAGGTTTTTCACCGGTGTGTGTAAAAATATGGCGTTTCAAATCTACGGGCAGCATGAAACTGCAATCACATAAAGTGCACTTATGAGGTTTTTCATTCTTGTGTGCACTTATATGAGTCTTCAAAAGATTCTCGCGAACGAAACACTTCTTGCATATCGTACATTGGAAAGGTTTTTCGACTGAGTGAGTGGGAATATGTCGTGTTAAGTCACATTTTTTATCGAAGCTCTTTTTGCATGTATCGCATTTGTAACGCTTCTCTTTGTCGTATGGTCGCCATATTTGGGATCGAGAGTTGCAAAACTTTGGTTTAATTTTCCTGGGTGCAGTCGTTTTTCTGGGTTTTGAAGGTTTGTTTGCGTCAGAATTGGAAGGAGGAGGAGTAGGCTCTCTTTGATCGGTGCTTGGCGGAGGTGTGGACAGTCGTTTCTCCTTCGGTGTAGGGATAGAGTCTCTCCTACTTCTCTTTGGTGCGTATCTGATGACTGACGGTCGATCATTTTGAAGATGTTTGTACGACATTTTGGGAGTATTATTAGCAACTTTGGAGTAATATCAAGGCTGCCACAAGTTGGATAGACGTCGTATGCCTGTACTCTGTTGCTCACGGTTAAGGTAAATCTTTCGGTATTACGCACAAACCAATTTTACTGTTTGAAGTATGTCTTGTCTCTTTTAGTATGTCGGCTTGTTGCTGTTTGTATCTGTGTCGAATGTTTTCTAATCTCTTCTTTTTACCGCCGGCATTGCCATTTGTCCAGAAGTTAAAGTGGTTATAAAAAAATGTGATGTTAATGTCAAAAATCTTAATCTGGAACTGTTGGTTGCATTTTTATAACATAACTGTGACTTACGTTCTGTTCTTTGAAACACATTGGACTTTTAATTTTTTTTAATGTTGAAATCATTTTGTCTGTTTGTGCTGTCGTCTCATGCTATCATTTATATACCAAATTTCCGTATTGTAGGAGAAATATCTGAAAGATGAAAGAAAAATGATTATAGAGAGATGTACCAATTATTAAAATTGCGTTATTTTTAGAACATCATATCAGCCGAAAAACATCCATTGCTGGACATAGGTTCCCCCAAGCGTCGCCACAAAAACAGGGCCTGCGCGTTTCGTAAAAAAAAAAAATTAAATAACGAAATTGAAGTTAATCAACAGATTATTACCTACTACAAACAAGGGGAAGATTTTAAGGCGATCTGGAGCAACTAATATTGTTCAAAAAAGGTAGGTAGGTACCTACAGATAGTCTTTTCTGCAAAGTGCGCGGTGCTTCACAATATCAAGAAAAAAGTAGGTACCTATGTATATTGATCATATTAGAGGCAGGAAATTAATGACCGTTCTTAAGTTACCCTAGGCTGATAAAATTTTAGTTTTACCTAAATTAACCTAAGTGTTAAGGTCGGTCCTCCCCCCAAAACTAATCTGCTAAAGATCGTCTTAATCTGTGGGGCAACTGTCCTATTGTAAGAAGTAGGTACCAAAGGCATGTCTAAAAAAATAACTTTAATTTCGGAAGTCAGTGTTTTTGGTTATTTCGTTTTTTAACACCGACTTCACAGCGTGTCAGCTTGATATTATTTTATGAACTGGTGTAAACAATCAACAGACATGCGATTACAGAAATCCTAATCCATTTGCTATCATTTATTGAAGAGTTCCGTTGCCTACCACCGAAGTTCTTCATCAGATCTTCACAAAATTTAAATGGGACCAGTCCGAGAAAATACTCTCCCAAAAAAAAAGAATCATCCAAATCGGTTAACAATTGGCGAAAATATCGCTGAACAAACATTTTTCATGGGATCACATCATCAGATCCTGGCTTCCATCATCAGCTCAGCCACATGAGATGATGATTACCAGGCACAAATATCTGAATTGCGTTAGACAGATTATGAAAAACAGTGTATGTGCTTATAAAATTTGAGGGTTTCCCACGATTTTCATGGGATCCCATCATCAGATTCTGACTTGGTGACAATGGGACCACCTCTTTCGAATAAAAAATAATTTTTAAAATTGGTCCAGAATTGGCGGAGAAATCGGTGAACATATAAATAAAAAATAAAAAAAGATTATACAGCCGAACATAGAACCTCCTCCTTTGTCTGAAAGTCCAAGCAACCAGGACTAAAAACAAAAATAAAACTATTGCCAAAACACATCTGATTTAGACAGTAAAAAATCTTTAAAACATTTAACACTTATTTTAATGTTGACTGTACTTTTAAATTCGTATAATAATCTTTCTAATACATGTCATATAATAATACCAACATCCATCGTTGCAATAAATTGTAGCTACCTACACTGTTTATTGCAATATCCCGATACACAAATTGACAAACTCAAGCCGGACATTTAAATTAGTACGAATTGAGCGAAACATTACGCACCAGCCACAAAAACAATTGAATACGCTCTTTCGGAACTGCAATGGCCGCTGATATATAGAAATAGTCGAATTGAACACTTTTCACATCATTTGCACTGTATTTCGTTTAATTTCTATAAAGCAGAGAATTAAAAAAAACACCGACCTTCGCGGTACTCGTCCGTAATGAATTATTGATTGCCGGGAAATTGATATTGTGATAGGTTTCGGTAGGTGCTGCCAACGTAAAATTTCAAAGCTCACGGTGTGGGAGGTGGGAGTATTCCGATATTTGGAATATAAATTCGAGACAATAATTTTACTATACAATATGAAACAGAATAAACGCAATACATCGTAAGGGGTCATTGTACTCATCATTATGAACTATGTTTACTACGGTACCAACCCCAAAATCACTGACAAAACAGTACATTTTGTCGTTTTGTTTTTGTTTTGTGTATCTTTATCATAAATGTTTGGGGCAGTCAATTTTTTTTCGTTAATTCAGCACTGTTTTACAACTTTCACTATTGGACCAACGCGTCCAATAATGAAAGTTGTTCATAGTCGCAGTAGTTGTTCACAATGATAGTAGAGTAACTTTAGAATTTGAATATTATTTGAAATGTGAATGACGTTCGAAAGTGCCGTTTAATAATCTAATTTGAATAAAAGTTTTGACTTTGACTTTGACTTTAATGACATTAAGAGGTATTGCATTTATTCAGTTAAACGTAGTATTATGAATCCATGCCTTTTGTCTTATCTAATATACGAGTAGAATACTTTAAAATCTTCCTCACAACTGACTCTAATATATGATTTAGGAATTAAACACTAACTTCTTCAATAATCAAGTAATAATTGTAACGTTTTATATGTGCATTATAACATCGCCTTGGATGTAGAGTCTATCAAGCGAGTCGTGTCCATGACCATTTAGCTGATTTCTTATAATGGCAATACTTTCATCTGTCAAACGGATTGTCACAAGTTCGTTTCAATATCAGATAGGTTGGCTACAAGATTTTGATACTTTTAGCTCATCTATCTAATTTTTTATTTTTTTACTGTGATGTGATCATGATTTCGGATTAAGATTCAACCGTCGCTTAGTCACGACATTGAATCTTACTGGGGCACATATTATTGATAGACACTTTAAAAGATTGCTGTTTGAACTGAAACTAACTGTTTTTCTGAATTTTCAATAACATGCAACTTTAGTCAACCGCCTTGAATAAAATGAAGTAATAAAAAACATAATTGATAATTTAGTTAGCAACTCATGGCCATAGAAGACAGTAAAAAATTAAATCAGAAACAGAGTACCTATCTGACGAAAATCGCTGCTAGAAAACATTTATAATAGATTCTGATTTTAACTCTGATTGTAACTAATAAATACCTACATTGAAAAGCACTTTTTTCATTTATGTACAAAAAATATTTTTTTGTATACAAAAATAATTCAAATATCAAACAAGTTAATAGCGTACTATATCAGTGTTGTGACACCTGTAAGATTTTTAAATTTGCCGCCTTTTTCATGGGACACGACTCGCTTGACAGACTCCATCTGTTAGGGTGCTATATAATAATGAATGAATAAAATAAAATATAATGAATGAATAAACAAATACATTAAAAAAAATTGTGGCTACTTAACCTGTCAGGCGCCATTCATATATTTATTAAAAACGTCAAACTCCGTTGAATCCTCACCTCAAGTTCAAGGTGTCTCTAAAAACTGGTAACACGAAACCAATTGACAGAAGCTAATAATGTCACTGTCAGTGTCAACTGCCTTTTTTATTGAAACTTGGTACACGGTATATTGAGATTCTTCTTTGTAACAAAAAGATCGCGACTACTAGCTTTCATGTGTGTGTGCAGTAAGTATACTTTTCATCCAAATCATAAAACTAAACCAACCTCTATGTTTTAATACGTAGGTGACTACGAAGTTGAAAAATAAATAATAGCGTGTAGTCACAGATTGTCGCCAGAGAAATATGGAGAGTCTATTTGACTCTCCATATGGCTTCGCACGGCGAAGACTGCCATCTAGTGTTGTAAATTCGGTTTTTTTACCATATAAATACTTGACATTGACACTTCTGAGCCGCCACGTTTAGTTCGCTCCCTATTTCCAGAGTAGAATCAGTAGACGATTGAGTTTTGATAAAGATTTATATAATCGTCGCAATCACACACAGGTTGCGCAAAAAGGTGTTGAAAAGTTCAAGCTAACACATTCCACATACAACGATACAATTGGCACTACTATAAGTGCCAAATTCGTCGGTGCCTTTGCCAAATCTGATGTGTTTCAATGCAACTTTTCAGGAGGAAGAAAAAACTTTCTAATTTATTGATTTATTATTAATCAAAAAATGTTAAATTCCATTTTATGAAAAAAATATGTTTCATTTAGTGACAACAATATCTTTGTTTTCTCTAAAATGCACAAATATGCTATTTTTGAAATTTTTGTCTGTTTATCTGTTTGTCTGTTTATGTGTTTATCTGTTCGTCTGTGCGTTTAAGGGAGCATCACGCATAAACCACAGATTGGGTTCCAAATCTAGGTACTTAAAAATATTAAGTGGTAATCCGAATAACATTTAGTGTTTATTTCATCAAAATCGACCCACATTATCAAAAGATATTGCATTTTTAAGTTTAGTAAGAAACTTCCTAATGTATTCTATTCCTCATGTATTCTGAATACAACGCCATCTATTGAAAAGATCAAATGCACGAACGCATGTACAAAACACCAAAACAAATTGCACATTATTTGCAAAATAAAATTGAACATTTTTATACCTTATCGTTATGTATCATAACAACCGATCCACAAATCAAATTTTATTGAATTTTTAAGTTTAGTAGAAACCTTCCTAATGTATGTGATTAGGCAAAGCGCCATCTATTGAGAAAATAAAATGCACGAAAACATGAATATTCCCCGAAAACACATTGTTGAGTTATTTGTGAAACTTTTATACGTATCAAAATAAAAGTGAACATTTTAATACCTTAATGTTGTCATACGGGCTCCTTATTTAACGTCTTCCAATGCTAAACCTTTTGTCAGTTTACTTACTTGGTCGATAGATGGCGTTGCACTGATGACGCGTTTTTCTGAATTGCGGTGTTAAGATTTTCTGCTGGAGAACGACCCTCACACGATTTTCGATAACAGTAGAGTTCGTCAAGTGTTTAGGTTCGGTCTCTCATAGGTCTTGAAAGTCTGTGTTAGAGAACAAAGTACCAATATCGCTATTTTCTCTGAGTTGTTTCTATTTGGATTCGTTAACTGTCCGTTAATCATAGTCTTGAATTGGTTTGGTTATTGCGAAGTTCTGGACGCTTCGAATTGCGCTTCAGGCCTGTAGGGTTCCGTAGCAAAACCGTTGATGGGACCCTACTGCTAACCTACGTACGCGATCGATTCCGTTAAGAGCGAAGCAACGAACGGTTCGATTTGCGAAACAAGGCTCATAATAATAGTGGTCACGGTGACAGGGGACACACCCCATTACTAAGCCTCCTCGGACGATTCTGCTTCGTGCGAAGTATCAGACGGTTCGACTTAAGTTACAAGGCGAATTACAGGGTTCCGTACGAAAGGTGCTAACGGGACTAAGCCTTCGCGTACGATTTTGATTCGTGCGAACGAACTCGATTTTTAGGGTTCCGTACTAACGGAGGTTGCTAACGGAACCCTGTTTATTAATAAGCCACCGCTGTCCGTCTTCCTTCAGTATATACGTTTTATTTCTGTTTCGCTAATTTCAAAATGCCTTCTAGAAAAAGGTCGAATCTTTCACAATATAGCAAAAAGGCTAAATATATGAGACTCAGTAGATCTCAAGAAACAGCAGAAAATCGAGAAGCCAGACTTGCTGCAGCTAGAGAAGGGCAGGCCAGAACTCGCACTTTAGATAATTGTACTCAGCGCGAGGCTCGGCTAAGTACACAACGTTCTCGCATGGCAATGTCTCGATCTTTCGAGAGTAGCCAGAAACGCAAAGAGCGTATGTCGGTAGATAGAATGCGCCATGCATTGTCGCGAGAGTCGGAGACTTTCACAGATCGAGACGCTCGCTTGAGCTCTTAAAGATCTCGAACAGCGGCTTCTCGATCTTTGGAAACTAAGGAAGAACGCGAAGCGTATTTTCCCGCATTAGCAATTAATATAATTAATGTGTATAGGTTTTTTGCTGGAAATCTAACTTAAAATATAGTTTACGGAGAAGCATTAAGGTGGATGCTCCAAGGTGGCCCGGGAAATTCAAATATTTTTATGTTTTTTGCAATTTGCCGGTTAGTGAGAAGCTGTATGTGGACCAAATGCGATCTGCGACCGTAACGCGTATTTATCTAAAGAATTATAACCATTTTAATCATCAATATAGCCCTCTAAGTTCATGTAGTTCGAAAGAATGAATATTTCAGAAATAATCATTCTTTCGAACTACATGAATTACATGTGAAAAAAACTACATGTGAATTGTTTCATTATATTTTACCAGCAAGCGGCTTCACCTACGTTTCACAAATTATCAGGCTTTTCTTTATAGATATTTTAAATTGTTTTATGTGGTTCCTTTTTTCTTTCAATTGTCTTCACATATCGAAGCAACAAGGACAATGTAACCAGTATTTTTATTATAGGTACATAACATGATATAAAAGAAAAAGACTGGCCGTGGAGTTACTTGCGCGTTCTTTTTCATAGTGATCTACTTACGGTTTAAAACTCGCAAATAGCTTCATAATTTTGACAGACTGATCTTAACAATTCAAAAGTATCTACCTGTAAATAAATGGTTTGAATCCTGAATATATCTCCCAAAGTAGGTACTCCCGAGATAAGAATGCTTATGTATTCCACACTTTAATCTACCTCTGTGCGTTTCATCCAGATTCGTTCAGCCGTATTGTCGTCATTGAGTAAGAAACATCCAGCCAGCCAAACTTTCGTATTTATTAGTAAACAAAAATTAGAAGTAAAATAATAGGCTGGCATCGATCTAAGCGCACGCGGACGACGTCGCGGGCACAGCTAGTGTCATAGTAAGTACCTATTATAAAAATACTGGTTTTACGGATAATTAACGAACCCAAATAAAGACAACACAGAGAACAGCGATATTGGTAATTTATACCGTAACAAAGACTTTCAAGACATCTAAAGGCGCCACAATCGCATCATAAATTTTGAAAACAGCGCCAAAAGTTATTAGAGTAGGACAGAAAAGTAAACAAGGAAAGAAAAACTTACGCTTGGTTATTATTTCGTTATGGCATACAAGTAAGAAACAACGAGGAGAGCTCCTGGCTAGATAATAACAGCCGCACGGGTCAATCTTCAAGGTTAAGCATTGCTTGCCAAGGTTGGTCTGTGGATGGGTGACGATATTAACATAGCGAGTTTCCTCCGTGCCTCGGAAAGCACGATAAGCCGTTGGTCCCGGCTGTCATTTGTAGATCTTTGGCAGTCGTTACGGATAGTCAGAAGCCAGTAAATCTGACTCCAGTCTTGCCATGAATTACCGTGTTACCCAGTTACTGGGTTGTGGAGGTCTGGTAGGCAGCCGCTCCACGTAAAACACTGGTATTCAGCTAAATCCGGTTTGACTGGAAGCCGACCCCAATGTAGTTGGGAAAAGGCTAGGCAAATGATGACACTAGTAAAGAAAAAATGATACATAATTTAATTTTTGTGTAATAAAGGAGATGTTCCAAATGGGCCAGGTCTATGTACATTACCTCATAAAAAAGAGAAAAATCCGTAAAATTCGGGAAAAATACATTTATTTCATTTAAATGTTTACTGTTGTGGTAGTTCATTGATGTTTATAAATCACTTTTATCAATTTTCAACATGGCGTCGCACCGATTTAGTTATAGATCATAGAAAAATAACTGTCAGCTGTCATAACAATGTCACTTCAGTCACTTTCGTCTCGTTGCCGATCGTAGACAGAGAATAGATATAGACAAGTCCTCAGCGTATAACGGTAAGGGATAGCGATAGTTCGACATAAGTACATCATTACAACTTCGTGCATTTAATATTGCCATACTTAGACTTTTACCCCCATTGTGTGGGTAATCTCGTTCTTATTATTTTGGTTGTATGTCTACTACGAGTAATGTAATTCATATCAATTAATAACACGTTTTTTTTTTTTAACTTTTTAAGGGGTAACGTATGTATTTATTACTTTTTGATTGTGTTCGCGCGCGAACTGAATGCCTTAACTGCTAATGTAATCAAGAAGATGAGTTAGTATATTTAAATTTTTTGATGTTTAACTTAATAACAAATTAAGGTGGATGCTCCAGGGTAGCCCGCGAAATTCAAATATTTTTATGTTTTTTGCAATTTGCCGGTCAGTGTGAAGCTGTATGTGGACCAAATGCATTTGTTCATGTAGTTCGAAAGAATGATTATTTCTGAAATATTCATTCTTTCGAACTACATGAACTTAGAAGGCTATATTGATGATTAAAATGGTTATAATTCTTTAGATAAATACGCGTTACGGTCGCAGATCGTATTTGGTCCACATACAGCTTCACACTGACCGGCAAATTGCAAAAAACATAAAAATATTTGAATTTCGCGGGCTACCCTGGAGCATCCACCTTAAGTAATATATTTACTTTACCTGGATGAAAAGTGTGGGTATCGCACGTGGATTTAAGTAGGTACGATTTAAGTTCTGTCGAAAGCAACTGTCTTCGAAATGTCGTGAGCAAATACGGGAGTGACGACTTGGATGCCAGTTAACTCGGCCCGTACAGTCAATCCATTTATTTAAAAAAATGGATCATTCGGAAACCTAAAAAGAAAAATACGTTTAGGGGTAAAAATAATCAAGTGCTGGTATCCCCGTCAAGTTATTATCCGACAATTTACAAATGACATGAAGTGACATAGATAACAACCTAACATAAATTGCCTCACACTTTGGCCGGCTAATATGAAAAACAAGTTAGGATTTATCGTCTTTTTAGACGTTAATTATCAATAAACTTTGCTTGTTATTGACAGAAAATAGTCTTGAGTACAATAATCTTTGATTTACTTGCTGTAATAGATAAAAAATGCTACTTACCGATGAAAGGTTATGTTTGGTTGATTTCGTTCACTACGGCTTTTACAGCCGTAAATACTGCAATTCACCATCACTACACACTTAATAATACCTTCTGGAATATCACTAAAGCAGTAAATCACACAAAATAAGCTTCTATCAACGAAAATACTCTGACAGCACAATTCGTTTGCCACCAATGACTACTGATGGCAGACAACAAAAACCGATACGCAAATAGAGATAGAAAAACTATGCTGCGTCTTGCTCACACATAGACATTTTGCATATGCGTCGTCTTACTTTAACAATTATTATTATTCTAAGAGCATGTCTATATCTATTCTCTGTCTACGTTGCCGATAAATAAATATTTCAGAAATAAACGTCAAACGTCAATAATCAATCAAAATGACAGCTTACCGCCATGACGGGTTCTTGTTGCGTGTAGCAATTTCAAGTGTAATTTATTTTGTTTTACCAGCAAACAAAGCCATTATAAAGAAATTGGACAGTTGAGAACTGTTTTAAATATATTTCTCTATTTTTAAGTATAATGTACAAGGACCTGGCCCAGGGTCCATACATTTTGTAACATCTCCTTTCAGTACCTAAATTAAAAAATATATATTTTGATGAGATGAGGTACTGGTATGTTCATCAAACTCGGAACATTTTAATCCGTCGGGAAGGTTTTTGAACTGTTATTTACTGCTTACAGCTGGTCATTTTTTCAACTTGACACCCATCTAGAACGTTTTCGTCGTCTCAGAAAGAAATATGGTTGATGTTTGAGACATTAACAAGTATTACCAGTATAAGAAATTGTAAACCAATAACAGTGTTGCTATAAGAAAAAAATAGAAAACATTCTTAGCACGCAGAATAAAATTAGCAAAGTGCGTATCATTAGGGAGGGGGGCCAACAATAGTACTTTTTACTCTAGGCACAGATAACATAATAATAGCGTACCCTAGGTATAATGGAGAAGGATTTTATGAAAGACTAGCTGACCCGCGCGGCTTCGCTCCCGTCAACTGGCTACCCTACCTACCCTACCTACCCTACCTACCCTACCTACCCTACCTACCCTACCTACCCTACCTACCCTACCTACCCTACCTACCCTACCTACCCTACCTACCCTACCTACCCTACCTACCCTACCTACCCTACCTACCCTACCTACCCTACCTACCCTACCTACCCTACCTACTTTTTTTGTTTTTAAACCTTCCCTGTATTCTGGCGAAACAAACAAAAAAAGAATTATTTAAATCGGCCCCGCCGTTCTCGAGTTTTAGCGAGACTAACGAACAGCAATTGATTTTTATATATATAGATGGTAGGTAGGTAGGTCGGAAGGTAGGATAGGTAGGTTTGTTGGTGAGCGAAGTAGGGTAGGTAGATAGGTAGCCAGTTGACGGATGCGAAGCTGCGGGGGACAGCAGGCTAGTTGGCTAATATAATTACCTACCAACAATACGGTTAGTGACAGAATATTAATTTATATGTTAACTACTTTACACGATGTAAGCAGCTACCTGTCGGGAGCGTTTCTGAGGATTTTGCAAATAAAACGAGGAGTCTTACTCAGATCGTGGTTCATTGTAAAACAATTCTTAAATCATAGTTCTTACATACTACATGACATTGTTTACATCGCTATAAGGACCGTGCACGGCGTTGACTATGCCCTCTAGTGTCGCATATTCGAAGTTTTAAGGGTCAGAATACTTGACATTGACGCTTCTGTGCTGCCACCTGTGGTTCCTGCGCGCTCAGATTAGGGGAACGTGCGTGAAGAAGACTGTGCCATCTAGCGTAGCTATATCGAATTTTATACTTGAAACATTCTTGACAGTGACATTTCTGTGCTGCCACCTATAGTTTCTGCAGATCATTATAACTTATGTTTTCTGTCAATCTTTGTTAGCTGGCGTCAAAACACATGAAATGCCATAAGAACGTGACTGTGGCGACGATATGGCGCCTGAGTGTTGACATGAAATATTTGTAAAACAAGGATTCAATGCAAAACTACGTAAGTTTGAAATGGAAGGAACGACAGTCAATAAAGTGATTAATATCGTCACTTCAATTATTTCAATAGAGACTTCTTACTTACAAAGTATGTTATTTCTATAATTATATTATAATCCAGTGTTAAGAAAATGAACTCTACAGTACAAAACTTACGACTATACCCAGGTGCACACGGTGGTTCACTTCCATTGTTTTGATTGAATTATTTTAAAGTAAACTATTATTATGTACTTCTACATATACATCGTGTCAACAGAATAAAACCAATACCTACCTACAACTACCATGAACAACTTTTACTTGGGACTGGAAAATCGACTGTCCCACACATTTCTGTGCCCATAATATAACTGGACAAAATGTAGGTAAAAAAAAAAAACAAAAAAAGTAAGGTATCCTACCTACTGAACAGCTAATATTTTTTTCTCGATTTTGTGTTCCCGTTTTACCGAATGCACCATTGTCCTGCACCAGCAGAGGAGACTAATTAGTTTCGTTTGGTGCAAAAGAAACTGCATTGATGGTACGAGTATGGTCTCATCTGCACCGTTGAGATGACACTATACTATCCCGTTGTACCGAATGTACTATTGTCCTGCACGTGCAGGATTGTCTTTTTCGGATGGGTTCATGGCTCATATAACGAGTCTTTAACTGATTGATTTTAACGACATGGTTGGCACAGTGGTTAAGGGCTTGGCTGCACCGCTGCGTGTCGCGGGTTCGATTCCCGCACGGAACAAATATTTACGCCCTACAGCGGGTCTAAAACTGCCACTTTAGCAGGATATCAGAAAGCACATTACGCTACCCGTTACTGTCAAATTTTCCCAATCAACCTTGAACCTAATGCGTTAGCAATAAAGATGAAAATGAAAGACAGATTGTTGTGCGATTAATATTATGATTCTAATATTATTCTCGTAAAATGGCCTTTTTAGTCCCGCTGATAGTTGTTCCGGTTCTGGCTGTTTGTGTACGTGAGTTTGTATGTTTGTGAACGCACCCACGATACAGGAGAAATTCATAGAGTGGAACAACGTTTTTTATAAAAAAAAAAAATATTAACATCTATTTATTTGATGTTTGCGGTTTTGAAATGGTGTCTTTGTGGTTTTGTTGATCATCATTAATCGACTCTTCGCAGATTTGGATCTTAGCCGCATTCTCGTCAAGTTTATCCGTGTACAGTTGCAGGGTACATCGCAGATCTTCTCTAACTTGCTTCACTTCGCTGCGCAGGTCTAGTAACATTTGTTGCGCTGCCACAGGCACCAGTGTGTGTAGTAGTGACGTCGCATCGTTCGCCCTCGTAATCCGCTGTGCACTGGCAGAACGGCTCGTCCTCCTCATTCAGGGAACAGACGCCGTCGTTTAGACAATACTCATGGCACGCGTTAACTTCGCACCGTTCCCCAGAGTAGCCGGCATTACATCTGAAATAATAAAGATGAATCAATACATACAACATTATTTGTGCAAGTGAACGAGAGACGTCCGCCACCACTGTGGTGCTTCTAAGCACTCTTACCGCCATACACATTTAAGGTTTTTGATTGGATGATAATGTAAAATAATGGATGGACTTTTGTGACCCAAACACGGACGCGTAACGAAAATTAATATTTTTTTAATATGGGGATTTTACTAGAAAAAAAGTTTCACACGATATAGTTCAAACAAATGAAAAGGCTTATTGTGAGGTTTTAATAATATTTTTTTCATAGTTTTAAAATAAATGGTTTTGAAGTTATTCAAGAAATTAGACGAAAATTACCGTTCTCCCCCCCATATCTCCGAAACCACAGCGCCAAAAATTAGAAAAAAATTAAGGTAGTAGATCTTTACATAATAGATTACAGGATATAAGTAGTTTATAGTGTTCAAATAACATGTTAAAAAATAAAATTATTTTGGAAACATTTGCACTCGAGTCCGACTCGCCCTTGGCCCTTTTTTTTTAGGGTTCCTTACCCAAAGGGTATCCAACGGAACCCTATTAGGTAGACAGTTGAAATTATCACAGATTGTGTATTTCTATTGCCGCTATAACAACAAATAATAAAAATTAAGGTTTATGGTACGGAACCCTTCGTGTGCGAGTCAGACTCGCACCTGGCCGGTATTTTCGTAAAGGTTTTATACATCAATAATATACAAAATCTTATTTTCCACCTTCAAAGTGTGCTCCTTCAGAAACGATACACTTACGCCAACAAATAACCCAATCATCAAAACATTTTTAAACACTTTTTCCGGAATCGAGTTCAGTTCTCGCCGCGGATTCTCCTTTATGTTTTCTACCGAATGAAAAAGGGCGCGTGGTATCTTTTCGTCTCACATACCACAGTGTCTCAAGAGGAAAGTCTATGACCAGTGCGTGTTGCCAGTGATTACTATGGAACTGAAACGTGGTCGCTCACAATGGACCTCATCAGAAGGCTTAAAGTCACTCAAAGGGCAATGGAGAGGGCAATGCTTGGAGTATATTCGCGTGATCGAATCAGGAATGATGATATCCGCAAGAGAACTAAGGCTACCAACATAGACTGAAAGATCGCCAAACTAAAGGAAAGATGTTACAAAGTTGTCAAAATTAGCCCATATGCGTCAAACTGTACTATAACCTACCTGCATATAGGAAGTCCCTCATCATTGATGGTGCAGTTCCCATGGAGACAATAGTTGACACAGCCTGACGCCTCGCATCTGTCACCTGCATGATCGCCACTGCACCGACAGACTGGTTCTCTCTGCTCATTCAGAGAACATTCTCCGTCATTCTGGCAGAAACCATGACACGCGTCGACTTCACACCTCTCTCCGGAATGCCCGACTTCACAACTGAAATAACGATAGAGAAATGGATTTTAAAATAGAACCTCTTTTTTGAAGAAGTCTGTTAAAATATATATAAACCAATACAAGAAGGGGTCATGACGTGATTACACCCGTTCATAACATAACATCATGCCGGTACGCTGTGAAAGGGTACGCGGAGATGCAACAAGTCAGCCTGAATTTCCAGTTTTTTGGGATTGATGATTCATTACGCGTTGGGTTTAGTTATATTTACATTGGACGTTGAATTTTCTAAGATAAACCATAGTCAAACCTGCTCAACATAAAATTAAGCCGTAAGTATCTCATGTATCAGAAACCACTTTTATTAAAATTTTCCAAAATTCCATACGTTCAAAATTCAGGGCGTGCCGAAAAAATAAACATACATGCATATTCTCGAAAAACAATAGGTACTCTCCTTCTGTCGGGTAAAAAGTGTTATCATTTGAATATATAGGAAAACCAGTTCAAGGAATGTATTTACCTGCAATTAGGAAGTCCCTCATTATTTAAAGTGCAGCTGCCGTGGAGACAATAGTTCTCACATATGGATACGTCGCATCGCTCACCGATGTATCCAGGTGTGCATTTGCACAAAGATTTTTCAATAACTTTCGTGCCGTGAACACAAAACGGCCCATCAGAGATTCTTCGTTCGACACTCTTCAGCGCTTCGCAATCATCAATGCCCTGAATTCGTTCTTTGATTTTGTAGTTGGCAACTATACCGATAGTGAGTCCTCTAGCATGCAATTTTAAAACTTTTTGTTCAGTCCAGTCAATCTTGCCCCATTTTTCAATCTTATTTTCACACTTGGGACACCATTCAACCCAAAAAA
Organism: Lacanobia oleracea; assembly: GCA_950371165.1. Taxonomy (NCBI): domain Eukaryota; kingdom Metazoa; phylum Arthropoda; class Insecta; order Lepidoptera; family Noctuidae; genus Lacanobia; species Lacanobia oleracea. The sequence goes on from OX493411.1 coordinate 8,865,946, forward strand.
TATTTGTTTTCGAAACAGCCAATGTGTTTGATGATGGATTGAAAATCTGAGCATTATTGTATGATATATAAAAAAACCAAATTTTGTTTTTTCCATTCAAATCTGAATGATAAACTTGGTAGTAAGTTCCATTCTTTGGTTCAATCCAGTACATTTTTTGTGTCTGCTGGTCAATGGTCAGGCTATGTGGCTCCAGTTGGTAAGTTGTGTCCAGATCAACAATAACTTCTCTGTCTGATCCATTGAATCGAGCTCTCTCTATTGTAGGCGTGACCAGGTCTGTGGTGATCCAGTAAACAAACCTGGAGAAAGAAAATAACATTCTGAGTAGGTATCTATTGAAGAAAATAATCGATTGAGTTGAGTTAAACTTTGAAGAAATGGGAATATGCATGAAAAAATATTAATATTTATTATCAACTAGTGTGCCCGCGACGTCGTTCGCGTGCGCTTAGATCGATGCCAGCCTATTATCTTACTTCTAATTTTTGTTTACTAATAAATGCGAAAGTTTGGCTGGCTGGATGTTTCTTACTCAATTACGGCTGAACGGATCTGGATGAAATTTTGCACAGAGGTAGATTATAGTCTGGAATACCACATAAGCATTCTTATCTCGGGAGTACTTTTGAATTGTTAAGATCAGTCTGTCAAAAACAAAAAGCTATTTGCGAGTTTTAAAACGTAAGTAGATCACTGTGAAAAAGAACGACGTGCAAGAAACTCCACGGCCAGTCTTTTATATCATAATAAGTACCTATTGTAAAAATACTGATTTTACGGACAATTAACAAATCCAATTAAAGACAACACGAACACAGAGAACAGCGATATTGGTAAATTGGTAAATTAGACCCTAACAAAGACATTCAAGCCCTATTAGAGACCGAACCCAAACATCTAGACAATTAGAAAATAGTGTGAGGGTCAGCAGAAAATCTTAACACCGCAATTCAGAAAAACGCGTCATCAGTGCAACGCCATCTATCGACAAAGTAAGTAAACTGACAAAATGTTTAGCATTGGAAGACGTTAAATTGGGAACCCGTATGACACCATTAAGGTATTAAAATGTCCACTTTTATTTTGCTACGTATAAAAGTTTCACAAATAACTCAACAATGTGTTTTAGGGTAATTTTCATGTTTTCATGCATTTTATTTTTCTCAATAGATGGTGCTTTGCCTAGTCATTACTTTTGCCTATACATTAGGAAGTTTCCTACTAAACTTAAAAATTCAATATATTTTGATTTGTGGATTGGTTGTTATGATAAATACCGATATGGTGTAAAAATGTTAAATTAATTTTGCCGCGTGGGTAAGTTTCACACATAACTCTACAATTTGTTTTGGTGTTTTATACAGCGTTCGTGAATTTCATCTTTTTCAATAGATGGCGCTGTAATCAGAATACATGAGGAACAGAATACATTAGGAAGTTTCTTACTAAACCTAAAAAAACAATATCTTTTGATTTTGTGGGTCGATTTTGATGAAATAAACGCTAAATGTTACTCGGGTTATCTTATTTATAAGTACCTAGATTTGGAACCTAATCTGTGGTTAATGCGTAAAGCTCCCTCAAACGCACAGACAAACAAATAAACAGACAAAAATTTTAAAAATAGCATATTTGTGTTTTGTCTCTTTTTCCTAACTTTTCTATGTAATTTTTATGCAAAAATATTCAATGTACAGACACGGTTGGTCTACGATTTTATTATAATTATGTATAGATTGTTGTTTAAGTTTGGCTAAATAGTATTTTAGTTTCTATCAAATTCCTGTTACAATTACATTCTGATTAACTACTCATTTTTTGTTAGTTAAAATAGTTTGGTTTATTAATTTCAAACGGTTTTTCTATTTAACGAAAACACACAACAAAAAATTTGACTTGATAAAGTTAAATTTAAAAAACATATATATATCAGCTTCTGCTAGTGTTCACAAACTTTTTTCGATGAGTGTGTGTACGTCCAAATTCGCATCAGAAATTCAGAATATGCTTGTATTGGGTTATTTTTAACCGACTTCTTTAAAAAGGAGGAGGTTCTGTGTTCGGCTGTATGTATTTATTTATTTTTTTATTTTGTTCACCGATTTCTCCGCCAATTCTGGACCGATTTTAAATATATTTTTTTTATTCGAAAGCCTATACTCCTGTGGTGGTCCATTGTCACCAAGTTAGTATCTGATGATGAGATCCCATGGAAAAAATGCGAGGGAAACCCTCAAATTCTATAAGCACGTACAATGTTTTTCATAAGCTTTATAACGCAATTCTGATATTTGTGCCTAGTAATCATCATCTCATGTTGCTGAGCTAATGATGAAAGGTATAAGTCAGGATCTGATGATGGGATCCCATGAAAAATGTTGTTTAATGTTCAGCGATATTTTCGCCAATTGTTAACTGATTTGGATGATTCTTTTTTTGTTTGGAAGAGTATTTTTTCGGACTGCTCCCACACACTACAAAGTAAAAAATAACTTTAATTTCAGAAGTCGGTGTTCAAAAACAAAACAACCAAAAACACCGACTTCCGAAATTAAAGTTATTTTCTATTTTGTAGTTTTTTGTTTTTGGAAGTCGGTTTTTATTATGTACTAGCTTTTGCCCGCGACTTCGTACGCGCATATACCGTTTTTTCCCATTCCTGTAGGAATATCGGGAAATTCTCTCTTAGTTCTCGCCTTCACTCCCTAAGGAACCTACATGCCAAATATCAGCGTTCTACGACCAGTAGTTTCGGCGGTGCGTTGTCTGGCAAGGCATTTCTGGCAATCACTCAGTAGAGGCGTATTTTATGTATTACAATTACAGTTTAACCGGTTTCATAGAATCTATTTATTGTGTAGGTATAATCGATTTTTTTAAAGATATTTAGTAGGTACTGAATGAGGAGACTGATTGAATGAGGAGCTCGTAGCTAAGTTATAACAGTCACACGGGTTGATGGACCCGTCATCATCATCTTCCTGCACTTATCCCATGTTTTTCTTCCATTCTGTCCTATTAGCTATCACGCTATCAGTCTATCACTCACTCCCATATTCTCTTTCATATCGCTCCTCACACAATCCATCCATCTTTTCTTCGGCCTTCCTCTCCTTCTCCATCCATCCACATAATTATATTCGAGTGTCAATCGACCTGTGTGTATGTTAAAATGGTCACCCATCCTAAGACCGACCTCGGCAAGTGTTGCTTAACCTTGAAGATCGACCCGTGTGACCGGTTCATTCACTGTTATATTCAAGGCACGCCTAAAATCTCGGAGTCTCAGAAACAGAATGTTTAAATTTAAATGGTCACCCATCCATCAGACCAACCTCGGCAAGCGTAGCTTAACCTTGATCTACCCGTGGGATAACAAATTCAGTCAAATTCGAAAGAAAAGCTAATGCCCATGGCAGTGTTGCCAACTTTATTATAACGAAACCACCAATTGTGGTATCGTAAACCACCAGAAAACCACTAAATTTGGCGATCCCTCAAACCACAGAAAACCACTAACATATTATGCTAGACAGATAATAACTAAATATTATTTGAAAATAAAACAAAAATATTGTATTTTTTTTTTATAAAATTATAGCTTATTTTTGATAAGTACAAAAAAAAATCTAGGCAATCATCTTCGGAAGAATCGGCTTCTTCTATTATTTCTGTTTTTGTAGAATAAATTTCCTTGGTCCCAATTTTTTGTACTACGCTGTGGTTTAGGCATATTCGTTTTACAAAATAAACCAAAACAAGTAAAACATCCAACGCGATCTTCGAACTGTACTTTACTGTCCGTTGTATTTATATTTTTGTGCATGCATAGGAAACAAACATTTTTGATTCAAATCAAACTTGACCCAGTTTTCATATAAATAAAGTCTATAATTAAAATTATTCAAGAAATTGACGAACTATTTTCGAGGAATCCCCGAAAGAAACTACCTTAGTTCTTAGTGTTGCCTACACATAAAAGAAATATACACTTATAACGCAAACGTTCGAGTTATCTCCGAAAATATGTTAATTGTGCTAGTGGTTAAATTTCGCCCCTTACCACTAACTGAAGCAACCAAAGCCACTAGAAAAATCCACTAGCCACTAAAACCAATATTTGCCCGCTAAAAGGTAAGTCTAAACCACCAGATCTAGTGGAATTTCCACTAAGTTGGCAACACTGGCCCATGGGCTGAAGTCATATTCCTGAGGAGAATCTTAACACCGCGATTTAGAAAAACGCGTCATCAGTCCGTCGCCATCTATCGACAATGTAGTTAAACTGTCAAAAATGGGCTTGAACTTAGGAGCCCACATGTGTTACGATAAATAATAATATTATGGTAATAACATGTTCACTTTTCTTTTGCTTGCTACATAATATTAAGAGTTTATCAAATAACTCAACAATATGTTTTGAAGTTCGTTTCACACATTTGATACTACTATTATTCTCAATAGATGGCATTGCAAGTCTCTGGAGTCTCAATGAAAACTGCCTATTTTAGCGCTCGATGAAGATTCTTCCTAAACTTAAAAATTCAATATCTTTTTATTTTGTGGGTCGATTTTGATGAAATAAACGCTAAATGTTACTCGGGTTATCACTTAATATTTTTAAGTACCTAGATTTGTAACCCAATCTGTAGTTTATGCGTGATGCTCCCTCAAACGCACAGACAAACAGACAAACAGATAAACAGACAAAAATTTCAAAAATAGCATATTTGTGTTTTGTATCTTTTTCCTAACTTTTCTATTAGTGCATCAGTAATTTTTGTGCAAAAATATTCAATGTACAGACACGGTTGGTCTACGATTTTATTATATGTATAGATATAGATTAAAAGACCGGATTTCTTTCTGAGTAATACATATTTTTATAACGCATATCGAGTTCCTGTCTTTTCTCTTTGTCATTTTTTTTTAATGATATGAAATCATCAAATAACTCCTCCCGCTCTGGGTGGAGCAGAAGCGAGTGTCAGACTCTTACTGACTAAAACCCATCCGTGTTCCTCCTAGTGCCCTTTGAGTTCCAGGGCCGCAGTGACTTTTTTGAACGAATTCCGCAACTTTTGCAGGCCCCTCACACACAGCCCATTTAGCGGGCGCCATCTTCTATGCTGACAGCTCTTTGAGGCGCGCGTGGAACACAGCGCGCCGTCGACACGGGCCTGGTTCTGATCGCCGTCCGCAGGCTTTCTTTTTGACATGAGCGTTCCAACACAACTTGGCGTCAAGAGTTATGCCAAGGTTTGGCCGTATCCGGCATAAGGCACTTGCATGCCATCCATGTAGATTGGGTGATAGTCCAAGTGTTGGTTTCTGAATTCAATGTGAATTGATTTTGACTCATTCAGTTTGATCTGCAAAGGTCGCAATGGTGTTGTTTTCCAGTTCTGGGATGTCACATACCACACAAAATCATCATCTGCTTAGCCTTTTCCCACTTATATTGGGGTCGGCTTCCCGTCAAGCCGGATTTAGCTGAATACCAGTATTTTAGGAGGAGCGGCTGCCTACCAGACCTCCACAACTGGGTCATTAACTGGCTTCTGACTATCCGTAACGACTGCCAAAGATCTACAAATGACAGCCGGGACCAACGGCTTAACGTGATTTCCGAGGCACGGAGGAAACTCGGTAGGTTAAGATGGCCACCCATCCACAGATCAACCTTGGCAAGCGTTGCATAACCTTGAAGATCGACTAAATAACAAGTATAAAATTGGGCCTAACACACTGCCTTGAGGTACACCAGCTTTTGTAGCTTTTAGCTCGGAATATGTGTCCTTCTGCCGTATTCTAAACATTCTATTCGTATATGACTCCAGGATATCTGCAAATTCTGGTAACGTGCGTCTGAGCTTGGATTAGACCCTTTTGCCAAAAGCTTGCGCGACATCTAAAACCACGGTGGAGCTGACTTCCTTATTTTCAAGCGTATTTTTCAATGATGTAACTAATTCTATGTACTTGGTCTATTGTTGAGTGTTTTTCCCTGAAGCTAAATTGATGATTAAAATTTGGAATAAGGTCTTTATCTTCTATTATTGGTTTTAACCGTTTCAATAATAGTTTCTCAAATATGTAGTTTTGATGACACGGGCAACAAAGAAATAGGTCTGTATGATTATTGCTTACTAGAGCTAATTAGTAATTTATGTAGCAAATATAGAAATAACATGCAAATATTATCTATTGTAAACTTACCCTCTACAACTAATCTACTTAGCCTTTTCCCAACTATATTGGGGCGAATTCCAGTCAAACCGGATTCAGATGAATACCAGTGCTTTACGTGAAGCGGCTACCTACGAGACCTCCACAACCCATTAACTGGGTTGGTAGTTAAACTTACCCTCTACAACTGTCCACTGCTAAATCAGTGGGGATCCCGTCATCCATCTTGAATAACAGATTTTCTTTTTTATTAGAATCAGATTTTAATGATATCCAATTAATGCTTCTCTCGTGTGTGTCACTAAAGAACAGTAGTTCTGTGGAGGGATCGAAAGCGAGACCATGAATGTTTCTGCCGTTTCTCTTGATCAAGCATTTGTTTTCTATGGAAGTTATGTCATGAGCACATATAGCGTCGTTGTTGTTCTGTTTGTCGACGTACAGTACCATGTTGTGGACTTCATCATACGTCAGTGCTGTGAGGTTATGCGAAGGAATACGTATGGTGTCTATTTTGGTTTCGTCGGTATAAAATTCTAGCAGATCTCCGTGACTGACGGCAAACTCTGAAACAATAGTTGTTTAGATTACCTAAGAAGTCAATAACTAATTCATAGCTTAGCAATATGCTATGAATTAGTTATCGGCTAAATATATTGCCGAGTGGTAGATTTCTTAACACAGATACGACATGCATCTGCCTAGTTTTTGTTCCTTCCTATGTCTTATTATGTTTTTAAATTCAAATTTAACAATTTTATTTCAGACCAAGAGATCCATATAGTGTTAGTATGAACTTAGCCTAAGTTAGTTAAAACAAAATAATAAAAAATACACAAAAATAAACATTAATTGGCTACACGCACATGCCTGCCAGCCCAGAGACTGATAAACGGTCCATAAATTTTGTCCGCCAGTGTAGCTAAAATATTGTTAGGGCTGTCCCTGAATTGCCGCATCATCGATGCACACCGTCTGCGCATAATGGCATGAAAGTCTCTCTCTACTCGCGCTTCCGCAAACATGCCCGATGCACTGCAAAACCGAGGCAGCCCCAACAATATCCTCAGCGCATTATTGTACTGGACGCGCAGAGCGTTGTAAGCCTTCTGCCTATACCTAACCCACAAGATGCACGACTAAAACGACTGTACAACGCTCTGAAGAGCGTCAGTTTTACCTTGTCAGTGCATCGTGCAAACCTATTGCATCGGGCTTCCAACGCTCTGCGCTGCTTATCTATATCCTGGTTATCACTTAAATGTTAATCTTAATACTTGTCTTTACTGACTGAGTTTATAATTGGGTACCTACTACTTATAATACGTTAAGGAATTCTAGTTTAAGTTTATAATTTGTCAGTTCTGTGTCAATCAACAGTTTTTCTTTGTTTTTTTTTTCCTTAAAAAATAGCCGATAGGTATTTTTTTTTCACTTGGGTGCCGGTCTGTCTGTCTGTCTGTCTGTCTGTCCGTCTGTCACAGCCAGTTTTCTCCGGATCCACTGGACCGATTCTGTTAAAATTTGGTACACATACGGACCTCTATGACCCAAATATGGAAGCGATACGAAAATTATTATTTTTTAGTATGGGTTTCACTTTTGGAGTCAACTAAAAAAAATAAAAGAAAGTTTTTCGAAAAATATCGTGTGACATATCAAATAAAATGGCTTACTTTGAAGGTTTTAAATATATTTTTGTCATAATTTTAAAATTAATGGTTTTGAAGTTATTCAAGAAATTAGACGAAAAATTACCATTACCACCCTTATCTCCCAAACTACCGATCTTAAAAATTAAAAAAAAGTGGAAATAATAGATCTGTACCTATAGATTACAGGAAAATCTATAAGAATTCCATAGAGATAAAATAAATTGGTTAAAAAAAAAAAAATTCGTTCTGAACCCTTTGCATGGGAGTCCGACTCGCTTTTGGCCAGTTTTTTTATATGCGACAAGCTCACGACACTTTTCCCAACGACTGCAACTCTTGAAAGTCAGAATCAACAGGGCGACCACCAGAAAAAACGGTAAGTCAATAGCTCGAAGAGTCCTGGAGAGAGGTGCGATTTAACTGACTTGGATCCCGCAACGGAATTAATCAGACAAAACGGAAAAAACAGGACAAGTGTGAGTCTGACTCGCCCACCGAGGCTTCCGTACAAATTTGTAGGTATACCTATGTGTATTACGTTAAATAAAGACTTAAGTATATTTTTATGATTTAATTACAAATGTATAGTTTTCCGATTTTTCCCTATAAGGTACTTCTACATTTATCTATATTAATATATAAAGATGAAGAGTTTGTTTGTTTGTTTGTTTACTTGAACGCGCTAATCTCAGGAACTTCTGGTCCGAATTGAAAAAATATTTCAGTGTTAGATAGCCCATTTATCGAGGAAGGCTATATAGGCTATATATATATCATCACGCTAACACCAATGGAAGCGGAGCAGTAATGAAAATTGTAACGCAGACGAAGTTGCGCGGGTCAACTAGTAATATTATAAAGAGGAAAGATTTGTTTGTTTGAATTGAATAGGCTCCGAAACTACTGGTCCGATTTGAACCTGTCCTTTCACCGTTAGAATCCTACATTATCCCTGATGAATATAGGCTATAGAATATTTTCAAAAAAGTTAAGAATCTGTATGAAAACTTTGATAATGTACGCTGCGGAAACTATTGAAAAACGAGAAAAGTGATGTACTAGAGGTACATCACTTGTACTGTAATGTTGTATAGAGGACATTAACATCTACTAAAAATTCCGCGAGGGTACATATCTAACTATTATGGTTAAGTCAGAATGACCGCTTTTTGATCATATTAATCAATCATAAAAAACTTTTTGACAAAAAATACAACCGACTTCCAAAACCAAAACACTACAAGGTACAAAATAACTTCGGAAGAAAGAAAAAAACTTTAATTTCGGAAGTCGGTGTCGGTGTTTTTGGTTATTTTTTCGTTTTTTGACACCGACTTCCAAAATTAAAGTTTTTTTCTTTCTTCCGAAGTTATTTTGTACCTTGTAGTGTTTTGGTTTTGAAAGTCGGTTGTATTTTTTTTTCAAAAAGTTTTTTATTTTTCACTTTTTAGTGGTACCTAGGTACCTGCGTACCCATTAACAGCGTACCGGCGCAATGTTATGTTAAGAACTGGTGTAAACACTAAAAAAACATGCGATTTCAGCAATCCCGATCCCTTTGCTATCATTTATTGAAGAGTTGCCTACCTCCGAAGTTCTTCGTCAGATCTTCACCAAACTGAAACGGGACCAGTCCAGGAAAATATTCATTCAAACAAAAAAAGAAGCATCCAAATCGGCTGACAATTGGCTAAAGTATCGCTGAACAAACATTTTTCATGGGATCTCATCATCAGATCCTAATTTATACCTTTCATCATCAGCTCAGCAATATGAAATGATGATTACCAGTCATAAATATCTGAATTGCATTAGAAAATTCATGAAAAACATTGTATGTGCCTATAAAATTTGAGGGTTGCCCTCGATTTCCGTGGGATCCCATCATCAGATTCTGACATGGTGACAATGGGACCAATCGAGAAGTATACCCTTTCAGATGAAACAAAAATTTTTCAAATCGGTTCATAAATGACGGAGTTTTGAGGTAACAAACATTAAAAAAAATAAAAATACAACCGAATTGAGAACCTCCTTCTTTTTTTGAAGTCGGTTAAAAACCCGGGTGAAATGGAATAGTGGTGATTTTAGTATCATGACCTTAATCCTAATCTAAGTATTGTGAACTACAGTCTTGAGTGGTTTTAATTTCAACTGACGATGACGTGAGATTTGAAGTTCGTAAACTTTTTGAAAATGCAGCCCCTAAGGGGATAAAATAAGGGGCGGAAGGAAGTTTGTACGAAAACTCTTATTCCTTTGGCTAATGTACTTGGAACTTCGACTTCAAGAATATTGAGAGAGAGACAACTCACCCCAGGGATGCGCAAACTCCACGATCAGGGTTATCAACCCCAACGTACACTGCGTTTTAAACATTTTATACTATTAAAATATTAAGTTGTTCTGACACGGTGGGTCCACTCCAGGTAGTCGATCTGCTGATATTATAACAATAATGCTAGCTTCGCGCTTTATAAATAGCACAAATTAAGGTGTCACACAGACGGAGCAACTTTAGTTGCCGCGACTGCCAACTGATTAAAAGTTTTCGTTTACATAAATGCCAATTACAACAACAAAAGGGACCAATTTATTTTATATTTTATTTTTGAACACCGACTCCCGAAATTAAAGTTATTTTTAACCGACTTCAAAAAAGGAGGAGGTTCTCAATTCGAAATGTATTTTTTTTTTATGTTTGTTACCTCATAACTCCCGTCATTTATGATCCGATTTGAAAAATTTTTGTCTCATCTGAAATTCTCAATTGGTCCCATTGTCACCATGTCAGAATCTGATGATGGGATCCCACGAAAATCGAGGGCAACTCTCAAATTTTAAAGGCACATACGTTTTTCATGAACTTTCTAACGCAATTCAGATATTTGTGCCTGGTAATTATCATCTCATGTTGCTGAGCTGATGATGACAGGTATAAATTAGGATCTGATGATGAGATCCCATGAAAAATGTTTGTTCAGCGATACTTTAGCCAATTGTCAGCCGATTTGGATGATTCTTTTTTTTGTTTGAATGAGTATTTTCGTTTCAATTTTGTGAAGATCTGACGAAGAACTTCGGAGGTAAGCAACGGAACTCTTCAATAAATGATAGCAAAGGGATCGGGATTGCTGAAATCGCATGTTTTTTTAGTGTTTACATCAGTTCTTAACATAACATTGCGCCAGTACGCTGTTAATGGGTACACAGGTACCTAAACAGGTACAACTAAAAAGTGAAAAATAAAAAACTTTTTTACAAAAAATACAACCGACTTCCAAAAACAAAACACTACAAAGTAAAAAAAATACTTTTTACAAAAAATACAACCGACTTCCTCCTCCTTCCTCCCTATTATTTTGGAAAAAAGTCTTTTTATTTTTCACCAACACAGCGTGCCGGCGTAATGTTATGTTATGAACTGGTGTAAACAATCAACAGACTTGCGATTTCAGAACTCCCGATCATTAATTGAAGAGTTCCGTTGGCTACCGCCAAAGTTCTTCATCAGATCTTAACCAAATTTAAATGGGACCAGTCCGAAAAAATATTCTTCCAAACAAAAAAAGGATCGTCCATTTGGACGGTTAGCAATCTTTACAATCGGTCCAGAATTGGCGAAGAAATCAGTGAAAATACATTAAAAAAAAAATACGTACAGCCAAACATAGAACCTCCTCCTTTTTGAAGAAGTCGGTTAAAAACGGGAGCAAGGGGAAAGCACAATCGCTTGCGTTCGCGGAAATCAAGATCATTGCTCAAGTGGTATTAAGACAGTTTCTAGTTGCGGCAATTTGGGATTGATTGAGTCACAGTGTGCAGTCGCCGCAAACTGTTGTCGATCTCCTAAACTTGCAACGTTTTATTTTTTAGGATGTGACATGCTCCAAAGCTCGCTTTGTTGCGGCAATTTGGGATTGATTGAGTCACAGTGTGCAGTCGCCGCAAACTGTTGTCGATCTCCTAAACTTGCAACGTTTTATTTTTTAGGATGTGACATGCTCCAAAGCTCGCTTTGTTGCGGCAATTTGGGATTGATTGAGTCACAGTGTGCAGTCGCCGCAAACTGTTGTCGATCTCCTAAACTTGCAACGTTTTATTTTTTAGGATGTGACATGCTCCAAAGCTCGCTTTGGGCGGAGTGAGAGGGAGTGTCAAACTATTACTGACTAAAACCCATATGTGTTCCTCCAATTGTCTTTTGCTCTCCACGGCCGCAGAAACTTTGTTTGCTTAGCAACGAGTTGCGACAAACGCGACATGCATCTGCCTAATGTCAGATCTTCATTATTTTTTCTCTACAATTTCTTTTTTATTTAGTTTTCAGTAAAATGTTAATCTTTATAGCTGTCTTTAGGTACCGACAGTCCGAGTTAGTTTAAGCACTACTTTTTCCTATTGTTAAGGAATTCTAGTTTAAGTTTTTAATATATAGTTTACCCGAGCAACTTCGTCTGCTCCTGCTTCGCTCTTATTGGTCTTAGCGTGATGATATATAGCCTTCCTCGATAAATGGGCTATCTAACACTGAAATAATTTTCCAAATCGGACCAGTAGTTTCTGAGATTAGCGCGTTCAAACAAACAAACAAACAAACTCTTCAGCTTTATATATTAGTATAGAGTAAAGATATATCAGGTTTGTGACAATCAACAGTTTTTCTTTTTTTTTTACTTAAATAAAGCGCTCAGTGAGTTTCGTAAAATCCCGCAGAAACTTGCAACTTAATTGCTATTATTTGCTATAGTTGCCCCATCTGCCGAGCGCCTTAGGCTTGCTGGAGATAAGAAGACTTCCTGATAAGAATTGTAATTAGTAAAAGCGATATCTTACATATTTTTGTGACCTATAAGAAAGGGGTATAAACGGATTTTTATTTATTAATCTTGAATGTTTTTTTTTTGAATTTTTACTGATTTACTAAAATTATAGTCAGAATATTTGTACGCCACTGACGGCAAGACATAGCGCTTATTATATTATTTTTGACATCTTTTGTTTACCAATGTTCTACAAATAAAAATCTAAAAAAAAAAGAATTTTTATTTAACTTTTGATAATATTAAAATGAACAGTAAAATCTAATTATAAAAAATCGTAATATGTACTTTTATTGAATACTCACTTCCTATTTTATTTAAAACGAATTTCATTTTTTTTTATATTTACAATCACAGTACTAGAAAGAAACTCAAGCACCTAGGTAGTTAGATGAAATTAAAATACGGAAGGCGGGCAGACCTATTGCGTGTTTAATTAATATACGAATTTCGTGTACCTAATTAATCACGCAATAGGTATACCTAGAGGTCTAGAAATCTAGAGGTCCATGACTAACTCTAGCATGGTCTCTAACTAACCAGCTTGTTCATATATTCGTTCCCAGATAAGGTAATGATTAAACAAAACTGCAGTTTATTTGATTATTGCTTCATCGTACTTTGCGGCTGTAGGTAATTATTTCAAGGACAAGGCCGAGTCACAATACTGGTAGATCTATACTGTGGCGGAGATAACAAGACGTTGCCCGTTGTTTACTGTGATAGTGTATCGTCAACCGATGACCTAAGTGCTATAACTAGCTGACCTGTGGCTACTTTGTTGGGCGGTATTTTACGGGTTAATATGCCTAGCCTATGACACTCACAAATAACGTGGCTTTCTATTGGTATTATCAAAATTGGTTCAGTAGATCCAGACATTATTATCCCCTACAACGTCACAAACTCACAAACTTTACCTCTTTATAATACTTACTATTCGCTCCTATTGGTCTCACCGTGATGATATATCTGAGATTAGCGCGCTCAAGCAAACAGACAAAAAAATTTAACTCTTCAGCTTTGTACATAAAGTATAAGATATAAGATTACTAGTTGACCCGCGTAACTTCGTCTGCGTCACAACTTTCATTAATGCTCCGTTCCTATTGGTCTTAGAGTGATGATATATATATATATATATATATATATAGCATATAGCCTTCCTCGATAAATGGGCTATCTAACACTGAAATAAGTTTTCAAATCGGACCAGTAGTTCCTGAGATTAGCGCGTTCAAGTAAACAAACAAACAAACTCTTCAGCTTTGACCCGCGTAACTTCGTCTGCGTCACAACTTTCATTTCTGCTCCGTTCCTATTGGTCTTAGCGTGATGATATATATATATATATAGGCTATTGCCTTCCTCGATAAATGGGCTATCTAACACTGAAATAATTTTTCAAATCGGACCCGTAGTTCCTGAGATTAGCGCGTTCAAGTAAACAAACAAACAAACTCTTCAGCTTTATATCTATCTATATTCAAAAATGTCCGTTTTAACGACAGGCACAAGGTTCGATCCCCGGCCAACAACAGCTACTATTTTTGTATTTATTTTATGTTTTGAACTTTATTTTTACACCAAAGTATTGTCAAAAAAATAATAAAATGGGGTTTTTTGCATTTAAAATAAAATTGAAATTTATATTTCACATTTTGCCAAACAGTTTAGTGGGGAATTGTTATAAAAACCACAACTTAATACAAATTTGCAGATACTTATGCGTCTAACCTTAGCAATGTTTATCATCACGCTATACTTTCAAGGAGCTGTGCAGCGAAAAACCATGACATAAATAAGATCGGCTATTTCAATCATTTGTCAACAGTTCTCATGGACCATCGGTTTAGAGACTGCCTTTATAACGGCTTGGTGTGGGTTCGAAACTACATATGATTATTTTTGAACTTTGTACATATTTTTAAACTATGAATTTCCTTTCTTTTTTATTTTTAGTAATACTTTTATACATTGATACCATGTTATTATAGTATTTTGTATTTTTTATGGCATTTATCTATGCCAAAATATAATGGCCCACATGTTAAATGATAATTAACAGAACGCATCACGTTCAAAAGTACAAAACCAAAGTAAATAACTTTTACACATAAACCGGATAGGAATTGTAGCAATTTACATGAAATCAACATTACATAATGCAGATACCCATAATGCCATCTATTGACCTCAAGTCAGCATGAGAATTACAACAAAACATATTTTTTAGTTATTAGTGGTACTTTTAAGACGTCTGAAAAAAAGGATTCTTTTAATAGCTTAAAAATATCGTTCTGAATGAATTCCTATTAATAAAAATAAAATAAACTCAGAACTAATATATAGACAGTTCAACTTCAGATTCCATAGTTGGCGTTTTGTATTTGATCTCATTTTTTTAAATCGTCAACAGGCGTCCGCTTACATTTGCTAAGCTTAACTTGAGATGCTCAAAAATGAATCTTTACGGGTCTAGGGCCTGGGGTCACGTCATGCCACCCGCGAGCAGCTGCTGGCGAAGTCCCATGGTAGAAGAGTCGCGAAAAGAGTTGGATTGGTTAATCTGATGTCTAACTGGGTTCTAAAAACTTAAATCGTTTCGATTTACGTTGCCGATTCGAAATAAATTTAGAATTAACTTGATTCATCAAGTAGTTTCTTAACTTAGTAGTTTGAAGAATAGCACCATTCATATAGCGCAAAATAATGTTAGCATACTAAAGATCAAATATGCAAACATATGACCTTTTTTATGGCCCGACGCCATAAAGAAGGCTGTTAAAGGCAGCATGCACAGAGCGGTCCACACTGCAGAAGACTGCACTGATACGCGGCGTGTGTGGTCGCGATCCTCAGCATTCCAGGAACGACGGAGAAGAAGAAAAATGCGAACATGATATAAGAAGGCCATTCAAATGCGCATTATTTAACGAATACTGTTAAAAATTGCCGATGGCAACACCACAATCAAGAGATGGTTAGGTTATTTTAGAAGATAGCCTATGTTGTCCGTTGTTCAGTAATAATTCATTACTTTTGTGAACGGGGAATCCACTGACCAAGCAGACCATTACGACACGGATAATATTGACAAATGGGAAAAATAATTAATTTATAAAAAACTTTGCAAAGGCACTTGGCTGAATGTCACACGTATCCAACAAAATGTCATAGTAGCTGAAATAAGATTTCGGTTGATTGCTCGGGCATGGCTTAAAACTGTTCAACTCCCAGTGAAGCAACAGCTCAGGGCCAAAAACTATCCGTTGCGGGTTTCACCCTCCAGTGGATCATGAGAAACTGTAGATCCCCAGGCAATGACGCCGGAGACGAACTTTGCGAAGAGAGTTTCCGAGACGGTTCTGCTGGACTGTACCCACTTCTCCTCTTACCTTTCTCATTGATTCGTACATGAATTTGCCAGTTATCAACTGAACTTCAAGACAACAGATGGTCACCATCTACAAATTCCAGTGCAGCCTATACATGCGACTAACTAAGCGACTTCTTTACCCAAGAAGAAATACCCTCCGAATACTAATAGGTATTTTTTACGGGCCTTTTATTACCCGTAAAAAAATATCTTTTCAACATAGGCACTGCGGCACGATGGATCGATGATTTAGAAAAGGTGGCTGGCAGTGGATGGACGTGGACTGCACAAGACCGGGATGGTTGGCGCTTTGTGGGAAGCTTACATTTAACAGTGGACGTCAATTGGCTGAAATGATGATGATGATGATAGTCGCCATAGACAGCCCAATGTACTGAGGTTGCTTCGATACCGAGAAATCAGTATCCCACTTCATTCTGGAAATGAAGCCTTTGCTACCCGATGTGCAAAAATCTTCGGAAAGATGAGGACACTCAGCGAAATCTATATGCGTAGCTTTGCTGGCTAACCTTGCCAGGACTCCCAAGCACAATGGCGGGAATGGGAGTCTAAGTGCGGATAACGGAATCCCAACTGTACTCTCTCTGTTGCGAGGGTAGTCTTTCCTTCTGGATAGAGTTTTCCTTTTCAACTTTATGTAGCTCTACAATGCTATGCTGTCAGCAGTCTGTGAGCAGTCTTGATGTGTCTCTTTATTCTTTATTATTGTAACACTCAGTTTAGAAATGAAATGCAACTGAAATCAATGTACTCGTAGTACTCGTACCTAAATGCAAAAATAACGATTACCAAATCAAGTGAAACATTGGTTTGAAACAGTTCTTTGAAATTTGTCTGTGTAAGGAGTCACATCGAGATTGTTTACCTTTGTCTGGCTGCTAAGTTATGTAATGACTTTACGAGTATGAGGCAGGCGCGGGCCGGCCAGTCTGGCATGCGCGCGGCTTGTTGTTGTTGTGGGCCTCTTGGCTTGGCCGATCTCGGGCAGCCGTCGCGGCGTCTCGCTCGCGCTGCGTAGCTATCTCGCAGTGGGGGGGTGCGGTGGCGGTCAGGACCACAGAGTACATTTAATGTCAGGACGATTGCGTAGTGTGCATGCGTGGCCAGCCTGGTGGGCAAGACCTGACTCGTGCCCCGTTTGTTATTATTTTATTAAGTGTTTTTGTTCAAAGTAAGTAAGTAAGTAAAGTAGTCGATAATACCTACTTGGGTTAAACTGTACCTATCCACGAGAACACTGCCGACAAACTGTACAGCAGTTTGGCAGAAGATATGTGAATTTTTTTTTCTATGTTACTTACTGGAATAAATAAAAAAAAAAAAAAAATAGCAACTTTTTTCAAATTAAAACGTTTCTCATTACGAAAAATTACTAAGGTTGGTCGGCGTTTTGAATAGAAGAAGTGATACAGACAATGCCTTGCATTCTAAGGGGTCAAACAATGCTAGAAGTTGACTGTTCGTATATCTTATGTCACAATGGTTGCTGGTCGCCCAAAATGGGTCTCATCAGAAGGCTTAAAGTCACTCAAAGGGCAATGGAGAGGGCAATGCTTGGAGTTTCCTTGCGTGATCGAATCAGAAATGATGATATTCGTAGAGAACCAAGGTTACCGACATAGCCCGAAGCATCGCCAAACTAAAGTGGCAGTGGGCAAGGCAAATATGCCTTGCCCACTGCCACTTTAGCAATAGCTCGCAGAACAGACGGTCGATGGGACCAAAAAATTCTGGAGTGACGACCGCGTACCAGAGGAGGCAACGTTGAAAAGCCTCCCACAAGGTCGACCGATGATGATCGCGGGTAGCCGATGGATGCGAGACTCGCAGAACCAGTCGTTGTGGCAACGCTTGGGGCTATGGCGACGCTATGTCCAGCAGTACAGGTCTTTCGGCTGATATGATGATATCTTATCTTAGTGATCTTACCCAGCAACATCAAACTATATGACATACACGCAAACGAAGTCGCGTGCAACAGCTATCTTTTTCTAATCTTCTAATGTACAAAAATCTCGGATCACAGTGTTTGTTATCGAACTCCTCCGAAATGGCTTGACCGATTTATATAAAATTTTTGTGTTAATTCATATGGCAGAACAACGTTTGTCGGGTCAGCTACTATTAGTATAGATATAGATTAGTATAGAAGTTTAGATTAATTAGCTAGCGGCCACGAAACCAAAGCACAGATTACCTACCAAACAGTTAACACGTAGCCTAAACGGGGCATCGTGGGTTCCGGGTTCGATTCTCAGGTCGCGAAAAGAGTGTCATCCGATTTTTCAGTTAGGAATTTCTCTGTGACAGCCTGGAGTTTGAAAATAAAACACAGTCTGTATTATTACACCATCTGAAAGTGTCCCTACTAAGGGTCAAATTCTGGGAAGTAATAACATACGACAAACCAAAGGAAAGCACTTTATTTTTGACAAATTAGTTTTACTATTTCTGAATAAATGTACCTACCTAAACCGTAACTGATATATTTTTAAATCCAATGATTGTAGATTCTCGGGTCCAATGTTACATTATACATTTTTTTTAAATATCATTTAATACTGTTAATTATAAAATTTTCTTTATTAGGGCACCAAGTCTAAATATTACAATTCAATTAAAACATACATATCTATCTATACTAATACAATAAAGTGAAAGAGTTTGTTACCGCTAATCTCAGGAACTACTGGTCCGATTTGAAAAATTATTTCAATGTTAGATAGCCCATTTTTGAGGAAAGCTATAGGCTATATATCATCACACTAAGGCCAATAGGAGCGGAGCAGACGAAGTTACGCGGGTCAACTAGTCTATATACTAATATATAAAGCTGAAGAGTTTATTTGTTTACTTGAATTCGCTAATCTCAGGAACTACTGGTCCGATTTGAAATTTAGTGTTAGATAGCCCATTTATCGAGGAAGGCTATAGGCTATACAAGGTGTTGTTTTGCATCCTCGTCAAATTTCAGGAGGTTGTCATAAAAGACATATTATAAAAATCAATTGAAAGTACGGTAGCGGGCAATGATTAATAAGCGCTGCTTTTTTTGTTGTTGAAATTTAACAGTATTTCATAATTAAACCCTTAATTCAATACAAAGAAAACATAATCACCCGACTACGCACACAGCGACAATGCAGCTGTGTGCGTGAGTGTGGACGTCTTACCTACGAAACGCTAGCGCGCGCGCGACCGAGCCATACCTACGCGACTTACCGGTATATAATTTTACCTAATTTTATTTCGAAAATCACCTACATTATTGTCATAAATTTCGCTTGATAATTAACTCATTTTTGAGCATCATTGGAATACGGAAATCTTACTAAATACAGTAAGTAATACTAGTGCGCCAAAGAAAAGTTCACTGACCTGTTATCAGATGATTAATAAAATGTTGTTTTGCTTTATCCTTCAACCTAAAGTTTTCGGAGTGATTTTGTTTTATTTGTGGATTAAATTGGTTGATTTGAAATTTTCCTTCCTACTTAACGGGCTTCAGACCGAGTAATAATACCTACCTTAGTTGGCGTACCGATCTACTAAGTCTAAAAATGTTTTCTACGTTTGACGGGAATGGGAAGACGTGTTAGTTAAGTGTAAGTACGTGGTGATACTTTCGACTCTTAGGTATTTTTGACGTAGTTAAAAATTTTAAATAAACTTATTTACACTAATAAAATTGATTAAGCTAACAAAAGGTACAAATAAATAAATTACCTACTTGGTCAGTGGGTCTTAGTTACCCGGAGGTATTGTTCAAAGTTGCCACCATCACATCACACTTTTCGCACAATCGAGCACAACGTAGCTGGTTTTCCTTTAGCTTACGTAACACTAACACATTGGTTTTTAAAGTGTCGAAAGCACTAATGTTCCTTGCACGTAATTTTGTTACACTTGTCACAGGCCAGGCCACAGGTTCTCCGCGACCGATCCAGTGGTCACCAAAACTTTCGGTCAAGCACTTGCGTACTTGCGGAACGGGTGCTTCAGTTCACGCTTCAGTAGGCAAAACACTGTGGTGTGGTGCACTCACCAAAGTGTTGACCAGCCTCTCGCGTGCTTGCCCGTGGGTCTCGCTGGAAGTATTCCAGGATGTCTTCCTGCAAGGCCACAGACAGGCCTACGCTGCCGCGAGCTTGAGCATGCCGGAGAACCTCAAACTGCCGATGATCCCGCAGTCTCTGCGTAGCAGCCACCATGACGCTCTGTGATGGGGTTCCCGAGCGGGAAACATTTTCGTGAACATCCGGATGGCTCCACGTAGGCTGTCTCCACTGATGGCATACAGGCGGACCATCTCTACCAACTCGACATTTGAATAATTGTCCGTCATCTTGCACTTTGTACCTACCGCGTCTCAATTATGTATCGAGAGCGGAATTCGCAAAGCGCACGCGCGCTTCGGCGACATCAAACACACTGGTAGTTCCGGGGCCGCGGGGGCGGGGGGGCTAGGAGCTTGCGCGGAAGAGTACCCGCACCGTGATTGGTTGGGGTGGAATTGATTACCTACGAATTTATTGAATGATCGTTTGCGTATGCGTTGTGTATGTATTGTTTGCGTTTGTTTGTGTGAAAGCGCGGTTATAGGGCTAGTAACAGACGGGCCGCGTATAAATACGGCTGGTACACACTTACGGATGTCCGTAAATAAGAAAAAAAAAAAAGAAATACCTACTCATTTTATTGTTGATTTGGGTCGAGAATCATTAGCATAATTACGTCCTTGAATTTGACTGGGATGCAAATCACATCTTGTATATCATCACGCTAAGACAATTAAGGGCGGAGCTGTAATGTAAATTATGTCGCAGACGAAGTTGCGCGTATTAACTAGTAATATATAAAGCTGAAGAGTTTGGAAGGTTATTGGCTACATACTATCACGTTTCGACCAATAGGAGCGGAGCAGTAGTAAAATTGTGATGCAGACGAAGTTGCGTGGGTCAACTAGTCTTATAGTCCTATAGCCTTCCTTGATTAATGGGCTATCTAAGAGTATTCTATTCTATTCTATTCTATCTAAAACTGAAAGAATTTTTCAAATCGGACCAGCAGTTCCTGAGATTAGCGCGTTCAAGTAAACAAACAAACAAACTCGTCAGTTTTATCATTTGTAGTTCTTTGGCAGTCGTTACGGATTGTCAGAAGCCAGTAAATCGGACTGCAGTCTTGCCAAGATGTACCGTGTTACCCAGTTAATGGGTTGTGGAGTTCTGATAGGCAGCCGCTTAACGTAAAACACTGGTATTCAGCTGAATCCAGTTTGACTGGAAGCCGACCCCAATATAGTTGGGAAAAGGCTAGGCAGATGATGATGATGAGTAAAAATTATTGTTTTTGTAAAAACTGGAAAAAATCACAAGTAACTCATAATTTTTTCATATATACTTTGTCAGCCTATAGCTCATATACCCCATTGATTTCGGCATTGCGCTTACGGTGGGGTAAATTGTGCATTATAATGAACCTACTAATACCTATTTAGTCCCAATCGATACTGGTTTTTTTATGGACCATCTCTTTTGTGACGCAGACGAAATTGCGTAGGTCACTAGTTGTAAATATATAATTTAGTCGTAATTATAGTTTAAGTTCAGTCAGATTGACATAGGAAAGTACAGTAGTAAAGTTTAAAAGGTGATGTAAGCTAACGTAATACGTGTGTTTCAGTTTGTGCTCTGTGAAATATAGTGTTTGAAAGTGGTGGTGGGCAAATTTGTGTTTCATTTGGTAGGGCTAAAGACACACTTTATCAGCCGTCCCTCGCTCCTCAAGGTTTCAGTAGCACTCACCACTCAGCCAGTAAGCGACCTAGAACAGGGTCCCGGTATATTGCTACATCATCATAAACAGTCAATGCAATTACGCTCTAGCTTCGGAGAAGACGGTTACCTATTAGAACTCAGGTGTGCATCTGTTCCTGTGACTGATCGGCTCGAGCTCCTAGGCATGGAGTTAACATCCAGTCTCAACTTCGGCGCCACCATCGAGTACAAAGCGGGTGTTTTGCTGTTTTCTTTGGGTACACGCTTTATATCTTTGTAATCGGCCACTTACAACTGCGAGCTTTTGTTTTAGTGTGTCTAATGTGTGTTCGTATTGTGTGTTTGGTTCTTCGTGTACTCTGTGGATTTTATACTGTGTAGCAATACTTTTAACATGTTTAGTTATTTTTCTACTTCTATTGCCATTAATGAATTGTGTAATCCTGCCTATCTTTGAACATAAGTCTTTTAATTTTCGCTCTAGCCGTCTTTGCCAATGTGGTGTGTTTATATTTTTTGTATTTGTGTTAATACTCATTTCCCTTGGTTGGAGTGTTAACTTTGCTACGTTAATTTTAGCCACGGTACATGCCGCACTGTATATGGCCGTTTGTAATGTATGAAAGTCAGTTTCATTATTAACATTTTCAGGGAGTTTTATTTTGTTGATATATTCTACTATTCTGGCAAGTTTCTTAGACGGCTTCTGTTTAGAGATGTACATTCTGTTTGTGGGGCTAGTTGTTATGTAAAATTGAAGTGTCTGTTGGAAAATTTTATCTATTAATGGGTCTCTATCTAAGCTTGTTTGAGGCTTAAGTTGTGTATCTATTGATAAATTTACTAGATCGATATATGGCGCTTGTATGCCATCTTCTAAAGGGTATAATTCTGTATTACTCGCAATTAGCTGGGTATCAATGTTACTATCATTTACGGTGATTACTACATTGTTATGATTCCTACTGTCTAGTTGTAATTCTTTTGATATTTCTAACCTTAATGTGTTCTACCTTTCAGTGCTAATGTATCGGTAAAACGGGGTGAATTGAAACACATGGTTGAATAGAAACAAAACTTTGAATGGTATTTTCACTTGAATGCCACATTATTGGTTTCTAAAAATAATCAATCTTTTAAAACTAATATTGACTTAAAAATTGGAGTCCTTAAATGCTACGAACAGAATTTTAATAAGGTGCAAATCCCCTTAATACTTTAATTTCTATTCACCCCTGCTTTTCTATTCACCCCGTTTTACGGTATTTGTTGTTAACTATTGCCCTCCTTTGGTCAGCTATTCGCTGCTCACTTAGATGAGCAAGTGAGGGGAACAGTCTGATAAAGTTCCTATGCATGAGTCTACGGTATACAGTTTGGTTGGTCTCTAAAGCTGTGACTCGATAATATGATCTCATGATCGCATCATTTTGATCATTGGTCCAACTCATTCTAGATTGTGTTTTATTTTGCGATTTAGGTGTTTCCAGTGCAATAGATTGTGTTTGTGTAGTTGCGACTGTTGGACTATCGGCAAATTGAATTTGTGTACCTAACTGTAATTGTTCTAACTCATTTCTGACTTCGGTTTCTATTTGATCTATAGTTTCTTGTGTTAGTAATTTGTTATTAATTATAGCGCGACGTTGGTCTCCTACTCTTTGACGAATGACTTGCATGTTAGGGTACTTCTCTAGAAATTTCAGGTGAAGCGGTTCAAGGTATCGTAAGTTTTTCTATCTGTATCTAATGAGGTGAGTTGAAGATAAGTACGCAGTATGAACTTATTCATTTCGGGCGTCCATCGTCTGCGTATTTTTGGAGCGCTTGTAGTGAGTGTAAGCGTAGAGTCATGGTTAACTTCTTGCACAACACTGTCAAGCGTGGTAGTGGTGGACAAGCTAGTTCTTCTTCTTGTCATATATGAGGGGCGAGTTGAGGGGATGGATGAAAATAAAGAAGAGGTATTATCGCCCGTGGAATCGGCTGTTGCCTCTACGTAGCGAGCCCGCCTGTTCAGCTCACTACGACCAGCTGTAACTATTTTATCGGTGGGAGCCCGCTTGCTCAGCTCCTCACCGCCGATGGTTTGCATGCTGTGGCACCCAGCATCGGCTCCGGATGCGCCCCGGCGGCCCCCGGGAAGCGACCGCAAATTATAAACTCTTTTACTCATCTCCATATTGGGTTACCCTGCCTTGTTAGCCGCGTAAGTTTTTAGTACAGTGGTACAGTACGCGTGTCCGCCCCCCACGTAGCTAGATGTTCAGCTTGGACGTAAGGTTGGATTTTAGGGGGCTTATTATTATTATTATTCCATTTATTCATTTATATACATATTCAATACATTTTTAAATATTTCTATATTAATTTAAAAATATAAAAAATAGTAGCCCACCGATATCGGGAACAGGGTCCAAGCTACCGGTGGTCAGGGCTCCAGAGAAAAGAACCTCCTGACAATGCGAGCCGTGTCCAGAAGTACCGCTTTCTGAATCAAGCCCTTGATCCAGCTGCCCAACGAGAGCCTCCTAAGGTGTTGGTCGAGGCTCGTGGCTATTAAGCCATTGGCCGATACGACTATCGGTACAATGATTGCGGAGTCCACTTCCCACATGTCGACAACCTCGCGAGCCAAGTCAATATACTTGATTTGTTTGTCTTTCTCGGCTTTCACGAGGTTCTCGTCATGCGGGACGGTTATGTCTACAATCATTGCACGCCTCACAATTCGGTCCACCACCACTATATCAGGCTTATTGGCAACAATAGTCCTGTCAGTGATGATGGACCGATCCCAGTACAATGTGATATTGCCATTATCGAGAACTGGGTCGGGCGCATACCTATAGTATGGCACCTCCGACTCCACAAGAGAGTATTTCAGAGCAAGTTGCTGATGGATAATCCTGGCTACAAGGTTGTGCCTATGCAAGTATTCTCCGTTAGCTAGACGAGAACAACCAGAGACAATGTGGCGAATTGATTCTCCCGGACGGTACACATGCCCGACATATGTCGACCGTGCCGTCTTTCACAATAAATCTCCGGTAGTTATTCGTCATGATAACTTCGTCCATAATTGCACAAACAAAACCTTCGGTTTCTCCAAACAGATCACCGAAACGCAGCCAGGCTACGGACGCTAGTTGGTCTACGTCAGGCCCATGTAGGGCCTGGAAAAAGCGTCCGTGAAGCTCCTTACTCTGCCAAACCGCCCTGCGATCGTTAGTGTCAAGCACTGCAGGTTTGCGCCAGTTCTCATTTGCCAAGGAGAGCGGGGTGAGTCCCTTGTCCACCGCCACTACATCTCGATGCATACCCACGTCGACAGCTAGGAAATATTCCCTAAGACTGCATATCTCGCGATTGTGGAGAGTCTTAGCATTTAAAAAGCCTCGACTTCCACACTTTCGCGGGATATACAGTCTCATTACCGACGACCGTGGGTGATGCATTCGATACGCAGTAAGCAGTGTACGGACCCGCCTATCCAGGGCGTCAAGTTCCGTTTGAGTCCATTTGAGTACGCCGAAAGAGTACATCAATACTGGCATGACCCAACCGTTGAAGGCGCGCACCTTGTTTCCGCCCGATAGAAAGCTATTGAATACCTTCTTCAGGCGGCCAAAGAAGCGCTCCTTCAACGATTGCTTCATGTCAGTAACATTGATACCTAACGCTTCCGACATACCCAAATACTTGTAAGTTTCAGTTGGAGAGAGGGATCTCAGGTTTATGGAATATATATTAATTAATATTATTATTATTAATAAACTAGAATTCCAATTAATATTTTTATCAAAACAGAGGATGCTTTAACGCGTCTTCATCTTCAAGATCAAAGAGTAATTCAGTTCCTTCTTCGTCACTGGGTTTGTCAACAGTTCGAAAGACGCCATCTTGAATCCTGTCATCTGAATCATCGTTAGTTCGGCCAACTGGACGTCTTTTTATAAAATCTAAGCCTGAATTACTTTGTCGAAGAATTTGGCCCACCCTATTATAATCCATACCCACATTGTTGGAATGCAGAATCTCTGCTAACTTGTCCAAATTCAAGCCCTCTTTTTTTACACGAATATACTCTCCTATTTTTTCTAAATTTTTCTTTTCGTTATGGGACTGAACGATTTTTTCCGTTTCATTGTCGTCGACGTCCAAATGGTCATAATTGCTTTCGAATCCTTCTTTTTCTGTTACCGGCACCGTTTTTACCGTAGTCTGTTTATGATATTTGGCTTTCTTTTGTTTTTTAAATGATCTCAAAGAGTTTTTATGCGCTTTCCTTTTCATGGCGATATTTTTAGCGTCTCTTATGAGCGTATCAACGAAGTTTGAGATGTTTAATTTGTCAGCGATGTTGTTACGTCTTACATCGATGTTCCTTTTTTCGTTTGGTTGTCTTGTTAGTCGTTTTCTTGAGTTGACATTGTGGAAAACTGTTGGGAAAGAATCGCTGGTTATTATTTAACTTGGTAAGTGATGAATGCCAGATTTATTGCGTGTGTTCCGAATATGACACTGTATTCCGGCCAGTGCTCATTACGTCATGGAGCGGCGTCATTTCCAATACGAGTTGGTTTTACAGCGAAGGCGCGCCAATAGATGATTCACATAAAAAATTAAAAGCAAAATAATCTTTTTTTTAAAAAGCTTTTGTTTAAATGCTCCAAAAAGAAGAAAATAAAATTTTCCTTTCAAATTGATCACAAAAGCTTGTCGCGAGGTTTAATTCATTAAATACTTATAGGTACTTACGCAAAGCTCGCGACAAGCTTTTGTGATCAATTTTAAAGGAAAATTTTATTTTCTTTTTTTTAGAGCATTTAAATAAAAACTTTTGAGAAACATCTATTGGCGCGCCTTCGCAGTAAAACCAACTCGTATCGGAAATGACGCCGCCGCGCTGTCGTGTCGCGTGTTGTACCACCACGCCGCTTGTAAATAAAATAAATAAATAAAATTGTTATTGCATCAACTGTAATTCTTATTCTATTTACCAATATAGAGCATCCTTTTAAGCAAATAGTTTGCTTGTGTTAGGAAACTCTGCCATTCTCTGGGTTATATTATAACAATGGATAAAAAGTTAATGAGCTTGTTCAGGATAAATGTAAGCTTAAATAAAAATAAAATAAAATGAAAACACATAAAAAAAAAAAATATAATAATAAAAATGGAAACAAAAAATAAAATAAAACGCTTATAACGGACGGCAAACTTTGGAACTAAAATACGCGAAAACAGTTCTAATAACATAGATGTTCCGCATATGGCGCGCGACCTGTGACGGCTAATATTAGGTCTTTACCTATGAAATTGCCGTTCTGCAGTACTGGCCATTTCAAATCAAAATAATTTTTGTTTGGCTAAGAATTCTAATTTCAAATTAATTTTATTTTAAAACGGATGGGTTTCAGTCAGTAAAGATCTGAAACTCCCTTCTATTCCGCCCAGAGCGGGGAGAGTCATTTACAGGGCGATTTCGGAGACAGTGCGCTCATTAAGTAGTATTAAGTGATATTAGGTCTTTACCTATGAAATTGCTGTTCTGCAGTACCTACTGGCAATTTCAAATCAAAATAATTTTTGTTTGGCTAAGAATTCTAATTTCAAAATAATTTTATTTCAAAACATGGTTTTTTTTTTCCAAAAGTAGTCATTTGTTTATTGATTAGTGTTACATTTTCATCGCATTTCAATCTTTTTCGTCATCTAGCCTTTTCCCAACTATATTGGGGTCGGCTTCCAGTCAAACCGGATTTAGCTGAATACCAGTATTTTACGAGGAGTGGCTGCCTACCAGACCTCCACAACCCATTGACTGGGTAACACGGTACTTCATGGCAAGACTGGAGTCAGATTTACTGGCTTCTGACAACCCGTAACGACTGCCAAAGATCTACAAATGACAGCCGGGACCAACGGCTTAACGTGCTTTCCGAGGCACGGAGGAAACTCGTTATGTTAAGATGGTCACCCATCCACAGACCAACCTTGGCAAGCGTTGCTTAACCTTGAAGATCGACCCGTGCGGCTATTATTATCTAGCCACGAGCTCCTTCTTTTTCGTCATCATGGATACGTTTTAAAAATTCGAGTAATTATGGAATATGAATACCGTCGTGGCAGCAACGCGGCACAAGCGGTACGCAACATCGACGACGTTTACGGAGCTAACACTACAAACCAACGCACCACCTGTTATTGGTTTGCTCGCTTCCGTTCTGGAAATTTCGACCTGAAAAATGAACCTCGCGGTCGTCCGAAGACTTTGGTCGACAATGACGAATTAAAGGCGATTGTGGAAGCTGATGATACACAATCTACGGCTGAATTAGCAGCAGCTTTCGACGTTAGCGTCAAAACAATATTGGTCCATTTGCGTCAAATTGGCAAGGTAAAAAAGCTTGACAAATGGGTGACCCACGAACTCAATGATCGCCAGCGCGAAGTACGCGTCGAGACGTGCCTTGCACTGCTCAACAGACACACAAATGAAGGAATTTTGAACCGCATTGTTACCTGCGATGAAAAATGGATTCTGTTTGATAACCGCAAGCGCTCAGCAAGTTGGTTGGATCCTGGTTCAGCACCTAAACAATGCCCTAAACGAAAACTTACCCCTAGAAAAGTGATGGTCACTGTTTGGTGGTCTAGCGCCGGTGTGATTCATCACAGCTTCTTACCAAACGGGGTGAGCATTACTGCAGATGTGTACTATGAAGAACTGAACACAATGATGGAGAAGCTGGCACATCTCCAACCAGCATTGGTCAATCGCTCGTCTCCGCTGCTCCTGCACGACAACGCGCGACCTCATACTGCACAGCAGACGGTCTCCAAGTTGCAAGAACTGGGGTTGGAAGCTCTCCGTCATCCGCCCTACTCACCAGACCTTGCGCCTACAGACTACTACTTTTTCCAGAATTTGGATAACTTCTTGGCGGGAAAAAAAATTCAATACCCGAGAGGCAGTACAAAATGCCTTTGTAGAATTTGTTGCCTCCCGTCCAGCTGATTTCTTTAAGAAGGGCATCAATAAACTGCCACTGCGTTGGCAAAGATGCATTGATTGCATGGGTGATTACTTCGATTAATACAAATAAAAAATACATGAAAAAAATTCGTTTAAATTTTTTCATACAAAACGGCAATTTCATAGGTAAAGACCTATTATTTTACAAGCTTTTATTTAACTTGTAATGTGTGTATGTTTGTCCAGGTGGATTCTTGCAACTGAATTTTAAAATACGTCATCTCTAACCGATTGAGCTGAAATTTGGTTTACACGCTTATTTTGGATGACAATGCGTTCTTAGCTATGTGACGTCATTCAAATTTTAATATGGCGGATCATCCAAGATGGCGCACTAGTTATTTTTTTTGCACTACCACAGTATGGGTATCAAATAAAAGGGCTTGCTGAGGCGAACACGAAAACTAACTCAACGTCACATTAAATGTGTGCATAAATTTTTACCATTACTTAACTTATTTTGTATCTAACATATTACGTAACACGAGACTTACTGTAAAATAAAATGACACACAAGCAAATGGCATTTCTCATCGTTTTGCTCTTGTATGCGGTCCAAACATCTGAGATCTTCGAATGCACATCTCAGGGAAAATCCAATTATCAATCAGAAAGATACTGGCTTGTTTGTACTACCTATAATTGAGTGTGAAATTAAAATCATGATTGGCTTCCAATGGGCGTGTTATGCGAATTATCGTGCCATAATGACTATGGGTTAAGGCGCCGACATACGCCAGCGACCTTGAGGGAACAAAATGCGTACTCGTTTCGCACCCGCGCGACCCAAAATCTTTTGTAAGTACTTTCCTTGTTATTCTATGACTTTTATAGAATAACCGCATATCAAAATGTGGATACTTAAATTGTCTTTGAGATAGTGCAAATTATATTCAATTTCACCCGGCGGTTTTGGTCTGATTGTCGTTTTTTTGTCCATGTTAGACATAACTTTACAAATTAATTAGACTTTGTTGAACGAATAAAACTCAATATTTTCATACATCAAATTATTAAGAAAATAGTCTAAAGTAACACGTATTTTTTCCAATAAGTTATGACTAGCCGTTCAGACGTGACTCTCATTTTAACCAGTGATTACCTGAGGGCTTAGTGTAAGTTTTTTAACGCATTCGATCGCGTTAACGTAAACGTTCTCTTATGTTAAATTGTATAGAAAACAAAAGGTTTTCCGTTAATGTCACCAGACGGCGCATAACCAGTTTCAATACAAATTGACGTTTACGCTAACGCGATCGAGAACGTTAAAAAACTCGCACTAAGGCCACTGATCGCAATAGCCGTTGCGACGCCACGAAAATGAATAGTTTTATTGTAAAAAAATCGACGGCTGCCATGTTTTTACACACACACACACACAACACACACACACAAACACAACACAAACACTACATTTAAAAAAAAAAGAAGTTCAAACTGCGTGATTCGGTAGGTATGGCATGTGGGATGCTATTAAGCGTCAATTTCATTTGACGCCCAATGGCACACACGTGTGCCGACGACAAACAACAGGTTAATGTTAGCTACTGCGGGGTATCTGCGCCTTAAAGGTACTACTAGCTTCCGCTCGGCTTCGCCCGTGTGAACATTTTTCAAGTTAGGTACTCGTTATAACAACAACTATTTGCCAGTGAAACTCCCTTCAAAGTCACTCTATCCGTTTTTTAGGGTTCCGTAGTCAACAATGTGCCCTTATAGTTTCGCCTTGTCCGTCTGTCAGTTCGCGGATTAGTTCAGAAACGCTTTTTAATATGTGCTTACGGAACCCTCGGTGGGCGAGTCCGACTTGCACTTGGCCGGTTTCTTTTTCTGTAGATTTCGCTCCTAAAACTGGACATTACACAAGAATTTCCTTTGGCTAAAACTACTTGGCCCTTTACAACATTTATTTTTGTATAAAACTGTCTTCTCTTACAAAACCGTAGCAAGCAATCAGCATTTTACAAAAAAACAACTAGCCACTGGATTTTGAACCTAATCTCTCACGGTATAAGACTTATGATGACTGCAAATCCGTGTAAAAACTAAATCAGGTTAAGTTCCCACCGTTTCCAAGCCCTTTTCTTGGGAAAATAACCTGTGATTGGCCAATTTTGATGATGCGCGCGCATCCGTAATAATCATGTTGTGTTTGTTTTCTATTACACAAAGTTCATTGCTGGTTTTCGTCTCTGACAATCGTGTATCACTCGGTTCTATACCGCAATGAATATGAAATAGAATGAAGTGTTGTAGAAATCCCGTTCGACATCATATCGCGTCTTCCAATGCAAGAGACGGCTATTTAGTTGAGTTTCGCAATTCGTTGCATTTAGAACGAACATTTAAAATGTAACAAAAAACAGTCTTTTAATTTTCAAAATGCTTTTCGAACGCGCGTGCCTTAGACAAAGTGCTTTTAATATAGAAACAAAATAAAAAGTGATTTATTTTAACGAAATAAATGTTACACAAATAAATAAGTGCCTAATTTTTATTTTGAAACATTTAAAATCAGTCGACCATTTTGAAAAATTTTGTAGTAACGTTACGTCATTAGATTTTTTTTTTAATTCAAAATGGCGAATGTAGGCAAAGTTTTGGCAACTATTAAGGCGGTTATAACAAGATTAGTTTTCGCCTGTCATGGCATGATTGCAATATGGCAGGTTACTGTCTTCAAAGGCGTAGATTATTGGTATTTAGCATCGCCGATAATGTTGCTGATTTTCGAAGGAGTATTTACGTTAACTATCAAGGAAAACCAGGAATGGAAGTGGTAAGTGACAAACTATGAAGTGTTAAAACAGCACGTTCTTAAGCAGAGCCGCATTGGCTGCACCAGCACAGCTTTGTTACCTAGGCTGCTACCTACCGACTTAGTAGACAGGTGTACAAAAATATAACCGACTTCAAAAAACACAACAGACATGCGATTTTAGAAATCCCGATTCATTTGCTATCATTGATTGAAGAGTTCCGTTGCTTACCTCCGAAGTTCTTCATCAGACCTTCAACAAATTAAAATGGGACCAGTCCGGGAAACTACTCTTCCAAACAAAAAAATAATCATCCAAATCGGTCTATAATTGGCGTAAATATCGCTGAACAAACATTTTCCATGGGATCCCATCATCAGATCCTGACTTATACCTTCCATAGTCAGCTCAGCAACATGAGATGATGATTATCAGGCACAAATATCTGAATTGCGTCGGAAATTGCATGAAAAACATTGTATGTGCCTATAAAATTTAAGGGTTTCCCTCGATTTTCATGGGATCCGATCATCAGATTCAGACTTGGTGACAATGGGACCACCTCAGAAGCTTTCGAACAAAACAAGAATTTTAAAGTTGGTCCACAAATGGCGGAGAAATCGGTGAACATATTTATCCATTTGTAATTAAGATTTAATTACAAATGGATAAATTTCAGATTTTTCCCTATACTTGTAGCATAAGACGGTAGGTATTAATTGCCTAATTTCATAGTTCTAGGTCACCAGAAAATACTCTATACGAGTGAATTTTGTTTCTCTTGAGAATGTCGAAATCTAGAGGAGAAGGTGGTAATGTGGCCCCCCACTTTAGTTTTGAGGTCTAGTGTAAAAAGTAATCTAAATATACATTACCAGTTTCCGTATTTATTTACCTACTACTTGACCCACGCAACTTCGTCTGCACCACAATTTTCATTACTGCTATGCTCCAATTGGTCTTAGCGTGATGATATATAGCCTATAGCCTTGCTCGATAAATGAACTATCTAAGACTGAAAGAATTTTTCAAATCGGACCAGTAGTTCCTGAGATTAGCGCGTTCAAGGAAACAGCTTGCCTAGTGAAGCGCCATCGATTTAGTAAAAATAAAATTTAGAGCATTTTATTTTTTCTCAAGGTGGCGCTCTGACTGATTAGGATAGGTACATTCCTAAACTTAAAAAAAAAAAAAATCATAGTCTTCTGATTTTGGTTATGCATCCAATCAGTGGTTTATTACGCTCGGTGATTTATTAAGTGCTTTAAATAAAGACTATATTTTTTATGATTTAATAACAAATGTACAGTTTTTTACTTTTCCCTATACCTGTAGTTTAAGAC
Organism: Lacanobia oleracea; assembly: GCA_950371165.1. Classification (NCBI taxonomy): domain Eukaryota; kingdom Metazoa; phylum Arthropoda; class Insecta; order Lepidoptera; family Noctuidae; genus Lacanobia; species Lacanobia oleracea. Next base: position 8,898,940 of record OX493411.1, read on the forward strand.
GGTATTACTTGCCAAAATTCATAGTTCTAGGTCAACGGGAACTACCCTATGAATTTTGATTCCTTTGAGAGTGTCGAAATATACGTTTTTTACGACATAAAGTTGACATTTCGGCCGTACCTTTTTTTAAGTTAACATAGAACTATGATTTTTTCACAGCTTCAAGGGACCGTAGACCTGAGTATGGCTTTAAATTCCAACTTGATACCTCCACGCGTTCCCGAGATAAAGGGTCTTGACAAACAGACGGACGGACTACAAAGTGATCCTATAAGGGTAAGGAAACCCTAAAAACAAATCAGTTTTTACGACTCGGCCCTAAAAGTCACATTATCTCATCATCGGCTTTTACGACTATCCTCTTTAACGACCTGATATGAGTGGCCCCTTGGATGGAGATATTACAGCCCAGTTGAGCTGGCGTAATGCCTTTTAAAAACCTTTATAAGGTATGTGTATTTCACCGGAAAATTGCAGACTCCGAAAGATTGTGATAAATCTTAGGTAATTAGGTTATAATTTCTCAATATGTTATGAATAAAACTGGCCAAGTGCGAGTCGGACTCGTGTGCAAAGGGTTTCGAACCAATTTCATTTTTTAACATGTTATTTTAATACTACAGACTTCTTATAGATTTTCCTGTAATCTTTAGGTATAGAACAATTATCTGAATGTTTTTCAAAATTTTAGGCTCATTTTTGGTCTAATTTCTTGAATAACTTCAAAACTATTTATTTTAAAATTATGAAGAAAATATTATAACCCTCACAGTAAGCCCTTTCATTTGATATGTCACACGGTACAGTTTGATTTTTTTTTAATTTTCTAGTTTGGCCCCCAAAAGTGATCCCCATACTAAAAATTTATTTCCTTTTCTTTTCTTTATTTACGTAACGCGTCCGTGTTTGGGTCACAGAAGTCTATTTGCATTCCAAATTTCAATAGAAACGGTTTAGTAGATCCGGAGAAAACTGGCTGTGACAGACGGACAGACAGACAGACACTCGAGTGATCCTATAAGGGTTCCGTTTTTTACGGATGTTCGGAACCCTGGAAATCGTTTTTTAGACAATCCCACCCAAATTTAAAATTCCAGTATGTCCGTGGCTTGTTAATTTTTTTTTTTTAACAATTTCTATGACATTTGCAATTTGCCGGTGACGTGTACATTGTTTATGTATGGTGACACATTTTCTTAAAGACATCCAACTTTTTTCATGTTATAACGTATAACTAAATTAAAGCAAGAAACGTCCGCCACGTTTCTTGTATGGGAGTCCCTCTTTATGATTTAGTTTTTTTTAAGCTATTGCATAGCTTCTATCGCGGGCCTTGAGCGTGGAGACCGAATCCAGAAATTCCGTAACGAAACAAACCTAACACCCCCCACTCCGACCGGCACAGCGGTGATACTTTTTAGTTTTACTTTTTTTAGCTCAAAGTGTAACTTGAATTAATATCAAAGAAAAAAAAAACAAAGAAAAAAAAATACTGCATAAATAAAATAAATATATAATTATAATTGCATAAGTTGATAAAAAATGCTATGCAATAGCTTTACCGCGGCAGTCTCCGAGTGCCACACGTCTTTTTTTTTGTTGTTGTTATAGCGGCAATAGAAATACACACTCTGTGAAAGTTACAAACCATTACTTATTACGGTTCTTGAGAAATAGCCCGCTGACTGGCATACGGGCGGACAGCGCAGGCTTAATAATAAGGTTCCGTTAGTTGCCTTTTAAGTACGGAACCCTAAAAAGCACATACAATTTTATTTTGCTTAACGCAAGTAAGGTTTCAATGAAACAGAAAATTGGCAAACTTGCCCGGAAAATTAGAAAATTCAGATAAAGTGAACAAGCTTTTTTGTTTGATTTTGAATATGGATAAAATCAGTGTATTAGGTCAGCTATAGTTCGTTTTTTGATACCAGAGACTTATTTGACATTTCAAGTGATATGTTATTCCTATTTTAAATTTGTCATATGACATTTGAACCTGTCAAATTAGTCTCTGGGATTAATTTATTCCAAAGAAGGCCAAAAATAGTTGTTTGTGCACTTTTATTTCTCACATAGCCCGCGAAATTCAAATATTTTATGTTTTTTTGCAATTTGACGGTCAGTGTGAAGCTGTATGTTGAACAAAATACGATTCGCGGACGTAACACGGATTTATCTAGAGAATTAAACCATTTTAATCATCAATATAAGTTCACGAAGCCCTATTGAATGGTTATTTCATGAAAAAGTCATTGAGAGGGCTAAATTGATGATTAAAACGCAAAAAAACATAAAACATTTGAATTTCGCGGGCTACCCCGGCGCGTTTTAAAAATAAATAAATTGCAGTTATGAAGTCGGTTTTTTATTTGGAAACTAAAAACATACGCCCGGACAGGGACTTGAACCCTGGACCCTTGGATTAAAAGTCCAATGCTCTACCGACTGAGCTATCCGGGCCCTGAGAGATTATCTGAAAATACTGTAAATAACATTAGGTACTATAAGTTAGCTTGGAATACGGCTTACTTTGTCTACCAAGAAACTACTCATTCTATATATACCTATAAAATATCGGATCCAGAAGGGGGTGCCTAAAGGGCTCAAGCCCCCCTCAAAAGACCCAAATATCTTTAGTAGATAGTAAACGTTGGCTGGTATTTTTCGGGTTATTTATTTATTTAACAATTTATGTACACACATTTGACACATTTAATAAGATAAGAAGAAAGAAACAGAAAAATAGGTACAAAGGTGATGCTTATTTCTATAGAAATCTCTTCCAGCATACCTGCGAAAGGAGAGTAGAGTAAAAAGAGATGTAGACATAGTGTGTAACAGTAAGAAGCTAAAATAAAAACTATACATATTAAATATAACATACAATGCATAAATAACATACTAATACATACTATATGTTATAATATATAAAAAATAATACATACCTATTTGCAACTATGACGAAAAGAAAAGATAGTGTTCTTTCACTCTTCTTTTAAAAACTATGGCAATCCCTAATGTCAGGCGGTAGTGAATTCCACAACCGTACCGTACGTAGAGCTATGAAGAAAAGCACCACGGAGCCACCCCGGCACCCGAGCAACTAGGAAAATGATCAGACAAATAGCCTATGACACTCACAAATAACGTGGCTTTCTATTGGTTAAAAAAATCTAAATCGGTTCAGCAGATCCAGATTACCCCCTACAAACTTTACCTCTTAATAATATTAGTATAGACAAATAGTCGAGCTCCTCTACCAACAAATTGTCTACATAAAATAATGGTGTCACTGTATCCATTATGTATTTACATGTAATTAATTACCTAAATATTTATACATGCATTTTAAAACGTAATATATCATCATAATGATTATACTACACCTCTTTGGGGAAAAGAGACATATCTCTTTTCCCCAAAGAGGTAGACTCTGGTGCATAATAGGTACACACCCATATTTCGCATGTTACATTTTCTGAGGATAATGAGGCATTTTTTTAATATTTAATTCGTTGCAGGTTAATCAACGTATTGTCTAACTAATAATTATCGTCCCACGCGATGCAATCTGAAACACACACCATTTTATTTTTATTATTGCCTACCAATAGTACAAAAAAAAAATGTGTGTAATTGACCACTATCTCACCTGTTGGTAAGCGATGACCTATGTGTGAACTTGTCATCAGTTCTTTGGAAATCGGTTTTCTGGAAAAAAATAATGCGGCTTTTGCAATATTGCCCTCGCCTGGCTCATCGGCGGGCGACGCCTTTGAAACCAAGATAACTTATATTATTTACATTGGTATATCAGTTTATGTACAAAGTTGAGTTTTCTCCCAGCAAACCTTTGAGTAATAGGAGAGCAGAGGTGGCACAAGGCGTGGGCGACGTGGGCCACCGCCCTGTCATAAAACCAGCACTGTGATATATTTTTTTTTTAAATATCGCAGCATTTATGCAGAGACAGGGACCTTTTCGGCCTCGCACATATCAATTTGTGTAAACATATTTTTACGACGGTTTGCTTTACTTTACTTTTATGTGTCTTGTGCGAGTCCCAAATAAACATTTTTCTTTCTTTTTCTTTTACGGCCTCGCGGTCCGAAGGGCCTCGCAACATTGGCTTTTTCAATTCAGATTAATCTTAGCTAAGCCTTTCGGTGAATATTAAAAAAAAAAATTGAACTCGCTTGGCTTGCTCTTGCTATTTTAATTCTTATTAATTACTCATACTCGGAAAGTAGGCCTGAAGTTGCCTGAGGAGCGGGTTGAAAGTATTACTTTTCAGCCCTAGGGAGCCCTTTCTGTTTAATGTCATGGATAAGGGACTTCAAACAGACACAATTTATACGGATTTCATGAAAGCTTTTGATAGGGTGGACCATGATATTCTGTTAAACAAAATTGCGTTCAACGGCATCAGAGGAAACTTGCTGCGCTGGTTCTGTTCATATATATGTAATAGGAATCAGATTGTAGTGAGCAACGGGTATCATTCAGAAGCATTTTTGGCTACATCTGGTGTTCCCCAAGGATCCATCCTTGGTCCTCTTCTTTTTATTATTTATGTGAATGATATTGGCAACTGTTTCCATCATAGTAATTTTCTGTTGTATGCTGACGACCTTAAAGTTTACCGAAAAATAAATACTATAAATGATTGTTACCTTCTTCAAGAGGAACTAAATAGGTTAACTGAATATTGTCACAGAAATAAACTTAAATTAAGTATTCCTAAATGTAAGTATATTAATTTTACAAAAAAGCTAAAAATTATATCTTACAATTATTCGCTGTGCAACGAAATATTAACCAGAGAAACAAGTATTTGTGACTTGGGCATCATTCTTGATAGTAAACTGCATTTACATCTGCATATTGACAAGATCGTCACTAAAGCTTTCCAAATGCATAACTTTGTGTTGAGGGCTGCTTCAGATTTTAAAAGGCCATTAACTTATATGTATCTGTATAACACCTTGGTACGCCCACAGCTCGAATATGCCTGCATGATCTGGGACCCATACTACGCCAAATATGATAATGCATTAGAACGAGTGCAGCGTAAATTTCTCAAAAATACGCAATATAAATGTCGTCTGATGCACGTCTCTTACGAAGATGCACTAGCTAAATTTAAATTACTGTCTCTGCGTTCAAGACGCCAGTTGCTCCAATCCATGATGCTTCATGGACTAGTGCATAGTAGATTCGATTGTTCAGAACTAATAAACAAAATATGTTACTTTGTGTCTAGGGCGGTTTTGCGACAAGAGGTTCGCTCTTACCCGTTGTTTGCCACGACCCCCTGTCGTACAAATGCGGGCCGGAGGGCTCCTCTGCAGAGATTAGTCACTATATACAATGATCATTTTAATCATATAGACATATTTAACCTAACAAAGAATTTATTTAAGAAAGAAATAATTAAATGCCATCTGGTTTCTGAATCAGAGTAAGTAGTTTAAGTAATAAATATAAATCAGTTTATTAGTATTATTAGTTTTTAATTATTTTTTAGTTAAGTATACATACATTTATTAATTGCATGTATCTGCATTGTATCCTACAATAGTAAGATGTGGAAACGCCATGGATTGTACATTAATCTATAGTTTAAACCATCTCGATGTATTAATACAATGTACGATTGTTTGTTTTCCCAAATGAAATAAAAAAAAAAAAAAATATTTTTATGATTTCATAATAAATGTACAGTTTTTAGACATTTTGTTCTAGGTCAACGGGAACTACCCTATGAATTTTGATTCCTTTGAGAGTGTCGAAATATTATATACGTTTTTTACGACATTTCGGCCGTACCTTTTTTTAAGTTAACATAGAACTATGATTTTTTCACAGCTTCAAGGGACCGTAGACCTGAGTATGGCTTTAAATTATAACTTGATACTTTCACGCGTTCCCGAGATAAAGGGTCTTGAAAAACAGACGGACGGACTACAAAGTGATCCTATAAGGGTAAGGAAACCCTAAAAACAAATCAGTTTTTACGACTCGGCCCTAAAAGTCACATTATCTCATCATCGGCTTTTACGACTATCCTCTTTAACGACCTGATATGAGTGGCCCCTTTGGTGAAGATATTACAGCTCAGTTGAGCTGGCGTAATGCCTTTTAAAAACCTTTATTAGGTATGTGTATTTCACCGGAAAATTGCAGACTCCGAAAGATTGTGATAAATCTTAGGTAATTAGGTTATAATTTCTCAATATGTTATGAATAAAACTGGCCAAGTGCGAGTCGGACTCGTGTGCAAAGGGTTTCGAACCAATTTCATTTTTTAACATGTTATTTTAATACTACAGACTTCTTATAGATTTTCCTGTAATCTTTAGGTATAGAACTATTAAATGAAAATTTTCAAAATTTTAGGCTCATTTTTAGTCTAATTTCTTGAATAACTTAAAAACTATTTATTTTAAAATTATGAAAAAAATATTAAAACCCTCACAGTAAGCCCTTTCATTTGATATGTCACACGGTACAGTTTGATTTTTTTTTAATTTTCTAGTTTGGCCCCCAAAAGTGATCCCCATACTAAAAATTTATTTCCTTTTCTTTTCTTTATTTACGTAACGCGTCCGTGTTTGGGTCACAGAAGTCTATATGCATTCCAAATTTCAATAGAAACGGTTTAGTAGATCCGGAGAAAACTGGCTGTGACAGACGGACAGACAGACAGAGACTCGAGTGATCCTATAAAGGTTCCGTTTTTTACGGATGTTCGGAACCCTGGAAATCGTTTTTAGACAATCCCACCCAAATTTAAAATTCCAGTATGTCCGTGGCTTGTTAATTTTTTTTTTAACAATTTCTATGACATTTGCAATTTGCCGGTGACGTGTACATTGCTTATGTATGGTGACACATTTTCACATTTTCTTAAAGCCATCCAACTTTTTTCATGTTATAACGTATAACTAAATTAAAGCAAGAAACGTCCGCCACGTTTCTTGCATGGGAAGCTTTAGTTTTTTTTAAGCTATTGCATAGCTACTATCGCGGGCCTTGAGCGTGGAGACCGAATCCAGAAATTCCGTAACGAAAAAAATCTAACACCTCCCACTCCGACCGGCACAGCGGTGATACTTTTTAGTTTTACTTTTTACTTTTTTTTAGCTCAAAGTGTAACTTGAATTAATATCAAAGAAAAAAAAAACAAAGAAAAAAAAAATACTGCATAAATAAAATAAATATATAATTATAATTGCATAAGTTGATAAAAAATGCTATGCAATAGCTTTACCGCGGCAGTCCCCGAGTGCCACACGTCTTTTTTTTATTGTTATTATAGCGGCAATAGAAATACACACTCTGTGAAAATTACAAATCATTACTTATTACGGTTCTTGAGAAACAGCCCGCTGACTGACATACGGGCGGACAGCGCAGGCTTAATAATAAGGTCCCGTTAGTTGCCTTTTAAGTACGGAACCCTAAAAAGCACATACAATTTTATTTTGCTTAACGCAAGTAAGGTTTGAATGAAATAGAAAATTGGCAAACTTGCCCGGAAAATTAGAAAATTCAGATAAACTGAACAAGCGTTTTTGTTTGATTTTGAATTTGGATAAAATCAGTGTATTAGGTCAGCTATAGTTAGTTTTTTGATACCAGAGACTTATTTGACATTTCAAGTGATTGTTATTCCTATTTTAAATTTGTCGTATGACATTTGAACCTGTCAAATTAGTCTCTGGGATTAATTTATTCTAAAGAAGGCTAAAAATAGTTGTTTGTACACTTTTATTTCTCACATAGCCCGCGAAATTTAAATATTTTATGTTTTTTGCAATTTGCCGGTCAGTGTGAAGCTGTATGTTGAACAAAATACAATTTGCGGCCGTAACGCGTATTTATCTAAAGAATTAAAACCATTTTAATCATCAATATAAGTTCATGAAGCCCTATTGAATGGTTATTTCATGAAAAAGTCATTGAGAGGGCTAAATTGATGATTAAAACGCAAAAAAACATAAAACATTTGAATTTCGCGGGCTACCCCGGCGCGTTTTAAAAATAAATAAATTGCAGTTATGAAGTCGGTTTATTTTTTTTAAATCACTTTTTTGTTATTACCAAGAATAAAGTAACCTTTTTATTTGGAAACTATAAAAACTTACGCCCGGACAGGGACTTGAACCCTGGACCCTTGGATTAAAAGTCCAATGCTCTACCGACTGAGCTATCCGGGCCCTGAGAGATTATCTGAAATTACTATAAATAATATTAGGTACTATAAAGTTAGCTTGGAATACGGCTTACTTTGTCTACCAGGAAACTACTCATTCTATATATACCTATCGGATCCAGAAGGGGGTGCCTAAAGGGCTCAAGCCCCCCCCCCAAAAGACCCAAATATCTTTAGTAGTAAACGTTGGCTGGTATTTTTCGGGTTATTTATTTATTTAACAATTTATGTACATACATTTAATAAGATAAGAAGAAAGAAACAGAAAAATAGGTACAAAGGTGATGCTTATTTCTATAGAAATCTCTTCCAGCATACCTGCGAAAGGAGAGTAGAGTAAAAAGAGATGTAGACATAGTGTGTAACAGTAAGAAGCTAAAATAAAAAGTATACATATTAAATATAACATACAATACATAAATAAGATACTAATACATACTATAAGATATAATATATAAAAAATAATACATACCTATTTGCAACTATGACGAAAAGAAAAGATAGTGTTCTTTCACTCTTCTTTTAAAAACTGCAAGAGTATGGCAATCCCTAATGTCAGGCGGTAGTGAATTCCACAACCGTACCGTACGTAGAGCACCACGGAGCCACCCCGGCACCCGAGCAACTAGGAAAATGATCAGACAAATAGCCTATGACACTCACAAATAACTTGGCATTCTATTGGTAAAAAAAAAAATCGAAATCGGTTCAGCAGATCCAGATTACCCCCTACAAGCTTTACCTCTTAATAATATTAGTATAGACAAATAGTCGAGCTCCTCTACCAACAAATTGTCTACATAAATGGTGTCACTGTATCCATTATGTATTTACATGTAATTAATTACCTAAATATTTATACATGCATTTTAAAACGTAGTATATCATCATAATGATATACTACACCTCTTTGGGGAAAAGAGACATACTACTCTGTCAAGAAAGTACCGGGAAAAGATCAATAATACACAAAATGTCTGTTATTCATCCAAATTTATTTTATCACCTTACGATACACTTGCGCCAACGAATAATCCATTCATCAAAACATTTTTTAAACGCTGCTTCCGGAATTGAGTTCAGTTCTCGCCGCGAATTCTCCTTTATGTCTTCTATCGATTGAAAACGGGTGCCACGAAGTGGTAATTTGAGTTTAGGAAAAATAAAAAAGTCAGCAGGAGCCATATCTGGTGAATATGGTGGTTGCTGGATGGTATTTGTTGAGTGTTTGGTTAAAAATTCGTTCACAATGATAGCCTTGTGCGAAGGCGCATTGTCGTGGTGCAAAATCCAAGTATTTTCTTTCCACCAATCTGGCCTTTTTCGTCGAATTTGCTCTCTTAAACGCCGCATAACGCTCGAATAATATTCTTTATTTACCGTTAGACCTTCCGGTAAGAATTCAGAGTGCACAACACCGCGATAGTCAAAGAAAACAGTCAACATGACTTTGACTTTTGATCGACTTTGGCGTGGTTTTTTCGGTTTCGGTTCAGTTGGAAGGCGCCACTCCGAAGCTTGTTGACTAGTTTGCATGTCAAACTCGTAAACCCACGTCTCGTCACCAGTAACAAAGCGTTTCATGAATGTTGGATCCGAACTGACTCGTTCTAGCATGTCCTCAGCGACTTTCATGCGATTGAGTTTTTGGAGAAAATTCAGATCTTTTGGGACTAGCCGAGCAGCAACATGTTTCATACCCAAATGATTAGTTAAAATGGTACGGATCGACTCGTGAGATACAGAAAGTTCGGCGGCTATCTCTCTCAGAGTTGAATGAGGATTTTCAGTCACTATTTCCTTCACTTTTGGCAATGTTAACTTCAGTTGCAGACGTTGACGGCCTACCAGAGCGAGGCAAATCTTCCATCACATCTCGACCGCTTTTGAACGCTTTGAACCACTCATAAGCACGAGATTTGATAAAGTCGATTCACCGTAAGCCTTCTGTAACATTTTCAGTGACTCCGAACACGAAATTCCATTGGCGATGCAAAATTTAAGACAAACTCTTTGTTCGATATTTTTGTCCATTATGAAATTCGCAATACACACTATATATGATATTACTAAAACCAGCACTGTATTTAATATAAATAACAGATGCAACTCAAACTCCGCGCCAAAATGGAAAACAGTTGTGCCAATCTAACAACTACAAAAATAACAAAAATTTGAATTTGGAACCATAAACAAATCATCCATTCCCGATACTTTTTTGACTGAATGTATCTCTTTTCCCCAAAGAGGTAGACTCTAGTGCATAATAGGTACACACCCATTTTTCGCATGTTACATTTTCTGAGGATAATGAGGCATTTTTTTTATATTTAATTCGTTGCAGGTTAATCAACGTACTGTCCAACTAATAATTATCGTCCCACGCGATGCAATCTGAAACACACACCATTTTATTTTTACTGTTGCCTACCAATAGTACAAAAAAAAAATGTGTGTAATTGACCACTATCTCACCTGTTGATAAGCGATGACCTATGTGTGAACTTGTCATCAGTTCTTTGGAAATCGGTTTTCTGGAAAAAAATAATGCGGCTTTTGTAATATTACCCTCGCCTGGCTCATCGGCGGGCGACGCCTTTGAAACCAAGATAACTTATATTATTTACATTGGTAGGTATATCAGTTTATGTACAAAGTTGAGTTTTCTCCCAGCAAACCTTTGAGTAATAGGAGAGCAGAGGTGGCACAAGGCGTGGGCGACGTGGGCCACCGCCCTGTCATAAAACCAGCACTGTGATTTTTTTTTTTTTTTTAAATATCGCAGCATTTATGCTGAGACAGGGACCTTTTCGGCCTCGCACATATCAATTTGTGTAAACATATTTTTACGACGGTTTGCTTTACTTTACTTTTATGTGTTTTGTGCGAGTCCCAAATAAACATTTTTCTTTCTTTTTCTTTTACGGCCTCGCGGCCCGAAGGGCCTCGCAACATTGGCTTTTTTCAATTCAGATTAATCTTAGCTAAACCTATCGGTGAATATTTAAAAAAAAATTGAACTGGCTTGGCTTGCTCTTGCTATTTTAATTCTTATTCATTACTCATACTCGGAAAGTAGGCCTGAAGTTGCCTAAGGAGCGGGTTGAAAGTATTACTTTTCAGCCCTAGGGAGAATCGTTTTCAAGTGACAGCCGTCAAATAATAAAAAAAAACTCGTTGAAAATTTCTGTTGAACCATGTCCCAACTTTCTATACAGCCAGTCAATAACAACGCGATGTCAAATTGAAATAACGTAACGTGATTATTAACTTAAGATTTTTTTTAAATGACTTTATTATAATTTACTTTCAATTATTTCCTTAAAATAACAGATTTCGGAAAAAATATTTACCATTTCTTAATGATGATAATGTATAATAATGGCTGAATATCTGGCCGGTCACAGAAACAGAAACAAAACGAGAAAGCGGCAGTCCGATCTTCATTTGTTTTTTCGAGAGATTTGTATTGACACGTCGATGAGTTCATCAGATTCAGACATAGATTTTTTCTTTAGCTGATTCGTGTTTTTATTCTAAATACTTTCCTTGTATTCGAAATGAGAGACTTAATTAGTCCCTCGAACTATTGGCACGCCAAACGCTGTCTCGGGACTAAATCAGTTGCTTTCACCCAAAGATAACAATGTACTCCTCAACGGTGAAAAGTACAGACACGAAGTTCTATATACGGATATAATTTAAATTGCCAGGATTGAAGCTTGGTTTCAAATTGTTTACTGTAGAAGTTCACAGCTGTCAAAATGTGACAATATCTACTTGGTCTTATCTGTCAAATCAACGAACTTGTCAACATTGATAGCAGTTTAGAAGCAAAGTAGGGGCATACAAACAGTAACAAAAGAAACGCCCGCACAGGGACTTGAACCCTGGACCCTTGGATTAAAAGTCCAATGCTCTACCGACTGAGCTATCCGGGCCGTGTCGTATATGTCCAAGTTATGAATTACTAGTTGACCCGCGCAACTTCGTCTGCTCCGCTCTTATTGGTTTTAGCGTGATGATATATAGCCTATAGCCTTCCTCGATAAATGGGCTATCTAAGAGACCCGAGATTAGCGCGTTCAACAAACAAACAAACTCTTCAGCTTTATATATTAGTATAGATAATTCTATACTGTCTGGAAACATTATGAAATATTTTCCTACATAAGTACTTCCGAGATATTTCGTCGTATTCACGGAAGTTATACCTACGTTCCTACTTTTCAGAATTGAAGACCAACGTAGAACATGAAGTTTTTAACCGACTTCCAAAAAAAGAAGAGGTTCTCAATTTGGTTGAGTTTTTTTTTATTTTACCTATGTACGCTGATTACTCCGAGGATTATAGTGATCTGATTTCTGTGATTCTTTTTTAGTTCCATTTGGCCCCGTAAAAATTTAATTCAGTTTGGCTCGGTAGGTTTTATTTTATGTGTATTTTGCTTATTTCAATTTCTGCGTAGACGAAGACAACGTCCAAGTATCACCACTTAAAAGTGAATGAAAATAAAATTAAACAAACTTTTTTGCAAAAAAATATAACGGAAGTCTAAACAAAACATTAAAAAATATAAAATAACCTTAATTTCGGAAGTCGATGTTATAAAACAAAGAAACAAAACCAAAAACACCGGCTTCCGAAATTAAGATTAAAATTAAAAGGCAAGATTGATTGGAACTTTCGTTGGCCAAAAACGTTGCATCAGGGCTATACGAAACTGACTGCTGTTAGCCATTTTTAGGGTTCCGTACCAAAATGGTAAAAAGGAACCCTTATGGTCTGTCTAAGTCTGTCCGTCTGTCACAGCTGGATATCTCAAGAATAACTATTGCTATCAACGATAACGTTTGTTCAGCTATTTTGCAAATAAAAAATAAATAAAAATATGATTTTTTTTGTAACAGCGACAGAAAGGGGTTCTTAATAAAAAACTTTTTTACAAAAAATACAACCGACTCCAAAAACAAAACACTACAAGGTACAAAATAACTTCGGAAAAAAGAAAAAAACTTTAATTTCGGAAGTCGGTGTCAAAAAATGAAAAAATAACCAAAAACACCGACTTCAGAAATTTAAGTTTTTTTCTTTTTTCCGAAGTTATTTTGTTTTCATATTTTAGTGGTACCTAGGTACCAGCGTACCCATTAATAGCGTACCGGCGCAATGTTATGTTAAGAACTGGTGTAAACACTAAAAAAACATGCGATTTCAGCAATCCCAAACCCTTTGCTATCATTTATTGAAGAGTTCCGTTGCCTATCTCCGAAGTTCTTCGTCAGATCTTCACCAAATTGCAACGGGACCAGTCCAGGAAAATACTCTTTCAAACAAAAAAAGAATCATCCAAATCGGCTGACAATTGGCTAAAGTATCGCTGAACAAACATTTTTCATGGGATCTCGTCATCAGATCCTAATTTATACCTTTCATCATCAGCTCAGCAATATGAAATGATGATTACCAGTCACAAATATCTGAATAGCATTAGAAAATTCATGAAAAACATTGTATATGCCTATAAAATTTAAGGGTTGCCCTCGATTTTCGTGGGATTCCATCATCAGATTCTGACATGGTGACAATGGGACCAATCGAAAAGTATACCCTTCCAGATGAAACAAAATTTTTTCAAATTGGTTCATAAATGACGGAGTTATGAGGTAACAAACATAAAAAAAAAATACAACCAAATTGAGAACCTCCTCCTTTTTTTGAAGTCGGTTAAAAATTAGAAGTGGGCCTACTAGGGCATGTGGGGTATCATATAAAAGAGCGCTATTTGCATATTCTCAAACATTTTTTTTTCGACTTCAAATTAAAGACACGGAAGTGTGACATCCTTTTTTGACCTCGCACTGATTAATATTATGCTGTTAGCTTTTATGTTTAACGAAAACGATTTTTACAGGGCCCGGATAGGTCAGTCGGTAACTCAGCAGAGCCTGCCTGCCTAGCTTTTTCCCAACTTTATATTATTGGTATCGGCTTCCAATCAAACCGGATTCAGCTGAATACTAGTATTTTACGTGGAGAGGCTGACTACCAGACCTCTGCAACCCATTAACTGCGTTACTCTTGGCAAGGACTGGAGTTAGATTTACTGGCTTCTGACAATCCGTAACGACTGCTAAAGAGTACTGGCCTTTTTAACCAAGGGTTCAGGGTTCAAGTCCCTGTCCGGGCGTATTTTCAGGGCTCCGATCTTCCGTAAAAAAACGGAACCCTTATAGGATCACTCGGGTGTCTGCCTGTCGGGCCGTCTGTCTGTCTGCCTGTCTGTCCGTCTGTCACAGCCAGTTTTCTCCGGATCTACGGGACCGATTCTTCAAACTGTGTCATGTGACATATCAAATATGGCTTACTGTGAGGGTTTTAATTTTATTTTTTTAATAATTTTAAAGCAAATGGTTTTTTTAAGTTATTCGAGAATTTAGACCAAAAATGAACATTTGACCATGGCCCTTGTTGCTATTCCTACTAACTACTGAGCCTAAATATTTGAAAAAAATAAAGACAATAGATCTTTACCTAAAGATTACAGGAAAACCTTCAAGAAGTCTATAGTGTTAAAATAACATTTGGAATAAAAAGTAAATTCGTTCGGAACCCTTTGCACGCGATTCCGACTCGCACTTGGCCAGTTTTTTCTTATTCGTGCGACCCATTGGGTTGTGGAGTCAGTATTTGCAGTGGTTGGGACGGTTGGCACCCTAGTGCGGCCCCAAAAAATAAAAAACCGGCCTAGTGTGAGTCGGGCTCGCACACGAAAGGTTCCGTACCAGAAACCTTATTTTTTTTCTTTGTTGCAATAGAAATACACAATTTGTGAAAAGTTCCAGGGCCGCGGTAACTCTTTCATACAATTCTGCAACCCTGTCTACAACTAAATTTCTTAATTCAACCATTTAGTCTACGATGCGAACCCTGTCCTAAACCGATGTATTTAATACAAGTCAGCCCTCAAGCGCGTCACACCTGATCGGTCTTACACAAAGAGCTGTGAACGTAACCTTTACGCGGCGCCCGCGGAAGGGTAGAAGTTAACGACCGATCGATAGCATTCCTGGAAAACACATATCTGTAGCTCTGAATTTAGTTTCGACTTTTTTAGGGTTCCGTGCTTCAAAAGGGAAAAACCGAACCTTTATAAGATCACTTTGTTGTCCGTCCGTCTGTCTATCAAGACCCTGTATCTCGGGAACGTGTGAAGGTAGGTTGAAATTAAAACCAGTACGCAGTCTGCAGTCCGTTGAAGCTGTAAAAAAAATCTAACTTCTAAGTTGACGTAAACAACTATACGGCCGTTTATGTCGCAAGAAACGTATCTACATTTCGACACTCTCAAGGGAATCAAAATTCATAGGGTATTTCCCGTTGACTTAGAACTATGAAATTTGGCAAGTAATATCTTCTTATACGACAAGTAGTGGGAAAAGTCGAAAAACCTCCCTTTTTAATTAAATCATAAAAAACAAAAACTTTGTGCGGAACTCTCGGTGGGCGAGTCCGACTTGGCTGGTTTTTTTTCTCTGTCTCACCTGATAGTAAACGATGATATGGTCGAAGATGGAACATGCTTGCCTAGAAGTAACCTGTTCACTCTTGACTTAAAGACTCTGACTTGACTTAGAGACTGAGAGGTTGTAGCTATTAGTTTTTTTTTACTGGGTACCTGTGCCCAGGGCCTCTAATAGGTAACAGACGGCCCTGGTTGCAACTATCAGGAAACACAGTCCAGGGAATTCTACTCCTTAGCTGTACGCACTATGAATGTGTTCCCAAAACGTTTCGTGCGTGTGGGTGCGATGTCCACCATGTACCGGTGGCGCATCGCCGTTCGTCTTGTGGTCCGATGATGGAACGGGCGACGCAAAATGAAATTTTGCATTTCCGTCGCACACTCTTAAAAACCAAATCAAAAACTTCCTTAATTAAAAAAAAATAATTAAAATTCATTTATTTCAGGCTATCAAACCCATATAAAACAATTACAATAATTTAAATCAAATGACAATAGCAACTATTTCACATTAATTATGAATTCAAAAATAGATACTTCATTTACAATTTTATTGGATTTTTTTTAAAGACATAACTCATTCATCGTGCATACAGCTAAGGAGTGGAATTCCATGGACTGTGTTTCCTGACAGTTGCAACCAGGGCCGTCTGTTACCTATTAGAGGTCCTGGGTACACGATGGCCCCTATGACTTTCAAAGGACTACTTGTTTTAACCAGTAAAAAAAAACTAAAATTTTAGGTTCATTAGATTTGTTTATAAAGTTACATTAAAACGAAATTGTAATTGTAAACTTTTTCAGCGTTTATATTTAAATACTTAGTGCATACAAATCTATAGAGCGAAATAAAATGCTTTTTCGTTCGATTCGTTACTGTTTAATCTGACAGAAATATAAATAAACAAATCAAACTAGAAAATATTTTTAATAATGGAAAGCTAAAAATCAGGATGTAAGCTATGTTATAATTCATTTTCGAAAAACATAGAGATCCCTAAGAAAACTGCAAGTCTCCACCCACCCGAAAGAAGTCGCGGGCAAAGTGCTATTAATATAACTTCGTCTGCTCCACTCCTATTGATAGATATATAGCCTATAGTCTTCCTTGATAAATGGGCTATCTAACAGTAAAAGGATTTTTCAAATCCGACCAGTAGTTCCTGAGATTAACACGTTCAAGCAAACAAACAAACTCTTCAGCTTTATATATTAGTACTAGTTGACCCGCGCAACTTCGTCTGCGTCACAATTCTCATAAATCCGCTCCTATTCATCTGAACGTGATTATATATAGCGTATAGCCTTCCTCGATAAATCGGCTATCTAACACTGAAAGAATTTTTCAAATCGGACCAGTAGTTCCTGAGATTAACGCGTTCAAGCAAACAAACAAACTCTTCAGCTTTATATATTAGTATAGATAGATATAGATTATGTATATCCCAAAAAGCACCATTAGCATCAGATTAGATTTACAGTTGCTTTAAAATTAATGAATTACATTAATGCCCCATGGATTTCGTATTGACTTACAATCTATGGGGCAATCGCGTTTTCACAGCTCATAAAAATATGTCAATTGATTGGTAAGGTCAATCTCAAAATGAATGAATGTGCGGCCCGCAGTAATACGACAATTCAATTTAATTTTTATTAATACCCTCTGTCCGGTAGCTCGTGCCACAAAGTTTTTGAAATAATCAAATAATTAAATTCAAGACAATCTTACTAACCCTTAGTTGATAAGTTATTGTTGTACCAACCATTGGACCATTATTGTCAAGTTAATTAAATCATCATCTGCCTAGCCTTTTCCCAACTGTATTGGGGTCGGCTTCCAGTCAAACCGGATTTAGCTGAATACCAGTATTTTACGCGGAGCGGCTGCCTACCAGACCTCCACAACCCAGTAATTGGGTAACACGGTACTTCATGGCAAGACTGGAGTCAGATTTACTGGCTTCTGACAATCCGTAACGACTGCCAAAGATCTATAAATGACAGCCGGGACCAACGGCTTAACGTGCTTTTCGAGGCACGGAGGAAACTCGCTATATTAAGATGGTCACCCATCCACAGACCAACCTTGGCAAGCGTTGCTTAACCTTGAAGATCAACCTGTGCGGCCGTCATTATTCAGCCACGAGCTCCTCGTCAAGTTAATTAAATAAATTATTATTATTTATTGCAATCACATGTGTTTAACAAGATCAGAATTTTAGTATTACAATCTCACTTGGACCCTGTTGGGCACAGCATTCCTAATATATAAAATTCTTTCGTTACTGAGAGCCGAAGCTACTGGACGCAGAAAGCTGAATTTTGGCATGTATGTTCCTTGGGTGGTGGGGGGGGGGGATTTCCGAAATTCATAGGGCTACGGAAAAAAACGGGATATGTGGGTACGAAGTTTAATTCCGCCAAGCCCGTTCCATCATCGGACCACAAGACGAACGGCGATGCGCCACCGGTACATGGTGGACATCCCACCCATACGCACAAATCGTTTTGGGAACACATTCATAGTACGTACAGCTAAGGAGTGGAACTCCCTGCCGGAGTCTGTGTTTCCTGATAGCTACAACCTGGGAGTCTTTAAATCAAGAGTGAATAGGTTATTTCTAGGCAAGCGTGCTCCATCTTCGACCACATCCTCGCTTACCATCAGGTGAGATAGTGGTCAAACGCGTGCCTATCAATAGTAAAAAAAAAAAAGTCGCAAGCAAAAGCTAGTTTCATATAAAGCCACTATTATATAAAACAAATTAAATAAACCGGAACAAATCTTAAATAAAATGGAACAGTATATTATAGTATATTCTGCATGGCCCCAAATTTATACAATAAGGTACCAAAGACATACAAAGATTTAAATATTAATAGTTTTAATAATTGCATGAAGAAACTTTTAAAAAATAAGTGTTACTATAGTGTTGACGACTATTTAAATGATGTACTGTAGACATGTTTTTTTTTTTTTTTTTATTTGACATTTCTATTATTTATTTTATTGATTTCACATAACTATGATTTTTTATTGATTTGAAATAATCATGATTTTTGTATTTCTAATTTATTATGATTTTTTGCAGTACCTATTATTATATTTGTACGCCTTTCTAAGCAAAACATGTTGAAACTTTTTTTTTTGTAATCATTCCAACTGATTGTTAACTTACACATGTTTTTGACAAATAAATTTATCTTATCTTATCTAACAACAGTCAAATAAATTGGAAATAAAAGGTACTTAAGTCCTAAATGACATGGTCCTATGCAGCCCATGATCCTTAGAACCAGGCCCGTGTCGATGGCGCGCTGTGTTCCACGCGCGCCTTAAAGAGCTGTCAGCAAGGGAGACGGACCAGGGCCAGCGCCTGCCGGGGTGCGGAATCCGTTCGAAAGAGGCACCATACCCTGGAACGCAAAGGGCAGTAGGAGGAGGATTTTAGTCAGTAAGAGTCTGACACTCCCTGCCGCTCCGCCCAGAGCGGAAGGAGTCATTTTATGATTTCCCATCCTTAAAAAAAGCCCATGGTGTCTTAAAATGTGACGACCAAATATACAGCCTTGATCAGTCGTAGACAAAACAGTCAACTAAAAGAAAGTCCGCACATCTACGAAAAAACATAGAAATGACTACACAACAAAGTAATTCCGCCCCGTCGCCATCGTTAGGCAATTTGGGTGCGTCAGGAAGCGGTTGACGGGTGTTGAGTCACCGGATGTCTGTCTGCGGCCTAATGCTAATGTTTCTAGCTAATCAATTGACTTACGAACCAAACTGTGTTTGGGGCAAAGTCTGAGGAGGAATGTTCTGGAGAGTCTGATTTTGTTTTTTCATTATCGCGCATTCACAACGAGACCAGTGGGTCCAAAAAGGCAAGAATCAGAAAGCTAATAACGCTACCCGTCACTGTCAAATTTTCCCAATCAACCTCAATAATAATAAAGTTGTATTTGGAACAGCTTAGATTTACAACTAAAAAAGGAAAACGAAGATAGCTACAAAAGTAAGATACCGTGGCGCAGCTATCAACGCCCAAATCAATACAGATACAAAAATTGTTCCAGACTATCTTACAGGAAATTAAAATTATAATTAAAAAAAAAAACTTCTGCTTTTATGTTTTATTTGATAACTAGCTGTGCCCGCGACGTCGTTCGCGTGCGCTTAGATCGATGCCAGCCTATTATCTTACTTCTAATTTTTGTTTACTAATAAATGCGAAAGTTTGGCTGGCTGGATGTTTCTTACTCAATTACGACAATACGGCTGAACGGATCTGGATGAAATTTCGCACAGAGGTAGATTATAGTCTGGAATACCACATAAGCATTCTTATCTCGTGACTTTGGGAGATATTCAAGATTCAAACCATTTATTTACAGGTAGATACTTTTGAATTCTTAAGATCAGTCTGTCAAAAACATGAAGCTATTTGGGATTTTTTAAACGTAAGTAAATCACTGTGTAAAAGAAAGTGCAAGAAACTACAGCCAATCTTTCATATCATAATAAGTACCTATTATAAAATACTGGTTTTACGGACAATAAACGAATGTAATTAAAGACAACACAGAGAATAGCGATATTGTAATTTAGACTCTATAAAAGACTTTCAAGACCAAACTCGTGTGAGGGTCGTTCTCCAGCAGAAAATCTTAACATCGCAATTCAGAAAAACGCGTCATCAGTGCAACGCCATCTATCGACCAAGTAAGTAAACTGACAAAATGTTTAGCATTGGAAGATGTTAAATAAGGAGCCCGTATGACAACATTAAGGTATTAAAATGTTCACTTTTATTTTGCTACGTATAAAAGTTCCACAAATAACTCAACAATGTGTTTTAGGGGGTATGTGTGTTTTCATGCATTTTATTTTTCTCAATAGATGGTGCTTTGCCTAATCACAATACATTAGGAAGTTTGCTACTAAACTTAAAAATTCAATATATTTTGATTTGTGGATCGGTTGTTATGATAAATACCGATAAGGTGTAAAAATCTTCAATTTTATTTTGCCACGTGGGTATTAAAAGGTTCACACATAACTCTACAATTTGTGGTGTTTTTTTACATGCGTTCGTGAATTTCATCTTTTTCAATAGATGGCGCTGTAATCAGAATACATGAGGAACAGAATACATTAGGAAGCCTCTTACTAAACTTAAAAATTCAATATCTTTTTATTTTGTGGGTCGATTTTGATGAAATAAACGCTAAATGTTACTCGGATTATCACTTAATATTTTTAAGTACCTACCTAGATTTGGAACCCAATCTGTGGTTTATGCGTGATGCTCCCTCAAACACACAGACAAACAGACAAAAATTTCAAAAATATCATATTTGTGTTTTGTATCTTTTTCCTAACTTTTCTATGTAATTTTGTGTAAAAATATTCAATGTACAGACACGGTTGGTCTACGATTTTATTATATATATAGATTTGTATCTTTTTCCTAACTTTTCTATGTAATTTTTGTGCAAAAATATTCAATGTACAGACACGGTTGGTCTACGATTTTATTATATATATATTTGTATCTTTTTCCTAACTTTTCTATGTAATTTTTGTGCAAAAATATTCAATGTACAGACACGGTTGGTCTACGATTTTATTATATGTATAGATGGGCTTGCTCTTGACCACAATCACGCCTGATGGAAAGCGATAGATGAGGTCTATGATGGGGCGAGCGTGCCCAGAAGATTCCTGTTCACTCTTGCTTTGAAGGCAGACGGGTTATATGTGGACGGGATAACAGACGCCGGCAGAGAGTTCCACACCTTAGCTGTGCGCATTATATAATTATGTGGAAGAGAAGCGCTGGGTACGACTAGGCGGAATATCAACCAAGTACGAATGGTACCCAGCCGTACGTCTGGTATTTCGGTAATAAAAGGGCGATGGTGGGATCAGGTCGTGGAGTTCTTGCGCACACTTTCCAAAGTACAGTCTATAGAAGGCCGACAGGCAAGCAACACTACGCCGGTGAGCTAGGCTGTGAAGCTGAGTCACCGACGTCTCATCACCTATAAGCCTTTTTGCTCTGCGTTCCACCAAGTCCAATGCAGCAAGCTGGTATTTTTAAGCTCCATGCAGAATCGGACTTGTGCTTTGTACAGACTCAGAAGTTGTTCAGATGTGAAGTATCGCCTTACCCTATTTAGAATGGTCAGCTTCTTGGCTGCAGTCTGAGCCGAAGTTGAGATTAGACGTCAACTCTATGCCCAAAAGCTCTAGGCGGTCGGTAACAGGTACAGGCGTACCTCGGAATGTAGAAGATAGCTGAAATGGACTCCTTTTACCAATGAAGAGACATGCCTGTGTTTTCAGAACATTGCATTTGACCAGATTGTCGTCGCCCCACTGGGAAACGAGATTTAAGGTCAAATTCATTCGCTCCAACACGGCCTCTCTAAGAGTAGCTGTTTCCTCTCTGCCGGCTCTCGCACTGGACAGGTATCTTTCTGAGACCGTGCTGTCATCTCCGTAACCGATACGAAACTTTTGCGTTCGTTACTATGCAATGTAAATGTAGATTGGAGGTGGGGTGAGATGTGTATATGTGTGTGGGTGTGAGTGTCTACCGTGTTTATGATACCATTCGTTGCTCAGTTTCTTCGTAGGATAAGGTTTTAAGCCAATCAGTCACTTTTTTCCTTAGCAGACTCCCAGTCATATGTAGATTTTATTTTTTATATCTATGGCATTATAAAGTTTACAGCTAATATGATTGACAAACGCTTACCTGCATCGCTCAGTCTTACAGACCTCTGTCGAGTCGATGCTTTTTTGTAAAGGACTAAGGCAAAAGAAGGTGATGCCTGAATAGGTTAAAGGTTGATTAGGAAAATTTGATAGATGCGTTAGCGATAAAGATGATAATTAAATTTGACTGGTTTTTGTGTGATTAATATTATGATTAAAAAAAATATGAAACTCCTAAAGTGGCCTTTTTAGCCCCCAAGATCTGTTTGGCCTTTTCCCATCTTCATCTATTTTGGGGTGGGCTTCCAGTCAAACGAGACGAAAGTATTTTTCGTGCAGTGACTACCAGATCTCTAGAACCCATTAACTGAGTAACACAGCACTACTTGCAAGACTAGAGTCAGATTTACTAGCTTCAGACAATCCTTAACGACTGCCAACGATCTACAAATGACAGCCGGGACCAACGGCTTAACGTGCTATACGATTTATGGAGGAGTCTCGACACAGACCAACCTCGGCAAGTTGAGCTCCACAAGGGTTGAGGAATTCGTGCAGTAAAAGAGAAGACCAAGTGGACTCTGAAGGTCGAAAGGTTGGAATCGCGCCACAACATCAACTTTACGTCGTTCGTGGTTCTCATCATCGTCATCTACAGATCTTTGAAGACTTTTGGCCGATAGATGTCGTATTTCGACGTTTACGAGGACGCCGACAACATAACGTGTTTAGATATAGTTCTAATAAGGTTTTATCAATATGTATTAGTTTATTATTGTTTAAGAAAATTTTTATATTTTCATTTTATGTATTTTTTTATCTATGGGCCTCAATTGCCTGATAATAAAATGATTACTATTACAATTAAACTTCAGGATCATCCCTTGCGGCTGTTATTTACTTAAAATTTCTGTATATGTGTAACGTGAACTATTTCTATTGTCCCCAGGTTCTGCCCGTCAGTGTTCATCTACTTGGGACTGGTGGTGCCCGCGATCTGGCTGCTAGAGCTACACAAAGTGGACCTGAGGCTACACAAGAAGCTCATGAACGCGACTTACGTAGAGGTATGCTATGTATGTATGTGTGTCTTGTTCGCTTTTACTTATGCTTTTTAAACTGAGGGTCGCACGAATATTTTGACGTATAGTAACGTTAACTTAAGTGGATTTTGAATATGAAAAACTACAACCCCATAGTATTTTGGTTTAATTTAATGGGGCATCATCATCATCTGCCTAGCCTTTTCCCAACTATATTGGGGTCGGCTTCCAGTCAAACCGGATTTAGCTGAATACCAGTATTTTACGCTGAGCGGCTGCCTACCAGACCTCCACAACCAATTGACTGGGTAACACGATACTTCATGGCAAGACTGGAGTCAGATTAACTGGCTTCTGACTATCCGTAACGACTGCCAAAGGTCTACAAATGACAGCCGGGACCAACGGCTTAACGTGCTTTCCGAGGCACGGAGAAAACTCGGTATGTAAGATGGTCACCCATCCTCAGACCAACCTTGGCAAGCGTTGCTTAACCTTGAAGATCAACCCATGCGGCTGTTATTATCTACCCACGAGCCTCCTTATGGGACGTACACAATTTATATAATTAAAAAATATGATAATAGTATCTAATTCAAATAAAAATTATTTATTTATTTATTTATTATACGCTTTATTGTACATACACCAAAAGTAATACAAAAGGAAACTTAAAACTAAAACACATAGGTACCTACAATGGGCGGTCTTATCGCATTCCGCGATCTCTTATGTAAAATTTATGTAAAAAATTATGTAAAATTATGTACGAAACGATTATTGTTGTTATGGTTAAAATTAAATTACGTTACTATACGTCAACAATATTCGTGTTAGACCCTCAGAACTGTCCAACTTTCAGCTAGGAACGTGTTTTCTGTCTATGGCAGGCGCCAAATAAGTTTGCAATAACGGTCATTGACTTACCTACTTATTGTCATTCTTTATTTAAAAAACGGAAATTATGACATGAAGCAGTCCAGTACGTCTACCATGAGTTTTTGACAAGTATCTAACTTATTTGTTTAAGTTGTTAACTAACAAGCAAGTTGCAAGTAACACTTTAGTTAAAACTAAATTAGAAAGGGTATAATTTAGACGGTCACCAAAAATAATATTTTTAAGACTCTAAGCCTAGGCACCAAAATGGATCAACGGTCACCAAATTCTATCCAACTCAACTGTGATTGCCATAAAATGTAGGCTTGGGGTTACAAACTGGATAAAATAGGTTAGGTTAGGTTAGAATCGTGACCAACCGCGCGCGAGCCGAGCGAGCGAAGCGAGCGGTGCCGCGGCAGCGGCCGGCGAGCGCTATTTCTCGAATATTATTTGGTGACCATTTATCTGTTTTGGTAACCGTTTAGAACTTTTTTGGTAGTAAAATGGGTACTTTTTTGGACGGTGTTTAAACACAAGCCAATTAGAAACTTGTTTTATATAAATGTTTTCATAATTTTTTTTGACTAAAGTCGCTAGCGAGTATCTATACTAATATATAAAGCTGAAGAGTTTGTTTTGTTTGTTTACTTGAACGCGCTAATCTCAGGAACTACTGGTCCGATTTGAAAAATTCTTTCAGTGTTAGATAGCCCATTTATCGAGGTAGGCTTGACGTTTGTTTTTTTTTTTTGGTATGCGTCATGCTTGGCGCAAATAAACGCTTTTACTTTCTTTCTTTTCTTTCTAATCATTTCTCACTGGGTAAACAAAAAAAAAATGTGTCTTTTTTTAATGATCTTGCTATACGTAAAATACAACTGACTTCCAAAAACAAAACACTACAAGGTACAAAATAACCTCGGAAAAAAGAAAAGAACTCTAATTTCGGAAGTCGTTGTTTTTGGTTACTTTTTCGATTTTTGACACCGACTTCCGAAATTAAAGCTCATTTCTTTTAAAAAAATACAACCAAATTTAGAACCTCCTCCTTTTTTTGAAGTCGGTTAAAATACTACTAAATAGGCGCACCGTCTCCGAAATCGCCCTGTAAATGACTCCTCCCGCTCTGGGCGGAATAGAAGGGAGTTTCAGATCTTTACTGACTAAAACCTATCCGTGTTCCTCCTAGTGCCCGCCGCGTTCCAGGGCCGCGGTGACTCTTGCGAACAAATTCCGCAGCCGTGGGTCTGTGGGGCGGGTTGCTAGTTTTCTTATTTGTTATGGGTTAGCTTTTGACTCTAGTCTAGATCAGAGGTGACAGAGACAAAGTCTACGATGGAGTGAGCTTACCCAGAAGAAGCTTGTTCACTTTAACTTTGAAGAGATTAGGGTCGAATGTGTTCGCAAACACAGACGCAGGCAGAGAGTTCCACTCCTTTAGGCAATATTTCCAATAATTCCTTCAAAATCATTCCAATACGATTGTCCACTGAAAAAATCGAATTAGTCCGTCAGTTAGGTTAGACTATCAAAAAATATTTGACTTGTGTTTTTTTTTCTTTTGTTACGTAAACCAAAATTGACGAGGCTTTAAAAATTCTCAATACGTGACGCCGTGGTATAATTTTTGGTACGTTCTGACGTCACGTTCCCCCACTCCCGAGTTTTGATGCGTTTTATCTTTGTAAATATTCATTGATTAAAAAAATAAAAATACGTGTCCATTATTTTTCAATACTCTAACTGACGGACTAAATAGATTTAATAATAATAATAATAATCTGTGGCTCGGCTGTCAACTGGAACGTCATATTTTTTACTCAATCCGCAATTTTCAATACAATTTAATTAAATTACTTTCATCGAAATGGCAAAAATCATAAGGAAAACAAGGAAAAAAAAACAGTAACGTTATAGCAAAATCAAACACGAAAAAAATTACCCCTTTTTGACCGACAACATGAAAATAAAATGCTGACAAGAAGCCGAGCTCGAGAACAAAATGCACCAACTCCATCTTCGGGTTCGTCGCTCAGCTCCGCCTCGCAGCCGCCGGGACCTGCGCTAGCCGCGAGTCCAGGGATTCTGGTAGCTGCAGTTGCGTCGAGTTCGAGCGACGAATACTTCTCGCCGCCGACGACACCGCCACCTGCGCGTCGGCGCGGACGAGGCCGACCACCGGCCAGCTTAGGACTTCGAGGCCCACCGGCCTCTGACAGGGTCCCCGCTACCGGTGGAAGTGTGCAGCGTATGAAATGGTCGCAATCGATAAACGAGAATGTGATACGCTCATACTTCGGGGCTACAGAGGGGGGAACTAACCTGACTGCGTACCGTGGTCGGATGCTCTCTCTGTTTCAGGTACTTGAGCCAGCTGTCAACGTTTCAGCCCAGCGATTATCGGATCAGGTGCGGGTTATCCAGCGTAACCGTATGTTGGATGACGCCGTACTTGATAGACTGCGTCTGGAATCACGGAGCAACCGCGTCTCACCTACTTCGCTACCGGCCGCGGTGCAAATACAACCCAGTGCAAGTGTTTCACCGCGACCCAACTACATCGGTGAAGATGATGATGACGAGGCCACATCCGTGAGTACCCAATGCAATGAGCGATTGAGGAGCGCTTTGGAGGATGCCTTCCGAGAGTATCGGTCCACACCGCCTGGTCTTAGACCTCGTCTACCTCGTTTGCCCATGCATAATAAAAATAGGGCGCTGGTGTGTGCTCTAGATTCGCAGCTAACAAGTTATTTTGATAGCAGCGAAGACCTTGCCGATACCCACTCGATCTTGTACTGTGCGGCTGCAGCGGCATGTCGTGTAGCTCATGTCAAATTTCCTAGTAATGACAGAGTTACACGACCAGCTGTACCAGCTTGGCAGTGCAGGATCGAGCGTCGTATCGGTGAGGCTAGAGCATTCATCGGCAAACTAATCTGCTTCAGGGAGGGCAACACTCGCCGCAGAGTGATGCGCTTTGTGAGGCGGGCGTTCTCGGGGACTGATATTAGCCCTCGGGATTATCTGACCCGCGTCACAGAGCGTATCGACTTCCTGAAGCAGAAAGTCTATGCATGGGCAAACCGTATACGTCGGTACAAGCGGCGAGTGGAGCGATACACTCAGAATCGCACATTCCAAAGCAATGAGAGGTGGGTTTATAGGGCTTGGGAGCGACCAGACCAAGGTGTGACTGATACGCGCCTACCGGATGATGATGCCATGTGTTCATTCTGGCGCAGCATCTGGTCGGTGCCTGTCAGTCATACCGAGGGCGATTGGACTCGAGAGGTCGAGCGCGCGTGCGATCCGATACCAGAAATGGGGGCAATTAACATCAGCCCCCAAGACGTAGCTCGTGCAGTCCGTCCGTTGCCTAACTGGAAATCTCCGGGACCGGACGGGCTGCACAACTTTTGGATTAAATGGTTCAAAAGATCGCACGCTCGCTTGGCATCTCAATTCCAGTCTGCATTAGAGTCAGGGTCGCTGCCCCAGTTCCTAACTACAGGGATAACCCACCTGCTCCATAAATCAGGTAGTACCGCGGAGCCTAAAAATTATAGACCGATCACGTGTTTACCGACGGTCTATAAAGTCCTTACATCCATTTTGAGAGGAAAGATTAACCATCATATTGATAGTAATTCAATAATGTCTTCTTCTCAGAATGGATGTAGGAACGGTTCCCGCGGTACTAAGGAGCTGCTCCTCATCGACATAGCCATTAGCCAACAGGTTCGACGTTCCCGAAGAGATCTGTCGACATGCTGGATAGATTATAAGAAGGCCTATGACTTGGTGCCACATACATGGCTCATGAGGGTGCTGGAGCTGTACAAAGTTGATGCAGTTTTACGCACCTTCCTGATGTCGTGTATGGGGCAGTGGAGGACGGTTCTTCATTATCCAGGGTGTCGACAGACCCAGGCGAACAGCGAACCGATAAGGATCGAGCGTGGCATATTTCAGGGTGACAGTCTGAGTCCACTGTGGTTTTGTCTGGCCCTCAACCCTCTCAGTACATTGTTGGAGGGTTCGGGCCAAGGCTACCGGTTGAGAAGAGGTGGTCAGGTCATATCGCACCTCCTTTACATGGATGACTTGAAACTCTTTGCTCCTAACAACTTGCAACTGATGAAGCTACTGAAGGTAACAGAAACCTTCAGTGGCGCCATCAGGATGGAATTTGGTTTGGACAAATGTGCGGTCATGCATGTAAAGCGAGGGGAGATTATGGAATCCGAGGGAACACAACTCTCGGATTCCATAGACCTTAGGTCCCTCTCCTCAACCGAAACTTACAAGTATTTGGGTATGTCGGAAGCGTTAGGCATCAGTGCTACGGACATGAAACAATCGTTGAAGGAGCGCTTCTTTGGCCGCCTGAACAAAGTACTTAACAGTCTTTTATCAGGCGGAAACAAGGTGCGCGCCTTCAACGGTTGGGTCATGCCGGTTTTGATGTATTCTTTCGGCATACTCAAATGGACTCAGACGGAACTTGACGCCCTGGATAGGAGGGTACGTTCACTGCTTACCGCAAATCGGATGCATCACCCACGGTCATCGGTGATGAGGCTGTATATCCCGCGGAAGTGCGGGGGTCGTGGCTTCTTAAATGCTAAGACCCTGCACAACCGCGAGGTATGCAGCCTTAGGGAATACTTCCTAGAGGCCGACGTGGGTATGCATCGAGATGTGGTAGCGGTGGACAAAGGCCTTACCGCGCTCTCCTTGGCTAACGAGAACTGGCGCAAACCTGTGGTATTAGATACTAACAGCCGCAGGGAGGTATGGCAGAGTAAGGAGCTTCATGGACGCTTTTATCGGGTCCTACATGGGCCCGATGTAGACTTCTTAGCGTCCGTAGCCTGGCTTCGTTTTGGTGACCTCTTCGGGGAAACCGAAGGTTTTGTCTGTGCAATTATGGACGAAGTTATGATGACTAATAACTACCGGAAATACATTGTGAAGGACGGTACGGTTGACATATGTCGGGCATGTCACCGGCCCGGGGAATCCATCCGCCACATTATTTCCGGTTGTTCTAGTCTGGCTAACGGAGACTATTTGCACAGGCACAACCTTGTAGCCAGGATTATCCACCAGCAACTTGCTCTTAAATACAATCTTGTGGAATCGGAAGTACCGTACTATAGGTATGTGCCCGACCCAGTTCTCGAAAATGGTAGTTGCACATTGTATTGGGATCGGTCTATCATCACTGACAGGACTATTGTTGCCAATAAGCCTGATATAGTGGTGATAGACCGACTAGAGCGTCGCGCAATGATTGTTGATATAGCAGTCCCTCATGACGAGAACCTCGTGAAGTCAGAGAATGATAAACAAACGAAGTATCTTGATTTGGCTCGCGAGGTTGTCGACATGTGGGATGTGAACACAGCAGTTATTGTGCCGATAATCGTGACGGCCAATGGCATTATTGCCAAGAGCCTCGACCAACATCTCAAGAGGCTCTCGTTGGGCAGCTGGATCAAGGGCTTGATCCAGAAAGCAGTACTCCTGGACACGGCGCGCATCGTTAGGAGGTTCCTCTCTCAGAAGCCCTGACCACCGGTAGCTTGGACCCTGTTCCCGATATATTTTTAAATGTTTTTTGTATTTTTATAGAAATATTTAAAAATGTAATTTGTATGTATATATAAATAAATAAATGGAATAATAATAAAATAATTCTTCCACATTCTGCAATAGTCCTGCTCCAACCGGGGATTGTCCTTGGCTATACTTTCACAGTGCATACAGGGATAATCGTCGGTTGGTGTCCCATTCCATTTGAAATATCTAAAGAGGCCTCTGCGAGTTGGCTTCGGCCCTTCGTACGCCTACCAAAGGACCGGGTCTCCAGGGACCCGAGAAAATCAAAAACATAATAACAATAATAATAATAATAAATCCGCAAGGCAGTTTTGTGGCGAACTGTTGGGCACTGGTGACCCCACGGATCTGATCTCCAGGGAGAATTCTTGTTCCTCATTTCCGGCTTGCATTTATTGGCTGGCCGGGGTGAACACTGACGAGGAACAGAGCTCCCACCTCTTTCTAGCCTTAATCGGCCCGTCTGAGTGGAGATTCGCAAGAGCAAACGTGCTCGGGAGAAGGATGTATAATCCAGTAAGGTGCTGGTAGGGATCTTGACCGTACTTCCGGGATTGTCCTGATAGCCGTGGTATACCTCTCCACTCCTCTAGCACCTCAGGATATGTTGCCCCCCTTGGCGCTACGTCACTTTGTGCTAGCGACCCTTTTCAGGGGGCCCATTTATTGAGTGTGCAAGTCACCCCCTGCCATTTAAGCCGTTTTAATTGTCAATGGTCAGGCAGGGGCCAATAGTTCTTCCATAGTTAACGATTATTAGTCCACTAAACCAGCCAAACCCATAGCGACTTTTGTTTTCATATTCTGCAATAGTCCTGCTCCAACCGGGGATTGTCCTTGGGTATACTTTCACAGTGCATACAGGGATAATCGTCGGTTGGTGTCCCATTCCATTTGAAACGTCTAAAGAGGCCTCTGCGAGTTGGCTTCGGCCCCTCGTACGCCTACCAAAAGACCGGGTCTCTAGGAAGAGGGACCCGAGAAAGTAAAAAACAAAAATAATAATAATAATTTATTTGTCTTATAAAAATTGAAACAAGTTGTACAGTATTGAAATGTTGATTTTGAAAAAGAATAAAGATGAGCAACTGCGCCTGAGCTAGGCCGAGCCTGTATTTCAGGATTACAATTTATTGATGGTGGAAGCTAGCCTATTTCTCCTAGAATCTCGATCAAAACATTAGCCTATCTCCGTAATTCTAATCTGATGTAATTTTCTAGTAAACCCTTGTGCGCAGTTTATTTTACACTTTACTTTTTAAAAGCTCCTACGTACCAAGCTTTGATATCGAGCCGATTTCAAGAGCTCTTGAATCAAGTATTTTGCTGCAGAGGCATGAAGTGTTCATATATGTATGTATACTTAATCTAATAATCTCCTCGATACGTGGAGATAATAATTATGCGTGGTAAATATCCAGTCCTGGATTAAGCCAGCGCGGGGCCTGTAGCAAATTGTACCAAGGGGAAACCTTCTAAAGTCATCATCATCATCTGCCTAGCCTTTTCCCAACTATATTGGGGTCGGCTTCCAGTCAAACCGGATTCAGCTGAATACCAGTGTTTTACGTGGAGCGGCTGCCTACCAGACCTCCACAAACCATAAACTGGGTAACACGGTACTTCTTGGCAAGACTGGAGTCAGATTTACTGGCTTCTGACAATTCGTAACGACTGCCAAAGATCTACAAATGACAGCCGGGAGCAACGGCTTAACGTGCTTTCCGAGGCACGGAGGAAACTCGGTATATTAAGATGGTCACCCATCCACAGACCAACCTTGGCAAGCGTCGCTTAACCTTGAAGATCGACCCGTGCGGCTGTTATTATTTAGCCACGAGCTCCTCGCTAAACCTCCTAAAGTGATAACAAAAATATCCAATCAAAACAATTATATCCCCCCTCTTTTATTTGTCACGGACCCCGGGGCCCATTTGTAGCGCCAGTGCCCATAATTTGTTGGTTTTGCTTATTTCTTTAGACCGGATTCGGGGCTGTAGATTCCAGACGGTATGTCAGCATGAAATGTAAGAAAGAAAACACGTTTTTTGCGCGAAGTGTGACCCATACCATAACAAAATAAACTAAATTAGTGACGTCAACTGCAGAAAACGGCTGCCGCAGTATAGTGGGAGATAGGAGGACTCGTGTGTGAGATAGATCCGTGGCTTTCAGCGACATGTTTTTGTAAGTCCAAGTGCGGGGCCCCCCAATGCGCGGGGCCCGTAGCATATGCTACTTTTGCCTCGTAGTTAATCCGGCACTGTATATTATCTAGCTATACTTGTTAGCAACGGGCAGCATTAGGGAACTATCTTTATGTAAAACCGACGTTCATTAAGTAAAATTAAAAATCTTTTTTAAACAAGTATTAATGTAGGTAGATACTAAATGTACGTAATTTACTAATGTACATTTCAATACGTAGATATCCGGTGCTAACTTATTAGGTTGAGGAGTTCCTATGGCCACCTTCCGGCTCCATCATCACATCAGCTCCATAGTACCATATTATTGCATTGTGCCCAAAGTAACATAAGTATTAAGGATAAACGGTACAGTCGAGTAAAGTCCCGAAAACCTCCATTGAAAAGCGAGGATCCTCGGATCGGACGGTTGTTGTGTCCGGTGTGAGCAACTGCCCGGTTGTTGATATTCGGGCTGATGTATATGTTCAAATCGCACGGTAAACTCTGCTTGCGCGATGCAGGATTTCGACGTAGTAGTTTGCTGCTAGTTGGATAGATGGCGTCACGGTTCTTTTTGTTTCGATGTAGATTTGCTCCGTTGTTTTATCTTGTGGCGGCCTTGAAGCCGCTACAAATATGCCGAGTTTAAGCTTAATCCGATGCCAGGACGTGCTTGAAAAATGGTATACTACCTATAATCCAACCGAACACACTCCGAAGCAGTTAGACTGATTTTCAGTAGTAGGCAGGTGCTGCTATAAGCAGTACTTTAATTTTAGATATACGATTAGGGTTCCTCGTTAAAAGAAACCTTTACAAAGCTGCGGACAGAAGCTTATTTATAATTTTTTTTCATCATCATCATCATTTCAGCCAATATTCGTCTACTGCTGAACGTAAGCCTCTCCCAAAGAGCGCCAACCATCCCGGCCCTGAGCAGTCCGCATCCATCCGCTGCCAGCCACCTTCTTTAAATCATCGATCCATCGTGCCGCAGGGCGTCCCACACTACGTTTGCCCATACGCGGTCTCCACTCTAACATATGTCTGCTCCATCGACCGTCTGTCTGTCTACAGACATGGCCGGCCCACTTCCACTTCAGCATGCTGATTCTACGTGCAATGTCGGTGACTTTAGTTCTCTAATATTATTAAGTCATCATCTGCCTAGCCTTTTCCCAACTATGTTGGGGTCGGCTTCCAGTCACACCAGATTCAGCTGAATACCAGTGTTTTACGTGGAGCGGCTGCCTACCAGACCTCCACAACCCATTAACTGGGTAACACGGTACATCTTGGCAAGACTGGAGTCAGGTTTACTGGCTTCTGAAAATCCGTAACGACTGCTAAAGATGTACAAATGACAGCCGGGCTTAACGTGCTTTCCGAGGCACGGAGGAAACTCGTTATGTTAAGATGGTCACCCATTCACAGACCAACCTTGGCAAGCGTTGCTTTACCTTCAAGATCGACCCGTGCGGCTGTTATTATTTAGCCACGAGCTCCTCAAATATTATTAAGTATGGATTCTCAATTGTCCGCAGACGGACCTGCCAATTCCTGGTGGCTCCAAGATCCCCACAGACATGTGGGTGACCCTCATAGAGCAGTTCCTCATGCTGACCCTCATCGTGGGGCGCTGGCTGCTGCCTAAAGGAGACTTGACGAGGGACCAGCTCAGTCAACTGCTACTGGTTTATATCGGTAAGTTAAGAAAGAAAAAGAAAAGAAATAAAATCTTTACTTGGGCCTTGCAAAAAACGAGCAGTGGTGTCCCGGTGGTAATGGCTGCGAATTACGAGTTGTTAGCTCGTAGCTGTTCGAACCCAGGTAGGCGCTTTACTTTGTGTAAATTATTTCATCACCACTGCTCTCAAAACGGTGAAGGAAAACATCGTGAGGAAACCGGCATGTCCTAGAACCAAAAAATCAAAGACATGTGACATCTACCAACCCGCACTGGGCCCGCGTGGCGGATTACGGCCCACACCCTCTCACCGAGAGGAGGCCTGTGTCCCAGCAGTGGGAACATTATAGGCTGATTATGACTAAACATTAATTTCTCCCCACCCAGGTACAGCCGCCGACATAATAGAATTCTTCGACTCGTTCAAAGACGAGAAGGTAGCGACGGAGAAGGTCCTAGTTCTCCTAACCCTGGCCATCTGGTCGTGGTCCCTGATGCAGTTCACCGTGGTGCTGACGGCCACCAAGAGTAGGAAGTCCAGGGGGACTGCTAATAGGTCCGACATGTATGTACGTACATGACACTTGCACGCAATGCTCATACCACACACTTATGGCACTTTTTGTGGACGCTTTCTGAATGGGAGAAGGGAGGTACCGAACTTTTTGAGCGAATACTGTTTTGAAGCTGTGTAATTTTTTTTTTTTATGATTTGGCAAAGACAAAGTGCCAGTAGCGAATGCGATTTTCGAAATGCCAATAGAAGGCTTGATCACGTGACATTTCGATAACCTTTGTCAATCCCATAATTATGTACATTTTGGACGTTTTTCAATCGCCTTCGTCGCCACGCTACCGCTGACAGAATGTCACTTATCTAGTGTCTCTGGATATTAATGTTGACGTTAGAGTGCTATCAATTTTGCCAATAGGGTATTAGTCCGTGAGATTACTAAAAATATTGGACACGTATTGTACGTTGAAATCATGCGTGACGTCACTATGATGGAACAATTTTTACCAGCGACATGACGTCACGCGTGACTTCAACGCACTATATCGTCTTAATTTTTGTTTACGTACTTAGAGTTTTGGCATTTTTAATATAAAAAAATAATGTGAAATTATCTATTATCATCATTAAAAAAAAACGCGTGCTTCAATATGCCACATATTAAAACTTTACACAAATATCCTTGCAACACTTTAATTGGAATATTCTTTCTGTTCTAACGAGTTTTAAGCGCTAAAGTTCCATAGAGACGGAATAACATCAAAATTAAAGCTAAATTCAATTTTAAAGAACTCCCTTTTTCCATTTAGAACCGACGATATTTATGTTCAGTACAACTATTTTCTTAATGTCACTCGGTAAACTTCGTGTTTCGTCAGTCGTCGGATTTCTATCAGTTGCTCTTTGCACTTGATGCAAACCGGCCGCTCTCAATCAACTTGGAAGTATATAGAGTTGTTCAATACTTATTTAACTTTTTTTTTCAAAAATGGGAGGCAAGCTCGTTTGTATTCGGTAATGCGATGATTTCCGATGGACACTAAGAAAATAGTTGTACAGTACCTACATAATAAATACTTACATGTTGTATTAAAACAAACAGATACTTTAACAAAAAAATATTTATTTTTATTTTACTCTTAGTCACAACTTAAATGGGTAAGAATACGAATATTTTCATGGATTTTCAGGGGAAAACCAGAGTGTTTCAACATGTTTCAGGGTGTATATTTAAAACTACCAAAATCCCGGGCCGGGCGCTTCAGAGCGCTCACTCCGGTATTGAATAAATACTGACAAGTCCTTATTCTTGGAAGTGAATGAGCCAATTTTAAACTTGTAACGTAGATGTACATTTAGACGTTAATTAATAACTTTTGACGAGATAACGTCTTATAAATCGATGAACGCCGGCTGCACGCACAAAAAGTGTCACATTCCGCCTGAGCGTGCAAACGAGAGCGCGGAATAAGCGATAGAGAGACACGATCAACCTAAACGTTCGGCTCGTTTGTTAAGAATTCAATTGTTTCTTATGTCGTTATCACGTAAAATTCTCGTCACTGAATATGCTCCTTCTGGGTAGGCTCACTCCATCGTAGACTTTGTCTCTGTCATCTCTGACATAGACTAGAGTCAAGAGCAAATCCATTACAAATAAAAAAAGTAAAACGACTTTACAGACAACTAAGTTTTTTTTTTCAAAAAATAATTAATTTTTAGAGACAGAAAGGGCTTTAAGAAAGATGCAAATACATTTATTTATTAAATTTATGTCACTCCAACGACACATTCACTAACACATTTTAAAGACACTATTATAATAATACTTAAAATCTAGAGTGAATTTGTCACTTAAAGGTGTGCACAGCACTTACGTTATTCAAGTTAAAGAATATTACATAGAGCAAAATTTATAGGCTAAAAATAAAAAAATAAATTAAATGAAAACAAATTATAAGTTAAAAAGAAAGATCATAACTAAACTAAAACTATTTTGATGCTGGGTTTATGGAATATTGAATTAAATAACAATACAATAAAATATAATAAAATATGGATACAGACAGACATCAACTGTGGACACTGTGGTTCACTAACAATTTTTTCGAAATTGCGAAAGCTGGAAAAGATGTCAACGCTATTGGAACGTGTATGGAGCTTATTGTACGTCCTCATCAACCTGTTCAACTACATAATTTATTAAGTCATTAAAATTATATGAAAGTATAAGAAAGGCCACTGCAACGTTTTTTTTTCTAGTTTATATTGATTTTCAATGATTACAAATTAAAATAACATGAAACGAGAAGTGTACGAGAAGTGTGTGTGTGTGTGTGCGTGTGTGTGTGTATCAGCGTCTAGTGACGTCACTGCACTACTGCAGGTCTATAAAGGCCACTTTAGCAGAATCAGAACGCAAATCACGCTACCCGTCACTGTCAAATTCTGCCAATCAACCTTGAACCTAATGCGTTAGCTTTAAGGATGAAAATTAGATTTGACAGATTGTTGTGTGAGTAATATTATGATTCTCCTAAATTGACCTTTTTAGTCCCCTGTTATAAAAGCGAAAAGACAAACCTAAATTTTCGAGTGACAGTTCATGACCAGTGACAAACAGGAGTGACATCGTCCATTTTCGCGCACAAATATAAACTGTCAGTTTAAAACCGCCATGATGGCAATAAATTGAAGCGTTTAATTGAAGGTATGTAGGTACCTTTGGTCTAATTTTACAAGGAATTCTTTAAAATTAAAGCAAGATGAAAATATTGAATGTTCCCTATTATTTCTGTCACTCTTTCACTTCCAAGAATAAAAGTGATAAGTTAGTTAACTCGATGTCCGAAAATAGGTCTTCTAAAAACACTGTGATATGCTCTTAAGGTGAATGTTACGGGTTGCTCATTGCCATTTTCCCGCGAGATGGCGCTGAAGTCAACATTTTCAGTTTTATTTTGTTCGAGTGTAATTGGAACAATATTAAGTCGCAGAAATAATGGTGCGACAATCGGATATTCCACTTTATCGAAATTAGTCAAAATACGGCATAAAAACCCTTCTGATTCGCCATACTTCAAATCATACTTTCAATCATGTCTATGTGTGTGTAAACGGTACTATTAGCGAGTTAGATATTATTTTCGTGAAGTATGGCGAATAAGAAGGGTTTTTATGCCGTATTTTGACTAATTTCGATAAAGTGGAATATCCGATTGTCGCACCATTATTTCTGCGACTTAATATTGTTCCAATTACACTCGAAACAAAATAAAACTGAAAATGTTGACTTCAGCGCCATCTCGCGGGAAAATGGCAATTAGCAACCCGTAACATTCACCTTAAGGTACATCAAAAATATACACCCTGAATGAAAAAATGTCTGTCATATTAATCACGCTTTTCAGCTTTTTTGTGTACCATTCACATCTTTAGGAACCAAAGAAAAGATATGAAACAGAAAATCAACCAATAGGTAATGTATTCCGTCAAGCAGCGTCGCTGTGTTGCGGTTTGAAAATAATAATAAAAACTGGCCAAGTGCGAGTCGGACTCGCGTGCAAAGGGTTCCGAACGAATATGATTTTTGTAACATTTAAAAACACAATAATCTTTTTATATGTTTTCCTGTAAGTCACCCGGGGCGAAAGCAACTATGAGGCTAAAGCAACTAATTTAATTTTCTCTCAATCTAATCATTTTTGTAGATAGCTCTATCTATTGGAGTAAAGAGGAATCATAGTTTTTTCAAATAAAGTACAGATGGCATCACTAGTTCACCTACTGTAGTACTGACAGATCATTTTCTGTCAGCTGCCATTTTAGAGTAACGTGTTGCTGCGTCCTGTGTTATGTTTTATGACATTAAAAATATTTCAAGTCGTTGCAAGGAAAAATAGAAGTGCATCCTAAAAACAAGATAAAACGTAAGTGTTTTCGGTATATTTGGTTAAACTCTAGGTGTTATAATTAACATTTTATTGATATAGTTACATTAACCTCAACTTTTCATGCACGTGGGTTATTGCAACTATTTTTGCAGTTACAATCGCCCCATGCTTTTTGTACGAAAACTGCAAATTACTAGTGACGTTCCGTGTCGATATTTCGATAAGTGAATTTCACGTATTTGCATAAATGTTTTAGCTGCAATTAGTATGAAGTGTTTTAGATTTTGCGTAGTTTTAACAAAATGAAATAGATAGCTTAAATAAAAAAATGTACCAAGTTAATACAAAATCCAAATTTTGTTATCAGATGGTCCGAAACTATAAAAGAAAAAAGGGGAAAACTTATTGCTGTGAAACACTTCTTGAAGCTGTACGACTAGTAAAGCAAAAACAGTTAACCAGTTATGCTGCTGTGGAACGCTTCAATATTCCTCGTTCAACAATAATATCACATGTACATACGCTACGCGCGGGAGCAAATCCTAGAAAAGAAAAATGAATTACCGATTAATACGGAATAATTAGTTTATTTGATTTTGACTGAGAATTATCCTAAGTTTTTTTTTACTTTAATAAGTAAACATTTTTTAAATAAACTTTCAAAATACAGACAGAAATCGCTTTTTCTTGACCTTTATCCTAAATATTAGATTAGTCATCAATGCGTACTTATCGTATATTTGTCAAAGCATTTTACATGAGAAGAAATCTTTTCTTGCTTTTATTTTATGTCCTAAATTCCATTAATAAAATAGAATTACTCTAGCTGAGTATAATATACTTTATTCATCTTATTCCTAATGAACACTTAGATCAATTTTTTGTTTATGCCCTAAGAAACCTATATTTAAACCTTTCATTATTGTTAATTATCGAATGTCTTCACAAATATTTATCGATAAGTAGTAGGTACTACATCTCAACACTAGTCAGTATGGAAGTCAGTCGCATTCACCCCATAAAAAAATAAAAGTAAATTTGCTTCAAACTGAACTCTATCTCAGCGACTATAGATAGCTTTTACAGATAATTCTGTGTGCATCTACATGTACTCTTGACCTCAACATTTAGAAACAGATTACAACAGGGTTATAACGAATAGTCACATTTACCCCAAAGTGGGGTGAATGTAACTGTTACTGGTCTTATTCAACAATAATGCAAATTAATGAAAAACCAAAGTCTATTTGTAACTTAATTTATGTCGAAACTGTTCATCGAAAGCTGTGCAATGAAGTACGTTTATTAGAATATCCCTATTATTTAAGTAGCTCAAGGTGGAGGGAAGCAAAGTTTCAAAATATTTTTTTTTAGTTGCTTTCGCCCCGGGTGACTACTTAATCTTTAGGTAAACAATTATTATCTGTATTTTTTTTTTTCAAACTTTGAGGCTCAATAGTTCGGCGATAAGGGGGGAAAAGGTAATTTCTTGAATAGCTTCAAAATTATATATTTACAATAAGTCCTTTCATTTGATATGACACATGACTGTTTGAAAAACTTTTTTTTTAGTTTTCTAGTTTGTCCCTCAAAAGACTCAAACTTTATTTACGTAATACACATTACGTAAATAAAGTTTGAGTAAGGATCATAGAAGTTCATATGTGTAGCAAATTTGAACCGAATCGGTTTAGTAGTTTCGGAGAAAATTTACTGTGACGTAGGGACAGACAGACAGACATCCAGGCAACCGAGTGATCCTTCCTATAAGGGTTCCGTTTTTTACGGATGTTCGGAACCCTAAAAAGGGACTAGGTCCTTTTTTGATCGAAGTACGGAAGAGTACTGGTCCTGTGGCTAAACAAACTACCTTAGTTTAGATCTCGTTCTGCACTCGGCTTAAGGTATGTGCTATTCTCTGAGATCTTTCTTCTTCGCCTAATATTCTTTCATTCTTTCTTTCCCTCTTACAGAAACAGCCGCGCTTGTTGCTGCTCCATAGAAGTGTGTGCCATAATGATGAACATAGCTCTTCAAGATGCGCCATTCTTGGCGTTCAGGCTCCTCATCATCTGCCACTACAAGATCATCAACTATATGAACATATTCTTCACTTGTAAGAATACGTTGGTAAGTGGTTTTTTTATTAATTAGCCCCAAGTATTACGTAAACACCAAGGGAAGTCGGGGGCTTTACTATGCCTATTTTTGATGACATGGGGGACTGGGGGGGGGGGGGTTAAATGGTGATTACTTCAGCAATATTCTTTTCCTTTTTTGTTTAGAAATCTTAGTAGATTTTACATAATTATGGTTAGTTAGTCGTTTTTACTCTAGTGAGGAGCTCGTGGCTAGATAATAACAGCCGCACGGGTCGATCTTCAAGGTTAAGCAACGCTTGCCAAGGTTGGTCTGTGGATGGGTGACCATCTTAACATAGCGAGTTTCCTCCGTGCCTCGGAAAGCACGTTAAGCCGTTGGTCCCGGCTGTCATTTGTAGATCTTTGGCAGTCGTTACGGATAGTCAGAAGCCAGTTAATCTGACTCCAGTCTTGCAATGAAGTACCGTGTTACCCAGTTACTGGGTTGTGGAGGTCTGGTAGGCAGCCGCTCCGCGTAAAATACTGGTATTCAGCTAAATCCGGTTTGACTGGAAGCCGACCCCAATATAGTTGGGAAAAGGCTAGGCAGATGATGAGTCGTTTTTACTCTAACGCGATGTTTAGAAAGAAATAACAGAAGTGGGGAAATTAGACCTCGCGAGAGTAAAAACTATACCAATGCTTACGTAAGCAGAGGAGAGAGGGGTAAGAGCTTTGATTACTATCGCCGACGAGGGAAGTGGCGGGGATGGGCAAACATGATTATGATACGTAATACTTGGCCCACTGCTAGACAGAAGTCTCCTCCAAATCCCGCCAGAGGCTCTAGACAAGTCACATTCTGCCAGCGGTACCGTGGCGAAGGCGAGTGTCAAAACGTCATAAATGTATGGGATTGACAAGCTGTCAAAATGTCGCGAGATAAATCTATTATATTTCATCTGCATCCAATATAACTGCCTTCGTGGTCGAGTGGTTTAGGCATTTGCCTTGTGACTCGGTGGTCGTGGGTTCGATTCCCAAGGGAAAGCAGACTTTGTAAAGTTGTTTTCCAATTTGGCTAGGACATTGCAGGCTTGAATCACCTGATTGTGTGATAAAATGATGATTCCGTGCTTCGGAAGGCACGTATAAGCCGGTGGTCCCGGCTGCCAAATGACGGTCGTCAAATAAACCATGTCAGAGGCCCTTGAGGCGGTCTTATAAACTCTGACACTAGCGTGTGTGGGGTCGTTAGACCTTACTGACCACACGATAAGACCCCAGCATAGTTGGAAGAAGACTAGGCTAATGATAATAATGATAATGTGTTTTTTTTTTTTTAATTTAAT
The DNA here is from genome assembly GCA_950371165.1 of Lacanobia oleracea. NCBI lineage: Eukaryota > Metazoa > Arthropoda > Insecta > Lepidoptera > Noctuidae > Lacanobia > Lacanobia oleracea. Next base: position 8,940,680 of record OX493411.1, read on the forward strand.
TTTTTTGATGGAATCACCCAACAAAAACATGTAACAGAGTTAACGCAATGTACCGAAAAATGAATATTGAATTTGTCATTACAAACAAATTTTATTATGGGTCAAACGCAGAAACGCGAAAAAACATAGCACCTGTACAATATGTTTTGTCGAGATATGCACACATTAAAGTACGGCGCAGTCGATATATTTTTTTTCGCGGTATCAAGGTTGGCACAGATAATATAATACTAGCCCCATAGTAAAAGTTGTTGTTGTTGTTGTTGTGTGTTGTTGTTATTGTTGTTGTTGTTGTGCTGTTGTCGTCCACTGCTGGGCATGGCCTCCTCCAAGTGTCGCCACAACGACCGGTCCTGTACGTCTTGCGTACATCTGCTACCCTCGACCTTCATCATTGCATCTTCCTGAACGCGGTCGCCACTCCAGAACTTTTCAGCCCTATCGACCAAACGTTTTGCGAGCGATGTGCCATGCCCATTGCCACTTCAGTTTGGCGATCCTTCGGGCTATATCGGTACCCTTGGTTCTCTTGCGGATATCATAATTACTGATACGATCACGCAAGGAAACTCCAAAAATTGCCCTCTCCATTGCCGTGTGTGAGTGTGACTTTAAGCTTTCCGATGAGGCCTATTGTGAGCGACGTTTCGAAAAGTTTTTTATTTTACTAACATTTCTGTCACGCAGGTAATTCTGCTACAAATATACCGACTGTATGTCTTACACCTGGAGACGGTTGACGAAGGAAACGGCGGCTCCGTGTACAGGAAGAAGACAAAACATAGGAATCCGGACAAGAAAGAGAAGGAGAAGAAACACAGGTGAGTCAGTGAGTGCCAAAGACAAAAGAATCCAGTTTTACGAAGGAGCTCATCTAGGTATGTACTTCCATCATACATAGTTTAGCTGCCAAGATCAAGTCATATAGGGTTGGATGAGACGATTCCAATAATATATTCTGTGTCTACTAACTCACTTATACTTGGGAAATAAAATTAGAGGAGCTCGTAGCTAGATAATAACAGCCGCACGGATCGATCTTCCAGGTTAAGCAACGCTTGCTAAGGTTGGTCTGTAGATGGGTGTCCATCTTAACATACCGAGTTTCCTCCGTGTCTCGGAAAGTACGTTAAGCCGTTGGTCCCGGCTGTCATTTGTAGATCTTTGGCAGTCGTTACGGACAGTCAGAAGCCGGTTAATCAGACTCCAGTCTTGCCATGAAGTACCGTGTTACCCAGTTAATGGGTTGTGGAGGTCTGGTAGGCAGCCGCTCCGCGTAAAATACTGGTATTCAGCTAAATTCGATTTGATTGGAAGCCGTCCCCAGTATAGTTGGGAAAAGGCTAGGCAGATGATGACTTGGGAAATGAAATCAAGGCTGATCGTGATGGTGGCACCATCAGACCGCTTTCTAAAATTCGCGGGATATATTGACACACAGGCACTGTCTAGATTCAAAGTTTATACTAGGCATAAAAGTTTGACTGAATGAAAGAACTACTCCCACGCGGTGGACCGATGACCTGTTGAGTTGAGGGTCACGGGTAGCCGATGGATGCTAGATGCACAGGACCGGTTTTTATGGCGACACTTGAGAAAGGCCTCCCACAAGGTGGACTGATGACCTGGTGAGGGTCGCGGGTAGCCAATGGATGCGAGACGCACAGGTCACACGTCGTAAGTCGTCTTAAGTCGTCGTAAGTCGTAAGTCGTCGTAAGTCGTAAGTCGTAAGTCGTCTTAAGTCGTCGTAAGTCGTAAGTCGTCGTAAGTCGTAAGTCGTCGGCTGATATGATGGTGATGATGATGACTCTAAAACTATTAATGCCTCTTTTGCAGTAAACACAAATTAAAGAAACACAAGAAAAAACACGAGATCGGCGAGACTTCGATATCTGTCATCAGTGACAGGAGGCACGACCGCGGTGACGGAGGGAGGATCAGGTCAGTATCCTATCAGAACGAACAATCTGGAAATTTCTTCACCGACTGCGGACCCAGGTTGACCGCTATCTGCCAGGGTTATGGAATTTGTTCGAAAGAGGCAACGCCTCCCGACCCTGGAACGCGGCGGGCATTAGGAGGAACACGGATGGGTGTTAGTCAGTAAGACTCTGACACTCCCTCCCGCTCAGCCCAGAGCGGGTGGAGTCATTTATAAACATAAACGCGATCGCTGAAAGGGGGTCATGTTACTCATCAGCTATGGGGCCAACAATGAAATCGCGAACAAAAAGTCGACTTCTCCATACATCTATATGTGCACTAGTTGACCAGTTTTCAAATCGGACCAGTAGTTCCTGAGATTAGCGCGTTCAAGTAAACAAACAAACAAACTCTTCAGCTTTATATATTAGTATCGATAACTCGACACACAATACTGGACTGCTGATTTTTTTCGAGATTATCCTGTTACACCTTGTAGATATCCCCCCCCCCCCAGCTTCTCTGTAAAGAGTATGATAATCCTTACTAATATTATAAATGCGAAAGTAACTCTGTCTGTCTGTCTGTCGTGCTTTCACGCCAAAACTACTGAACCGATTTAAATGAAATTTAGTACATTACTTTTTATCCCGGGAGTATGTTCCCTAGGGCCCACGCGGGCGAAGCCGCTGGCAAAAGCTAGTAGTTAGCTCAAAAGCTAACTAAAACCAGCGGATCTACAAAGGCCACTTTAGCAGAATCATAATAATTTATAACCACGCAATAATCTGTCAAATTTCATTTCCAACTTTATCGCTAACGCATTAGGTTCAAGATTGATTGGAAAAATTTGATGGGAAGCGTGATGTGCTTTCTGATTCTGCAAAAGTGGCCTTATTAGACCACCACTTCTTTATGCGTAGCGTAGCACCGGGCTACGACGACGTAGTAGCAGCTACGTCGTAGCAACTCGTAGCCCAGACACGTAGGCCCTCGTAGCGCCGTGCATGTGGCTCGAATGCAAACTCGTCCTATTTATTGAAACTGTTTGAATTTCGAATATTAATATTTTTCTAGTTGTCTTTTTTCTAATTTCATAAAAAAAACAATCATAGACAACGTAAGTTTTAGTTTTTTTACTCAAAAAATGAACTTAAAATGCACATACGAGTTCCGTGCATTTCATAGTTGAAAATACTATCACCAATTAGGTCTACGGTCGGGTTTAAAATAATATTGGGATTTTCCACCAAGTGCCAGCTCGGAGTTTGATAATTGGTGGTGTGACTCCGGTGCCTCGAAAAGCACACCGTTGGTTACTCTCTCCGGTCGTGTTGCATTGCCTTCCCATCGAACTGTGAGTGATGGAACACACTTGTGTACAGTATAAAATGCCGCGCGGGTGCCGCTCAGTTAGTAGGTATAAACATATTTGTTACAATATAACGCTCAAATGACAGGGTTGGGAAAAAATCACGAAATATCACACGGATTTGTAATTTTGTAGTATAGTGTGTAGTGAAATATCACGTGTATTTTTTTCCTTGAACGCGAATTTTCCAAAATTTATTTAGATAATCTCTGCATTTAAAGATAATTTATTTTGATTTTTTAAGACACTCTCTCTCAAAAAATACACGTGATTATGGGTAAGAGGGGTAATTTTGTATAAACTTCAAACCTCACCTAGTTAGGGTGGGAGGGGGGCTAAAAATTTGCTAAAAAAATCACTAGATTAATGGAAGAACTCAAACAACATTTTACATCATTTTCACTTATTATAACGTTCAGTTTCTCATCGTTCATTTTGTAGGTTTTTTTTTTTATTTAATTTCGTGTATTGTTTTGTATAACTGCCATTGGACTGAATCGCGGAACAAAGAAATACTGGGGCCAGGAACTCGCTCACATCTAGGTTAGGTTTGAATAGGGTAACGGGAGCTAGAGTGAGCGAGCAAAACCAACGAACTTATCTCCCGTGATCCCATTCATGTTAGGTTCATTTAAACCCTGCCGACAGAAATAAGAGTACCAATTCTATATTTTTTAAGCAACGTTTGCATTCGCATCTCGGGCGCAATCTGTCAAAAATGCCTCATACATTTTTGACAAATAGCGACCTTGGCACTAAAAGCTCTTTCCTTGGTCACGACCGTAATTTAAGCCGCACCGAATATATTGTACTTCTCCGTTCACCCGAAAACACCATACCCCTTCACAGAAATCCGTTAAAATCCCAAATCCACTGATTCCATTTTCAAACATACCAAGCGTGGCTCTGAGTCACCTCGGTATAATTCCTCAGCCGAACAAAGGCTTGACCCCACAGCGATTGGCTCGGATTAGCTATACGATGACTATATAGCGATACTATGACTACGCTATAGAGCTGGGGTCGCGAGGGACGAGCGGTCATCACCTTGACATAAACCCGTTCAAATCAACCTTCGCTAGTGTTGGGACAAGTATCGATGTTTGGGTTGTCGATGAAATCATTAATGAAAGGGCTAAATACTGAACAGACGGTCAATCTTAAATTTTTTTAGAAACATCCGTATTCGAATCTCTAACATAATCTGTCGAAAATGTAGAGAAGTAGAGGTTTTTTCACAGATTGCGACTGAGCTGCTGATGCGAACATTGCTTAAAAATTTTTGGATTCGCTTTCTGTTCTGTATCTAAGCTTGCGTTTGTCCTTTTTGTGCCTTACTTTAAGGGTTAACCATCGACTTAAGAACTTTTTTCTTTAAACCTTTAAAGTTGATCTACACATATCAGGGTCGACGTGAGATGAACTCATTTTAAGCAAGGCGGTGACTCAATTCGGACATGTGTGTGAACAAATTCATATAAAATGTGAGCACTGTTATTTTTTTGAGCTCCTGACGGATTATTATCCGTTCACGTCTCGAGTACGATCTTTATAGATTGGCTTAACCTTAAGGGTTAATTATCAACTTAAGAAGAGATCTATATAGTGCACATACAGGGCAAACGCAAGCTTGTACACGGCCAATACTACAAGGAACGTTCGCAAGTAACTAATAAATACTACTTTTCTCCCTACAAACCATTGAGTGACAAATAACGATCACAATTGATTTGTGTTTTAAATGTCCCAATTTTTATCGACATCCACGCTACCCTTGTCGTCCCCTCACTAGCAGGGAGCGGCAAACGATGGGGTTAGTATATCTATCTGTATAGATGTACCCTGTCTGTTTGTATAGCCGTGTAGGACATTATATATACGTATAGCTCTTTGTTTTGTTCATTTACACCTTTTCAACGCTGATTGAGTGTTTGGCTATTAGCTTAGGTCTGACTATAGTATACTTATCAAAGTCTAGGGTTTGTTTTGAGCAGAGTTATGTAGACACTGGGTAATTAGTCTGAAAATAGTGTTAAGTGCCCGGTTCTGAGGTACTCAAATTCAAATTCAAATTCAAAGCATTTTATTTCAAATAAACCATTCACAGGCACTTTTGAAACGTCAAGGTCGGTCAGTCAAAAACATGGAAGCACGTTCCAAAGCGTAGATTTCTATGGAGAAGAACGTGCAAGAAACTTACGTGTACTTTAATCGTTCGTTTACCTGTCCTTTAACCGCTAACCAACCAATGGCCAATGAATGGTAATTATATTTTTAGGGTTAAGTAGTGCTATTCTGTAACAACATTTTCGTGTCTCGACAGCGGAATCCGAGATGAGTATAAACGTAACACCTTTATGTTGTGTGCAATAAAGTTCACTTTGTGAGCTATCTCACTCAGATGAAGCTCGATATCGAAATGGTTACTTACAGAATAGACTAGCTGTTCCTCAAAAGGATAAAACGGAAGACTTCTGGAACACTTTGTTATCCGTCCGTCTGTCCGTCAAGACCCTTTATCTCGGGAACGCGTGGAGGTATCGAGTTGAAATTGAAACCATATATACTCAAATCTACAGCCCCTTGATGCTGTGAAAAAATCAGACTTCTAAGTTAACGTAAAAAAGATGCGGTCGTTTTGGCCACAATAAACGCATATTTCGACGCTCTCAAGGGAACCAAAATGTATAGAGTATATTTTCCCGTTAACCTAGAACTATAAAATTTGGCAAACAAGACCGTCTTATACTACTTGTAAACGACTGATAAAGTATCTCAGAAACCGGGTATTATGGCGGAGATGAGGCACCGCGGCCCTGTAACACAAAGGGCACTAGGAGGAACACGGATGGGTTTTAGTCAGTAAGAGCCTGACACTCGCTTCTGCTCCACCCAGAGCGGGAGGAGACAATTAATGATTTCCAATCCTTAAAAAAAAGGCGGACATACCTGAAAATAGCTGATTTTAAAATGAGAATCACTTCTAAAGGGCCAGTCGAAATATTTTGGAAATAATAAATGTTTTATATTAGACCATTTTTTAAAGGGTATAATTTAGACGGTCACCAAAAATAATATTTTTAAGACTAAGCCTAGGCACCAAAATGGATCAACGGTCACCAAATTCTATCCAACTCAACTGTGATTGCCATAAAATGTAGGCTTGGGGTTACAAACTGGATAAAATAGGTTAGGTTAGGTTAGAATTGTGACCAACCGCTACTTCTCGAATATTATTTGGTGACCATTTATCTGTTTTGGTAACCGTTTAGAACTTTTTTGGTAGTAAAATAGGTACTTTTTTGGGCGGTGTTTAAGACACAAGCCTTTTTTAAATAATATGATAAGTATTTGAAAATTTTGAGGTTTTGTTCGACATACTGTAATAATTTATTTGTAAAGTTATGTCTAACACGGACATAAAAACGACAGTGGGACCAAAACCGCCGGGCGTATTTTAACAAAACTTATACTATCTCAAAGACAATTTAATCATCTACATTTTGATATACGGAAAACTACTGAATTTTGGGTCGCGCGGGTGTTAAACGAGTGCGCGTTTTGTTCCCTTAGGGTCACTGGCGTATGCCGTTGCTTTACTCGAAGCATATATTTAAACTGTGTGAGTGTTACTCAGTTGCTGGGTTGTGGAGATCAGCGACCTAATTGTGTAGCGTGATTTGGCGAAGGCTCTGCGATTAGATGCATTCCATAATTCGGAAGTCCTTATATTAAGCGAATTGTAGGTGAAGGAATCACAGATATCTTTGCCGAAACACGTTTTGTGAGGTGGGTTTGCTCTTGATTCTAGTCTATGTCAGAGGTGACAGAGACAAAGTCGACGATGGAGCGAGCTTACCCAGAAGAAGCCTATTCACTCTGACTTTTAATTGTGTTCGGAAGCACAGACGCATGTAGAGAGTTCCACTCCTTTGCTGTGCGCAATATGAAAGACGTTTGGAACCGCTTAGTGCGAATTGGAGCAATTGCAACAAGGTAGGAATGGTAAATTGCAGTGCGTCTAGATGGATGCGTGGGATGAGGTCATCTAGTTCTTCAAACTCACCGAAGTACAATCTGTAGAAGACCAGAAACCAGACACATTCGACACGACACGACAGTTGTTGCTGCTGTTGCTTCTATATATTTTAAACTGACAGAGACAGCAAATGACTTACCTAATTGGATCTTAAAACTGTTTTCCAATTGAGAAGGTACTCGGCAGACAGAAGGTAGATCACTAAAACATTTCGTTTGTTTCAGAGCCATCATCCTGACGAATTCGGACGAAATAAAAGAACTGGAGCTATCGAAATTATTCAAGGACCAAATATCCACAGAGAACGAGAAGAAGAAAGGGTAAGAACTTTTTCAATAGAGTTGATTCCCGAATAAAAAATATGATTATATTTAGTACGTCGGTTAGATTATCGAAAAATATTAGATAGGTACGTGTTTCTTGCCACTTCAAATCGATAAAACTGATAAAATTCAAGGTGAATGTTACGGGTTGCTCATTGCGCGAGATGGCGCTGAATTCAACATTTTCAGTTTTATTTTGTTTCGAGTGTAATTGGAACAATATTAAGTCGCAGAAATAATGGTGCGACAATCGGATATTCCACTTTATCGAAATTAGTCAAAATACGGCATAAAAACCCTTCTCATACTTCAAATCATACTTTCAATCATGTCTATGTGTGTGTAAACGGTACTATAAGCGAGTTAGATATTATTTTCGTGAAGTATGGCGAATCAGAAGGGTTTTTATGCCGTATTTTGACTAATTTCGATAAAGTGGAATATCCGATTGTCGCACCATTATTTCTGCGACTTAATATTGTTCCAAGTAGGCGTACTTTATAATCTACAAAAGCAATAAAGCCTGACTTTGAATCGAACTGAATGAAATACTTTTGCTTTTTCGGTCATAATTGTAAAGTGGTAGTAAAGAAAACCGTGGCTTCAATTAAATTGTCTAGTATTCAATGTTTGTAAAGCAATATAGGGTACCTACTCTATTTTTAAGGCTATTCTCATCAAGTCTTTAACTTCATGTAAAAAAATCAAACTTAATCTATGTCTTCTAAAAAAAGATAGCCCTGCAGCCATCGGAAAATATTACCCTGTCTCATGGCAGTTATTTCGAAAGAGAAAACTTTAGATTTTTAGTTCAAATAAGGTGCAGTTTAGATCGCCTTATTTAAAAATTTGCGCCTCCAATCAAAAGTTTGGTCGAGTAAATAATAAGAATTAAAAACAAGTGAGCATATCGGAGGGCTTAAAATTAAGTACCTACCTATCTAATTTAGGAGGGGCGTGAAAGCTTTGATGAGATTACCTAACTAAAACCAACAATTCTAATTCCAGGAACAAGAAAAAACAAAAATCGGAAAGTTCAGAAGAATCTCTGAATAACGTTCATCACACGACCGACGACTCGGGTATTTGACATCATCGGGTGCGAAGGGACAGCCCGAAAAGAAGTCCTAGGCATAGAGACAAACACGACGACAGGCACAGAGACAAGAAAAGAAACAAAAAGAAACACGATTCTAGTGACAGTGACACTGACAGCTCCAGCTGAAAGACGCGGGTTTTTATCTCTGCGTAAAATCTTGTTGTCTCTGGTTCGAAAGTTTGGATACGAGGCTTTTTAGGTTTGGAATTTGAAAGCCTAACGGAAAAGTGTTTTTGTATCACTCAAATAAGTAATTTTATGAAGGGAATTATTGTTGTTGATATATCTGAATTATGTATTTAATGATAAGATATTTTTTAATTGCGCCGTTGTACTAAGACGGCGTTTGGTAGTTATTAAGTTTAGGTAATAATTTTATGACTAAGTATTACAAAAAGAAACGTTAATGCGAGAGAATAGGGGATATCTTTAACTATAGTTTCACCTCGCGCTAAGCTAGTCACTAAAATAATATGTACTTATTACTTACTATGACAAAAGTTCTAGAGTGGTGACCGCGTACCGGAAAACGCAGCGTTGGAAGGCCTCCCACAAGGTGAAACGATGACCCGGTGTGGGTCGCAGTAGCCGATGGATGCCAGACGCACAGGACCGGTTGTTGTAGCTATACTTGGGGGAGTTGTATGTCCAGCAGTGGACGTTTTTCTGACGTCTGATATGATGATGATGATTGATAACTATGAGAGATATAAATACAGTGCCTTAACAATCAACTATACCAGCCTTTTCCCAGCTATGTCGGGTCCGTACCAGTATTTTACATGGAGTGGCCGCCTTTCTAATCTCCACAACCCAGTAACGGGTAACACCAAACCCCTTGTCAAGACTGATGACAGGTTTCTTGGCTTCTGACAACCCGTGACAGTGACAGATGGGACCAATAGCGTCCGAGGCAGGGAGGATTCTCGGTCTGTTAAGATGGTTGCCCATTTACGCAACGACCTGGATAAGCGTTGCTTAACCTTGAAGAACGATTTATATATAAAGTAGAAATATAGAAACAACGTTTTTAAGCTTATTACAACCAACGTGTAACGTCTACATTCTGAAGATGCTTGCGCATTGCTCTCAATGTGATAAAGTGCGGTCCAAGAAAAATCTAGTGGTTGTAGGGGTGGATCCAGGATTGCTGTTTGGCAGGGGCTTGACCCCGCTTAGAGTGGGTTTTAGTTTAGCAAAACACTTAAAAAAGCTCTTAACATTTTATTTGCTTAAGATAAAACGAGCCTTCTTGGATTAATTTCGTAAATTCGTTAGGTTGTAGACTATCTACAAAACCTGGGTATTTCGGGCTTGAGCCCACCCACCCTGGATCCGCCAATAGCTATCGAAAATTATGTGCTGTCCTCCAGTGTGCATCCGAATGATGGATTATAACGTTGGAAGGGCACAATCATTGTCATAATTTGCGTCTCATCAATATCGCACGACATCAAATAACTAGTCTAAAAATAAATAAGATTGCGATCGAAACTACTTCGGCTAACTAAAAATTCTTAATCAATAAATCTAACTAAAGATGATGATGTTCTCCTTTATAATTTGGTTAATTATAATGGATATTTGTTTAACCTTAGCTTAAATGTAAGAAAACATTTTTAAACTTGTTAAAGTAACATTTTGTATCATTATATCTCTAGAATGTATTTTAAGATTTGCACAAGGAAACAATTATGTATTTTAATATTTTTGCGTAGATTTTCTAATAAAAATGAAGTAGAAAACCGTATTTTTATTTATTACCCAATACACACAGTCATATATCTTTATGTACTTAATACACGTTAAATAAAACATTTTTTTTAATGTTAAATATTATATTTATTTAGTATAATTTACTTATTTACTCATAGATTTTTTTAAACAGAAATAATGAATTATTAGCAATGACGTTAATTAAATTCCCGCCTATCATAAACAATTACATAACTGTCAATGTCAGTTTTCCCGCTCAATTTCGGCGCCATATTTGTAATAGAGGGAGCGCCAAAAGTAGGCACGTTCTGGAGTCAACGGAGCGACGTATTGTGGTTCCAATGTGATAGCCAGGTTGTGGGGATACGGTAACCATTCACCGTTGGCGGCTTCAGGCGTTGGCGTTCTGAAAAAAAAAATATATGTAAAGTTAATTTTATAAGAAAAAGTGCCTAAATTATAGGAATAATGATAAAATTTATTGGTAGACATAGACGAAGTGCTTTCTTTGCAGGTACATTTTTCGAAAATCGATCAAACCCTGGTGCTGCCAGTATCAAAACGAATGTAGATTTTTGTTTTTTCTCTCTTAAGTGATTTTGTATGAAAATAAATAAACAAAGCAAAAGAACATACCCGTATTTAGCAAAGTTAGTCCACATCATGGTCATAAATGTCACAATTCTTGCATCATCTTCACTCATAGGCAACGGCAGCCTTTCTAGCTCAAAAAGATAGAACAATTCATCCATATTCGTTGTCGCAGGCAAACTTGTATTAGTCAACAGTCTTCCTAAATTCCTGTACCCCATATGATTGAATATATACTGGAACACATCTACATCAGAATTGTTCGTGTACATTTCTACAAAGAGCGACATTGGGCCAACGTAAGCGAAATCAGAATTCAGATTGATCAAGCCACCGATGACATTTTCTTCAGAACTTATGTTGGCAAAGTAAGTATCCTTTAAAATCTCTCTGATTTCACTTTTCTCTATTTTTGATACATTGAAACTTCTTTGGTCCAATACTGTGAAATCTTCATTCAATATCCTGTCCATTTGACTCGTTACGGTGTAATAATCTAACGTGCAAGTTAGCCCTTCGACAGTGTTCAGGCCAAATATTGCTGGAGTTGCGTTAAAGGATTCAGAAGTCAGGATATTGAAAGGAGTATCACATAAAAATGGGTCGTCATCTAAGTACTCCTCAACCGATGGCAGAAATACAGATTTGCAGTTCATTTGATTGCCAATAGCCTCTTCAAGCTTATTGATCGGCACATCAGTGTATATGTTCAACAATTCTTCTGGATCTAAAGTTTTCACTCCAAGAGATTTAGCAACCTGAGAAGCAGTAGCTAGGGGGTTAGCATCAAAAGATTTTGGGGTAAACAGACTTCCACTTTCCGAGATAATCCTCTTGAATAACCCATTACAGGACTCTGAAAGAGTCAAGTAGATGGCTGAAACCCCACCGCTTCCATGTCCAAAAACAGTCACATTATCTTCATCACCGCCAAAGTTTTTGATGTTTTCCTTTATCCATCTCAGAGCTGCTCTGATATCCTTTAGCCCAGCATTGCCTGGTGCTTCCTTTATGCCCAGATTTAGGAATCCTAGAGCGTTAAGCCTGTAGTTAACGGAAACAACGATGACCCCATGGCTGACTAAGTAATGGGGACCGTAGAAGACAGGGGAACTGCTGCCAACCCCAAAGTCTCCTCCATGAAGGAAGACCATGACAGGTAAGGTGGTGTTAAAGGAATGGGGAACGTATATGTTGAGGACGAGGCAGTCTTCGTTCTCACTGGGGGCGGAGAGAGGGTCGTTGGCGGGGAATTGGGGACATAAGACTAGGCGATTATCTGCGTTGAAGATTCCTTTGTGTGATGGAGGTTCTTCGGGTGCCTGGTGAAGAAACGATGTGTTTTGATTTTAATAAGAGAAAAATGTATAAAGGTACAGACTTATTTGTGAAACACTAATAACCTCTAAGGACGTGAAAGTTAGGTACTTTCACATCCTTAGAGGTTATTAATGTTTATAAATAAACATGATTAAGTATAAACAACTTTTACTTTGAGAACAACCCTGAAAACTCGAAAAAAATATCAGCTGTTTCATACAAAATGTAATATTTAGCAGATGAAAATGTATGAAACAGTCAAACAGCTGATTTTTTAACTGTATTCCTATCATTTTTTAATATTAGGAAGTAGAAATAGGTATTCATAATTTCTACGCAACACACCGATGATAGTATACTGTGTATTTACCTACAGTGCATGCAATCTTTCATTTGTCTATTAAGTATCTCAATTTCTGAATTACATTTGTCGTTAGACCGCACGTTTAGGTAATTTCTTAGAAGACGCTGGCTGATAAGCACGTCTCAAAAAAATCTCAATAGAGTTATAAAATGTTTAATAGACTCACCTGATATCGATCTTTGATGACAGCATATTGGATTCCACAATATTCGTAATACAACTCATTTGAAGACAAATACCCCTTGACCTTCCCTTGTTTCGTATTCACAATCTTTGTCTTGTCTATGCCCAAAACTTGGGTGAAATGGAAAAATAAAATAAAGAGGCTGAATGTCACTAGGCTGTTAGCCATTTCCTTTGCCCTTCAATAATTAACTTAGAACTATATTTTGATTTCAATATGGCGGCTTTTATACAGCTGTTTGTTGCATAATTTTGTTATTGCAGCGGTAACGTTAATTTCTTTGTAATTTTGATAGCATAGGGGTATGAGCGAGCTGATAAAGGATAGCCGAGGTTCTGTACCTTTGATTTTAACTTGTAACAAGTTTGTCTAAGCTGTTCCGAGCACCCAAAGTCTGTTTTTTAATCTCAGAGACTAAATTGACAAGTGAAAACGGCTAATTGACATAGATTTCAATAGCAATTAAGAAGTTGTCAATTTAGTCACCGTGATTAAAAAACAGATATTAGTCAATCTACTTAGTCTTGATACTTCTAGTTTTAACTATTTATTTTTATTAGGATAACAATTAAATAGAGAAGCTTTTATTAGGTACCACGCGTACTGACTATAGTTCCGCAGTCTCAAAACATTACAACTACTTTCACTCTTTAAGATAGGTAAACGATGATGTCAACGATGATGTCATCGACGATGGAATAGAGCAGAATTTTAGTTAGGTACTTTTAGACGCTTGTCTAAAAGTACCTAACTAAAATTGTAGATATGAGACACAGACTCCGGCAGGGAATTCCACTTCTTAACTGTACCTACCTACTCAAAATAATTGGCGGTTCAACGGGAGGGGGGGCTAAGGGGCTCAATCTCCCCTCTCAAAAGACCGAGCCTAGACATCTTTGGTAGTCTACATCCTAATTGTGTCTTTGTGAATTTTACGAGAAGTAATCTAACAAGGCTCGCTATGCGTTAAGCTAAGTATTTTTTTGTATTTTTATGCTGTTAAATTGCTACTGCAAAGTACACCGTGCCGACCGGCTTGACGCGCTGAGGATAAGTTTTTGCAAAAAAACTTATCGTCAGCGGGTCAAGCCCCACTCCCCCAAACGACAATCCTGGATCCGCCCCTGCTCACAATTAAAGTATTGCCAAAACGTTCTATTAGCAGTCACTTAGTAATTACCCCCCCCCCCTACATACACCACTTGGGTAGCTATTATTAGAGAAGGAAAAGTCTTTACAGATAGTCTGACGCAGTGCCAGTAGCTATATGGCAAGAGTCGCAAATTCTACGGGCCCCGCGCTTACAAAAACATTTTGCCAAACTAGCACCATGGCTCTATTTGACACGCGAGTCCTAAGTCCCGCTGCTCAGCTTGATAGCTCAGCATATGCGGCAACGGTCAATATGTTAAAAGCTAACCCGTGCAAACTTCCCCTTCTAAGTCACAGCAGTTTAAATTTGGTATTGTCGTTTTTATCTATACGTAAATACCAAATTTCGTAACTTACGAAGGTTTTAGGTAAGTAGGTAGGCTTAGGAGCCCCCTACACTTTGCAAAATTAGCTCCAGGCCCCGCGGTGGTTTAATGCGGCCTGGTCTGACGCCAATGTTGTCGAGGGCCGAGTAACGTGCTACCCAGCCCAGCTACAGGGTTGTGGAATATGGAGGTCATCGAGGTCACCAAGCTGGAACGGTCAGACTGGACACCTAACTAAACATACCTACTTAGTTGGGAAAAGGCAGGCAGATTGAATCATAACGGAAAATCTTACGGAACCCAAAAAGGACAGGTTCAAATTAGTACGTGACATTAAGATAGAATTTGTTAGATATCAGTTCCAATCAGTACATTAAAGATACTTATTAATAATTATTACCAAACTTTATCATCACCATCTCGATTATAAATTATGTAATTAGTTAACAATGTTGTTACAATGATTACATAACCAAAATATGATTACTTGAGTATTATTTTCGTTCATAAACACTTACGTGAACTGGGTTGCAAACAATTACATCGAAACTCTTTTTAAGGATGATAAATGATCAAATAACTCCTTTCTTCTCTGGGCGGGTCGAGAAGGTTAGACTCTTACCTGGTAAAACCCACCGGTGTTGTCTCACATGCACTTTGCGTTTCGGGACCCCGGTGACTCTTTCGAACAATCCCGCCAAATGCACCGCACCTCAGGTCTGGGACTCTGGGTCAGCTAGGAAGGTGGAGCGGCGGCGGCCCAATAGTGAAGGCCTCGTCTTAAGTGGGTGATAGACGTACGAGCAAGTACGCGTAGGTACAAGACTTACGGCTCGACGACCTTTTTCGTTCGTGTGGCAACCTAAGTACGCGTAAGTACTTAACACATTCACTGCCGCGTCGGTCACCGGAGACCGACAAACAATAAATTTTCTTTTGTGTTTTCTCTGGCAGACAATGATTTAAAACAAGACGCGTTGAGAAAAAGGTCGTCGAGCCATAAGTACGCGTACTTGTTCGTACGTCTATCTCCCACTTTACGTGTTTGTAAGTCGAGAGTTCCAATAGCTTCTGCCCGCGGCTTCGCTCGCGAGACAATGGGTTTTTTCATGGACTTCTAATCCTTTCTCTAAAGTAAGAGTAGCTCGAGTTACTCCTTACAACATTAGCTACCAGTGTCAGTCCCGTTAAAATCGGTTCAGCCGTTTTGGAGATAACTCAGCACAAACAGACAAAATTTTGCCAAAGGTACATTCTCCCGGTATAAAAAGTGTCCTATGTCCAGGACATGGTCTGCCCTTGTGCCAAGTTTCATCCAAATCCGGCCATCTGGCCGATAAGACGCAAAGTGGCAAGGGCAGTCAGTGAGATAGAAATTAACTCCTGTATTTATTAAATTGCTAGCTGACCCGTGCCCACTTCGTTGGGCGGTATTTTTCGGACCGGTAATTACTCCTAAGGAACCTTAGGGATTCGGTAAATAGGTAGGTACCACTTGTTTGTCTTTACACTGAGAACGGAATATGAAATTGTAATCTCACAATGAAATTCAATTAATTTTAATATCTGTTATTTTTGATAAAATAAATATTAATCAATATATTTAATACTAGTTGACACGCGCAACTTCGTCTGCGTCACAATTTTCATAACTGCTCCGCTCCTATTGGTCTTAGCGTGATGATATATAGCCTATAGCCTTCCTCGAATGGGCTAACTAACACTGAAAGAATTTTTCAAATCAGCCCTCAGTAGTTCCTGAGATTCGCGCGTTCAAGCAAACAAACAAACAAACTCTTCAGCTTTATATATTAGTATAGATGACTTCCTACTAATAAGTATAGCTTGTGGGGGGGGGATATAACTACTTCTTAAGTATGGGCAGTCAGTATAACGATCATGATTGGTTCCTTTGTACGGCTATCAAAGTATCTAACTGCACATAATATAGGAGTGGCATTATTTTCTAGGACTATTTCTATTAATACCAGATTATGTTATTTGTGTACAGTACTACATGATAGTGGATTGTAAATAATTTCAAAATTTTTATATCGGACCAGTAGTTCCTGAGATTAGCGCGTTCAAGTAAACAAACAAACAAACAATCAAACAAACAAACTCTTCAGCCATATATATTAGTATAAGATAACAAGTGGAACGTTTGCGTTCCACTTGAGCACCAAAGTCTATACAGCATAATTATAATAGTGGGTGATAGATGTACGAACTTATAGTACGCGGTTTTTAAGATTGCGAACTTACTCGCCTCGACGTCGGTGACACACGCGAAAGCTTGCTCATTACTCTGGTACCAGGGGGACCGCGATGTCGTCAATGGAGGCAACTTTTTCTTATTCAGGAATAATATTTTATTATACCTAGCCTGGCAGGATATTTGTAAGTATGAGAGAAGCAAAGAAAAGAATTCTGTTAATTACACTGGTCTGCAAAGAAAAACTCCTTTAACTTCTACGTGCGCCGGTGGAACCAAAAGGTTCCATTTGCGATACAACGGTAAACTATGATAAGTAACGGAGTAAGTAAGTAACGGTAAAATATGATAAGTATGAAGTTTTCAATATCCTTAATCTATATCTGGTTTTATTTTTTTGCTATCACGTACCTATTGCTTTTTTTTTTTTTTTAATAGCATAAAATTCTATCCTTTTTACTGTTGTTCATTCGTTAGCGCAACTGCATTTAGTTGTGTTAGTGGTTATGCACAAAAAACCGACTCGTACTGATAGAAAGAGAGAGAACGTTACCGACTGAGTCATTTGTATACGAATACATGCGCCTGCGCAGTTATCGCTGTGACTTCGTGGCGCTCAGTACGCTCAGCTTTCATTTTTTGGACTCTCACTTGGATTTCTTCCCACCTAACCTTGGAGCAGTATCAGATGAACATGGTGAGAGGTTTCATCAAGATATTATGCACATAGAGAGGAGCTACAACGGAAAATGGTCAGAAGGAATGTTTGCTGATTTTTGCTGGTTTATTCGGCGCGAAACTCCACTTCAAAATCTGTTTCTATGTATTTTATTAATCGCGACAAGCTTTTATGATCATACTCGTACTAGTTGACCCCCGCAACTTCGTCTGCTCCGCTCCTATTGGTCTTAGCGTGATGATATATAGCCTATTATAACCTTCCTCAGTAAATGGGCTATCAAACACTGAAAGAATTTTTCATTCCGGCCAGTAGTTCCTGAGATTAGCGTTATTGTTTGTTTAAACAAACAAACAAACTCTTCAGCTGTTGTTTGTTTAAACAAACAAACAAACTCTTTATTAGCTTTATATATTAGTATCTATACTAATATATAAAGTTTGTTTGTATGTTTATTTGTTTGTTTACTTGAACGCGCTAATCTCAGGAACTACTGGTCCGATTTCAAAAATTATTTAAGTGTTAGATAGCCCATTTATCGAGGAAGGCTATAGACTATATATCATCACGCTAAGACCAATAGGAGCGGAGCAGTAATGAAAATTGTGACGCAGACGAAGTTGCGCGGGTCAACAAGTTAGTACCTATAGATAATGAGTCGATACTTAAAATTTTAAAGAATTTTATTTTCTTCCTTTCAAATCATTTAAGGTGAATGCTCCAGGGTAGCCCGCGAAATTCAAATATTTTTATGTTTTTTGCAATTTGCCGGTCAGTGTGAAGCTGTATGTGGACCAAATACGATCCGCGACCGTAACGCGTATTTATCTAAAGAATTATAACCATTTTCGCGTTACGGTCGCGGATCGCATTTGGTCCACATACAGCTTCACACTGACCGGCAAATTGCAAAAAACATAAAAATATTTGAATTTCGCGGGCTACCCTGGAGCATTCACCTTAAGTAAAAGCATTGTTTTTTTAATTTTTTTTTTTATTTTTTACTTTTTAGTTATCGCTGGCCAGGTTTCTGAGTCTGTTTTATTCCGCCATCTTGGATGTTCCGCCATATTAGATTTAGAATAACGTCACATTATTTTTCAAGTTATTCCCAATAAGCCCTTTCATTTGATACCCATATTGTAGAAATGCATTAAAAATAATTATTCCGCCATCTTGGATGGTCCGCCATATTGGCTTTAGAATGACGTCACACTTATCGTGTATTGTCATACAAACTAAACGTGTATACAAAATTTCACTTATGACACTCGCAAATTGAGCAAAATTGAGTAGCACGATTCCAACCGAACAAACATACCTACATACATACAAAACATTTAAAAAGAATTAGCGAAGTCGCTCCAGCCGTTCACGCGTAATGCCGTGAGCCCGTGACCAAGGCTTACCTTGGTCACGAAAATACCTTGCTGCTGTACTTTGGAACTAAAATGAGTCCCTGTTTCCCTTAGGAAACAGGGACTCATTTTTATATTTAAGAGATAGGATCCGCAAAATTACCAGTATTAGTTTACCGGCTTTTATATCTTCGGTTCATGGCACTGATAAATTAATTAGGAATATCCTAGCTTCCACACTGATTGATTTTGATGTGCCGTGCTTCACCGAGGCTGTGAATACCTGGAAACTCGCTTGCCCGAATTTAAATCTACCTGACAACCTATCATTCCAGAGACAGTGGGATGAGCCACTCTGCAGAGAAGGTCAGAGGAACCTATATAATAGCCACTTCTGCTTCTACTGCGGAGCGTGCGCGCCTGCTGGCTGTGGGTGAGTGGGAATCGGGCCTCTGGCTTCACGCACTACCGTCGTCGAACATAGGCACCTTGTTCGACGATGCTACTTTCCGCCTCGCTGCTTCCCTTCGCTTAGGCGCCTCGTGTTGTTCTCCTCATCGCTGTCACTGTGGCGAAGCTGTCAACAGCCTTGGGCACCACGGCCTCTCATGCAGTCGAAGTGCGGGCATGCAAACATCAACGACATTATCCGACGCGCTCTTGTCACCGTCGGCGTTCCAGCCTTACTAGAACCGAATGGCCTAGCACGTGACGATGGCAAGCGACCGGACGGTATGTCTGTTTCCATGGAAGATGAGTATTAGGCCTTTAGTGTGGGACGCTACTTGTGTCGATACTCTTGCGCCATCCCATCTTCCTAGCTCATCGTGCTGTGCTGGTACTGCCGCTGCGGCTGCTGAGAAGCTCAAGCGGCGAAAATACAACGTTGATACGACAGAGGGGCTTTCCTTTAAACTGTCTATACTAGGTACCATTTTCAAGCTCTGTGCCAAAAATAAATTAAATACGAGCAGTAGTTTAGTCGCAAATAATTTTTAAAGTTTTTGCACCGTTTGAACACGATGTATCTTTTCTAACAGCTGATTATCGTCTAAGCATAGGTCATGCTCCTTACAACGATAAATCTACGATGCGTTGTTGCCGCTCTGACGCATGTCGAAGGACATTCACTAAAAATTGGCAATGCAAACAAGGAAGCAATCAATACACACACACTTGTACTTTCACTACGAAAGCGACACACGTTTGAAAGAAACAGAAATAGGTCAGTTTGTTGCATCCTTGCTTTTTGCGAACGGTAAGTGGGGCCTCTATACAGTGCGCCGACGCTATCTTTTCGGAACGTACGGTTTGTCGAATTCGCGAGCAAACAATTGTGATTTTATTTTGTTATTGTGATAGGAATAGGACACTAAATAAGTCAATGACAGTATTTCTTTCTTTTACTGTGAGAGGACACATAATTTGGGATTATTATTATTTAGAATTAGTATGTTCGGACCTCACTCCCATGGATTTCTTTTTGTGGGTGTACAATAAGGGTGAAGTGTATGCCTCAGAGGTAAATACAATTGATGAGTTAAAAAATAGGATTATTTTAGCATTTCACAAATTAAAGTGCTTAGAGACGGACAGTGATCTAATTAGAAAAATAAATAACAATATTCTCTGTCGGTATAATTTGTGCATCAATGTGAAAGGAGGACACATCGAAAATTAAAAAATTAAGTGTGTTTGTTTTTGTGCGCGTACTTCGAAACGTTACCTAACATAAAAGCCAGTGCGAGCGGAGGCCTAAGGCCTCATTTACGGAGACGCAGGGCGTCGCGCGTTGCGTTGAGGGGCGCGGCCCGCACTGAATTCAAATATATGGCGTTGTATGAGTGCGTTTACGGAGAAGCGATTTTAGACGCGTTTGTTTGAATTAGGGCGTTTTTTGCGGCCGAGCCCGCGGATGGCACCGACGCGTCCCACGCGGCGTTTATCGCGGCGGCGCACGCAGCGGCAATAATTCTCGATGAAGCTATGTCCGGGCCGGATTCTTCTGTCAGTCTTATTTAGAAATCGCGCAACACAGACGTAGTCACCGTCGCAATGGAGTATGATATGATCGACTTCATTCATGCTGCAAGTTGCGACACGTGCGCTCCCATCTCTCGCTAACATAAAACTAGTCGATTTGATCGAGGAGAGCGTGCGCCGCCGCGATGCCCGCCGCGTGCTTCGCTACACGCTAGAGGATTCGCCACGGGCGCCGCGGTGGGCACCGCCACGCTTCCCGTCTCGCTTCTCTATGAACATGGTCGTATATTGCTATAAGTTTGTGATTACGCGTGCGATGATGCGTGCCGCTTCACGCGCCGCCCCACCGTAAACAGAAAAAACGTCCGACGCGCCGCGAGACGCCACGCCACACGCGACGCGAGACGCCCCGCGTCTCCGTAAATGAGGCCTAAGTCGCCGGCCGCCACCCCGCCCCAGCCCCCATCGAGCACACGAGATACCGCACACCGCGCTCCGGCGCGCGCGCGACGTTGCCGCTTTGTTACCTAGCGGTATCTAAGGTCAGTGTCATTTTTTTACAAAGGATAGTTGCGTTTTATTCGGATTTGCAAGCTATTTAGTTTGTTTGAAAAAATATTTTCTCATTTATGGCGCTTTTTGTTTTTGTACCGTATCGAATTAATACTAAACACGTATAGTAGGTATACGTAGTTTAATTTAATGCCCCTCTGTCGTATCAACTCTGTATAACAACCTTGTTGGCAATTATATTTTTGAGCCGTTTACGGTTGAAACTCTTGGACCGTGGGGTCCGAGTGCTCATGCCTTAAAGATCTTTCTAAACGCTGACAGAGGATAAGCATTGCCATACAACGTGGCAATGCCGCCAGTCTTTTGGGCTCACTTCCAGTGGACAGCGATTCGGACAAATTTTTTGACGTCTTATTCTAGTTAGGATTTCTTATTTTAAGTGTAGGTAGTTATAAATTTTGTTTTAATAAAGTATAAGTAGGTACAAAAGTTATTGAAAAAAAAAAGAGATAGGTATCTAGGTATAAGATTAGGTAACTATTTTGTTGGCCAACGAGCT
Source organism: Lacanobia oleracea (assembly GCA_950371165.1). Lineage (NCBI taxonomy): Eukaryota > Metazoa > Arthropoda > Insecta > Lepidoptera > Noctuidae > Lacanobia > Lacanobia oleracea. Next base: position 8,962,397 of record OX493411.1, read on the forward strand.
TTGAAAATCCAACTATGCGCTTTTATTTAGACTGTAGTGTCTAGTGTGTTGGGATGAATTAAACACACGCACTAACGTTCGTAAAAAGTTTATTATTTATGCAATATATCTATTTAAATAACAATAACAAGATCACTGTAAATTGCAATGAGCTGCGGGAGTACATAATATTAATTACGCGATGCGCGCGCGATCAATGTTGGACGCGAACTCTGAGGGCAAGCGAGGGGGGCGCGGCTCGAGAGCGCGGGGTGGAGGCGGCGACAGCGCGCCGTGTGCCGCGCGGTTCTGCGAACTTGATAGGTACTTTGGCAGAGCGGTCGCCGGGGCTTCGCTAGCAGCTGGATTGTAGGTATAGCTAAGGGTGTGTACAAACGTGCGGAAGCATAAGGCTGTGTACAGGTGTAAAGTAAAATATTTTCGTTAATTTTCTTATGCTTATATTTATGTGGTATGTATATGGTATATAGATTTATTGTATATGAGTTATTTGTATATATGTATTTATGTATATAAATGTTAGGTATGTACCGTAGCTATATCCTACATCACTCCCCCGCTGAGACCGGTTCACGGTCGATAGTGAGACAAATGCTGTGGAAATCTCACAGTTCTCCCGCTTCTTGTTGTGGTTGCTGGTTGTGGTTGTGGTGGAACTGGCGATGGTGCAGATGGTGGTTCTAGTAAAGGTGATGTTCTATGCGACAAACCATCATCGTTGCTTGCCATATAGGCTGGTTTCAGTCTATCAATGGTAACTATAACATGTTTTCCTTGGACGTCGATTGTAAATGTTTTAGTTCCCCTTTCTATGACTTTGTGTGGGCCAGAGTACGGTGATTCTAATGACTTCTTTAAGGGTCCTTTTCTCAGGAAAACGTGAGTGGCTGTATTGAGGTTTTTAGGAACATAAAATATTTTCTGGCCATGGCTTGAAGTTGATGCAGGTGATAGCTTCGAAATACGTTGTTTTAGTCGTGCTGCAAAGTCTGCTTCATCTATACTGTGATGTGTTACTGGTTTCAAAAACTCACCGGGTAACCGGAGTGGCTCGCCGTACACCAATTCGGCTGAGGAGGATTGTAGGTCATCCTTCCAGGCACTCCTCATACCCAGGAGAACAAGAGGAAGTGTCTCCGACCATTGTGTGTTGTTGTGGCACATTATGGCGGCCTTCAGCTGTCTGTGCATCCTCTCCACCAAACCGTTGCACTGCGGGTGGTAAGATGTTGTGGGACAATGGTAGGCACCTATGATAGACGAGATGCACTGGAACAGTTGAGAGTCGAATTGTTTCCCCCGATCTGTGGTGATTTTTTCTGGACATCCAAAACGAGCGACCCAGCCAGAAATGAAGGTACTAGCGCAGGTCTCCGCTGTGATGTCTGCTAGTGGATAGGCTTCTGGCCATCGAGTGAACCTATCTACCGCTGTAAGACAGTACCTGAAACCAGAAGAGGGTGGCATAGGGCCTATTATGTCAAGGTGGACATGGGAAAAACGTTTAGAAGGAACAGGGAATAAGGAAAGAGGAGAGTGAGTATGACGGGTAACTTTATTTCGTTGGCAATCTGTGCATTGTTGAGCCCATGTTCTGCAGTCACGACGAATCTTAGGCCACACAAATCTTTCTGAAATCAATTTTGCTGTTGCGTTGGGGCCTGGATGACTGAGATTATGCAAGTTGTTGAAAATTTGCTTACGGAAAGTTGGTGTGATGAATGGCCTAGGGCGAGAAGTAGACTGGTCGCAGTATATGTAGGCATCCATAGTTTTTACTTTTTCCAACTTTAACGCTGTGTTGTTTTTTAGTAAGTTCTGTAATTCTTGATCATGTTCCTGTTCGTTTTGCAGTTGTTTGTAGTTGATGGTAGTGTCGACGCTTTCCAATCGTGACAATGCGTCAGCAACTACGTTGTCATTTCCAGTGATATGGTTGATATCTGTTGTGAATTGGGATATGTAGTCGAGATAGCGGTGTTGACGAGGTGAGCAATTATCTCGGGTTGTTGTGAAGGCGAATGTGATGGGTTTATGGTCGGTGAACACTTTAAAGGTTCTCGCTTCGAGCATATACCTAAAATACTTTATTCCTTCATGTATCGCGAGCAATTCACGGTCGTAAGTGCTGTATTTGGTCTGTGCAGGCGATAATTTACGAGAAAAGAATCCCAGTGGTTGCCAGCTGTCCTGTCTTCGTTGTTGTAAGACAGCACCGATGGCCACATCTGATGCGTCAGTGAAAAGTGCTAACTCAGCCTCCGGATCAGGATGCGCGATGAGCGTAGCTTCTAACAAGTTATTTTTGCATGCGTCGAATGCTTTTTGTATGTCAGCTGTTACGATAATGGGCGTTGTCCCTTTAATTTTTGGGCCGCTCAAAGCTTGATTGAGAGGGGCCTGAATTTGCGCGGCGCCTGGGAGAAACTTACGATAAAAATTTATCATCCCCAGAAATCTTCTCAACTCCTTAGCATTTTTAGGGAGGGGGTATTCCTGGATAGCCTGAACTTTTTCTGGGAGAGGTCGTATACCAGCTGCACATACGTGATAACCCAAGAAAGTAACTTCACTAACACCTAAGACACATTTGTTGGTATTTATGACTACTCCGTATTTTTTTAATTGGTCGAATATTTTTTTCAGGTGTCCAATATGTTCTGTTTCCCCTTTTGAAAATACGAGTATATCGTCAAGAAATCCAAACGTAAAATCCAAACCTTGAAGGATTTCGTCTAAAAATCTTTGGAAAGTCTGTGCAGCATTTCTTAAACCAAATGTCATGGCGGTAAATTCAAAAAGTCCGAAGGGTGTTGTAATTGCAGTTTTTTTGATATCTTCTTCATAAACTGGTAATTGATTGAAAGCTTTGACAAGGTCAATTTTTGAAAATATTGTGGATCCTGACAGCTGGTACGCGAAGTCGTGGATGTGCCTCACTGGGTAACGATCTGGTATTGTCCGTGCATTTAGTTGTCTGTAATCGCCACATGGCCTCCAGCCATCATCTTTTTTGGGCACGAGATGTAATGGAGACGACCATGGACTTTCAGAGCGACGAGCTGTTCCATTTTGCAACATTTGTTCGAATTCCTTTTTTGCGATTTTCAGACGGTCAGGTGCCAAACGACGCGGTCGTGATGTTACCGGCGGGCCAGGTGTAGTTCTAATGTGATGCTTAGTGTTGTGAATTGGTTTGTTTTGTGATCCAGCTGGTCTCGTAATTTCGGGATAACGTCGAAGTAGGTCGAGGTAAGGTGAATGACCTGTAAAGGTTTTCAACGACAGCAGTTCATGCGTTATTTCGTGGGTTGAAGGCGCGCCGACGGTTAGGTTCGTAATGGAGTCTATCAACTTTTGTTGTCGGCAGTCGACTAGTAAATTGTAATAACTTAAAAAATCGACACCGATGATAGGTCTTGACACGTCTGCGATAATGAACTTCCAGATAAATTCACGGCGTAATCCGAGGTTGAGAGTAAGTTGGTAAGTGCCGTAGGTAGGTATCGGTGTGCCATTAGCAGCGACAAGCTCATAATTACATTGTTTATTGTAATGCAGTTGATTTTTTAAATATGATCTTGGATAGGCACATACGTCGGAACCAGTATCTACTAAAAACTGTACGCCGGTACGTTTGTCGGAGATGAATAGGCGGCCTTTACATGTTGAGCAGTCGTCAGCCACCATTACTGACTGCTTCTGAAGTTTTCCGGTTTGAAGTCACAGGGCTGATCACATTTAGTGGCCTTTTCACCAAATTTAAAATGGTACCAACAAGTTGGATGTACCTTCTTCCTTGAATGAGATCGGTTTAGGCGCGAAGACGAGCGGTCATTGCGACTTTTTGATCGGCTTAGACGGGAAAAGTCATTAACCTTTTGTGATAACAATTCTACTTGTTTCGTAAGCTCGGCCATCTGTTTGTTCATGGTAAGTAAATCACTTACCCCTTGTGTTGCTGATGAGGCCGCAACTTCATGACCTCTCGGCACGACATCGTGAATCCTGTCGGCGAGATCTGCTAAAACTTCGAGAGGCGAGGATGCTTGTGACGCAATTATAGATTGGATGTTACTAGGCAAACGGCTGGACCATATAGTTCTTAAAAACTCGTCGGGTACCTTAGGACCGGCAAGGTGCTGCAGGTGTCGCAGGAATTGCGAAGGTTTCCGGTCGCCTAACTCCACGTGGGTCAGGAGTTGATGCACCTTCTTCTCATCAGATTCAGAAAGCCGCTTTATCAGCTCCGTTTTCAATTTGCCGTATTTGTCGGCCGCTGGTGGATTTACTATGATATCTTCCACCTCCGCTGCGTATCTTGGATCCAGATGGCTTACAACGTAATAGAATTTGGTTGTGTCCGCCGTAATACTGGAGATCGCGAATTGGCCTTCTATCTGCGCAAACCATAACGCGGGCTTTTCGGGCCAAAATGGCGGAACGCGCACTCCCACACGAAAAACATCCTGTGATGCCGCTGAATCGGTTTTCGCATCGCTCATTACTTGCTCTGATTCACTCATTTTGTATGGCACTTGGGGTTTATTGAGTCCACGTTCTCTCACACAAAGTATTTAAGTAGCACTTTAAAACACGTGTTAAGTCTTCGGGGTCACCACTGTAGTGTCTAGTGTGTTGGGATGAATTAAACACACGCACTAACGTTCGTAAAAAGTTTATTATTTATGCAATATATCTATTTAAATAACAATAACAAGATCACTGTAAATTGCAATGAGCTGCGGGAGTACATAATATTAATTACGCGATGCGCGCGCGATCAATGTTGGACGCGAACTCTGAGGGCAAGCGAGGGGGGCGCGGCTCGAGAGCGCGGGGTGGAGGCGGCGACAGCGCGCCGTGTGCCGCGCGGTTCTGCGAACTTGATAGGTACTTTGGCAGAGCGGTCGCCGGGGCTTCGCTAGCAGCTGGATTGTAGGTATAGCTAAGGGTGTGTACAAACGTGCGGAAGCATAAGGCTGTGTACAGGTGTAAAGTAAAATATTTTCGTTAATTTTCTTATGCTTATATTTATGTGGTATGTATATGGTATATAGATTTATTGTATATGAGTTATTTGTATATATGTATTTATGTATATAAATGTTAGGTATGTACCGTAGCTATATCCTACAAGACCATAGAGGAATATAATATTGACATTGTTTGTTGTAGACATTGTTATAGATGTCACCTGTACCTGTATCAGTTAATATTTGGGCATACCTATAGAAGTACCTACGTAAACTTTATCTTCTTCCAGTTGGAAACGACTGAAAAGATAAGTCTCTTTGCAATAACTGTTAAACAAATTGCCAGATGTCATTGACTTTTGCTAATCTGTGATAAGATGATACAGCAAACAACAACAAAGAAATTTATACTTAATCGTTTCGGGCACGTTTTCATTTTGTGTTTTATTGTTATTCCCTCACATGACTCATTACAATGATGCACGTTCGAAAATCTGTTGTCCAATTAATTTAACCGTTAAATTTTTAAATATCTTTTGTACAAATAAGAATATTTTCAAATTAGTTTGGAATTCATAATAATAATCTGGAAAGCTTTTTATAATTAGTAAATTATTAAAATTCAAAGTGTATTTTGCTAATTTCATAACTTTTTAACTAACAATAAAGTGAAAGTTGACAGAAGTTAGTTTCAAAACACACACCAAACTTACGTTTTGACGTCCGAAATTGTGGTTACATCGAATTTATGAAAAATAATACTTAAAATACTCAAATATTTACTAGTGTTACGTAATTTATAACCGAAATATACATTAAATATCGAACTGTATAGATTTCTGTGTAATTGCAACAACAAAGTGTCAGTGAGAAAGATCTGAACAAGTGCTGCCTACGTGTTGAAATTAGAAAATCTATCAAAAATTCGTCCAATTAGATTATGAAAGCTTGTTAAATCGGCATAGTAATGAATAAAAAACCAGTGAGAACCGGCCCACGGATCAGAATCACGAGACCAGCTTTAAAAACACGAAAATCTGACGACCCAATTCCGATTTTCGACGATCGAAAATACATTTATTCGTGTCAGTATTGTCGCTTGAAGTTTACTCAGAACAGTCAGTATTTCCGCCACATGAGTTCAAACCACGAGATCCAGCAGAAGGCAGCCACATTTGAGTGCAATGACTGTCAGATTGTGTTCAACAAGAAGAGCAATTTGGATCTCCATTGTCAAACTCATCATCAGATGAAAAGCAAGTCAAAATGCGAGAGTTGTGCGATCACCTTCAAGTCCAGGTATTGCTTGCGTCGCCATTTAAAACTGAAGCAGCTTCTCCAAGAAAATTCATGTTTCAAGTGTCAAAAAAAGTTTACTAGCAAGGAGGGTTTAGCCAAACATGTGAACAACAAACATACTTTTAAAAATGTAACTTTTCAATGTGATCTGTGCTCTTTGAAATTCAAAGCTGAGGAGTCTCTACGCAGCCATTTAGCGAGAGTTCATAAGAAATTATGATTTTTTAGAAAAAAATGTTATTTTAAGCTTTTACGAGGGTATTTCGTGGTATGAGAGATATAGTAAATAATTTTGTGTGTAGAATTTATGTAAATAGTTAGTTTAATTCAAAATCATGATGTATTTCTAATATGGACTGTCATTTTCAAAAATGCATGAACTAACTCTGAATGTTATGTTGTTAAGATATGCTGGATATATTTATTAAAGCTTTTTGTACAATAGTGGTACATGGGCTGACTAAATGCTACTTATTGTACTTTTAGTCACATTTATACACAAATTCTAGGTACTAAGGAAATCTAATTCCCTTTAAAACATTGCTAAATTGCAACTTTACAGATATCCTGTAGTAATCTTGTTTCAGTTTACTAAATTGCTCTCAAACAAAAAAAAAAAAAATATTGGTTCAGAACAAGCAGCCCAAACCAAATAAGGATTCCTATTTGAGTTCTTTAATGTTTGCCCACACTCGGAATTTCTCCTATATCATGGGTCTGTTTACATACGTACAAACTCGTGTAAACAAAAATAGCATCATATTAGTATTATCATCATCTGCCAAGCCTTTTCCCAATTATATTGGGACTAGCTTCCAGTCAAACCGGATTAATAGGTTGTTAATGTATAAAAAAATGAACTAATTAAAGAACTAAATTTTTGATTTGTGCAAGGAATTATTATGCTACAGAAAACCAATATGTGCCTTTTCATAGTAATCATAATAGTGCTATAATAATAATGATTATTACGATAGCAATACACTAGATCTACATCCTGTAATAATGTCTATTCTATAATATAATATAATGTCTATACTATATTATAAATGCAAAAGTATGCATGCATGTTTCTCGATTCTTGATAAATTTGTCACAGAGTTGGTATTATAGTCTGGAATAACACATAGGTTACTTTTATCTCAGGGGTATGTTCCCTTGGGAGAATTTTTGACATTCACGCGGGCGGCAGCTAGTATGTAAATATGTCTATTATTACTTATTGGAAAAGACTTCCTGCCTTATTCATAAAATGCTTGCAAGGACACTGAGTCATCAGTGATGTATAAATAGGGTTTTTCTCATTTCAACATTTATTTATAATTCCACATGCACATATACTTGAATAGGTAACTAATCTATACTTTAATATTATAAAGCTGACGATTTTGTTTGGTTGAACATGCTAATCTCAGAAACTACTGGTTCAAATTGAAAAAGTATTGTTGTGTGATTCTTTTTTAGTTCAAAGCGGCATGCTTGCCGTTTAGTGCCGTAAAATTTTGATTCAGTTTGGTTTTGTAGTTTTTATTTTATGAGTATTTTTGCTTATTTAAATTTTCGCATATATGAAGACGTTGTTCAAGTGTCACCACTTAAAACTGAAAAATAAAAAACCTTTTTTACAAAAAAATATAACCGACTTCCAAAAAACAAAAACACACTACAACTACAAAGTATAAAATAACCTTAATTTTGGAAGTCGGTGTTAAAAAACGATGATGCAAAACCAATAACACGAACTTCTGAAATTCAGGTTATTTTATACTTTGTAATGTTTTTGGAAGTCGGTTATATTTTTATATTTATTGACTCAATCGTATTAAATTTTATCTGACCAGTATTGAGCAACCTGTACTCCTCTATCATTAGCATTGTTTAGATCTTGATTTTACATGAGGGATAACTAAGGAGGTAATGCATATCCTATGGCAGGGCTCCAAATTGGCACTGTGTTTGGGATGCGAGAAAACTACCTCATTTGGCCCACTAGTGTTCCCACTTTGGGGAATAAAATATGTTTTGTATTTTGTAGTAATATAGGTTGTGCATTCTGTAATAACTATCCAAGAAAATTTATTTTTTTGTCAGCAATAATTAAAAATAATTATTTTAATATTTATAAAATGATTTGTCTGTTTAAATAAATTGTTCTTTCTCTTTCTCGTCATGTCTAACTTAGTTATTATTACATGAACACTGCTCAAAGACAATTTATATTAAATAAAACTGATCTGATTGTGCCTAATATTTAAAAAAATATCTGTAATAACTAAATGGAATAATGTTTGAGTAAGATGTAAATGCATAGCATATAACTTGCAGGAAAGTATGAACTACTGTGTTAAATTCGTACAATGATAGTGGAGTAGAAACTTTGAAAATCCATTGCATACTTTAGAAGTACTAAATAGTCAACAGACAGACTCGTTTCATACAATGTATCAATAGAACCTGCTGAATGAATATAGACTAAGGAGTCTATTTTATTTTGTCAAATAATCCCTTGCACAAATAAAAGTATTATTATTTATTAATAATAACACTTGCTTTTTGATCCATTAGTTACCCATTGATTTTAATATTATGGGCACTTAGATTTCGATAATGTGCGTTTTTGCAATCAAATTTTGTCCATTAAAGTTCAAATAAATGCCTTTTAGTTTGTAGTGGTATCGATGCCGCTACTAGAAAAACTAACGGAGCGAAATTTGTACCGCAACAAAACGAAACGCAGCGCCATCTATCCTGCCAACGGTGAACTACTGAACGAAATCGTGCATCGCGGTATCAGAGTTTTCCGTGTCAATTTAATATACAACAGTCCGAATAACAACTATTGAGCAGTTGCCCACCGGACACAATAACCGTGCGGTCGGAGGAAGGTTATAGGCTATATATCATCACGCTAAGACCAATAGGAGCGGAGCAGACGAAGTTGCGCGGGTCAACTAGTACCTCTATAAGTTAAAAACGATCAGCTTATAACTAACAATTGATGGAAAAACGCATTTTAACGAAAAATTTATCACAATTTTAACCATAGGTTGACTTAAGTAAAGATCTAAAACATCGCCCTTAGCTGATAGCGTATTCTCATTTCATGCACATATTAGAGAGGGATAGAAGATCGCTTTACCACTAAATGCGAAAGAGATTCTAATTCTTGTCTCCTTCATACTTACTGGTACAGCAATGTTATATCCAGGGGGCCTACTCTTTCAGCCCGAAGTCCTTATAGTAGTTTCGGGCGTTTTCTACTCCGTATCATATCATCTATGGACTCACGATCAGTCCCGAACCCGAACTGAGAATGAATGACTACTCCATTTGACAGTAGCTGACAATTCCTGTTGTCATTCATTCTTAGTGGTTAGGTCACGGAACTAAGACCGAATCTGCGGACTTCGGGCTAAGAGAGTAGGTCCCTGCTGTCAAATCTGACTTTTTTAGATCGATACGAATATAGTTCTAATATTCTTTTGTTACTTTTAAGATTATCATGTGAATATTAACTTTAATTTAATAGGTTTTTTTATATTTATTTTTGTACTTAAGTTTAAATACTGCTTTACTTATGTTAATTTTAAGTTATTTTAGATTATGAACACACGCATATTGCACTTTTTGTAAATATGTTTTTTTATTGTATGCAATGCAAGATAGTTTCGCAGCAATAAATGCTACTGCTAGACTTGGCCTGGGTTCGATACCCAGGTTGGGCATAGTGATATGGGTTTTTAACCGATTTCTTCAAAAAGGAGGATTTTCTATGTTCGGCTGTATGTATCTTTTTCTCTTTGGAATTTCTCAACAATAGTCCAGTGACTCTTTTTTTTTTGCCAAGTTGAGTGTAGGTGGCCGCACAGAAGCGAACATTTGGAATAGTCAATGCCGTGCAAGTTATTTCACTCTATTACATGAGCTTAAAAATAACTGGCCAGTGTGGGTGTACTATAAGTATACCTCTCCACCTAATCTTAATGGCCTGCGTAGACTGGCGAACGGAGGATTTTTAATTTATCAATTGAATTTAACATTTATCCAATCGAAATAAGATAAATATTTCAATGCTCAGTGATCAGCCTCAGAGCAACGCAGCGATGTTTGCAGTTGAGAACAGAAGAATGAATTATTTACCTACTTTATTTTAACTATTAAATTAAATTAATGAATTAGTCTGCGCAGATTATTAGTACACGCGTGATTGTATGTGTGAAAATTTCGAAATTAAAATTATTAATTTTATCTTGCATTGCCTAATCTTTAGTGAAGAGTTCTCAAAAAAAAGTAAAAATCTTTGTGCGCTTAATTATTTTAAGTCTTTCTTCAACCTTAAAAATCAAATTATCATCATCGTTTTGAATGAGGTTCAAACTAAAGGTAGCAATTTTTGTTTTTATGAGCGAGGTCAAACGAGCGTAATTTCTGAGTTGTGAGTCGCGGAATTTACGTTGCATTCGGTTTCATACTAAAGTCGCACGGTGGCGCAAACTCATTTTGCGTCGACGTGTCAAAATAACGCACTGTCCTCGCCCCTTAAAAATTTAATGTATCACTGTGTTAAGAACTTCCAAATATTTTTTAAATCATTGATGATTTTGCTTCCACAGCCCAATCATTGTATAGTCAGGAAAATAAATTGTTTCCCATCTTAAGAGTGTACTCCTCATAGTCTTTACAGTACAACTAATTTCTTAATGTCTATCGGCAATAATTCACTCCGAATTCAAGCGATTTTCCTCGCATTTTTATACTTCCAAGTTGATTGAGAGCGTCCGGTCTGCACAAAGTGCAAAGAGCAACTGATAGAAATCCGACGACTGACGAAACACGAAGTTCGCCGAGGGACATTAAGAAAGTAGTTGTACTATGCCTATGCATGTGAATTAGGCTGGTTTCCGCAACTCCACGTTCAAGTGCGTATTTTGCGTTCGGGTGGGACAAATATGTCAATAGATCCATCTCAGCTCCTCAAGGCAGGTCAGCAACGCCATGGAGCCATCAAGTCTTTATTCTTGGTACACTTGAACCAAGTCTAAATAGTCTGTTTAGAACTTTTTCGAAAAAGAGTTTAGAAGGAAAGAGAACAATATTGTACGTTCTAATTTAAAGGTTTTAAAGTAGAATGTCGCTTGCACGTCATAAAACAACTCTATCAGTTCTATGAGCTGTAAGATAGTTTCTATTAGTGAAGTTTTAATGAAAAGTTTTAAAAATATTATTCCCGACTTATAAAAAAACAAGACTAAAATATACATGATACTTACACTAAAGAATGGTTGTAGAGGCTTCCTTTTTGAAGTCGGTTAAAAAAAAAACTTAAGGATTTGTAGGACCTTACTACTCTGAGAAAGGTTTAGTTTTGATGTGAAACATCTATTAGCGCACTTTGCCAGTAAAACAAACTCGTATGCCAGACGGAAATGACGCTGTCATGTCGTGATGTCCCCTTTGCGCCGCCTGTTACTAAAATGTGCGTGCGAAAACAGAGTTTTTCTTTATTTTATTCTGACTATCGTTGTAAATAGCTCACCGGGCAAACACCACATAACAAAATAGCCTACGACCTATTTATTCTCAGACCTACCAAATATATATACAAAAAATCATAAAAATTGGTCAACCTGTTTCGGAGGAGTTCGATAACAAACACCGTGACACGAGATTTTTATATATTAGATCATCATCATCTGCCAAGCCTTTTCCCAAAACTATATTGGGGTCGGCTGATTTTTATATATTAAGTAGATGAATTCTAATATTAACATAGATGTTTCACATCTGCCGGGCGTCCCGTGTCGGCTATTTTTTTTTTCTGTATAAAATGCCGCTATTTATACAAAGCTTTTCTACACACTTGAGAGGTTGATAACCTGAATATGAGATTGTAACTTATGTTGTAAAATACTTTATGAATAAAAAATAGTTTAGGTATATTTTTTTAAAGTTTTTCTTTTACTACCCTCCACTTCACCCGATGCAACAATGGCGGATTTTGTGGAAAGCTAGTGGTGTTTCAATCGTCATCTGCGTGCCTTTTCCCAATAATGTCACGGTCGTCTCCCAGTCGAACCGGATGCAGCTGAGTACTTAACATGGACCGCCTGCATATTTTTTTAACGGGGGGAAATCCTCATGGATGTCCTCCGCCCTGAGGCCGGTGGAGGGTCTGTCAGACTTACTGAAAACCACCACCCCACCACCCCGGTTTTTCATCCCCCCCATCTACGCCGGGGATCGTGAAAAAGTACGCAACTTCCGTAAACCCCGGCTCCGCCTATGCGGTCCATCTCGGGTCAGCGGGGGATGGGTCGACTGCCTATCGTGAATCTATTACAGAAGTGGAATTGTCCGGTAGTAAGATACTGGATGTTTCTGGCTGGAATTGTGAGCGGTAAAGTTCACGTACCAGGAGACCAGAAACATGTCGAAGTATTTCCGGGAGAATTGTGTGCGGTAAAGTTTAAAACGTACCAGGAGACCAGAAACATGTCGAAGTATTTCGGTAAAATTCACTACCGTAACTAGGATACCAGAACCATGAAGTTGTATTTCCTGGGCTGGAAGTACGAGTAGGAACATTTATAGGCTGCATATGACGTGTCATGCAACAGGGATACAAATAAAAGAAGGATTATATCATAACTGTATTTTATTTTACGTGCTGAAGCAGAAAAACGCAATACTTAGTACATTTAGTACAAAACTTCACGTTAATATCAAATTCTCCTAGTTCTTATAAAATCAAATACCTATGACGATGCAGGTACAAGAATTGTCCGTAAATATGTCAATCTAGTTTTCGAAAACAGCTAGCTGATTACGTCGCTCATAGGCAGTAGTACCCAACTGATATGGCTTGCCGATGTACCTGCGCAGAAGACGAATTTTCAAAGTGCGGGAAATGCTATTGACCAATCGGCACGCTCCCTGCACTGCACTTCTGTTTCCTGTACCGCTATTGGTCGGCAGCCGCCGCGCCATGATAGCGCGCGTCGCGTGGCATGCACGTGACTTGCGAGTGAGACGGAACTAACAACTGCAGTGTAATATGAACCTTATAATAGTGACCTAAGGTTGATTGTAAGTTTTAAGTATTCTTTCGTAAGTCTTCGGGCCATACTTTCTTTTCTGCGCGAACGAAGATTCACGACGCGCCTTATAAGTTGGGTACTACTGTACCTGTGAGTGATTCTTAAACCTTCATAATTTTTGACTAGTAAAAGTTTCTTGTAATCTTTCAAAATAAATATCATTGATCAATCTGTCTGCCTATTCCCTAATATTTTGTGGTCAGCTTCACCACAACCCAGGAACTGAGAAACTTGATAACCAACACATAGTAGTCAGATCTACAAATGACAACTAGGACCAACGGCTTAACGTGCTTTCCGAGGCATGGAGGAGTATCGGTATGTTATGGATGGTCCCCCATCTACCTATGAATATCTATGTATCTATGGAGGACCCTCGCTGAGGTCGGCCCGTAGATGGGGGACCTTAGAAAGGTTCGATCTTCAAGGTTAATCTAACCTAAAACCTTGAAGATCGACCCTTTCTAAGGTTCATCATGATCATCACCATATCAGCCGAAAGACGTCCACTGCTGGACATAAGCCTTCCCCAAGCGTCGCCACAAAGACCGGTCCTGCGCGTCTCGCATCTATCGGCTACCCGCAACCATCACCGGTCATCAGTCCACCTTGTGGGAGGCTTTCCAACGTTGCGTCTCCCGGTACGCGGCTGCCACTCCAGAACTTTCGCCCCATCGACCATCTGATCTGCGAGCAATATGCCTGCCCACTGCCACTTTAGTTTGGCGATCCTTCGGACTATGTCGGTAACCTTGGTTCTCTTGCGGATATCATCATTCCTGATTCGATCGCGCAAGGAAACTCGAAGCATTGCCCTCTCCATTGCCCTTTGAGTGTCTTTAAGCCTTCTGAGGAGGCCCATTGTGAGCGACCTTCTAAGGTTCGATGTGATATATTTTCGGTCAGTTTCTGTAGTTACATCTTCATTGTGCTACAATTGAACTAATTTCTGTTCACATATTTTGCTCTAGAATTTAAGTATAATAGTAGTTTTAAATCAAACAAAAAATTTTAATCACAGATCTGTACCTGGTCTACGAATTTATTCTTCAATAGGAAGGTACTTTTAACTAGAATAAAATACACATGGTGAGATTTTTGTGGCGAGATTACAATGTTGTAATTACGTAATAAAAAACCCCTTATGTGCGAGTTTTTTAACGTACTCGATCGCGTTAACGTACCTAAACGTTTACTTATGTCAAATCGTATGGGAAAAATTGTTTTCCGTTATCATTACATAATCAGTTTCAATAAAAAATTATGTTTGAGCTAACACGATCGAAAACGTTTAAGAATTCCGCGATCGAAAACGTTACTATGGCCAGAGATCTTTTCTTAAACAAACAAAGAATTTTCTCTAGGGTAGTCAGGAAAATTAGAGTTAGTGTACATGTTAATAAGTACATGAAGTACTTATTAATGAACTACTACTTAATTCGCATACGTACGCAAAGTACAGACGCTAGCACATCAAATACGTTAGAGCAGCCTGTCTTTCTTGGATATATTTTCAACTTTATCACTAAAGCGATTAAGTTCAAGGTTGATTGCTGGCGTCTGTACAGTCCTAAAATGTTAGTTGGGAAGTTTTCTATAGAAAGTTCAAAATCACTCTTTTTCTCTTTAAACTCTTATATAAAAAGGTATATTTTGTCTATGACAGTTCAAGTCAGCCCACATAGTTTCCAGATAGTTTCCAAAATACAACCTTATTTCCTACACGATAAGGTACACATTTCAGTGACTAAATTCGAATATTCAGAATTTAAAATTCTAATTTATTTAATTATTTCACTGGAATGTGTACCTTTTACTATAGTAAATAAAGTTCATATTATTTCGCTAGCTACATTAGAAAGTGCATACCTATACAAGGTTTCAGCTTTAGTGAAAGTATAAATTAGGAATTGTTGAGAAAAAGTGGTAAACTTCCCTGACTTTAAAAATAAGTATGTTTATCTAGAGAACAATAATTAAGTCTTAATAAATTAATGAATGGTTTAAACATATGAGAAAGCTACAGAGGTTTATTTACAAGGTCAAACTTTAAATGAAATAGGTGTTATTGTCATTTTAAGAAAGGAATGTAACAATAGGGATAATTCCTGAATCCTGAGTAAACAAAAATATGATGCTGTTTGGTACGTCAGGTAGATTTGGTGACGTCACATTTGAGTAAAAAGTTTTTTGACACAAGTTCGAGTTTTGAACGTATTGTATCGTATTCAGTTTTTGTTTACGTGAAAAAAAAAATATGTGACTAATATTTTTTAGAAATCTATATGTCGGACTAATTAGAATTTTCAGTTAAATATATCCTATTGACGGCGTCAGAAAAACGCGCGGTCTGCTCTATTTATATCATCGAAGGTGTTATTATTTTACAAAGCTTTTTATTAACATTTGTAAGAAGCAAATGTAAATAAAAAGCTTAACTGAAAATTATTAAATTTACTAAGTTAGGCACAAATCAGAAGATTTTTAATGACATTGAATAATGAACCTTATTCTGTCGTAATAAAGTACAAAGCTGCCTGGACATGGATGTGGACATCGAAAAGTTCTTTGGGCACCCAATGCGTGTTATTTTGCACTTTAATCCGTTAAAATAAGGTTTATAATTCAATTGTCGTCTATTCTTGATGCTTTTTGGATGTTTTTTGGAAAAGCTAAAGATATTTTTTTTACAAAACTTTACAACTTTTCCTACACTTAACACCTTTTAACAGATCTTGCAAAAATTCAGACGATCTAAAAGTAGCAAAATGGAGAAGATTTTTGTGTGACATTGAAAAGTAAACCTTATTTCTAGTGACACAAGTTTAGAATTGTAACAGTGTGCATTACGATTCTAAACTTGTGTGCTTTAAAATGGTGTCCTGTCCTACCAGAAGGCCCTGACAGGGCAATGTTTGTATGACTTAGGACTTACTGAAATTGAAATAAAGTGCATTTTTTAATGAACTCAAATAATTTAAAAATGCAAACATACATTTTGAATTTTAAAACAAGAATCTACCTATAAATATTATTATCACACTAGTTTAAATTCTAATTTAAACTTACCTACATTTATGCAAATAATAATGTTTTTACATTTAAATCAACAGAAAAATTCTTGGGTTTCAAAATGAACCTGGTATTATTTTTCTTACAAAAATCAACATAAAATCTTTCGATTTTATTAAAACATTTTCGTCTTTATCGCTACAGCAATTAGGTTCAAGGTTGATTGGGAAAATTTTACAGGTTCGGGTAGCTACGGCGTCTGTACATATTATGTCAATATGGTGCTCATTGTCATTAGAAACATTGTCCACATCACACTCAAAGGGAACAATGCTCAAATGCCTGAGCATTGCCACATTGAATGGCAATGCTGATTCTTTAGCTGAACAAAAAAAAGTAGCTCTCTGGTCACATAAAAAGTTTACCAACCTGCTTTTTGCTGTCTTAATACCTTTGTGGAATGTCCACAACCTTTTTTTATAATTAAATCAGCTAATTAACTTTCAATCATGTTGCTGATACACAGTTATTTAGGAAAACAACAAATAATAAATAATAATAAGTGTTTACCATTTATATATATTTTATGTTTATATTTTAATGACTTACATTAACCTTTTAAACACCTATGATTAATCCGACAATATTTTTGTGTTGTATCACTAGGGTATTTAAAACAGCTTGTTAAGACCAAATTTATGTATTGCACATCTCTCTTTGTTATTGGTGATTATTTTGTTTTTTTTTTTTTTGTGCCATGCACTGGAGGCATGACAACAGATATGTAATCGGGCAGTTAAAAGACTCCTATGGATCTATCCTTGTAAATTTTGCTCAGATAATCAACCTATACATATACAAGCCATTAAATTAAATCAATACTAAAACTGGTACATCATTCTTAAATAACATCTGCGGAACTAACAAGCTTACCATTCAGCAATCCCATCTTATGTTTCTCCCTAACATGGCGTACAACATGATCCTTCCTCTTATAAGATTGCCTGCAGATCGGGCATTCCACTAAAAGCTTCATATGCTGTGATTTGACATGCCTAAGCATATGATCCCGCCTTTTAAAAGTAGTTTGACAGTGAGGGCATAAATGCCTGTCTATGGATGAATGAGTAAACTCATGTTTTTCTAATTCTGAATGTGTTCCACATTCAAAATTGCACTCTCGACAGCGGAAAATTTCTGTTGCGTTAGAATGTTTTCTATTTATGTGTTTTAGTAGCATATCCTGTCGTTTACAGTCTTTCCCGCACACAGGACAGACGCAGTACTTCTGATTGTTGTGCAAACTGTGTATATGGCGCTTCAAGTGGTCTTGTCTCCGAAATGTAGCATTGCATAAATTGCATGTTAATATCTTCTTCCCGCCGTGTAGTTCGACGTTGTGATGCTCATACTCTGTTGTGTCCATAAATGGAAGGTCGCAGTGTGAACAGAATAGTGAAAATTGTTCGCTGATTCTGTTTTTTAAAAGCTCACGCTGGATTGCAGGTTGTGGGGTGGCGAAGGGGTTTATGGCGTACTTCGTCCCCTCTGGTCCTTGCAACATAGGGGTTGGAATGTAATTCGCTCTGTTATCAACCATTGTTTTGTTTGTTTTGTATTCTCATTGGAATTACAGCACGCCCCAATAGAACCAAAACACGCTAAACTGGGTGCGTTTCGTTTTTACAAAATATTTTTTTGACATAATTTGTTATCTCTTTCACTCTAACAAAATATGTATAGCGCTTTTTCTTTCAGATGCTATAAATTTGCTTCACATGTGAGGATTCGAAACGCTTCTTCAATCAATGAAATTGACATTGACAGTTGTGTGTTGCTAATAAATAATTTTAAATTGTACCAATTTAGAAGTTCTTACACACCATCTACTCAAGGGGTTCTCAAACTTATTTAGTATGCACCCACTTTCTAAAAGGTAAAAATTTCCTCACTCTCATTGTCCAGATAATACATATAGTTTCTATCAGAATATAAAGACAAAAAAATCTTCAAACTTCAAAGCATTTTTTTTTATTATTACCCGACGGCGCTAGAAAGAGGGTTATTTTTCTATAATAATATATAAAGCTGAAGAGTTTGTTTGTTTGCTTGAACGCGCTTATCTCAGGAACTACTGGTCCAATTCGAAAAAAAATATTATTCAGTGTTAGCCCATTCATCGGAGAAGGCTATAGGCTATTTATCATCACGCCAAGACCAATAGGAGCGGAGCAGACGAAGTTGCGCGGGTCAACTAGTGTAGGATAATGACAGCTAAAAACAACTAAAAAGTTCCAAATAAGCCGCTTTATAAAAGCAGGCTGATTTTTGAACTCATTTTCGTAAATGTTGTCAGTAACTGTTAAAGCTATGTATGTTACCAAGTTTCTACTAAATACTTACTCAAGGTGTATACGCGAGTAATGTGGATAAGGTTCTTCGCCATACTGGTTGGACCCACGCAATCCTTTGCGGGTATCTTTTATTCATTTCATTCTATTCTATTCTGTCTGCGCAAACGTATTTCCATTTTTCATATAACTCTTATCTTATCAGCATTTTTTCAATCCAAGTGTGAGCTGGCCTAATTGGTTGCTACAGTGTAACTTCTCGCACATTATGACCTCATTCAGGCTCAGTAGCGCATGATATAATGTTATTGACAGTGTTTACTGACAAATAAATATAAATCTGACACAAACTTTACTACCCAACCGCTTCGCTCCCATGGACTATCCCAATCACAAGGACGGAGAGGGACGTAGTGAGATATCACGTGTATTTATTTTAACCTTGAACGCGTATTTACCAGAATTGAATGTAGTGGTGCTTTAGTATAAACCTCACCAGCTATCACCAGGGGGGAGAGGCGGCTAAAAATTTGCTAGAAAAACATCACGTGATTAAGGTGGATGCTCCAGGGTAGTATCTATCTTCTATATCTATATCTTCTATACATATAATAAAATCGTAGACCAACCGTGTCTGTACATTGAATATTTTATATTTTACATAGAAAAGTTAGGAAAAAGATACACAACACAAATATGCTATTTTTGAATGTTTTGTCTGTTTGTCTGTGCGTTTGAGGGAGCATCACGCATAAACCACAGATTGGGTTCCAAATCTAGGTAAGTACTTAAAAATATTAAGTGATAATCCGAGTAACATTTAGCGTTTATTTCATCAAAATCGACCCACAAAATCAAAAGGTATTGAATTTTTATGTTAAATAACTTCCTAATGTATTCTGTTCCTCATGTATTCTGATTACAGCGCCATCTATTGAAAAAAGTGAAATGCATGAACGCATGTTTAAAACACCAAAACAAATTGTTGACTTATGTGTGAAACTTTTAATACGTTTTTTACTTATCGGTATTTATCATAACAACCGATCCACGAATCAAAATAATTGTATTGAATTTTTAAGTTTAGTAGGAAACTTCCTAATGTATTGTGATTAGGCAAAGCACCATCTATTGAGAAAAGTAAAATGCATGAAAACATGAATATTACCATAAAACATTGTTGAGTTATTTGTGAAACTTTTATAAGTAGCAAAATAAAAGTGAACATTTTAATACTTAATGTTGTCATACGGGCTCCTTATTTAACGTCTTCCAATGCTAAACCTTTTGTCAGTTTACTTACTTGGTCGATAGATGGCGTTGCACTGATGACGCGTTTTTCTGAATTGCGGTGTTAAGATTTTCTGCTGGAGAACGACCCTCACACGATTTTCGATAGCAGTAGAGCTCGTCAAGTGTTTAGGTTCGGTCTCTCATAGGTCTTGAAAGTCTGTGTTAGAGAACAAAGTACCAATATCGCTATTTTCTCTGAGTTGTTTCTATTTGGATTCGTTAACTGTCCGTTAATCATAGTCTTGAATTGGTTTGGTTATTGCGAAGTTCTGGACGCTTCGAATTCTAAATCTTCCAATGCTAAACATTTTGTCAGTTTACTTACGGTTGGTCGATAGATGGCGTTGCACTGATGACGCGTTTTTCTAAATTGCGGTGTTAAGATTTTCTGCTGGAGAACGACCATCACGCGATTTTGTGTATTATGTCTACAAAGTCTTTGTTAGGGGATAAGTTTCCAATATCGCTATTTTCTCTGAGTTGTCTTTAATTGGATTCGTTTAATTGTCCGTACAACCAGTATTTATTTTAACATTTTTATTTTTATGATAGGTACATATCATGATATAAATGACTGGCCGCCATGTTTCTTGCACGTTATTTTTCATAGTGATCTACTTACGCTTTAAAACTCGCAAATAGCTTCATGTTTTTGACCGACTGATCTTAACAATTCAAAGTATCTACCTGTAAATAAATGGTTTGAATCTTGAATATCTCCCAAAGTAGGTACTCCCGAGATAAGAATGCTTATGTGGTATTCCAGACTATAATCTACCTCTGTGCGAAATTTCATCCAGATCCGTTCAGCTGTATTGTCGTAATTGACTAAGAAACATCCAGCTAGGCAAACTTTCGCATTTATTAGTAAACAAAAATTAGAAGTAAGATAATAAGGCTGGCATCGATCTAAGCGCACGCGAACGACGTCGCGGGCACAGCTAGTCAATAAATAATTTTCATAATCGGATGAAACTTCCCGAGATTACCCCTCACAAAGAACTTTACCTGTTTGAAATATCAGTTAAGATTACTTTTATGAGATAGAACAATACTGTCAAACTGTACACCACAGATACCGGCACCCCTTTTCTGTATGTGGGCAGAAACGTAGAGCAGGTTTAGTCAGGAGTCTGACTCTCCCTTACGCTCTGCCAAAATTTGAGGGTTTCCCTCAATTTTCTTGGGATCCCATCATCAGATTGTGACTTGGTGACAATGGGACTACCTCAGGCGTATAGGCTTTCGAATAAAAAAAGAATTTTTGAAATCGGTCCAGAATTGGCGGCGAAATCAGTGAACATACGTAATAAAAAAAAAAAAAAACAAAAAAAGATACATACAGCCGAACATACAAGTCGGTTAAAAAAACCCAGTCCCGGCGCAAACGAAACATTTCACATTTTTTTAGTAAATATAAATAATAACATACTTGATAAAAAAAATGCCGAAATTGTTTTCTAAATAATAGGTCTATATACCTATGAAATTGCCGTTTTGTATGAAAAAATCTAAACGAATTTTTTTCATGTATTTTTTATTTGTATTAATCGAAGTAATCACCCATGCAATCAATGCATCTTTGCCAACGCAGTGGCAGTTTATTGATGCCCTTCTTAAAGAAATCAGCTGGACGGGAGGCAACAAATTCTTCAAAGGCATTTTGTACTGCCTCTCGGGTATTGAATTTTTTCCCGCCAAGAAGTTATCCAAATACTGGAAAAAGTAGTAGTCTGTAGGCGCAAGGTCTGGTGAGTAGGGCGGATGACGGAGAGCTTCCAACCCCAGTTCTTGCAACTTGAACACCGTCTGCTGTGCAGTATGAGGTCGCGCGTTGTCGTGCAGGAGCAGCGGAGACGAGCGATTGACCAATGCTGGTTGGAGATGTGCCAGCTTCTCCATCATTGTGTTCAGTTCTTCACAGTACACATCTGCAGTAATGCTACCCCGTTTGGTAAGAAGCTGTGATGAATCACACCGGCGCTAGACCACCAAACAGTGACCATCACTTTTCTAGGGGTAAGTTTTCGTTTAGGGTATTGTTTAGGTGCTGAACCAGGATCCAACCAACTTGCTGAGCGCTTGCGGTTATCAAACAGAATCGCAGAAACTTTAATTTCTGAAGTCGGTGTTTTTGGTTATTTTTTCGTTTTTAGACACCGACTTCCGAAATCAAAGTTTCTTTCTTTCTTTCGAAGTTATTTTGTACCTTGTAGTGTTTTGTTTTTGGAAGTCGGTTGTATTTTTTGTAAAAAGATTTTTATTTTTCACTTTTTAGTGGTACCTAGGTACCATTAACAGCATACCGGCGCAATGTTATGTTAAGAACTGGTGTAAACACTAAAAAAACATGCGATTTCAGCAATCCCAATCCTTTTGCTATCATTTATTGAAGAGTTCCGTTGCCTACCTCCGAAGTTCTTCGTCAGATCTTCAACAAATTGAAACGGGACCAGTCTAGGAAAATACTCTTTCAAACCAAAAAAATAATCATCCAAATCGGCTGACAATTGGCTAAAGTATCGCTGAACAAACATTTTTCATGGGATCTCATCATCAGATCCTAATTTATACCTTTCATCATCAGGTCAGCAACATGAAATGATGATTACCAGGCACAAATATGTATATTGCGTTAGAAAGTTCATGAAAAACATTGTATGTGCCTATAAAATTTGAGGGTTGCCCTCGATTTTCATGGGATCCCATGCCCATCATCAGATTCTGACATGGTGACAATGGGACCAATCGAGTAGTATACCCTTTCAAATGACACAAAAATTTTTCAAATCGGTTCATAAATGACGGAGTTATGAGGTAACAAACATAAAAAAAAAAAAATACAACCGAATTGAGAACCTCCTCCTTTTTTTGAAGTCGGTTAAAAATAACTGACTTTTCGCGAGTGGGAAAATAATGTACCTACCTACGTCTCATTGTACCTTGTAGTGTTTTGTTTTTGGAAGTCGGTTGTATTTTTTGTAAAAAGTTTTTTTTTATTATGGACACACAAAATACTTAGGCCTCTAGAGAAAAAAGTTAAACGTCATAAATGTGTTGGCGTGGTATAGAATTATATTTTATTTTGGATTAAATCTCGTCAACTACCTTCAAAAAGCTTACGAATCTTATACAGATATAAATCGCGAACGCTTGCACGAGTTGCCATGTGTATTATTATTGCGTGTGATAATCATGCAGTCAACGAACTAAACTCTAAAGGTTGTACAGATAGACAGGTTCCACGTTGACTAAGGAACCCTAAAAACAAAGCAAACCAACTGTGACTATAGCGTACTTGTCTGTACCCCTCTAAGGATTATAGTTGTGAAAGTTATGAGTATGGTAGTTATAGTACTAGTAGTATTTTTTTCTTTTTTTTTCTGTCACAGAACACATGCACTTTCCTCACTCACTACACCACACACACACACACACACACACACACACACACACACACAATTCCACATCACTCATCCACTCTTATTCACTTACATGCATCCCTCTGATTCACACCTCATATCTTAACCTCACCAATAAACCCTCACACTTTTAATGGTACTTTATTTGTATGGTAATGACGCACAAACGTCATCCGTCTTATTACAAAACACGATCTAACTTTAGTACTAGGTTAATACTTGGTTTAAACCATGACTAAATAAAACGTTATTATAAAGTGAAGTTTATCACTAGTTCCTGAACTATCTATGGTACTAAAGTTAGTCCGCCGAGACCCCTAGTAAGTTGTAATTTTTATAATGGTGAGAATTAAACACTTTTTTTTATTATTATTTTAGTAGTAGTAGAGTAGTGAATAAGGAAATTTCTTCCTAAACTTAAAAATTCAATATCTTTTCTTTTTTTTAATCTAAATTTGCCCCACACTAGGAATTTCTCCTATATCATAGGTGCGTTTACAAACATGCAATGCAATACAAATATCCAGATCTGTAGGCCATACAAATATTTGTTCCGTGCGAGAATCGAACCCGCGATACGTAGCGCAGCGTTTTGATTTTGTGGGTCGATTTTGATGAAATAAACGCTAAATGTTACTCGGATAACATTTAATTTTTTTAAGTACCTACCTGGATTTTGAATCCAATCAGTGGTTTATTACGCTCGATGATTGATACTCGATACTCTTTATACTTTAAATAAAGACTATATTTTTCATGATTTAATTACAAATGTATAGTTTTTAGACTTTCCCTATACTTATAATACAAGACGTTATTACTTGTCAAATTTCATAGTTCTAGGTCAGCGGGAAATACCCTATGAATTTTGATTCCCTTGAGAAGTTGAGACTATCGAAATATTAGTTTTTTTTTTTGCGGCATAAACGGCCGTATCTTTTTTTATGTTAACTTATAACTATGACTTTGTCACAGCTTCAGAGGACCGTAAACTTGAGTACTTATATGGTTTAAATTCCAATTCGATATCTCCATGCG
Source organism: Lacanobia oleracea (assembly GCA_950371165.1). Classification (NCBI taxonomy): domain Eukaryota; kingdom Metazoa; phylum Arthropoda; class Insecta; order Lepidoptera; family Noctuidae; genus Lacanobia; species Lacanobia oleracea. The sequence continues at coordinate 8,986,885 of OX493411.1, forward strand.
TTTCCGAGATAAAGGGTCTTGACAGACAGACGGACGGACAACAAAGTGATCCTATCAGGGTTCCGTTTCTTATGGATGTTCGGAAACCTAAAAAGGAACCGGCTCCCACCGTTGAACAGCAGAATTCTCGTCCGGAACGATGCATGACTCACAGGTACAATACATAGTTCTAACTATCCTTTACTCTTTGGTAGCTACAATGGCGTCACTCGTATTCTGTAAAAAAAACTCACTGAAAAATAAAGTGAAGTGAACTGTCAATCTATAATAATAATAATAATAATAATAAATCCGCAAGGCAGTTTTGTGGCGAACTGTTGGGCACTGGCGACCCCACGGACCTGATCTCTAGGGAGAATTCTTGTTCCTCATTTCCGGCTTGCCTTTATTGGCTGGCCGGGGTGAAAACTGACGAGGAACAGAGCTCCCACCTCTTTCTTGCCTTAATCGGCCGGTCTGAGTGGAGATTCGCAAGAGCAAACGTGCTCGGGAGAAGGATGTATAATCCAGTAAGGTGCTGGTAGGGATCTTGACCGTACTTCCGGGATTGTCCTGATAGCCGTGGTATACCTCTCCACTCCTCTAGCACCTCAGGATATGTTGCCCCCTTGGCGCTACGTTACTTTGTGCTAGCGACCCTTTTCGGGGGGCCCATTTATTGAGTGTGCAAGTCACCCCCTGCCATTTTAAAGCCGTTTTAATTGTCAGTGGTCAGGCAGGGGCCAATAGTTCTTCCATAGTAAACGATTATTAGTCCACTAAACCAGCCAAACCCATAGCGTTTCATCTTTTGTTTCCATATTCTGCAATAGTCCTGCTCCAACCGGGGATTGTCCTTGGGTATACTTTCACAGTGCATACAGGGATAATCGTCGGTTGGTGTCCCATTTCATTTAAAATGTCTAAAGAGGCCTCTGCGAGTTGGCTTCGGCCCCTCGTACGCCTACCAAAGGACCGGGTCTCTAAGAAAAGGGACCCGAGAAAGTAAAAAAAAATAATAATAATAATATTTATTGACATAAAAGTATGTTACATTAATTATGGAAACCCTGACTCCTGCGCTAGGTTGTAACCTGTGTTACAGGAATCAGTGTCTTCTCCCAGTAGTTTTACACAGATTTTATGCAATAAAATTTATACAATTTTAAATTATACAATATCTGCTTGAGGTGTGTGTTTGAGGGTGGGTGTGTCCATGTGTTTGTATGTGTGTGTGTGTGTGTATGTGTGTGTGTGTGTGTGTGTATGTGTGTGTGTGTGTGTGTGTGTATGTGTGGGTGGGTGTGGGTGTGTACGTGTGTGTGCGTGTGTTTATCGGGCATGTTTATAATAGGACCTGCAAATTGCATGGTTTATGTTAAGAATTTTTCTGTCTGTATGTAATCCAGTGTTTGTAGCCAGGTGTTTATTCTCTTTTTAACTTCATTTTTAGTGGATGGGTTAATATGTAGGGCCTTGTTCATTTTATTATATATATGCGCAGCTAAAAAAAGATGTTGCCGTCTAGCTGAGGCAGTCCTACACTTGACGTATTTACACACGTTTGTGATTGTGCGTTTAACTTTGTAGCTGTTGTTTATCGGTGTTATTAGGTGTTGCTTCAATGTGATATTGAGAATATATAGCTGTCGAACGGTGAGCACTGTACAGTTTTGGTACAACGATGTGGTCGGGAACCGATACGGTTTGAAGGTCATGACTTTAAGCAATGATCTTTGAGCTCTTTCAAGGTGGATCATAATTGTTTTACAGGCTCCTCCCCACACCGTGATACAATAACCAATTATCGACTGGGCTAGAGAAAGGTAAAATGTGCGAAGAAGGTTGAGATCAGCCACATGTCGGAGTTTCTTAAAGGCCCAAATAAGTTTTCTAACTCGAGAGGCAGTTAGCTCGACTTGGGGCCTCCAACTTAGTTTTTCGTCCACTAATACACCTAGGTATTTTATGTTTGGTTTTTGTGATATAGTAAGACATGGGCACTGCAGCTTATTTTCAGGGAAATCGCAAGAATGCACCTTAAGGGTTATTGCCATTGGTTTGGTTTTAGCGAACCTGAACTGCACATATGAAGTTTTGGCAATGTTAAGGGTAAGTAGGTTTTCTTCCAACCAGTTACTGATTTTACAGAGTCCCATCTCTGCCATGCGCTGCGCCTCCTCCCAAGTCTCTCCATAAAATATCAGTGCGGTGTCATCAGCGTAGCTAAAAATTCTACCCTTAATAAGTTGTTGCTCACACAGATCATTTACATAAATCAGGAAGAGACTCGGGGAGAGGGCACTACCCTGCGGCACACCATAAGTAACTCTGGCTTCGCTACTGACGTTTCCACCTATCTTTACGCTTTGTGTCCGATCACTCAGAAACTCAGTAAATATACTGAGAGCTTCTCCCCTAATTCCTATGTGGTCTAGTTTGGTCACAAGAGTGGGAATAGAGACGGTGTCAAATGCCTTCGCTAGGTCGAGAAAGACCCCTATGCATTTCTGTTTAGCATCGACCTTCTCAGCAACGTGATCGACGAGTTTACCAACTGCCTCTTCTGTGCTTTTTCCAGATCTAAAGCCGAATTGACCATCAGATAGGATTTTGTTTTTTTCTAAATAGCTAATGAGTCTAGTATTTAAAAGCTTTTCTAGTATTTTTGACAGCGCCGGTAAAACTGATATAGGTCTGTAGTTTTTAACTTCGTCACGATTCCCACCCTTGTGAACTGGCGTGATAAGAGATTTTTTAAAGACTTTGGGGAAGACTCCCTGCTTAAAACAAATCCCAATGAGTTTTGTGATCGGGGGTATAAAAATTGCCTTGCCAGCTTTAAGTAATTTTGCCGAGATAGTGTCCCATCCTGCGGCGCAATCTGTTTTTAGATTGTTAACTACAGATTCAACTTCAGTCTCATCAGGAGAAAGTAGAACAAATGAATTAAGTGCTGACGGAGAGTTAAACTTATATGACACAGGTTGGGATCTTTTTTTTTGACTGACGGTATCTGCAAGTTGTTTGCCTATATCAGCAAAATACTTATTTATGGTCTCAATTTCTTTCGATGCATCCTTTGTAACAGGCAGTAGTTCAGTCGCCACTGTTTTTTTTTCAACTTGGTTAGTAATGGATTTCACTATGCTCCATGTTTCTTTGCTGGTTCGTGAAGATTTTAAAGCTGCCTTTTCATGATTTATTCTTAACTTTCGAAGTAGTAAATTACAGTGGTTGCGATATCGTTTATAGGAGATCTCTATAGTGGTATTTCTTGGGTTTTTCAAAACCTCTTTATGGAGATTATCCCTATGTCGGATACACCGCAATAGACCTGGAGTTATCCATGGTTTGATAATTAGCTTGCGGTTAGGCACAGTAATAACTTTTGAGTGTAACGAAATTGCAGTCATCAAACAATCTACAAAGAGTGTAGCCGCCTCATTTGCGTGTGAGTCATTCGTTATAAATGAGAAATCAGCATTTTTTAGGTATTCAACAGTAGCTTCAATATTTACCTTTGTAGTAGATCTGTTCTTATTGGTTTTACAAGGTTCATTATTTAAACATAATAATACAGAGGCGTGGTCACTTACAGTAGAATCCATCACCACAACTGTCGAACCAGTAGAGGCATTTATCATGAAGTGATCAAGGCAATTGTGCAGTCTTGTTGGGTATGTGTGACCTGGTAGGAGACCCAGTTCTGCGGTTAGGTTGAGGTAGGATGCACTATTCCTGTCTGAGTTATTCGGTTTTATATCTATATTAATGTCTCCAGTTAGAATAATAGTTTTCCTATTTAAACTGCCAATTATGTTTTCTAGGGAGTTAAGGAAACTGTCAATACAGTACGTCGATGGGGACCTATAGGCTGCTAGTATACATATATTTGTGCCTACTTTTAATAAAAGAAAGTTAGCACCCTCTGTATCTGGCTCTTCAACCGTACAATGAATGTGATTCTTTGTGTATATTACAATACCGTCATTTTGATTGCGACATTTTTTAGAGGAATGAGTGACGTAATTTTCTATGGCGGGAATAGGTTTATCATTACTAAGCCAGCACTCCGTCAGAATTATAATATCTAATTCGAATGCTAGCCTAGCTAGTTGTGCCTGGAAGCCATCTAAGTTTTTATAGATGCTCCGAATGTTCTGCGTTATTATTTTAAGGGACTTATTAGGATTTTTAATAACTGTGTTACAGGTGTCTGTATCACAATGATAAGATGTTGCCATTGTGATGTCATCTATATGTGTTAAGATATTGATATTTGTACTAGCCATTTGTAGTTGTTTCTATTTTACTGCTGCCAATAAATTTCTCTAGTTTTAATCTATTTCCCTGTGGATAGTCGGGTAAAGTTTCAGTCTTTACCAATACCAAGCAGAGCCCAAATATGTGAGAGCGGATGTAGGTAGGTGTTTGTAGGACCAAGTATAGTTGTTCTGTGTGTTTGTAATCTGTGTTGTTTTTTATGTAATGTAGTAAGTGGAGTTTTATGAGTTTAATTGTGTTATGTGTATACATTTTAAGAATAGAGAGTAGCTGCAGATATAAAAATAATAAAATTAACAAACATTTATAAGAAAAGTATTTAGCTTTGCCTAGTCATTGTGCTAGGTTTATCTTAAGGTCGGCTTCACTTTTCACAAGTATGTGTCTCTGCCCTTCAGATTGACGCAGGAAAATTTTCCCATTGGAAGTCCAGCAGAACTTAAAGCCATTGTCGGTAGCATATTTGCGAGCCAGGTAGAACAAACGCTGTGATTTCTGTGTCAGGCACTCAGATAGATATATTGGTTTTGTCTCACCTTTTATTTTGATATGAGCGGTGTTCAGCTTGTGTTGGTTATTCTTGCGATTGTACTGGCGGACTTTATCCAGCATATTTCCTTTTGTAGTGACTGAGCCGAAGTCAACGACAATAGATGGAGTTCCTTCCTTTTTATATACCCGGAAAATATCTTTAATATCCTGGCGCTCAAGTGAGATTTGGAGAACACTTGCTGTCTCCGTAATAATCTGCCGAAGATCTTCCTTATTTTCTCCTTCTTTCTTTGGTATGTTTCTCACTTCCATTTTTGTAAGACATAGCATTCGCTCTAGATTTTCTACCTTGTCTTCAAGCTGATTTATATACTTTTTTTCGGCTTTACGTTCTATTTCAAGGTCGTTCATTTTATCCTTTAACTCATCGTATTGCTGAGAGACGAAATTTAAAGATTTTTTTATTTCGGCGTTCTGTGCTATTATTTCTTTCATTGAATTTTGCAGTGCCAGATACTTAGTTTCAGATTGAGCAGTAGACGACTGTAATAAATCTCTAATTTCCTGCATAAAGGAGGATAAGTCGTCGTCGCGTTTACGTTTACGCGTATTGACATTCTCTTTCTCAATATGGCTTAGGTTAGGCGCAGAACCAGATAGCGTGATAGCTGAGCCGACCCCACTGGGTTTGTCAAGTTCATTAGGCGGTTCATTATTCCGAGGCGGCGTTCGTCGGAGGGGCATACTATTTAGTTGTAAGTTGAAATTTAGTAGATTGGAGAATACCTTGCGTGTCGCCCTGGTGTGTGCTGAGCTCCGAATACTAGGCGCGCAGGCAACGAGTGGAGTAGTAGCGACGGCCCTCTTCACTGCGTAGTGACGCTGACATCAGTTCTCGAAACGTAGTAACAGGGCGTGACTTGGGCGGAGTCCGTGCGCACACGCGGACCCTGGGCGGGGTCTTCTCAGCCAATGTCTGGAGTCTCAGGTACCAGGCTCTCACGAGCGATGGAGTTAACACAGTGCTGTGCGCGATGTAAACACTTGTATTTAGAAACCTCTTCGGATCTTATGCACTCCTAATTTTTTTAGTGAATTAAAATTTGAGTAATAATTAATTATATTTGGAAATAAAAGAAATACGGAGCCGAAAACACGTTAGCACCTTGCGGTGGTCCGGGGGAATCTATAAAATCAATGCGAAATGACAGTTCATTTCAAGCTCACTCGACTGTTCTACTAGTTTAACGAGTGTGACCTGTAAGGGCCGTAATATACATGCTAGCAACTTGCAAAAAAGCATGATAGTAGGAGATCCGGTATAAGAAAAATATACCGTCACATGTTATTTAATTCTTATGTAGAATAAATACTACATAATGTTTAGATTGATACGTTGGAAGTGGGTTGCCTAGCTAAATCATGTGCCAATGATGTTAAACAATAAAATGTTTAAACACATTTTTTTGACCAACTTCCCTCATTTGTTATTTATAAAAGTCGACCATCAGCTGATAGAATATGCCCCAAGGAATTGAAAAATATGGGTTGCCTACTTTCCCTATGTGCAAGTATGGGGTTGCCAAGGCATACGCAGGTAGGTAAATGAGAGTATGTTGCATTTCATAGTGTCATAACAAATTCTGATGGGTAAATGCCAGTATGGCATGCATGCTATTCGCATTCTTTGGAGCCTGTTACAAGCATAATGTAATTGAGTATTACGGGCCCAGGCGGGTTGAGTGTGTAGAACGCTAGTTTATAGGCTTGACTCAAAAGGATCAGAGCTAGACTACTGCTGCTATTATAGCCACCAGATGTAAGAGAGATTTTTAGGATCCTAACCTTCGGACTGCTTAAGGATTATGAGCTACACGCCTGCTTTAAAGCTTTTTAGACATTAATCTATTATGTACCTACTCGCGCTAATCGTGTAAACCTTGCTTATTTACACGTATCAAGTAGTGACGAAGCAAGTGCCAAGACTTTTAACACCTGATAGCAAAAGAGGTTGGTCTAGATCTGTGATCTTGAAAGTGTAATTTTATTAAATGCTTTCTTTTTACTGTATGATAGGTACCTGCTATCAAGGTATTACTAGGATTATGGCTCATTAAAGAACCACTTAAAAGGATACGACCACTACTGTGTGTGACTGACGTGATTGACGCTAGCGACACACGTTTGCGGCGATTCGACGAGTGAAAACACGTCAACTCGCCGTGATTCTCTCACTCGTGGAGACAGCCACTAAAGGGCCGTCTATACATCTAAACTTTCAGATTGACGTTTCTTTGTATTTTATATTTTCATCAGTGTGAATTGACCCTTATAACCAACGCTTTAAAGCCATCTACGGATCAACATCTTTACGTCGACGACCTGTGAAGATTTGTGTTTAATTTCGTTCAAGGTGTGACTAGGTATTAATTACCTTCTTCTTCAAATTGTTTGCACAGGATCAAAATAAAACAAGCATTTAAAGATTTAATATTGGACTAATATTTAGTAAAATACCATATTATATTAATAAAATTCATATAAAAATTCAAGTATTTCAGTTTTTAAACAATACCTACTGACCTATTGGGGACTTAAGAGGGGCATTGCATACATAAAATTACTTTTAAATCTGACGACAGTTTGTGACTTTTCATCCATACACGAACTTACACTGAACAGATGTAATACAATTAATATAAATTAAGTACTTACATAATACGAATATTTAATAAATATTAATAAACTACTTATATAATTATTTGTATTATACTATGGTTTGATAAAACAATTTTCAATAAAATACTCCTATTATTATAATAATTATACATAATACTTTTGATAAACATACATACATATACGTGAAATACAATAAAGTTAGGAACATTATAAACGTGTATAAATATTCTGACTGCCGTCAGATTAAAAAAACACTATTGTTCCTCAACGCAGTCCCCAATAAGCGTAACACTAAGTAATACTATCAAACAACAAAATAAAATAAAAAAATCACTCTTAAAATAAGGAAAAACGCAGGTAAATCCAAAACTACTTATCTATAATAATCATGTAGTTTTTACATAAATATAAATATAAGTATAAAAAATCGTAATACATTTTATTTATAGAAAAAAAACAGAAAAAACAATAAAGCTCCGTTTTTTAGAAATTTGAATCTAATTTGCAATATTCAAACAGGTTTTTTTACATTTTTTCTATTTATTTCAAGTTAAATATACATAAATATACCTTATTTTACGGCCAACGTGCAAAAACTTTATATTCGCTGAAAGCTTATACTAATCTGTGTAAAATTACCTATAATAGAAAAAAAAAACTCGAAAAAAATACTGAAAAAATGTAACACTAAAACTACTAGTGAATAAAACTACTAATCGATAAAAAAGTTATACAAAAATTGGTAAAAAATAAATAGGAATAACATCAAAAATACATCAAAACAAGCGGGTGATTAAAAAAATGATTACAAAAAAGCGATTCTTCACCGGAAATTAAGTAAAAAATAGGAATCAATCATGTCTTTTTGGTAGGTAACTTTGGGCCGCATACTGTCTTTGGTCGAAACTAGAAGGAAGTAGCTAATAAAAAATATGTACTTACAAAAATAATCTGTGACACACTAGGGCTTTTAAGATACTGTGATTTGCAGTCATGAGCTCTTTCTAAGAGAACAAACGTCATATTTGACGTACATTGTCTGGGAATCAAATATAGGGCCCTCAACTGTGAAACCGAGGCACTAGAGCTCAAGCGTGACATTTATGTCACAAAGTGTCTTGTCATTAACAGTAATCTCAAATTGGTCTCTAATCTGATGCATCTCACGTGTACTTATACTGCCTGACTGCTTCACTATACGTCTGTCTGTTTTTTAATCTCCGAGACTAAATTAACTACTTCAAATGTCAAAACCGACTTGAATGCTATTAAAATTTATGTCAGCTTGCCATTTTCACTTGTCAATTTAATCAAGATTAAAAAACAGACTACCTACAAGCAGTGCGATTTTGCAAAAACATCGTGTAAGCTAAGGTGAAGTGAACATTAATGAGCTATCAATCCATGCTAACAAGATGGAATGGCAGTTCACTTCATGCTCACACCCGGTGAGACGTTGACAGAACGGACCGGCATTAATATCTTCATCACTAACTGCAATCCACAGCCCCGCCCCGCAACAAAGGCAAACAATTGCACTACCCCAGAAAGCAAACTACAATACAAACACAGGGCGAAAGTTTCAAATTCATTTTAATATCTCACAATAGTCGTAAAGTAAGTCACGGGCGTGAAACAAGACTAAGCGAGTGTCGTGGCCAACACAAGGGGCACGGTACGTCGTTTGGTGCCGTTGGAGCTATGTTAGCGGCGGTGAAGAGTAATACGGAGCAGAAATGAAAATTGGGAACAAAGATGCTTAATTTGTAGCCTGCAAGTTGATGACAACAGTGACAGGCAAAGCTTTCTGATCGAAACTAGTCTTTCTCACCAGTGCAGTAAAGATAATGTAATACATGGTTTCCTGTCACCGTTTCCCGTATTCAACTTCACCGGCACCGTACAGTTATTTAGAAAATGTACTTAAGTCTAAAAAGAAAGCTTAAAAATTAATCTTAATTATTTCTCACTAAAGCTGTCACTAGGTATCTTAGAACGCTTACAGAACATTAGACCCAAAGGCACCAAAGTAAACGTTTGGCGAAAAAAATTGGTTTCAATTTCATTTATCAAGTATCAACAAAATTGATTTTACAAGTATAACAATGAATGAAACAACTGCATATAAAAATATATAAATCTTATTTTAAATCAATTTAAATTATAAGTTGGACTCTGAAACAATCGTGTGTGTGCATCACAAAAAAACTTTTTTAAAGACAAAAATATTTCTACTCACTAAATAGGTTATAAATGTTTTGAGTGGTATGTTTGGTAGAAACTTGAGTTTTAGTGAAGCACTGACACGAAATGCTTGGACACTCGACTAGTTCAAACGAGTATCAATTAGATATAAGTGAAGACTAAGAGACTTCATATTTTACTCAACCTTACCGCCTACATTTGTCTAAAATGAAGTCTTGGATATAATAATGGTTTAGATAAAGCTTCTAATCGTTTGCTGAAATTCGAGTGTCCACGCACTTACACATCTGAACGAGAGTCCACTGAACATCGAAAATACTATTTAAAAAAATAAATTTAGATCCACCGCAACTTTCGATATAGTTAAATTATACAAACAGTGAAAAAACACCTGAAGATAAAAACGGTGCATTCAATTTTATTATTTAAAAAACACAATAATATTGTCCTAGCAACGGTACAAGATATTAGGTACATTATTAGACTCAACTAGGTTAGTTTAAATTGCGCTACTCTTTGCTATTCTTTAATTTCACTAAAAACTCTAGCACAAGAATTTACAAAACCCGCCCGGGCGATACGGGCGACGCTAAGACGAAAAAATTTTTACTAACTGTTCCGCCACCGACATAATCGTAAAAAACATTCTTTTTTTGCGGATTTTTTAAAAATTTTGTTTTTCACCTAACTCCTATTTACATGCATGTGAAGTGCGAAACTCACTCGGGAGTAACGTGGGGGACGATACACCGATCAACAACAACAATTCATTTATAAAGATACAAATTTCACCTCAAAAAATGTATAAGAATGACACCGCGACGCCCCCCTGCTCTGACCGCACGCAGTGATATGCAAACGACAAAATTACGATCTAAAATTAATGAGAACAGCACACCCGTCCATAGAAAAAACAGACAACGTACAAACGTGAACGAGGGCCGCTTAGCGACGGCGCCGACAAAACAACAACTACAAACTAGCGACTAAAGGTACGTGCGAGAATACGGCCGCCCCGCCTCAACGAACTAAACCACGCTCCAAATCAACTAAAAAATATTTTCATTTTCAAACGCTACAATGCCATCAAAAGTAGACGATTGCCGTGGCTTACTGCCGCAATGATGCGGAGATTAACATTCTAAGAACCCTACATCAATTTTAACTAACATTACCACTATTGCTGCCAACCATACTTAGCAGCATCAAAACTTGGCCGCGTCATTGAGGCAAACAAGCCACTGACAAGAAACTAAACGAGACTCAAAACTAAAATAATGCGAGGCGACATCAAGAAACTACAACAGACAAGCGAAAACAGGTTATAAAAACCTCAAGAGAAAACAATAATAATAAAGAAAGGGAGGACGAATTGAAACTTTCCCCCGCGCGATAATATTAATTCAGCTAAATAGCAAAATTAGTTACTAAAAATCTTTCGCATTCTACCAAATTGGTAGAAAAGCGTTCGGCTGGTCACATCAGTCAAAATATTGTAAGCTATGTCTCTGTCATGGCAAACTGTATTCCGAGCAGTTTGTCGCGAGTTTTGGAGTCAAATTCGGTTAAATAACAGCCTCAAAGTGGTCAAATCATACTGCCTAGAACGGGACAGAGGCACATAGTTTACTATAAAGCCGGCGACCAGCGATACATGACGTTACAATCGTCGTCACAAAGCCCTAAACATAGTGCAAATCTAGCCCACCGCTCGCAGGCAGACCACATATCCCAAACACACCTCGGTTTTATACTAACACCAATTATTAAGTTTTTTACCGCTGGGTTGAACAGATCTTCAAGGTTTTTGGTTTTTGACCGCAGTTCATACAAAAATAATAGAGATATCATAAATGATTAAATGCTTTCTTTGCTTACAAAGTCTTTTTATATAAAACCATTGGAATCGATGAAAATCGTTCAATGGGTGGGCTGTTCAAATGACTAGTTTCAAAATAATTTATATAAAACATATTCAGCGGTAAAGTCAGTAATATCAATTATTGACTGAAACATTAAACTGATTTCGTAACGCCCAAAAAGTTTTTCTGTGTGTTATACCTTGAAGACCCGTTATAATTTAATTTTATAAAAATGTCTTAACCCAAGCGTTCACTACAACGTTGCGCGTAAAGTAAAAAAATCACATCCGAATTCACATTATTTACGTTTTTTTTTTATTATAAAAATACAAAAATACAAAATGGGACAGTGCGACCATACATTCAACCATCGCCCGCCATACTAATTTCAACTAGGGGGGTAGGGAGTACTAAACAATTTTACAAAAATCCATTGAGCAATTTCATGAAAAGAACCACCAAAAACATCGAACGAGTGTACGAAAATCACAAAGAAAAACATAAAAATAAATTTGTAGTAAAGTCTAAACTCAACGCACCGACGCAGAATCAAAACGCTACAAACGAAAAATTTATTTTCAAAAGTGTTGCCACAAAATCGTTGAAAAAAAACCTACCAAATTTGAAAATGCAGTAGAAAAACGAAAATCAGTCGATAAAAATGAATTAATAATGATACAAAGTGCGCAAGTGAAAATGGATCCTATATAAGGTGTTCGGGGCGATCAAGGCGTGTTTTTTAAATATTTTCCTAGGAAACTTCTATTTTTATTTAGAGAAATTTTATTCGCATTTGCTATTATACTGAAACTATTAATTTACTAACAGATCCGATGTCCAACTAGAAACGAACAAAGCAACCAGATTATAATAATCTAAAAATGATTTATATATTTGCAAGTTAGATCACAGAGCGATATATCAACAATAGTTTTATATGAACTGGTTTCTTTTCATTTCTAGGCTAAAAACGGATCGTTTATAAGAGATTTTCACACAGTCGCGTGCGATTTTATAAATTCTGTCCGCGTCATGAGACTTTTCATATTGAAATACTATACATACATATCTAAATACTAATAAAAATATAATATTAATATTATTTTTCTTCAAATATTTTGTCTACATTAATTGATTAATACTTGAACATTTTTCGACCGACATAAAAAGTCTCGCAACGCGTCTATATGGCAAATTTTTACTAAAATGCTTCTACTATTAATACAAATTGTACCTACTTAATATTTAGTGGGCCAGCTTTTCCGGCCACAATGATGAAGAATAAAAATAGGGAATTTAGGAGTGAAACCGACCGAAACGCGAGCCAAACGGGGAAAACGACGATTATAATTTTGACTCGTCACAAGGAACAGTGAAACGACCCAAGTTGGAGGCCCGTGAGACCTCCTATATTCGAGCTACGTCGGGAGGGGTACACCAAACTCATACGCCACAACAAGGCACTATCAAGCCTCATGATAATTTTCGAAAAAAGGTACCACACAACACGAAAAAACCGCATCGAAATCATGAAAAAAATCATCAAAAAATCCGCGCAAGTCTTTTTACTACAGTCTATTTTATTTCCGTGGTCTTTCGGGATACGTTATCTATCTCCATACAGTGTGTATCCGTTGTTATTATACTTTAGATTTAAGTACACATTATACTGAAAAAACATCCAAAATTTTGCGTTAAAACTCTGCTGCACCTAGTTGGAGACGCATTAGAAAACACATTTCGCTAATACGAAATAACATTTTCCGAAATATGACAGATGTTAAAGTATGGCACAAACAAAATCAATTATTGTAACCACTATTCAAGGTCTTAAAGATCTCCTAATGCGACCAAAAACCGAGTACGACAGAGTCTTGACTATAGAAACATACTGAAATTCGTAAGCGTTGTATGTTTTAAACCATTACTCAGATCAAACTGACTCCCAAACTTCAAGCCATTGCTTATTCCTTTCAAAAATGAACGGTGTTCCACAAGGCACAACGCTACATCCAACAGGCACATTCGTCATGAAATTAAAATGTTCTTCCTCCCTTGGTGTTAGACAGTCCAACACAAACAATTTCAAGACATTTCAAGTTCAATAGTTACACTGAATCGTGCGGTTGGTCCCCATCCTAGGACACACGTCACGATGCAAATAAAACATCGGTGCTTTTAGCGTTTACTACTATTCAGCAAATATATTTTAGCTGGTGGGTGGTACTAGCACTGTTTTTAAACGGCAAAATAGAAACGAAGCCAGGAAATTGGCTGAAAGAACCTAAGATTTCCCCAAACAGTGCCAACTTTTTGGCTTAGTTGTGATCGAAGGCTGTAGCAGTCTTCTCATTATTAAGGCTAAAATATAAATGCTTTGGGTAGTAAACGCAGTCATCTTCACTAAATTTTAATCCATCTCAATCCCAAGTGAACGAGCGCGAAGGCAAAAATTGTGAAACCTTCCTATTTACACTAGGTTTAATAAGGTTAATATAATCTTAAATAGTTTCAAATACACATACTAGCGGTCTTAATTTTCTAATCGCTTAGACCGCTAGTATGTTTTGATAATTAGATACTATACTACCATCTATTGCACTACCCCGGCGAATTCAAAAAAATAGTTTTTTTTTTATATATTACTTTTTAACGCTAAAAATAAAATGTGTGGGAACGCGGTTGGAACGAGCGCAAACTATAGTTGGAAATTGCTGAAAACCCTTAAGCGACAAGACGACAAAACGCCTAACTATACGCGAATTGCGAAATTGACTCATCGACTTTCGAGAGATCTACACAGAACGAACTATAACGTCTTCGACCCACTACTCGACTAAATCTCATGAACACTGAATTCTCCTAACAGTCAAGACCTAACTGAACGAGTCCGGCTCGCACTCGCGTCCCCACGGAACTTGCAGAGCAAGACTACAGCCAAATTGGTAACCGTTTTGTTAAGTTTGTACTAAAAAACGTGTCCCTACCGCCTCCCTTTGTCGAAATCAAAACGAGCCCAATAGTTTTTCCCCTAGCTGTCCACGTTTCAAGAGCGGGGTGATGGACGCAGCCAAAAGGCAAATAGCTTGGCGACTTGCCTAAGAAGAGGTACTTCCATTGATGTTAATATGATGTCTGGCTACGCCCGTAAGTTGCATGACAAGTTTCGTAAAGGTTAATATTATATTTCATACAGGACTCAAACAGGGAATGATTGGAAAAAGCACAAATCTTGTCAATGCAACGTCAAGTGACACTGATCCCGCTCTGTGATGTAAAATCTGACAAAAGACTTGGTGAACCTCACAAACTCCGACATTTGAAACGTCGTCGGCCTATAAAATCGCACCAACAAGTCGCAACCATGAACGGGACAACAAGACAACCGCAACAATATCCAAGACAAGAATCTCTAATCGAATGTTAAAATAAAGGAAAATATCAGGAAATTGTCTCTAGCTACACAGGTACAGTTATTTTCAAAAAATTAGACACTTCACTTATGTCTTACGCTTAGTATCTTACGACAAGTGAGCGTACACAAATGCGATTGTCGTGCGACAAGCCGCGATTGCGTCACCTCGTGACAGATAGTACTTACCTATCCACAAATGACAACGGACATCTAGCTAAGTTTTTGGATACATATTTTTCTTATATCGAATCTATTTCTGTCAAATACTCGCTTTGCAGAAACTACCATTGCAGTAAGTTTTTCATAAACTGGCAAAATTAATTTGAAATATTTGTAGTGTACATCTCTGACGTGTCAAAGTTAAAATTATTCTTCACTAGAGTTAAGTTGCAACGGTCTTTCATGTGAAAGTAAAATTATCTATACCTATTTGCTAATGTAACACAGTATTCTAATAGCACTTTAAAGAAAATCTTGTTTTTAATCATGTCACGACATATAGCTGCAAATATTTCAAAATGGCGGCTTCCGCAAAGCACTATATAATGAAACGACGCCTTGTACTTTCATCCTAAAATATTTTGCTTACATTAAACATTGGATAATGTTGCAATTTAAATTTTCTAGGCGCCTCTGGCATCGTCCGTAGAGTGAGTAAAATGATCAGTGAACATCTATTTGAATAAACGATCTTTTAAAATCGATTCTTATTCGATTTATCGATGTTTTCTTGCCACTAATCGTATATGTTGCAGTGAGATTTAAAGGACAGTATCGAGTCGAAAATTCACACTAATATAATAATCAAAAAATTAGTTACCTACTAAATTGCTTCTATTTTATAGCACTTACAATTATTTATCTGTAGCAACATATTCGATTAACAATCGAGTATTTAAATCGATTATTCTAGCAATCGATGTTTAAAGATCACTGTTTGAAATGTCCGATTAGCTGAGCAGTCGAGTGAAAATGTTGCCATCATTAGAAATTCCTACCATGTTGGTGCAAATTCACTGAAAACTAGTCTAAATAAAATAATGCTAGTATGTATACCTTCACGTCTGGCTTTTAACGCGGGCAGGAGTTCCGAAGTGGTAACTACTCTAGATACCGCACTAGACAGTCAGCTTGCAGTCGATCCGGTACATCGTGGGCTCGCTCTAAAATAGCCTGGCAGCCGCAGGTTTGGATAAAGATGGGTGGGCGGCCTGCTGCTTGCTGCTGCCTAGTGCGTTATCTGCCAAAGTGCAGTCAGATATTTTTATTTGAACATTTTAATAGAACAATTACTTATGTTAGTAATTCAATGCTCTGCCAAACTCGCAAGGAATAGCGCGAAGGTTGCATTTTTAAGGTAATGTTACCAGCAACGAAATTACTTTCAAGTGTTGCCAGTAATTAAGACTAGTTTTTTTTTCCATTCCATACTATAGGTATCCCGATGTGAATTGGGCAGATATTGTAAGCGAAGGTGAAATATCGTCACAACGGTTGATAATATCTCATCTTTGCAGAGACTGCGGTGTGGGAGGTTACTACCGACGCCGGGCCGTGGTTGGAACGGATCATTGAAAGAATTATTAATTTGTTTCAGTTACATTACAGAGCTTTAATAATAAGAATAAAGTTATCTCACAAAAAAAAACAAATGGAAGGACTTCTTTTCAATTAATTACCCCCTCTAAAATTACCCCAAATAAAAAAATGAATACCCCAAAATAAAAATAAACAGTTTTGAAGAGTTACCCCTTCTAAAATAAAATAACATTTACAGAAAAAAAAAACGTAGAGTCAAAATGACCTCGTTTGAAAATTACCCGTTCTGAAAAGACCACTTATCCCGGCGCCGTGTTAGAATAGGCACAAGTACTGTCCGATGTTAGAAGTACGACACTAGGTTAAAGCTGTGAAGCAACACGCCAGCGACACTAGGTTTGGCTTTATAAAAATAATTATTTTAATAAATTAATACTGAATCGGTTTTGGGTAATAATTTTTGGCTTAAGTTGTAATTTTGGGGAGATTTTTTTGGTTCTGGTGGGGCAGATTTGTGGTAGCATTGGAGTTTCTGGATACTCTTGCAGTTGCAAAAAGCAAACAGTTTTTCAGAAAATGAGTTTCCACAATTAGTTGGATCGTATTAAAACTCCTTTAAAGTAGACTGCAGGAGATGGGACCACAAATTAGTCCGACAAATGCTCCATATAATTATGCAAAATATGCCCCACCAAAGGTAAAAGAATCAACCCAACATATCCCACACACATTCCGACTAAAGCAGCTAGACAACTGTCAATTTTGACTTTCTCAGTTCCCAAAAAATAAATGTCTGTTTTTAATCTCAGAGACTACATTGACAAATGCAAATGTCAAAACTGACATATTCTATTGAAATCTATGTCAGTTTGCCATTTGCACTTGTCAATTTAGGGCCGATTTTTCACTAGTCAGATAACTGTTAACTGAAGAATAAGGATGGCGGTTTGACAAGTTTTGTTTAGAAAATACGTCAAATATCCACATTTATTCTTCTGTTAAAAGTTATCTGTCTGTTGAAAAATCGGCCCTTAGTCTCCGAGAATAAAAACAGTCTATAGTTTAGTTTGACAGCTGTCAACAATGACATTCCGATAAATCCTGGTATATAGTCAGGGGGTCATATGTGCTGTTGCACTTTACCGAACCTTAATTTTCTTTTTAGAAGAGAATTAAATTATCTATAGACATCATAGAATCTGATTTCATGCACATTCTAACTTCAACAAAAAAATACAGGCTTGGTTGAGTGATGCTTCCAATTCTGACCCATATGACATTATACTCAGTCCCCCAGTCAACTAACCACCTCGAGCCTAAGCTCCCCAGCTAATAAACCACCTCGAGCCTAAACTCCCCAGTTGATAAACCACCTCAAGCCTAAACTCTCCAGTTGATAAACCATTTCGAGCCTACACTCCCCAGCTGATGAACCAACTCGGGCTAAATCCCCCAGTTAACCACCTCTACCTCAAAGTCCCAGTTGGCAAACCACCTAGAAATAAGTCCCCTAGTTGACTAAACGACCTCTAGCTCAAATCCCCAGCTGTCAAACTACCTAGGATAAGTCCCCCAGTTAACTGAACCACCTAACATAACTCCCTCAGTTGTCAAACCACCTCCAGTTGTCAAACCACCTAACATAACTCCCCCAGTTATCAAACCATCTAACAACTCCCCCAGTTGTCAAGCCACCTAGAATAAGTCTCCCAGCTGTCAAACCACCTAACATAACTCCCCCAGTTGTCAAACCACCTAACATAACTCCCCCAGTTGTCAAACCACCTAACTCCCCCAGTTGTCAAACCACCTAATAACTCCCCCAGTTGTCAAACCACCTAACATCCCAGTTGTCAAACCACCTAACATAACTCCCCCAGTTGTCAAACCACCTAACATAACTCCCCCAGTTGTCAAACCACCTAACATAACTCCCCCAGTTGTCAAACCACCTAACATAACTCCCCCAGTTGTCAAACCACCTAACATAACTCCCCCAGTTGTCAAACCACCTAACATAACTAGCCCAGCTGTCAAACCACCTAACAATCCCCCAGTAAACTAAACCACCTCGATCAAGTCCCCCAGTTGTCTAACCCCCTCAGTCAGGGCAGCCACGTCCCAGTGCGGCGGTGTGTCGCTACGCAGCGTGTGCAGTAACGTAGTATCATAGAAATGGTATAGTATAGGGCACTAACACCAGCGGAAGGGCACGGCGCGCGGGCGGTCGGCGCCCTCCTTCACCAGCGGCTTGTGGAACTCACGGCCCGGGCGCGAGTGGATCGTCGCCCAGCAGTGCTCGCAGTAGTACTGGAAAGAGGGATACTGGTGTTATCATATGACAAGTAAGAGGCAGATTTGTGAGATGAGTCTAGGCCCTGAAGGTCTATACAAAGTGGCTAGCTTTTTCTGGCGACTTCGTATGCGCGTTTTTTGAAGTGAAAGTTCTTTAGAGGCTTGTGCACTTTTCAAGAACAGGGTAAAAAATTTTAAACGCGTCAGGACACGTGACCTGATCGAAAATTCGTAAGACGGAGGGAGAGAAGCACGTATTCAAGTTTTCACTTCTGCCGTCACTCCCGGAGTGCAACCCGTTGTTTTTTTTTGTTTTCGTGATGTGTTTGCTCTTGACTCTAGTCTAGGTCAGAGATGACAGAGACAAAGTCCACGATGGAGGGAGCTTACCCAGAAGGAGCCACTCGCAACTTTGAAGAGATTAGGGTTGTAAGTGTTTGGAAACAGGCGCAGGCAGAGAGTTCTACTCCTTTGCTGTGCGCATTATAAAAGACGTTTGGAAACGCATAGTGCGAATTGGGAGAATAGCAACAAGGTAGGGATGTGTGTGCCGGTGGTATGAGGTCGTGGAGTTCTTGCATATCCCATATTTTCCGTCCCCGAAAGAATTTCAGGAAATCCTCTCTTGGTGCTCTCCTACATTTTCCCCCATTATTTTTCAATACTAACTGTCAGACTAAATAGATGTAGCAATTTATTGAAGGTGGAAACTAGCCTATTTTATCTCTAGCACTTTTATCTAAAAATCCAGTCGGTGGGGCACAGGGAGACCCCTTTATAGTCCTCCTCAGGGATATATCTCCTATAACCGGCGTTGCACAAGGGGCTTCCGGAGTAGTAATTTTAGAGGTAACCATCGCGTTACGGGAGCCCTTCTATGAGCTGATCGTGATCACCGGCATGGTTTTTTTTAACATTTTCATGGTGATGTAAAATCCGACCCACTCTGGTATTTTTCCCAAAAGCTCCAGACTCCTTTTGAAAGTCCCCGGATACCAAAAAAATGCTGGCTATGTTATAGCCAGAAACGTGGGGATTGGCACAGGAGCGCACAGGAACGTGGGGATTGGCACAGGAACACACAGGAACGTGGGGATTGGCACAGGAACACACAGGAACGTGGGGATTGGCACAGGAACACACAGGAACGTGGGGATTGGCACAGGAACACACAGGAACGTGGGGATTGGCACAGGAACACACAGGAACGTGGGGATTGGCACAGGAACACACAGGAACGTGGGGATTGGCACAGGAACACACAGGAACGTGGGGATTGGCACAGGAACACACAGGAACGTGGGGATTGGCACAGGAACACACAGGAACGTGGGGATTGGCCCAGGAACACACAGGAACGTGGGGATTGGCACAGGAACACACAGGAACGTGGTAATTGGCACCGGAACGTGGGAATTGGCACAGGAACGCACAGAAACGTGGGTATTGGCACAGAAACGCACAGCAACGTGGGGATTGGCACAGGAATGTAGGGATTGGCACAGGAACGCACAGGAATGTGGGGATTGACACAGGAACGCACAGGAACTTGGGGATTGGCACAGGAACGCACAGGAACGTGGGGATTGGCACAGGAACGCACAGGAACCTGGGGATTGGCACAGGAACGCACAGGAACCTGGGGATTGGCACAGGAACGCACAGGAACGTGGGGATAGAGACATGATTGTGGGGATAGGCACAGGAACATGAGGACAGCATAGGATCATGGGTATAGGCACAAGAACGTGGGTATAGGCACAAGAACGTGGGGGATATAGGCATAGGAGCGTGAGGATAAACACAGGAACGTGGGGATAGAGACATAATCGTGGGGATAGACATAGGAACATGAGGACAGCATAGGAACGTGGGTATAGGCACAAGAACGTGGGTATAGGCAGTGGAACGTGGGAAATAGGCAGTGGAACGTGGGAAATAGGCATGTATTTAAGTTTTCACTTCTGCCGGCACTCCCGGAGTGCAACCCGTTGTTTGTTATTAAATCCATGTTGTGACGCCGGAGTCAGCCCGTACCTGCAGACAAGTGACGTTGGCGCAGAAGAAGGGCGCGAACTTGGAGCCGCAGCGCGCGCCGGCGCACTCGTCGCACATCTGGTCGTCCAGCACGTACGGCTTCACCTGCGGCCATGTTGGGTAGGGGTCATTTTATGTTATAGCTAAAGTCTGTTTTTTAATCTCTAAGACTAAATTGACAAGTACAAATGTCAAAACTGACTTAAGGTGGATGCGCCAGGGTAGCCCGCGAAATTCAAATATTTTTATGCTTTTTTGCTATTTGCCGGTCAGTGTAAAGCGATATGTTGAACAAAATACGATTCGCGGCCGTAAAGTGTATTTATCTAAAGAATTATAACTATTTTAATCATCAATATAGCCCTCTAAGTCCATGAAGCCCTATAGAATGATTTGTTCATAAAATAACCATTCTTCGCATCCACCTTAAGTCAGTTTTTCACTTGAACGACGAGGAAATTACGAACGACGAGGAAATTACGAACGACGAAATGACGAAAACGATGATGAAATGACACTGTTTCCAGATGACGAGGCTACGTTACCTCGACGCGCTTGTCGATGTCCCCGTGCTGCAGCTGCACGAAGCGCGCGGAGATGGCGGCGATGTACGACTGCTGGTTAGAGAACGCCACGCGTCCCGCGCCCTGCACACACAAACGTATACATACTACGTGATACACGAAGACGCCTGTCGGTGCGGTATGCACTTCAAGACAAAGGCCTTACGAAACGTGGACCACATTTAGCTTTTATAAGCTAAGTGTGTGCTAATTTAAAATCCTGGTAAAGTTTAAGCCTACTGGTTATTTTACTTGAGACTAACTAGTTCGTCTGAGACTCGGAATACATAGGCAGCGCTAACATTCAAATAACATTTAGGGCTATTTTCACCAATTCAAATTGATCGTGATCAGTACATCTGAACTGCGTTCGAGAGCTGTCAGTGTCAATATTCCACAGAAAATGACACGCCAGATCCTAATCACGCTTGACATGCCAGTTCTCACTATAAACCTTTTGTATGTTATGGGCCCAAATAAATGATAAAAAAATGTTATGGGCCCAAAATCCATTGGCAAGGGATTGTAGCAGAGTTCTTATCTACCTGTAATCTTATGAATTCAGAGTGTTCACCGAAAACACCACCACACGAGGTAGCCGTTTAGGAGAGGCTGCCCACAATGTGGACTTGTACTGACCTTAGGGTACTTGAGCTCAGGGTCGGTGTCGATGCCAGCGTAGCACACGCCGCCGTACAGCCGGTCCATTATCATCGCCAGCTCAACTGGAACAGGAGACAAGCTCATCAGTATCAACCAATTAACCAAAATAATGAGTTCTCTGTTAAACGCAACACCATACACTGATCGCCAACCCGCCTACTACCAAGCGTGGCAATTATGGCAAACCCCCCTTTTGGAGGAGTTCTATGTCCAGCAGTGGTCTTTCGGCTGTTATGATGAATCAGCCAAGATCACACAAGAGTGGTGTAGGTCAGGCGTATACTTGCATAACAGATATGGAAGATATTTGACCAAGTAAACATACTCTGAAATTACTAGCCTTTTGAAAAAACTCACCAGCTTTCATAGCACTTTTGACTCTTGATCCTGAGGCTTAAAAATATGATTTAGTATCTAGATGTGCTTTTACTACTCCAGTCTATATTTGAAAACTTACTACTTAGTCCTTTGACTCACCCGGGATCTTCCTGGTCATTCAAAGAGCATAGGCACTTTTGGACTTATTCTGCACCTGATTGCGCTGGAAACTGGGCGGTTTCTAGCTAACGCGGCCCGCTTCCCACAAAGAAAGTCTTCCCTTTCTCGCGTCGAGCACTAAGTCAGCGCCTCTACGGTCAAACCACTGACCAACTTCAACCCTGTGCTGTGTGGGACCTATAAACCTATCTTTTGACCCAGTTTTCACACCCTGAAAACGCCATGAAAATTTCAAGTGGGACTGTTTTAGCCCGACCCTACATCTAAATGAGTTATTAAAACTTTGGGAAAACTCACATGCTTTTAGAGGACTCGGCACCCCACGCACGAAGACAGTTTTCCTGGGATCGAGCTGCATGCTGGCGTCGAGCATAAAGTCGACGTCAGTACTTTCCACAACCAAATTCTATCACCTGAACACGGGATTAAGGGGCGAAGCTCCTGTGTCAAACTAAGTCCCCTATATCATGTTTTCTACTCTCAGTAATAGCTGGCATTTGAACCCTGAGCCAAACCACCTCAAAATTAGGTCAATCTTTGGATCAGTTTTCAGCGGACGCGGGAGACCTATAAACGTTTCCTTTTGCCTACTTTTCTCCTGACCATGGGAATCTTTGAGGAACTTTATGGGGCCGACTTTGCACTTAAAGGAGCTCTAAATACTCGACTTTTTTTGGGAAACTCACTAGCTTTTGGCGGACGCGGAACTCCTACGAAGACAGTCAACGTAGATGCTATGCTGTATGGGACCTAACAATTAATTCATTGACCCACTCTTAACCCTCCTGACCCTGGGTCTCTTTGGGGCAGACCCTGCACCTAAAGGAACTAACTACCTACTTTCAGTCTATTGGGAAACTCACCAGCTTTCAGCGGACGCGGCACTCCTCCCACGAAGACAGTCTTCCTGGGATCAAGTGGCATGGGACCTAACAATTAATTCATTGACCCACTCTTAACCCTCCTGACCCTGGTTCTCTTTGGGGGCAGACCCTGCACCTAAAGGAACTAACTACCTACTTTCAGTCTATTGGGAAACTCACCAGCTTTCAGCGGACGCGGAACTCCTACGAAGACAGTCAACGGAGATGCTATGCTGTATGGGACCTAACAATTAATTCATTGACCCACTCTTCACCCTCCTGACCCTGGGTCTCTTTGGGGCAGACCCTGCACCTAAAGGAACTAACTACCTACTTTCAGCCTTTTGGGAAACTCACCAGCTTTTGGCGGACGCGGAACTCCTACGAAGACAGTCAACGGAGATGCTATGCTGTATGGGACCTAACAATTAATTCATTGACCCACTCTTCACCCTCCTGACCCTGGGTCTCTTTGGGGCAGACCCTGCACCTAAAGGAACTAACTACCTACTTTCAGTCTATTGGGAAACTCACCAGCTTTCAGCGGACGCGGCACTCCTCCCACGAAGACAGTCTTCCTGGGATCAAGCGGCATGCTAGCGTCGAGCACGAAGTCGGCGTCCGCGAGCCTCCACGGCCGGATCTGCACGGGCTTGTCGCGGATCGTGGGCGAAGATACGCACAGGTATAGCTTGTCATCGTCCGTGATGCAGGCTTCCATTAGAGCGGCTACTGAGCTCTCGTCCTGGAGGTAGTTTACGAAATATATATTTATAGATAAAGTATAGGGAATCGTACACAGAAAAATATTACTCTGGAGAATTGTAACTTAAGATAGGACTTTCAAGTCCTATCTTCACTGATTTGTGGACTGGGTTGTGGAAATCAATTAGGCAGTCGGTCTCTATATATGTCTAAATTCACCGGATTATACATACATATGTATAATCCGACCTCCGAGGTTACACTAATTTACACCCGGCTCAAAATTCAAAAGGCTGGAGGAGTTGTAATCGTCATAATATGCACATGTTTCCCCGCCACCGTTTTCCAACTTTTTGAATCGTTATATCTCAGTAACGGTGGCTCTTAGGAAAAAAGTATCTTGACATTTTTTATAGATAATTAATTACGTATCTGATCTACAATTATTATTCTGTCTCAACTAATACGATAAAAGAAACGGTTTTGCTGAAAACGCGTTTGTTACCTTTGACCCCGAATTTTTTTTCCAGGTATCGGATCGATGAGAACTTTTTAGATTTCATTTATGATAGTATTTTGAACAATCCTACCAATTTTGAGCTGAGTACGAATTACTGTATCTTCACTCTTATTTTTTTGGTCCAATTTGACCAGACTAGTATAACAATGGTATTTAGTTGTATCCGTGAAGAAGAGAAACCGACCTGAAGTTAGTTGAGAGAAAGCTTGGTAGATGAATTCTCCACCGAGGCTAAGCTGGAGAAAATGAAGGATTTTGTGCGGAGAAGTGTTAAACGTCTCTTTGTTATTTTTACAGACTCCGCTTTAGATAAGTGTTCATCTACCTATCTTTTTTCCAACAACGTTGGGGCCGTCTTCAGCAGACTTAGAGAACTGCCAATCTTTTGGCAGCCTGTATTATAGTGTCTTCTAGCAACATTTTGGACGTTCCGATAGTGTCCAAAATGTTGCCATCCAGTTAAAAACAAATCATATACAGAAGTGCTAAAAAGGCGATCACTTGCGTTGCTGCTGTGTTGTACCTGTGTCAAATATATTATATTCTAACTTTAAAAAACAAGAGATATTAGCACATACCTGGAACAGTAGAAACGCGTAACCCTTGGGCGGAAAGTAACTCTTGCTCTCGGCTTTGTGCGGCCAGTCGACCACGAGTGGCCCGAACCGACGGAATGACGACGTTATCTCATCTGGAACAAGAGCAACATCGTTAAAATTTTTGTTTTAGTCTTAGCATTAAAATGTTAAGATACGAGTCAATCTCATCATTTAGGAGGGCAGGTTGCTCGCAGAATAGATAGTCAATGCGGTCGAAAAGTTCTGAGAAAGTAATCGACTACATCCCAAAACTTAAACAATCACAAAAGGATAGAACCATGTCTGTAAAGGAGATCTGACTGACGATGAACCACCAACTGTAAACAATTGGATATCATCACCAGCATTCCAGTTAAAGTAGTTCCTTCTCAAAATCTCATAGCCAACCTATGAAAACCGTTCCTACAGCTGTTAGCAGTCCAAGAAAAGTTTACATTCCTATAAGTGGTCCACGGAGTAAAAATATTTTGAGTCCGTGTACCATTTCTATTCATTGCTTACATCGTTCAGATAAGTCGATCTAGAATCGCAAGAATCAAATTGTGAGTTACCTAACAGTAAGGGGCCGTCTGCACGAGCGAGAGAATCCTACTCCCCTACCACCACATCCTCAATGACCTACTTATGTAAATACATGCGAGCTTAAACAGTACACATTAGATTATATTAGCACAGACTTCCCATTAGGGTATAAACCGTACAAAGTAAGATTGCAAGCGTCCCACGCGTGTCCTTGTTTCGATCGCGGCTCTGCGCGTGTAACGCATCAAAGAGGTTAGAGCATTGCATGGACACGTGGAACGGTGACATTAGCTGTGGCATGACGTCACAGTTGTACATTGCGTTTTACCTATTGGTACTTAGAAGGGAATCTTACTGCTTACTGCCAATGGATGTAAGATTGTTACTCAATAATGCCAGAACGGCTAAACGAATCTTGATGAAATTCGGCACAGAGATAGATTATAGTCTGGTATAGTATATTGGCTATATTTTTATTCGGAGAGAATGATTCCTTTGGTATAATTTCCGAGATATACGCGGGCGAAGTCACTGGCACTAGTACGTCAGTATATTTTTCACACCACCTGCACGTGAAATTGCCGTTACGTATTATTGACCGGCATTTATTGACTGTTGATACGACATTATTGACCGGCGAATTATAATGAAAACGATATTATTGACCATGAATTTGGAACGTCAACTAAAGATTCGCGTGATAACGTTGAACCGTGCGGCCTGCAACTAGCAGCAGTCATTCGTTGACCAGCGCTCGCGGGTGCCAGCCGCCATTAGACTTGTTTTCAATTATGTCGCATAAACTGCCTCCGTGGTCGAGTGGTTTAAGCGTTTGCCTTGTGACGGTGGTCGTGTCCCACGGGAAAACATACGTTGTGAAGTTGTTTTCCAGTTTGGTTAGGACATTGCAAGCTTGAACCACCTGATTGTCTGATAAAAAAGATGATTCCGTGCTTCGGAAGGCACGTTACATAAGCCGGTGGTCCCGGCCGACAAATGGCGGTCGTCACATAAACCATGTCAGAGGCGGTTTAGAAACTCTGAAAACTAGGGTTTAGGTTGTTAGACCTTACTGCCCACACGATAAAAAGAAGAATTATCTCATATTAGGTGTGAAAAGTAGAGAATGCTCCTCAGGGATAAATGTGTCTTTGCCTTACGCTTGAAGCCCTTGCTGCATTCAGGATTCTAAGTATTAACGTTACGGTCCTTCATTACGGTCGGGATTCCATTATGACGCTCTTGTTATAAGACACTGTTTTATCCCCTCGATGCATATTGCATAATCTACATCTTTCGCTACCTCTCCCCTATCGTAGAGAATGTTCTAAATAAAATTGCTTTTTGTGTGTTTGTGCAACGATATTTTCGCCAACTGCTTACAGATTTCGACCATTCTTATGGGGCCGACAGCGCACTAGCAGATGGCTAGCTTAGCGTCTAGAGCCGAGGTAGTACCAGCGTTTAAAAATACTGTCTGTATGTTTTATATAGATGGATAGAAAATATAACTATCTGTTACTTATACAAACTATTCTATGGGCAGCTGCGATAGGTTCGTTAGCGCATCTTCAGAACTACTGAACGGATTTTCATGTAGTTTCCACAGGTATACAATAAAATTGGGAGCAAAGCCTTTATTCCGCTGGAATGCGATTTTACAGGAGAACAGTCCCTGTGAAAACTTCATGAAAATCCGTCTATCTCTCTCAAGATAACACTAAAATGCACGCGGACGAAGTCACGGGGCAAAGCTAGTTAATAATACACAAACACTATGAAAGTAATCAAATTCTAATCAACCCCTAATCCAAATGCATTTCTCCTACTAAATAATGGACTCGTCCAAACGGCCAGCCTTACGTAACGACGGTCGGTTGCTAAGCGACGGCCCCACAACAGTCTTGGCCAGTGCAGTGTAATGGCGCTACCAAGGCCGCCACGGGGACGTCGATACTGACCTGGTTATTAATGTTTGTATAACTGATATGGTTGAGGCTCACTTTTATGTTTAAATCGATTAATGAGTATGATGTGTCCGGTCGGTGGAGGTAATTTAATGTGGTTATTAGAGTTCCGTACCCGAAAGGTAACCAAAGGAACCCTATTATTAAGCCTCCGCTGTCTGTCCGTCTATCCGTCCGTCCGTTTGTTTGTCTGTTAGTGGGCTGTATCTATCTCAAGAACCGTTAAAGGTAGACAGTTGAAATTTTCACAGAGTGTGTACTTATTTCAATTGCCGCTATAGCAACAAAAAATATAATTTAAATAAAGGGGGCTGTCCCATTCAAGAAACGCGTTTTAGGTATTTGATTTACGGTACGGAACCCTTCGTTCGTAGGGTCCGACTCTCAATTGGCTGTTTTTTTTTTTTCAGACGTTACTGAAACTGTTTAGGCGCGTTATCTTTAAACTCCGAGTTAGTTGCTAACGAGAGTGAGTAAGTGAGTGAGTGACAGACAACGCAGAGCCGAAACTACTGGTCGTATGAAGCTAAAAGTTGACATGTAGGTTCCTTGGGGAGTGTAGGGGAAGCACAGGATTTCCCGAAATTCCAACGGGAACGGTAAAAAACGGGATAATTATGCTCGTACGAAGTCGCAGGCAACAGTTAGTACGCAATATAACGCGACGCCTGCTTAATTAAACGAATTCTGTCACCGCAGACGAGGAGCCTGTTCGTATTATAGTATGAAATAATTTCGTAAAGAGGCGCTTATCAACCTGATTCACACGTCGCGTCGCTTCTTTCTATAGGTATGTCAACACAGAAAACCACATGTTCACCGCAACGCTGTATAGTCATGACGTTGCGATAACACGTCTTATCTACCTAACATGGGTTATACCATCAACATTAATCTATCTATATGGTATCATCGGAATTAACCAAATACGGAGGATGGGTATTTTATTAACCGATAGGAAGAACTTAAACATAATGAAAAACCGGACAAGTGGGAGTCGGACTCTCGAAGAGTTTCGTACCATAAACAAAAAAAAGACGTGTGGCACTCGGAGACTGCCGCGGTAAAGCTATTGCATAGCATTTTTTATCAATTTATGCAATTTTTTTTCTTTGTTTTTTTTTTCTTTGATATTAATTCAAGTTACACTTTGAGCTAAAAAAAAAGTAAAACTAAAAAGTATCACCGCTGTGCCGGTCGGAGTGGGGGGTGTTAGGTTTTTTTCGTTACGGAATTTCTGGATTCGGTCTCCACGCTCAAGGCCCGCGATAGAAGCTATGCAATAGCTTAAAAAAACACGATTCTTGGGAGTCCCCTTAATTAATTAATTAAGTTTCATTATTTGTTGTTATAGCGGCATTAGAAATAAACACTATGTGAAAATATCAACTCGGATGGCCGGAGGAGCTCGTGGCTAAATAATAACAGCCATAAATAATAAAATCTTTAAGGTTAAGCGACACTTGCCGAGGTTGGTCTGTGGATGGGTGTGGTGGGTGCAGTGGATCTGAGCATACCGAGTTTCCTCCGTGCCTCGGAAAGCACGTTAAGGTGAATGTTACGGGTTGCTCATTGCCATTTTCCCGCGAGATGGCGCTGAAGTCAACATTTTCAGTTTTATTTTGTTTCGAGTGTAATTGGAACAATATTAAGTCGCAGAAATAATGGTGCGACAATCGGATATTCCACTTTATCGAAATTAGTCAAAATACGGCATAAAACTGATTCGCCATACTTCACGAAAATAATATTTAACTCGCTTATAGTACCGTTTACACACACATAGACATGATTAAAGTATGGCGAATCAGTAGGGTTTTTATGCCGTATTTTGACTAATTTCGATAAAGTGGAATATCCCATTGTCGCACCATTATTTCTGCGACTTAATATTGTTCCAATTACACTCGAAACAAAATAAAACTGAAAATGTTGACTTCAGCGCCATCTCGCGGGAAAATGGCAATGAGCAACCCGTAACATTCACCTTAAGCCGTTGGTCCCGTCTGTCATTTGTAGATCTTTGGCAGTCGTTACGGATTGTCAGAAGCCAGTAAATCTGACTAGTCTTGCCAAGAAGTACCGTGTTACCCAGTTAATGGGTTGTGGAGGTCTGGTAGGCAGCCGCTCCACGTAAAATACTGGTATTCAGCTAAATCCGGTTTGACTGGAAGCCGACCCTAATATAGTTGGGAATAAGGCTGGGCAGATGATGATGGTGACTATGTGTAAATATCAACTGTCTACCTATTACGATTCTTGAGATATAGCCCGCTGACAAACAGATGGATGGACGGACAGCGGAGGCTTAGTAATAGCTAAGGTTCGGTTGGTTACCGATTTGCGTACGGACCCAAAAAAGAGTATCTCTGAATTCAGTATTTGCAGTTATGAACATGTCAGACCCAACTTTTGAACGCCATTGTCACAACAAGTATCT
Source organism: Lacanobia oleracea (assembly GCA_950371165.1). NCBI lineage: Eukaryota > Metazoa > Arthropoda > Insecta > Lepidoptera > Noctuidae > Lacanobia > Lacanobia oleracea. The sequence continues at coordinate 9,017,015 of OX493411.1, forward strand.
GACAAACGGAAGATTATCTAGAACGCAAAAGTCACAAATATGTGACAAATAATTTATGGATTGGGTTTTAAAAGGTATATAAGGTTTCGTAGGTTTTCGGGCTATAGTAGTGTTTTGAACAGTTTTCCATCTTCAAATTATCTTTTTAAATAAGATCAGATCTTTTTAAGTAAGTCTCACAATAACCGATAGGAAGAACTAACAATAAATAAAACAAGCCTACGGAAGCGAGTCTTGTTGAGATTTTTAAGTATTCTTTAACATCAAAAATTCATCCTCAACGCTATCAGCTGGTAATGTGCCCAAGCGACTGGCGGCATTGCCACGTTGAATGGCAATGTTTAGCCTCTGGCCAAAGTGAAAGCCAGCTCCTTGGGTCAACAAGAAGCTCTTTGGTCACGAGAAGTGTCCAGACAAGCCGTTTAGAAATTTCTTTGAAAAGCACAAGGGCCCCACGGCCCGAGGGTTTCAACTCCTAACGGCTCGAAAATATAGTTACGAATAGTTACGCCAATCCAGGTATTCCACAGTCGCAGCGGCAGCGGCAGCACAACATGATGAATTAGGAAGATACGAAGAGAGGCATTCTAGAAATGGTACTTGGCAATATGACTCGGAAACATGACATTGAAATATGAAATAGCATTAAGCCATAAGCTTGGGAGTCTTGGCCACCAATTTACTTAAAATGATTTTGGTGCGATTCGTTCTTTCGTCAGTTTTCCTTACAAACGACCTTGCTTCATTTCTTACTACAATCCCTTATTCAGCGTTCCAAAACAGGTGAAAAAGGTAGACCATTCCAACAGCCATTACCAGTCCTATTCTATCGAATCGCATAAGTCATCTGAATGGTATCTGTGACCCAGTTAGACGCACAAAGGGGGCCGCTGGGCCCGTCAACCTGTCAGATAATGGCCTGCTGATAAATGGACAATAGATGAGTGACTATTGTTGGTTATTTACATCTGTAGGCTGATCTGAAGCCAAGATAGTTGAATGAAAATAACTAAACTAGTTGTTGATGGTGACATTTCAACCCTCCTTGGGTGAAGTCGCCTCTATTAATGTCATATACATGTTTGCAAAAGAAATGTACTGTATCGTGTAGACATTGAATTAAAATAGCTTGAGCTAAATTGCGATTATTCCCGAAGGAAAACGGAAACGTTGAAAAGAACAGTACAACCGTAGAGTGCGTTACCACCCTATGGCTTTACTGTCCACGCTTCATTTACGTAGCCTCGCTCAGCGCGGGCAATTCTATTGGTTCTTAACCTCGCTACGCATTCTCGCACATCTCAGGTTGAAACGCAGCCTTGCAGTGCTTTAGGCACTTGTCTCTCCGCCAGCAATCAGCGAGAAGCGAGTAAAGCTTGAAACTCGAAACGAGAGCAGCGAGTAGCGAGTGAGTAGTTTCGATAGTTTTATCGCTCGGCTTTAAGGAAGTGCTTTCGTGCGACTGGCGTTTACTCGCACCACTCGCTCCGGCCCGCACTATAGGTAGAAATTACCGCTGGTTGGTTAGTTCTGGCCGCCGAGCGAGTACAATCTTTAATAGCTCTTGTCGCTGCGATCAACTAGAGGCAAGAGCCGCTCGCTGGCGGTGTGAACAGCCAGCTATCGTATATGAATATTTGTCTCTATTACTCACACGAGATCTATATATTTTGTCCCTTTCTTCAGCGGGAAAATAGTCGATAGCTAATCGCTTCCTCGTTGGCGTTGAGACAAGTGCATATAAATCGCGCCTACAAACGCCCTCGCGCAGGTTTTCAACACAAATCCATTAGTTATATGAAAGTACGACACATCAGGTGAAACGGGGCAAAATACGCGTTTTGGCAAAATAGATGGTCTCAATGCTAAAAACAAATTGGACGTTTTACGCACGACAATTATTCCGAACATGTCCGTTTATTATACGACATGTTACGCATTCAGCAGAGGGCTACATGGTTTCACCCTGTTATAAACCAACTGTACGTGTGAACCGAAAGTGTGGTCCGAAACTGTACGTACGGTTATCCTGAACTATGAAAAGCCGGTTGAAAGACAGTAACCGTCAAGCAATGTGCATTGATGTAAAAAAATTAAACCGACTTCCAAAAACAAAAAAAAAGAACTTTTATTTCGGAAGTCGGTGTTTTTGGTTATTTCGTTTTTGAAAACCGACTTCCGAAATTAAAGTTATTTTTTACTTTGTCGTGTTTTGTTTTTGGAAGTCGGTTTTATTTTTTTTTGATAAAAAGTTTCCGAGAAAATGCTCTTCCAAACAAAAAAAGAATCATCCAAATCGGTTAACAATTGGCGAAAATATCCCCCATCATCCGATCCTGACTTATACCTTCCAACATCTGCTCAGCAACATGTGATGATGATTATCAGGCACAAATATCTGAATTGCGATAGAAATTTCATGAAAAACATTGTATGTGCTTATGAACTGAGGGTTTCCCTCGATTTTCATGAGATCCCATCATCAGATTGTGACTTGGTGACAATAGGACCACCTCAGGAGTATAGGCTTTCGAATAAAAAAAAAATTTTTAAAATCGGTCCAGAATTGGCGGAGAAATCGGTGAACATACATATAAAAAAACCTCTTTTTTGAAAAAAACTAATTTCGGAAGTTGTGTTTTTGGTTATTTTTTGACACCGACTTCCGAAATTAAAGTTTTTTTTCTTTCTTCCGTAGTTATTTTGTACCTTGTAGTGTTTTGTTTTCGGAAGTCGGTTGTATTTTTTGTAAAAAAGTTTTTTATTTTTCACTTTTTAGTGGTACCTAGGTACTTGCGTACCCATAAACAGCGTACCGGCGCAATGTTATGTTAAGAACTGGTGTAAACACTAAAAAAACATGCGATTTCAGCAACCCCGATCCCTTTGCTATCATTTATTGAAGAGTTCCGTTGCCTACCTCCGAAGTTCTTCGTCAGATCTTCACCAAATTGAAACGGGACTAGTCCAGGAAAATACTCTTTCAAACAAAAAAAGAATCATCCAAATCGGCTGGCAATTGGCTAAAGTATCGCTGAACAAACATTTTTCATGGGATCTCATCATCAGATCCTAATTTATACCTTTCATCATCAGCTCAGCAACATGAGATGATGATTACCAGGCACAATTAATATCTGAATTGCGTTAGAAAATTCATGAAAAACATTGTATGTGGCTATAAAATTTGAGGGTTGCCCTCGATTTTCGCGGGATCCCATCATCAGATTCTGACATGGTGACAATGGGACCAATCGAGAAGTATACCCTTTCAGATGAAATAAAAATTCGGTCATAAATGACGGAGTTATGAGGTAACAAACATATATAAAAAAAAAAAAAAAAATCAACCGAATTGAGAACCTTTTTTGAAGTCTGTTAAAAAGGGAGAAGTCGCCGATTTGCGTACGCGAGAACCATGGCCTTTAAATCTGACTAAACTTTCGTTTAAATCTGACTTTCTTTCAGTCAGTGCGATCAAAGTAGCAGTTATGTGAGCCTATAACAGTTCTTCTCACCAACTTCTAAAGCACTATTTTGTAAAAACCTCACCGTGATAATTGAGGTGCATTTAAAATAAAGTGGCTGCCAATCCAGTTATGGTGGAACGGATGCTCACTCCACCTAAGCTCACTATCCGGTGAGATGTTAACAGAATGGACCGCCGCCGGATCTAAACGGAGGCTAGCCATCGGTACGAGAGATACTATAGTATAGTGGGATCTCTGTGCACTACTTTCAGTCAGTGCGATCAAAGTAGCAGTTATGTGAGCCTATAACAGTTCTTCTCACCAACTTCTAAAGCACTATTTTGTAAAAACCTCACCGTGATAATTGAGGTGCATTGAAAATAAAGTGGCTGCCAATCCAGTTATGGTGGAACGGATGCTCACTCCACCTAAGCTCACTATCCGGTGAGATGTTAACAGAATGGACCGCCGCCGGATCTAAACGGGGGCTAGCCATCGGTACGAGAGATACTATAGTATAGTGCATTTATGGATCTCTGTGCACTAATAGCTTTTTAGGACTAGAAATCATCAAATGACTTTTCCCGCTCTGGTTAAAACGGAAAGGAGTGACAAGACTTTCAGACCAGAACCAACCAGTGTTCCTTTAAAATATCCTTGCGTCCCAGGGCCGCGTTAACTCTTACAAATAATTCCGCAACGCACCTATAGACAAAACTATACCGTGTATATATGTGACCTGGCCATGTTCTCAATTACCTCCTGAAATATCCCGGCTAATCTTCATCAAATCCTTAAGATTGTACTCACCCTCATCAATATCCGGAGGCAGGCCGCCCACGAAGACTTTGCGGCTGAATCGCTCGCCGTGCTCGGAGCCCGCGGACACTGGCGACGAGCGAGCTGGCGAGCCTAGAGCGCTCACACACATCGATAGACCTGGAACAATCGACGGGACATTGTGAAAAGGTGACCTGTATGAAACGTTGTATGTAGTTAAATTGGTGCTGGCCAAGTGCGTACTTTACGTACGTTTTACATCTATTTATGGTAACTTTAAGGATCTTTCCACATAGCGTCTCTTTAACGCACCGAATACGCGCCGACGACGCGTAGATGAAAAGCGCACTAACGCGCTCAGATGCAGACGGTATTGCTTTTTGATGGTCTCAGTGGCCTTAGTGAGAGTTTTTAAACGTTCTCGATCGCGTTAGTGTAAATGTCAATTTGTTTTGAAACTGGATTAGCGCCGTCTGGTGACAATAACGGATAACCTTTTTTTTCTATACAATTTGACATATGCGAAGGTTTACGTTAACGCGATCGATTGCGTTAAAAAACTTACACTAAGCCCTCTGCAGTGCCGTGAGCGCTTCGAAAAAATTTGCTTTGTCGGCGCGTTAAAAATACGCCGTGTGCATAGGCTCTAAACATTAAACATTTATTGGAGTAGATGACAATCTCTGTCAAAATCCATTTATTACAAGTTACTAGAATACCTAGCACGATGAGCGGCTAGGGACAAATTGAAATCTCGTGAGCTCGATGGTTAACTTACCATCGCCGCCTCAAATATCTGCAATACCAGAGGGCTTCGCAGTCATCGCAGTAATGGTGAAACATCACATCGTATGACTTCAACATGGTAAGCGCCAGATAAACTTGCAATAAAATACGTTGACCTTTCCCTAATATCCTTTCGTAGATAGCCGAACAATAAATTATGAACCGTTTTCCATTGCAAGAGAACGTAAAGGATCACACAGCCTTATGTATTTATATATTATTTTTGTTTTGATCCTAAGAATGTCAATAAATGTATGTGGGTCAATGACCGCTATTGCACATTTATCTGGGCGCCTACCATATTCCACCCTCACTCGACTTTCGGAACTCAAGACTTTCTTCCTTCAACTTCTCTACTCCTAGGGACTGTGAGGAGTACTGACTGGCAGCCGACAGCCTGGAGACCACATCCTGTGCCTGATCGGGCACGAAGACCTCTCCACTTGCAGACCAGTTACCTCGTCACTCTAGGAAAGGAAGAGTTCTAAGTTGCTAGATATGTGTGAGGGGTACTGACCGGCAGCCGACAGCCTGGAGACCACATCCTGTGCCTGGTCGGGCACGAAGACCTCTCCACTTGCAGACCAGTTACCTCGTCACTCTAGGAAAGGAAGAGTTCTAAGTTGCTAGATATGTGTGAGGGGTACTGACCGGCAGCCGACAGCCTGGAGACCACATCCTGTGCCTGGTCGGGCACGGAGGGCGAGCCTGCTCCGGCCGCGCCCCCCGCCACCGCCGCTTCCTCCACGCCGGGGAAGAACGGCGACTTGCCTGCAGACAAAGGAAAACAACATTACAATAAAACCAAAAACAAAACACATTGTAATAACGCTGAAATCCAGTAACTATTACTATCTAGCATATCTTTACAGCCGCTATATTTCGAGCATTTTTTTTGTTGTAATAACAGGTCATGTTAGATGCTCATTACGGAGAGCTAAGGGATCTATCCTATCCTTATGTGTCCTTTAATATTACACTACCATATCTATCTCATATATAAAATTTCCATGTCACAATGTTAGTTACCGTACTCCTCCGCAACGGCTTGACCGATTCTTATGAAATTTTGTGTGCATATCGGGTAGGTCTGAGAATCGGCTACTATCTATTTTTTATTTTTTTTTTGTAGGGTAAAGCTTAAGCAGTTAAAGCTTATATGGAGGAGAGCAGAAAGCTATAATACCTGATAATGCTTAAAAAATTAAGTATCACCAATTAAGTATCTATGTATAATATTCGAAATGCATATTGTAATTAAAATAAAAAATTATACTGTACATCATCATCTGCCTAGCCTTTTACCAAAACTATTGGGGTCGGCTTCCAGTCAAAACGGGTTCAGCCGAATACCAGTATTTTACATGTCATTCATACTGTACATGAAACACTTATGTATCTATACATAACAGCCTGATAAAATAGATACATAACTAAATAAACGAGTCAACATGTAAATGTTTATATTAGATACAGACGTGACCTCGAGTGACCCTACAGAGGTCACAATTGTAACAGGTCATCGAACTACAAATCCAGTGAGTCCTGCCAATTAGGGTGGCAATATTGTCGTGTAAAAATAGGACAATGACAAGCGTTCTTCAAAGTATAGAACAGGTGAGGAATTGGTCCATACCCGAAGGGTAGCTGGACTGAACCCAGGAACATGAATTACTAAGCCTCCACCGTCCAGTACTCTCGATCATCCTGTCAGCGGGCTATATCTCATGAATCGAAATAGGTAGATACTTAGTTGATATTTTCACAGAGTGTGTAATGCTGCAATATAATAAACATTAAATTAAAAATTCAAGGACCCTTACGAGAATTTTTTTTATATCGTTTTATGGTACGAAATCCTTCGTATACGAGAATTTTTATTATTTGTTGTTATATCGGCAATAGAAATTCACACCCACTGAAAATTTTAATTGTCTACCTACTACCGGTTCGAGAGATACAGCCCGCTGACAGATAGACGGACGGACAAATGAGGCTTAGTAATAGGGTTCCGTTAGTTTCTTTCGGGTACGGAACCCTAAAACAGGATTGTGTAGAAGTTCCGGTCCTGACATAGTCCTCTAGCGACAATAGGTTATTTAGTTAAGTTTTTATTTATTTCCCTAATTATTTTGTGTTTTGTGCGTCGCTTTTGAGGAAATAAACGTCTTTTCTTTCTTTCTTTCTTTCTTTCAAGTTAGAATGTTGGGATATTTATGAATCAATCACGCCTCAACGGTAGAACCGATTTCGATGAAACTAAGCGGGTAGTCCATTACCTGGATCAGGCTATCCGATACTTTACATTCCGGTTGTAAGTTCCCCTGGGATAACAAAACGCCTGTGACGCAGGTGAACCCCCGGGGAGAAGCTAATCTTTATCTAAATTGACGAAGTACAGTTATCATATTATTCCTAGTCATCAATATCCCACATTACAAGGTCAATTTACTTATAATTTACTTTTATTTCTACACAAAAAAATCTCAATAAATAACATATCATGGTTGCCCTACCGAGAACTTTACGATGGCAACATTGACACCGCAATCACTACTTATAAAAAAAACTAAGTCGCTTCTGTCTGTCACAGCTTATCTACGAAACTATTACATGGATTTTGATGCAGTTTTTGCTGTAAACTTTCAGAGATTTCAAGACAAGTTCTGGCTGTTGTGGTTTGGATCAATGTTTTATCTATAGGGCGTTTCTGCAGCAGATTTTATAAGTATCTAGGAGCACCGCGGAAAATAAATTATTTCTCAGATGGATAGAAAGAAGCTAAAAGCTAGTCTATTGTAGAGTTTCCGTAAAGTTTATTTTATGTTCTACTCCATAGAGATCTTTTTTTGAGGATGGGATATCATCAAATGACTTCTCGCTCTGGTCGGAGCAGAAGGGAGTGTCAGACTCTTACTGACTAAAACCTATCCGTGTTCCGCCTAATGCCCGCCGCGGACCTTCCAGGGCACCGGTGACTCTTTCGAACCAATTCCGCAACCCTACACTTCCCTCGATTCCGACCCGAACTACACTTTGGAACGTAAAACTTGCTTCATGAAGCTAATAAATGGTTTCCTACATTTTAGATCGATCCACTACTGCGTCAACCGTGTCATCTATATGGATAAAGCTGAAGAGTTTTGTTTGTTTGCTTGCTTGAACGCGCTAATCTCATGAACTACAGGTCCGATTTGATAGTGTTAGATAGCCTATTTATCGAGGAAGACTTTAGGCTACACATCATCTCGCTAAGACCAATAGGAGCGGAGCAGACGAAGTTGCGCGGGACAACTAGTATGTAGATAATGCCAGATTTCCATCTGAAACGTCGACACGAGCGTAGCCGCGTGAAATAGCTAGTGTGTTGATAAGACTTTTGCTCTATCATGACGCTATGTTAAACATCATCATCATCCGAAAGACGTCCACTGCTGGACATAGGCCTCCCCCAAGATGGGGAGGTTTGCCATAATCGCCACGCTTGGCAGGCGGGTTGGCGATCGCAGTGTATGGTGTTGAGTTTTACATAGAACACTGCTGCCCATTCTCTGGCGAGTCCCTTAGACGCCTCTTACGACACCCACGGGAAGTGGTGGGATAGTATTATTCTTTTACGGCACCAAACATGGCCAATGATAAACATAGCCAATGCCTTAATATTTGGCATGTTAGATGTAAATTATAGCTAACGCAACCGATTTGACAGCTAAGTGGAGATGTCTGCCAGCTACCTAATTGTGCAACTTCAATTATTTGATTTGTTTCATTACAGATTATCTAGTAGACAATCTATTTAGTGTCAATTTCATGGCTAAAATAGCATGTGAAAATATAAACCAGCTTTATATGAAGTCTAGTATTTCTGTCATCATATCTATCACTGAACGTTATAGAGGTAGGTAATACAATATAGAAGTCCCAATGGCGCGTCAGTCTGTCTGTCAGTGCGCAAACTCAGAAACGACCGAACGATTTTTCATAAATGATTTCCACCAAAATGGACAGAGGACGAAGTGGTTAATGGTTTAGGTCTGGTGTATAATTCACTATGGTTTTGTGAAAGTTGGCTAAAATATAGCTATGGGCTATGAAGCTTTGTAGCTAGTAAAGTAAATTACGAAATAAATACGACACATGGGCAAGAAAGAGATAACGAACGCGAGGCTCTATTGCTCGATTTTCCGGTTCGGCAGACTACTGAAAAATATTTCTAAGTTATCAATAACACCGCTACATAATAACAACGTTATATACTCTAATAATTAACGTGGTTTTGGCCAAATTTTATTAAAACAAACAACAAACATTGTAGGTTGTTTTATGCGAGTCTAAGTCGAGAGTGAATAGGTTACTTCTAGGCAAGCGTGCTCCATCTTCGACCACATCATCGCTTACCACCAGGTGAGATAGTGGTCAAACGTGTGCCTATCAATAGTAAAAAAAATATATAATTATCTACCTACTTGAGAATTCATCATTACCAAAGTCAATAACATTCATAAAAAATGTCCACCATTTTGGAAAAGCGCCAAGGAATAGTTATTTAGACCTGAGTTACAATAGATCTGTTAGTATTATCTGTAACATAGTTGCAAACTAAATGAAATAATATCTTACGTTATATTTTGTCAATAGCTTTGAACTGCAGTTTTGCTCTCGTGGCCTTTTTCGCGGTTATTGTGCATTTTCCCGGAATAAAACAGCTACTATTAGTGAAATAATTTTTGTAATCGGGTCAGTACTTTTAAAGATTTTCTTTTTCAAACATTTGGTAGGCAAAATACTGGGATTCAGTCGCATCTGTCAACGGAAAATTACAATCGCCGTAAAATAGTAAAATATTGCGTGAAATTGCAAACTATTTTGTGTATACTGATATTTAGCTAAATCCGGCTTTACTGGAAGCCGACCCCAATATAGTTGGGAAAAGGCTGAGCAGATGACCTCAAAAGGAAAAAACGGAACCTTTATATGATCACTTTATTGTCCGACCGTCAGTCTGTCTGTCAAGACATTTATCTCGGGAACGCGTGGAGGTAATACACACATAGTTGTTCCGCGAAGTAGCGTCCCTGTATTCCGGATTGAAGGGTATGTGTGCCGGTGTAGTTACAGATACACAGACAGTTCAGAATTGTCTTTGGGATGGCAACGCCTCTACAATACTTCTGTTATTGCAGAGATCCCTAGGGTGTCGGGATCACTTAGAATAGGAAGTCGAAAAAGACATCAACCGCAGGCTATCTCTATCCATTCCAGGTTGACTGGAAGAGATCGGAATGCAATAAGGTCACCATAGTGTATGTATTTTTAGTTTAAGGTTTTTTTTTGTCTTGTAGATTAGTACAATCCATTGTCTATAGGTACCTACTAATATTGTAAAGCTGAAGAGGTCTTCTTCTTATACTGTTGGCAATAAGGTCTTACGACCCCACATACCCTAGTGTCAGAGTTTATAAACCACATTAAGAGCACTGAAGAGTTTGATTGTTTAGTTGGTTGAACGCGCTAAACTCAGGAACTACTGGTTCGAATTGGAAAGTATTTTAGTGTTGGATAGCCCATTTATCGAGGAAGGTTATAGGTTATAAAACATCACGCTTCGACCAATCGGAGCGGAGCATTAATGAAAAATGTGACGGAGACGAAGTTGCGCGGATCAGCTAGTATAAAATAATAATATTGAAATTAAAGTAAAGGTTATTTACAAGTATCTAAATCACGCTTTATAATAATGCTTTACGGACTGGGCAAAGATTTTAACGAGGTACCTATAAAATGTTAAAGAACAATCTGTAGGTAGACAATGAATACTATTTTCAGTCTGTGATAAAACCATGATTAATTTAAGACTACCTGATTAAAAATATTATTGAAAATAGCTACAAGTTAAAATACATAAAAATAACATTACGTCTTGAAGAGATAGATATAAAGCGAGCCTATGGTCAAAAAATATACAAAAAAAAAAATTACGACAAAAATAACTTGTAAAAACAAGACAATGTGAAGAAAATGCTTATAAAATTTCCCATAGTTTCAGTCATACGGTAGACTAATAAACAGCTGAAAGATGGTATTTCAGCGTAAAATGTACTGAAAATATTAAGATTGAACATAAAAGCGCACTGAAAATCTTTACAACTGTTCCCTTTGGGATAGGTGACATTTTAAAACGCTCTGCGCATGATGTCATTTTAATACTATAAACCTGTATTTATATAAAAGTTATATTTTCTTACGGATAAAGTGGACCTCTGCCTATCCTAATATGGAACTCGCTTAAAAATTTAATGAAAAAACTAAAATAACTCACTCTTTCTATACGGGAACCTCGGGCCTCTAATAAAAGGTGTAACCAGAGGAATAGTATGCACCGACATAATATTTTACACGATTACTTTCGAAACTGCGATTTTATGAACAGAAAAAATGCAAAAAAACGTTTCTATATTTTTCTTCGAAAAATCGTGTAACCCGGCAGCGACAAACTACGCGAATGGAAAAAAAATAGGATCGACAAAAGTTCCAAATTTGAAATAATGTTTTTTGAATCTAGCATGCCATGCCAGCGGTATTCGATCGAGTAACGATAATAACCGTTTTTAATAGCCGCTTAATAACGTTAAAATACCTTTGATAATATTTACGTGATGGAATTTTATTAATGAACGTTTATTTTTATAGTTTCAATGTCAAGTGGTAATGAACTTATTAGGATTTTTGAATGATAGGTAGGTATTGTTGTTTTCTCTTAATAAAACCATAGGGTTCATTTCGCAACGGGTATTTTAAACTGTAAGCGCCTGCAGCTCTACAAATGTCTATCGTATTTTTTACCTTTTTCACGAAGCGACTGTCTCTGACCATGGATCGCAAATAAGTATCATAACTTTATTGTGCAAATAACTACAAAGAAGTGATGATTGCTCCGTTTATTTGTATTTGAAGATTTTTCTTGCCAAATTTCGATAAGATCTGACAATAAAAAAGTGCGTTGCTCTTCTGCCTACCCAAAACGATGCATTCGCCTTGACATACCCGTATCGCATCTAGCACATAGTCAATGTCGTATTGCAGCACCCACTAACACGCCAAGTGTCGCAATGCTGATTCGAGTTAACGTTCGCCGCAGAGTTGCGATTTGTCGCTGCGACTGGTGAACGATATTTTTATAAGTTATAACGGTAACAGCTAACCCAGGCTGCTCTTCGAGATATTTCAGTGTCATCCTCATTTGTTGGGCCTTCGTGGTATATTATGGCCTACTTCCTTTCTGAAAGGTGTCCCGTGTCCCAGCAATAGGAACATTGTAAGCTGTTTATTAGAATATCTATGCAAGCTAGTTTTTTTTTTCTTTAAAGGAATTCATGAAAATCATTACAGCCGCACGGTTCTAACTTCAAGCTCCGGCTTCAGATGCATGGGTCATCACCATCATCTTCTTCATATGGACGCTTGAAAGGCAATCTTTACTAAGGATTCAAAAAAAAACATAAAAATTCACCTAATTGTTTCGAAATTTCGAATCAACAATTAGGTGAATTTTTATGTTTTTTTTTTTTATAATTTTGAACTTTAAATCACTCTCCTGTAATGTTTACTTAATGTCGCTTAGTAAGGATTGCCTTCCAAGTGTCGATATCAGCCGATAGACATCTACTGCTGCATAAAGGCCTCCCCCAAATGTCGCCGCAACAACCGGTGTTGTGCGTCTCGTGTCTGTCTTGGTCTTGCCGAAGAATTACGTTTTAGACATTAAGACCATCCATAACATAGCGAGTTTCCTCCGTGCCTCAGAAAGCACGTTAAGCCACTGGTCCCGGCTGTCATTAGGGTTCCGTACCCATGAGGTAACCAACGGAACCCTAATACTAAGCCTCCGCTGTCCGTCCATCCGCCCGTCCGTCTGTCTGTTTGTCAGAGGGCCGTAAAAATCTCAAGAACCGTAAAAGCTAGACAGTTGAAATTTTCACAGATTGTGTATTTCTATTCTCTGACTCGCACTTGGCCGGTTTTTTGAACATCTTAGACAGTCGTTATGATTAGTCGAAAGCCAGAAAATCTGGCACCAGTCTTGGCAAGAAGTATTGTGTTACCAGGTCATTGATTTGTGCAGGTCAGATGGGCAGCCGCTGCATGTAAAATACTGGTATTCGCTGCAACCGGATGCAGCTGAATAACAGTATTTTGGAAGCCGACCCTGAAATTTTTGGGAAAAGACTAGGCAGATGGTTATATTGCTAGTTTGGAAAGTTTTGAGTAAAAAATAAAAATAAAAAGGTTTATTGCAATTAAAAAAGTACAAAGGAGGGAACTCTTGACTTCCAAACTAAGTAAGACTTGTATTATGGAAGTCAAGGCGCTCTCTCGTTATGTAAACATATTGAGAACACTTTAAGGAAGGAACGCATGCATGTATGAATGTGTATGGCTTAAAGAGTATTTAAAGGCCAAATAAACTTGGATGGATTTTGTAAATGTTGATGTCTATCCATACATCATCTTTTAAAAAGATAGGAAGTGAACGTGACGGGTGACGGATAGGTCTTCTTCTAATCGTGTGGGCAGTAAGGTCTAACGACCCCACACACCCTAGTGTCAGAGTTTCTAAACCATCTCAAGGACCGCTGACATGGTTTATTTTGATGACCGCCTTTTGGCGGCCGGACCACCGGCTTATACGTGCCTTCCGAAGCACGGAATCATCTATGGACGAGTAGGTAATAGAGATCTGTGGACGACGACGAAGACGTCAAAGTGCGCTGACCATAAAGAAATATCGTTAATTATAGTGACTAGTTTTCTTCTTTTTTTTAAGATTTTGTTATAACTCGTTATTTTTTTTAGCGTTTGTTTTTTTTTGTGTTATAATAAGTAGATAAACGCTGTTATTTAATGTAGATATCCATAATTCAGTATGTGTTTATTCCGTTTATTTATTGGCATATTTTTTTTTTTAATACTGCTACACAAAAAAAATACTAAAAGTATAAAAAATAGTAACCCGCCGATATTGGGGACACGGTCCAAGCTTGTCAAATTTAGACAAAAATTTTTTAGAAAAAAATTGACGTACCACAAGCTAAAAGATTTATTTCCGGAACACCGCAGTATTAGAGCAGAATGTCGTATTGCGGCAAATAACTTCGTATTCACAGTAAGAATGTCGCAGTGCTAATTATTGACGGGTCGACGGAGGCTACCCACACTAAAACACCACCTTGAAGCTAGATCCTCGTATTTACAACCTATCTTACTTTTGGCAGCCGACTGCAGGCAGTTAAAACTGGCAATGCCAAGTCTACGACTAATAAAACGACTATTCAGCCTGAGTAGAAGTAACCTCAGAACCATAATAGGGACAACAAACATCTCTTTAACATAGGCGTCACAGACAACCCACTGTGCAGGGACTGCTTTGACGATTTAGACTCTACAGACTCTCCAGTTATTCGGTTGTGAAGGTCAAATAGGCAGTCATCATCTGCCTAGCCTTTCCCCAAATATATTGGGGTCGGCTTCCAATCTAACCGGGTTTATTTATAAACATACTAGTTTTCACTCGCGACTTCGTACGCGCATATCCCGTTTTTTACCGTTATCGCAGGAATTTCGGGAAATCCGAAAAGGAAAACATAGGGACACAGCATATTATCCTTTTTATTCAGTTTGTGAAATATCTCTTAAATCGGTTCAATATTGGAGGAGAAACCAGTCGAGAGCCAAACCTCGAATTATGAATTTTTACATACAAATTCTCGCCGCCCATGTTTCCTCTTAACCTGGTAAAAAACTTTTTTTATATTTTCGTTTGAGATGGGTTTGCTCTTGACTGTAGTCTAGGTCAGAGATGACAGAGACAAAGTCTACGATGGAGCGAGCTTACCCAGAAGGAGCCTGTTCACTCTAACTTTGAAGAGATTAGGGTTGAATGCGTTCGGAAACACAGACGCAGGCAGAGAGTTCCACTCCTTTGCTGTGCGCATTATAAAAGTCGGTTGGAAACACTTAGTGCGTATTAGTGGAATGGCAACAAGGTTGGGATGGTAACTTGCAGTGCGTCTAGATGTCCAGTGGTGAAAGGGGGCCGGTTGGATGAGGTCGTGGATCAGAGATGTCCTAAGCTTTGTCGTAAATTGTCAGTGCCGTATTGCAGACACAAGAAATGTCGCAATGCAGGGCCACGATTTGACCCAGTCGAGACACAAAATACAATTTATCAATAAACAATTTGATTGATACTAAATAATAGGTATTTTTTAAATTCAAAACTATTATTACAATTTTAAATTATATTTGCACTTTATTGTGATAAATAATTGTCATCTCGTGAGTATCGGTCTGAAGAGGTCACGAATTTTGATGGCGGCAAATCGCAAATTAGAGACATTGCGACACTTTGCAATTTTGTCTATGCGTGACAGATGTCATGCAATGACATATATCAGGGGAGCTAAAAAGGTCACTTTAGGAGAATTATATTAGAATCATAATATTTATCACACAACAATCTGTTAAATTTAATTTTTGTCCTTATCGCTAACGCATTAGGTTCTAGATTGATTGGGAAAATTCTCAAAATTCTCGCTTTTCCTATCCACGCCTCACCTCTACAATGTAAAACCACTTTTAGAGAGCCAATTCTACAAGTCTTCAAGAATCTATCAAAAACTCCTAAACTTTCCTACAATTTGAGATTTTTTTTTAATTAATAGAATTGGCCCTCGGAAAGGGCCATTTAAATAGCCTTGGCGTTCCAGGGCCGCGGTGACTCTATCGAATAAATTCTTCCTTACACCCAGAAGTAGAACATTACAGTCTAGTTTTAATAATGCCCTACACAGGCAAAGGTCGCGTCCATTCAGCCTTCAAAGACAATTTACTGATACCTCACGTCATTGTATGAGACGCCATGCACATGTCGAATGACGCAGTTTCTTTGTTACCTCTGTCATTAAAATCAATAGTTAATGAGTTAGTCCGAAGTAGAATATTAAATGCACTGCAGAAGACCTGATTCCCACAGCGGTCGATTTTACTCAAGGCAGTGCGGTAGGTATTATTTTATATTGCAACATTTTATGTGGAGCAAAATGCATGCATGGTTTGTGCTGCATTTAATTATGGTTATCAAAAAAATCGGTTATCGTTACAAAAAATAATTTGGGTTTATTTTACAGATTGTTTTCATGTCGTTATTTACTTATTAGCTGATTCTATCATCATAAAACCTACTTTGTTTAACTTTCACGAAAAGATATTTGTTTAATGTCACAAATATATTTTTGTTACAGTTAAAAAAAATTGGCGGGTAGTCGGGAATAGTTTTTCACATGATTTTCATGCCTGAAAATGGTATGAAACTTACCTATGAATATCGTAATCTAACCAGCGACAAGAGCTATCAAAGACAATACTCGCTCAGCGGTATTCACTCGGCGATGCTCGCTTGGCGGTCAGAACTCGCGGAAACTTCTACCTACCTATAGTGCGGGCCGGAGCGAGTGGTGCAAGTAATCGCCCGTCGCACAAAAGCACTCGCTTAAAGCCGAGCGACAAAACTATCGAAACTAAGTACTCACTCGCTACATGGAGCTCACCTACTCGTTTCGAGTTTCAAACTTTACTCGATTCTCGCTAATCGGCGCGGCGGTGAGACAAGTGCTTACCCAGAAGTAAAACATTTTTTTACGGATGGAAAATCATTATAAATATGACTCCTCCCGCTCTGGGCGGAGAAGGCGGGAATGTCAGACTCTTACTGACTAAAACCCATTCGTGTTCCTCCTAATGCCCTTTGCGTTCCAGGACTACGGTGACTCTTTTTCGAACAAATTCCTCAACGTCCAATAATCTAACCCTAACAACTTCATGGGAAGTGAAAATCAAAACCCGGAACCACATAGATACTACGAACGCCATTCCCATACAAATATCAGCTGTCATACACAAAATCACAACTCCCCTTTGGCTTTCGGATGTCGGGTAACTCAGCTGGGAGGATGTAACTCATTACTCGCGACCTCCATACTTGATGATTATTACGTTGACTACACAGAGTATGGAACGCGTGGCCGTAGCATAGAGTAGAATTAAATCTATTCTTTCCGCCAGCGGCTTCGTTCGTGCCTTTTCCCAACTACATTGGGGTCGGCTTCCAATCAAATCAGATTCATCTGAATACCAATATTTTACGTGGAGCGGCTGCCTACCAGACCTCCACAACCCATTAATTGAGGCTAGTGTCAGATTTTCTGGCTTCGCGACTATCCGTAACGACTGTCAAAGATCTAAAAATCACTTAACAGCCATACCCGTAATCCAATATCTTTGTTTCCATATTCTGTAATAGTAGCACCAACCGAGGATTGTCCTTGGGTATACTTCCAAAGTGCATACAGAGATAATCGTCGGTTGGTGCCCCATTCCATTTGAAATGTCTTACGGGGCCCAACAGCCCTCGTACGTTTACCAAAGGACCGCAGGGTCCTGAGATTGTCAGAGGCGTATATTAGTAGATTATGCACCGAGGGGATAAAGCAATGTCTTATGTCACACATTGAATCCCGAACCTAATGAAGGATTCGAAAGTTTACTCCCAAGCGCAACGAGGGAGTTAATAGAAGAATCCTGAATGCAGTGAGGGATTCAAGTTAAACCAAGGCAAAGACACCTTTATCCCTGAGCAGCATACTCTACTTTTCACACCTCCTGCATAAAAATTGTTCGCAAGTCATGAAGAGAGGTGGGTTCCCGTCGGTTTCAAAATTGAGTACCAAATTCAAATCACATTATCGACCTCCGGGCACTAAAATAGTACCTACTGAATTTCATTATGATCCGCCGGGCAATAATGACTTACTTTAGGTTGAGTTTCCATGGCATATAATGTGACGTTTTTGTGTAGGTGGTGTGAAAAATATTACTAATCATGGTGGTCAGGCTACAGCTACCCTTAATTAATGAAATAACGCCGTCACCACACTCGTTATATGCATGGCTACGTTTTCTAGGTCACTGGGTAGTAAAATCAATAGTTATCGTCCGAGTTACGACGGAGGCGGCTATACAACGTGATTTGAATAAATTAACTGAAGTTACATGCGTATTTATTCGTACTTAATGTACCTAAAGTGTATTCATTAAAATTTAATTATAAATAATATATTATAAAAAAAAAAATGGCTTCTGCCAGCTGCCCGCTTGAATGTCAGAAATTATTCCAAGGAAACATACTCCTGGGGTAAAAAGTAGCCTATATGTGCCTATCTAGGTTATAATCTATATTTGTGCCAAATTTCATTCATATTCCTATCTCCCTGCATTTCTCCCAACTATGTCGGGCTCGGCCGCCAGTCTAATGGGATGCCGCTAACCAATATTTCATGTAGAGCGACTCCGGATTACCAGTGATGACTTCTGGAAAACCAAACATGGTCGCTCACAATGAGCCTCATCAGAAGGCTTAAAGTCACTCAAAGTTAATGGGAGAGGGCAATGCTTGAGGTTTTCTTGCGTGATCGAATCAGGAATGTTGATTTTTAAGAGAAATCAATTGCCAAACTGAAGTGGCAGTGGGCAGGGCACATTGTTCGCAGAACAGACGCTCGCAGAGAGAGCGTGCCGGAAGACGTTACGCGGAAGGTCTCCCACAAGGTGGACCGATGACCTGGTGAAGGTCGCGGGTAGCCGATGGATGCGAGACGCACAAGACCGGTTGATGTGGCGACACTTGGGGGAGGCCTATGTCCAGCAGTGGACATCTTTCTGCTGATATGATGACTGCGAACAGTACGGTCTTCCTACTGACCTCCATAACTTCCGTAACATGACCCGATTGCTGATGGGACTAATAGTTTTAAAAACATGTCTTTCTTAGCAGACCTAAGGCAGTTTAAAGAAACTGGGGCGTGACTAAAGCTAAGCACTTAACACGATAGTAAACACATGTGCACCGTATTATAATCCATTTTGCGACACTCTGCACTATTCTTGTGAAATCCTATTATTGAGAGCCTCCTTGCTGTATATGCTGCCCTAGTACTTGACCAAGATAGGTATTTTTATGTTTCTGGGTGGGTGATGGCAAACCATATTAACCTAATTTACCTATTTATTGTTGATGTTTTATATAACAGCCGCACTGATCGGTCTTCAGCGTTAAGCAACGCTTGCCCAGGTCGGTCTGTGGATTGAGTGTCTTAACAAACCTAGACCCCTTCGTACCTCGGAAAGAACGTTAGTTGGTCCCGGCTGTCATTTGTAGACCTCTGGCAGTCGTTACGGTTTGTCAGAAGCTAAAAAATCTGACTCCAGTCTTACCAAGAAGTACGTGTAACCCAGTCAATGGGTTGTGGAGGTCTGGTAGGCAGCTGCTCCACGTAAAATACTGGTATTCAGGTGAATCCGGTTTGACTGGGAGCCGACCCCAATATAGTTGAGAAAAAAAGCTAGGCACGAGTTTGCGCAATTGATATACCTACACACTCTGAAAATGTAAGTTGTCTACCTGTGACGGACAGACTTAGTAATAGCGTTATACTTAGGTACCTACTCTTCGGGTGCGGAACCCTAAAAAGTAGTTCATTCTTCATTCGTAGTTAGATTCAGCTGATTTTAGCATAGAAAGCTTTAATTTGGCCTTCTACGTTTTCAGGAAAAATAGCTTTGAAAAGTTTTTAAACAGCCCCCTTCAATTTTGAAGTAAATTGTTTTTACTAAGCATCATGTTCAATTCTTTTGTAGCTAGTTATACATGCCGCGCAAACATCTAGGTACTAAAACACCCGATGTCCTAAAAAAACAACAAAGTAAATCGAAAAACTTCACACCGACATGACACCGGCTTCCGAAATTAAAGTTATTTTATACTTCGTCAGTTGTGTTTTTACCCGACTGCGAAAGAAGCAGGGTTATGTTTTTCGAGTGTATGTATGTAAGTATGTATATTTCTTTGGCACGACCTAGAGTCTAAATGGCTCGATTTTAGCTTAAGAGCTGTCGTTAGATTCGTATTTACTGTGAGAGTGACATTGGGTATATCAAAATTAAAAAAAAAAACAAAATGGCGTATTTTTGGCGCCATATTTTGACATGAATAAATTTTTAATTTTTCCAAAAATGTAACTCACTAAAAAGTAAGAAATAAAAAATTAACTTCGTCAAAAAACCTGACCGCTAAAACAACTAATAAGTTCGAAACAAGTCGCTATTCAAGCAGTCTGATGCAGTGGGCGGCATCAGATCAGTGATTGAACTGCATCAGACTGCTTGACAAAGTATTTTTTTTATTTAGAAGTAAAAAAGAAGCAGATAAAAATACATACAGCCTAACATAGAACCACCAACTTTTTGAAGTCGGTTAAAAATAGGACATTCTCAAGTAACGAACGATTTTTTTAAGTGTTACTACCGAAACTGCCTGATCGAGGCAAGAATATTTTGATTGTCCATTGCTCTACCACAAACACTTAAAGTACCCATCTCCTTAAAAAAACCAGCAATGTAAACTGGAAAATAGGCCATTCTCAAAGAACGAAAGAATTTTTTTACGTGTTACCGAAATTGTCTAATCGTCGCAAGGTCGGTGACCCCGCACGTGCTAACGCGCGCATGCGTAATGCGTTCTTCCCTAGATACTGTGACGTCGTTACGCAATTCACAAAATCAGGTTAGGTTTTGGGAACACATTCATAGTGCGTACAGCTAAGGAGTGGAATTCCCTGCCGGAGTCTGTGTTTCCTGATAGCTACAACCTGGGAGTCTTTAAGTCAAGAGTGAATAGGTTACATCTAGGCAGGCGTGCTACATCTTCGACCACATCATCGCTTACCATCAGGTGAGATAGTGGTCAAACGCGTGCCTATCAATAGTAAAAAAAGGTTTTCAGTGAAAAAAACCGGCCAAGATCGAGTCGGACTCTCACACGAAGGGTTCCGTACCATAAATCGATATTTTTATTATTTGTGTTTATAGCGGCAATAGAAATACATAATCTGTGAAAATTTCAACTGTCTACCTATTACGGTTCTTGAGATACAGCCCGCTGACAAACAGAAGGTCGGACGACGGATGGACAGTGGAGGCCTAATAATAGGGTTAAAAAAAATACTCATTCCCATTTTCATTTCCAACTCTTCGGGTAGTGAACCCTAAAAATGGTGCAAGATTGGAAATTAAAATTGGGATGAAATTTGAAAAAAAAAAAAATTGAAATTCGTTTATTCAGGTTATTTACACCCATTTCATTTCATGAGTATTTTTTTTAACCCTATTATTAGGCCTCCACTGTCCATCCGTCCGTCCGTCCTTCTGTTTATCAGCGGGCTGTATCTCAAGAACCGTAATAGGTATATAAACAGATTTTTTATAACATGATTCCATTGCATGCTTCCGGGCAATTTTCATTGGACTTCAGTCGGTTCAGCAGTTCTTCAGTGAAGCACTTACCAACAATTATCATTTCAAAATCCACTTAAAATGCACACCCTTAAAGTCGATACTTGACTTGGCAAAGATGCAGTCACAACATCCCAAATTCTGAATTAAAATTTAAATGAATAGCAGCTTCAGTCCAACCAATCCCATGCAATCATCCCCTCTACTGGTTACATAGATGGTTTAAACGCAATGAACAATTTGTTATCTCATAGACTTTGGAATAACTTACAAACTAATATATCATCATCATGATCATCATATCTGCCACAAGACGTCCACTGCTGGACATAAGCCTCCCACAACGCCCGGTCCTGCGCGTCTCGCATCCATCGGCTACCCGCGACCTTCACCAGTTCATCGGTCCAAATAAATTCGTCCTTAACGCTGTCAGCTGGTAATGTGCCCAAGCGACTGGCAGCATTGACACGTTGAATGGCAATGCCCAAAAGAAAAGCCAGCTCTTGGGACACGGGAAGTGTCAACCAGTCGTTTCGAAACTTCTTTGAAAAGGCTGTGATCAAAAGGGCCCCACGGCCCGAGAGCTTCAACTCCAAACGGCTCGAAAATCCTAATATACTAAATTTGTCCGTTACTGACTGACTGAGTGACTGGAAGGCTCCAAACGCTCCATCATAGACCTCTTCCATCGCTTTCCATCAGGCGTGATTGTGGTCAAGAGCAAGACCATTACCAAAAAATAAAGTTAAAAATTGATCGTAGAAAGCTGAAACGAGATGTTCCAAAATGTATGGACCCTGGGCCATGTCCTTGTACACTAAACTTAAAAATAGAGAAATACATTTAAAACAGTTTTCAACTGTCCAATTTCTTTAAAATGGCTTTGTTTGCTGGTAAAACACAAGAAATTACACTTGAAATTGCAACACACAACAAAAACCCGTCATGGCGGTAAGCTGTCATTTTGATTGATTCATGACGTTTGACATTCATTTCTGACATATTTATTTTCCGGCAACGAGACGAAAGTGACTGAAGTGACATTGTTATGACAGCTGACAGTTATCTTTATATGATCTGTAACTAAATCGGTGCGACGCCATGTTGAAAATCGATTAAAGTAATTATATGTATATAAACATCAATGAACTACCACAACAGTTAACATTTAAATGAATTATATGTATTTTTCCCAAATTCTATGGATTTTTCTCTTTTTTATGAGGTAATGTACATAGACCTGGCCCATTTTGAAACATCTCCTTTTGGTAAGTAGATTCCTTGCGGAGTGTAGGGGAACACTAAGAGAGGATTTTCCGAAATTCCTATGGGAACGGGAATAAACGGGTAATGCGCGTACAGAGTCGCGAGCAAAAGCCAGTAAAATATAATTAACAATTTAGACAGAATATGGGCCAGATTTTTCACAATCATTATTTTATAGAACAGTATTGACTTGTTCTGGTTTCGCACGGTGCAATTATGTGAACAATACTCCCACATTTATCGCTTTTTCTATTGTTAGGTACGTTATATGCTGATGACGCTTATGCAAATTAAAAAGAGATAAAATGTACCGGATTTACGACTTTATAATATCACTAGTACCTTTTTAGGGTTCCGTACCCAAAGGATAACAAACGGAACCCTATTATTAAGCCACAGCCGTCCGTCCTTCCGTCTGTCTGTCAGAGAGAGAGGCTGTATCTCAAGAACCGTAATAGATAGACAGTTGAAATTTTCACAGATTATTTATTTAGGTATATTGCCGCTATAACAACAAATTGAGGTTAATGGTACCCTTCGTGTGCAAGTCCATCTCGCACTTGGCCGGTTTTTATATTTTTGGATGGAAGAAATGATTAAACAAGTTTAGTAATCTGTGTGAGGGCTCTGGGCGAAGCGGGAGCGAGTGTCAAGACTCTTACTGACTAAAACCCACCCACTTCAACTGCCCTTTGAGTTCGGAACATAATGGCTGTGTTCCGAAATATAAAACAGTATACTGGCCAGTGCTAGATTGCTCATGACGTCTTGAATTCGACGTCATATTGTACTGGTGTGCCACCATAGTGTACTGGTGAGACAAATGTCAAATGTGACGTATTAGTAGTAAGTATATCAAATTTCAAACGGGCGTGTGCGTGTGTGCATCAGACTGAGTAATTTTTCAATATGGCGCAATTTATGACGTTAACGCACTAGCCAGTACATTTCGGAACGACTCAACACTATGGCATCGATTCATGACGTCGTGAGCACTGGCCAGTATTCTGTTTTATATTTCGCAACACAGCCTCTATTAGTAGCTATATAGGAGTACACAACACATTTAAGTTCATTTTCTTTTTTCAAGAAGTTCCACTAGGTTTCCCGCCATTACACACTAAACTAAATCCAAAATGGCTGCTCACCATAGACAATCTAGTCGTGAAACAGTCTAGAACTACGTAGGTACGTTAGCAGGTAACCTAAATGTCAAATGACCTAGATTTGAACGCTCCAGCTTGTTTTTATTGATAGATGCACTTATATTTATAGGTACAGCAATTTTATGGTGCTTAGGGGCAGAATATTAGTATCTGTATTATAGGAGAGACAGGTTTTAGAAAAAAAATAGGTAATGGATTCTGTTGTAATGTTTGTTTGTTTGTTTACTTGGACGCGCTAATCTCAGGAACTACTGGTCGGATTTGAAAAATTCATTCAGTGTTAGATAGCCCATTTATCGAGGAAGGCTATAGGCTAATATCATCACGCTGAAGGAGCGGAGCAGTAATGATAATTGTGAAGCAGACGAAGTTGCGCGGGTCATCTAAGTAATTTATGAAGCTGAAGAGTTTGTTTGTTTGTTTACTTGAACACGAACTACTGGTCCGATTAGAAAAAATATTTCAGTGTTAAATAGCCCATTTATCGAGGAGGGCTATATATCATCACGCTAAGATCAAAAAGAGCGGAGCAGTAATGAAAATTGTGGCGGAGAAGAAGTTGCGCGGGTCAACTGTCGATATTAAAGGTAAGCGTCTTGTTACCTTTACAAATAGCAAGCTATTTGACTATCATGGATAAATAGATAGGTAATTAGAACAAACTGGCCAAGTGCGAGTCGGGCTCACACGACGGGTTTTGTGACATAAACCGAAATTAAAACACAATAGGGAATATGCATGCGATTTTTTATTTGCAAAATGAAATACTTATTAGCTCTAGTAAACAATCATGAAATTATTTTTTAAATACTTTCATCAGCGATGAAGTTACAAAAAGCTTCAAAGATTACAATTAGAAAGAGAAGTCCGATGTAAACTTTGACGTCATCGTCGATGCCGCCTATACAGCTGCCATACAAAACAGCGTTTTCGCGAGAGGGACAGATATATTTGTTTAAAATAATTATATCTCCTTAGTTTTTCGAGTTATTTTGATTCTATTTTCACTGTTAATATGATGCTTTTGTATATTTTTAAATAAATTGAATAGATGATAAATATGTTTTTCTTGCATATTCCCTATTCTTGTATGGAAAGCCCTCTTATTAATATTAATTTATTTTTTCATTATTGAAGTGAAAATTTATTTAGGCGCGTTGAGCACTTTTTGGGTGAGGAAAAATCTTTGATTTTGCGTCATCGTCACGTCCCCTAACGCTTTTTATCTTCATTAATCCCGTATACACAACTGTTTGTACACTGACCGCCCTAAATCTAACTTCTTTAGTTCAGTCCATCCAAAGGTTGTCTGTAAGAGATTGCCCTGTGCGATCACACCGCCCATTGTACACTAGTTTTTATAAGCGTTTTTCCTGTGCTTGTTATGAGGTGTACAATAAAGTATATAATAAGTAAATAATACCTATTATTAAAAGGAAAGATTTGTATTAAAAAAAGAAAACTACTTAACCGATTTCAACAATTCTTTGGCCGTTAGAAAGCTACATTATCAGTCAGTAACATAGGCTATAGAATATTTACAAAAAAGTTAGGAATCCGTATGAAAACTTCGATTACGTAACCCAAGGTGTGAAAAAAATACCAAAAAAGATCCTTATATCGCGTACGCTGCGGAAACTATTGACAATAGAGCAAAGTGTTGTGCTACAGTTTAATAGAGGACATCAATATCTACAAAAGTCCGCGAGGCATATCTAACTATTATGATTAAGTCACAATGACCGCTTTTTATTCAAATTATTCAGTAAAAACCCGGGTGAAATGGAATAGTGGTGATTTTAGTAGCATGATATTAATCCACGTAAATTACACTTTATTCAAATCGGACCTTTCGTTTAAAAGTTACGACGGGTTTAAAAATACTCTAAGAAAAATGTGTTATCTAGTTTTCACTTCTATCGGCAGTCCCCAGACTGCCACACATTTTTTGTTTTTATTGCGGCTATAGACTGAAAATTTCAATTGTATACCAATTACGGTTCTTGAGATACAGCCCACTGACAGACAGACGGACGGACAGCGGAAGCTTAGTATTAGCTCCGTTTGTTACCCTTGTTATTTTCACCTGAGAAAAAAAAAATACTGACGGACTGTCATTTCGATTGTCATTTGTTTTCCTTCTACCATCACATCACAGCTGCTGGGAGCAGATAAACAATAACTGACATTCAAATCAAACACAATGAATAAGGACTGTGAGAACTCTAGTCAAAAAAATTGTGAGCGACGCTTTGATCCTAATATATAAATTCTTCCGTTTCTGAGTGACTGACAGACAACGCACACCCGAAACTACGGTCGTAGAAAGCTGTTTGGAATGTAGGTCCTTGAAGAATGGAGGGGATCCCGCACTAAGAGAGGATTCCCCGAAATTCCAACGGGATTGGGAAATCTTCTCGTAGTGTTCCCCTATACTCCCCAAGGAACCTACACGCCAAATCTCATCTTTCTACGACCAGTAGTTTCGGCTGTGCGTTCTCTGTCCGTCACTATCTCAGACACTCGTAAGAGTTTTATATTAGGTAAAGTAGCTTATGCCAGCGACTTCGTACGCACATATCTCGTTTTTACCTGCTCTCTCAAAGTTACAGTGAACAGGCTCCTTCTGGGTAAGCTCGCTCCATCGTAGACTTTGTCGCTGTCATCTCTGAAGAGCAAAACCAACTTAAACGACGAAATGTGCCTGTTCGACAGAATCATATCTACCGCCTCAGCCAATTCCGGCGCGTTGTGACGTCAGGTTATCATAGTTTACCTCCCCCAAAGATCACAAATTGGAAACTTAAAGGTTGTAGGGACACAATGTACGAACGGACCAGTTACTGCGCACTGGTCCAAGTGAAAGGTTGTCTCAATAAGTTTCGGGGAATAAACGTGATTACTCATAACCTACAAAAGGTGACTTTAATTCCGTAGTCCCAGTGACCTCCACCACCAGACCAGGCAGTGCTCAAATAACGGGTATACAAGTGCGTTCTACCACTCAGTAGCGAAGACCCCTAAAGGTTGACCCAGATAACCACGAACTTTGACAGTGTGCGGTGATCCACAACAACAGTCATTGATTTAGTTGCCGGCTCAACTGTTAACCTTAAAGTTTTTATCTATTTGGCATTACGACCTCCAATGAACGATAGTTTAATTATTAACAAATAATATATTTTTTTACTATTGATTGGCGCGCGTTTGACCAACATCTCACATGATGGTAAGAGATGATGTGATCGAAGACGAAGCACGCTTGCCTAGAAGTAATCCATTCACTCTTGACTTGACTCCCAAGTTGTGGCTATCAGGAAACACAGACTCCTTAAATAATCCCTCAATTATTTTTATTGTTTATTTATTTATCATCATCTGCTTAGCCTTTTCCCAACTATATTGGGGTCGGCTTCCAGTCAAACGGATTTAGCTGAATACCAGTATTTTATGCGGAGCGGCTGCCTACCAGACCTCCGCAACCCATTAACTGTGTAACACGGTACTTCATGGCAAGACTGGAGTCAGATTTACTTTTTAGGCACGGAGGAAACTCGGTATGTTAAGATGGTCAACCATCCACTTACCAACCTTGGCAAGCGTTGCTTAACCTTGAAGATCGACTGGTGCAACTGTTAATATCTAGCCACGAGCTCCTCGAGTTACCTGTTTATTTATTTATATTATTATTTTATTCTAATAAAAAAGTATACGTGTGCACCTCATAACAATCACAGGAAAAACGTTTATTAAACAAGCGTACAATGGGCGGTCGTATTTTGTATGACAGAGATTTTTTTTTGTAGCTTGTTCGTCAAAAGCAAGAGAAAAATTATGGCATGTCCAAGAACGAAAAAAACCGAAGTCATTATGGCATATTTCGCAGTGAGCCTCCAACCAGTAGGCATGCGTGGTAGATTATGGCCCAATCCCTCTCACAGATGCCTATATCGTCTGCCTAGCCTTTTCCCAACTATATTGGGGTCGGCTTCCAGTCAAACCGGATTCAGCTGAATACCAGTGTTTTACGTGGAGCGGTTGCCTACCAGACCTCCACAACCCACTAACTGGGTAACACGGTACTTTTTGGCAAGACTGGAGTCAGATTTATTGGCTTCTGACAATCCGTAACGACTGCCAAAGATCTACAAATGACAGCCGGGACCAACGGCTTAACGTGCTTTCCGAGGCACGGAGGAAACTCGGTATATTAAGATGGTCACCCATCCACAGACCAACCTTGGCAAGCGTTGCTTAACCTTAAATATCGACCCGTGCGGCTGTTATTATTTAGTTAAGTAAGTAACTACCTATTTGTTTACCATAATTGTGAGCCAACAAGATATCATCATCTGCCTAGCCTATTCCCAACAATATCGAGTTCCAGTCAAACCGAAAAAAAAAGAAACTCGATAGCAACACTGTACGCTTCTGTATAATCCTTCTCCATAGTCATCTTTACAATGTCCAAGGGTAGAAAAAGCTTTTCCTGTCTTTGGACGTCAAGAGCCTTTCCGAAAGGGGTGGGCGACCGATTATTAAATTCTCTAGAACGTTCTTAGACTCTTATAAAAAGAATTCGTAATCGCTAAGCAAGAGGTGATGATATCGAAAACAATGTCACATCGCGATGTCTATACTCAAGTACCTAACATTTAAAAAAAATAGCATCAGCTGATTGCCAATCTTTGGCTCACAAAGTCGCTTTTCATTCACGTTTCAACCAAAATCCAGGCTTAATTTAGCAAGGCTTGTAACTATTTTGGCTTCCCATTGACAAATCCAACCATCCTGCAACCGATAATCAAAAATAAAAGGAGCAATGACCATTCAAGTGTCCACCATAGCTGTGGAAAGCTACATACACCTTCTATCAGACACGCCTATATCAGCGGGGCGCATGCGCGTTACCTTAGCGACCGCAAGATGGCGCCCGTTGCCATGGCAACCGAATGTAGAACACCACAGCCCGGGTGACCTAAATACGACGCTGGTATTAAAGATATTGACGTATGTGGCATTGTTTGTTGAACTGCTGCTGCAGATGCTAGAAGCTAGCTTTTTTTAATAGGTCTATAGATAAAATAGAACACAGTCTAGTTCTGTATGTCACTTTTTTATAGAAGTTATGTTTCAGCCATGGATATATGTAGTACTGTATGGTATAACGTGCCAGCTGTTTTGGTGCATGCACCAAACTTTAGAGGTTTTAAATTTTTATATCTCCCTTTTGGCATTGGTTTAAGGAATACTGCTGCAGTAAAGTAAGTTTTCAATACTGTTAGTATTTATCTATCTTGCTCTACATTTTGACAAAGTTAAATCGCTATGTCTTTATTCCTACTCCATTTGAGAAAAGAGAACTACTGCAGTGCCCAAGGCTCCTGTTTTTGACTGCAGTGCAGGGGCAATTATATTCAGGGTGATTTTATGTGAAAGCCTTTAAGTATTTCTCTAAATTAAGTTAATGGTACTGCAAGATTCTTGAATTTTTTTTGAGTCGCTCGATTTTATGGCATGCAAGGTAAAAGCAGGGGCACGATCAAAATGAAAGTAGATATAGAGCAGGAGCTTCTTTTTTGGTACACGTGTCTCAGGTGTGTTCACAACGTAGAAGTGGATCGTTGTCATGAATAAATAGGCGCTCCCTGAAAGTAGGTTTGTTCCTTCTTTTACATAATTTGAGCGAAAATACAGGCAGAGAAATGTCAGACTCTCATAAAAATACAGGTCATGTTTTTTATCTCCATATTTTTTTTTTCAAATACACGATTTATGCAAAAATCAACTCTTAAAAAAAAAGCAATATCAGATGTTCAGTACAATTTTGTTTGTGTAACATTGTAAATTGCAGCGATTGGTGATTTTTTTTTCTTGAAATCACTGTATCACATTTCACATTACAAGAAAAAAGAAATCAGTAGGTACTTTTATGAACGAATGACGTTTTTCAGACAGTTTATTTCCTATAACACGTAGTTATGTACATATTTTCAGTGCACTAGTACCTATTAAGGTGGATGCTCCAGGGTAGCCCGCGAAATTCAAATATTTTTATGTTTTTTGCAATTTGCCGGTCAGTGTGAAGCTGTATGTGGACCAAATGCGATCTGCGACCGTAACGCGTATTTATCTAAAGAATTATAACCATTTTAATCATCAATATAGCCCTCTAAATTCATGTAGTTCGAAAGAATGATTATTTCTGAAATATTCATTCTTTCGAACTACATGAACTATACTATACATATTGATGATTAAAATGGTTATAATTCTTTAGATAAATACGCGTTACGGTCGCAGATCGCATTTGGTCCACATACAGCTTCATACTGACCGGCAAATTGCAAAAAACATAAAAATATTTGAATTTGGCGGGCTACCTTGGAGCATTCACCTTAAGTACTGAATTATGAATATGAAGTCAAGCATATTTTATCAAACTTTTTTAAAACCGAAACCTAAACCCCTGCCTTTTGTCATTAAAGTAAGGTTTGACACCTATACACCTATACCAATTTAATTTTTAGTTGTATACCATGTAGTTTAAACTTCTAGCAAGAGCCACAGGTACCAGGATTTCAGAACATCAACAGATACTATGACCCACCTGCGCAGATCATTTTAATGGGTCACGGAGGTCAGGCGACACTCCCTTCTGCGTCCGCTCGATAAGCGTACCTGCCAGTTATATTTTCTCTCCACAAAACGGATTAAAGTGGGAATGACGAGAATATCATATTTTTTAAATCTGCCTCGTTTCCTTAAGTACTCAAAATCTATGGTGCTGTTCTGTTAATTGTCACCGTGAAAGCCATACAACCAAGATAGTATGAGAGTTCACTTCACGCCCTTCTTTATCTACGTTAACACGGTCAGATGCAGTGGCGTAGCTAGTCTCAAAGGGGCCCTGTATCAAACATTATTGGAGGGCCCATTTTAGGGATACTGTTTTTTTTTTTAACAAAATAGGCGCTACTAGCTAGGATTGTCTTGGCAGGCCACGCACTAAGGACACGCCGGGGCCCTTGTAGTCCGGGGGCCCCGTATCTTTGATACGGTAGCGACGCCTCTGGTGAGATGTTGACCAAATAGACCAACTGAGTTGTTAATCCATACCGTTCGGGTTCCTTATGTGCCGATACTGACTTTTGGGGATTTAATTAACGCCACCGATGCTGCAAATAACTTAGCCACTTAGCTAGCCGCGTAGAGTTAGCCATTCACTCGAAAAGAAAAGAAGAAGAAGAATCCCTATCATTAAGTGCTAGAGCTCTCTTATTTCTAAACTTTAAACAAGGTATTATTCACTGAGATTAACGGTTGAACATGCATTACAGTATGGCTGAGCACTGCGCGCTCTCTGCCCTCAAAAACAGTTGAGCACAATTGTTGCAATTTTACGCTCTACAATTTTTATCATTGGTGTTAACATCATTGGAGCTATAGAAACCTTCAATAACTTACGACGTAGACATGAGATTTGACACAACATAAAGAACGCCAAAATAAAGATGTATACGAGT
This sequence comes from Lacanobia oleracea, assembly GCA_950371165.1. Taxonomy (NCBI): domain Eukaryota; kingdom Metazoa; phylum Arthropoda; class Insecta; order Lepidoptera; family Noctuidae; genus Lacanobia; species Lacanobia oleracea. The sequence continues at coordinate 9,048,413 of OX493411.1, forward strand.
TTCCAGCTCTCTTCATCTCTCATTCCAAGGTGAAACGCCAATTTGACTAGACTATTAAGTTTTATCTCGTGTAACTTTTGCAGAATAAACCGGCAAAATACCAATTTTAAACTAAAACTATTCAAAATAACTTTACTTTGAGGTTAGACATAAAGTGTAATTTAATGTACGTTCTTACAAAAAAAAACTTAATTAATGTATCAGATTTTTTGAAGTGAAATCTTCTTTAGCGGCGTTGTGCATTTTTTTTTAAATCCTCCTAGTGTGCTCGCACGATAAGTCTACGCGCGGTTGAAATCGGAACTAATAAAATTAACGGAACTAAAAAATAAAATTAACGTGTTAATTTTATAAGTATAATTTAGTCCATTATTTATACCTTGGTTGTTATTTCTTTCAAGCACAATTTGAGTTACGTTATATAATTTTTAAATAACTGACGGAAATATATTTAATTAGGCCCGCAATATAAAACAGCCGCAGTATGAGCGGGTTGCCAGTACAAATAACTAAAAACTTACCATAGTAGGCCATATTGCTGACCATGTGTTCGTTGATCATGATATCCAGGGTGAATTCGTCACTGACACTAATATTCGATAAAAAAGAACTCAAAAACACATTGTAAAAACACTCACTGTAACACACAATTTGGGATTTAGAAAAGTGGATATTAAAGTAAAATAAAAAAACAAAATAACAAGCTGAGTAGGTAGCTATATTTTGGAGTCACCATATATAGACCCGGTCGATTTTCTAAACATCTCACGCAGTGAACTGTCAATCTATGTAAACTTATTTTCTCTACTATTGATAGGCACGCGTTTGACCACTATCTCACCTGATGGTAAGCGATGATGTGGTCGAACATGGAGCACGCTTGCCTAGAAGTAACCTATTCACTCTTGACTTAAAGACTCCCAGGTTGTAGCTATTATCAGGAAACAAGGAACCAAGATGGAATGAGGGCTCACTTCATGATCACTTCACCCAAGCCTCCACTTCGACATGTGTACAGCCGGTCTATTCTGTCGACATCGACGACACTGCATACACTTTGGTGGAATAAACGACAAGTGAGCTGTACGTCTACCATGAATTTTATCAATCTATACTCGCTAGCGACTGTTGTTAAAAAAATGTGTGAAAACTTAAAAAAAAAACAAGTTTCTAATTATTTTTTTTTGGTTGTTTACTAAAGTTTTACTAGCAACTTGCTTGCATGTGACTTAACAACTTAAACAAATAAATTAGAAACTTGTTTTTTTTTTAAGTTTTCACACATTTTTTTAACAACAGTCGCTAGCGAGTAAGGATTAATAAAACTCATGGTAGACGTACTGTTTGTATGGTTTGACAGCTCACTTGTCGTTCACTTCGACGAAGTTTTCACTTCGACATGTTTACAGAATCGCACTGCAAGGTGAATTGAAACCTGCCAAGGTTTCGGAATTTGTTCGAAAGAGTCACCGCGGCCCAGCTAGTCTATTCTGTAAGTAACCATCTCGATATCGAGCTTCACCTGAGTGAGATAGCTCACAAAGTGAACTTTATTCCACACAACATAAAGGTGTTACGTTTATACTCACCTCGAATTCCGCTGTCGAGACACGAAAATGTTGTTACAGAATAGCACTACTGGAACCCGGCGGGCATTAGGAGGAACACGGATGGGTTTTAATCAGTAAGAGTCTGAAAAATCGCTTCTGCTCCGCCTAGAGCAGGAGTAGTCATTTGATGATATTCCATCCTATAAAAAGAAGGTGGTGTAGTTATATTTTAAAAACTGCTTCTGCCCATGTAGATTACCTAACAACTTTCTTCACGGAAGTCATAGGTAGGCCAAAAAATATATCCATACAAAGTTATCATCAGCTGATTAAAAAAGTACGGGGGCACAATTTTTTGCCATTCGACGTGGCTAAATAGAAATAATGCCAGTATTCTGGCACCTTTTTTATGCCCAACGATTTTTTTCCTAACATTTCCTTTTCCATTCTCGTTTTGACATTGATTCGTCACTGAGATGATAATGCGACTTGAATTTAGTCAAAAAGCGACTAAATTCAAGTATAAGAACCGGCCTTAAGTAATTATCATAATTATATAAACAAATATAACCTACTTAGTAGTCAAATTAATTACTTAATAACAAATACCAAGGCTAAGGTGTGATGTGGCTACATTATCGATATATTTTAAAGTTTACTGGCACAATGTCAATCTAAATACCTACATATAAAAGGGACTGACTGACATATCAACACAGCCGAAACTACTGGGACTACGAACATGAAAGTCTTTTATAATGCGCACAACATAAGAGTGGAACTCTCTGTCTGCGTCTGTGTTTCCGAACGCTTACAACCCTATTTGGTGAAGATCTGACGAAGAACTTCGGAGGTAGGCAACGGAACTCTTCAATAAATGATAGCAAAGGGATCGGGTTTGCTGAAATCGCATGTTTTTTTAGCGTTTACACCAGTTCTTAACATAACATTGCGCTGGTACGCTGTTAATGGGTACGCAGGTACCTAGGTACCACTAAAAAGTGAAAAATAAATAACTTATTTACAAAAAATACAACCGACTTCCAAAAACAAAACACTACAAGGTACAAAATAACTTCGGAAGAAATAAAAAAACATTAATTTCCGAAGTCGGTGTCAAAAAACGAAAAAATAACCAAAAACACCGACTTCAGAAATTAATGTTCTTTTCTTTTTTCCGAAGTTATTTTGTACCTTGTAGTGTTTTGTGTTCCAACTGCCCTTTGCGTTCCGCAGCCCTGGAATGCAAAGGGCATTTGGAGGAACACAGGAGGGTTTAGCCCTGACACTCCCATCCGCTTCACACAGAGCGGGTGATGCCATTTGATGATTTACCATCCTTAAAAAAGGTACCTATTTAGCGTATGCTGGTCAAGGGCCATTAAAATCTCTTCTTTAATTTACAAGAAAAAAGTCTTATCTTGCGAGTTTGCACGAAATAGCCTGTGATTTTTTTTCTTAGTATACCTACCTCATCTTTTGTATGGAAAATCATCTAATGACTCCTCCCGCTCTGGGCGGAGCAGAAGAGAGTGTCAGACCTTTACTGACTAAAACATTTCCGTGTTCCTCCTAGTGCCCGCCGCGTTCCAGGGCCGCGGTGACACTTCCGATAAAAGTAACTATTCCATGAATCATAGTATATCCTATCGTCTGCGATAACAAACTTATATTATCTTCTAGTCATCAATTCTGATTATTATTGGCTATCGTAAAACGTGAGGTTATGTATTGTTTAAAACACGTACTTACATACATAGTTTATGTACATAAACTATGTATGTAAGTACGTGCTATCTAGCCACACAATTCAAAGTTATATTTGTCACTACGTAGGAGCTTGTAACTAAATAATAATTTCGTATCTCTCTCTTATCTATGCAAGCTTTGGTCAGAGCTAACTGACATAGACCAGAACGAACCTTATTTTTTAAGAGGGGACTCTACTCCTGAGGAATTTGAAAAATAGGTATTTGAAGAAACTATTGCCGATGCCGTCGCGCTGCGCCACATGTAAAATGCGAAAACGACAACTGCAGCTCAGGCTGATTTTACCTATAAAAACCTTAACTAAAAGATATTTTGTATTCCGCTGTTTCATTCTTCAAAACTGGAGTGAACTAAAGAAATATATATTAAGAGGAAGACTATATCTATGCTTCTATTATTTTATATTATGTTAAAGTTAAATTTGTGTGATAGTTGTCTGAACACGGCGATAACATTTTTTGTTTGAGTGGAATAGGCCTGCGGAAACTATTGGCAGTAGAGCAAACTGCCCCACGTTTTATCTATTAAATTAATAAGTAACTTTACACGTTACGAGGTATATTAGATGAAGACCGTGGAGTACCCACTAAAACCGCGCGAACGAAGTCGCGGTCGAAGTGCTAATATTGAATAAGTCTGACTGTCTTTCACAGAGCCCAACTGTGGAACGAAGAGCACCTCAAAAACTGTGCTACCTACAAAATTGTAGGTACGTCAGTAGATAGTGGCAGTCAACTATTGAGAAGTGGCGCAAGGTTGCTCATTGTAGCGCAAACTCAATGAATGCTGCCTTTGTAGTGACGACAATTGTCCGACAGCGACACGGAGGGTTATGGACTTATGGTTTTACATTGGACTTGTTGTGGTGTGCTATTTTTGGTTTTAAAGTTAAATTGAAAGATGTAGGCTAAATAATGACAGCCACAGACAACAGACACTAGTGGTCAGTGTTTTTTTTATTTTTTTTTGTTTAGGAATGGGCTTGCTCTTGACCACAATCGGCTGTTGTTTCAATTGTTTCGGGCTTGTAAACACTCTTGTGGCAAAGTTGTACGAATGACAACCAAAGCCGAAAGGGATGACTACTAGTCATGACATATCATGGCAGATTATCTTATACTCGGTTCCCTACTTTTGTAACAATCTTCATTAGTACTCAATACTTTCTTCTCAATTCATAATAAAACCAAGGCTATAAGCGTTAAATCTATTACATTAGCCACTATCATAATATTGGCAATGACCATGAACAATATAGAATGCAACGCACTACCAGCCTAATAATCTCAACAATAAAAAAAAAAACAAAAGAAATGTTTTAAAAAATGCAATTAGGAATAACCTTCACCTCGCTAACGCATTCCAATTTTGAATATTGAATCGGCCAGTGAGCACATCTTATTGCGTAACGAGCGTAAAATATATTTAGCATACCCGACGCCAATGAGTACGTGGGCTTTACAGGTGCACAAGATAGTAAGAGTATGTGTCATATACGACGCGGATGGATGGCGTCGCTCGTGGTTAAATACATAATAACAGTGTCACGGTTCAATCTTCGAGGTAAAGCAACGCTGGGGCTTCAAAGTCCCATCTACATAATATCTCTGCACCTACCAAAATCCATCAACATCGATTTGGCGGTTTAGGCATAACAAACTCAGTTTCGGAGTTAAAATATTAGTTAGGATGTTTGATAAAATTATTTTCTGTTCATGGGTTATAAAATCCAAGAAATATAAAATAATGCATTTTTCATCCTTGTTATGATAAAAATCTCATATATTTTATTTATAACCTAAAATAATAATAAGTTGTTGACATGCAACGTAACATGTGACATCTCCACATAGATCGTGACGGAACATTACAAATGGCTGCCAAAGTCTACGCTACGACGACTTATGTACCTACTGTATATATATTATGTACTGTACTAGTAAATAAATAAAGCCGAATGTCCCGGGCGAGTATCAACGTCGAGGGAATTTCTAATCTCTAAATAAATAGTAGAGAACAAAGTCGTTGTCTGTCTCTATTTATTTCACCGCTTATTTCTTCTAAACCACGCATTTTGTAACGCACATCTGAAAAACCAGCCATTTGCGAGTCTGAGTCGCACACGAATGGTCCCGTTCCATATGCCAAAAAACACGAGTTTTTAATGTTTATCATCAAAAATACACATTGTGAATATTCTCAAAAAAAAAAAACTTTTTTAGTAGTACCTACCTAAGTCCACAGGAAGTCGGTGTTTAAAAACGAAATAACCAAAAACACCGACTTCCGAAATTAAAGTTATTTTTTACTTTGTAGTGTTTTGTTTTTGGAAGTCGGTTTTATTTTTTTGTTAAAAAGTTTTTTTGATATTTTATTCACACCTTGGGTTACATAATCGAAGTTTTCGCTCGGATCCCTAACTTTTTTTAAAATATTCTATAGCCCATGTTCATCAGGGATAAGGTGAATGCTCCAGGGTAGCCCGCGAAATTCAAATATTTTTATGTTTTTTGCAATTTGCCGGTCAGTGTGAAGCTGTATGTGGACCAAATGCGATCCGCGACCGTAACGCGTATTATTTATCTAAAGAATTATAACCATTTTCAATCATTCTTCATCAATCATTTTCATTAATATCATTCTTTCGAACTACATGAACTTAGAGGGCTATATTGATGATTAAAATGGTTATAATTCTTTAGATAAATACGCGTTACGGTCGCAGATCGCATTTGGTCCACATACAGCTTCACACTGACCGGAAAATTGCAAAAAAACATAAAAATATTTGAATTTCGCGGGCTACCCTGGAGCATCCACCTTAAAATAGCCCTTCGAGTACAGGACCCTAAAACTACTGGCTAGTAAAAACACGGTCCTACTACCTATAACCCCTTTCTTTTGGATTGGAAATCATCAAAATGACTCCTCCCGCTCTGGGCGGAGCGGAAGGGAGTATCAGACTCTTACTGACTAAAACCCACCCATGTTCTTTCAAAAGGGTAACTCTTTCGAACCATTTCCGCAACCCTGGTATTCGTACAATACTTGTGTAGTAGTGACTCGCACAGACCACTGACAACAATAACATAACGTAACGTAACGATGTCTTACCTCTCGCGTCGCAACACTCAAGGTCGCCATTGGCCACCGTTTGTTGTTTACTCTAAATATTAGTATAGCGTCGCCAAAAACACTTGTAGAAGAGAGAATAGCTCTTGTTTGAGATATTTGAAATTGGGATGGTATAGGCCAATTTTCGTTTTTAAAATGCGTTCAAACTCTAGTCGCAATATTATCTCAGCAATAATAAAAATGTAGGGAAATGGAGCGGACTGCGGAATTAGTTCGAAAGAGTCACCGCGGCCCTTGAACGCAAAGGGCATTAGAAGGAACACGGATGGGTTTTAGTCAGCAAGAGTCTGACACTCCCTTCTGCTTCGCCCTGTCTGATCGTTGAAAGTTGCTAATTGCGATGTGTATGCGAATTGCCCTAGCAATTACTTGTATGCCAATGATTGGTATAATGGTTCTTCGTCATCATTGTTAAGGGCCTTTTTACATCTGATACATAATAAAATTAATCACAAACCGAGAAGAGAGGGGGCGCCAATACCATTTTTCTGCCCTGTAGATCCGGGTTGGTTAAGTAGAGCACGCCTGCATGTCAGTGAGTTTACCTGACGCCATAAAATTTAGCCGGTCGATCAGGAAAATACTCACCGTGCAAAGTTAGATGAAGATGATGTCAGTTATCATTACAATTGGCAACTGACTTCACTGACACTGGGGATTAACAGCCACCGTGTAAGCTTAGGTGTAGTGAACATGAAGTGTAATGTCAATCAATACAAACAAGATGGAATGACAATTCACTTAACGCGGTGAGACTTTGACAGAATAAACTGGCAGCTTAGGGACCCGACACTCTAGACATGTGATATTCTGTCAGCGGTAGCATCACGATCTTCGTGACTCACGAAGGCGTTTGTCAAACCGTCAAAATTGTTTGGGATTGACAAATGCTGTCAAAATGTCACTTGATGAACCACTTATATTTTAGGCTAGTTTCCACTATCAATAAATTGCAAATATATTTAGTCCGTCAGTTAGTGCGTTGGAAAATAACGGATATGACATGTATTTTTTGTTTTTATAAATCAATGAATATTGAAAAAGATGAAACGCATCAAAACTCGGGAGGGGCTCGTGACGTCAGAACGCATTAAAAAAATATACCACGGCGTGACTTATTGAGAATTCAATTTTGGTTTACATAACAAAAGAAAAAAAGAGTTAACTTAATATTTTTTGATTATCTAAATGACAGACTGATTACATTTTTTCAGTGGACAAGCCTATTCCTATCGCTAATAGAATGGCACATTGTTCTGACCCGATGACATCTAGTTTAAATTTTAAAAAACACGCAACCCTTCTTCAGGGCTTTGCCGCAGTCGCTTAAAAAAGACGCACAGACAACTGAATAAGTCCACAAATGTCACTTAACCAGTAAAGACACATACCTAAGCTGACGCAACGGACCTTGACACGGCTGCCGTAGTTTAGTTGAAAACACACGCAAAAACAATACAAGACGTTTTTGGGTTGAGGTGAAACAAAAAGTCTACTGTTTTTTGTAGGATTACGCTCTAAAACTGTTTAGTTAGTGTTTATTGAGTTCAGTAATCGTAGTGTTCATGTTTTCTTGTCGTTTGTCGCTCTGTTTGCTTCGAAGAGTTGTATACCTATTTCTATTATGCAGTATCGGTAAAACGGGGTGAATAAAACCCCAGAAGGTGAATAGAACCTGCCGGGGTTGCGGAATTAGTTCGAAAGGGTCACCGCGGCCCTGGAACGCGAAGCACATTAGGAGGAACACGGATGGGTTTTAGTCAGTAAGTCTGACACTCCCTTCTGCTCCGCCCAGAGCGGGAGGAGTCAGGGGTGAATATAGAAACAAAACTTCAAATGGTACCTATTGTCACTTGAATGCCACATCATTGGTTTCTAAAAAAAATGCTATCTTTTAAAACAAATATTGTTTTCCAAAAATTGAGCCAACATTTGCAAGCATGTGTGCGTGCGGCAGCGTGCGGACACAGTGCGTCTATGTCTGTATGTGCGTGAATAATGATACCAGCTACTACAATTCTCCCATAATGCTACAAGCAGAATTTAAATAAAGTGTAAATTCCCTTCAAAGTTGTGTTTATATTCATCCCTTTTTACGAATGTACCTATCTACCAAGAAGTGCTGTTTCATTTTGAATGAAGGATATTTTATCTGAAAGCCTGATGCTATGTCAACCAATTGAAATATTGCGATGTATAGGTACTATTGAAAATACCTCACCCCTTATTTAACAAATGAATAAACGTAATTTCGAAACAGACTCAGTTGGCGACTTCACAAGTGTTCCTTTAGACATTATTGTTTCTACCAAATTACGAAAGGGTTGAGAATTTTTTATAAGAAACAAAACAATAAATTAATTTTTAACTTTTATGGCTTATGTTTGTGACAGAATCCTGTAGAAGGCAAAGTTTACCTTTATTCAAAGGTCGAAAAGAAACGTGACTCACGTTTTTAGGGTTTTATTTTTCGGTTTATGGTACGGAACCCTTCGTGTGCGAGTCTGGCTCGCACTTGACCGGTTTCTTGTTGTCGCAACATTCCACGTGACAATGAAGGGTGATATTTTATGTTCAAAAATATTACCGACTTCATAATTTCCTAAAAACAAACCGTCGTACCCAACGTCACTCCACATCGGCATAAAGACGAACTTCCATACAAAATTTTACCCACGCATCTTCATCTGCGTCGCAATTCTCATTAATGCTCCGCTCCTATTGGTCTTAGCGTAATGAAATTTAGCCTATAGGCTTCCTAGATAAATGTGCTATCCAACACTGAAATAATGATTCAATTCGAACCATTAGGTGCCTAGTTCTTGAGAATAGCGCATTCAACTAAACAAATAACTTCTTTAGGGGACGAATTTCCCTGGCCTGAAAAATCAACATCGATGAGAATTTTATCCATTGAAAATAGTTATTCTGTATGTTTTTTTTTGTTTGTCCATAGAATGCTTTATTATCCCTGAGTAACACAGACTAAATTTACTGCTAGAAAAAAATAGGCATCCTAAAGAAAATTGCAGCGCGAACGAAGTCGCGGGCGGAGTGTCTTTCATAAATTCGATGCCGCTCCCTTCCAATCTTATCATTATTTTATCAGAAACAAAACATCACTAAGATCTCGAAAGTAAATTAAGAAAAACCTAACAAATACAAAATTAGGCTGTAAGTATCGACAACTCCAGGGAAAGGTTGCCCACACTAAATATTATGACAAGAAGTTATATAAATGGATACACGAGCGGAAAGGGTACGTTTTTCTAATAATAAAACATAGGTACTATCATCTCAGGGTTTCTCTGGTGGATAGAATTCGCAACGAAGTCATTCGCTAGAGAACTAAAGTCACCGATTGCGCATAGAATCAGCATGCTGAAGTGGAAGTGGGCCGGCCATGTCTGCAGACGGACAGACGGTCGATGGAGCAGACATGTGTTAGAGTGGAGACCGCGTATGGGCAAACGTAGTGTGGGACGCCCTGCGGCATGATGGATCGATGATTTAAAGAAGGTGGCTGGCAGCGGATGGATGCGGACTGCTTAGGGCCGGGATGGTTGGCGCTCATTGGGGGAAGGCTTACGTTCAGCAGTAGACGAATATTGGCTGAAATGATGATGATGACTATCATCTCGCTTATGTAACCTGAATGGATGGGCAGATTGAGTAGTAGTAGTTCAAAATCATCATCTGCGTAGCCTTTTCTCAACTATATTAGGATCGGCTTCCAGTCAAACCGGATTCAGCTGAATACCAGTATTTTACATGGAGCGGCTGCCTACCAGACCTCCACAACCCATTAACTGGGTAACACGGTAGTTCTTGGCAAGACTGGAGTCTAAATGAATTGCCATAAATTCGACTTTTCCGAATATAAGCCAATAGAATAAAACCACGATTGTATTCTACTTGCCTGGCGAAAGAAAACAGGCGGTATTATATCTCAGAAAACTCAAGAACTCACAGATTCAATTTATTCGATAACAATGACGGCTATCGGGTTTCAATTCACCGGTAGAGGCGCTAGTGTACCGTAAGGTTTTCAATGAAAAATTTCATTGGTTGACGCGAGTTTATTTACCTACTAAAAAAACAAAAATATAATAAATATAATATTTTGATTTTAATTTTTTATATTCCTTCTAACTTTGTTCACATGCGCGTAATAACATCTTTGATGCTATGATTATAGTACATTGGTTTCCTACGGGTGAAAACAATTGAATTAGTTCCGAGACGGCGTTAATAGTTTGAGGGACTAAATAAGTCTTTCACCCAGGGTAAACACTGTGCTTTTCATTTCGAATACTTACAAGGAAAGTAAAAAAATTAAAAAAAAACACGAATCAGCTAAAGAAAAAATCCATATCTGATGAACTAGTCGACGTGTCAATACAAATCTCTCGAAAAAACAAATTAAGATCGGACTGCCGCTCTCCCGTCTATTTATTTGTGACCGGCCAGCTATTCAGCCAAATTATCATCATTGAAGAAATGGTAAGTATTTTGCCCAAATCTGTATTGTTTTTAAAATAAATAGTTGAAAGTAAATTATACTAAAGACATTTAAAAAAATACAATCTTTAGTTAATAATCACGTTTACGTTATTTCAATTTGACATCGCGTTGTAATTGACTGGCTGTACAGAAAGTTAGGACTTAGGACATGGTTCAACAGAAATGTTTTTATAATTTGACGGCTGTCAGTTGCAAAACGATTCTCCCTAGGGCTGAAAAGTAATACTTTCAACCCGCTCCTCAGGCAACGTCAGGCCTACTTTCCGAGTGTGAGTAATGAAAAATACTTTACTCGACAGAGGCGAAAATTGGCAAGTACAAAAACGGTAGCCCTCATTGACATTGTGTCTGAAATCATTCTTAAAATAAAAAATAAAAAAACCTCATAGGTAGGCAGTTTATTTATTTATTTATTTAAACTTCATGTACAATAGTGGTACATAGGCGGACTTAATGCAACAAATGGTTAGAGGTGACCTTTTTTTCGGGCTGAGAATGAGCATGGCAATATTAAGTACATACTAAGTACTAATTAAGAATTTCTAAGAACTTTAGTTCAGGTTTATAATTTTGTACGCACGTCAGTTATGTGTCAATAAGTAATTTTTCTTTCTTTACTTCATTGACTTTTGTGAAAATTTCCCATCCTTAAAAAAAACGCTTAGAATTAAACTAACAAAATAAAAATAATATTATCTACTTCAGAGCGGAGTATTCATTAAGTTATTATAATTGCACCTCAATTATTACAATAGACGATAATTACTGTATTTAATAATGCTGTTAAGTTTCTTTATAATCTCATAACTCATTCGTAGTTAAAATATAAGTCCATTTTTACAGTGGTTGGTTACCAATTTTTTTAATGTTTTTTTTTTCAGGTCTGGTCCTACTTTTGGATACCAAAAAAACCAGCCAAGTGCGAGTCGGACACGCACGCGAAAGGATTCGTACCATAAACCGAAAAAACGCGATTATTTTTTGGGAGCCCCCTTTATTTTTTTATTTGTGATGGGTTTGCTCTTGACTCTAGTCTATGTCAGAGATGACAGAGAGAAAGTCTATGATGGAGCGAGCTTACCCAGAAGTAGCTGTTCACTCTTACTTTGAAGATATTAGAGTTGTAAGCGTTTGGAAACACAGACGCAGGCAGAGAGTTCCACTCCTTTTCTGTGCGCATTTAATTTTTAATTTAGTTGATTTTTTTATTATTTGTTGTTATAGCGGCAATAGAAATACACACTCTGTAAATATTTCAAATGTCTACCTAAAACGGTTCTTAAGAGCAGACAGACGGATGGACGGACAGCGGAGGCTTAGTAATAGGGTTCCGATGGTTACCCTTCGGGTACGGAACGGTTATTGGGTTATTCTATCTGAATTTTCTCAATAACGGCCGGGCTTAGACGTGTGGCCGTTTCTAATTTTTCTTCCTAACCCTTTTTTTTAAGATTAGGAAATCATCAAATGACTCCTCCCGCTCTGGGCGGAGCAGAAGGGAGTGTCAGCTCCGTCTACTATGCTGAAATCTCCTTGAGGCGCGCGTGGAACACATGTCGCCGTCGACCCGGGGCTGTTTCTGATCGGACAGCGAGCTGCTCAATGCTCGCCATCCGCAGGCCCGCGTTCTTTCTAACCCTAGTAATACATAAAGCACCCTTTAAGAAAAGTATAGGTAGATACCCTAGACTATTTCCTATTTTGTAAGTGCCATTTATTTTGCCTTAAAATTGCTTAAGATTTCTCTAGGAGACCAAAACTGACGTAACAGCAATTTAGTAACTAGTAATACTGTCATACCAACAGTAAATGCTATTAAAACTAGTTGTAACTCTGTATTTAATTAATGAATTCATTTAAATGATAATCAACTGTGCCTAGATACACCTGGCTTTAGTTCTCACTACATTTGCCAGTCCTAGAATAGAACAAATAAAATGAAAAATATTGTCTCTGCCTAAAGTACGCGCGAAAAAATAAACAAAGCAATCGCGGCGTGACAAAATGCCATTCATTTTATAAAAATAAACTTCATAGCACGCGTTTCATAACGTTAAACAATATTTATAATGTTTTGTATATAATTACAGGTTCAAATTAACCTGATGCAAGTTGGCGCCATTTTTATTTTTTCATGAATTTATTAATTCAAGGCAAAGGAAAAATGTTACATCCTCACCTCGACTCATTTATTGATTACTTACTTAGTATCGATTTAATATTCACTTTCAAGGAAGCAGCATACGATAAAAATAGTAGATAAGTAATAAAATAACTAAAATATTACCAAAAAAATAAACAATTTTCTTATTTAATATCCACTTTTCTTAGCACACAACAGATTAAAAAACACCAAAATTTTGTAACAGAGTTCACTGCACTCCAAACGACCGCGCAATATTTTTTTTTTATAAAAATAGACCGAACACGCACCGCCCACGGTTCTAAATTCGTATATTTTAAAAAGTTACAAACGCATGCGCTTCGTTCGCGCGCGCTCACCTACTGACAAGCGCGCATCACAGATTCCCACTCGATTGTTATCGATTAACCGGCTATTTCAAATATCGAATCGGCACAACCGAAAATGTTGTATGACATAACCTCTCCAAATCAGAAGTATAATACTAGGCGAGTTACTCAACTATTTTCGGAAGTCTCTATTAGTATTTCAGGTGGATCAGAAAACCTACATTTTTAATTTTGCCGGTTGATATGGAAATTCTAAGCGTGGTGGTAAGTCACGAGGTAGACGACGGTTTTAGTAGCATATAGTTATTTTTAACTAGATTTAGACTAGCGAGCCAAATGAGAAAATGTCAGCCGTCCCAATGGTTATTTTGCATTGATATTAGAGTTTATTAGGTTTTGTTTTGCCTGCAATCTATTAAGAGACAATCACATGATGTATTTTTGACCTATTTTCGAAATGTCACGTTCTATTACGAAATGCGATGCGCTTGCTGGTTTTTTTCTTCAATGCTATTTACTAAACCTACATTACCGAAACGAATATAAGAAATACGTCCGAGTTCAAGAGTTATTTATCTAAACACGATAAGAAACGAAGACTAAGGTAGATTCAAAGATAACATTTTCCACAAGATTGCTAATACAAATTCTATTGACAGTTGCAGCAACTTCAGCCAAATTGTTTAAAAAAAAATTGCACGTCAAAGATTGATTAGTTACACGCATCATTGGAATTTGGACATCAATCTTTGAATCAAACGCCCACTAATGTACCGTAGCCAATAAAAAAAATTACGAATCTTCTCTACATAGCTACATGCACGGTACGATTTTTCATTCATTCAGCGGCGATGAATCGGTCTAGCATAGTTTTTCATGGCCAATATGTGCTGAAAAAAAAATACTTCCCGCGTTTTCGTCTATGGTTTTTACAACTTCCGGCGATAAAATTGCGTAAGTAGTTTTGCGGAGAGTAGAAACTTTTCTTACGTTTTGCATTTTCCGCAGAGCCTTACCACAAGGAAGCTGTTGAGATTTTTTAATAAACAACGAAGGGTTAAGCATTGTTTGTGGTTGACATTGCAGCTAAAAGACTCTATCTCATGTTATAGCCTTTTCCCAACTACATTTGAGTTGGCAACCAGTTTAACCAGCGGATCTAAAAAGGCCACTTTAGTAAAATAATAATATAAATTACACAACAATCTGTCAAATTTCATTTTCATCTTTATCGCTAACGCTTTAGGTTCAAGGTTGATTGGGAAAATTTGACAGTGACGGGCAGCGTGATGTGCTTTCTGATTCTGTTTTAAGTGGCGTTTTTAGACCCGCAGATACAGGAGAATACCAATATTTTACGTAAAGCGGCTGCCCATCTGACCTCCACAACCCATTAACTGGGTAACACGGTACTTCATGGCAAGACTAGAGTCAGATTCCTACTGTCTTCTGCCTATCCGTAACGATCTACAAATGACAGTCGGAACCAACGGCTTAATGTGCTCTCCGAGGTACAGATGAGTCTTGGTGTGTTAAGATGGTCACCCATCCACAGACTGGTCTCGGCAAGCGTTGCTTAACATTTTAACATCGATCGACCCGTGCGGCTGTTATTATATTTATAATTATGAGCTCAAAAAATGTGTTTTAAACTTATAATTTCTTGTTTTTTGCTTTGCCTAAAGCAGCCAGACATCGATCCTCGAGCTGGTATTGCAAATCTAGCTTCTCAACCACGCCAAATGGTTCAGCTTGGACTCTGGGGGCCACTCTCTAATCCCGAATTGCGGGCCGTATTCAACTCCGTAACCTATGGACTTACGATTTGATAGTAGCTGTCAAATCGTGTTATCATTAATTCTTAGTGGTTAGGTGATACGGAGAAGAATACGCAAGCAATTAAGCCCGAAACTACGGACTTCGGGCTTGAGAGTAGCCCCAGGAATATCAAATTTTATACGGACCCCAATCATATAACTGGGAAAGTAATCCCGGAACTAGCTGACCCGAGCAACTTCGTCTGCGTCACGTTTTTCATTAAAGCTCCGCTCCTATTGGCCTAAGCGTGATGTTATATAGCCTATAGCCTTCCTCGATAAATGGGCTATTCAACAATATTAAAATATTTTTTCAATTTCGAACCAGTACTTCCTGAGATTAGCGCGTTCAACCAAACAGCGCGTTCAACCAAACAAACTCTTCAACTTTATAGAATTAACTAGTTGACCCGCGCAACTTCGTCTGCTCCGCTCGTATTGATCTTAGCGTGATGTTATATAGCCTAAAGCCTTCCTCGAAAAATAGGCTATGTAACACTAAAATATTTGTCCAATTCGAACCAGTACTGCGATTACCGCGGTCAACCAAACAATGAAACAAACTCTTCAGCTTTATAGAATTACTATAGAAGTATAGAGACTGCTCAACCATCGGTAAAATGGAGGAGTGATGAGTTTTCAGTGTAAATAATGTAAGTAGAATATGTAAAACAGTCTCTCTAGCACGGTAGCAGTAATTGGTTAACAAAACACTCAAGGTCATTTCGAAGGCTGTGACAGCGTTGTGTTATGCGCAGGCGCATAGTGGCGCTGGATGCGGCTTGAGCGTGGTTCGTTGCGCGCTGTTTTAGATGTACAAAGACAAAACGAAATATTTTTAAGAAAAAAAAATTGTTTAAAACGATTTGCAAGTGAATAAAAAAATGGACAAAAAAATGCAGATTTTTTTTATCATATTGTTGGAAAAAAATTAAAACGTAAACTTAGCTTGCGTGAAACAGTGACAACGTGTCCACGATTGTAATAATAATAGTAAGATACGGAAAAATAGATTTTTTATTATTGACTAGTTGAACCCGCGCAACTTTGTCTGCGTAACAATTTTCATTACTTCTCCGCTTCTATTGGTCTTAGCGTGATGATATATAGCTTTCTTCGATAAACGGGGCTATCTAACATCGAAAGAATTTAGTGCCTGAGATTAGCGCGTTCAAGCAAACAAACAAACTCTTCAGCTTTATGTATTAGTATAGATATGCACGTATTTGACCACAATCTCACCTGATGGAAAGGAATGATGTGAACACACTTGCTTAGTAGTAGGCCTGTTTATTCTTGACTTAAAGACCCCCAGGTTTACAGACTCTACTTTAAGTAGGTACTTACTATTCAAACTTCTTTTTACATATAACTCTGAGGTTTGTACCGCTATACCATAGACAAATATTGTACAAAAATCTATAATACAAAAAACAGTCCAAAGTCAATGTACCTATAATAAAAAAAAATAATTACCAAAACAACTACTTGAAACCTCATCGCGAAATAACGACAAACACTTTAAAATTAAACATTATTACAAGGTTCCAGAAGGGCAGGGCTAATCACTGCTCGTTTGCGACAGCCAAGCTAAAAATGGCTGAAATGAGTACACCACGAAGGTTTAATCTTTATTATTATGGTGATGCTGGTATAAAAATAAAAACGGAGTGTTTTAGCCCGTTTTGTGTATAATATAGGCTGTAACGTCTCTTTTGGGTGCTTTTACAGGAAAATATCGTGAAGTATGTATTTTGTTGAAGATAACGCTGCATGGTTTTTTGATTAGCGTTCTAATATTCAAGAGGATTATTTGAAAGAAATGGGTGTGCTTGTGTTTAGTATATAATACTCTTTATTATGTACCTACACCATATAAGTTACCTAAAAGACAGAAGGAGAAAACATAACATAGGCTGACACAATGAGCGATCTTTTAAAGACAGCTATTCAATAACATCCCATAAAAGCAAATTATTTATATGTTCCTGAGAGTGCCAATCGTTTAGCAAATTCGACTTTGTACAAACAAACAATATAATATATTCCATCGAGAAAGAAGGGGTATGTTGATTTTTTGTATATTGTAGTCAATTTCTGTTGCTCATAATAACAAAAATGTTTTATACTTTTTTATGATTCATACTCAAAATAGTTCGTAACCAATAGTCAATAATAATTTCTCAAAAAAAAAAAAACTAGTTAATCCAACACAGTGTTGTTCTGTTCAATTATCTGAATTCGTACAGAAATCCCTTAGAAAAAAAACTTTGAGTTTTATCCACATTTTCCAATTTGAACAAATAACTCAGAGGCAGGAGGCAGATTAATCATTTTTATGTTATTTTATTATTTAAATAAAATTATAAAATTATAATAAAATATTAAATAAATGATTGAATTGAATTTCCGATAGTAATTTCAGATTTTCACAGACATATTTAGTCGCTTACCAACGGACAGCATTACATTTTAATAAAATTGTTATACATATATTAAATAAAATTCATATTAAACCAGTTACCACATCCAGTATCTAAGCATTTACCGCATACATCCGTGGAGCTACTTTGCAACGCTAACAATAGTTACCGACTACGGTCAACAAAACAAACTGTGTCAAGTTTATAATAATTTATTACACTTTTTATTTGTTATTAAGTAATTCTCTGACCGATATGTCGTTATTTACTTTTCTGTTAGGGACAATAAATAAATAAAATAAATACATGGCTATAGGCTCACCCCATTTTTATCTTATCTTTTTGGACAATACAAACGTGATGTCATGTCATGTACTACTAACTAAATAGTCAGGAATAAAGACTATTTTGCTGACCTTATTTTATTATATTCTATTGATCCTACGTGAATGTTTGAAACCATTTTGCTGACCGTACCTTCCTCTATATTCTCTAGTGATTATTGTAAAACGAGTGTCACTGTTTTGCTGACCATATCGTTCAAGTACACATGTACTAAGGCAAGTGAACTGGACTATTTGCCTGACCGTACCTAGTGTGGATGGGAGTTAGAGCTGTTTTGTTGACTGTACCAGTTGACGATAAAAAGGAAGTCACGATGCATTAACATGCTGATATTATGTGTGTGTGGCTATTAGAGCAGCGGGAAGGACCAAGAGGGCAAATTTAACCGACTTCTTCAAAAAAGAGGAGGTTCTATGTTCGGTTGTATGTATGTTTTTTCTTTGCATGTGTGTTCACTGATTTCACCGCCAATAATGGACCGATTTTAATTACAAAAAAATACAACTAGCGTCTACTTACCTACTGGTATTTAGCTGAATCCGATTTGACTGAAGTCGGTGTTTTTGGTTACTTTTTGGTTTTTTGACACCGACTTCCGAAATTGAAATTATTTTCTACTTTGTAGTAGTAATATTTTTTGTAAAATAGTTTTTTTTTTGTAGATGGGAAGTCATCATTCATCATTAAACATCATTTTATGAGTGTCCATGCGACCCCATGCACAATAGGGTCGTCGTCATCTGCCTAGCCTTTTCCCAACTAAACATATTGGGGTCGGCTTCCAG
Source organism: Lacanobia oleracea (assembly GCA_950371165.1). NCBI lineage: Eukaryota > Metazoa > Arthropoda > Insecta > Lepidoptera > Noctuidae > Lacanobia > Lacanobia oleracea. The sequence goes on from OX493411.1 coordinate 9,067,234, forward strand.
TCATACCGGATTCAGCTGAATACCAGTATTTTACGTAGAGCGACTGCCTACTAGACCTCGAGTACTGGCACGTTAATATAAATATCTAATTAGTCTATCAGATACATTTCCAAATAAATATTGAACACAGTTTTTCTTTCATGTAAACACACGATCACGTCACGACATAGTGCATTGAAAACTCGCGTGACGTCATTTCGCTTGGTAAAATGTACTAAATTTACCAAGCGAAATGACGTCACGCGTGTCTTCAACTCGCTGCATCCTCTTTATTATTTATTTACGTGAAAAAAGAAAAAATACGTGTCGAATATTTTTTGAAAATCTATCAGACGGACTAATTAGATTTTTTTAGTAAATACCCTATTTTTACTAGCGACGTGACGTCACCAGCCCCCGCTCTAGAACTTTGATGCGTTCTATCTTTATAGTTTTTTATCGATTTTAAATGACAATAAACCGAATAAAAAAATATTTGCCACGTTTTTTTTTTTATTTTGTCTCTTAATCGAAAGATTAAGATCATACTGTGTGTTTTTCTTTGCGTAACGTCACTTCCACGTTAATAGGGTATAACTTGTACTAATAAGTGACGTAACTATTCAAAAATAACATTAATAGCTACAACCTGGGAGTCTTTAAGTCAAGAGTGAATAGGTTACTTCTAGGCAAGCGTGCTCCATCTTCGACTACATCATCGCTTACCACCAGGTGAAATAGTGGTCAAACACGTGCCTATCATTAGTAAAAAAAAAAATATACAAATTAGTAGGCGTTCCATTTCTTAATGAACTCAAATGAATGTAGATCAAACCCTACGAACAACTCGCTCTTCTAAAGGCCCAACACAACATCGCTTCCGCTTGTGCCACTCAGTACCTACAGTTGACCAACTCATGTACCTATGTAGCACCGGCGGTGTCATAACCACGTCCACTTATTTGTACAGTATTGTGACGTATGACTCGGTGACCATGGACAAATATAGAGCTTGGTTGACGTAGGATAGACATTAGTCTTTTGGGACAAGCTCGCTACACTTTTCCCAACCACTGTAACTTCTAAGAGCCATAGACAATTATAGAGCTAGAGTGCTTGGACAACGTAACAGAATAAACGCATTACCTCTTAAGGGATCAATGTATTCATAATTATGAACATTTTTAGGGTTCCGTACCCAAAGGGTGACCAACGGAACCCTATTACTAAGCCTCCGCTGTCTGTCCGTCCGTCCGTCTGTCTGTCAGCTGGCTGTATCTCAAGAACCGTAGTAGGTAGACAGTTAAAATTTTCACAGATGGTAAATTTCTATTGCCGCTATAACAACAAATAATAAAAATTAAGGTTTATGGTACGGAACCCTTCGTGTGCGAGTTCGACTCGTACTTGGCTGATTTTTTACTATGGGATCAAAAATCACCTCCCCCATACCTTTATGTGCGTCTTATCCGGCCAAATATACAAAACAGCAGATTTTTTTTTTCACGATTTCGGGTTTGGTCCCATTTTAAAAGTTGTTCATAATAAATTGGTACCTATTGCGTTTATTCTGATACACGTTGTTTAATATACTTTCCAATTCCCATCCTTATCAAGCGACAGAACAGCGGGTCTAAAAAGGCCACTAGCAGAATCAGAAAGCACATCACGCTACCTGTCACTGTCAAATTTTCCCAATCAACTTTGAACCTAATGCGTTAGCGATAAAGATGAAAATGTTTGACAGATTGTTGTGCGGCTAATAATTATGATTGTAATATGATTCGACTAAAGTGGCCTTTTTAGACCCGCAGAGCTAGATCAAGGTAACGTCCGATTATCGGAACCGTTTGTGTGTGAGCCCGACTCGCACTTAGCCAATTTCTTAAGCAAAGGAAACTGCATATTCTGCTTTTACTAGCTTACTTTTAAAACTAATCACCAAATAGTATGGATTTAGAAAAGTCGCTCTCTCTATTTCTCCCCTTTCTGCATCTAAACCGCTTAACGGATTTTGTCAATGTACCTACCTACTTAATTCAAGACGGACTTTTAAGAATCAAGGGCGTAGCTACCGCAGTTTCAGCCCTATCAACAATACAGGGCCTCCGGACTACAAGGGCATCGACGTGTTGACGCAAAGCTATACATTTAGTCCCGCTGTCTCCTTCGTGGCCTGCCAAGACAGTTCTGAGCTAGTAGTATACGACCTATTTTGTTTAAAAATACAATTCCCTCAATAAAAACGGAACCTCGAAAAATGTGGATACAGGGCCCCTTTGGGACTAGCTACGCCACTGCTAAGAATTCAAGACTGACCTAAGAAAGATTCCTTCTAAGTTAAAACCCTCCCCCTGTTTAGACCCTGGTTTAACCTCTTTCTTAGCTTAAAAGGCAGAGTTTTACGACTTACATACCTATTAAATTAAAGGTTTCAATTTACAGTGCAATAAAGTGATCATTTAGCATTGAGTAGAAAAAGTATCCAAAGTTCCTGGCTTGAAATCTCGCAATCCAGGTGCACAAAATTACGAAAATTACTTCATAATACTTAGCATTGTTTATTCAAAAGTAATTTATTCATTGCAACACATGCGTTGCAAATATAACTCCTGTAATTTGCATTTTACACGACGCGATACGGCTTTAATTACAACGCCATCTGTTTTTTTACAATATGAAACTAAGTTGCTCTGTAAATGTCGATAGATGGCGCTAAATATTTAACTAATAAAACAGTGAAAAAATAAAAAAAAAAGCAGTGGAATGACGTAGCAACCTTGCCCTTTTGTAAACGCCATGAAAAATCAAATTCTTCACTTAAAATAGCACCTTAACCCATTTAAATAAGGGTTATTTTTAGATTTTTCTTAAAGTTATTTACCTTTCATGTGATCTGACGTGTCTGCCCGCATTATGTCTGTTAAGTAGTGTTCTAGTGACCGCATATTGTCTAATCCGCTTCGTTCCTGCAACAATAAAGAAAAAAACATTAATTTATAAAATATTTCTGGCAGTTTTAAGTTAACAGGGAGATTGGCGCAGTGCCAGGGTTCCATTCTCGCCGCATGAATCCATGTGCGGTGTGAACTACGAAACTTCTAAACGTAAACCGATATTTTACTGTGAAAGACGGCACCATAGTCTTTGGCTGACACTTTATTTTTTTCGGGATCTTTCGAAAGGCGCTTGGTCTTTTGGGGAAAAACCGCGCCGGCGAACCCGAGACCCAGAACCGTAAGACCTTAACAGGCGTTCTACGACTTTTTACACGTAACATGGTCATGTGTAAATGGTCGTAGAGGTACGTCCCTGAGACGGTTGACGTTTGTCGGTCATGTTACCCTCTGCGGGCTCAACCCCCCAAAACAGTCTTAAATGATGATGATGTTGAGCGATTCTCTTAATACATAAACCGTTTCTCTGAATAACCATTACACTAGTGCTTATTTAGATTGTTTTATGTTAAATAAATTAATAAGCCATCTGTTAGGCTTAAGTATTGACCCAGATGGTAAGCAGAATGCTTCTCTTAAAGGTACACAATAAATTCAATGATGGGTCATTAATATAACTGGTTTCCGAACGTAGCCGATATCAGACTACTCTAAAAGCACCTGTGGTGCATCATCTGCCTAGCCTTTTCCAAACTATATTGGGGTCGGCTTCCAGTCATGCCGAAGCCGATCCCAATATAGTTGGGAAAAGGCTGGGCAGATGATGATGTACCGAGGTATGGTATGTTTATCCGGCGTGTGAAGTCTATGGCACTCAGCAGAAGTATAGCTTTCTATCAGATAAATCGTTATCGGCTCAGTTATTTTATCCATAACCAAATAATAAACAATATCACCCCTTTTATAATATTACTAGTTGACCCGCGTAACTTCGTCTGCTCCGCTCATATTGGTCTTAGCGTTATGACATAGGTATGTATGGCCTTCCTCGATAAATGGACTATCTAAAACTGAATCAATTTTTCTAATAGGACCAGTAGTTTCTGAGATTAGCGTGTTCAACCAAACAAACTCTTCAGCTTTATATGTATACTAGTCGACGTCTGCGTCACAATTTTCATTACTGCTCCGCTCCTATTGGTCTTAGCGTGATGTTATATAGCCTATACCCTTCCTCGATAAATGGGCTATCTCACATTGAAATATTTTTTTAAATCGGACCAGCAGTTCCTGAGATTAGCGCGTTCAAGTAAACAAACAAACAAACTCTTCAGCTTTATATAGAAGTATAGATTACCATAGATAAGTAGATTTAAAAAACACAATACATCTGCCTATTAATTCATGATTGCCTCGGAAACCGTCTTTAACGCTACCCCGAAATAGCAAACAATATTTTCTTGTTCAGTAGGTTACCACAAGGGAAATCCAAAACTTGTAGATAGTTAGAGTAGATAATTCAAGACGAAATCGAGTAATTTTGGCTTGTCCATGCGGGCGATAGAGAGATACAGAACCCACTTTCCATCTTCTAAGTTAAATCAATAATTTCCACTCACTTTAGTTCCCAAAAAAGCCACGGGTTTGAAACCATACAAGATGTATTTTTCAATAAAACTAAAATGGCTACTCGGTATGGCAATATAAAAATCAAAAGGCTATTTCGTAAACTTTGAATTTGTTTCGCCGTAAAAAAAGTAATAAAACAATTTATACGTTTTCATTTTCCACGTGGTTAAACGAATAATTTAATGAATTGGAACAGCCAATAGGGTTTCGCTGCGGCAAGACTAAACTAATTACTATTGGTCGCTTTTGCTTGCATTTTAAACGTTGCACTTTTATTGGATAACTAGAACATTTTAAACGCTGCCCTCTTATTGGATAACTAGAACATTTTCTCGACCCATGTGACCCAATTTAAATTTGGAATCGCATTGCGTTGACCTTTCGACCTATGTACTCGTGCAGTTTAAAAAGAACTAGAATTTGAAATTGCTGTTTCACATTAAAGGAAACCTTACCCCATTGCAACAGGGTTGATTTTCTTCCACCATTAAAACCTTTGTATGTGTACTTTGTATAATTAATTTGCGACTTTATATCGTGGATGGTAAGATTCAATTTAGCTTGTGCCTTCGTTCGCGTTATGGCGCAATGCTGTACTGACGTCACACTGCGTAGCGGGAAAATAGGTCAGTAGGTTTACAGTATGGCTTTGTGACCAGTTAAGTTAGACCTCTATTGCAACAAAATTACTAAGTGGATGAGGTCTTCGTAGAGCGGCTATCTTTTTTGTAATGGCGGCGCCTGAATGATTGATTCTATATTGATTATTTGAATAACAAATGAAAATTCTATGTAAAAGCTTTGCCGTAGTATATTTCCTTGCAAAAAATATATGAATTTTAACACATAATTGGTTTAAAACAACAATAGTAACATGGCATGATATATTTATGGCATATCTCAGTTCTGAATGATAATTTAAATGAATAAAATGTTTGCCTATTCATACTCTTGCTCTCTCGCTGTTTCGTTGGCAATATGACAGTGACAGACGTATCGAGAGTTAGATGTTGTGATTTTATCAGTCAAAGGTTCCCCTTTCGACTTGCCAAGTTGAAATCAATCCTACCTAATACCTATTTACCAAATTACCTACATAAAATTCTTCCATAACTGACTGATTCAGTGAGGGAGAGAGATATTCCCAAAATACCTACGGGACCGCGAAAAAACTGGATATGCACGTATGAAGTTGCGAGCAAAAGCTGATTTAATAAACAAACGACAAAGAAAAACACACTGAAAATTTCAAATCTATCTATACTAATAAAGCTGAAGAGTTTATTTGTTTGTTTACTTGAACGCGCTAATCTCAGGAACTACTGGTCTGATTTGAAAGTGGTTGTTAGATAGCCCATTTATCGAGGAAGGCTATAGGCTATACGGCTATCATCACGCTAAGACCAATAGGAGCAGAGCAGTAATGAAAATTGTGACGCAGACGAAGTTGCGTGGGTAAACTAGTGTCTACATATTACAGCTTATGAGATGTAGCCCGCTGTCAGACAGACTAAAGGGCGGACAGACAGCGTAGGCTAAGCTTAGAAGATAATAATAGCTAAGGAACATGGGCGTAGTACTGCCGTAACAAAGTCTACCTGACCCACGTAACTTCATCTGCGTCTCACTTCTCATTGAAGCTCCGCTCCCATTGTTCGAAGCGTGATGTAATATGACTACAGTCATCCTCGATAAATGAGCTATCCCACACTAAAAGAGGGGATCTTTTAGTGTGGGATAGCCCATTTATCGAGAATAATAAGTCCCACACCCCGACCCCAACCCTACTGGTTCGAATTGAAAAATGTTTCGCAATACCTACTGAATATGCATGCGATTTTTTTATTTGCAAAATGAAATACTTATTAGCTCCAGAGAACAATCGAGAAATTACGTTTTAAATACCTTCATCAGCGATGAAGTTATAAAGCTTCAAAGATTACAATTAGAAAGAGAAGTTCGATGTTAACTTTGACGTCCTCGTCTCATCATCATCTGCCTAGCCTTTTCCCAACTATATTGGGGTCGGCTTCCAGTCAAACCGGATTTAGCTGAATACCAGTATTTTACGTGGAGCAACTGCCTACCAGACCTCCACAACCCATTAACTGGGTAATCCGGTACTTCATGGCAAGACTGGAGTCAGATTAACTGGCTTCTGACTATCCGTAACGACTGCCAAAGATCTACAAATGATAGCCAGGACCAATAGCTTGACGTGTTTTCTGAGGCACGGAGGAAACTCGGTATGTCAAGACGGTCACCCATCCACAAACCAACCTTGGCAATCGTTGCTTAACCTTGAAGATCGATATTTTGTTTAAAAAAAAATACCCCTAAAAACCGGCCCCCAAAAACGTTCGATATAGGGCCTCCTTGAACCTCATAAAGGAATACCTACAGGGGTTCTAAAAAGGCCACTTTAGCAAAATCAGAGACACATCACGCTACCTGTCACTGTCAAATTTCCCCAATCAACCTTGAACCTAATGTGTTAGCGATAAAGATGAAAATAAAATTTGACAGATTGTTGTGTGTTAATGTTATGATTCTGCTATTGGCCTTTTAGACCCTCGTAGCTCGTCATTTAATGTGTACCTAAGTGTCAAAATATAATCATTCACAAAGTAACGAACAATGAAAGTACTTCGTAACTCCTTAAACGCTGTAAGGATACCTGAAAAGTTAAATTGAGTACAAAATTTCTAAAGGCTCATCAGTTTTCATACATTTTACAGCGTCCGCAGTGCCCTGAATACTTTCGGGCGACCTACTTAGGAGCACCCTGTACACCCAAGATTAGTAGCACCCTATATATACATGATAAGGGGCTGTATATGTAATACTAGCACTTCGCCCGCGACTTCTTCTGCACATATTTAGTAGTACTAACGATTTTCCCTGTTTTTACACTCTTTTTATGGATGGGAAATCATCAAATGACTCCTCCTGCTCTGGGCGGAGCAGAAGGGAGTGTGGGACTCGAATTCGCAGACAAAAGTGAGTACCTTTAAATTATAATAAAATGGAATTCTCATATTCTCCTCAACAGTTTTCTAAGATTAGTGAAAAGTAATGTTTTTAGGGTTCCGTACCTCAATAGGAAAAACGGAACCCTTATAGGATCACTTTGTTGTCCGTCCGTCTGTCTATCAAGACCCTTTATCTCGGGAACGCGAGGAGGTATCGAGTTGGGATTTGATGAACGAGTGGGAATCAAAATTCATAGGGTATTTCCCGTTGACCTAGAACTATGAAATTTGGCATTACCGTCTTTATACTACAGGTATATGGAAAAGTCTAAAAACTATACATTTGTAATTAAATCATAAACATTTAGTCTTTCTTTAAAGTAATTTGTAGCTAAAAAATTTGTCCGACTCGCACTTGACCGGCTTTTTTTTTTAGAAAGGTTTTGCTCTTGACTCTAGTCTATGTCAGAGATGACAGAGACAAAGTCTACGATGGAGCGAGCTTACCCAGAAGGAGCCTGTTCACTCCAACTTTGAAGAGATTAGGGTGCAATGGGTGCGGAAACACAGACGCAGGCAGAGAGTTCCACTCCTAATGATTGACTATTGTTACCAAAATAAACCAAAGGGGACTCAGGAAAGGACACAAATAGGAAACTGTGTTGACAGATAGATCCTGTTAGTAATCATCCCACCAAAAACATAAATGGGAAAAAGGGAGCCAAAAGTTCAATGTTAATAATATCAGTGATTGTAGATTTTAGCGAAAAAAGAATCGATATCTAAGTGGGCGCCGATTTCTGTAGATAATCGTGAAGTAAGATAAATTAAGGTGGATGCTCCAGGGTAGCCCGCGAAATTCAAATATTTTTATGTTTTTTGCAATTTGCCGGTCAGTGTGAAGCTGTATGTGGACCAAATGCGATCTGCGACCGTAACGCGTAAGTTCGAAAGAATGAATTTTTAGAAATAATCATTCTTTCGAACTACATGAACTTAGAGGGCTATATTGATGATTAAAATGGTTATAATTCTTTAGATAAATACGCGTTACGGTCGCAGATCGCATTTGGTCCACATACAGCTTCACACTGACCGGCAAATTGCAAAAAAGGTTCAGGATTCATTTTAAAACGTTAATATATCAAAAACTGTTTGAGTAACAATTATGATATTTTGGATTCTAGACACGCTAAGGGCCTTTAATAAATGTGGCAATTTTCATGTATGTAGGTTAAATAGGTTTTGAGTTGTGAAGGGGTCAAAAGTAGCTCGAAATGGTTCGTGTAATATTACACACACAGGCTGCTGCGTCCCCAGTTCCTTTTGTCTTTGAACTTTTGGCTGGACACACTACCGCGTGTGACACTTTGGTAAAATAAGACTATTTACAAGCTTTTAACCGACTTCCAAAAAAGGAGGAGGTTATCAATTTGGGGATTACTCCAAGTTCTCTGATCCGATTTGTGTTCTTTTTTAGTTTGATGCGGCATACTTTCCATTTGGTACGGTTAAAATTTGATTCAGTTTGGTTCAGTAGTTTTTATTTTATGAGCATTTTTGCTTAAGGTGAATGCTCCAGGGTAGCCCGCGAAATTCAAATATTTTTATGTTTTTTGCAATTTGCCGGTCAGGGTGAAGCTGTATGTGGACCAAATGCGATCTGCGACCGTAACGCGTATTTATCTAAAGAATTATAACCATTTTAATCATCAATATAGCCCTCTAAGTTCATGTAGTTCGAAAGAATGATTATTTCTAAAAATTCATTCTTTCGAACTTACGCGTTACGGTCGCAGATCGCATTTGGTCCACATACAGCTTCACCCTGACCGGCAAATTGCAAAAAACATAAAAATATTTGAATTTCGCGGGCTACCCTGGAGCATCCACCTTAAGGTGAATGTTACGGGTTGCTCATTGCCATTTTCCCGCGAGATGGCGCTGAAGTCAACATTATCAGTTTTATTTTGTTTCGAGTGTAATTGGAACAATATTAAGTCGCAGAAATAATGGTGCGACAATCGGGTATTCCACTTTATCGAAATTAGTCCAAATACGGCATAAAAACCCTTCTGATTCGCCATCCTTCACGAAAATAATATCTAACTCGCTTATAGTACCGTTTACACACACATAGACATGATTGAAAGTATGGCCCACGTCAAGAGGAATAGGTTACTTCTAGGCAAGCGTGCTCCATCTTCGACCACATCATCGCTTACCATCAGGTGGGAATGTGGTCAAGCGCGTGCCTATTAATATTAAAAAAAGATATGAGTGACACGAACATTGCTTAAAAATTACCTAGAATTGACCTCCTGGGTGGAGCGGAAGGGAGTGTCAGACTCTTACTGAATAAAACCCATCCGTGTTCCTCCTAATGCCGGCGCGTTCCGACCGCGGTTACTCTTTTGAACAATTCTTAGTTGAAATCTTAATTCTCCTGCGCATATCTGAATTTCTAATTTGAGCAAGGAATTAATGTCGCGGTAACACTATACGTATTTTAATTATCTGTTGTTATAGCGGCGATAAAAATACACACTCTGTGAAAATTTGAAGTTTCTACTTATTACGGTTGAGATATACTCGTAGCTCGCTGACAGACAGACGAATGGACGGATGGACAGCGGTAGCCTAAGAATAGGGTTCCGTTGGTTACTCTTCGGGTACGGAGCCCTAAAAAGGACGGACGTCAATATCCGACATTAAGTAAAGAATTTAAGGTCGGAAATCGATCTGCATTTTTTACCCGACTGTGAAAGAAGGAGGGTTATGTATTTCCAGTGTATTGGCACGCCCTAGAGCCTAAACGGCTCGATGGATTTTAGCTTGAGAGGTGTCGTTAGATTCGTATTTACTGTGAGAGTGACACTGGGGATATAAAAATGAAAAAAAAATGGCGGATTTTTGGCGCCAAATTATGCCCTTAAATTTTTTTTTTTTTTCAAAGCCTGTCGGGTGGGGTATCAAGATAAAGGGCTCAAGGAGACGATTCTAAAAAGTAACTCACTAAAATTTAGGAAATAAAAAAAATACTTTGTCAAAGCAGTTCAATCACTGATCCAATGCCACCTGCATCAGACTGCTTGAAAAGCGACTTATTTCGAACTTTTTAGTCGTTTTTAGTCGAGACTTTTAACAAAATATTTTTTTTTTGTGTAATAGCTAATCATCAAGGGGTCAGGTAGATTACTCGTAAAAGTTCTTTTAATTTATTATTCAATAATTTTCCCTTAATGGCTGTCCTTATTATAGACTGACTGACTATAAACATTGCGCAACAAAGTAACTAAATTGTACGAAAGCATTAATGTCTATACTAGTTTCACACCCTGCTTCGCCCACGTTTTGTTTGCACGGAACCTTAATCAGTTTCCTAAAATAGGCCTACAGCCTATGCTACTAAAATAAGCATATGCTACTTCTCATAGAATCAGATATTTAGCTACCAGTAAAACTCCTGTCAAAATCGGTCCAGCCGTTTCGGAGATTAGTTGGAATAAACAGACATATACAATTTATAGAAGACTAGCGGACGTCACGCGGTTTCACCCGCGTAGTTCCCGTTCTCGTAGGAGTACGGAGATAAAATATAGCCTACGTGTTACTCGCTGATAATGTAGCTATCCATTGCTGAACGAATTTTTCAAATCGGTCCCGTAGTTTTTAAGTTTATTCGATACATACAAAAATACAAATCTACACACATAGATAGGAATATCTATGTATTCTAATAATATAAAGAGGAAAGATTTGTATTTTTGTATGTATCGAATAAGTAGGTATTTCCATACCTACTTTAATCTCATCTCACTGGCAACATATTTTATGTAATCAGTTATTCAAGGAAAACAGTATCTATATAGGTAACAGTACATAGGTATATGTATAGTACGCCAGCACATCACGCTACCCGAAACTGTCAAATTTTTCCAGTCAACCTTGAACCTAATAGCTTCAGTGATAAAGTTGAAAATCTATTGAAGAAATTTGACAGATTGTTGTAGGTTGATGTTCTGGCGCCTGTACACAAACATTATGAAAACTTAATGAATTAATTCAACATTGCATGAATGATTAAAGCGAACGCGCATCCCTCTACGTAAACTATGAAAATGTTCATTAATATTTGATCTTCGGATGACAGTTATATATAATTAGTATTTATGTCAACGAGGAGGGTAGAATTAGCAATGTGTCAGTTGTGAATAGGGTACCATTTTACTAAAAAAATCTAATTAGTCCGTCTGATAGATTTTCAAAAAATATGGGACACGTATTTTTTCTTTTTAAATGTACGAAATTTACAAAGCCAGATGACGTCACGCGTTTTTTCAACTCGCTGTATCCTCTTTATTTTTTGTTTACGTGAAAAAAGAAAAAATACGTGTCCAATATTTTTTGAAAATCTATCAGACGGACTAATTAGATTTCTTTAGTAAAATACCCCATTATAACCGAAATTTTATCCATAGACTAACGCAATACCTCTTAAGGAGTCATAGTACTCCTCATTATGAATAACTTTCACTATGGGACCAACACTGAAATCGCGGGAAAAAAATCGACTGCCACATACATTTATTCGCGCATAACTCAACAAAATAAACTGAACAGCTGATATATTTTAGATGGATAACGTTGTAGTTTTAGTGACATATATTTGTTAAAATTCGAAAACTTACTCACATTTTCTTTCAACATTCGTTCTTAGAAAAACTTCCTACATCCTCTTAACAAGCCCTCAGTCTTGCCAAGTTTAAACTGACAAAACCACAATGCAGCCAATCGCAGAACGCGAAGCGGGAAAAGTTAGCTTAGCGATTTAAAAATAGAACGGAACGAAGTCGGCAGTTGTTACTTTTTTTAACTGGAGATATTGTCGTTTTGCCTTGCTATGTGTATATGTGTATTTTTTCTTAACTTTTTCATTTACATACATTGCTTTTTAGTGCGTTTTTATTTTCTTATCTTGAATTATGTATCTGGAGCCTGGTTACATAATAATGGAATTGTGTGCAATAGTAAAATACTTGTAATGGGTTTCTTCCTCTGCTAATGTGTTCTTTCTTAAAGGTAAGAAGACATCATGAGATGGATATGTTACTGTTAAAGCCTGGACAGCGGTAAATCCTGAGATATTACGACGTTTTACGGATATATGTAAGTCCCCACATTACTTTGGGGCTATTTCTTATTGGAAACAAATCAAAATACTTACCCGTTTTTTTTTTTATAAATTTGATTGATTTATTGAGAAATTTGTACCCTAGATCTGCGGTTGCCACCACAATTCCCCATTGGAAGTTGGAAATTATCCCAAGGAAACATACTTCCGGGATAAAAATATCTATGCTTATCATATATTATTAAACCAAACGCGCTAATATTGGGAAATACTGGTTCGAATTTTAAATATATTTTAGTGATGGATAGCCCATATATCGAGGAAAGCTATAAGGCTATATAACATCACGCTACGACCAATAATAGCGGAGTATTAATGAGACATTTGACGCAGACGAAGTTGCGCGGGTCATCTACATGTGTGCCAAATTTCATGAAAATCTGTTCTCTTGTTTTTTGTGTGAAAGTATACTCGCATAAAAAAATTGTAGATAGAAATAATACACATACACCGGTATACATCATTATCGTCATCATCATTCCGGCCAAAAGACGTCCACTGCTGGACATAGGCCTCCCCCAAGCGTCGCCACAACGACCGGTCCCGCGCGTCTCGCATCCATCGGTACCAGTATATACCAGCACCCAATCCACATTATGGTTAAAAAAGGCCCGATATCTACACAGCCCTTTTAAAATAACTCGAGCATCAACGAGCGTTGTCGAACCCTACCTGTTTGTTTGCGTTATCGCATCTTATCTCCTTATCAGCGTTATCATATCCCTCTTATCAGCGCGCAGATGATCTCGCCAAGTGTTATCTATTCTCTACTCTTATAGTGGGTGGATATTAGTAAGTATCTAATGTAACACGCGGTTAATATAATATCTATACTGGCTGACACGCGCAACTTCGCTTACGTCACGTTTTTCATTAATGCTCCGCGTCTATTGGTCGTAGCGTGATGTTATTTAGCCTATAGCCTTCCTCGATAACTGGGCTATCTAATACTAAAAGAATTTTCAATTCGATTTCGAATTAGTAGTTCCTGAGATTAGCGCGTTCAACCAAACAAACTCTTCAGCTTTATTCTACTAATCCTACTATCCCGCCATTATACGAGTAATATTACTAGTTGACCCGCGCAACTTCGTCTGCTCCGCTCCTATTGGTCTTAGCGTGATGATATATAGCCTATAGCCTTCTTCGATGAATGGGCTATCTAACACTGAAATAATTTTTCAAACTGGACCAGAAGTTCCTGAGATTATTAGCGCGTTCAAGTAAACAAACAAACTTTATATTTTAAAGTATAGATAAATGCGAAAGTTTGTGTGGATGGGTGGCTGTTTGTAACTCTAAGGCTAATTTTCATCTTGCTAGTCTAACTTTCACAGAATAGCTTCTGTGAAAAGTGAGACTAGATTTAGGCTGAAATTCATTCATAGTCAAAGCTTTTATTTCAAGTAAACCATTTAGAGGCACTTTTGAAGTGAAAAATCTATCAAATTTCATGTCCTCAACAAATTAACAACAACATTTGCAGACAGACAGACAGACAGACCCTCCATTTCAACAGCTGTCATTGTATAAGAACCTCGGAAATGGCGGGAAGACTTATGTCATTATTGTGGCGCCAACACTGACAAGATTCATTTCCCTTGAAACGTCACTTGTGACAGACTTTTGCAGTTTATTGTCTTGCTTACTCGCAAACATATTATATACTTAACATAATAAAGAGTATTGTGAAAATTGCCAGTAATAAAACTCGTTCCAAACGTCGAGATGCGAAGGCGGACGAAAGGTTATGATATCGGAAAACGTATTACGGAACTGAAATGAAGCTGGGAGGACACCTGGCAAGGCGCGGTGATGATAGATGGAGTAAGGCAGAGACCGAGTGGCGTCCGAGAAATGGAAGAAGTGTGGGTACGAGATAGGCAGACAATATTGTTGACATCGCTGGTAGAACCTGGATTAGGCTGGCACATGAACGTGGAGATTGGCACATGAAAAGAGAGGTTTATGCTCAGCAGTGGGCAAAATCGCGATTTGGGTGATGATGATATCTCGTTCCATTTCCTTATGCAAAGACGCTTTTGTCAAGTACTTATTAAGTGAAGAGCTAGTGGCAGAACAACAACAGCCGCATGGTTCTATATTCAAGGATGAACCTGTTCACCCAATGAATGGAATGGATGACTGTCTCAAAATACCGAGATTCATCCGTGCCTCAGAAAGCACATTAATATGTTGGTCCCAGCTATAATTTTTACGTCTTTGATAGTCGCTACGGGTCGTAGGAAGCCTGAAAATCTGACACCAGAGTTGATATTTTGGTTGCGGAATTTATTTGAAAGAGTCACCGCGGCCTTGGAACGCTGTGGGCATTAGGAGGAACACGGATGGGTTTAAGTCAGTATGAGTCTGATACTCCCTTCTACTTTCTCATTCTAATAGGGAACATGCAATATTTCCATTTTTGCTTTAATTTTAAAGAACTCCATCTACAATAGACCACCACATAAATAAAAAATGAAAACGCTTTAATTTATTGCCACAATTGCGTTTTTAAACCGACAGTTTAAAGGTTCGCGTGAAAACGGACTATGACGTCACTCGTGTCTATCACTGGTCAAGAACTGTCCCAACTCAAAGACATAAGGTTGCTTTTTCGTTGGCATAACAGCAGATACGTCACTAAACGCTGATTGTTGTTTTTAAATACGTTCCGTTTCACGTTAGGTACTTCAATTCATTATTTTTGTTAAAAACCGATATTAACCAAATAAAAACATTGTAATAGCCTTTATTTTATCCTTTTTTATCATTTTACTGACAACATTCTCATAAATTCTGTATTTGCATCTTCCCTAGTCTGTAAATATGTCAAATTGAAGGGTTGGGTGAAGTGATCAGTCCATGTAATCAAGATGAAATGACAGCTCCCTTCACCCCAGTCTTCACTTCGACATGTTTACTTTATCATTTATTTTATCATTTATTATTCTTCATCAAATCTTCACCATATTTAAATAGGACCAGTCCGAGAAAATACTCTTCCAAACAAAACAAGAATCAACAAAATCGATTACCAATAATAATATCGCTGAAAAAACATTTTTATGGGATCCCATCATCAGATCCTGACTTATACCTTCCATCATCAGCTCAGCAACATAAGATGATGATTACCAGGCACAAATATCTGACTTGCGTTAGAAAATTTATGAAAAACATTGTATGTGCTTATAAAATCTGAGGGTTTCCCTCGATTTCCATGGGATCCCATCATCCCATCATTAGATTCTAATTTGGTGACAATGGGACCACCTCAGGAGTATAGGCTTTCGAATAAAAAAATAATTTTTAAAATCGGTCCAGAATTGGCGGAGAAATCGGTGAACATACATAAAAAAAAATAGATACTGTCGAACATAGAACCTCCTCCTTCTTGAAGAAGTCGGTTAAAAAGTGATGAGTACCTACCTCCCCCCGTTGTAGCAATCTGTGGTACCAATAGTTGAGCCTGTACCTACGTATGTGTACATAGTTCGTCAACACTCAACAAAACGAGGTTACATTAGATAAGTGACCAATCTGTCATACGACTGTCAATGAATTAGGAAAAACACGGATAAGATAAACTACATAGCATACGAGAGTCTGGTACAAATCACACGACGCCATATTTTATCGGAGCTTTGTCTTTGGGATAGCAACACATCACAATTCGCACTAAGCGTTTCCAAACGTGTTTTATAATGCGTACAGCAAAGGAGTGGAACTTTCTGTCTGCGTTTGTGTTGTCGAACGGCAGTTAGAGTGAACAGACTCCTTCTGGGTAAGTTCGCTCCATCGTAGACTTTGTCTCTGTCATCTCTGACCTAGACTAGAGTCAAGATCAAACCCATCTACACTAATATGATACAACCAGCCCCAACAGCATCCTGAGAACTATAGCGGACATGTGGGACAGCCCCATACTGGGGCATTGGATAGGCCTACATGTGACTGTGGTATAGGTTTATGTTATTTAAGTTAAAGTTAGATAGAATTTAAGTACTAACACTAGTTTCTAAGTTTTTGAATGCTAACCAAAAAATGGACTCTGTCTGAAATATAAGTTTTTTTTATTTATTTTTTTATTTATAAAGTTGTTTTTTTATATTTTTAAACGACTTCCTCAAAAAGGAGGAGGTTCTATGTTCGGTTGTATGTATTTTTTTAACCGACTTCTTCAAAAAGGAGGAGGTTCTATATTCGGCTGTATGTATCTTATTTTTTACGTATGTTCACCGATTTCTCCGCCAATTCTGGACCGATTTGAAAAATTCTTTTTTTATTCGAAAGCCTATACTCCTGAGGTAGTCCTATAGCCACTAAGTTAGAATCTGATAATGGGATCACATGAAAATCGAGGGAAACCCTCAAATTTTGTAAGCACATACAATGTTTTTCATAAACTTTCTATCGCAATTCAGTTATTTGTGCCTGGTAATCATCTTTTCATGTTGATGATCTGATGATGGAAGGTATAAGTCAGGATCTGATGATGGGATCCCATGAAAAATGTTTGTTAAGCGATATTTTCGCCAATTGTTAACCGATTCGGATGATTCTTTTTTTGTTTGGAATAGTATTTCCCCTGAAGAACTTCGGCGGTAGGTAACGGAACTCTTCAATAAATGATAGCAAATGGATCGGGATTTCTGAAATCGCATGTCTGTTGATTGTTTACACCAGTTCATAACATAACATCACGCCGGCACGCTGTTCTTGTGGTTTCACTTTTTAGTGGTACCTGCGTACCACTAAAAACTGAAAAATACAAAATAACTTTAATTTCTGAAGTCGGTGTTCAAAATCAAAATAACCAAAAAAACCGACTTCCAAAATTAAAGTTATTTTTTTCTTCGTAGTGTTTTGTTTTTGGAAGTCGGTTTTATTTATTTTTTTTAAGTTTTATTTGACGCACACTACCTTTATTCTAAAATGCATTGATATTATTTACGTGTGTATTACGACCTGTGAGCGAAATACAAATAATGTCGTGCGTTTAAGTAGCCTTTATATAGCTTAAAGTTAAGGTTTCAATTTCCTTGAATTAAGGATTGTATTAATTTGTCTGACACTGAGTTTGTAATTTAAGTCATTTAAAAGATTTTTCCGTCAAAATGTAACACCTATTTTTGATGACTGAAATCGATTCAGAAGCCGTTCTGAACAAACAACTTTCAGGAATGGCGTTTATTCTATTACACGTTGTATAAGGATCGATTCGGGGCGTAGGAAATCGGGTTAAAATTTGAATACGAGAGGGCGTTGATCCGCAAAGGATAGATAAAATGGAACCTGTCCCACGCACGAGTCGCTGGTAGATATATTGATAACGATATAACAGTACCCACCTATTTGGAGTAAACATTTAAATTGGACGTGGATGACCAAATACTCAAAAGAATCTCGGTCCTTGGTTTTGATGAAGACCATAATACCCAAATATATCTATGATGAAAACTAAGGGACTACTCGCGTTTATTCAGCTCCACTGCTGAACAATTCTGGTCAGACTTATACAGCTCTGCTTCTATCAGCCACGTACAGCGTCGTAAGAATAAGAAATAATTTATGTAACCAGTTGAAGTAAACCTTTGAGGAGCTCGTGGCTAAAGAATAACAACCGCACAGATCGATATTCAAGGTTAAACAACGCTTGCCAAGGTTGGTCTGTGGATGGGTGACCATCTTAACATACCGAGTTACTTCCGTGCCTCGGAAAGCACGTTAAGCTGTTGGTCCCGGCTGTCATTTGTGGAACTTTGGCAGTCATTAAAGATTGTCAGAAGCCAGTAAATCTGACTCCAGTCTTGCCAAGAAATACCGTGTTACCCATTTAATGGGTTGTGGAGGTCTGGTAGGCAGCCACGTAAAATACTGGTATTCAGCTGAATCTGGTTTGACTGGAAGCCGACCCCAATATAGTTGGGAAAAGGCTAGGCAGATGAGTTGAAGAAAACCTTCATGTTCTCGCTCATGAAGTCAACTCAACTCAAAGCATACATATTTCAAATAAACCATTTACAGGCACTTTTGAATTGTCAAGGTAGATCGTAGATAGATCGTAGATAGATCGTAGATAGATCGTAGATAGATCGTAGATAGATCGTAGATAGATCGTAGATAGATCGTAGATAGATCGTAGATAGATCGTAGATAGATCGTAGATAGATCGTAGATAGATCGTAGATAGATCGTAGATAGATCGTAGATAGATCGTAGATAGATCGTAGATAGATCGTAGATAGATCGTAGATAGATCGTAGATCTCTATGGTGAAGAACGTGCAAGAAACTCCACGGACACTCTCTCGAAGACAATATTTATTTTATACTATCACTTTAAGCAAAAGAATAAAGTTTCTTCGTAAACGTCAACTCAAATCGTGTGACCCCGTCCTGTGAACTGTTAAGTGCCGTACAAGTTCGAGTCTTGACGAATTTGCATCCGTATCGGGTCAATGTACGATAACTCTACTTCGCTGTCGGTACCCTTATTTTTAACATGACTTATTTTACCTACGTTATCGTGTCTCGTTTTCCAAACTATGATTCTGGGGAGCCGTCGTGTCAAAAATATCCCAAAGGAACATCATCACCATCATCTTCCTTCCAGGAATCTAGCCGTAAATTTGAAAAAAAATGGTTTTCTGTAAAGTGGGTTTACAGAAGATAATTTAACGTCATAAGAAAACAATTCTGAACAAACGAGCCGAACGCTTAGACCCATCGTGCCGCTCTATCGCTTGTATCGCGATATATTTTTCTGTTGATTTTATTATAAACAAAATATACATATCTGTATCAAAAATCTTACTACGATTGTAAAAAAAAACATTGATAAAATGGATAAAATCACTAACTTATAATGACACGGAGGCACTCTTGGAGCACATTAAATAAATACTAAATAAACAAGTAGTAATAATCACAAACCACACCATACACATATCCCTAAATACCAAATGCGCATCAGGCCCTAATCACACGCATATAAGCAAGTAAAATAATACTAAACCAATAAACTAACAACACACAGAACATAACACTACTATACTTCATACACAACATACATAACACACCTGCAAGCAACATTTTATTTACATTTAAATAGTAACTTCTGTATTTTATATATTTAAACTGTTTTTTTTTTGTGTGCGTAAATACCCAAATTTGCTTTGTATTTCTTTGCTACGGAAGAGCGTGGCTTCCCAACACAGGCATGACTTGCTTAAAGGGAAGCTCCAAACACTAATAACTTTGTGTAAACTTATAAAGCAATAAAATATTTTGTATTTTTGTATCTGTATTTTGCGGAACGTGATACTTTCGTGCACGCAGCCGGCGTTCATCGATTTATAAGTCGTTATAACGTCAAAAAAGCACATAAGGTATTTTCACACCGTACTAGTGTCACTGATAAGGAACAAATTCTAGGAAGTACCCAAGGCAAACATGAAAGAAAAGTTCATTTTTCATCATCTTCCTGCCCTTATCCCATGTTACTTGGGGTCGGCGCAACACGTTTTTTTCTTCCATTCTGTCCTATCTGCCGTCACGCTATCACTAACTCCCTTTTCTTTCATATCGCTCCTCGCGCAAGCCATTCGTCTTTTCTTTGGCCATCCTCTCGCTCTCCATCCATCCACATTTATATTCATAACTCTTTTAGTTACATCCCTACAACATTCTCCAAGGATAAAGCCTGAATTCTATCAAAGCCTGTATGATATTCCAGACTGCAATGTATTCATTCTATCTCTGTCCCAAAATTCATCCTGACCTGAATTTCACGTCAAGACAGCTGAACGAATTCAGCTGTTTTGGCGTGATTGAGTAACAAACTTATGCATTTAAAATAAGTAGTTGATAAGATTAGAGTTTATACAAAATAATTTTCTCTATTCCGGCTGGGAATTCCAGAGATTAGCGCGCTAACAAACAAACTCTTCAGTGTTAACAATATGTGTATAGATAGATATTAGTTCGGATGATATTGTCTAAAGGCGACAACACGGTTGGCGCAGTGGTTGAGCGATAGACTGCTGCGCTGCGTGTCGCGGGTTCGATTCCCGCACGGAACAAATATTTGTATGGCCTACAGATAGTTGTTCCGAGTCTGGCTGTGTGTGTAGTAGGATAGGACCCGTCTCCAGTACCGAGGATGGGAAATCATCAAATGACTACAACCGCTTTAGGCGGAGCAGAAGGGAGTGACAGACTCTTACTGACTAAAACCCATCCGTGTTCCTCCTAATGCCTTAAAGGGCATTAGGAGGAACACGGATTTCCTCCTAATGCCCTAATGTTTCAGGGCTGCGGTGACTTTTTCGAACAAATCCCGCAACCCTGGCATGTCTTCAGAACCTAGGCTCAAGTCTTTCGTACCCCAAAATTCAAGTTTTCATCCCAAAACTTATTACCATTTAAAGTAATATCAGTGTTGACAATATTTGGTACGCTTGCGTCCCAAAACATACGATAAGGTGTGTTTGCGTATGTGACAAGTGCGCTGATAACCCAGATATTGTACCAACATGTGGTAAGCAGAGGTACATACGAGTATATGTGGAATAGTCTTGGAGTGACGAATTTTAGGGTATGGGGGAACTGCAGCGCGATCCCGAAAACATCTCAACGTATATAAGGTTTGCGTAGGTAAAGGGAATATGGAGTAAAAAAAAACCGGTCAAGTGCGAGTCGGACTCGCCCACCGAGGGTTCCGTACAAATTTGTAGCGACAAATTAATTATAAAGACTATTTTTTTTTTGTAGGTATAAGGTTGGTATTACCACAGATTACTGAATAGTTACTACGTATTACTATAAGATGGTATTAGCAGTAGGTATAAGATGGTATTACTTGCCAAATTTCATAGTTCTAGGGTCAACGGGAAATACCTTATATTATATTGATTCCCTTGAGAGTGTCGAAATATACGATTTTTGCGGCATAAACGACCGTATCTTTTTTTACGTTTACTTAGATTGTTGTTTTCTTCACAGCTGCACGGGGCTATATAGACCTGAGTATATGGTTCCTATGAGTGTTCCGTTAATTCCTTTTGAGGTACGGAACCCTAATAAAAATGAGACTGACGAGAGTAACATCTTTTTAGGGCTCCGCACCAAAATGGTACAAACTAGGTACCCTTATGGTGTGACTAAGTCTGTCTGTCTGTCACAGCTGGATATCTGAAGTACTACTAATGCTATCAACTTGATCATTTGAAACAGTTTTAGATGACGTTTGTTCAAGTATTTTGCAAATAAGAAAGAAATAAAAATATGTATAATTTTGAAACTGCCTAAGAGGTTGCTGGTGTTTTACAAATAACCCTATAATTCGCCTGGCACATACTGAGTCGTACTTCCATTTGGTGCAACTTAGAGACACGCTCCGCACATTAGTTTTTCTATCTATACTAATATATAAAGCTGAAGAGTTTGTTTGTTTGTTAACTTGAACGCGCTAATCTCTGGATCTACTGGTCCGATTCGAAAAATTCTTTCAATCTTAGATAGCCCATTTATCGAGGAAGGCTATACGCTATATATCATCACGCTAAGACCAAAAGGAGCGAAGCAGTAATGAAAATTGTGACGCAGACGAAGTTGCGCGGGTTAACTAGATCAAATATATTTTAAGTAGGTAGTTTGGCACTTCTACCATAGATTGCCATAAACATTGTGTTATGTTATGTCTTTTTCTCTTCTGTCAAACAAACTCTTCAGCATTATAATATTTTCGATATTTAAATCTATCCTCACAAAAATTGCAAGATTACCTTATCATCTTTCACAAACGCGACCCATCGTTTCCCGTAAAAACGATACAACTTTATCTTGTCCTATGTCATGATCAATCATACAGGAACGCTTAACACTATCCCCTAAAGTTAGGGACGCAAGTTAATGATTGATCGGGAAACACCATACCTACACCTCCACATGTCAGCATTGGGATATATACCCTTGATTATATAGGGCTACTTCGGAGACTCTCGTGGACGCAGCCCAAAACGTTGGTCTGACCTAGGACCTCTCTAAGCCCGAAGTCTCTAGTTTCGAGTTTAGTTGCGGGCAACCGAACCACTAAGAATTAATGACAACACGAAATTGTGTTGTCTTTCATTTAATTTCGTTCGAGTTCGGGACTAATCGTAAGCCCGAAACTACGGACTTCGGGCTTAGAGAGTAGCCTCCAGACCCGCACTGCCTTTGACTCCACAGTTCACAACGCCCTCCACACCGCCAGGAACAGAAACAGGTAGAAAAATATCGTAGAAAGGAAAAAGTCGAGGAAGTGATGCAGAAGGGAAGGTGACCCTCAGCACTAAGAAATACGACGCTAGGATTTCTAAGACAGTGCGCAAATTTTTGGTATAGCAACATCATCATCATAACAGTTGAAAAACGTACACTGCTGTACATAGGCCTCCCCCAAAGGGGGGGTTTGCTATAATCGCCTCGCTTATAACAAGATCATATAAATGAACGATCATATAAGTAACTGACAGACAACGCTCAACCGAAACTACTGGTCGTAGAGAGCTGAAATTTGCCTTTTTTACTATTCATATGCACGTATGGCCACTATCTCACCTGACGGTAAGCGATGATGTGGTCGAAGATGGAGCACGCTTGCCTGAAAGCCAGCTATTCACTCTTGACCTAAAGACTCCCAAGTTTTAGCTATTAGGAAACAGCCGGCAGCGAATTCCACGTACCTGTAGGCACGGACAATGAATGTAGGTACTCCCAAATAATTTTGTGCGTATTTCTGGGATGTCCATTTCAGCTGAAAATAGGACAAGGCTAGCCTAGGTAGGTCATCCAAGTAAAAAGGCTATTCCGAACAGAAATACAGTCCATATTTCCAATTTTCTGCCTATCAAGTAACTAAAATACTAAAAGAACATAAAATAAAAAATACACTGCCAATAACAAATGAAAATGAACAATTTCAACATTGAACTCGTAAAAGTGTAGCCATCGCTTTTTAACATAATACGCTAGAGCGAGACGGCTAGAAACTTGTCAGCTCGTACTATGACGAAACCAAAATGGCTGCCGACCTTGGGAAACTATGAGCTGATAACGAAGAAATTTCTAACTACATGTGCATCTAGGTACTTTTTCCTTTTTTGCGATTCTGGAAAATGGTTTTCGTTGTGCGACAATTTGTGTGTTTTCAGGAGAATTTGTGTTATATCTAAGATATGTTGAGTTATTTAGATGCCTTATTCTCTGCGTCATCTTGTCTTTTAATAAATTTTAAGCATGTTACACATATTTCCAACGGAAAATACCAGGGAAAACTGAACCAAAGTAACGATGACCAAAAAACTGATTAAATGCCACGAAAACCAACTACAAACATAAGTACATAAACTTAGGCATTTTTTTTAATGATAGTATTAAGCCCTGAAACGCGGCGGGCATTAGAAGAAACACGGAATGGGTATTATTATTAGTCAGTAAGAGTCTGACACTCGCTTCTGCTTCACCCAGAGCGTTAGGAGTCATTTGATGATTTCCCATCCTTAAAAAAAGGCAGGAATTACAGAAAGCCACCTGCTAAGACGATTCGTTCATCGGAGTACATTTAACTTTGTAATAGTATAGTTAAACTAGCTTTTTCCTGCGACTTCATACGCACATATCCCGTAGGAGTTTTGGGAAATCCTCTCTAAGTGCTACCCTACACCCCAAGGAACCTACATGCCAAATTTCAGCGTTCTACGACCAGTAGTTTCGGCTGTGCGTTGTCTGTCACTCACTCACTCAGTCACTCAGTAACGTAAGAATTTTATATAGGTACTAGCTGACCCGTGCCTACTTCGTTGGGCGGTATTTTTCGGCTTAATATCTAAGGCAGAGGAGCTCGTGGCTAATTAATAACAGCCGCACGGGTCGATCTTGAAGGTTAAGCAACGCTTGCCAAGGTTGGTCTGTGGATGGGTGACCATCTTAACATAACGAGTTTTCTCCGTGCCTCGGAAAGCACGTTAAGCCGTTGGTCCCGGCTGTATTTGTAGATCTTTGGCAGCCGTTACGGATTGTCAGAAGCCAGTAAATCTGACTCCAGTCTTGCCAAGAAGTACCGTGTTACCCAGTTAATGGGTTGTGAAGGTCTGGTAGGCAGCCGCTCCATGTAAAACACTGGTATTCAGCTGAATCTGGTTTGACTGGAAGCCGACCCCAATATAGTTGGGAAAAGGCTAGGCAGACGATGATGGTTCAATAGATCCAGAGATTACCCCCTATAACCGAACAAACTTTACCTCTTTATAATATTAGTAAGTATTGATTAGGATCTATTATTTGTGTCGTGGTTCGCGGGGCGTGAACTGCGGACCCTATATTTTGAGTGGCCTGATACGTACGTGGCCGTGGCTAGTTTTTGATACAAGTCAACTTTGTCAGAAAAAAGTAAAAAGTTCGACCATCATTGCCAATGAGTGTAGGTAAGGCTTCTTCCATTATTGTCAACTGTTTTTAATATCGGCAATTGGCGTGACCATGCGACTATACAACGCATTTATTTCATAGTAAATAGGTACTTAAGTATTCAGTTTTTTTAGGGTTCCGAACAAAAAACGCAACCCTAATATGATCACTCGGGTGTCTGTCTGACTGTCCGTCTATCACAGCCAGTTTTCTCCGGATCCACTGGACCGATTCTGCTGAAATTTGGTACACATGTGGGTTTCTGTGACCCAAACACGGACGTAAATTATTAAAATTTTAATATGGGGGTCACGTTTTGGGGTCAAACTAGAAAATTTCAAAAAAAAAGTTTTTTGAACAATATCGTGTGACATATCAAATAAAAGGGCATACTGTGAGGGTTTTAATTATATTTTTTTCATAATTTTAAAATAAATGGTTTGGAAATTCCCCCCCTCATCTCCGAAACTAATGAGCCTAAAATTTTGAAAAAAAATGTAGATAATAGATCTTTACCTACAGATTACAGGAAAATATATAAGAATTCTATAGTGTTAAAAAAACATGTTAAAAAAAGAAATTCGTTCGGAACCCTTCGCACGCGAGTCCGACTCGCACTTAGTCAGTTATTTCTTTATAAACTGTCAAACGTTCCATGTTGCTTTCTCTAATGAAACAATCATCTTTTAAATATCTAGGTATGGGCATCATGAAAAACCGGACAAGTAGGAATCGAACTCTCACACGAAGGGTTCCGTACCATAAACCGAAAAAAAAAACACGTTTCTTATATGAGAGTCCCGAACACCCTTTAATTTTTAATTTAATTTAATTTTTATTATTATATTGTTATACTAGGCCTATGGGGTCCGAGTGCGCATCGAGTCTTTAAGGACATGAGCAAACAACTTGTCGACTGTTCACGTGACCAGAGGGCTGGGCTTTTCTTCGGCTAAAGAATCAGCATTGCGATTCAACGTGGCAATGCTGCCAGTGTTCTGGGCACTTTTGCCATTGACAGCGATGTGGATTATTTTTTTGATGCCAAATGATTTATTTAGTTTTTATACACGTTTGTACATAATGCCGTGATAATTAGTCTAGATATTTGTATCTAATATAAGTTGAATTGGTGTACAATATATCAGCAATAGAAATACACACTCTGTGAAAATTTCAACTGTCTACCTATTACGGTTCTTGAGATACAGCCTGCTGACAGACAGACGGACGGACGGACTGACAGTGAAGGCTTAGTACCTAATAGTAGGGCTCCGTGGGTTACTTACTCTTCGGGTACGGAAACCTAAAAATCACTGTCAATAATAAAAGTTATCGAATTCATAAATGAATCAAAACAGTTCATTGTTATCAGAATAATGTAAAGTTATCTACGAATCTGGTTTAGTGCACTGATAACAAAACGTGGATTATTTTGATATTTTATTTTTGTAAGCAAAAATAATGTTTTGGTAAAAGGCGTCATGACATTTCCAAAAAATACTGGTCAAGTGCAAATCGGACTCGCCCACCTTGGGTTCCGTACAAATTTGTAGCTACAACAAATTAATTTTAAATAAATACTATATTTTATTATGATTTAATTATAACATAATTTTCAGACTTTTCCCTATACTTGTAGTACAAGATGGTACCTATTACTTGCCAAATTTTATAGTTCTAGGTCAACGGGAAATACCCTAAACATTTTGATTCCCTTGAGAGTGTCGATATATACGTTTTTATCGTCATAAACGGCCGTATCTTTTTTCATGGCTTCAAGGGACCGTAGTCCTGAGTATATGGTTTTAATTCCAACTCGATACCTCCTCGCGTTCCCGAGATATAGGGTCTGACAGACAGACAAACGGAAAACAAAGTGATCCTAAAAGGGTTCCGTTTTATACTTTTGAGGTACCCAAAAATATAGTCTTCATTTAAAGTAATAAATGTAACCTACAAATTAGTACGGAACCCTCGTTGTGCGAGTCCGACTCGCTCTTGACCTGTTTTTTTTTATTTCGCCTTGTAGTCGTTGGCGCGTTTGCGCCAAGCCTGAGAAATGTAATAGATAATCCAGTCAACACTCTTCTGGCCATGTACCTACCTATTTAGGTACTTCAGAGCTATATTCATTTGTTCCCATGAAAACCCGCGCCAAACCCGGTCACGAATTAAATAATGTGTTACAACACTGATAACGCATTTATTATTACAAATACAAATCATTATGATAACAATTATGCAAGAACCGTGTCGGTTTAATAAGTGAATACCTACTGAAATAGTGATAAAAACAAATGCATTCGCATATTGTATGTCAGACTCAACGTAGGCGCGAACCCACCGCGGTACACGATACCACCACGGCCACGCGACGCATTTTAGCTGCGTGGGTTCATTTGGTTGACAACGTGGGTCTACTTTTGACTCTAGTCTATATCAGAGATGACGAAAACAAAGTCTACGATGGAGCGAGCTTACCCAGAAGGAGCCTGTTCACTCTAACTTTGAAGAGGTTAGGGTTGTAAGCTTTTGGAAACACAGACGCAGGCAGAGAGTTCCGCTCCTTTGCTGTGCGCATTATAAAAGACGTTTCTACTGAAGTACACGCTACACACCCACGACTACGTACTATGTTAAATTCGCGTCAGGACACGTGACCTGATCGAAAATACGTAAGACGTCAGCAGGGCTACTTTCTAAGCCCGAAGTCCGTTTTCGGGCTTAGTTGCGGGCGTATTCTCTCTACTCCGTACCACCTACGGACTTACGATTAGTCCCGAACCCGAACTAAGAATGAATGACAACACGATTTGACAGTAACTGACAGACAGACTGACTGACAGTTTGACAGTGACTGTTGTCATTAATTTTTAGTGGTTAGGTGATACGGAGTGTAGCAGCCATATTCGAGCAAGCCACGCGCGTGTCAATGGCGTCACTTGATGCGTGCGTGTCCCTAGGTTGCAGTCGAAACAATCTCATACATTTTCATGTAAGGCGAAGCCTCAAACACGTACGTAGGCTCTCCGTGCGTTGCGGTGGGTTCGCGTGCAAAGCGTGCACGGTGCACCAAACTGCCAGGGTGGCGAAATTTGTTCGAAAGAGTCACCGCGGTCTTGGAACGCAAAGGCATGGGAAGAAACACGGGCGGGCTTTAGTCAGTTAGAGTCTGACCCGACTGCTTCCGCCCAGAGCGTGAAGAGCCATTTGATGATTTCCCATCTACAAAAAAATTTATACGCAAGCGTGCTCCATCTTTCATAGCCAACCAGCTAAGTGCGAGTTGGACTCTCACGCGAAGGGTTCCGTACCATATTCCGAATAAAAACACGTTACGGTATGGGAGCTCCCTTTAATTTTTGATTTGATTGTGGTTTTATTATTATTTAGTTGTTATAGCGGCTATAGAAATACACACAGAAAATTTCAACTGTCTCCCTATTACGGTTCTTGAGATACAGCCCTCTGACAGACAGACGGACGGATGGAGGGACGGACAGCCGAGGCTAAGTAATAGGGTTGCAGGACACCATTATCTGGGTTCCGTACCACAGACCGAAAAAGTTTATTGTTCTAGTAAGTGCCCTATAGGTTTTGCATGTATCAAAAAATATTGCGTTTTATCCATGCCCATCGAGAGGTAACAAAAAGCCCAGAATAAGCGGTAAAAACAGTAAAATATCTACAAAGGCGATAAGATTAATTAAGGAAAACAATGGCTAAAAATATATCCGCAATATGTACTGTAGTTAGCGCTAAGGACGCTTTGGCGATTAAATTTTCCATAAAAGGTCCTTTAATCACGAATTCCCCAAAAAAAATCAACTTTATCGTCGGGGATATTCTAAAGAAATACCGGCCAATACGGATTATCAAAAACCAGGAAATCTAACCAGTCTTGCCAAGAAGATCCGTGTTACCCAGATATTCGTAAGATGGATCAGCTGGATCTTGTTTGACTGGAAACCGACCCCATTATAGTTGGGAAAAAGCAAATAATATCTCAAAATAGGAACTTTATTCATAAAAACCACTCCCCAAGAAGAGTTTCAAATACAAATTGAAACATAAACTATAAAGATTTCATTTCTATCCCTCGATTTATTTTATAACCAAACATTGATCATTTATACTGCACCATAACCGGCAGAGTTGCCAGCATAATAAAATACATGGTAGTTAACTAGAAATTTTTCGCGCGCGCAATCTGGGCTCTTGAGCGGCGTCGCAGTGCGGTTCGTTATGTAGGTCAGCGCCAGCCTTGAAAACACGTTATATAGGCCGCCCTGGGTGCTACAGAGGGAGGTATTTATGTTATTTATACATAAAATATAAGAGGCAGTCGTTAGGAAAGAATAGATCAGAATTATAAGTGATTTGATTGAAAAGAAAATTGGTTTGCACCTTGCGTGAGACAAATCCCCAGACAGGTCCCATAATTTACGTTCCGCTAACCCTATTTCTTTGACAACCAGCGCCCTCTATAAAACTGTCACAAAATCAATGCTGACAACCGCGCGCATCAGTATTTCAGTAATGCCAAACTACCAAATCAGTACGAGTACTGGGTCGGCCCGGGATACGGTTGGCACCAATGGCCGAATGTAGGGCACCCGGGCGAACGGGGGTACATAGTTTGTAAAATTAATAGCTCATTGTCGGGTGGTTAATATTATATTGTGTTAAATTCCTTGTTAATGCCAGTATAACGGGTAGAGTAGGAGTTAGGAAGCAAGTTGCAATTTTGACGTAGGTTGAATCACTTTTTAGGTTAGTTAACTTCAATATTAGTCTTTTGCACCCTCTTTTTAGGGTTCCGTACCCAAAGGGTGACCAACGGAACCCTATCACTAAGCCTCCGCTGTTCGTCCGCCGTCCGTCCGTCCGTCCGGCCGTCTGTTTGTCAGCAGGCTGTATCTCAAGAATCGTAATAGGTAGACAGTTGAAGTGTATTTCTATTGCCGCTATAAAAACAAAAAAATACGAAATCCTTCGTGTGGGAGGCCGAGTCGCACTTGGCCGGTTTTTTCTAATGATTTCTCCGGCATTAGGCGGAGCGGGAAAAAATTACCGACTTTTTAATCAGTAAGTCTGACATTTTTTCCCGCCACACCCGTGTTCTTCCAAATACCCTTTGCTTTCTAGGGCCGCGGTGACTCTTTCAAACAATCCTACGAACTAGCTACCCCATAGTTTCTGATAAACTGACAAGCTTTCACAACTTCATTAAATAAACAAGAGGAGCCGTGCTCCGAAGCATTGTGTTAATAAATATAATTAATAATAAACGCATCGTTGCACGGGAAATGCGAATCAAGATGGCGAATTCACAGTTATCTTCTAACAAGATTCGTCACCACATTAACTTGTCCTGTGCGTCTTTCATCCAGCGTATTCCCGCGACCCTCACCAGGTCATCGGTCCACCTTATGACAGTTCTTACAACGCTTCGTCTTCGGATACGTGGCCACCACTCCAGAGACTTTAAGCACTTGTCTCACTGCCGGCGAGGAACCGATAAGCTTATGGCTTATAGCTGGCTGACTTATGGCTTGCTGGTCGAGCTGTTGATAACTTAACCGTGCAAACTTCCTCTTCCAGTCCAAAACTTTATAAGTCACAGTAGTCTAAATTTGGTATTTTCAATTTTACGTACATTACGAAGGTTTTAGGTTTAGGGAGCCCTTAGTAAAATTAGCTACAGGCCCCGCGGTGGTTTAAGGCTGCTCTAATGAAAAAAGCTTAAAAACAGCGTGTAGATGAAGCAGCTTTTTCGTCAGCACTGAGAGACAAAATTACATCTGAAAAAAATGGTTAGTAATCTACATGATACGTACGATCAACGTCATATGTAATTTGGTTTAGCCAGAATTTATCTATCGCTATCTATATAAGAAAAAAAACCAGCACATCACATCCAAATCGTTGCGACGAAACCATTTTACTCCTTCATTTTTTTATCAAAACAGTATAAAAATGTATTTACTGCTTTGCAATGCAAAAGAAAAAGATTTGGTTTTGTTACTTTTTAAAAACATGTATTTATTTAGTATATAAATTAAAAAGGTGGGTATCGGAGTGGCACGTACAGGGTTAGTTAGCTCCGTTCATATGCACAAGGTCACTGGCATGAATACAAGCCTTAATCCGGCACTGCACGTAAGATCTAAGTAGGTACCGACTACATTTCGAAGAATACAGGGTGAGATTATGTTATCGTTTTTCGTTTTTTTCCAAGTGATTCGAAGGTACTAAGTCAGCGTAGTTTACACAACATTTTTGTGCGATATCTGTAACACAACGCGCGTTCTATTGTTCGATGTTTGTTTGTGCTCGCAACGGACGCAGAACTGAAACACTTATACCTATTGTGTACACATTTACACAGAAATATGGGTTAAAAATGTCGGCCAAGTAACGTTGGGAATATCTTAGAAAACAAACATCATCGTCCTTAGAACGCCACACCCGAAATGCCATAAATACTCACGAGGAAAAACGGGACATGCGCGTACGAAGTCGCGGAATTAAAGAAAAACTGACTGATACTACATATCAACGCATAGCCGAAACTGATGTAAATAAGCACCAAAAAAGGATTTTTGGAATCTCAACCTTAAAGGGGTGAAAAAGGGTAAACTTGTTTGTACTAAATCAGGGCTAATGTAGGACTAGGAGGTCGGTTGTATTTTTTTGACAAAAAATCTTTTTACAAAAAAATATAACCGACAACAACACAAGTATAAAAAAACCTTAATTTCGGAAGTCGGTGTTAAACAAAAAACAAAGAAACAAAACCAAAAACACAGACTGGAAGTCGGTTATATTTTTTTGTAAAAAGATTTTTATATTTCACTTTTTAGTGGTGCTACTTGGAAGACCTCTTCGTCTACGATGAAATTGAAATAAGCAAAAATACTCATAACATAAAAACTAATGAATCAAATTTATACGGGACCAAATGGCGACCATACCGAACTAAACAAGAATCAAATAAATCGGATCAGAGACCTCGGAACAGGTAATCGGTGTACATACATAAAAAAAACACCCACTCAATTGAGAACCCTCTCCTTTTTTGGAATGAAAGAAAAGAAAATTTAATGATGAAATTGAAAGATGAAAATTTAATTTTCATCTTTATCGCTAAAGCAGTAGGTTCAAGTTTGATTGTGAAAATTTTACAGTTTCAGCAGTAGCTGAATATGCTAGCTGATTCTACGAAAGTGGCCTTTAGAGTCGCCGGTGTCTGTTCGTAATCTAATCTTGCAAGTTGAATTTGACCCAATTCCTAAATTCCAATTTTTTTCTCATAGAAAACCCAACAAAATCTCAATATCATTCATATCACTAGCCAAGCCCATCACTCAAATTTCGTCACAAACAAATTTGCAATCTCAGGCGCTCCCCTAAACATAATTTTAGCATCATCGTTCTACAGGGGTGTAGCGCAAGGGTTGGGCTTGATCCGAATATTCGAACCTCCGTAAATAGGGCGGTGGATCCGCATCACAGTCAGCTGATTCGATTGCTGGGATGCGACCGGATTTAGACTCGGTGTCAATGACTTTTCAATTGTCAATTTTGTTCTACTTTAGGGATCTCTGATATGTATATTTTTTTTTCTAATATCATCATCTTCCTGCCCTTATCCCATGTTACTTGGGGTCGGCGCAACACGTTTTTTTCTTCCATTCTGTTCTATCAGTCGTCACTCTATCACTAACTCCCTTTTCTTTCATATCGCTCCTCACACAATCCAACCTTTTTTTTTTCTAATCGCTGTAACATGATTTGAGTCTGTATTTCAATACAGACTCAAATCAACCTTCAAAATTGATAGTTTAGTTTTCAAGGCAGTTCGGGCTACAAGCTACATTCTGGTCTTTAAGGTGTGTGTTACTTCTAGACAAGCGTGCTCCATCTTCGACCACATCATCGCTTACCACCAGCTGAGATAGTGGTCAAACGCGGGCCCATCTTAACTCATACTTAATTACAAAATA
This sequence comes from Lacanobia oleracea, assembly GCA_950371165.1. Taxonomy (NCBI): domain Eukaryota; kingdom Metazoa; phylum Arthropoda; class Insecta; order Lepidoptera; family Noctuidae; genus Lacanobia; species Lacanobia oleracea. The sequence continues at coordinate 9,100,372 of OX493411.1, forward strand.
ATACGAAAGTGACTTTATTTGTTTGTCAAAATTGGTTTAACGCTTTAGCCGTGAAAACGCACTTTCACGCCTAAATGGTTAAACCCAAACCTCTTCAAAGTTAGAGTGAACAGGCTCTTTCTGGGTAAGTTCGCTCCATCGTAGACTTTGTCTCTGTCATCTCTGACATAGACTAGAGGCATCACAAATAAAAATAAAAATAGAAGAAGAAATAAATGGGACACTGGAGACATATTAGGCCATTTTTTTGCGATTAAAGCGACCTTGTTTATCAATTAATTCGATTTATGCATATTCTCTCTTATTCATATAATATCGATTGATTTTGTTTACCGTTGGCCTCGCTTAGAGTGGCGTCATATTTACATTTACAATAAAAACAAACATAAGAAGAACTACTTTCCTGTTTATATCAGAACAAAGCCATAAAAGCGTAGCATTATGCTAATAAAACACTATTGAACAGATATGACCTAAGAACAAGACGAACGGCGATGCGCCACAGGTACATGGTGGACATCTCACCCACACGCACGAAACGTTTTGGGAACACATTCATGAAGCGTACAGCTAAGGAGTGGAATTCCCTGCCGGAGTCTGTGTTTCCTGATAGCTACAACCTGGGAGTCTTTAAATCAAGAGTTGTGTTATTTCTAGGCAAGCGTGCTCCATCTTCGACCACATCATCGCTTACCATCAGGTGAGATAGTGGTCAAACGCGTGCCTATCTATAGTAAAAAAAAAACTACGGCTTATAATTATAAAGAAATGAGTTGGTGATCGCTACAGGAGAAGCCAGTTCAATTCATATAGACGGCTAGTGTAGATAGTATTTTTTAATTAACCCTTCTTCTTCTAATCATGTGGGGTGTAAGGTCTAACGATCCCACACACCCCAGTGTCAGAGTTTTTAAACCGCTTCAAGGGCCTCTGACATGGTTCATTCGACGACCGCCGTCTGGCGGCCGGGACCACCGGCTTATACGTGCCTTTCGAAGCACGGAATCATCTTTTTTATCAGACAATCAGGTGATTCAAGGCTGCAATGTCTTAGGCAAACTGGAAACAACTTTACAAAGTACACTTCCCGTGGGAATCGAACCCGCGACCACCGGGTCACACGGCAAACGCCTAAACCACTCGACCACGGAGGCAGGTTTTTTTTAACCCTAAGATTGTCTCGTTAGAGCCTTGTTATCCGCCCTTATACCACTACCAGTTCAAAAAAGTTTTGCGTCTTCATCTCTTCGTGCTGTGCGGGCTCTGCCACTGCGGAACCTCAATTTCCTTGCATTTTTAAGGTTAAACCTATTACAAAGCCTCCGCTGTCTGTCCGTCCGTTCGTCCGTCCGTCCAACTGTCTGTCAGCGGATTTATATCTAAAGAACCGTAATAGGTAGACAGTTTAAATTTTCACAGATTGTGCATTTCTATTGCCGCTATAACAACGAATAATAAAAATTAAGGTTTATTGTACGGAACCCTTCGTGTGAGAGTGCAACTCGCACTTGGCCGGTTTATGACAGACTGCGACAAACATGCGAATGCGAACGTTGCTTAAAAATTGGAGAATAGGGAATATGCAACATGCATGCAATTTTTTTATTCGCAAAATGAAATACTTATTAGCTCTAGTAAACAACCATGAAATTATTTTTTAAATACCTTCATCAACGATGAAGTTATAAGCTTGAAAGATTACAATTAGAATGAGAAGCCTGATATGAACTTTGACGTCAAAGTCCATAACATTTATACAGCTGCCATATAAAACAGCGTCTTCGCGAGAGGGACAAATATATGTGTTTAAAATAATCATATTTCTCGTTCGTTTTTCGAGCAATTGTAATCGATTTTCACTGTTAGTATTATATCTATCTATACTAATATATAAAGCTGAAAAGTTTGTTTGTTTGTTTACTTGAACGCGCTAATCTCAGGAACTACTGGTCCGATTTGAAAAATTATTTCAGTGTTAGATAGCCCATTTATCGAGGAAGGCTATAGGATATCATCACGCTAAGACCAATAGGAGCGGAGCAGTAATGAAAATTATGACGCAAACGAAGTTGCGCGGGTCAACTAGTTTTTGTATATTTTTTTTAGATAACAAATTTAATATAATTTGACTTTTATATTTTTTATGACTTGGCTCGCGAGGTTGTCGACATGTGAATGCGGATTTCGCAATCATTGTACCGATAGTCGTATCAGCCAATAGCTTAATAGCCCCGAGCCTCGACCAACACCTCGGGAAGCTCTCGTTAGGCAGCTGGATCAAGGGCTTGATTCAGAAAGCGGTACTTCTGGACGTGGCTCGTAAGGTAAGGAGGTTCCTCTCTCTAGAGCCCTGACCGCCAGTAGCTTGGACCCTGTTCCCGTTACCGGTGGGCTAGTATTTTTAAATTTTGGTTTTTTTTTTTATTTAAATATTTAAAAATATAAAAAATGAATAAACGAAGTAATAAATATGTTTTTCCCTGTGTATATTCCGTATTGGCACTCAGATAGTCGCTCCATGTAAATACTGAATTCAGCTGAATCCAATAATTACACTAGAAGTCGACCGCAACATAGTTGGGAACTTAATAGATTGATAAGTAATGATCACTTACAAGTACCTACACTGAACTTACATCAAACTAAAATATATAAAACCATTCATCCTCAACGCTATCAGCTGGTCATGTGCCCAAGAGACTGGCGACATTGCCACGTTGAATGGCAACACTGAAGCGAGAAACACGCTGGTCCTACGTACGCAACGTATGCAACGCATTATGACGATAGAATAGAATAGAATAGAATACTCTTTATTATGTACACCAACGACACCACGATCTTCACACATTCTCACTCTTCACTTATCGTATGCAACGCAACATACAATAAGCGTGTATCTATTGCATAGTTTGATATCATAATGCGTTGCATACGTTGCGTACGTGGGACCACGTTGTCTCTCGTTTTCTGCCCTAAGTAAAGCAAGTAGGTAAATAGTATGTATGATGCTCATTTGTTTATCATTTTATAATCGTTCGTTATTTTCGTAATGTTTACTATCGGTCAAATTCTTTCATTTGATAATGAAGATTAGCTGTTCATGAATTAGATTCTAATTGAATAACAAAAATGTTTATCTTCTATTTATTTAATTTGATTGGTTAGTTCACTGTCATGTTTGTTTTACCTATACACCATGTTGTTCACGTTATCCATAAACTTTAGCAACGCTTCCATAGGTTTAACAAATCAAATCCAACATAGGAAGTATTATTATAGTACTTAAAAAGACTTCGTTAAAAACATATTTGTAATTTCATTTAATTGAGCTATGCAGTGTGAAAGGGTCTTATAATCCACTTAGTGCAATTAAAATGAACAATCTATGAAATGCTTTTCGCAATTCATTTGTTTTTCGTTGCCAATTCAGATAAAGAAGCATGCATATCGGGTGATTTACGTCAAGATATTTAGTTTGTATGAAAATTTACAAGAATTAAAAAAATAGAATTGATTGTGAATAGAATGTGTCTATAATGAAAAATGCTTATTTCCATGATATTAACATCCGGTCAAAGAAAAAACAAACGGACACGTATTTTTTTTTTTGTTTTAAAATGTTTCTTACAAAAAAAAAGCTGAAGTAGGTTAAGTAATCCTAATAAGTTACTCTTATTGATACATACTTAACGAGATAAGTTATGCAAATTCTTCAAAAATAAAAATAACACACATTATTTTTTTTTTTTATGAAATATCTTTTACTAACGAGACGATTGCATGGAAGAAAAATGCACACTTCCTCCGAAGTCGGTAACCTATATTAAAAAGAAGATTACAAACTCAATTATTGTATCTGTCTTTGCAAACATAGTACTAATATTATGTACTATCGTTTAGGAATTTTAGTATTTGTCTATTCTGTAACTATAAACACTTATTCTTATCGTTCTTTCTAAATTCCAAACAGCTCTGTAACTAAATAGCCGACATAATAACGCTTCAACGTAATATTAACGTTATAACGGTTAATATATAGGTTAGAAACTCGACAGTAGGTATTGATTTTGTACAGCCGTGCGGGAAAGAGACAGAAGATATCAGCTGGCTGTCAACCCCTGTAGTACGAATATAGGAGCGATTCCATACTTGAATTCGAATCAATCGCCACTTACTCAAGTATCGACTTTGGAGTCATATCTTTAAAGTCGATTTTTATGTGGCATTTATGTTGAAAAGGTTCTAAAAGTATAGATTGCAATGGAATTTAAACTTTGCTGTAACTGTCATAGAGCTGGTTTTTCAATAATCTGATTGTTTTCTAGAATTCTTAAATGGCCATGTTGGTCAGTATTTTGTTCGACAGTTTGCGTAGTTTAAAAAATATATATATCTGCCCCACCCTTTCTCAATAATGTCGGTAAAAGGCTTAAAATATGTTAAGAAAAGGCACTTACAGTAGGTACAGCATTAATCATTAAAAAAATTAACAAATGATTAGTTTAATTACCTACCTAATTAAACGTTTAGATTTTCATTATGAATGAGATTGTTAAACTTTAGGGCCTATTTCATCAACATGGGTTAAGTTCGAGTTCCGCTTAATTTTTTTTATCTGGTAGTTAATTTCTTACAAAATTAATTTATCCAAAGGATAACAGTGGTTATTAATTTGTAAATTTGCGATTAATTTCAATCTATCTATATAAAAATCTGTGTCACGATGTTATGTTCGAGGTAAACAACTCAGAAACTGCTGAACCGATTTTGATCCAACTTAAAAGATAGGATAGTTTTATGGAACGGGAAAAAAACGGGATATGTACGTACGAAATCGCGGGCAAAAGCTTGTAAATAATTTAATATAACATGCTATAATATTAAATTTAATTGAGTAGATATCAATGAAATAAAGACATTGCTACCCTGAATCGACTCTAGTAATGAAAAATGGTTTTTTATTTATTTTTCGGGTATCTACGCAGGGGTATTAGGGAAAGGTCAATGTAATTTATTGCACGTTTACCTAGCGTCTACCATATTAAAATATATTTTTACTACGGTTTAGGTTCCTCAAACTAACATGATCGGTTTACCTAAACTTATCATATTTAAGAATTTGTTTGGGTAATAAACAAAATGTTTCCGTGACGTAGCGCGTAGACTGACGTAGACAGTGACTACGAAGTGCTACGAGCACTCGCTACGGAGCTACGAATCTTATGAAATATCTTGAGCGAGTTTTATATCCGTTGTAAACTCAATATAATGGTTAAAATTGAATGAGAACCTCCTCCTTTTTTGGAAGTCGGTTAAAATTTTTGAAATGTTTTTAATATAACACATCTTTAATTTTTCGATTAATTAATTAAGATTAATTTTTACAATTTTTATTTATTTGACAATTAATCAAGCTTAATAATTATGTATCGAAAAGAGCAAATTAACGAAATTTATTATTTACCGACTAATTGTTTTTAAGTAATAGTTATTTATTTGACCATAGGTCAAGCAATATTTTGATCGAAATTGATGCCCATTATTTTTAACCAACGGGTAATTACGTCTGAACCAAAAATTCGGCCCTCGTTGACTGTTTTCTTTTCTTCAAAATACCTTAATTTTCTATTTCATATCAGAAGGAAAAATATTTTTAAAAAACTTTGTGTCATTTTTTACGAAAAATTGTTCAAAGCTATCCAATTATTAGATAGCTATTAAACTTTTTGGTCGTAATTCGTTCTATTGGATTCCAATTACATCAAATACAAAAAAAAAGCAAACGTTATGAAAAAAAAAATCTTATTTAAAATAAGAACACGCGATAGTCCGCGTGGTACGTACTCGTACCTACCAGCCAGTAACAAAACGCGTTGTAGCAGCCACGTGCCGTTGCGTAGAAAAATCAATATTTGTATAAACAGAAGTGGAATGAGCTGGCGAGAGCCGACAGTACGAAATATTGTTTTTTTTTTAGGGGGATTTTCAAGAATTGGATTTTTTTTTCACTAAAGAATAATAAAATATATGGCTTTTTGATATTTTTCCCAGAACAGAAATGACAATTGTAAAATCGGTCCTTAATAGAATTAGGTAAGAGTGACGTGCTATAATTTTTTTATTCTAAAAATATGCTGTTTTTAAGAAGTTTATCGTCAAGATGTTTTTTTGTTTTAATTCTTTCAGAAACATTATTTTTGTTTTTAGAACCTAGAAAGTATTTTTTAAGGAATTGATTAAATTGAATTACTTGTAGGATGCGAATGGGAATGGGGGGCAACGAGGTGAAAATGATTTTAATAGATAATTAAATTACCCACTGCTATTATTTTTAATTTTATTTCTTTTGGTACCTTCAATGTTTACACGTCAAGATAAAATTAAATTATGTTAATCGAGGATCAGAAAATAGGTCAACCATATTATTTTGATATTAACTTCTGGGAGAAAATTATACGGTTCAAGATAATTACTGTACAGATGATTAACACGATTCTACACGTTTCTAGCAAGATATATGGATTTAGGTGTCCACCCTTGTAGGTATTTATTTATAATTTTTTGGGGTTGAATATCTACCCCAAAAAGTCTAGTCTAGTTTCATTTAATTTCTATTTTTTTTTTTTGGTATGCGTCATGCTTGGCACAAATAAACGCTTTTTGTTTCTTTCTTTCAAATTATGCCATTTCTAAAGGCTTACGCCTCCCTCAAAAATACACAATCTCGCTCAAAATCAGCCCTTCGTAATTTTAGCATTTTTTTGTCATGGAATTGGTGACTCCGTTGGTGTAATAACTATAGGTCATTTAGCATAAATAAAACCTGATAAGCAGATTCTAAACTTAATTTCTCTATACAAAAATATAATAAATAATCTGGTAGTCAATATTTAAACTAAGTGTTTTGTTTTGTGTTTAGTTTAAAATGTTTTGTTATTTTTATGAATAAACCTGATAGTGAGTGGCAGGTCAATGGGAATTTAAACGAATCAATACATTAATTGTAAGGTTCACCTGTACTTGGTGATACAATTACATTATCCGACATGAAAACCACTCCCTGTCTATAAAAAATATTACAGGTAAACGTGAAATTTAAAAAGGGGTTATTTAATTTCAAGCCCCGTTAAATATGCCAAGGGAAATACTTTGTGTATGTCTTAGTTTTCACACATTTCCAGATTGAATAAAAATCACGTGATTTTCACCTCGATAGAAAATTGTTTTACACGTATTTTAGAGTGGTTCTAACTTAAATCTAACGATAGATTTGTGATTAACATAATTATTATTACGACTAGTTAAATAAAAAGTAATTTATGTGTTTTTTAATGAATTCCATGATTAAAAATTGGAAAGATTTTTTTCCTAAATTATTCGCAAATTATAATTGTTTGGGTTAGCGACTCATATACATTTAATTTAATAGGTAAAAGTCGTATTTTTTTAGATTATTTCGTAATGCTCGCACTTCACTAAAAACTTATAAAACAAGTTTTTCTTCTAAAACAACGACCACTAACCGAGAACTTTATATCAAACACAAAAAAAAAATCGAAACAGTTTTCCGATTTTCCACCCAACCTACCCGTTTCCAGCAACAAGCCTGAAGCTTCAAGTATTGATAACACAAGTGAACGAGACACATCTGTCAAACTGCGCACTCGAAATATGCTAAACGGTTTACTAACGACCTGAATAAGGCATACTTAGACCATCAGGCTATACCTAAACACCTAACTGCAGATAACACGTAGAAAAACCACGCACACATAAAAAAAAAACAATTAAAAAAACATGACATACGTGGCTGAATAAAAAAATACTTGTGTAAAAAAAATACGTTTTACGTACCTGGAAGGTTGTATCATCAGGTTTGCCAGGGTACGATGCACTTCGTCGGTAATCGGGAGGTCGCGGCGGGGCCGGCGCCCTCCTCCAAGGGGCGAAGGCCGAGGGCTGCGGCGGCTGGGGCGCGGGCCACCTGTACTGCGGCGCCCGACGGAACGGCGCCCTGTACTGTCTTTCGTCATCAGCAACGCTTGGGGCCCCTGGGTATTGCAGTTCGCCCATTGAGGCATACGTCCAACCGAGGCGGCGGTTGGAGAGCTACTAGCGATAAGGTATCGGTCGATGTAGGATGCGCGCGCACGCCGCGTTCCGTATTTGAAATCGGGGGACAAAAAAAATATAAATTTTGTTTTTTTTTCTCTAATACGCAACACAGAACTTTTACAAATTTTGGCGGATCCTTATTTAGGAATACATGTTTGAGAATGCGTCTTTCCTTTCGTGAGGTCGTGACACAATTCTTGTCGTTCAATTAGGTACATTCTTGTAATGTTTTCAGCTTTCAATGCAGTATTTTGTTACACATGTATAACCGCGCTGTATCTTTAATAAGGGGCAAGCAGACTTTGAAGTGCTGAAAGACCTGAAAACGGGTTGACATGTCATGTGTCAAGAAAAAAAATGTCATTTTACTCTATGCGGTAAAAATGGACATATTACATCCACTTAACTTTTTTTAAGCTAGGTACCTAATTATATTAACCTGAATTTCAGTACTATTACTACAAGAAAAACGTCCGTGGTGACTTTATAAAGTGAGACAGGCTGATGGAACTGTTACTGTCTCTTTTACTCTCAATGACGCTGTTTCTTTTCTGCGCCATGAAAGAACATGCCATCGCCTCCTGTATCGGTTCTTTGCGGAGGCTCTACAAACACGTATGCTAATATGACTCAAGGGAAAGAACTATACGTTTGTTAGTTCGTTCAATTAGTTCGTGATAGAGATATTTGGATAGGTAAATGTAGGTAAATTGATCTCAAGATATTTACGATTTTTATCACTTAAACAAACTAAAGTTATCTTTTTTAACTCCGAGTTAAATAGGTAGTTTTTACCTGGAGCCATTATCAATCTATAATATATCTATCTATACTCTATACTCTATACTTTATTTTTAATATATAAAGCCGAAGAGTTTGTTTGTTTACTTGAACGCGCTAATATCAGGAACTACTGGTCCGATTTGAAAAATTCAATTTTTTTTTTTTTTTTACTATTGATAGGCACGCGCTTGACCACTATCTCACCTGATGGTAAGCGATGATGTGGTCGAAGATGTAGCACGCCTGCCTAGAAGTAACCTATTCATTCTTGACTTAAAGACTCCCAGGTTGTAGCTATCGGGAAACACAGACTCCAGCAAGGAATTCCAATCCTTAGCTGTACGCATTAGGAATGTGTTCCCACCGGTGGCGCATCGCCGTTCGTCTTGTGGTCCGATGATGGAATTCTTTCAGTGTTAGATAGCCCATTCATCGAGGAAGGCTATAGGCTATATATCATCACGCTAAGACCAATAGGAGCGGGTCAACTAGTGTAAATATATAAAGCTCTCTCGTTACTGGTGATTGACTGAGTGACTTAAAAACGCACAGCCGAAATTACTGGTCGTAGGAAGCTGAGATTTGGCATGCAGGTTCCTTGGGGAGTGTAGGGGAGCACTAAGAGAGGATTTTCCAAAACTCCTACGGGAACGAGAAAAAACTGGATAATTGCGTAAAAAGTCGCAGGCTAAAGCTTGTTTATGGTGTACTAGCTGACCCGCGCAATTGCGTCTGTGTCACAGTTTTGATTAATGCTCCGCTCCTATAGATGTTCGTAGCGTGATGTTGTATAGCCTTTAGCCAACGCTAATAGGATTGCTCAACTAGGTAGATCCAGAGATTAGCGCGATCAACAAAATAAACAAACACACAAATCTCTTCAGCTTTAACCTAGTGTTAGCAACTATGCGTTCAAAGATAACTATGGTTGGCGTAAGCGGATTTAAGTTTAGTTAATTTAATATCTACCAGTGAAATTAGGAAAACTGGGTTCTCAACGAATCTACCATTTTATCCCTAAACCCTTTTACTTAAAGTGGTTTTTCCTTTACGCAGTTTCGCGGATAGCTTATTCAAATAATATTTGCCTATTTTACAGAGACCTTTTTCTTCATCTGCCTAGCCTTTTCCCAACTACATTGGGGTCGGCTTCCAGTCAGACCGGATTAAGCTGAATACCAGTGTTTTACGAGGAGCGGCTGCCTATCAGACCTCCACAACCCATTAACTGGGTAACACGGTACATCTTGGCAAGACTGGAGTCAGATTTACTGGCTTCTGACTATCCGTAACGACTGCCAAAGATCTACAAATGACAGCCGGGATCAACGGCTCAACGAGCTTTTCAAGGCTCGGAGGAAACTCGTTATGTTAAGACGGTCACTCATCCACAGACCAACCTTGGCAAGCGTCGCTTAACCTTCAAGATCGACCCGTGCGGCTGTTATTATTTAGCCACGAGGCCTTTTTAAGGATGGGAATATATTAATATTGATTGGATTATCCAATCAATTTCGTTAGACATCCGAGGGTATAAAAATTCGCACCCAGCTCAAAGTTGGTAGGGTTGTTCAACTGTATCATAAATGAAATCGAAAAATATCGCAGAAACGGTGGCTTTAAGAAAAAAAAGGATTTTATAAATTGTTTAACCGACTTCTTCAAAAAGGAGGAGGTTCTACGTTCGGCTATATGTATTTTTTTTTTGTGTATTTTCATCGATTTCTCCGCCAATTCTGGATCGATTTTAAAAATTATTTTTTTATTCAAAAGCCTATACTCCTGAGGTGGTCCCATTGTCATCAAGTTAGAATCTGTTGATGGGATCCCATGAAAATCGAGGGAAACCCTCAAATTTTGTAAGCACAAAATGTTTTTCATAAACTTTCTATCGCAATTCAGATATTTGTGCCTGGTAATCATCATCTCATGTTTTTCACAAACATTTTTTTGTTTGGAAGAGTATTTTCTCGTACTGGTCCCATTTAAATTTGGTGAAGATGTGATGAAGAACTTCGGAGGTAGGCAACGGAAATCTTCAATAAATGATAGCAAATGGATCGGGATTTCTGAAATCGCATGTCTGTTGATTGTTTAGGTACACCAGTTCATAACATAACATCACGCCGGCGCGCTGTGTTTGTAGAAAAATAATAAAACTTTTTTACAAAAAAATAAAATCGTATAATAAAAAAAATAAAAACTTTCATTTCGGAAGTCGGTGTTTTTGTTTGTTTCGTTTTTGAACACCGACTTCCGAAATTAAAGTTATTTTTTTACTTTGTAGTGTTATGTTTTTGGAAGTCGGTTTTATAGATAATTATCTGATCTACAATTTTTGTTTGAACTCATTACCCGACTGCGAAAGAAGGAGGGTTATGCGTTTTTCGAGTGTATGTATGTGTGTACTTATATTCCTTTGGCACGCCCTAGAGCCTAAACGGCTCGATGGATTTTAGCTTGAGAGGTGTCGTTAGATTCTTATTTACTGTGAGAGTGACACTGGGTAAGTATATATCAAAATAAAAAACAAAATAGCGGATTTTTGGCGCCAAAAATTTACTTCAAGCAGTCGACTGATGCAGTTGGTGGCATCAGATCAGCGATTGAAATTTAACTGCATCAGACTGCTTGAAAAGCGACTTATTTCGAACTTTTTAGTTTTATGATGAGACTTACCGTTTTGCTGAAAATCGCGAATAACCTGTCTTTGTGACTTTGACCCCGAGTAAATATTTTCCAGGTGGAACTCGGGTGAGTTTTAGTCAATAAGAGTCTGATATTCCCCTCGCGCTCCGTCCAGAGTGGAAGGAGTCATTTGACGATATGCCATACCTACCTACTTAAAAAAAATCTGGCTTAGTACCTATTCATCATGTCACAAATAGTCACAATCCTACGCGAGAAAAAAGATGGCGACTACGTCAAATGTCAATTAATAAATCAATTGTAATAAATTGCGACAGTTTTATTGGAAATGCAGCGATTATTTACGAGTTATTTCTATCTAAACCGCAGCCATTAAGGTTTAATTTGGTCCTACTGATCTATCTTCTATATATTTTATACTTATAAAATCATTTGCCCTGACTGCTTATCGGTATGTTAAGATGGTTACCCATCCACAGACTGACCTCGACAAGTGTTGCTTGACCTTGAAGATCGACCCGTGCGACGAGCTCCTAATGCTGAACATAAACTACAGTACTACAGTGTTACCCAGTTAAAGGGTTGTGGAGTTCTGGTAGGCAGCCGCTCTACGTAAAATACAGCAGTACGATTCTGTGAACATGAATTGAGTTGCCATTCCATAATATTATCACATGGATTGACAGCTCACTTGAAGAGCTCGTGGCTAAATAATAACAGCCGCACGGGTCGATCTTAAAGGTTAAGCAACGCTTGCCAAGGTTGGTCTGTGGTTTGGTGACCATCTTAACATACCGAGTTTCCTCCGTGCCTCGGAAAGCACGTTAAGCCGTTGGTCCCGGCTGTCATTTGTAGATCTTTGGCAGTCGTTACGGATTTTCAGAAGCCAGTAAATCTGACTCCAGTCTTGCCAAGAAGTACCGTGTTACCCAGTTATTGGGTTGTGGAGGTCTGGTAGGTAGCCGGTCCACGTAAAACACTGGTATTCAGCTGAATCCGGTTTGACTGGAAGCCGACCCCAATATAGTTGGGAAAAGGCTAGGCAGATGGATTGACACCTTACTTCGTGATATCTTCACCCAAGCCTTCACTTCGACATGTTTATAGAATCGACTGGTTGGTATTCAGCTGGCTAGCACGCGAGCCCGTTTCGCACCTTACCGGTTTTTAAGGGGCGGCAAACCCAAGAGCACCAAAAAATGCCAAGTTTTTCGTCGCAGAGACCTCCGTAATGGTAATACATTTTCAAGGATATAGCCAAGTCTTTAAAGTAAAGCATTTTACAAAGATATTATACAAACAAAGTCCAGAACATTGAAAAAAAATCACAAGACACATACTTACTATTAAATTATACTATATAATATTTTGTCGCGAAATGCCCAAAATTTTGAGTGGAAGCTATAGGAAATTTAATAGACTAAAGCATTTTACCATAAAAAATTAACATTTCAATGTAATTTAAGTTAAATAAGGATTTTTTATCCGAAATTCCGTGATTTTTACGATCTGTCAGTTCAGAGTCCTGCGGGACTTGATTGGGAGCACACCTATGTCAAAATTTTTCAAAATTCGTTCCGAACGCCGTTGTTCAAAATAATTCAAATAAAATACAAAAATGAGAAGAACATATCAGATATAAAATAACAACAGCCTTGATAAATTATCTCTTGATAATATTATAATTTTAATTCACAATTTTGGTTTCTTAACTAAACCTTTCTCGTATAGTCTACAGAAAGTCGCAAAAAAATCTTCATAAAAATTGTTGTCGGAAGCCCGGCCAACATCTCTCTATTAGCTCTCCTACCTTTTTACTTTAGGGCCTTCGTAACAAGAGATTACGACATATTTCCTAGAAGCTGCGTTCTTTCTGCTCGCAAAAAGAAATTATACCTTTATTTTTGAACAGATTATTCCTGTTATATAATAAATTGGTCTTGTAACTGCAATGCGGACGGTTGTATGTGTAGGTACTCATTACGTTAGAGAGGTAAAATTTGTATTACTTGAACTTTGCCCGCAACTTCGTCTGCGCAGATTTAGTACAAGCTATTCCTTTTCGGTTTTTCCCAAAAACTTAGAATTTTTAGTGCTCAGTTGCTCACCTACTTATATCATAAAACGATATGCGATAAAACCAGGTGCCTTTTTTTTAATGAATGAATGGGAAATCATCAAATGACTCTGGCGCCGCTCTGGGCGAACGGATTCCGCACCCCGGCAGTCACTGGCCCTGGCGGGCTCCGTCTCCCTTGCTGACAGCTCTTTGAGGCGCGGGTTAAAACCTACACTTCTTTTTATAAACATTTTTCCTGTGCTTGTTATGAGGTGTATAATAAAGTATAATAAATAAATCCCAATAAATAAAATTCTTCCCTAACTGACTGGATGAGTGACTGACAGACAACACACAGCCGAAACTACTGCTCGTAGAAAGCTGAAATTTGGCATGAAGGTTCCCTAGGAACTGTAAGGGAGCTCTATGAGAGGATTTCCCGAAATTCCTACGGGAACGGGGAAAAAAGGGATATATGCGCGTACGAAGCCGCGGGCCAAGTGCTAACAAATAATAAGAGGGAAGCCTTGTGCAGAATACCATGTTCCCTAGTCCCAGTAGTTTTAGCTGTGCGTTGACATTAGACCATTACCTAACACAGTGCGAAATCTTGAAGTGTGCGTGAATGACCAAACCCGAAACTATGAGAAATCTCGAAAAACACTACGAAAATTAAAACAGCATTACTGGACTTTTGAAAATTCGGTAATCTAAGCCAGGAATCGAACCGGTTGATTTTAATAATGGGGTATTTTACTAAAAAAAATCTAATTAGTCCGTCTGATAGATTTTCAAAAAATATTGGACACGTATTTTTCTTTTATTCACGTAAACAAATAATAAAGAGGATGCAGCGAGTTGAAGACACGCGTGACGTCATATGGCTTGGTAAAAATGTACCAAATTTACACAAGCGAAATGACGTCACGCGTGTCTTCAACTCTGTATCTCCCCTATTGCACCATCCGAAAGTGTCGCTAATAAGGGTCAAATTCTGGGAAGTAATAACACGTGGGAAAGTAAATGAAAGTGCCAATTTATGAATGTATGGATGGATGTTTGTTACTCAATCACGCTGCAAATTGGAAATGTGGTACTGAGGTAAATTAAAGTCTGGAGCTAGCTTTTGCCCGCGAATTCTTTTTATGTTTGTTACCTCATAACTCCGTCATTTATGAACCGATTTGAAAACATTTTTGTTTCATCTGAAAGGGTATACTTCTCGATTGGTCCCATTGTCACCATGTCAGAATCTGATGATGGGATCCCACAAAAATCGAGGGCAACCTTCAAATTTTATAGGCACATACAATGTTTTGAAATAAATAAATACTTTACTTTACTTTACTTTTTCATGAACTTTCTAACGCAATTCAAAATGCCTGCAACCCGTAGGTACGAAGCCGGGGATCGCTAGTTTCTCATTAATATCCAAACAGGGCTGATGACTAAACGCCAGCAGATCGATGAAACTGCAAGGTTAAGCTGCCCTTGCCGCTGTCCGTGGAAGACTGTTCGCTTACAGATCGATATTATATACGCAATAGAATAGCCTTCTCTAGTAGGTACAGATATTTTAAAGTAGGGTGGAATAACGAGTTTAGCCAACAACGCTTTGATCGGCCGACCGAGTGACCGGCCTTTTTTTTTAAGGTTGGGAAATCATCAGATGACTCCTCCCGCTTGGGTGAAGCAGAAGGGAGTGTCAGACTCTTACTGACTAAAACCCATCCGTGTTCCTCCTAGTGCCCTTTGCGTTCCAGGGTACGGTGCCTCTTTCGAAAGAAGTGGACCGAGTGACCGGCCTACGTTTTTATCTCAGCGTAAAGCTACATGCTGCATCTGTGAATCTGAAGCTAGCCAAGTGCGAGTCGGACTCTACCACGAAGGGTTCCGTGCCGTAAGCCAAAATAAACACGTTTTTTGTATGGGTGCGTTGGTAGCCCCCTTTAATGTAATTTAATTTATTTTTTAGGGTTCCGAACAATAAACGGAACCCTTATAGGATCACCCGGGTGTCTGTCTGTCTGACTGTCTGTCAGTCTGTCTGTCCGTCTGTCACAGCCAGTTTTCTCCGGATCCACTGGACCGATTCTGTTGAAATTTGGTACACATATGGACTTCTGTGACCCAAACACGGAAGCGTTACGTAAATTATTAAATTTTTAGTATAAAGTGACCCCCACTTTTTGGGGTCAAACTAGAAACTTCAAAAAAAACTTTTTTGTACAATATCGTGACATATCAAATGTCTGTGAGAGTTTTAACTATATTTTTTTCATAATTTTAAAATTAATGGTCTTGGAGTTATTCAAGAAATTAGATGAAAAGTGTCCATTCCCCCCCCCTTTTATCTCCGAAACAACTGAGTCTAAAGTTTTGAAAAAAAAATGGAGATAATAGCTTTTTACCAGAAAAAAACTTTTTTACAAAAAATACAACCGACTTCAAAAAACGAAAAAATAACCAAAAACACCGACTTCAGAAATTAAAGTTTTTTTCTTTCTTCCGAAGTTATTTTGTACCTTGTAGTGTTTTGTTTTTGGAAGTCGGTTGTATTAATTTTTGTAAATAAGTTTTTTATTTTTCACTTTTTAGTGGTACCGGCGCAATTTTATGTTAAGAACTGGTGTAAACACCAAAAAAAATAACAATAATGCTTATAAAATAAAAACTACTAGACCAAACTGAAAGAATTTTTTATGGGACCACCTGGCAGCTATTACGCGTCGAACAAAAAAAGAATCACGCGAATCGGTCCATTAACCGCGGCGTAATCGATGTACATACATAGAAAAAAAAACATACCGGCCGAATTGAGAACCTCCTTCTTTTTGGGAAGTCGGTTAAAAATCTATAAGAATTCTATAGTGTTAAATCAACATTAAAAAAAAAGAAAATCGTTCGGAACTCTTTGCACGCGAGTCCGACTAAATTTTCACAGAGTGTGCATTTACACACTCTGTGAAAATTTCAACTATCCTTCTGGGTAAGCTCGCTTCATCGTACACTTTGTCTCTGTCATCTCTGACATAGACTAGAGTCAAGAGCAAACCCATAAAAAAAAAAAACTACATATTCGGTTCCAGAGATACAATTTTCTGACAGAGTAATAGGTAACCCTATTACTCTGTCTCTATTACTGTGTATTCCCTTCAGATAAGGGAACCCTAAAAGTAAATTGTAATGTATTAATATATTGTTAGTAAACAGCACATGTAATTATATTAAACAGTTAAACTTGTATTAGTATCTTTACTATTTTAAAATTGTTAGAAAGTTATAAAACCTGTCTATCCTTATTTCGCGATCCAAATAAACACATAAAGTAAAATCTTATACCTTGAAAAAGACAAACATTTCCCATAATCCCCTGTTACAACTTTACAGGAAGACGCATTGAGCCGAGGTTCCGCATTATGTCTGCTGCATACCCCTTACTGATGCCGCACCCCACTGACCCGCTTTCGGGACGTTCGACCGTTTTGTGCCGTAACGGGCCGTATGCGGCGACCGGCCCGGATGGAGGCCGGTCGGACGGCGCGGCGGCGGCGGAAAATTTGTGTTTCATCGAGTGGAGAGATTGTTTGTAGCTTTGTGGATTTTCTGAATGAATTATTGGTAGACTTATTATGTATTTTTTTATTTTCACATATTGCTAAGATATACTTCTATTGTCTCTAAATACAACATATGGTACACTTATTCCTTAATTTGTACTTAGATATAACTAATTATATACACTGTGTAGCACTTTGACACGTTTCTAAATAACATCATCTTAATTTTTTAAACCAATTCGGTTTGAAGTTTGTGCAGATAAATTATACAAAAAAAACGGGCCAAGTGCGAATCGCCGAAAAACTGCAATAATGACATACTCCACGTATCAAATGACATTTTCAACAATTAACAAAAAAAAGTACAATTTCGCATATTATACCTACGTATTTAGAAATATTTTTTTGTTAGAAATGACAAGAAATTACTTTCGTGGGACTGCCTGTTGCTATGTTATATTCATTAATGCGAAATATCCTTCATTGGGTGCCTAAGACCGGTAGGGGAGCGGAAGGAAATCAACCGAAATTAAATAAAAAAACTGGCCAAGTGCGAGTCGGACTTGCGTGCAAAGGGTTCCGAACCAATTTCATTTTTAACATTTTATTTTAACACTACAGAATACTTATAGGTTCTCCTGTAAAGTCATAGAACTATCATCAGTAATTTTTTCAAAATTTTTGGCTTAATATTTTCTGAGATAAGGAGAATGGTCATTTTTGGTCTAATATCTTGTATAATTTATAAATATCAAAAATCCTAATTAAAACCTTCACAGTAAGCCCTTTCATTTGATATGTGACACGATACATGTTGAAAAACTTTTTTTTTAATTTTCTAGTTTAAGTCCCAAAAGTGACCCCCACACTCAAAATTTATTTGTTTACATAACGCGTGCGTGTGTGGGTCACAGAAGTCCAAATATGTACCAAATTTCAACAGAATCGGAAAGTAGATCTGGAGAAAACTGGCTGTGACAGACGGACAGACAGACACCCGAGTGATCCTATTACTATTTTTTACCGATTTTTGGAACCCTAAAAAAAATCCTGGCTATGCTTAAAACATAGCCATAAACTCCTTTATTCAAACTTCATAAAGATAATTTGACCGCGCATTGCTGCAGTGCTGAAAGTTATCGGCTACACATTCCGTAGGTAAGTAGGTACCTACTTACATTTTGTGCCAAACCCCGGCTTTGTTTTTACTGTTCTGTCTCCTACTAGAATG
Organism: Lacanobia oleracea; assembly: GCA_950371165.1. Taxonomy (NCBI): domain Eukaryota; kingdom Metazoa; phylum Arthropoda; class Insecta; order Lepidoptera; family Noctuidae; genus Lacanobia; species Lacanobia oleracea. The sequence continues at coordinate 9,118,772 of OX493411.1, forward strand.
TATTTCCACAGCTTCGATCGCGTCGTGAACTTTTCCGGGATGAAAAATAGTTTATGGCCAAGTTTTTCGAACCAAAATTATTGTGACAAAAATTGACAAAATTGTGAAAGAACCAACAGCCAATAGCGAGGGGTGCGCAATTTTTTCGATGGAAGCTGTCATAGCTCCCCGCCGCCATATTGTTTTTTTTTTTAAAGTTGCGGCGCACGATCTAACATGCATTGCAGAGGTATATGGGTAGGACACTTAAAATGTTAGCAACTTGGTGCCCTAAAGTGTCACGTTACCGAGATATTTGAAGGTAAAGTCGCCATTTGACAATCATGGCTATCCTGACTGGCTACGCAGCTACGTTCCAGTATTTTACCTACATTGGGCAACTGACCATGCCCACCTGAGCTCCACAACCCAGTAAGCGGGTAATACGATAGGTACCCCTTGGCAACACTGAACAGTGGGTCTAAAAAGACCACAAAAGACGGGGGCCGCTAAGGCCAGTGCCTGCCAGGGCTGCGGACTTCGTTCGAAAGAGGTACCGTACCCTGGTACGCAAAGGGCACTGGAAGGAACACGGATGGGTTTTAGTCAGTAAGAGTCTGACACTCCCTTGTGCTTCACCCAAAGCGGGAAGAGTCATTTGGTGATTTCCCATACTTAAAAAAAAAATCAAAAAAGGGTCTAAAGTTCTAAACAGGCCACTTTAGTAGAATCATATTAGTATCATGATAGCGCCAGGGTAGCCCGCGAAATTCAAATATCTTTAAGTTTTTGGCAATTTGCCGGTCAGTGTGAAGCTATATGTTGAACAAAATACGATTCGCGGCCGTAACGCGTATTTATCTAAAGAATTATAACCATTTTAATTATTAATATAGCCCTCTAAGTTCATGAAGCCGCAGAATGACTTTTTCATGAAATAACCATTCTAATAGGGCTTTGAATGTAGAGGGCTATATTGATGCATACCCTGGCGCATCCACCTTAAGTAATCATACAACAATCTGTAAAATTTCGTTTTCATCTTTATCGCTAATAGCATTAGGTTCAAGGTAGATTGAGAAAATTTGAAAGTCTCGGGCAGCTTAAAAATAGCGTATAAATGAAGCAGTTTTTCGTCGGCATTTACTGAGAAATTACATTTGAAAAAAATAGGTAGTAATCTACATGATATTGCACGTAACTTCTATCCAGCTTAAGGTTTCAGTCTGCTAACACATCTAAAGGTTCAATACCTAGGTATATAATTATACGAACCATTTCCACCTACATACCCAGACCTAGGTACGACTGGTTTCAATGAATAGTTGCCAACTGCCAGCTGCAGTGCGATTATCTCAAGGTGATCGCATTGCAGTTCCACATCTTCGTGTTTTAAGATAGAACACGAAAGAGGGAATACGACCAAGTTATTTAGGTAGTATCAACCAATAGTTCCAAATGTGAGCTAGTGTTTTTTTCGATCAATATTTAGCTTGAGCAATGGTTAAAAAATATTTTTTACTTAGTAAATAACTAACATTATTAGGGTATTTTAGAGAAAAAATCTATGACTTTCAGTTGAAAACTGGCGGGACGTCACAACGATGGTACAATTTTGCGTAGCGATGTGACCACCCCGGCTGGCTCTTGAATTTTGATGCACTTTATCTTTGTCATTTTTAATCGATTTGAAATAGCATAAAAAGTGACCAATATTGTTGGAAAATCTAATAGACGGTCTAAATAGAATTATAATTTTTCTATGAAATTAAATAGGTACCCTATTGATTGAAAAACTATTTTTATTGGTTGGTTAAACAGATAAAAAAATCGGTTTGTTTCTCCTGCGTTTTGAAAAATGTAATAATAAGATCCAGTTAAAGCCCCTTTATACCTAAGAGACTTGGGCCCTTTATTAGGTCTCCAGCTCGACTTTCAACTAAGTATTACAGAAATTTTCTGTTTGGTATTTGCTTCCCTGCAATGTCGCTAGGTAGGTACCTATGTCGCAAAGAAAATGCTCTCGATTAAGCTCATACAAGACGCAAGGTGGGTGTGTAACGACACAAATATACATAACATAGGTAACGTACATAATAGAACTAAGTCAGTGTGTCAATGTAAACTGCGGTAGGTATATAATGGATTGTTAACGCATACTACGCAGCTGGATCTGTTTGAATAGATGATGATCGGCCTTTGCAGATAAATTATGAAGAACTATGGCTGCCGTGGTGTGAGGAAATGCCGGTAGATGACGATAGTGGTTAGTGTTTCAGAAAAGCGACACTAGATGACTCTGATAGTAAGTGTTTTTGAAAAGCGATACTAAATAGCGCTATACAAGTATGTTTAAAAATTAATCTGAAATAGATTCATATAAAGTATAATTCTAAATTACGTGATTATAAAATCTAATAAATAATAATAGATAATCTTGAACTCATTTTATTCTAAACCTTCAACACTGTCAAACTTGATATTGCCAAAATTGACAACTCGCTAACGTCACTTTCTCAAAACAAAGTGGATTTCTGTTTACGTCTGCATTTATTTACAAAATTGGCCATAAAATGACTGAACTAACAACGTTAGCAACTATAAAGTGTAAGCAACAAGCGATTCGCGCTGTCCGGTTCAACGTAGACGGCTCTTACTGCCTAACATGCGGCGCAGACAAGAAAATAAAACTCTGGAATCCCCACCGGCAACTACTGTTGAAAACATACGGAGGTCACGCAAATGAGGTTTTAGACGCTGCAGGGTCCTGTGACAGCAGCCAAATCATATCCGCCAGCGCAGATAAATCAGTAATTTTATGGGACGTGACCACAGGACAACCTTTACGAAGATACCGAGGCCACGCAAGTTCAGTAACATGCATAAAATACAATGAAGAGTCCACAATGGCAGTTTCAGGGTCTATAGACAATACTGTTTGCTTTTGGGACGTGCTAAGCCGTAGACAAGAGCCGGTACAAGTTTTAAAAGATGCAAAGGACACTATAACGTCCATACAGGTTACAGACCATGAAGTTTTGACTACCTCAGTAGACTGCCATGTGAGGTTGTACGATATAAGGATGGCGAAGATGACTTCTGACTATATTGGCCATATTGTGACTTTTGGAAGCCTAACTAGAGATGGTCAGTGTTATATCCTAAGTTGTAACGACAGTACTGTAAAATTATTTGATAAGGAATCCGGAGAAATTTTAAACACATTCACCGGGCATGAAAGTCGAGATTATTCCTTAGAAAATGCTGTGAATGAGAGAGATAGTCATATTATTTCTGGTTCGGCTACCGGGGAAGTATTTTATTATGATTTAATAAGTAGTGCATGTACACAAAAGTTAAAACATAGTGAAAATAGGCCGGTGGTATCTTTGAGTCATCATCCAAATGAAAACTGCTTAGTGACAGCATGTGAAGATGAAATTAAACTATGGGGAGTCCAAGCCATGGAGGAATAAAATTTTATAAGTATATTGATGTATTTTTATTTTCTTTAGGACCTTATATAATTTAGTAAAGTGAAAACAGACATTTAATGGTAAAGTAAAAAACTTTTTATTTTAACATGCTAAAAACAAGAAAGTTATCATATCTTTACTGTTAATCACTGAAGAACTGGTTCATCCAGAGCCATTCCTAAATGGAAAACCAGGTCATCTATATAAAACAAAGTTGGGTTATTTACACCATTTATAACTCAAACAACCGGCCAAGTGCGAGTCGGACTCGCACACGAAGGGTTCCATACCATAAACCTTAATTTTTTTATTTATTGTTATAGCGGCAATAGAAATAGATAATCTGTGAACATTTCAGCTCTCTACCTATTACGGTTCTTGAGATACAGCCCGCTGACAGACAGAGGGACGGACGGACAGCGGAGGCTTATTGATAGGGTTTCGTTGGTAACCCTTCGGGTACGGAACCCTAAAAAACGGTTAAAGCACTGATCTTATAACGAAAAATCCTTTCACTCACAGTAACGTAGGTACACTATCGCCTATGTGCTAGTTTTTATCCCGAAAAATGCAAAGTAAGTAGACCATAGGCGTATATATTCGGCTGGGCCGTCAGCCCGAAAAGCTAATGCCCCGCAATTAACAGGCGTTCGGTGGGCTAGGGGGCCCACCCAGCCTAGGGCTCGGCTCTTACTGAATACAGTTAGATACTTACAACCTACATATGAAGTTGATAAATTATCCAGAACGCAATAATTTTGGAGCCTATTCAATTCAAACAAACAAATCTTTCCTCTTTATAATATTAATGTAGATGTAGCTATGTACCTAAGATACATAGGTAGCTACAATATTTTAATGTAGACAAAGAAAATATAGCGTATCCAAGACTCCAAGACAATGAACTATTTTTTTTTTCGGACCCGCTTCGCCCGCTCTAGCATCTTCCTTATCTCTCCAGTTTACGCTTAAATTGACAAAAAAAAAACATCTGTACAATGTGTGATAATAAGAAAATCTGGCGTTTCTGAGTCAAGGAACTTAATATTTTTCGGGTTAGCTTCGCTTACCCCAGCATCCTAAGCTGTCCGTACCCGATATATTACTCTCCTCTATGGCTGTCCGGTTTTCACTTTAGATGACATACAAACATGTGTAGGTGCAAGATAAGAAGAAAATTTGCGTTTCTGAGTCATGGAACTAGAATTTTTCGGGCTCGCTCCGCTCGCCTTTTTTTTTTTTTAGGGATAGGAAATCATCAAATGACTCCTCCCACTGAAGTGAAGCAGGAGGGAGTGACAGACTCTTACTGACTAAAACCCAGCCGTGTTCCTCCTGGTGCCCTTTGCGTTCCAAGGCTACGGTACCTCTTTCGAACAGATTCCGCAGCCCCAGCAGGCACCTGCCCCAGCGGGCCCCGTCTCCCACGCTGATATCTCTTTGAGGCGCGCTGGGATCGCAGCGCGCCGCTGACCCGGGCCTAGTTCTGATCAGACAACGAGCCACCCACTGCTCGCCGTCCGCAGGCCCGCGCCTACGGCGGCCGGAAATCGTCCTGCGACTCCCGACGCCTGGGGCGTCTTCTTCTGTTGCGGCGACTGGGACGTGAGGTTTCCCTCTCTCTCATACGTTCAGCCTCCTCCTTTGCTAGCATTACTGCTTCGCAGAAGGAGGTGACCACTTCCCATGCCTCCACGCTCCCAACCATAGATTGAACCAAGGCAGGTCGCGAGAGGTCGCCGCCGCCGATCGCCTCGACGAGGACCCAGCGGTGCTCCGCCCAAGCAGAGCAGACCTTCACCGTATGCTCCACCGTGTACTCCGGGCGACCCTCACAGTGTTGACTCCCGGGCGCGTCCTCCCGCCGAATCCGAAACAGGTATCTCCCGAAACAACCGTGTCCGGTGAGTACCTGTGTCAGGCGGAAGGTGAGGATGCCGTGGCGCCGCTCCAGCCACTCCTCAAAGAGGGAACTTATCGCCTGGGCGCTGGGCACGCCACAATGCGTGCCCAGCGCTGGGTTGCGATAGTCGCTGTCTCCATACCGCCATGAGATCCTGCCGGAGCTCCGTCCGCCTTGCTGCGATTTGCCGCGGCAGAGGAGTCTCGCCCTGGCTATGCACCTCCACGCGCCACTCGTAAATGTGCGCGAGGGCTCTCGTCTCTACATTCCATGGCGGCAGTCCGGCAAGGAGGCTCGCCGCCTCGCCAGGAGACTCGGCTGTTCGGTTTCCGTTTAAGTTGACATAAAAACATATGTATGTATGTAAGGATAAGAAGAAAATTTGCGTTTCTGAGTCATGGAATTAAAGTTTTTGAGGCTTGCTTCGCTCGCCCTAGCATCCTCAGCTCTCCGGGTTACGCTTAAGTCTACAAAAAAACATACGTATAGAAAATGTAACGTATCCGAAGGAAGGTATCGCATTAAAATTTCTCTCGCTCGCTTCGCTCACTCTAGCATCCGTACTTCTCTACCTTAGGCTTATACATCTATTTGAGTTGTGATGGGAAACAAATCTAAGATATCCGAGACTAAAAATTTTCGAGCTCGCTTCGCTCGCTCATACATTGTACGCTCTCTTCAGGCTAATGTTTTCTGCGACAGTCACAAAAACAACTTTTTTTGGGCTGGATTCGCGTTCGCCCCAGTCGTCTCCCGTTAGTTTCATGACTTTATGAGTTTGTAATTTTATTACCTTTTTTGTCCAAAAATCACTAGATTTCTCGATTCAGTTAAGGTACTATTCATGTGACCGACTCCCAAAGCTTATGGCTGCAACCGCGCCTGATTGTGGGGAGCTGGGACCTGGGCCTAGAATAGTCTAGGCCCAGGTCCCAGCTGCCCACAATCAGTCAGGCCAGTCATAGGACTGGCCTAAAATTCTATTTTTAATCGTGCACATCACAACGATTTTTCTTGTCGTCATTAGTTTAATATTTTTCAAAATATATCTCATTTTTCATTGGGCGTCGCATCTCAGATTGGGGGCCAGGCCCGTAAAAATCCGTAGATACGTCAATGAAGTAGACTAATGTATGGGACCGAAGCCACTAGAAAAATCTATGAGATGAATAGTCACAATCTAGAACTCCAAAGGAAGAGTATTAATTATTGTTCAATTCCAAGCAGCAAGTAAAATGATATCTAAAGACAAGGTGTTAAAGCCATAATTTCTAAACGAAACGGAATTTAAAAATTTTAGACACTAATGTCAAAGTGCGTCAATTTAGCCGCGTTCCAGTTCATTCATTCTGTAAATTCCTTATCATTAGCATTAATGTTTTCATAAAATAATTTTATGAAAAATATAATTGTGTGATTGTTTTAAGGAACTTTCCAAAAATTATTGATATTTTTTGAGCATGATTGCAATTTCCAATACTGTTTGTATTTTTGTTTCCAAAAAGAAATACTTCAGCGTTATCTCGTTTCGAACAATGTTTAAAATATGTTTTTAGTGCGTAGCTGGAACGAGTGTTCTATTTAGTTTTTATCCGCGGTTCCTACGCTTCTAATCCACGATTTGGTCAAGCTTTTGCGTTAATTCACCGAAATAAACAGTATTAGAACTAAATGTAGTGTAAAAATGGGAGCCAAAGCGCCTGAACACGTAAAGAAGTCAAACAAACCCCAGAAGTCCCGCTCGGCGGTGAATTGCGATGTTTGCAGTCGAAAATTTCTCAATATCTCTGCATGGAAGTCGCATTACAAATTTCTCCATGAGAAACCGGACTCAGATAAACGTGTAACGTTTAAAAAACAAGAGAATACGAGAGTGGTAAAGAAGAAATTGGTTCCTTTGCATATGTTGAAGAGGGTCAACCCTCCGAAACCTCAAGCAGAAGAATCTGAAGAACCTGTGAAAACTACTGAATTAGCGGTAAAATCTCCGAGTATAACTAAAAAACCTGAATTTGAGTGCCCGGTGTGTGCGTCGAAGTACCCTGTGTACTTCACGGCGTTTAGACACATACAGAAAAATCATTGCGTTAACGAGAAGGGCGAAAAAGTGTGAGTAAATGTTTCATATTTATACTATGGTCTGTTTTGGAAGTTAACATGTTTAGGTATATGTATCTGGGATATAAAGCTTGTATGGATAAAGTTGCATCTGTGCATAAAACCTTGTTTATTTATGTACCCATAAGTAACAAAACAGTTTGTTTGTTTACTTTTGCCAACTTCACATTTTCTATTTATTATTTAACCTATTATTCTTATAAATTCCAGAGCCCCAAACTCTCCACATCTAGTAAAGCCAATACGCATTGAGATGTGTGCATCATGCAACCAAGAGATACGTTCTACAATACCTCATGTCTGCCCCAAAATGCAAGCATCTAAATACCAGTATTTGTGCCTGGGTTGTGATCAAGTCTTCGGCGGTCTTGTATTATTTCAACATCACGTAAAAGGGCTGCATGCTGATGAGGCACAGAATTATTTCTTCCCTAGAAGAAAAGGTTTGTATACTGCTCCACTTACTTAACACGTTAAATGTCCAGTGTACTCTATATATACATGTGGTACTTTCCTGCCAAGTCCGTACACGTTACACAATCTCTGATTAACATGTAACTCTGATTACAAAAGACTTTTTTTTTGCTATTGATAGGCACCCGTTTGACCATTATCTCACCTGGTCAGTAATTACTGACTTTTAACCTGTTGAGAATGAATCTTTACTAATATATAAAGCTGAAGAGTTTGTTTGTTTTCTTGAATGCGCTAATCTCAGGAACTACTGGTCTGATTTGAAAAATTCTTTCAGTGTTAGATAGCCCATTTATCGAGGAAGGCTATAGGCCTATATATATATCATCACACTAAGACTAATAAGCGGAGCAGTAATGAAAATTGTGTGGCAGATGAGGTTCGCAGATCCACTAGTACTGAAATATACTGCTAGCAACTTGGCATATTAATGCCAGTGCTAGGGAGCGTTTGATTCCTGAAGTGCTTGTTTAATCTAAAAATGTTCTATAGTGAAGTCTGATAAGAGTGACACTGATACAGTGTGCCCAGTATTTGTTGGAACTAATTTTGATACTTAATTAATATTCATCTATAGCACTGTGATTGTAATAACTAGATATTGTTGCAGTGCCTAGCATATAAGCCATTATATTTTCATTGCTGGGTTTGAGTTTAGGCTCAAACCTGGGTAGAAATTAAATCAATATAGCTTAACCATTTCTTTTTTGGTGGTTTATTTTTCGCTAGCATCTTCTTATTGTGTGGGCACAAAGTCTAACGACCCCACACACCGTAGTGTCAGAGTTCCTTAACCGCCTCAGGGCGTCAAGGTGCTAGCTATATATATTTTTTATTATTGTTGAAAGGCTAAATTGAACACTATGTTACCAGATAGTAAGTGTTGATGTGACAACGATAGAGAACGCTTGCAAGTACTCACTTGCTTGTTTATCTATTACTACAACTATTACATACGGCACTGTCAATTTTCAGAATTCTTAGATTGGAAGACAGAATTACAAGAAGCAATAAATATTGAATTCACACGTCTTAACAAGCAGAAAGGCAAAGAAATCTACCACTGCTCCTACCAGGCCACCACTGCATCAACCGCTACCAGATTATGTCCTGCTGCCATCTCTGTAAGAGAGTACTCAAGAGGCATCCACGTATGTTACTTCAGAGAACACTGTGGACATACTGTTAAAGATGTACCGTTGAAACACTCCAGCCAGTATAACATCTCTTTATACACAAGAGACACGGATCATGTGAGATTGGAAGCAGACGATGACAATGACCTGTACGGAGAATTAAAAAATGTCCTCAGTAGTATAATGCTTGATTCAGCTAAAGTAGACGTAGATACACTTAGAGATTTACTGGGCAGAGCCCTCGAAATGACAACAGTACTAAAGAATTATAATGGTAATAGTACTAGCGTTAATGTTACTAATAAAAGCTTGTCCGACGACCAAATTTCAAAGAGCTTAGACAACTTGCAATCAAAGAGGAAACGTAAACAAAGTTTTGAGAAGAAAGCTGTGAAAAAGGTTAAGAAAACCTTAGCAGCGGTTGAAAATGGCATGACAACGAGGCATAATAAAAGCAGTTCTGTGGTCAAAGTTATATCACATAAAACTGTAAAACCCAGAGCTGAGAAAAAAACGTTATCCAAAGAGTTACAAGAGTTATTAAAACAGGACAGTTCAAATACACCACCGATGACAACCGAAGAACCAATACAGAGCGACATTAAAGCAACAGAACAACAACCAAAATTATTAGAGGTTAAGAAGCTGGAGGAACCAGCAAGGGCAGTCATTCAATCCCCAACATCATTCAACGATTCTTACAAACACTTTGTGAACCAGAATTTCAAGACGGTAACCGAAACGAGTACACCAAAACCAAAAACTACTGTGAAGAAGAAAGAGGTGGTTAAAACTAAAATGGGACAGTTTAAGGCCAAACCTGCTTCACCTAAAGCTGCACCTCCGCCTGAGTCTCCGAAGCAACCAAAAGTAGTGGTAACGGAAGACACCTTATCGCCTGTACCTTACACCTATACCGTACCAGAAATTCAATATGAAGTGGTGGAACAGGAAAATGACTGTAATATACTAATATTGAAGATGTGAGAACACAGTGAACATAAACATAAGAACATTGAGTCCTATAATACTAACTATGGTAAGCGCCAGATGAACTTGCAATGAAGTGCATCAATCTTTCCCTAATATCCCTTTCGTAGATATCAGAACAATAAATTATAAAATTTAAATTGCTAGAGAACGTGAAGAATAACGATAGAAGCCGAAAATTAAAAGCACAGCAAGATTTTCCTTTAAAATTATTCATAAAAGCTTGTCGCGAGGTTTGATTAATTAAATACTTACAGGTACTTACGCAAACGTCGCGACAAGCTTTCATGATTAATTTTAAAGATTAATTCCGCCGTCTTTGATGGTCCGCCATATTCGATTTAGAATGACGTCACACAGCTTATCGTACATAATTGTCATCCAAACTAAATGTGTATACAAAATTTTAGCTCAATCGGTTTAAGATATCTGCTTCAAAATTGAGTAGCAAGATTCCACCCGAACAAACATACATACAAACATTGCAAGTTAAATTTAATAAAAGCTGTTTGGACTTTACTTTGGAAATTATGGACAACTTTGTCTTTATTTCTGTTTTTGATATTAAAAAAATCAGTAAATTTATGTGGATCAATGACCGTTATTGCACATTTATCTGGCGCCTACCATACACGTAACGCTACAATCACACGGAGTCACGTTTTGTCGGCTCTGATTTTTACCGTATGCCAACCGAATGCTCTGTTCACACGCTATTTTGTTGCTTTTGCTTTCCTGAAGTGTTATCAGGAAACAGACTCTGGCAGGGAATTCAGGGTACTCCTTAGCTGTACTCACAATGAATGTGTTCCCAAAATGTTTTTTGCGTGTGGGTGGGATGTCCACCATGGACCGGTGGCGCATCGCCGTTCATCTTGTGGTCAGATGGTGGAACGGGCTTGGCGGAATCAAATTATGCAATTCCGTCGCACATTCCCCAAAATACAACCGGTAGAAAACCGACAGGCTAGCAACTCCGCGTCTATGCTCAGATGATGATCCTCTTGGCTCGTTTCTCAATTGACTCAAGGGCAAAGATGAGAGCAGTACTCCATACACGATGGAACTTGCGCTTGGTAGACTAAACCGTATCCTGCGAAAATCAGATCTGGCTAAGAAATTTATGTCTACGTGTGAACGTAGCGTAGTTCGCCTAGGTCTTTTAAATCACCGCAAATATTGTCATGCTATCTCTGTCACTCCAAGGTATATTCATGCAATGGCAATACTTATTAGAATGTCGTGAAGATTTTGTTTTTTCATGGGGACTGTTTTTATTTGATGGTTGACGCTGTTTGAGTTGCGCATGATTTAATTGTTTTATTATATCGAATATTTAGGTTTAGATTTTGGTAAAGGATTTTTGTCAGCACACTTGACCACAGAGTGATCGTATGTCACCTATTTAGCTGGCTGTGTTACCGAATTTGTTTCGAAAGAGTCACCGCGGCCCTGGAACGTGGCGGGCACTAGGAGGAACACGGATAGGTTTTAGTCAGTAAGAGTTTGACACTCGCTTCTGCTCCGCCCAGAGCGGGAGGAGTCATTTTAAATGGAGACGAACAAAACGCTAGGAGTATTCTATATGTCGACTTCTGTAAAACTTAATCTTTATTTGTTTTTTAGGGTTCCGTACCCAAAGGGTAACCAACAGAACCCTATTACTAAGCCTCCGCTGTCCGTCCGTCCGTCCATCCGTCTGTCTATCAGTAGGCTGTATCTCAAAAACCGTAATGGGTAGACAGTTGAAATTTTCACAGTTTGTGTATTTCTATTGCCGCTATAACAACAAATAATAAAAACTAAAGTTTATGGTAGGGAACCCTTCGTGTGCGAGTCCGACTCGTACTTGGCCAGTTTTTAGGAGACTGCAAAATTTCGTCTGTGTAACGAAATATTATGAGTATGTTATCAACTCAGATGTAACAGAATAATCTAACTATTTGACTAGCCTTTTCCAAACTATATTGGAGTCGGCCTCCAATCAACCAGATTCAGTTAAATACCAGTGCCTATCAGGGTGCTTACTCTGGAATATAATTCCGATAGATCGACATTGGTAAAACGTCAGTTGGTTGATTTAATGGTCAGGGATTGGCTGGACTCACTGAGTCTAGCCAATCCCTGACGTTTGACTGACAATTCCAATGTCGATCTATCAGAATTATATTCGAGAGTAAGCAGTAAGCACCCTGGCCTGCACGGCCCGGTAACTGGGTGACACGGTTCCTCTTGGCAAGACTGGTTATTAGATTTAACAGAATTATAATTTAAATCAATTAAAATTATGCACAACTCATTTAACAATTTAAAATGTATGAAAGAGAATGAATACATTGTTTTGTTTTTATTTTTTAAGAATTGAGTTCATAAACTAAGGCTTGGACTACATGTAACTTGTAGAACTGCAGTTTTACTCAAATAGCGACTAAAAGTGAAAATTCAAAGTTGTGTAGTCTGAGGTTTAGATACTAGAATAAGGTTTTATAAATACATATAATTAGTTATTAATTATGTAACGATGTTTGAAATTTAAATTAGAGGATAAGCTGTCTTGTTTTTCGGTGAACTGCGGGTCTAAAAAGGCTACTAGCAGAATCATAAAGTACATCACGCTACCTGTCACTGTCAAATTTTCCCAATCAACCTTGAACCTAATGTGTTAGCGATAAAGATGAAAATGAAATTTGACAGATTGTTGTTTCCCGCGCGGTTCGCTTTTCTTTTGTTTTCATTTTCCCAATGTAAAGTGTAACCTTTTTAACCGACGAAAAAAATACTGAAGAGGTAATTTTTTTTTTTCATATTGATAGGCACGCGTTTGACCACAATCTAACCAAGATGGTTAGCGGGGATGTGGTCTATGATAGAACACGCTTGCTTAGAATTATCTTGTTCACTCTTGACATAATTATATTTCTCAAGTCGCTTTGTTTTCGCGACTCTTTTTGTGCTCTATTTTTTACCCTTGTTTGTTACTTCGCTTTTCTCGAACTTACAGCATTCTTGGCACAGTTTTTATTCGGCTATTGTTAACTACTGGTACCTATGAATTTTGTTCCGCGATTCCTGACGATTAGGTAGGTAGGCTACTGGTATGTATTTTGATTATAAAATTATTATTAATATTTTCCAATTTTTTACTACTACAAATGTATAGATGGATGGATGTTTACTCAATCATGCCCGAATGGCTGAGCGGGTCTGAGTCTGAATGAAATTTGGTATAGAGATAGAGTCTGGAATAGCAGACAGACTTTTTATCCCGGAAGCATGTTCCCTTGGTATAATTACAGACATAATTTCGGGCGAAGCTGCCGGCAGAAGGCAGTAAGTACACATATTTTGTGACACATGTCAGTCAGTCTCATTTTCAGTGGCGTAATCTGCGAAGGAACGAGAAGGCGCTTATCCTCTTTTTGAATCGTAACAGTCGTGTGTAAAAACAATATACTGTACATTGTATTAATTAATAAAGATATTAATTTTGTAATTAATACTGTCGTTTTATTTGACATCTTCTTTAATGTTTTACCTTTTTAATTTGTTAAAAAGAATTATTCAGTAGGTAAGTATTTATTATTCGAATATTTGTATGCCAGTGAATGGCAAAACATGTAAAATCTTAATAAGATCTTAAATGTATCATGTTTTAGTGTTCCGAACAAAAAAAAATTAATTCCGTATGGGAGCACTCGGGGGTCTATCTGTCCGTCTGTCACAACCAGTTTTTTTCCGGACCCACTGGACCGATTCTGTTGAAATTTGGCTCACATGGAATTCTGTGACCCAAACACGGATGCGTTACGTAAATTATTTAAGTAGTATGGGGGTCAAAATAGAAAATTTATAATTAAAGTTTTTGAATTATATTTTTTTCATAATTTTAAATAAATTGTTTTGAACTTATTCAAGAAATTAGACGATAATTTATCGTCTAATTTCTTGAATTGTCTCCGAAACTACTGAACCTAAAATTTTGAAAATAATTGAGATAAGTAATAGATCTTTACCTAAGTACCTGTAGATTACAGGAAAACCTATAAAAAAATATTTGTTCGGACACTTTGCACGCGAGTTCGACTCGCACTTGGCCTGTTTATAGAAATCATCATTATATCAGCCGAAAAACGTCCACTGCTGGACATAGGCCTCCCACAACCGTCGCCACAACGACTGGACGAATCTATATTTAAATAAATATTCTTTTTTCTAATACTGAAACGATTTAAAAGAGGTCAATGGTAACTATTTGGACATATTAAGGTGAATGCTCCAGGGTAGCCCGCGAAATTCAAATATTTTTATGTTTTTTTGCAATTTGCCGGTCAGTGTGAAGCTGTATGTGGACCAAATACGATACGATATTATTTCTGAAATATTCATTCTGTCGAGCTACATGAACTTAGAGGGCTATATTGATGATTAAAATGGTTATAATTCTTTAGATAAATACGCGTTACGGTCGGCAATCGACACGAAAAGAGGTAAGTAACTGTCAAGCGTTTTCCCAACAACGGTTGGGATTGGGTTTCAGTCTTTTGCAGGCCATATCTACAAGTTCAACTTATTAGGTTAAACAGGTTGATTCAAACTGTTTGATCTTTGATCAAATAGAACTACGAAATTTTTATAAACTTTTCCCACAGACGTTCATGCCAATTTGATCAAAAAGTTTGAACCAGCCTAGTGTTTAATAATATTTTATTGGAAGGTCGGATCGGACTATCGTCCGTAAGTATCACCCTGTAATGATTTTCAAAGTTTTATAAACTGGAGCCAGTTAACGACTGACCTCAGTAGCTAGTTGCGAATTTAGTAGGAAGACTAGAGATCCTTCTTTGGCTATACCTACCAAAGAGTATAATTATAATATGGGAAGGCTATGGTCTGCTTTGACTCTACAAGCGTTTGGTCCAAAAATAAAGCCACCATGGCGCGAACCGCGAATACGCGACCTACGCGATGCTTTGTCGGGAACACCCACCATGCAGTGTGCCATATATAGTCTGTGCACGCTGTGCACCCACCCCACCGTAAAGCGCCCTCTGTTGTAGCTACAACGTGATCGAGTTGCCATACAAATTAACGCGATGATTGTGTATTTGTATAGACGATGAGTTACGCACTCACTTCGTCCAATCCGAGTCCGTCGGTTTGAAATAGCCGTAGCCCTACATGTGGCTTCACGACCGACGCGGCGACGGTCCAACCGGCTACGACAACGATGGTTGTAACAAAAAGAGTACCTCTCTTTTTGTTACCTGCGTGCCTGCTTTTATTGTTACCAGAGTTTAATCCTTTGACTTGCCTTGCCCACCTCCTGCTGATCCCCACTTTTCTGTTCCGTGCTAATCCCAAACCAAGAAAAATGGTTCCCGTAGGTATCGGAATTTTCTTACATTCAATAATATACCTATAAAAAAATAGGTCACATCACATGCTTAGACATTACATTTCCTATGTAAATATTGCCAACAAAACAAGATGAGATATCTGTTCGCATTTCAGAACGAAATACAAAATGTCAGAAGAATTTAAATCTATGTCAATTTGTCAACGGCTTCGATTGCAATGTTTGTTTTGGATTGTTTGGAAAGTGGCAACTAAAGTTTATTTTGTGACGATTTTGAACTAATAATCTTAATAGAGAAAGTCATTAGGGCCGAAATAAATAACGAACAAGTAATATGCAGGGCGCCACCAAAGACAGTAAGTACTAAAAACCCCATTCAAATGTAAACAACAATATTTTTTTTTTTTTTTCAAAGAATCTGGGCTCTGGGTACGGAAACTTTACTGACTAATCATTAAATCAGTGGGTCATCTTAGGGGCGGAAATTTAATGCCTACTACCAAATGCACAAGTCAGCCATTTACAGGCAAGGCAGGTTACATTGTTTAAAGATTTACAGTTTTGTTTTCAGAAGTTCAGTTTTCTTTTTTGTATGTATGTGTGTGTTCACACAGAAACAGTTTGCAAATTCTACAAAATGTTCGTAAATACAATTTTTGTCATAATAATGCAGTTTCTAAATAAGTATCAACACTCATTCGTACATTAAATTATGACAATAAAGAAATGTTCATCTTTATACTAAGTATCAGTTTCTTTAGCATTATTAAAACTAAATAGTGATACCTATTGTATTTATTATTGTCATTGATGATATCAAGTAATGCCTGATTTCATATCCTGTGTAAGTTTTATTGATCCACAATGTAACTCAAACATTTGAAACATTTTTGCAAGTTTTTTATCAACTTGCTTTCATGTGTGTCCGGTTGGATTTTAATAATCCATTTTTCAAGTAGTTCCTGCCATCCAATTTTGCTTAAACTTGGCATACTTATGTGATTACTAGTTGACCCGCTCAACTTCGTCTGCTCCGCTCCTATTGGTCTTAGCATGATGATATATAGCTTATAGCCTTCCTCGATAAATGGGCTATCTAACACTGAAATAATTTGACCAGTAGTTCCTGAGATTAGGGCATTTAAGCAAACAAACAAGCAAACTCTTCAAGTTTATATATTAGTGTAGATAGATGTCATGTCAAAGCAAACATCTTTTCCCTGAATTATAAAAATTATCAGAAAACCCCTTATGAATACCCCTTTTAAGGTTGTTAGCGGTGTTCAAATAAAGATTGTAGTGTTGTATTCATTTTAATTAGTTAGCTATGTTAGTATGCTAAGGTTTTAGGAAGGATGTTTTTTATACTATTCACATGTTTTTTACATAGGTACCTTTAAGACGACTATTTTATTTTATATAATTAGGTATGTACCATAATTATTTCATAATATTGACTCCTCACGCCTGAATCACAGGATTTCCTACTTCAGTCACATAACACTAGTGAACTTGACATAGATTTAAGCAAACATTTGGCATGAATGATTCTCGATGTGTTAAGATGGTCACCCATCCACAGACAACATCTTGCTTAACCTGCAAGATCGGTATTTAGTTTTTTTTTTGTGATTATCTATTTTTTTTTTTTTTTGTTGCAGAGTTATCAGAACTCAAGCACATAATAACCAGGATGCCGCTCAACGTGTTCTGTGTGGCCGCTCTGCCTGAGTTCGGTGTCCGTTGGCGAGACCTGGCGAAAGCAGTCCGCAACGCCCGACTGCCGATGCAGCCCGCCAGCGTAGCTAAGGTGCTGTGTAAGCACGTGTCTAAGGATCTGAATGCGGATGAGGTGGAGGAGATTGTGGCGAGGCTGAGGTTGAAATGTACGTACCTATTATTATAAATGATTGTCTGAAACCTTAATAGTTAATGAGAGTTTTCAGGAACGTCATGTTAATGTCAAAGTCAATTTTTCAGTGAAGTGGACCTCTCGCCTATGTTGCGCCAACTAGTGGAGAAAATTTCCACAACATAGACGAGAGGTCCTCTTCATTAAATAAATGACTTTGACATTTGTATGACGATAACATAACAAATGTCAGAAAACAAGTGATTTGATAGGTGTTTGGGACTGACGCCTCAGTGCTGCCATCTAGTGCTCGACATTTCAGAAAACTGTCATTACAATCGCCGCTAGGTTGCCTGCTTGTCGGTCTTCTACAGATTGTACTTCGGTTAGTGTGCCCAAGAACTCCACGACATCAAAGAGCCGTTCAAGTATTACGTAAGCAGATTGTTAGTCATTTTAACTATTACTGACGTAATCACCATTCATATCCTCCCAAACACCATGTCATAAAAATAAGTATAGTAACCCCCCGCCCCCATTGGTGCTTACGTAATACTTGTATAACTCCTTACCTGAAACCTTACTAGTTAATTCCCTACCATTACCGCAAGGTTGCCTGCTTGTCGGTCTTCTACCAATTGTACTTAAGTGGGGGTGCCTAAGAACTCCACGAGTTCCACGACCTCATCCCACCGGGCCCCTTCTACCATCGGACATACGCACTGCAAGTTACCATCCCTACCTTGTTGTTATTCCACCAATTCGCACTAAGCTTTTCAATACGTCTTTTATAATGAGTACAGCAAAGGAGTGGAACCCTAATCTCTTCAAAGTTAGAGTGAACAGGCTCCTTCTGGGTAAGCTCGCTCCATCGTAGACTTTGTCTCTGTCATGTTTGACATAGAGTCAAGAGCAAATCCAACTCAAATAAAAATAAAGTAAGGGAGGACGAAGAAAAGACTGTGTGTGGAGTGGTATGAGAGAGAAGGGAGTCGGTGATAGCGAGACGAGTGATAAACAGAATAGCGGAAGAAAACCAACCCCACGTAACATGGGTTAAGGGCAGGAAAATGATGAACTATTATGGACTAGCTTCTGCCAGCGGCTTCGCCCGCGTGATCCCTGGATAAAATGTAGCCTATGTGTTATTCCAGACTATAATCTACCACTGTGCCAAATTTCATGAAGATCTTTTCAGGCGTCTGGTGTGAAAGAGTAACAAACATCCATCCATCCTCACAAACTTTCGCATTTATAATATTAAAGCACTCGTAGGTAGTAGGATTATAATATAGTAGGAAGCTTGTCTCCAGGCCCTGACTGGCCATAGGGCAATTCGGGCAAATGTCCGATGGGCCGGATGCCCGGTGGGCCGGTGTGGCCGATTAGCGGTCAACTTTCTTTTACTATTTAAAAAAAATCCGGCCAAGTGCGAGTCGGACACGAAGGGTTCGGTACTATAAATTTTAATTATTTGTTGTTATACACAATCTGTGAAAATTTCAACTATCTCCCTATTGCGGTTCTTGAGATACAGCCCGCTGACAGACAGACGGACAGCAGAGGCTTAGTGATAGGGTTCCGTTGGATACCCTTTGGGTACGGGACCCTAAAAAGTAAGGCGCCCCCTTAAGTAAAATTCGCCACAGGCCCCGCGCTTTCGGCACTGAGTAACTTTTGAGGGCCGACCACCTCTAAAATGTCCAGTTCGGTTTCGGGTCCCAGTCCGGCCCTTCTTGTCTCCTGACATCAGTTAGTCAAACAAAATCATGAAGCTAGTTGCACATTCCCATGGAGAAGTATTACAAACATCCTGGATAGGGTTACCTTATTCTTCGAAACGTGAAAAGAAAATTCATTCGACGATTTTTTTGTTTACTATTGATAGGCACGCGTTTGGCCACTGTCTTACTTGATGGGCAGCGATGACGTGGTTGAAGATGTACCAGGTTGCCTGGAAGTAACCTATTCACTCTTGCCTTAAAGACTGCCTGGTTGTAGCTATCAGGAAACAGACTCAGGCCCGTATTACAGAACGTTACTCAAGTACTACTTAAACTGCGTTCAACCGATTACTGCTTGAGCAAAGAATCTCGCCTCAAGCATTCAGTTTATTTTAGAACTGTCCTCAAACGAAACTACGCTTGAGTAGAGACTTTGATCTCTGATTACGTGAGTAAGCAATTATTATGGCAACCCTGAACAATAGTTTGTTTTCTATTGCAATTCTTTTTTTCGTACGATTAAACTGGATCAAAACTGGATGACGAGGTTGACGACACCATGTTATTGACACTGACAGCCTCCTTAACCCTTCAGAGTAGGTACATCATAGGTAAGTACATAATTATGTTCTGTGGACAGCTAAACTGTGAAACTGAGTTTTTTTGGCGGGATTATTTCGAGTGAAGTTCAGTGGCTGTTTTAATTGATTCCTAGTTGATATTATGAAGTAAAATGCTGCCAAATACTGCAAAAAAAATTGACTGTGTTGCACCCCCATTCTAATGAAACTCAAAAAAGATATAAATGAAAATAAAGACTTGACTTAAATCCAAAAAAAAACTGTGAAACTTCATCTTCATTGTCAAATTACTCAAGAGTCAAGCTCTTCAGAAATACAATAAAATATTGTTACAATAATTATTGTGGTTCCGTGTGGTTCATATTTGGGTTAGGAAATATCTTACCAAAAAAGAATTTTACGCATTTGGAAAGAAATTTATTAAGTACTACAATTATTAAAAAGTTATAGAAAATAAAAAATAAAAAATTGTAATAATCTACTTCTGCAAATATATCCATTTTGATTAGGTAGGTACTCGATTTATTCCAAATTCACAACAATTTTCATGAATATCTATGCTCAAGCGTGGTCTCGACTACACTTGCGAAAACAAAGATCAAATCTCGCCTCAAGCAGTGATTCTGAGCTGATTGTAATTTTAAAATAAGAACACATTGAGTAGAGCTCAGTTAAGACTCAAGCACTGTTCTATAATACGTAAAAAATGTCATTTTAAAGTGACGTTGCTCAGGTGATTGTTGATTGTAGTTTCTCTGCTCAAGTCAAGTTCTAAAATTAGAACTCCAACTGAGACTAGTTTTAAGTAATGCTTGAGTCTTGATTGTAGTTCTGTATAATACGGGCCTCAGACTCTGGCAGGGAATTCTATTAATTAGCTGTACGCACAATGTGTTCCCAATACGTTTTGTGCGTGTGGGTAGGATGTCCATCAAGTACCGGTGGCGCATCACCGTTCGTCTTGTGGTCCGATGATGGAATGGGCTTGGCGGAATTAAACTATGCAATTCCGTCGCACACTCCCCAAAATGCATCCGATAGAAAACCGACAAGCTTGCAATTCGAATGTCATATAATATGTTTAATGGTAGTAAAGAACTATTGTTATTATTATATCTAGCCCGAACTGTCCTATTGCTGGGCTAGGCCAATTCCCAAGGAAAACTTACAAGTCTTCCCGCCATCTTCTTCGTTGTCATAGATAATGTTATAGGGAACGTGCAGAAACAGTGGGTCAGTATTCTTAACGTTAAAGTTTCGAATATGCAGCACTAGATGGCATAGTCAACGCCATGGACGTTCCCTATACAGTGGTAAAGAACTATACAAGTTATATATTTCAGTGGTAGCGACCCAGGCTCGCACGTGGCATGTGATCAGGCTAGCAGAGCGGGTGGTGGACGAACCCGTGTCTGCTACCATGAAGGCCATTCCCCGGAGGATCAGCCAGGCGCTACAGAAGAATAAGAGGAGAATGAGACCAGAGGTCAGTTTTTGAAGTGAAAAGTTCTTTAGCAGAGTTGTGCACTTTTTTTGTGATGGGAATGAACTCGCGTCAGGACACGTGACCTGATCGAAAATTCGTAAGACGGAGGGAGAGAAGCACGTATTCAAGTTTTCACCTCTGCCGTCACTCCCGAAGTGCAAGCCTTTTTTTATGGATGGGAAATCATTTATTTATTTATTTATTTTACACTTTACGCACACAGATGTACAGAGGCGGACTTAATGCCTGAGGCATTTTCTACCAGTCAACCTTTGGGTGATGCAGAGAATAATACTAGTAGGTGCAAATTGTGAAAAAAAAAAAACAGAAACGCGATTAATATTTAAATTAATACAAAGATATATATATATATATATAAACTATAAATACAATAAAATACTATAATATATACTCAAATTAATAAACTAATACACAACTATACTTGAACAAGTGATGCAAGCAAACAATGAATTATAACTAGCGCTGTAACGATACTACTGCCAACTTCTTACGGATGTGATTAAATGACTCCTCCCGCTCTGGGCGTAAGAGAATTGAGTGTCAGACTCATACTTACTAGAACTCACCCGTGTTCCTTCAAATGCCCTTTGCGATCTAGGGAGGGGCGTAGCTACCGCTGCCGCCGTGTCAAAGATACGGGCCCCCCTGGACAACAAGGGCCCTGACGTGTGGACGCAAAGTTATACATGTAGTCCTGCCGTCTCCTTCGTGGCCTGCCAAGACAGTCCTTAAATAGCTAGTAGAACCTCTTTTGTTTAAAAAAAACAATACCCTGCCCCCCAAAACTACAGGGATACAGGGCCCCCTCCTAGACTACGCCACTAGTTCTAGGGCCGCGGTAACTCTTTAAAACAATACCGCAACTCTTGCAGTGATGTCATAAGCCTTACACATGCAAATCGACCCTCCTACCCTGATCATTACTAAAAGCTGTTCATTTCCTATTCCTCCAGGTCCAAACAGTCTTCCTCGGCGACCTAATGTACCTGAGCGTCCAACTGGTATCAGAGCAGAGGGAGGGCTCCACACTGTATGTGGCTACTCCGCCCGGGGAGCCAGTAGCCTTAGTGTCGAGTGTGACCGCGGTGGGACTGCTCAAGGCAGCTGTTGAAGGTAAGATCGGATGTACAGTATCAGAGCAGAACGAAGGCTCCACACTGTATGTGGCCACTCCGCCGGGGAGCCAGTAGCCTTAGTGTCGAGTGTGACCGCGGTGGGACTGCTCAAGGCAGCTGTTGAAGGTAAGATCGGATGTACAGTATCAGAGCAGAACGAAGGCTCCACACTGTATGTGGCCACTCCGCGGGGAGCCAGTAGCCTTAGTGTCGAGTGTGACCGCGGTGGGACTGCTCAAGGCAGCTGTTGAAGGTAAGATCGGATGTACAGTATCAGAGCAGAACGAAGGCTCCACACTGTATGTGGCCACTCCGCCGGGGAGCCAGTAGCCTTAGTGTCGAGTGTGACCGCGGTGGGACTGCTCAAGGCAGCTGTTGAAGGTAAGATCGGATGTACAGTATCAGAGCAGAACGAAGGCTCCACACTGTATGTGGCCACTCCGCGGGGAGCCAGTAGCCTTAGTGTCGAGTGTGACCGCGGTGGGACTGCTCAAGGCAGCTGTTGAAGGTAAGATCGGATGTACAGTATCAGAGCAGAACGAAGGCTCCACACTGTATGTGGCCACTCCGCCGGGGAGCCAGTAGCCTTAGTGTCGAGTGTGACCGCGGTGGGACTGCTCAAGGCAGCTGTTGAAGGTAAGATCGGATGTACAGTATCAGAGCAGAAGGAAGGCTCCACACTGTATGTGGCCACTCCGCCCGGGGAGCCAGTAGCCTTAGTGTCGAGTGTGACCGCGGTGGGACTGCTCAAGGCAGCTGTTGAAGGTAAGATCGGATGTACAGTATCAGAGCAGAAGGAAGGCTCCACACTGTATGTGGCCACTTCGCCCGGGGAGCCAGTAGCCTTAGTGTTTTAATACCTCCACAACACAGTAGCCATGAATCTTCTCTAACAATATCTCCATTTGTTTCTCTACTCTAACAATTTCTCCGTTTGTTTCTCTACTCTACAATTTCTCCGTCTGTTTCAGGTCTCGGATACAAAACATATGAGAACGCCAACCTGTACGGGCGCGACATAAAATCCCTCCTGCGCATCAACGATCGATCTTGGAACGCAAATGCCGAACATTTGGCGGAAATACCCGAATACGCTCCGGCACCCGTTATCACTGCGACTGGCATAGATTATACAAACAAAAATTATGATGTAAATTATGTTGAAAACATTTTAGGACCAAACCCGCCAGTTATCACGGATTTAAATATGGAAACGACTAAATACTTTTTTGACAGATCTCTTTTGAATAAACCTATAAAGTTGTCTATGAATTTGAAGACCGATGATTTAGCGAAGACTTTAAAAAGTTGGGTGGCGAAAGGCGCCATTGCTCCTACGTCGGATTTCTTAACGATTTTCCATCGAATTAAGTCGAATAACTTTAATTATAGTAGGGCGGAATCTGATCAGGATTGATTGAGACATACGCCTAGTCTTTACCAAACTATGCTGGGCGGGAAGTCTCGACGTAGATACGCATCGCCTACCTACATGGGGGCCTACACTTTAACTCTAAGCCCGAAGTCCGTGTTGTCATTCATTCTTAGTTCGGGTTCGGGACTAATCGCTAGTCCGTAGGTGATACAGAGTAGAAACCGACCGTAACTAAGGCTGAAACTGCGGACTTCATGTTGTACAAAAGACTTTTTTTAATTTCTAGTTTGACCCCCAAAAGTGACCCCCTTACTTTGGGTCACCGAAGTCCATATGTGTACCAAATTTCAACAGAATCGGGCCAGTGGATCCGGAGAAAACTGGCTGTGACAGACGGACAGACACCCGAGCAATCCTATAAGGGTTCCGTTTTTTGCTCGGAACCCTAAAAACTGTGAAACTGAATAAGCGTCAAAAATTTCCTTCCGCTCCCTGTTTTATCTGACCTGTGCAGTTGGTAAGACTGGTGTTCAGACTTCCAGGCTTGTGACTATCCGTAATACGTGTCGAAATTGACTTAATTGATTATTTTGTTTGGATTAAAAATGTAAAATGTGAACTTGTATTTGTAACTAGCTGTTCCCTACGACTTTGTCCGCGTCTGTTTGCGCAGAACACTAACAGTTTTTCCAAAATAAAAGTAGATAGCGTCCTCCTAATAACATCAGCTATCTGTCAGTGAATGGCCCGTCAAAACCGGACCGGCCGTTTTGGAGATTAGCCCGAACAGATTTTTTTCTTGTTCGTATCGTATAGTAATATAGGTACTTTTGAACGGCTACAAAGGCTTCACCGCTTTGCGATTAAAGCCCTTTTTCCAAAAAAATCATCAAATTCACTTCAATCTTTTTTATTTATTGATGAATGGGTTTGCTCCTGACCACAATCACGCCAAATGGAAAGCTATGGCTGAGGTCTATGATGGAGCGAGCGTGCCCAGAAGATGCCTGTTCACTCTTACTTTGAAGGCAGACGGGTTATATGTGGAAAGGAACACACAGATTTGTTGACGTCTCAAGCTCCCACTCCAGAACTGCGGCCCTATAATGACATCTTAAAATCATCATGATAACGGTGTGGGAGGGAGACGGAGTTATACAAGACGCATAACACTATCCGTTTTTCACAGCTTCATCATGATGGTATTAGCACGTCATAATATGGCTCCTGCCTTACAAAGGCAGCCAACTCAATGTTACCCGACATAGACTACCTCTAGGTGAGATTTTTTTTGAAATAATGCAGATGCGATGGTTTCATGCGTCATGATAATCTTCTTATATATAAAAATGAATTACTGTTCGTTAGTCTCGCTAAAATTCGAGTACGGCTGGACCGATTTGAATAATTCTTCTATTGTTTGACTCGACAGAATACAGGGAAGGTATAAAAACAAAAAAAAATGGGTAGGTAGGTTATTAGGCCAGTCGCCGGGAGCAAAGCCGCGGGGGACAGCTAGTGAATAATATTTTCATTTTTTAATAATTCATATGTTCATAAATATCTTTTTTTTTGTATAAATGTGTAGTAGTCATTGGACAGATGAAGTGGGCTGTCGTTGTAAGACAAAATGAAACGGTGTATTTGTAAAATTTTACTAAAACTTACAAAAATTGGAAAATAACTAAAAATACTTATCCTACAATTTTGATTATTTAACTGACGGACCAAATAGAATAATTATTGTTTTAGTGTTAATTAATTTTAATGTTTACCTCATTTA
The DNA here is from genome assembly GCA_950371165.1 of Lacanobia oleracea. NCBI lineage: Eukaryota > Metazoa > Arthropoda > Insecta > Lepidoptera > Noctuidae > Lacanobia > Lacanobia oleracea. The sequence continues at coordinate 9,144,141 of OX493411.1, forward strand.
TCTTGTAAGACCGTTTTAAGGTTGATCCACCCATATTATCGGCCGCCATAACCGGTACGTGTGTAAACGAGTTCATATAAAATGTACGAACCGATATTGTTTTGAGCTCCGGACGGACCACGGTCCAGGCGGGCTACTCTCTAAGCCCGAAGTCCGTAGGTGATATATATGAGTAGAATACGCCCGAAACTACGGACTTCGGGCTTAGAGAGTAGCCCACCAGATATGTGTGCATTAACTATTAAGGATATATAAATAAAACTCGTGTTGAAATATCGATAAAGTTTGTTTTTATTGAGGATCACAATGAACTGGTTCTGTTGTACATCCACTTAACTAGGCTTGGCCGAATGGTTCACTTATCAACGACAACGTATTGTGGTGAATGAACAAACATAGCGAATGACTCACCGAGATTGTACAGACAGAACTTAATATTTGCGTCACTTGTGCAATACAAAATATACCTTATGAAATTTGAAATAAAAGTTAATTTTGTATTGCACAAAAAATAAACTAATCTACCCACATTTTTTGTAAGATTATCGCAGCATCACAAAATAAATACAATCGAGTGTGTTTGACAATTTATCACAATCTTTTGCGGTAATTTTCATTAAAAAAAAACTGCTTTTAACTAACAAAAATGAGCCCACCCACCCGGCTCATTTTTGTCAATTTATAAGCAGTTTTAACTTTTGCCCAAACGTATAAAACAATTTTTTTTAAAAAGCGGTTCGTTTTTTGCCATTTGGCGACGGACAACCAACTACTCCTACTACTAGGCAAGCATGCTCAATCTTCGACCGTGCTCAAACTTCATGAGCACAGATGAATGCAGCAAGATGATTTCGCCAATGTACGGTGGGCGAACGAAGCTTGCAAGCCCAATAGTCGATGAGCATTGACTGACGAACCAATAACGTGAAGCGTCAGAGCTGTTGCCGTCAAACCGACCAATGGAGTGTGCTCTCGACTCGTATCGGTTATTATACCATCAGGTGAGAGGTGCAAACGCGTGCCTACCAATAGTAAAAAAATATATTAACTATTCAAATTATATTTTTTGTTCATTCACCACAGTAACAATTTACATTAAAATTACAACGTGGCAAGATACCTAGATTCTTTTCAAAATTCACCTATCTAATAAAATTTGACATTTAAAAGTTATCTTATGAAATATTGAGCGAATCTGCGCTTAAAAATGTAATAAAAAGCCGATTTGAGGACACGTTTTCGCTAGACATGTTGGCAACACTTGGATAATGTTGCCAGCTAAAAAAAATATTTCAAACGGAAACTGTCTCAGTACTGAAGAAATTCACTTTTGACTTAAGTATTTATATGAAACAGATGATTTACTATATTCTGTCTGAGAGACATACCTAGTTCGAGAACTTTAGGCTTTAAGTTAGTTATTACAATTCGAACTTTACCAGTTTTGGAATAAAATTCAAATAAAAAATGATGGTTTGGACCTGGGTCTGAAGGTCAAAGACCTGTTGATCAAGAGGTTACAACCGCGACTAACACCCATACCCAGATTGAAGGACCTACACCTCGACTTATGCCTGGTTTCTGAGGTACTATATCGGTCATTTAGATTTTTCTTATAATGTATGTCGGCGTGATAGGTTTTTCATCAAAAAACATGCGAGGCAGTCTTTGTTGACTGCCGATAGAAGTGAAAACTAAGTACCTTGTGAATTATATCGAGCTCATGGAAAGCGTTCGGTGACGATGACGCGAGTTTCATGATATTTGCTCACCCAAAAAGAAGTGTTCACTTCAAAAAATCTCCGTACTAGCTCAAGTTGATCTGTCTAGTAAAAACGCGACTCCAAATCGGCTAATATATTTAGTAAACTACGAAATCTTCCTAAATACCGACTGTTGAAGTCGGTTCAACAAGCTATTGTAACACCGAGAGCGAATTAACGATAACGTTCTAAAAGCTGTTGACTGACATATATGACCACTAGAAATGGCATTAAAATCGACTATTTTAGTCGATTAAGTTGGAGATATATGTGGCAGTAACTTGCGTTGAAGTATTTTGAAGATTGCTTGAAGAATATTTCTTTTTTTTGCGGTGCAAAACATTACGGTGCACGCAAGATAGAATACTCTTAAGATCTAAATTCGCTGTTTCGAATGACATTGTTGCGAACACAAGTCTAAAATACATTTTAATTATTTTTTTAATCAATTCGTTGTTACGAAAGCCAAAGAGGGAGGGTATCTATGTATGTCTCTGTATACCAAATACCACGTGGATGCCAGAAACAACAAAATTATAATGGCATCCGACCGCGGCTTTACCATGACCATTTTTAAGGTTCCGTACCAAAATGGTGAAAAGGAACCCTTATGGTGCGACTTCTGTCCGTCTGTCACAATACCGTTCCTTCCCCCCCTTACCTCTAAAGTTTCCATAGAGAAAATTCTATGTGATAGTAATTAATGTGAAGATAACAGGAAAAATAAAACGATGTCTCTAAAAGCACGCTTTCAAAAATCATCAACAAAATGTTTTGTTGATGATTTTTTCATTAGTTCCAAAATCGTTCAAGACAGGACGTTGACTTAAAACTGCATATGCTACACCGCAGTGTCGAAATTTCTATCGAATATAGGCCTCGCTGATGAAAATTTAAAAACATTATGATGGTACGGAACCCTCGGCGTGTTCGATTCGCTCTTGACCGGTTTTTGTAATTGTCTAGATTTATGTCTGAAATATTTTCTTGTTTCATACTTTTTAGATCACCTTTACTTTTTCGTAATTGGGTTTTGATATACTTATGGTACGGTACGTACGAAAATGTACACGTTTTATTCCGATGTCACTAAAATACATTAGCTGTGTTTGCATTAAAACTTATTAGTTTTCCATCTACAGTGCACCTCAAAACGCTATCCGTTCCAGCAAAAAAATACTAGTAATGTCTATGATTTGACAAATTTAACAATATTCATTGCCGGGAAATACTTGCACAAGTTACTACCACATGCATTCCGAGCTACAGTACAATCGACTGACATTAAAACATAATGACAATAAACTTGGTTTAACATAAAACCGATCTAAAAGAATTATATCGAAATATATCCACACCGTGTAACGCCTTAACCGAAATGAACAGACTAGACTAGATTTACTTATAAAAATCACCAATTTAGAAGTTTGGAAGCACTAAATTAATTGTATGTTGGAACACTATACTTCAATGGCGTCTGCAATGCGATTCTTTATTCACCGTGTAAGTTGTGGGACTAAAAAGGCCGCTAAATTAAATCTAAAATTTCATCTTTATCGCTAACGCATTAGGTTCAAGGTTGATTGGGAAAATTTCACAGTGACAGGTAGCGTGATGTGCTTTCTGATTCTGCTAGTGGCCTATTTAGACCCGCTGATGTGAAGTGGACACAAAGTACGATGTGAACCCATACCAACAACATGGAATGACAGTCCACTTAATGCTCTCCCCGCCTAAATTAACACGATAAGGTGTTGACAGAACAGATCGACTGAACCTTTTTCTACACGTAACGGAAATGGTCATATTGAAAATAACTTTCTTCAAGGAAATCTTAGTCGAAAAAATTGTACAGACGCCAGCACATCGTGCTATAACAATCTGACAAATTTCTTCAATAGATTTTCAACTTTATGGCTGTTTTCAGTCAACAAAGCTATTCGGTATACAGGAAAAAATATTAATCTTTCCACAGCATTGCCAATGTTTATTTCTAATGTGTGCATTATATTTTTATAAGCTTTTGACATATGTACACGAGTGTGTTGTGCAATAATTGTCTACTCTGCACACTCATAACATTGTGTAGTTGCAAGTTAGCTGCCTACATACCTAATAGCTTTGTTGACTGTATATGTTCAAATCGCACGGAAAACTCGAATACCTCGATGCAGATTTTGTTCAGTAATTCAACGCTGGCGGGATAGATGGCGCTATGTTTATTTTTGTTGGGGTAAATTTCGCCTCGTTGCGTTTTTAACAGACTTCAAAAAAAGGAGGAGGTTCTCAATTCGGTTGTATTTTTTTTGTGGTGGTTTCGATGCCACTACAAAGTAACCTCATACCTTTTTAATGACTGTCTAAAATATATGACTTCAAGAAACAATTCAACAGTATTTAGTTATCCAACATACTATAGTAATGCTCTCAAACTTCTCTTAATCAAAAAATATACCTATTCATCCATATACCACTTTAATTTTAGTATTTCTTCTTAATAATCGTTCTAAAATTCCTTCTTTTTTTTTCTATCTAAAACCACAGATACAGCTTCTTTCTTGTTTATGGTATATAGACGTTAAAAACTTAAAATTATCAATTCTATAACAAAAAAAGGAAAACATCAAAATATTTTTTTTATAATATGCAAAATGCATTTTTTAACTTAGAATGCTGATTGGTATAAAAACTAGCAAATTAAATGTTGGTAAAAATGTTTGCAATTGTATTTAATTTGTCTCATCTTTTCATTAACACATTTATACCACGTTGAACCAAGACTAATACAGCTTGTAACAAAAACAGCGAAATTTTCTACAGAGTGAACAGGCTCCTTCTGGGTAAGCTCGCTCCATCGTAGACTTTGTCTCTGTCATCTGTGACATAGACTAGAGTCAAGAGCAAACCCTTCGTAAATAAAAAAATGTCTGAAAAATTGTCATTTTACCCTTCATTAAGAACAACTTTAATTATGGGACTACACTGAAATGGGGAAAGCATCGACTGCCCCATACCCATTTATGCGTATTACTCGACAAAATGTACTACAGCCGATTTTCTTCGCGATTATGTGTTGATCCCATAGCAAGCCGTCGTACTAGTTGGCTAACGAGCATACGAGTTAACGAAGCCATTTTGTCGCGCAATGATTTGCAAGCTACAATCAGGACACTAAAGAAATGTGTGTTTATCTCGTCGAACGAAGAAATTGCATTACTCGTACGAAGGTCAGATACAATTAAAACGACGCCTAAAGTTGTTCATATGGTGAGTACCGAAGGATCGCCAAACTAAAGTGGCAGTGGGCAGGGCACATTGCTCGCAGAACAGATGGTCGATGGGGCCGAAAAGTTCTGGAGGAGCGACCGCGTACCGGAAGATGTAACGTTGGGAGGCCGAGACACTACGTGGACCTGCTGAGGGTCGAGGGTGTTGTGGCGACACTTGGGGGAGGCCTATGTCCAGCAGTGGACGTCTTTCGGCTGATATGATGAATGTTGAGTACAATGACCCGTTTTTGGGTATTTCATTTATTCTGGTATATGTTTTATGTAGTAAAGCAAATGTCCGTATTTTTTATTTAATAACCTCCTGTGACTTAAATAATAGGCTAGTTTTTATAACGAATCGGCATTGTTATTAACAATAATATTTACATACAAAACAATTTTTAATTAAGGAACACAAATAATAAAAAAATGCGATTTTTTTCTTCACGCACTTCAAACATTAACACCATTTTTCTTCAAATATTCAATAATAATAATTGTCAAAATACAATACCTTATCAACATTTTCGTTTCGCATTAAAAAGCAAGGAAGTATAAGAAAAAAATATTTTATCTAATATTTTTTTTATAATAGAACTCTAAGTAATTTTAGGAAAAAAATAAAAATAGTATTTTTTTTAACTAATAGTATGGCAACACCCATAGATTGCACCAAAAAGATCCGATGACACATACTGGAGATCATTTGAGTCAAATATTTTATTATTATACAAGATTTTTATGGTTCCGGTTTGGTTTTAAATCAAGAAGAAGAAGTCATACAAAGAAGAATTAATACTTTGTACTCCGGCTTGACTCTGAGACCCGCTACAGGAGGAGAAGAGGGATGAAGTTGCCCAGCTGTGGGCTATAACAGGCTTTTTTAATTATATAGACTAAGAGCCCAGAGCCGCTAGACCTTCCTTATTTTCTCAGTAATAAAAATGTGGTATAAAGCTGGACTCACCTCCCCAATGCATTCAGAACCGCTGTTAGCGGGGCATACGATACGCAGTATTATTTCTTATTTTGTTGACAATAAGGTCTCTTCTAACTTGATCATGACTGATATAGAAATAGACATAATTCTAACACAGTATGATTAGCCGAAAAATATAGATAATAATATGGCCCAAGTTAGGTACTGCGGCGGGTCTAAAAATACCACTTTAGCAGAATCATAATATTACCCACACAACAATCTGTGAAATTTCATTTTCATCTTTATCGCTAACGCAATAGGTTCAAAGTTGATTGGGAGAATTTGACAGGGACGGGTAGTGATGTGCTTTCTGATTATGTTAAAGTGGCCTTTATAGACCCCCTGAACAAATGAAGACCTGAACTCTCAAGGTAAATAAATATCTTTTTAAATTAAGTCGATCCTCTAGTTATTTGTGAATACATTTTGTAATAACAGGAAGGGCCGGAGGGGGGGCATTTATTTATAATGTGCGTTTTAAAATTGGGCCAGTTTATTTTCTATATTTTGCGTTTTTTTTTAAATGTATTATCTCTATAGGAAACGTGCATGAACTATAGGTGGCAACACATATTTAACGTATAAGTTCCGAAATTACAACGCTAGATGGCACCGCACAGTCTACTTCGCACACGTTCCCCTAAACGGAGCGTGAAGGAACCACAGGTGGCAGCACAGAAGCGTCTATGTCAAGTATTCTTAACGTTAAAGTTTCGAATATGCAGCACTAGATGGCATAGTCAACGCCATGCACATTCCCTATGTTCTTCGTTCTGTAGCAATTCTTAACCCTTTCGGGGTGCTAAAGCAGTTTTAACAATGTTTCTATAAAGAAGTAAAATGCTTTTAAAATTAGGAATAATATTAATGTCGAGATTTTCAATACACTTTAAAAGAAAATAGTATTTTATTGTGAAGTTACTGAGAATTGTTTTTAGAAGAATGGATTTGTGGCAATGTGGCAAACTATAACTAGTACAGTAAACTCGGAAAAATTAACTGTTTTAACACTTTTGACAACAATTCCAAATAAAATATTCAGATTTCGGACTTTTGTGGTAAACAGTTAATTTCCCTGACTACATGGAGCGTGCAGGGATTACAGGTGGCAGCACAGAAGCGTCAATGTCAAGTATTCTTAACGTTAAAGTTTCGAATTGGCAACACTCAAAATCTGAGAAGTCCGATTTGACAGCTGAGTAGAGAGGGATAGAAGATTGCTTTACCACTAAGTGCGAAAGAGATTTATTTTTATGTCTCCTTCATACTTACTGGTGAAGCAATGTTGTATCCTGCTGTCACATCGGACTTCTTAGATTTTGGTGACTTAAGATGACATAGTCAACACTGTGCACGTTCCCTGTACACCTATTTCAACTTTCCAGTTATAGTCAACTCATATTGACGCAGAGACGAAGCGAATTCCTAAAAATATACAAAGCATATTGAACCCTATCTCCATAGTATAATGCACACATTTCTATCCAGGTAAAAAAGACGATCGCATTCGAAAATCGAATGTGCCAACCTTCATTTATTTTTATATTAGTTTTTCAGTAACTTCTCAATAAAAATAACCATTTTATAAACAAATATACGCTCTAGGAACAATAAGTGGCAAACATTTTTAAACTGACTAGTCAACTGCAAATATCTCGACTAAAAATAAAAATAGCACCGCGTTTACGAAAAAAAAAAAAAACTTTCTTTTTTCATATTGCAACACCCTTAACATTAAAACCTTAACTGGCAACACAGCTAGACAGATCAGAAAAACGGTTGGTTTTTTAAAAGTCCTTAAAACTATGTATAGAAGAAAGCTAAAATCTAAGATTTTTTTTGTCAATTTAATTTTAAATTTTCGCTTTTTAGAAAAATGACAGTTTCCTTTCTCTTCCTTTTTCACTAAATAGAATTTTGTACTTGTATAGCCGAACCATTTTTTTTACTTTCAATAATTTATGGACGTAGGTTTATTTTTATTAAAAAAAAAGATAATGGCTTTGCCAAAGTGAAAATTAGATATTAATAATTTTGTTTTTCAAATTCTTAAACATTGATTGACTTTATTTATTACGAGAGTTGGCCTTGAAATAACGAGACACAACATTATATTTCTTTCTCTTGGGCCCGTTTGCCTAAACCACAGTTTTAACTCCGAATTAGTTGCTAACTGAAAATTAGGTTAAAACTAACTCGGGAGTAAGAAAATAACCCTCAGCAATTTCGGTAATTTCTACCGAATAATATCGATACGCTCAGCGGGCTGTCAAAATTCGCCGCTAGGTTCTCAAAAGTTCATGACAAGTTTCAGTAATTTGACATTTGCAATGACATTCGCTAGCTTTGAATGAAGAGACTACTAATTATCGGTATTTTCAGATCGTTAAGACTTATCGACCGAATGCGGTCGGTGTGGATCGGTAACTATGGCAAGACCGCAGGCCGTGGTTAGTGTAATTGAGCCTTAAAGACACATCACAGGCGAAGTCAGATTTTTTATTTGTATTTGCTTGATTAAAAATAAACCTATGTCCCCCGTTCATTTTTCTAACCTACATCACAATGCGCCGATCGATCACAGATATTTTCAACCCTGCCACTAAAGTGCCAATGCTGTCATAATGTTATGAAAAGTACCACACTTCATTTTAACTTTTCTAAATATATATCTTTAATTTTTTACATTTTAATAATAAAATAAGCAATTTTTCATAAAAAAGCCACATTTTTTTAATAATTTCTAATGACGTACTGAAAAGTACAATATTAGTAATTTAATGATAAAATAAACTTATTTTCGTAAAAAATCCAACTTTAGTAAATAATTTCTAGCAATATACTGGGAAGTAACACTTGCAATTTTTTTGCGATTTAATGTTAAAAATAAACTACTTTTCAGTGTCACTTTCAAAAGATTATTTAGTACTTTAGTGATAAAAAGCTTTTCTTCATAAAAGTACCGCAATATTCTAAATAATTTCTAGCAATATGCTGCAAAGTAACACTTTCAAAAGATATTTTTAGCAATTTAATGATAAAATAAGATATTTTTCATGAAAGTACCAAATTTTTTCATAATAATTTCTAGCAATATTGTGAATATTCATTAATTTTTAGCTAAGCCAACTGTGCTTGGATTTTATCCATAGCTGCTCTCTTCATTTTACTTGTTTTACCAGTAATACTTTTAAAGTTAGATTTAGGTCAGCCTGTCCACATTACTTTTTTTGAAAAATGTATTATTCCTGAGGGTCAATTCTACTATTCCTTCATCTTAATCGCAATCTGTCAAAAAAAATCCTCAATTTCCATAATTTCTTGACAGATTTGAAGAATTAATAGAATTGACAGTAATCCATCAATCAGCCTTGCTGACCTAAATACTACGACGTGAGCAATTTTCTCACCAAACTACTACATATTTGAGAAAAGTAATATTTTCTCTTAGAGAGCATAAAGCGCCTTTAAGACTGAATAAGGCATTATTTTGGTTATGACAACATTGGCACTAACACTTTTAACGAAGTACCACCTTTTCAAAAAGTACCGAGTGCAAAAAGTATTTTAAGATTAGAAATAGCTAAATGGTTAAATTTGGAAAATACCTATTTGTACACTTTTAAAAACTTGCCAAATGCTAAAAACTTATTGTAATCAAATGACCACAAAATAAAAACTATTTTCATGAGTTATTTTTTTTCATTGGTCACACATTCAGTGTTTTATTAAGCTTTGCTATATTGACCGTATAGTCTAGGATTATTTTTGTAGAAATAAAATACGATTCCGAGTAAACATTCCAAATAAAATGGACATCGTTATTTATTGCAAATTGGTGCTCTATATTGGAAAAAACATAACCCTCCTTTTTTCGTAATCGGGTAAAAATACTTCATGCACTCGGTATTTTTAGGTACTTCTATTGCACACCATCCCACATTCGAAACATTTTTTATTATTTTACAATTATTTTAATAAAATTACCAAAAACTTCAAAACTAGCTTTCCATAAACTATTTTTAAAAACATTTATAATAATAATATTATAATAATAAAAATTATGACGAGCGGCCATTTTTGCAAAAATGGTACTAAAAAGTACCAGTTGGTCGTGGAAATATACTTGGTTGTATAATTTCGCACTTTGCAAGCAAAAATGGCGCCTGGTCATTATGCATATTACCCATCTAAAGTGTTTTTTTCTCGTTGTTCCGGTTTCATGGACTTTTTTGTATCTTCTTGGTTTATGATGTGCGACATTGTAATGTGGCGTCTGGAAAAACACAGAAAATCATTTTTCGACTACAGTCGGAAATAAAATGAGTTTGGTACAGTGTGCATCCTACCCGTAATAATACTCCGCTTACGGAGCCAAAACGTGGACACCCAAGGCCGGACCGGGACCCGAAACCAGCCCGGGCATTTTAGAGGTGAGGAAAATTACTATGGGGGCATTATTTCTTTTTAAATAGCAAAAGAAAGTTGACCGCTAATCGGCCACACCGGCCCACCGAGCATCCGGCCCATCGGGCATAACCCCGAATTGCCCTATGGCTAGTCCGGGCCTGCACTCACCATAGGCCTGGTCCACAAATTCCGGGTTGCTCAGCGTGGAGAGAGCAATGCCCGGGGTTTCGCTGGTCGATAACACTATGTTCTGCTAGTTTGATAGGTAAGAGTATTTATAAAACTCCAAATTATGCCAAAACAAATTAGACCAAATGATAGCCTTTGCATTATGCCACAGAATTACTATGCTAATAACTTTTGCGAAAACGTTATGCCAAACAAATTCAAAACGTTTATTTCAATGGGGTATTTTACTAAAAACGTCGACTTCGGCGTGACGTCACCTGGCTTGGTAAATTTGGTACATTTTTACCAAGCCAAATGACGTCACGCGTGTCTTCAACTCGCTGTATCCTCTTTATTTTTTGTTTACGTGAAAAAAGAAAAAATACGAGACCAATATTTTTTGAAAATCTATCAGACGGACTAATTAGATTTTTTTTAGTAAAATACCCTGTTAGGCTATTAAACGGCACTTTTAGACGTCATTTATAGTTAAAAAAAAATTGAAGTTGGTTAAAAATAATATTAAAATATCCCTTACCTCAGACCCCTCTCCCCTCGAAAAGACAAACTGCACATGCTACAGTTCTTCCACTCACTTCTCCCTTTATCTTCTTTTACCTTTACCGAAGCAACCTCTTCTTCTTTCTCTTTCTTCTTCAAGGGGGAAAGTACTGCTGTCTCCTTCTTCAAAAGGGAAGGTACTTCTGTCTCCTTCTTTAAAGGAGTTATTGCTGTCTCCTTCTTTATGGGGAGCAGGTCAGTCTTTGTGAGTTGGACTGTTAGAGTTTTGAGTAATGGTTTCTTCTCTGTGGCGATTTTTGGTTTTAGATCTGCAAAAGGTTAGTTAAATAAACTTAACTGTGATATCAGTTTGGCCTGTATTAGGCGTAAGGGTTGCTTTCCGAGGCATGAAGGAGTCTCGGTTTAAGATGGTCACCCATCCTCGACAAGCGTTGAAACCTTGAAAATCTACCAGACACGAACTTCCCTTCTCCCTCAGCACCTCATACTTATCATATCAGCCGAAAGACGTCCACTGCTGGACATAGGCTTCGCACAAAGGGGGGTTGCCAAAATCGCCATCCTTGGCAGGCGCGTTGGCGATCGCAGTGTTTGGTGTTGCGTTTTACAGAGAACGCTGCTGCCCATTCTCTGGTCTGATCTGGTCTGGCCCTTAGCCGCCTCTTACGACACCCACGGGAAGTGATGGGATGGTATTATTCTTTTACGACACCGGCGGACACCATACGGCATACTTCTTTTTCTTCACAACCCTGGCAATCGTTGCTTAACCTTGACGATCGACCCGTGCGGCTGTTATTATCTAGCCACGAGCTCCTCATACTTACTCAAGCTAAATAAAAGCGTTGTATGTTTGCTCACCTCTGGTCAGTATGACGATGTTCGGTACTCCCATGACGTTGTCAGATGACTCCGCCACACTCTTGCTGTCCACCTCCACGATCCTGCTGAGAGGCAGTGCCTCATCGCTGGAGCCCTCGGAATCGCTGCGAGTACACTTCGTCTGACGTTTCTTTACTCGCTTCCTGAATCTGTAAAGATGGTATAGATTTAGATTGTATTTTTTGAAACTATACCCTAATCTCTTCGAAGTTATCGTGAACAGGCTCCTTCTGGGTAAGCTCGCTTCATCGTAGACTTTGTCTCTGTGGTCTCTGACATAGACAAGAGTCAAGAACAAACCCATCACAATTAAATAAAAACGGGTTGCAGTCCGGGAGTGCCGGCAGAAGTTGAATACGTGTTTAACATTTTTTACCCATCACACAAAAAGTGCACAAAAACGCCGCTAAAGAAGTTTGCATGACACGTGACCGTCTTACGAATTTTCGATCAGGTCACGTGTCCTGATGCGAGTTTAACATTTTTTATCCATCACATGTTTTCACTTATTTTTTAAGTGAAAACTTGTGCGGGACAGTGATAGTAACTTGTAAATAGCGCAGTTCTAATGAAACAAACTATAGTGATTAGGTATAAACATTTAGAAATGTTATGTACATAGACTTTCATTAGTTTTTATGTTAGTATATAAGGTTTATTCTCTCTTTAATGTTTATTCATGTTATTCTAATAAGTTTTAAGTTTGTTTCTTATAACAATTTAGTAGTTTTGTAACAGATTTTTATAGTTTTATGTCAATCATCGTAATGTTTCCATAACATTTTATGTTGGAATTTCCTATGTTCTATATTTTTGTTAGATAGTTTACGATACACAGATTACGAAAATATATAGTTTATAGTATGTTGTCATAGAAAAACATAGTGAAAAACAGGGAAATGTGTGTAATGTTCTCGTTACGGTAACGTAACGTCGTACCTTCACTAATTGCACCGATGGTATCTTTGCGCTGATTGGCCGAAAAGTCCTGTGGGCCTACATTTTTCTTAACGAAAATAGTATAAATTGAGAGCGATTTTGGAACATCGGTACAGTTGGCGGGCACACATAGGAAGAAGAACATCTCAAGAATAAAGAAGATCTCTCAAGAATTCTCTCCGGCTTTCATTTCTCACCAACCCCAGCAACAAATGTGCCTAGCCCGCACATTTAATGGTCCTTCGCTCGCCGGATTTATTGTGGGGAATATCGCCGGAAGAAAATAGTCAAGCAAGAAGCCTTGAAGATCGTATCCAGTGAAGATATTCAAGATCGCCGATTGAATCAACAGTCATCATGCCTGTTACGCGTTCTGAGGGGAGGGGCCGGAAGCCGTCGAGCGAACAGAAGCCGTCGTCGTCTGAAACCACTACAGGGACCTCGGCGACCGGTACCAGTACGGAAGCCACTACCGAATCGACACAGACAGGGACAACTGCCACGGAGTATACAGATAATACAGCCACCTCCGCGACGACCGACCCAGCTACAGTGACTTCTGCCGCCAGCGCCTCGACCGCACGGACCTCCGCCTCGGCCGCAAATGTGGCGCCCCCCTCGCACCCCGCTAGCGCCGCCACCCCCTCTGTCGCCCCTTCCGCTGCGACGACGCTTACTATGGGTGCGAAATCGAAACAGTTGATGATGCCGCCCGCCGCTGTCCCTTCCAGAGATACTCGCGAAGAAACGGATGCCTCTACAGTGAAGCGAGTTGTCAAGCACGCCGGTACGTCGAAGCCGACCGGCCCACAGCACCTCTCCCCCCCTAGCAAGAAGGGGGGTGGGGGGGGATCGACTCATAGCAAGTCGAAACAGTTGAAGATAGCGAAAGCAAAGGAAGATTTGCTTCGCCTCCAAGTCAAACTAGCTGCAGCACGCCTGGCCGCACTAGAACAAGAAGATGAAACAGAAGAAGAAATAATAGAAGGAGAAGAAGATGACGTCTCCCTCTACTCAGAAGTCAATGCAAGAGTGGACAATTGGTTGGAAAACCAGGATACTCGTCCAGTATTAGCCATCACCAACGAGCCCTATCGCCATCCAGAAGAACCAACGGTTATCCTCAACGAACAGAAGCATGAAGAAGTACGTCAAGTACCGGCGGGAGGTCAAGGGGACTTAGCCCTCCTAGCTGAAGCCATCACTAGGGCTGTCAGCACCGCCCAACGACCCAAGTTTATCGAGCTACCTTTCTTCAGTGGGTCGCACCAGGAGTGGCTACCTTTCCGAGCCGCCTACCATGAAACTGAAGCGATGTTCAGCGCCGTCGAGAATACGAACAGATTGCGAAGAAACCTAAAGGGCAAAGCCAAGGAAGCAGTAGAAGGGTTGCTGATTACGAATGCGCACCCAACAGAAATAATGAAGACATTGGAGTCCAGATTCGGAAGACCAGAGTCCATAGCCATGTTGGAGATGGAAACTCTTCGAAGCCTGCCGCGCCTCTCCGAGTCACCGAGGGACATATGCATATTCGCTACGAAGATCTCCAACGTCGTAGCAACATTGAAGACTTTGGGTTGTTTCAACTACATGTACAACCCTGAACTTGCAAAGACATTGGTAGACAAGCTGACCCCGACACTACGGTATAGATACTACGACTTCTCAGCTACACAGCCGCGAGAAGACCCCTGCCTCATCAAGATAGAGAAGTTCTTCAAGAGAGAAACCGAACTATGCGCGCCTTACGCACTACCTGAACAGGTGGCAGCACCGTCCACGGCCGCATTCCAGAAGAAGACGCAACGGGTCAACAACGTGACCGAGAAGACCACACCGAAGTGTTTCATATGTGAAGAAAAAAGTCACACCAATGCCACAGAATGTGAAGCATTCAAGAAGATGGATGCCAACTCAAGATGGGATACTGCGAAGTCCAAACGCCTCTGCTTCAGATGCCTGCGATACAGAAGCAAGGTACACAACTGCCGACCGAAGCCGTGTGGTGTCAACAGCTGCAAATACTCCCACCACAAGATGCTTCATTACGACAAGAACACAGAGAAGGCAGAGAAGACAGAACATGAAGAGGCAACAGAAGTTATAAATTCAACTTGGACAATGAAGAAGCAATCCTATCTGAAGATCCTGCCGGTCCAGGTGAAAGGACCAAAGGGAACAGTCGATACCTTCGCATTGATGGACGACGGGTCAACAGTGACGCTCATCGACGACAGCATCGCCACGACAGTCGGAGCAACAGGACCCATAGACCCGCTGAAAATAGAAACCATCAACGAACTGAAGACGGCGGAATCAACGTCAAGACGGGTGACTATCGGGCTGAAAGGGATCAACAACAAAGAAGAGCGAATTCAAGCAAGAACAGTGAAGAACTTACAAGTCTCATGTCAACGGGTTCCGCAAGAATTAGTAGATGGGTGCCCTCATCTATTAGACATCAAGGGCTATCTATCTTACCCCGACGCGAAGCCACAAGTCCTCATCGGGCAAGACAATTGGCATCTTCTGCTTACCAGAGAAACACGAAAAGGCGACAAGGACCATCCGGTGGCATCTCTCACGCCACTGGGGTGGGTCCTTCATGGAAGCCAAACGAGATCCTTCGGACAGAAGATAGACTTCGTGTCACATATGATCGAAGATCCAGAAGATGACCTTGAGGACTTGGTGAAGAAGTACTTCGAATTGGACGCCCTCTGCATAAACCCGAAGAGACCGAAGACCGACCCAGAAGAAAAGGCACTCCGAATACTGGAACAGAAAACTGAGAAGATTGAAGAAACCAGATACCAGACCGGCCTTCTCTGGAAGAAAGAAGATGTTAAGTTCCCAGATAACTACGATAACTCACTAAAGAGACTCTTCAACATCGAAAAGAAAATCGACCGTGATCCAGCCCTGAAGAAGAAATACGTCGAACAGATGGACGCCCTTATAGAAAAAGGCTACGCCGAGCCTGCGCCGTCTCAGAAGACACCACAGAAGACGTGGTACCTGCCTCATTTTGCTGTTATCAATCCTATGAAGCCGGAGAAACTCCGAGTTGTGCACGACGCCGCAGCCAAGACCAAGGGAGTAGCACTCAATGACATGCTGCTCAAAGGTCCAGATCTACTCCAGTCGTTACCAGGCGTCGTCATGCGCTATCGACAGCACCTAATCGGAGTGACAGCGGACATAAAGGAAATGTTCATGCAGGTCAAGCTACGTACAGAAGATAGAGATGCACTGCGGTACCTGTGGCGTGGAGATCGTCGCGGCAACCGACCTCCAGAAGAATACAGAATGACATCGCTGATTTTCGGAGCATCAAGTTCACCATCAACAGCGATATATGTGAAGAACTTGAATGCAAAGCAATATGAGAAGACTCATCCGGAAGCCGCAGCTGCCATTATCGAGAAACACTACGTCGACGATTACCTCGATAGTTTCCGAAGCCTGGAAGATGCTGAAAGAATAACGAAGAGCGTGCGTGAAGTGCACAGCAAAGCCAGCTTCGAACTTAAACAGTGGAAGTCGAACTCAGCATCACTCCTAGAAGCACTGGGAGAACAGCATAGAGCAGACGACCTGGAACTATACAGATCAGAAGAAAAGACAGAACGAGTACTAGGAGTCATCTGGAAAATCAACTCGGACGAGCTCACTTTCAACCTCAACTTAGCAAGAATCCCATCGACGTTAATAGAAGGAAAGCAGCCAACGAAGAGAGAAGCCTTGAGGATAGTTATGTCGCTCTTCGACCCCCTAGGATTCGCCTCGCCTGTCACGATACGAGCGAAGCAACTACTTCAAGAAGTTTGGCGCCGAGGAACCGGATGGGACGACCGAATCGACGAGGATCTAGCGGAACAATGGGACGCGTGGATGGGACACCTGAAAAGTCTCCACGACTTGGCAATCCCGCGGCGATATCTACATTACAGCGACGCCGCTTCCCTAGAGCTCCATATTTTCAGCGATGCTAGTGAATCGGCCTACTCTGCGGTCCTCTTCTGGAGAGCTGTAACATCGGACGGCGAAGTCGGCATATCACTCATCATGGCCAAGGCAAAAGTGGCACCTTTGAAGTTGACTTCGATCCCAAGATTGGAACTGCAAGCAGCGGTCATGGGAACCAGACTCGCCGAAACAGTCATAGAAGAACACGAGAGGAAGCCTGACCGAAAAGTGTTCTGGACCGATAGCAAGACAGTACTCACCTGGATAAGGACGGGGTCACGTTCCTACAAACCCTACGTGGCTCATCGTCTGGCAGCAATAGAAGAAAGTTCCAAGGTCAACGACTGGCGCTGGGTTCCGACGAAACAGAACGTGGCTGACGACGCCACCCGAGATGTACCAGCCGCCTTCAATAGAGATCATCGATGGTACAAAGGGCCGGACTTCTTATACCTGACAGAAGACTCCTGGCCTACAGAAACCGCAAGGACAGCACCAGAAGAGCCTTCCGACGAAGAGAAGACGCATCACGTCACCGACAGAAGAAGACTGAAGCTAACTGAGGGTCTGCCTGATCCGGCTAAATTCTCAAGCTGGGACCGCCTCCGGTATTCAACAGCGCGAGCTCTGCAGTTCATCGAGCTCTGTAGAGCTCCTAGACAGAAGGTCAACTACCGACGAACCAAGAAGAACAAAGAGGCGGATCCTACCTGGAAGAGAAACAAGCCGACCGCAGCTAAACAGCAGGCGCCCGCAGTACCGAGGAAACATTTACTCAAGCAGCTTCCAGTCACAGCCGAGCTCCTCAAGAGAGCTGAAGAGTTGCTGATGCGGTCTTCACAGGAAGAAGCCTTCTTGGAAGACATAGACAACCTGAACAATGGGAAGCCGATCGCCAAAGAAAGTCGCCTACATCAGCTCAGCGTTGAATCGGTAAACGGCTTACTCCGAATCCGGAGCCGTATCCGAGCGGCCACAGACATGCAGGAAGACTTCAAGAACCCGCTAGTAGTCGACGGAGATCATCCAACGGTGAAGCTGTGGATACAGGCCATACATCGACAACTCCATCACGCCGGCGTGGAGGCAACAGTCAACGAGTGCAGACAGCAATACTGGGTATTACGATTGCGCCCTATTACCCGCGCAATCCTCCGAAGATGCCTCTTCTGCCGCATGAAGACTCAAGCGCCGCCACATCCACGAACTGGGGATCTGCCAGCGTGTCGTCTAGCACACCACAAGCGACCCTTCACGTACACCGGCGTCGACTATTTCGGGCCTCTCTCCGTGACCGTCGGACGAACCAGACAGAAGAGATATGTAGCCATCTTCACATGTCTCACCACGAGAGCCATACACCTGGAAATCGCCGGCTCTCTCAGCGCTGACTCTGCAGTGATGGCGGTCAGAAGAATGATCGCGCGACGAGGCTGCCCTACTGAAATCTGGTCGGACAACGGCACCAACTTGAAGGCTGCCGACAAGGAACTTCGACAATCTATCGACGCGGCGACTTCAGAAGAAGCAGCGAAGAGGACGATCTCCTGGCGCTACATTCCGCCGGGAGCTCCATTTATGGGCGGCGCTTGGGAGCGAATGGTTCGCTCAGTGAAGACGGCTCTCACAGCGACACTGCATGAGCGCCACCCCACCGAAGAAGTCCTCGCTACTCTACTCGCTGAAGTGGAGTATACAGTGAACAGTCGTCCGCTGACGCACGTCTCCGTCAGTGCAGAAGATCCCGAGGCCCTGACTCCCAACCATTTCCTGCTGGGGGGTCCTGGACGTGTGCCACAGCCGGGCACATTCACCGAGCAAGACGCCATCTCCCGGTCCAGCTGGCGAGCTGCACAGAGACTCGCAGACGTCTTCTGGCTCCGCTGGGTGAAGGAGTACCTTCCTGAGCTCCAACACCGGCGGGAGTCCCACGGACGAGGTCAACCAGTCCAAGTGAACGACCTCGTGCAGATCGTCGACCCGAACCTGCCCCGCAACGTGTGGATACGAGGACGAGTCATCGCGGTGTATCCTGGTCCAGACAGCATCGTGCGGACGGTGGACGTGCAGACCAAGGGAGGTGTCCTGAGCCGGCCGGTGAAGAAGCTGGTGATCCTGCCTCTGCTTACGGACGACGTGCCCGCACCGGAACTGAATGCGACGCGGTCGCACGGCGGGAGTGATGTGCGGGACAGTGATAGTAACTTGTAAATAGCGCAGTTCTAATGAAACAAACTATAGTGATTAGGTATAAACATTTAGAAATGTTATGTACATAGACTTTCATTAGTTTTTATGTTAGTATATAAGGTTTATTCTCTCTTTAATGTTTATTCATGTTATTCTAATAAGTTTTAAGTTTGTTTCTTATATGAATTTAGTAGCTTTGTCACAGATTTTTATAGTTTTATGTCAATCATCGTAATGTTTACATAACATTTTATGTTGGAATTTCCTATGTTCTATATTTTTGTTAGATAGTTTACGATACACAGATTACGAAAATATATAGTTTATAGTATGTTGTCATAGAAAAACATAGTGAAAAACAGGGAAATGTGTGTAATGTTCTCGTTACGGTAACGTAACGTCGTACCTTCACTAACTGCACCGATGGTATCTTTGCGCTGATTGGCCGAAAAGTCCTGTGGGCCTACATTTTTCTTAACGAAAATAGTATAAATTGAGAGCGATTTTGGAACATCGGTACAGTTGGCGGGCACACATAGGAAGAAGAACATCTCAAGAATAAAGAAGATCTCTCAAGAATTCTCTCCGGCTTTCATTTCTCACCAACCCCAGCAACAAATGTGCCTAGCCCGCACAAAACTTGTGATGGATAAAAAAAAGTGCACAACGCCGCTAAAGAAGTTTGCATGACACGTAACCGTCTTACGAATTTTCGATCCGGTCACGTTTCCTGACGCGAGTTTAACATTTTTCATCCATCACATGTTTTCACATATTTTTTAAGTGAAAACTTGTGATGGATAAAAAAGTGCACAACGGCGCTAAAGAAGTTTGCATGACACGTGACCGTCTTACGAATTTTCGATCAGGTCACGTGTCCACCACAATTTTTCACTTAAAAAAAAACTATGTGTTGTTTAGCTTGTAGTTTTTGCCAGCGTATTCGTACGCGCATATCCCGTTTTCTCCCCGTTCCGAACCGGTTGATTTCGGGAAATCCTCTCTTAGTGCGGGGAGCACTAAGAGAGGATTGCCAAATACCAGCTTTCTACTTAAAAGTAGAAGGTACATTAATTTGTTGGTCCCATATGTCATTTGCAAATCTTTGACAGTCATTATGGCTGTCAGTCACTCAGTAACGTAAGAATTATATATATTGGGATTTTAATAATACGACTACCACGCAGGCGATGCCGCGTGCAGAAACAAGTTGAAGAATTTGTCCACTAACCCAACACGAGGCATACCAAATGTTATCTAAACTAATATATAAAGCTGAAGAGTTTGTTTAGTTTGTTTGCTTGAGCGCGCTAATCTCAGGAACTGCTGGTCCGATTTGAAAAATTATTTCAGTTTTAGATAGCCCATTTATCGAGGAAGGCTATAGGATATATATCATCACGCTAAGATCAATAGGAGCGGAGCAGTAATGAAAATTGTGACGCAAACGAAGTTGCGTGGATCTACGTGTATTGTATAACAATACAATACCGCTGTCGCACAAGACCATGACATTCCCATTCAAATGATTGTAACAAAAACAAAACAATTTATTATGGTTTGTTACGGCTTACATTCTCCGTTTTAAATTCCTTTTTTTATGGATGGAAAATCATCAAATGAATCCTCCCGCTCTGGGCGGAGCAGAAGGGAGTGTCAGACTCTTACTGACTAAAACCCATCCGTGTTCCTCCTAGTGCCCACCGCGTTCCAGAGCCGCGGTGACTCTTTCGAACAAATTCCGAAATTCTGGCTGCTTTACAGCCACAACAACATTCTGGCTGTTTTGAGCTTGGCTGTGCTACAGTTAGAATAGAGTGAATTTTTCAAGTCAGTGTGAATGATCAGAAAATACACTTCTGGACACATCTATTAGAGTTTAGGTTTCGATGGCCCCTACCGAAATATGATTGCTAGATTGAACAAAAACTGTTGATGCAGTTTTAAACCTGATACATTTTACCATCTTTTTCGATCGTATTGTTTTAAATTTGAATTCAGAATACCATACGATATGGAGCTACGCCTAACAAGTCGGATATGCGCCTTGTTAAAGGCAATTGATTTTTGAATAAAAAACATGTTTTATCAAATAAACGTTTAATTTAATAACGCGTGTTGCCTCCATGGGCATCTACCACAGCTCTCATACGATTAGGCATAGAGTTTATCAACCACTCTATGAAATTTTGAGGGATCATCTCCCATTCCTCTTCTATGGCAGTATTCAACTCCTGCATCGTCTGGGCAACTGGCTGACGAGCCCTAACACGTCTTTTTAGCTCGTCCCACATGTGCTCAATGGGGTTCATGTCTGGGCTTCTGGCTGGCCAGTCCATAACTGTGATGTTCACATCCCGAAGATATTCCCTGACGATGCCGGCCGCATGGGCTCTTGCATTATCATGCATAAAAAGGAAATTTGGGCCCACATAGTCCGCGTATGGTATCACGTGAGGTTCTAAGCACTCACGAATGTACCTTTCAGCATTTAATGTTGGCAGCCGTGGTCCTGTAACAACCTCAAGTTGAGTTTTGCCGCTCGCGGATATACCGCCCCAGACAGTCCATGAGCCACCGCCATAAGCAACCCTCTCTTCAAAGCAGCATTGTGCGAAACGCTCTCCCTTACGTCGGTAGACCTTCTTCCTTCCATCATTGCCATGTAACACAATTTTAGACTCATCAGAAAAGAGTACACGGCTCCAATCTTGCTGTGTCCAATTTAAATGACTGCGTGCGAAATGAAGGCGCGCTGTTCGGTGGGCTCGCGTTAGTTTGGGCCCATTAGCTGGCTTGTGTGGTACCATATCGCGTTCTTTTAACCTTCTCCGAACAGTTCGAGCGCTCACAGATACTCCGTGGAAGTCGCGAAGTTGGTTTTGTATCTCAATGGAGGTAAGGTGACGATTTCTCAAGCTGGTCGTCACGATGAATCGATCCTGCCTTTCAGTTGTGACCCGAGATCGTGGCCTTCCTTGGCGACGAACAAAGCCGCCAGTCTCTAGGTACCTCCGATAAACATTTCGGACCGCAGATCGACTTAAATTAAGTTGAGCACTCACGTTTCTTTGGCTGTGTCCGGCCTGAATAAGTGCCACAGCTTGGGCGGCGATTTCAGGTGAAGTATCCATAGATTATTGATAGAACCTCACCTTAATGTTAAGAATAAGTAATGTTTGTTGCAAAACCAAAGATATCAATCACTTTTTCAAGAATTAAATCCAAGTAAACCAATAAAACCAAGTTTTCTTAGTATTCGATTGTTTGATATCAACAAACAGGCTCCAAATTGTCTTTTGTTTCTTTAAATTCTGTGTTCGAAATTCAAAAAAAGACTATTGAATGAAATTGTGAATGTGCCAGGTTCAAAACTGCATAAAAACTTTTTGCTCAACCTAATATAAAATTTTAGCTAGGACCAAACGAAACTGAAAATACAAGGTGGGCCAATAGATGTGTCCAGAAGTGTATGATAAATAGCGAAAATTTGACAAAAGCGCCACGGGCCCGATTTGTTATACAAAATGCGTCATTGGATTTTTGATAAATTGTTATTATTTTGTCGCTAATAAGGCTCAAATTCTGAAAAACTAAAAGAAAGAGTTCATGTTTTATTTTCTTATTTTTTTTTTTTAAATCCAATATTATCTATGAAATTTTATAAATGTTTCAAACTACGTTTGCCAACAAACTGTTTGTTGAAAAACATCGTTTGATACACACCTGAGCAATTGCCATTGCAGTCTCTTAGCTCCAAAACGACACTTGTCCTTGACCTGGTGAAGGTCGCGAAGGAATCTGCCTGTGATGAGTTGACTCACCGTTTCTGCGGCCTCATAAAGCCAGCGCCAGCCTTCTTCATCTTGGTCTCTTCATTGTTGTAGATATGGATGTACTTCTCGCGGATGACCGAGGGCTTGTGTCCCTCCTCTCTCACTGTTCCTTGTCCTACCTAAGACGCGACTCACCGTTTCCTCGGCCTCTTTTAGACCGCGCCAGCCTTCTTCATCTTGGTCTCTTCATTGTTGTAGATATTTATGTACTTATCACATGTAACAGCGGGCTTCTCTCCTCCTTTCTCACTGTTTTTTGTTAAATCTAAGACGCGACTCACCGTTTCCTCGGCCTCTTATAGACCGCGCCAGCCTTCTTCATCTTGGTCTCTTCATTGTTGTTGATATTGATGTACTTCTCGCAGGTAAGCGCGGGCTTCTCTCCACCCTCGCTGCTTGAGATCGAGTCCGTCTTGTCGCACGCGAACAAGTCTGTTTCATTGCTGAGATCATTGCTGTCTATTTGGTCACTGAAAACATAAAAACTATTATAAGCTAGAATTAGAATACTCTATCCTTCATTATACCTTTGCTCATGCTTTTGCGTACTTCGGGGAGCGTGCGTTGGAAGTGCACAAATTAATGCCCACTAGGCCATCCTATCATTGGACTACAAGACGACGGTACATGGTGGTCATCCCAGATAATGCACAAAGCGTTTTGGGAATTCCATTATGCGTACAGCTAAGGTGTAAAATTCCCTGCTGCAGGCTGTTTCCTGATAACTACCACTTGGGGGTCTTCAAGTCAAGAGTGAAAAGGTTACTTTCTAGGCCAGCCTACCATCCATCAGGAGAGAACAATCTCTCCTGATGGATGGTCGGCTGGCACAAGGTCATTTCAAAAATAAAAAATGTAATTAAGTATAATAAAAATTGATTTCTGGAACGGTTTTGTGGCGATCGCGATATAATAACACTCACACAGGTCAGTCTTCAAGGTTGAGCAAAAATTCTGCCGTCATAAGCAGAATTTAAAGAAAAGAAAAAAACCCGGTCAAGAGCGAGTCGGACTCGTGCGCCGAGGGTTCCGTACCACCATATAAAACTTGAAATGTTTTTAAATTTTCATCGGCGAGGCCACTATTCGTCAGAGAATTTTAACACTGCAGTGTACCTATATTGCAGTTTGAAATCAGCGCCATCTCTTGACGGCTAGTGGAACTAATGTAATTTTTGTTTATGATTTCTGAAAAAGTGTGTTTTTTTCGTGTAATCTTTACAAAAACTTCTATCACATAGAATAATTTCAGATTTTCTCTGCAAACTTCCTGAGATAAGGGTTAAAATTGATTCACATTTTTCGTCGAAAAATAATGTGGCTTAAAAAAGAAAATATTTAAAAATGTGCAAATTGTGCCCTTTCATATAATACCATAGTAGCCCCTAGAAAAAAATATATATGAATATTTATTTCTTTCTTATTTGCAAAAAAGTTGAACAAACATCATCTAAAACTATTCCAAATTTCAAGTTGATGGCATTAGTAGACATACTGACAGACTTAGTCACACCATAAGGGTTCCTTTTTACAGTTCCGTAACCAAAGGGTAACCAACGGAACCCTATTACTAAGCCTCCGCTGTCCGTCCGTCCGTCTGTCTGTCAGCGGGCTGTATCTCCAGAACAGGTAGACACTAGAAATTTTCACATATCATGTATTTATATTGCCACTATAACAACAAAAAATAAAAATTTATTTTTATGGTAAGAACCCTTCGTGTGCAAATGCGACTCGCATTTGGGCGGTTTTTTACCATTTTGGTACAGAACCCTACACAAAATGAAGTAACCAATTTCCGAAATTAAGATAATAACTGAAGGTAGGATTTTTTTTTATACATTTTGTGTTGAAAAATCCCTTTTCTTAAGACAACAGTATTGCTGTGGCTTATAATCCATCATCATCTGCCTAGCATTTTCCCTACTACATTGGGGTTGTCTTCCAGCCAAATTGGATTTAGCTGAATACCAGTATTTAGTGTGTGTGCTGTGGCTTATTTATCATTGGCTGTAGATAATCAGACCATGCATAACATACTGAGACTCCTCCTTGTCTCAGAAAGTACATTAATTTGTGTGGTCCCGTATGTCATTTGAAGATTTTTAACAGTTATTATGGACACAAGACAGAAACAAGAATATCTGACGCCAGTCTTGCCTAGTGGTATTTTACTTGGGTGTTCCCCCATATGACCTATAACTTTCCTCACCAATGCGGCTTCCATATTAAAAAAGAATTTTCCAAATCCAACTAGTACTTCCAAAGATTAGTGCGTTCAAACAAACAAACTCTTCAAATATTCTTATATTAGTATAGATATAGTCATATAGACTTTGCAACAGCTTATTAATTGGCCTCTAAAACCTTGTTACTGGTCAGCTAAGACAGTGTTATATAGAAAAATAATCAAATGTTAGTTTTAAAGAGGAGCTTGTGGCTAGATAATACGAGTAACAGCCGAACGGGTGGATCTTCAAGGTTAAGCAACGCTTGCCAAGGTTGGTCTGTGGATGGGGGACCATCTTAACGTGCAGAGTTTCCTCCGTGCCTCGGAAAGCACATTAAGCCGTTGGTCCCGGCTGCCATTTGTAGATTTTTGCCAGTTGTTACAGATAGTCAGAAGCCAGTTAATCTGACTCCAGTCTCGCCATGAATTACCGTGTTACCCAGTTAATGGGTTGTGGAGGTCTGGTAGGTAGCCGCTCCGCGTAAAATACTGGTATTCAGCAAAATCTGGTTTGACTGGAAGCCGACCCCAATATAGTTGGGAAAAGGCTAGGCAGAGGATGAATCAAGTATTTGTTTCCTAGAAATGATCAGGATTCTTCTGGGTAAGCTCACTCCTCTGACCTAGACTAGAGTCAAAAGCAAGCCACCAAAAATAAAAACAGAAGATTAAATCTGCAAAATATTTCTAATGTATTAATGAATGCAGAAAAGTCTCAATAGACGAGAAGCGATCATAGTAATGATCTAATTATCTTTCATAATGGAAATTAAATGGTTATAAAAGTTCATTCTATAAAAATTCAATTATTGAAGTACAACAACAATCTGAAAACTGGTCCAAATAAAAAAAGAACAGAAATGAATGTTTTCATAACCGATTAACTTTTATTAAGTAATTTCTATGCACTAAATTGTACAAAATAAATATTAAAATATTCCAGTCTGCATAGGAACAGTAATAAACACTCAAATAATATTCTAACTTAGCATAATGCAGCACAAAGTTGACAGAAGCAATTGTGAAATTTGTCCTTGAGAACTACCAATAGATTTCACGTTCAAACTCATTAGAAATCAGCTTACCCAATAATATTATACAGTGTAGGGATAAGACATACATAAATAAATACCAAGTGGGTTAACAATTTTATGTTTAAACATAAGAAAATATGGTAAAAGTAACATGTAAGTTTTACCTGTGATCCGACACATCACTCTGGGCCTCTGTCTCCAATTTCTTTATTTGAAAGGTTATATTTATCCTCTTATATATCTCTTCAGTAATATTCCGACATTTTTCGTATTTAGAATCCAGTCGATCGCCAGGAACCGACCAGATATCTTTGTTATCCCCCAAAGCAGACATTTTGGGAGCTTCACACAACTAATAAGATTCCTATTGAATAATTAATGGAGATTTCCTGTTCCTTATTCCCTTTAGACGGTTTTCACAACGAGAATTGAGCAACACAGCCATATTTGTGACGGCAGACGGATGAAGTTTTATGTCGAAACGGTTAACCACTGCCGCCCATAAAACTGAGCTCAAATAAGCTTGTCTGACCACTTTTCACACTTGTTTCTAACAAAGAACAATAAAAACACGCATTATACGCTACAGAAATGCATTTTCCACACCCAGCTCACGAGAAAACACGAAGAAATTGCTGTTTTCCAAACAAAGGACTTTATATCAACAATTTTATGGCTCCATAAACCCGTCACAAGCACAGATATTTGCAATTAAATTACTCTGGACATGAAATAAGCTCTAAGACTAGATAAAATTATGGTAGTTACTATTAACGTAGTATTTTAACAATAATTAAACAAATAACAATAAAAATAAAAACTAAGTTGCCTTCCGGCTTTTTTTTAGATTTCTTGACGTTTTTAATATAGTGTTGCTGCTTGTTTGATTAATTGCACATAATTTTAATATAATTTTTGCCATAGACAACCTTATTTTTATTTGGAACAATGAGATCATGAGGCTGGCGAAAATAGAGTTTTGTGGAGGGCAACATCAGCAGAAAAGTTTTGCAACACAATGCTTTTTGTTTAGAAATCTTTGTTGAGGATTTGCGAATTGAACAAGTAGAAATTAGTAAAATTAAATTAATTTTCTCAAACCAACTTATGATCTCAATCTGTAACATTATTGATCATGAACACTACATAGAGTTCAAACTGATGTATCCCGGATGGAAAGCAAGCTTAGATTTCTGGACGAAAAATCGTAAAAATAGAAATTCCCGCCGAACAAATGTCAAACGCAGTCAAACGCCATGTTTGATAATGTTTGTTGATATCAAATCACCATTCTTTCGATTTGCAATTTTTTAATGTAATTTTTACAGTTGCGTTCGCGTCCTAGTATTTTACATCAAAGTTGGTTTTAAAACAAAGTTTTAAATTCATTTCCTTCGTAATGTGATAGCTTAACTAGGAGATATTGAAGTCGCAAAAAAGCCATGGCGCCACGTAAAAGTATTAGTAAAAGTAAGATTGTGGCTAAAATAGTGACTGGAAAGAAATTACCGTGTGGTTTTTGTCAACGCGAAGTTGATGACGAGCTAACTTATGGAAAATTATACGCTATTGGAGACATACAATGTCACTATTTTTGTGTCGTAAGTTTCTTCCTAACTTTTCGTTGAAGCCTCGCATGTTATTTTCCTATTATGATAATTGGCACGAGCAATTTCTATCAGCACCCACGCCATAGGTGCAGCATGCAGCATACACACGCACACTTTATACAAGCCAACTTATTACATTTTTCATGAGATAAAAAGTTACACCAGCATTTCAACTACGTAGTTCTAATGGTCAGCAGTGCTAGCGAAGCACTGCATCAAAGTTTAGTGGACCATACAGTTTGCTTGGAACTAGTTCCAATCAAACATTACCACACCAATATCTATGCATGAAGCTTGGATACTGGTGTGTTATTGCTTTTCCCTTTCACTTTTTCGTAAATATATTCAGTACTTATTCTTTTCTCATTGATTTTACCAGTCATACATTTTTCATTGCCTGAATTTTAGAAATCAGAACAGTACTACAGGGTTTACCAGGGTTTTGTACAGTGTTTTGTAGGGTTTTTTTGTACTAGGGTTTACCTTTAAAAACAAAATGAACAAACATACAAACAATATTTACCATTTTTACAATGCATATTTTTGTTTACATTATGTTTATGATCTCAATATCTTGACCACAATTTTATTAATAACCTGATTGCGGAGGCTGGATAGTCTAGCAACCAGTTCTCTTCTAAGAGGTTTTATGTTAAAGGTGGAAGCGCCAGGGTAGCCCGCGAATTCGCATATTGAGTGGTTATTTCATGAAAAAGTCATTCTATAGGGCGTCATGAACTTAGAGGGCTATATTGATGATTAAAATGGTTATTATTAATTAGATAAATATGCTTTACGGCCACAAATCGTATTTTGTTCAACTTACAGCTTCACACTGGCAAATTGCAAAAAACAAAAATATTTGAATTTTGTGGGCTACCCTGGCACTTCCACCTTAAAACATATTAAACAATAACCTTTAAAAACATAATAAATAAACTTACAAAAAATATTTACTGTCTTTATAATGCATATTTTTGTTAACATTATGTTCCTGCCCTCAATATCTTGACCATAATTTTATCAATAACCTGATAGCAGAAGCTAGAAAGTGACAACCAGTTCTCTTCTATGGAATTTTATATCTTAAGGTGAATGGTCCAGGGTAGCCCGCGAAATTCAAATATTTTTATGTTTTTTGCAATTTGCCGGTCAGTGTGAAGCTGTATGTGGACCAAATACGATCCGCGACCGTAACGCGTATTTATCTAAAGAATTATAACCATTTTAATCATCAATATAGCCCTCTAAGTTCATGTAGCTCGACAGAATGAATATTTCAGAAATAATCATTCTTTAGGAGCATCGACCTTAAAGTATTACTGGCTTGTGATAGGCAGACATTCATTGCTCAAGTTAAAATACCAGTATGCATCTAGTTAGTCTGTAGGCCGATTCTAACATAGTTGGGAAAATTCTAGGCTGATGGTGTATACCTAAGTCTCCTGTGATAGTGTGAGTGTATTGTCATCAACACAATCACACACACACACATCTATACTAATTTAACTAGTTGTAGGGGTTAATCTCTGGCTTTGAGGAGCTCGTGGCTAAATAATAACAGCCGCTCTGGTCGATCTTCAAGGTTAAGCAACGCTTGCCAAGGTTGGTCTGCGGATGGGTGACCATCTTAATATAACGAGTTTCCTCCGTGCCTCGGAAAGCATGTTAAGCCATTGGTCTTGGCTGTTATTTGTAGATCTTTGGCAGTCGTTACGGATTGTCAGAAGCCAGTAAATATGACTCTTGCCAAGAATACTGTTTATGGTCCCTTACCGATTAAATTGTTCATAACTCCTGTTGAAACTGACTAAGATTATGTTATAAATAGTTTTTAACTAATATTTCAGCTGCTATCCTCATGTCTGGTACAGAAAGCTAGAGATGAAGAGGGACTCTTCGGCTTTGTGTATGAAGATATACTCACTGAAATTGAGAGGGCTAAGAAACATGTGAGTATCTTTTTATATGTATTTCAACTAGCTTTTGCCCACAAATTTGTCTGTGCATTTCCAGGTTTTTCTCTGTTCCCATGGGAATTTCGGGAAATGCTCTCTTAATACTCTCCTATGGAGTGTAGGGAAGGTTCAAGCCAAATACAAATTAGCAACTTTGTATGTGCATATCCCGGTTTTTCTCTGTTCCCGTAAGAATTTCTGGAAATCATCTCTTAGTGATCTCCTTTGTACTGTAGGAAAGCTATGTGCCAAATTTCTGTGGTGTGGGATACATTCAGGTATTTATTTATTTATTTTCTCACCACAATAAACATTACAGACTTTGTTACAATTAAGGTACATGATTTTGTTTAGCGTACTGTGGGAGACGGGTTCGTTTTTTTCTTATTTTTTTCGAGCAATGGTTATGCCTATCACATACCACATTATTCGGGGAGACGACGTGGTTATGTGGGACTTGCACCCACTTAAAACTTCGCCTGTGCACCTACTTTTGCCTTGATGGGTGGATCGCGAGAACTGCTACGCATGACATTCGCGATCCATCCAGCGTGGCCTACTTCTAGTACTCCCTCTATGCCCGTTCGGGCTCCCTTTTCTTTCAGCGATGTCCGGGTGCACTGGGACATCACCGCAACTCCAATGACCTTACAGCGTGGACGATAGAGTCCTCGATCTATCGTCTGCAGGCCTGCACCCCCCTTTGGGAGACTGGTGCCTAAGCTAAGCTTTAAGGGCCTGTGTCAGGTCACCAGACATACACGTGCACTATAGTGCACTACTTCTTCCATTACTCTCATAGTCTGACGGGTAGCATCCTAAATAGGTTGTATACTGAATGAAACAACCAGTACAACTTCATGAAGTTTCTGATACTGTATGTATTACAATCCTATCTACTAATTTCCAGAGATGTTCATACTGCAGCCGCGGGGGCGCCAACCTGGGCTGCTCCGTGTTACAATGCAGGAAACAGTTCCACCTGCCGTGCGGGAGGGAGCGCAATGCTGTGTCGCTGTTCTATGGGAATTACAAGTAAGTTTGCAATCTATATACTTAATATATAAAGCTAAAGAGTTTGTTTGTTTGTTAGAATTTTTCAAATCGGACCGGAAGATAAGCGCGTTCAAGCAAACAAACAAACTCTTCAGCTTTATTTATTAGTATAGAATATAGATTTATGAAAGCAGTTTTCAATTGTAAGGTTGGCCAGTCAAAAACATGAAGCTTTCCACAGTCCAAATAGTAAAACTCTATGGTGAAGAATGTTCAAGTAACTCCTTGGATATATTAGAAAAAAAAAAAGACGTGTAGCACTCGGAGACTGCCGCGGTAAAGCTATTGCATAGCATTTTTTATCAAGTTATGCAATTATAATTATATATTTATTTTATTTATGCAGTATTTTTTTTTTCTTTGATATTAATTCAAGTTACACTTTGAGCTAAAAAAAAGTAAAAAGTAAAACTAAAAAGTATCACCGCTGTGCCGGTCGGAGTGGGGGGTGTTGGGTTTTTTTCGTTACGGAATTTCTGGATTCGGTCTCCACGCTCAAGGCCCGCGATAGAAGCTATGCAATAGCTTAAAAATTCTAATTAGTCCATCAGTTAGATTAAATATTTGACCCTTTTATTTTGAAATTGACGAAGATACGACGCTTTCAAAATTCTCAATACGTCACGCCGTTGTATAATAATTTTTAGTGCGATCTGACGTCACGAGCCCCCCTCCCGAGTTTCGATGCGACTAAGTTTTTGAAATTATGCATTGATTTACAAAAACAAAAAATACGTGTGCATTATTTTTCAACACGGACTAAATAGATTTGCAAATAATTGATGGTGGAAACTAGCCTACTATTATTAAACTCATCAACTTTCCAGGTCTTTCTGCCAGTCCCACGCCCCTAAGCAGAACATTCCAGCCGCAATAATGGTGAATGCGCAACAGAGAAAGAAGAGCGACAACAAAGCGAAGCGGAAAAACCCTAACTTCAGGGAGTTGAAGGAACTGACTATCAGCTGCAATGGAGAAAATGGTTAGTAACAGTTGCAATATCTATAAAGATTTTCAACGGAATGTTTCTAGTATATACAGTATGGATATGACATATATGCAATAATCTTAAAGGGTCATTGTACTCACCATTGTGAACAACTTTTACGACCAACACTTAAAACGCGAAAAAAAATCGACTGCCCACTTTTGTGTGTACATTTATGTGCTCGTAACTCGACAAAATTAACTGAACAGCTGATTTTTTTTCGCGATTTAATTGTTGGGTCCCATAGTAAAAGTTGTTCAAAATGATGAGTACAATGAGCCCTTAATATTATTGCATATATGTCATATCCAATTATCCATACTGTTTATGAAAAACGAAACCTTTGTATGATCACTTTTGTGCGAGTCATGCATTTGGCGCCCTTTTGTATTTCATTACAATTAAAATAACTTATTTACCAACTATTATACCAAAGGCCTATAAAATCTGTGATTGCGTCATTATTTCCCGCGAGAAAAGAAAGTTAAAAACAGAGAGGTAATGAACTTTTTTTTTTATCTGAGAAATCAACCCACTGCTTCTGAGGGAATGAACTCACGACTACAAGAAAGCCATAATATTCTTCTTCTTCTTACCGTGTGGGCAGTAAGGTCTAACGAACCCACACACTAGTGTCAGAGTTTCTAAACCGCCTCAAGGCCCTCTGACATGGTTTATTTGACGAATGCCAATTGGCGGCCGGGACTATAGATGCTGGCGGGAAAAATTCTGAATCATTTCCGTCGAATACTTCGGAAGTATTCCGAAATATTCCGAAACTTTGGGAATATTTCAACTGTAAAAAAAAAACCAGGAAAATCGACCTTACTACCTATTTCGCGCTTGGAAGTTGTAAATTATAGGTATTATCTTTAGTTGTGTTGTGAGCGGTAGGTATATTAAGTTTATGGTTGTGAGTGCACGTCGCATCAAGCACACAACGTCGCGTCATGGGCAGCGCGAGCCCGGCTGGGCGCGTGGCGCGGGGAGCCACCACACCACAAACAAACACGTTTATTCCCATTCAATTACACATTTATTCGGGCGAAATATTCGGCGGAAACATTCGATTGCGGGGTACGAATCTTTCTCGCGGGGGCGACAACTTCTCCGGGGAGCATCTCCCCTCTTACCGCACCCCGCACCCCGCACCCCGCACCGCCATCGCCTGCACGCACCACTCGTGGCAGTCGGCAGCGGCGGCGGCGATCGACGATCGATGCAAAATACGATTTTTCAGCAAAAAAAATAAAAATCTTAATTAAATTCATTTTGAATAATTCTGATTTAAAGAAACTTTCCCAGAAGTATTCCGGAATTATTCAGAATTTTTCAGAAGTTATGCAACTATAGCCGGGACCACCGGCTTATACGTGCCGAAGCATGGAATCATCTTTAATCAGACAATCAGGAGACTCAAGCCTGCAATGTCCTAGCCAAACTGGAAACAACTTTACAAAGTATGCTTCCCGTGGGAATCGAACCCACGACCACTGGGTCACAAGGCAAACGCCTAAACCACTCGACCACGGTGGCAGTTAGCCATAATATGAAAGGTATATCTTTCTTCCAGAGGAAAATACGGACGCCCAATCGGTATGCGTGATCTGTTATGAAGCGGTGGACGGATACCCGACCATCAACACATTCTGGCCGCCTTGCTGCGCCAGAGACGCGTGGTTCCATAGGAATTGCCTACAGGTAAGGTCTTCTACGTCGTCTGCCTAGCCTTTTTCCAACTATATTGGGGTCGACTTCCAGTCAAACCGAATTCGGCTGAATACCAGTGTTTTACAACTTCGTCTGCTCCGCTCCTATTAGTCTTAGGGTGATGATATATCGCCTTACTCGATAAATGAGCTATCTAATACTGAAAGATTTTTTAGAAGATTAGCAAACAAACAAACTGTTCAGCTTTATATATTAGTACTAGTTGACCCGCGCAACTTCGTCTGCTTCGCTCCTATTAGTCTTAGCTTCATGATGTATAGCCTATAGCTTTTCTCGATAAATGAGCTATCTAACACTGAAATATTTTTTCAAATCGGACCAATAGTTGCTGAGATTAGCGCGTTCAAACAAACAAACAAACAAACAAGCTTTATAATCACTATCACTACATGTTATAAAACAAAACGCCGCGTCTTTCTGTCTGTTTGTTCGCGGTCAACACAAAGATTTGCATGCTGTTTTCACCAATGGATAGAGTGCTTCTCGAGGAAGGTTTTAGCATATAATTTGTCTAGAAAAAAAAATTAGGGATCCTTAAGAAAGTTGCAGCGCAGGCGAAGTGCTAGTATTACTATACTACTATAGATTATTTTAATCCCGGGAGTATGTTCCCTTGGGATAATCCACTACTTTAACGCGAGTGAATATGCTGGTTTGAGATAAAAACACTAATGAGTAGTCTCAAGTAGTATTCTTAATCAATTATTTGTGTTTGTTTCCAGCGCATGGCCCTGAGTGCAGGCATGCACTATCTGAAGTGTCCACTCTGCAACGATAAGGAAAACTTCTACCAAGCGGTCGTCGCGCAAGGATACTATGTGCCAGACAGGTAAATACACCATATACATATCGCAGTCGGATTGTATAAATCGCCGTATTGCATTACGGCTAGCCGTTTCGAAAAACAGGGCCGTTTTGTATTGCGACGGGTTAACGGTTAGCTGGATTGTCATTGCGAGACGTTCTACAATATGGCGGCTCACGTTTAGCCTCATTGTACTTGTTCCACAATGTAGGGATAGGGTTGGGTCAGATCACTTTAACCTTTTGAGCGCCACGGTCGGCTATAGCCGACAAACGAAATCGTGCCCAACACGCCACCGTCGGGTATAGCCGACAATAAAACGACATTTTTAAACACAAAATAAATATACTAAATCAAGTTTTCTGTGTTTCTTTTTCCTATTATTTAAAACTACATTAATGATATGTTGTAAAATAGCACAAAGATTCATCCATTAATAACATTTTACTAGACAAAACAATCATCAATAATTGCTAATTGAAATCCGTAAAAAAGGGTCCTTCCCCAAGTCCTTCCCCACGTCCTTCCCCACGCCACGGTCGGCAAGACACGACAGCTAGTGATGGTTAAGGTGGATGCTCCAGGGTAGCCCGCGAAATTCAAATATTTTTATGTTTTTTGCAATTTGCCGGTCAGTGTGAAG
Source organism: Lacanobia oleracea (assembly GCA_950371165.1). Taxonomy (NCBI): domain Eukaryota; kingdom Metazoa; phylum Arthropoda; class Insecta; order Lepidoptera; family Noctuidae; genus Lacanobia; species Lacanobia oleracea. The sequence goes on from OX493411.1 coordinate 9,179,129, forward strand.
CTGTATGTGGACCAAATGCGATCTGCGACCGTAACGCGTATTTACCTTAAGAATTATAACCATTTTAATCATCAATATAGCCCTCTAAGTTCATGTAGTTCGAAAGAATGATCATTCTTTCGAACTTTAACCTCTCGAACGTTCGCGAACATTTTAAGTAAATGCGAAATAACGTAAAATAGAAGAAAAAAAAATTTTTTTTTTGATCATGAAAAATATAAAATCGAAAAATAAAACAATCTTTACATTTGGCTTTCATAGATATGAACACTTAGACAATATTTACGTTATACTGAATATTCAATAATCACAACAAAAAAATAATCGTAAAATTTTTTTTGCTGTCTGTACTTTATGCAATGTTTACGACTTTGGCGCCATTTTTACCGGTTTATTTTCTTTCAACAACGATTATGATAACAATATGCATTTATATCACTTTGTAGTAACTTTATTATGTTTATAGGTAAATAAACTAACAACTTATGTAGATTTCAAAGCATTTCGAGATAAATTTTGCACTAAAACAAGTCGAAACACGACGGCCATGACGGAAAAAAATACGCATCTTCACAAGTTTCGTCACTTTTTCACTGGCATATTTATTACTTTTCCAAAAACAAACACTTGCAACGTAATCTACACTTATTTCTCAGTAATTCTATATAAATCTTATAAGATTACTCACCGTTTTCTAATTGGAAACATGATTTTCGTCCGCACGCAACCACACGCAACAATGGCTCCAAAAAGTGACAGATAGCTGAATGACGGATCACTTTATTTTTTTCAATCTTCTTCATTCCATGTATCGATATTGCCAATGGAAAATATTTTAATAGAAAGCGAATGAACTATTCTGTTCAATCAAATAAAGAACGGGTTGCAACTTGAAAATATACGTCACAGAAAAAATATCCAATCGGTGCAAGTCACTCTCGTACACCCATGTGTACAATTGCGCTATGGGCACTCAACTCTCTCGTACACCCGTGTGTACGAGAAACGCGCGAGAGGTTAATTCTTTAGATAAATACGCGTTACGGTCGCAGATCGCATTTGGTCCACATACAGCTTCACACTGACCGGCAAATTGCAAAAAACATAAAAATATTTGAATTTCGCGGGCTACCCTGGAGCATGTAAGGTAACTTATATTTTTTTTTTATTTGTATTGGGTTTGCTCTTGACTCTAGTCTATGTTCAGAGATGACAGAAACAAAGTCTACGATGGAGCGAGCTTACCCAGAAGGAGCCTGTTCACTCTTAACTTTGAAGAGATTAGGGTTGTAAGCTTTTGGAAACACAGACGCAGGCAGAGAGTTCCACTCCTTTGCTGTGCGCATTATAAAAGACGTTTGAAAACGCGAATTGGTAGAATATAGCTATTCCACCAATTCGCACTAAGCATTTCATATTTTATTAAAAGTAGCTTATTAATACTTCGACAGTTATTTTTAATGACAACTATTCGTATCTAAATATTCTGGATCGATATCGAGTGCCAGAAGAGAAGCGTTAAGTAACTTATGTGAATTAATTGAACGTTATAAGAAAAGTGCGACAGCAGAAGGACTTAGTTGACATATGTTTGCCAAGCTATGAAGACAGACTAATTATAAGTGAATAGAATAAGTTTTTGTTAAATACTACCTATATGATTATTAATAAGAGCTCGTGGTTAAATAATAACAGTCGCACGGGTCTATCTTTAAGGTTAAGCAACGCTTGCCAAGGTTGGTCTGTGGATCTTAATATACCGAGTTTCCTCCGTGCCTCGGAAAGCACGTTAAGCCGTTGGTCCCGGCTGTCATTTGTAGATCTTTGGCAGTCGTTACGGATTGTCAAACCAGTAAATCTGACTCCAGTCTTGCCAAGAAGTACCGTGTTTAATGGGTTGTGGAGGTCTGGTAGGCAGCCGCTCCACGTAAAACACTGGTATTCAGCAGAATCCGGTTTGACTGGAAGCCGACCCCAATATTGTTGGGAAAAGGCTAGGCAAATGAAAAAAAAATGCGCTGAATTTGTGACCTGGCGTGGGAGGAGAGCCGATGCGTTTTGGCTCTGGCGTTCAATAGGTTAGTTCATGTAGTTCGAAAGAATGATTATTTTGAAATATTCATTCTTTCGAACTACATGAACTTAGAGGGCTATATTGATGATTAAAATGGTTATAATTCTTTAGATAAATACGCGTTACGGTCGCAGATCGCATTTGGTCCACATACAGCTTCACACTGACCGGCAAATTGCAAAAAACATAAAAATATTTGAATTTCGCGGGCCACTCTGGAGCATCCACCTTAAACCCTTTTACACAGAAATAGGAGCCCTGCGAAGTGGGGCTCCGTCAACCGCTCCTTCACAAATTTGACAAAGAGGCGGATAATGACCCGCTCTATTACATTACGGCTAGCTATGTTACATTATGGCTAGCCGTATTGAATAACGTATAGCGCCGAATACTTTCCGGCGGTTTTTTATTCAGCCGCATTCAATCCGGCTAATCGTTGAACCGCCGCATTTCAAAACGGCCCTGTTTTTGATAACAGCTAGCCGTAATGTAATACGGCGGATTATACAATCCGACTGCGACATACACACAAAACATTTCGGGAATACTTTGACTGTGCGTACAGATAAGGAGTAGAATTCCCTGACCTGGGGCTCTTTATGGCAAGAGTGAATAGGTCAGTTCTAGGCAACCAGGCTTCATCGTCAACCACATTGTTGCTTTCCATCAGATGAGATTGTGGTCAAACGCAAGTCTGTCTATTTTTTTAAATGTATTTTGCTTATCACAGCAATCTGTCATGGACATTTAGCTGTTACTTTGTTTGAATTTCTTCTGCATTTGGTCTTTGAAGCAGTGAGGAGTTGTACATTGACCATTTTCACTCATTCTGCTGAGAATCTTTTATCAAACGTGGAACACTTCCGGACCCCGACAAATCAGCAGCACTGGCTGCTTGTTGTTGACGTGTTAAATAAAAGAAATGTCTATCGATTATAATAAAAAAATAAATTTATTAACAATAATAAAAAAAAATATCTATCGATAATAATAATAAAAAAAATATCTATCAATAATAATAATAAAAAAAATATCTATCGATAATAATAATAAAAAATAATGTAAAGGCAATAATAAAAAATACACTATAGCGTGTTCAGACTCATGCGGTATTTGCTACCCTGTTCTTACTGTTCTAATCTTAGTGAATATCGCTATGTGCAGCGACTCGTATGCCAAAGTATTTTCGCTCGTATATTAGTCACTAGATTTCTTTTAAAAATAAAGCTCCCATACGAATATACAATCCCGAAGACTAGAAAGTGCCGTTACTAAGACATGTTGCGTGACATCATCAACAAAATTGCCAATCCATCCAAAGGTTGTATTGAAAAAAAAAAAAAAATATATTAACCGACTTCCAAACAAAACACTAGAAAGTATAAAATAATCTTAATTTCGGAAGTCTGTGTTTTTGGTTTTGTTTTTTAACATCGACTTCCGAAAGTAAGGTTATTTTAGTGGAGATACTTGGACGATGTCTTCGTCCACGCTGAAATTGAAATAAGCAAAAATTTTCATAAAATAAAAGCTACTGAGCCAAACTGAATTAAATTTTTACAAGACCAAATGGCTAGTTTGCCGCATCTAACTAAAAAAAACAACGGGTTGCACTCCGGGAGTGCCGGCAGAAGTGAAAACTTGAATACGTGCTTCTCTCCCTCCGTCTTACGAATTTTCGGTCAGGTCACGTGTCCTGACGCGAGTTTAACATTTTTTACCCATCAAAAGTGCATAATGCCGCTAAATAAATTTCACTTCAAAAACACGGAAATCGGGTCAGAAACCTCAGAGTAATCGGTTAAATAAGGAGGAGGTTCTCAAATCGGTTGATATAAAAAAATAACAACCGAATTGAGAACCTCTACCTTTTTTGGAAGTCGGTTAAAGATCGCTTTTAGCAATATGGCCGCCGATTGTGTGTTTATGTAATATTTTCCTCATCTATCTTTTCTATAACTTATATGGTGTACGAACTCGTATTTAATAAAGAGTACTCGTATCTATTCTATTGCCAAAGTCGAAAGGTATAATATAGTAGCTACAGTCTGGAACTGTTGCTAGAATTACCTTGCCAGTTTTTAAAGACGCAGTTTTTAAAGGATTTTGCTTTATATTAGAGAAACCTTCTTTTGCGAACCCAACTGGCAGGATTTTTTTTACATTGAAATTGTGATGTTACAGAGACGCAGCCTGGGAGTTGGAACAGAACGCCTTCGCTGAGATATACGACCGCGACATATCGTGCTCAGCGACCGACTGCCAGTGTCCCATGGGACGCAGCCATGATGCCGACCAGGGGTAAGGTCTTGTATACTATGGTAGGACAGATATCGTGCTCAGCGACCGACTGCCAGTGTCCCATGGGACGCAGCCATGATGCCGACCAGGGGTAAGGTCTTGTATACTATGGTAGGACAGATATCGTGCTCAGCGACCGACTGCCAGTGTCCCATGGGACGCAGCCATGATGCCGACCAGGGGTAAGGTCTTGTATACTATGGTAGGACAGATATCGTGCTCAGCGACCGACTGCCAGTGTCCCATGGGACGCAGCCATGATGCCGACCAGGGGTAAGGTCTTGTATACTATGGTAGGACAGATATCGTGCTCAGCGACCGACTGCCAGTGTCCCATGGGACGCAGCCATGATGCCGACCAGGGGTAAGGTCTTGTATACTATGGTAGGACAGATATCGTGCTCAGCGACCGACTGCCAGTGTCCCATGGGACGCAGCTATGATGCCGACCAGGGGTAAGGTCTTGTATACTATGGTAGGACAGATATCGTGCTCAGCGACCGACTGCCAGTGTCCCATGGGACGCAGCTATGATGCCGACCAGGGGTAAGGTCTTGTATACTATGGTAGGACAGATAGCGAGAGAGTTGGCTAGCTCGCCGTTCGATCAGAACCAGGCGCGGCCCCTTTTTTTTTGCGCTGGGAAATAATGCATTACGCTTACCCTCCCGTCGGGGGATCGGGAGGGGTATGTGGAACTCCTCGGGCTGACCCGGTATACCCACTTAAATAACCCAGCGGCATTCCCGCATCGTCCGAGAGGAAGAGGACTGGGAGATCGGCGCAGCCTTGGCGTCCGGTCCTCCTCCGACGACAACCCGCCTAAAACAGCGGGCCTCTCACGTCCTCCCCGTTAAGGGGGAGGGCTGGGAATGATCGGCGAACGTGGTGTGGAGTGCAATGCGGGCGGAGGCGCCCCCGCGCCTATCGCCCGCCCATCACCACCATGAGGAGGAAGAAGACGGCGTCTTCTCCGACCTCTTCTTCGCCTTCGGAGCGGCGCAGGGAGAGGGTCGTCCTCCCGCGCGCGCTCCGCCGCCTCTTTTTGCGACATCCTCGCAAAAAGAGGCGACAGCTGCCCAGGACCCCTCACTCTCTAGCATGGCGTTGACCACGCCGGGAAGTGAGAGGTCCTGTCCGATTTCGCAGTTAGATTGCGACGCGGCCCTGACCAAGCCGGGCACACCTCGAGGGTGTGCTGAGCCGTGTCCTCAGCCGCGCTGCAGTTATAGCACGCCGGAGTCTCCTCCCTCCCGATCCGGTGCAGGTGCTTGCCGAAACAGCCGTGGCCTGACAACACCTGCACCAGACGGAATGAGAGGAAACCGTTGGAGCGCTCGAGCCAGTCTCGCAGGACCGGACCGAGCGCGTCCAAGGTACGGCGGCCAAAGGTGGCGGTGACGAGGTCCTCCGTCCAATGGACGACGATAGCGTCCCTCGCCTCCCGCCGCACGGCCTCCCGCTCCTCCGCGCCGTCCACTCGTACACTCTGGCGAGCACCCACGCCTCCAACTCCCAAGGAGGGCTGCCCGCCAGAGCGCACGCCGCCGAGAAGCCCACCGAGCGGTAGGCCCTCGCCACCCGCAGTGCAATGGCCCTTTGGGGCCTGCGCATCACAGTAGCATTCTTCCTCCTGTGGAGGGAGTCCGCCCAGATGGGAGCCCCTCGAACGCACGATGCCGGCATGTAAACGCCGGCATCGTGCGTTCGCCCCCCCCAGATTCGGGAGGAGCCACGACGCGCGTCGACAACCCGCTGAAGTGCGGGCCGAAGCGCCACCTGCTGTCCAACACGAGGCCCAGATACTTCATCTGGGCTTAGACGCCCACCCTGACGCCCTCCACCACAATGTGGGCGTCTGGAGGGCAGCGCTACCGAGGCCCGTGAAAGAACACGGCCTCGGTCTTGTTCAGCGCCACCCTCAATCCCAGGCGGCGAATTTTTAACGTATCCATGATGACGAAAAAGATTGAAATGCGATGAAAATGTAACACTAATCAATAAACAAATGACTACTTTTGGAAAAAAAAAACATGTTTTTAAAATTAAATTAATTTAAAATTAGAATTCTTAGCCAAACAAAAATTATTTTGATTTGAAATGGCCAGTACTGCAGAACGGCAATTTCATAGGTACCTAATATAATGCAGAAGAGTTTGTTTGTTTACTTGAACGCGCTAATCTCAAGAACTACTGGTCCGATTTGAAAAATTCTTTCAGTGTTACTTAGCCCATTTATCAAGGAAGGCTATAGACTATATATCATCACGCTAATACCAATAGGAGCGTAGCAGACGAAGTTGCGCGGGTCAACTAGTAAATAAATAAAATGTCTAAGCTCACATGCCTTCTCCCTCAGACCCTGGTGCGTCCAGCTGTGCCTCCTGTGCGGCAGCAGCGGGCTGCACCTTGCGTGCGGGCCGGCGGCGGGCGCGCTGCACGTGTGCGGCACGTGCGGCCCGGCGGCGCCCGAGCATCTCGAGCAGCTGGCCAGCTGTATAGAAGCAGGTAATGTAATGTAACATCCACATCCGCCCACTCTGTAGAGCCTGCACCTTGCGTGCGGGCCGGCGGCGGGCGCGCTGCACGTGTGCGGCACGTGCGGCCCGGCGGCGCCCGAGCATCTCGAGCAGCTGGCCAGCTGTATAGAAGCAGGTAATGTAATGTAACATCCACATCCGCCCACTCTGTAGAGCCTGCACCTTGCGTGCGGGCCGGCGGCGGGCGCGCTGCACGTGTGCGGCACGTGCGGCCCGGCGGCGCCCGAGCATCTCGAGCAGCTGGCCAGCTGTATAGAAGCAGGTAATGTAATGTAACATCCACATCCGCCCACTCTGTAGAGCCTGCACCTTGCGTGCGGGCCGGCGGCGGGCGCGCTGCACGTGTGCGGCACGTGCGGCCCGGCGGCGCCCGAGCATCTCGAGCAGCTGGCCAGCTGTATAGAAGCAGGTAATGTAATGTAACATCCACATCCGCCCACTCTGTAGAGCCTGCACCTTGCGTGCGGGCCGGCGGCGGGCGCGCTGCACGTGTGCGGCACGTGCGGCCCGGCGGCGCCCGAGCATCTCGAGCAGCTGGCCAGCTGTATAGAAGCAGGTAATGTAATGTAACATCCACATCCGCCCACTCTGTAGAGCCTGCACCTTGCGTGCGGGCCGGCGGCGGGCGCGCTGCACGTGTGCGGCACGTGCGGCCCGGCGGCGCCCGAGCATCTCGAGCAGCTGGCCAGCTGTATAGAAGCAGGTAATGTAATGTAACATCCACATCCGCCCACTCTGTAGAGCCTGCACCTTGCGTGCGGGCCGGCGGCGGGCGCGCTGCACGTGTGCGGCACGTGCGGCCCGGCGGCGCCCGAGCATCTCGAGCAGCTGGCCAGCTGTATAGAAGCAGGTAATGTAATGTAACATCCACATCCGCCCACTCTGTAGAGCCTGCACCTTGCGTGCGGGCCGGCGGCGGGCGCGCTGCACGTGTGCGGCACGTGCGGCCCGGCGGCGCCCGAGCATCTCGAGCAGCTGGCCAGCTGTATAGAAGCAGGTAATGTAATGTAACATCCACATCCGCCCACTCTGTAGAGCCTGCACCTTGCGTGCGGGCCGGCGGCGGGCGCGCTGCACGTGTGCGGCACGTGCGGCCCGGCGGCGCCCGAGCATCTCGAGCAGCTGGCCAGCTGTATAGAAGCAGGTAATGTAATGTAACATCCACATCCGCCCACTCTGTAGAGCCTGCACCTTGCGTGCGGGCCGGCGGCGGGCGCGCTGCACGTGTGCGGCACGTGCGGCCCGGCGGCGCCCGAGCATCTCGAGCAGCTGGCCAGCTGTATAGAAGCAGGTAATGTAATGTAACATCCACATCCGCCCACTCTGTAGAGCCTGCACCTTGCGTGCGGGCCGGCGGCGGGCGCGCTGCACGTGTGCGGCACGTGCGGCCCGGCGGCGCCCGAGCATCTCGAGCAGCTGGCCAGCTGTATAGAAGCAGGTAATGTAATGTAACATCCACATCCGCCCACTCTGTAGAGCCTGCACCTTGCGTGCGGGCCGGCGGCGGGCGCGCTGCACGTGTGCGGCACGTGCGGCCCGGCGGCGCCCGAGCATCTCGAGCAGCTGGCCAGCTGTATAGAAGCAGGTAATGTAATGTAACATCCACATCCGCCCACTCTGTAGAGCCTGCACCTTGCGTGCGGGCCGGCGGCGGGCGCGCTGCACGTGTGCGGCACGTGCGGCCCGGCGGCGCCCGAGCATCTCGAGCAGCTGGCCAGCTGTATAGAAGCAGGTAATGTAATGTAACATCCACATCCGCCCACTCTGTAGAGCCTGCACCTTGCGTGCGGGCCGGCGGCGGGCGCGCTGCACGTGTGCGGCACGTGCGGCCCGGCGGCGCCCGAGCATCTCGAGCAGCTGGCCAGCTGTATAGAAGCAGGTAATGTAATGTAACATCCACATCCGCCCACTCTGTAGAGCCTGCACCTTGCGTGCGGGCCGGCGGCGGGCGCGCTGCACGTGTGCGGCACGTGCGGCCCGGCGGCGCCCGAGCATCTCGAGCAGCTGGCCAGCTGTATAGAAGCAGGTAATGTAATGTAACATCCACATCCGCCCACTCTGTAGAGCCTGCACCTTGCGTGCGGGCCGGCGGCGGGCGCGCTGCACGTGTGCGGCACGTGCGGCCCGGCGGCGCCCGAGCATCTCGAGCAGCTGGCCAGCTGTATAGAAGCAGGTAATGTAATGTAACATCCACATCCGCCCACTCTGTAGAGCCTGCACCTTGCGTGCGGGCCGGCGGCGGGCGCGCTGCACGTGTGCGGCACGTGCGGCCCGGCGGCGCCCGAGCATCTCGAGCAGCTGGCCAGCTGTATAGAAGCAGGTAATGTAATGTAACATCCACATCCGCCCACTCTGTAGAGCCTGCACCTTGCGTGCGGGCCGGCGGCGGGCGCGCTGCACGTGTGCGGCACGTGCGGCCCGGCGGCGCCCGAGCATCTCGAGCAGCTGGCCAGCTGTATAGAAGCAGGTAATGTAATGTAACATCCACATCCGCCCACTCTGTAGAGCCTGCACCTTGCGTGCGGGCCGGCGGCGGGCGCGCTGCACGTGTGCGGCACGTGCGGCCCGGCGGCGCCCGAGCATCTCGAGCAGCTGGCCAGCTGTATAGAAGCAGGTAATGTAATGTAACATCCACATCCGCCCACTCTGTAGAGCCTGCACCTTGCGTGCGGGCCGGCGGCGGGCGCGCTGCACGTGTGCGGCACGTGCGGCCCGGCGGCGCCCGAGCATCTCGAGCAGCTGGCCAGCTGTATAGAAGCAGGTAATGTAATGTAACATCCACATCCGCCCACTCTGTAGAGCCTGCACCTTGCGTGCGGGCCGGCGGCGGGCGCGCTGCACGTGTGCGGCACGTGCGGCCCGGCGGCGCCCGAGCATCTCGAGCAGCTGGCCAGCTGTATAGAAGCAGGTAATGTAATGTAACATCCACATCCGCCCACTCTGTAGAGCCTGCACCTTGCGTGCGGGCCGGCGGCGGGCGCGCTGCACGTGTGCGGCACGTGCGGCCCGGCGGCGCCCGAGCATCTCGAGCAGCTGGCCAGCTGTATAGAAGCAGGTAATGTAATGTAACATCCACATCCGCCCACTCTGTAGAGCCTGCACCTTGCGTGCGGGCCGGCGGCGGGCGCGCTGCACGTGTGCGGCACGTGCGGCCCGGCGGCGCCCGAGCATCTCGAGCAGCTGGCCAGCTGTATAGAAGCAGGTAATGTAATGTAACATCCACATCCGCCCACTCTGTAGAGCCTGCACCTTGCGTGCGGGCCGGCGGCGGGCGCGCTGCACGTGTGCGGCACGTGCGGCCCGGCGGCGCCCGAGCATCTCGAGCAGCTGGCCAGCTGTATAGAAGCAGGTAATGTAATGTAACATCCACATCCGCCCACTCTGTAGAGCCTGCACCTTGCGTGCGGGCCGGCGGCGGGCGCGCTGCACGTGTGCGGCACGTGCGGCCCGGCGGCGCCCGAGCATCTCGAGCAGCTGGCCAGCTGTATAGAAGCAGGTAATGTAATGTAACATCCACATCCGCCCACTCTGTAGAGCCTGCACCTTGCGTGCGGGCCGGCGGCGGGCGCGCTGCACGTGTGCGGCACGTGCGGCCCGGCGGCGCCCGAGCATCTCGAGCAGCTGGCCAGCTGTATAGAAGCAGGTAATGTAATGTAACATCCACATCCGCCCACTCTGTAGAGCCTGCACCTTGCGTGCGGGCCGGCGGCGGGCGCGCTGCACGTGTGCGGCACGTGCGGCCCGGCGGCGCCCGAGCATCTCGAGCAGCTGGCCAGCTGTATAGAAGCAGGTAATGTAATGTAACATCCACATCCGCCCACTCTGTAGAGCCTGCACCTTGCGTGCGGGCCGGCGGCGGGCGCGCTGCACGTGTGCGGCACGTGCGGCCCGGCGGCGCCCGAGCATCTCGAGCAGCTGGCCAGCTGTATAGAAGCAGGTAATGTAATGTAACATCCACATCCGCCCACTCTGTAGAGCCTGCACCTTGCGTGCGGGCCGGCGGCGGGCGCGCTGCACGTGTGCGGCACGTGCGGCCCGGCGGCGCCCGAGCATCTCGAGCAGCTGGCCAGCTGTATAGAAGCAGGTAATGTAATGTAACATCCACATCCGCCCACTCTGTAGAGCCTGCACCTTGCGTGCGGGCCGGCGGCGGGCGCGCTGCACGTGTGCGGCACGTGCGGCCCGGCGGCGCCCGAGCATCTCGAGCAGCTGGCCAGCTGTATAGAAGCAGGTAATGTAATGTAACATCCACATCCGCCCACTCTGTAGAGCCTGCACCTTGCGTGCGGGCCGGCGGCGGGCGCGCTGCACGTGTGCGGCACGTGCGGCCCGGCGGCGCCCGAGCATCTCGAGCAGCTGGCCAGCTGTATAGAAGCAGGTAATGTAATGTAACATCCACATCCGCCCACTCTGTAGAGCCTGCACCTTGCGTGCGGGCCGGCGGCGGGCGCGCTGCACGTGTGCGGCACGTGCGGCCCGGCGGCGCCCGAGCATCTCGAGCAGCTGGCCAGCTGTATAGAAGCAGGTAATGTAATGTAACATCCACATCCGCCCACTCTGTAGAGCCTGCACCTTGCGTGCGGGCCGGCGGCGGGCGCGCTGCACGTGTGCGGCACGTGCGGCCCGGCGGCGCCCGAGCATCTCGAGCAGCTGGCCAGCTGTATAGAAGCAGGTAATGTAATGTAACATCCACATCCGCCCACTCTGTAGAGCCTGCACCTTGCGTGCGGGCCGGCGGCGGGCGCGCTGCACGTGTGCGGCACGTGCGGCCCGGCGGCGCCCGAGCATCTCGAGCAGCTGGCCAGCTGTATAGAAGCAGGTAATGTAATGTAACATCCACATCCGCCCACTCTGTAGAGCCTGCACCTTGCGTGCGGGCCGGCGGCGGGCGCGCTGCACGTGTGCGGCACGTGCGGCCCGGCGGCGCCCGAGCATCTCGAGCAGCTGGCCAGCTGTATAGAAGCAGGTAATGTAATGTAACATCCACATCCGCCCACTCTGTAGAGCCTGCACCTTGCGTGCGGGCCGGCGGCGGGCGCGCTGCACGTGTGCGGCACGTGCGGCCCGGCGGCGCCCGAGCATCTCGAGCAGCTGGCCAGCTGTATAGAAGCAGGTAATGTAATGTAACATCCACATCCGCCCACTCTGTAGAGCCTGCACCTTGCGTGCGGGCCGGCGGCGGGCGCGCTGCACGTGTGCGGCACGTGCGGCCCGGCGGCGCCCGAGCATCTCGAGCAGCTGGCCAGCTGTATAGAAGCAGGTAATGTAATGTAACATCCACATCCGCCCACTCTGTAGAGCCTGCACCTTGCGTGCGGGCCGGCGGCGGGCGCGCTGCACGTGTGCGGCACGTGCGGCCCGGCGGCGCCCGAGCATCTCGAGCAGCTGGCCAGCTGTATAGAAGCAGGTAATGTAATGTAACATCCACATCCGCCCACTCTGTAGAGCCTGCACCTTGCGTGCGGGCCGGCGGCGGGCGCGCTGCACGTGTGCGGCACGTGCGGCCCGGCGGCGCCCGAGCATCTCGAGCAGCTGGCCAGCTGTATAGAAGCAGGTAATGTAATGTAACATCCACATCCGCCCACTCTGTAGAGCCTGCACCTTGCGTGCGGGCCGGCGGCGGGCGCGCTGCACGTGTGCGGCACGTGCGGCCCGGCGGCGCCCGAGCATCTCGAGCAGCTGGCCAGCTGTATAGAAGCAGGTAATGTAATGTAACATCCACATCCGCCCACTCTGTAGAGCCTGCACCTTGCGTGCGGGCCGGCGGCGGGCGCGCTGCACGTGTGCGGCACGTGCGGCCCGGCGGCGCCCGAGCATCTCGAGCAGCTGGCCAGCTGTATAGAAGCAGGTAATGTAATGTAACATCCACATCCGCCCACTCTGTAGAGCCTGCACCTTGCGTGCGGGCCGGCGGCGGGCGCGCTGCACGTGTGCGGCACGTGCGGCCCGGCGGCGCCCGAGCATCTCGAGCAGCTGGCCAGCTGTATAGAAGCAGGTAATGTAATGTAACATCCACATCCGCCCACTCTGTAGAGCCTGCACCTTGCGTGCGGGCCGGCGGCGGGCGCGCTGCACGTGTGCGGCACGTGCGGCCCGGCGGCGCCCGAGCATCTCGAGCAGCTGGCCAGCTGTATAGAAGCAGGTAATGTAATGTAACATCCACATCCGCCCACTCTGTAGAGCCTGCACCTTGCGTGCGGGCCGGCGGCGGGCGCGCTGCACGTGTGCGGCACGTGCGGCCCGGCGGCGCCCGAGCATCTCGAGCAGCTGGCCAGCTGTATAGAAGCAGGTAATGTAATGTAACATCCACATCCGCCCACTCTGTAGAGCCTGCACCTTGCGTGCGGGCCGGCGGCGGGCGCGCTGCACGTGTGCGGCACGTGCGGCCCGGCGGCGCCCGAGCATCTCGAGCAGCTGGCCAGCTGTATAGAAGCAGGTAATGTAATGTAACATCCACATCCGCCCACTCTGTAGAGCCTGCACCTTGCGTGCGGGCCGGCGGCGGGCGCGCTGCACGTGTGCGGCACGTGCGGCCCGGCGGCGCCCGAGCATCTCGAGCAGCTGGCCAGCTGTATAGAAGCAGGTAATGTAATGTAACATCCACATCCGCCCACTCTGTAGAGCCTGCATTCATACTACCAGGACAATGGGTGACCATCTTACCATAGCGAGTTTCCTCCGTACCTCGGAAAGCACGTTAAGCCGTTGGTCCTGGCTGTCATTTGTAGATCTTTGGCAGTCGTTACGGATTGTCAGAAGCCAGTAAATCTGACTCCAGTCTTGCCATGAAGTACCGTGTTACCCAGTTACTGGGTTGTGGAGACCTAGTAGACAGCCGCTCCGCGTTAAATACTGGTTTTCAGCTAAATCCTGCTTGACTGGAAACTGACCCCAATATAGTTGGGAAAAGGCTAGGCAGATGATGAATCTGTAATGTGAATAATGTTGCAGTGATGACCCAAGAGCAGCAGCAGTCTTCGTCCCGTTCTCGGCGCGGGCCTGTGATGCCGTCCCGCATGTCGCTACGTCGGACCAAGCGACATCAGTACAATCAGAACTCGTGAGTATATCTAAAGCTGCGTACAGACTGATGAATGTCTGATGTATCAGGATATGAAAGATACAATGTAACAAACTTTGTAACAAATGTGGACGGCAAATCCTTTAAATGTTACCTTTCATCAGTCGGTACTCAGCATTTTATTATTCTATTGCATTTAAACACGTATAATCGAACTGCCTGCTTTATCCCAACTATATCGGGGTCTGCTGCCAGTCTATCTGGAAATACAAAATTGAAAATACATTTATTTTCTTAAATAATATTCTTTTCAAATTAAAAATGCAGCCAAGACCGTACCATAAACCTTATTTTTTAATATTTGAGTTGATTGAATGAAAGGTAAATAATTGCGGTTTACGATTTATGACGTATTAAAAAAAACTATTTACTAGATCTCGTTCAAACCAATTTTCGGTGGAAGTTTGCATGGTAATGTACATCATATATTTTTTTAGTTTTATCCTTCTCTTATTTTAGAAGTTAATGATATAAGAAACCTCAATATCATTTTTGAAGACCTATCCATAGATACCCCACACGTATCTATGGGTGTGATGAAAAAAAATTTTTGATGTTCCCTTCTAAGTATGGGGAACCCCAAAAATTTGTTGTTTTTTTTTTTTCTTTTTTTGTGTGAAAATCTTAATGCGGTTCACAGAATAAATCTACTTACCAATTTTCAACAGTATAGTTCTTATAGCTTCGGAGAAAAGTGGCTGTGACATACGGACGGACAGTCAGACAGACAGACATGAATCCATAATGGTTCCGTTTTTTGCTATTTGGCTACGGAACCCTAAAAAGGCAGCCAAGTGCGAGTTTGACTCGCACAAGAAGGGTTCCGTAACATAAACCTTATTTTTTATTATTTGTTGTTATAGCAGCAATAGAAATACACAATCTAATCTAATCTATTACGGTATCTTGAGATACAGCCCGCTGACAGACAGATGGACAGCGGAGGCGTGGCAATAGGGTTCTGTTTGTTACCCTTTGGAAATATATTTGAGATCCTCACAATAGGCCTTCAATCATTATTCCTCCGTGCCTCAGATAGCACGTTAAGCCGTTGGTCCCGGCTGTCATTTGTAGATCTTTGGCAGTCGTTACGGATTGTCAGAAGCCAGTAAATCTGACTCCAGTCTTGCCAAGAAGTACCGTGTTACCCAGTTAATGGGTTGTGGAGGTCTGGTAAAATACTGGTTTTCAGCTAAATCAGGCTTGACTGGAAGCAGACCCCAATACAGTTGGGAAAAGCCTAGGCAGATGATGATTACATCACTAGCTTCTGCCAGCGGCTTCGCCCGCGTGGTCCCTAGAGAACATGGTCCCGGTATAAAAAGTAGCCTGTCGGCCTGGCCTTTCAGGCTCTAGACTATCTGTGTACCAAATTTCATTTAAATCGGTTTAGTAGTTTTTCCGTGAAAGCGAGACAGACCAGACAGAAAGAGTTACTTTCGCATTTATAATATTAATATTAAGGATATGAAAATTCATAGTAATATTTTTTCTTTTATTTTCAGGCCTTCATGTTCGTCTTCAGGGCTTTCGACAGTAGAAGTTAAATCAGAGCGTGAGTTATTTTTATATTAATTACAATATTGATTTTTGGGTAGCCATCCTTTAGATATATTTTTATTTTTAGGTAACCTTAAGTAACAAGTAGGTAGGTTATTTCTAAGCAAGCGTGATCATCTGATGGTAAGCGATGATGTGGTCGACGGTAGAGCTCGCTCGCCTAGAATTAACCTATCACATATCACCTATCACTCATGACTTACCGGCTGCCAGGTTGTCATAATCATCATATCAGCTGAAAGACGTCCACTGCTGGACCTAGGCCTCCCCCAAGTGTCGCCACAACACCCGCGCCCCTCAGCAGGCGCACGCTCCACGTAGTGTCTCGGCCTCCCAACGTCACATCTTCCGGTACGCGGTCGCTACTCCACAACACCCGCGCCCCTCAGCAGGCGCACGCTCCACGTAGTGTCTCGGCCTCCCAACGTCACATCTTCCGGTACGCGGTCGCTACTCCACAACACCCGCGCCCCTCAGCAGGCGCACGCTCCACGTAGTGTCTCGGCCTCCCAACGTCACATCTTCCGGTACGCGGTCGCTACTCCACAACACCCGCGCCCCTCAGCAGGCGCACGCTCCACGTAGTGTCTCGGCCTCCCAACGTCACATCTTCCGGTACGCGGTCGCTACTCCACAACACCCGCGCCCCTCAGCAGGCGCACGCTCCACGTAGTGTCTCGGCCTCCCAACGTCACATCTTCCGGTACGCGGTCGCTACTCCACAACACCCGCGCCCCTCAGCAGGCGCACGCTCCACGTAGTGTCTCGGCCTCCCAACGTCACATCTTCCGGTACGCGGTCGCTACTCCACAACACCCGCGCCCCTCAGCAGGCGCACGCTCCACGTAGTGTCTCGGCCTCCCAACGTCACATCTTCCGGTACGCGGTCGCCACTCCACAACACCTGCGCCCCTCAGCAGGCGCACGCTCCACGTAGTGTCTCGGCCTCCCAACGTCACATCTTCTGGTACGCGGTCGCTACTCCACAACACCCGCGCCCCTCAGCAGGCGCACGCTCCACGTAGTGTCTCGGCCTCCCAACGTCACATCTTCCGGTACGCGGTCGCTACTCCACAACACCCGCGCCCCTCAGCAGGCGCACGCTCCACGTAGTGTCTCGGCCTCCCAACGTCACATCTTCCGGTACGCGGTCGCTACTCCACAACACCCGCGCCCCTCAGCAGGCGCACGCTCCACGTAGTGTCTCGGCCTCCCAACGTCACATCTTCCGGTACGCGGTCGCTACTCCACAACACCCGCGCCCCTCAGCAGGCGCACGCTCCACGTAGGGTCTCGGCCTCCCAACGTCACATCTTCCGGTACGCGGTCGCCACTCCACAACACCTGCGCCCCTCAGCAGGCGCACGCTCCACGTAGTGTCTCGGCCTCCCAACGTCACATCTTCCGGTACGCGGTCGCTACTCCACAACACCCGCGCCCCTCAGCAGGCGCACGCTCCACGTAGTGTCTCGGCCTCCCAACGTCACATCTTCCGGTACGCGGTCGCTACTCCACAACACCCGCGCCCCTCAGCAGGCGCACGCTCCACGTAGGGTCTCGGCCTCCCAACGTTACATCTTCCGGTACGCGGTCGCCACTCCACAACACCCGCGCCCCTCAGCAGGCGCACGCTTCACGTAGTGTCTCGGCCTCCCAACGTTACATCTTCCGGTACGCGGTCGCTACTCCACAACACCTGCGCCCCTCAGCAGGCGCACGCTACACGTAGTGTCTCGGCCTCCCAACGTCACATCTTCCGGTACGCGGTCGCTACTCCACAACACCCGCGCCCCTCAGCAGGCGCACGCTCCACGTAGTGTCTCGGCCTCCCAACGTCACATCTTCCGGTACGCGGTCGCTACTCCACAACACCCGCGCCCCTCAGCAGGCGCACGCTCCACGTAGTGTCTCGGCCTCCCAACGTCACATCTTCCGGTACGCGGTCGCTACTCCACAACACCCGCGCCCCTCAGCAGGCGCACGCTCCACGTAGGGTCTCGGCCTCCCAACGTCACATCTTCCGGTACGCGGTCGCCACTCCACAACACCTGCGCCCCTCAGCAGGCGCACGCTCCACGTAGTGTCTCGGCCTCCCAACGTCACATCTTCCGGTACGCGGTCGCTACTCCACAACACCCGCGCCCCTCAGCAGGCGCACGCTCCACGTAGTGTCTCGGCCTCCCAACGTCACATCTTCCGGTACGCGGTCGCTACTCCACAACACCCGCGCCCCTCAGCAGGCGCACGCTCCACGTAGGGTCTCGGCCTCCCAACGTTACATCTTCCGGTACGCGGTCGCCACTCCACAACACCCGCGCCCCTCAGCAGGCGCACGCTTCACGTAGTGTCTCGGCCTCCCAACGTTACATCTTCCGGTACGCGGTCGCTACTCCACAACACCTGCGCCCCTCAGCAGGCGCACGCTACACGTAGTGTCTCGGCCTCCCAACGTCACATCTTCCGGTACGCGGTCGCCACTCCACAACTGTTCGGCCCCATCGACCATCTGTTCTGCGAGCTATGTGTCCTGCCCACTGCCACTTTAGTTTAGCGATCCTTCGGGCTAAGTCGGTAACTTTGGTTCTCTTGCGGATATCATTATTCCTGATTCGATCGCGCAAGGAAACTTCAAGCATTGCCCTTTGAGTGACTTTAAGCCTTCTGATTAGGCTCATCTCAGGTTGTAGCTATCAGGAAACAGAATCTGGCAGGGAATTCCACTCCTTAGCTGTACGCACTATAAAAGGATTGCGAAAACATTTTGTATTCTCTGTGAGTCTTGATCTAAAGAAATGAGTAATGGCGCGTTTACTTTAAGTCAGTCACCGAATCCGGCGACCGCATTCGGTTTAATTGAATTGAGTAGTTAACATTAAGGTGGATGCTCCTGGGTAGCCCGCGAAATTCAAATATTTTTATGTGTTTTGAAATTTGCCGGTCAGTGTGAAGCTGTATGTGGACCAAATACGATCCGCGACCGTAACGCGTATTTATCTAAAGAATTATAACCATTTTAATCATCAATATAGCCCTCTAAGTTCATGTTTCTATCAAGAATGAATTTTTCATGAAATAATCATTCTGTCGAGCTTCATGAACTTAGAGGGCTATATTGATGATTAAAATGGTTATAATTTTTATGTTTTTTGCAATTTGCTGGTCAGTGTGAATCTGCGTAGACGAAGTCGCGGGCCAAGTACTAGTTTCCAATAAATAAATAATTAACTTATTTCATTTATTTTTCAGCCTCCTCAAATACTTCATCAAGCCGCCAAGATCTGAACCTAAAAACACCGAAAAAACGACAAAAAAATACAAACACTTTAGAAAACCAAAAAACAAAGTCGACCCCACCAAAAACAGACTTCAAATCGACTTTGAAAGTCGTCGACGCCGTCAAAAGTCGATCTCCCATCAAAGGTTTGGAGCTGAAGTATATATCTCCTACTAAGTTGTTAGAGGAGAGTTTGAAGAATAGGTTGGGACGGAATGATGTGGTGTTGGATCAGAAGCTGGTGGAGGATTTGAGGATCAGGTTCAGGAAGCCCAAGCCTTTGAGTGAGAAGAAGAAGATTGTCAAGTAAGTAAAATAATTTACATCCTATACTCAGAAATAATCTTGATTATTTAAAAACTCAGTTCAAAAATAAAATGCAACTAAAACATGTTGTACTTCCTAGCATGACCGTGAACGCATACACTATAACTTTAGATGGTAGTAAAGTCCTTTTAATTTGTACTATTATATACCACTAATAAGAAATTGTATACCTCTCAATTATCGTAGATATACAGGTTGTGCTGGACAGATTCCTTACCAGCACGACCACGCTAAAATCCAGCTGGCATAGAAGTTGATGAAATGGAGAATGCCTAAAAATGTGTACTCATTATTACTCCTATTTCATTACTGGTAAATTGTCGCAAATTGATAGTTTTTTTTTTGTATTTATAACTATTTTTTTGTAAATGCTGTAACTTTTTTTGTATAACTGTTTTTTTGTCCAAATAAAATAAAATAAAGGTATTGCATTGTTAACTCACACGATCGTAAGCCAAATAGGACGACGCCTGACACATACAGTTGAAAAAGTGCCTCAAAGCTGTTTCAAAATGGATTTCTGCTTAAAAGCCAGGCAAGAAGTAGTGCCTAACGCTGGTTCCCAACTATCGTATTTGACGTACATTTGGAGGGATGCGGAACAGAGAGTAAAGTCCCGCAAACCTTCATTAAAAAGGAAGGAACTTCCGACCTTGCGGTTGTTGTGCCTGGCGGGCTACTGCCCCATAGTTAATATTCGGGCTGATGTATATGTTCAAATCGCACGCTAAACTCTGCTTGCGCGACGCAGAATTTCGACGTAGTAGTTCGCTGCTAGTTGGATAGATGGCGTCGCGTTTCTTTTTGTGTCGATGTAGATTTGCTCCGTTGGTTTTTCTTGTGGCGGCATTGTTACCGCTACATACAGAACCTGGGTAACAATACCCCTTGATAACAGCTAAAAACCTTGTATCTTCCACAGTGACATCTTGAACGGAGTGTTCGACAGCTTACTGAAAGAGCCGAAACAGAAGGAGCCCGTCAAACTATGGTGCACGCCTAAGAAGTGTGATAGTCAGCAGGAGGTCATCGAGATAATGGACGTGAGTGTTCTGTGACTGCTACCCGAGACACTTCGTCTGCGTCACATATTTAACCGTCTTCAAAAAAAGAAGGAGGTTCTAAAATCGGTTGTTTTTTTTTTTTTTTCATTAATGCTCCGCTCCTCTTGGTCGTAGCGGGACGTTATATTTCAACTGTCTTAACTATTTATGGTTCTTGAGATATAAACACAATATTATAAAGCTAATTAGTTTGTTTGGTTGAACGCGCTTATCTCAGGAATTCCTGTTACGAATTGAGAAATTCTTTTAGTGTTCGATAGCCCATTTATCGAGGAAGGCCATAGAAAATCACGCTACGATCAATAGGAGCAGAGCATTTATGAAAAATGTCACGCAGACGAAGTTGCGCGGGTCAGATAATTGAAAAATAAAATAAAATTACTGGTCTGACGACTGTCCTATCTAGACTTATATTATAAAGAGAAAAGATTTGTTTTTTTTTTTTGTTTGTTTATTACGATTTAACTCAAAAATTACTGGACCGATTTAAAAAATTCTTTCACTATTAAAATGCTACACTATCCCTGAGTAACATAACGAACGGATTTTTTTAACTTTTTATTTGTAGTTTCGGAGATAAGGGAGGGCGGAATGGACATTTTTCGCCAAATTTCTTGAATAACTTAAAAACTATTTATTTTAAAATTATGAAAAAAGTGTAATTAAAACTTTCACAGTAAGCCCTTTCATTAGATATGTCACACGATATTGTTCAAAAAACTTTTTGTTTTAATTCTCTAGTTTGACCTCCAAAAGTGACCCCGTACTAAAAATTTAATAATTACGTCCGTGTTTGGGTCACAAAAGTCCATATGTGTATCAACAGAATCGGTCCAGTCGATCCGGATAAAACTGGCTGTGACAGACGGTCAGACAGACAGACAGACACCCGAGTGATTCAATAAGGGTTCCGTTTTTTGTTCGGAACCCTAAATGGGTTCCTTAAGAAAATAGCAGTGCGGAGCCGCGGATGAAGTCGCGGGCGAAGTGCTAGTACTTTAATAAAACCATATCTTTGATTCCAGGACTCGCCTACGAACTCCGACAAAGAAAACGTGAAAGTTATCGAGATATTAGATGTAAGTATTTTGTGACACACTAGCATTTTTTCAGAAGGACAATTTTCGTTTTGGAAACGTTCAAATTAAAGTTTCATATTTTTAGACACCCCCATCCATCCATGGTATCAAATGAATGGGTTTGCTGAGAGGAATACAGAAATTTTAAAATTATAAAGTTTAACAGCAAATAACTAGCACTAGCAATTCGCCTGAATAAAACCTTCAAACCGTTAGAGTGTTACTAAATTGTCCTCCAAAGTACTGAAAATCGGGTACACTTTACAGTACTTAGAATTTGCCAGCTAATAAAATACGTATCTGTTATTTGAAACTATTCGCTTTCCTTGTTAGTTCAACATTGTAAAATAAAATGACGTTACTGGTCTAAAACCTGTCCTGTACAATAATAAAACCATTTATTTTATTCCAGGACTCCCCACCTGCGAACTCCAACAAAGAAAACGTAAAAACACCAGTAAAACAAGAAAAAAACTCAGAATACTGCACGACCCCTAAAAGGCGTCCCTCCACAGATATACGCATTAAGTTCAAAAATGAACCATTAAACACATACCCCATCTTTAAATCCCCTAAAAACCTTAAAACCGTCGACATACTAAAAGATTCTAGTTTGGAAATATCTGCTAAAGACGAAGTTATAAACATAGATGTTATCAAAATCGAGAACAGTCAAAACGATGAGTTCTTAAAGAAACTCGAACTAAAAAGTCCGGAGAAAACTAAGAAATGTGCGTTCAAATTTAGCCCTTATAACAAGGAGATATTGGATACTGACAACTTGGATATTGACATGGAGAGCTTTAAAGATCAGTATCTAAGCGAAGTGGGATTGCAAAGAGTTAAAAGAGACGTCAAAATAGAAGAAACAGTAGTAGAAAAAAAATCACCAAAGAAAAGCAGGAAACGAAAACACGACGACGAAATCGTCTTGAAATACGAATCGAAAAAACGTAAAAAGGACAAAAAAAAGAAACGCAAAAATATATCCATCAAAGACAAGAACATACAAGTTAAAATCAAATGGCGCAAGGAGCTATTTAAGCTGAGAATTGAATCCAAAAAGAAGAAGAAGTCTAAAAAATTCAAGCAGTACATTCTTGGATGTTCGCCACAGTATTGCTCAATTAAACCGAATAATGATATCACGCCGCTGAAGAAAAAGAGAATCTTGAAACAGGAAAAGACTCCGGATAATTTGATACAGACTTCGATTCAAAAGTTCTTCAAAATCAAGTCTCCTTGCAGCGAGTGAAAATTAGAAGTAGCTTGAAGAATCTGTGTAGCCTCTTCCCGACTATTTTGGGGTTGGGTTCCAGTGTAACTCATCGTCCTCATATCAGCCTGCAGACGTCCACTGCTGGGCACAGGCCGCGCTCGTGCGCGAGTGGCCTCCACAGGCCCCCCGCGCGCGTCGCCACAGGCCGCGCTCGTGCGCGAGTGGCCTCCACAGGCCCCCCGCGCGCGTCGCCACAGGCCGCGCTCGTGCGCGAGTGGCCTCCACAGGCCCCCCGCGCGCGTCGCCACAGGCCGCGCTCGTGCGCGAGTGGCCTCCACAGGCCCCCCGCGCGCGTCGCCACAGGCCGCGCTCGTGCGCGAGTGGCCTCCACAGGCCCCCCGCGCGCGTCGCCACAGGCCGCGCTCGTGCGCGAGTGGCCTCCACAGGCCCCCCGCGCGCGTCGCCACAGGCCGCGCTCGTGCGCGAGTGGCCTCCACAGGCCCCCCGCGCGCGTCGCCACAGGCCGCGCTCGTGCGCGAGTGGCCTCCACAGGCCCCCCGCGCGCGTCGCCACAGGCCGCGCTCGTGCGCGAGTGGCCTCCACAGGCCCCCCGCGCGCGTCGCCACAGGCCGCGCTCGTGCGCGAGTGGCCTCCACAGGCCCCCCGCGCGCGTCGCCACAGGCCGCGCTCGTGCGCGAGTGGCCTCCACAGGCCCCCCGCGCCCCTCAGCAGGCGCACGCTCCACCTTGTGTGTCGGCCTCCCAACGTTACGTCTTCCTGTACTCCACAACTGTTCGGCCCCATCGACCATCTGTTCTGCGAGCTATGTGTCCTGCCCACTGCCACTTCAGTCTGATTGCGGCTGAATAATGGCATTGAGAAGTCGGCGAAGTCGCCTATTGAATGAGTTCAAAATGTAGCCCTCGTATAAGTTTCCGTTAACTCATCAGACAGTTCATTTCGTTTAAATTATGGTCTATTTCAAATTTGATATTGTAGATGGGGATCGTATAAAAGTGTCTAGTATATTTTACTTTAAAGTTTCGAATTTGCAACGATAGATGGCGCGATGGCTATGAAGCCCTATAGAATGGTTATTTCATGAAAAAGTCATTCTATACGGCTTCATGAACTTAGAGGGCTATATTGATGATTAAAATGGTTATAATTCTTTAGATAGATACGCGTTACGGCTGCGAATCGTATTTTGTTCAACAAACAGCTTCACACTGACCGGAAAATTGCAAAAAATATAAATTATTGCAAACGTCCAGACCATGGCATACCCACTAACCACCCAAAACATGGGCCCTAGCATACTACAATAGATTTGAGTGCCACTCAATCTGCCGTGGTATAACTAAAACGCTAAACTAACGTTTTAGTTATCAGACATCTGATTGATTTTTAACTTTTGAGTATACTGAAACCATATTTGTGGTGTTGGATACTATGAGGTTCGTATCCTTGTGAGCTGGTGGTTAGGGTTGAGAAAAAATATCTATCGATCTGTGTTTGAGATTTATCAATAGCTTGAATAAGTAGCTTTGGAAGTTCGCATACACTGATCGATAAACATTTCTGCTCATTAATACAGCATCAAAAATAAAGAATCGACCAGATGTTAGATAACGGCATTTTGTTTATAGCACAGCCGCTTGTAAAGAGTATTTTAATGAATAAGACTAATAATATTATAGATTATCTGTTCTTTGTTATCTTAGATACTATCTTTATTTACATCACATTGTAAATGTAAACCTACTGTGGACACCAGATAAATGTGCAATAACGGTCATTAACCCACATACATTTATTGACTTTCTTAATATCAAAAACAGAAATATGGACGTAATGACGTCGACTTCTATCGTGTTTCTGTACGTTCTCTTCTAATGAAAAACGGTTCATAATTTATTGTTCAGGTAGCTACGAAGGTTTGTCTGGCACCTACCATCATCCAGAATAAAATAGACTCTTTGTTGTTAGAGCTTTTAAGAAAACTTACTTTAAAACAAGTTTTGCTAAGATGATTAATTTATTTTTAAGTATAGCCCATCGCGACATTATATTTAGTATAGCCCATCGCGACATAACATTGATAGATGATTCATTCTTTTTTGTCATAATTTTTCGTCAATATTAAATGCAATAAATCGGTCAAGGTGTTACATCCATGCAATGGTTGTATCGAAGTTTCGAGGCAGTGTTTACTGTTACATTTTCTACCAAAATATGCCATTTTGGTAGATTTTATTTTTGAAATAAACTTGTTTTTATAATTTTTACTGCCAACAATGCGATCTCATTTTGATTTTTGCACAGATTTTGCTATAATGCAGTCTTATTAATTAAGTATGAAAAATTGTATACAATTACTTGTATTTAGATAATATAAGTTGTTTTCAAGAGGCAATTTTATTAATTGTATTTTTCTCTTTTATTGATTATGATTATAGATTTGACCACGGTGCGCATAGCAAGTCCAGGGGCGTAGCTAGTCTCAAAGGGTATCAAATATTTTTTTGTGGGCCCCGTTTTTAAAGTTATTATTTATTTATTATATACTTTATTGTACACCTCATAACAAGCACAGGAAAAACGCTTATAAAAACTAGTGTACAATGGGCGGTCTTATCGCGCAGGGCTATCTCTTACAAACAACCTTTGGATGGACTGAACTAAGTTATTGTTTTGTTAAACAAAATAGGCCTAGTTCAGTGTCTTGGCAGGCCACGATAGTAACTCGTCTAGCGTCTACACCACACGTTGGGGCCCTTGCAGTCCGAGGCCCCGTATCTTTGATACGGCGGTAGCTACGCCCCTGAGTAAGTCGTATAACTTGTTAAGTTGAATAACTTTTATATCCTTTTAATGTTTGATACAACTATTGTTTTTTGTAAGTACCTATAATTAAGTATTATGTTAAAGTTATTTACATAGCATGTTTAGATATTACATTTAAAAATAAATACTTTCAAAATGATTTTATCTATTTAATTTCATTTAAACCTCTCCATTATCACGAAGATGGAGACAGTAGCGTAGCGAGGGGAGGTGGAGGGGGGGTCCGCATCGGGTGACACCCGACCGTTCGTTGACTGTTTTTGTCACTATCAGGTGTCACCCCTAAATGTTAGCCGCAATGAAAACTGTCAGAAGTGGGGTGCAAATTTTTTAAGCTCGCTACGCTCACTCTTGCATTCTGCTCTATTACAAGTTTACAACTTCATGAGCTTTTATGCATAAATCGATAAAATATGACATGTACTTCTATTTAAGTATGAATGATCAAAAGAAAGATGTGGTACAAAAAAAATTACCCACAGAATTGAGAACCTCCTTATTTGGAAGTCGGCTAAATAATCTTTAGGTCTTGAGGTCTTTTGGATTTGAATCTATGGATGTTTATAATAGGGAAGATGCAAATACAAAATTTATGAGAATTTTGTAAGTAAAATGATAAAAAAGTATAAAATAAAGGCCATTGAAACGTTTTATTTTGGTTAATATCGATTTATAACAAAAATAATGAATTAAAGTAACGTGAAACGGAACGTATTTAAAAACAACAATCAGCGTTTAGCGACGTATCTGCTGTTATGCCAGCGAAAAGGCAACCTTATGTCCTTGAGTTAGGACAGTTCTTGACCAGTGATAGACACGAGTGACGTCATCGTCCGTTTTCAAAACGCAATTCTGGCAATAAATTAAAGCATTTTCATTTCTTATTTATGTGGTGGTCTATTCTAGATGGAGTTCTTTAAAATTAAAGCAAAAATGGAAATATTGCATGTTCCCTATTGTTATTATTATGATTGTAATTTATCTTAAATAAATAAATTGAATTGAAGTTAGTGAATTTAGGAGTGACAATCGACTGACCATTGACTTTTTGTCACGGTCGGGTGTCACCCCTAAACGGGTGGTGTAATTAAAACTGTTTAAAGTGGGCTGTAAAAACTAAAAATAAACAATTTTCAGACTTTTTTCTTTACTTGTGCTGTAAAACCTTGCTTCTTGCCAAATTTTATGACTCTGGGTCAACGGTTTTGATTTGCTTCCGATTATCAAAATGTAAACATTTCTGGACGACACTATATTTTTTTAGTTTTTGCCGACACTGGTAGCGCAGTAGTTGACAAATTGGCTGCTGCGCTGCGTGCGTGTCACGGGTTGGATTCCCGCACGGAACAAATATTTGTATGACCTACAGATTGTTGTTCCGGGTCTGGCTGTTTGTGTAAGTGAGTTTTTATGTTTCTGAACGCACCCATGATACAGGAAAAAATCCTTGTGTGGGGCAACGTTTAATAATAAAAAAACAGTGAAGCGTGAGTCAGACTCACACACTGAAGGTTCTATACAAATTTGTAGGTACATTTGACACTTACAAAGACTATATTTTTTATGATTTAATTACAAATGTGTAGTTTTCAGACTTTTTCCTATACTTGTATTATAAGACTGTATTACTTGCCAAACATTGTTTTAGGTCAACGGGAAATACCCTATTCAGAAATAAATAAATATTAATTTATTTACAGAGTTGATACTACAGAGGGGCATTAAATTACACTACGTATACTATACGTATTTATTATTAATTCGATACGGTACAAAAATAAAAAGCGCCAAAACAGAGAAAATATTTTTTTCAAACAAACTAAATAGCTTACAAATCAGAATAAAACGCAACCACCCTTTATAAATAAATTAGACTGACCGTAGAAACGACTTCAAATAAAAAAAAACTTTTTTATTTGAAAAATAACTTTAATTTCGGAAATCGGTGTCAAAAACCAAAAAAAAACAAAAACACCGACTTCCGAAATTAAAGTTATTTTTTACTTTGTAGTGTTTTGTTTTTGGAAGTCGGTTTTATTTTTTGTTAAAAAGTTTTTTTATTTTTCACTTTTTAGTGGTACGCTGTTACCGCTAAAAAGTGAAACCACAAACACAGCGTGCCGGCGTGATGTTATGTTATGAACTGGTGTAAACAATCAACAGACATGCGATTTCAGAAATCCCGATCCTTTTGCTATCATTTATTGAAGAGTTCCGTTGCCTATCTCCGAAGTTCTTCGTCAGATCTTCACCAAATTGAAACGGGCCCAGTCTAGGAAAATACTCTTTCAAACAAAAAAAGAATCCTCAAAATCGGTTAACAATTGGTGAAAATATCGCTGAATAAACATTTTTTATGGGATACCATCATCAGATCCTGACTTATACGAGAATTGGCTGAGAAATCGGTGAACATACATAAAAAAAAAAACATACAACCGAACATACCTCCTCCTTTTTGAAGAAGTCGGTTAAAAAAGGAGGAGGTTCTCAATTCGGTTGTATATTTCTTTTTTTTATGTTTGTTACCTCATAACTCCGTCATTTATGAACCGATTTGAAAAATTCTTGTTTCATCTGAAAGGGTATACTTCTCGATTGGTCCCATTGTCACCATGTCAGAATCTGATGATGGGATCCCACGAAAATCGAGGGCAACCCTCAAATTTTATAGGCACATACAATGTTTTTATAAACTTTCTAACGCAAGTCAGATATTTGCGCCTGGTAATCATCATCTCATGTTGCTGAGCTGATGATGGAAGGTATAAACCTAATTTTATGATGAGATCCCATGAAAAATGTTTGTTCAGCGATATTTTCGCCAATTGTCAGCCGATTTGGATGATTCTTTTTTTGTTTGAAAGAGTATTTTCCTGGACTAGGCCCGTTTTAATTTGGTGAAGATCTGACGAAGAGCATCGGAGGTAGGTAACGGAACACTTCAATAAATGTTAGCAAAGGGATCGGGATTGCTGAAATCGCATGTTTTTTTAGTGTTTAC
Source organism: Lacanobia oleracea (assembly GCA_950371165.1). NCBI lineage: Eukaryota > Metazoa > Arthropoda > Insecta > Lepidoptera > Noctuidae > Lacanobia > Lacanobia oleracea. The sequence goes on from OX493411.1 coordinate 9,207,499, forward strand.
ATCAGTTCTAAACATATCATTGCGCCGGTACGCTGTTAATGGGTACGCAGGTAGGGTGCAGGTACCACTAAAAAGTAAAAAATAAAAATCTTTTTTACAAAAAACACAACCGACTTCCAAAAACAAAACACTACAAGGTACAAAATAACTTCGGAAGAAAGAAAAGAACATTAATTTCGGAAGTCGGTGTCAAAAAACGAAAAAATAACCAAAAACACCAACAAAACAAAATCACAATTGTCAGCGCGCGAATTTGACAAATCGTACGTTCCGAAAGGCCAGCGTCGACGCGGCGCACTGAAAAAACAAGTTTTTAGAGGCCCCACTTATCAATATAGCCCTCTAAGTTCATGTAGTTCGAAAGAATGATTATTTCTGAAATATTTATTCTTTCGAACTACATGAACTTAGAGGGCTATATTGATGATTAAAAAGGTTATAATTCTTTAGATAAATACGCGTTACGGTCGCAGATCGCATTTGGTCCACATACAGCTTCACACTGACCGGCAAATTGCAAAAACCATAAAAATATTTGAATTTCGCGGGCCACCCTGGAGCATCCACCTTATGTCTTCTATCGATTGAAAACGGGTGCCACGAAGTGGTAATTTGAGTTTAGGAAAAAGAAAAAAGTCAGCAGGAGCCATATCTGGTGAATATGGTGGTTGCTGGATGGTATTTGTTGAGTGTTTGGTTAAAAATTCGTTCACAATGATAGCCTTGGGCGAAGGCGCATTGTCGTGGTGCAAAATCCAAGAATTTGTTTTTTCGGTTTCGGTTCAGTTGGAAGGCGCCACTCCGAAGCTTGTTGACTAGTTTGCATGTCAAACTCGTAAACCCACGTCATGTCACCAGTAACAATGCGTTTCATGAATGTTGGGTCCGAACTGACTCGTTCTAGCATGTCCTCAGCGACTTTCATGCGATTGAGTTTTTGGAGAAAATTCAGATCTTTTGGGACTAGCCGAGCAGCAACATGTTTCATACCCAAATGATTAGTTAAAATGGTACGGATCGACTCGTGAGATACAGAAAGTTCGGCGGCTATCTCTCTCAGAGTTGAATGGGGATTTTCAGTCACTATTTCCTTCACTTTTGCGATGTTAACTATAGTTGCAGACGTTGACGGCCTACCAGAGCGAGGCAAATCTTCCATCACATCTCGACCGCTTTTGAACGCTTTGAACCACTCATAAGCACGAGTTTTTGATAAAGTCGATTCACCGTAAGCCTTCTATAACATTTTCAGTGACTCCGAACACGAAATTCCATTGGCGATGCAAAATTTAAGACAAACTCTTTGTTCGATATTTTTGTCCATTATGAAAATCGCAATACACACTATATATGATATTACTAAAACCAGCACTGTATTTAATATAAATAACAGATGCAACTCAAACTCCGCGCCAAAATGGAAAACAGTTGTGCCAATCTAACAACTACAAAAAAACAAAAATTTTAATTTGGAACATCGTGTTCAAACGGTGCAAAAACTTTAAAAATCATTTGCGACTAAACTACTGCTCCTATTTAATTGATTTTTGGTACAGAGCTTGAAAATGGTACCTAGTATAGGCAGTTTAATTTAAAGGGAAGCCCCTCTGTCATACCAACTTTATATATATATATATTTTATTTTTTCTTAAAAATTCGAAGTGCCTCTCTTCGAATTTTTATATTTTATAACCGAGGCGAAAGTAACTAAGGCGTGTGAGGCTGTTTTTAAGGTTCCGACCCCAAAGGGTATCCAACGGAGCCCTATTACTAAGCCTCCGCTGTCCGTCTGTCCGTCCGTCTGTCTGTCAGCGGGCTGTTTCTCAAGAACCGTAATAGGTAGACAGTTAAAATTTTCACAGATTGTGTATTTCTATTGCCGCTATAACAACAGATAATAAAAAACCGGTCCAGAGTGAGTCAGACTTGCGCAACGAGGGTTCCATACCATCATATTTATATATTTTGGTTATTTTACTTAACGTACAGATAGATGAACTGGTGGACAGGTGGATGAGCGGACAGACGGACAGGTGGAAGAGAGTAACGTAAGTTTTTGCAAACTGTATTTTTCACTAGCATCACCTATCAGTTAACTCGCCCGAGGTAGTAGGTATTTAGTACTTATTTTAATGATTGAGTTGAACAGAAAATCTCTAAACTTTCAAACAGCACCATGTACTGACACATAGGTACTGTACGGATCTGAATTTTGAGCCCATTATTCCATGGGAGGTTATTAAATACTAGCTGACTCGTGTCCACTTGGTTGGGCCGTATTTTTCGGGTTAATATTAAATGCCTATGACACTCACAAATAATGGGGGTTTCTATTGGTAAAGGAATTTTCAAAATCAGTTTAGTAGATCCAGAGATTACCTCACAAACTTTACCACTTTATAAAATTAATATAGAAGAACATACCATTAAAAAAACTTTTTTACAAAAAATACAACCGAAAACAAAATAACTTCGGAAGAAAGAAAAAACTTTAATTTCTGAAGTCGGTGTTTTTGGTTATTTTTTCGTTTTTTGACACCGACTTCAGAAATTAAAGTTTTTTGGTACCTGCGTAGGGGAAGGTGGGGCAGCTTCATACAGTTTTTCTATTTTGTCTCATAGATTATTCTCTGGTATCAATATCTGCTGTCAAAATTCGTGAGCCAACGCACACGTAGGTAAGTCACGTGTACATGCTTAAATCGTTCAGTTAACGCGCGCCTAATAAAAGATGTCGCTAGTGTATGACGGTGCCCCGTGTATGAATCTGCCCCACTTCCCCCTACCCATTAACAGCGTACCGGCGCAATGTTACGAGTATGTTAAGAACTGGTGTAAACACTAAAAAAACATACATGCGATTTCAGCAATCCCGATCTCTTTGCTATCATTTATTGAAGAGTTCCGTTGCCTACCTCCGAAGTTTTTCGTCAGATCTTCACCAAATTGAAATGGGACCAGTCCAGGAAAATACTCTTTCAAACAAAAAATGAATCATCCAAATCGGCTGACAATTGGCTAAAGTATCGCTGAAAAAACATTTTTCATGGGATCTGATCATCAGATCCTAATTTATACCTTTCATCATCAGCTCAGCAACATGAGATGATGATTACCAGGCACAAATATATGAATTGCGTTAGAAAGTTCATGAAAAATATTGTATGTGCCTATAAAATTTGAGGGTTGCCCTCGATTTTCGTGGGATCCCATCATCAGATTCTGACATGGTGACAATGGGACCAATCGAGAAGTAAACCCTTTCAGATGATTTTTTTTTTTCAAATCGTTTCATAGAGTTATAAGGTAACAAACATAAAAAAAAAACAAAAAAATACAACCGAATTGAGAACCTCCTCCTTTTTTGAAGTCGGTTAAAAAGAAAAAAACATCATTCTACGAAAACTTGAATGAAAATGGACACATATCGTGCCATCTATTAGAATTTATTAGAACTAAATTTTCTTTCTACATGTTGTTGAGACCGTAGTAGAAGGCGTAGAATATGCAGTTTTAGTTCAGCGCTATTTCTTAACAGATGCTGGAACTAATTTATTTATTATTGATCTGATGATTTCTGAAAAACTGTGCTATTTAGAAACAACGTTTTATTTTTTCTGTATTTTTACATAAACTTCTATCATATATAATATTTTCAGAATTTTTTCTATGCAATCTTCGGAGATAAGGGGGTTAATAGTTCATCATTTTTCAACATGTGGCGAAAACCATGCGGTCTAAAATAAAAATAAAAATTTGCAAATAATGAGCAATCTTTCATATGATACGTACTACATGCCCTAGTAGCCCCACTTTGAATTTTGAATAATCCCCTTCAGTCGCTGTTGCAAGAAAAAAATATATATTTTTATTTCTTTCTTATTTGCAAAATATAGTTAACAAAAGTAATCTAAAACTTTTCCACATTTCAAGATCATAGCATTAGTGGTTCTTCAGATATCCAGCTGTGACAGACGGACAGATTTAATCACGCTGTAAGAGGTTTCCTTTTTTCCATAATGGTATGGAACCCTAAAAATTAAGGTTCTGTAAACCCTTGTGTGCGAGTCCGACTCACACTGACCAAAGACATTCTAGAGCCCATATAGGAATTGTGACTTTCGACTTTTTTTGTTTCATATCAATAGCACAACTTTTCATGGGATGCTTATTTACATTTTATTAGCTAACCATTCCATTTTGATTTTTTCGATTCCGTTTACTGTAGATAACCAAGATCCGAAGTTTTCACGTTTTTAACGCCCCAGGCACTCCACTATTAGATGGTCGACATATACGTACAATTTTTTAAGATTGTTCTGAAAAAATAAGTAAGGAGTGTTGAAGGTCCTGAGAACTGGAAGAAAAAAGACAACGGGTTGCACTCCGGGCGTGCCGGCAGAAGTAAAAACTTGAATACGTCGGTAAAAGAGTTTGCAGACCACGTGACCGTCTTACGAATTTTCGATCAGGTCACGTGTCCTGACGCGAGTTTAACATTTTTTACCCATCACAAAAAAATGCACAACGCTGCTAAAGAAGTTTTCAATTCAAAAAATTAATATACTTTCCCACAATATTCATTTTGATTTCCAATGGTAGAAAAATATTCATATTGGTATGGGAACACTGACCCCCATTGTTTACAACGCCAGAACAAACGAAACAAAAACAAGTTCAAAGCGAGTCAGTTATTTTTGTACCTTGTACCGAGACGCGTCTAGAATTTTTGCTATTTTGTAACTAATTATACAATTTTAGCATCGTTAGTTCAATTACTTCCAATAGATTTTTTAATATTGCGACGTGATTTAGTAAATCGATTTATTTAATAAGGAAGCCTTTGTTCTAAGAGTGTCAAAAGCGACGTTGCCGTTCTTCTTCCCGACTTTTCTTATAAGAAAAACATACTCCAGAGGATATTCTACACTACAAGTTCAGCATCATAAGTTAAACCTGTGATCATTTCGGGCGTGAATTCTTAAAAGTAATGCTAAAGTGTATTGAAATGTGTATCTCTGAACGTTATACATTATCTGACGCAATAGCAATCTGGCAACAGCGCGAGGAATCGGAGTGAATAATTTACTGATGTATTAGCAAAACTCCATTGGATACTATTTATTATCACACATCTTTCTACTTTTTATGAGGTAAGCGATTTTTTTTAATGCATTTCGTAGTTAAAAATGCAAAAATAACATAAAAAGGAAGTGTAACGGTCGTTTTAATTTTCCCGCGGAATGACGTAATTCGTCGTTTCTAGTCGGCCATCTTTGTTCCATCAGTCATCTGTCAAGCATTCTTGGTTTAGTTCGTGAAGGGTGTGAAACAAAAAAAATCATCTCATATAGGGTGGTTTTTATATAAAACCCACCACGGAAGCATCCGGGTGAGTCTTCGAATACTTTATTACATTAAAAACTGCGGCCATTATGCTTTCTTTTTGTGTTATGTCTTCTTTGTTAAAGTTAACCTCACTTGGTTGCTAAGCCAGTTTTTAGGTCAACCAGTGTCTTTTATGGCGAAATTTCGTATTTGCATGCGTTTTATTTACATATACGATGTGTTTAGGCGCTCGTGGGAGAGAAATCGACGGTTCTTATTGGTTTCTAAAAGTTTTTGAAACTGGAAAGTTGAACTCGAATCTTATACGAAATTTTATATTTAGTTTTATGTAACCTTGATAACGTCATGGGATCAAATTAATTGCTATTTTTACTTTTTTAAACTTTTAGGTGAAAATTGTCGCAAAGTTGTTTATTTCATAAAATTTTGCAATTGCCCTCACAACAAAATCTTGAAAAAGTATTCAGCGCATAACTTATTTCTAGAAGTTTCCAGAGAGTTGTGCAGTTACTAATAACTGTAAAAAGTCACAAGAAACATTTCAGCATTTTAAAACTGTTGCTAAATTTAGTCCCCACATGTTGAAACTTGTCCCCATTGCGTAACCTTTTATCTACCTTTGAATAATCTTTAATTTAAAGTATGGCCTAATGTTGTGAAAATGTTATTTTACCCACTATTTTCCCGCATTTGTGTTCCCGTCTACATATAACCCGTCTGCCTTCAAAACAAGAGTGAACAGGCACCTTCTGGGCACACTTGCTCCATCATAGACCTCATCTATCGCTTTCCATCAGGCGTGATTGTGGTCAAGAGCTAGCCCATTCCTAAATAAAATTTTAAAAAAAATATTTCTAACCATAGGTACTTGGTTCTTTGGCACTATGTTCTGTTATAAAAGTGTATTCTATTCTGAACTACAGTCCTTATTAAGTTGTATTAGCTGTAAACATCACTAAAATGCTACACTGATAATCATTTTCAAGCTTCCGAGTCAATAGCATTTATCCAGCATATCAAGCAAGATTTTTACTCTAAGAACGTATTGTATTTTCAGGTTAATTCTACACCTCTTACTGTATCTTTGATTCAGACCATTTATTCTCGCTAGAAAACCCAAATTTATGATGACAGTCATTAGAATAAAGCTTAAAAATAACTTTTACACCTAAAATGGATTCACAAATTACAGTCTTAAGCCTAATTAGGCACATACATACAGGTCAAAGTACAACAGTCCAAAAAAGTACAAAAACCCTTCTGATTCGCCATACTTCACGAAAATAATATCTAACTCGCTTATAGTACCGTTTACACACACATAGACATGATTGAAATTATTTTCGTGAAGTATGGCGAATCAGAAGGGTTTTTATGCCGTATTTTGACTAATTTCGATAAAGTGGAATATCCGATTGTCGCACCATTATTTCTGCGACTTAATATTGTTCCAATTACACTCGAAACAAAATAAAACTGAAAATGTTGACTTCAGCGCCATCTCGCGGGAAAATGGCAATGAGCAACCCGTAACATTCACCTTAAGGTGGATGCTCCAGGGTAGCCCGCGAAATTAAAATATTTTTATGTTTTTTGCAATTTGCCGGTCAGTGTGAAGCTGTATGTGGACCAAATACGATCCGCGACCGTAACGCGTATTTATCTAAAGAATTATAACCATTTTAATCATCAATATAGCCCTCTAAGTTCATGTAGCTCGACAGAATGAATTACATGAACTTAGAGGGCTATATTATAGATTAAAATGGTTGATGATTAATTGTGACTCACTATTTCAAAATAATTCATCATCTTACTTTTTAAAATTTATTTTTGACATTTGCATCAGATTTTAAGATGACTGAAGGGTCCGGTCCTTTGTTAATTTTGATTAGATTTGCATTAGGATGTTATATGAAATTAACTTTACAATTATGAAATAAGGTAATCTTATCAATAGTTTCATTATCGTGAATTTCAAATGTTAGGCAATCATGATTAGTTCTTTTGCCTGAAGTAGCCTCCCTAAATGGATATAATTTAAGAATTTCTATGAAGTCTTCTACGTACTAATCCTAATATATAAAGCTCTTCCATTACCGAGTGACTGATGAACTATGCACAGCCGCAACTATTGGTTGTAGAAAGTAGAAATTTGTCATGAGGGTTCCCTACTCTCTGTAGGGTAGCACTAAGAGAGGATTTTCCGAAATTCCTACGGGAACGGAAAAAACGGAATACGTGCGTACGAAGTCATGTGCAAAAGCTGATAATATAGAGGAAAGATTTTTTTGTTAGTTAGTTTGTACCAAATAGGCTCTGAAACTACTGGACCAATTTTAACCATTTTTCACCAACAGACAGCTAAATTGTCAGGATGTAAAATTGCAATACTAAATCCGCGCGAACGAAGTCGCGGGTGAATTGCTAGAGCTAGATAAAATCCCAAAACACTGGTATTGAGCTGCATCCTCTTGGACTCTGGAGTCACTGGAAGGAAGCCTATAGTTTTATCTCCATTGCTAGATTCTTGGTGGCTAGATATTTTATATACGCTTGTCCAATAACTGTAGCTACTTACAATGTAGTCTGAAAACTTGTTTGTAAGGACAAATGACGTCACGATAAACAATAACTATTCAAATTTATAATGCGTGGGTGTACGCCAATCTTCATCTAGACTATACTAATATTATAAATAAAACTGAAGAGTTTCGATTTTTTGAACGCGTTAATCTCGGAAGCTACTGGTTCGAATTGGAAAATTCTTTTAATGTTGGATAGCCCATTTATTGAGTAAGGTTATATAACATCACGCTACGATCAATAGGAGCGAAGCATTAATGAAAAATGTGACGCAGACGAAGTTGCGCGGTCATCGGATCATAGAAATATTTTTAAATAGTATGACAAATACGATACAATATTGGCGAAGTTACTAGAGTCAGTATTAACTAGTATCTGATAGGAATAGGGCAATAAACGACTCTTACGGAAGACATAAACCTATGGCCGCGTTTACATTGAGGCCAGTGCCTTTAGAAGCCTCTTTTAGACGCACAGTACCTGTTTGTCGACTTCCTATAGATGGATACGTGGCTCCGTGCATATAGCTGGAGGGTTCAAAGAGGGGCGTTGTAAATAAGAAAACACTGATATATCGACACCTGCAAGGAATAACATTGTAACTCATATTTTGCAACTTTCGAAGAGAGCGCGTCAAAGATTCAAAAAAATTTCTCAGATTCCGGTTAAGTCAAAATGTCAGCCAACTTTGAAAATTTGAATAAACGAAGGAATAGCTTCACTTTCATAAGATTATATTATTATGTCTATGTATATTTAATTTCTTTCTATGAGTTACAATGATATTTCACAAGGTATACTGTATAAAATTACATTGTAAATTGTAACTCAGACATACAATCGCAAAAAGTGAGTTACAGCTTATTTAATAAGGAATAAACTTTACCAAAAACAAAATTGTATCTTGTATTACAATGTTATACTAATAATGGCGAGCTTAAAGAATGATTACGATGACGTGTAACTAAATATACCCTTTTATTAACTGCAGTTGTTTCTCACTTACAATGTGACTCGCAAAGGAATTTAGACACTGGGGTGCAGGGACTGAAAGCGGTTACGGTTAGAGGTTAAGATACCTCAAAAATATATCGGTACCAGATTAAAATAAAGGTAGAGCTATACCGATACCTTTATAAATAAAGGTTGGGCTATTTTGTTATTTAACCTTTATAAAATTTCGGTACCGAAAAACATGCGAGACGGCGTACCTACCACTCGTATGTTTGCATGTTCGCGACGCGACGTTGCCGTTCTTGCCGACTGAGTAACATTTTTATTTGGCTATCTGTAATAGAGGCATCTGAGCTTTCAGATGGCCCATCTGTGATGACATGTGCAACTGCAATTTAACAGTTTACTTGTAAATACTGTAACTGTACCTACTTAAGGGGCTGTGGGACGAAGAGCACATTCGAAAATCGCCATTTTTTTTCTTCGCTAATATCTCCATACTGCCAATACATTTTCAAGCGTAAAAGACTATAACTACAACTTTGTGCCAGTATATCAAGCTATAACAAGCTGTCAAATTTATTTAATAGATTTTCAGTTATCGTTAAAGCATTAGGTTCAAAGTTGACTGTGTAAATTTGACACGGATAGCCTGATTTACTGGCGTCTGTACCTATTCAATAGAAAATTTAATACACTTAAGCATTTTAGGAAAAAAAAATATACATTTTAATTTATTTATGATTTCATGATGGTTTTTAACCGAATTTGACTCATTTTTAGGATTCCGAACATCCGTGAAAATCGGAACCCTTATATAGGATCACTTGGGTGTACTGTCTGTCTCAGCCAGTTTTCTCTGGATTTACAGGACTGATTCTGTTGGAATTTGGTACACATATGGACTTCTATGACCCAAACATGAACGCGTTACTTAAATAAATACATTTTTAGTATGGGGTCACTTTTGGGGGTGAAACAATAAAATTAAAAATAGTTTTTCGACCTGAATTGTGTGACCAATCAAATAAAAGGGCTTACTGTGAGGGTTTAATCCTATTTTTTCATAATTTTAAATAATATTTTTTTTCATAATTTTTGATATTATTCAAAAAAAGTGACCAAAAATGATCATTCCCTACCCCTCTCCGAAACTACTACTATTTTTATTTAAGTTCAGATAATAGTTTTTGTCGATTACAGGAAAACATATAAGAAGTCTATAGTGTTAAAATAACATGTTAAAAAATTAAATTGGTTCGGAACCCTTTGCACGCGAGTCCCACTCGCATTGGGCCAGCTTTTGCGCTCAGATTACTCAGACTCCTGCGAGACTTGCTTGGAAGCAGCCCTGTGTCATTAAAAAAAAATAGAAATACCTATAAGAAGAACATAGGTATATAAATTACAAACAGCCCAAATAATTAAGATAAAATATATCTTATTCATAATATTGATTGTGAAAATAAGATTTTAATGCGGCATATTGACGTCTTATTGTCATTTGACAATAGGCTTATACACAATGTCAAATTTATTGATAAAATAATGGTGCAAGTGCGAGTCCTAAATTATCCAACCAAAGTAACATATTGTGAGCACTAAACTCGTGCATCAACTGGTATAAAATCGAAAAAAAAAAATGTTAAAAAAAATCTTATAGTGCCGAAAATTCGTCGAGGTTTATCATCATCATACCAGCCAAAAGAAGTCCAGTGCTGAAAATAGGTCACCCGTATCCATCGGCTACCCGCACCTTGTGGGAAGCCTCCCAGCGCAGCATCTTGCAGTACGCGTTCGCCACTCCAGAACTTTTTTTTTTCTAATGATGGGCACGCGTTTGACCACTATCTCACCTGATGGTAAGCGATGATGTGGTCGAAGATGGAGCACGCAAGCCTAGAAGTAACCTATTCACTCTTGACTTAAAGACTCCCAGGTTGTAGCTATCAGGAAACACAAGACTCCGGCAGGGAATTCCACTCCTTAGCTGTACGCATTATGAATGTGTTACCAAAACGTGTGGGTGGGATGTCCACCATGTACCGGGGGCGCATTGCCGTTCGTCTTGTCGTCCGATGATGGAACGGGCTTGGCGGAATTTAATTATACAATCCCGTCGCACATTCCCCAAAATGCAACCGGTAGAAAACCGATGCTCAAGACATTGGAGCTTCGTCGCGACGAGCCTCTCATTGCCGATGATCCTCTTGGCTCGTTTCTCAATTGACTCAAGGGCAACAAGCTGGTATTTGGCTGATCCGTCCCAAAGATGAGAGCAGTATTCCATACACGATCGAACTTGCGCTTGATAGTTTGAGCAGCTGTTCCGGCGTGAAGTACCGTCTTACCTTTGCTAGGATCCACAACTATTTTGCAGCTACTTGAGCTTTACCCTCTATGAAAAGGCCAAAATTGAAAGTAGATGTTAATGTAACCCCAAGAAGCTCAAGTTGGTCGGTTATCGGCACGGTAGCACCTCGGAAAGATGGATCTGGGTGGAATTGACTCCTTTTGGCGGAAAAAAGACACGCTTGGGTCTTAGCAGCATTGAACTTAACCAGATTGGCATCGCCCCATTCAGAGACAGCCTGTAAGGACACATTCAAGTGCTCAACCATAGCCTCCCGGAGAGACCGGATCTGCGATCCACCAGCTCGTGCGTCGGACACGTATCTCTCAACAACAGTGCTGTCGTCTGCATACCCAAAGGTACCGGGTTTAAGCAGATCATTAATATGCAGCAAGAACAGTGTTGCCGAAAGCACCGACCCCTGAGGAACCCCGGCATTAATATCCAGCAGTCCAGACGAGCAGCCATCTATGACCACTCGGATAGACCGATCCCTCAGGAAATCTGCGATCCAATCACACAAACCAGCGGGCAGACCGAAGGAAGGAAGCTTACTAATAAGGCTAGACCCTGCCGAAGGCCTTCGAGATGTCAAGGGAGACCGCTAGTGCCTCCTCATGCTTCTCTATGGCCTCACTCCAGATATGAATGGCATACGCTAGAAGATCCCCAGTTGACCGATTTCGACGGAACCCGTATTGTCGGTCACTAAGGATATCATTCGCTTCTAGGTACGCCAGGAGCTGATGATTCAGCACGCGTTCCATAGTCTTATAGAGTATGGAAGTTACCGAGATGGGTCTATAATTCGACGGGTCAGCTCGACTACCTACTTGGGCACGGGCTGCACGTTAGCTTGCTTCCAAGCCTTCGTGACCTTTCCGGTCTCAAACGAAAGGCGATATAGGCGTGTCAAGATCGGAGACAACTCAGGCGCACAAGTCTTCAGAACAATTTCCGGTATCCCATCGGGGCCACTAGCCTTATTCACGTCTAGGTTACGCAGCACCCTACGGACGTCATTCTGATGAATGCGAATGTTCGACATACTCGACTCGCATCCACCAGGAGAAGCAGGGGGCCTCGCGCCATCAGGATCCAGACGTGAAGATTCCGCAAACAAGGAAGCAAACAAGTTCGCTTTCTCCCCAGCGGAGTGGGCTAGCGTCCCGTCGGATCTCAGTAGTGAAGGTAATGAGAGGCGGCAGAAGTTCGATTCGATCGACTTAGCCAGGGACCAAAAAGCCTTAATGCCTGCTGGGTATGAGGCAAGTTTGTTCCCTATTCGGCTAATGTGGTCAAATCATGCCCTCCGCAACACTTTCTTACAGGATTTGGCAGCCCTGTTGAAGGCTCGTCGACCCATGAAAGGTACGCCGCGTGCTTAAGTGCATCAGCGCGATTGCACTCGGCACCAAACCATGGATGAGCTTCGCCAGACATTGTTATGCCAGAGAACGGAATGTAGTACTCCATTCCCCTCCACAACACATCCGTCACGGCGTCCGCGCACGACACATGAGTCGAAGAAAGGCAAGTAGGCTGCCACGGATAACATGCGAAGAAAGATCGCATGCCATCCCAATCTGCTGACCTGTATCGCCATACCCGCCGGGTGCCTCTTGGGCTAGAATCGGGAGGGGAGTAAACGGACACAGACTTCACCAGACAGTGGTCGGAACTACCCAGTGGAGAAGAAATCGACACCAAATAGCGGTCTGGATCTGTTGTCAGCAAAAGGACCAAGCAATTGGCAGTGTGCAAATCAACATCCGGCACCCTCGTGGCCCCCTGGATCAGCTGGGTAAGATTTAACGCAAGCGCTAGCTTTCGCGTCTCTCGTCCAGCATGGTCTGTGCACTGGTATGGGAAGAGCCACTCCTGATGGTGGGCGTTGAAGTCCCCCAGTAACACCAATTGGGCAGAAAGGTACCGCTGCTGAGCCGCATCCGCCGCCTCACTTAGGTGCTGTGTGAACTTCCCGAAGGCCTATTGGTCATCTGTTCCACAAGCAATGTGGGCTGACCTCTGCCACTTCAGATTGGCGATCTTTTGGGCTATGTCGGTAAAGTTGGTTCTCTTGCGGATATCATCATCCGTGATTCGATCACGCAAGGAAACTGCGAGCATTGCCCTCTCCATTTCCATTTGGCCCATTGTGAGCGACCGGGTCTCAGTTACATAAGTCACCACTGGCAACAAGCACTGGTCATAGACTTTCGGCTTGAGACACTGTGGTATGTGAGACGAAAAGATAACACGCCATCACGCAACTTCCCGAACGCCGCCCAGCCGAGTCGGATTCGACGGTTGACGTTTTTCTCAAAATTAGCCTTACCTAACTAGACCGTTTTTCCCAGGTCACAATAATTCGTGGATCTCTGATTTTAATAGTGATTGCAACATGCTTGGTTTTGACCATTTTCATTTTAAGACCTACTTTTTCGAAAGCTCTTCTGAGGTCCTCCATAGTTTCAGCGATGACGACTATATCGTCGGCAAATAAAAGGTGAGTGATTTACTCGCCATTGACATTAATGCCTTGCCTGCTCTAGTCCAAAACCTTGAAGACGTCCTCCATTGCGGCCGTGAACAAATAACGTCTCCCTGCTTCACAACCGCTGCACGAAGTTCGGTTTCGAGGTCTGATCCTAAAGTCGGACTGGCATTCGTACAAAAACTTCAGTACCATGATAATATACCGAATTACAGGAAGTCGCTTTTCAATTATTTGATCACTATAGCTCAATAGATGGATCTCCCATCTATTGAGCTACAGTGTATTTGCACGCATCGTCTGAAGACTGCAGAATTATCTCCCGCCTCTCCTACGAGATCTTCAGAGGAGGATCAGAGAGCCTCTTGTTCTCATCTGTACGGTGAGTCTTGAAGTACTTAAACCCGACCGTAAAGACAGCTCCCTAGTTCCTAGAGAGCTCCGTGGACGAAATGATTCTGAAGTTCGGGCTGAAAACATTCGAAGTTTTGATCTGGATCTGTGCAAGGCGGAGCGTAGATTTCATCAGTCGAGATCTTTCCAGCTTAATATTTAGGTTCAATTTTCCTCTTACCATGCTGTGACATGATGAGTTCAATCTCATTTTTTGTTCCACAGTCTCTGCCACGTCCACTTCCTGTGCTTTGAGTTCGTCGTGTAAAGGCCTTCCTTCTCCATAAAACTGGCCAGTATGTGTTCCCGGTGGTTCCGACGTCCTAATCTGAATTGCCCCACTCACAGCTCATCACTGTCTTGTTTGCCCAGTTTCGCGTTGAAGTCCCCCATGACCACAGTGAAGTGACACACACAGTGAAGAAGATGTACCTAGATTCAAGATAAATCTTCATACATGGTCTCTATTTCGTTGTCGGTGTGTGTCGAGGTTAGGGCGCTAACCTGTACGACGTTCAACGGATATCTTGATGATATTTTGAGCATAAAGTACGCCACCCTGTTCGACACACTCTCGGTTACATTTACATCACATCGTGATCATTCTCGTTCACATTGGACACAAGGAACCAGTAAACGATAAACCCGACACCACCCTGGGACTTCTGGTCACCCTCCCGTAAATAGAACAGAGTCGTCGGTGTTTGTTGGGAGTTGGGACAGCCGGATCCACTCCGGGGATACTTAGCTCTCCCTGCCTCGCCGTGATTTTGGCCACTACCAGAGTCAAGGGTAGGCGAGCTGCCGGGCACTAGGGGCCATTTTAAATTGTGCTCATCATATTGGCGATCGCAGTGTAGCTATTGCAATGTGCAGAGAGTGCTACTGCTCAATCTAAGGTGAGTCCCTTAGAAGACTCTTACGAGACCCAAGGACAGTGATGAGATGGTGGTGGCCCTGATTGCACATTTTTAAATTATGTGGAATCAGGGCCTCTCAACTGAACGACAGAGTGGCGTGGCGGTGCGTCAAAGAAAACCCCTATATTAAGGTTTAGCTACTGCTACCGATATATTTATAAAGGTTAAGGTACTGCTACCGAAAAATTTATAAAGGTTATAGGACTTCTACCGAAATATAACCGGTATGCATTTCCATGCATACCGGTACTCTTAAAATTCTGCTACTGAAAATTATAACGATATCGAAATATTTCGGTAACCTTTATTTAACGGTATGACGTCATACCGAAATTTAAAGGTACCTTAATTTTTGGGTAATTCAGTCCCTGCTGGGGTGAGTGCAAAAAAAATCTTTATTTTTTATACAGCACGAATATGATTGTAACTTGAACTGCCTAAAGTTGAGATACGATGTTATTCCTTATGTTATTGAGTGTCTGAGTGAGTGACGGACAGACAACGCTCAGCCGAAACTACTGATCGTAGAAATATGAAATTTGGCATGTGGGTTCCCTGGGGAGTGTAGGGGAGCACTAAGAGAGGATTTCCCGAAAATCCAATAGAAACGAGAAAAAATGGGATATATACGTGCACCAAGTCGCGGGCTAGTTCATCTGAATTAAAGAAGGCTAATATTGAATCGAGTGCAATGTATTGCTGCTCATATTTACGCGATAGTTTGGTACTCATCTATGTTTTTTTGCCTCTGGCGATTTCATTTGCCAATTTGGCAACTTACTGTCGATACAGTTGTGCCAAAAGTTCCTAATCTAAACTTGAAAACTCATTTCTTATTCGTAACTTCTAGATTCGAAATAAAAGGATTTTATCCTAATAAAGAAACTACCGAGAACTACTACTAGAGTTTTCTCAGTGCCTCGAAAGCATGTTAAGCCGTTGGTCCCTACTGTCATTTGTAGATCTTTTGCAGTAGTTGCGGACTGTCAGAAGCCAGTTAATCTGACTCCAGTCTTGCCAAGTACTACCGTGTTACCCAGTTAATGGGCTGTGGTGGTCTGGGAGGCAGCCGCTCCATGTAAAATACTGATTTTCAGCTGAATACGGTTTGACTGAGGCTAGACAGATGATGAAAGAAACTGCGCCCTGGTCAGGAAGAAATAAACAATCAGCCATAGACAATATCTAAACATGACCTCTTCAGTCTCCCTTAACTGGCTGATAGCAAAAACTTTTTAATCGTCTACCTCAGATAGCAAAGTTGAACCATAAACAATACACTAAACCTCTTTAAAGTCACGTTCACCGTGTTGCCAGTAAACATAAATTTTGTTGAACACCTATTTGTGAACCGATAAGCCCAATTTAGGGCAGATAACGCTGTGTTGAAACTAAACGTTACTGCGCATCTAAGTACGTCAGAAGCATGAAGATTACTGAAAATACCGATCCGTGTTGCGAAATGTGAGCTACGGGGATTATGGATTTATGTATTCGGTTTAAGAACACGTTTTTATAATTTATTTAAACAACAGGTAATATGTACACCTCTTAAGATTGCGTTTTTCACCGCTTTCTACGACCAGTAGTTTCGGCTGTTCGGTGTCTGTCTACCACTCAGTTAGTAGCCGCAATAGTTTTTGATTTTCGAATATCGAGCGAGCCATTATCTTTATTTTTCGAGCGGAAGCTAAAGCATTACCACTGGCCAGTAACAGGAAGCCAAATCAATCCTTAAAAAGCTTCATCGGGCAGCTGATATTTGATATACCATCTGTCGCTTGCCATATGCCTGTTTCTGTCACTCAAGTGCGTAAATTGATGCCAAAATGTATAAATATAGGTACCTACTTTTTAAGTATGACCACCTTTCGTTGTTGCCATGTGACTAATCTGTTGTAAATAATATGAAAGGCTTTTTAGTTGCTTTTACTCTTCGTTTTGCTGGGTTAAGGTTTTGTCTGTCCAAAACAAATTTCGCAACCCTGGTGGTAGTAGATTCCCCTGAGGTGGTATTACAGATGTCCATATGCGGCGCTGAACACCATACTACCATCAGATGACCTGCCTTAAAATTGCTATTCTACTGCATAAAAACAAAACTTTTCTACGACAGACGGACAGTCAAAATTCGTGCTATAAAACGTGCTCTCACAATCGCGAAACGAGTTTCTTAATCATACACACACACATAATTAAATAGCCGAAATAAAAACAAGATTCACGTGTTCAACATGTGAAAATCCTGTAATCTTTATTTCCATAATGATATTGTTTCTGTCAGTATATTAACCGGCACGAGTCGTGAGCACTCTCCATTGGTCGGTAGTTGGTTCATTAGTCAATGCTCATCAACTATTGGGTTTGCAAGTTTCGGTCGCCCACCGTACATTGACGAGATCACCCTGCTACATTCATCTGTGCTCACGACTCGTGCCGGCTACTATACTTTTACGTCATTATCCATGGAACTAGTCATAGGATAGGAGATTTAAGTTACGATATCATGAGAAGCTCGTGGCTAAATATTGACAGCCCCGCGGGTCGATCTTTAAGGTTAAGCAACGCTTGCCGAGGTTGGTCTGTGGATGGTACCATCATTCATAACATACCGACACTCCATGCCTCGGAAAGCACGATAAGCCGTCATTTGTAGATCTTTGGCAGACGTTACGGATTTACAAAGCTACACAATCTGGCACTAGTTTTGTCAAAAAGTTTTACCCAGTTCCTGAGTTGTCAAAGTAACAAGAACAGGGTCCCATCATAGTTGGAATGAGGCGTGGCGTAGGAATGACTTTTTTGTATGACGGTAATCCATGAATAGATAAAATAAAGGTATTGAACGATAAAGCAATTATAACATAAGGCAATCTATACTACTATTTGATGAATTTCAGTAAGTCATGCTGTGATAGTCGTTTTAAAGGTCGTATCTACATGATTGTCATTTGATGGTCGATAGCCGGCGTTTTATGAAATTAAAGTACATTGCAGTTCATTGGACTAAGGTTTTTTATGTACCAAGTTGAAAGCTGACATTCTGGCTTGCGTTTTCATCATCATTCGAAGCCTGAAGCCCGACTTCGCCCACTGCTGAGCATAGGCCTCTCTTTTCTTGTGCCAGCCTCATCCAGGTCCTACCCGCGATGGCAGCAATGCCATCTGCTTACCTAGTCGCATTAGATTCCTCATTAAAAAATACTAGCTTTCGTAAGCGCATATCCCGTTATTTCCCGTTCTGATTTTCGAGAAATCCTCTCTTGTAGGTTCCTTGGGAAGTATAGGGGGACTCCCTATACTTCCCAAGGAACCTACATGCCAACGTTCAGCTTTCTACAACCAGTAGTTTCGGTTGTGCGCGTTGGCCAAGTCAGTCAGTAACTGAAGAATTTTATATATTTGGACACTATCTCTTGCCCGCGACTTCCCGTTCCCTTAGGAATTTCGAGAAATCCTCTCTTAATGCTCCCCTACACTTCCCAAGGAACCAGCTAACAGTAGTTTCGGCTGAGCGTTGTCTGTCAGTCACTCAGTGACTAATCAGTAACGGAATAGTGTTATATAATATTATATTAATTACTAGTTGACCCGCGCAACTTCGTCTGCGTCACAATTTTCATTACTCCTCCGCTCCTATTGGTCTTAGTGTGATGATGCCTATAGCCTTCCTCGATAAATGGGCTATCTAACACTGAAAGAATTTTTCAAATCAGACCCGTAGTTTCTGAGATTAGCACGTTCAAGAAAACCAACAAACTCTTCAGCTTTATATATTAGTATAGATATTAGGAAGAGCAGAAACCTCGTTAAATTTGTTACTCCGACGATCTAGAAAGTTCAGATAAGTAGTCGAATATCCCATTTAGACAAACTGCGCATATCGTACAAAATGATGACGTTTATTATCGTTTTAAAAACCAAATGTTATTATTATAACGCGTATAACTTGTTTGATCAAGTGCCGGATTAAATATCGCTTATTTTGCGCAAAAAGAATTTACCTTGTAATTCAATGTACCAATAGCAATCGGTATTAATGCTTATAAGGACCTTCATTAGCATATTTTGTCGCAGTTTTAATATTTAATCTGGAATTAAGAAAAATAATGCATTGATAGGCTACTAGCTTCTGACAGCGGCTTTGCCCACGTCCCAAAGGAATCCGATGCCGGGATAAAAAGTAGCCTAAGTGCTATTCCAGACCATATTCTATATCTGTGCCAAATTTCATCCAGATCCGTTCAGCTGTTCTGGCGTGATCTAGTAACAAACGTACATCCAAACTTTCGCATTTATAGTAGAAAGTCAGAAAGTAAGAATTTTATTAGTAAGGCACCTAGAACTCTTCTAATTATACGGTATTTGTAGAAAAAAATACACAATTAAATGACGAAATGCAGGCAAAGCACACATTTAAATACGTCGAGTAGATATTCCTTTGGACCAAAAATTCAAAGGCTCGTTTTTTCTATTTCCAAGTTATACCAGTCTTAGTTCTGTACATCGCTGCTATCATCTTCAATGACAACTGCCAAGGCTTTCAACTGAATGTAGGTAAAAATAATTCGTCACCACAAAAAATGACGGTTATTTTTTAACCAGTTGGCGACCCGCCATACCAAATAATTGATAACTCATATGTAGGTTATATGTGGACCATAATGAGGTTGTCGTTCCAAATAAGAACGGCCTTGTGATTGGTCTCTCCCCGGTAGATAAAAAATGATGATAAAAAAACGGTCAGTTTTTCGTTGATAACACGACTTTGTCTAGGAACTAGTTTTTTAGATTATTTGGGGCTTAATAAGATCAGTATAAAATCTGAGGCGACATCTTCAAGGTCATTAGCAGCTGGTATTTTCTTCGTTATCATTCTTACTTTTTTATCCGAGAACGAGTTACCGCGACCCTGGAACGCAAAGGGCATTTAACGGAAAGCAGGTGGGTTTGAGACGGTAAAACGAGTAAGAAACTTAACAAAAACGCTGTTTTAGGCGAACAAATTATGGAATGGAATTCCCTACAAGAGTCTGTGTATCCTGATAGCTTCAACCTGGGACGATTATGTGAAGAGTGAGTAGGTTACTTCTAGGCAAGCGTGCTCTATCTTCGACCACATCATCGCTTACCATCGGGTGAGATGGTGATCAAACTCGTGCATCTTCGACCACATCATCGCTTACCATCGGGTGAGATGGTGATCAAACTCGTGCCTATCATTAGTAAATAAAAATAAATTGTATCGCTTAATTCGTAAAGAAACTGTTTTGCGCTATGTATTTCATGTTTCACCAAAACCTGCCCGTGTAACGAGTAAAAATAAGTTCCCCTTTGAATGCGGATAAAATCAGATTTCCGTTACTAAAACCACGAGGGATTTACCCATATTCCAGCTGGATAAATCTGATTGCGTCAGGCATAACATGTGAACCATACTGAGTAGAATTATGTCTGACGTAAACACGCGTAGGTAATATTCCCTACTACGTGTAGTACGAAAGACCTTGCCGTTGTCCCTGAGTTCCTACAAAATTCATTCACCGGGAAACGTTAATTTAACACGGGTGTAGACTAGGCTAGTACATAAATAATAAAAAAACTAGACAACCTTGTCTAAAAGCTCTTGTTTTTTTATTGTAATGGTATCACTGTCTCTTTCGCACATCGTTTTTGTAGCATACTCTTTTTAAGCCTGATATTAACGAACTATTTGACTCGCGCATCTTCTTCTGCGTCACATTTTTAATTAATGCTCCGATCCTGTTGGTCGTAGCGTGATGTTATACAGCCTATACTATATATAGTCATCATCTCATCTGCCTAGCCTTGTCCCAACTATATTGGGGTCGGCTTCCAGTCAAACCAGATTCAGCTGAATACCAGTGTTTTACGTGGAGCGGCTTACTACCAGACCTCCCCAACCCATTAACTGGGTAACACGGTACTTCTTGGCAAGACTGGAGTCAGATTTACTGGCTTCTGACAATCCGTAACGACTGCCAAAGATCTACAAATGACAGCCGGGACCAACTACTTAACGTGCTTTCTGAGGCACGGAGGAAACTCGGTATATTAAGATGGTTACCCATCCACAGACCAACCTTGGCAAGCGTAGCTTAACCTTAAAGATTGACCCGTGCGGCTGTTATTATTTAGCCACGAGCTCCTATACTATATAATTATAGTCTTCCTCGATAAATGGGCTATCCAACAACAAAAAATTGAACCAGTACTTCCTGAGATCAGCGCGTTCAAGCCAAACAAACGCAAACTTTTCTACGCTTTATAATATGAGTTTAGATACAGAAGCTAAATACAAAAACAATTCGCGTGTGAACGGCTGTCTTTCACCCAAACCTACCTACCAAAGAAAATAAAATTTCTTACGCAGAAACGCCAGTCGCCAATTTTTCACCCAATTGTTCTTTAAACATCCCAAAAATTCAGTTGAACCAGCCAATGCTGTATAAGGACGTAAAGCAAACTCGCCATGCTCATGACCTATTTATATCCCCTCCGCCATTTGATCACGTACACAGCCAGTGGCCATGTTTGTATGCTTTTTATATTGACTGTAATGTATTCAGTTAATTATTCGTTTGAATTAGTAGTGTGTTTTGTTAGCCTATCGCTTTTGAATAATTGTTTCGCGTGTGTAATTTTTTGTATGGTCCTTTTAGAACAAAGACCAAGGTTGATTTAGTAAACTGACGGGCTTACCTACGTAGTAAGCTTAGAAAAACAAAATAGATTAATTTTTAGGCAGCAGGTCTGGTCCCATGAAATTAGGGGGCGTGCCTATCGCCATAAACCGGGTACAAAATCTGGGCTCCTTATCAAGATAATAGTCAAAAGCCAAAAAGTCCTTTATTCAAATAAGGGGGAGTGCCAGCACTTTTTGAACGCTAAAGTTCTACATTCAGAGAGACATAGTTACGACCGCCGAGCGGGGGGTTTGGGGGACCGCTGAGGCCCCCCATTACCCGCCCGCAGCGTCGGAAGCGATCCACGACCAACCTTATCACGCTAGACTAAGAACGGAAACCGTGGGTTTCCCATCACAGTGCACGCCATCTGAGACTACGCACACCCGGATTATTCCGTCCCTCAAACGTAGGGAGCTCAGAAGATCGGTACTAGACTCTGTATTGCACCTCGATCTTGGAGAGATGTTATCCTCCCCCCGGCCCTCCGTCCTAAGACGGATGAAGGGGCCGGGAAGCGGGGATAGGGCGGGCCACTCAGATGGGCCACCAGCCCCCCCCTTGCTGAAAGGACATGCACTCACACGAAATGGATACAGATCCTCCCACCGAGTCCTATGGCTCTATGCGAACACAGCCCCTGAGAGTCCAACGCCACACGGAGGGGGCTACCGACGGCCATCCGGTAGGGACTTCCCCCTCCCCCTCAGAACTCATGTCGGCAGTCTTTCGACCGCCACGTTTGATGAGTGACCGTCCTGGTCCGCCGAAGCGAAGCCAGTACTCCACAATGCATGTTCTGGAAGGGCGAGCCCGTTGCCCAGAGAACCTGGGATAAGGTATCCCCCGACCAGTTTTATGGGTAAACGGTGTGGAGTCTTCCGTTTACCCGCAATAAACTCTAAAATATCTCAGTTATTTCTATCTTAAATGATGCTCAGACACAACACTAATTACTATTCCATTAATTTGTAGTGGTATTCAGGCACTCGAATGAAAACCACCATTACGTATCTAAACATTGAGCGTGTTATATGCGTCACAACGTACAATGTTCACCGTTGATAGCAATCGCTTTAAATAAGGTTACATGTGCGAGCTCAGAAACCTAATAGCGTCATAACCCCTGACGTTGTCACGTCCGTTGCTAGGCAACGAGTAAGCGTAGGCGATAAGAACAGCGGTCTTTAAAGCGTAACGGATAAGGTGACGCGTGTCTATGAGGGCTAGTTCATAGTGTTCGTACAATCACAATACTGATTGTACTTCGGTAAGTGTGCCCAAGAACTCCACGACCTCATTCCATCGACCCCCTTCTACCATCGGACATCCAGACGCACTGCAAGTTACCATCCCTACCTCGTTGCTATTCCACCATTCGCACTGAGCGTTTCCAAACTTCTTTTATAATGCGCACAGCAAAATGCCTGCGTCTATGTTTCCGAACGCTTACAACCCTCATCTCTTTAAGGTCAGAGTGAACAGGTTACAACATGTATTTAGCCATAACTTGAGGCACACGACCCGAAAAAATAAAATAAATCGTTTTTTTTTTTTTACATTAAGAAAGCCTCCAAAGACTGCCTGACGCTGGTTTGTAGTCCAAGACAAGTATATCGCAGTCGGTTGGTGGATGTAGACCATGCACAAGCTGCAGCACAACACCTGGTTCCCCTTCCTTCGGTATCCACCCCGTCTCGCCCGCTTTTCAAAGCTCCTCAAATTTTCAACTTAGTAATATTAGTTCATTCAGTCTGGCCGTAACACTACGTGTACGTAGCCAATAAAGGAAATATCGCCATAGGATACTCAAACAATAAAAGGAAGGAAAACAAAGATTTGAGGTCAACAACTATACTAAAACAGATTGGCCTCGTCACAAGGTGAAGAGCTTGTCAGATAAATATGCCCGTCTCTTTTAGTTAGTAGTTCTACTAGAACTATTTCTGCGAGAGCTCTCGTACGGGGTATCATTATAGTTCTGCCTCCAAAGGTTACTGTGTTTCGGATTGAAGGGTATGCTTTCCATGCCAGTGTAGTAACAGGCATATGAGACACTACTACCAGGGTTGCAAAATTTGTTCGAAAGAGTTACCGCGGCCCTGGAA
Organism: Lacanobia oleracea; assembly: GCA_950371165.1. Taxonomy (NCBI): domain Eukaryota; kingdom Metazoa; phylum Arthropoda; class Insecta; order Lepidoptera; family Noctuidae; genus Lacanobia; species Lacanobia oleracea. The sequence goes on from OX493411.1 coordinate 9,231,366, forward strand.
CGCTAAGGGTATTTGGAGGAATACGGTTTTAGTCAGTAAGTCTGACACTCCCCTCCGCTCCACCCAGGGCGGAAGGAGCCCAGATTGTCCTTCTTTTCACCCCCTTAAAGGTTACATTTCCAAAAACTATAAAAAGAAGCATTGTGCAAAATTTCAGTTTCATAATCCCATTAGTTTTGGCTGTGCGTTTGATGTCAGTCAATTTCCCTTTTTAGCGTTGTCAGAACGGATCTTAATGCTTCTGATATCATTTTATACCTTTTCCGCCTTATTGCATCACACTCAATGCCATAATCGAGAATTTTGCCTGCTTTTCGTACCATGTTCAACATAAAATTTCATCAAAATGGTTGTGCCGTTAGATATGGCTTGATAAAACTATGGAAAGTGATATCGGCACATTTATGTTTGTTTCCACTTGGTAACAGTGTGGTGTGTATTCGCAGCAATATACTGCGCGTATAATCATTTTCATAACCGATTTGTACCCTTGAATTACTAGCAGTAATATTGTTTCAATGTTACTGCATCTTTTTATAGGTTGATGCTGTATACTATAATAGCTTTTGCCCGCGTATTCGTATGCGTATATCCCGTTTTTCCCGTTCCCGTAGGAATTTCGGGAAATGCTCTTACGAGTTCCCCTACGCTCCCCAAAACATGGTAAGAGATCTTTTGGCTCTCAATTCTCCCCGGCTTGATTAACGGAATCTTAAAAAAAAAAAACCTATCTCATAATGCGGGTTCTATGTTAGTATTTCTAAGAGAGAAAAAAAGAAGCTGTTGATAGCAAAACATCTCCGATATGCAGTTTGAATTCTTTCCAAGTGAGCAAACGTAAATATTTTATCTGAATGTGACATTTTGATCAACATGACGTTATACGTGTTTTTTTTATTACATCCTAAATTGATAAATGATAATGAACGATAAATGCCTGTTTTGAACTTAGAACGCAATTCAGTATGTGTGAAAATAGAATGTTATCTTTTTTCATCGCTATAAAATAACACGCTATGTTTCATAACACACCGCTTGAACCCCTGACAAACAAACATTAAATAAGGTATACAATGTTCCTTAAGAGTTGTTCTTAAAAAGATAATTCAAAACTCCACCCTTTGAGGAGACAATCAGGGCGTGGTTTCGCAAACTTAGTGCGGATACAATTAATTTAAAAAAAATAATATTTCGTTTTAAATCACAGAAAGCCTCGAGTCTATTCATAATTTTACTCAATACGGAAGTGTTTCATGAATATTGAATGACTTATCAACCTTCAACATCTAATATTTCAATGAAATATTAAAACTAATAGGTAGCCATGTTGACGTTACAGAAAAAATAACAATTCACAACATTCGATGTTCAACGTCACACGAGCAAGAATCTATACATCTCTATTCTAATATTATAAATGCGTAAGTTTGGATGTTTGTTACTCAATCACGTCAGAACGGCCGAACGGATCTTGATGAAGAAAGGCACAGAGATAGATTATAGTCTGGAATAACGCAAAGGATACTTTTTATCCCGGGAGTATGCTCCCCCTGGCCCTTTGGATAAATTTTATCATTCATGCAGGCGGCAACTAGTGTATTATTTATTCACCCACACTCTCACAGATCGTTCGAGACTGTGAGATCATAAAGAAAACAAGATACTTACCTACCTTGAAGAACAAATGAAAAAAAAAACAACTTGGGCAAACGTCCATGGCTTTGAACCATTGGAACATTACTATTACGAAATAAAACGTTACGTGTAGCTACGAAAATATTCTCTTTTACGAGCTTTTCTCATGTTGTTATCACTTGCCAAGGTTACTTGTCGAGACTGTAAAGATGCCAAATACTGCTCCTTCCTAAAGTGGTGGGTTTTGTCTCCTATTTATTTTACAAATCATCATCATCATCTTATGTAATGTTAATTGGGGTGAAGAGACTACTTTTCTCTTTCATTCTTCACCAATTCGCACCAAGCTTATCCAAACATCTTTTATAATGCGCACAGCAAAGGAGTGGAACTCTCTGCCTGCGTATGTGTTTTCGAACGCATGCAAACCCTAATCTCTTCAAAGTTTCAGAGTGAACATGCTCCTTCTGGGTAAGCTCGCTCCATCGTGGACTTTGTCTCTGTCGTCTCTGACCTAGACTAGAGTCCTAGACTAGAGTCAAGAGCAAACCCATCTAAATATAAAACATTTATTCTAAAATGTTTCTTAGCTAGTCAACAGTATTTGGTAGCAAGGGAGACAAATCAGGATACGTAGAACCTACAGTATTGTATCATCGTCAATCCTGAATATTCTTTAAAGTACCCTCTTAACTAATACAGCTACACGAAAGCTGTATGCATATAGAACAAAAAGCAAATTCGCTGTCTCTATTACAAATAGACACTGCTCGTTGACCCATTCTAGCTATTTAGTATGCCGCGCGCAAGCGAACAGTGTGTTCGATTCAAATATTGCAAACGGCATGCCGCAGTTTGCTAAATCTATACGTCTAAGTTTCACTAGCTTGGTAGTCTACACTAATATTACAAAGAGGAAACATTTGTATGTTTGTAAAGAATAAACTCAAAAAGTACTGGGCCGATTTCAAAAATCCTTAACCTTTAGAATACTACATTATCTCTGAATAACATAGGCTGTTTATTACTAGAAAATTGCAGCGTGAACGAAGACGCGGGCGAAGTGCTATAATTAGTAGTAATTCGGTAAGCGGGTAGCACTATTATAATTGCCGAAAGGGTCTAATACCGTTTTCAGATCTAGAAAATCAGAGAAATAGAACAGAAATGTACGATTTTAGCGACAACTGGGTGATCAAATCTTGATTCCTTTAACTGTCCAAACGTTAATAGTGAAGTTTTCTCTTATAAGTTTGGTAGGGAAACCTTGGCCAGTATTTCTTTTTGAATACAAAAACACGACCTTGATTTGTGCGTATCGTATACTAAACGCGATGTGTCGATGTTGTAACTTGTGTACCAACGATTACAGTGTGAGCATTTGACTCACACTGACTTTGAATTTCGACAGTAATAAAATTAACACTACAGTATAAAATCTCTGTACGCAATGCCTTGAAAATGGCCATGGGTAGCGATTCCTATCGAATTGAGCATTAGCCATGCATGAGACCATAGAATGGCAAGCTAATTAAAGGCTCTATGATCAATCAATTAAATGAATTGACCTTTTGCCCTCCCACTTCAGATGCTACATTGCCTTCCTGCTTGAAGGCAACTTCTCACATTCTGTTTACTAACTTATCTAGGCCTGCCCTAACCTGTTTCGGTGCTAAAGGATTACCGTTAACCTGAGTTTACTGCGAAAACAACTTAGTGGCTCTCGTTACTAAGTTGCTATGAAGAAAAATTTCGAATGTTTATTTTAATCTATTCTATAAACATGTCCTCACTTGCGGAGTAAGCTTGAGGTGAACTGTCATTCTAATTCGACCTTGGATGGACGAATTGACAGCTCACTTAGTGTTTACTTCACCCAAGTTTTCAGTGTTATGTCCACAGAATAGCTTAACTGCTGTATCGCTTGATGAAGTCCTATTAGACTATTAGATTGCACTTTCCTAACTATATTCTTATCGGCTTGGATTTTAAAACCTGTCTCCCCTGACCTTCACAACTCGACATTCCTAAAGTATACTTCTAAACCGAGGGCTGGAAGTCAACATATTTTTCATAAAAAAAACAAAGATGTCCCCTGAATATTTTTGTTTACTTCCCTTGACCAGTTTCATTGACAACGTTTAACACATGCGGGCCAAGGTGGCCAGTTATTTCTGAACGGCCTCTGTCACGTTAACTTGCCTGCATGCGTATGTCTCCTGTCAGAACGACTATTACTGATCCCCTAGTCTGGTTGGACGTGAATTATCGTCAACTGGTACTGAAGGATTCTTGTCATGATGCAATTGGGTTGGATTAGGAATCTTGGGTGCGGTCGCCTGTTGATCATCTGAAGCTTAAGTTGTTTGGTTCTTTTTATCGTAGACATCTTCATTACTAAGCGGACCATTTGACCCATATGATTATCTATGATTTTTTTCTATAATTTCTGCAAAGGAGTGTTGTAGGGACTCCAGCAGTTCATTAGTTTTCGTATAAATCTCCATTATTATGCGTCTGATTTTCTGGCTCTTTTAACTTTTGCGAACCATAACTTGCCTTTTAACCGTTATTCTTAGCAACCGGCTCCTCTTACCCCTTGACTCATCAAAGGATTCCTTTTAAATGGAACCAATCTTCATTCCGGAGTACCGGTTATTTCTGCCTGTTTCTTCTGAACTTGAGTGCGTCCGCTCGTCCGGCCTCTTGCTCGCGATTACCTGCTTCTAAAAATACTGGCACGTTAAATCTAACGTTTTCTTGTTTGTGCCAAATGCTTATGTTACGTCATCATCGTCTTGTCTTGGTTTTGAGTATCAAGTCAAAGTCTTCTAACAATAGATTTTTCCATTGTTGATCTTGATTCGGATGAATCGGAAGTCTACATTCTACATAGAAGCTATTACAACTATCTTACCTTATTTTTCTTTATTGTAGACGATTGAAGTCCATGTTTTTAAATATATCCAAAACTAGGCTCCTCCAATTCGTGGATTCTTATCCACTTCGTATCTATCTCTTTTAAGTTTGTTTACATATTCTATAATTTATTCTATATCAGCGGTTTCTTTTTCAAATCTACCGTCTATTGACAATTCTATCTGTATAGACAGTTTGTAAGGAAATCACAGGAAAATGTTTTATCGTTATAGTAGTTTAGTAGTGTGATGTCATCAAGGTATATTTTTAACCGAATCAAATGGACGATAGGTCGCGATTATTCTTATCTTTAATCTTGACGATTGTGTTCCGGTATCTAAAGTACTGCGTGGATTTGTGTTGAAAATTCCTCGTTTTTAGTTGGACAGGAATATATGTAGTTGAATTTATAGCAAAACGATTCTAGGATTATTTAAATTCCCTCTGATGTGTTTGTTTTTCTTCATGTTTATTCTAGAAAATTACGAAATAATTATCAAGCAGCTACCGGTTTTTTTAAAGCCAAATGTCAGATCGCGCAATTTTATACGTTACTGTTATCGATTTGTTTTTAATTGTTATAACACAAATTATCTAATCCAAACAGCCATAGCGGGAGAATAACACTTAAAATAAACAAAAACCAAACGTGTTTATGACCAAAAGCACATGCAAATCATAACTCACAAAGACCAACGGAACAACAATTATTTTCATAACAGTACCGGCCCAATTTCGCGCCAATAAACTCCCGAAATAGTCGTACGTTTGAATTTGGAACGCTCTCTGTTGTCTATGGCGGCGGCCATCTTAGAAACGGTTAATTGTTGACATTGTAGCACTATATGGTAATAATTTTTAAAAGAACCGTTATTTCTTTTAGTGTTTGGGTTCGTCAAGGCAGTTTGATAAAAGTAGGACAACTCACTTTGCGCGATTAATCTTTGCCATGATTTTCATTTATATTAATGTTTTAATATCAAAATATTTCTTTTAAAACAGTACAATATATGCTGATATTTGGGGTCATGAGTTCAAATTCGAACAGTGAATGAACTGCTAGAGTTCACAGGTTTTGATGTCGACAGGAATACTCTAACAAAAGCTGGTCTTCTATTTAAAATGATGAATGTCATTGAAACGGTAGTAACAAAGTTTTAGCACCGGAAGAGCCCAGTTGGGAATTCCAATAATTTACTCGATACGAAAATCGAACGTTTTTCTTCAATTCGAATTAATATGGAATTGTGTCAAAACAATATGTTAATGTTGTGTTTTAATTTACATTGGAGGTGAAAGTAAAGGCAAATTATTTAAATTCCTTTTTTTTTGGAAAACAAACTGATGGCTTCCCGGTTCAAATTGTCAGTTTGTAATTGTGACAAAACATTTACCGTTCTTTATGAGCAATTGTATTTGTTTGGGTTTTGAGTTAAGATATTTTGTTTTTTTGGTTGGGAAATTATCGAATTCCTTCTCTCGCTCTGAGCTGAGCGGGAGGGAGTGTCAGACTCTTACTGACTAAAACCCACCTGTGTTCCTTCAAATACCTGCCGCGTTCTAGAACCGTGGTAGAGAGTTCCCTAGGGAAAGTTTTCAACTTTTACACGGGAGAAGTTGCTGGGTGAAGCTAGTATCATATATACGGGAGAAAAAGTAGTATTTTCATCGAGAAATCGTTGTCAATTGTACATAAATATGCGCTTACGCTTACATAAGTGTCATCTTCACCTTAAACGGGTATCGTTAACTTGTGACGTCACCACAGAGTTGTGCAATTAACCACCTAGTTAATATGCGTGCGAATAAGGACACTGGCTTTCCAAAACGTCTTGAAATTGCTTATTGTTTATTTTTATTTTATTATTTTGTATTTTTTGTCTAAGGGTCTACTTACATTCTGACGTAAATTTGTGCGCATTTTTTTAAATAGCGATACAATATAAAAAGTTATTTACTCATAATCTCTTGGGCACATTACCAGCTGACAATGTAAAGGAAAAAATGTTTTGATGCTCTATTTTAATTTTTTATTAGTTTATTTTATTTTTTAATTCTACACAAATTTTCAGTGATATTTAAAATATCGAAAACTGGCTGCGAAGTTGACTTACTGGAAAGTTGTCATTCTGCGAAGTTGGTGTAGTGCGTTGTGTTGACATTTTGAGCAGTTGGCATTCTGCTTCAGAACTATAGATTCGAATTTTGATTCTGGGTTTATAATGTGTATTAGAATAAAAAAAAGCGTTGTCCCATTATGAGGTGACCTTAACTTTTTAATTTTTACTATTGTAAGTAATTATTTTTAGTCTAAACGACTTGTCTCATTGTCTAAATTAGTAATCGTGCGAATTACAATAGTACGTTGATTTCCTGAAACATGGAATTTCCGAAATGATAATTAATAACTGTAAAGGAAAATTAAGACAAAACCGTTACTTATAAGGATTTTCGGCTCGGGAGCCAATTCGGATTCGTGTTAAATTGTCGTAATCCCCGTTAGCTTGGAAAAAACGCAATAATGTCATTTATATCAAATAATTATGAATTTTTATGACTTTTTTTATGTGCTTTTTGAGTCTTATCCCGCGTTGAGAGAACTGTTCAGAGTATCACACGTCTAAAATATTCCCATACACTTATAATTAAAAAGCTGAAGAGTTTGTTTGATTGAACGCGCTAATCTCATGATTATGCTAATTCGAATTGGAAAATACGTTTAGTGTTCGATAGGCCATAAATAACATCACGCTACGGCCAATAGGAGTGGAGCATTAATGAAAAATGTGATGCAGACGAAGTTGCGCATAAAATAAGCCTGAAAGCTGTAGGGTACAATTTAACTGAAAGATTTGGCAATCAAAGAATTACGTAATGTTGTTTTCCCGTGACTTCGCTCACGTAGTCTACTCACCGAGGATGCGTAGCGAATGATGCGTTTGAATAATAGAATCGCCTCGCTCAGTTTAAGCGATTTTATTGGTTCTTAACAAACTTAACCCTCGCTACGCATCCTCGTACATATCTGCGGGTCTATAAAGGCCACTTTAGCAGAATCAGAAAGCACTGATGTGCGCTTCTCGTCACTGTCAAATTTTTCAAATCAACCTTGAACCTAATGCGTTAGCGATAAAGATGAAAATGAAATTTGGTAGATTTTTGTGTGGTTAATATTATGATTATGCTAAAGTGGCCTTTTTAGACTTGCTAGTGGAAACGCAGCCGTACAGTTTTTCGGCATAAAAATTAGTATATGGCTAAATAATTTATAGAGTTACTAGCTGACCCGCGCGGCTTCGCTCCCGTCAACTGGCTACCCTACCTACCCTACCTACCCTACCTACCCTACCTACCCTACCTACCCTACCTACCCCACCTACCCCACCTACCCCACCTACCCTACCTACCCCACCTACCCTACCTACCCTACCTACCCTACCTACCCTACCTACCCTACCTACCCTACCTACCCTACCTACCCTACCTACCCTACCTACCCTACCTACCCTACCTACCCTACCTACCCTACCTACCCTACCTACCCTACCTACCCTACCTACCCTACCTACCCTACCTACCCTACCTACCCTACCTACCCTACCTACCCTACCTACCCTACCTACCCTACCTACCCTACCTACCCTACCTACCCTACCTACCCTACCTACCCTACCTACCCTACCCGCTGTCAAATAATAACAGACAAATAATTAGCAATAAATTAAAATTGCGACTATAATTTGAGATTTAAACTATCCTATCTCTCAAGTTGGATCGAACTGCACATGGTGTGCGAATTTTATTATAATCGGTTAAGTGGTTTAGGAGTCCATTGAGGACAAACATTGTGACACGAGATTTATATATATTAAGATTTGTTGGCGAACTGTATTGTCATTGTTTACGGACCAAATTATTCAGGCAAACTACCACATATCGGTATTACTAATTATCCCCTGAGCTAAATCAGGATAATATATGTATCATCGACCACACTGATCCCATTTAGCGGTGCCTATCAATGTTCACAGGAAAATATCCGCCGCCATGTTTATCTAATCGTAGCCTATGTTGGAACAATGAGCCAATTTTGGCGCATTTCAATCGTAATTATTATTATTTCCAACGGTCTGAAAGTATTACGCAGTTTCCTGTACAATAACGATTGAAACAATATTTTATTTGATCCTAATACCTATATGAAATTCTTCCGTTATTGAGTGACTGACAGACAACGCTGAGCCGAAACTACTGGTCGGAATTTCGGGAAATCTTTTCCTACAGGAATGGTAAAAACTGGATATGCGCGTACGAAGTCGCGACCAAAAGCTATCTGAAACTAATAATAAAGCTGAAGAGTTTGGTTAAACGCGCCAATCTCGGGAACTACTGGTTCGAATTGGAAAAACATTTTTGTGTTGGATAGCCCATTTATCGAGGAAGATTATAGGCTATATGACATCACGCTACGAACAATAGGAACGGAGCATTAATGAAAAACGTGTCGCAGACGAAGTTGCGCGGGTCAGCTAGTGAAAAATGTAACCCTGACTTTGTAGTTGGAAAATAATAGTAATAGAGGCTACGTGACAGCTCTCATGTCATCTCTCGAAGTGCCACACGGCGGAGGGTCTTCGTCAATATCTCCTTTAGGTCCATAGGCTAATAAATATTGCCGCGGAATAGGGAATATGCATGAAAAATATATTTATCATCTATACAGTTTATCTAAAAATATAATACTAACAGTGAAAATAGAAGCAAAATTACACGAAAAACGAAGGAGATATGATTATTTTATGGCAGCTGTATAGGAACGATGACGTCAAAGTTTATATCGGACTTCTCTTTCTAATTGTAATCTTTGAAGCTTTATAACTTCAACGCTGATGAAGGTATTAAAAAAATAATTTCATGATTGTTTACTAGAGCTAATAAGTATTTCATTTTGGAAATTAAAAAATCGCATGCATATTCCCTATTGTTCGAATGAGTCGCCGCGGCCCTGGAACGCGAAGGACATCTGAAGGAACACGGATGGGTTTCAGTCAGTAATAGTCTGACTCTCCCTTCCGCTCCACCCAGAGCGGGAGTCATTTGATGATTTCCCATCCATAAAAAAGTGATCTGTTGAATTAAAAGTTTTTTGTTTTGGCCACAGTCAGCAATCAAATCAGTTTGTTTGTTTACTTACTTGAACGCGCTAATCTCAGGAACTACTGGTCCGATTTGAAAAATTCTTTCAGTGTTAGATAGCCCATTTATCGAGGAAGGCTATAAGCCGATAGGAGCGGAGCAGTAATTAAATTTATGACGCAGACGAAGTTGCGCGGGTCAACTAGTAAAGATATAAAACTGTCCTGAATCGACTGCTATCGTGATCCTTTACGTTCTCTAGTAATGAAAAACGGTTCATACTTGATTGTTCGGGAGGGATATTAGAGAGAGGTCAATGTATTTTATTTCAAGTTTATCCAGCGCCCAACCATAGACATGGGAACGTAACAGACACTTTCGCGTTCATAATATTAGTATGGATATGTATTTTTCCACGAACTCGGGTGTGTATGCGTTGGATTTCTCCGTGACAATGGCTCTCAACGCTAGCTGCGCGAAGCATGTCCAGTCCAGTGAAAGTTGGCAGTAACATTGTAAGGGGGAAATTGTGCGAAACACGACTTTATTGTTGTTTGTTTTTACTTCGTTTCTGAGGATTTATTGTCTATTGGTATGTGGTGATTATGTTACCCGTTTTTAGTGTAGGCCTACTTTTAGTAGGTTGAAAAACAATGTGTCTTCGCAGTAGAGTTTCTTACAGCTGTATATAACTAATTAATTCGAGTCTGATCATTTTTCAGTATTGAAATATTTTTTTTTGTTCTTCAAATACCGAGTTTATTATTGGCACATTTGAGGGGATTAAAAATATTCGCGTTATAATCTTAATCTTTCAAATACACCATTCATTTCTGTACATTTAGTCAAGTTTTTGCGAGATGATACTGCGTCTTTTTTTTAACGAAACAAAAACAATCCTTCTGTTGTAATTTTGTAACTTGTACAGGTTTCTTTGTAATAGCAGTAGTCTTCTAATATATATAAAAATATCGTGTCACAATGTTTGTTATCGAACTCCTCCGAAACAGCTTGACCGATTTTAATTTTTTTTTTGTGTGATTTGGTAGGTCTGAAAATAAGTCGTATGCAATTTTTTTTTATGACAAAACATCGTTTGCCTAGTCAGCTAGTTAATTATAACTTGTTGACCCGCGCAACTTCGTCTGCGTCACAATTTTCATTACTGCTCCGCTCCTATCGGTCTTAGCGTGATGTAATATAGCCTATAGCCTTCCTCGATAAATGGGCTATCTATCACTGAAAGAATTTTTCAAATCAGACCAGTAGTTCCTGAGATTAGCGCGTTCAAGTAAACAAACAAACAAACAAACATCAAACTCTTCTGATTTATATATTAGTATAGATATTCTGTTTGACCTTTCCCAATGACATACCTTTTACGTATTTTCACCTGAACCTAAACTAAAAATAAGTCAAATTCATAGTTTCACTAAAATAACTTGCTTCTAGAAAACTAACGGTCCTTTCGTAATCGTTCGACTCTTTCGCACAAGTTCATTGACTCGCGAATTCGAATGAAAACAACCTATGATAGAAGTTCAGATGTTTTTCGACGCCTACCCGCGTACTGTTTTTAGATTAGGTGTGTTTATTTTTTTTTATTTCGATCGATATTTTGCTTGGCTTATGAATACCAGTGGCTACTTTCTTTTTGTTATCTGTGTGCTTAGAAGTTTTTGAGCTAGTATTTTGGGTCGTAGCATTCTCAAATTGCTGTTAGTAATGTCTTCTAGACTGGTGCATTGTTTAGTCTCACTCAACTCAACATTCATCAACCTAACGAAAGCTGTTTTAATAGATTAAATAATTCTGATTATAAATTTCGTAGCCTTGAAAAAAAAAAATATTTTCTATTTTTTTTGTTTTTTTTTTCATCTTTAGGGTTCCGTACCCGAAGGGTAACCAAAGGAACCCTATTACTAAGCCTCCGCTGTCCGTCCGTCCGTCTGCCCGTCCGTCTGTCTTTCAGCGGGCTGTAACTCAAGAACCGTAATAGGTAGAGAGCTGAAATGTTCACAGATTGTGTATTTCTATTGCCGTGTTATAGCGGCAACAATAAAAATTAAGGTTTATGGTACGGAACCCTTCGTGTGCGAGTCCGACTCGCACTTGGCCGGTTTTTTATTTATTTATATGTTCGAGTTTTATCACAATTTCACCTGTATTCTAACTGCCAGTTGTCACCAAAGCGCTTATTTAATTTTAGTATAAATTGACGTTTTCGTTGATGGAAAGCCATGCTCGTTCCCCTAAACGAAGCGTGCTGGAACTATAGGCGCAGAAGCGTCAATATCAAGTATGTATAGTTTATTTTATAAGTTTCGAATATACAACACTAGATGGCATAGTCAACTTCACTATACACTGTGACGGAAATCATCAAATGACTCCTCCCGCTCTGGGCAGAGCAGAAAGCGAGTGTCAGACTCTTACTGACTAAAACCCATCCGTGTTCCTCCTGTGTTCCCGGGCCGCGGTGACTCTTTCTAACAAATTCTGCAAACCTGGCAGGATCAGGGCGGGGCTACTCTCTAAGCCCGAAGTCCGTAGTTTCGGGCTTACTTGCTACTACTTAGAATTAATGATAACACGATTTGTCAGTTACTGTCAAACCGTGATGTCATCCATTCTTAGTTCGGGCTCGGGACTAATCGTAAGTCCGTTTTTTTTTTTTTTTTTTTTACTATTTATAGGCACGCGTTTGACCACTATCTCACCTGATGGTAAGCGAGGATGTGGTCGAAGATGGAGCACGCTTGCCTAGAAATAACCTATTCACTCTTGATTTAAAGACTCCCGGGTTGTAGCTATCAGGAAACACAGACTCCGGCAGGGAATTCCACTCCTTAGCTGTACGCACTATGAATGTGTTCCCAAAACGTTTTGTGCGTATGGGTGGGATGTCCACCATGTACCGGTGGCGCATCGCCGTTCGTCTTGTGGTCCGATGATGGAACGGGCTTGGCGGAATTAAATTATGCAATTCCGTCGCACATTCCCCAAAATGCAACCGGTAAAAAACCGACAGGCTAGCAACTCGTCGTCGATGTTCAAGACTTTGGAGCTTCGACGCGACGAGCCTCTCATTGCCGATGATCCTCTTGGCTCGTTTCTCAATTGACTCAAGGTCCGTAGGTGATACGGAGTAGAATACGCCCGTAACTAAGCCTGACACTACGGACTTCGGGCTTAGAGAGTAGCCCCCCTGACCTCTACTGGCAAAACGCTAGACTATCTCAATCAAACTACTAACAAAGTGTTACATACATCTCAATGCCACATAATATTTACGCAATCCATAACACAAGAGAAGAGTTGTATGTTTTATAAATAGCTTGTTTTCATTCTATCTGTTGCGTGGTGGGCAATGCCCGGTCGAACTAGCAGGGAATAAAAATGCCAAGCGGTTTTAGATGCTATGTAGCAACTTTATGGCCCTATGTAATCGTTTATAGTACATAGGAAACAAACGCTGTGACGAGATCGTAAATTCGACGATACTGTGTAGTAACTCTGAGCATTACCTATTCACGTATATGGAAACTACTGGTCGCCCGATCCGTCCGTCCGTCTGTCTGTTTGTCTGTCAGCGAGCTGTCTCAAGAACCGTAATAGGTAGACAGTTTAATTTTTCTCTGAGTGTGTATTTCTATCGCCGCTATAACAACTGAATCCGATTCGCGCTTGGCCGGTTTTTTTGCTAGCCCATTCTCTCTCACTCCTGGCCAAAGACATTTCTCCGATCCTTCCAACTTTCGCTCAGTCATGAAAAAAGTTGACAATCAGTACAAGCGTATACTGATCAAAAAAGATTTCTATCTAAATTACTATCTGACGTAATTCCAACTAGAAATAATCACGTAGAAGAATGTGCGAAACGTGATATTCAGCAACTTTGTACTAGACTTCTAGCTGCTTCTAGCGATTTTGTAAACCTCACCGTGTAAATTTAGGTGAAGTGAACTGTTAATCCATACAAACAAAGATGGAATGGCAGCTCACTTCATGCTTACTGTATTGTGTATACACCGTGTTTTTCACGTTATCCATAAACTTTGGCAAACGCTTCTATAACTTTAACAAATAAAGTCAAACAAAGTAGTACTTAAAAAGGCTTCGTTACAAATATATTTGTAATTAAATTTAATTGAGCTATGCAAAGGAGTAAAGGATCTTAGTGCAGAAAAATGAAAAAAAAAAAAAAAAAAACCTGCCAAGTGCGAGTCGGACTCGCACACGAAAGGTTCCGTACCACCACGCAAACCTTCATTTTTATTATTTGTTGTTATAGCGCCAATAAAAAAACACAATCTGTGAAAATTTCAGCTCTCTACCTATTACGGTTCTTGAGATACAGCCCGATGACAGACTGACGGACGGACGAACAGCGGAGGCTTAGTAATAAGATTCCGTTGGTTACCCTTCGGCTACGGAACGCTAAAAATCTACAAATGCTATTTGAATTTCATTTGTTTTTCTTTGCCAATTCGAATAAAGATATGCATATCGTATGATTTACGTCAAGGTATTTAGTTTTATGAAAATTAACAAAAAGTACTGAACATGCGGTCTAAGTTATGTATATCGTCCGGAACACGGTGTATAGAGATCTTGACAGAATGATCAAAAAAAAACTTTTTTACAAAAAATACAACCGACTTCCAAAAACAAATCACTACAAAGTACAAAATAACTTCGGAAGAACGAAAAAACTTTAATTTCTGAAGTCGGTGTTTTTGGTTACTTTTTCGTTTTTTGACAATGTTATGTTAAGAACTGGTGTAAACACTAAAAAAAACATGCGATTTCAGCAATCCCGATCCCTTTGCTATCATTTATTGAAGAGTTCCGTTGCCTACCTCCGAAGTTCTTCGTCAGATCTTCACCAAATTGAAACGGGACCAGTCCAGGAAAATACTCTTTCAAACAAAAAAAGAATCATCCAAATCGGCTGTCAATTGGCTAAAGTATCGCTGAACAAACATTTTTCATGGGATCTCTTCATCAGATTCTAATTTATACCTTTCATCATCAGCTCAGCAACATGAGATGATGATTATCAGGCACAAATATCTGAATCGCGTTAGGAAGTTCATGAAAAACAGTGTATGTGCCTATAAAATTTGAGGGTTGCCCTCGTTTTTCATGGGATCCCATCATCAGATTCTGACATGGTGACAATGGGACCAATCGAGAAGTATACCCTTTCAGATAAAACAATTTTTTTTCAAATCGGTCCATAAATGACGGAGTTATGAGGTAACAAACATAAAAAAAAAAATACAACCGAATTAAGAACCTCCTCCTTTTTTGAAGTCGGTTAAAAAGATATCTATCTAAATCACTTACTGACGTTATTCCAGTTAGAAAAACACGAAACACAAACAATCACGTAGTAGACTGTGCAAAACGTGATAATCACCAACTCAGCACTAGACCTACAGATCTGCTTATCACACGAGCATAGATAACGGTTCATATCACTGTATTGTTTGTTGAAAATATGTTTGAAAGAATGTAAATAAGTTCATTGCATTGTTTCGTTTTAAAATGTGTTCGTACGCGCATATCCCGTTTCTTTCCCGTTCCCGTAGGAATTTCGGGAAAAACTTTTAGTGTTTCCCTAGACTCTCCAAGGAATCTACACGCCAAATTTCAGCTTCCTACGACCAGCAGTTTCGGCTGTGCGTTGTCTGTCAGTATCGGAAGAATTTATATATGTATATTAGGATTTTTTGTCAAACTATTGAAAATCTGTTCAATTACTGCATTAAAATTCTCAATTCAAAAACCGGCCCTAAGTGTTTGACGCAATAAAATGCAGTTAACGAACTATCCAGTAATGCTTTGATAATGTATCATAATGTTTATATTATGCACTTTTATTGTTTTGTAAACTGCAAGTCTTCATTGCACTGCCTGTCTTAATTTTTTTTTGTTATTTTATTTTAAAGATAAAAGTTATTTTTCCACTGATATTGCAACGCAACAATAATCAGCTGATTTCTGTTTATATTTTTGTGAAAGTTGCTTCTGATGAATGTCTTGTTTTTATTATTTTTAATATGAACGAAGTTTTTTGCGCATTGCAATGTTCTAGTATAAATATTATTGTTTAGTTATCCGTTTATCTGACCTTTGCTACTTGTACTATTACATACTTTTCGCAGTAGTTACTTATTGTACTTAAATACTCGCATCTTTTCCCATAGGAACTTGGCATTTTCCCGAAATAAAAGTAAAAAATATCAGTGATGGTATTAGTTTTATATAGTTAACAAATGTAATAAACTAAAATAACAACATCTAAAATATAGCATCAAAAAATTGTCCTCAAACGCTCTGTCAGCTGTAACCTGTTAATGTGACCAAGCGACTGGCGGCATTGCCACGTTGTATGGCAATGCTTAGCCTCTGGCAAAAGTAAAAGCCAGCCTTTGGGTCACGAGAACAACCAGCCCCACGGCACGAGGGTTTCAATCCCAAACGGCTCGAAAATATAGTAGTAGTATACAATTTTACCATGTTTGTAACAATAGCTAAAGAAAGTCGGCCTGACCTACAATGACCTACATAGTTCAATTGGGTCAGAATTTTTACTTAGCTATTGATCTTGAGTTAAACCTGTAACCTTTTGACCGCCAAGTTATAAGCTTGGCGAGCTATTGTCCTTTCTAATTTATTTTGACTTGAATAACAAACAATAGTTGTTTTCATAAAATTTATTACACTCGTCTAGACAAGTCATAATAGTGGGATTAAGTTTTGAGAGCCATCAAAATAATCATTCAATTTTTTATCCGTCAAAAAATTAAAACCTACAAAACATTAGATTCTAAAGGCATTTGCAAGAAAACTCGTCACGTAATCGGAACAAAGTTAAAGTGAACAGGTATCTTCTGGGTATGCTCGCTCCATCGTCGACTTTGTCATCTCTATCTAGACTAGAGTCAAGATCAAACACATACCAAAAAAGCCGTGTGGCACTCGGAGACTGCCGCGGTAAAGCTATTGCATAGCATTTTTTATCAACTTATGCAATTATAATTATATATTTATTTTATTTATGCAGTATTTTTTTTTTCTTTGATATTAATTCAAGTTACACTTTGAGCTAAAAAAAAGTAAAAAGTAAAACTAAAAAGTATCACCGCTGTGCCGGTCGGAGTGGGGGGTGTTAGGTTTTTTTCGTTACGGAATTTCTGGATTCGGTCTCCACGCTCAAGGCCCGTGATAGAAGCTATGCAATAGCTTAAAAAATCTGCCAATACTTTTCCTAACTACGTTGCGACTGTCTCTATCTGACCTCCACAATCCAATAGCTGGATATCACGATACTCCTTAGCAAGACTGGTGTCATTTAAGGCGTAATGACTGCCAAGGAGTACCGTGTTACCCAGTTAATCCAGGGTTGCGGAATTGGTTCGAAAGATAAGATAGATAAAACATTTATTAGGAACAAGAAAAGAAACACGTCACCGCGGCCCTGGAACATTCCAGGAGGAATACGGATGGGTTTTATGTAGTCAGTAAGAGTCTGACACTCCTTTCTGCTTGGCCCAGAGCGAGAAGTCATTTGATGGTTTCTCATCCTTAAAAAAAATAGTTAATGGGTTGTGGAGGTCTGATAGGCAGCCGCTCCACGTACTGGTATTCAGCTGAATCCCGTTTAACTGGAAGCAGACCCCAATATAGTTGGGAAAAGACCACCCATCCTTATACCGACCTCGGCAAGCGTTGCTTAACCTTGAAGCAGCCCGGTTGTTATTATTACTTAGCCACGAGCTCCCCTACTTTAGCCATGAGCTATCTAAACACCAAACGTAAACAATGATACTTAAACAGCAAAATACCTACATTATACAATTATTATGATAATGACGCAAAACAGTGATATTTAGTATGAAAGTGAGTTTATCTAAGTCACAGTGCGTGTCCAATCGTCTGGTCGTTACCCCCGTGACTCCTATGAACTCAGTCGTACGATTAAACTAGCGAAACGGGTAGGTAGAAAGTATAGCAATATTGAGGGTAGTTTTGAAAAATGTCTAAGCATCAGTTTTTAGGTCCTTGCTTCATTGACTCGTATGAACTAGGTAGCCCAATCTAGCATCTGTAATTTATACGTTTATTAGTAAAACTAGTTGACCCACGCAACTTCGTTTGCGTCACAATTTTCATTACTGCTCCGCTCCTATTGGTCTTAGCGTGATGATATATAGCCTATAGCCTTCCTCGATAAATGGGCTATCTAACATTGAAATAATTTTTCAAATCGGACCAGTAGTTCCTGAGATTAGCGCGTTCAAGCAAGCAAACAAACTCTTCAGCTTTATATATTAGTATAGAAGTATAGATAAAATATTAAAATGACTTTTTAATTTATTAAAAACTTACAATAATTCATCCACCTCAAAAAGAAAGTGAAATGAAAATACCTCACGTAACGCACACTTTTCTTTCTAAACCGCATTATAATTTCGGTTAGCCTCGCCAAATGACGTGTTGGTTACTGTTTAAGCGGTTACGACTAGCCTAAACGATATGTATGCAACGCGTTCATTTTCTACTTTTAATTAGTAATGCTAATTAATGTTGGTTACTAGGCTTCTAACGATCAGCTGTTTTGTACATGGTTCATTTGAATTTTGTGGGTGTAGGTGGTGGTTTAATATTAACACGAAAATTGTCGAAGAATAATTCGTTTTAAAGTTTAAAAATTGTCGTGAATAATTGGGGGCATTGTGAAAAAAGGAGTGGAACTCTACCTGTGTCTGTTTCCGAACACATTCAATCCTAATCTCTTCAAAGTTAAAGTGAACAGGCTTCTTCTGGGTAAGCTCATTCCATCGTAGACTTTGTCTCTGTCATCTCTGACCTAGACTAGAGTCAAGAGCAAACCCATCACAAATAAAAAAGTTCGTTTAAAAGGGAAAAAATGAAATTAAGACCCATCCAAATTCCAATAGCTTCCGATGTATCCGTGTCTTACTAAAAAAAAAAAAAAATAGTTTCAATTTCCCGCGATATTTTACTATCTTACCGCGTTTGCAATTTTCCGGGGACATTGATAAAGAAATGTAAACAGCTGTTTTTAAATTGAGCTAGATAGATTCTAGAACCCTCGAATATATTGGTATTTATTTGCGTCTACAGACTAGTTGGCGGCAGACGGAAAATCCGTGTCAAAAATATGATTTTGAAAGCCAAAATGATGAGATAGGAAAATGGGTTTTATCTCCACTGATAGCGAAGGTTTTATCTCAGTATTTGGGTGAGTAAAATTATTTTATTGATAACTTTCTAGAAGATGGTACTGGCTTTTGCCCGCAACTTCTTACGCGCATATCCTCTTTTATCTTCGGAAAATCCTCTCTTAGTGCTCACTTACACTTCCCAACTTCCCAAAGAAACTTACGTGCCAAATTTCATATTTCTACGCCCAGTAGTTTCGGTTGTGCGTTATCTTTTTTTTTAAGGATGGGAAATCATTAAATGACTCTTCCCTCTCTGGGCGGAGCAGAAGTGAGTGTCAGGCTCTTACTGACCAAAACCCATCCGTGTTCTTCCTAATGCCCTTTGCGTTTAAGGGACGCGGTGCCTCTTTCGAACAAATTGTGCAACCCTGCCCTGGCAGTATCGGAAGAATTTTATAAATTACAATACGTTCCAGGTTTCGTACAGAAGCTACAGATTGTACTGAAAGTAATCCAACACTTCGGGTATTTCTCTTTAGTCGTATTTCACCAATTCCGCATTGCAATCCATGTACGATGTTTCGTTAGATCAAAGTTCATCGTCAATAAAAAAATCAGTCCAGTGCGTTTTAAATTCTTGTCGATTGTTATCAGAAAACAAATATTGATATTATAACTTTTATCTCTTATGTAACGCATAACGACATTAGCGTATTCTTACACCTTATTAGGATGTTCAAGTTGCTAAAATTATTCGTATTTATGTTTCATGCGAACTTGGAAATCTGCTTTTTCTATTACTTTTTAATTATTTTACTCTAAAATATATGTTAATTTGGCCTTGGAAACGGGATTATAAAACTTCGATTTAGGATTCCATCCCAAAGCAAAAAAAGAAAACCACAGGGATAATCCCAGGAGGTTCTGTTAGACTTTTCTTCCAACTACACCTTTTGGCATCGGAGTAAAGAAGGTACCTTGTCAGTCTTCGGTCAGTTTTCCATCAGCAAGCAATTCTCATGCAAAAGCAGTTGATCACATTATTCCTAGCGGGCTATGTAATGCAACTTGGACTCTACTATAGCCTCTAGACTAGAATATAGATCCATTCGATATTTCTCTTCTTTTTATGTTAACAAGCCGAGATACTGATTTAGGATTGGTCCTGCTGATTGATTGGCAGAGATGCAACAACTGAGACTGCGTCGCTATCCGAAGAGGTCACATTACATTCGATTTTGTAGACAGTTGTGTTGATAGTTTATACCGCGCGTCTAGAAGCAAAATAGTCGATATATCCATTTCAAATTAACAATTCAAAACGAGAATGTTGTTCAACAATTATGTTTATTTTATAAAGGTCATATCGCTATGGACTGGCGTATGGAAATAATAACAACTTAGCCAATGACTGAATAATATTATCCATATTAATCAACTATTAATATTGCAAGTTGGTGCGCGTAAATGAAGAAATAAGAATATTAACTTCGCTCTTGTCAAGTAAACAAAACGTAATAACGTAAGTTTTCTAGGTAGTTTTTTTTATTTTTGATTCTTCTTTCTACCCAGAAGGTTGTCGATACAGTCATAGAATTCCTAGAAGTGTGAAGTAGATCGTGCTTTCAAATACAGTCAAGAAATGAGTTTGGTATGCAGCAATTAAATAAACTCCCTCACGAATGCGTGCCATCAGTATTAAGTCCATGTATAAACATTAGACCTACATGTGTTTGCAGCTTTCTGCCTCTATACTTATCTTTTTTATTGACTATACAAGTATACATATTGAATTACTTCATCTTGCGATTAAGATATGACGTCAGACGGAAGCGGTTACAAGTTACAATATTACAAACACACACGACGATACATTAAGCAAATAACGTAATATTACTCAGCAAGAATATTGTTTATATTAACATAGTTAAAATGTGAATACAAAAAATGTTACAGGATCTACAAGACTTATAAAAACTTACTTATTATACAATTAATGTTTTTCGTCAAATTATTTTGTCAGAATTTGGTCAAGCCATGGCTCATTTCTTCCATAAGACACTGGTTGATTTCAAAATTACGCTTAGAAACATTCTCAAGCAACAAAGGTTATTTTCATCCCAATCCATATGCCATATTCATTGTTCCAATTTTACAGGTAACTGTAAAAGATTTTCTACTGCTATTTTATTAAATCCCTGTGAAGAAGCCCGCGTCGCTTGCTGCGATAGAACTGTCAAAGGTTCACATAAAAATAGTATCAAGGGTTTAAACCAGGAGGTTAAACTCAGTGTATACTAGGGCTAAGGGATAGACCGTGGCATTTTACTTGTGTTTTTTAAACGCTAGTGTCTTTGCGTCTCGCTTAGAGCGCATTGTACGGCCTACAACAGTGCTCAACCACTGATTGTAGCGTATCTGACGTGTTTGAGAGGCGCATTGGCGGCTGGGCAATTGTTTTTCAACAAGACATTGCTCCCGGTAGCCTTCTCGAGCTATAGCTCCTGAAATCTCCTAAATCCTACTATCCAAATTCCCGAAAAATTTAAAGTTCCTATTGATATTCATCAGTATTTACATCGAATTTTCCAGTATTCTTATACCTGAATCTCGCGTAAGGATACAATCAAATCAAAATAAAATCCAGTAAATTATTACTTAAAAATTATAATTTGAAATCTAATTGAATTTATTTATTTTTATTATAATTTGAACTAAATTCAAGTTACAGTGTAGCTTTCTGATATTTGTTTTATAGAAACTTCACTTTTTATCTGAAATTAAAATTTCGTTTACCTCGACGACGTATTGACAGCATCTAATCCTTTCCTTTCAACATCAAGGACATTAATCTTGCATCCTATCTCCCTAATACCTTGCGCCCTATCGTTCTTAGACCTTCCATCCTATCCCTCGTCACCCTGTATCATCGCTCGGCGGCCTACTCAGGCTGCAGTGCGTTGACAGCGCTCTCTCTTGTGTCAGGTACTAGGGCCCTCGCGCCCGGTCGCTCAAACTTTCGGGACACGAGCTGTGGGCGGATCGGTGCGGGCATATACAACGACAACTTGCCGCTGATTGCTCCTGCACTCGCTTAGGTAAGGATTTTACGAGTTTTGTTTTGTTTATGTATAAATAACCGGCACGAGTCCTGAGCTCACCCTTCATTTATTTATTTTTTTCGTTCGACCGCTCTGATGCTTTACGTTATTGGTTCGTCAGTCAATGCTCATCGACTCATTGGGCTTGTTAGTTTCGTTCGCCCAATGTACATTGGCGAATTCACCCTGCTACATTCATCTGTGCTCACGACTCGTGCCGGCTACAAATACAATACAGTCCTAGAAATGTGTTGTTGACCAGATTGACGGAATTAGCCACATTTGCGATAATTATCGTTCCAGACGTTGACTAGTAGTGACAGTTGTTGTCTAAATTAAATATTAATTGACAGTCCATTTGGTAAACAATACATTTCCTGGAGGCGTCTGTATTTGTATGTATCCTGAAGTAATAAATGAAATTATGTCAAACACTTAATCAAAATAAAACGTTGAATCATGTCCTGTAACAGTCACTTTCGTAACGATGCTAAGGGAAGGGCACAATCAGAATCATTACGAAGATTTAGTATCGTGTTTTCAGTGAATACTTTAACGCAAACAAGAATTTATTACTCACCCTCATTGCGTGAGGGACGAAAATATGATTCATCGCAACTTGTATCAACCAGTCCGGACTAAAGCTATTCTAGCGCATCTGATTCTGATTCATGTACCGCGTGCATTCACTTATAATATAGTTCTCTATAAAGACGCAACTCCGATAATTTCTAGTAAATTCTTCACCAAAGTTTGTTTCTGATTTCATAGACAGTTTGCCATTAGTCTAATTTTATCACGTTGTTTGAGGTTTGCGACTTGTTAGACAAATCCGAACCAACGCGGTTGCATCGTTTCATCGGGACTCGTCGAGCTTCGTCGACTCGGCTGTTTTCCGTTGATTCTGACTCTCAGGAGTTGCAGTGGTTGGGAATAAAGAAAGAAAAAAAAAAAAAATATATTTTGTCTTAAGTTTGTACTAACCCGCCTAGTGCACAGTTAGTAGTGCCTCAGGTGGAACCTTTCGCCTCCACTCGACCCAACTGATTTGAAACTTAATTTTTTCCCTTTTTCGGTTTATTTTTGTTTGCGATAAGCGGACGCCGCGAGCCGCGAAGGAGTTTTACGTAAACATTTGCGGTACCGAGAGGCTAAACCCATGTAACCCCCTGCAGGTGCCGATTCACCCTCAACTCGCGCCAATAATCCCGATAATGTTGAGATCGGGCGCGGGGCACCCGGATGCTGGCCAATCGGAAGCGTCCACGTCGCGTCAGCTCTCGCCCGAGGAGGAGGCGCAGAGACTGTACGCGACGCTCAACGAGTACCTGCTGCTCGAGCACAAGGCACAGCCTAAACTATTCCTGCCTGCTGAATCTGAGGTAAGGAACCGCTTTTATAAATGTCAATTATGCAAATAGGTTACAACAGTAACTCTTTTACACGCCAAGTAAGTCGGATGACACTATAATGTACAATTATCTGTGGGTCTAAAAAGGCCATATTAGTAGATTCAGCCAGCACATCACGCTACCCGCAACTAAAATTTTCCCAATCAACCTTGAACCTAATACGTTAGCGATAAAGATGAAAATTAATTTTGACGGATTGTTATGATTAATATTATGATCCTAATTTATGCCCTCTGACTTGTCGATCAACAACTTTTCTTATGACTGCTTCTTTTTAAGCGGAAACTGGTTGCTGAACCTGCAGTATAAGGAGGGATTAGAGAAAAGCTGTTTATTGATAAACTGGGCTCGGGCTTTTGACAGTCCTTTACGGGATAGGCTTGAAGGTATTGACGACCACTCGGTCAGTCGATTTTTCCCAGGGGATTGTGGGGGGGGGGTAGGCAGTCGCAGATACTTAAAATATAAATAATCATGTGAAGGAGTTGTCCCGAGCTTGTTTCAATATCAAGTACATGATGAAGATTTAGCATCTTCTTTTTATGTTAAAAATAACCTAGAAAAGTTTTAGACAGTTCAAAACCAAACTTG
The DNA here is from genome assembly GCA_950371165.1 of Lacanobia oleracea. Classification (NCBI taxonomy): domain Eukaryota; kingdom Metazoa; phylum Arthropoda; class Insecta; order Lepidoptera; family Noctuidae; genus Lacanobia; species Lacanobia oleracea. The sequence goes on from OX493411.1 coordinate 9,255,360, forward strand.
TTTTTTTTTTTTTTATCCAAACAATTATTTTTAACTCACCTTAGTTATGAAGCTCTAACAAAAGTCGCATCGCAATTAAACATACCGAATAAGAGCACGCTACGAGCACGTGCGTCTCACACAGTCGATATACGGAGCCGTCTGTTGGTCAAGGCCGTGGGGTTCCAATAAGGCGGCAGGCTTTATCTCAATCGCTCTCAATCGTACATACTACTACTACGAAGTTTTAAATATCCTTGTTGTTCCAGTTTGGCTAGGTCATTGCAGGCTTGAATCACCTGATAGTCTGATAAAACGATGGTTCGTTTGGTTAAAGAATATTTGTAAGCGGAACTGAGAAAGTCAAAAAATGACCTGAGAAAATGTCCTATTGGTACTGAAAATTCCTGATTGCGATCCCCAGTTCAGGAAAAATTTTAGTAGGTTTTTATGGTTAGTAATCCTTATTTCTGTTAGAGACTATGCACATGGCGTATTTTTAACGCCAAAGCGCGTTTTACGAACGCGCGCTCACGGCGCTGTAGATATGACCAAAAAACAGTACTGTCTGCGACTGAAATGCGTTAGCGCGCGTCGCCTGCGCGTTAAACGCCGTGTGCAAAGACCCTTAGTAGCAGCCTGGAGCCTAGATCTGTTCCTGGTTGTTGGTCAAAAAAATGTACTCGCAGATCCTCTATGTATAGACATAGTATCCACATCTCCCTGCTTACCACTTCTCTTGATGTTTTTTAATACTAGAAAATTAAAAATATTTGAGAATAAACTAAGATCATCGTAGAAACCTGACCTCCATTCGTATTAGGAATGTCGAGGAACCTTCAAAAGATGTTAATTCGTGAGTTTGATGCTAAATTGCGATTATTCTGTATGTACTTGCGTAATCGGGCAGTTTGGTAAATCCTATATGTATGCAGAAGGGTCAGATGGCAGACTTATCATGTCAAAATACTGGCCGAGACTTCCATGCCTTAGAAAGCACGTTAAGCCGTTGATCCCGTCTGTCATTTGTATATATTTGGCAGTCGTTACGGATAGTCAGAAATCCGAAAATCTAACACCAATCTTCGTTCCCGAACCAGGCCCTCTTCCTAGGCCGGCCTCGGTGGCGTCGCCATCATCGGGCACCCATTTTGTGGAGAGCCCAGCGGTCAATGTACATGAAAAAAATATTATCTATACAGTTTACCTAAAAATATACCAAAATATAATACTAACACTGAAAATAGAATCAAAATTGATCGTAAAACAAGCGACATAATAACTGTTTTAAACAAATACACCTGACCCTCTCGCGAACAAGCCGTTTTCTATGGCAGCCCTATGTCATGGTATTTGACGTCAGAATTCGTATCGGTTATATATTTTTTCTAGTTGACAACTTTGAAGCTTTATAACTTCATCGCTTATGAAGATTGTTTAAAAATTACTTCATAATTGTTTACTAGAGATAATAAGTATATCATTTTGCAAATAAAAAATTGCATGCATCATATTTCCTATACCATTTTAGCCTGGCAGCTTTCTCACGTCTATGAACCCCGTCTCAGGCCTAAAGTTATGTGGTGTATGGTGCCGTATAGTATATTCATGAGTGCCGTATGGTGCCGTAAAGAATAATACCATCCCATCACTTCCCGTGGGTGTCTTAAGAGGCGACTAAGGGACTCACCAGAGAATGTGCAGCAGCGTTCTCTGCAAAACGCTACACCATACACTGCGATCGCCAACCTGCCTCCCTTTGGGGGAGGTCTATCTCCAGCAGTGGACGTCTTTCAGCTGTTATGATGATGATTCAATTGTGATGTAATTGTCAACAGAATGAGGTGACGACGGGGGCGCGAGACGGCGCGGCTCACGTGCTCAGATGTATCAAAGTCTGCTTCGACCTACCAGCCGACGTGCTCATCAATGCCATCAACTTGTTCGACAGGTGAGCGTCACAACTGTACTTGAGCTAGATCAGAACAGGGATAGTGATCAAGCCCTTTATGGCGCGTTGACATTAAGCCAGTCAACGAATACAGCGACCGGATTCCGTTTAACCGAATTGATTCATCGAATTGGGCTGTTTACATTAAGACGGTCATCCAATACGGAGTATCCGTTTAAGTTGTTGGTTTACCGGATTTGGAATTTCTCCTAAAAAGCTAACTGCTGATACCATATATCTGTAGTTATGTCAATGGAGAGATAGTGAACTTTCCACAGACAACAATCTTACTGGACTGTTCCAGTTTAGACATAGACTATGGAATACAGTAATAGTTTTTAGTCTACTACCTATTTTTGCTGCGAAGCAGCATTTGGAAGATATAGATATCACTGTAGTTAAAGGAACTGGAGACCTCGTAAAGGGATCCAGCGGCGGGATGTCTTGGTAGGCCGCCGTAATGCTACAGCATACAGGCGGTGCCGGGGCATCCCTCGTGTTCCTTCAAATGCCGGTAACCCACGAACAATTCCGCAAACCGGGCAGATGGTTCATCCTCCTACTCTCTGTTTCTAAAAAATAAATAACAACAAAACATGTCTTCTTGCAGGTTCCTGACAAAGATGAAGGTGCGTCCGTGTCACGTGCCCTGCATCACCGTGTCGTGTATGAACATCGCTTTGAATGAGTACGCTCACGCCACCGGCACTAAGCGCAGAGTCTCCGTCGAGGAGTTGGGTGAGTCTTCTGATAGTCACTTGGCTACATATTTAATATGTATCCAGAGAAGTGCGTCCGTGTCACGTGCCCTGCATCACCGTGTCGTGCACGAACATCGCTTTGGATCAGTACGCTGTTACACCGACACCCAGAGGAAAATAAAAGGCAACAGCCTTATTAATTACACGTATAGGTTCGTTTTATTTGACGTCGACTGAAGAAAAGTTGATTATTCTTGTGCATTCACCCAAAATCTTCTTGTCTTAAGTCTCCAAGTTTCTCTTCTTCAGCAAGATGAACAATGAGAACTAAGTCCCAATCCACCATTATAAAAACATGTTTTCTCGTAACGTAACGACTGCTCTGCCACCCGAACTCTTCTTAGTTTTGCCGAAGCTACCCGAAACCAGCCTCGGCGTCCTTAGGTATCCTTGCGACTACCGAGGCCGCTCTCAGGCGCCCGAAGCAGCCCTCAGGCGCCCCGTTGATTCCTTCGAACGAATTCCGCTACCCTAGCAGGCCTCGTGTCTAGTCAATCCTAGATGGAGAAACCGTAAAATCTATTGTCATCGGAACTCAATCAACATGTAAAATTTCAACTCTGTGGGGCAAAAGGAAATGTTTCTAATTCAGCTAGACAGATTTGACCTTAAAAAACATTTCAGTTTGAATAAAAGCGGGTCAAAACGCGAAGTTGTGTTCAGTTATTCATGGTCAATGGGCGACTCTTTTCATCTTATGTCTGACTCATTGGTCTAGTAGTCTTAGCAAAGGGTTTCTTTGTTTTTTCAGTACATGATTTGTGCCAATTTAATGGCAAATGTTCTTCCCATTAAAGTCTGCTAGATGCCAGAAGTACGAGACTGCTAGTCTATTCTGTAAATATCCACTTCGATATCGAGCTTCACCTGAGTGACAAACCTCACAATGTGAGCTTTATAACACACATAAAGGTCTAACGTTTGACGTAACTTGATACGAGTACTTACCTCAGATTCCGCTGTCGAGATACGATAATGTAACAGAATAGGGGTACTGGTCAATGTGGTGAAGTTTCGAGGGGCCCTGTGGTGGACGGCAATACTTATATAGAGGGGCTAAAAAGGCCAGTTTAGGAGAATCATAATATTAATCCCAATAGCAGGGAGGAGCTCGTGGCTAGATAATAACAGCCGTACGGGTTGATCTTCAAGGTTAAGCAACGCTTGCCAAGGTTGGTCTGTGGATGGGTGACTATCTTAACATACCGAGTTTCCTCCGTGTCTAGGAAAGCACGTTAAGCCGTTGGTCCCGGCTGTCATTTGTAGATCTTTGGCAGTTGTTACGGATAGTCAGAAGCCAGTTAATCTGACTCCAGTCTTGCCATGAAGTACCGTGTTACCCAGTTAATGGGTTGTGGAGGTCTGGTAGGCAGCCGCTCCTCATAAAATACTGGTTGACTGGAAGCCGACCTCAATATAGTTGGGAAAAGGCTAGGCAGATGATAATTTTAATCACACAACAATCTGTCAAATTTAATTTTCAACTTTATCGTTGACGCATTAGGTTCAAGGTTAATTGGGAAAATTTGACAGTGACGTTTAGCGTGATTTGCTTTCTGATTTTGCTTAACTGGCCTTGTTAGACTCGCAGGTGTCATGTCTGCCTGCTTAACCTTTTCCTGACTTTGTTGGACTCGGCTAGCAGTCTTCCAGAAGCAACTGAATACACTGCGGCTGTACTAAGGTGAATGTTACGGTTTGCTCATTGCCATTTTCCCGCGAGATGGCGCTGAAGTCAACATTTTCAGTTTTATTTTGTTTCGAGTGTATGTAATTGGAACAATATTAGGTCGCAGAAATAATGGTGCGACAATCGGATATTCCACTTTATCGAAATTAGTCAAAATACGGCATAAAAACCCTTCTGATTCGCCATACTTCACGAAAATAATATCTAACTCGCTTATAGTACCGTTTACACACACATAGACATGATTGAAAGTATGATTTGAAGTATGGCGAATCAGAAGGATTTTTATGCTGTATTTTGACTAATTTCGATAAAGTGGAATATCCGATTGTCGCACCATTATTTCTGCGACTTAATATTGTTCCAATTACACTCGAAACAAAATAAAACTGAAAATGTTACTTCAGCGCCATCTCGCGGGAAAATGGCAATGAGCAACCCGTAACATTCACCCTAAGCTACAAGCTCCTCTAGGGCTCTTGATATGGAACTAATATGACCTTTCTCTATTCCAGTATCAATCTCTCAGTCATGTACTGCAGGCGACGTGAAACGTATGTCTAAAGTGATCCTTGACAAGCTGACTCTGGGGCCGAACTGCCGCGCTATTACTGTTCTGGACTGGCTGCGTCTGCTGCGAGCCATGCTGAGTCTGTACACCGACCAGTGCAACATCATACTGCCGCAGAGCTGTCAGGTAATAATCGATCAATATTCATTGTTGACACGGTTGAGCGATTGGCTGCGTGTCGTGGGTTCGATTCCGGCACGGAACAAATATTTGTATGGCCCTCAGATAGTTGTGCCAGGTCTGGCTGTTTGTGTATGTGACTTTGTATGTTTGTAATCGCATCCGCGATACAGGAGAAATACCTAGTGTGGGGCAAAGTTTTACAAAAAAAAAAAAATCTAGTGTCGCATATTCGAAACTTAAGAGTGACATTTCTGTGCTGCCACCTGTGATTCCTTCACGCTCAGGGAACGTGCGCGAAGTAGACTGCCGTCTAGCGTAGCTATTTCGAATTTTATACTTGACAGTGACATTTCTGTGCTGCCACCTATAGTTTCTGCACGCTCCTTATAGGGACCGTGCACTACGTTGACAATGCTACCTAAAGTTACCAAAATCTAAGATGTCCGATTTGACAGCTGAGTAGAGAGGGATAGAGTAGATTGCTTTACAACTAAGTGCGAAAGTGATTTATTTTTATGTCTCTTTTATACTTACTAGTAAAGCAATGTTGTATCCTGCTGTCAAATCGGACTTCTTAGATTTTGGTGAATTTAGTGTTGCATATTTGAAACTAAAAAGGCACAGAAGCGTCAATGTCAAGTTTTCTTTACTTGACATTCACGCTTCTGTGCTGCCACCTATTGTTCCTGCATGCTCCGTTTAGGAGAACGTGTACGAATCAGACAGTGCCATCTAGCTTTGCAAATTCCGAGCTTATACGAAGAATATACTTGACAATGACACTTCTGTGCTGCCACCTATAGCACGTATATACGTAGGCACGTGTTTGACCACTATCTCGATCTATCTCTCTATGGAGCATGCTTGCCTAGAAGTAACCTATTCACTCTTGACTTAAAGACTCCCAGGTTGTAGCTATCAGGAAACAAAGACTCCGGCAAGGAATTCCACTCCTTAGCTTTCTTGCAAAATTCCTGCGAGAACTACGGGCAATAAGCTAGTCTAAGATTAAGAATATATTTTCTAACTGTGATGTCTGTTTGTCGCACAGGAAGAGGAGTTGGTTCAACTGCTAGAGATCGTGTCGTGCGACGCAGCCTGCGTCGACACGCGCATCAGTGAACTGGCGCTAGTGCTGCTTTACTACAAACTGGGTGAGTGTAGCGACGTACTGTAAGGTCCGGTTATAACGACCCTCAAGAGACTGGTGATATTCATCATTTCAGCCGAAGTACGTCCACTACTGGACATAAGCCTCCCTCAAGATGGGGGGTTTGCTATAATCGCCACGCTTGGCTGGCGGGTTGGCGATCGCAGTGAATCGTGTTGAGTGTAGGCCGCCCTTGTAAGACGTTTGACATCGTGTATACCACAACATTATGTTTATTTTACGATGGAGCACGCTTCACACTTCACGTCATCATCGTCATATCAGCCCAAAAACATAGGCCTATCTGTCTCCTAAAAAGCTAACTGCTGATACCATATATCTGTAGTTATGTCAATGGAGAGATAGTGAACTTTCCACAGACAACAATCTTACTGGACTGTTCCAGTTTAGACATAGGCTATGGAGTACAGTTGTTTTTAGTCTACTAAGTACTTATTTTTACTGCAAAGCAGCATTTCGTTAAATCCTTTCTTAGTGCTCCCCTACACTCCCCAAGGCACCTACATGCCAAATTTCATTTCAAATTTCTACAACCAGTAATATCGGCCGTGCGTTGTCTGTCAGTCACTTACTCTGAGTAATTGAGTACGTGACAAATGGAAGAATCAATATTTTTATAAATATTTTTTTTCCTGTTAAGAAAAAACTGCTGGTTGTAGGAAGCTGACATTTGGCATGTAGGTTCCTTAGGGAGTCTAGCACTAAGAAAGGATTTCTCCAATTTGGGATATACGCGTACGAAGTTGAGGGCAACAGCTAGTTTTATATATTAGGATTGTAGCGTTCTCCCTGAACAAATCATAAAAATACTCAAATATAATGGTAGTGATGACCGCCATTACAGGAATTCCTGTTAGTAGGATAATTTTTCCTAGTCGAATGAACGTGATGACTAATAGAGCTATTGTTTGTGTGCAGAGCAACCGCTGGCGGAGTCCCTGGCGGCGGCGGAGCAGAGCGGCGTGGTGCCGGACCACGTCTACTACTTGTGCGACTTCGCGCGCCAGCTGCAGCTGCATTGTCATGTCAGTAGCTATGTTTACATTAGCAGAGCAACCTCTGGCGGAGCAGAGCGGCGTGGTGCCGGACCACGTCTACTACTTGTGCGACTTCGCGCGCCAGCTGCAGCTGCATTGTCATGTCAGTAGCTATGTTTACATTAGCAGAGCAACCTCTGGCGGAGCAGAGCGGCGTGGTGCCGGACCACGTCTACTACTTGTGCGACTTCGCGCGCCAGCTGCAGCTGCATTGTCATGTCAGTAGCTATGTTTACATTAGCAGAGCAACCTCTGGCGGAGCAGAGCGGCGTGGTGCCGGACCACGTCTACTACTTGTGCGACTTCGCGCGCCAGCTGCAGCTGCATTGTCATGTCAGTAGCTATGTTTACATTAGCAGAGCAACCTCTGGCGGAGCAGAGCGGCGTGGTGCCGGACCACGTCTACTACTTGTGCGACTTCGCGCGCCAGCTGCAGCTGCATTGTCATGTCAGTAGCTATGTTTACATTAGCAGAGCAACCTCTGGCGGAGCAGAGCGGCGTGGTGCCGGACCACGTCTACTACTTGTGCGACTTCGCGCGCCAGCTGCAGCTGCATTGTCATGTCAGTAGCTATGTTTACATTAGCAGAGCAACCTCTGGCGGAGCAGAGCGGCGTGGTGCCGGACCACGTCTACTACTTGTGCGACTTCGCGCGCCAGCTGCAGCTGCATTGTCATGTCAGTAGCTATGTTTACATTAGCAGAGCAACCTCTGGCGGAGCAGAGCGGCGTGGTGCCGGACCACGTCTACTACTTGTGCGACTTCGCGCGCCAGCTGCAGCTGCATTGTCATGTCAGTAGCTATGTTTACATTAGCAGAGCAACCTCTGGCGGAGCAGAGCGGCGTGGTGCCGGACCACGTCTACTACTTGTGCGACTTCGCGCGCCAGCTGCAGCTGCATTGTCATGTCAGTAGCTATGTTTACATTAGCAGAGCAACCTCTGGCGGAGCAGAGCGGCGTGGTGCCGGACCACGTCTACTACTTGTGCGACTTCGCGCGCCAGCTGCAGCTGCATTGTCATGTCAGTAGCTATGTTTACATTAGCAGAGCAACCTCTGGCGGAGCAGAGCGGCGTGGTGCCGGACCACGTCTACTACTTGTGCGACTTCGCGCGCCAGCTGCAGCTGCATTGTCATGTCAGTAGCTATGTTTACATTAGCAGAGCAACCTCTGGCGGAGCAGAGCGGCGTGGTGCCGGACCACGTCTACTACTTGTGCGACTTCGCGCGCCAGCTGCAGCTGCATTGTCATGTCAGTAGCTATGTTTACATTAGCAGAGCAACCTCTGGCGGAGCAGAGCGGCGTGGTGCCGGACCACGTCTACTACTTGTGCGACTTCGCGCGCCAGCTGCAGCTGCATTGTCATGTCAGTAGCTATGTTTACATTAGCAGAGCAACCTCTGGCGGAGCAGAGCGGCGTGGTGCCGGACCACGTCTACTACTTGTGCGACTTCGCGCGCCAGCTGCAGCTGCATTGTCATGTCAGTAGCTATGTTTACATTAGCAGAGCAACCTCTGGCGGAGCAGAGCGGCGTGGTGCCGGACCACGTCTACTACTTGTGCGACTTCGCGCGCCAGCTGCAGCTGCATTGTCATGTCAGTAGCTATGTTTACATTAGCAGAGCAACCTCTGGCGGAGCAGAGCGGCGTGGTGCCGGACCACGTCTACTACTTGTGCGACTTCGCGCGCCAGCTGCAGCTGCATTGTCATGTCAGTAGCTATGTTTACATTAGCAGAGCAACCTCTGGCGGAGCAGAGCGGCGTGGTGCCGGACCACGTCTACTACTTGTGCGACTTCGCGCGCCAGCTGCAGCTGCATTGTCATGTCAGTAGCTATGTTTACATTAGCAGAGCAACCTCTGGCGGAGCAGAGCGGCGTGGTGCCGGACCACGTCTACTACTTGTGCGACTTCGCGCGCCAGCTGCAGCTGCATTGTCATGTCAGTAGCTATGTTTACATTAGCAGAGCAACCTCTGGCGGAGCAGAGCGGCGTGGTGCCGGACCACGTCTACTACTTGTGCGACTTCGCGCGCCAGCTGCAGCTGCATTGTCATGTCAGTAGCTATGTTTACATTAGCAGAGCAACCTCTGGCGGAGCAGAGCGGCGTGGTGCCGGACCACGTCTACTACTTGTGCGACTTCGCGCGCCAGCTGCAGCTGCATTGTCATGTCAGTAGCTATGTTTACATTAGCAGAGCAACCTCTGGCGGAGCAGAGCGGCGTGGTGCCGGACCACGTCTACTACTTGTGCGACTTCGCGCGCCAGCTGCAGCTGCATTGTCATGTCAGTAGCTATGTTTACATTAGCAGAGCAACCTCTGGCGGAGCAGAGCGGCGTGGTGCCGGACCACGTCTACTACTTGTGCGACTTCGCGCGCCAGCTGCAGCTGCATTGTCATGTCAGTAGCTATGTTTACATTAGCAGAGCAACCTCTGGCGGAGCAGAGCGGCGTGGTGCCGGACCACGTCTACTACTTGTGCGACTTCGCGCGCCAGCTGCAGCTGCATTGTCATGTCAGTAGCTATGTTTACATTAGCAGAGCAACCTCTGGCGGAGCAGAGCGGCGTGGTGCCGGACCACGTCTACTACTTGTGCGACTTCGCGCGCCAGCTGCAGCTGCATTGTCATGTCAGTAGCTATGTTTACATTAGCAGAGCAACCTCTGGCGGAGCAGAGCGGCGTGGTGCCGGACCACGTCTACTACTTGTGCGACTTCGCGCGCCAGCTGCAGCTGCATTGTCATGTCAGTAGCTATGTTTACATTAGCAGAGCAACCTCTGGCGGAGCAGAGCGGCGTGGTGCCGGACCACGTCTACTACTTGTGCGACTTCGCGCGCCAGCTGCAGCTGCATTGTCATGTCAGTAGCTATGTTTACATTAGCAGAGCAACCTCTGGCGGAGCAGAGCGGCGTGGTGCCGGACCACGTCTACTACTTGTGCGACTTCGCGCGCCAGCTGCAGCTGCATTGTCATGTCAGTAGCTATGTTTACATTAGCAGAGCAACCTCTGGCGGAGCAGAGCGGCGTGGTGCCGGACCACGTCTACTACTTGTGCGACTTCGCGCGCCAGCTGCAGCTGCATTGTCATGTCAGTAGCTATGTTTACATTAGCAGAGCAACCTCTGGCGGAGCAGAGCGGCGTGGTGCCGGACCACGTCTACTACTTGTGCGACTTCGCGCGCCAGCTGCAGCTGCATTGTCATGTCAGTAGCTATGTTTACATTAGCAGAGCAACCTCTGGCGGAGCAGAGCGGCGTGGTGCCGGACCACGTCTACTACTTGTGCGACTTCGCGCGCCAGCTGCAGCTGCATTGTCATGTCAGTAGCTATGTTTACATTAGCAGAGCAACCTCTGGCGGAGCAGAGCGGCGTGGTGCCGGACCACGTCTACTACTTGTGCGACTTCGCGCGCCAGCTGCAGCTGCATTGTCATGTCAGTAGCTATGTTTACATTAGCAGAGCAACCTCTGGCGGAGCAGAGCGGCGTGGTGCCGGACCACGTCTACTACTTGTGCGACTTCGCGCGCCAGCTGCAGCTGCATTGTCATGTCAGTAGCTATGTTTACATTAGCAGAGCAACCTCTGGCGGAGCAGAGCGGCGTGGTGCCGGACCACGTCTACTACTTGTGCGACTTCGCGCGCCAGCTGCAGCTGCATTGTCATGTCAGTAGCTATGTTTACATTAGCAGAGCAACCTCTGGCGGAGCAGAGCGGCGTGGTGCCGGACCACGTCTACTACTTGTGCGACTTCGCGCGCCAGCTGCAGCTGCATTGTCATGTCAGTAGCTATGTTTACATTAGCAGAGCAACCTCTGGCGGAGCAGAGCGGCGTGGTGCCGGACCACGTCTACTACTTGTGCGACTTCGCGCGCCAGCTGCAGCTGCATTGTCATGTCAGTAGCTATGTTTACATTAGCAGAGCAACCTCTGGCGGAGCAGAGCGGCGTGGTGCCGGACCACGTCTACTACTTGTGCGACTTCGCGCGCCAGCTGCAGCTGCATTGTCATGTCAGTAGCTATGTTTACATTAGCAGAGCAACCTCTGGCGGAGCAGAGCGGCGTGGTGCCGGACCACGTCTACTACTTGTGCGACTTCGCGCGCCAGCTGCAGCTGCATTGTCATGTCAGTAGCTATGTTTACATTAGCAGAGCAACCTCTGGCGGAGCAGAGCGGCGTGGTGCCGGACCACGTCTACTACTTGTGCGACTTCGCGCGCCAGCTGCAGCTGCATTGTCATGTCAGTAGCTATGTTTACATTAGCAGAGCAACCTCTGGCGGAGCAGAGCGGCGTGGTGCCGGACCACGTCTACTACTTGTGCGACTTCGCGCGCCAGCTGCAGCTGCATTGTCATGTCAGTAGCTATGTTTACATTAGCAGAGCAACCTCTGGCGGAGCAGAGCGGCGTGGTGCCGGACCACGTCTACTACTTGTGCGACTTCGCGCGCCAGCTGCAGCTGCATTGTCATGTCAGTAGCTATGTTTACATTAGCAGAGCAACCTCTGGCGGAGCAGAGCGGCGTGGTGCCGGACCACGTCTACTACTTGTGCGACTTCGCGCGCCAGCTGCAGCTGCATTGTCATGTCAGTAGCTATGTTTACATTAGCAGAGCAACCTCTGGCGGAGCAGAGCGGCGTGGTGCCGGACCACGTCTACTACTTGTGCGACTTCGCGCGCCAGCTGCAGCTGCATTGTCATGTCAGTAGCTATGTTTACATTAGCAGAGCAACCTCTGGCGGAGCAGAGCGGCGTGGTGCCGGACCACGTCTACTACTTGTGCGACTTCGCGCGCCAGCTGCAGCTGCATTGTCATGTCAGTAGCTATGTTTACATTAGCAGAGCAACCTCTGGCGGAGCAGAGCGGCGTGGTGCCGGACCACGTCTACTACTTGTGCGACTTCGCGCGCCAGCTGCAGCTGCATTGTCATGTCAGTAGCTATGTTTACATTAGCAGAGCAACCTCTGGCGGAGCAGAGCGGCGTGGTGCCGGACCACGTCTACTACTTGTGCGACTTCGCGCGCCAGCTGCAGCTGCATTGTCATGTCAGTAGCTATGTTTACATTAGCAGAGCAACCTCTGGCGGAGCAGAGCGGCGTGGTGCCGGACCACGTCTACTACTTGTGCGACTTCGCGCGCCAGCTGCAGCTGCATTGTCATGTCAGTAGCTATGTTTACATTAGCAGAGCAACCTCTGGCGGAGCAGAGCGGCGTGGTGCCGGACCACGTCTACTACTTGTGCGACTTCGCGCGCCAGCTGCAGCTGCATTGTCATGTCAGTAGCTATGTTTACATTAGCAGAGCAACCTCTGGCGGAGCAGAGCGGCGTGGTGCCGGACCACGTCTACTACTTGTGCGACTTCGCGCGCCAGCTGCAGCTGCATTGTCATGTCAGTAGCTATGTTTACATTAGCAGAGCAACCTCTGGCGGAGCAGAGCGGCGTGGTGCCGGACCACGTCTACTACTTGTGCGACTTCGCGCGCCAGCTGCAGCTGCATTGTCATGTCAGTAGCTATGTTTACATTAGCAGAGCAACCTCTGGCGGAGCAGAGCGGCGTGGTGCCGGACCACGTCTACTACTTGTGCGACTTCGCGCGCCAGCTGCAGCTGCATTGTCATGTCAGTAGCTATGTTTACATTAGCAGAGCAACCTCTGGCGGAGCAGAGCGGCGTGGTGCCGGACCACGTCTACTACTTGTGCGACTTCGCGCGCCAGCTGCAGCTGCATTGTCATGTCAGTAGCTATGTTTACATTAGCAGAGCAACCTCTGGCGGAGCAGAGCGGCGTGGTGCCGGACCACGTCTACTACTTGTGCGACTTCGCGCGCCAGCTGCAGCTGCATTGTCATGTCAGTAGCTATGTTTACATTAGCAGAGCAACCTCTGGCGGAGCAGAGCGGCGTGGTGCCGGACCACGTCTACTACTTGTGCGACTTCGCGCGCCAGCTGCAGCTGCATTGTCATGTCAGTAGCTATGTTTACATTAGCAGAGCAACCTCTGGCGGAGCAGAGCGGCGTGGTGCCGGACCACGTCTACTACTTGTGCGACTTCGCGCGCCAGCTGCAGCTGCATTGTCATGTCAGTAGCTATGTTTACATTAGCAGAGCAACCTCTGGCGGAGCAGAGCGGCGTGGTGCCGGACCACGTCTACTACTTGTGCGACTTCGCGCGCCAGCTGCAGCTGCATTGTCATGTCAGTAGCTATGTTTACATTAGCAGAGCAACCTCTGGCGGAGCAGAGCGGCGTGGTGCCGGACCACGTCTACTACTTGTGCGACTTCGCGCGCCAGCTGCAGCTGCATTGTCATGTCAGTAGCTATGTTTACATTAGCAGAGCAACCTCTGGCGGAGCAGAGCGGCGTGGTGCCGGACCACGTCTACTACTTGTGCGACTTCGCGCGCCAGCTGCAGCTGCATTGTCATGTCAGTAGCTATGTTTACATTAGCAGAGCAACCTCTGGCGGAGCAGAGCGGCGTGGTGCCGGACCACGTCTACTACTTGTGCGACTTCGCGCGCCAGCTGCAGCTGCATTGTCATGTCAGTAGCTATGTTTACATTAGCAGAGCAACCTCTGGCGGAGCAGAGCGGCGTGGTGCCGGACCACGTCTACTACTTGTGCGACTTCGCGCGCCAGCTGCAGCTGCATTGTCATGTCAGTAGCTATGTTTACATTAGCAGAGCAACCTCTGGCGGAGCAGAGCGGCGTGGTGCCGGACCACGTCTACTACTTGTGCGACTTCGCGCGCCAGCTGCAGCTGCATTGTCATGTCAGTAGCTATGTTTACATTAGCAGAGCAACCTCTGGCGGAGCAGAGCGGCGTGGTGCCGGACCACGTCTACTACTTGTGCGACTTCGCGCGCCAGCTGCAGCTGCATTGTCATGTCAGTAGCTATGTTTACATTAGCAGAGCAACCTCTGGCGGAGCAGAGCGGCGTGGTGCCGGACCACGTCTACTACTTGTGCGACTTCGCGCGCCAGCTGCAGCTGCATTGTCATGTCAGTAGCTATGTTTACATTAGCAGAGCAACCTCTGGCGGAGCAGAGCGGCGTGGTGCCGGACCACGTCTACTACTTGTGCGACTTCGCGCGCCAGCTGCAGCTGCATTGTCATGTCAGTAGCTATGTTTACATTAGCAGAGCAACCTCTGGCGGAGCAGAGCGGCGTGGTGCCGCTAACAGCGAAAGACGTCCACTGCTGGACATAGGCCTCCCCCAAAAAGGGGGGGGGGGTTGACATAATCGCCACGCTTGGCAGGCGGGATGACGATCGCAGTGTATGATCTTGTGTTATACAGAGAATGCTGGTGCACATTCTCTGGTGAGTCCCTTAGTCGCCTCTTATGACACCCACGGGAAGTGATGGGATGGTATTATTCTTTTACGGCACCATGTGACACTGGTCGACACCATACGGTATAGCAAAGGCTACTTTAGTAGAATAAGGTTAGGATCATAATATTAATTACTAGTTGATCCGCGCAATTTCGTCTGCGTCACAATTTTCATTACTGCTCCGCTCCTATTGATCTTAGCGTGATGATATATAGCCTAAAGCCTTCCTCGATAAATGGGCTATCACTGAAAGAATTTTTCAAATCGGACCAGTAGTTCCTGAGATTAGCGCGTTCAAATAAACAAACAAATTCTTTATCTTTATATATTAGTATAGATACAACACTCTGTCAAAGGTTGATTGGGAAAATTTTACAGTTTTGGGTAGATTGATGTGATGGCTGACTCTACCTAAGTGGCGTTTTTAGACCCGCTGTCTTTAGACATCCATTGTGTGACGACAATTATCTTCCAGTAGTCTTCTTTTCGAGTCGGTGGCCAACTCTTTAGATGGTTGGTGTTCAGTAGATGGCTATGTTAATTACAACATCGGTGGCATTCATTTCTCATAGTTCAGGTGTTCGGGTACTCTGGGCACTCTAACATGTAGCTCATGTTCTGACTAGGGGCACGGCACACACTTTCAAGTATATGGTAAACAAGTTATGTTTGCAGCAGGCCTACCTGGGTGCTATTAATTAAGTAGCTTACTAAATAATATGTTATTTCTGTACAGATGTGCTCCCAGTCGCTGACGCACGCGCGCGCTCGCGTGCAGCACGTGCTGTGCCGCTACGAGCGCTGCGAGGCGCGCCGCGACCAGCGCCGCGACCAGCGCCAGCGGCTCGTGTGGCGCCTCTCCGAGCGCACGCTCAAGGTAACTGTACAGATGTGCTCCCAGTCGCTGACGCACGCGCGCGCTCGCGTGCAGCACGTGCTGTGCCGCTACGAGCGCTGCGAGGCGCGCCGCGACCAGCGCCGCGACCAGCGCCAGCGGCTCGTGTGGCGCCTCTCCGAGCGCACGCTCAAGGTAACTGTACAGATGTGCTCCCAGTCGCTGACGCACGCGCGCGCTCGCGTGCAGCACGTGCTGTGCCGCTACGAGCGCTGCGAGGCGCGCCGCGACCAGCGCCGCGACCAGCGCCAGCGGCTCGTGTGGCGCCTCTCCGAGCGCACGCTCAAGGTAACTGTACAGATGTGCTCCCAGTCGCTGACGCACGCGCGCGCTCGCGTGCAGCACGTGCTGTGCCGCTACGAGCGCTGCGAGGCGCGCCGCGACCAGCGCCGCGACCAGCGCCAGCGGCTCGTGTGGCGCCTCTCCGAGCGCACGCTCAAGGTAACTGTACAGATGTGCTCCCAGTCGCTGACGCACGCGCGCGCTCGCGTGCAGCACGTGCTGTGCCGCTACGAGCGCTGCGAGGCGCGCCGCGACCAGCGCCGCGACCAGCGCCAGCGGCTCGTGTGGCGCCTCTCCGAGCGCACGCTCAAGGTGACCACACTATACTTATTACCAGCGCCAGCGGCTCGTGTGGCGCCTCTCCGAGCGCACGCTCAAGGTGACCACACTATACTTATTACCAGCGCCAGCGGCTCGTGTGGCGCCTCTCCGAGCGCACGCTCAAGGTGACCACACTATACTTATTACCAGCGCCAGCGGCTCGTGTGGCGCCTCTCCGAGCGCACGCTCAAGGTGACCATCACCATCATCTGTCTAGCTTTTTCCCAACTATATTGGGGTCGGCTTCCAGTCAAACCGGAGTCAGCTGAATATTAGTGTTTTACGTGGAGCGGCTGCCTACCAGACCTTCACAACCCATTAACTGGGTAACACGGTACTTCTTGGCAAGACTGGAGTCAGATTTACTGGCTTCTGACAAACCATAACGACTGCCAAAGATCTACAAATGACAGCCGGGACCAACGGCTCAACGTGCTTTCCGAGGCATGTAGGAAACTCGCTATGTTAAGATAGTCACCCATACACAGACCAACCTTAGCAAGCGTTGCTTAACCTTAAAGATCGACCCGTGCGGCTGTTTTTATTTAGCCACGAACCCCTCGCTCAAGGTAACCGTACTCACACTTATTATCTCTTTGGTGGATGACTAATCATCAAATGACTATAGGATCCGTGCACGGCGTCGACTATGCCATCTAGTGTCGCATATTCGAAGTTTTAAGGGTCAGAATACTTGACATTGACGCTTCTGTGCTGCCACCTGTAGTTCCTTCACGCTCAGGGAACGTGCGCGAATTAGGACTGCCATCTATTGGGCCCGTGCACGGCGTTGACTATGCCATCTAGTGTCGCATATTAGAAGTTTTAAGGGTCAGAATACTTGACATTGTCGCTTCTGGGCATTGTCGCTTCTGTGCTGCCACCTGCGGTTCCTGCACGCTCAGTTTAGGGGAACGTGCGCGAAGAAGACTGCCATCTAGCGTAGCTATTTCGAATTTTTTACTTGAAACATATTTGACACTGACATTTCTGTGCTGCCACCTATAGTTTCTGTACGCTCCCCATAGCGTAGCTATTTCGAATTTTAAATTTGGAAAATAATTGACAATGACATTTCTGTGCTGCCACCTATAGTTTCTGTACGCTCCCCATAGCGTAGCTATTTCGAATTTTAAATTTGAAAAATAATTGACAATGACATTTCTGTGCTGCCACCTATAGTTTCTGTACGCTCCCCATAGCGTAGCTATTTCGAATTTTAAATTTGAAAAATAATTGACAATGACATTTCTGTGCTGCCACCTATAGTTTCTGTACGCTCCCCATAGCGTAGCTATTTCGAATTTTAAATTTGAAAAATAATTGACAATGATATTTCTGTGCTGCCACCTAGTTTCTACACGTTCCCTATACGAACGCATTTTTCTTGTCGTCAGGTACTTGATAGCCATGCAGTGTCCACTCAAAGTTGTAACTAGTATTAATGTTACCGTTGTTCCCCTCAGGTGCTCCGTCCCACAGACCGCCTGACGTCATTGCTGCCCACTATCGAAGAGCAACACTTTGCGGTTGACGCCACGCCCACCAGGACCAGGTAAATACTAATATTTTGTATTTAATTTTCTACAGATACATTTACGTCCTTTTTATTTATTTATTAAAACTTTATGCACAAGTAAAAAATACTGTACAAAGGCGGACATTTTTACCAGTTAACCGAATCTCAAAAGGAAAAAAAAGACGAAATCTCTATAGGGACAGTTCCGTCCGTCCGTCTGTCTGTGAAAACCATTTATCTCGGGAACGCGTGAAGGTATCGAGTTGAAATTATAACCAGAAGGGGAGGGGGGGAGGTTTGCCATAATCGCCGCGTCGCTGCATCATAATGGTGTAGCGTTTTGCAGAGAACGCTGCTGCTCATTCTCTGGCGAGTCCCATAGTCGCCTCTTACACCCACGGGAAGTGATGGGATGGTATTATTCTTTTACGGCACCATACGACACCATACGATATTATACTGTCCTTCTATTGAGTAAAGGTCTCCCCATAGCCTTCCTTTCTTCATGAGGCGTTCACGCCAGCATTTCCTCCCTTCCAGAATTGTATGCATCTTATCATAAGACAACATCCAATAATAATGGCCATTGATTAAAAATTACTTGGTGGCAAAAAAAAATCACTTGTTTTGTGGAAGTAAAAAAAAGGAATAAAAGAGCTTCAATCTTTTTTTCATCTCATTTACATCTCATCATCATCACAACGACCGGTCCTGTGCGTCTCGCATCCATCGGCTACCCGCGACCTTCACCAGGTCATCGGTCCACCTTCTGGGAGGCTTTCCTTCCATTTACATCTATAAACTAGCTGACTCGCGCAACGTCGTCTGCGTCACAATTTTTATAACTGCTCCGCTCCTATCGGTCTTAGCGTGATGTAATTATAGCCTATAGCCTTCCTCGATAAATGGGCTATCTAAAACTGAAATAGTTTTTCAAATCTGACGAGTAGTTCCTGAGATTAGTGCGTTCAAGTAAACAAACAAACTCTTCAGCTTTAAATTTAGTATATAGACTAGTTTTCCCGTGCAACTTCCACTGCGTCACAATTTTCATTACTGCTCCGCTTCTATTGGTCTTAGCGTGATGGTATTATATAGCCTTTAGCCTTCCTCGATAAATGGGCTATCTAACACTGAAAGATTTTTTCAAATCGGACCAGTACTTCCTGAGATTAGCGCGTTCAAGTAAACAAACAAACTCTTCAGCTTAATATATTAGTATAGATAAAAAATTAACAACATAACTTTGTCCACCAGATCGGGCAGTGAAAGCAGCGAGAACGAAGAGACATCAGACTGGCCGCGCAGTCCCGTGCTGCCCGTCTACTGCGACAACTAAGAGCGGCCGCCGACCCGGCGCTCCGGTACTTAAAGTGGCATCGCAGCCCACACTAGCAGTACCGCCCGTACACTACACATCCGGTACTGTTCACTATTGAAGACTTCCAGCGGTATCTTTGAAGCAGCTGGCTCGAATGGTACTTTAGTGACACTTGAGCTCATCGACACTGGAAGATTTATAGAAGTTTCTGAAGCTGTTGGCTCGAATGGTACTTTTTAGTTACACTTCAAGACTTGCAACGGAGCTGAATGGCTTAAGTGGTACCTTGAGTGACACTTGAGCCCGTCGAAATTTGAAGATTAACAGTTTTATTTAAGCTGTAGGATTGAAATTTTTCTTTTGAGTGACACTTGAGCCCATCGGCTCTTGATGATTACCAGTAGTTCGGAAGCTGTTGAATGATACTTTTTAGTGACACTAGCCCTTTAGCTGTACTCATCGTTTTGGAGCTGAGGTTTCTTGGTACTTTTTAGTGCTATATGGACCCAGAGCTGGGACTTGAGATGTTCTATCAGCGATATTTTCGGGTTGTTAGAAGTGTGCTAATTGAGGAAGGAAATGAATCTCGAAAGGCACTATCTGTTTTAACTGAGGCTACAGTGGTACTTTTAAGTGACATTTAGCCGTTTCGTCATCATTACAAAATTGAAGACAGAAAAACGCCCAGCAGCAACCGTTTTGATTCAAGACATCTGTATTTTTAGCTAAAGATTAGTCTCGAGTGGTACTTTTGGACCAAATTGTAACTAACATCACATTTCGAGGATGGTACCATCTGTTACTATGTTCAGGCGGTACTTTTTAGTGTTAATATTAAAATCTTATTTGTACCTGGCAGCTGATTATTTAAAAATAGGATCTTTTGGAATTTTTTGTTCAAAACAAAAAAAAAATTATGAAATTAATTAAAAATGTATGACATTTTTTATTTTATTATGAGTAATTATTGCGAAATTATAATATAATTTTTGACATTATTATTTATTTATAAATTAAACTCGAATTCTGAAAGGTCTTATTAAATGATAATTAATAAAATAGTTAATAGTTAGACTTGAAATATAAATCTAAATAGATGACAAGTAGAACTAATTGCCGGGTCTTTGCGGTCGTAATAAAATTAAGATGGCGACGGGAATGTAATATGGTTTTGACGCAGTTAAAGCATTTATTTAGCAAAGAAAATAGGCCAGAATCGCGATACTACGCTTACAACCTTAATATCTTCGAAGAGCCTTTGCTCAATTATATTGGGGTCGGCTTCCAGTGAAGTCGGATACAGCTGAATACCAGTGTTTTACGTGGAGCGACTGCCTACCAGACCTCCACAAGACTACCTTATTAGGTTTATTACTTTTCGTACTTTTGTACCGAAAAATAGATTAGCAAATTAACGAATAACTACTTCAGGCCTTTAAGCCAACTGCTCAACCAAATTATGTCTCGTCGCACAAAATTACCAGTTTTTAGTTTATTCTACTTACTTTTACAATTAAAAAAAAAAACGATTTTGTTTTAATTTAATTTATATCTTAAAAAAATGGAGATAAAAAGCCGTGGTTCTAAACTTTATGTTTAACTTTTTTTTTTTGCAAGAAGGATTTATGTCTCTCGATTGTCGCGTGATCCTAATTTTGAGAATGTCAAAATGTTTGTGATCCGTCTGTCTGTGTGTGTGTGTGTGTGTGTGTAGCTGCGAGTGGGACGCTTGTGTGGCCGTGTGGGACAGTGCCTTTGTGACCAGCAAAGCAGAGTGAAGGATGTTGAGAGCTTGCGATCAACTTACTAAAGATGTGCTTACACAGACAATTAATTACGCAATTCTAGGCATTTATAACATCAATCAATTGACGGCGGTATCAAATTCGTATTGAAATTGTCAAATTGCCCGTGTAAATGCACCTTTAGTAATGTCTTATTGAAAAATTGGCTATAACGCTTCAATTTGAAAGCTTATTATAGATCTGTGGGCCAATTTGATCGCAATTCTCAGTAATCGTGACCAATTTCTTTAAGTATCTAAAAACTGTCCCGGAGTCGCCACACAGTCGCGCCACTATCGCTCAATTGTATATTTCGAACTAAAATTAAGCTTAATTAATAATAAATCCGAATAAAGGACAAAAAAAAATATAAAAAATGGTGCAATTTTAAAATTCAAAAACAGTTCAAAATTTTATGGTTAATAAAAGTAATATTTGGAGTATTATTCATGTGAAAAGTTGTTTTTTTTTTACATAAAATGTTTTTGCATTGCGATGGACAGCGTTTCTTTCGTTTTGTGGGGTTACGGGGGTAGGCAGAAAACTTAGTTATTTTAATGGATTTAGAAATTGACATTTGAAAGCTTCAAAGACTTCTGTCTACTTCTAGGACCTATTATTTTATATCAGTCGTTTGAATAGCTTTACCAATGTTTTTGTTATACGATTAGTGCGAAAGAAGCGTTGTCTCTCAACCCAAAGCTTTTCCTTACTGTGATTTTATCTTATTAGAGAGGAAAAAAAAAGTTCAAAAAAAAAAAGAATATTCCATATTTTTTACTAGTTTTAAGGTTCAGGGCGAAATCTGGGGTAGGAACTGTGGTGGAGTTCTATGGTGGATAAATATCAAAATGTGGTGTTAAAAATGCATAGTATTAATTTTTTTATTAGGGTGAAATTGGCGAGCTTTAAAAATTGGGCGAGTAAATATTTTTTGTTGGCTCACAGTTGCCGCACAGTTGTGCAACAATCGACCAACTGTTGCGCTGCAGTTGCTCCCCAAATCTCGCTCTTAGCGTTTTTAAATATAAGAATTTGAGTCACAGAAAAACTGAGCGATTGTAAAATTTTTATATGCGAAAAAAAGTGAAAATAAAATATCCACCGAAACATTCTTTTTTAAGTACATCTATCATTACCTATCTGTAATTTAAGTATTATAGTTATTTTAAAAGTAATTATTAATCCATAAATATTTCCATTTACGATTAAAGTCTTACTACGAGTTTTGATAAAATCTGATGAAATAAAAACAATTCGGCGTTATAGCTTTTTCGTTATTATCAATAACTTTTTAATTTTTCAGTAGTAGTAATTACTTATTTCTTATTGTCGTAGTTTATAAAGTTATAAATGACAAAAAAAAAAAATACAAATTTATGAAAAACTGTAAAAAAAAAATGATCTCAGTTTGTAGTTTTCTTTGCAAAAATAAAACGTGGAAGTTAGAGGGTCATATTTTGAGTGTTGTGTGCGTAAAATGGCATACGATTTTATTTTCATTTTAATACAAAATGGAGTTGTGCATTATAACATCGGTGCATTTTGTGGTTCATATCATCCGTACCAGAAGCTAAGTATGTATTTTTTATTTATATTATTTTTCGTAACAAGAACTTCTTACGCATACAATGCTGATTATAAAGCATCAAAAATAAGTCTTTGAATATGAAAGCAATGTACATTTACGCTCTGTGATAATGTTCAAATTGATAAAGTATAGAAGAATCAAAAGATGCAGAAATTGCTTGAAATAGTCAAATTTGGAAAAAATACTAGAAATTTGCTCGAAAGTTCTTCGAATATGTCAGCAAAGTAGCTATTTCGACGAAATATGTCTATTTGAGTGAATTTCTGCATTCCAGCGTGTGCTGTGCCTTTTATACTTTTATCAAAGTTATTAATAAAATCCTTATTGATAAACGAACATCTCGAAATATTTTAAGATCCTTTTTATAAAAAGGTTTAAGATCCTACTTTTTATAAATATTATAATTAGTACTGATTTTAAAATTGTGGTGAATGATTTCGACATACTTATATTAAGTCCCAAATAGTCGAATTTGTACAGTAAGTTAAGAATGCCTTAAAAGTTATGTAAAAAGATGAAATAGTGTAACATCTGTTCGCACAATAACGTTTCGTTGTAAATATCTGTAAAGAAACGAAGAATTATAAATAAAGCAACTGATTAAATAATAAGAAGCTGTAATTAATATTATTTTTATAAGGAAATACCGTTTACAATGTAAATATCATCAAAATACTGAAGAAAATGTGTCGGAGTCATAGACGATCCAAGATGGCGATTTTGTCATTTTGGCGCGAACATATTAAAGTCAGTACTAAACGGAGTGATAAATTGTAAAAATGATATTTCTAAGCTATTGCTAGCAGCAACAGAAACACCAATTTAATGTTATTTATTGACAATTTATAGTGAAAGAATTTTTTATCTTCTATTTTTTTTTCACAGACCACAGCCTGACTACTTAATACAGTCTTCCAATATGCCTTTAGCAATACATTGACAAATTGTTATACCCATGCAAGTTGGTACACTGTGGCATTAAAAAAAAATAATACTATAAATTGTCAATAGATTGCTAATTACCTGCATTTAATGTTAAAAACAATAGTTATGTACCTATTCCCGTTATATACGTGTGCGTGAATGTGATGTGAATTTTGTAAAGAAAATATGCATGAGTCAAAAGAAATCTCGAATGATGAGAATAAACAGTTGGGACTCTTATTTCTTTGTTTTATTTTTTATCTTACCTTGGAAATTTAGAGGTAAGTTACACATAGAGTTAACTCCCTCAAACTTCCATAGAAAAGGAGGATCCTCCAACCGGACGGTTGTTTTGCCCGGTGGGCAACTACCCAATAGTTGACATTTGGACTGTTGTAAGTACCGTCGTGCGTAAGTATAATATGTTCAAATCGCACGGAAGACTCGAATACCGCGATGCAGGATTTCGTTAGCAGGTTGCTGCTGGTTGGATAGATGGCAGCGCCAACATGGCGTTGCGGTTCTTTTTGTTGCCGTACAAATTTCGATTCGACAGTATTTTTCTTGCGGCGGCATTGATGCCGCTACATCAATACTAGAATTCTTTTTTCGCACACTGTCAAGGTGGTCGTTATGCAGACGAGGTACAGTACTACTATTTTCTTAATCTTCCTCGGAAAACTTCGTGTTAATCAGTCGTTGGATTTCTGTCATTGCACTTGGTGCGCAAGCTCATCTCTGTTTTCTCTGTGGTAGGCAGTGACCTCCCGCTGCCGGCCCTAGGCCGTGCTACAGTCTACGGCGAGGACGCGGTGGTCTCCTGCGAAATAGTAGTCGCGCAGAAAGATGCTGCGGGGGGAGTTAAAAACTCTGCTGTCCCGAGGTGGCCTGCAGAGGCGCCAGCCGGGTATTACCGAAGTCTCATAAGTTCCCGCGATCCTCGTCGTAAGTGAGAGATAGGACACCGGGGTGGTTAAAAAAAAATACAAATACGACATGAATCAAAAATTTATTTATTACACAGGTAATACTACTCTGTCAAGAAAGTACCGGGAAAAGATCAATAATACACAAAATGTCTGTTATTCATCCAAATTTATTTTATCACCTTCAAAGTATGCTCCTTTAGAAACGATACACTTGCGCCAACGAATAATCCATTCATCAAAACATTTTTTAAACGCTGCTTCCGGAATTGAGTTCAGTTCTCGCCGCGAATTCTCCTTTATGTCTTCTATCGATTGAAAACGGGTGCCACGAAGTGGTAATTTGAGTTTAGGAAAAAGAAAAAAGTCAGCAGGAGCCATAACTGGTGAATATGGTGGTTGCTGGATGGTATTTGTTGAGTGTTTGGTTAAAAATTCGTTCACAATGATAGCCTTGTGCGAAGGCGCATTGTCGTGGTGCAAAATCCAAGAATTTTCTTTCCACAAATCTGGCCTTTTTCGTCGAATTTGCTCTCTTAAACGCCGCATAACGCTCAAATAATATTCTTTATTTACCGTTAGACCTTCCGGTAAGAATTCAGAGTGCACAACACCGCGATAGTCAAAGAAAACAGTCAACATGACTTTGACTTTTGATCGACTTTGGCGTGGTTTTTTCGGTTTCGGTTCAGTTGGAAGGCGCCACACCGAAGCTTGTTGACTAGTTTGCATGTCAAACTCGTAACAGCGTACCAGCGCAATGTTATGTTAAGAACTGGTGTAAACACTAAAAAAACATGCGTTTTCAGCAATCCCGATCCCTTTGCTATCATTTATTGAAGAGTTCCGTTTCCTGCCTCCGAAGTTCTTCGTCAGATCTTCACCAAATTGAAACGGGACCAGTCCAGGAAAATACTCTTTCAAACAAAAAAAGAATCATCCAAATCGGCTGACAATTGGCGAAAGTATCGCTGAACAAACATTTTTCAGGGGATCTTATCATCAGATCCTAATTTATACCTTTCATCATCAGCTCAGCAACTTGAGATGATGATTACCGGGCACAAATATCTGAATTGCGTTAGAAAATTCATGAAAAACATTGTATGTGCCTATAAAATTTGAGGGTTGCCCTCGATTTTCGTGGGATCCCATCATCAGATTCTGACATGGTGACAATGGGTTCAATCGAGGAGTATATCCTTTCCGATGAAACAAAAATTTTTTAAATCGGTTCATAAATGACGGAGTTATGAGGTAACAAACATAAAAAAAAAAAAAATACAACCGAATTGAGAACCTCCTCCTTTTTTTGAAGTCGGTTAATAAAACAAATTCAAAATTATCAAAAATGTCCGATATTTATTTTTTAACAATGAATACTATTATTTTAATGTTTACAAAAACCAAATATCATATAGTACATCAAAATACAAATCAATTAAAATAATAAAAACATTTTTTTTTCTTAATGCTGTGATTAAAATCGAACACAGATTAATTAATTAATTGTAATGTTTACTAAATGTTATGTTATTTATACTTGATGAACTTCGGGATCTAAAATTAATTCGTTCACTTTCAAAAGATCTAAGGTGTCTTCATCAAGGTCCTTCTCGTTTTAAGTTACATACGGTTTTCTAATGCTGGTTATGTAAGGATCTGAAGTATAAAGAAGAGTACGAAATACATCCTCGTTTGTAGCGGATCTTGAGCATATTCTAGCATGATGTAGACGAAATTTTTAATAATCCCTAATACGAGATTCAAGTGCATCTTCCGAAAGTTGACCAATAGGAAGTACTGCAAAATGCTATATGACACTTTCTCCATGAATCAAAATTTAGTGAACTGAAGATGGATGTAGTACCATTCATAATTGCTCACATAGATCCTGGCAGTCTCCATAGCATAACTGCTAAATTTTTCAGCATTAATCATTACACCCGACGAAAGAGCTTGCAGAATTATGTAAAGTCGTTTAATCAAATTTATATCCTCTCCTGTAATTTCCGCAGAGCAGCTTGCACTGTGAAAAAATCTTATGGCAGTATTACCGTCATTAGAATTACAACTTACTTGTCTTGGTTTGTCGATGACTAATCCTAGCTCTTCACGGAAATACCTGGGTTTTCTTCTCTTGCTTTAGTCGTTTCTTTTCTTCGCTTGTGGTTGACCATGTTTGGAAAGACAGATTATAGGAAATATGTGAAATCATTTCCATACAACGAATCTAGGCGTGCAAAGTAGACAGTCTGTATTGATAAGAATCTTCATTTTCAGGCCTATAGTCACTTTAGTCAAATCGTTCATTTGGCGTGCAGTAGATCCACATATTGTACATGCGGAACCCGAAGGCGTATCTGTTAATACCTGAGCTACTTTGCCATCTATCATTGTAAGAAAGAGTTCATGCTTCACTTGCACTCCCTCACCTTCTTTGTTAATTAATGATGGACCCAAAGAATTAATTTGACCTCTTATTTCATCCACAATTCTCGGGAGTTTCTAAGCAAACGAACTTATGAAGGTACCGGATTTTGCCAGACAACATCACCTGTAAGCTCGTTAATTAACTTAATAGGCACCAAAGAAGTGATAAATTTTGCATCAGAATTTAGATCAGACTCTTCTGGCAGTTTCTGTTTGTACTGGCTTTGACCGGATGAGCCAGCCATCACAGCCCCATTTACTGTATAGAAGTAAGTTATTCAATCCATTCCTATACACGGAATCTTTTGTCAATATTCTAGCTGCAGTGTGATCTAATAAATCTTGAAGTCTTACTATTTTTGCACTTGTGTCTGTAATTTCTAAAGCTGAAGATGGTGGATAGCAAGTTGTTTTAACTTGTTGCACTTTGTAATATGGTGGAAACAAAACATTTTCGTTCGTTCGTTAAATTTCTCAAGTACAAATATTGTGCTTTCTTTAAATCCAAGTAAATAAATAAGCTCAATGCTTCATCATCCGTTAACATTTTTGACTGCCTTGCGTCTTGAGACTCGAGAATAAGGTCTTATTTTCACTGTCAGCAAACCTTAATGTTTCCACAAGTTTAGCTTCTGTTCCTTCTCCTATCGAACGTAACCCTTGAAGATCTGCATTATAGACGTGTTCAAATCCATATTCATTAAGTAACATTATATTTTTTCTTCTTTTACTGGATTCTGACAAGTCTGGATAAGATACGCACGGTCTCTCACGTTTTCCAGAAGAAGTAGATGGTGTGGAGACGGTTATACAGAGTTGATACGACAGAGGGGCATTAAATTAAACTACGTATACTATACGTGTTCAGTATTAATTCGATACGGTACAAAAACAAAAAGCGCCATAAATGAGAAAATATTTTTTTCAAACAAACTAAATAGCTTGCAAATCCGAATAAAACGCAACCACCCTTTGTAAAAAAATGACACTGACCTTAGATACCGCTAGGTAACAAAGCGGCAACGTCGCGCGCGCCGGAGCACGGTGTGCGGTATCTCGTGTGCTCGGCGGGGGCCGGGCCGGGGTGGCGGCCGGCGACTTAGGCCTCCGCTCGCACTGGCTTTTATGTTAGGTAACGTTTCGAAGTACGCGCACAAAAACAAACACACAAAGTTTTTAAATTTTCGATGTGTCCTCCATTTACATTGATGCACAAATTATACCGACGGAGAATATTGTTAAATATTTTTCTAATTAGATCACTGTCCGTCGCTAAACACTTTAATTTGTGAAATGCTAAAATAATCCTATTTTTTAACTCATCAATTGTATTTACCTCTGAGGCATACACTTCACCCTTAATGTACCCCCACAAAAAGAAATCCATGGGAGTGAGGTCCGGAGATACTAATACTAAATAATAATAATCCTAAGTTACGTGTCCTATCACCATAAAAAACAGTCAATCACAAAAAGAAACACTAATACTAAATAATAATAATCCCAAGTTACGTGTACTCTCACAATAACAAAATAAAATCACAATTGTTTGCGCGCGAATTCCACAAACCGTACGTTCCGAAACGACAGCGTCGGCGTCACTGAATAGAGGCCCCACTTATGATCGCAAAAAAACAAGGATGCAACAAACTGACCTATTTCTGTTTCTTTCAAATGTAGCTAGCGCATTCGAAAGAAACAGACAGTTCGTCGCTTTCGTAGTGAAAGTGCAAGTGTGTGTGTATTGATTGCTTCCTTGTTTGCATTGCCAATTTTTAGTGAATGTCCTTCGACATGCGTCAGAGCGGCAACAACGCATCGTAGATTCATCGTTGTAAGGTGCATGACCTATGCTTAGACGATAATCAGCTGTTAGAAAAGATACATCGTGTTCAAACCGTGCAAAAACTTTAAAAATCATTTGCGACTAAACTACTGCTCCTAATTAATTTATTTTTGGTACAGAGCTTGAAAATGGTACTTATTATAGGTAGTTTAAAGGAAAGCCCCTCTGTCGTATCAACGTTGTGTAAATACAGTTGTTTCATATTCTTCAAAATAGGTACGAGGTTTTTACCTTTTCCTGTAACGTATAACAATAAAATCAATTTGAAAGTGATGAAGTGAACGGGCTTAACATGGACGTCGCGTCCGTCAAAACTACATATAAAGTTTGTGGTGTTGTAAAAAAATAATTTCATATTATATGTATATTTTTTTTTATATTATAGTCTAGTTTGGTCCTTAAACTTTTGAGTAAAATAAAAAAAACATGCTAGTAGCGACATTGACAAAAACCATTTTGTAACCGACTTCTTCAAAAAGGAGGAGGTTCTATGTGCCACATACATGGCTCATGAGGGTGCTGGAGCTGTACAAAGTTGATGCAGTCCTACGCACCTTCCTGAAGTCGTGTATGGGGCCAGTGGAGGACGGTTCTTCACTATCCAGGATGTCGACAGATCCAAGCGAACTGCGAACCGATAAGGATCGAGCGTGGCTGGCATATTTCAGGGTGACAGTCTGAGTCCACTGTGGTTTTGTCTGGCTCTCAACCCTCTCAGTACATTGCTGGAGGTTTCGGGCCAAGGCTACCGGTTGAGAAGAGGTGGTCAGGTCATATCGCACCTCCTTTACATGGATGACTTGACACTCTTTGCTCCTAACAACTTGCAACTGATGAAGCTACTAAAGGTAACAGAAACCTTCAGTAGCGCCATCAGGATGGAATTTGGATTGGACAAATGTGCGGTCATGCATGATAAGCGAGGGGAGATTATGGAATCCGTGGGAACCCAACTCTCGGATTCCATACACCTTAGGTCCCTCTCCTCAACCGAAACTTATAAGTATTTGGGTATGTCGGAAGTTAGGCATCAGTGCTGCTGACATGAAACAATCGTTGAAGGAGCGCTTCTTTGGCCGCCTGAACAAAGTACTTAATAGTCTTTTATCAGGCGGAAACAAGGTGCGCGCCCTTAACGGTTGGGTCATGCCGGTTTTGATGTACTCTTTCGGCATACTCAAATGGACTCAGACGGAACTTGACGCCCTGGATAGGAGGGTACGTTCACTGCTTACCGCAAATCGGATGCATCACCCACGGTCATCGGTGATGAGGCTGTATATCCCGCGGAAGTGCGGGGGTCGTGGCTTCTTAAATGCTAAGACCCTGCACAACCGCGAGGTAAGCAGCCTTAGGGAATACTTCCTAGAGGCCGACTTGGGTATGCATCGTGATGTGGTAGCGATGGACAAAGGCCTTACCGCGCTCTCCTTGGCTAACGAGAACTGGCGCAAACCTGTGGTATTAGATACTAACGACCGCAGGGAGGTATGGCAGAGCAAGGAGCTTCACGAACGCTTTTATCGAGTCCTACATGGGCCCGATGTAGACTTCTTAGCGTCCGTAGCCTGGCTTCGTTTTGGTGACCTCTTCGGGGAAACCGAAGGTTTTGTCTGTGCAATTATGGATGAAGTTATGATGACTAATAACTACCGGAAATACATTGTGAAGGACGGTACGGTTGACATATGTCGGGCATGTCACCGGCCCAGGGAATCCATCCGCTACATTATTTCCGGTTGTTCTAGTCTGGCTAACGGAGACTATTTGCACAGGCACAACCTTGTAGCCAGGATTATCCACCAGCAACTTGCTCTTAAATACAATCTTGTGGAATCGGAAGTACCGTACTATAGGTATGTGCCCGACCCAGTTCTCGAAAGTGGTAGTTGCACATTGTATTGGGATCGGTCTATCATCACTGACAGGACTATTGTTGCCAATAAGCCTGATATAGTGGTGATAGACCGACTAGAGCGTCGCGCAATGATTGTTGATATAGCAGTCCCTCATGACGAGAACCTCGAGAAGTCAGAGAAAGATAAACAAACGAAGTATCTTGACTTGGCTCGCGAGGTTGTCGACATGTGGGATGTGAACACAGCAGTCATTGTGCCGATAGTCGTGACGGCCAATGGCATTATTGCCAAGAGCCTCGACCAACATCTCAAGAGGCTCTCGTTGGGCAGCTGGATCAAGGGCTTGATCCAGAAAGCAGTACTCCTGGACACGGCGCGCATCGTTAGGAGGTTCCTCTCTCAGGAGCCCTGACCACCGGTAGCTTGGACCCTGTTCCCGATACCGGTGGGCTACTATTTTTTATATTTTTAAATGTTTTTTATATTTTGTTAGAAAAATTTAAAAATGTAAATAATATGATTGTTTAAATGTGAATAAATGGAATAATAATAATATTTTTTTTTTTTATATATATATTGTATGATCGTAGATCACAAACTGCTTCTCTACAAATTGAATCGCTATGGTATTAGGGGAAATGCATTAAACTGGATAAAAACATATCTGTATAATCGCCAGCAATGTGTAGAAATATCTAGACGTAATATATCAGAAAAAAATATATATAGATCTGCCTATCGTCAAAACTCCTGTGGGGTTCCCCAAGGCAGTATATTAGGACCCTTTTTGTTTTTACTATATATTAATGATTTGCCCAACGTGACCCCATATTCATGCATTATGTACGCCGACGATACTACTCTTAGTATTGAACTCACTGATAAAAATATCACCAAATACGAAAAAGAGATAAATGACACACTAAACAAAATAATAGATTGGTTAAAAGATAACAATTTACATGTCAATATCGGTAAAACTAAACTTATACAGTTCCAAACTTATAATAGCAAACATCACGGATTAAAAATAAGATACGCAAGTGACACTATAGAAGAGGTTAAAAGTGCTACTTTTTTAGGTATAACTTTAGATAAATTTTGCAACTGGAAAGAACATATTGAAAAATTATGCACTAGGCTGCAAAGATTTGTATTTGTTTTAGGTAGAATAACTCGTGTAGCTGGTATCAATGCAGCACTTTATGCTTATCATGGTTACGTAGCATCAATTCTACGCTACGGTATTATCATATGGGGCAATTCTGTGGATTTTATTAAGGCATTTAGAGCCCAAAAAAAGTGTATTCGATCAATAACCAAAGCCCAACCATTAGATAGCTGTGTCCCACTCTTCAAAAGTTTAAAAATATTGCCACTCCCATCTTTATATATATTTGAACTTTGTATCTTTGTACGTAAAAACATAGGTTTATTTAAATTACGTAATGATGTTGTGGTAAGAAAAAGCAGAGATCTCCACAAATTATGTGTACCTCAACAACGAATTAAACTATTCTCCAATAATGTTTACTGTATGGCAATTCGTATTTATAATAAATTACCTAATGTTTTTAAAGATCTTAATTTCATAACTTTTAAAAAGAAATTATTTGACTTCCTATTATCTAAGTGTTATTACTCAACAGATGAGTTTTTAAATGAAAAGTTTGACTCTAAATTTAAATTGGACGACGAATTGCCCTTACATTCGTAATGATTGAATTTAATTTGATAACTATGACATTGTATTGAATAATTCTGTGATATTTGTAAATAGGAGGTACTTGTCTTATGTTCTATGTATTGTGCAACCGTCAGCCAGTCTGCGAATATACGCCCTTTAGTCCAGTCGTGGTTTCATTACCTGTCCGATATTCCTCAGTGGCGACGAGCAGTATCGAATTACGCGTAAAATAGTTTTATTTGCAAAATGTCGATCGGTAAGATTGCGGAATTTAAAGTACAAAGTGACGATTGGAAATTGTACATGGAACGTTTAGAACAATATTTTCTTGTGAACAAAATACCCGTTGATTTACAAGTGCCTACACTAATAACGGTTATGGGGGCAGAATCTTACGAACTTTTGGTCAATTTGTGTACGCCAGAGAAACCTAAAAACAAAACATTTACGCAGATTACGGACATTATGGAAAAACATTTGCAACCCAAACCTAGTGAGTTAGCCGAGCGTTACAAATTTAGAAATAGGAAACAAAAGGAGGGTGAAACTATTTCGGAATATACCGCTGTTTTGAAAAAAATTACCAAGACCTGTGAGTTTGGAAGCTGGCTGGAAGAAAGTTTGAGAGACCAGTTAGTTTGTGGCATAACTAATGAAACGATACGACAACGATTATTCGCCGAAAGTAAGCTGGATTTCGGCAAGGCGTATAAGTTAGCGATTAGTATGGAGGCGGCAGAAAAAGACGCGGCAGAAGTGGTCAGACAGGGAGGGACGGCGAGCGAGACAACGGCAGCGGCGACGTCGGTGACGTGCCAGGCGATGTCGGCTGCGAAGTCATCACGGTGGCGGAGCGGGCCAGCGGCGGCGGCTCGCGGAGCGCGGGACGGCAGCGGAGTGGTGCGGGAGGCCACTGCGCAGCCCGCGGGGAGGCGAGGCCCGCGCGCACCACCAGCACCCGCGCCCGCGCGGCTGGGTGAGCGTGCGCAGCGGCAGTGTCAAGTTTGCGGCGCAGGTCACGACGCGGCCACGTGCAAGTTTTCGCGTTACGTTTGCCGAGTATGTAACCGAGTTGGACATCTGCGACGCGTGTGCCCGAATTTAGCGAGACACTTCAACGTCGACATCGATCAAACAAGGGAGGAAAACTTAAACGAAAGTATGGGAAGTGACGAGGTAATTTTTATCGATGTCTGTAAATTATCCGCTATAGAATGTAAACCAGTGTGTCTAGAATTAAACGTAAATGGAAAAAACATTAAAATGGAGTGCGATACGGGTAGTGCTATCTCATGTATAAGTCGGGAATGTTACATGAGATTATTTAAAAATCTATGTCTAAAGCCATGTCAGTTAACGCTTAGATATTATACGGGGGAGTTAGTCAAACCCCTAGGAGTCATATTACCAACTGTTAAGTACAAAGATCTGAGTAAGACATTAGAATTATTTGTTGTGGAGAATGGGAAAACTATTCTTTTAGGACGGCAATGGATGGCCGAATTAAAAATACAGTTACCTATTGTAAATTACGAATGTAACAATGTGGCTATGTACAAAAATAACGTATTTGACTTGCATGCTTTCAGTTCCAAATACTCTGAGGTGTTCGCGGACGGTCTGGGGCGATTCACCGGTGGCAAAGTGAGCGTGCATGTGCGCGAGGGCGCGCGGCCGGTGTTCATGCGAGCGCGGCCGCTGGCGTACGCGCTGCGCGAGCCGGTGGAGCGCGCGCTGGCCCAGCTGCAGCGCGACGGCATTCTCTCGCCGGTGGAGCGCTCGGACTGGGCGACCCCGATCGTGCCCGTCGTCAAGAAGGACGGTAACATTAGGATTTGTGCTGATTATAAATTAACACTCAATAAAGTTATAGAAGTTGACCGTTATCCGTTGCCTAGGGTGGAGGAACTGCTGCTTCGACTGAGGGGTGGTAAACACTTCAGTAAAATTGACTTATCTCAGGCCTACGCCCAATTTGAGCTAGATGACACCAGGAAATATACAGTGATAAATACCCACAAGGGTTTATTTATGTACAACAGGCTAGTATACGGTCTTTCGTCAAGTCCGGGTATTTTCCAAAGACGGTTAGAACAATTATTTGCGGATATACCACAAGTAGGTATTTTCTTGGATGATATTATTATCACAGGGTCAAATAAGGAGTCTCACATGCGAAACTTAGGTAAAGTATTTGATCGTTTAAAAAAATATGGCCTGAGGGTAAACAAAGAAAAGTGTGTATTCTTCGCGGAGTCAGTTAATTATTTAGGGCACACCATAAGTAAAGACGGCGTTCACACGTGTCCAGACAAAGTTAATGCTATAATTAAAACGCCCGCCCCCACGAACGTCTCCGAGTTGAGAGCCTTCATCGGTATGGTCATGTACTACGGCAAGTTCGTAAAGAATGTTAGCACAGTTTTAGCACCCCTTTATAACCTGCTCAAAGCGGGTGTTCAGTACAGTTGGAGTAAAGAGTGTCAGGACGCGTTTAGCAAAGTCAAATATTTATTAACCAGTAGTGAAGTTTTAATGCATTATACACCGGAGTTGCCTATAATATTGACGACGGATGCGAGTAGCGTAGGTATCGGCGCGGTGATATCTCATGCGACGTCGGACGGCGAGCGGCCAGTGGCGTACGCGTCGCGCTCGCTGACGCAGGCTGAGCGCGCCTACTCGCAGATAGACAGGGAGGCACTCGCAATTGTTTTCGGGATTCGTAAATTTCACCAGTACCTTTATGGGCGCAAGTTTAAATTGAGAACTGATCATAAGCCTTTGACTTACATTTTTGGAGATAAGGCAGGGATTCCTGTAATGGCCGCATCCAGATTACAACGTTGGGCGGTGCTATTAGCGGGTTACACCTACGATATTGAGTATGTTGCGTCAAGTAAAAACTGTGCAGATGCGTTGTCACGGTTGCCATGTACAGAAGTAAATCATGTAGGTACACAGAACGAGAACACTTATGTTAATTTCGTAGAAGATTTTTTACCGATTACGAGTAAAGATGTTAAGGAAGCAACAGCAAGTGATAAGGTCCTTAGTAGAATTTTAACATATACTCAATCCGGGTGGCCTCTAACTTGTTCAGATGAATTGATTCAACCCTATTTTAGAAGGCGTAATGAATTATACACGGAATGTGGGTGCTTAATGTGGGGGTACCGTATGGTGATACCATTTTCTTTACAAAATAAAGTTTTAAAACAACTTCATAGTAGTCACATGGGGATAGTGAAGACAAAAAGTCTAGCTCGTAGTTATGTGTGGTGGCCTAACATAGACGCGGCAGTAGAAGCAATGTGCAAGCAGTGCGAGACTTGCGCGGCAGAGGCGTCCGCGCCCCGGCGGGCTCCGATACAACCGTGGCCATATCACACGCGCCCCTGGAGCAGGCTTCACATTGACTTCCTAGGTCCGTACAAAGGCTTAACCTTTTTAGTTATAATTGATTCTACCTCCAAGTGGGTAGAAGTTTTTGAGATGAACCGTACTAATGCTTCAAATGTTATAAAAGTATTAAGATCAACATTCGCGAGATTCGGTCTACCGGAGGAATTAGTTTCTGATCAAGGTCCACCATTTACCAGTTATGAATTTAAAAAATTCCTTAAAAATAACGGAATAAAACAGAATTTTTCACCGGTTTACCACCCATCCTCTAACGGAGCAGCAGAGAACGCAGTGAAATTGTGTAAACAAGCAATCAAAAAAGCGTATAGGGATAAGGTAGATATTGATACGGCATTACAAACCTTCCTACTAGCATACCGCAATACGGTACACAGTACAACCGGGGAAACACCAGCCATGCTCCTGCAAAGGCGGACGTTACGGTCAAGACTAGACTTATTGCGTACTGATCGTGTCGTCGAAGACAGAGTACGTGCAGCCCAGAGACGTCAGGTAGAATACGCTGGTGGAACGTCACGTACCTTTAGAGAGGGGGACTCAGTTTGGGCTCGGGAGTATGGCTCTGGGGATAAATGGATGAAAGGCACCGTACAAGGGGTGGACAGTTGCCGTAGGTATTCAATAGCGACGGATAGCGGTCAATCACATAAAAGACATATAGATCAAATGCGCCGTAGGTCCAGATTTTCTGATGTTACCTGTCCGGAAGAGCATGATGAGGGCCAGCAGGGTGAAGAGAATGTGGTCGAGCTGTTAGGCAAGGGTTCAGAAAAAGTTATGCCAGAAACCCTAATAGTAAACACCAATAAAGAGGCCGAAAATGTTAACCGGGGCGATCAAGCCGACGTTCCTTCTGAACATTCCTCACCTAACGTACTATCGCCATCTCTGTCACCGGTGAGTCGTTATTCTAGGCGGACGCGGAAACCAGTGGAGAGATTTAGGATAGAATAAGTTAGTTCATAAGAATACCTAGTTTAAGTAAGTTAAGTGATTAAGATATATATTTTATTTGGCAGTTCTATCCATTGTTTACCATTGTTGTCGCAAATAAATTATAAAACTTAGTAAGTATTGTAAGTTCCCTTAAAGTGTAATTATTTCTATACGGAACAACCTGTTAATTATAAGTCAAGACCAGTTACCCTAATTCTAGTATAGTGGTGGAGGTGTGATATTTGTAAATAGGAGGTACTTGTCTTATGTTCTATGTATTGTGCAACCGTCAGCCAGTCTGCGAATATACGCCCTTTAGTCCAGTCGTGGTTTCATTACCTGTCCGATATTCCTCAAATTCTTAACACTGTATTTGATTAATTTCTGACATTATATTTAGTATTCCTTGACATTATATTTAGATTGCCTTGACATTGTATTTAATAATTCCTGACATATTAAGTATACCGTTAAATTGTATTTAATAACTCTTGACATTCTTATTAGTATGCGTTGACATTGTATGCAATAATCCTTCAAATTGTATTTAATATCAGATAATGTTTACCTAGGTTTGCCAATTCATTTTGATTTCATTTAAATTTTTGAAAATATTTGTACGCTGGAAACAGCAGAATATTTTGGACGTAGAATTGTAGTAACACCTTGTAACAACAATATTCTAACAAATAAACTTATTATTATTATTATTATTATTATGAAAATATTTAAAAATTTAGAAATAAGCGAAAAAGATAAATAAAGGAGATAATAATAATAATAATGCTTTTTTTTCAGACCAAGTCCATAATGTATGTATTTTTTTTTATGTATGTTCACCGATTTCTCCGCCAATTCTGGACCGATTTTAAAAATTCTTTTTTCATTCGAAAGCCTATACTCCTGAGGTGGTCCCATTGTCACCAAGTTAGAATCTGATGATGGGATCCCATGAAAATCGAGGGAAACCCTCAAATTTTATAAGCACATACACGGTTTTTCATAAACTTTCTAACGTAATTCAGATATTTGTGCCTGGTAATCATCATCTCATATTGATGAGCTGATGATGGAAGGTATAAGTCAGGATCTGATGATGGGATCCCATGAAAAATGTTTGTCCAGCGATATTTTCGCCAATTGTTAACCGATTTGGATGATTCTTTTTTTGTTTGGAAGAGTATTTTCTCGGACTGGTCCCATTTCAATTTGGTGAAGATCTGATGAAGAACTTCGGAGGTCTTCAATAAATGATAGCAGATGGATCGGGATTTCTGAAATCGCATGTCTGTTGATTGTTTACACCAGTTCATAACATCACGCCGGCACGCTGTGTTTGTGGTTTCACTTTTTAGTGGTAGGTACCTGCGTTCCACTAAACTTTAATTTCGGAAGTCGGTGTTCAAAAACGAAAAAACCAAAAACAGCGACTTCCGAAATTAAAATTATTTTTTACTTTGTAGTGTTTTGTTTTTGGAAGACGGGTTTTATTTTTTTGTTAAAAAGTTTTTTTTTCCACAGTGCGCAGGTCGTTCAATTTTGCTTGCATGCCAGCGTGTGTATAACTGGCATAGGTCATCGGCGTAGTCCAGCGTCTTTTAAGTCGGATAATCCCCACTCTATCCCGCGGCGCCTGTTGTCGTATAATTATGCGAAGCATAATTCCGTCGAGGACAGTCATAAAGAGGAGAGGCGTAAGGAGGCAGCCTTGGCGGTCACCTGCGCTTTGATGTCGTCCGAGATAAGGCCGTCGTGAGTCACCTTGCAAGAATAGATCGTCAAAAACTATTTCCAATTATTTGTACGATCCCAAACCCACCTGCATCACATAACCTTACACAACCTATAATGTAAGATGACGCAAATTGGATTTTATAAACCTTAAAATAAATCAGACTGCCTATAATACCTACACAAAGGAACGAACAAGACTGGAATCACAGACTAGTGTACTATATATCTCACTTTGACAAGGGTTCGTGAGGTGGTGGCGCCATCTGAGATCAGTTTGCGGCATTTGGTTTATTAATTAAATAAAACGTACTTACTTTTAAAATATTTTTATTTTAGGTACATGTTATAAAAATAAAATTAGCATTATATGCTTCCTTCTAATATAAAAACAAGATGGACAATATCTCGTATTCACTGCGCGTCTAAGTTAGTACAGGTTGAACGAAGTCGATTTTAGCGCCAAATATAATCGTATCAGGGCACCTATTATGACGTGCTAATGCCATCATGATTAAGCTGTGAAAAAGGGATAGTATAACTCCGTCTCCCTCCCACACAGTTATTATGATCTCCCTTTGTTTGCATTCCGTCACAAGTGAAGAAAACAAAAGTGGTGACCCCTGTGAAAGAACTTTATAGTTCGGAGTTACGACATTACGAATAATGACGACATCACCTCCAACCGTGGTTCCAGAAACGACGGCATTGTCAATAACTTCAAGGATTTCCTATTTCTGGACGCACCAGCCCCGAGTTCATCAGAACTGAAGCGACACTAGCCCCATAGAAACTAGGAGACCACTCAAAATTTGACCTAGTGGTGTCAAAGCTCAAGTGACACCGTAAGTCAGTTTACGGATTTTTTAGTCAATACCCTCGTATCTGCCTGTTTCTGGTAGAAATTAATAAGAATATACGAGGACTCACAAACAAAACAGATAGAAAAAAAAAAACAAATTAATGAAATGGAATTAGGAGACAAGTAACCGTCACAACTATAAGGGCGCCTTCATATTAATCGCTAAGTGACGCGCGGCAGCAGCGCAACAGCAGCGCGGCTGTCGCGCTGCTTTGACAATCCCTACAAATGATAAACGCGCGGCAGCTGTGCTGCAGCCGCGCGACACTTTGCGTTTATTGATTGATTGTATGGATGAAAGCTTACAACCCTAATCTCTTCAAAGTTAGAGTGAACAGGCTCCTTCTGGGTAGGCTCGCTCCATCGTAGACTTTGTCTCTGTCATTTCTGACATAGACTAGAGTCAAGAGCAAACCGGTTACAAATAAAAAAAAAACATAAATTTTATGGATTAACAAAGCAGCGCGACAGCCGCGCTGCTGCCGCGCGCCACTTAGCGACTAATATAAAAAAGCGCGGAAATGTGTAAAACCATTTGTGTTTCGATAAATTTACTCCACCAGTTGGCGCCAAATAGACGAGAGGTCCTTTACTATGAAAATATGCATTTGACGTAAACATGATGTTGATGTCAATTTAACAAATGTCAGAATACATTAGCGTTATGACAGGTGCCTATACCTGTCGCCTCAGTGCTGCCACCTGGATCTCGGCATTTCAGGAAACCCTCAGTCAAAATTGCCTGTAATTGTTTTAATAGAAATATATTATTTGACTTTTAGTTTGAGATTATTATTTTCTTATTTGTGATGGGTTTGCTCGACTCTAGTCTATGTCAGAGATGACAGAGACAAAGTCTACGATGGAGCGAGCTTACTTAGAAGGAGCCTGTTCAGTCCAACTTCATAGTTACGTTAGATACGTTCATAGTCTTTTTTATTAAAGTTTTCGGCTTCCCACGCCATCTTTCTTTTCCTCTTTCTCTTTTTTAGCTTTTTTCTCTCTGGCCTCCCTCAACTTTTTATCAATGGATCTTCTAAACGCAGTGTACGTCATATCAGCCTCATTAAAACCAGCTGTATCGTCTTCCCGAGTTGGAGAATTTCTTCTTGTCAAAACGGGTAGATTATTATTCAGCCCTGAGAACATATTGTTCGCTACAAGGAAGCCTGATAA
This sequence comes from Lacanobia oleracea, assembly GCA_950371165.1. Lineage (NCBI taxonomy): Eukaryota > Metazoa > Arthropoda > Insecta > Lepidoptera > Noctuidae > Lacanobia > Lacanobia oleracea. Next base: position 9,295,501 of record OX493411.1, read on the forward strand.
CATTTTTAAATCTGACAATAAATTTTCTTTAGCAGATTCGTTAAGACTGTTAAACTTTTTAAAAATAGCGTTGTGAAATAGTTCTTTTATGACTTTTGAGTTATCTACGACATTTTCGACATTTATTTTGAATTTTTTCAAGATGTTATCTAGTATTTTGACTTCTTCGTCGTTGTAGTAAGTATTCACCCTTCTCACAAATTTTTCAAGGAGCGGGGTGTATTTGGTCATGGTCGAGTTGATCATCCGCCTCGTTTCCTTTGAATTTTTCGTCACTGCTTTTATTTTTTCGTCTGGGATGATCTGAAATGTAATGATGCAGTCTTAGGCCCGTATTACATACCCATACTCAAGTACTACTTAAACTGCGTTCAACCGATTACTGCTTGAGCGAAGAATCTCGACCTAAGCATTCAGTTTATTTTAGAACTGTCCTCAAATTCAAATCAAACGAAACTACGCTTGAGTAGAGATTTTGATCTCTGATTACGTGAGTAAGCAATTATTATGGTAACCCTGAACAATAGTTTGTTTTCTATTGCAATTCTTTTTTTTCGTACGATTAAACTGGATCAAAACCGTATGACGAGGTGGACGACACGACGTTATTGACACTGACAGCCACCCTTAACCCTTCAGAGTAGGTACATCATAGGTACATATCAATGTTCTGTGGACAGCTAAACTGTGAAACTGAGTTTTTTTGGTGGGATTATTTCGAGTGAAGTTCAGTGGCTGTTTTAATTGATTCCTAGTGGATATTATGAAGTAAATGCTGCCAAACACAGCATAAAAAAATTGAATGTGTTGCACCCCCATTCTAATGAAACTCAAAAAAGGTATAAATGAAAATAAAGACTTGACTTAAATAAAAAAAAAAAACTGTGAAACTTCTTTTAATATTTGTAGAAAAGTAAAAACTTGATTTTAATATTTGTAGTACTTAATAAATTTCTTTCCAAAAGCGTAAAATTCTTTTTTGTTAACATATTTCCTAACCCAAATATGAACCACACGGAACCACAATAATTATTTTAAACAATATTTATTGTATTTCTGAAGAGCTTGACTCTTGAGTAATTTGACAATGAAGATTTCACAGTTTTTTTTTTTGGATTTATGTCAAGTCTTTCTTTTCATTTATATCTTTTTTGAGTTTCATTAGAATGGGGGTGCAACACATTCAATATTTTTATGCAGTATTTGGCAGCATTTACTTCATAATATCCACTAGGAATCAATTAAAACAGCCACTGAACTTCACTCGAAATATTCGTTCAGGTAATCAGAGATCAAAATCTCTACTCAAGCGTAGTTTCGTTTGATTTGAGTTTGAGGACAGTTCTAAAATAAACTGAATGCTTAAGTCGAGATTCTTCGCTCAAGCAGTAATCGGTTGAACGCAGTTTAAGTAGTACTTGAGTAAGGTTCTGTAATACGGGCCTGAATGCTTAGGTCGAGATTCTTCGCTCAAGCAGTAATCGGTTGAACGCAGTTTAAGGAGTACTTGAGTAAGGTTCTGTAATACGGGCCTTAAAATGTTATAGAAAAAAAATAAAATAATAATAATCTACTTCTGCAAATATATCCATTTTGATTAGGTAGGTACTCGATTTACTCAAAATTCACAAGAATTTTCATGAATATCTATGCTCAAGCGTGGTCTCGACTACACTTGCGAAAACAAAGGATCAAATCTCGCCTCAAGCAGTGATTCTGAGCTGATTGTAATTTTAAAATAAGGACACATTGAGTAGAGCTCAGTTAAGACTCAAGCACTGTTCTATAATACATAAAAAATGTCATTTCAAAGTGACATTGCTCAGGTGATTATTGATTGTAGTTTCTCTGCTCAAGTCAAGTTCTAAAATTAGAACTCCAACTGAGACTAGTTTTAAGTAATGCTTGAGTCTTGATTGTAGTTCTGTAATACGGGCCTTAGAGGTAATTATTTGATCCGTGGTTAACTCTACCTATTTTTCAAAATTTTGTTAAAATGCGAGTTTCGATTGGAAGACCAGCGTTAGACAGCATCTTTCTGGTATAATTGCTGAAATGAACCTGTGCGGCTCAGCCGGCAGGCAACTTTTCTTTTTTTCAAATACTGAAGCTTTTTTAATGTGTTTGCTCCTGACTTCACTTGGTCTAGAACTTGTACTTACCTCCTTGATCTTCGCCCGTTCTTTCTTATCATCAGCGATATTCACAACCTCACCATGTATATTAGTGAGCGCTTCTTTAATCTTTCCACCAGATATGTTCATCAAATGAGTTCCTATACCCCTTATGATTTCAATGAAATTGGGACTGCCATCGTCATCCTGCAGTTCGGCCTTCGTTCTGAAATGGTTCTGGTTGTGTGCGGGCTCTAGGAGCGTATGCAGTTTGTTTAGGAATCTTTTGATGTTATTAAGGAATGATTCGTCTGTAATATCTTTTGGGTCGAAGAGAAAGGAAGTTTCAAGTGCTACCTTGACGCTTTTCGGTGGTGGGTCCGGTGCTGCTGCTGAAACTGTAATATCACTTTAGTCATCATCTGCCTAGCCTTTTCCCAACTCGGGTCGGCTTTTCAGTCAAGCCGGATTTAGCTGAAGACCAGTTTTTTACGAGGAGCGGCTGCCTACCAGACTTCCACAACCCATTAACTGGGTAACACGGTACTTCATGGCAAGACTGGAGTCAGATTTACTGGCTTCCGACTATCCGTAACGACTGCCAAAGATCTACAAATGACAGTCGGGACCAACGGCTTAACGTGCTTTCCGAGGCACGGAGGAAACTCGGTATGTATGATGGTCTCCCATCCACAGACCAACCTTGGCAAGCGTTGCTTAACCTTGAAGGTCGACCCATGCGGCTGTTATTATCTAGCCACGAGCTCCTCTTAATATCACTTTAGTATCCGAGACTATTTTGATGCTTTTCAAAGGCCAGGCGTGAGGTGCGTACTACTCACAAGTACACACAACATGCGTGCGTGCATGACCAGAGGCACTTGCCGAGTGACATTCTGTCAGCGCTAGCGATTATTTTTATTATTAGCGATTAATGTCAAAACGTCAAAAATGTGAGTGGTTGTTTGTTACCTACGCTTTCACGCCTAAATCGCTAAACTGATTTTCGTGAATTTTGGTAGATAGGTACGTATAGACATCAATGTGATTCTGAAGACGGTTACCTATTACTGAAGCTCCTTATTATTTTGCGAAAATCTGCGTGCTAGTTAGAGTGTAAAAAACTGGCCAAGTGCGAGTCGGACTCGCGTGCAAAGGGTTCCGAACCATTTTATTTTTTAATAGCTGTGTTATTTTAACACTACAGACTATTGTTAGGTTTTCCTGTAATCTTTAGTTATAGAACTATTATCTGCATTTTTTTCAAAATTGTAGGCTTAGGAGTTTCGGAGATAATGGTGGTGGAGGAAGTGGTTATTTTTGGTTTAATTTCGTGAATAAGTAACTTAAAACCATTTATTTTAAAATTATTCTAGTTGTAAGTAGTTGTTTAGTAGTCTAGTTGGGCCTCCAACGCGCCCGTGTTTGGGTCACAGAATTGTAAGGTCACAGAAATGTATAAGTACTAAATTCCAAACGAATCGGTCCTCTAGATCCGGAGAAAACTGGCTGTGATGTGACAGTCGGACAGACCGACGCCCTTGAGTGATCCTACAAGGGTTTCGTTTTTTACGGATGTTCGGAACCCTAAAAAGTACAATGGGCAACTTTATATGGATCGTGGGCCCAGCGGTGTAGCACTTTCTTCCCTACCTTAAAATAAAGATCCAAATAACCTCAACATTTTATTATACCTATTGCAATATCAAATAAAAAAAAAAAAAAAAAAGTTACAGCGGTTCCAAAAGTCCAATAATAACAGTTACAAATGTTAATATTATGACCTAATAATGCGCATGCCTAATTGTATCTACATTTTTTCAGTCAAAATGCATTTTTCTCTTTTATGTGTCATCTTACACTTGAAAAGTTTAGTGAATAAGTGATTTAAATATATTCAATTCTTCATTTCGGTATTGGGATAGGTTTGTAATAGAAAAAAAACTTTTTTACCAAAAATACAACCGACTTCCAAAAAAAAAAACACTACAAGGTACAAAATAACTTCGGAAGAAAGAAAAGAACTTGTGTTTTGTTTTTGGAAGCCGGTTGTATTTTTTGTAAAAATGTTTTTTATTTTTCACTTTTTAGTGGTACCTGCGTACCCATTAACAGCGTACCAGCGCAATGTTATGTTAAGAACTGGTGTAAACACTAAAAAAACATGCGATTTCAGCAATCCCAATCCCTTTGCTATCATTTATTGAAGAGTTCCGTTGCCTACCTCCGAAGTTCTTCGTTAGATATTCATCAAATTGAAACGGGACCAGTCCAGGAAAATACTCTTTCAAACAAAAAAAGAATCATCCAAATCGGCTGATAATTGGCGAAAGTATCGCTGAACAAACATTTTTCATGGGATCTCATCATCAGATCCTAATTTATACCTTTCATCATCAGCTCAGCAACATGAGATGATGATTACCAGGCACAAATATCTGAATTGCGTTAGAAAGTTTATGAAAACCATTGTATGTGCCTATAAAATTTGAGGGTTGCCCTCGATTTTCGTGGGTTTCCATCATCAGATTCTGACATGGTGACAATGGGACTAATCGAGAAGTATATCCTTTCAGATGAAACAAAAATTTTTCAAATCGGTTCATGGTTGACGGAGTTATGAGGTAACAAACATTAAAAAAAAAAAATACAACCGAATTGAGAACCTCCTCCTTTTTTTGAAGTCGGTTATAAATACCTTTGAAAATTAAATATCTTTTTTACAAAACTAATGGACACCTTCCTCTGAATGCTACCAGCTGTTCATCTACTGTCACATTTTTGGAAGGGTTGTAAACCTTCGGTCAACATCATCATCTGCCTAGCCTTTTCCCAGCTATATTAGAGTCGGCTTAGGTTAAATCTAAGCCCACGTGCAGGTGTGAGTGAAGACTTCCAGCTTCCCAAACAAGCCGGATTCCGAAAAGTCTTTAGCACCGTAGACTATATAAATACGCTGTGGGAGGTAATACAGTAGACGGAAGAGTATAAACTGCCCCTCTGTTTAGCGTTTGTGGACTACGAGACAGCCTCTGATCCCATCGAGACGGGCTGTACTGCAGTATCTCCAAGGGTGCCAGATCGACTGTCAGTACATCAGTCTATCAGCACGAGGTGAATGACATGGTTGCGTGTATGTACTTTAATTCGATTTTAAGATTAGACCTTGAAGCCTATTTTTTTGCAGCGGGGTGTAAGACAGGGAGATGTAATTTCTCCGAAACTGTTCACGAACGCAATGTAGGATGTTTTCAAGGTTTTGGACTGGAAGAGACTAAGCATTTGTAGCTGCAATACATCAAGACACATACATTCGCCGCTGAGCCCCTCGCAACACTAGGGCTCCAGCGCCGGCCCGCAATATTATTGTGCGATGCAAATTCACCGTGCCTGCATGCGTGTTCGTTATTCGCTATTATGTATACCTCGATATAGTGCGCTATAGCACTATATCGACTGTTGGTGTCCATAACGAAACGAGACGTGACGGTGTCGCGACATGTCGTCGTATCGATCATCGTCCTCGAACGAATCACCTGGCGTAGGGCTGAGTCTCAACAGATCGCAGCACGACGCTGCTCTACCGAGCACAACACCCCGCCAGGAACGGAAGTCGTCTACAGACTATTCCGAGCCCCGACATCGAATTGAGGTAAATTCGGACCTTCGTGACGAAAAAAAACGATACGGGACTCTTACGAGGCCTCGTAATCGGAATGAGTAAACTTTAAATATTTTAACGAGGAACAATTGGAGGGCAAGTCTGGTGCCAGCAGCCGCGGTAATTCCAGCTCCAATAGCGTATACTAAAATTGTTGCGGTTAAAAAGCTCGTAGTTGCATTTGTGCGCCGCGCTGTCGGTGCACCGCATCCGCGGTGATACTGACACGTCTGCGGAGCATATCGTCGGTGAGCCGTCGGTCTTCGCATATGTAAACAGTTCGCTCGCTATTCGCCTCGTGATTCGCCACGCGATTCGCGTGTTCGCGTCGGGAGCGGTTTTTCGGACGCGAATCAAAGGGCACGAATGGCGAACACGAACTTACTGTTTACACATTCGCCTGCATTCAGTTGATAGCTAGCGCCCGACCCAATAGGACGTGTAGGCAAAATGAAAGGGCTTACTGTGAGGGTTTTTAATAATATTTTTTTCATAATTTTAAAGTTAATGGTTTTGAAGTTATTCAAGAAATTAGACGAAAAAAGACCATTCCCCCTACACATCTCCTAAAATTTTGAAAAAAAAATGGTAATAATAGATCTTTACTTATAGATTACAGTAAAACCTATAAGAAATCTACAGTGTTAAAATAACATGTTCAAAAACAATTATTCGTTCGGAACCCTTTACACGCGAGTCCGACTCGCACTTGGCCAGTTTTTTTTACTTTTCTATGCAGGATGTATAAATAACTAGCTTCTGCAAGCTGCTTCGCCCGCGTGGTGCCTAGGGAGCATACTCCCGGGATAAAAATGCTTATGTCCTTTCTCAGGCTTTGAATGACTTTTTCATGAAATAACCATTCAATAGGGCTTCATGAACTTAGAGGGCTATATTGATGATTAAAATGGTTATAATTCTTTAGACAAATACGCGTTACGGTCGCGAATCGTATTTTGTTCAACAAATACTTCACACTGACCGGCAATTTCAAAAAAACATAAAATATTTGAATTTCGCGGGCTACCCTGGCGCTTCCACCACCACGTTTAGATTTAAGACACGTACCATTTTGTAAAGAGTCATTCTATTCGCAACCGTTCATGTCGAGTACTTACGTCACTTAATTTCATTTAACCAATAATATAGTCCTCTGATGGCGGAGACCTACGTTAACTGTTCGATGACCTAAGTACCGGGTCTTAAAATCAACATGGACAAAATCAAGGTCATTGTAAATACCCGTGTATTTGCCACTCAAATCAAGATCAGAGATTCTACACTCGAAGTTGTAGACTAGAACGTCTACCTGGAACAAACGGTCCAGTTGATTGAATCAGGAACGATGATATCCGCAAGAGAGCCAAGGTTACCGACATAGCCCGAAGGATCGCCAGACCTGAGTGGCAGTCGGCAGGGCACATTGCTTGCAGAACAGATGGTCGATGGGGCTGAAAAGTTCTGGAGTGGCGACCGCATACCTGAAGACGCAGCGTTGGACCTGGTGAGGGTCGCGGACCGGTTGTTGTTGCGATACTCGGGGCAGGCTTATGTCCAGCAGTGGATGTCTTTTGAGTGATATGATGATGATAACCATAATATTAGCATTTATAACTGTAATTATTAGACTTTTAAACCCCTGTAACTATTTTATTTGAGTCATTAGAGAAATGTTGCCATACAATAAAATGTTGAGATTATTCGGATCTTCATTTTAAGATACGTAAAAAAGTGCTAGGTACAACGCTGGACCCATTCTGCCCATTGTTCTTTATATTTTTTCCCATGTTATGTCACAGACTTCTACTAAGAGTCCCAAATATAGGTAGGTGCTATTTTTTTCATAACTTTGAAGTAAGTATTTATTTAGTCTAAAAGCTATAGTGAATAGACGAAAATTAACCATTATCCCCACTTTTCTTCCGAAAATACGGGCTTCCGGCTTAGAGAGTAGCCCCCTGATCAGACGGCGAGCCACCCAATGCTCGCCGTCTGCAGACCCGCGCTTACAGTGGCGTGTACGAGAATCGCCCTGCGATTTCTCCCTTCTCCCGCGAGTCCGTCTCGCACTTGGCCGGCGTTTTTTAATTAAAAGGCTAGGTATACCTACCTAGAGCCATCGACGACAACAATATTATAACGTTCATGGTTTTCTATAAGTTGCCACTTTGTTTTGACACGTTTCTAGTTTTTATTCCATTTTTTCTTGAAGTGCGGTGAGCGAATTGTGTTTCAGTAAAATAAATTGGCTTATTTTATCACAATGTTATCAAATGTAATACCATTTTCAATAAAATAAATTCATTTTATGGGCGACGTGTTTAGTCCTTGGTATAACCGCTAAAGTCAGTTGAGCACTTTTCGAATGAAGGAAAAAAAACTCTTGTGTTCTTAGAAATAAGGTTGGAAAGTGACCGGCCGACAACTATATACTTACTAAGGCTCATATTGGTGGCAAATATTGGTAAAATATTGAGTGCAGAAGAAAGAACGTATTGAAGAAGTTGAATACTTATTCCTAAGGGTATCGCATTAGAAGCTTGTAGGGGCATCAAACCAACGGAGAAAATCTACATCGCAACAAAAATAACCGCAACGCCATCTATCCAACTAGCAGCGGACTACTACGTCGAAATCCTGCACCGTGCAAGCAGCGTTTACCGTGCGATTTGAACATACATCAGCCCGAATTTCAACTATTGGACAGTTGCCCGCCAGACAGAACAACCGTCGAGTAGAAGGATCCTCCGTTTACTTACAATCTAGGTTTGCAGGACTTTACTCTGTTCCGCATAACTCTGTAGGCTAATTAAGCAAAAAAAAACGATACAAATAAAACAAGACATAACTATGAGAATTTATTTAATCAGAAAGGAGAAGATGTACGTCTGCTAGAAAGGTTTAATAAAGGTAAAAATCGCGTCTTCTTCTGTTGCGGCGGCTGACGCCTTCTTCTTCTCTAGCATTACTGCTTCGCAGCGCGGAGGTGTCCGATTCCCATGTCTCCTCGCTTCGGACCACAGATTGAACCTCCGGCAGGAGGCGTTTGAACCCCCTAGATTGGGCAGAAGCCGCTTGAAGGCAGCCCCGGCTCACCCCAGTCTGGCAGCCAAACGTCGGAAATGCTCAACGAAGTTCCACCGGTTGTCAAGGACGAGACCCAGGTACGATGTGAACCCCTCCTATCGTTATTTGGGATCCCGATAGTGGCCTGTTCCTGAACCAAGGAAGCACATGGCTTCGGACTTATGTAAGGCCATCTCGAGAACCAACTGCCGGATTCTCTCAACCACTATCGCAACCCCGCGTGTTATAGCGCCGGTAGCCTGGTAATCATCAACTCATGTTGCTGAGCTGATGATGGAAGGTATAAATTAGGATCTGATGATGAGATCCCATGACAAATGTTTGTTGAGCGATATTTTCGCCAATTGTCAGCCGATTTGGATGGTTCTTTCTTTGTTTGGAAGAGTATTTTCCTGGACTGGTCCCATTTCAATTTGGTGAAGATTTGAAGAAGAACTTCGGAGTTAGGCAACGGAACTCTTCAATAAATGATAGCAAATGAATCGAGATTGCTGAAATCGCATGTTTTATTAGTGTTTACACCAATTCTTAACATAACATCGTGCCGGTACGCTGTTAATGGGTACGCAGGTAGGTATCACTAAAAAGTAACAAAATAAAAAACTTTTTACAAAAAATACAACCGACTTCCAAAAACAAAACACTACAACATATAAAATAACTTTAATTTCGGAAGTCAGTTTTAAAAAAATTAAAAAATAACCAAAAACATCGACTTCCGAAATTTAAGTTATTTTCTTTCTTCCGAAGTTATTTTATACCTTGTAGTGTTTTGTTTTTGGAAGTCGGTTAAATTTTTAGTAAAAAAGTTTTTATATATTAGTAGATTACCAATCTTGTCAAAATCAACAATTATGAAGTCAATGATAGACCATTCTGACACTAGCAAGTTCAAATAAATGGTGTCTTTCACGGGGTTTAAAAGTCAAAATGGGGGTACCACAAGGCTCTATTTTGTGTCCTTTCCTCTTTCTAGTATATATTAATGATCTACCCCATCTTTTAAAAAATCAACCTCATATGGTATTATTTGCTGACGATACGTCCTTAATTTTTAAGATAGATAGACGTTCCATAAATCTTGATGACGTAAATAACGCCCTACAGCAGGTCCAAAATTGGTTTACTGCTAATAATTTAGTATTAAATGGGAAAAAAACTAAATGCATCAGATTTGCCTTACCGAACGTTAAAAGAAATGATTGCGACATAGTATTGAACAAGGAGAAACTTGAATTCGTCGAAAACACGGTTTTCCTGGGGATTACGCTTGACTCAAGTCTACAATGGGGTCCTCATTTAACATCTCTTGCGGGACGGCTAAGTTCAGCAGCATACGCTATCAGAAAAATCCGTCAATTTACCGATATAGATACCGCAAGGCTGGTCTATTTTAGTTACTTTCATAGTATCATGTCTTACGGTATCTTATTATTGGGACGTGCTGCAGACATCGAGTCTATATTTATCCTGCAGAAAAGAGCCATCAGAGCCATTTACAATCTCCATCGGCGTGATTCCCTAAGAGAACTGTTTAAGGATATTAACATCATGACGGTACCTTGTCAATACATTTACGAAAATATTATGTATGTTCGGAAAAATCTTCATCTCTTTAGCAAGATTAGTGACAGGCATAATTTTAATACTAGAAATAGGAACAAATTAGATCAACCCCGATTCAGATTGGCCAAAGTACACACTTCTTTTAAGGGGTACTGTATTAAATTATATAATAAAATACCAGTTGATATTCTCGAACTGAATGAGAGAAAATTTAAAGCATGCATAAAACGCACACTATGTAGACAAGCGTATTATAAACTGGAAGATTATATCCTCGATAAAAACGCTTGGCTAAATGCTGGTCCTGCTCCACAGTCACAGCTGCTTAGGTCCACTTTTTAGGTTTTTATGTTTTTATATTTGGAAGAGATGCTCGCTCCTTTTAGAGGTTCTTACATTATTTCGTTTATTTATTCTTATATACATACAAATTATATTATTATATTAATTACTTATTTATTCTTTTTGATGTAAGAACTTAATCGTTCTCTTTATTAATTTATTTTTCATTATTTGGTCATTGACAACCATAGTTTTGTGTAAAGTAGAAGCATATTTTTCAAATTTTGTAAATGTGAGTACCATGAAACCATTTACATTTTATGTGAGTAGTTATAGTTTTACTTGTTGGACATGAACGAGCATGGTGGTTGAGAGCATGTCATGCTCACTCAAATGTCTCGCTGATGGCGGCGCGTGGGTTTGATCATTCGGTTCCCTTCGAAATGGTTGAGCTGAAGGGTGCCGATACACGCGTCATGTTCGTGAACAGGCGCCGTCGGTTGAGACTGGTCACCTCTTAACTGCCATTGGCTTATTTTAATCTTTATATTTAAAATTCTTATAATAAGCCCTTTTTTTTCCTTTGCATTGTCCTCACATGCAGAAGCAACAAGTATATGTAACTTGGAATTTTGTAAAACAGAACATGATTTAAAAGAGTGTCCGTGGAGTTTCTTGCACGTTCTTCTCCATAGAGATCTACGCTTTGGAACGTGCAAATAGCTTCCATGTTTTTGACTGACCGACCTTGACGTTTCAAAAGTGCCTGTGAATGGTTTATTTGAAATAAAATGCTTTGAATTTGAATACTATTGTAATACCAGACTTGAAGCCCAGATCGCATCAAATTGGCGTATCTAGGGCTTTTCTCCGGGGGGACCTGGCCCCCAACCTGACATGCGACGCCCAATAAGGAAAAATTGTTGCTCTTACGCCTCTCAACAACCGCTCTCTCTGTGGCTCCTCAACAATGAGTACACCACAACATTTACAAAAAATCGTTCCATACCCAAGTTTAAGTGCTACATCACTTAAAGAGGAGCACCACATGCACTACACTGCACTCATGACTCATGCCGGCTACTAAACTCTCTTTCGTATACGCAAAACCGTTATAAAAATTGACATTCTTTCACAATGTTATCTATCTATAGTTCTATAGATATAAAGCTGAAGAGTTTGTTTGTTTATTTACTTGAATTCGCTAATCTCAGGAACTATTGGTCCGATTTGAAAAATTCTTTCAGTGTTAGATAGCCCATTTACCGAGGAAGGCTATAGGCTATATATTATCATCATCATCGCTAAGACCAATAGGAGCGGAGCAGTAATGAAAATTGTGACGCAGACGAAGTTGCGCGGGCCAACTAGTTTATTTATCTATACATGTAATAAAATCGTAGACTAATTGTGTCTGTACATTGAATATTTTTGCATAAAAATTACATAGAAAAGTTAGGAAAAAGATATAAAACACAAAAATGCATCATCATCATCAGCCTGCCTTTTCCCAACGATATTGGGGTCGGTTTCCAGTCAAACCGGATTTAGCGGAATACCAGTGTTTTACGAGGAGCCGCTGCCTACCAAACCTCCACAACCCATTAACTGGGTAACACGGTACTTCATGGCAAGACTGAAGTCAGATTAACTGGCTTCTGACTATGCGTAAGGACTGCCAAAGATCTAAAAAACAAAAATGCAATTTTTAAATTTTTGTTTGTCTGTGTGTTTGAGGGAGCATCACGCATAAACCACAGATTGGGTTCCAAATCTAGGTACTTGAAAATATTGAGTGATAACCCGAGTAACATTTAGCGTTTTTTACATCAAAATCTTAATTTTAAGTTTAGTAAGGAACTTCCTAATGCATTTTGATTAGTCAAAGCGCCATCTATTGAAAAAGATAAAATGCACGAAAGCATGAAGCACCAAAACAAATTGTTGAGTTATGTGTCAAACTTTTAATACGTGGCAAAATAAAAGTGAACATTTGAATACCTTATCGTTGTACATATGGGCTTTTTATTTCACGTCTTTCGCTGCTAAATATTTTGTCAGTTTACGACTTGCTCAATAGACGGCGTTGCACTGATGACGCGTTTTTCTGAATTGCGGTGTTAAAATCGTGTGAGGGTACACGATTTTTAACCCCCGACCAAAAAAGATGAGGGGTGTTATAAGTTTGACCGCTGTGTGTGTCTGTCTGTGGCACGGTAGCTCTTAAACGGGTGAACCGATTTGGATGCGTTATTTTATTTGAAAGCAGATTTTCCAGCGATGGTCCTTAGACAAGTTTTATCAAAATCGGTTGAGCCGTTTGAAGATCATTAGTTCTTTTTTAGTTGATGAAGGCATTTAACCAGCTTTTACAGGTGTGATCGATGCGAAATTTGGTATTCTGTTACTTCAATGACATTGGAAAAACTGCAGCATACCCTGAGGTCTGCAGAATACCCAACTCTTTACTAAGTTACAGCAGAGGTATCGTGTTTGAAATCACTGGAATGGTTTCATTAAACAGATTATATTTAGATCAGTAACCTTAACCTGATACTGAAACATGTCCTGAAATCAGCAGGATACCCAACTCCTCAGTAACCTACAGCAGACCTTCCGTTTTCGTATTCATTTAAATGGTCGCAATGAATAGGTTATAAATAAATGGTGATCAAGGTCTGAACCTGTGTGACCTGTGCACCCGACTTTTTTTAGGTTTTTTTCTGATAGATTTCGATAAGTAGTGAAGCTAACTTCGTCAGTAGTAGTGTCGAAAAAAAAAATGACATTCCCCGACATCGCAAAAAAAAAATACCAGCTGATTACTATCGTTAAACATACGTAGTGGACTGTAGTGCAGTATTTTTCGTTTGTAGTTACACAGAAAAAAAAACTGATGCCAAGAAATATATCATCAAAATAAAATAAAAAGAAACCGGTGCGATTCGGACTCGCACACGAAGGGTCCCGTACCATAACCTTAATTTTTATTATTTGTTGTTATAGCGGCAATAGAAATACCTCACCTGTGAAAATGTCAACTCTACCTATTACGGTTCTTGAGATACGGCCCGCTGACAGACAGACGGACTGACGAACGAACAGCGGAGGCTTAGTAATAGGGTTCCGTCGGTTACCCTTCAGGTACGGAACCCTAAAAAAATACGTTTAGGAACTATACAATTACAATAAACACTGTAAATTACTGAAAAACGTTCATAGAGGTAATAATAGACGAAATTTTGTGTATAGTAGAACAGAAAAAAAATTCTTTAAAAAAAAGACAACCGACTTTCAAAAACAAAACACTGCAAGGTACAAAATAACTTCGGAAGAAAGAAAAGAACTTTAATTTCGGAAGTCGGTGTTTTGGTTATTTTTTCGTTTTTTGACACCGACTTCCGAAATTAAAGTTCTTTTAAAGAAAAGCTTCCGAAGTTATTTTGTACCTTGTAGCGTTTTGTTTTTGGACGTCGGTTGTCTTTTTTGCAAAAAGGTTTTTTATTTTTCACTTTTTAGTGGTACCTACCTGCGTACCCATTAACAGCGTACCGGCGCAATGTTATGTTAAGAACTGCTGTAAACACTAAAAAAACATGCGATTTCAGCAATTCTGATTCCATTCCGATTCATTTATTGAAGAGTTCCGTTGCCTACCTCCGAAGTTCTTCGTCAGGATCTTTAGCAAATTGAATCGAGACCAGTCCAGGAAAATAATCTTCCAAACAAAAAAAGAATCATCCAAATCGGCTGACAATTGGCGAAAACATCGCTGAACAAACATTTTTCATGGGATCTTATCATCAGATCCTAATTTATACCTTCCATCATCAGCTCAGCAACATGATATGAGGATTACCAGGCGCAAATATCTAAATTGCGTTAGAAAGTTTATGAAAAACATTGTATGTGCCTATTCAATTTGAGGGTTGCCCTCGATTTTCGTGGGATCCCATCATCAGATTCTGACATGGTGACAATGGGACCAATCGAGAAGTATACGCTTTCAGATGAAAAAATAATTTTTCAAATCGGTTCATAAATGACGGAGATATGAGGTAACAAAAAAATACAACCAAATTGAGAACCTCCTCCATTTTTTGAAGTCGGTTAAAAATGATTAAGAGTGATCGACTTAAATTTTTATTTTTTGGATTGAAAATGACACAATCACTCCCGATACCGACTCTAGTTTATGATTTCTACCAAAATTAAAGTGCTTTTTAACCGACGTTTTTGGAAGTCGGTTGTATTTTTTGTAAAAAAGTTTTTTATTTTTTGAATTTTAAGTGTGGAAGTACGAGGAGAGTGTGCGGTGCGCTCGGGGAGAGAGATGCTAAGCCACGCCTTTCGAACTGTCACAAATTATTGGCCGGCAATTCCAAGAGCACCGAAAAAAGTAATTTTTTTCGTCGCAGAGATCTCCGTAATGGTAATACATTTTAAAGCGGCAAAACAGCAGTGTATAGCCAAGTCTTTAAAGTAAAGCATTTTACAAAGATATTAAACAAACAAGGTCCAGAACATTAAAAAAAGGCGTTACAAGAGAAACAGTAACTACAATTTTTCGTCGCGAAATGCTCAAAATTTTTACTGTTAACTACCATCTTTTTTGTGACTATTCAATAGGGAATATAATTCACTAAAGCATTTTACCGTAAAAAATTAACATTTCAATGTAATTTTGGTTTTATAAGGGTTTTTTATCCAAAATTCCATAATTTTTGCGTTCTGTCAGTTCAGAGTCCTGTGTAATAAACAAAACTGGTTAATTTTTAGGGATCCTTGCCTCAAAAGGAAAAAACGGAACCCTTATCGTATCACTTTGTTGTCCATTCGTCTGTCTTCAAAGCACTTTATCTCGAGAACGCGTTGAGGTATCGAATTGAAATTAAAACCATATACTCAAACTTCTGAGTAAACTTTAAAAAAACTTTTTTACAAAAAATACAACCGACTTCCAAAAACAAAACATTACAAGGTATAAAATAACTTTGGAAGAAAGAAAAAAACTTTAATTTCGGAAGTCAGTGTTTTGGTTATTGTTTCGTTTTTTGACACCGACTTCCGAAATTAAAGTTTTTTTCTTTCATCCAAAGTTATTTTATACCTTGTAGTGTTTTGTTTTTGGAAGTCGGTTGTATTTTTCGTAAAAAAGTTTTTAATTTTCACTTTTTAGTGGTACCTAGGTACCTGCGTACCCATTAACAGCGTACCGGCGCAATGTTATGTTAAGAACTGGTGTAAACACTAAAAAAACATGCGATTTCAGCAACCCCGATCCCTTTGCTATCATTTATTGAAGAGTTCCGTTGCCTACCTCCCAAGTTCTTCGTCAGATCTTCACCAAATTGAAACGGGACTAGTCCAGGAAAATACTCTTTCAAACAAAAAAAGAATCATCCAAATCGGCTGACAATTGGCTAAAGTATCGCTGAACAAACATTTTTCATGGGATCTCATCATCAGATCCTAATTTATACCTTCCATCATCAGCTCAGCAACATGAGATGATGATTACCAGGCACAAATATCTGAATTGCGTTAGAAAGTTCATGAAAAACATTGTATGTGCCTATAAAATTTGAGGGTTGCCCTCGATTTTCGAGGGATCCCATCATCAGATTCTGACATGGTGACAATGGGACCAATCGAGGAGTATAACCTTTCAGATGAAAGAAAAATTTTTCAAATCGGTTCATGATTGACGGAGTTATGAGGTAACAAACATTAAAAAAAAGACGTGTGGCACTCGGAGACTGCCGCGGTAAAGCTATTGCATAGCATTTTTTATCAACTTATGCAATTATAATTATGTATTTATTTTATTATCACCGCTGTGCCGGTCGGAGTGGGGGCTGTTAGGTTTTTTTCGTTACGGAATTTCTGGATTCGGTCTCCACGCTCAAGGCCCGCGATAGAAGCCATGCAATAGCTTAAAAAAAATACAACCGAATTGAGAACCTCCTCCTTTTTTTGAAGTCGGTTAAAAAAGATCAAAATTTATAGGGTACTTGCTTCTGCCCGCGACTTTGTTCGTCTGCGTAGACTTTAGAACTGGCGCGCAACTTCCTTGTCTCATATTCTCATTCTCCGTAATACATCTTCATTATTCTGTTATCTTGATAGTTTGTGAGCCTTTGCTGTTAGCCCTGGAATTACATGTCGTGAAACTTTAACGACAAAGCTCACAAAGTGAATGAACTTTTGAATCTGAAGTACTAAGGCAGCAACAACTCTAGATTTCCACTTCTTCCTCTGTTTCTATTAAGCCATGAAAGTTACCGTGATAAAAAGTAGCATATATGTTATTCCAAAATGTAAACTTCATGTGTGCCAAATTTCATTCAAATCCCTTCAGCTTATTTTGAGTGATTGACTTACAAACATACAAACTTTCACATTTATAATATAAGTAGGATACAGCGTTCACAATTTTTAGCTTAACATACCGAGTTTTCTCCGTGCCTCAGAAAGTACGTTAAGCCGTTGGTCCCGGCTGTCATTAGTAGAAGCCAGTAAATCTGACTCCAGTCTTGCCATGAAGTACCGTGTAATGGGTTGTGGAAGTGTTGTAGGCAGCTGCTCCTCGTAAAATACTGGTATTCAGCTAAATCTGACTTGACTGGAAGTCGACCCCAATATAGTTGGGAAAAAGCTAGGCAGATGATGATGAGCGTTCACAATTCCTGCCCTGAAAAAACTTGGATATGCTTCTGTTCCAAAGGTAAAAAAAAATCTAGGCCAAAAATACTTTGACATGTTTCATATAGACATGTTTACATAAGAATCCTTAGCGCTCATAATTCCAGCCCGGAAAAAACTTCGTCATGTTTTTGTCCTCCTGGTACTTTTAAGAGGTACCTGGCACTGAGCGGTTAGGCCGCTCACAATTCCAGAGCCAGAAATAATTCGAAACGTTTCTGGTCTCTTGGTACTCGCGAATCTTTGGCGCTCACAATTCCTACCGATAACATACTTTGACACGTTTCTGGTCTCCTGGCAGTATATAATATTAGTAGGATAATACAATAATATATTAGTCCACAACTGCAGAGGCATTATCACCTTTAAAACGAAGCTTACAGATATGTGAATTCTCTCCATCTTTAATTTATGGTACCATAAGTTGAGATGGTTTTTGACTAAGTTTGGTTTTTGACTAACATACAGAAATCAAAGCTCCAAGACTGCCAAACAGGTGTTGGAACGCGACATACTTAGTATTGAACTGTCTGACCGTATACAAAACACTAAGCAATTTGCATTTTGCGTTCGGCCCTGGTTCAATGGGGTCCGGAGCGAGGAGCCCAGAGACAGTCAACCTTTTGCGAAGCAGTTATGCAACCAAAGGATTGCAAACGCTGGAACACAACACACATAAAGTCTAAACGTAGACTGAAACGCAATATTGCCGAGATGTGGCAGAACGATTTTATCATAATTATGGAGGCTGGATGCGACAAAGTTCGCATTCTAGAGCAAGTCTCAGTGTATACTTGTCATAAGTTGTCATACATTTACTGCTTTATGTTCGAACGAGGCGATTTGGCTGTAACAGAAATACAAAAATGCAACTCCAGTTTTGTATGCGACTTCAGATTTTCAAAATCACCGTTGTTCACATCATTGTGGAAAATGGAGGGTCACGTGCAACTTTGATTGAGCGATGTGACCTTATAGGCAAATTAAATCTTTCTTGAAAATTGGTAAAAGTATATCGAAGAAGAATTCTCGAAGTAATAAGCGGTTATACTTAAATATTTAAGTAAGTTGATGAAATAACATTTATGTTTAATTCTTTTTTATTATTGTAATCGGCTATCAATAAACTTAAACCTAACTCCGCTGTAGGTCCGGATAACATCCCTGCTTACATCTTGAAGGGATGTCAAGAATACATTTATACACCCGTACTTCACATATTTAATTTAGGAAAACACGGGTACAATACGGGTTCCGCCGAAATCGGTCAACTGGAGATCTTCTAGCGTATGCCATTCACATCTGGAGTGAGGCCATAGAGAAGTACGGGGAGGCACTGGTGGTCTCCCTTGACATCTCGAAGGCCTTCGACAGGGCCTGGCACGATAGCCTTATTAGTAAGCTTCCTTCCTTCGGTCTGCCCGCCGGTTTGTGTGATTGGATCGCAGATTTCCTGAGGGATCGGTCTATCCGAGTGGTCATAGATGGCTGCTCGTCTGGACTGCTGGATATTAATGCCGGGGTTCCTCAGGGGTCGGTGCTTTCGGCAACATTGTTCTTGCTGCATATTAATGATCTGCTTAAACCCGGTACCTTTGGGTATGCAGACGACAGCACTGTTGCTGAGAGAAACGTGTCCGACGCACGAGCTGGTGGGTCGCAGATCCGGTCTCTTCGGGAGGCAATGGTTGAGCGCTTGAACGTGTCCTTACAGGCTGTCTCTGAATGGGGCGATGCCAATCTGGTCAAGTTCAATGCTGCTAAGACCCAGGCGTGTCTATTTTCCGCCAAAAGGAGCCAATTCCGCCCAGCTCCATCTTTCCGCGGTGAAACCGTGCCGATAACCGACCATCTTGAGCTTCTTGGGGTTACATTAACATCTACTCTCAATTTTGGCCCTTACATAGAGGCAAAAGCTCAAGTGGCTGCAAAGAAGTTGGGGATTCTAGCTAAGGTGAGACTGTACTTCACGCCGGAACAGCTGCTCAAACTCTATCAAGCGCAAGTTCGATCGTGTATGGAATACTGCTCTCATCTTTGGGATGGATCTGCCAGATACCAGCTTGATGCCCTTGAGTCAATTGAAAAACGAGCCAAGAGGATCATCGGCAATGAGAGGCTCGTCGCGTCGAAGCTCCAAAGTCTTGAACATTGACGACGAGTTCCGT
The DNA here is from genome assembly GCA_950371165.1 of Lacanobia oleracea. NCBI lineage: Eukaryota > Metazoa > Arthropoda > Insecta > Lepidoptera > Noctuidae > Lacanobia > Lacanobia oleracea. The sequence goes on from OX493411.1 coordinate 9,315,084, forward strand.
TCCTAGCCTGTCGGTTTTTTACCGGTTGCATTTTGGGGAATGTGCGACGGAATTGCATAATTTAATTCCGCCAAGCCCGTTCCATCATCGGACCGCAAGACGATCGGCGATGCGCCACCTGTATATGGTGGCCATCCCACCCATACGCACAAAACGTTTTGGTAACACATTCATAATGCGTACAGCTAAGGAGTGGAATTCCCTGCCGGAGTCTGTGTTTCCTGATAGCTACAACCTGGGAGTCTTTAAATCAAGAGTGAATAGGTTATTTCTAGGCAAGCGTGCTCCATCTTCGACCACATCGTCGCTTACCATCAGGTGAGATAGTGGTCAAACGCGTGCCTATCTATAGTAAAAAAAAAAGAAATCTATCGACCAATATAGATGCAAATACAGAATTTATGAAAATTTTGTCAGTAAAATGATAAAAAAGTATAAAATAAAGGCCATTGCAACGTTTTTATTTTAATTAATATCGATTTTTAACCGACTTCAAAAAAAGGAGGAGGTTCTCAATTCGGTTGTATTTTTTTTTATGTTTGTTACCTCATAACTCCGTCATTTATGAACCGATTTGAAAAATTTTTGTTTCAACTAAAAGGATATACTCCTCGATTAGTCCCATTGTCACCATGTCAGAATCTGATGATGGGATCCCACGAAAATCGAGGGCAACCCTCAAATTTTATAGGCACATACAATGTTTTTCATAAATTTTCTAACGCAATTCAGATATTTGTGCCCGGTAATCATGTCTTCATGTTGCTGAGCTGATGATGAAAGGTATAAATTAGGATCTGATGATAAGATCCCATGAAAAATGTTTGTTCAGCGATACTTTCGCCAATTGTCAGCCGATTTGGATGATTCTTTTTTGTTTGAAAGAGAATTTCCTGGACTGGTCCCGTTTCAATTTGGTGAAGATCTGATGAAGAACTTCGGAGGCAGGCAACGGAACTCTTCAATAAATGATAGCAAAGGGATCGGGATTGCTGAAATCGCATTTTTTTTTAGTGTTTACACCAGTTCTTAACATAACATTGCGCTGGTACGCTGTTAATGGGTACGCAGGTACCTAGGTACCACTAAAAAGTGAAAAATAAAAAACTTTTTACAAAAAATACAAACAAAAAACGAAAAAATAACCAAAAACACCGACTTCCGAAATTAAAGTTCTTTTCTTCTACTGAAGTTATTTTGTACCTTGTAGTGTTTTGTTTTTGGAAGTTGGTTTTATTTTTTGTAAAAAGTTTTTTATTAACAAAAATAATGAATTAAAGTAACGTGAAACGGAACGTATTTGAAAACAACAATTAAAAGCGTTTAGTGACGTATCTGCCGTTATGCCAACGAAAAGGCAACCTCATGTCTTTGAGTAAGGACAGTTCTTGACCAGTGATAGACACGAGTGACGTCATCGTCCGTTTTCGCGCGAACCTTTAAACTGTCGGTTTCAAAACGCACTTTTTTGCAATAAATTAAAGCGTTTTCATTTCTTATTTATGTGGTGGTCTATTCTAGATGAAATTCTTTAAAATTTAAGCAAAAATGGAAATATCGCATGTTCCCTGTTGCTATATTGTCATCACTTTTTGGGGGCCGAGTCACCCGCGTCCGTAGGAGATACCCAATTTTTAGACACACGTGGTCCCCGGGTGGTGCTAATCAGGTGACACTAACTGGTGGTAGGCTTCGGCCGATGGCTTGTGAAACTGGGCAAAGACGTACCGCCAAGCGGCTTAGCTGCGTTCCGGTACGACGCTCAGTGTAGCCAATTCAGAGGAGCTGGGTCGAAATAGTTGTTCCAATGCAGGCATACCAACCAGGCTTGCCCTGGCGTGGGCGTATCGGGAGACTAGTCGCGGAGGGTAGCGGGATCCGAGGCACTGTGCGCCGCTGGCCGACCGCCAGGTAGTTGGGGGCCCAAGTAGTGTGCTAGCCACACATGAAAGGCTGCCCCGCCAACTGACGAAAAATCCTGGAATGCACCATCGTGCTGGTTGGCGACCAGATGAAAGGGCCCGATGGTCATTCCCGGGGGGGCTCGGGCGTCCCCGCTGTCTCCAGACTAGTCCCCCAAAGATGTCGTCCTGTCAGGGCGTGCCTGAGGGTAAGCAGCATGGAACCTCATTTCACTTCCTTCTCCTCAACCTCACTCACTTTTAGTATGAACAGGGGAAAAAAGAGAAAAGCTGTACAGCGGCAGCACGCCCTATCGCATAAAGTGCACCTCTCTAACATACGAGGCCTGCACTCAAATCTCGCTGCAGTCCATCACCACCTTGAGACCGAGAAACCAGCGCTCTTGTTCCTGTCGGACACGCAGATCGGATGTCCGTCGGACGTGTCATACCTGTCTTACCCAGGGTTTACCCTGGAGCACCAATTCAGACCACGCGCGGGCGTATGCATGTATGCCCGGGACGACATCTGCTATCGGCGTCTCTGTTACCTTGAAGACTCCAGGTTCTCGACGCTGTGGGCTATAGTGGACACAGGCCTAGACAAAATTGTCTACGCCTGCGTCTACCGTTTGCACAGCGGTGATTTGGAGACAACTGGGCTTACACAGCACCTGAGTGAGGCGGCGGATGCGGTTCAGCAGCGGTACCCTTCTGCCCAATTGGTGTTACTGGGGGACTTCAATGCCCACCATCAGGAGTGGCTCTTCCCATACCAGTGCACAGACCATGCTGGACGAGAGATGTGAAAGCTAGCGCTTGCGTTAAATCTTACCCAGCTGGTCCAGGGAGCAACGAGGGTGCCCGATGTTGATTCGCACACTGCTAATTGCTTGGACCTTTTGCTGACAACAGATCCAGACCGCTATTCGGTGTCGATTTCTTCACCACTGGGTAGTTCCGACCACTGTCTGGTGAAGTCTGTATCCGTCTACTCCCCGCCCGATCCTAGCCCAAGAGGCACCCGGCGGGTATGGCGATACAGGTCAGCAGATTGGGATGGCATGCGATCTTTTTTCGCATGTTACCCTTGGCAGCCTACTTGCTTTTCTTCCACTGATGCTTCGTCGTGCGCGGACGCCGTGTCGGATGTGTTGCGGAGGGGAATGGAGTACTACATTCCGTTCTCTGACATAGCGAAATCTGGCGAAGCTCGTCCTTGGTTTGGTGCCGAGTGCAATCGCGCTGATGCGCTTAAGCACGCGGCGTACCTGGCATGGGTAGACGCTCGTAAGCGTAAAGCAAATGACGTGAGTCGGAAGAAGAGAGCCTTCAACAGGGCTGCCAAGTCCTGCAAAAAAGTGTTGCGGAGGGCTCGGTTTGACCACATTAGCCGAATAGAGAACAAACTTGCTTCATACCTAGCAGGTAGTAAGGCTTTTTGGTCCCTGGCTAAGTCGGTCGAATCGAACTTCTGCCGCCCCTCACTACCACCACTGCTGAGACCCCACGGGACGCTGGCCCACTCCGCTGAGGAGAAAGCGAACTTGTTTGCTTCTTTGTTTGCGGAATCTTCACGTCTGGATCCTGGTGGCGCGACGCCCCCTGCTTCTCCTGGTGGATGCGAGTCGAGTATGTCAAACATTCGCATTCATCAGAAGGACGTCCGTAGGGTACTGCGTAACCTAGACGTGAACAAGACTAGCGGTCCCGACGGGATACCGGCAATTGTTCTGAAGACTTGTGCGCCTGAGTTGTCTCAGATCTTGACACGCGTATTTCGCCTTTCGTTTGAGACTGGAAAAGTGCCGAAGGCTTGGAAGCAAGCTAACGTGCAGCCCGTGCCCAAGAAGGGTAGTCGAGCTGACCCGTCGAATTATAGGCCCATCTCGGTAACGTCCATACTTTGTAAGACTATGGAACGCGTGCTGAATCATAAGCTCCTGGCGTACCTCGAAGCGAATGATATTCTTAGTGACCGTCAATACGGGTTCCGCCGAAATCGGTCAACTGGGGATCTTCTAGCGTATGCCATTCACATCTGGAGTGAGGCCATAGAGAAGCACGGGGAGGCACTAGCGGTCTCCCTTGACATCTCGAAGGCCTTCGACAGGGTCTGGCACGATAGTCTTATTAGTAAACATCCTTCCTTCGGTCTGCCCGCCGGTTTGTGTGATTGGGTCGCAGACTTCCTGAGGGATCGGTCTATCCGAGTGGTCATAGATGGCTGCTCGTCTGGACTGCTGGATATTAATGCCGGGGTTCCTCAGGGGTCGGTGCTTTCGGCAACACTGTTCTTGCTGCATATTAAAATCTGCCTAACCCGGTACCTTTGGGTATGCAGACGACACCACTGTTGCTGAGAGATACGTGTCCGACGCACGAGCTGGTGGGTCACAGATCCGGTCTCTCCGGGAGGCAATGGTTGAGCGCTTGAACGTGTCCTTACAGGCTGTCTCTGAATGGGGCGATGCCAATCTGGTCAAGTTCAATGCTGCTAAGACCCAGGCGTGTCTATTTTCCGCCAAAAGGAGCCAATTCCACCCAGCTTCATCTTTCCGAGGTTTAACCGTGCCGATAACCGACCAACTTGAGTTTCTTGGGGTTACATTAACATCTACTCTCAATTTTAGCCCTTACATAGAGGCAAAGGCTCAAGTGGCTGCAAAGAAGTTGGGGATTCTGGCAAAGGTGAGACGATACTTCACGCCGGAACAGCTGCTTAAACTCTATCAAGCGCAAGTTCGATCGTGTATGGAGTACTGCTCTCATCTTTGGGATGGATCTGCCAGATACCAACTTGATGCCCTTGAGTCAATTGAGAAACGAGCCAAGAGGATCATCGGCAATGAGAGGCTTGTCGCGACGAAGCTCCAAAGTCTTGAACATCGACGACGAGTTGCTAGCCTGTCGGTTTTTTACCGGTTACATTTTGGGGAGTGTGCGACGGAATTGCATAATTTAATTCCGCCAAGCCCGTTCCATCATCGGACCACAAGACGAACGGTGATGCGCCACCGGTACATGGTAGATATCCCACCCATACGCACAAAACGTTTTGGTAACACACTCATAATGCGTACAGCTAAGGAGTGGAATTCCCTGCCGGAGTCTGTGTTTCCATATAGCTACAACCTGGGAGTCTTTAAGTCAAGAGTGAATAGGTTATTTCTAGGCAAGCGTGCTCCATCTTCGACCACATCATCACTTACCATCAGGTGAGACAGTGGTCAAACGCGTGCCTATCTATAGTAAAAAAAAAAAGAAAAAAAAACTTCCCAAATTATTTGAAACAATTTTTAACCAACTTCAAAAAAAGGAGGAGGTTCTCAATTCAGTTGTATTTTTTTTTTTATGTTTGTTATCTCATAACTACGTCATTTATGAACCGATTTGAAAAATTTTTGTTTCATCTGTAAGGGTATACTTCTCGATTGGTCCCATTATCACCATGTCATAATCTGATGATGGGATCCCACGAAAATCGAGGGCAACCCTCAAATTTTATAGGCATATACATTGTTTTTCATGAATTTTCTAACGCAATTCAGTTCAGATATTTGTGCCTGGTAATCATCATTTCATATTGCTGAGCTGATGATGAAAGGTATATAGTAAATTAGGATCTGATGATGAGATCCCATGAAAAACGTTTGTTCAGCGATACTTTAGCCAATTGTCAGCCGATTTGGATGATCCTTTTTTTGTTTGAATGAGTATTTTCCTGGACTGGTCCCGTTTCAGTTTGGTGAAGATCTGACGAAGAACTTCGGAGGTAGGCAATGGAACTCTTCAATAAATGATAGCAAAGGGATCGGGATTGCTGAAATCGCATGTTTTTTTAGTGTTTACACCAGTTCTTAACATAACATTGCGCCGGTACGCTGTTAATGGGTACGCAGTTACCTAGGTACCACTAAATAGTGAAAAATAAAAAACTTTTGTACAAAAAATACAACCGACTTCCAAAAACAAAACACTACAAGGTACAAAATAACTTCGGAAGAAAGAAAAAAACTTTAATTTCGGAAGTCGGTGTCAAAAAATGAAAAAATAACCAAAAACACCGACACCGACTTCCGAAATTAAAGTTTTTTTCTTTCTTCCGAAGTTATTTTGTACCTTGTAGTGTTTTGTTTTTGGAAGTCGGTTGTATTTTTTGTAAAAAGGTTTTTTATACACAAATTAATTAATTACAGATCCAAGCATTTCTATGCGAATCTCAGCACGGTTTTCGATTGAACCGCTCTGTTAGTACAAACCTTTAAACGCTTGTTGATCTGATATCGCAGCACTTGGACAAAGGCTTACAAGTAGATGTTGTATATTTCGATTTCAAAAAAGCTTTTGATCGTGTAGATAATGACGTGTTACTGGACAAGCTTAATAACATCGGCTGCTCACCGAAACTGCTCCAATTTTTGGAGCACTGAAAATAAACTCTTGTTCAGCACAGTTTTCTAGGTGCGGAATCAGAGAAAGATTTAGGAGTTTTGTTTGATCTGAAACTCTCTCGCCGCTGATTCGTTCCGGTGGCTAGGTTTCACTATTCGGAACGTGCGTGAATTTAATGACCCCCATGCGATTAAGTTGGTATATATGGCTTTAGTCAGGAGTAAACTAGATTCTGCCTCTATAATTTGGAACCCTCATGAAAGTACTTACGCCTTGCTTCTTGAGAAGGTCCAAAAAAATTTCCTTAAGAAACTGTTCGGATTTTATCCTTTTCTATACCCTACCAAATTTTTCCTTGGAATGCTTAAATTGCTTGGAATGCTCTCTCGAAGTAAGGCGTAAAGGAGATGTTCCAAAATGTATGGACCCTGGGCCATGTCCTTGTACACTATACTTAAAATTAGAGAAATATATTTAAAACAGTTCTCAACTGTCCAATTTCTTTAAAATGACTTTGTTTGCTGGTAAAACAAAAGAAATTACACTTGAAATTGCAACACGCAACAAAAACCCGTCATGGCGGTAAGCTGTCATTTTGATTGATAAATGACGTTTGACATTTATTTCTGACATATTTATTTACCGGCAACGAGACGAAAGTGACTGAAGTGACATTGTTATGACAGCTGACAGTTATTTTTCTATGATCTGTAACTATATCGGTGCGACGCCATGTTGTAAATCGATAAAAGTAAATTATAAACATCAATTAATTACCACAACAGTAAACATTTAAATGAATTAAATGTATTTTTCCCTAATTCTACGGATTTTTCTCTTTTTTATGAGGTAATGTACATAGACATGGCCCATTTTGAAACATCTCCTTTACTTTTTACTCTTGTTCGCTTGTCAAGGTCTTCGGGGTGAATCTGATTGCCCTGAATTGGTTGCTCAGTTGGTCAGGCTGTTTGTTCCTCTCGTGCCTAAACAACATCTAAGGCCGCGAACACACAGACTTCTAGCTGTTCCTTTTTCACGCACAGTGTCACGAGCTAACTCGCCACTTGTTTCTTGCGCTTTTTTTGCTCAATGCTCTTTTGGCTTCAACACCAGAGTGTGACTTGTTTGTTGGGAGATGGATAGATGTGTGTCGTGCATGTTTAAGATTTTGTTAGAAGATGGATGAGAGATGAGGTGTTATAGATATATAATATATATATTTACAATGTTTTATAATATTCTTTTAATTTAAATGTGTAAAATAGGTTCCCTAGTTTTCTCTAGTTAACTCTAGTTCTCTAGTCAACGCCAGTTAACGGAACCAGTTCCATTGGCATCGGGCAACGCTATGAAGCGCTGACCCCCTCACGAAGAGTCCTATGGGAATACTGGATATTGGTCCTGAACGAAGAAATTGAAGACGTCAGTACCTTGCAACGGCTCATCGAACGAGCTTGTGATATGTGGGACCTACTGCCTCAAGAGTCGGTCTCACTGCCACCGCATCCGTCTTGGCACTGCTGCTACGGTCCTGCCATGCGGTCAGCGCACTGGATCGACGTCTCGTGCATCGGTGACAGTCTTCAGGCTAACTAAAAGAGCCAGACCTGTAACAATATCCCCCTTTATCAGAAAAAGAACTCAACCATGAGTAGGACCTAGCAAAAGCCAACCACGTGGTCTCTTACCTCGGAATATTCGGGAACAAAGCCCGCGACAGTTAGCGCAGCTACTCAGCAAATGCTGCGAGCTACGGGGTCACGGGCTCTCGCCATTGCGAGGGCCGTACACGCGCCTCTTCATCACGCAGGCACCAGGGATGCGAACAGCCCCCGGGGCCGGTCTCGCAACTCGGGCCCCGGATCGGAACAGACAATCCTCGTCTGACCACTCGTAAAAATCCCAAAAAACCAACGACAGTCTCTTGTCTCTGGTAACCGAACACATAGTGTTGGCTACCATAGACTTGAAATACAATCGACTAAAATGTAATTGTCATAAATTATGTTAGGTCCTTGGTTTTTTAAAGTCAATCGCGAACGAATAAAATGCAACGTCACACTACTCAGCCATAATGTTACATTTTCAATTAAATTATAATAAAGTCATTTAAAAAAATATAATCTTTAATTAATACTCATCTTTATGTAATTTCAATTTAACATCACGCTGTAATTGAGAGGCTGTATAGAAAGTCGTATAGAAGTTTTTTTTATAATTTGACGGCTGTCATTTAAAGACGATTATGGCGAGGCCTGAAAAGTAATACTTTGAACCCGCTCTTAAGGCAACTTCGGGCCTACTTTCCGATTATGATTTCATCATATATGAGTTTTCTCTTTAGCAAATTCGTCTTTTTATATTTACTTTCCTTGTATTCGTAATGAAAAACACAGTGCTTACCTCGGGTGAAAGACTTATTAGACTCGCTATGTTCGGGTGCCAAACGCCGGCCGTTTCGAAACTAAATCAGTTACTTTCAGCCCTAAGATAGCAATGTACAATTTTTTTAACATGGGTAATCCTCAAATGACTCCTCCCGCTCTAGTCGGAGCGGAAAGGAGTGTCAGACTCTTACTGATAAAACCCATCCGTGTTCCTCCTAGTGCCCTTTGCGTTCCAGGGCCGCGGTGACTCTTTTGAACAAATTCCGCAACTCTGGCGGGCAGCGCCGGCCCGAGGCCATATTTAGGTTGGAGCGAGATCAAATGTTGGCGCTCCCAACTTCACTAACCTAAAAAGCAAACATAAAACCACGCACTGCACTCTCTGTATATGTATGAAAATGTTTTACAGTGGGTCTACACCATACAGACTTTTGTCTTCTGTAGAATTAGAGGGGCCTATTAGTCCCAGGTCGGTGCTGCGGGCTACTCAGTGGTAAGACAGTAGTAGTACATTTTAAAACAGGTGGAGAAAATTTGACAATGTAGCTGACGCGGAATAGACGACCGAGACGAAGACGATGCCATTATGGAGCCGAGAAACTACATTGAGAAATGCCCACGTGCATCAAACGACGTCTTGCAACACAAGTACTCTAAGTATAAAAACAGGGCAGATCAGCGATTTTTCCACACTAGTGTGAAATACACTTCATTTCAAGCCTAAAATCAGTGTGGTAGGAGTCAGTTTTGGAGTGTGTTGAAAAATAAATTTAAATGTTGAATGAAGAATGTATTTTAGGTACCAACTTGTTATTAAAAGTAGTTTATCTATACTCTATACTAATATATAAAGCTGAAGAGTTTGTTTGTTTGTTTGTTTGTTTACTTGAACGCGCTAATCTCAGGATTTACTGGTCCGATTTGAAAAATTCTTTCAGTGTTAGATAGTCCGTTTATCGAGGAAGGCTATAGGCTGTATATCATCACGCTTAGACCAATAGGAGCGGAGCAGTAATGAAAGTTGTGACGCAGACGAAGATGCGCGGGTCAACTATCTATCTATCTATCTATCTTGTCACGGACTACAAATTACAAACAATCTAAAATGCAATGTTAAGCCTGTATATGCGATTAACTAAGCGACTTCTCAACCCAAGTAGAAATACCGTCCGAAGGATGAGAAGGAATAGGTATATTAACAGTTCCCTAAAAATATCTTTTCAACATAGGCACTGCAGCACGATGGATCGATGATTTAAAAAAGGTGGCTGGCAGCGGATGGACGCGGACTGCAAGACCGAGATGATTGGCGCTTTTTGGAGGGCTTGCATTCAGCAGTGGAGGGCAATTGGCTGAAATGATGATGATAGTCGCCATAGACAGCCCAATGTTCAGAGGTTGCTTCGATACCGACATATCAGTCGCCGACTTCATTCTGGAAATGAGGCCTTTGCTACACGACGTGCAAAAATCCTAGGAACGATGAGGGCGCTCAGCGAAACCTATGTGCGTAGCTTCGCTGGCTAATCTAGCCAGAACTGCTAAGCACAATGGCGCAATGGGAGTCTAAGCGCGGATAACGGAATCTCAACTGTACTCTCTCCGTTGCGGGGGTAGTCTATTCTTCTGTATAGAATTTTCCATTTCAACTTTATATAGCTCTATCGGGTGTTAACAACCCTAAAAACTTTTTTCAACGTCGTGTATCATTAAAACGTTTCTCATTACGAAAAAATACTAAGGTTGGTCGATGTCCTGAATAGAAGAGGTTATATTGCTAATGCCTTGCATTCTAAGAGGGACAAGCAATGCTAGAAGTTGACTGTTCGTATATTTATCTCATAACGGTTGCTGGTTCATAATGGGTTGCACAATGGGCCTCATCAGTAGGCTTAAAGTCACTCAAAGAGCAATGGAGAGGGCAATGCTTGGAGTTTTCCTGTGTGATCGAATATAAAATGATGATAAAGAACCAAAGTTACCGACATAGCCCGAAGGATCGCCAAACTAAGGTGGCAGTGAACAGGGCGCATAGCTCGCAGAACGGATAGTCGATGGGGCTGAAAAGTTCTGGAGTGGCGACCGCGTACCGGAAGACGCAACGTTGGAAAGCCCCCCACAAGACGGACCGATGAAGGTTGCGAGTAGCCGATGGAAGCGAGACGCACAGAACCAGTCGTTGTGGTGACGCTTGGGGGAGGCCTATGTTCAGTAGTGGAGGTCTTTGGGCTGATATCTTACCTTAGCGATATTACCTAGCGACATTTTTATTATACGTCATACACGCAAACGAAGTCGCGTGCAACAGCTCTTTTTCTAATCTTCTAATGTATAAAAATCTCGGATCACAGTGTTTGTAATTGAACTCCTCCGAAATAGCTTGACAGAATTTTTATGAAATTATTGTGTTTATTTATAATGATGGCAAAACAACGTTTGCCGGGTCAGCTAGTATTCCTATAAAATGAGAAATCGTTTGTACCGCCCCTTCTTACGCGAGGCATTGCTGAAGACGCCCCCTGGCCCTTGGCGCCAGGAGCGGCCGCTCCGTACGCTATGGACGGGCCGGCCCTAAGTAGTATATAAAGTCAGTTTTATAAGCATACTCAAAGAAAAGGCTATTTATTATTCTGAACATAATTCTAAATGAAATGGTTTATTGCATGGTTTTTGCTTTTATTGCATTGTAATTTGGAAGAAATCTACATCTACACTAATATTATAAAGAGGAAAGATTTGTTTGTTTGTTTGAAATGAATAAGCTCCGAAAATGCTGGGCCGATTTAAAAAAAAATTCACCATTAGAATCCTACACTCTTCCTGATGAACATAGGCTATAGAATATTTTCAAAAAAGTTAGGGATCCGTATGAAAACTTCGATTATGTAACCCAAGGTGTGAAAAAATCTCAAAAATGATCCTTACATCGCGTACGCTGCGGAAACTTAACAATAGAGCAAAGTGACGTACTACAGTTTTATAGAGGACATCAATATCTACAAAAAAGTCCGCGAGGGTATATATCTAACTACCTATCAAAAACATTCTGTAAAAAACTAGCCAAGTCTCGATGGAGCTGCTTGTTTATCTCTAAAAAGTAACATTAACTATAATAATAAAGAAATCGCAGTAAGAAACCTTAGACTTCGCACGACTTTGTATAGATTTCATTACTTTTTAGAGATAAACAAGAAGCTCCATCGAGACGGCTAGTTTTTTACAGAATGTTTTTGGTGGGATTTCACTTCTTTTTGTAGAAACGATGACAGTCGATTTTTTATGTACCAATAGTAGAAGGGGGCATCACTATATCTCTAATACAGCTGAGACCAGCTGAGGGTTCTTCATCAGATACTTCAGACCTTCAATTTTTGACATCAAATGAAGCGGCTCACCAAGTTGAATATTTTTTGTAAAGGCGGTATGTCGATCTCTAATAGGTTGGGCTCTTGTGTTTTCTAATCAGGGTCACCAGGTACTCCAGATCTTCGATTATCCTAGTTTTTATAGTTTTCCCTTTATGTGGCCATTAAACCCTAACTCTGTACCAAATTTCAGCTCTCTGAGTTTATGGGAAGCACTAGTTCTATTCTGATGATCATGATTGAGTGAGTGAGTGTCATACATGCTAAACTTTGCTTTTGCTTAATTTCGGAACTAAATGACCTACAGACTTGAAATTTTGGATTTTAAGTATGTGATTATAGCTTACTGGATGACGAAAATTTCTGCGTTCTGGTCTTATCCATAGGTTCTCATATAGGGGCCTGAAAATGCGGCGAAATGGTTCCAGTAAAGGATGTTACGGCAGTGTTTGCTTCGCGCTCGACTTGGCGGGGGCTCTGCCGTGCCCCCCGATTATGGTTGTCACAATGACTGCTTTTCGTTCAATTTATTCAATCAAAAGCCGGGTGAAATGGAAGTGGTGATTTTAGTATCATGATATTAATCTGTATCTATTTAAATCATTTAATAATTAAGGTTGGTTATGTACATGTAAATTACGACGGATATAAAAACACTAAGTAAGAAAAATGTAGCGATTTGAGCGAACTACCCTATGTTTAGTAATTTACACATTACCCGAGGGTAGAGGGGAGATGAAATTTGTGTAGTACCAACTAAACCCGAGCGAACGAAGTCGCGGGCGAAGTGCTATACTTAATATTATAAAGAGGTAAAGTTTGTGAGGTTGTAGGGGCAATCTTAGGACTGATTTTGAAAGTTCTTTTACAAGCCGTTATTGTGAGTGTCATAGACCATAATTGACCCGAACAATACCACCCAACGATGTGGGCACGGGTCAGCTGGTAAATGTATTATATGACTAAGCCACCTTCTTGACATCCATGTTGACATTTCTGAGTGCTGGAGAGGGTACTTTAGATATAATAGTAATTGAAATAAATTAAAGCAAGAAATAACCAATAATAACAATAACAATAACAACACAACAATAATTATAATAATTATATCTATTTATTGCCAAAGAACTGCATACAAAATTATAAGTTATAACCAACTAAAATTCCTTAACGATAGTATTAGTTGTACCTTCTTAATAATATGTTAGTAAAGACAAATATTATAAGTAACATGTGGTTACTAAAGATAGGAGAAAAAAAAGTTGCCTATGATTGGTCACCGATGAAGATTATGTTAGGTTTCCGCCAAGTTGCTAACAGAGCAGCGAGGTTTGAGTGTGATTCAGTTGAGAACGCGCTGCTGGGGAGAGTGAACGTGATTGTAACAGCTTCACATCTTGTTCCGTCGTAGCTACCACCACATTCACAAGTAGGTTGGTCTTCTTCGTTGAGGAAACATTCTCCACTATTTAGACAGTAGCCATGGCACATGTCCACTTCACACCTCTCCCCGGAATGCCCGGCTTCACATCTGTAATAACGATTAAACCAGAGATTGTTTTGTAATTTAATTAAGTAAACGAGGAAACAGTGCAAGGAGGAGGTTTATTTGTTTCACAACAAACCATAGGTACATTATTTGAGTTCTAAAAACAAAATAGTAAGTACATTGTTATCCTAGGGGTGAAAGCAACTGATTTAGTTCCGAGACTAAATAAGTTTTTCACCCAAACTTTAACACTGTGCTTTTCATTACGAATACAAGGAAAGTAAAAATAAGAAACGAATCAGCTAAAGAAAAAATGCATATCTAGGTAAATCTGATGAACTCGTCGACGCCGACGTGTCAATACAAATCTCTCGAAAAAACAAATGAAGATCGGATTCACAAGTACACATGTAGTTCATATCCTGGAATAACACATAGGCTACTTTTAGGACCCCCGGTAAAAGTACCAGGAGTCCAGAAGTATTTTGACGTTTTCCGGGGCTTCAATTGGAAGCGGTTAGGATTCAAAAATACTAGTACTTCCAACATGTCGAAGTTTTTTCTGGGCTGGAATTGTGAACGCTATAGATTCATGAGTACCAGAAGAGCAGAATCATGTCGAAGGATTTTCTGGGGCTGGAAATGCGAGCACTAAAATTCACACATACCTGGAGACCACAAACATGTCGAAGTATTTTCGAGGCTTTCTTTAAGTGCAAGCGGTTAGGATTCAAAAGTAACAGGGGACCAGAAACATGTCGAAGTATTTCTGGCGCTGGAATTTTTAGCGGTTATGATTCAATAGTACCAGAAGAAAAAAACATCGAAGTATTGCCGGGGCTGGAATTATGAGCGCCAAAGATTCGCCAGTAGTGACCAGGAGACCAGAAATGTGTCAAAGTATTTTTTCGCCAGGGATTGTACCCGCTAAAGATTCACAAATACCAGGAGATCACAAACATGTAGAAGTAATGTCTGGGCTGAAAATAAGAACAGCAAAGAATGAGAAAATGAGACACTAGCACTTCACCCGCGACTTCGTTCGCGCGTGTTTAGTTAATACTCCACGAACTACATCTCCCCTCACTCAACTTACGACTCAACGTTACGCTCATATGGCAATATTTTTCTAACTTATGCCCGTCGTAAGTGTCGTAACTTTTAAACAAAAGGACCGATTTGAATAATTTAAAGTGTAATTTACATCTACATAATCAACCTTAATTATCGAATAATTTAAATGGATAAAGATTAATATCATGATAACAAAATCACCACTATTCCATTTTTCCCGGGATTTGAGTGAATAGTTTTAACAAAAAGCGGTCATTGTCACTTAACCATATACAGGGTGTGGCGTAAATAGTGGTCCACCGTTAGGGATTCGATTTACTAGATAATTTACTATACTCTACTAAAACTTTAACCAGATTAAAATTGAATATCTTTCTGTTAAACAATAGGATCTGCTATTGTGATACCTTTTTAGAATCGGTATTTAGTAAGCATATTTTAGAACTCATGGGCATTGAGAGTATAGTACATTTTTTTTACAGAAATCGCCCTTGAATTTGCAGATAATGTAAAAAAAATTGATTAATAATAGAGAAGAATTGATTTTACTTCAAATTCTCGAAACGTACTTAAAAAAACACATTTATTCACGATAGCTCTAGTATTCAGCAGTTATTAACAGAAATTTGAACAGAGTTTTTTTTAATACAATCAAATTTATAACAAAATGTAGAAAATTTATTTAAAAAAAAATTATATCTCCGGAACCCTTGGGTAAAAATGGTTAAAATTTTAGTAGGTTATAGTAAATTATCTGGTAAATCGAATCCTTAACGTTGGACCACTATTTACGCCGCATCCTGTATATACACTCGCGGAACGTTTTTTTGTAATAATTATGTCTTCTGATCACTGACAATTAAATCTGCTTTAAAATGGCAGGGAGTGACTTGCATACTCAATAACTGCCCCCCCCCCCCCCCCTAAACGGTCGCTAGTACAAAGTGACGTAGCGCCAAGGGGCTACATATTCTGAGGTGCTAAAGGAGTGGAGATGTATACCACGGCTATCAGGACAATCCCGGAAGTACGGTCAAGATCCCTGCCAGCATCTTACTGGATTAAACATCCTTCTCCCGAGCACGTTTGCTCTTGCGAATCTCCACTCAGACCGGCCGATTAAGGTAAGAAAGAGGTGGGAGCGCTGTTCCTCGTCAGTGTTCACTCTAGCCAGCCAATAAAGGCAAGCCGGAAATGAGGAACAAGACTTCTCCCGGGAGATCACTACTGCCCAACAGTTCGCCACAAAACTGCCTTGCGGATTTATTATTATCTCTTTATTTGGCCCGGAAGAAGCAGCCGTGAAGCTCCTTGGCTTTCCATACCTCCTTGCGATCATCTGTGGTAAGTATCACAGGTTTGCGCCAGTTCTCCTTAACCATGGATAACGGGGTGAGACCCTTGTCCACTGCGACCACATCTCGGTGCATACCCACGTCGTCTTTGAGAAAATATTATCTGAGATTGCACATCTCGCGGTTGTGGAGAGTCTTGGTGTTTGAAAAGCCTCGACCTCCACACTTCCGCGGGATGCACAGTCTCATCACCGATGATCGTGGGTGATGCATCCGGTTTGTAGTCAGCAGTGTACGGACCCTCCTATCCAGGGCGTCAAGCTCATTTTGAGTCCATTTGAGTATGCCGAAAGAGTACATTAATACCGGCATGACCCAACCATTGAAGGCGCGCACCTTATTTCCGCCCGACAAAAGGCTATTCAAAACCTTTTTTAGGCGGCCAAAGAAGCGTTCCTTCAACGATTGCTTCACGTCAGTAACATTACTGCTCTACGCTTCCGACATACCCAAATACTCATTGGTTTCGGTTGAGCTGAGGGATCTGACCTGTATGCATGGAATTCGAGAGTTGAATTCCCTCAGATTCCATAATCTTCCCATTCTTTACATGCGTGACTGCACATTCACACCAAATTCCATCCTGATGGCACTACTGAAGATTTCAGTCACCTTCAGTACCTCCATCAGTCGCGAATTGTTAGGGTTCACAAAGAGTTTCAGATCATCCATGTAAAGAAGGTGAGATATGGCCTGACCACCTCTTCTCAACCGATAGTCTAGACCTAAATCCTCCAGAAATGTGCTTAGATGTGCGAGAGCCAGGGTCTAAGCTACCGGTGGTTAGGGCTCCAGAGAATGGAACCACCTCACAATTATTATTATTATTATGTCGTTTATTAATTTTTCACTCTTATCAATTACATTTTTAAATATATCTTTAAATAAAAAAAAAACATTTAAAAATGCAAAAAATAGTAGTCCATCGGTGTCGGGAGCACCGGGTCCAAGCTACCGGTGGTTAGGGCTCCAGAGAAAGGAACCTCCTTACAATACGAGCCGTATCGAGGCCTTCTGCCTTCTGTATCAGGCCCTTTACCCAACCGCGTAACGCCAGCTTCGACAGATGGTCGTCGAAACTTTTGGCCATCAGGCCATTGGCCATTATTATTATTAACTAGCTGTGCCCGCGACGTCGTTCGCGTGCGCTTAGGTCGATGCCAGCCTATTATCTTACTTCCAATTCTTGTTTACTAATAAATGCGAAAGTTTGGCTGGCTGGATGTTTGTTACTCAATTACGGCTGAACGGATCTGGATGAAATTTCGCACAGAGGTCGATTATAGTCTGGAATACCAGATAAGCATTCTTATCTCGGGAGTACCTACTTTGGGAGATATTCAAGATTCAAACCATATTTATTTACAGGTGGATACTTTTGAATTGATCCACTCGCCCGCGCACCAGACTCTTGGAGTTTGACGTTTAAAGTTGGCAAAGCGCTAGTCGACTCTTGGAGTCGACGTGAGTCGGGTCGGATTTAATACGACATATTTCCTGTCAAAAGTGTACCGTTCCTGCTCTAACTTCTCCAGAGTGTTGCGAAAAGATAAGGGAAGGCATATAACATCACATGTTAAACATCTAACAACAATTCGTTACGGAATGTATCACTCAATATAATCTATGACGACGCGCGTCCATTACGATTTTGCAAGTAGTCTTTTAAAAAAAATGTGTTGCTATGGCTGTTATTTTTATTGATATATGTAAAATAATGTGTTTTTTGTAAACTAAAACAATAACTTTCGAAAAAAAATGCTTTTATTTGATAAATATGACGACTATTGTAAAAAAAAAAAACTGGGAAAAAGTCGCTTACCCGACTTTCAACTTCGAATTAACAATATATTACAAGGTAAAACTGTACTAAACTTGATATAATCAGTTAGCTTTTTTCATACCAATTTCAATAACATAGGGTTTGTGGAGCTACGGTGCTAAATTTCTGAGATATCGTAGTTTTAGTGAACGTGGCAAGATCGCGCAATTTCGGCCGGGCGCACCGTAACAACTTGTCCTCAGTGGCGCCACAAGGCGTAAGCTCTAGAGAGGTCTGTCAAAAACATGAAGCTATTTGCGAGTTTTAAAACGTAAGCAGATCACTGTGAAAAAGAACGTGCAAGAAACTCCACGCCCAGTCTTTTATATCATAATAAGTACAAGTACTTACCTAATAAAAAATACTAGTTTAACGGACAATTAACGAATCCAATTTAAGACAACACAGAGAACAACGATATTGATAATTTAGACCATAACAAAGATTTTCAAGATCAATAATAATTGGAGACCGAACCCAAACACCTAAACTATGTTCGAAAATCGTGTGAGGGTCGTTCTCCAGATTCAGAAAAACGTGTCATCAGTGCAAAGCCATCTATCGACCAAGTAAGTAAACTGACAAAATGTTTAGCATTGGAAGACGTTAAATAAGCCCGTATGACAACATTAAGGTATTAAAATGTTCTCTTTTATTTTGCTACGTATAAAAGTTCCACAAATAACTAAACAATGTGTTTTATGTGTAGTATGTGTGTTTTCATGCATTTTATTTTTCTCAATAGATGGTGCTTTGCCTAATCACAATACGTTAGGAAGTTTCCTACTAAACTTAAAAATTACCTATTTTGATTTGTGGATCGGTTGTTATGATAAATACCGATAAGGTGTAAAAATGTTCAATTTTATTTTGCCACGTGGGTATTAAAAGTTTCACACATAACTCTACAATTTGTTTTGGTGTTTTATACATGCGTTCGTGAATTTCATCTTTTTCAATAGATGGCGCTGTGATCAGAATACGTGAGGAACATTAGGAAGTTTCTTACTAAACTTAAAATTCAATATCTTTTGATTTTGTGGGTCGATTTTGATGAAATAAACGCTAAATGTTACTCGGATTATCACTTAATATTTTTATGTACCTAGATTTGGAACCCAATCTGTAATTTATGCGTGATGCTCCCTCAAACGCACAGACAAACAGACAAACAGATAAACAGACACACAGACAAAAATTTAAAAAATAGCATATTTGTGTTTTGTATCTTTTCCCTAACTTTTCTATGTAATTTTTGTGCATAAATATTCAATGTACAGACACGGTTAGTCTACAATTTTATTATATGTATAGATTTTGAATGTGAAAAATTACAAACCCATAGTATTTTGGTTTAATTCTATGGAACATACAGAATTTATATCATTCAAAAATATGAATAAAGCATCTAATTCAAATAAATATTATGTGCGAAACTTACGTTACGTTACTATACGTCAAAGATATTCGTGCGGGTCGTATTCACTTTTGAGTATATTAATGAGAAAAACAAATCTATCGATCTGTGATTTCGTGTTTTCAATACCTTGAATAAGTTTTGGAAATTCGCAAACATTGATCGATAAACATTTTTGCTCATTAAGTAGCAATATAGCATGAAAAGTTAAGAATCGACCAAATGTCGGAGACGGGATTTTAAATATACCACGGCAGGATACCAGAGCTTAGTAATAACACAATGAGTTCATCAGATTCATTTATGGATTTTTTCTTTAGCTAATTCGTGTATTTATTTTTACTTTCCTTGTATTCGTAATGAAAAGTACAGTGTGTTAAGTGCACCCCTGTTATGGAAAGCGCTGACACAAAGGCACGAAGCAAGCCGCGTGCGCATCGTCAACCCAGTTGCTACGAGGTAAAACTGCTGACACAGGACACGAGGCCCGAAGACACCGTCTACGTGACCGAGCCCGCGCACTTCGCATCCACCATCGATCGAGTCATATTCACTTTCCAATAATTGGAACTTTTATTAAAATAAATTAGTTACCAATTCGTTTTTTTTTTGAGTCCTCCGGCAGTAGCCTACGTAATTAGTGTTTAACCTCGGGTGAAAGACTTATTTAGTCCCTCGAACTATTGACGCCCTCGCTCCGTTCGGGCGCTAAACGCCGTCTCGGGACTAATTACTTTTAACCCTAAGATAACAATGTTCTATTAATGAGAATTAATAGGAGCGGAGCGGAGCGGAGCGGAGCGGAGCGGAGCGGAGCGGAGTGGAGCGGAGTGGAGTGGAGTGGAGTGGAGTGGAGTGGAGTGGAGTGGAGTGGAGTGGAGTGGAATGGAATGGAATTTATCATCTCAATAGGGACTGATTGAGATGAGAAACAGTGGGTCATTAGTTGCCAACGATACGATACCATCTTAGGGAAAAGGATAAAGTCGTAAAACACAGTTATGTTTCTAGTTTTATTACAATTCGCGCGTTGAGAAAGGGGGCTAGACGGAAAAAAATAAGATGAAAAGTTGTAACGACACATTAAGACCGAAAGTTGTAACGACACTTTTTGCTATAGTTGTAAGCCATGCGGCGTAGGAACTTCGTTCCATCCGGGTGTCCCTTGACACCTCTCAAGTTTTTTATTGTTATTTTTGTTCCTCGGCTGCAGTAACAAAGTTTGCAAACTCTCATCAAAATGTACATACCTGCATATAGGAAGACCCTCATCGTTGATGGTGCAGTTCCCTTGGAGACAATAGTTGACACAGCCTGTCACCTCGCATCTGCCACCTGCGTGACCTCCTTTGCACTGACAGACTGGTTCTCTCTGCTCATTCAGGGAACATTCTCCGTCATTCCGGCAGTAGCCATGACACATGTCCACTTCACACCTTTTCCCAGAATGCCCGGCTTCACAACTGAAATAACGATAGGTAATATGCGAAGATGATTTTGATAAAATTAAACATCAATTTCTGGTTGACACTTCCCGTGACCCTGCCAAGGTTGAGGGATTTGTTCGAAAGAGTCTCGCCCAGAGCGGGACATGATTTCCCATCGTTAAATCTTTGAAAAAGGGCATTGGAGACGTAATTCCGTAAAAGATCGGCTTCACTACTGAATTAACGATAAATATTAGAAGTTCATTTTAGAATAGAAACTTCTAGAATAGAATAGACTCGTAGGTACTAGGATAGGGACGTAGCGGCAGTTAATTATTAAAATGAGAATCTGATGGAACTTTTAAGGATATTTATATTTTACGTGCGCTCTCAAGGAATCTCTTACAGAATCTCATAGAAAAGACTAACACATTCTTATGTCATTATTTGAATTGAAACCTAATCTAAGGCCCGTATTACAGAACTACAATCAAGACTCAAGCATTACCTAAAACTAGTCTCAGTTGGAGTTTTAATTTTAGAATTTGACTTGAGCAGAGAAACTAAAATCAATAATCACCTGAGCAATGTCACTTTAAAATGTCATTTTTTTGCGTATTACAGAACAGTGCTTGAGGCTTGACTGAGCTCTAATCAATGTGTCCTTATTTTAAAAGCACAATCAGCTCTCGCTTGAGGCGAGATTTGATCTTTGTTTTCGCAAGTGTAGTCGAGACCCCGCTTGTGCATCATAGATTCTCATGAAAATTGTTGTCGATTTGGAGTAAATCGAGTACCTATCTAATCAAAACGGATATACTTGCAGAAGTAGATTATTATAATATATTATTTTTATTATGATATTTTCATTTCTATTTCGCAGGTGTCCCTTGACACCTCTCAAGTTGGAATGGAACGGAATGGAATGAAATGGAATGGAACGGAACGGAACGGAACGGAACGGAATGGAATGGAACGGAACGGAATGGAACGGAACGGAACGGAACGGAACGGAACGGAATGGAACAGAATGGAACGGAATGGAATGGAATGGAATGGAAAGGAATGGAATGGAATGGAATGGAATGGAATGGAATGGAATGGAATGGAATGGAATGGAATGGAATGGAGTGGAATGGCATGGAATGGGATGGAATGGAATGGAGTGGAATGGAATGGAGTGGAATGGAATGGAATGAAATGGAGTGGAATGGAATGGAGTGGAATGAAATGGAGTGGAATGAAATGGAGTGGAGTGGAGTGGAGTGGAGTGGAGTGGAGTGGATTGGAGTGGAGTGGAGTGGAGTGGAGTGGAGTGGAGTGGAGTGGAGTGGAGTGGAGTGGAGTGGAGTGGAGTGGAGTGGAGTGGAGTGGAGTGGAGTGGAGTGGAGTGGAGTGGAGTGGAGTGGAGTGGAGTGGAGTGGAGTGGAGTGGAGTGGAGTGGAGTGGGGTGGATTGGAGTGGAGTGGAGTGGAGTGGAGTAGAGTGGAATGGTATGGAATGGAATGGAATGGAATGGAATGGAATGGAATGGAATGGAATGGAATGGAATGGAATGGAATGGAATGGAATGGAATGGAATGGAATGGAATGGAATGGAATGGAATGGAATGGAATGGAATGGAATGGAATGGAATGGAATGGAATGGAATGGAATGGAATGGAATGGAATGGAATGGAATGGAATGGAATGGAATGGAATGGAATGGAATGGAATGGAATGGAATGGAATGGAATGGAATGGAATGGAATGGAATGGAATGGAATGGAATGGAATGGAATGGAATGGAATGGAATGGAATGGAATGGAATGGAATGGAATGGAATGGAATGGAATGGAATGGAATGGAATGGAATGGAATGGAATGGAATGGAATGGAATAGAATTTCTCATCTCAATAGGGACTGATTGAGATGAGAAACAGTGGGTCATTAGTTGCCAACGATACGATACCATCTTAGGGAAAAGGATAAAGTCGTAAAACACAGTTATGTTTCTAGTTTTATTACAATTCGCGCGTTGAGAAAGGGGGCTAGACGGAAAAAATTAAGACCAAAAGTTGTAACGACACATTAAGACCAAAAGTTGTAACGACACTTTTTGCTATAGTTGTAAGCCATGCGGCGTAGGAACTTCGTTCCATCCGGGTGTCCCTTGACACCTCTCAAGCTTTTTTTTTATGTTTGTTACCTCGTAACTCCGTCATTTATGAACCGATTTGAAAAAAAATTGTCTCATCTGAAAGGTAAGGTAAGGTATACTTCTCGATTGGTCCTATTGTCACCATGTCAGAATCTGATGATGGGATCCCACGAAAATCGAGGGCAACCCTCAAATTTTATAGGCACATACAATGTTTTTCATGAACTTTCTAACGCAATTCAGAAATTTGTGCCCGGTAATCATCATCTCATGTTGCTGAGCTGATGATGAAAGGTATAAATTAGGATCTGATGAAGAGATCCCATGAAAAATGTTTGTTCAGCGATACTTTAGCCAATTGTCAGCCGATTTAGATGATTCTTTTTTTGTTTGAATGAGTATATTCCTGGACTGGTCCCGTTTCAATTTGGTGAAGATCTGACGAAGAACTTCGGAGGTAGGCAACGGAACTTTACAATAATTGATAGCAAAGGGATCGGGATTGCTGAAATCGCATGTTTTTTTAGTGTTTACACCAGTTCTTAACATAACATTGCGCTGGTACGCTGTTAATGGGTACGCAGGTACCTAGGTACCACTAAAAAGTGAAAAATAAAAAACATTTTTACAAAAAATACAAAAAACTTTAATTTCGGAAGTCGGTGTCAAAAAACGAAAAAATAACCAAAAACACCGACTTCAGAAATTAAAGTTTTTTTCTTTCTTCCGAAGTTATTTTGTACCTTGTAGTGTTTTGTTTTTGGAAGTCGGTTGTATTTTTTTAATTTATTTCTTTTATGAGTTTCATTAGAATGCGAGTGGAACACATTCTAATTTTTTTGCAGTATTTGGCAGCAAATGTATCGAGTCAGCCTTCTCGCAAACTTTGCTGAGGTAGTTAATACCAACAAAACAAAACCAATAGGAATCACTTTGCGAATAATTAAAACAGCCACTGAACTTCACTCGAAATAATCCCGCCAAAAACACTCCGTTTCAGTTTTTCTGTCCACAGAACATAGGTAATATGTACCTAGAAGGGTTAAGGGTGGCTGTCAGTGTCAGTAACGTCATGTCGTCCGCCTACTCCGGTTTTGATCGTGCGAAAAAAAAAGAATTGCAATAGAAAACAAACTAGGTAGGTATTGTTCAGGGTTACCATAATGATTGCTTACTCACGTAATCAGAGATCAAAATCTCTACTCAAGCGTAGTTTCGTTTGATTAGAGTTTGAGGATAGTTCTAAAATAAACTGAATGCTTGAGGCGAGATTCTTTGCTCAAGCAGTAATCGGTTGAACGCAGTTTAAGTAGTACTTGAGTAAGGTTCTGTAATACGGGCCTTAATCTTCTTAAATCTTCTAAGGCTTATATCATTGAAGTTGCACATTCAAAGGAGGATGTTCTACAGTACCTACTAAGTTAGTTAAAAATATATCTAAAAGCCAATTCAAGAAGGGGGTGTATTGTACCTACTCGAAAACTAGTTCTTAGTCTCGGGACTAAATCAGTTGCTTTCACCCTAAGATAAAAATATACTATTGAGTATGGCGTCACTTTTGGAGGTCAAAGTAGAACATTTCAAACTAAAGTTTCTCTAACTATATTGTGCGACATATCAAATGAAAGGGCTTCCTGTGAGAATTTTAATTATATTTCTTTATAATTTTATGCTTGACAGTTTTGAAGTTATTCAAGAAATTAGACAAAAAATGACTAATCCTTTTTTCCAAAATTACTGAGGCCGAAATTTTGATAACATTGCAGATAATATTTCTTAACCTACAGATATAGGAAGTCTATAAAGTTAAAATAACATGTTACAGAAATGAAATTCGTTTGGAACCCTTTGCACGCGAGTCCGACTCGCCCTTGTTTATTAGGTAATTGATCTTGATTAATTTTGCGCTGGATTTAGTTATAGCTAGGTATATTGCATTTGCATTAGACGTTAAACTTCAATGATAAACCAGTGACCTCCTCAACTTGAAATCAATGAAGTCCAAACTACAGTACGGGGCGTGGCGAAGAAATACACATACTCTCGAAATACAATACTCTCCATATGTCGGGTAAAAAACCAGATCAAGGAATGTATTTACCTGCAATTAGGAAGTCCCTCATTATTTAAAGTGCAGCTGCCGTGGAGACAATAGTTCTCACAAATGGATACGTCGCATCGCTCACCGATGTATCCAGGTGTGCATTTGCACAAAGATTTTCCAATAACTTTCACGCCGTGAACACAAAACGGCCCATCGGAGATGTTTCCTTCGACATTCTCTAACACTTCGCAATCATCAATGCCCTGAATTCGTTCTTTGATTTTGTAGTTAGCAACTATACCAGTAGTGTCTCTTTCAGTATGGAACTGTATTTTAGTTTTTGAAATCCAATTAATCTTTCCAAATTTTTCGACGCGTTTTTCGGAGTCGGAACACGTGTAAACCCAGAAAAGATTTGTTTTCGAAACGGCCAATGTGTTTGATGATTGATACAAAGACGTATTTAAACAGTATATAATACACAGCCATATTTTGTTTTTTCCATTCAAATCTGTATAATAAAGATGGTAAATTGAGGCATTATTTGGCTCAATCCAGTACATTTTTTGTGTCTGCTGGTCAATGGTCAGGCTGTGTGGCTGCAGTTGGTAAGTTGTGTTGATCGAAAACGACTCCAGTTTAACAATAACTTTTCTATCTGATCCGTTGAATCGAGCTCTCTCTATTGTAGGCGTCATCATTTTTGTGTTGATCCAGTAAACATACCTGAAGAAAGAAAACATCTTTTAAATATGTAGAACAATATGATCGATTGAGTTCAAATGAATTTATTTTATTCGAATGAGAATATGCACAAAATAAACACTATAATGGATTACCAAGTGAAAACTAAATCAAAATTGATCTAAAACAAAGGAGGTGGGTATAGTACATTACTGTAGCGGCCTGCAAAAGTGGCATTGATGGACGAACGTGTAAATGTGAGCCGAGGCGTAGCCGAGGCACACATATGTAAGTCCATCAATGCCTAGTTGTGGCCAAGGCTTGTATAGTACTTTTCTCAAATAATGCGCGGAAATTAAAATACAATTACTTTTCAAAATCAATGACGAACAACGATCAACAATAATTTTTCACGCGTGAAACAAATGAACACAGTCATGTTCATTTTTTTTCTTTAGTCATCTTTCTATTTGCAAGCCAGTTCCAAATTTAAATTAAATAAAACCTTTGGTAAGTTACCTCCTCGGATGCTATGTTTCGGAGTAAAAGATAGTTCCATTTTTTTTTTTCGTTTTTTTTTTTCGGTCGCTGCTCGCATGTATTTGGCCAGTACAACAATTTAGATTTATCTCGAAGAAGGTTGTCAAAATAATGGTCAAATTTCCAAGCATGTTTGAGAAATATAAATATTAAACAAATAAATCTGTTCCTCTCGAAAACGCTGTTATGTGTATTACAGAAGCTATTTAAACGTGAACTTGGACGTCAGGGCCGACGCAGACTTCTCCTTCTAATAAATTATTTTGAAAGTATTCTTCGTCGTTAATGAAGATATTAAAAATACTCGGATCTTTCAAAATTGTGTACCGGAGCTAATAAGTAGGTACTTTATTTAGCAAATATAAAATTACGTGTATTTTCTCTATTGGAACAAACTTACCCTCTACAGCTGTCTACTGCTAAATCAGTGGGGATGCCGTCATCCATCTTGATTAAAAGATTTAATTTATAACCAGATTTTAATGATATCCAGTTAATGCTTTTCTCGTTCGTGTCACTGAAGAACAGTAGTTCAGTGGCGGGATCGAAGGCGAGACCATGAATATTTCTGCCGTTTCTCTCGATCAAGCATTTGTTTTCTATAGAAGTTATGTCATGAGCACATATAGCGTCGTTGTTGTTCTGTTTGTCGACGTACAGAACCATGTTGTGGACTTCATCATACGTTAGTGCTGTGAGGTTATGGGAAGGAATACGTATGGTCTCTATTTTGGTTTCATTGGCATAAAATTCTAGTAGATTTCCGTGACTGATGGCAAAGTCTGAAACAATACTTAGTTGTACAGATTACCTAAGAAGCCGATAACTAATCATAATATAGAAACTTAGAAACTGCGGAATGGGAGATTCTTTACGACACACACACGACTGCAAAGTTTCTGTTCCTTACAATTTCTTTTTATATATACATAAACTCGAAAGCGTGAGAAACAACACTAGTTCACAAAAAAAAAAAAAATGTTCAGTTTAAAAATGTTTGTTCAGCGATACTTTCGCCAATTGTCAGCCGATTTGGATGATTCTTTTTTTGTTTGAAAGAGTATTTTCCTGGACTGATCCCGTTTCAAGAACTTTAATTTCGGAAGTCGGTGTCAAAAAACGAAAAAATAACCAAAAACACCGACTTCAGAAATTAAAGTTTTTTTCTTTCTTCCGAAGTTATTTTGTACCTTGTAGTGTTTTGTTTTTGGAAGTCGGTTGTATTATTTCGCTGCGGGTAAAAAAACCAATAAAATTTCATGGTTTATGAAGTACCTAGGCATCCAATAAGAAAATATTGTTGAAAATTCAGCCACAAGGGGATAAAATACGGGGCGGAAGTTTTTATGAAAACTTTTATTCCTTACGTTACGCCAATGTATTTGAAACTTGCTACAAAGGAAATAATAAAGCTTATCATAATTAGTATTCGCAAAAGCTCGTGGCTAAATAATAACAGCCGCACGGGTCGATCTTAAAGGTTAAGCAACGCTGGTCTGTGGATGGATCTTAGCATACCGAGTTTCCTCCGTGCCTCGGAAAGCACGTTAAGCCGTTGGTCTCGGCTGTCATTTGTAGATCTTAGGCAGTCGTTACGGATTTTCAGAAGCCAGTAAATCTGACTCCAGTCTTGCCAAGAAATACCGTGTTACCAAGTTAATGGGTTGCGGAGGTCTGGTAGGCAGCCACTTCACATAAAATACAAATACTAAAAAATACTGGTATTCAGCTGAATCCGGTTTGACTGGAAGCCGACCCCAATATAGTTGGGAAAAGGCTAGACAGATGATGATGAAGTAGGCATCCAATAAGAAAATATTGTTGAAAATTCAGCCGCAAGAGGATAAAATACGGGGCGGAAATTATGAAAACTCTTATTCCTTACGTTATGCCAAGGTAGCTACAAAGTAAATAATAAAGCTTATCATAATTAATATTCACAAAAACCCCCGAAGGACGATTTATGGGTCTTAAAGTTTGTATAGAAGGATCTTATTCCTTTGAACAATATACTTGAAACTTCAACTAAGTACAAGAATATTGAGAGAGAGACAACTCACCCCAGGGATGCACAAACTCCACGAACAGGGCTATCAACCCCAACACACACTGCGTTTTAATCATTTTATACTTAAAAAAATACTAAGTTGTTCTAAAAAGGCTAGTCCACTCCTGGTAGTCGATCTTCGGTATGACAGTAACGCTGGCTTCGCGCTTTATAAATATCACGTTAAGGTGTCACACAAACGGAGCAACTATATTTGCCGCCGCTGGCAACTGAATCAAAGTTTTCGTTTACAAATGCCCGTTACAACAGCAAAAGAGACCAAAACGAGAGATAGGGAGAGAGCAAAATCGCTTTATGAGTTGTGAAACCAGGAGGAATATTGCACAAGTGGTATAAACCTATTGATCGTTTCCACCGTTTCGATCAAATTGTAGTGTTTTTTATCTCAAAAACACTACAATTTGATTTGGTAATTTTTACTAAACTTAATTGCTATATCTGCGCAATTTCACGACAACTCGGATACTAACGTTGCCCGTCTGCGGAGCGCCTTAGGCTTGCTGGAGATAAGAAGACTGCCTGATAAGAACTGTTTAATTTAAATTCGCAAAAGCGGCATATTTTTTTGACCTAAGAAATGATCTTAGATGACAAAAACAATATGTAATAAGGAAAAAAGCTTACAAATTTCGTTATTATTTCGGCATATTTAAAGTTAGGTAACAATGGCGTATTTACAGTTTACACATTTCTCTAATATAGGATGTTTATATTTTTGCAATTTTTTTTTTCCTGTAATATACAATAAGCTCGTGGCTAATGAATAACAGCCGCACAGGTCGATCTTTCAGGTTAAGCAACTCTTGCCAAAGATGGTTTGTGGATGGGTGACCATCTTAACATACAGAGTTCCCTCTGTGCCTCGTAAGCACGTTAAGCCGTTGGTCCCGGCTGTCATTTGGCTCCATCCGACGCCAGTCTTGCCAAGAAGTTCCGTTATACCCAGTTAACGGGTTCTGGAGGTCTGGTATACTGGTATTTAACTGAATCCGGTTTGACTGGCAGCCGACCTAATACAGTTGGATAAAGGCAGGTACGTTCATGAAAAAATCTATTGTATTTGAATAATCTAATTTGCTGGAAATATGTAGGTTATTAGTCCGCCAGACAGATTTCCAAAAAAATATTGAACTGTTAAGTAGACATGCGACTTGAGAGACGAGGCCGGATGGGGGGTGCTACGATGCGCCGCCGGATTGACAACGTAGAGCACTGTTAGGGTGCTTTTCCACCAGAGATGTGCTATGCAGTTATGCTGCGAGAATGTAAAGCTACGAAACTATGTAACCGTTTCCACTGATGCTAAGCTATGTAGCTGTGCGAGGAAGATGCACAGCTCGAGGTATGCGATTTATTTTTCGACAATAAGGAAGTCTTGCACTACTTTGCACATAGCACGCATCCATAGTTCGCATCCATAACATGCATGCTCAACACGCATCTTTATCATCTGCCTAGCCTTTTCCCAACTATATTGGGGTCGGCCAATCAAACCGGATTCAGCTGAATACCAGTGTTTTACGTGGAGCGGCTGCCTACCAGACCTCCGCAACCCATTAAATGGGTAACACGGTATATTTCTTGGCAAGACGGAGTCAGATTTAGGTACTGACTTCTGAAAATCCGTAACGACTGCCAAAGATTTACAAATATACCTTTAAGATCGACCCGTGCGGCTGTTATTATTTAGCCACGAACTCCTACACATACGAGATTTACATTGCTCAACACGCATCCTACCATATAAAAAAACGTAGTTTAGTTGAATTAGTTTCCACCAGCGCTAAGCTACGTGGACCGATGAATATGATTGGTGGATATCAAACGCGTCCATAGCAACGTAGCACAGCATATCTCTGGTGGGAAAGCAGTCTCACACGCACGGCGCGGCATGTTCACACTAACGTCTGTTTAACTTTAAATACTCAGCTGTCAGAGATCCCCTATATAGTAATGTAGGTAATCACTAACCAACACGGCAATTTAAATACAAGCTTGTTAAAATAATAATGGTTTCCCAGATCGATTTCGACTATGGCGGCCAAACTCAACGGAGACAAGCTACAGCGCAGGACGTTCTTATGATAGTGTGCGCAAACACGACGCACTCCCTCTTTCATCACTGTCACACGCTGACACGACTGGCGAGAGATCTGGCGCAGGACCAACGGCTTAACGTGCGCACCCAGGCTCGGGGGTGACACACCACCTTCAAACTGCAGCCTGTCACGGAGAAATAATTCCTAATGGAGAAATCCGATGACACTCTTTGTGCGATCTGCATGGGCATCGAAGCTGGAAAAAAACAAGGGCAGCGTGCCCTTGTTTTTAGGGTTTCGTACCTTACCTTCGTCGGTCATTCCCGGCCCTCCCCCCACGGGGGGGACGTGAGGGGCCCGCCGTGTAGGCGCAGGAGGAGGACTGGACGCAAAGGCTGCGCCGATCTCCCAGTCCCCCTCCACTCAGACGATGCGGGAATGCCGCTGGGTTGTTTTAGTGAGTATACCAGGTCAGCCCGGGGAGTCCCACATACCCATACCCCCGGTGAAAGGGTATGCGTGATGAATTTTTTCCCAGCGCAAAAAAAAAAAAGGATTTCGTACCTTAAGGGTTACCAACGGAACAATATTATTAGGGTTCCGTACCTAAACGGTAACCAGCGGAACCCTATTACTAAGCCTCCGCTTTCCGTCCGTCCGCTTACGTTACCGCTTTAACAACAAATAATAAATAAAATAAAATAAAATAAGTTTATTGCCACAAAATACCTTTCATACAATATCATTTACATCTACATACATAGGTACATTGGATTTTTGGCAAAAGGCTGCGCATATTGTGAAAACCCTGCCTCCTAAACTAGGGGTACCCTGTGACTTAGGAGTCAGTGTTCTACTGTAACTTCGTGTACAAAAAAGTGAAAACCTTTATTTTCTGTTTGTGTGTTAATAAAACCTATAATGAACTATAAACTATGAATATGAATGAATTAATGAGTTTGTGTGTAAAAGGGGGAGGGAGGGATGGCTGTGTGAGTGGGCTGGGATGTGGTGTGGTGTGGTGTGGTGTAGTGTAGTGTAGTGTGGTGTGGTGTGGTGTGGTGTGGTGTGGTGTGGTGTGGTGTAGTGTGGTGAGGTGTGGTGAGGTGTGGTGAGGTGTGGTGAGGTGTGGTGTGGTGAGGTAAGATGTATGAAAAAGGGAGCTAATACTACTCTGTCAAGAAAGTACCGGGAAAAGGTCAATAATACACAAAATGTCTGTTATTCATCCAAATTTATTTTATCACCTTCAAAGTATGCTCCTTTAGAAACGATACACTTGCGCCAACGAATAATCCATTCATCAAAACATTTTTTAAACGCTGCTTCCGGAATTGAGTTCAGTTCTCGCCGCGAATTCTCCTTTATGTCTTCTATCGATTGAAAACGGGTGCCACGAAGTGGTAATTTGAGTTTAGGAAAAAGAAAATGTCAGCAGGAGCCATATCTGGTGAATATGGTGGTTGCTGGATGGTATTTGTTGAGTGTTTGGTTAAAAATTCGTTTACAATGATAGCCTTGTGCGAAGGCGCATTGTCGTGGTGCAAAATCCAAGAATTTTCTTTCCACAAATCTGGCCTTATTCGTCGAATTTGCTCTCTTAAACGCCGCATAACGCTCAAATAATATTCTTTATTTACCGTTAGACCTTCCGGTAAGAATTCAGAGTGCACAACACCGCCATAGTCAAAGAAAACAGTCAACATGACTTTGACTTTTGATCGACTTTGGCGTGGTTTTTTCGGTTTCGGTTCAGTTGGAAGGCTGGCGCCTTCCAACTGAACCGAAGCTTGTTGACTAGTTTGCATGTCAAACTCGTAAACCCACGTCTCGTCACCAGTAACAATGCGTTTCATGAATGTTGGGTCCGAACTGACTCGTTCTAGCATGTCCTCAGCGACTTTCATGCGATTGAGTTTTTGAAGAAAATTCAGATCTTTTGGGACTAGCCGAGCAGCAACATGTTTCATACCCAAATGATTAGTTAAAATGGTACGGATCGACTCGTGAGATACAGAAAGTTCGGCGGCTATCTCTCTCAGAGTTGAATGGGGATTTTCAGTCACTATTTCCTTCACGTTTGCGATGTTAACTTCAGTTGCAGACGTTGACGGCCTACCAGAGCGAGGCAAATCTTCCATCACATCTCGACCGCTTTTGAACGCTTTGAACCACTCATAAGCACGAGTTTTTGATAAAGTCGATTCACCGTAAGCCTACTGAAACATATTCAGTGACTCCGAACACGAAATTCCATTGGCGATGCAAAATTTAAGACAAACTCTTTGTTCGATATTTTTGTCCATTATGAAATTCGCAATACACACTATATGATATTACTAAAACCAGCACTGTATTTAATATAAATAACAGATGCAACTCAAACTCCGCGCCAAAATGGAAAACAGTTGTGCCAATCTAACAACTACAAAAAAACAAAAATTTGAATTTGGATCCATAAACAAATCATCCATTCCCGATACTTTTTTGACTGAATGTATAACGTGCTTAAATTATTTTAGAGAGAAGATCTTCTGTACGTGAATAGTCCTGATTGTTTAGCCAGTTTTTTAATTTGGTTTTGAGCTCATGTTTGTTATTTATAATTTGGAGATGTTTGTTGACTCTTCTGTAAATGAGTGAGCTTATTACATAAAGCTGGCGGCCAACGAGAGCTGTTTTGTGAGAGACAGATGGGCATGCAGACTTAAATTGGCTTTACGGCTGTTTGGATCTAGTGGACGAACCTGACTATGCTTCCTGAGGGTGGCATTGAGAACAAAGAGCTGCCGCACAGTAAGTACCCTGCATTCCGCATACGATTCACTTGTGGGAAATCTATATGGCCTGCAGAGCATCACCTTAAGCACACCCCTCTGAGCGCGCTCCAACCCAAGCAGTCTAGTTTTAGCGGTGCCACCCCAAACCAATGCAATAACTCATGACAGACTGGCAAAGTGCACACCATTTTTAGTGTTTTGGAGTCAGCACCTTGCCTTAGAGATTTAAAGATATAAATAAGTTTCCTTACCCTTGACGTTAGGCTTCCAACCTGAGAGTACCACTTGAGTCCGTCATCAATCACTATACCCAGGTATTTGGTTTGACTGACACAAAATAGTGCTGTACATGAACATGACGAGAAGTCCAAACATGTATGAGCCAGAACACTTAAATTTGATGGGGCCGTGGTTCTGTGACTAATAGAAAAAGGCATGTAGATGGTTTTAGCCAAATTAAGGGACAGAAGGTTATTCTGCGGCCACCTCGCAACCGTATGTAAAGATTGTTCTGCTTGATGTTTTACGTCAGTCCATGTATCCCCATATACTACGATCGCAGTATCATCAGCATATGTGAAAATTCGGTTGTTGGGGAATGCTAGTGTGCAAAGGTCATTTATATATATAAGGAAGAGCGTAGGCCCAAGCACACTGCCTTACGGAACTCCGTATGTGATAATTTCTTGATCACTAGTATATGAGTCGATCTTGACACGGAGTTTCCTGTTGTGGAGGTAGGTAGCTCTTGAAAAGCTCATGCACTGCTCCTCAAATAACTATGGCTTCCAATTTTGACAGGAGAGTAGGAATAGAGACTGTATCAAAAGCTTTCTGTAGTGCAAGAATATTGAAAGGCACTTACGATAGTCATCTAAATTCTTAGCAACGGTTTCCGTTAGGTCGGCAATTGGATCTTCCGTAGACACACCTTTTTTAAAACCATATTGGTTGCGCGCAATGATTTGATGTTTATCTAGAAAGTTAAGTAGACGACCATTTATCAACCTTTCCGTGGTCTCGAACCTACCGATTTTTCGGTATTTCTACCGATATGGGCTCTGTTCTACCGAAATACCGAAATATAACGATTTTTCTACGATTTCACAGTATACATAGAAATTCTCCCGATTTTTCTACCGTGTTTACACTTTTAAGTTGGCAACCCTTTTCATTTATGTTTAATGTTACGGGGAAGCCCTCAATAGTATGGACCTAGTGTAGAATGTAGTTCATATATTTTGGGGAATACCCTTGACACCCTTGTGTCCTACAATTCGATGTTATAAGGGGCTTCCCGCTCGGGAATTTACCTGTCTAGTATATATAAACAGTAATTCGGTTTTATTTTTTCATTAATTTTCTAAACTTTGAAGAGTGAGTACCTAACCGAAAGAGTCCCTACAAAATCAGATAATTAAGTTAAAATGTCGTCTGACGACGAGCCAAGCACAAGTGAGAGTTTAAGAAGAAAAAAATATCTACAATATTATAGAAAAGAATGGGAAGAAGAATTTCCAGGTTGGCTGCAAGATAGTCGTAAAGGCGAAAGCTATGCCTATTGTAAGAGTTGTAATAAAGATATCAACATCACAGTTTTTTTTAATAAATAAACGAATTTTATTGAATATTGTATTTTTTTTTGTCAAATACCGATTTTGGGTAAAAATATACCGATTTTAGCTGGCAATTCTACCGATCTCGCTCTATGACGTTCGAGACATGGACTTATTATACAAACGTTTGTATAATAAGTCCATGGTTCGAGACCACTGGGTGACGTATAGAGTGATTGTTGATCTATGACGTGAGACGGCACGCGTCGCAGTGCTCTCGTGCAGTTACGTATTGTGTTCGGTTAACTTACACAGCTGTTAAACCCATGACCCAATCTTGTGAAGGTGTTAATACAAACCCGTTGTTAATAGTGAACGAGTTCGTTTTATTTGACTGTCATCCCTTACATATTTTTTTTTCATAATTTTAAAATAAATGGTTTTGAACTTATTCAAGAAAATAGACGAGAAATGACCATTCCATATAGGGTCAGTAGTTCGGAGATAAGGGGGGCCTTATCTCCGAACTACTGACCCTAACATTTTGAAAAAGTGGAGATAATAGATCTTTACCTATAGATTACAGGAAAATCTGTAAGAATTCTATTAGTATTAAAATAACAAGTTAAAAAAAAGAAATTCGTTCGGAACCCTTTGCATGCGAGTCCGACTCGCACTTGGCCAGTTTCTTTTTAAGGATTTCTCGCGCTCTCGGCGGAGCAGAAGGGAGTGTCAAATTCGTACTGACTAAAACCTATCCGTGTATCCGTGTACTTTAATGTCCTTTGGATTCCAGGGCTGCGTGCCCCAGACACACTTAGCCAGCTGCAAAATGCAATCCACGAGGAATGGAATCAGAACCATACGTAGGTACGGGCTGGTTGTGTTTACCGTCGCGATTTTAATTAGTAGGTATCCCCACTGCGCAGTGTTGTTTACGCACTTTCACGTGTCATCGGCGTGCGCCGGACCACCCAGGCGCGCGTGCCTTACGAGATCGAGCCATGACTGATAACGTGAGCGCTTCACCGCGATCGCGATGTGCTACGCCCCCACATTTAGTAATTCAGCAGAGCTTATTTAGCTTCTTCTGGCATGAATGCTACAGATGGTGATGACAGAAAAAAAGTGGAGCTATTAAGAGCGGAAAAAGGGTAAGTGAGGATAGTACTGAAGAAGATGAGGGTTTGACAGAAATTAAGGGGAGTAAAGTAAGTAAAGGGAGAGAAGGAGAGTAAAGGGAGTAAAGTAAGTAAGAGTAAAAAAAGGAAGGTTTGTCATGGCAGTAGAAACTCAGTACAAGATAAAAAGTACGAAGTCTATGCTTCTTCAAAGGAACGTCTTCCAAAGCAGTCTGCAATGGCACGTATTTTAAAGGAAGTTAAGTTTAATTTTTCAAATCGGACCAGTAGTTCCTGAGATTAGCGCGTTCAAGTAAACAAACAAACAAACTCTTCAGCTTTGTTATTAGTTATTTAATACTAGTTTACCCGCGCAGCTTCGTCTGCGTCACAATTTTCATTACTGCTCCGCTCCTTCTAGTCTTAGCGTGTTGATATATAGCCTATAGCCTTCCTCGATAAATGGGCTATCTAACACTGAAAGATTTTTTGAAATCGGACCAGTCGTTCCCGAGATTAGCGCGTTCAAGCAAACAAACTCTTCAGCTTTATATATTAGTAAAGTAATAGATAATAACGTTGAATATATGTAAAAAATTGCAGAATAACATTTATAAATCCCAGTACGCGGATGATTTCGCTATTTATGTACAGTGTTCTTCGGTTAGTGACGGGCAATCGAAGATCCAATCTAGTCTTGATATGATCAATGACTTGTTAAAGAATGTGGGTTTAGACATTTCTCCGCCAAAAGTAAGATCTGTTGGTTTAGTAGAGGTTATCGTAGACCTACTATAGAAGTGCGTTTAAATGGGACCTTGTTAGATTTTGTTGACCATGTGAAGTAATTAGGAGTGTGGCTGGACAAGGGTCTTCGATGGAAAAACATATTAATGAGGTCCGTGAACGAGTACTAAAACTGATTAAAATTTTTAAGGTTTTGGTGGGGCCCGGATGGGGAATACATCCCAACCATTTACGACGACACTTATTCGTAGTCGTATAGACTTTGGTAGCGTTTTACTGGACAATAGTGCTGGCTGTTTTCCAAAACAGCCAGCATCTTGCCAACCAGTAAGTATATTAACCCAAAATCATCAATCATTCAAACTTTTTTTTTTAAATTTTCGATTAAGATGTTTTATAAATAGTAGTGTTAAAGGATATTTTTTATCTTTTTATGTTAAGGAAATGCTAAAAATGTATAGGATCTTCATAAACCAACCTGACATCCATTATGCTTTATTTCAGAAATTACCGTTAAAGAGGAAGCTTATAAATGGAGAAAAGCAGTTTCGCAGATCATTGGCGAAGAGTTTGCTCGAAACCTACAAAAAAAGTGATAAGAGAGGACCCTGTCCCACACCTAGGTCTCATCGAGCATCATCTCGATATGATGAGGTTGACCTCTTGGTTCAATATAGTGCGCTGTTTGTAAAGTGAAAAACTTTTTTATTTGTCAAAAGTAAAATTCATTTACACCCTAAGAACTGTTTTATGGCAAATCATAGTCAAACTCAATAACGAGCGTATGTGTATGTGTTTGTATCTATACTTCTATACTAATATATAAAGCTGAAGAGTTTGTTTGTTTGTTTGTTTGTTTGTTTGTTTACTTGAACGCGCTAATCTCAGGAATTACTGGTCCGATTTGAAAAATTCATTCAGTGTTAGATAGCCCGTTTATCGAGGAAGGCTATAGGCTATATCATCACGCTTAGACCAATAGGAGCGGAGCAGTAATGAAAATTGTGACGCAGACGAAGATGCGCGGGTCAACTATCTATCTTATGTTATCTTATCTATATATATAAAAATGAATCCCTATTTCCCTTGGTCATCGCATCACGCGTGAACGGCTGAACCGATTTCGATAATTCTTTTTTTGTTGTGTTGGTTATGGTCAGGAGAAGGTTTTAGGCTATATATTATCACGCTATGTGCTCTGGAGGATGAGCAATATTCAAAAATGTCTGTTTTAACGACTGGCTCATGGTTCGATCCCCGACCAGTAACAATTATTTTTGTATTTATTTTATCTTTTGAAGTGTATTTTTACAGCAAAATATTTTCAAAAAAAATATAAAATGGGTTTTTGCGCATTTAAATTTATATTCCACATTTTGCCAAAGACTTTAGTAGGGAATTGTTATAAAAACCACAACTTAATACAACTTTGCAGATACTTATGCGCCTAACTATAGCAATGTTTATCATCACGCTATACTTTCAAAAAAACATAACATAAATAAGATTGGCAATTTCAATCCATTGTTAACGGTGTTCATAGACTATCGGATTCAAGTCTGCCTTTCAAAACCCTTGATGTGGGTTCGAATTAAAACATACATGATATTTTTTTATTGTAATTTTTTAAATTACTAATTTCCTTTCTTTTTTGTACTAATTCTTTCTATTTTTTTCATACATTAACAGTAATTATGTTATTGTATATTTTTTGCATTGATCTATGCCAAAATAAATGGCCAGCGTTTTAAAGGTTAATTAACAGAACCTATTTTCATCTGTATTTTTTTTTTGTTCGCATTAAGTTAAAAAGTACAAAACCAATGTAGTTAACTTTAACTCTGCAGATGAAATCAACTTATAACGTAATGCGGATACCCGTAATGCCATCTATTGACCCAAATAGTACTAACAACAGCATGAGAACTACATCAAAAAATGTTTTTTAGTTATTTGTGGTATTTTTAAACCGTCTTAAAAAGTGAGCCTTTTAATACCACGAAAATATCATTTTGAACGAACTAATATTTTGACAGTTCAACTTCAGATACCATAGATGGCGTTATGCATTTGATCTCATTTTTGGTATGTTAGGTATGTGATTACTGATTACATATGCTAAGCTTAACTTGAGTTGCAGTAATGAATCTTTATGGGCTCAGGGCCAAGTGTCACGTCATACGTCATATCAGTGAGCAGCTGGCGAAGTCCCATGATAGAGGAGTTTCGAAAAGAGTTGAATTCGATTAATGTTGTTTTTTTAATGGGATGTCTAACTGTGTTCCAAACATGTTTCGATTTGCGTTCATTCGAAATAAATTAAGAATCAACTTGATTCATCAAGTAGTTTCTCAACTTTGTAGTTTGAAGAATAGCACCATTCATAGCGCTATATAATGTCAACAAATTAAAGTTCAAATATGCAAATATGGTCTTCTTTATAGCCCGAAGCAATAGAGAAGGCTGCTAGAAGCAACATGAACAGAGCGGTCCACGCAGCAGAAGAACACATGGATACGCGTTGTATGCGGTCGTGATGCTCTGCAGTAAAGGAACGACGGAGAAGAAGAAAAATGCGAACATAATAGATACTGAGACTGATACTGATGCTGAATGCTGATAGCTGTTGGGTCTGATACTATTAAAAATTGCTGACGGCATAAACCACAATTATTGAGAAGATTGTTAAATTATTTCAAATTCAAATTCAAATTCAAAAGCATTTTATTTCAAATAAACCATTCACAGGCACTTTTGAAACGTCAAGGTCGGTCAGTCAAAAACATGGAAGCTATTTGCACGTTCCAAAGCGTAGATCTCTATGGAGAAGAACGTGCAAGAAACTCCACGGACACTCTTTTAAATCATGTTCTGTTTTACAACATTCCAAGTTACATATACTTGTTGCTTCTGCATGTGAGGACAATGCAAAGGAAAAAAAAAAGGGCTTATTATAAGAATTTTAAATATAAAGATTAAAATAAGCCAATGGCAGTTAAGAGATGACCAGTCTCAACCGACGGCGCCTGTTCACGAACATGACGCGTGAATCGGCACCTTTCAGCTCAACCATTTCGAAGGGAACCGAATGATCAAACCCACGCGCCGCCATCAGCGAGACATTTGAGTGAGCATGACATGCTCTCAACCACCAAGCTCGTTCATGTCCAACAAGTAAAACTATAACTACTCACATAAAATGTAAATGGTTTCATGGTACTCACATTTACAAAATTTGAAAAATATGCTTCTACTTTACACAAAACTATGGTTGTCAATTACCAAATAATGAAAAATAAATTAATAAAGAGAACGATTAAGTTCTTACATCAAAAATAATAAATAAGTATTTAATATAATAATATAATTTGTATGTATATAAGAATAAATAAACGAAATAATGTAAGAACCTCTAAAAGGAGCGAGCATCTCTTCCAAATATAAAAACATAAAAACCTAAAAAGTGGACCTAAGCAGCTGTGACTGTGGAGCAGGACCAGCATTTAGCCAAGCGTTTTTATCGAGGATATAATCTTCCAGTTTATAATACGCTTGTCTACATAGTGTGCGTTTTATGCATGCTTTAAATTTTCTCTCATTCAGTTCGAGAATATCAACTGGTATTTTATTATAAAATTTAATACAGTACCCCATAAAAGAAGTGTGTACTTTGGCCAATCTGAATCGGGGTTGATCTAATTTGTTCCTATTTCTAGTATTATAATTATGCCTGTCACTAATCTTGCTAAAGAGATGAAGATTTTTCCGAACATACATAATATTTTCGTAAATGTATTGACAAGGTACCGTCATGATGTTGATATCCTTAAACAGTTCTCTTAGGGAATCACGCCGACGGAGATTGTAAATGGCTCTGATGGCTCTTTTCTGCAGGATAAATATAGACTCGATGTCTGCAGCACGTCCCCATAATAAGATACCGTAAGACATGATACTATGAAAGTAACTAAAATAGACCAGCCTCGCGGTATCTATATCGGTAAATTGACGGATTTTTCTGACAGCGTATGCTGCTGAACTTAGCCGTCCCGCAAGAGATGTTAAATGAGGACCCCATTGTAGCCTTGAGTCAAGCGTAATCCCCAGGAAAACCGTGTTTTCGACGAATTCAAGTTTCTCCTTGTTCAATACTATGTCGCAATCATTTCTTTTAACGTTCGGTAAGGCAAATCTGATGCATTTAGTTTTTTTCCCATTTAATACTAAATTATTAGCAGTAAACCACTTTTGGACCTGCTGTAGGGCGTTATTTACGTCGTCAAGATTTATGGAACGTCTATCTATCTTAAAAATTAAGGACGTATCGTCAGCAAATAATACCATATGAGGTTGATTTTTTAAAAGATGGGGTAAATCATTAATATATACTAGAAAGAGGAAAGGACCCAAAATAGAGCCTTGTGGTACCCCCACAAGGCTCTATTTTGGTATATTTTAGAATATAGCCTTTGTTGTTCCGTCGCTTCAGCATTAATTCATCACGTCAACCTCAGGTAGACTAAAGAGTCACAAAAGCTTCCTTCGACACACAGATGCAATCCAGAATAGGCCATCTAATGAGAAAGGCAAACTGTGGGAGGACGAGACGTATCCACCGAATCACGATTTTATAAAACCCAAAGAGCAGTTGCTTTTAGGTAGAGAAATGCGGTGCGGCTTGGTGCGGAGCTTTTTGAACCGTTTGCGCACCCAGGTAGGCCGCTGCAAACATAACTTGGCGAAATGGGGTTTTATAGTATACCCGTTGAAAACTCAATGTGAGTGCGGGGCCCCTGTTCAAAATATGAGCCACGTTGGAGTGCCCCGAGTGCTCATTCACCTGTACTATGGGGAATTTGGTGAATGTCACCGATGTTGCAATTAACGTAGTCACCTATTGGGCTCAAATGATCGATCATTAATTCGAAAAGAAGAAGAAGAGCATTTCTTCTGTGTACCTACGTGGAAGCCATCGACCAAGCAGACCATCCATACGGGTTATATTGACAAATGTTTTTGGAAAAACAAGGAAAATATTTCGATGAAAACGGCCATGTAAGAACATAATACCTAACTATCATCCGATTAAGTTTGATTATTTCTATTTAATATTTAATTTATATAAAACTTTGCAAAGGCTCTCGGCTGAAAGTAACACATATCCAAGAATCTGTCATAGTAACTGACAAGATTACGGCTGATTGCTCCAACATGTTGTTCCGGTGACATTATTTTCATTCCCCCTTATTCCCAATTATTTTCTGTTTAGTTTTATAACTGTCCAATTCACAGTGAGCCCATGATACGTCATGACCAGTTTACGGCCAGAGATTATCCGTTGCGGGCGTCACCCTCCAGTGGATCATGGGAAACTGTAGATCCCCAGGCAATGACGCCAGAGACGAACTCGCAAAGAGTATTTCCGAGATAGTAGTGTTGGATCCGTACACACTTTTCCTCCTACATATATCACGGTTTTGTACATGAACTTGCCAGTGATCAACTGAACTTCATGACAACAAATTAATGGTAATGAGCTACAAATTGCAGCCAGTCAAAAATTACAATGTCAAGCCTATGCACGCGACTAATAAATGACTTCTCAGTCCAAGTAGAAATACCCTCCGAATAATAATATGTATTGCATTGCTCCCTAATAAACCTTTTTACAACATAGGCGCTAATGCGCCATAGACAGCCCAATGTGCAGAGGTTTCTTCGACGCCGAAAAATCAGTCGCCGACTTCATCCTGGAAATGAGACCTTTGCTTCCCGACGTGAACAAATCCTCGGAACGGTGAGGTCGCTCCCAAAGACAAGAGGCTTCTGTTCATTTGCTGGCTAACCTCGCCAGGACTTCTACACACAACGGAACGAATGGGAGCCTTAGTGCGGATTACAGAGTTTCAACTCTACTGTATCCATCCATAGCGGGGATAGACTTTTCTTCTGGTTGGTTTTCCCATGGCCAATTTTAATGTAGCTCTCTCTAGCGCGTGTTAACAACCCTAGCAACTTTCTTTAAAATCATGTATAAAAAACGTTATTGTTAAAACATTTCTCATTACAAAAAATGACTAGGGCTGGTCGGCATTTTGAATAGATGAGGTGATACAACCAATAACAGTCTTCGAGATTCCTAATTCTAAGAGGGGTCAAGTAATGCTAGATTTTGACTATTCGTATATCTTATCTTAGCGATCTTACCTAGCGATTCATTTAACTATCCGACATACACGCGAATGAAGTCACGGGCAGCAGGTACTTAATATTATGAAGTTGAAGAGTTTGTTTTGAAAGAAAGAAAATTGGGTTTATTGACATTGTAAAAATAACCTTAAAATTAAACAAAATAAATTTTTAAAACTATTAATGCGAAAATGCCAGTTGCCAAGACAAGATATACCACCTGGCGCTGATTTTCAGCAGCAGCCCACGAGTGCCTTACGCTCGAAAACATAAGCACACATTTAGAATTTTCTTGGTAGAACGCGCTAATATCAGGAACTATTGGTTCGAATTGTCTTAGAGTTG
This sequence comes from Lacanobia oleracea, assembly GCA_950371165.1. Taxonomy (NCBI): domain Eukaryota; kingdom Metazoa; phylum Arthropoda; class Insecta; order Lepidoptera; family Noctuidae; genus Lacanobia; species Lacanobia oleracea. Next base: position 9,357,975 of record OX493411.1, read on the forward strand.
GATAGCCCATTCATTGACGTCTTTATTTATCATCACGCTACCAATAGGAGCGGAACATTAATGAAAAATGTGACGCAGACGAAGTTGCGCGGGTCAGCTAGTTATTTAATATAACCGTACTTTTGTGTTTTATAGTATCTAATCTGATTAAATACTAATTCTATAGTACTTTGTGTCTTTACTACGACTAAGTCCGCTATACATGTATACGACCCCCACATTACGACCGGCCTTTTAAAAGGTCACCACAGGTGGATTTTGCAAGGTAAAATACAAACAGTATGAACAATCGAACACTCACATATTCGGAAATCCAAATCGCGTCTTTCATCTCGCATGAGATCGGTCGATTGTTCATACTCTGCCTTGCTGAATTCACTTACGCAACAAAAATTGTTTAAAAAAAAAAATATTATTTTAAACACTTAACAATGTCAGATTCTGTAAAACTTACGAGTTGCCTACTGTTTATTAGAAACTAGCTGCCCTGGTAGTCCCTACCGCGTGGTCCCTAGAGAGCATACCTACTCCTGGGATAAAAAGGAGCCTATGTCCTTTCTCATGCTACCTGTCCGACTATCTGTGTACCAAATTTCATTTAAATCGGTTCAGTAGTTTCGGCGTGAAAGAGACAGATGACAGAGTGACAGACAGACAGTTACTTTCCCATTTATAATATTAGTAAGAAAGTAAAGATAAGGACTAGCTTTTACCCGCGACTTCGTACGCGCGTATCCCGTTTTTTACCATTCCCGTAGGAATCTTGGGAAATCCTGTTTTAGTGCTCCTTCCTATGCGTTCCCCAAGGTACCTATATGCGAAATTTTTGCTTTCTACGACCAGCGGTTTCGGGTGTGCGTTGTCTGTCAGTCACTCAGTAACGGATGAATTTTAAACCGACTTCAAAAAAAGGAGGAGGTTCTTAATTCGGTTGTATTTTTTTTTTATGTTTGTTACCTCTAAACTCCGTCATTTATGAACCGATTTGAAAAATGTTTGTTTCATCTGAAAGGATATACTTCTCGATTGGTCCCATTGTCACCATGTCAGAATCTGACGATGGGATCCCACGAAAATCGAGGGCAATTCGATTTTTGCAATGACAGTCAATTTTTTTATGAATCTTTGCTTTCGCTTAACTTCGGAACTATATGACCTACAGAATTGAAATTTTGGTTTTTAAGTATGTGATAATAGCTTACTGGATGACGAAAATTTCTGCGTTCTGGTCTTATCCAGAGGTTTTCAAATAGGGGCCTGAAAATGCAGCGAAATGGTTCCAGTAAAGGATGGTACGGCAGTGTTTGCTTCGCGCTCGACTTGGCGGGGGCACTACCGTGCCCCCCGATTACCAAACATTATTATATATTATTAACACACACATTGACATTATTATTATTATTATTATTTTTGTTATTTCAAATTGAAATAACATTTTTGGTGTTTAATGTGGCGTCTGGCATATTTTCGATAGTCGACAGAAAATACACATCACTGTGTATAGATATATCAATAAGTAGAATTGTATAGTCAAACTGGCGACATTCTATAATTTTCGACGCACTATGGACACTATACTTTTCTCTTTCAGGCACATGACACTTTGCTTTTGAAAAAAGGAGACGCAACGTGCTCTCAAGTTTCGGTTTAATACAGTCTATCTAGGGATTCTATATCTATGGTTGTTAACAATACATAGTCTGTGGTTGAACGAGGCCACTAAGTTAGCAACTTCATGTCCCGCAGCCGCCGCCTGCGCTGCGGCCGGCGCGCGCCGCCAGCCCATTACTAGCTTTACAGGGCTGCCAGATTGTATATTTGGATACAAAATTTGTATAATCGGACGGTGTATTGTATCCATGATCATTCTGTATAATACGATACAAAAGAATACGACATGAAATGGAACGTGAGTTCGCCTTTTCCTTTTTTCGAAGTGGTCCGCTGACTCTGTATAGGATGAACAGAGATGGGATGGAGATAAGATATTGCCAACTTTACAACTATGATGGAGTGTCGTGTTGTGTCGTGTGACTACAATGTGGCTCAATGTGGCTTTAGTTCCTGTCCGTGGAGTTTTTCTTTTACAAAGTTGTCATATTGTTTTATCGTGTCGTAAGTTCATTTTTGCCGTTGGCGCCTTCGCATGTTCCGAAATATAACCCAGTAAACTGGTAGTATGTCAAACGTTAAATAGGCGTGTGTGCATCAAACTTTAAGGATGTTTTCAACATGGCGTCAATTTATGACGTCAACGTACTTGCACGTATATGTATTTCGGAACGACTCAACAGTATGGCGTCGATTCATGACGTCATGAGCACTAGCCAGTAGGTATCTATACTGTTTTATATTTCGGAAAAATTTGAAGAAAATCTAATTAAAACCCAGTTAGCCCTTTTATTTGATGTCACACGATATTGTTCAAAAATCTTGTTTTGAAAATTTCTAGTTTGACCCTCAAATGTGACCCCATACTAAAAAAATATACTTAATTTGCATAACGCGTCCGTGTTTGGGTCACAGAAATCCGTGTGTAACCATACATATATCAAATCCATAACAGAATCGAAGAGGATCCGGAAAAAACTGGCTGTGACAGACGGACAGACAGAGAGACAGACACCAGAGTGATCCTACAAGGGTTTCGTTTTTTGTTCGGAACCTTAAAACCGAAACAGCTTTAACGTACAGTAGGTCTAAAAAGGCCACTTAAAAAAAAAAACATACTAGAATCATTACGTAAATCACCCAACAATCTGTCATATTTAATTTTTACCGTTAACGCATTAGGTTCAAGGTTGATTGGGAAAATTTGACAGTGACGGGTAGCGTGATGTGCTTTCTGATCCTGATAGTGGCCTTTTTAGACCCGCAAGGCAGTACCTATGTTAGTTTTATGAAATTATGAAGCAAAATCGATTTATAGAATATTTTAAATGTATAATGCGATCCAATTTCGTATAATTGCAGATAATTAACCGTATAGCCGCGATTTATTTGCTGGCTGCCCTGAGCTTAATAGCTTTACTATTGCAACACATGTAAATTCCAAACTGTAACTTAATGGACATTCATATATCGCATTTTTAATGTCCCTCCTACAACCGGCACATGATTTGGTGACCCCGACGTGCTATCTGAGGCGAAAAGCCGCAACGCCTACCGACAAGACTGATAGGGGGTTTACACGGGTGACTACCGCACGATTTTTGCCGCGCGGCGTAAATCGACCATCTAAATGGCAATTCGGCTAAGTCGCAAGTGACTAAAGCCGCAAGCCCCAAAGTTGGGTAGCATCCGACTTTGGCCGCGCGGCGACCGGCCGCATGCGACTGGTGACTAAAATCGACCATGTAAACGATCAGTTACAGGCGATCGCCCGCCGCATGAAGGTGTTTCGCGCACGCACGTTTCGATGGAAATGACCGAGCCGCATGCGATTTTAGTAACCTATGTAAATGGGCTAGCGATGCGGATTGGTGAGGCAATTAGTGAAGCGACTCGCCGCACGGCGAAAATCGACCCGTGTAAATACCCCATAACAACGCATCTTTCTGTCGACGAATTCTGCAAGTCATTGCGCGCCGGCGGCCTCGGACAACGCGACCTGGTTGAACGACGAGTCGCGTGATGCTGTACCTGCTCCTGCTGCATCTGAACGAGTCTTTCACGACAACAACTGGGAATCGCTGATCCAGATAATCCAAATCCAGGAAATTAATGCTGTGGTGAAGTGATTTTCTTATTTATCGTTCGTCGAGGAAGTAGCCATAATGGAGGTAAACAATTTTATTCAATTTCAATATATCGCTGTAAACTTCAATTTGCCTCTTGTGTGACGGTTCGCAAACTTTTCTTTCCGTTATTATGATATAACGACGAACTTCGTACCCATAATACATACTTGGGTACCTACCTACATTCATATTGCTTTCTCATTGAGGATCAAATTCATACTTTTTTCACTATGCTGTCTTAATGCCTAGTTTTAGGTATTTAATTACATTACTTATCTACGGAATAATAAGCCATTGTTCTCGCATGATATTGCTACGTAATTTAATAAATGCACGCTTGCATTCTGTGCTTATTTTGTTTGAATGAACGCACAATTGCATACTTGGGCATGACATTGCTACTTATTTACGTTTCAATACATTACTGAATGAAAGCCTATATTGTCATTATTATAACGCTATGATTGCTTATTTTTTCGCCTAGCGTTCAACTACCTGCGAGTATTACTACTTCGTAATATGTACTTACCTACGTCATTTGTAACAATTCTTCAAACTCCTTTGTTATCTTAACTTTACTCGTTTATTTGCTTGTTTGTATGTTTGTTTGTTTGTTTACTTGAACGCGCTAATCTCAGGAACTACTGGTCCGATTTGAAAAATTCGTTCAGTGTTAGATAGCCCATTTATCGAGGAAGGCTATAGGCTATATATCATCACGCTAAGATAATAGGAGCGGAGCAGTTATGAAAATTGTGACGCAAACGAAGTTGCGCAGGTCAACTAGTTTATAATAAAGACGATCTTGTTGCCTTACTTCATAGTTAAAGGAAGTTCTAGCCGATGGTTATAATTCCTAACTTAATAACAAAATCCTACTTAGATTGTCCATAATAATTATGTGATAATTCAACAAATATTTAAACCTTCTACCTGAAACTTTATAAAATATAAAACAAGTTGAAACTTCCAGCCATTTCATATTGTGATAAGTTTACATTATATTCGCCGACTATTCCAGATTCCAAGATTCCACCAGAACGTGAAGACCCCACTGCACGGGTGCGCGCGACTACTGCGCTTGGGTGATATTGGGTGATAAGCAGAGTAAGCTGAACTGAAAGTGACGTCGTGGGATTGGATTGTCAGTACCATTTCATTGTACCTTTATTGTATTGGCTAATAGTACTTTGTTTAAACGTTATTTGCCTACTCATATCTTGCATTGGTACTTCTCTTACTGAATAACAATGGTGTACGGCATTAAGAAGCTTCGCAGTAGTGTAAAGGGTAGAATTACTTTATTCAAAAAACATGATAAGTTGTTAATCAATTGATCCCAGTCCAGTTACAAAATTACAACTTACCGAGTTGCAATTAAAGTTAGAAAGATTGCAGGCTTTGTTCTCCCAATTTGATGAACTTCTCATTTCATGATCTAAAAATGACGCACTAGATCCTGAATCTGAACGTGACTTCACAAGCGCAGCTGATAATAATTTGAAAATGTATTGCAGGCTCAAGGTAGTTCTACTCTCAATAATAATGGTGCTGATAATTGAAATTGAAAATATTTATTGCAGACCAAGTACACAGTAAATAATACCGGTCTATATTATGTTAGTAGGTAGATACTTATAGCTGTTTTAGCCATGTTGTTTGTTTGTTAATAAATCTAAGTGCAGCGTTTTATCTTGCAAAAATAATTCTAATGTTAAATTACCAACGATAAATCTTCCAAATTTTCGCTCGAGGCTCGAGTTTCGGGACACTTTTGACTCGCTATTAATAAAAATAGTTCCATTCCGGAAATTAATAAATTCCATTATTACCTCCGGTCTTCACTGGACAGTGGCGCTGCACTTGTTATAAAATCGGTTGCATTCACTGCCGAAAACTATGCTGGCATAGCACCTCTTGTGTGATAGGTATGATATTATAACACATTCATAATGCGTACAGCTAAGGAGTGGAATTCCCTGCCGGAGTCTGTGTTTCCCGATAGCTACAACCTGGGAGTCTTTAAGTCAAGAGTGAATAGGTTACTTCTAGGCAAGCTTGCTCCATCTTCGACCACATCATCGCTTACCATCAGGTGAGATTGTGGTCAAGCGCGTGCCTATCAATAGTAAAAAAAAAAACAAGAGGTTATTGATAAATAACCATTTAAAATCACTGTTTAATTTTGATACCATCACAAAAGAATCACATAAATCTCTGCGTTATATGATTGATTACTTCAGTAAAAATTTGCGTGCCTTAAATTTATTAAAGGAACCCACAGAATACTGGGACACAATTATTATTTACATGATGACCTCTAAACTAGATGGCGCCACAGGTCGCAATTGGGAAGAACATCGGAACAATTTATCAGTTCGTCCAACTCCTGATGAATTCTACCAATTCCTGCGTAATCGAGCTAATATTTTAGAAACTGTGCAGTTTGGTAAATCAGATGTTAAATTTCAGCATACAAACCATCAGACTAAATCTTTTGTATCTTCAAGTAGTACTGAAAAGTCCACAAGTAAGCAGTGCGTTATCTGTAAGCAAGATCATTTTGTTCATGTGCATGAGTGTGAAAAATTTAAATCTTTAAGTGTAGACTTGCGCCTAAAGGAGATTGCTAAGCATAATAAACTTTGTCCCAATTGTCTTCGTGGTGGTCATAACATTGTCAATCGTTGTTTCAGAGGTCCGTGTCAATTCTGTTTGAAAAAACATAGTAAGTTTTTACATGAATATCATGAATCTAAACAAAATAATAGTATTGAAAATTCCAACTTAATCTAGCGAGATACGTGTCCGACACGCGAACTCGTGGGTCGCAGATCCGGTCTCTCCCACTCCCAATTCCACTCAGCTTCATCTTTCCGAGGTGTAACAGTGCCGATAACCATCTAACTTGAGCTTCTTGGTGCTACCCTCAATTTTGGCCCTTTCATACAGGTAAAGGCTCAAGTGGCTGCCAGATAGTTGGGATCCTAGCAAAGGTGAGACGTACTTCACGCCGAAACAGCGGCTCAAACTCTATCAAGAACAAGTTCGATCGTGTATGGAGTAGCAGTACTCCATAGTTACACGATCAAACTCACAAGTATCATCTTTGGGACGGATCTGCCAGATACGAGCTTGATGCCCTTGAGTCAATTGAGAAACGAGCCAAGAGGATCATCGGCAATAATAGGCTCATCGAGTCGAAGCTCCAAAGTCGGTTGCATCTTGGGGAGTGTGCGACTGAATTGCATAATTTAATTGCACCAAGCCCGTTCCATCATCGGACCACAACACGTACGGCGATGCGCCACCGGCACATGGTGGACATCCCACCCACACGAGCAAAACGATTTGGGAATGCATCCAGAGTGCGTACAGCTAAGGAGTGCAATTCCCTGCCAGAGTATGTTTCCTGATAGCTACAACCTGAGTCTTTAAGTCAAGAGTGAATAGGTTACTTCTAGGCAAGCTTGTTCCATTTTCAACCGCATCATCGCTTACCATCAGGTGAGATAGTGGTCAAACGTATGCCTATCAATAGAAAAAAAAATATATATTTTCTTCGCCGACGTTATGAAAAGGCTATCAACACTTGATTGACATACTGTTTTGTAGACTATTATGTGACAATTTATAAAGAGTAGTATATGACAATTTATTAAAACTTTTCATTAGATATGTCTATCTAATGAAAAGTTTTAATAAATTGTATTAAATTAGGTCTTTACCTATGAAATTGCCGTTCTGCAGTACTGGCCATTTCAAATCAAAATAATTTTTGTTTGACTAAGAATTCTAATTTCAAATTAATTTTATTTTAAAAACATGGTTTTTTTTTCAAAAAGTAGTCATTTGTTTATTGATTAGTGTTACATTTTCATCGCATTTCAATCTTTTTCGTCATCATGGATACGTTAAAAATTCGAGTAATTATGGAATATGAATACCGTCGTGGCAGCAACGCGGCACAAGCGGCATCAACGACGTTTACGGAGCTAACACTACAAACCAACGCACCACCTGTTATTGGTTTGCTCGCTTCCGTTCTGGAAATTTCGACCTGAAAAATGAACCTCGCGGTCGTCCGAAGACTTTGGTCGACAATGACGAATTAAAGGTGATTGTGGAAGCTGATGACAATATGATGATACACAATCTACGGCTAAATTAGCAGCAGCTTTCGACGTTAGCGTCAAAACAATATTGGTCCATTTGCGTCAAATTGGCAAGGTAAAAAAGCTTGACAAATGGGTGCCCCACGAACTCAATGATCGCCAGCGCGAAGTACGCGTCGAGACGTGCCTTGCACTGCTCAACAGACACACAAATGAAGGAATTTTGAACCGCATTGTTACCTGCTATGAAAAATGGATTCTGTTTGATAACCGCAAGCGCTCAGCAAGTTGGTTGGATCCTGGTTCAGCACCTAAACAATGCCCTAAACGAAAACTTACCCCTAGAAAAGTGATGGTCACTGTTTGGTGGTCTAGCGCCGATGTGATTCATCACAGCTTCTTACCTAACGGGGTGAGCATTACTGCAGATGTGTACTGTGAAGAACTGAACACAATGATGGAGAAGCTGGCACATCTCCAACCAGCATTGGTCAATCGCTCGTCTCCGCTGCTCCTGCACGACAACGCGCGACCTCATACTGCACAGCAGACGGTCTCCAAGTTGCAAGAATTGGGGTTGGAAGCTCTCCGTCATCCGCCCTACTCACCAGACCTTGCGCCTACAGACTACTACTTTTTCCAGAATTTGGATAACTTCTTGGCGGGAAGAAAATTCAATATTTATTTATTTATCCCGTCCAGCTGATTTCTTTAAGAAGGGCATCAATAAACTGCCACTGCGTTGGCAAAGATGCATTGATTGCATGGGTGATTACTTCGATTAATAGGTACAAATAAAAAATACATGAAAAAAATCGTTTAATTTTTTTCATACAAAACGGCAATTTCATAGGTAAAGACCTATTATATCCATTTAAATATTGTTGTTTTAGGTTTACGTATTTCATTTTATGGGTCATAGATGTTTAAAGATCAAATTATTAAATTAATTAGGTACATGAAACATCACTTTCGTTCAAAATAGCAGTGCTATAGTAATAGTAGCTCGTGGCTAGATAATAACAGCCGCACGGGTCGATCTTGAAGGTTAAGCAACGCTTGCCAAAGTTGGTCTGTGGATGGGTGACCGTCTTAACATAACGAGTTTCCTCCGTTCCTCGGAAAGCACGTTAAGCCGTTGGTCCCGGCTGTCATTTGTAGATCTTGGGCAATCGTTACGGATTGTTAGAAGCCAGTAAATCTGACTCGTCTTGCCAAGATGTACCGTGTTACCCAGTTGATGGGTTGTGGAGGTCTGGTAGGCAGCCGCTCCACGTAAAACACTTGTATTCAGTTACCTGTTACTGTAAGTCAAATTTTCAATGTGAAATAGAAGACTAATCATGTAAATAATGAAAACTCTGGTTTTAGTGATTATACTACTTTTTCTCTGCTTTTTGCACATTGCCAAGACCACCAATGTCTTAATAGTATTTTGTATCCAAATAAAAATAGCTGATATACTGTATTTTTTTATTGTACATTTTGAAATGTAATATAAAAAAATAGTTACAGTAAAATACACTACTTAAAGATATTTCGTATTTTAAGCACTTGCGAGATAGTATTTTGTTGGACCCTGCTAAGCGGAAAAGATCCAACCAAATTTTTTTTTTTAAACGAGTTATCTACGTTAATCTATACATATAATAAAATCGTAGACCAACCGTGTCTGTACATTGAATATTTTTGCACAAAAATTACATAGAAAAGTTAGGAAAAAGATACAAAACACAAATATGCTATTTTTGAAATTTGTGTCTGTTTGTCTGTGCGTTTGAGGGAGCATCACGCATAAACCACAGATTGGGTTCCAAATCTAGTTACTTAAAAATATTAAGTGATAATCCGAGTAACATCCAGCGTTTATTTCATCAAAATCGACCCACAAAATCAAAAGATATTGATTTTTTAAGTTTAGTAAGAGGCTTCCTAATGTATTCTGTTCCTCATGTATTCTGATTACAGCGCCATCTGCGAAATTCACGAACGCATGTATAAAACACCAAAACAAATTGTAGAGTTATGTGTGAAACTTTTAATACCCACGTGGCAAAATTAAATTGAACATTTTTACACCTTATCGGTATTTATCATAACAACCGATCCACAAATCAAAATATATTGAATTTTTAAGTTTAGTAGGAAACTTCCTAATGTATTGTGATTAGGCAAAGCACCATCTATTGAGAAAAATAAAATGCATGAAAACACACATACCACACATACTACACATAAAACACATTGTTTAGTTATTTGTGGAACTTTTATACGTAGCAAAATAAAAGAGAACATTTTAATACCTTAATGTTGTCATACGGGCTCCTTATTTAACGTCTTCCAAATACTTCCAATGCGAAACATTTTGTCAGTTTACTTACTTGCACTGATGACGCGTTTTCTGAATTGCGGTGTTATATTCTGCTGGAGAACGACCGTCACACGAGTTTGGGTTTGGTCTTTTATAGGTCTTGAAAGTCTTTTATAGGGTCCCAAGTCCGGTTTAGTAGTTGCAACCCTCTGAGGTTGAAACTGCGAGTGGCCATCGACAAAAAAAAAAAATTATAGGGTCTAAATTACCAATATCGCTGTTCTCTGTGTTGTCTTTAATTGGCTCCGTTTATTGTCCGTAAAACCAGTATTTTTATAATAGGTACTTATTATGATATAAAAGACGCTGTAGAGTTTCTTGCACGTTCTTTTACACAGTGATCTACTTACGTTTAAAAAATCCCAAATAGCTTCATGTTTTTGACAGACTGATCTTAACAATTCAAAAGTATCTACCTGTAAATAAATGGTTTGAATCTTGAATATCTCCCAAAGTAGGTACTCCCGAGATAAGAATGCTTATGTGGTATTCCAGACTATAATCTACCTCTGTGCGAAATTTCATCCAGATCCGTTCAGTCGTATTGTCGTAATTGAGTAAGAAACATCCAGCTAGCCAAACTTTCGCATTTATTAGTAAACAAAAATTAGAAGTAAGATAATAGGCTGGCATCGACCTAAGCGCACGCGAACGACGTCGCGGGCACCGCTAGTAATTAATAATTTATATGTTTATGTTAATAATTTATATGTTATGGCCTATTACACTACTAACTTTCAAATAGATACTTTATCATACGATTTTTTAGTCTCTGTCTAACGCTAAACTGCATTTACTCAAAAGTAATGAAACGTTGGTTGGATCTTTTCTGCATAACAGGGTCCATTTGCATCTAGCGGCCGGAGTGGAGCCATTGGCTCCACCTGACGCCACTGATTGATAAGAAAATAAACCATAAAAACAGAAAAATAAAGTTTTATATAAGTATGTATTTTGCCGAGCCCTGGACTGGAATCATGAGGGGTAAAGACTTACCAAATATCAGGAGGTTAGAATCATGATGAAGTAAAATTGGGGCTAACAACAGATTACCACATCATATTGATTTAGATTCATAATATTAGTAGGATTACATATTTTTCATTTATTTCTGGAACTTCTGAAACCCACGCAGACTAGTCGGCGGAAAAGCTAGTATTTACTAAATTAACACAATTCACACTCGACTCCATTTCATTTCTAGGCTTGTAACCTTTGACATTTTATAAAATTCTTGACACATTGTTGTTTCACGTATATAAATATTAAAATGATATCATTTATTTTAGCGTGTGTCTTGAGATAAAATGTGAAATTAACGTTGTAAAAACAGACACTCCAATATAGAAAATAAAATGTTTACCCAATATTGCTTTGTGATATGAAAACTTTAGAGGATCCTTTACGTGTATACAAATGAAGGAGATGACTTGGAGTCGCTATTTTCTTCAAACCGTAGCTATTTTTTTTCTTGGAAAACGCGTCCATTGTCGCCTTCCGGTAAGAACTACCAACGACGTTGTACTTTATTTTGCTTTGATCTTTTATTTCATACCAATTTTATACATAATTCAAAAGTTGGCGCGGATAGAAAAATACTTTCACATGGTTTAGACACTTTTTTTAACACTAAATTTAATCAGAAACTGCTAATCCTGTAACATTTACTGTTGAAAAAAATATTTAAATTACGAAAATCTGACAGCACCGATTTGAAAAAAGAGACGCAGGTCCTGCCTGCAAGAGCTCCAAGGAGCATCTGAAGAACTGAACAAACGAGAGAGATGCAAATACTTTTGCAAGGCAAAAGATGAGATGACGATAATAAGAGACTAGCTTGGAATAAAAAAAAACGTAATTGCCAAAATAAATTTTTGGATTTGATAACATAAAAGTATTATTAAATTAAAATCTGTTCAGTTGATACCTCGATAGTGTTATTTAATCTATTTTAAAGTAATTTGCATAGGACGTTGGTCCTATGCAAATTACTAAAGCGTATTGTCTTACGCTACGCTTTAGGTTGGTCCTAGCTAGCTCGCTGTCTAGCTAAAAAAAGTAAAAAGATATTTCGAACTTTGTATTTTTTTTCTATCGAGAAAATGTCTTCGTATCGTGTATTCCTTCAGTTGAATACTAGATCATATAGTCTAAAAACATATACCACAATTTCACATTCCTGTTCCAGGAACCTGACAAGATACGTTAAAACGAAAAACGGCTTTATACTGATTGAATCACCTAACTCCCGGCCACTTCCTGATCGGGCGTCCGTTGACATCACTGCCATCTCCTGTCGTAGAAAAATTGTCGAACCGATACCAGCACTTCTAAAAACTGAGGCAACATCTTTGGAACAGATGGCCGCAAGAATTTCTCTCCGAGCTACAACAGCGAGTCAAATGGCGTCGACCCAGCCGCCACCCTACCAAGGTTGGAGATGTAGTCGTTATTAAAGACGATCACCTGCCGCCAATGAAGTGGACCTTGGGAAGAGTGGAGAAACTTTTCGCCGGACCAGACTGTCTATGCTGAGTTGTAGATATAACAACATCCAAAGGAGTCGTCCGACATGCTCTGAACAAAATCTGCATCCTGCCAGTTGAAGATCCAGAGCTTCTTCAAAACGGCTTTCAAACGGGGGAGGATGTTAACAATACATAGTCTGTGGTTGAACGAGGCCACTAAGTTGGCAACACTGCCCGGAACTGCCAACTTCACGTCCGTGCTGCCCGCCGCCTGCGCTGCGGCCGGCGCGCGCCGCCATTACTATCTTTGTTATTGCAACGAAACACGAAGACGGCATCGTCCACAAGTCCTCACGTAATTCTGCAACATTTACGTTTCAAACTGTAACTGTGTTATATTGCATTACACTTAATGGGCATTCATATATCGCATTTTTAATGTGCCTCCTACAACCTGCACAATCGTGATATCTCGTTACTGGGTTGTGAAGGCACAGATAATATAATACTAGGTGAAGGTCAGGCAGGCTCACGGGGAATAGGCTATGGTAGGCGCCAGATAAAAATTGATTGGGGAGGCATACAATAAAACACAGAATTATATCATAAGTATGTATTTTATCGTGTCAAATAGAGATCAAAATTAATTTGTAGTTTTTTCAAAGAAACGTTGCAATCATGAATTTTAGTTAAACAATAACAGACAATACACAAAAATAAACAGCGTTTTTAATAAAAACAGCCTTCATCGCAATCAATTTTAAAATATGTAAGTATATACATTTTTGATACAATTATATTTAGTGGTACTCATGACAGGCGGCCTTGGCAAATCTTTTATCTCATTTTAGCGCTTTGATTTCTTATAGCACTTTCTCTTTCTATTATTCTGAATAATATTCGAACCTGTGATTCGAACGCCTTCGTTAAATTGAAAGTTGAATGCGAAAATATGTAAAAAAAATAATAACTTGTAAACAAAAAACGAATTCAAGACTTAAAATTAATCTTAAAATCAAATTGTTATTCTATTTCAAATAAAGATATATCTTTAGAATCTATGTTATTCGTTATTTTTAAATTTGTTTCAGTTTAAAACACTAAAACAGTTTTCTGTCAAAACTAAAATGGAAGAGTACTTTTTATATGGAAGCTGAAATACCCATTGGTTTTCAAGAGGCAGGGGTTGGGATTTCACTTCCATATAAACAATTACTCTTTTTCCCATGGCAAAGTAAAGTGGATCTAAAAAGGTCACTTAAGTAGAATCATATTTAAGATCATAATATTAATCATACAAAAAACTGTAAAATTTAATTTCATCTTTATCGCTAAAGCATTAGATCCAAGGTTGATTGGGAAAATTTGACAGTTTCTTGTAGCCCGATGTACCTTCTGGCTGATTCTACTCAAGTGGCTTTTTTAGACCCGCATCATAGCATCTGCAGTACGTCTAGTATATTCTGTCAACTGGCTGTCAAACGGTTGAAAAAAAAAACAATTTACAATTTAAAAGCAAAATAATTCATGCTACTGTCTATGGACAATTCTTTCAACCCATCACAGTATAGTCTGTAATAATAAATTAAAATTATTTTAGAAATGTGAATTTATTATTACAGCCACGTATTTTGCTAGAAAGATATGTTGTTATTTGAATCTCTTTGAAGTATCTTTAACATTAGCTAAAATATTCTGGGCGTACTGTATTACTGACACAGCCTGCTCTAAAATATTATAGTCTTATATATATTCTAAAAGTACCTAAGTTTGATACGTTTTCAAAAAATATTTGACAAAATTTTATCAAATTTGACTAATAAAAGTTTAAAATTATTTTTTTGTTTTTCTTTATGTTTTGATATTTAGGTGTCAGACTACGACTTTTTAACTTTTAACATTATTGAATTAAATCTACAACAAAATGGTACCAAAATGTATACATATGACTTATTTATAAAAGTCATTTCTAAGGTATTTCAGAAATTCATGCATTTTATGGGTCATCTTGAAGTCTATGGTTTGGCAACTTATTCCCAAAAGATAGTCTATGACAGCAAAAATACTCATCATCATCTGCCTAGCCTTTTTCCCAACTATATTGAGGTCGGCTTCCAGTCAAACCAGATTCAGCTGAATACCAGTGTTTTACGTGGAGCGGCTGCCTACCAGACCTCCACAACCCATTAACTGGGTAACACAGTACTTCTTGGCAAGACCGGAGTCAGATTTACTGGCTTCTGACAACCCGTAACGACTGCCAAAGATTTACAAAGGACAGCCGGGACCAACGGCTTAACGTGCTTTCCGAGGCACGGAGGAAACTCGTTATGTTAAGATGGTCACCCATCCACAGACCAACCTTGGCAAGCGTTGCTTAACCTTAAAGATCGATCCGTGCGGCTGTAATTATTTAGCCACGAGCTCCTCGCTCTCTTGCTATGATAGCAAAAATACTGATTCTATAAAATATCTTAAGAATGACCTTGAAACAATATATTTAATACAATCTTAACAATTTTAAAAGTACTTATTTCTAAATCTTATACATATCAACTAATTATATCTTGTATTTTCGCGCCATTAAAATTTCATAGACAATAGTTGGTGGTTTGCTTTTTGTGGAAAAAATAGGTATAATAATACCAGTACCTACCTATAATTATGTTTTCCATTTATTTCGTTGAATTAAATTTTTATTAAAATAATGTTCAAATTAGGTAACGAATGGCGCGAAATAATATCATAAACCTAACACTAAAATTAACGTGTTTTAAACGCACAACCATTTCGAAAAATATATATTTATCAAAAATATTTTCTTATCACTTAATTTTAATATATACAAAATCGGTATTAAAACATTATTTTAGCTCCTATAACTTTTTGAGAGCGATTTTGTCATTTCATTCAATAAAATTGATAAAAATAAACGATTTATTAAATATTTAAATACTACTCCTTATACCATTATCCGGGAATATACAAATTATCAACGGTAACTGTTGACATAGTCCAAAATGTGCCATAGACAAAAGTATTTAAAACTTTTGACGATAGTTATCGTTGAAAGAAAGTTATTTTATAGACACCATTTTCTTTTGAATGAGGCGAGAGGTATACTAATAACACCACTTAAAAAAATAAGACATTTTATTTTATTGTAACGTAGGTATTTATTTCATTCACTATATTTATTTCATCAGGTGATTTCAAATTAAAAGAGTATTTTTTTAAACCGTTTTCTTTTCCTTTTAATGTAAAATATGAATCAAGTAACGTAAGACTTTTTGGCGCGTAGGTATTCAAAATCAGAACGAAATTCCGCCATATTCATTTTTCACTACAGTTTTAACAAATGTTAACCATTAGCACCCCCTAAAAATGTCAATCAAGCGGCGAAAAATCCTACATTGCTGTCCTTTATCGCCATTTGAACAAGAGAGACGGAAAGATACAAAACTGTCAAATTCAACTAAAGCTTTCGTAGAATTTAGACGACATTTTAGAAAAATGGCGCCTGAATACGTTTTGTTCAAGTGGTTTGACAGTTCTAAACTAGAACCGTCTCTCTTTCGCTCTACTGGCTAGAAAGAGATGGCAATGTATTTATTTCAGTAGTCGGCCTTGGGATCACTAGACCAGACAGTCAACTTATTTCATGTCTTTGAAAAAATTCGGTCATTTTATAGAATCCTATTTGAGGTCTCTCAAAAATGCTTTTAGTACATAACTAAGCTTTCTAAATTGACGGGTTTTCTCCTCGAAAACCTATTGAAATACAAAGTTTTTATACTAATTGGACCGAATTAAAAAAACATTGAAAAAGTTATTTTGCACCTAATAAGGGACCACTCACACTTATTCAGCCCTAGTCAGCTTATAAGCCCATACAAAACAACGATTTTATATGGAGACAAAAAAAAAAACAAAATGGATGGCGGTCAGCTCCCATAGCACCCCTTAACGATTGTCAAAAGATTTTGTAGTATTTAACTACAGCACTTACAATTTTTTTTACACCTCAATCTCGTCTCATGATTAGCAATGAATGAGGTATACAATGGAGCGAGCGAGCCCAGACGATCACTCTTGCTTGAAAGACGGATGTTGACAAAGTCGGCTAAACTAGAAAGATTTAGGTAGCTAAATAAAGGTAATCAATCTTTAAGTGTTTTTATTACACAAACACATTAAAAAAATAAACTACTGCTTAAACGAATGGTTTAATTGATTTATTAATCGTTATTGTTGTATTTACATTGGTTTTTAGTTGCATTTTATCGTTCCCTCCGAGTTTCTGGGATCTTTTGAACGTCGTAATGTTGACAAGCATTTTTTTTCTGCCAGTATCCACAGTTGAAAAATATTATCTACCATAGAGTTCAATCGTTCAGAAACGAAAAAAAAAAAAAAAAACGCAAGACGCATGGAAATAAAGTTTTGATCAGTTCGTCTTCTGGGAACTGAGTTTTTTAAATAAAAAGTCACATCGTGATTGTGGACCTTTATTAAACTACGTAAACCTTTCTGGTATAGATGTGAGTGAGTGTTGAGTCCTAACGGCATTTCTTTAGGAAGTCCAAGACTTCTTGTGGGTAGTTCTGTCTGGTGGTGGTCTTCGCAGCTAGGCGGGCGAGGTCTAGCGGGGTTTTTGTGCTGTGGAAGAAACATTTTTATTAGTTTTACATACATAACGGCTGTTTTTCCGAAGATAATGTTTAATGTACCATGTTTTTGCCAGTTATGGCTACTTTACATTAGGTCGTTTTGAGTGATTCGCTTGCGGCTCGTATTCGATCATCGAATAGTGTGAACGGGTTTTCAGTTAGCCGTATTCGGCCGCAGACCGTTTTACGAATCCTCCCGGATTCGGAACCGACCACTTAAACAAATTCGGTCGCCGCATTCGGTGACTGACTTAATATAATTGCGCCATTACGGCTGTTTTGCCGAAAATAAGTATAAATGTTCAATGTACCATGTTTCTGCCAGTTATTGGCCAATGTGTTAGGATTCTAGTAGGTATCTATACCCAATAGCCTTCCTCGATAAATGGGCTATCTAACACTGAAATAATTTTTCAAATCGGACCAGTAGTTCCTGAGATTAGCGCGTTCAAGCAAACAAACAAACAAACTCTTCAGCTTTATATATTAGTATAGATAAGATTAAACCGCAAGCCTCCCTCACCTCAGGTTGGGGTGATGCGCCAGACTCTTCCAGTCCTTGCGCGGCAGTTGGTTGAACATCATCAGCACCAGCTGCAGGTCGCAGTGCGCAGAGTTCACGGCCAGGTGGAGAGCCGAGTCGCCGCCTTTCAGATCCTGGAGACAATGGAGGACATTGTTGAATACTGGAGTATCTATGTATTTTTTTTTTATGTAGGTTAGTAATCTGGTTTTCTTGGTTTAGTCATTGCCATATTCTGCCTATTTTTTTTTTTAAGTTTTCTGGTAATTTATTGGCATTATTACAATTTATTATTTTTTAAGGGTTTGCTCTTGACTCTAGTCTATGTCAAGGATGACAGAGACAAAGTCTACGATGGAGCGAGCTTACCCAGAAGGAGCCTGTTCACTCTAACTTTGAAGAGATTAGGGTTGTAAGCTTTATTTATTTGTATTTTCTCGAGTGTTGTGCTTTTGTGTATTGTGTTTCTTTTCTTGTTCCTAGTAAATGTTTTATCTATTGAACAATAACTTCAGGACACATTTCCAGAAAAGTTAGGGTATCAAACTGTTTGGTCAAGTCCAAAACAGGTTCGGAACCACTAAGGGTGTTTTCCATAAAAAATGTGCAAGGATGCGTAGCGAGGGTTTTTTTTGTTAACTTGTGGAACTCTTTGGTGGAATTCTTAATATATATTACGGAAATTAAAAAAAAAACTGGCCAACTACAATTCGGACTCGCGTGCAAGTTTCCGAACGATTTTTTTTTACATTTTATATTAACACTGGATTTCTTATAGGTTTTCCTCTAATCTATAGGAAAAGATCTATTGTCTCCATTTTTTTCAAAATTTTAGGCTCTGTTTCGTAAATAAGGGGTCATTTATCGTCTAATTTCTTGAATAACTTCAAAACCATTTATTTTAAAATTATGAAAAAACTATAAATAATACTTTCACAGTAAGCCCTTTCATTTGATATATCACTTGATAATGTTCAAAATACTTTTTTTTTTTTTTTCTAGTTTGACCCCCAAAAGTGACACCCATACTAAAAATTGAATCATTTACGTAACACGTTCACGTTTGAGTCACAGAAGTCCACATGTATACCAAATTTCAACAGAATCGCTCCAGTGAATCCGGAGAAAACTGTCTGTGACAAATGGACACAGACACCCCGAGTGATCCTATAAGAGTTTCGGTTTTTGTTCGGAACCCTAAAAAACGTAAAGGATACGCACGGCACTATACAGCTGAGTATGCGGTAAAATAGGTACTTCGGTGAGAGTACTTATTTTACCGCACATTCAATTTAATAGTGCGCAATTTTAACTTTCGGACATTGTATACAGGCTTCGTAAATGCATTTTTTGACCAAATGTGTTGAACTGTTTTTTTTCTTCCATCGTCGACCACATCATAAGGTGACGTTGCGTTCCGTTCCACTCACCCCATCGAGTATGTTGAGTCCTGCGTGCGCTAACAGCACGTGCACGGTGTGCAGGCGAGGGCTGCTGGCGCTGTGCTGACTGCACGCCACGTGCAGGGCGGTGTAGCCTGTGAATAATCGTAATGTTTATTTATTTCTTCTCACTAACTAGCTCGTGGCTAGATAATAACAGCCGCACGGGTCGATCTTCAAGGTTAAGCACCGCTTGCCAAGGTTGGTCTATGGATGGGTGACCTCTAGCGTCTAGTGCTTTTGGGCGGAGCTAGGCTGGCTAACGTAGCCAGGACACTCACGCACAACGTACCGAATGGGAGTGTTATTGCGGACAACGGAGTCCCTACTGTACTAGCTCCCGTCGTCCCCTTCGAAGCAAACCTCTCCGTCGGTGTGCTCTAGGTTCCTGAGCTCGCTCTTGGTCTCATTAAATCAAGAATGTTTGGGATTGGGTCAAACGAAGTGTGCCGAACAGTAATATGTACATAGTAGTACATATTTGTATTTATTTATTAATATACTAAATAATAACAGTCGCACGGGTAGATTTCAAGGTTAAGCAACGCTTGTCGAGGTTAGGCTGTGGATGGGTGACCATCTTAACATACCCAGTTTCCTCCGTGCCTCAGAAAGCACGTTAAGCCGTTGATCCCGGCTGTCATTTGTTTGTAGATCTTTGGCAGTCGTTACGGATAGTCAGAAGCCAGTCAATCTGACTCCAGTCTTGCCATGAAGTACCGTGTTACCCAGTTAATGTGTTGTGGTGGTCTGGTTGGGTGCACTCACCATCAGCGTTGGTGTGGGCAGCGCGGAACAGCGGCGGCTGGTTGTCGGGCACTCGCACCAGTTCACTCAGTACGTCTGAACAGCGGTCGCCGGCGCGGGCGCACGCGATCAGGAGGTTGTCGCCGAGAGCGTCCACCTGTAGGCAAAGAATTAGTTGAAATATAACTTTAATTCAGACAATAAGGTCCAAAACACACAAAAAACAACGGGTTGCACTCCGGAAGTGCCGGCAGAAATGAAAAATTGAATACATGTCCCTCCCTCCGTCTTACGAATTTTCGATCAGGTCACATTTTTGACCCATCACAAAAAAGGGCACAACGTTGCTAAAGAAGTTTTCACTTCAAAAATATGATATTTATTTTGGAAATTGATTATAAATAAACACTTTTACACGTATTTATTAGATTTTCGAAAAATATTGTACAAGTATTTTTTTGTTTAATCAAATCAATAAAAAATTACGAAGATAAAACGCATCAGAGATCTGGAATGGGGCTTGTGACGTCACTTTCCTGTAAAAAGTGTACTTCAAAGTGACGTCACACAAGTTTCCAACACACAGTATCGTCTTAATTTTGTATTTACGTGAAAACAGAAGAAAAAATAAGTGTTCAATATTTTTTGGAAATCTATCTAACGGACTACCTAATTAGATTTTTTTAGTCATCTACCGCAAAGTTGTGCGGACAGTGGAGCGCGGCTGACTACAGGAGACTCGCACACCTCCATTGTAAAGGGAGGATCCTCCAACCAGGCGAATATCAACTATTTCGGGCTCATGTATATGTTCTAATAGCGCTGTAAACTCTGCTTGCGCGATGCAGGATTCCGACGTAGTAGTTCGCTGCTAGTAGGATAGATGGCGTCGTGATTCTTTTTGTAGCGAGGCAAGATTTGCTCGGTTGGCTTTTCTTGTGTTTTTGTGTTTCTACAGTATCATAAGTGCAATGCTCACCTCATGGAAAATATGCTCCTTGCTGGAGACGAGAGAGGCGTCAGTCTGCATGGCCGTGCGGATGCACTGCACCAGGTAGCGCGTCAGCAGCGGCCGGTGCGGACAGCGGAGCGCGGCTGACTTCAGGAGACTTAGGCCTGCTGTGGACAAGAAAGAATAAAGATAAAAATGATGGTGAAGGCGTGAGCACATTCGCAAGAAGTTGGTAGAATCATCACAGCGTTTCGTTGGTTTCGTTCTCTCTTATTAACGTTGTGTTTTTTTTTATGTGTATGTATTTATGATTGTATTTCTTTCTCTCTCTTTTATATTTCCTATAATTTGCACCTGCCATATTGTCTCTGCACCACCCTAAGGTCGACTGGTAGAAAATGCCTACGGCATTAAGTCCGACTTTGTAGTTTTTTTTTACTTGTCCATAAAGTTTCAATAAATAAATTTATAAATTGTTTTTCATCTTGCTAAATACACAGCATAAGAGAATGTACTAAACAAAGGGGCAATTCTCGTATATCATGGAGAGCGGTCACATTCGCATCGCAGTCACAAACTTGTGACCTCTAATGTTCCTCCTTGTCATCAGGACATGACAATATGTAGTACAGGTGTCAACGTACCATCTCCTTGGAACAGGGCAGGCTCCTGAGCCAGCATTCTCTCGCACACCAGTCTAACAGCCCCTCCTGTAGACCTCCCTTGATACTCATCAGGACATGACAATATGTAGCACAGGTGTCAACGTACCATCTCCTAGGAACAGGGCAGGCTCCTGAGCCAGTATTCTCTCGCACACCAGTCCAAACAGCCCGTACTGGAGATCCTCCTTTTCGGAAGACGTCGACAGACTGATCAGGATTGGGTGGAGGACTCTGGAATCAGAAATAAAAATGGTTTTAGTAAAAAAAATATAAATAAAAGAAGGCTATGCCTTCTAGTTGACCCGCGCAACTTCGTCTACGTTTAAAAGACATTCAAACGCGATCAGAGGGCGGCCATGAAAGTTTTTTGTTTCTTATTTGTCTTTTTACGCATCAAGAATAAAAATGACGCAATGGAAAACCGTTATTCGTCCTTTACTGTAAAATTGTATGTTCTTCTGTAAAGATAGGTCACCCATACCTATGTGAATCATTGTTTTATTTTCCTCTATCAAATTAATTAACTCGTTCAAAGGTTTGACGCACTAGTAGAAGTAAGGAGGAAAATAATATAACGTTAGTTATTTAATTTATCAATACATACATATACGCTTATGTTATAGTAAAATTCTTTACAAGGAAAAATTATGCGAATCGATATGTTTGGTACAATATGAAACTAAATACCTATTATGTATTGTTGTGGTCCTTCTATGGTAATTTTGGTTTTATAGTAAGTACCCATTTGCCTTTGTCAGTGTATTGGTTAGATAGTTTTGATAAACAGTCGTAGCTATTTATGTGTGCCTAATTTTGTAAATTATGGTATGGTTGGTGTCCTTCAGAAGTGGTACTGGGTAAGTGAGTAGGGCACATGGCTCGCAGAACAAATGGTCGATGGGGCCGAAAAATTCTAGAATAGCGACCGCATACCGGAAGACGCAGCGTTGGCGCGGCCTCCCACAAGGTGGACCGATGACCTGGTGAGGATCCCGGGTAGCCAATGGATGCGTGACGCACAGGCCCGGTTGTTGTGGCGACACTTGAGGCCTATGTCCAGCAGTGGACGTCTTTCGGCTGATATGATGATGAGTTAAAATCACCTCCAACTTGTGGGAGATGGTCGATGGGGACAAAAGTTTTAGAGTGACAACCGCGTACCGGAAGACGCAGCATTAGATTTTAACTCACATGCAGTTAATTAGCTACTGCTTGTATGTTTTCAAAATATTTTAGCTATTTGTAAATTAAAAATGTATTAAATATGTAGATTTTAAGATTAGCAATACCGCCGTCATAGTTGGCGCCAAAAAACAATTGCTATCTCTTACCAAAATTAAAGTGATATTTACATATAAACCACTTACTTATAAGCTTCCTTCAGATCTATCTTAGAGAGTTCCATGCACATATTCTTCCTTACAGCTGGCTTAACCTTCTGCAAACGCTCTTGAAGCAATTCCTTACATGTTTTCCTGGTCACCAGACAGCAATCCCTCTTCGAAAAGTTATTAACAATCTCCTTTTGCATATCTTTAAACTGTTTCATGGTCATAGAGGAGATAGAGTTAGTCCTTTCCCGCGCTTTTTTGTCTATGTCCTCTTCTAAATGAGGGATCTCTTGGTATTTTTCATAGTCACTGATCGGGGATCTGCCTGGAGATAGCGTGTATTCTGAGTTTGTGGGGTAAAATGAAGATGGGGAAGACAACATGGGACTCGGGACTGTTTCAGAACGGGGAGGCGTGGGGAAGGTGTATTCTGCCCCAATGTAGCTATCATTTGACGTATTGCTGTACTCTTTTTGAACGTAGTTAAAAATCTGTGTGAATTCCTCTTGTCCGAACTGGTCGACTGGGTTCGATAGACTGTCAGGTGACATAGTATAGCTCTCTTGTAGCAACTGCATCAATTCATGATGCTGGACAGATTTCTCTTCATAATCACCCAAATACGCATTTGAAGTCAACTTATTTTGGGCAAAATCAATGGTCGCTTGTTCCTGATAATCGTATTCTGGCGTAACAATAACTTGTGGTACAGTTACGGACTTGGAATTTGTGTCTTCATTGATCAATTCCATGACATCTTCAAGGTACGTTTCTCTATCGTTTTGTAGGAATTGTGAGTTTTTTTTGACACTTTCGAGAGCTAGTTTGACCTCGGAGAAATTGTCTGACTGTACCTGGTTTACTAAGACCTGGCCTCCTGATAGAGTGTGTTTGTTGATTGAGCTGATCTGAAAAATAAAAGAGTATTGATTTAAGAAACGCACGTGACTGATAGTGTTATGAATGTTTCTGATTGAGAGGGAGTCTAGAGAAAATATGATTACGATAAATAATTAATACGGTAATTGATACGAATTTCGGGATTACGTAACCAAAACCTGTAAGAAAGCCTACAGAAATTTAGGATTCGTGCTGCGAGTAGCTAGGAGCTTTACAAATATCAAGGCGATTATTGCATTGTATAACTCTTTAGTGAGGAGTCAATTAGAGTTTAACGCAGTCATCTGGTCTCCACATGAAACTAAATATAGTATCATGTTGGAGAGAGTGCAGAATAAATTCATTAGGTATTTATACAAGAAATTTTACGGAGTATACCCATTTTACCCAAATAAGTATCCAACCTTATTCATCTTAGGTATGGTGGGATTCAATGAGTTAAGGGTTAGAAGGAGTTTGGCGCTAGTCTCATATATCTTTAAGGTGATGAGGGGAAAGATTCACAATCCAGACGTATTGCGACAAGTGTGCATGTGTGTTCCGGACAGATACGTGTGGCGGCGGCGGCGGCCGCGGCTGCTCGCAGTGCCGCGCGGCCGCACTCAGCTGGTGAATGAGGCGCCGTTTACCCGCGCACTCCGTATTCTCAACAATATAGCAGAAGACATAGACCTATTTTGTTGTACTCTGGGTGGGTTCATAGTGAGAGCTCTCTTTGAGATTTGTTACAGTCCTTCGATTGAAAGTTGTTAGTTTTTAATGGTTTAGTTCAAATAATAGTCGACTACAATATCGCATTAGGTGGTAAACCTGTAAAGATAATTGTATGGTGGAAATAAATAAATAAAAAAAAAATAATAATAATGATTGGTTGGTTGAGGAATTACATATCTGTGGGTAGCCAATGCGTTACCCGCATTCAGAAATGTGAACGAAAAAGAAATTAAGGTGAATGCGCCAGGGTAGCCCGCGAAATTCAAATATTTTTATGTTTTTTGCGATTTGCCGGTCAGTGTGAAGCTGTATGTGGACCAAATACGATTTGCGACCGTAACGCGTATTTATCTAAAGAATTATAACCATTTTAATCATCAATATAGCCCTCTAAGTTCATGTTTCTATCAAGAATGAATTTTTCATGAAATAATCATTCTGTCGAGCTTCATGAACTTAGAGGGCTATATTGATGATTAAAATGGTTATAATTCTTTAGATAAATACGCGTTACGGTCGCGAATCGTATTTGGTCCACATACAGCTTCACACTGACCGGAAAATTGCAAAAAAACATAAAAATATTTGAATTTCGCGGGCTACCCTGGAGCATCCACCTTAAAGCGACGACATACTCCAGTAAACTTGGCGGAACAAAACGAGCACTCGTTTCACACTCGCGCGACCCAAAAATTCATATGTTTTTTGTACTTTCCTTATTGTTATTATTCTAAGACTTTAAATAAAATAGCCCTATATCAAAATGTAGTTAATTAAGTTGTCATAGAGATAGTGCAAATTCCATTAAAATACGGCCGACGGTTTTGCTCCGATTGTTGTTACTATGTCCATGTTAGATATAACTTTACAAATTAATTACACTATGTTGAACGGTTAAATCTCAACATTTTCATATTTCAAATTATTAAGAAAGTAGTCTAATGTAACATATATTTTTTTCAAAAAAGTACGACAAGCCGTTTAGACATGTTACTCATTTTAAATTCAGCTGAGGAGTATCTGCGCCTTAAATACCGAGAGTGTACCCTACACAGCGCGCGTATCAGCTATCTTGCTACCAAGTAATACGTCATTGGTAGAGTAGCTTCTTCTGTGGGCTTGTAATCAACTGACATTAATGACGTAGGTAGCCATTTTGGAAATCGCAGCATATAGTTATTACGATTAGGAGGTAAGCCTCGTTAGTTTGACGTAATTCCAAACCAGTATTGGACGTCATTTACCTTTTACCTGGCCTTATTAGGTACGTGGTTATGAATATTAACGTCTTGAGGAAACCAAAGAGCTTTTTCGGGTTCCGAACAAAAAACGGAACCCAGGATACAGATAGGCACCAGCGTGAGTGTCTGTCTATCTGTTTGTCACAGCCAGTTTTCTCCGGATCCACTGGACCGTTTCTGTTGAAAACAAAATATGATCATTCCCCCCCCCCTTTTCTCCGAACGTGTGAAAGGTATTGGAACGAAGTTCCTTATCGCGCGTTGTGAAAGGGGGCTAGACGGAAAAAATTCTTACGAAAAGTTGTCACGACACTTTTTGCTATAGTAAACTATTGTAAGCTGTGCGAATGGAATGGAATGGAATGGAGTGGAATGGCATGGAATGGAATGGAGTGGAATAGAATGGAGTGGAATGGAATGGAGTGGAATGAAATGGAGTGGAATGGAGTGGAATGAAATGGAGTGGAATGGAATGGAATGGAATGGAGTGGAGTGGAATGGAGTGGAGTGGAGTGGAATGCAATGGAATGGAATGGAATGGAAAGGAATGGAATGGAATAGAATTTCTCATCTCAATAGGGACTGATTGAGATGAGAAACAGTGGGTCATTAGTTGCCAACGATACGATACCATCTTAGGGAAAAGGATAAAGTCGTAAAACACAGTTATGTTTCTAGTTTTATTACAATTCGCGCGTTGAGAAAGGGGGCTAGACGGAAAAAATTAAGACCAAAAGTTGTAACGACACATTAAGACCAAAAGTTGTAACGACACTTTTTGCTATAGTTGTAAGCCATGCGGCGTAGGAACTTCGTTCCATCCGGGTGTCCCTTGACACCTCTCAAGCTTTTTTTATATACAGTACCTTTGCCAAATCACACAATTTTATTTTATTTTTTAGTTGAGATGGGTTTGCTCTTAACTCTAGGTCAGAGACGACAGAGTCAAAGTCTACGATGGAGCGAGCTTACCCAGAAGTTCACACTAACTTTTAAGAAATTAGGGTTGTAGGCGCTTGGGAACACAGACGCAGGCAGCGAGTTCCACTCCTTTGCTGTGCGCATTTTAAAAGACGTTTGGAAACGCTAAGTGTAAATTGGTGGTATAGCAAAAAGATAGGGATGGTAAGATGCAGTGCGTCTATTAGGCCGCAGGAATAAAAATAACGCATTCTTTGCATTTTGCTTTTAAAAATATATGTGCCTTTGCTGCTTTAAATGTATGTAGATTATTCTGCAGCTAAATATCACTATTTCGCATCAGTTGACTCGCAGATGACCTCCGCGAACTAATGTGTGCCAAACAGGTTCTTTATGTAGCGATACTTAAACAAACAGCTTTTTTAGGGTACCGTACCTCAAAAGCAAAAAACGGAACCCTTATAGGATAATTTTCTCGTCCGTTCATCCGTCTGTATGTCAAGACCCTTTATCTCGGGAAAGCGTGGATGTAGATATCGAGTTGAAATTAAAACCATATGCTCAAGTCAACATTTCCTTGAAGCTGTGAAAAAAAACTGGCCAAGTGCGAGTCGGACTCGCACACGAAGGGTTCCGTACCATAAATCTTAATTTTTATTATTTTTTGTTATAGCGGCAATAGAAATACACAATCTGCGAAAAATTCAACTGTCTACCAATAAATAGACAGTTGAAATTTTCGGTTCTTGAGATACAGCCCGTTGACAGACAGACGGACGGAAAGCGGAGGCTTAGTAATAGGGTTCCGGAACTTCTTTACTAACGTAAAAAAAAAATACGGTCGTTTATGCCGCCAAAAACGTAATTTCGACACTCTCAAGGCAATAATAATTTATAGGGTATTTTCCGTTGACCAAGAACTGAAATTTGGCAAGTAATACCATCTTATACTACAAGTATAGGGAAAAACCTGAAAACTATACATTTGCAAGTCAAACAAATATAGTCTTCATTTAAAGTAATATGTACCTACTTCGCAAGGAACCCTCGGTAGGCGAGTCCGACTCGCACTTGTCCGGTTTTTTATTAGGAGTTATGCAATAAAGATTAGTTCTATTTTTTTTTTTGGCTACATTCGGTTTTGATAGTAACCGCAAAGTGCCACTGTTTTAGGTATATATTTTTTTAAACTAGAACGGAACGGGATGTGCTCGTACGAGTTCACGCTAGTATTATACATAATAACACGTTGATTGTATATTATACAATCAACGTGTAACATACTAAACGGACGCCTCTTAAGGGGTCATTATGAACAACTTCTACTATGGGAGCAACCCTGAAATCGTAAAAAAATCAGACGTTCAATACAAATTGTCGAGTTATGCGCAGTATGGGGGAGTCAATTTATTTTCCCGATTTCAGTTTTGGTTCCATAGTGAAAGTTCTTCATAGTGATAAGAACAATGACCACTTAAGAGGTAGGTATTGAGTTTATTCTGTTATGTACACGATAACTTATATCACCCCTTTATAATATTAGTTTTGAAGTTTATTTTGTCTTTGTGCGTATTAGGAACTCCGTAATGTCGCGGTAGTATTTCCCATTTGCCGTTTACGTCAAGATATCAACAGTTAAAACCTCTTTAGTTTCCTTAAGACATTATTTCAGTTATCCACGTAGATTATAAGGCTTGGCATTAATGGATGACGTCTTAAATTGATGAAGAATTACGTCAAAGTTAAGAGATAAGAATTAAGCGTCCAACTGTCTGATGAAGAAAATGTGATTCCAAAATGGTCGCCGACGTCATGATCGTGACTGACATGACTGATTTTGACAGTTTACATCAGAGGTTCGAATACAAAAGCTCTGTAGTAACAGGGATGATTAGTCCGCCAATTAAATTATCTAAAAATATTGGACATATCGAAGGGACATATTTCTTTTTTCATTTTCACAATATGGCGTCCAGTAGTCGCCATATTGAATTTTCATTAACGTCATGTATTTAGTGACGCTCGCCGACTAAGGAATCGATTGACGTGTGAATCATAAAAATCGGCCCAGGCGTTTGGTCTGTATAGTGCTTCAAAGGAACATACAAACATACATACATAGGCTGATAAACACATTACACTCATTTGCGTCGCGCAGTCGGGTAAAAAGTTAGAGACAGGGACGTGCATTGTAAAAGGTTGAAAACCACTGCAATAGCCCAACTAAAAAATAACGACAGCTAAACTTTTTCAAAGAAATTTACGTATTATTTACATAATGGCGGGCTTATCATGTAGCTGAATTATTACGAAGTTTCCGCGAAAACAAGCGAACTGGCAGGTAATAAAATTAATTCACGCTCAATTCTGAGTAGACAAAAAGAAAGAAAGAGTGGTTCGCGACGTTATTGGAAACAGTAGAGTACCTAAGTGAGAAAACTGAGGGGGGGGCGTGAATTTATTTAATATTTCGGAAGCGCGTGAATTTTATTGTATCCCGAGCCCCCGACTGATGGTAACGGTAGGAACTGTGGAGGTTTAGTCGGTAGGAGTCCGACCGACATAACACTCCCGTTTTCTTCACACGGAATGTGTTCATGAGTATTTCCGTAGGCATTTCCCCACAAAAACAAAGGAAAAGTTAGAGAGATTGCTCCGTGCCTCGGAAAGTATTATTAAAGGCCTATTACGACCTAAGCTATATACGTTTTAACCTTTCAGGAGCCATAAAGACCGATTGGGGCCAAATCACCCCAACCGTCAGAATCTTTAAGGCCCTATTGGGACCAAGCCGACTCGCGCGGTGCAAACATTACTTATATGCGTCTTGAGGATTATTTTCGATTATCTTTTATTAATTTCCCAGTTAGTAAACGAAAGAAAGGTCCTTCAGAGGTTAAGTACCTTGCCGCTCAGCTTCGCGCGGTATCCTGTCGGGTATTTTGTTTGGAGTTCTGCGGCGGTTTGAACAGTAGGATTACCGCATACTCTACTCACTCGGCTTTCCCTACTGCTGTAGATAACGAATATCGCGTAGGTCTGAACAGCAGCTCTAAAACGCCACTTTAGCAGAAGCAAGTCACGTCACCCGTCACTGTCAAATTTTCCCAATCAACCTTGAACCTAATGCGTTAGCGATAGAGATAAAAACTAAAGATAGATTGTTATGTGGTTAAAGTGGCGACAGGGCAGCCCGCGAAATTCAAATATTCTTACGTTTTTTTGCAATTTGCAAATCAGTATTAGGTGCGGCCAGGTAACCCGAAATAATAACTAAGATTTCATTAAATCTTGACATTTAAGATTATACCGACTTATGGAGTTATTTTACTGATTTTAATGGTTATAATTCTGAAAACACATAATTCTTACGCCCGCGAATCATACTTTAATAAACATATAACCTAATATTATCTTGCAAATTGCAAAAAACGTAAAAAAATATGAATTTCGCGGGGTAACGTGGAGCTTCCACCTTAATACTATGATTCTAATATGTTTCTCCTAAAATGGCTTTTTTAGCCTCCCAGGCCTTAATGTACATTAAGCTGTTGGTCTCTGCTGTCATTTGAAGATCTTCGACAGTCGTTACGGATAGTCAGACAGAAGCCGGAAAGGAGACTGTTTAAATTTGTATGCGCAGTGGTCTATGAATCAATAGCAATAGGTATTGTAGTGGTATTTCTGATGAGATACCTCTGCTATATACTTGTGCAAAAGGGCATCAAAATCTAAACTGGCAGTTTTGACAAAAATAAGACTTTAAATTACATATTTATGGGAGATTTTTATTTTAAAAACGTTTTAACGGGCATTTCCTGACTTCGGAATACTTAGTTAATGTTTCTTTGATAGATTATTACTATTTCTGATAGCGGCATGAGGTTTTCATCATGTGATTTGATACATAATACGCCATGATAACATTCCTATACTTTTTCTAGGAAAACCTGCCTCAAATATTAGCTGATAACGTTTCCCAAAATATCCATTTAAAAATAATCCTTAAAAACAAATAAATAACGTCAATAATCGATAAATTTACGACACGCCAAATATGACAAGTTCAGTTGTGAATCCTTGAACCTACCAAGCAATAATATTTAGAGAAGAATGACGCATCTCCTATCTACTCTACACGTTATTGATTTTAACGCCATCTAGTTGACGCAACCGCAACTTCGGAATTTAAATAAGCGCCATCTAGTTTTGCATAAAGTAAACTGACGCGACTGGCCTTGTAGTAGACCGTTATATCTGTAGAAATATTATAGTCGAGTTTGCAAGCGAACTTGTTTTTCCGCATAGAATATGTTGCGCAAAAATCCAGGTTCACTTTATGAATATTAACTTGGCGTAGCATAAGTATTGTTGAATTGCCTGTGTCAGTTCAGAAACGAAGAATCAGTATAGGCCTTCGCCATGTTACCTCTTCCGAATTTATTTTGTTTTGCGTGTTCGTGCGAAAAACGATAAGACTTTTTCTTCGAATATCGACGCTGTGGCCTGTGACGTCATAGTTTAACGTAAATAAAAATACAAGTTTGTGTATGACCGTTTTGCGGTTTAGGTCCCTTTTGTAATCATGTTTACCACGCATATTATTGTGTCAGATGCATGACAGTTGTCCATTCATATTGTGTCCCGTTTTTGCGAGGGAAAGACAAACCTCCTTGAGGAGAAAAGCTGATATTCGGCTGAATTATGTTTTTGTATTTACCTAGAACTTACGTTGTCGGTCATGAATATATCTAATGAACTAAGTACCTATAGTCGGTTTTTTAATCTCGTAGACTAAAGTGACAAGTGCAAATGTCAACAATGACTTAAATGCTATTAATTCATTGCTATTAGAAATCTACGTCAGTTTGCCATTTTTACTTGTCAATGTAGTCTCCGAGATTAAAAAACAGACTTTTACGAACTAAAGAGCGACGGATCGGTCAGAATCCGAAGTCCCTTTCGGGACAAAACGCCCCAACCGTCATAATCCAATCCGCAAGTCCCTTTGGGGACAAGCCGACGCTCGCGCGATTGCGCCCGCGATTTTGTCCCGAAAGGGGCTTACGGATAGTGAGTGGTTCGCTTGTTGGAGCGACGACCCGCTGCAATGATATAGTTTACAATTCTACATCCAAGCAATTTGTACCAATTACTGGCAGGCGAGTTTGTTACTTGCAACGGCGTTGACTCATAAGCTTTTAATATCATTGAATATACTCCTAAGGAACGCGGCTGAGAACAATTTGAATTAAGAAGAGTTTGCAAGACTCGTGCGTTGTATCTGTCATGTCTTCTTTTATTTACTTGGATGGCTAATGGCAGATATTAAGTGCGCTAACTCCACATGCAAATTTTCAAATCCTTTTTCTTGGAAACGAAGAAACCCGTTCTGTTTAATCTATATTTAGTTTCCTAATATTTTCTACACACTATGTCTGCATGTCTCATCCAACACTTTATTTCGGAATAAAGAAGCACCTATGTGCTCTTCTATCTGTATTTTTTATTTTCGCTTTTAAGTGTGTCATTAATAAATAAACCGTTAACCTTGGAATTTAATTAAGCTTGGTACGCATAAACAACAGACCCAGGCTTAAAAAGTTCCAGCGTTGCGGAATTTGTTCGAAAGAATCACCGCGACCCTGGAGCGCGGCGGGTTATAGGAGGAACACGGATGGGTTTAGTCAGTACGAATCTGACACTTCCTTCCGCTCCGTCCAGAGCGGGAGGAGTCATTTGAAGGCCTAAAAGTTAGTAAGGAACTTTAAAAAAAAAAAGGTTTCAGATAGAAATAGAGCAGTAGTGTGAAAAATCAATCTCTTAAGCTTTAAACTACTTACCAAAAAAAAATAAAAACTAACTGTTTACTAATTTAACAGGCTAAATATTGCTGGGTGGCAGTATCATTTTTAAAGTAATGAATGGCTTGAAAAGGTAAAAGAACTAATATTACCGCTGATAGAGATGTATGAAAAAAAGTTGACTTTTCAAAACATGCCAGCACTAAAATATAGAAAAAGAAATCTGGCGCAAAAAAAAGACAGAAAAAAATACAAACAAGTCACTTTTCAAGCAGTCTGATGAATTTAGTGGCAAAAAATAGAAGGATTGAATTGAAACAAATGACAACAACTGCATTAAACTGCTTGAAAAGTCTTGAAATATACACTTGTAACGGAATGAACACAAAAGATTGACTGTCCCATACATTTATGTGTACATAACTCGACAAAATTTACTGAACAGCTGTTTGTCTTTTTCACGATTTCGGTGTTGGTCCAATTGTAAATGCTGTATACACATATACGAGTACTGTAGCCAGCACGAGGCGTGAGCACAGATGAATGCAGCATGATCTCGCCAATGTACGGTGGGCGAAAGAAACTTACAAGTCGATGAGCATTGCCTGACAATCCAACAGCGTGAAGCGTTGAAGAGCAGAGCTGTCATCGTGAAACCGACCAATGGAGAGTGCTCACAACTCGTGCGTAACACTGACAGGGGTTATTGTATAGTATACAAGCTGACCTGCGCGGCTTCGCTCCCGTCAACTGGCTACCCTACCTACCTACCTACCTCCTTACCTACCCAACCTACCTCCCTACCTAGCTACCCTATCTACCTAACTACTTACTTACTACTACTTTTTTAAATACGTCAATACTTATTATGCTATTCCGGATAAAGACTAATCCAAAAACACAAACATCATGAAAATCGGTCCAGCCGTTCTTGAGTTATAAGTGTTCGAACAAACCCGACTTTGTTTTATATATTAAGATATATGCCATATACGAGTATAAATATATACTATACAATAACCCCTGTCAGGTATTGCGTTAATTCTGTTTCACGTTAAATAAAGAATAGAACTAAGACAAACTAACCTTGCTAAAGCTGTCCTGGTCTTGCGCAGGGTACGGCAACACTGAAGAGGCATATGACAGTTTATTTCTTATTGGAGTCCTAGATAACACCACAGTTTGTTTCTTTTTCTCCTTTTTTTTCTTGCCTTCATCATCAAGGCCTAGCTTCTCCAAATCATCAGCCAAGTCATCAGTTTGATCGGTATTCTCCAATTTAGATTCAGATTCTTCAACATTCTCCAGTTTGTCATCATCATTGTCTGTTTTGTCTGGACTATCAACGTCTTTATTGTCTGAAAACCCACTATCACCCGAATTAGTTGATGACTGAGAATGTATTCTTTCATTTCTTTCCCTCGTCTCTTCTATGACTTTGATTGTAAAATTGTCAAATTCATCCTCTACTTCGTCTTTTACGATTTCTTGTTTTACCGGTTTACTCTCTTCTAAATTGAGTTTGTTGAAGTTCTCCAAAACGGCGGCGACCGTGTTCGCATTCTGTACGGGTTTGACTTCTTTCTTGGCTTCAGCTACCTCGACTGTTTTTTCTTTTTTCTCAATTTTTGGTTTTTCCTTCTTTTTGTAGAAGAAGGATCTTATGAGGGTTTTAATCGACTTTTTATCCGTGGTGTCCATTGGTATTGGTTTGGCGTTCGATACTGTAGCACTTCCCATAGTTGTAATGTTTGTATTTTTTATGAAGCAGGGTTTAACATCTGTAACAAAGGAAAAGCAATTGTTAATTACTTCTATGAAAATATTTCAGAAGCGTATAGGAAGGTGTTAAGGGAGTCCGAAACACTATTTTGCATACTACGAACATAAAAATCTCAAATAAAAACTAAACGGATCGCACAAATAATCCTTGAACAAAATATGTATATAATATAATTTTTAGCACTTCGAATGAGATTGACGTTCAAAATTCTGCGTGAAGCCCAAGCTAAAATTAACATCTTTGGACCATCGGGCAAAACAACCCCCTCCCTCCCTGTAAAAGCTTTATCTACGCCCGTGTATATGAGCCAAGA
Source organism: Lacanobia oleracea (assembly GCA_950371165.1). Classification (NCBI taxonomy): domain Eukaryota; kingdom Metazoa; phylum Arthropoda; class Insecta; order Lepidoptera; family Noctuidae; genus Lacanobia; species Lacanobia oleracea. The sequence goes on from OX493411.1 coordinate 9,392,675, forward strand.
GGTACTTAGGTTCGTCTTATTCAAAGAGACAAAATATTAATTAAACAAATTGTGATACAAGGAGTCAAATTATAGTTAACAATTGAATGTTGACTATAATTTTGAATGTTGTTGCTGATTGACTATCCTATAGCCTAGTATCCACTAGGCAACATTTGACGCGCGACATGATGCACAACATGTTGCTCATCATGTTCAACGTTTATGTAGTAATCGCGTCATGTGTTGCGAATCGAATGTTGCTTAGTGGATAGGAAGCTTAATTCTCCATAGGAATCGTGAATCAGTAAAATAGAATTTTGGATCACGGCCGACAAGAAACTACATAGTTGCTCTAAATAAAATTAAATGAACATAAAAATACAAATTCTGAAAAGAAAGCTAAGTGCATACAACACTGTTCTGAGAAATTAAAGATTAATGATCAAATCCCAGAAAACTGAACAGTGCAATTTGACAGACAAGTAAATAAATAAATTGATCCGGTTCTGTAGAACCTGTCATTGGTCAGCCAAAACTATCAACTATGTCTGTTCAAATAGATTATGTTTTTGGCTATCATCCAAGTTAGATTAACTTTAAATATAGACCTGAAGTAACATTACAAAGGCGTGAAATTGCATAGAGGGAACGTGTACTGCCAACTCTATAGGTGGCAATACAGAAGTGTCACTTTAAGTAAATTTTTCCTATAAGTTTCGAAATTGCATCACTAGATGGCACTTCGTGCACATTCTCCTAAATGGAGCGTGTAGGAACTATCTATAGGTGGAAGCACAGAAGCGTCAATGTTAAGTATTCTTAAGGTGGATGCGCCATAGTAGCCTGCGAAATTCAAATATCTTTATGTTTTTTGCAATTTGCCGGTCAGTGTGAAGCTGTATGTTGAACAAAATACGATTCGCGGCCGTAACGCGTATTCATCTAAAGAATTATAACCATTTTAATCATCAATATAGCCCTCTAAGTTCATGAAGCCCTATAGAATGGCACCTTAACGTAAAACGGTTTGTCGACGACAGCTCTGAGCCTCTGACGCTTCACGTTATTGTTTCGTCAGTCAATGCTCATCGATTATTGAGCTTAAAGTTTCGTTCGCGCACCGTACATTGGCGAGATCAACCCGCTGCATTCATCTGTGCTCACGACTCTATATTGTTTCTATCTTAGTACACAGATCCTGTGGGATACGTATCGGGAGAGAAGACGCGGGAAAACGCTAGTGATAATTTTATCTTGCGCAATCTTCCCCGAATTCTGTTAACTTGTTTGTGTGTCCTTGATACAGATTGCTGTCCTATTTCCATGTTTATACGTTTCTCGATGCGTTATTTTCGACGGTAAATAGCCCATTCTGTGGGTTGGGAAGGTCATTTTAGAATTGCGAATGTTTTTCTTTGGTTTTGATTATTGTGAGACTGTAGGATATTTTCCCGTATTCATCTGGGTAGCCTTACTATCTATACTATTATTTATATTATTAAGTGTAAAGGTAGATCAATCCATTTATATGATGCGTTATTTTCGACGGTAAATAGCCCATTCTGTGGGTTGGGAAGGTCATTTTAAAATTGCGAATGTTTTTCTTTGGTTTTGATTATTGCGAGACTGTAGGATATTTTCCCGTATTCATCTGGGTAGCCTTACTAGCTATACTATTATTTATATTATTAAGTGTAAAGGTAGATCAATCCATTTATATGAGTGGACCATTGAATCTATGGTGATATCACTCCGTTAAATCATCTGCCTAGCCTTTTCTCAACTATATTGGGGTCGGTTTCCAATCAAGCCAGATTCAGCTGAATACCAGTGTTTTACGTGTAGCGGCTGCCTACCAGACCTCCACATCCCATTAACTGGGTAACACGGTACTTCTTGACAAGACTGGAGTCAGATTTACTGGCTTCTGACTATCCGTAACGACTGCCAAAGATCTACAAATGACAGCCGGGACCAACGGCTTAACGTGCTTTCCGAGGCACGAAGGAAAGTCGGTAGTTAAGATGGTCACCCATCCACAGACCAACCTTGACAAGCGTTGCTTAACCTTGAAGATCGACCCGTGCGGCTGTTTTTATCTAGCCACGAGCTCCTCAAAACCTCAGGAACTACAGGTTCAAATTGAAAAGTTATTTTAGTGTTTCATAGTCCATTTATCGAGGAAGGCTACATAAAATCACGCTACGACAAAAAGGAGCAGAGCATTAATGAATATGTGACGCAGACGAAGTTGCGCGTATCAGCAATTAATAAAATGTAACCATGTATAGAATAAGAATAGATATTAAAATAGCTAATTAACTTCTATACTCGATTGGTTGAGGAAATATTGCGAAGAAAAACATGTAGATACTATTATTTATATTATTAAATGTAAAGGTAGATCAATCCATTTATATGAGTGGACCATTGAATCTATTTTAAGCGAAATAGGTGATATCACTCTGTTAGATGTTGATCTTAGTGGCTAAATAATAACAGCCGATCTTTAACGGGTCGATCTTTAAGGTTAAGCAACGCTTGCCAAGGTTGGTCTGTGGATGGGTGACCATTTTAATATACCGAGTTTCCTCCGTGCCTCGGAAAGCACGTTAAGCCGTTGGTCCCGGCTGTCATTTGTAGATCTTTGGCAGTCGTTACGGATTGTCAGAAGCCAGTAAATCTGACTCCAGTCGTACCAAGAAGTACCGTGTTACCCAGTTAATGGGTTGTAGAGGTCTGGTAGACAGCTGCTCCACGTAGAACACTGGTATTCAGCTGAATCCGGTTTGACTGGAAGCCGATACCAATATAGTTGGGAAAAGGCCAGGCAGATGGCTCTGTTAGATTTCTTAGCTTATTAATGTTAAAGTAATAAAGATAAATCATAGATTATCAGACAAAGCCATAGCCAAAAGCTAGCCTATCATTAATATCTTAATATATAAAATTCTTCCGTAACTATGTGTGGCATTATGTAAGTTCCTTATGTAGGTCCCATATCTGCCGTATGGTGTCGGTCGGTGCCGTAAAATAATAATACCGTCCCATCACTTCCCGTGGGTGTCGTAAGAGGCGACTAAGGGACTCACCAGAGAATGGGCAGCAGCGTTCTCTGTAAAGCGCAACACCAAACACTACGATCGTCAACCCGCCTGCCAAGCGTGGCGATTATGGCAAATCCCCCCCCCCCACCTTGGCGGAGGCCTATGTCCACCAGTGGACGTCTTTCGGCTGTTATGATGATGATGATGTTGAGGTTCCTTGGGGAGTGTAGGAGAGTACTAAGAGGGGATTTCCTGAAATTCCTACGTGAACGGGAAAAGACGGGATATGCGCGTACGAAGTCCGGGCAAAAGCTAGCAGTACTATTTAATCTGGTGATGTCACCCAGCTCCACATGCTCAAAAAGAAAACCAAACTTAAGTAGGTACCATCTTTTTATGTACATAAAAGTTTTTTGCCAACCGTCGTTTTTACATAAATCAGCTTTAATTTTAATGTGTGTTGGAGCGAATCCATTCCAAAACGATCTTCATTTGTTTGACCTCGGCTTGTGAATGACGATGTCTTCCAACAATATCAGCCAATCAAATGATTTGGTAAGACATAGTATTGAATATGCTTTTCTGGTCGTTTTTGCGTAAGTTTTGTTCTCTCTCTCTATAGTAACAAGCATCAAACATAGAGAGAGAGACTTGGTATGTAATAAGAGGTTTGGCTCTCGAATGTTTTTTCCTCCAATATTGGACTGATTTAGGAGATATTTCACAAACTGAATTAGAAGGATATATACTGTCCCTTTGTTTTTCTTTTTGATGATATATTAACCGTATTTAAGCACTAGAACCCTAACGTAGTGCTCAAAGTGGTCCGATAAATCGCTGTCAACAGAGCCCTAGTGTACACAATTGGCAACTATTAATCAAAAAAGGAAAACACAGGAACACAGTATACATCCTTCTTATTCAGTTTGTGAAATATCTCATTATTGAAGGAGAAGAGCCCGCATTTCCTCTTAAAAAGCACATCCCTCGCATCCTCGCACATAATAAATATCTGCTGGAAACGCAGCCTTATAGATGTTTTAATCACGGCATGAACTGTATATCGTACAGATACATATATCAAACTCGCTAACCCGCTAATTGGCTAACCTTGTAGATCAATGTTCTAAGAACTATTAAGCAAACGACACAAAAAATTACCGCGCGTGTAAGCCTCAATATTGTCGTTAGTTCGATTTTAAACGTCACGTCTGCGGGTCTAAAAATGCCACTCTAATAGAATCATATTAGAATAGAATAGAATATACTCTTTATTATGTACACCATATAAGTCAATCTATCAAATTACATTTTCATCTTTATCGCTAACGCATTAGGTTCAAGGTTGATTGAGAAAGTTTGACAGTGACAGGTAGCGTCATGTGCTTTCTGATTCTGCTAAAGTGGCCTTTTTAGACCCGCTGTACTTCTATCATAGACAATAGAGCATTTTACAAAAAAAAAAGTTTTCTAAAAAAAAAGAAAAAAAAAATTGATCAGTATTTCTTTGGTATAGAACTCAGCCGCCAGTTTTTTTGAGTGACACGTTTTTTTTTACGATTTTTTATTGTCCTGTATTTTTTTTGCTATGTAACTACATAATCTGTCAGTTAGACATTGAGGTAATATGTACTGTTAGATAACAAAAACTTCTTTTTCACTTAAAAAAAAAGGGACAACGATACTCACAGTGCGTTAAAATCTCGCGTGACGTCACGGTTTGTACTGCAGTCGATTCTGTAAACATGTCGAGAAGGCTTGGATGAAATGACCACGAAGTGAGTTGTCATTCCATCTTGATTACATGGGCTCAGTTCCTGATCACTTCACTTCGAAATGTTTACAGAATCGCACTTCCGTGACCCACAGTTTTTTTAGGGTTCCGAACAAAAAACGGAACCCTTATAGAATTACTCGGGTGTCTGTTTGTCTGTCCGTCACAGCCAGTTTTCTCTGGATCCACTAGACCAATTCTGGTAAAATTTGGTACACATATGGACTTCTGTGACCCAAGCACAGACGTGTTACGTAAATTATGAAAATTTTAGTATGGGGGTCACTTTTGGGGGCCAAACTAGAAAATGTAAAAAAAGTTTTTTGAACAATATGTATAATAATGTAATATATTTTTTTGTCATATCAAATAAAAGGGCTTACTGTGAGGGTTTTAAGTACTTATTTTTTTGCCATAATTTAAAAATTAATGGTTCTGAAGTTATTCAAGAAATTAGACGAAAAATGAACATACCTATCTCTTTCTCTCTATTGAACCTAAAATTTTGAAAAAAAAAGGAGATAATATATCTTTACCTATAGATTACATGAAAATTGATTATAAAAAGTCTATAAAGTTAAAATAACATGTTAAAAAAAAATCGTTCAGAACACACGCGATTCCGACTCACACTTGGCCAGTTTTTTTTTTTTTGTTGTAAACTGCTATCGGGTTTTTACATAATACAGGTTTGTTATCAAACATACAAAAAACAAATATCATTCGAACATAATAGTTAATTGCCAATACGAGAACGGGATTTACAACAACAACTTTATGAATACTGTGCTAGAATTGAATTTTAACAACGATAGTTACTGTGCCACACGATACACCTTGCCAAGACCATATGCTTGCCACAGTCAGTCTGTAGATGGGTGACCATCCAATACATACTGAAAATCTTCTGTGCCTCGGAAACAGTGGCGTAGCTAGCATGGTTGACACTTAGTGTGGATAATGTGGTATCAACCCACAAATGGACCCCCCCCCCCCACCGAAATAATTACCGGTTGCCACTTTCGTTCTCCACTCCACCAAAGGCAGGTTTCATTCTGTCATCCGTTTAAGGGTGATACCCGACCGTGAGTGAAAACAGTCAACGATCGGTCTGCTGTCACCTGTCACCTCTAAATATAGAACTGCTCCTCTCCTTTAAATATATAAGGAAATTTTTACACCCAATTCGGAAAGGTTGTATCCTCTTCTGATCATTCATAGTTATATAGAAGTCATATCGGTGAGTTATACGCAAAAGGCTTTATATACCAACCTGGTTAGGCCTACAAAAAATGCTACACAACTCAGCATTAAAATCTGTGACCCTTACCCTAAACCCTTAGGGTAAGATTTTTTTTTAAAATACGCGTCAGCTTGAGAACCTCTTCCGTTTTTTCGTCAGATAAAAACCCGGCCAAGTGCGAATGGGACTCTCACACGAAGGGTTCCGTACCATAAACCTTATTTTTTGTTGTTATAGCGGCAGTAGAAATACACAATCTGTGAAAATTTCAGCTGTCTACCTATTACGGTTCTTGAGATACAGCCCGCTGACAGATAGACGGACGGACGGACGGACAGCGGAGGCTTAGTAATATTTAGGGTTCCGTTGGTTACCCTTCGGGTGCATAACCCTAAAAAAAAAATATGCGTCGATTTGAGAATCTCCTACGCTTTTCGTCAGATAAAAATGAAACTGTGGCTTTTTGACAGTTTGCAACTGACATAAGTAGAGTTGGCACTATTGTTTAGCGGCTAAACTATGTATGGCAGTAGTAAGTAACTTCCGCTAAGTCTTATCATACAGATCTTTTTAGTATATTATTAATAGTAAAATACACAGTCACATGCCAATCATTATTATTAATTGATTAATTAATTAATAGTTTTATTATTTCCTCGTTGAACTTGTACCCCAAGAGCTAAATAACAGGATAAAGATTCATTTATCGTCTAATTTTGTTATTCCTTACTTTATGGTAAATTATAAATAGTTTTGCAATTCTTCAGCACATAGCAATAAATTTGTATCACCGATTTATCTAATTTAAACATTATTAGTTAGGCAACAAAGTCGATTTCAGAATGACAGTAACATCCAAATCTGTGACAAAATAAAGATCCAATATAAATTGAACGTTATGCCCTTTCATAAAGGTCTATAATTGCATAGCACGTTGTGGGTATAATATTGTTGCTAATAATTATAGGTATTGACCTCCCTTATAATGAGTGTTAAATTGTGTTAGTAATAATAACTATTTTATTGTATTGCAAAAAATAAAACAATATATGTAGTAATTAATGAACAACAATTGTATAGAGATCAGAGTGCCTCAAAAGGCCACTAGCAGAATCAGAAAGCAAATCACGTTACCCGTCACTGTCAAATTTTCCCAATCAACCTTGAACCTAATTCATTAGCGATAAAGATTAAAATTAAAAGCCCAAACTGCGGCCAAAAAGTTGGGTATCCTAAATAGGGAGAGGCGATACTTCAGGCCTGGAAAACTTTTAACCATATACAAAGCACAAGTCCGATCCTGCATGGAGTATTGTAGCCACCTTTGGGATGGCTCAGCTAAGTATCAGCTTGCCGCGCTTGACTCGGTGGAACGCAGAGCTAAGAGGCTCATCGGTGACGTAAAACTGGTGGATGCCAAGCTACATACAAGCTTGGCTCATCGCCGTAAGGTTGCCTGCTTTTCGGTCTTCTACAGATTGTACTTCGGTGAGTGTGCCCAAGAACTCCACGACCTCATCCCACCGGCCCCTTACCATCCCTACCTTGTAGCTATTCCACCAATTCGCACTAAGCGTTTACAAACGTCTTTTATAATGCGCACAGCAAAGGAGTGGAACTCTCTGCCTGCGTCTGTGTTCCCAAGCGCCTACAACCCTAATCTCTTCAAAGTTAGAGTGAACAGGCTCCTTCTGGGTAAGCTCGCTCCATCGTAGACTTTTTATCTGTCATCTCTGACCTAGACTAGAGTCAAGAGCAAACCCACAAATAAAAAAAATAAAAATGATAGCGAGTGAGATGCAAATGCGAACGATGCTTGAAAAATTGTAGAACTGACGCTCTTTTTTTAAGCATGGGACATCATCAAAATGACTCATCCGCTCTGGGCGGAGCAGAAGGAAGAGCCAGACTCTTACTGACCAGACCCATCCGTGTTCCTCCTAGTGCCCGCCGCGTTTCAGGGCCGTGGAGACTGTCGAACAAATTCCGCAACAGAATTGGCCCTCCGACTGTAATTTTACCGTCACTTATTTTTGCGTCCGTCACTTACAATACAGGCGTATGTTTATAGCATACAAATGTATTATCAGCGCACTTCCTGTGTATCTATTTGTCATTGTTTCCGATAAGAACGCGTCAGCTCGTTTACTGAATACAATAAACATTAATTCCTATGATAAACTGCCAGTAGCTCATCATAATCTCGTACTTCGTACTGTCGTTAGCTTCGTATATTTTGTACGAGTACTTCGCTGCCAGCGTTCGCTCTGCAGCCCTCTGGGGCCGTTCGAGTTTTCCGTAAGCATTAATGGGGGGTGGGCGGTCTTTACTTTGCTTCTTTTTGATGACATGGGGTTGGGGGGGGGTGTTGAATGGTAACAACGTCAGCAATATTTACTTATTTTTTTATTTTTGGAACGAAGTGGCGTCGGCCGGTGCCTTAAAAGAATAATACCATCCCATCACTTCCAGTGGGTGTCGTAAGAGGCGACTAGGGGACTCACCAGAGAATGGGCAGAAGCGTTCTCTGCAAAACGCTACACCATACAATATGATCGCCAACCCGCCTGCCAAGCGTGGCGATTATGGCAAACCCCCCCTTTTGGGGGAGGCCTATGTCCAGCAGTGGACGTCTTTCGGCGATTACGATGATGATGATGATGAGTTGCTGTTACTCTCACGCGATGTTTCAAATTTAATTAAGAAACAAACTGAAGCGGCGGAAATAGGTCCCACAAGTGTGAAAAGTTACCAATACTTACGTGAGCTTGTTATGAGTGCGTTAAAAAACTCGCAATAAACCCTCTGTCGGTGTCGATGGACGATGACAGGACCGGATGTTGAAAGAAAGAAAGAAAGAAAGAAAGAAAGAAAGAAAGAAAAAGCGTTTATTTGCGCCAAGCATGACGCATACCAAAAAAATAAAATAGAAATTAACTAATACTTAATTATAAAAAAATTGGGAAGATATGCGTCATATTCGCGCAAAACGGCCATCGCTCAGCATAATGCTGGGGCTCGTGAGCATAATGCTGGGGCTCGTTGAGGCGATGGCGACTTTTGGGAGGGGAGGCTTATGTCCAGCAGTGGACGTCTTTCGGCTGAATGCGATGATGATGAAGCCCTCTGTCATTCCATCTTGTTTGTATGGCAGGATCGTTCTACTGGAGCGCAACTTCCACAAACGTAATTTTACCTACAAACGGCTCGTCAATATCGAAGAATATTGTAAATACATGATGAAAGTGCTCTTATCACTTCGTTATCATACTGTTACGTCGATGGAAGGATTACTGATACTGGTACCTACTAACATGACGATATCCGATAGCGGGGTGACTTTTCGTAAGTCTGACAAAATATTTTGACATACTTCAAAAGCAAGAAGAAACAAGAAATGTTTATTAGATTTAAGGAAAAAATAGGGTTGCGGACGTTCGTATTCGTGTAGAAAAACCGGAACCCTTATAGGATCACTCTGTGTATTTGTCTGTCACAGCAAAATTACTTCGAATATACTGGACTGATTCAGTTGAGAGGACCGGCAATTCAGCCTCTGTTATATGCCTTTGAAAGGTATTTCTCTGCTGACACCTTTTTCCCCACAGCGATTCGAGATTTGCCGCCACATGGTTGGCGCCAAATAAGTTTGCAGTTAACGGTCGCTGACCCACCTACATTTATTGACATTCTTCTTTTCAATAATATAACCGGACAAGTGCGAGTCTGACTGGCTCACGAAGGGCTCCGTGCCCTAAAGCTTTATTTTTATTATTTGTTGTAATAGCGGCAATAGAATTAGAAATACATAATCTGAAAATTGCAACTGTCCACCTATTACGGTTCTTACGTATACAGCCCGCTGATAGACAGATAGACATACAGACAGACTGACAGACAGACAGACAGACGGACGGACGGACGGACGGACGGACGGACGGACGGACGGACGGACGGACGGACGGACGGACGGACGGACAGACGGACGGACGGACAGACGGACGCACAGCGGAAACTTAGTAATAAGGTTCCGTTTGTTACCCTTTGGGCACGGAACCCTAAAAATTAAATCATAATGCAGTCCTGAAACGACATCTTCCGTGATCCTTTAAATTTTCCAGTAGTGGAAAACTATTCCTAATTTAATTTTTGGGTACCTATATACATAATTATGAAGAGATTTTAGAGAAAGGTCAATGTACCTGCGCCTACCATAGTAAAAGTGACGGTGGCCGACAGGCTGGGCTCCATAGATTCTTTCATGTGTTTGTGTACTATGAAAGGAGGACCGCCTCCTTTCGTAGGTACACACACACATATGAACATGCGTAACGTAACTAAAGGAGTAAGTATGGGGTCAATTTAAGAGGTCAAATCATTTGCGTATCAAAGGGTTGTGGAGGTCAGATTAAACTGGTATTCAGCTGCAGGCAGACTGGAAGCCGACCCCAACATAGTTGGCAGAAGGCCGGAGATTGAATGACCCAGCTAGTCTATTCTTTAAGTAACCATTTCGATATCGAGCTTCACCTGAGTGACATCACAAAGTGAACTTTATTGCACACAACATAAAGGTCTAATCTTTATATTCACCTCGGATTCCGCTGTCATGACACGAAAATGTTGTTACAGAATAGCACTACAGAACCGAGTAATGATAACCCCTACGCAAGACCTTTCTCATATATATATACTATACTAGTCTATGCGCAAGACTGGCGGTCAGACGTTTGGGCACCATAGACAAAACAGCAATGTGCCAACAATAAAAAGTTACTAGATCACAAACCGGAGACGGATGTATGCAGTTACTTAATAAGTTTCTGAATCGTGGTCAATTTGCCAAGCAATGGACTGGTATTATGTAAGAATACTATGTAGTAACTAGTACCACGTTATTTAGTAACAGATATGTTGCTGGAGAGTTAATAGAGATATGCAGAACAAGATGTATAGTCCCGCAAACCTCCGTTGGAAAGGGAGGATCCTTCGACCTGACGGGTGCAGGGTGTTGTGCCTAGTGGGCAAATGCCCGATGGATGATATTTGTGCTGTTGTACATTTTCACTCTGATACCACGATGCAAGATTTGTATATTTAAGTTCGTAGCTGGATGTATAGATGTCGCTACGTATTTTTTGTGGAAGTTTCCTGCGCCACTTTTTTTTCTCAGCTGAAAAAATAGGAAGTGATGACGGGCGGGCGTTTCGGCGGACTGTCATATGACATTTTTGACGTTTCAAAAGTGATGATTCGTAGCGTCATTTGAATAAATAGCTTTTAATGATAAGAATTTAATTTACATGTTGATATACGACATGAACGACGCAAATTGTAAAGTAGTAAGGTACATGGACTTGAGATTATTTTTTTATGGATTTGAAGTTAAGCAATGTCGTTGAGGTCAAGTTTATGAAGATTGACTTTAAGAATAAACTAATTTTAAGACACATTTTTCCTCAAATAACCAGAAAAATATTCTTTGAAAATAAATCTTGTTTTTTTATTTACGGCGATTTTTTAAAGTTAACGGGTACTTATTAGTTTTTTTGGAACCGGAATAAATAAAAATAAGATTTTCAATTAAAATAAACCCAAAGGCCGTTTGTCAAACAATAAAATAATTTACATTTAGATCGAAAATGTTATGTGCTAACGACCGATGCCGATGTTTCGAAAGAAGATCCAACTGATCATGGTTGTCAAAAATCGACATTAATTTTCGCGATTGTTTTCATTACCTAAGTACGTTTCGACATCAAAATATCGAGTAACGAAGATATCAAAACCGATAGGTATTTTAAAACCGAACGAAAAAAATGTTAAGGTATGTTATTAACTCCAAAAAACATCACAGCTTTCGAAAGCGATTTAAAAGAAAATATCGATACTTTTTGACAGTTTCGGACATCCCTACAATTGATATACAAAATGGCGTCATGACGTAACAAGTCTGAGCGCACAAGATTTATTTATTAACGCATTCAGGGCACTCGTTTTACATGTAATAAACTGCTTTGTTGTTTTAACACTTCGCACATTGTCTTGAGGATAACTTTATTATGTTTGTTTATTGCCTGTTTTGCCCGAAAATAGAAGAGCTCGTGCTTTTCAAAATAAGAACGCACTAAATTCCGCCGAGACTTAAATCAGACTACTTGCGGAATTTGTTCGAAAGAGTCACCGCGGCCCTGGAACGCGGCGGGCATTAGGAGGAACACGGATATGTTTTAGTCAGTAAGAGTCTGACAGAGTCTGTCACTGAGAGTGGGAGGAAGTCATTTAAGGTAATCCATTCTTTAAAAATAAAAAGTATTAAGGTGGATGCTCCAGGGTGGCCCGCGAAATTCAAATATTTTTATGTTTTTTGCAATTTGCCGGTCAGTGTGAAGCTGTATGTGGACCAAAGGCGATCTGCGACCGTAACGCGTATTTATCTAAAGAATTATAACCATTTTAATCATCAATATAGCCCTCTAAGTTCATGTAGTTCGAAAGAATGATTATTTCTGAAATATTTATTCTTTCGAACTACATGAACTTAGAGGGCTATATTGATGATTAAAATGGTTATAATTCTTTAGATAAATACGCGTTACGGTCGCAGATCGCATTTGGTCCACATACAGCTTCACACTGACCGGCAAATTGCAAAAAACATAAAAATATTTGAATTTCGCGGGCCACCCTGGAGCATCCACCTTAACATTGGACTCCAAGACGTAGGTAGGTACGGCGATCCGCCACCGGTAAATGGAAGAAATCCCACCCATGCGCACAAAACATTTTGGGAATACTTTATTGTGGGTTCAGCAAAGGAGTAGAATATCGCTAGAGTCTGTTTCCTGATAACTACAACCTGTGGTCTTTAATTGAAGTTCCTTCCATCCTATGTTAATAGCAAACGTGTGCAATAAACATAATTCTCAAACAGTTATCTTATACTTAAAGAAAAAAAAATATCTACCGCAAGCCACTAAAGTTACGCGCAACTAAAGTTATGACACCGATTCTCAGATCCGTATTGCAATGCTTAAACTACCTACTTCATCGGGTTGCCTAGCAACACATTTATAAACATAGGTACTGAGAGTCAACTTGTCTTAATTATTTTCTAAACCTGTGCAAAATTCTCTGTTGCAAATCTTGCTCTACAAAGAAAAAAAAAACTTTCAAATTGAGAATATCCTCCCGCATTAAAAGACGGTGTACTAAGGCAAACAAATTAAAAGAATTACAAAGCAAAGACACGGTGTTCTTGAATCCTAACACAGAATGCAAATTGTAAAGTTTAAGCCTCTTTTCAAAGAAACTGGTGCATGATTAGACGCAAATATAGACGTGTTCTTGACATAAAAGGTCTGAATTTTCAACATGTCTTTAATCTATGGATCTGAGTTGTGCAAACACGATTTGACAAAAGAACTTTAGCGCGTGGTTAGATAAAAATACTGATTATAAAATAATGTTTTAAAGATGGCGTTTACAAATATGTTGTAAAGAGAAACATGGTTACGAATAGTTTAGATTGTCGAACTAATTCAAAATTGTAGGTAAAATTTACTCATATACCTGTTTAAATCTCGGCATTTAATTTTGTTTTTAATAAATTCGTTGATTTAATTATACATTTATCTGATTTGTAGATTCCACAAGAAAGTATTTTTTGTCTTTTGTTTTAGGAGTTTTTATTCTATGAAAATGTCAGTCCCGTTGGCACGACTGATCATTGTGACTGTAAAAACACATCACAAAAACAAAATTATGAATGTTTGAAAATATTTATACAAAGTGGCATTCTGTCAAAGATGAAGAGAAGAGTTTGTTTGTTTGGTTGAACGCGCTAATCTCAGGAAGAATTCGAACCCTACTGGTGGTTTGTGGTGGTTGGTGGTCGTCTGGTTGGTTGGTGGTTAGTAGCCCATTTATCGAGGCAGGCTATAGGCTGTATAGTATCACGATGCGACCAATAGGAACGCAGCATGTGACGTAGGCGAAGTTGCGCGCATATGGAAAGTCACTTTGAGGAGACAATGCCATTTTATTAGCGACACGCTACCAATAACTAAATACAACATGCATTTACCATACTCAGAATACTTTTGCGAATCGAGTCTACGTTTTTATATTTATGCCAACAATGAACTGATATCATTGGGGTTCCCCGGAAGCTAAACTCGAGATCTTGACAGAACATCTAATGGAATTTAAGTAGGTAGGTAGTCTGCTGTTAAGATTTCTTAATTAGATATTATGTATTTGCTCTAAAATCAGAAAGTAGGTGTTTTGTTTTTTACAATGCCACGAATTACTTTATAATGTCCTGTATGAGTTATGAACATAAATGTAGATGGATGGAGAGGGGGAGGAAGGCTAATGAAAAGATGGATGAATTTTATTGTGTGAGGAGCGATATGAAAGAAAAGGGAGTTAGTGATAGAGTGACGGCTGATAGAACAGATTAGAAGAAAAAAACGTATTGCGCCAACCCCAAATAACATGGGATAAGGGCAGGAAAATGATGATGAGATGATGAATAACTTTATGTCCTATTCTAGATACTAAATATGCAGATAGTCGATGATGTAAAAATTTTCAGTCTCGCTTGGAATAGGTAACATTCCTCACTTTTTAGGGAGCTTCCGCAGTCCGTCCGTCTGTCTGTCAGCGTAGCTGTATCTCAAGAACCGTAATAGGTAGACAGTAATTTCGGTTTATGTTACCTAGACCTACGAAACTCTTTGCACGCGAGTCCGACTTGCACTTGGCCAGTTTTTGGTATGATGCGGTGCTTTTCATTTCAAAATGTTATATTAAGTACAATTACAGCATATAAAAATATTATATTTCAATAATGAGACAGCAGCACACCTGCTTCTAAGCTGCCCGGTAGTCGCGGATTACTGAGCAAAGTACTTCGGAAACCCAGGTACCCTCTGCGAGATAGTTGGTAACACCAAGGCGTTGCTGGCCTTCCTTGGGGAGCTGGGGTGGATCGAATGACACATTTGTCCCACCTGCACGCAAAATACGCGCTTAGTCGTGGAGTTGTGGAAACCAGCCCGATTTACATTTACATACATACATTTCAATAACAGCCACACGGGTCGATCTTCAAGATTAAGCAACGCTTGCCAAGGTTGGTCTATGGATGGGTGACCATCTTAACATACCGAGTTTCCTCTGTGCCTCGGAAAGCACGTTAAGCTGTTAGTCTCGGCTGTCATTTGTGCCAGTTAATCTGGCTCCAGTCTTGCCATGAAGTACAGTGTTACCCAATTAATGGGTTGTGGAGGTCTGGTAGGCAGCCGCTCCGCTTAAAATAGTGGTATTCAGCTAAATCCGGTTTGACTGGAAGCCGACCCCAATATAGTTGGGAAAAGGCTAGGCAGAGGCAGATGATACATTTCAATAACAACATTATTAGGTACCATAAACAACTAGAGCGGTTTTACTCAGTAAACAGCGTGGGACGTACCTATCAAGCTGGACTCACAATGTGTGCCGTGCATACTGACGCAGGATAACTATTTATAGACGCACTCAGACTGTCTGATGAACGTAGGTATTAAGCTACATACTGCGCTGAATTGGGACTCGTTTAATAAAATCTTAAGGTACATAAACATATACCTATGGTAGCTATTCCAGCAGGACAATTAAAAAACACACGCTAAGTGAGAGTCGGACTCTCACACGAAGTGTTCCGTAGCATAAACAAAACACGTTTCTTGTAAAGGCGCTTATCGCGCGTTGTGAAAGGGGGCTAGACGGAAAAACTTCTTACGAAAAGTTGTCACGACACTTTTTGCTATAGTAAGCTATTGTAAGCTGTGCGGCGTCGCATGTTTCTCTGTCTGTCTCTCTCTCTCTCTTATAGAAAGCAAGCCAGATATTTTCATTTCTATTTCGCAGCTGTCCCTTGACACCTCTCAAGTTGGAATGGAACGGAATGGAATGGAATGGAATGGAGTGGAATGGAATGGAGTGGAATGAAATGGAGTGGAATGGAGTGGAGTGGAGTGGAGTGGAGTGGAGTGGAATGGAATGGAATGGAATAGAATTTCTCATCTCAATAGGGACTGATTGAGATGAGAAACAGTGGGTCATTAGTTGCCAACGATACGATACCATCTTAGGGAAAAGGATAAAGTCGTAAAACACAGTTATGTTTCTAGTTTTATTACAATTCGCGCGTTGAGAAAGGGGGCTAGACGGAAAAAATTAAGACCAAAAGTTGTAACGACACATTAAGACCAAAAGTTGTAACGACACTTTTTGCTATAGTTGTAAGCCATGCGGCGTAGGAACTTCGTTCCATCCGGGTGTCCCTTGACACCTCTCAAGTTTTTTTTTAATTATTTGTTGTTAGCGGCAATTATAGAAATACACAGTCTATGAAATTTTTTTTACTATAGATAGGCACGCGTTTGACCACTATCTCACCTGATGGTAAGTGATGATGTGGTCGAAGATGGAGCACGCTTGCCTAGAAATAACCTATTCACTCTTGACTTAAAGACTCCCAGGTTGTAGCTATCAGGAAACACAGACTCCGGCAGGGAATTCCACTAACTGTTTACCCTATTACGGTTCTTGAGATGCAGCTTGCTGACAGTCAGACGAATGGACAGACGGACGGACGGACAGCGGAACCTTAGTAATAGAGTTTTCACTTTTCCGACATTGTCTACTCGATAAATTGGAGCATTTCTTTTACATCATCTGCCTAGCCTTTTCCCAACTATAGTGGGGTCGGCTTCCATTCAAGCCGGATTAAGATGAATACTAGTATTTTACGAGGAGCGGCTGCCTATCAGATCTCCACAAACCAATAACTTGGTAACACGGTACTTCATGGCAAGACTGGAGTTAGATTTACTGGCTTCGGACTATCCGTAACAACTGCCAAAGATCTACAAATGACAGCCGGGACAAACGGCTTAACGTGCTTTCCGAGGCACGGAGGAAACTCGGTATGTTAAGATGGTCACCCATCCACAGACCAACCTTGGCAAGCGTTGCTTAACCTTGAAGATCGACCCGTGTGGCTGTTATTATCTAGCCACGAGCTCCTCTTTTACAGCGATACGAAAATAATTAGAAAAAAAAAACACGATCAATTTACTTTCTGAAAATAATACTGGCAAAAAGCGAAGAAACGGTACCTGTGGCAGAAAGAATCCTCAAACATTAAAATTCAACTCCCATAAAAAGTCCGTTCGCGTATTTACTTTTTAAATCCGCACCGAAGGCCATAATGAAAGTTGAAACTCGATATGTATCCTTTTCACACGGCATTGAGTAGAAAGAGATGTAATACTAGTTTGTATGCTTTGGCATATATTCCACTATACGAAGTACATAAATATATACCAATGTTTGTATGCAACTTTAGTAGGGAATGTCACTTAGCCGATGGCGATAAGATTTCGAACTGTCAGAGCCATACTTATATTATCTAGATTGGATTATCCCCGTATACAGAAACAACAATTTTCAGCATTTGCGAAATAAAACGACCTTTAAAAAAGTAAGCTAATATTTTGACGTGATGAAAAAATCGGCCGAGATGTGAGTCGGACTCGCAAACGAAGGGTTACGTACTATGAACCTTAATTTGTATTATTTGTTGTTATAGCGCAATAGAAATACACAATCTGTGAAAATTTCAACTATCCATCTATTGCAGTTCTTGAGATTCAGCCCGCTGACAGACGGACGGACAGCGGAGGCTTAGTAATAGGGTTCCGTTGGTTACCCTTTGGGTACGGAACCCTAAAAAGAACAATGTTGACAGATTGCAATAAACAGCTGAGATTCAATCTGCCCGCCTTTTCCAAATATGTTGGGGTCGGCTTCTAGTCTAACCGAATCCAGCTGGGTACCAGTATTCAGGAATCCATCTGACCTCCACAACCCAGAAACTGGGTAACCCCTAGCAGGATGATTCTCAGACTTCTCGGATTCTTACTTAAGGACCGGCAAAGATCTGCAAATGTCAGCCGATATCAACAGCATGACGTGCTTTCCGAGGCACGTAGGAGTCTCGGTACTTATGTTAAAATGAGCACCCATCTGCATACCAACCTCGCCTTAACCTTGAGGATCGACCCGTGCGACCAGTAAGTTAGTGTAAAAGCAAACAGAAAAGTGAAAAAAAAATATATATATAAATATGTATACTAAAATTACAGCCAGCATTTAAACATCTTCCTTCCTCGTCAAGCTCATGATTTCATTTACCAAGCATGCATTTAAAAAAAAAACAGTAGAAGTCTGAGTTGTTTATGGACGATTTATACACTATATGAACACGCGTTGGCTGCGTGCTATCGAGAAACTAGGGTGGTTGCACATCGGCTGCTCCGGTGAGCTATGTATTTGATCAGTTTTTTTTTTATTGTTTTTTTTTTATATAAAATTCTCCTCTATCTCGCGTGGTCGACGTTGGAGCATGCTGCTCAGGAATATCCCATCCAGTCTGACTTAAAGACCCCCAGATTTTGGCCATCAGGTTGACAAACAAAGAAATCGATTTCAATATGTAACTCGTAAGCATAACACACGGCAAGTTACATAGTAATTGAAAAATTTCACGGTTCCCGTAGATATGTCACGGGCGTAAAACCGCGGGAAAGATGCTAGTTGCCAACAATATGATAGCCAACATACGGCCGGCCTAATACCGGTTTTGCAAGGAAACTGGGGCTGCATGTGTGTCGTATAATCAAGATAGATCTTGAAGGGCAGGTTACTCAGCGCATGTTTTCTCCCTTTTGACGTAGTTTGAGATATTATATCCTACTATCTTCTGCCAGCGGCTTCGCCTGAAAGTCGCAAATTATGGCAAGGAAACATACTCCCGGGAAAAGTTTTTTATATCCAAATCTAGGACTTGGTTTAACCCCTGCAAGGGTTGTGGAATTTGATCAAAAGACTCACCGCGGCCCTAGAAATCAAAGGGAATTAGGAGGAACACGGATGGGTTTTAAGCAGTAAGAGTCTGACACTCCCTTCTGCTCTGTCCAGAGCGAAAGAAGTAATTCGAACTCGCACGCTTTTAAAAAAAAATGGTGATCGTATTACATAATTCCTTCGGCAAACGAAAGGGAAGACACTCTCAGCCTTGTAACGTAGTGGCTCACTAACTTGTGACCAAAAGCAACGACAAATGACTCACATTTTAGATCAGGAGAGTGTGAGCCGAGTCATAGGGAAAGCCAGGAATTTAATGAAACAGGTCATTGTGTGTTAAGAGTCACTGTTACGTCTGCAGATCTTGCGTAGTTTCTGAAGTGAGGAATTAACGCTAATTTGACAACTATTGCCTCACCTAACAATACTTTGGCTACTTTGATTCAGAATGGTGCCATTTTGAATTAGCCACACTATACAGAATGTCATTGTCAAGTGAGTGTGGATGGCCTAATACGAAAGTATGAGGAATAGCGAATAATAACCAATGCAGTTTTAGTTCCCATCAAAATCGGGCTGGAGTATCATTTCAGAGCTTTTCTCTATTCCTCAAAATGCCCAAAATGGTCTGTAATTGTCGAAATGTCACGTGATCAATCTCTTAAGGGACTACTCACACTTATTCAGCTTATGCCCAATAGCAAACAACAATTTTGTATGGAGACGCGTAAGCATGCGAAAGCTGAACGGATGTGTACACGTCTCCATACAAAATCGTTATTTTCTATGGGCATAGAATAGAGCTGAATAAGTGTGACTAGTCCTTTGGCATATCGTCAGAGGCTTTCGCTGGTAGAATGGCACTGAATTAATGGAATATAACAATATTTTTTAGAACACTACCCTCGAAATCTCGAGTCAAAATTGTATTCCCTAATGGAAATATAATAGACTGATTATACTTATGCTAGAGTTTAAGATATTATCATAACTTAATTGCATATTAATTTGATGACAGCGTTAATGAGTGACACTGAGCTGCTCTATCGATTTAATTTCAGGTCAAAGTCGTTAAGAATCGTTTATCGAATGTTTCTAGATCTTTATTTGTTTACATAAAGTGTTCCTAAAATTGCTCATTCATATTACAGTAACTTGTTTATTTTTTTTTCCTGGATGGGATAACATCAAAGTTCTTCTCCCGCTCTGAGCGGAGCGAAAGGGAGTGTCAGACTAAAACCCACCCGTGTTCCTTCGAATGCCTGCGCGTGACGTCATCTGGCTTGGTCAATTTGGTACAATTTTACCAAGCCACATGGCGTCACGCGTGTGTTCAACTCGCTGTATCCTCTTCATTTTTTGTTTACGAGTAAAAAGAAAAAATACGTGTCTAATATTTTTTGAAAATCTATCTGATGGACTTCTTATTATTTTTTTTTAATAGTAAAATACCTTATTCCGAAGTTCGTAATTTCGGCCTTGGTTGTGAGCGTTTTCTACTCCGCGTCACCTAACCACAAAGAATGAATAACTGTCTACTATTTGACAGTAACTGTCAAATCGAGTATTTAACAGCTGTCAAATCGTTTACATGGAGCGTCGGCCTATTTGACCTCTACAAGCCATTAGCTGGGTAACGCGTTACCTACATCTTGGTAAGGCTGGTGGCAGATTTTCTGGCTTTAAACTTCCCGTAGAAGTGTCACAAGTCTGAGGTCCTCTCAGAGAGCCAGTCTACCAGGATTCAGCTGAATACCAGTATTTTACGTGGAGCGGATGCCTACCAGACCTCCACAACCCAATATCTGGGTAACACGGTAGATCTTGGCAGAACTGGACACTGGAGTCAGATTTACTGGCGTCTTACAATCAGTGATGACTGCCAAAGATCTAAAATGCCAGCCGGGACCAACGGCTTTCCGAGACACAGAAGAAACGCGGTATGTTAAGATGGTTCCATCCACAGACCAAGCAGCCGCTCCACGTAAAATACTGGTATTCAGCTGAATCCTGGTAGACTGACTAAGAGGACCTCTAATGACAGAAAAGATGCAAGGACAAATTGTCTATTTGGCACTCACAGATACACACAATGTACAGAAAACTAAGGTGAACAAAATAACATTTTTACCTCTTTATAATAAGGTTTAAATTAAGTTAATTTTTTTAATCACAAAAGCACATTTATATTTAGAGCGTAGATTCCTAACACCAAAACAGTTACAATTCGAGAAGAAATGTCCAAATCTGGCAAAATCGACCCTCAATAATAGACAAAAACTAATGGGTATTTTATACAAATCACTTTAGATTTATTTATACAGCCAATCCGATTCCACAAAGAATCCAATAGGTCAAAGACTTCGTTCTTAAAAAAAAATTGGCGGCGCCAAAATTGACAGCTGTAAAAAACGTCACGACTATTTCCCGCTTCGACAACCAACGGTTTTTCGGACGAACTTATGTGACAGAAGCTGAAAGACTTTTTTTAAGGATGGGAAATCATCAAATGACTCCTACCGCTCCGGGCGGAGCAGAAGGCAGCATAGAAGCGTAAATGTCAATTATTTATACGCACTTTCAGTATAGACAGTCCAGAATTATCAAATTGTGTAACTCTTTTTTTTTGTTTCATCTATAACGCAACGAAACATTATTTAATCTATAGATTCCGTTTATCTTTTTGCACACATACAAGCCTCTGATCTATTTGGCAAGATATATTATCATATTTTTTTACGTCTGTCCTTGGTATTGTTTTTTATCTAATTGGTGGACGCGGAAGATAAACTGCTTAATCTGGCTGGTGCCAATCGTTAGGCTTGGTCAGTATTGGACCGCATTGGTGTGGGTAAAGCATGGAATTACTCGTAGAATCTATGTACGAGTATATTAGCTGACCTGCGCTAATTCGTCTGCGTCACAATTTTCATTAAAGCTCCGCTCCTATTGGTCGTAGCGTGATATTATATAGCCTATAGCCTTCCTCGATAAATGGGCTATTCAACACTAAAATATTTTTTTCAATTCGAACCAGTAGTTCTTGTAATTAACGCGTTCAACCAAACAAACAAACTCTTCGACGTTATAATATTAGTCTTAACTACCAGTCCAGTAGTTTTTCCGTTAAATCGTAATAAACAAACAAAAAATCAAATCTTAGATTTTTATAATATTAGTTTAGACTACAAAAAATAGGGATCCTAAAGAAAATAGCAACGCGGACGCAGTCGCGGGCGAAGTGCTAGTCCTTACATCCTTACTAATATTATAAAAACTAGCGACCCGCCCGGCTTCGCACGGTCGCAAATAATATACTAAAACCTTCCTCGAGATACACTCTATCTATTAAAGAAACCCGTATCAAAATCCGTTACGTAGTTTTAAAGATAGGGACAGACAGACAGCGGAAGCGACTTTGTTTTATACTATTTAGTGATGCGAAAGTAACTGTCTGTCTGTCGCGCTTTCACGCCAAAACCGATTTAAATGAAATTTGGTACACAGATAGTCTAGAGCCTGAAAAAAGACTGGCTACTTTTTATATCGGGAGTACCTATGTTCCCTAGGGACCGCGAGGGCGAAGCCGCTGGCAGAAGCTAGTCTATACTAACATATAAAGCTGAAGAGTTTGTTTGTTTGTTTACTGCTGGTCCGATTTGAAAAATTTTTTCATTGTTAGATAGCCCATTTATCGAGGAAGGCTACAGGCCATATATCCTCGCGCTAAGACCAATAGGAGCGGATCAGTAATGAAAATTGTGACGCAGACGAAGTTGCGCGGATCAACTAGTAGATTATAAATGCAAAAATTTGGATGTATGTTTGTTACTCAATCACTCTGGAACGAATCTGAATGAAATTTAGCAAGAGCTCGGAGATAGATTATAGTCTGAAATGGCACATAGGCTTTTTATCCCAGTAGTAAGTTCCCTTGGGGTAATTTCTGACAATCGTACGGGCGAAGCCGCTGGCAGAAGCAAGTGTACTATTAAGCTTGTTTTAGGTTATGTCAATGTCATAGAGATGTACGGAAATATGAAGTACTTTCCGTATTTGGTGAACGGTGTTACAAACTTTTATAATTATTTTCCATTGAATGTAAGTATAGCCTGTGGTATGATGGCCCGCGGCGCCGGAGGTGTGAAAGTCGTGATTATAATTCGATAAATCATTTCTACTCGTAATGATGTTCAAAAATGGTAGTCATTAATTTTCTAAGTTATCTCAACTTGCGAGGATCTAATATTACGGCTAATCATATCAAATAGGTACTTACATTTGGTTTCAGGGTTTCAGTGAAAGCACAAAGATCTGTCAAGAGTAGTAAGCTCACAGAGATTTTTCTAACTTTACCTAATAGGCTAGTTGACACTTTTTAGGGTTCCGTAACCAACGGAACCCGACTCGCACTTGGCTGGTTTTTTCAAATACCTACATAGGTCTCTTTATCAACATTCTTCTATAATACCGTATGTAAACAAATCGAATGTATTTTTTTGAGACTCAAAACCACAAAACTTTAATCTATACCTACTTACTATAATAAAGCTGAAGAGTTTTTGTTTTTGGTCTATCATCGTTTTCATCGGGGATTCTTCTCTTCTTTCTCTACTTGAGAGCAGATTTGAAAATTTTACAGGAAAAAGATAAGGAGCGCCAGAAATCTATGGTATTTTGGAATGCGGGTCATTTAAAAACGTATCTTTATGCCCCTATGTTTGATACGTGCCCATCCTATGAGTAGTAACTACAGTAATAGGCAAGATGACACATTTAAAAATAAAGTTCATTTCATGTAGAATTTAGCTTAAAGAACTTACATTTAGCTAACAATTTTAATTAAGTAATAAAAATACTAGCTGACCCGCGGAACTTCATCTGCGTCCCATTTTTCATTAATGCTCCCTCCTTCTGGTCGTAGCGTGATGTGAAATGGTGATGAAACCGAATTGTGACAAACGAAAAAGGCAGTCTTCAGTGAATAATTAAAAAAAAAAATCGAAGTAAAACCGAAAAAAAGAAATAAAAAGAAAATACCTCTATCATCAACCTCGAACTGTAACATGAGGAATGTTTTGCAGAAGCTGGCACGAGTCGTGAGCAGAGATGAATAGCAGCGGGGTGATCTCCCCAATGTACGGTAGGCGCACGAAACGTGCAAGCGCAACAGTCAATGAGAACTGACGAACCAATAACGTGAAGCGTCAGAGCTGTCGTCTGCCAACCGACCAATGGAGAGAGTCCTCACGACTCGTGCCGGGTATTATATCAATCAACTAATACAGATGACGGGCACCTTATCAAAGTTGAAGTTAATGACTTGAACAAACATTTTAATAACGGAGCATTAGAAACATGCCAGTTTACGGATACAGTACAAGATGTTTAGGAAAACGACAGCAAAATGTTTAAAACATCAACAAAGAAATTAAAATAATAATAAAGAAATATATAGCAAAAAAATAAATAAATATATGTCACTAGCACTTCGCCCGCGACTTCGTTCGCGCGGGTTTAGTTAGTACTCCAAGAACATCATCTCCCCGTGTAAAAGACTTATTAATAAACTAAACGTTCGACGACGGCAGTTCGCGCGAACTGCAACATTTTTATTACTTAGAGTATTTTTATACCCATCATGACTTTTAAACGAAAGGTCCGATTTGAATAATTCAAAGTGTAATTTACTTGTACATAACCAACTTTAATTATTAAACAATTTAAATAGATTAAGATTAATATCATGATATTAAAATAAAATCACCACTACTCCATTTCACCCGGGTTTTAATTGAGTAATTTGATCAAAAAGCGGTCATTGTGACTTAACCATAATAGTTAGATATATACCCTCGTCGTCTTTTTTGTAGATATTGATGTTTCCTATAAACTGTACATCACTTTGCTCTATTGTCAATAGTTTCCGCAGCGTCCGCGATATAAGTATCTTTTTTTGGTATTTTTTTCACACCTTGGTTTACATCATCGAAGTTTTCATACGAATCCCTAACTTTTTAAAAAAATATTCTATGGCTGATGAACTCAAGGATAATGTAGGATTCTAATGGTGAAAGATTTTTTCAAATCGGCAAGAAGTTTCGGAGCCTATTCAATTCAAACAAACAAACAAATCTTTCCTCTTTATAATATTAGTGTAGATTACGAAACAAATTACCGAGAGCGATTTCTTTTTTAATATTGACAAATACGGTAACGACTCACCTAATTGACAGCTGTCAATTAGGTGAATCGTTACCATATTTGTCATGTCAAGTTACAATACTCAGTAAGCTATCCGTTAAGCTTAATGAATAGATTAGGGAGTATTTATAACTTAATGAACTAATTAGTAATCGGTAAGACTAGTTTAATATATTTGCCTGTTAAGTACATTTCAATACTATAAATGCTAAATGTAGATATTGCTTGAGCATCAGTTAGTGTACCATCCCTTTGCTGTCACTGAGCTATTCTTTTTACCTTTGCTTAAAAATGGAAAATTCTAGTAAAGTTTGTGTTAGTGCTTTTGTTTTTAACTCTTCACCCCGTGAGAGATTTGAGCTATTAAACGATGGCATGGATCAAGAATTACCACAAGTTTGTGCAGATACTGAAAACGTGGCAATGTTAGATGAGTCATCCAATCAGTGTGCAATAGTTGAAAGTCATTTAATGTAAGTATAACTTTTATTGTCTGTTTTCTATCGGTTGCATTTTGGGGAGTGTGCGACGTAATTGCATAGGTTAATTCCGCCAAGCCCGTTCCATCATCGGACCTCAAGACGAAGGGCGATGCGCCACCGGTACATGGTGGACATCCCAAACCACACGCACAAAACGTTTTGGGAACACAATAATTGTGCGTACAGCTAAGTTGTAGAATTCCCTGCCAGAGTCTGTGTTTCCTGATAGCTACAAACTGGGAGTCTTTAAGTAAGTTATTTCTAGGCAAGCATGCTCCAACTTTGCCCACATCGTCTGTTACCATCAGTTGAGAGCGGTCAAACGCGTGCCTAAACTAAACTTAACAAAAAATATTATTTTTCTGTTTTTAATAATTAACCATTTTTTTACAGTCAATCCCGACATATTAAAAGAGGCATGAAGCGAGGTGAGAATGCTGGAGAAAAACTAATTTGCAAGAAAAGAAGATTAGATGAAGGAGCGTGTACATCATCAAATGGAGCCTACAAAATGGTAGGATTCATCATCATGTCACGTATCTATACTTATATTTTATTAATTTTTTACTTTAATATTTTATAGCTGAAGTATTTGTTTTTGGTTGAACGCGCTAATCTCGGGACCTACTGTTCCGAGTTCAGCGTTCCGTGTTCTCTGTAATACGAGTATATGCGATGGCTTAGAATTCTACATACACAGAAGCAGTTAGACCGCGACGGTCAAAGCGAACTCGAGTTCTGTCAGAGTTCTATTTGAAGTAAGGACTTTTTTAGCGGCGTTGTGCACTT
The DNA here is from genome assembly GCA_950371165.1 of Lacanobia oleracea. Lineage (NCBI taxonomy): Eukaryota > Metazoa > Arthropoda > Insecta > Lepidoptera > Noctuidae > Lacanobia > Lacanobia oleracea. The sequence continues at coordinate 9,419,114 of OX493411.1, forward strand.
TTTTTATGGGTAAAAATATGTTAAACTCGCGTCAGGACACGTGACCGAAAATTCGTATGAAGGAGGGAGAGAAGCACGTATTTAAGTTTCACTTCTGCCGGCACTCCCGGAGTGCAACCCGTTGTTTTTTTTTTGCAATATCTGTGCGTTCACGATGTCCAACTAGATCGAAAATCGAGATAAAAACGTTTTCTTTATGATTAGCGAGAAAATTTGTTGAGAAATTGAGTCACATTTGGGTTTCAGTTAAAGAGCGTGTGACGTGTTATCACTGCTTAAGATTACTCCCGATTTTTAGACCGCTCGCAGTGTGCGCAAGTGTGAACGCGTAACGCAGAACTCGGAACTAAGACCGCTGCGCAGTGGGGTCGGCGCGTAAATATCAAAAATAGAAGTAAAGACATAAAGCTGTCCTGAATCGACTTCTACCGCGATCGTTTTTTATTTTACTATTATAGGCACGCGTTTGACCACTATCTCACCTGAGCGATGATGTGGTCGAAGATGGAGCACGCTTGTCTAGAAATAACCTATTCACTCTTAATTTAAAGACTCCCAGGTTGTAGCTATCAGGAAACACTCCTTAGCATTAAGAATGTGTTCCCAAAACGTTTTGTGCGCGTGGGTGGGAAGAATGTGTTCCCAAAACGTTTTGTGCGTATGGGTGTGATGTCCACCATGTACCGGTGGCGCATCGCCGTTCGTCTTGTGGTCCGATGATGGAACGGGCTTTGCGGAATTAAATTATGCAAATCCGTCGCACATTCCCCAAAATGCAACCGGTAGAAAACCGACAGGCTAGCAACTCGTCGACGTTCTCTAGTAACGAAAAACGCTTCATAATTTATTGTTTAGATATCTATGAAGGGATAGGGAAAGGGCAATGTACTTTACTGCAAATTTATCTGGCGCCAACCATAAACAACCAAGAATGTGCGCTACAGTTTCCTAATGACATTTATCTGTTGACAGAGATTCTACCGGACCCTGAGGCAGATGAACTTGGAGATAGAGTCCATTGTCAAGACGGGTCGCAAGATGGTGGAGGAAGTCGACACGGCGACTTTGTCGGCGTACGAGTTCTCCAAGATGATCGACATGATGAACGAGCTATACAACAAGCTGGGCGAGCAGATTACCGACTCCAAGACGCAGCTGGAGCGCGCGTTGCATACGGCGCGCATGCTGCAGAATGACCTGGCGGCACTGGGCGCGTGGTTTAACGGCCTCGACGACCAGCAGACTTTGGAACTGAAGATGGAGCACATGGAAGTCATCCGCGACAACCTCAACGCCAACTACGAAGAATTCGCGCAGAATTGCGTGCCCGCTTACCTAGACAAGCTGCGCAAGCAAATGGATGCCATCAACACGGGTTTACGAGGTTTTAACAAGCCGATGACACATTGCTGATAAATCATGACCTAGTGCAAGTCGGATTGGTACATGAAGGGTTCCTTACCATAAAACCGAAAAAAATAATCGTTTCTTGTATGGGAGTCCCCCTAAATATCGAATTTAATTTGTATTATTGGATGTCATTCTCCCTTTTCTCAACTATATTGGGGTCGGCTTCTAGTGAAACTGGATTCAGCTGAATATCTGTATTTTTGTTATAGCGGCAATAGAAATACATACTCAAATTTTAATTGTCTATTTATTTATTATATACTTTATTGTACACCTCATAACAAGCACAGTAAAACGCTTATAAAAACTAGTGTACAATGGGCGGTCTTATCGCACAGGGCAATCTCTTACAGACAACCTTTGTATGGACTGAACTAAAGAAGTTAGATTTGGGGCGGTCAGTGTACAAACATCATAAATAATATTAATAGAGAGACATACATAATAATATAAAACAAATACATACAATATTAAGTAATATACTAATAAATATCAAATATATAACAGGGAAAGGAGACAAAACGTTGTAGTGAGAGGTAATGTTCCTTCACCAATTTTTTAAACGTTGGTAGCGTTTGAGCGCGCCTCACATCTATTGGTAATGCATTCCACAAACGAGCTGCTTGAATAGTGAAAGATTTGTCAAAAAAGGATGTGGAATGCATACGAATACTTAATTTATATAGCCTGACAGACAGACGAAAAGTGGCTTACATAATGATTTAAATTTGTTAAACTTAAACAATTCAACATAAATGAAATAATAAACGTGTTAAAAAAGTATGTCGAACACTGAATTTCAGCAGAACCGAAGATTCGGTAAATTTTGGAACGAAGTTCCTTATCGCGCGTTGTGAAAGGGGGCTAGACGGAAAAAATTATTACGAAAAGTTGTCACGACACTTTTTGCTATAGTAAGCTATTGTAAGCTGTGCGAATGGAATGGAATGGAGTGGAGTGGAGTGGAGTGGAATGGAATGGAATGGAATAGAATTTCTCATCTCAATAGGGACTGATTGAGATGAGAAACAGTGGGTCATTAGTTGCCAACGATACGATACCATCTTAGGGAAAAGGATAAAGTCGTAAAACACAGTTATGTTTCTAGTTTTATTACAATTCGCGCGTTGAGAAAGGGGGCTAGACGGAAAAAATTAAGACCAAAAGTTGTAACGACACATTAAGACCAAAAGTTGTAACGACACTTTTTGCTATAGTTGTAAGCAATGCGGCGTAGGAACTTCGTTCCATCCGGGTGTCCCTTGACACCTCTCAAGTTTTTTTTTTACCTTCGGTTGGTCCTTATTTAAAAGCCGCTAGGAAAATTATTTATTCGTCGCATACAACAAATAAGGTTACATTGTTTTGTTCATTCTAAGCGCTACTTGTAGAACATGTATAAAGAGTAATTTATAAGCACGCTAGTCCGAGTTTTGCAATCAGTTTCCTCCTAATGCTAATACATTGATACATCACGCATACGCACACACAGATAGTCATGTTATGGTGGCAATTCACCTGACTTATGTAACCTTAACTTCGGAAGTCGGTGTTAAAAAACAAAGAAACAGAACCCAAATCACCGACTTCCGAAATCAAGTTATTTATACTTTGTAGTGTTTTGTGTGGAAGTCGGTTATATTTTTTTTGTAAAAAGTTTTACTTTAACGAGCTCGTGGCTAGATAATAACAGCCGCACGGGTCGATCTTCAAAGTTAAGCAACGCTTGCCAAGGTTGGTCTGTGGACGGGTGACCATCTTAACATACCAAGTTTCCTCCGTGCCTCGGAAAGCACGTTAAGCCGTTGGTCCCGGCTGTCATTTGTAGATATATGGCAGTCGTTACGGATAGTCAGAAGCCAGTCAATCTGATTCCAGTCTTGCCATGAAGTACCGTGTTTGTTACTCAGTTAATGGGTTGTGGAGGTCTGGTAGTCAGCCGCTCCTCGTAAAATACTGGTATTCAGCTAAATCCGGCTTGACTGGAAGCCGACCCCAATATAGTTGGGAAAAGGCTAGGCAGATGATGATGAGTGTTTTGTTTGGAAGTCGGTTATGTATATTTTTTTTTTGTAAAAAGTGTTCTTCTATTTTCCAAAATATTTTGACGAATACCTAAGTCAAGTGAAGAACCACATTTATGTTTTTGTTGTAACCAATCGCTAATCTAATTGGTCAGTCAGTACGCGAAGAATAACAAGTGGAATCGTCGTCTGTCTACAGTGCACTTCGTTTTTTTTAATGATGGGAAATCATCAAATGCCTTCCTCCCGCTCTGGGTGAAGCAGAAGCGAGTGTCACACTCTTACTGACTGAAACCCATCCGTGTTCCTTCTAATAGGTACCCACCGCGTTCCAGCGCCGCGGTGACTCTTTGGAACAAATTCCGAAACCCTGACTTCGCTACTATGTTGGGGCCAGCTTCCAGTCGAACCGGATGCAGTCCACTTTTTCAAATGGAGCCACTGACTTTCTGATCCTCACAACCCAGTAACTGGGTAACACAGTACTTCTTGGCAAGACCCGGTGTAACATTTTTCTGCCATTTACTATCCGTAACGATTGCTTAAGATCTACAAATGACAGCTGAGATTAACGGCTTAAACACGCTTTCCGAGTCACGAAGAAGTCTCAGTTTGTTAAGATGGTCACCCATCCAAAGACTGGCCTCGGCAACCGTTGCTTAACCTTTAAGATCGGCTGCTATTATTATTATTTACCAACGAGTTTCATCACAGTGTTTGTTTTTATTATTTGTAGCGGTTTTATTATTAAGTTATCTAAACCGCAAATACGTGATCGTATAAAATATAGGTACCTAACTGTAAATAATCTGTAAGATCTAATACATTTTGAGGTTATCTTATCTTTTTGTTTTGTTGTCTTTGGTTCATTGGCTATGACCTATACCGACTGCTGGTACGTGAAGTCTTCAGAAAATAATAACTGTGAAATAAAATCTTTAAACAAGACGCTTGACTTGATTTTATTGATCTATCTAGATATATCTTTAAAAGATCCGAATGCGATCGTTGGTCCTTCGTCGCGCCTTAGGCTCTGTCCGCAATGCGATTTTTATTCCCGTGGATTTATTAGGGTTCCGTACCCAAAAGGGTAACCAACGGAACCCTATTACTAAGCCTCCGCTGTCCGTCCGTCCGTCCATCTGTCAGCGGGCTGTATGTTAAGAACCGTAATAGGTAGACACTTGAAATTTTCACAGATTGTATATTTCTAATGCCTCTTTAACAACAAATAATACAAATTCAGGGTTATGGTACGGAACGCTTCGTGTGCGAGTCCGACTCGCACTTGGCTGGTTTTTCCGCAATTCTGTAACACATTGAATCATATGCGAGTATCCGCACTGGCGGATAAAATTCCGCGCGATCTGTGATTTGATGCAAATTTTGCAATCAGATTTAGAATCCCGATGACAGAATTTCAATAGCAGTGCAGACAGGGCCTTACATTTTGACAGATAACAACTGAGAAGCGATTGCGAACGTTGCATAATTTTTTTAGAATTTGCACTCTGACTTCGCGACTTGAATTCGGAAAAAAAAGGAAGAGGTTATCAACGCAACTTTTTTTATTAATAAGTACTAGAATTGGCCTTTTTCCAGTAATTCCATCGCTCACTTCCTTCCTAGACATATCATCGTTAAACCCCGACGGTAATGCATGATACCATTATCTGTCTAACTCGTTGCGTCTCGGTATTTCCGCTGTACGGCTTGCGAGTTAGTTTATCATTGGCGCTGAACCATCATATTGGTTTATCTATGGTAACGTGCAGGGGTCAACTAGAAGCCTACACTGTTGTTGAGTGTGGAGATGCAAACGCAAAACCCGGGGCTTTAAGCCGGATCCACACTCTTGGCATTTGCCGCAAACTTCAATATCATTTTACAAATAAACGGGAAGACGCGTCGTAGGTAAGCGCTTGCGGCAATTTTGTGCAAAAAACCGACACTTAGAATCGACTATAAGCGTATGCAAACCTACACAAACCAAGCCAAGCTCACTATCCGAAATTCTGTCAGTGGTATCGTGGCGAAGGCGATTGTCAGTACGTCAAAAATATATGGGATTGACAAACGCTGTCGAAATGTCACGAACTCACAAGATCAACAAACAACTGCGGATCTAAAAAGGCCACTATCAGAATCAGAAAGCACATCACGCTACCCGTCACTGTCAAATTCAAAATCCCAATCAATCTTGAACCTAATGTCATAGCGATAAAGATGAAAAAGATTGTTGTATGATTAACTAGTTGACCCGCGCAACTTCGTCTGCGTCACAATTTTCATTACTGCTCCGCTCCTATCGGTCTCAGCGTGATGATATATAGCCTAAAGCCTTCGTCGATAAATGGGCTATATAACACTGAAAGAATTTTTCAAATCGGACCAGTAGTTCGCGTTCAAGTAAACAAACTAACTCTTCAGCTTTATATATTAGTATAGATGTTAATATGATTCTTCGAAAGTGGCCGTTTTAGACCCGCTGATATTTTGACATTTCGACAGTCGCATTCGCTAATATAATAGAATGGGACTTTGTCTAGAGAGCCACACGTCACATTTCGAAAGCGCATGTCAATTTATCACCTTTATCAATACTTGTCTTGATAAAGGTATTGTTTTTTTTTGACAATAATTTTTGATGATAGGTTGTCAAGTACTACATGTAGATGATTCCCTAGCTGGAGTGAAACCACGGAAAACACATAGTTTATTGGTGATTAATGTTATTATATTGTATGTAAGCTCGTCATACTGTAATGATACAGATAACCTTAGCTGCTAATTGCACAGTTATATGATCAATCAACGTATAGGTTCGTTCGCCCACCGTACATTGGCGAGATCACCCTGCTGCATTCATCTGTGCTCATGACACGTGCCGGCTACGTACATGGTGTCTGGTGGAAATCCCACCCATACGCACAAAAAGTTTTAAGAGTGCTTTTATTGTGCGTGCAGCTAAGGAGTTACCTGCCGGAGTATTTCCTGACAACTACAAACTGGGGATCTTCAATTCAAGAGTGGATAGGTTACTTCTAGACAAGCGCGCTGCATCTTCGACCACATCTTCGCTTATTATTAACTCAGACAGTGGTCGAACGCGAGCCTTCCAATAAATAACCATTTAAAAAAAGGCATTATCACAAAATATTTTACATCAGGCGGCCTGTTTGACCTCTAAAAACTCTACATAATCCCCTTTACGCCATTTCAAAGTCTTTGCTTGCTTGACGCAAACAATTTATTGTTATTTATAAATCAATTTACATTTGAGTATGTTTTCCATGTTTTTGATAAGCAATATTTATAAATTATGAACTGTAAATCGGTGTCTTTACTTATCAGTGACTGTGCTAAATGTTTTTGTCGTGCCAGGGTTGCACAATTTGTTCGTCAGTCATTGCGGCCCTGTAGGACTACTCTCTAAGCCCAAAGCCCGTAGTTTCGAGCTTAGTTGCTGGCGTATTCTTCTCTAACCTAACTACGGACTTCGGGCTTAGAGAGTAGCCCGTCTGGAAGGCAAAAGGTTTGGGATTTAGTCAGTAAGAGTCTGACACTCCTTTCCGCTCCGCCCAGAGCGGGAGGAAATATTCTAATATCGATAGCCTATTTTCTATAACAATGAAACTAAAACGCATTTAAAATAACTTCAGTTCATTCATAATGTGTAGGTAAGGTTTTATTTGTCATTAAACCACAGTGTTATACGCAGTCGTGGTATTCTAGTGACTAAGTAGTTACCTAATTAAAAATAAATGTATAAAGCTTTTGTTTTAAATGGTTACTCTCGCAACAACTTGTTGGTAAGTGGTTGCGGCATGTTCGAAACAGTAACGCGGCCCTGGAATGCAGAGGGCATTTAGAGGATCACGGGTGGGTTTTAATCAGTAGGGATTTGGCAATCCCTTCCGCTCTACCCAGAGCGGGAGGAGTATTGTATGGGCAGTGAAGTTTCCTTATGGAGACGTACAAAGAAAAAATGACGTGTGGCACTCGGAGACTGCCGCGGTAAAGCTATTGCATAGCATTTTTTATCAACTTATGCAATTATAATTATATATTTATTTTATTTATGCAGTATTTTTTTTTCTTTGTTTTTATTTTAGTTCTTTGATATTAATTCAAGTTACACTTTGAGCTAAAAAAAAGTATAAAGTAAAACTAAAAAGTATCACCGCTGTGCCGGTCGGAGTGGGGGGTGTTAGGTTTTTTTCGTTACGGAATTTCTGGATTCGGTCTCCACGCTCAAGGCCCGCGATAGAAGCTATGCAATAGCTTAAAAAAAATGATAAGTACTAACAGCGCCTCCCCGAAAATGTTATTCGCGCCAAAATTTCCTTCCGCGCCAAATTAGACGCAAAGTAATTTCGCGCCAATGTTGAAATAATTATCGTTTTCACAAACTTTAACTTTGCAATAGTATAGAACTATAGTTACACGCACGATTATTTCATTTTCATGGAAACATGCTATAAAAAGTTTTCAAAGTTCAGCCGGAGGTCATTTTACAGATTCTGCAAAATTTCTCTGAATGTAATTTCCTCGTGTTTGTTTTACTTTTTTATTCTGGGTCGTCATATTTGCGGCAGTAGCGCCTCGGCTTTACCAAGTCATACTTTTCGCCGTTTCTCACATTTATTTTGAAAAAGGAACAAGATGGCTGGCCGTAGTTAGGTAATAATGAATTCGTATTTTTTCATGACATCAAAATTAAGGGCTCTAGATTAGATTATTCCAGAAGAAGAGGAACCATCTCGAATAGAGGTACTTGGTGTCATTAGGTATTTAAATCTAAGATTGATCTGCTCAGACTGAAAAACTGTTTTTTTATATAGAACAAGCCCGCCACAATATTCTCAACCACTGCAACTCCTGAGAGCCAGAACCAACAGTGACGACTGGCAACCAATAGAAAAATGCTATGTTGTTTTAAACTCATTATTATTATTTTGAGCTCAGGTTTTTTCTCCACAAGTATTATTTTTGTGTTGTTCTTAATGACATTTTAATAAAAGGTTAGTTCACACCTCATTATTATTTGTCTGTGGTTGCGTATTTGACACGCAACGCTACCGGAGTTTATACAAAAAATAAACTAAGAAGTAAAAGCACAATGACTTAAGAAAGTTAAAACGTGGAAACTTTTACGACGTGGTTACTGAAAATGCTCTTGTGCCTGGGATAGTGTTTTGTTAAATGAAGGAGCTCGTGGCGAAATAATAAAAGCCGCATGGGTTGTTTTTCGGGTTCCGTACCTAAAGGAACCCTATAACTAAGCCTCCGTTGTCCATCCGTCCGTCTGTATGTCAGCAGGCTGTATCTCAAGAACCGTAATAGATAGACAGACTGTATTTCTATTGCCGCTTTAAAAATAAAAATTAAAAATGGAAGGGGGCTCCCATACAAGAAACGTGTTAGTTTTAATACATATACAGGTACATTTAAAATTGGCAAGAAGAAAAATAATGACATTAGAAGGTTAATTCTACAAAGGTTTAAAGTAACGTAAAACACCTATATTTATACTTGACAGATTGCGCGATGCGAAAATTACTTAAAAAATAGTCGAATGGCCCTAAGATCCTTCTTCCCAAAACGTAATAGACAGGATGTGTTGCTGGGTAGTTTGTTGCGCCACTTCTTCTCCACAGCTAAAACACTAGGAAGAGGTGACGGGCGGACTTTTTGGGGGACTGTCTTTTGTAAAACTTGACGTTCAAAAAGTGCTGGCTCTCAGACTAATTTGAATAAACTAAATGAATTTTGAATTTCTTATACCGGGCGTTGCAGTTTCGAATGCACTCGGGCGAAACCATTGGCAGAAGCTGTTTAGACGCAAATAAGTAAGGAATGATAACGATATATTGTCTGTCCAGAATTTAAATAGGCAATGCAGTTGGGATTTCTCACACGCCGTGGCATTTGGCCAAGAATGTGCAGTAAGGAAAGAAACGATTTACTGAGGACATAAATAACATGTCGTTGCAAAATGACAGTTTTTAAACGACTTCCAAAAAAGGAGGAGGTTCTCAATTCGGCGGGTATTTTTTTTATGTATGTACACTAATTACTCCGAGGTTTTTCATATGATTTGTGTGATTCTGTTTTAGTTCGATGCGGTATGCTTGCAGTTTGGTCCCGTAATTTTGATTCAGTTTGGTTCAGTAATTTTTATTTTATGAGCATTTTTGCTTATTTCAATTTTTGCATACACGAAGACGTCGTCCAAGTATCACCACATAAAAGTGAAAATAAAAAACTTTTTTACAAAAAAATATGACGACTTCCAAACACTGGCCAAGTGCAAAGGGCCGTGTTATTTTATGGCTATAGAATTCTTATAGATTTTCCTGTAATCTATAGGTAAAGATCTATTATCTCCATTTTTTTAATTTTTAGGCTCTGTAGTTTCGGAGATAAGTGTCCCCCCTTATCTCCGAAACTACAGAGCCTAAAAATGGTCATTTTTCGTTTAATTTCTTAAATAACTTTAAAACCATTAATTTTAAATTTATGAAAAAAATATATTTAAAACCTTCACAGTAAGCCCTTTCATTGGATATGTCATACATTTTCAATAAACTTGTTTCTTATTTTGTTTAGTTTCGACACCCAAAAGTGACCCCCATACTAAAAATTAATGATTTCGCAGTTTTCGTTTCGTTTGGGTCACAGAGGTCCATATGTGTACCAAATTTCAACAGAATCGGTCTAGTGGATCCGGAGAAAACTGGCTGTGACAGACGGACAGACAGGCTGACACCCGAGTGATCCTATAAGGGTTCCGTTTTTTGTTCGGGACCGTAAAAAACACTGCAAAGTATAAAATAACCTTAATTTCGGTGCTAAAAAACGAAGATACAAAACCAAAAACATCGACTTTTGAATCTGTGGTGACTGTGAGTGGTGACATCACTGACGTTTCATGTCATGATTAGTCGATGTTGTTTCGGTATGGAATTAGTTAGAGCGAGGCCCCATTAGTGCGTTGCGCTGCGTTGCGTTGCGTCGCCGCTGCGGCGATGCGATGTGGTGTGCCAATGAGGCAGAGCTCTAATGTCCTTGTTTCACGACGCGATACAAACACGATTTGTTCGGACAGTCTGTCCATCCATCTGCCTAGAAATAAATCGAAATATATGTAAATCGACGCAGCGTCACCGCTGCGACGACGCAACGCACTAATGGGGCCTCGCTCTTAGTCCTATTCAGCGTGACATATTATGTCACCAGCGGCTTATCCATTGCGCGTTAGGTACGTCATCGATCAGGCGAATTTTTAAACACAATATGGAGTTTCTTTATTATGCATACAATACTCTGATTTTCCGATCATCAATAACTGACACTTGATCTTTTTCTTTTTTAATAGTACTGCCAGAAACTAGAAGTTTCACCTCAATCGTGGCATAAATAAATATTTACCAAAGTTTAACCATATTTTAGCAAACAGACAGGCTCACTTTCGCATTTGTAGTGTGTAATTAATTTTAGAAACAAAAGGAATGCCTTGTTTATTTAAGTGCGCCAAACTGAACGGTCAGCTATTACGGAGTGTAGAGGTGACCGCTTAATACATACGGAGACTCCACCGCACCGTTGTCAGAAAGTTGACGGGCGATTTGCAACCTTATTGCTAGAACCATAAGGCCGAAAAGTATTTAGGGACCGATATTGTCCTTATGTGTTCTCCGAGATAAGGAGAACGCATTAGGACAGTACCGGTTGTCATTTAATCATATTTGTCTGAATTAAAAGGTCTTTCACTTTGAAAATTTCCTGTGAAATACTTTTTATCCTTATTTCAAATGAAAAAGAAACTTTGTTCGTCTATTTGTCAAGCTTTCAATATAAGCGTCGTCCAATTTGGCTAACGATCGTACGAGTTAACGATGCGATTTCGTCGCGCGATGAAAATAATTCCTGTGGTCGCACGATGATTTGCAAGCTCAATTAGAACACTAAAGAAATGTGTGTGTTTAATCTCGTACTGCAACGAAATCGCATTGTTAACTCGTACAACCGTTATACATTCAGTCAAAAAAGTATCGGGAATGGATGATTTGTTTATGGTTCCAAATTCAAATTTTTGTTTTTTTTTGTAGTTGTTAGATTGGCACAACTGTTTTCCATTTTGGCGCGGAGTTTGAGTTGCATCTGTTATTTATATTAAATACAGTGCTGGTTTTAGTAATATCATATATAGTGTGTATTGCGAATTTCATAATGGACAAAAATATCGAACAAAGAGTTTGTCTTAAATTTTGCATCGCCAATGGAATTTCGTGTTCGGAGTCACTGAAAATGTTACAGATGGCTTACGGTGAATCGACTTTATCAAAAACTCGTGCTTATGAGTGGTTCAAAGCGTTCAAAAGCGGTCGAGATGTGATGGAAGATTTGCCTCGCTCTGGTAGGCCGTCAACGTCTGCAACTGAAGTTAACATCGCAAAAGTGAAGGAAATAGTGACTGAAAATCCCTATTCAACTCTGAGAGAGATAGCCGCCGAACTTTCTGTATCTCACGAGTCGATCCGTACCATTTTAACTAATCATTTGGGTATGAAACATGTTGCTGCTCGGCTAGTCCCAAAAGATCTGAATTTTCTCCAAAAACTCAATCGCATGAAAGTCGCTGAGGACATGCTAGAACGAGTCAGTTCGGACCCAACATTCATGAAACGCATTGTTACTGGTGACGAGACGTGGGTTTACGAGTTTGACATGCAAACTAGTCAACAAGCTTCGGAGTGGCGCCTTCCAACTGAACCGTTTTCAATCGATAGAAGACATAAAGGAGAATTCGCGGCGAGAACTCAACTCAATTCCGAAAGCAGCGTTTAAAAAATGTTTTGATGAATGGATTATTCGTTGGCGCAAGTGTATCGTTTCTAAAGGAGCATACTTTGAAGGTGATAAAATAAATTTGGATGAATAACAGACATTTTGTGTATTATTGATCTTTTCCCGGTACTTTCTTGACAGAGTAGTACAATGAGCGTTTTCTAAAATATCGAGCACCAGGTGGCAGCACTTGAGATATTATTTTATAAGACTTATAAACCAGGACTGTGGCCATGGAGTCCGTCCGTAGTCATGAAATTATGTCCGTAATATATACCGTAGTTACGAACAAAAAAGGTTACCCTAGGATCACTCGGGTGTCTGTATGTCCGTCTGTCACAGCCAGTTTTCTCCAATCCACTAGACCGATTCTGTTGAAATTTGGTACATACATGGATTTTTGTGACCCAACACGGACATGTTACGTAAATTATTAAATTTTTCAGTATGGGTGTCACTTTCGGGAGTCAACAAAAAAAAATATTTTTTATCAATACCGTGTGATATATCAAATGAAAGGGCTTACTGTGAGGGTTTTAATTATATCTTTTTCATAATTTTAAAATAAATGCTTTGAAGTTATTCAAGAAATTGGGCGAAAAATGACCATCCCCCCCCCCTTATCTCCGAAATTATTGGAGAGTAAAATTTTGAAAAAAATGGAGATAATAGATCTTTACCTAAAATTACAGGGAAATCTATAAGAAGTCTATAGTGTAAAAACAACTTGTTAAAAAAAATCGTTCGGAACTCTTTGCACGCGAGTCCAACTCGCGCTTGGCCAGGTTTTTTTTAATAACAATAATACTGCCTATCCTAGGATTCGAGCTCAAACTTAGTAGTAGCGCTGGCGATCACTAGTTTAACAAGGCTCTATCATTATAATTTATGTCAAAACAGATATCACTAGAGTGCAATTTATAGCATTACATACGACATAATAATTGTTATCTATAATAAAATTATTACTGCAGTGCGCGGCAAATTCCACTGATTATAAAATTTTGACAGTGACGTTGACAGTTGCTAGATGGAAAGACTAAAAAAATATGATGTTGCTTTCGCATTGGCCGATAAGAATTCGTAGTGTCATCATAATCGAAACTTTTTAAATTCTATGGTAACAAGCAAGTGCTTTTTCTGCAAGCTTTTTACCAATTTTTTAACTATGCTGGGATCTGCTTCCAGTAAATCCAGATGCAGCTGATTAACAGTAATTTTGCTTGGCAGTGGGCAGGGCACATTGCTCGCAGAACGGATGGTCGATGGGATCGAAAAGTTCTGAAGCGACGACCGCGTACCGGAAGATGAAGCATTGGAAGGCCTTCTACAAGGTGGACCTGGTGAGGGTCGGGGGTAGACGATGGAAGCGAACCAGTTGTTGTGGTGACACTTGGGGGAGGCCTATGTCTAGCAGTGGACGTCATTCGGCTGATATGATGATGATGATGATAGGATCTGATCTCCACAAATCCAGGGCTGGTAAACACGAAACCCCTTGGCAAGATTAGTGTCAGATTTTCTGTCTTCTGACAACCCATATCCATTGTCAGAGTTCCACAAATTGCAGCCGGGAGAGCTTACTTTCCAAGTCTTTTGCAGTACGGCGGAGCGTCGGTATAAAATGAAATGGTCACCCATCTAAGAACCGGCCTCGGCCACTGTTGCCTAACCTTGCTCCTCAACTTTAGTAGTACATTTTTATGTTGCCCGATAAAAATCCGCAGTGTCATACATACAATTTATTTTTAATGCCTTTGAAATAAGTTCTTGAAAGTGTGTTTACAACAATGATTAAAAGAACAAAGCTGCTAGCCTATTTTCAGTACTTATCAATCCGATACCGGATATCAAATGTCAGTTATCTACATATATAATTAAATTACTCATCATCGTTCTTAAAAATTTAGACAACTATCGACGATCCTAATGACATAATATTTTCCCCATTGGGGATAAACCATTGGTTTTCCGGCAACGCTAAAATCACAGGAGTTATTTAGGGACAGTGGTTCAAAATTACTTATCAATGGACGACATTGGATTTCCCTAAAGAACAAATAATGTTGAAGCACGTACAACATGTACGTATACCTAAAAGGTAAGTTGGAGGAGCAGGCGCTTGATCTTTTCTGAGTAAAAAAACACTAGTTACAACTTACAACAATATATTTTTGTCTACTCTTTCCTTCTCAGCTTCTAACATGGCTACACCGAGCTTCTAACATGGCAACACAGAAACAGAACTGTCATTTGAATCTCGAGAGAAGAAACTGTCATTTGACAGTAGCTGTCACTGTCAATAAAAGCGGGAAAGTTATTGACGTTGGAGAAAGCGCGGGTAAACTGAAATTTATGTATTTTGCCATTTCACCGCTAAAGTTTTTAGATTACGTATTCTAACTTACTTATTATTCCTTCGTTTACAAGGATGTTGGTATTTAGATGAGAGACGAAAATTGAGTGACTGAACCTTTGACTTTCCTCTCACACAAGGGGACAATTTGCATTCTATAAAAAAAATATTTTCGACTCTGGTACAAGACTGAATCAATGAATGACAGATGAGTGCGATCATCTTTTTAAATATTTATCTGTGTCAAAGCCACATAGAAAACACTTTTGTTTTGTAGTTTTTTAACTAAAAATAACCCTGTTTTGATGGATGACACATTTTTTATGTTAAGTATTTTTGTTTCACAATATTGAACAAGTGATAAATGGAGATAGCCAACCTCCAAGTTTTTGCTAAGAGGGAGAGGCATAGCTATATCAAATTTAGGTACTAATAATAGCTACTTATCTTGTCCTTAAAACAAATCCAAACTTGATGGGCTATTGTAAATTTAACTAGCCAATCAACGCGCAATATGAGACTTGACAGCATTTTCCTTTTCAAATATTTCATTGAGCACAGAGTCACTGCGGCCCTGGAACGCAAAGGGCATTTGAAAGAAACAAAGGTGGGTTTTGGTCAGTTAAGAGTCTGACACTCCCTTATGGGTTATTTGATGATTTTCAACTAAAAAAAAAGCCTACATACCTACTACATAACTGCCCGGCTAACCTTTCCTTAATTACGCTGGGGTCAGTTTCCAGACTTTGATTGACTGGAAGAAAACCCCAGCATAGTTGAGACAAAGCTAGTCAGATTTTTATGATTTATTGCCGGGACGTCGGTTCCGTGTTCTATTAGACTGAACTCAGCCATAATTGATCGTTGAATATGATTTCGCATTCAATTGTTTTGTTTATTAGGAATTGCTTAGTAGTTAACGGTCATGATGGCGCGACTGTTAAAATCTTAATGGAACATTGATTGCATTGTATTGTCTCATTTGAATTTACGAGTTTATGCGATCCATTATGATTTTTAGTGACTTTCCCGAATATGGTGCGGTACTGTAGAAAATTGTGGCGCTTTTTCTAACTTATTGTTAATATACTTTTCGTTCACTCCCAAAACGGAAATACTGGCCATCACGTTTGAGACATCCTGATTTAGAGTGAGACTTCACACTGAAAATCGTTCAAATTCAAGTTGAAACCTCGACTTCTTTTGCCAGTTTTTGCCGGATTGTTTCGAAAGAGCCCCCGCAGCCCTGGAAGGAACGCAAAGGGCATTTAAGGAACACGGGTGGGTTATTAGTCAGTTAAGAGTCTGACACTCCCTTCTGCTCCGCACAGAGCGGGAGGAGTCACTTGATGACGTACCAAAAAAAAAACCTGGGAAAATCAATGTCAAAAGGTAAGGAAATATTTTTAACGGATTGAGACTGAGATAAAAATGCGAAAGTTTCTTAAAAACACGAGAATTGCCTCTCAGATGGTCGTACTCAGCGCTGATTGGTCGACAAGGCCAGATGCTTAATTTAATTGTTTTGCCGGGTAATTCTTCGAAGACGCAAAGGCGCGAAGCGTGGGTCATTAATTAACACGGTGTTTATTTCTGAGTTACCTTCTGTAGGTAGTAGCTATTGTCTCTGCCTAAGTTTTGTTTTAAAATTAAAGTTCTGTGCGTCTTGCCATTCAGGTGTTGTACACAACTTTGGGAGATCGTTCGACCCAACGCACCCTTGATACCTTTTGTCTATGGCCCAACCTTGGCCATTTTTCGGTCAATACCTTACTCCAGCGCCCATAAATACTTATGGTTTAAGTAGGATATTTCTTTCCAAAACTAAACTTTTTTTTTTAGTTATACTCTTGAAGGTGGATGCTCCAAGGTAGCCCGCGAAATTCAAATATTTTTATGTTTTTTGCAATTGGCCGGTCAGTGTGAAGCTGTATGTGGACCAAATGCGATCCGCGACAGTAACAGCTTCACACTGACCGGCAAATTGCAAAAAACATAAAAATATTTGAATTTCGCGGGCTACCCTGGAGCATTCACCTTAAGGCTGCTCTCTCGAAAAAAGGTTAAAAATAGCGTGCAGATGAAGCAGTTTTTCGTCGGCATTTTCTGAGAAATTACATTTGAAAAAAATTGGTAGTACCAAAAAAATCACCTCCAAATTGTTGAGATGATCATTTTACTCCTTCGTTTTTATCAAAAGAGTAAAAAAAAATATTTAGTGCCTTGCAATACAAACGAAAATAATTTGGTTCTTTTACTTTTTAAACTAGTTTACTACTACTACTACTACTACTACTACTACTACTACTACTACTACTACTACTACTACTAGTGTACTAGTTTTATTATTAAAAATTAAAAACACCGGTTAAAAGCTCCGTTTGTATGCACAACTCAGGGCTGCCAGATCGTATATTTGGATACAACATTTGTATAATCGGACGGTGTATTGTATCCATGATCATTCTGTATAATACGGTACAAAGAATACGACATGAAATGCAAGTCCGGTTTAGTAGTTGACAACCCTCTAAGGTTGAAACTGCGAGTGGCCATCGACAAAAAAAAAAAAAAAAATGGCATGAAATGGAATGTGAATTCGCCTCTTGTATTTTTTAAAGTTGTCCGCTGACTCTATATAGGATGAACAGAAATGGAGATAAAATTTTGATGGAGATGAGATTGCCAACTTTACAACTATGATGGAGTGTCCTGTTGTGTCGTGTGGTTACAATGTAGCTCAATTTGGCTTTAGTTCCTGATTGTGATCGTGTGAGTTGGTTGAGGTTTCGTTTGGTAGTCTGTGGAATTTTCTTTTTCAAAGTTGTCATATTGTTTTTTCGTGTCGTGTATGTCCTTTCTTGCCTTTGGCGCCTTAGCATTATAGTAAAAGTGTGTGTTCCGAAATATGTTCATGGCCCCATGAATCCGACGCCATAATGTACTGGTGTGCCACTATAGTGTACTGGTGAGACAAATGTCAAAGGTGACGTATTAGTAGTATATCAAACGTCAAACAGGCGTGTGTGCATCCGACTTTTCAGGAATTTTTCAATATGACGTCAATTTATGACATCAACGCACTTCCAAGTATATTTCGGAACGACTCAACAGTATGACGTCGCCGCGTCGGGTCATGAGCACTGGCCAGTAGGTATATTGTTTTATATTTCGGATCACACACAAAGTACTTTACTGTGAACGCATTAGGTTCAAGGTTGATTGGGACAATTTGACAGTGACGGGTAGCGTGATGTACTTTCTGATTCTGCTAAAGTGATCTTTTTAGTCCCGCAAGTCAGTACCTATGTTAGTTTTATGATATTATGAAGCAAAATCGATGTATAGAATGGTTATGTATAATGCGATAAAATTTCGTATAATTGCAGATACCGAACCGTATAGCCGCGATTTATTTGCTGGCAGCCCTGTGCACAACCTTAACCTAAAGGTTGACAGGTAGAGAGCGCATTGTCCATGTTCTTAACACTGTTGTAGGTAGGTACCTAAATAAAGTTTAAATAAATATTTCTAATAACAATGAAAAAATCTACCGAAGTACAAATTTCGACGGCCTGCTTCTCTGCTGCCGTCTAGACGTGACACTGGCAGAATAGTCGATACCGGCTCAGTTGCCACAACCGGAAAAAGAAAAAAAAAGTACAAAAACGTCGAAGTTTTTGACTTTGACGTTTTTGTTCCATTCCATGACACTTCTGGGAAAATAATTTGAATTTTGCTAAGACCCTAAGACCTAGATGCTGTCATCAAGCGCATTCGCGCCATGTTTTATTAAACCATATTTCCTCCATGCATATTTCGACGTTCATGCTCGTTACTAGTATTGTATGCAGATTGTAAGTACGAGTAGGTAATTATGTTTTTTGCTATTTATTTTGTTATGTCATTAAGAGACCCTGCCTGATCATATTTAAATAATGTATTCCTAGTATTTTAATAAATAATCCATTATTTTCGCTCGCAGCCGCACGGGTCGATCTTCAAGGTTAAGCAAAGCTTGCCGAGGTCGATCTATGGATGGGTGACCATGTTAACATACCGAGACTCTGATTGATATTGCCCAACTATAATTGCAGCTTCTATACTGTACCTAAAAATTATCTTATCACCAAATTTTTATCTATGGCCATTATGATATTATCTTAGATACTTATCTATGGGCTAGGCTTTGGCTCGACCATACAGCTTGGGCTGTCAGAAAACTGTCAGTTTACATACTCTGTGACTGACAAATTAAAGTTTAATAAAAGCATCTACTATATATTTGGTACATTCGACGGCCTGCCTCTCTGCTGCCATCACGACGTGACACTGGCAGAATTGTTGAAACTGTCTCCGTTGCCATAAACAGAAAAAATTTGGTTGATTGGTGTTCCTGACCTTATATCAACCAAGTAGAAGTATTTGTTAAGTACAGAGTTAGGTACAGGTAGAATCAATGTAGTTGGCGTCTCAGAACATCAAACACTGCACAGTAGCAAAGTGACAACAGTAGCAAATATAATTATGTGAGGGGTAAGATGTAACTTCACAATGAAAAGCAATCTTCACGGTTGAATAGACCAAGCGGCCGACTAACTGGTTGAGTTTGAATCTATACTAATATATAAAGCTGAAGAGTTTGTTTGTTTGTTTATTTTTTTTATTTACTTGAACGCGCTCATCTCAGGAACTACTGGTCCGATTTGAAACATTCTTTCAGTGTTAGAAAGCCCATTTATCGAGGAAGGCTATAGATAGGCTATATAATATTATCATGCTTATGCACAGTAATGAAAATTGTGACGCAGACGAAGTTGCACGGGTCAACTAATAGACACATATAATTTGTTATCTAGCAATGTTAGGTAAAAAATTATTCTGATACTTAAACATGTCCATTATGATAACTATCTAGGTATACGTCACCTGTGTAAAAATGAGATGAATTCATTAACAATAACTAAGCTTCTTTGTAAGGACTACTCCCTCTATTTTATTCTTTTTTTTTAAGATTTGCATATTACAAAATGGTTTCTGCGAAAATTTCTTACAAACACAGGCAAGGGTAAACAATGTAAAGAGCCTTGTCAAAGAGAATAAACACATTTGATTTGTTTGTGTTATGGCACCTGTGTGAAAAACCTGTGTTTATAATCAACACAGCAAAAGAGGTTTCTTTTGCAGATAAATAGCTATTACTGTTTCTACTTGGGTATTGACTAGTAACTATCTTCTTTCTATATATGTATAACAGGGAAACTGACTGACAGACATTCAATGCACAGTTACCAAAACTACTGGGAACACGAAATTGTGCATTTCTTGTTCCCAGTAGTTTTGGTAACTGTTATGATGTTGGTGAGCACTACAAAGAATTTTTGGAAATTGAACCTTTCAAGGAGACGAAAAGGGGGAAATTGTTTTACTAAATCTAAAGCAAAGTTTAAATAAATAATGGAATGTAGAGAGTTATTCACTTAATAATAAATGTGAATGAATGTATGAGTCAATTAATTCCCAACATGTCTGCATAACATTTTTCATGAATTCCGCACTCCTATTGGTTGTAAGGTGATGTTAGATTAGCATATACCATTCTTCCATAAATGGGCTAACCGACACTAAAAGATATTCTCAATTCAAACAAGTAGTTTCTCAGATTAGCGCGTTCAACCTAACTAACTCTTCAGATTATTAATTAGTATACTTAGATAAATTTAATTCTATTAGTGTTGTCTTATGCAGGCGAAACCATTGTCATGAATTATAACATTGTCAATTGTTTAAATTTGTTCATAAAACAGTCGATAACTCAGTTTTAACCAGTCTCTCGCTTGGTTTATTTGGTCACAGCTGCCTATAAACATTTGCAAAACCAGTGTCTTTGTAGTTGCGTTGCTATGCCAGAGTAACAGTTGTTGCAGTACCAGTCATAATACTGTGAATATCTACTTAATACGTAGCTAAACAAAGCCTAGGCTATTAGGTACTACAAACTAACTTTTGCCCACAACTTGGTATGCATGCATTCCGTTAATTTTTAATTTTCACGAACACGTTAAAAACGTGTGCAAAGATGCAAATAAAGCATTGGGGTTCGTCATTAGAACTTCCTCCCAATTTCGAAGCGTCAAGGTTCTCAAGCTACTCTACAATGCATATGTGCGCAGTAAATTAGAGTATAATGCAATTGTCTGGGATCCTTCGGAGAAGATATATATACTCATGGTTGAAAGAATTCAGAGGAAATTTTGCCGTTATGTGTATAAACTAACCTACGGATATTACCCATTCTTGTATCCTTCTTTATTTGTGTCGGGAATGGTCGGATTGGATACTATGCAGCTCAGGCGCAAATTAATGCACATTGTGCATTATTATCTTTTAATCAACAATAGGATTGATAATCCATCGGCGAGAGAGCATATACATTTGTATGTTCCGCAGCAATACATGCGTGGCATAGGGCGGCGGCGGCATCAACTTCTTGCGTGCCCACTGGCATGGCGCACCCATCATGTTAATAACAGCCCAACCGCGAGGGCAATCAGTCTTATTAATAGTTACATTGACAGCAGTCCAGATGCCGACATATTTGTAGATAATCTAAACACATTAAGGAAATATGTATTGTCCTTTTTAAACAAATGATACAATGATTTTTTTAATCAATGCAATAATATTTTAATTTTTTATGTTTGATATTTTGTTTGATGTTTATTTATTTCTAATTTTAATGAATTTGAATTTTTATGTTTGACATCTAAGTGTGCGATTGACTTAGTGTAGTTCCTTTGACATTTATTTTTATTTTATTTTTTTTTATTTGACATGTAATTTTCCAATTATAAAAAAAAAATGTTTTTTAAGTTCTTTTGATTAATATTTGGTATGTATGTAAATTGTTAGCGTGGAAGCGTATTGGTTTAAAACTGTAAGCTTTTATTGTGTTTTTTTGAATAAATAAATAAATAATTCCTGTTCCCATATTGCCTATAGCAATTCTCATGAGTGTGACTATCATATACAAGAAAATTTCAAAATCAAACTGGTCCAGCGGGTCATTTTAGTTAGGGTCTTCAGCTTTATTAAATTAGTACAAATTATTCTGTTATTAATTGCACCTCAACAGCTAAACAGACTTGGAAGTTATTTAGCACACTGATAAAGCATGATCAAGTTTTAATCCAAAAATTCTGTTTCCTTACAACAATTTTCAACTTTCACATGGGTGAAAACTTTAGCACATAGTCCAACCGAGACATGATAACATCAAATAACAAGATTTTAGATTCATATCTAATTTTCTTAATATCATTGACAGGTCTGATAAATGTTGAGTGATGTAATGATGTACTCTGACAAGAACATAACATGTATTTATTGTCTTATATAGGAATTCAAGTAGGTACCTACTTATCAAGGAATATGTTTAGTAAATGATTCATTTTGGTGTTACACGATGAATGTTGTACAGCTCAGACATATTGTTTATACATATAAAACACTATTTTTCAGCTTAATTCTGTAAAAATAGCATAAAAATTTAGTTCACAGAATTTGTGAGCGTATACCTGTGCCTTTCACCACAAAAACGCATTCTTTTTTTTTTTTTCGTACTTGTTGAAGCATCTACACTACACACACAGCCAAAGTACGTTCTCCATAGCACTTAACATTGCAAATAAAAAGAGAAGGCCTATGTGGGGCACTCACCTCAGACAGCAAGCCAGTGAATTGCAGTAAAAAATCCAGTGATTTTATCCACAGTTTATTATAATTTCACTACACATAAATCCAATTTGGCACACAACTTTGTTCGGGTTCACTCGACTGCACGAAAATCACCGATGGTAAAAACAGGCGCGAATTTCCAAGAATTACTTTGTTGTTTTCATTTCACGCCGTTTTCGCGAGTATGTCTTGACATACGGTGCGCACGAGTCGAATCGTCGAAGTGATGGACAATTTGCCTACCTGCTCGGAGTTGCCAGTGTGCTAAATATAATTCTGCCATGTGAATTTTAGCAAAAGATTTATTACTGTAGAGAATACATTTATTTGGGTTTTCGTAGCAGCTATATTTAAAAACAACTATGATGATTTAGACGGGAAACGATGAAAAACTAATTTCAGAACAAAGAGTGTAGATAGGTACAAGAAAATATTGAAGCAGATAGAAGGCAAAATAATGTGGACGCACGGCATTTTCAAAACAGAGATAAATAATAATATGTTATTAAGAAAATGCCTAAGACATTAAGTTCAAACAATTGTGATACTCTCTTTTTCTGGATCATAGAAACAAAATTAAGCTCGCACTGAAGTCCTTCCAGATTTTTTGTACCGAGCCAGCTCGAACCAACCCTGGAAGTCGTCTCGCCAACCTTTCCGGGCATGGCTGACATTTTTTTTTAAATATTCAATGTTAAAATTCGTTTTAAACGCTTGCATATTTTGTCGTTGTTACGAATATGAACCTTAATTAATACACATAAAATACTTCACAACGGCGCCCCAGATCATTCCAGCGGCGATGGCGCGCCGTTTAAATCCACGGTGACGGCGGCGCGCATGCGCGGCGCTCATGTCCAATACCAAATCATTTTAAAAAACGCAGTGTTTAATATCCTATGGCCCTCGATCGACCAACAAACCTGTCAGCCGCCGATTTTTGAAGTGAAAACTTCTTTAGCGGCGTTGTGCACTTTTTTTTCTCATGGGTAAAAATGTTAAACTCACGTCAGGACACGTGACCTGATCGTAAATTCGTAAGACACACGTATTCAAGTTTTCACTTTTGCCGGCACTCCCGGAGTGCAACCCGTTTTTTTTTACAGTAAATCTATTCAATTTTTGTTGCGTCGCGACGGCTATTGCGGTCGACCACTGGTTAAGAAAATAATGATTTTGTTTGGCTTTCTTCCCGTCTTAGTAAGTAATTAGTTAGTATTAGTTGTTTTATTAATTAGTAGTTTTTTAAATGGGGTGTACAATAAAGTTTTTAATAAATAAATAATTACAGTAGCAGGAGCTATCGACCCGTATCTATATCTATACATCTATATAAATATATAAAGCTGAAGAGTTTATTTGTTTGTTTGTTTTCTTGAACGCGCTAATCTCAGGAACTACTGGTCCGATTTGAAAAATTCTAGGCTCATTCATCTGCCTAGCCTTTTCCCAACTATATATATTGGGGTCGGCTTCCAGTCAAACCGGGTTCAGCTGAATACCAGTGTTTTACGTGGAGCAGCTGCCTACCAGACCTCCACAATCCATTAACTGTGTAACACGGTACTTCTTGGCAAGACTGGAGTCAGATACTGGCTGTTACTGGCTTCTGTCAACCCGTGACGACTGCCAAAGATCTACAAATGACAGCCGGGACCAACGGCTTAACGTGCTTTCCGAGGCACGGATTATGTTAAGATGGTCACCCATCCACAGACCAACCTTGGCAAGCATTGCTTAACCTTAAAGATCGACCCGTGCGGCTGTTATTATTTAGTCACGAGCTCCTCTCGAGAAAAATTCTAGGCTATAGGCTATATATCATCACGCTAAGACCAAACGGAGTGGAGCAGTAATGAATATTGTGACGCAGACGAACTTGCGCGGGTCAACTAGTGTATGATAAAATGGTCACCCATCCACAGACCAACCTCAGCAAGCGTAGCTTAACTTTGAAGATCAACCGTGCGACTGTTTTAGTTTAGCCACCATGAAGCATATTAAAATAATACCAAAAATCTGTACACCACGAATGTAAGTAAAACAGTTAACCTATGTTATGTAGATACCTACTGTTCAACGAAAATCATATCGAATAACGATCGATGATTTTGTATTATCGACTAACTATAACAGATCAATAATCGTGATGTTTTTAGTACAACGCCATCTATCGACAATGTAGTTGAAGCGTCAAATATAAGATCGAACTCAGAAGCTCACAATTGCTACGATAAATAATGATAAGATAAGAAAACGTTCACTTTTCTTTTACTACATATTAAAATTATAACCAATAACAACAATATGATTTTGTGGTTCGATTTTGACGAAATAAACGCTAAATGTTACTCTGGTTATCACTTAATCTTTTTTAAGTACCTAGATTTGGAACCTAATCTGTGGTTTATGCGTGATGCTCCCACAAACGCACAGATAAACAGACAAAAATTTAAAAAATAATTTCCTAACGTTTCTATGTAATTTTTATGAAAAAATATTCAATGTACAGACACGGTTATTCTACGATTTTATTATATGTATAGATTCCAGAGATTTTAAATTTTTCGATCTATAGTGAACAGTTAATTTTAAATACAGTAAATATGTAAACCGCCAAAGCAGAAATAATTTATAACCTAAGTGAATGGGTGTACCAACGCGTAGGTATGCTATATCTTGGCGACATTATTTGTATATTTTGAAGATTATGGTATATAAAGATTATATGTATAACAAATAACAATGATCGATGAATCGATGATCCATGAATCCGAACTTGAAGACCAGAGAACTTATTTGTAAATGCATTTCTTTGGTCTTTAATTATTTGTGTAAATGCTCTTCGATCACAGATTTACGGCCAATTTGGCCAAATATTCTGAAGTTGAATAGCGACCGCGTTCCAAAATGCTCGGCGTTAGATTTCTCACAAAAGATAGACCGATAACGAGGTGAAGTTCGCTGGAATCTATTAGAGGCAACGACCATACAGCCCATACCTATACGCCTAATATTACAGGCGACAATGTCTCTCAACACATCAGACTTATCAACGTTAGTTAGAGGAAACAAAGGACCAGTTCATGTAGCGGCGCCGGCGCTTTAAGGAAGTATTATGTCCAACAGTACTCCAGCGGACATATTTCAGCTGAAATGATCATGGATGTTGATGAGAGAAATGATCATAGAAAAATATTTGAATAAATTGGGTGCACAAGTAAAAAAAAACAGTTTTATTTAGCCTTCAAACTGAGTGTCAAAGGAAAAAATTGAATCTAAATCTCCCCAAAATAAAAATATTATAAAAAAAACTGGCAACATTTCATATTCATCCACCTGTTTAAAATAGTCATGCGTCATCGATTAGAAAGAGATGGCGTTAGCCCAGATAACTGTTGTGCGAAAGAGTCAAAATACAGACCAAGTACCATACATTACGAGAGAGAGACCCGAATATCTATTTTTTTTCCTGAATAACATTTAGATGTTTTTTTTGTTTTTTATCTGTGCACGTACTTGCTACCTACGTACTTTTTATTGCAGGTGTCCTGTAATCTTGGGCAACTACTTTGCAATAGAACATGTAAAGTAGGCAGTCTCTACCAGTCAACCTTTGGTTTATGCATTGCAGATAAAAACTTAAACCGTGTCAATGATATAGGAACCACTAGTGTGTTCAACAAAATTAAATAAAACACTTTAACATTGAAACTTTGTTGTCGATGCCTCAAAACAGTAAATAGGTATTACTCCCGCCATAATTACTCCATTTAAAAATTAATAACATTAACAGGTTCGCTGCCACCCACAGGATAGAAATTCATTCGTAAAGCCAAATGTGTTTACAGTATTTAAACATCCAGCACGCACCTGTGCGTGCTCGGCACTGGGAATGAAATTTTCATTACCAGTGCCGAACAACGCACGGGTGCGTTATCAGTTTATTGCAAGATTTTTCGTTAATTACGAATAATACACATTCATTTATTTAAGAGTGGTTTTTATTTGTTACTTGCATATCGCTAATCAAAAATACTTCAAAATAAACATTAAAAAAGTATTAATTGTAATGACACACAATTATCAATCAACAAACATAGAAAATGATTATTACAGGCCAAGTTCTGAGTGGTAATTATCGAAACACAGCACACAAAGTCCAGGTTTGTCAGGACAGGTTTCACAATACCAAGGAGAGTCACTCGTTTCTTATTCTTGGTGCACTGTCGGTCATTTTTTACTAGCACGCAAAAACAAAACCGTTCAAGATACAAAAAAACCACAAACACGTAACGAATTTTTGAAATTTCAAGCATAGTGCCGCTTTAAATACAACGTTCCAAGCCGTATGCCTGCACTGCACTGATTCTTTAAACTTTACTAGGCGCGAACACGCACCGGTGCGTGTTCGGCCCCCCACTTCGGCAGTGCCCCTCGCACCGGTGCGTGGATGGCAGCGAAGCTGTTAAGCCGTGTTACCAGTTCCAAGATAGTAAAACTAGTTTTGAAAAAAGAAAAAAAAAAAGGCAAATCCTCGCTATAGTAGTTGAAGGTTGGTAACAATACAACACAACACGTATTGAAATTCATACGTAACGGAACTCGTTTTGAAATTCTGCTTTTTTGCGAGCTTGTATGATATTATTGCAATTGAAACAAAATCATACGTTTACTCGTGTATTTGAGCAATCTTCGAACAGATCAGACTTCGGTCTATTCTGAGAACGAGATTAGGTATTCTAAATGTAAAAAAAAATCATTAGATTATATTATATTAGTCTAGGTATACTATCTAAGTATGTATCTATACTTCTATATCTAGGTATATCGATACTAATATTGTTAAGAGGAACGATTGGTATTTAACGAATTAACTTAAAAGCTGGATCGATTTGAAAAATTCTTTCAGCAATGGATAGCTACATTAACAGCGAGTAATTACCCCACGGGAACGGAAACTACGCGGGTGAAACCGCGTGACGTACCTACGCGATGAGCTGCATCCCTACAATGTCGTGCCAAACAGCCAAAGCAATCGAGATTCCGGCTTAAGAGAGAGAGACGGAGTTATACAGGAGGCATAGTACTATCCGTTTTCACACCTTAATCGTAGTCAAGGGGTGCTGGTCTAAGCCCTCAAGATAATGTTCTATATTTAGCTCTTAGATAAGATCATAGATCAATAGATATTATTATGGATTTTCCAATTTAGAGATATATTCTTTACCTTTAATTGGAACAAAGGAATTACCTTATTCGAATAGAAACAAAAATTTATCTTTCATTTAAATAATCTTATCAACGTCTTTTTCGTTGTTTTTTTACAAAATTACTAAGAATTTGCTTATTCATTGAGACATCGGATGTTGATAATATAATAGAATTACGTATGTATTTGTTAGATAAGTGACAACGCATGCTATTATTGTGATCTAATGAGACGTTAAAAATGCATTAACCTAATAGACGTAGGTACTTCCCAAACGCGGAAGTCTTTTACAGTACACTACCTGCCTAACAATTCCTGATGGCCTTTTTCCAACTATATTAGGGTCGGCTGCCAGTCAAACCAGATTCAGCTGAATACCAGCATTTTACTTGGGCAACTATCTGACCCCCACAACCCAGTAACGGTACTTCTTGGCAAGACTGGTGTCAGGCTTGATTCAGGGCGGGACGCGAGAGATAGCCGCCATGATCGCCTCGACGAGGACACGGCGGTGCTCCGCCCAAGCAGGGCAGACCTCCACCGTGCCCTCCGGGGAAAATAAAAACCTACATTTAATGTGGGCAAGGTATATTTCGCGAGGCCCTCTGATGGTGTAAGAAGAGTTTATAAAAAAACTGGCCAAGTGCGAGTTGTACCCGCACACGAAGGGTTTCGTACCTTAATTAACCTTAATTTTTATTATTTGTTGTTATAGCGGTAACAGAAATACACAGTCTGTGAAAATTTCAAGTGTCTACCTATTACGGTTCTTAAGATACAGCCCGCTGACAGACAGACGGACGGTAGGACGGATGGACGGATGGACGGACGGACGGACAGCGGAGGCTTAGTAATAGGGTTCTGTTGGTTATCCTTTGGGTACGGAACCCTAATAAAACTGGCCAAGTGCGAGTCGGATTGCGTGCAAAGGGCTCCGAACCAATTTTTTTTTTAACATGTTATTTTAAGACTACAGACTTCTTTTAAGTTTCCCTGTAATCTTTAGTTCTAAAAATATTAAATCGGCATGTTTTCAAAATTGTAGGCTCAGTAGTTTCGGAGAAAAGGGAAATCGGGAATGGTCATTTTTGGTCTATTTTCTTGAATAACTTCAAAGCAATTTATTTATAATTATGAAAGACATAATTAAAACCCTCACAATAAGCCCTTTCATTTGAAATGTCACATGATACATTTTTTTTTTTTTTGTTGGTTTTAATTTTTAAAAGCTCCTTTAAGCAGAAGCAGTACTTACAGGCAAATATATAGAAGAAGAAGAAAGAAAGAAAAAGAAAACTAATTTATTTGGCACACACTGAATCACACAATGTTTGTAACAACAAAAGGAAATGAAAATTTATTATAAAAACAAAAACATCGTGTGCCCCGCGGCTGCGCCAAACAGGTCCAGTTCAGCAAAATGCCAGACAACTAGGCGCTGCCTGACGCTGGTTTTCAACTGCACCTTTAGTTGAAGTGTACGGATGTAAACCAGTTTTGTAGGGTATAAAAATAGTGTACAGATTAATATAGATATAATATGCTAAAGTGTAGTTAACGATAAGTACATTAATATAATTTAGTGTCCAGTGATAAATAATACACAAAAAAAAGAAAGGATAGAAAACAATGGAAACAAGAAGCAAATAATTCTGCAAATTGACAGAAAGAAAGAAAGAAGGTGGGCGTCACTTTTTAACCGACTTCAAAAGAAGGAGGAGGTTCTCAATTCGGTTGTATTTTTTTTTTTTTTCTATGTTTGTTACCTCATAACTCCGTCATTTATGCACCGATTTGAAAAAAAATTGTTTCACTTAAAAGGGTATACTTCTCGATTGGTCCCATTGTCACCATGTCAGAATCTGATGATGGGATCCCATGAAAATCGAGGGCAACCCTCAAATTTTATAGGCACATACAATGTTTTTCATAAAATTTCTAACGCAATTCAGATATTTGTGCCTGGTAATCATCATCTCATGTTGCTGAGCTGATGATGAAAGGTATAAATTAGGATCTGATGATAAGATCCCATGAAAAATGTTTGTTCAGCGATACTTTCGCCAATTGTCAGCCGATTTGGATGATTCTTTTTTTGTTTGAAAGAGTATTTTTCTGGACTGGTTCTGTTTCAATTTGGTGTAGATCTGACGAAGAACTTCGGAGGTAGGCAACGGAACTCTTCAATAAATGATAGCAAAGGGATCGGGATTGCTGAAATCGCATGATTTTTTAGTGTTTACACCAGTTCTTATCAATCAATCATAATCAAATATCAAATATATAATCATAACATTGCGCTGGTACGCTGTTAATGGGTACGCAGGTACCTAGGTACCACTAAAAAGTGAAAAATAAAAAAACTTTTTCACAAAAAATACAACCGACTTCCAAAATCAAAACACTACAAGGTACAAAATAACTTCGGAAGAAAGAAAAATACTTTAATTTCGGAAGTCAGTGTCAAAAAAACTAAAAAATATCCAAAAACACCGACTTCAGAAATTAAAGTTTGTTTCTTTCTTCCGAAGTTATTTTGTACCTTGTGGTGTTTTGATTTTGGAAGTCGGTTGTATTTTTTGTGAAAAAGTTTTTCAATAATAATAAATATCCAACAAAGACACAAACCGAATCCTTTCAGCTGAGAATTGGCCTGACATCATATTAATGACAGGTTCAAGTGTATTATGTCTAGTTTCCGTTGCCTATATATAACACTACTAGCTGACCCGTGCCCACATCGTTGGGCGTTTTTTTTAAGTATCCTATGTTAATTATAATATCTCCAAGAATATGTGTAGGTACAAAGTTTCATTACGATCGGTTAAGTAGTTTTCGCGTGAAAGCGTAACAAACAAACTAACATTCACATTTTATAAAATTACTAGCACTTCGCCCGCGACTTCGTTCGCGCGGATTTAATTGGTAGTCCACGATCTTCATCTCCCCTCTGCCCCATTAATAGGGTAAAATGTAAATTACTTATTGATAGACTAAACGAAGGGCAGTTCGCTCAAATTGCCACATTTTTCTTACTTAGAGTATTTTTAAACCCGTCGTAACTTTTAAACGAAAAGTCCGATTTGAATAATTTAAAATGTTATTTACATGATAACCAACCTTAATTATCAAACTACTAGCTTTTGCCAGCGGTTTCGCCCGCGTGATTGTAGGGAACATACTCCCGGGATAAAAATAAAAAACTTTTTACAAAAAATACAACCGACTTCCAAAAACAAAACACTACAAGGTACAAAATAACTTCGGAAGAAAGAAAAAAACTTTTATTTCTGAAGACGGTGTTTTTGTTTATTTTTTCTTTTTTTGACACCGACTTCCGAAATTAAAGTTTTTTTCTAGTTGTAATAGTGGTAATTTTGGTATCATGATACCAAAATTACCACTATTACATTCCACCCGGGTTTTGATCGAATAATTTGAACAAAAAGCGGTCATTGTGACTTAAACATGATAGTTATAGGCCTCTATAAAACTTAAGTAAGTACATTACTTTGCTATATTGTCAATAGTTTCCGCAGCGTACGCGATATAAGGTTTTTTTTTTCGGATTTTTTTCACACGTTGGGTTACACTATCGAAGTTTTCATACGGATCCCTTACTTTTTCGAAAATATTCTATAGCCTATGTTCATCAGAGATAATGTAGGATTCTAATGGTCAGCAGGTGGCGCTTCGGCCCGCATTTCAGCGGGCTGTCGACGCGCCTGCTGAAGGCCGCGGCTCTTGGCTCCTCCCAAATCTGGGGGGGCCAAATGCACGGTGCCGGCGTTTATATGCCGGCATCCATGGCCCTGTACGGCGCCCCCATCTGGGCGGACTCCCTCCACAGGAGGAAGAATGCTACTGTGATGCGCAGGCCCCAAAGGGCCATTGCACTGCGGGTGGCGAGGGCCTACCGCTCGGTGGGCTTCTCGGCGGCGTGCGCTCTGGCGGGCACCCCTCCTTGGGAGTTGGAGGTGTGGGTGCTCGCCAGAGTGTACGAGTGGACGGCGCGGCGAAAGGCTCTTGGCGAGCGCCCCGTCGCGGAGGAGCGGGAGGCCGTGCGGCGGGAGGCGAGGGACGCTATCGTCGTCCACTGGACGGAGGACCTCGTCACCGCCACCTTTGGTCGCCGTACCTTGGACGCGCTTGGTCCGGTCCTGCGAGACTGGCTCGAGCGCTCCCATGGTTTCCTCTCATTCCGTCTGGTGCAGGTGTTGTCAGGCCACGGCTGTTTCGGCAAGCACCGAGTCAGGAGGGAAGAGACCCCGGCGTGCCTTGACTGCGGCGCGGCGGAGGACACGGCTCAGCACACCCTCGAGGTGTGCCCGGCTTGGTCTGAGCCGCGCCGCAGTCAAACTAAGGAGATCGGACAGGACCTCTCACTTCCCGGCGTGGTCAACGCCATGCTGGAGAGTGAGGGGTCCTGGGCAGCTGTCACCTCTTTTTGCGAGGATGTCATCTCGCAAAAGGAGGCGGTGGAGCGCGCGCGGGAGGACGACCCTCTCGCTGCGCCGCTCCGAAGGCGAAGAAGAGGTCGGAGAAGACGTCGTCTTCTCCCTCCTCATGGTGGTGATGGGCGGGCGATAGGCGCGGGGGCGCCTCCACCCGCATTGCACTCCACACCACTTTCGCCGGTCATTCCCAGCCCTCCCCCTTAACGGGGAGGACGTGAGGGGCCCACTGTTTTAGGCGGGTTGTCGTCGGAGGAGGACTGGATGCCAAGGCTGCGCCGATGTCCCAGTCCTCTTCCACTCGGACGATGCGGGAATGCCGCTGGGTTATTTTAGTGGGTATACCGGGTCAGCCCGGGGAGTCCCACATACCCCTCCCATTCCCCCGATGGGCGGGTATGCGTAATGCATTTTTTCCCAGCGCAAAAAACAAAAAAAAAAAGGATTTTAATGGTGAAAGAATTTTTCAAATCGATCCAGAAGTTTCAGAGCCGTTTCGCGGCCGTAACGCGTATTTATCTAAAGAATTATAACCATTTTAATAATTAATATAGCCCTCTAAGTTTATGAAGCCCTATAGAATGATTTTTTCGTATAATAACTATTCTACAGGGCTTCAAAGGGGCAAAATGGTTATAATTCTTTAGATAAATACGCGTTACGGCCGCGAATCGTAATTTGTTCAACATACAGCTTCACAATGACCGGCGAATTGCAAAAAACATAAAAATATTTGAATTTCGCGGGCTACCCTGGCGCAACCACCTTAACATCATAATACTAAAATCTACTATTCCATTTCACCCAGGTTTAGATTGAATAATTTGAACAAAAAGCGGTCACTATGACTTAACCATAATAGAATAGAATACTCTTTATTATGTACACCATATAAGTTACAGAAAAGATAGATGAAGAAAACATTACATAGGGTGACACAATGGGCGGCCTTATCGCTAAAATAATCTTTTCAAGACAACCTTTGGATGAATTTCAAAGATAACGGAAAGACAGTACTGCAGATAGTCTTAGGTGTACGATTTATATAAATAAATACATAATAGATCGATGTATACAGTTATAATTATGTAACAAATAAAAAAATAAAATAAAAAGCATAGGAACCAAGTGAAAACGATCAAACAGAAAGGTAGTGATTTTTTACCATTGTTTTAAAAATGGACAAAGATTGAGCACGTCTTATTGATACGGGCAAGGCATTCCATAACCGCACCGCTTGAACCGTAAAAGATTTGTCATAGAAGCTGGTGGAGTGCATCGGAATCTCTAATCTCAAGTTTTCCGACGACCTCAGACATCTATTATGTGTGTCATGAAGGAACTTGAAGCGTTCTTTAAGATAAGAGGGGGTTGTAGGATAGTTAGATGTATACCCTCGAGGCCTTTTTGGAGATATTGATGTCCTCTATAAAACTGTAGTACATCACTTTGCTCTATTGTCAATAGTTTTCGCAGCGTACGCGATAAAAGGAACTTTTTTGGTATTTTTTCACACCTTGGGTTACATTATCGAAGTTTTCATACTGTAGGATTCTAATTGTGAAAGAAGTTTTCAAATGGGTCCAGTAGTTTCGGAGCCTATTCATTTCAAACAAATAAACAAACAAATCTTTCCTCTTTATAATATTAGTGTAGATATACCTAGTTTATTAGAAATCTTGATTATTTCATTCAAAGTCATTTCGTATGCCGAAGAGTGGACTATCTTTAATTTGAGAATAAATTTGTATGTATTATAAGAAAAACCTTGTAGCGTCTACTTTTAGACTTTCCAGAGAGACGCGAGGCCCTTTTGCACCGCGAGGGCGTGGGTGGTGGCCCACACCGCCCACGCCTTACACTGCCCACCTGCACAAATTGAACACCTCCCTTCCGATAAATGGCTTGCGACTGCAGTCACCAGAACGATAGGCGCAACTCATAATTTAGGTTAATTTGTTGGGTGACACCACCTTATACGCCCCTGGTGTCACCCATGCTTGCTACGCCGATGCGTAGAAATATCGGTATCTTAACATGAGCACCCATCTCCTCTCTCGCTTTGCGACCATCTTCAAGCAATTATTAAATTAATTCAGTCACTGACATACAACGCACCGCCGCCGCCGCAAGCCGCAACGCACAAAGGTAAGTACTAAGGAGGAAGGATTTTTCAAAATTGGTCCTCCAAAGGGGATTTTTTTTTTTGGACGGGAATAAATCATCAAATAACTCCTTCCGCTCTGGGCGGAGCGCTCCATTAAAACCCATCCGTGTTGGGCCCTTTGCGTTCCAGGGCCGCAGTTACTCCTTCGAACAAATTCCGCAATTCTAAAGGGGGTTATAAATTGTGTAATGAAAGTTTTTAGGTTGATATGTAGAGTCGACTTCTTCAAATAATAACCAGTCCGAGAAAATACTCTTCCAAACATACATACAACCGAACATAGAACCTCCTCCTTTTTGAAGAAGTCGGTTAAAAAGGAGGAGGTTCTATGTTCGGCTGTATGTATCTTGTTTTTTTCTTCTTTTTTTATGTATGTTCTCCGATTTCTCCGCAAATTCTGGATCGAATTTAAAAACTCTTTTTTTATTCGAAAGCCTATATTCCTGAGGTGGTCCCATTGTCACCAAGTCAAATCTGATGATGGGATCCCATGAAAATCGAGGGAAACCCTCAAATTTTATAAGCACACACTGTTTTTCATAAACTTTCTAACGTAATTCAGATATTTGTTCCTGGTAATCATCATCTTATGTTGCTGAGCTGATGATGGAAGGTTTATACCTCCCATCATCAGCTCAGTCAGGATCTGATGATGGGATCCCTTGAAAAATGTTTGTTCAGCGATATTTTCGCCAATTATTAACCGATTTGGATGATTCTTTTTTTTTTTGTAAGAGTGTTTTCTCGGACTGGTCCCATTTAAATTTGGTGAAGATCTGATGAAGAATTTCGGAGCTAGGCAACGGAACTCTTTAATAAATGATGGCAAATGGATCGGGATTTCTGTAATCGCATGTCTGTTGATTGTTTACACCAGTTCATAACATAACATCACGCCGGCACGCTGTGCTTGTGGTTTCACTTTTTAGTGGTTCCTGCGTACCTACCACTAAAAAGTGTAAAATAAAAAAAACTTTTTAACAAAAAAATAAAACCGACTTCAAAATCGAAATTACCAAAAACACCGACTTCCGAAATTAAAGTTTTTTTTACTTTGTAGTGTTTTGTTTTTGGAAGTCGGTTTTATTTTTTTGTTAATTTTTTTTTATATGTATGTTCACCGATTTCTCCGCCAATTTTGGACCGATTTTATAGATTCTTTTTTATTCGTTAGCCTATACTCCTGAGGTGGTCCCATTGTCACCATGTCAGAATTTGATGATGGGATCCCACGAAAATCGAGGGCAACCCTCAAATTTTATAGGCACATACAATGTTTTTCATGAAATTTCGAACGCAATTCAGATATTTGTGCCTGATGATAATCATCTCATGTTGGTGAGCTGATGATGGAAGGTATAAGTCAGGATCTGATGATGGGATCCCATGAAAAATGTTTGTTCAGCGATATTTTCGCCAATTTTTAACCGATTTGGATGATTATTTTTTGTTTGGAAGAGTATTTTTCCGGACTGGTCCCATTTAAATTTGGTGAAGATCTGATGAAGAACTTCGGAGGTAGGCAACGGAACTCTTCAATCAATGATAGCAATTGGATCGGGATTTCTGAAATCGCATGTCTTTTGATTATTTACACCAGTTCATAACAAATAATATGAAAAAAGTGAAAAATAAAAAAGTCCGTGTTTATTGTATTTTTTTGGTTTTTTAACACCGACTTCCGAAATTAAAGTTATTTTTACTTTGTAGGCAGTGTTTTGTTCTTGGAAGTTAGTTTTATTTTTTGTATATTTCATTATTTTTCATTTTGTATGTATGATTTAACAGTTCACTTGTCGTTCACTTCGCCTCAGTTTTCACTTTGATGTTTAATTCGTATTGCTGATCCAATCGAGTAACCTCCTTGTGTAAGGCTTATTCAAATACGTGATAAAATTGTTAAGTATCAAGACCTCTGTGAGAATCGATTCGTATTCAAATGTAAAGACATAAATTAGAACCTCGGACATCAGCGATGCCATGCATCGAATTACTGTACAGTCAACAAAGCTATTTGGTATACCTTCTGGCAAAAATATTAACTTTTCCACTGCACTGCCAATATTTATTTTTAAAGTGGGTGATAGATGTACGAACTTATAGTACACGGTTTTTAAGATCGCGAGCTTACTCGGCTTGACGTCGGCGTCGCCACGTCGGTAACATACGTGAAAGCTTGCTCATTACTCTGGTTGTCAATGGAGGCAACTTTTTCTTATTCAGGAATAATATTTTATTATAGCCAGACAGGATACTTGTATGAGAGAAGCAAAGAAAATAATTATTTTAATTATTAGTGTTAATAGCTTCGAAAATCAGTAATTTTTGCAACACAATAGCACTTGACGTGCCACAAAACAAAGTAAGTAATGGCAAGCGGGTTGCGGCTCGCGGCGCTGACAGACGTGCGAGCCGAAGCGAGCTATGAGCTCAAACCTGTTGGATCGCCAACAAACTTACTCGGCGCTTTTTATGTATGTGTGCTTAAGGTGACACACGAACGAAAAAGCTCGTTGTCGCCACAAGTACGCGTACTTGCTCGCACGTCTATCACCCACTTAACGTGTGCATTATAACCTTATGAAAAACCATAACCTTATTAAAGCTTATGACATACAAGTGTATTAAAGTGAATTGTCTACTCAGCACACTCACAACATTGTTTAGGGAACGTAACTATTGGTGGCAGTACAGAAATGTCATTGTCAAGTATGTTTTACCGATAAGCTTTGAAATGGCAACGCTAGATGGCACAGTCTACTTCGTGCACGTTCCCCTAAACTGAACGTGAAGGAACTGCAGGTGGCAGCACAGAAGCGTCCATGTCAAGTATTCTGAACCTTAAAGTTTCGAGTATGCGGCACTAGATGGCATAGCCAACGCCATGCGCGTTCCCTATAGTTTTGTTGACTGTAGCTACTATACCTATGGTGTCACGTTATTATCTGCCAAAGACAAAGGTAGGATGTGTGAGTAACAAGGTACAACTATTATACATTGATTTATTGCAATCATATGCTGAATAACAAGCAGTGTGAGCAGTGTCGATCATTAGAGGATAGTTCCCGTATTTTTAAGGTACTTCTGCGATCTTCGGTGCAAACTGTAGACACTAGTATAAAATGTATATAAATTGAGGGTTTTTTGGCAGATTGCGATTGAGGTGTAAATGCGAACGTTGCTTAAAAAATTGTAGAATTGGCCGTGTTCTGCCAATTCTTTCCGTTTAGGACGCCTTCTACCTAGCCAAAGAAATAAACACAAAAAAATCCATTAAGTAAGTACATTATGAACCTACTAAATGTACGTTTTTCGAGAGAGAGTTGGTTTGCATACCTACTTACTACAGCTCTCGAAAAACATTAGGTACCCTACTTCTAGGGCCGTCGAATAAAAGAGCTAATCATGTCGTAGGTGTTCATGTACGATAATCATAAACAATAATAATAAAAACAAAAACACGTTTTTCTAAATTAGTACCTGTTACTCAGGGTCAGCTCACACCGAGACGCGACGCGCATCGTAAAATCGTTGGTTTGCATTCCTTTTAATTTTATTTTTGTATTCTTCTTCCTCTTCCTCTTCTGCAAGAAGTCCGATTATAACAAGATCCCAATCTATCATTATAATTTCACTCGAGCACTCCGACCGAACTGCATCAATTCTACACGAAGTCTGGACGGAAATGGTAGACGGCTGCGCCTCGCAGCGTCGCGCTGCTTCGCAAGGTGCGTGTACCGGCGATGCATCGCTCTACGCCGCGAGGCGTCACGAGAGGCAACGCTGCATGGTGCAACGTATTTTGAACTCACACAATGAAATGTGTATGTATATTTTCGTGTAGGAAATAAAGTTATATTTTGCGTCGCTCTTTTAAAGTGTGCGCGGAGCGTCGCGTCTCGGTGTGAGCTGACCCTTATTCAAGAAAACAGCACCGCGGGATTCCCGCGCGAACTGGCTTAGCGGCCATTTTTGTAATGGCGTCTGGTCACCTTACACGGGCAGTCGGCATAGCGAGGTCATCGGGTTTAAAATACATATTAAAAGATACATAGATCAAGTAAATGATGCAAATTGCATGTTATTGTTATTTCTAGCGAGTTTTTCGATAGACATGTGGTGATTATGGTTCTTCAAAACCATCCAAACTTTCACATTTATAATTTGCTAGCTTACCCGTGCCCACTTCGTTGGGCGGTATTTTTCAGGTTAACATATAGCCTATGGCACTAGCAAATAACGTGACTTTCTATTGGTAAAAGAATTTTCAAAATCGGTTCAGTAGATCCAGAGATTACCCCCTACAACCTCACAAACTCACTTTACCTCTTTTTAATATTATCCAATCTTATAAATCTCTTTATGTGGAGGGCGGCCCGTTTTTATGGGTATTGTTTTTTTAACAAAATATACCCTACTAGCTAAAGATTGTCTTGGCAGGCCACGAAGGACACGTCGGGGACCATTGTAGTCCGGGGGCCCCGTATCTTTGATACGGCTGATATGATACGGTGGTAGTACGCCCCTGGATAGAAGATAGAGAGATTCTTGCTGTATACTCGCAATGTAAAATACTTACATGACGTGGAAATATTTTTTTTGTAAGAAAAGCGATCCCAGCCTCTTTAGGCATTTGTCTGACCACCGGCGATCAGCGATCAGCGAGTAGCGAGTAAAGCTTCAAACTCGAAACAGTTGGCGATCAGCGAATAGTGAGTGAAAAGTTTCGATAGTTTGGACGCTCGGCTTTGAGCGAGTGCTAAGTGCGACGGGCTTTTACTTGCAATACTCGCTCCAGGTTGTACTGACCGCCAAGCGAGAATCGCCGAGCGATTGTCGCTGAGCGAGTACAAGGAATCTTTAATAGCTCTTGTCGCTGCGGTCAAATAGAGGTAAAGGTGGATACAAACATTGCGAGGCATGCGCCGTGCATGCCTCGCAACGCTCACGTTTCGATGTAAATTTGCCTGCCTAGCCTTGCCTCACCACGAACATGAACGTCTACACATTGCGTAGCATGCGATGAGCGCCCGTGCGCTGCGCATGCCTCGCAATTCCCAATGTCTGTATCCACCTTAAGAGCCGCTTGCCAGCAGTGTGAACAGCCAACTATCAGCTATGAATGTATGTGTCTCCTTTACTCACACGAGATATCTTTTGCCTCTTTCCTCAACGAGCAAAATTAAATGGTCGATAGCTACTCGCTTCCTTGCCGGCTGTGATACAAGTGCCTTAGTCTATCTGCCTCTGTATTTTTCTCAGCTTACGGCTTACCTCTTCTAAACCACGTAACGGATTTTGATATGGTTTTCACATAGAAGAAGCGATATAATAAACGAGAAAGATTTGTATGTTTAACGCGTGTTCGAAGCGTGGTGAAGGCGGGCGGGTAACTAAGTTACCTACCTATATTACAAATTTACTTAGTTTTATGTTTTTAATATGTATTAGGTACCTAGTTTATTTTGCTGTAAGATTAATTTGTGTATTTTTTTCTATGGGCTTTAGTTGCCTGCAATGAAACATTATTATTATAAACAAATGACGACGATGTCTCCGCAATTTGTACCATGCCTGACTAGTTCTTGCACCGGGACAGAGAGGAGCCACCTAGGTAATGTAGGTTCGTCCAAGTCGGGACCTTCGTCAATGGTAATTCTCACTGGGTGTTCTTCAGACAGTTGAAGGTCTCACCTGCCGGGGAGATTGCCTGCCGAGGTGTCTGGGTGAAGGGTCACACCGCCGCGGTATGTACACAGTAACACAACATGCAATTATACATAAGGGGGTGTGTTGTTATCATACTTTGGCAGGCGCGCCACGAGTATACCAGTAACACGACGCGATTACGAGCCAGTATTTACGACCCGGGCCGAGGTAGGTATGGCGACTGCGGGTATGGGGCAAAAACCGGTGACTACTCACAGACGTCGCGACTTCCAACGAGTCGGTCTTAGTTGCCGGGCGTCGTCGACGAGTGATCATTGCAGATCCACGACCGTCGTCACTTCATCAATATCGTCGTATGTCAACTTATGCTGTCTCGAAGTGAAGATGCGAAGGCTGTTTGCTTTGAATTTATTTATTGTGTGAATGCCTTACCAACAAACCACTTCTGTCGAAGTGAACTGACGTGCACGACGAGTTGTGCTGTTATGACGCCGACATCGCAACGATGGATGCTTGCTTGCACCTGATTCTTTTCAACCCCCGACCAAAAAAGACGGGTGTTATAAGTTTGACCGCTATGTGTGTCTGTCTGTGGCACCGTAGCTCTTAAATCGGGTGAACCGATTTGGATGCGGTTTTTTTTATTTGAAAGCAGGTTTTCTAGCGGTGGTTCCTAGATATGTTTTATCTAAATCGGTTGAGCCGTTTGAAGATGTTTTCTAGTTGATGAAGGCATTTAACCAGCTTTTACGGGTCTGATCGATGCGAAATATGGTATTCTGTTACTTCAATGACATTGCAAGAATATAGTTATATTGACCTGATGCTATAGCATAATCTACTGGGGTGTATGGGGTCCGTTGCCATCTTAAAGACCCAAGCCAACCTCACGTGCTAGCGGTGCACCCTGCTGTCCAACGGACGAGGCTCTGGCGAACCTGGTTTTCCTCTCGTAGGGTTGTGGGGGTCTGACGGCTGGTCGCCTCACGTAAAACCAACTTCAGTCATATATGTATGGACAGAAACAAGTTAGGTAAGGGTACTCGGTCTAGGGCGTCGCCGCATAACGACGCGCAGGCACATCGCCCTAAACCTGCGATAAGTGGGCTAGGGCTACCGTGCCAAGTACGGGCACGGCTAAAGAGGATAGTACCCAAGAAGAAGTTCCGCTTTGCCACCTGGAACATTGGCTCCCTAACCGGACGTTGCCAGGAACTCGCAGACGTACTTGCGAAGCGTCGGGTCCAGTGCGCCTTCCTTCAGGAGACGTGCTGGAAGGAAAATAAGTCACGTGACATCGGGCAGGGGTACCGGCTAGTGTACACCGGATCACCAACGGGCAGGGGCGGAGTGGCCGTGGTGCTGTCTAAGGACCTTCAGGATGGACTCCTTGAAGTAGACCGATGCAGCGACCGGTTGATGCGCGTTAGGGTGCTGTTCGAAGGGTCGGTAACGAACCTAATCAGCGCCTATGCTCCTCAGACTGGTTGCTGTAAGTCTGAAAAGGAGGCCTTCTGGGATGCATTCGAGGACGTATTACGCGCTATTCCGAATTCCGAAGGTGTTTTGGTTGGGGGGATCTCAACAGTCACGTAGGTCAGTTTGCTGGAGAGTATGGACGTGTTCACGGTGGTTTTGGTTATGGCCAGCTAAACGCAGAGGGAGTCAATATACTTAGCACCTGCGCTGTGTCTGACCTAGCCATCGCGAACACATTCTTTCAGAAGAAGCCCCAGCATCTTATTACGTACCGTAGTGGTGCCTACTCAACCCAAATAGATTACCTGCTGGTGCGACGGTGCCACATTGGCAAGGTTACCAACTGCAAAGTCATCCCAGGCGAAAGCCTAACGGCTCAACACCGCCTCCTTGTCCCGGATTTTGCGGTTGTACCGAAGAATGCATATAATGCATATGGCCTTTTTAGACCTGCAGAAGGCCTTCGACTGTATACCTCGGCAGTCCATCTGGTGGGCACTGCGCTTCAACGGCGTTCCCGAGGCCTATATTGACATTATCCGAGACATGTACCGCGATTCCGTTTCCTCTGTCCAGACCGCTGTTGGCAAATCGAATGGGTTTACAATATCTGTTGGCGTTCACCAAGGCTCGGCTCTTAGCCCGTTCTTGTTTAACGTAGTGCTCGATGTAGTTACGGCAAACATCCAAGATCAGCCTGCATGGCTAATGATGTATGCCGATGACATCGCCCTCGTTAATCAGAACAAAGCCCATCTTGAGCGCAAAGTCAACATTTAGAAGGACACGCTTGAAAACGGTGGTCTGAGACTAAATGTGGCGAAGACTGAGTACATGTCCTGTGGCAGCACGGATTCAAACACCATCAGAATAGGTCGGACCTGATCAGAAAGTCCGATACGTTCAGGTACCTTGGATCCGTGCTGCACGAGTCTGGCATCGTGGACGACGATGTCCAAGCACGTATTGGCGCGGCTTGGGCGAAGTGGCGCGAGGTAACGGGCGTTGTATGCGACCGCAAAATGCCTCCGAAGCTCAAGGGGCAGATATATAAATGCATCATTCGGCCTGTCCTACTATACGGGGGCGAGTGTTGGCCAGCACTAAGCAGACACACCCAAGAGCTTCGCGTCACGGAGATGAAGATGCTGAGGTGGATGAGTGGCGTAACGCGATCCGATCGCATACGCAACTCTTACATCCGAGGTAGTCTTGGTGTTCGTGACGTGGGGGAAAAACTGCAAGAGTGTCGTCTGCGATGGTATGGCCACATCATGCGCCGCCCTATGGAGTACGTTGGTCGGAGATGCATGAATATGGCTGCTCTTGGGGCTAGGCCCCGTGGTCGCCCCCGTAAGCGCTGGCTGGACGTCGTCAAGTCCGACATGAGAGCCAATGGCCTGACTGAGAAGGATGTTCAAGATCGGGCAAAGTGGAGGAAGCTAAGTAGGAAGGCGAACCCTGGCAATAGCCGGGATTAACGCCAGGTGGAAAAAAAGGAAGAAGCTATAGCATAATCACTTCACTAAGTTACAGCAGAGGTATCGTGTTTGAACTCACTAGAATGGTTTCAATGTACAGATTATATTTAGATCAGTAATCTTAACCTGATGCCGAGGCATGTCCTGAAATCTGCAGGATATCTAACTCCTCACTTACTTACAGCAGACCTTCCGTTTTCGTATTCATTTTAATGGTCGCAATAATAGGTTAAAAATAGATGTGATCAGGATCTGATGATGAAGCAGAATAGTGAAATGGGTTAATACATTGGTGAGAAATGCTCGTGGCTAAATAATAACAGACGCAC
Organism: Lacanobia oleracea; assembly: GCA_950371165.1. Taxonomy (NCBI): domain Eukaryota; kingdom Metazoa; phylum Arthropoda; class Insecta; order Lepidoptera; family Noctuidae; genus Lacanobia; species Lacanobia oleracea. Next base: position 9,462,286 of record OX493411.1, read on the forward strand.
GGGTCGATCTTCAAGGTTAAGCAACGCTTGCCTAGGTTGGTCTGTGGATGGGTGACCATCTTATCATACCGAGTTTCCTCCGTGCCTCGGAAAGCACGTTAAGCCGTTGGTCCCGGCTGTCATTTGTAGATCTTTGGCAGTCGTTACGGATAGTCAGAAGCCAGTAAATCTGACTCCAGTCTTGCCATGAAGTACCGTGTTACCCAGTTAATGGGTTGTGGAGGTCTGGTAGGCAGCCGCTCCTCGTAAAATACTGGTATTCAGCTAAATCCGGTTTGACTGGAAGCCGACCCCAATATAGTTGGGAAAAGGCTAGGCAGATGATGATGAATGAATTGGTGAGAAATGCTAAGCTACTTTCACTCGTTCTACCGATATGATACTCGTATACCGATTGATTGGTGTACGGTGTAGGATGTAGTGCCGTTTAGGTGAGTGTAGATCATATGTGGATAGATGGAAAGGGAGAGGAAGGCCAAAAAAAGATGGATGGATTGTGTGAGGAGCAATATGAAAGAAAAGGAAGTTAGTGATAGCGTGATGGCTGTTAGGACTGAATGGAAGTAAAAAACGTGTTGCGCCGACCCCAAGTAAAATGGGATAAGGGCAGGAAGATGATGAGAGTAATTGTTCAATCGGAGTCTGGGGAGCTTAGAGCATTTAGCCTAATGGAGAGTAATGAAAAGGGACCGACGAGGTCAAGGGGCCTTTTTTATCTATTATGGAAAAAGGTAGAAACATTTAAAGATAAACAAAGCTCATCCCAAAAACACGAACTCGAAGAATAATTTCGATTAGTTCTCACTAAAACAATCAAAAGCAACGAATTCCTTCTGAGTAGATCTGAGCACCTCACTTCTACTGTCACTTTGACATTGACACTTGACAAAAAACAAAATGATTGGCTGGCACATAGTGTGATATCCAGACAGAAATGGAAATAAAAATCAATACAACAATATTAATAAGTTTCTAGACTTATTTTACGAATTCACTGCGAGGTACAAATACGAAAGTACATTTCGCTGTCAGGCATCGTGACGCCTGAGTTTTGTAGCTCTTACTTCTCCACCAACTGGTATAAGTTGAACGGCGTCTTCGGCTTTCTACGGTAGCACTTAGCAGTGAACGCAATCTATGGTGTGCAAGCAATTTTTTAATTTAGTGTTAGAAGATATCGAACAGTGTAATTTTTGTTAAAGTCAGAATCAAAACAAATTATTGGAAACAAAATTAGGTACTTGTTAAGATTTCTTGGTTATTGTAGATAATAAGATGGATAAAGTGAAAAAACTGTCAATGTGTAGGATATGTTTAGTGGAGAATGTTAGCATGTATGTGGTCACCAACAAGAGCTTGCAGCAGATATACGAGAAGCTGACTGATGTTCCAGTAAGTAGACAAATACACAATTAAGGTACAGTACTTTATCAAAAACTATCTTTTACAAAATAATGTAAAAGTGTATTTGTTGCAGTTTGTTACTGAAGACAGCAGACCGATGCTGGCTTGTTTCTTCTGCTGTACTAAACTAAAGCAATGCTGCCAACTGCAGAAGAAGTGTCTGGAAGCCGAGGAGCTGTTAACACGGATGTTGATTGAGGACTATAAGGTGAAGGTTTCTTGAGTAGACTGTCTGAACTTGTAATGTTAGGCAGTTATTATAAATAATTACTATAGTAGCCTTGAGGAGCTCGTGGCTAAATAATAACAGCCGCACGGGTCGATCTTGAAGGTTAAGCAACGCTTGCCAAGGTTGGTCTGTGGATGGGTGACCATCTTAACATTACGAGTTTCCTCCGTGCCTCGGAAAGCACGTTAAGCCGTTGGTCCCGGCTGTCATTTGTAGATCTTTGGCAGTCGTTACGGATAGTCAGAAGCCAGTAAATCTGACTCCAGTCTTGCCAAGATGTGCCGTGTTACCCAGTTAATGGGTTGTGGAGGTCTGGTAGGCAGCCGCTCCACGTAAAACACTGGTATTCAGCTGAATCCGGTTTGACTGGAAGCCGACCCCAATATAGTTGGGAAAAGGCTAGGCAGATGATGATGATTGACATGATTATTTCTGAAATATTTATTCTTTCGAACTACATGAACTTAGAGGGCTATATTGATGATTAAAATGGTTATAATTGTTTAGATAAATACGCGTTACGGTCGCGGAACGCATTTGGTCCACATACAGCTTCACACTGACCGGCAAATTGCAAAAAACATAAAAATATTTGAATTTCGCGGGCTACCCTGGAGCATTCACCTTAACATTAATCTATAAGTACTATTATAAAGAGGAAAGATTTGATTGATTTTGAATACAATATTTAAAATTTATGGTTTTTGATCACCAGGATTTTTAACTAAATTAAATTTTGTTACAGCAAAAACCTTGGACAAATGAAGATCACATAGAATTAGTGGGTGGGTTTATTATATCACCTGTCGAGAACATAAATATAGTAGATGAATGTGAAACAGAGTGCACTACTGTCACACAAGAAGTAGTAGCTGTTTGTGAGCAGCAGTTTGATGTGGAGCTGAAGGTGGAACATCCAAGTGCGGGTAAATATTCTAAACAAGACTTTTCATATATATAAACAAGTATTTAGATGGAAAAAGTTTTGAAATTACAACATTGTACTGGAAAAGTTTTGGTAGTAAAAGGTAAACAATGTTGATGTGACTTTTTACACAAACACATATTTAAATAAATAAACTACTGCTTAAACTAATGATTCAATTGATATTGTAATTGGTGTATGTACATTGGTTTTTGTTGCATTTTATTTTCATACTAGCACTTCGCCCGCAACTTCGTTTGTGCGGGTTTAGTAGCTAATCCACAAACTTCATCTCCATAAGTCCTCCCTCTATAAAGGGTAACGTGTAAATTACTTATTAATAGACTCCTCTTCCAAACCATTTAAATGGATAAGGATTAATATCACGATACCAAAATCACCACTTTTCCATTCCACCCAGGATTTGTTTGAATAATTTGAACAAAAAGCGGTTATTGTGGATGAGTGACCGTCTTAACATAACGAGATTCCTCCGTGCCTTGAAAAGCACGTTAAGCCGTTGGTCCCGGCTGTCATTTGTAGATCTCGGGCAGTCGTTATGGATTGTCAGAAGCCAGTAAATCTGACTCCAGTCTTGCTAAGATGTACCGTGTTACCCAGTTAATGGGTTGTGGAGGTCTGATAGGCAGCTGCTCCACGTAAAACACTGGTATTCAGCTGAATCCGGTTTGACTGAAAGCCGACCCCAATGTAGTTGGGAAAAGGCTAGGCAGCTGATGATGATGTCCTCTATAAAACTATACTACATTACTTTGCCCTATTGTCAATAGTTTACGTAGCGTACGCGATACAAGGATTTTTTTTGGTATTTTTTTTCACACCTTGGGTTACATTATCGAAGTTTTCATACGGATCCCTAACTTTTTGAATTTTTTTATAGCCTATGTTCATCAGGGATAGGTGGCAGAACAGAACCATCAATTTCAAATATATATATATGAAAAGTTCACAATGTAAAACAATAGATAGCACAGTCTACGCTGTGAATGTGCCCCAAAAGGGAGCGTGTAGGAGCTATAGGTGGCAGCACAGAAGCATCAATTTCAAACATTTATACGAAACAGTTCCCAATGTAAAACTATAGATAGCACAGTCTACGCTGTGAATATGCCCCAAAAGGGAGCGTGTAGGACCTACAGGTGGCAGCACAGAAGCATAATTTCAAACATTTATACGGAACAGTTCCCAATGTAAAACAATAGATAGCACAGTCTACGCTGCGAATGTGCCCCTAAAGGAAGTGTGTAGGAGCTACAGGTGGCAGCACAGAAGCATAAATTTCAAACATTTATACGGAACATTTCCCAATGTAAAACAATAGATAGCACAGTCTACGCTGCGAATGTGCCCCTAAAGGGAGCGTGTAGGAGCTATAGGTGGCAGCACAGAAGCATAATTTCAAACATTTATACGAAACAGTTCCCAATGTAAAACAATAGATAGCACAGTCTACGCTGCGAATGTGCCCCTAAAGGGAGCGTGTAGGAGCTATAGGTGGCAGCACAGAAGCATCAATGTCAAACATTTATACGGAACAGTTCCCAATGCAAAACAATAGATAGCACAGTCTACGCTGTGAATGTTCCCCTAAAGGGAGTGTGTAGGAGCTATAGGTGGCAGCACAGAAGCATCAAATTCAAACATTTATATGGAACATTTCCCAATGTAAAACAATAGATAGCACAGTCTACGCTGTGAATGTTCCCCTAAAGGGAGTGTGTAGGAGCTATAGGTGGCAGCACAGAAGCATCAATTTCAAACATTTATACGGAACATTTCCCAATGAAAAACAATAGATAGCACAGTCTACGCTGTGAATGTTCCCCTAAAGGGAGTAGGAGCTATAGGTGGCAGCACAGAAGCATCAATGTCAAACATTTATACGGAACAGTTCCCAATGCAAAACAATAGATAGCACAGTCTATGCTGTGAATGTTCCCCTAAAGGGAGTGTGTAGGAGCTATAGGTGGCAGCACAGAAGCATCAAATTCAAACATTTATACGGAACATTTCCCAATGTAAAACAATAGTTATCACAGTCTACGCTGTGAATGTTCCCCTAAAGGGAGCGTGTAGGAGCTATAGGTGGCAGCACCAAAGCGTCAATCCAAGAATATAATTTTCTTCCGTTACTGAGCGATTGAGTGACTGACAGACAACGCACACCCGAAACTACTGGTCGTAGGAAGCTGAAATTTGGTATGTAGGTGGCTTGGAGAGTGTAAGAGGATTTCCCAAAATTCCTACGGGAACGGAAAAACGGGATGCGCGTACCAAGTCGCGGGCAAAAGCTAGTACCTAATGAATAAGAATGAGGATGAAAACAAATATACACACACGAAACTAAAATTTTCAATATTATTGACAAAATAAATACAAAAACCATTTTTTTTTTTCAATTATAAAACTGTTTACTTACAGAGCGGGACTCTATACACGTGGACATCAGTCATCCAGATGTAGAAGATACACCAGCACTAAACTCTACATTGGAGACAAAAGAAGAGGATATCGTAATGGTGATAAAATTAGAGCCAGAAAATGAACAAGAGTGTTCTGAGCAGGAGCACAGATTGAGCGACATGGAGAGTAAGTACTGTGTGTATTAAGGGCTTCACACACAGCAGCTATAATGTAAAGATGTACATTATAGCACGATACATCTCATTACATCTTTCCATAGAAATCGTCTTTATAACACTTTAGCAGCTGGAGTGTGTCAATCGGGACGTATGCCAATGAAATGAAGGGAAAGATACATTACATTACCTGTTGTGTGTGTGATACATTAAGATAATTTAAAGCTATACATCCCGGGATGTAATGTACATTAATATACATTATAGCTGCTGTGTGTGAAGCCCTTTAATCGGTACGAGTCGTGAGCACACTCTCCATTGGTCGGTTTGCAAACGACAGCTCTGACGCTTCACGTTATTGGTTCGTCAGTCAATGCTCATCGACTGTTGGGCTTCCAAGTTTCGTTCGCCCACCGTACATTGGCGAGATCACCCTGCTGCATTCATGACTTGTGCCGTCAACTGTACCATCTTCTTCGATCACACTTTGTGATGGCAAAGGAAATTGAAACGACCATGCAGGAGTTAAGTGTCATACTTGCATGGCTGCCTGCTGCCGCTATTCGAATGGCTTCATTCGTGATTTAAAACCCATGCAAATGTAACATCTAACGGCTTCACAATATGCTTCAATTTCTCTCAACACATTGCGGTCCTCTGTGGCCCCGAAAAATAGTAGACATTCACAACTCAGTAAATGGGTAACATAATATCGCTTAGATGTGGCAAGACCCTTGTATGTGCGTCAGGATTGAGGGCCTTTTTTAGGGTTCCGTAGCCAAATGGCAAAAAACGGAACCCTTATGGATTCGTCATGTCTCAAAAATGATATTGAGGTTTCTAATAATTTTTTTTTCTAAATTGACTAGTTTGCGCGAGAGACACTTCCAAAGTGGTAAAATGTGTCCCCCCCCCTTGTAACTTCTAAAATAAGAGAATGATAAAACTAAAAAATATATGATGTACATTACCATGCAAACTTCCACCAAAAATTTGTTTGAACGAGATCTAGTAAGTAGTTTTTTTTAATACGTCATAAATTGTAACATCTTGCATGCCATGTGTGTGTATACTCATGTTTTGGACAAATAAATGATCTTATCTTATCTTATCTTATTCAATCAACTCAAATAAAAAAAAAAAAAATGGTTTATGGTACGGAACCCTTCGTGTGCGAGTCCGACTCGCACTTGGTCGGTTTTTTTTAAGGATGGGAAATCATCAAATGAATCTTCTCGCTCTGGGCGAAGCAGGAGGGAGTGTCAGACTCTTAGTGACTAAAACCCACCCGTATTCCTCCCTAACAGCAGTGGCGTCACGAAACGCTGATTGTTGTTTTTAAATACATTTCGTTTCACGTTACTTCATTATTTAGTTATTCATTATTTTTGTTCAAAATCGATATTAACTAAAATAAAAACGTTGCAATGGTCTTTATTTTATATTTTTTTTATCATTTTACTAACACCATTCTAATAATTTCTGTATTTGCGTCTTCCCTATTGTAGAACCAATCAAAAAAACCTCAATCCTGACTCAAGGTTTTCTGTATGATGCAAATTCAATAATATCAAGATTTTGTAGAAATATAATTTAAGCTTAAATGGACCAGCCAAATCATTTGCTTGCAGAAATAAAACTGGAAAACCCAGACGAAAGCTACGAGGCTGTAGAAGATACACCAGCACGACACTCCGAGTCGGTCACTAAAAATGTACCTTTGGTGGAGATTAAAATTGAACCGGAGGAATTTCTAGAGATGTCCAAGAAGACACCAAGAGCCAGAGTGACGAAAAGTAAGTACCTCATCATCTGCCTGCTGCTGCTATCAGAAGAGATAAGATCGGCTTTAGTTACAATCATTCAAACCTAATATAATTAACACATTCATAATGCGTACAGCTAAGGAGTGAAATTCCCTGCCGGAGTCTGTGTTTCCCGATAGCTACAACCTGGGAGTCTTTAAGTGAAGAGTGAATAGGTTACTTCTAGGCAAGCGTGCTCCATCTTCGACCACATCATCGCTTACCATCAGGTGAGATGGTGGTCAAGCGCGTGCCTATGAATAGTAAAAAAAAAAAAAAAAATGATATCTGTGCACCCCTCAATATGTTTCGTCATTCCTTTTTTTTAGGGATCCGTACCTCAAAAGGAAAAAACGGAATCCTTATAGGATCACTTTGTTATCCGTCCGTCTGTCTGTCAAGACCCTTTATCTCGGGAACGCGTGGAGGTATCGAGTTGGAATTTAAACTATATACTCAGGTCTATGGTCCATTGAAGCTGTGAAAAAAACATAATTCTAAGTTACCGTACAAAAAGATACGGTCGTTTATGTCGCAAAAAAACGTATGTTTTGACACTCTCAAGGGAATCAAAATTCATAGGGTAGGTATTTCCCGTTGAGCTAGAACTATGAAATTTGGCAAGTAATACCGTCTTATACTACACTAGTTGACCGGCGCAACTTCGTCTGCATCACAGTTTTCATTACAGCTCCGCTCCTATTGGTCTTAGCGTGATGATATATAGCCTTCCTCGATAAATGGGCTATCTAACACTGAAAGAATTTTTCAAATCGGACCAGTAGTTCCTGAGATTAGCGCGATCAAGTAAACAAACAAACAAACTCTTCAGCTTTTTATATATTAGTATAGAAGTATAGGGAAAGTCTAAAAACTATAAATTAGTAATTAAATCATAAAAAAGTCTTTATTTAATTTACGTAATCAATCACCGAGCGTAATAAACCAATGATTAGATTCAAAATCTAAGTACTTAAAAATATTAAGTGTTATCCTGAGGAACATTTAGCGCTTACTTCATCAAAATCGAAAGATATTGAATTTTTAAGTTTAGGAACAAACTTCCTAATGTGTTCTGATCAGTCAGAGCGCCATCTATTGAGTAAAAATAAAATGCACGAAAGCATGAAAGTAACACCATACCAAATTTTTGAGTTATTTGTTAAACTTTTAATACATACCATAATAAAAGTGAACATTTTAATATCTTATCGTTATTTATCGTAACATACGTTCTTTAACGTCTTCCGCTGCCAAATATTTTGTCAGTTAATACGAAATGGTCGATAGATGGCGTTGCACTTTTGACGCGTTTTTCTTTATCGAGGTGTTAATATTTTCTATTGGAGAACGACCCTCACACGATTTTTAAACAGCGTTGTAGCTTGTAGCAAAGCGTTGTAGTTCGTTAGAGGTTTTGGTTGGGTTTCTAAAAGGTCTTGAAAAGTATCTGCTAAGGATCAATTTCATTAAATCTCCGATTTGTTCTGGTTCGTCATTCGTACATTATATAGAAGGTTCAGCCTTTTTACCACCGCTGTCAGGTTTAACAGTTCTTTAACTAGTGGGTTTGGATGCGAGGCTAAGCGTGCCTTGTATTGTGTTTTGTATCGCTCGATTTCAGTGTTTACTGATGGCATTTTTGGATAGTTGTTGATTTCGGATTTTCGGTTGTGTTAGAGGTATGCGGTACAGAGAGTAAAGTCCAGCGTACCCCCATTGAAAAGGGAGGATCCTTCGACCAGGCGGCTGTTATGCCTGACGGGCTACAGCCCGATTGTTAATATTCGGGCTGATGTATATGTTCAAATTGCGAGGTAAACTTTGCTTGCGCGATGCAGGATTTTAGTTCGCTGCTAGTTTAATAGATGGCGTTACGGTTCTTTTTGCTGCGATGTTGATTTGCTCCGTTGGTTTTTCTTGTGGCTATATTGATGCCGCTACACCAAGGTGCATTAGTCATTGTTCTTAGGATACCATTTTGAACTCTTTGCAGGCAGAGTATGTTGGTTTTGCTGGCAAAGGCCCACAGTTGGATCCCGTATGTCCATATGGGCTTGAGAACTGAGTTGTAGGTGAGGAGTTTATTGTCTACAGAAAGCACAGAGTTTCTTCCCATGAGCCAATACAGGTTTCGGAACTTGTGGTTTATCCCGTCCTTCGTATATTTTATGTGATGCTTCCATGTTAGGCGCCTATCTAAGTGGAACCCAAGATACTTTACACAATCTGTGTGTCGTAGGGTGTCAGGACCCAGTGTCAGGCACGGAAAGTGGTGTGTTTCCGTGCCTGAACGTAAAGGTGATATGACTTAGGTAGACTTGGATGCACTGGCACGTATTCGCCACTTACAGAGCCATTTATGGGTTTCGTCTAGTTGGTTTTGGAGTGTTTTGCTGGTCATTTCTGAGTTGTCATCAATTGATAGATAGGCTAGGTCGTCGGCATATGTTGTTGTTATGCCATCCAATGTTGGTAGATCTGATGTAAAGATATTATACTACACTGGGCCATTTCGACATTACTAATCAGATTTATTGTCATCACAGGGGCGACTGTCACGAAGAAACCAAATCTTAACTCAAGAAAAAGAAAAGTAGAAGATAATATTACGGGCGAGCAAACCTTGAACGAACAATCAGACTCGACAGTTGCCCAGACAACTAAAACTCGTACGTCCGAATCTGTTGCTGAGTTCAAAGAGTCTATCGCTACCACATCTCAGAGTGGTTTAGTTCGATCGAGTCATTCAAAACAACTTAATCAAACTCACACTGGTGAAAAATCTTACAAATGTGAAGTATGTCAGCGTAGTTTTGGCAATTCTTATGTTTTGAAACGCCATATTCGAATTCACACTGGTGAAAAACAATACAAATGTGAAATATGTCAGCGTAGTTTTAGTCAATTTTCTCATTTGAAGACCCATAGTCTTGTTCACACCGGTGAAAAACCTTACAAATGTGAAATATGTCAGCACAGTTTTCGTTATAATCTGGATTTAAAAATACATTATACAAAACATACTGGCGAAAATCTCTACAAATGTGATATTTGTGATCGCGGCTTTAATGATAAACGTAACTTAAAAAACCATATTCGAGGTCACTCTGGTGAAAAGCCTTACAAATGTGAAATATGTCAGCGTAGTTATGGTTATTCTAATCATTTGAAACGCCATAGTCTAGTTCACATTGGTGAAAAATCTTACAAATGTGAAATATGTCAGCGTAGTTTTGGTTCTAATAGTAAATTAGAAGTACATTCTCGAAGACACACTGGTGAAAAACCTTACACATGTGAAATATGTCAGCGTAGTTTTATTAGGTTGAGTGATTTAACACGACATAAAAATAGAACCCATGCAGACAAACCTGTAAAATGTGCATGAAAATGTATGAGTTCTTAGGCCCCCACTGGCTACTGTCCAACAGCTAAGTTAATTACCGACACAAACCCTGGGATCCATTGGGGCGCGCAAGCCTCAACACGACACAACAAAGAGATGATAAAATATTCCAATAGCACTAAAACGCTGTATAAATATTCAATAAAAACTTCATAAGCTATAGAAGGATGGGCCCTACTGTAAACTTCTAGAGTGGTAATATGGCTTGTGTTCCTACCTTTTTTTTTTACAAGAAATAAATTATAATGAGATCTGATAAAAAAATAAACAGTGTTTTAGAGAAAATAACTGTATTTTATTTTTTCAAAGTTTTAAATGCTGTAAATGCTGAAGTGGCAGGAACAGATAGTAGATACCCAATAATCTAGATTTTAAATTCGTCTTTAGTGTTTGATAATATTTTTTTTGCAATTTTTGACCCATACTTATTTTTTTTTTGAAAACTCTTTATTTTGTTTGTCACAAAATTATTTCAAGTTGAATAATTCTGAAAATAAACCATGCCAATCAATCTTGAGCTTATGCAAATTAAGTTTAAATATATGTTTTTTAAAATGGTCAAATGTAATCAAAGACTTATAGATAAACAGCTGATCAAAGGATGCCAATTAGTACTAATGACATCAAACCATTTATTAAGATATAAATAAGCCATAAAGTGCGAAGTTTTTAACAGTTTTACTAAAAAAGCACTTCGGAGAACACTGCAATAATTTTAAGGACTTTTTTTGTTTCATGGCCAAAGATTTTATCAGTTTTTTAGGGTTCCGTACCCAAAGGGTATCCATCGGAACCCTATTACTAAGCCTCCGCTGTCCGTCCGTCCGTCTGTCTGTCAGCGGGCTGTATCTCAAGAACCTTAATAGGTCTTAATAGGACAGATTGTGTATTTCTATTGCCGCTATAACAACAAATAATAAAAATCAAGGTTTATGGTTCGGAACCCTTCGTGTGCGTGTGGTTTTTTTCTTTGAATTAGCTCAGTTTTAAAGTGTTTATAATGTTAAAATCATCCAATATAGTAACATTATTTCCTTCTAATGATTTGATTGTTTTGTTGAAAACATTCAATATGTGACTAGCATAAATTACGTCCCAACAAACTACACTATTTTCCAGTTCTCCATCCAACCTTGATACATTTTGTATAACCATTGGACAATCAACATCCTAACTACTAAAGTAATCACGAATTGTTCTCCAGTTGAGTAAGCTTGTATCTATTGCTGAAAGAATGTAAAGACAAGGAGTTCCTATATGTCGCTTAATGTCATGAAACTCTCCTTCAGCAAGCCTATTTAATTATTCTCGTCTGCAATAGTCTGCATGCAGACAGAAAAAATGGCTATAGAATTTCAATATTCAAAGTCAAAGTCAAAAAGTCAAAGTCAAAATAATTTATTGTTTGTCACAGGTTTAAAGCAGTTCTTATCAACGTAATATGTAGATCGCTGTAACATACCCATAGGGCGTACAATAATATGCATATTTATATGTTTTCATTAATTAAAATCTAATCCAAACCAAATCTATTTTATCATGCTAAAATACATTATAAATTAATGATCTCTCATGTCAAAATACATTAAAATTCGTCAATATGATACGCATGTCAAAATGTTATTATTAAATAATTAAATTATACATAGTCAAAATTAAATCAAATAATTATATAATAACAGTCAATCCAAAAATAATTAAAACAATAAAATGAATAAAAACTATCACATATAAAATTATCAAAATTTGTCATTTAAAAACTCCGTAATATTATAGTACCCCTTACTAATTAGCAATTTTTTTAGTTCTCTCTTAAATGAATTAATGTTCATTACCTTTAGATAATTAGGTAGTTTGTTGTATATTAATGGGGCCATGCATATTACACTTTTTCTCAAAAATGCTGTTTTTGCAGAGAGAGATTGCACCCAAAGTCTGTACTTCTCACGTCTATTTCTATTATCGATCAAAGGGGGAAACAAATGAGGATTGGTTTTTACAAAAAGCGATATCTCCAATATGTATAGTGACGGAAGTGTTAGAATTTTGTGCTGTATAAACATTGGTTTGCAACTGTCAGTAGTTAGTAACCCAAACATAGCACGTATACAACGCTTTTGTGCTTTGAAAGCAGTGTCCTTCTCAGTTGAATTGCCCCAAAAAATTATTCCGTATCTTAAAACTGATTCAGCAAGCCCGTAATATGCTGCAAGTAAAGTATCTATGTTGACAGTTGGTGCCAACTTATAAAGAGCATATGATGAAGTACTAATTTTTTTGCAAAGTTCAACTATGTGTGTTTTCCAATTTAATTGCTTGTCAATGATTAATCCCAAAAATCGGGTTGTTTCAACTTCTTGTATTACATTATCTTTATATACTAAATTAAATTTTGATGTGTTGCGAAAGTTTTCTCGTTGTCTAAAATGCATAATGTTAGTTTTGCTAAGGTTAATTTTTAAATTATTATCATTTAGCCAGGTAATTATAGAATTCAATGAATCACTAGAGTCAGTATGGTAGTTGAGTATATTTTTAGGTGCTATGGTTACAGTACTGTCGTCAGCGAAAAGTGACATGGGTTCTTTAGTTGCTTTTGGCAAATCATTAATGTATAGCAGGAACAAAGGAGGACCTAATACACTTCCCTGGGGAACACCATATGAGATGTAACGCTTGTCAGAGGAGAAAACCTGTTCCCTTTTAGTTTTAACATTAAATTTTGATATTTGGGTTATTTGTTGGCGGTCTGACAAATATGATTTTATCAATTCTAGGACATTACCTCTTATACCATAAGCCTCAAGTTTAGCAAGCAGGATATTATGGTCTACATAATCGAATGCTTGAGACATATCACAATAAATCGAACAAACAGGTAAAGATTTGTCAACTTGTGAAGAAACAACGTGTAAAAAGTCGTAAACCGCCATATTTATGTTTTTATTTTTCCTAAAGCCTTTTTGCTCATCACATAGGATTTCATTTTGGTCTAAATAGTTATTGATTTCATGGTAAATATATTTTTCAAAGATTTTTGAGAAAACAGATATTAGTGCTATAGGTCTGTAGTTCTCCATTAGGTATTTATTATCTTTTTTAAATATAGGTTTAATAATTGACAACTTGAGGTCCTTTGGAAATGTCCCACTTTGTATACAAAGATTCAGAATATGGCTTAGGTGATGAGAAATATCTTCATTTACTGCTTTGATTACTCTAGTAGAAATACCGTCATACCCTACACTGCTAGTGTTTTTAAGATTTCTTATAATTTTCTGCATATGAAAAGGCAAACAGGGTGACAAAAACATTGAGTTCGTTTGGGGATTAATTAAGGTTGTGGACTTTTTTCCAGCACCTGGAATAGGAGCCACTTTTTCGATGAAATAATTATTAAACGCATTGGCAATTTCTGTAGGATTTGTTGTTAATTTATCGTTAATTTTTAATTCAGTTATCGATTCTTTTGGAGTATTTAATTTATTGTGTGTTCGATATAACAATTCATGGCATGTTGAATTGAATTGTGCACAATATGAGCATAACAATTTCCGTTTATGAAGTCTGGGACAACCTCCAACACGTTTGTGTATAATTAATGATTATGATCAAAATTAGCAATAGGCCCGGACTCCACCAAAGCGGGGAAGTGCGGAGATGTCCGAAGCGGAGACGAGAAGTGAGGTTTTTCAGCTAGGGTGTATCCACCGAAACTGTGCGGGATGCGTACTGGCTTGACTGTAGCGGAGATGTGTGCTGGCTAAGGTGGAGATGTGCGCTGAGTACTCTGCACGCCGCCAGCTCAATCTCAGCGAGAAACAGGTCACATCTCCGCTTCCATCGTGCCATACAAATATGATACGTCTCCGCTCAGGCTCAGTGGTATCCACATAAGCTGAGTGGAGATGTGTGATTAACGAAATTCTATTCCCCGCTCGTCTCGTCTCCACTTTGGTGGAGTCCGGGCCCTAGTATTGTCAGCGCTGAAACCAGATAATTGGCTGAAACAAAGCTTGTGTGAATCTAAAGGGTTTTTTTTGGCTGAAAACATCCCATTTGCAGATTCATTCGAATTTTCATAAAAATCCAGTAACATTTGTTAATTCCTTTCTCTGGTTGAAATATTGAACTACCAGAGGTAACAATTTTATGTTTTTCTTGTTTGAGGCATCAGTTTGGAGACAATGTAATACATGGTCTTTATTTAACTGATCAATAATAGACTGAGAGTGCGGAGTTTAGTCCTCGCCAATTGCTTGTTAGTACCTATTTTCGAATGATTAAAAACAATCTAATTTAATTGAATACTTACTGCAGTCCTGACTATTGTATGATAAAATATGCTTCACAGTTTGGCATGTCGTTGCTAATTCGGCCGCTGCTAATATGCTGTCATCATTAAAAGTGGAAGGCAAGGCTGATCCAAAAGTAGAAGTTTTAGGAAAAAACTTTTGTAACAATCCACTAGATTTTCTCATATCCGTTTTTGCTTTGTATTCTATGCTGATAATGTGTTATTAAACCTAGAAACAAAACAAAACACACATTCGCGGGTCGAATAAAATCCTTCAAATTTTTCGCTAAGTTCCGCGCGGCTGCAGCGCTGCTTTCTTAATCCATACAGTGCTGCGAGGCACTTTGCGACAAATTTGAAGGGTCCCTTAACTATGATAAAAGTTTTATCATCTCCTAGCTGACCCGTGCCCACTTCTGTGGGGGTGGTATTTTTCGGGTTAATATATAGCCTACTTATGGCATTCACGAATAACGTAGCTTTCTATTGGTAAAATATTTTTCAAAATCGGTTCTTTACATCCAGAGATTACCCCCTACAACCTCACAAACTTTTCCTCTTTCTAATGTTAGTATAGAAGTATAGATTACTTGTAACAGAACAAATGCAATAACTGAGAAGGGGTCATTGTTCTCATCCTTATGAACCAGTTTCACTACGGGATCAACAATGAAATCGTGTTCAATGACCCTTTTTCAATTACGTTTTTTCTTTTACACATTGTACGTGCCACTCTAAGACATGAACAAACCAGCGAAATCATTTGCTTGCAGAAATAAAACTGGAAAATCCATACGAAAGCTATGAGGCTGTAGAAGATACACCAGCACAACACTCCGAGTCGGTAACTAAAGATGTACGTTTGGTGGAGATTGAAATTGAACCGGAGGAATTTCTAGAGATGTCCAAGAAGACACCAAGAGCCAGAGTGACGAAAAGTAAGTACCTCATCATCTGCCTGCCTTTTCCCAGCTATATTAGGGTCGGTCGGCTTCCCGTCAAACCGGATTCAGCTGAATACCATTATGTAACGTGGAGTGACTACCTATCAGACGACCGAGGGAAGCCAGTACTCGTCAAGCTGGTATAAGTTGACAAACATTCAGATGTACCCAACCCGTCGGGGGGTAGGGGGTAAACCAAGTGAAGTCCAGAATAGACACAACGATGATTCCGACCACAACCCAGTAACTGGGTAACACGGTAGGTACTTCTGTTGTAAAATATTAAGACACTTGTCTCACCGCCGGCGAGGAAACGAGTAGCTATCGACTATGTGATCGCTGAGGAAAGGGACAAAAGATAAAGTGAGAATCGCACTTGGTCTGTTTTTATTTTATAAAATGTATGTCACCTGGACCAAGTAATCAATTGATACTTCGTTAATCAAGATCAGCTAAGTAGTTCAGGCGCCTTATGGACATTTCGACCTTTACATTTCGCTTGGCCATAGTTACGTAAAACAAAAGCTGAATAATGGGGCTCAGAAGGTAAAAAAATCCAAAGATATAAGATCGGCTCCGGTTACAAACCATGTATTATTTTGATTTCTGTCCCTCCCTCAATCTGTTTCGACATTACTAATCAGATTTATTGTCGTCACAGGGGCGACCATCACGAAGATAGAAGATAATAGTCCGGGCGAGCAAATGATGAACGAACTATCAAACTTGACAGTTACCCAGACAACTAAAAATCGTACGTCCGAATCTGTTGCTGAGTTCAAAGAGTTTATCGCTACCACATCTCAGAGTAGTTTAGATGTATCGAGTCATTCAAAACAACTTAATCAAAATCAGACTGATAAAAAACTCTTCAAATGTGATATTTGTGCGCGCGGTTTTAGTGAAGAACGTAATTTTAAAATCCATATTCGAGTTCACTCTGGTGAAAAACCTTACAAATGTGAAGTATGTCAGCTATGTTTTAGTTATAAGAGTACTTTAGAAATACATTTCAGGAAACATTCTGGTGAAAAACCTCACAAATGTGAAATATGTAAGCGAAGTTTTCGTTATAATAAGAATTTAAATAAACATTATAAAAAACATACCGGTGAAAACCTCTTCAAGTGTGATATTTGTGAGCGCGGTTTTCGTAATAAACTTGATTTAAATAACCATATTCGAATTCACTCTGGTGAAAAACTCTTCAAATGTGAAGTATGTCAGCACAGTTTTAGTCATAAGAGTGCTTTGGAAATACATTTTAGGAAACATTCTGGTGAAAAACCCTTCAAATGTGAAGTATGTCAGCGTAGTTTTAGGCAATTTTCTCATTTGAAAACACATAGCCTAGTTCACACTGGTGAAAAACATTACAAATGTGAAATATGTCAGGACAGTTTTCGTCATAATAAGGATTTAAAAATACATTATACAAAACATACTGGTGAAAACCTCTTCAAATGTGATATTTGCGAGCGCGGCTTTAATGATAAACGTAATTTAATAAACCATGTTCTAGGTCACTCTGGTGAAAAGCCTTACAAATGTGAAATATGTCAGCGTAGTTATGGTTATTCTAATCATTTGAAACGCCATAGTCGAATTCACATTGGTGAGAAATCTTACAAATGTGAAATATGTCATCGCAGTTTTGGTTCTAATAGTAAATTAGAAGTACATTTTCGAAGACACACTGGTGAAAAACCTTACACATGTGAAATATGTCAGCGTAGTTTTGTTAGGTTGAATGATTTAACACGACATAAAAATAGAACTCATACAGACAAACCTGTAAAATGTGCATGAAAGGGTATGAGTTCTTAGGCCCCCACTGGCTACTGTCCAACAGCTAAGTGAATTACCGACACAAACCCAGGGATCCATTGGGGCGTGCAAGCCTCACCACGTCACAACATAGAGATGGATAAATATTCCAATAGCACTAAAACGCTGTATAAATATTCAATAAGAACTTCATAAGCTATAGAAGGATGGACTCCACTGTAAACTTCTATAGTGGGAATATGGCTTGTGTTCCTAACTTTTTACAAGAAATAAAGTATTATGAGGTCTGTTAAAGAAAATAAACAGTGTTTTAGAGAAATTACCTGTATTTTATTTTTTCAATGTTTAAATAGTTTAAAAAATACTTACATACTATAATTCTCATTACAATTATTATAATTAAAATTAAAATAAGTTTGTGCTAGCTGTATTTCTTTCATCCCGCCACTTTGCATTCATAACAGTAAAAAACCCTTTCTGTAAATGCTGAAGTGGCAGGAACAGATAGTAGATAGAAAATAATCTAGATTTTAATGTTTTGCGACTTTTGGCCCGTACTTATTTTTGAAAACTCTTTTTTGTTGGTCATAAATTGATTGAAAGTTGAATAATTCTGAATATAAACCACGACCACGTCCTCGCTTACCATCAGGTGAGATGGTGCTCAAGCGCGTGCCTATTAATAGAAAAAAAAACATCAATTTTGAGCCTATGCAAATTAAGTTAATCTTTTTTTTTTTTCAAAATGGTCAAATTTAATCAGAGACTTTATGGATAAACAGCTGATCAAATACAGCTATTTAGTACTAATGACATCAAACCATATATCAAGATATAAATTAGCCTAATCAATGAAAAGTATGAAGTTTTTAACAGTTTTATTAAAAAGTTCTTCGGAGGACTGCAATAATTTTAAGGACTTCTTCGTTTCATGGCCAAAATATTTATCAGTTTTTCTTTAAATTAGCTCAGTTTTTTAGTGTCCATAATGTTATAAACATGCAATATAGAAACATTATTTCCTTCTAATGATTTGATTGTTTTGTTGAAAACATTCAATATGTGACTAGCATAAATTACGTCCCAATAAACTACTGGTTCTGGTTGCAGAAAGCGGCCTAGAGGTCCAGAGCAAATTGGAGACGTGGTGGCAAAGACTGGAGAGTGTTGGCCTGAAATTGAGCAGAACCAAAACAGAGTACCTGTTCTGCGATTTCGGCGGTCTCTCCAATCCGATACCTATAGCTCTCACCGGAACGCCTATACCGATTTGCTCCGACTTTCGGTATCTCGGGTCGCTTGTCCAGGGAGATGGCGATATAGACCGAGACGTAACGCACCGGATCAACTCAGGATGGATGAAATGGCGACAGGTCACTGGAACAACTTGTGACCCTCGGATGCCCCTCAAATTAATATTATGTTTTTGATATCACAACTCAAACAATTCATGGCATGTTGAACTGAATTGTGCACAATATGAGCATAACAATTTCCGTTTATTAAGTCTGGGACAACCTCCAACATGTTTGTGTATAATGAATGATTATGATTATGACCAAAATTAGCAATAAGCCCGGACTCCACCAAAGCAGAGAAGTGCGGAGATTGCCGAAGCGGAGACACATCTGGTCTCCGCTGCGCGTCATCATCAGCCAAAGCTCACATCTCCGCCTTGTACCGCGGCCCAGCTCAATTGCAGCGAGGAACATCTCCGCTTCCATCGTGCCATATTATGTTACATCTCCCCTCACGCTCAGTGGTATACACTAAGGCGAGCCTAAGAAGGGTACTCGAGCTGACCCGCCGAATTATGGAGCCATTTCGGTAACGTCCATACTTTGTAGAGTATGGAACGTGTGCTGAATCATATGCTCCTTTTTTTTATGATGGAAATCATCAAATGACTCCTCCCGCTCTGGGTACAGCAGGAGGGAGTGTCAGACTCTTACTGACTAAAACCCATCCGTGTTTCTCCTAGTGCCCTTTGCGTTCCAGGGTACGGTGCCTCTTTCGAACGAAGTCCGCAGCCCCAGCAGGCACTGGCCCTAGTGGCCCCCCCGTCTTCCGTGCTGATATGTCCTTGAGGCGCGTTGGGATCGCAGCGCGCCGCCGAACGGTGGCCGAGAATCGTCCTGCGACTCCCGACGCCCGGTTCTGTTTCGGCGGCTGGGGCGTGAGGTTTCCCTCTCTCTCACGCGTTTGGCTTCCTCCTTTGTTAGCATTACTGCTTCGCAGAAGGAGGTGAATCATATGCTCCTGGCATACCTAGAAGCGAATGATATCCTAAGTGACCAACAATACGGGTTCCGCCGAAATCGGTCAACTGGGGATCTTCTAGCATATGCCATTCACATCTGGAGTGAGGTCATAGAGAGGCACGGGGAGGCACACAGCGGTCTCCCTTGACATCTCGAAGGCCCTCGACAGGGTTTCCGCCAAGCCCGTTCCATCTTCGGACCACAAGACTAACGGCGATGCGCCACCTGTACGTGGTGGACATCCCACACACGCGCACAAAACGTATTGGGAACACATTCATAGTACGTACAGCTAAGGAGTGGAATTTCCCTGCCGGAGTCTTGTGTTTCCTGATAGCTACAACCTGGGAGTCTTTAAGTCAACGAGTGAATAGGTTACTTCTAGACAAGCGTGCTCCATCTTCGACCACATCATCGCTTACCAACAGGTGAGATTGTGGTCAAACGCGTGCCTATTAATAGTAAAAAAGCTGGGTGGAGACGAGATGTGTGATTAACGAAATTCTATTGATTTTTTAAAGCACGTCTCCGCCCCGCTCGTCTTGTTTCTGTTTTGGTGGAGTGCGGAGTATTGAATTGGACCTTAGTGTTGTCAGCGCTTAAACTAGACAATTGGCTGCAACAAAGTTTGTGTGAATCTAAAGAGTTTTTGTTAGCTGAAAACATCCCATTTGTAGATTCATTCGAATTTTCATAAAAATCCAGTAACATTTGTTGAATTCCTTTCTCTTGGGTGAAATATTGAAGTACCAGAGGAATCAATTTTGTGTTTTTCTTGCTTGAGGCATCAGTTTGGAGAAGATTTTCTCTGTGAAGTCTCATTCTCAGTCATGATGTGTCATACATGATGGCATGTGAACTGTATTTCCGTATTAAGAACTAGCTGACCCGTGCCCACTTCGTCGGGCGGTATTTTTCGGGAAAATGTATTGTCAATGACACTCACAAATAACGTGGCTTTTTATTGGTATAATAATTTTCAAAATCGGTTCAGTATCCAGAGATTATACCCTACAACCTCACAAACTCTACCTCTTTAAAATATTAGTATAGAAGTATAGATTACTTGTAACAGAACAAACGCAATAACTGAGAAGGGATCAATAATGAAATCGTGTTCCATGACCCTTTTTAAATTGCGTTTATTCTTTGACACGCTTGTACGTGCGCCGCTCTAAGACATGAAGAAACCAGCGAAATCATTTGCTTGCAGAAATAAAACTGGAAAACCCAGATAAAAGCTATGAGGCTGTAGAAGATACACCAGCACGACACTCCGAGTCGGTAACTAAAGATGTACCTTTGGTGGAGATTGAAATTGAACCGGAGGAATTTCTAGAGATGCCCAAGAATACACCAAGAGCCAGAGTGACGAAAAGTAAGTACCTTATCATATGCCTGCCTTTTCCCAGCTATATTAGGGTCGGCTTCCCGTCAAACCGGATTCAGCTGAATACCAGTATTTAACGTGGAGTGACTACCTATCAGACGACCGAGGGAAGCCAGTACTCGTCAAGCTGGTATAAATTGACAAACATTCAGATGTACCCAACCCGTCGGGGGGTAGGGTGTAAACCAGGGGGGAAGTCCAGAATAGACACAACGATGATTCCGACCACAACCCAGTAACTGGGTAACACGGCACTTCTGTTGTAAAATATTAAGACACTTGTCTCACCGCCGGGGAGGAAACGAGTAGCTATCGATTATGTGATCGCTGAGGAAAGGGACAAAAGATAAAGTATGAGAATCGCACTTCTGTTTTTATTTTATAAAATGTATGTCACCTGGACCAAGTAAATAATTGATACTTCGTTAATCAAGATCAGCTAAGTAGTTCAGGCGCCACATTGGAACATTTCTACATAAACACGTAGACTGTAAAAATAACTACCGTTTCATTTCGCTTGGTCGTCTTTCTTTTTTTTAAGTACGGGCAGTCATCAAACGACTCCTTCCGCTCTAGGCGAAGCGGAAGGCTGTCTGACTCTTACTGACTAAAACCCATCCGTGTTCCTCCTAATGCCCGTTCCAGGGCTTCGAACGGATTTCGCACCCCAGCAGGCCCCGTCTCCCATGCTGTCAGCTCTTTGAGGCGCGCGTGGAATGCAGCGCGCCGTCGACCCGGGCCTTTTTCTGATCGGACGGCGAGCCACCCAATGCTCACCGTCCGCAGGCCCACGCCTAAGGTGGCCGGAAATCGCCCTGCGCCTTCTGTTGTGGCGGCTAGGTCGTGAGGTTCCCTCTCTCTCTCACACGTGCGGCATCCTCCTTCGCTAACATTACAGCTTCGCAGAAAGAGGTGACCGCTTCCCATGCCTCCTCGCTCCGGACAACAGATTGAACCAGGGCCGGTCGCGAGAGGTCACCGCCGCCGATCGCCTCAACGAGGACCCGGCGGTTCTCAGCCCAAGCACCGCCGCCTCTACCGTATGCTCCACCGTGTCCTCCGGGCGATCCTCGCAGTGTTGACACCCGGGCGTGTCCTCCCGCCGAATCCGAAACAGGTATCTCCCGATAAAACCGTGTCCGGTGAGTACCTGCGTCAGGCGGAAGGTGAGGACGCCGTGGTGCAGCTCCAGCCACTCAAAGAGGGGAGTAATCGCCTGGATTGTGGCGTGTCCAGGGCTGGGTTGCGACAGTCGCTGTCTCCATACCGCCATGAGATCCTGCCGGAGCTCCGTCCGTCTTGCTGCGATTTGCCGCGCCAGAGGAGTCTCGCCCCGGCGATGCGCCTCCACACGCCTCTCGTAGATGAGCACCAGAGCTCTCGCCTCCAGATCCCATTGCGGCAGTCCAGCAAGGAGGCTCGCCGCCTCGCCAGAGACCGTGTGGTATCCCCGGGCCAGCCGGATGGCCATGACCCTCTGGGACGCGTTGAGGTAACGGGCAGGTCGCTTCCTCAAAGTAGGCGTCCACACCGGCGCCCCATAAAGGGCCATGGACCGCATGACCCCCGCGTAAAGCCTCCGGCAGAAGTCGTTTGGTCCCCCTAGATTGGTCAGAAGCCGCTTGAAGGCAGCCACGGCTCGCCCCAGTCTGGGAGCCAAACGTCGGAAATGCTCGACGAAGTTCCACCGGCTATCGAGGACGAGACCCAGGTATGTCATCGTCGACCCGACTCCGATGTGAACCTCTCCTACTGTTATTTGGGATCCCGATGGTGGCCTTTTCGGAGAACCATGGAAGACCATGGCTTCGGACTTGTGTAGGGCCACTTCGAGACCCAATTGTTGGATTCTCTCAAGTACTGTCGCAAGTCGCAACCCCGCGTGTCATAGCGTCGGCCGCTGCCTGGTGCGACCTCCCTTGCGCCAG
The DNA here is from genome assembly GCA_950371165.1 of Lacanobia oleracea. Lineage (NCBI taxonomy): Eukaryota > Metazoa > Arthropoda > Insecta > Lepidoptera > Noctuidae > Lacanobia > Lacanobia oleracea. The sequence continues at coordinate 9,485,266 of OX493411.1, forward strand.
GACCAGCGTGTCGTCAGCGTAACAAACCCCACTGACGCCACTAGGGAGGTCGGCGCGCAGCACCCAGTCGTAGCCGATGTCCCACAGGAGCGGCTCCAGAACCGAACCCTGTGGAACACCGCACGACATCTCTCACCGGTTCCACATTCCCAGGTGACCGGGGTAGATGACGGCTCTGTCCGTCAAGTAAGACTCGACTACGCGACGGAGGTAGGTCGGCACCCGGTGATATCGAAGTGCCTCTCGAGATGCGACTCCAGAGCAGGGTGTTGAAGGCATTGGCGATGTCTAGAGAGACATCGCCAAGACGATCCCGCCCCGGGAAACCGCGTCCCCCGTCGAGAGGGTTCTCACGCGCGTCCACCGTCGAGCGGCCCGTGCGGAAATCGAACTGCTTCTCTGCCAGATCCGGCCCCACCCTCACTAGGTGCTCGACGAGGCGGTTTGCAATTACTCTTTCAAAGAGCTTGTCCACCTCATCGAGCAGCACGATGGGCCGGTATGCGGACGGGGAGTCCGCAGGGCGCCCCAGCTTCTTAATGAGGACCAGTTTCCTTGTCTTCCAACGAAGTGAGAACTGGCCCCTCTCCAAGCATGCACTTAAGAACCCTCTTAGTCGAGGCCCGAGAACCTCCAAGGCCAGGACCCAGGCTTTCCCAGGTAAGCAGTTGGGTCCTGGGGTGGTATTTTTGGCCATCAGCCTATTAAGCGCCACTCTCAGGTCAGGTCGCTTGGCCGTAATTACGTAAAACGAAAGCTGAATAATGGAGCTAAGATGGTAAGAAATCCAAAGCGATAACATCGGCTTCAGTTACAAACCATGTATTATTTTGATTCATGTGCATCCCTCTAATCTGTTTCGACATTACTAATTAGATTTATTGTTATCACAGGGGCGACCGTCATGAAGAAAAGAAAAAGAATGGTAGAAGACAATAGTCCGGGCGAGCAAATGATGAACGAACTATCAAACTCGATAATTACCCGGACAACTAAAAATCGCACGCCCGAATATGTTGCTGAGTTCAAAGAGTCTAACACTACCACATCTCAGAGTAGTTTAGTTGTGTCGAGTCATTCAAAACAACTTAATCAAAATCAGACTGGTGAAAAACTCTTCAAATGTGATATTTGTGCGCGCGGTTTTAGTGAAAAACGTAATTTTAAAATCCATATTCGACTTCACTCTGGTGAAAAACCTTACAAATGTGAAGTATGTCAGCTATGTTTTAGTTATAAGAGTACTTTAGAAATACATTTTAGAAAACATTCTGGTGAAAAACCTTACAAATGTGAAATATGTAATCGAAGTTTTCGTCATAATAAGGATTTAGTAATCCATTATCCAAAACATACAGGTAAAAACCTCTTCAAATGTGATATTTGTGAGCGCGGCTTTAATGATAAACGTAATTTAAAAAGCCATGTTCGAGGTCACTTTGGTGAAAAGCCTTACAAATGTGAAATATGTCAGCGGTGTTATGGTTATTCTAATCATTTGAAACGCCATAGTCTAGTTCACATTGGTGAGAAATCTTATAAATGTGAAATATGTCAGCGTAGTTTTGATTCTAATAGTAAATTAGAAGTACATTTTAGAACACACACTGGTGAAAAACCTTACGAATGTGAAATATGTCAGCGTAGTTTTGTTAGGTTGAGTGATTTAACACGACATAAAAATAGAACCCATTTAGACAAACCTGTAAAATGTGCATGAAAGTGTATGAGTTCTTAGGTCCCCACTGGCTACTGTCCAACAGCTAAGTGAATTACCGACACAAACCCAGGGATCCATTGGGGCGCGCAAACCTCACCACGACATAACATAGAGATAATTAAATATTCCAATAGCAATAAAACGCCGTATAAGTATTCAATAAAAACTTCATAAGCTATAGAAGGATGGGCCCTACTGTAAACTTCTATAGTGGTAATATGGCTACTGTTCCTAACTTTTTTTTTAATTTTACAAGAAATAATGTATAGTGTGGTCTGGTAAAGAAAATAAACATTATTTTAGAAAAATTAACTGTAATTATTTTTTCAAACTTTTAAATACATGTATTTAAGAGCTTCTTGCATAACTCATCAATGTTGGTACATTAGTAATAAGGTAATGTAGGTTTTTAAAGGCCTCATAATCCTCATTACAGTTATTATAATCAAAATTAAAATATATTAAAAGCTTGTTGCGAGGTTTGATTCATTTAAATACTTATAGGTACTTACGCGAACCTCGCGACAAGCTTTTATGATCAATTTTAAAGGTTTTTTTTTTTTTTTCTGTTTAGGGCATTTAAATAAAAGCTTTTTTTTAAAAAGGTTTTTCTTTTTAATTTATTTTTTACTTTTTAGTTATTTCGTGTGACTCTCAACAAGCCCTTTCAGTTGATACCCATATTGTAGAAGTGCATAAAGAATAACTATTCCGCCATCTTGAATGTCCGCCATATTGGATTTAGATTGACGTCAGATTATTTTTAACCCCCGACCAAAACAGAAGGTGTTATAAGTTTGACCGCTATGTGTGTCTGTCTTTGGCACCATAGCTGCCTCTTAAACGGGTGAACCGATTTGGATGCGGTTTTTTTTTATTTGAAAACAGGTTTCCCAGCGGTGGTTCTCAGATCAATATATCGGTTAAGCCATTTGAAGATCATCAGCTCTTTTCTAGTTGATGCAAGGCATTTAACTAGCTTTTACGGGTCTGATCGATGCGAAAGAACAATGGGTAATTTTATATGGAACCCGTACCCACTTTGTAGCATTTTAGACTAGGTGTAATTTAGAAGAGGCATAATTGAGTAACTCGAAAATAAGTGAACGAATGAATGAATGAATGAATGAAAGACCGAAGTTATGATAACTTCTTTGTAACATTTTTAATTGCGAATAATCGCACTTTTTCTGCTTTTTGGACTAAATAAATAGGTAACCAGTAATTTTTTCGGTCTTTAGAGAGCGATATAGCTTCCTATCGTTGGTTTTTGGTACAGAAAAAATATTAAATAAGAACTATCAATCTTAAATAGCACAGTTTTATTAAATTGTATTGTTACTTTCAATGATTATATCATCCCAGGCACTTGCCGGACCTACGAAGTTATCTAGGTGCCTGCCAACACCTAAGTACCATATTATGCTAATAGTATGGGCACAAGCACCTAGAGTTCTCATACCCGTCATGCAGGAGCAATAACACGCTTCGATGGCTTCTCTGCCCTGGACATTAACCTTAATTAAAATATATGTGTAATATATTTTATTCGACACGTGCCTCGATAATATGCGGCCTCTAATTAACGAGCAGTTTTCGGTTACTAGCCCATGCTGCGACATACTAGGGCTACGGCTCGAAGATACCTCAATATTATATATACCATCTCCACCTCGCAAATGCTCGGCAACATATGATCTAGCGAGCTTTATATGGTATGTGCCCAAACTGAGTAGAATGACGTCTTCTTCTGTCAATTGTGGAAATGGTATTGACGTAGCCGTCATTGTTGTGAACACCGCCCGCTGTCTGTTCATATGTTCTGCGACTACATAATTGCCCAGTCTGTTGGGTTCACTTCTTCTTTGCGCTATTATATTGATAAAAGCGTGGGCATGCTCATTATCTGTCAGACGCTGCCTAAATGCATTTATAAGGGCTCCCGCAATACGGAAGTCTTCAAATAAGTGAGGTAGTGTTTTATTGATAACTGTATGCCTAAATATTTTGTAGTCCCTTTTGAACCATCCGTTTATTACTTCAATGACCCAACGCACTATGGTGATTTTTCGAGATTTATTGGCTTGAATATCTGTAAGCTGATTGGCATGCCTATCTTTACTTGGTGGCATATGGGCAACATAGCCAGCACTTTCTATATCTGGTATAGAGTCTCTAAAACCTCGATCTAATATAAAAACGTCATCTGTTTGTAACGTTATATGCACTGGGGACGTTTGATCATTCATAATCTCAGTCATGATTTGGGCATCAGTCTTTGTTGCAGCGTATGGTCCACATATATCTATAATATAGCCATCTGGGCAAGTAATCACAAAGGGTTTTAACAAGTTTTTATACTTGTGTAAGCTGTAAGACTTTTTATGAAATAAAAAGTTTTTACTTTTCTGTACGTATATATACGAACCATCACAAATAGCTATAGCCACTGGGTTTATAGGGTTGGAATATATTGATGATGGTACTGCAAGGCTGTGAGCTATAATTTCATCCCGACTTATATGATTGAAACCCAAATGGCGAACAACAAAGTCTTGGGTCAAGCAGTTTCTAGCAGTTTTAAGCAAAATACCGATCGTTTTACGAGATACACCTATTTGGGAGACTATACGTGTATTTGGTTCACCAGACCGTTGTTTTAATAAATATATTCCTAGTGCAGTTTTTGGTCTTCTACATTGATTTAAAAGAGACGGTGTTTCATTCAAAAAGATTTCGAATTGTTGGTGTGTTAAGCCAGTTAGGTAATAAAGATCCTCTGGTAAAATGTTGTTTACATTGTCAAAATCTATATTAGTCTTATGTTTATATGCATCTCGTAACGTATCAATCATATCTTTGAGATGGTCTGGTGTGAATACTGTCTCTCCATTATCATACAGGGAGCTCCAATCTTCTGTGTTGATGTGATGTGTACAAACGCGTGCATGTTCAGGAACGTACACGCTATGATTAACCAACTAGAATACTTTTATAAACCTGGATACTCTGTGAAGTTCTTGATTGATGCACCCATGAAATAAACAGTGACGCGCCGTATTTGCAACCCTTCTATAAGTTGGAACAGACGTTGGGTGCTCTGGGTTTGCAAGTTCCTGGTTTTGTTCTTGTTCGAACCTAGCTTGCTGTCGTCTTCCAGCTACCCAACAACGATGACACATAGCCTGAAGTTGATTCAGGGCCATCTACAAGAAAAACCAAATCCTCAAGTAACTAAAACAATAAATAACTTAATAAAGACTGAACAAAAAGACACCGTGTACTCGATGATCAAAAGCTATTGTTATACTAACCTCATTTATGATAATCCGTGCCATCACATACTCTGTGAAGCCTGGATTGTCTTCCAAATAGGTTCGCGTCAGTATATGCCGGTTTCGGTCACGAATTACTGATCTTGTACATGTAACACACTGTATACGGCGTTCACCTTCCATTTTTTTGAAGCAGATGAGTAATAATAATAATCCAATCGTTAAGTAATACACTGAAGTCCGTTGTGAAAGCCGAGGTTGTAAATAAAAGTAAGAATAAAATAAACTAAGATATGCGCGCGCGCTCAAAATCAGTTCCTAACAGGTACTAACTACTGACGACACCGACGCTAGCGCAAAATAGTTCGAACTACCCACCTAATGGATAAAATAAAAAAAAATTGAACGTGCGTGGGTCGATTTTACTAAGGATTTTCGGTATTTTCAACATCGAATATCTTTTTTCCTACATAAGTTACAAAGTTGCTCCCATACAAAAAATATCTACGTTTTCAAAGACCTTTCGAATGGTACCAATTTCAACTTGCTACAAACTGGGTACGTTCAGACCCATGTTCTTTGGTATTCTGTTACTTCAATGACATTGCAGAATACCCAACTTCTCACTAAATTGCAGCAGAGGTATCGTGTTTGAATTCACTGAAATGGTTTCATTGAACATATTATATTTAGAACTTTAGATCAGTACCCTTAACCTGATGCTGAAGCATGTCCTGAAATCTGCAGGATACCCACTGCTCACTTACTTACAGCAGACCTTCCGATTCGTACTCATTTTTTTTTATTTTGTCGAAAGTTCTTAATCTACAGTTACACTTGTTTTATGCTAGACAACGTAAACCTCACAGGGTTTATCTGTGTACTGGCGAGCCGTTTTTAACCGACTTCTTCAAAATGGAGGATGTTCTATGTTCGGTTGTAAGTATTTTTTTTTAATGTATGTTCACCGATTTCTCCGCCAATTCTGGACTGATTAAAAAATCTTTCTTTACTCGAAAGCCTATACTCCTGAGGTGGTGCCATTGTCACCAAGTTAGAATCTGATGATAGGATCCCATAAAAATCGAAGGAAACCCTCAAATTTTATAAGCACATACACTGTTTTTCATAAACTTTCTAACGCAATTCAGATATTTGTGCCTGGTAATCATCATCTCATGTTGCTGAGCTGATGATGGAAGGTATAAGTCAAGATCTGATGATGGTATCCCATGAAAAATGTTTATTTAGCGATATTTTCGCCACTTGTTAACCGATTTGGATAATTCTTTTTTTGTTTGGAAGAGTATTTTCGCGGACTGGTCCCATTTAAATTTGGTGAAGATCTGATGAAGAATTTCGGAGATAGGCAACGGAACTCTTCAATAAATGATAACAAAAGGATCGGGATTTCTGAAATCGCATGTCTGTTGAATGTTTACACAAGTTCATAACAAAACATCACGCCGGCACGCTATGTTTGTGGTTTCACTTTTTAGTGGTACCTGCATACCACTAAAAAGTGAAAAAAACTTTAATTTCGGAAGTCGATGTTTTACTTTGTAGTGTTTTTAACCGACTTCAAAAGGAGGAGGTTCTCATTTCGGTATTGGAACGAAGTTCCTTATCGCGCGTTGTGAAAGGGGGCTAGACGGAAAAAATTCTTACGAAAAGTTGTCACGACACTTTTTGCTATAGTAAGCTATTGTAAGCTGTGCGGCGTCGCATGTTTCTCTGTCTGTCTCTCTCTCTCTTATAGAAAGCAAGCCAGATATTTTCATTTCCATTTCGCAGGTGTCCCTTGACACCTCTCAAGTTGGAATGGAACGGAATGGAATGGAATGGAATGGAATGGAATGGAATGGAATGGAGTGGAATGGAATGGAATGGAATGGAATGGAGTGGAATGGAATGGAATGGAATGGAATGGAATGGAATGGAATGGAATGGAATGGAATGGAATGGAATGGAATGGAATGGAATGGAATGGAATGAAATGGAATGGAATGGAATGGAATGGAGTGGAATGGCATGGAATGGAATGGAATGGCATGGAATGGAATGGAATGGAATGGAATGGAGTGGAATGGAATGGAGTAGAATGAAATGGAGTGGAATGGAATGGAGTGGAATGAAATGGAATGGAGTGGAGTGGAGTGGAGTGGAGTGTAATGGAATGGAATGGAGTGGAGTGGAGTGGAGTGGAGTGGAGTGGAGTGGAGTGGAGTGGAGTGGAGTGGAGTGGAGTGGAGTGGAGTGGAGTGGAGTGGAGTGGAGTGGAGTGGAGTGGAGTGGAGTGGAGCGGAGTGGAGCGGAGCGGTGCGGAGCGGAGTGGAGCGGAGCGGAGCGGAGCGGAGCGGAGTGGAGTGGAGCGGAGCGGAGCGGGGTGGAATGGAATGGAATGGAATGGAATGGAAAGGAAAGGAATAGAATTTCTCATCTCAATAGGGACTGATTGAGATGAGAAACAGTGGGTAATTAGTTGCCAACGATACGATACCATCTTAGGGAAAAGGATAAAGTCGTAAAACACAGTTATGTTTCTAGTTTTATTACAATTCGCGCGTTGAGAAAGGGGGCTGGACGGAAAAAATTAAGACCAAAAGTTGTAACGACACATTAATATTATGTAGCAAGCAAAAGAAAAGTGAACATGTTATTATCATAATATTATTATTTATCGTAACACATGTGGGCTCCTAAGTTCAAGCCCATTTTTGACAGTTTAACTACATTGTCGATAGATGGCGACGTACTGATGACGCGTTTTTCTGAATCGCGGTGTTAAGATTCTCCTCAGGAATATGACTTCAGCCCATGGGCATTAGCTTTTCTTTCGAATTTGACTGAATTTGTTATCCCACGGGTCGATCAAGGTTAAGCTACGCTTGCCGAGGTTGGTCTGATGGATGGGTGACCATTTAAATTTAAACATTCTGTTTCTGAGACTCCGAGATTTTAGGCGTGCCTTGAATATAACAGTGAATGAACCGGTCACACGGGTCGATCTTCAAGGTTAAGCAACACTTGCCGAGGTCGGTCTTAGGATGGGTGACCATTTTAACATATACACAGGTCGATTGACACTCGAATATAATTATGTGGATGGATGGAGAAGGAGAGGAAGGCCGAAGAAAAGATGGATGGATTGTGTGAGGAGCGATATGAAAGATTATTTTTCCGACCCAAATATCGACCAATAGAATTGCACCATTCGACGTCACGTGGTACAACCTACATGGTATTATACTGATAATTTTTTGAAAATTTTCTCTGGTAGTTTTATTCATTATGAAATTCTTATTTGTTGACTGTTCATTTCATCTCATGGTGCAATTCTATTGGCCGACATTTGGGACGGAAAAATAATCCCCCGAATACCACACGAGCTTCAAAATTATCTGGCATTTCCCGATAGGTTCGTTGCAAACAAATGAAGGAGTCAAGTTTTTCAGGTTAAAAAATCACGAGCGCGAAGCGCGAGTGATTTTTCCTGAAAAACTTGACGACTATCGGGAAAAATACCCGATAATTTTGAAGCTCTTGTGGTATTATAAGTGAGAATATGGGAGTGAGTGATAGCGTGATAGCGAATAGGACAGAATGGAAGAAAAACATGGGATAAGTGCAGGAAGATGATGATGACGGGTCCATCAACCCGTGTGACTGTTATAACTTAGCTACGAGCTCCTCATTCAATCAGTCTCCTCATTCAGTACCTACTAAATATCTTTAAAAAAATCGATTATACCTACACAATAAATAGATTCTATGAAACCGTTTAAACTGTAATTGTAATACATAAAATACGCCTCTACTGAGTGATTGCCAGAATGGCCTTGCCAGACAACGCACGGCCGAAACTACTGGTCGTAGAACGCTGATATTTGGCATGTAGGTTCCTTAGGGAGTAAAGGCGAGAACTAAGAGAGATTTTCCCGATATTCCTACAGGAATGGGAAAAAACGGTATATGCGCATACGAAGTCGCGGGCAAAAGCTATCTATCTATATATATAAAAGAAAGTCGGGTTTGTTCGAACACTTATAACTCAAGAACGGCTGGACCGATTTTCATGATTTTAGTGTTTTTGGATTAGTCTTTATCCGGAATAGCATAATAAGTATTGAAATATTTAAAAAAATAGTAGGTAGGTAGGGTAGGTAGGGTAGGTAGGGTAGGTAGGGTAGGTAGGGTAGGTAGGGTAGGTAGGGTAGGTAGGGTAGGTAGGGTAGGTAGGGTAGGTAGGGTAGGTAGGGTAGGTAGGGTAGGTAGGGTAGGTAGGGTAGGTAGGGTAGGTAGGGTAGGTAGGGTAGGTAGGGTAGGTAGGGTAGGTAGGGTAGGTAGGGTAGGTAGGGTAGGTAGGGTAGGTAGGGTAGGTAGGGTAGGTAGGGTAGGTAGGGTAGGTAGGGTAGGTAGGGTAGGTAGGGTAGGTAGGGTAGGTAGGGTAGGTAGGGTAGGTAGGGTAGGTTGGGTAGGTAGGGTAGGTAGGGTAGGTTGGGTAGGTAGGGTAGGTAGGGTAGGTAGGGTAGGTAGGGTAGGTAGGGTAGGTAGGGTAGGTAGGGTAGGTAGGGTAGGTAGGGTAGGTAGAGTAGGTAGAGTAGGTAGAGTAGGTAGGGTAGGTAGAGTAGGTAGGGTAGGTAGGTAGGTAGGTAGGGTAGGTAAGGAGGTAGGTAGGTAGGGTAGCCAGTTGACGGGAGCGAAGCCGCGCGGGTCAGCTAGTAACATGATATACTACTCTGTCAAAAAAGTACCGGGAAATGATCAATAATACACAAAATGTCTGTTATTCATCCAAATTTATTTTATCACCTTCAAAGTATGCTCCTTTAGAAACGATACACTTGCGCCAGCGAATAATCCATTCATCAAAACATTTTTTAAACGCTGCTTCCGGAATTGAGTTCAGTTCTCGCCGCGAATTCTCCTTTATGTCTTCTATCGATTGAAAACGGGTGCCACGAAGTGGTAATTTGAGTTTAGGAAAAATAAAAAAGTCAGCAGGAGCCATATCTGGTGAATATGGTGGTTGCTGGATGGTATTTGTTGAGTGTTTGGTTAAAAATTCGTTCACAATGATAGCCTTGTGCGAAGGCGCATTGTCGTGGTGCAAAATCCAAGAATTTTCTTTCCACAAATCTGGCCTTTTTCGTCGAATTTGCTCTCTTAAACGCCGCATAACGCTCAAATAATATTCTTTATTTACCGTTAGACCTTCCGGTAAGAATTCAGAGTGCACAACACCGCGATTGTCAAAGAAAACAGTCAACATGACTTTGACTTTTGATCGACTTTGGCGTTGTTTTTTCGGTTTCGGTTCAGTTGGAAGGCGCCACTCCGAAGCTTGTTGACTAGTTTGCATGTCAAACTCGTAAACCCACGTCTCGTCACCAGTAACAATGCGTATCATGAATGTTGGGTCCGAACTGACTCGTTCTAGCATGTCCTCAGCGACTTTCATGCGATTGAGTTTTTGGAGAAAATTCAGATCTTTTGGGACTAGCCGAGCAGCAACATGTTTCATACCCAAATGATTAGTTAAAATGGTACGGATCGACTCGTGAGATACAGAAAGTTCGGCGGCTATCTCTCTCAGAGTTGAATGGGGATTTTCAGTCACTATTTCCTTCACTTTTTCGATGTTAACTTCAGTTGCAGACGTTGACGGCCTACCAGAGCGAGGCAAATCTTCCATCACATCTCGACCGCTTTTGAACGCTTTGAACCACTCATAAGCACGAGTTTTTGATAAAGTCGATTCACCGTAAGCCTTCTGTAACATTTTCAGTGACTCCGAACACGAAATTCCATTGGCGATGCAAAATTTAAGACAAACTCTTTGTTCGATATTTTTGTCCATTATGAAATTCGCAATACACACTATATATGATATTACTAAAACCAGCACTGTATATAATATAAATAACAGATGCATCTCAAACTCCGCGCCAAAATGGAAAACGGTTGTGCCAATCTAACAACTACAAAAAAACAAAAATTTTAATTTGGAACCATAAACAAATCATCCATTCCCGATACTTTTTTGACTGAATGTAAAAGACTGGCCGTGGAGTTTCTTGCACGTTATTTTTCATAGTGATCTACTTACTTACGCTTTAAAACTTGCAAATAGCTTCATGTTTTTGACAGACTGATCTTAACAATTCAAAAGTATCTACCTGTAAATAAATGGTTTGAATCTTGAATATCTCTCAAAGTAGGTACTCCCGAGATAAGAATGATTATGTGGTATTCCAGACTATAATCTACCTCTGTGCGAAATTTCATCCAGATCCGTTCAGCCGTATTGTCGTAATTGGGTAAGAAACATCTAGCCAGCCAAACTTTCGCATTTATTAGTAAACAAAAATTAAAAGTAAGATAATAGGCTGGCATCGATCTAAGCGCACGCGAACGACGTCGCGGGCACAGCTAGTAATAATATAATATTCAATTCAATTCAATTTTTTTAAGGTTATGGCTCCATCGACGAACATTCGATGATTTTGCCAATGTCAAGGTAGGAGATGGTACTCAGTACGGTATTCAGTTAGGATAACTGTTTAATGACTATTGATCGGTTTTTGTAGCGATGTCATCCATTATTCTCCATGCTAAAAAGGACAAAACATTTGGTTAATAATATAAGACGGCACATAATATGAATGTTAATACATCAAACACATTTAGATATACATCATCAGTACGTAAACGTAAATAAAATATTATAAATATATTTAAATAATAAAAAAATGTTACAAGAAAATTTTATTTATATTAATAAACTTATAAAGGATTTTAACTGCGGGGGTATGGGCTAAAGATAAAAGGAAAGGAATGTTAATTGGGCGAGGAAAATCAGACGGGAGTAAGTCGTAAAGGGGAGTTGTTAAACGAGGACAGGAAAAAAACAAGTGCTCCAGAGTACCCTCCTCTAGACCGCATTCACACAAAGAACTGTCTTTCACGCGAATTTTAGCCAAAAAAACTGGTGTGCAAATAAATCCCAGTCGGAGACGAATTATGACAGAGGTAACCAGTTTACTTGAAAATTTAAGTTTGTTAAACCAACATTTAGAAGGAATAAGAGGTTGGATGGAGCCATAAAATTTTCCCTTCTGTAACCGAGTTTTTTGCCACTGTGCGTTCCAACATTTCGTCATCTCCGGTTTAACAAGGCAACGTAAATCACGAGCATAACAGGATGTGTGAGATTCAAGCCCATTCCGAGTAGCCGATTTAGCAATCGAATCAGCATTTTCGTTTCCTATGATTCCAGAGTGGCTAGGGATCCAGGCCAATACGATATCAATGCCTAAACAGTAGCATCTATAAAGAAGTTGTTTAATCTGTAAGGTAAGGGGGCAATTATGACGAGAACGAAAAGGGGATTTTATTAAGTCTTGAAGGCAGCTAAGAGAATCCGAAAAAATAATAGATTTGTTGAGACCATGTGATTCAACATAGGAGACCGCTTCCAAAAGAGCTATAGCTTCCCCAGTATAAATGGAGCCTAATGAAGAACTGCGAAAATTTAGTATTATTCTGAACTTTGGTATCCACACGGCAGAACCGACATAGCTATCATCCGACAGCTTCGAGGCGTCTGTAAATATCGTAAGCCAGTCATGCCAATCCTTTGCTAAAGTCCTATTGAATCTATCATTAGCAGCAGGGTCATGTTTCGAAATACCAAAGTTAAAGATAATTTTAGGTTGAAAGAGTAATGAATTAAAATTTACTTCAAATAAGGGGTTCAAACTAGATTGGGCTAAAGAAACGTGCATATTATTAAATTTACTGAAGCTATTAATGAGGAGAGGAGGATTTTTATGGGTCCAATAGCGGGACGTTGAGATTAACTCAAAAAGAGTACGAAGAAGAGGAAGAAGGGGGTGTGATTTAATTTGGACGACTTTATAAAAAAATCTATCACAGAGATATTGTCTGCGTAAATGAAGAGGGGGTTCCAAACACTCTACTTGAAGGGCATTAATAGGGGAGCATTTCATAGCACCCGTAATGATGCGCAAGCATTTGGACTGAATCTTTTCCAGCTTAGCAAGGGCGATTTTGTTGCATGGTTCCAGAAGAAAGCTCCCATAATCAAAGTGGCTGCGAACTATAGCATTGTAGAGAATTTTTTGGGAAGTTGGATGGGCTCCCCAGCGAACTCCAGAGAGGGCACGCAGAACATTAACTCCTCTTTCGCATTTCTTCGAAATGTAGTCCAAATGATAAAGGCCAGATAATTTAGAGTCAAGGATGAGGCCGAGAAATTTCACCTTATCAGAGATCAATATGGGTTCGTTTTCAACAAGTAGGTTTATAGGAGGAATATTTCGTTTTCGGGAAAAAACAACTGCGTTACATTTGGAGACAGATAAATTTAGACCATGATCGATAAGCCACTGATTTAAATACTGAAGGGCTGAATTTAAGCGAAATGAGGCATCTGAAAGGGAGGGTGAACTAAAGTAAATTGCAATGTCGTCGGCGTATTGTAAAATTTTGCAAAAACAGCTCACTGAAGACTCCAAATCGTATGTGTATAAATTATACAGGATAGGGCTTAAGACCGACCCCTGAGGTAATCCTTTCCACACTAGACGAGATGGTGAGATTGTGTTTTGATGGCGGACAGAAATAGAGCGGGACATAAGGAGATTACAAATGATGTTGACCATCCTCACAGGGATACTCAGCTGAAGCAGCTTTTGCCTGAGTATTGGAAGCTGGACATTATCATAGGCAGAGGCTATGTCTAGGAAAACACCAAGAACGCTTTCATTTTTGGAAAAAGCAATGCGGACATCCGATAAGAAGATACTGAGGCTATCTAGAGTGCCCATGCCTCTTCGAAAGCCAAATTGGGACTTGGCTAAGATGCCTTTGGTTTCTAATATCCATTCAAGTCGATTCTTTATGAGGTTTTCCATGATTTTAGCCAACACAGAGGAAAGCGCGATAGGACGATAGGAGGAAGAATCTTTTGGGTCTTTCCCAGGTTTCAAAATGGGGATAATAATTTGAGTTTTCCAGGACTCTGGGACTTGACCAGTAGCGAAAAAGGAATTGATTAGGTCGAGGAAGATTAATTTGCAATTTGAAGAGGATTTGGAAATAAAGGAATAGGGTATTCCATCAACACCCGGAGCAGAATCACGAAGATGTTCCAAGGCACATGTCAATTCTGAAAGCGAAAAAAGTTCATCAAATCTATCAGAGGAAGTGGGAGAAGGGGGATCTGTAGTTGGAAGGCAGTCAAAACTAGGAACAAAAGGGGGAGCTAATTTAGTAATAAAGTCCTCTAACCAAGAATTAGGGTCATTGGTTGTGGCTACAGAAGACTGATTGTCACAAGCTCTGCGATAGGTTTTAATTTTTTTCCAAACAAGGGAAACTGGAGAGCGTGGAGATAGAGATTCGCAAAACTTAAGCCAGCCAGACCTTTTTTTTTTTGCCAATAACCTGCTGACTCTTGCAGAAGTCTTTTTAAAATTCAGATACTCAGGCATGTCTAAACTACACGCAAAAGTATTTTCTGCTTCTTTACGTTTGCGAACGCCATCAGAGCACTCAGCATCCCACCAAGGTGGGGAAGGTAATAGGCGGCGAGCAGAGTTCTTTAAGGGGATTGAGGAATCGGCTGCTCTCGACAAGCATTCAACAAAGTCATTATAGACAGTAAGTGAATTGGAGGAGTTTATTGGGGGGAAGTTTTGAAGTTCTGAATCCAATTGGGAAGAAAAATGGGACCAGTCAGCTTGTGAAAGGAGATATTTTTGCAGGGGCTGAATAGGAGGGGAACGAGGATGAGAATTTGGAAACGAAATCAATATAGGGAAATGGTCACTCCCGTAGGAATTCGGTAGAACCGACCAGGAGAGTGATGATACTAAGGAAGGGGAAGAGAAAGTAAGGTCGGGAACACTAATGTTTTGGGTAGGCGAAACCCTACGGGTAGCAGATCCATCATTAAGGACGCAGAGGTTGCAGTCATCTAAGAGTTCTAACAAAAAGCTGGAGGAGGGGTCATTACAGTGAGATCCCCAAAGGGTGTGGCGGCAATTGAAATCACCGAGTACAATCAGGGGGCTTGGGATAGAAGAAAGTATAGAGTTCAATTCAGACAAAAGATTGGCATTGGGGTGAGGGATATAGGCAGACACATAGGATATATCCAGGGCTCTAATGGCTACTACATGTAGACCAGGATCATGGTCAGGAAGAGGAATCTCGGAAAAAATGATAGATCTGCTAACCAGCAGGGCGCAGCCGGCCCATCCGTCCTCTCTATCGTCCCGAAGACATGAAAAACCAGGAACCCTAAAGGGAGTTCCAGGCCTGAGCCATGTCTCCGACACGGCAAAGACGACGGGAGTGTAACGATTAATGAGATAGATCAATTCGTGTTTTTTTCTGCGAATCGATCTACAATTCCACTGAAGGACCTTTTCCATTTTGGCGAGTCCAGGTTTCTAGGAGCTGTTGAACTAGTATTACGACATTGTCCGGTATTGCGTCACTAAATTTAGACAACATATTAATGAGCGAGCAAGCCAGGAGCTCTATTAAGTTGTCATTTGGGGTGGGAAGGGGCGTGGTTTCAACATAAGGAGAGTTTAGAGCACAGCCATTAGGTTGAGAAGAGCTAGGGGTATAAACCATTGACCTGTGGGCTTGGGTATCATAAGATTTGCCCAGCTCCGGACGAGGTCTTGGGGAACGATAAACTGTCTTGGTATAAGAGGACTTAACAGGGCTTGCATATGGAGAGGAAGTAGGGGTAGGGACTGAGTAGAGATGGGATTCAGAATGATGTTGTGATGGTTTGAAAATGGTTGGGCCTGCAGTTACATTGGAGTATAACACTTTGGGGCGGGGAAACCTAACTGAAGCCTCACGGTAACTAAGGTTTTCTTGAGACATAACCATTTTTATTGATTTTTGTCTTGAATGTTCAGGACACTTGTCATCAGTAGCCTTATGGTTTCCACCATCACACAAAAGACATGTAACTTGAGGGTCCGGAACATTGCAGCTATCACCAGGGTGTGGTTGAGCACATCGGTAGCAACGGGGTTTAGATCTGCACTGGGTGCTAATATGGCCAAAACGAAGGCAGTTACGGCATTGAATTGTGGGAAGATGGTACACAGAAACAGGAAGAGAAGCATTATAGCAGAAGACTTTCTCTGGGAGTATTTGACCAGAGAAAGTCAGCACTACAGTTGTTGAGGGAGACCAAGAAACGGAACCCTCTTTTCTATTTTTAAAATTAAGCCTCCTAGCCCTAATAACTTCCCCACAGTTACGAGGAGTCTCTATGCCTAGAATTAGCTCTTCAAGAGTCCAGTACGTGGGTACATCTTTAATAACTCCCATGCGCGTAACATGGAAGCGTGGGATGGTCGCAACATATTTGTTATCTAGCAAAATAGGGTTGTTAACAAATTGATTGGCATCGTTGAATGTAATGAAATCTACGGACATCCTGTTACGGCCTAATGACTTGACACTGCCCTGCACAACACCTCTAAACCCTTTATTATGTAAAAATTGAGCAAACCTCAGAGAGTTTAAGGTTAGACCTTGCTTAGGGTCTGTTTCTAACCTAGAAATAAATACAGTGAAGGGAGCCCTGTCGCACTCACTATAGAGTACTTTGGAGTCACTCTCAAATCCCGGCTTTGTGTAAACCGACTGAATTGAATCAGACGGCGGCTTGTTCTTTTTCGCGTCAACAAAAATCTCAGGTTCTCCGGGGCGTTTCCTTATATCTGACCTTACGCGACCAACATCAGAGAATTGAGAGCACTCCAAAATCTCTATGTCTGGAGGTATTCCTCCACCCCCGTCAGGGGGTTCTTCGGCACTCATTTCCAAGGAAATGAGCGCCAATAAAGCTTAAAACACTAACCTTATAACTAGTTTCCCACACCAGAGGACACAAAACAATAGATACAACACCAAAAACAGATTATGCTAACAAAACAAATTGGGAGGTTAAGAATCGCGTGCTTAATCTCACCAAGACAAAAGCAAAATCTAATATAATATTATTGGCAATGCTTGTCACTCTTGTCACTTCACTTGACACTTTTGACTTTGACAGTGGTTGACGTTTGACAGACTTACAGTAGACGAGCGAGACGCACAAAACAAAAACAGGTTCTGCTGAGCTGCACAATTTTCTCGCCCCCTAGAGAAATAATCAATTCAACAATATTATTAATTTTCTAGGCTAATTATTCGAACTTACTACGAGAGATAAATACGAAATCACATACCTGGAATCGTCACGCTTGAGTTTGGAGCTCTTCTCCAGCGTCTGTTTACAAGTTGACCGGTATCTTGCTCTGACTACGTACGGTAGACAACGGTATCGATAGGCTGCAGTGAACGCAAAAAACAATAGGCTGTGAGTAGGCTAGCCCAGTCTGCTTAATAATGTCCACTAGGAAGAGCACACGAAACCAGCTTAAGATGAAAAATGTGGAAAAACTGTCAATGTGTAGGATATGTTTAGTGGAGAAAGTTCGCATGTATGTGGTTACCAACAAAAGCTTGCAGCAGATGTATGAGACGCTGACTGATATTCCAGTAAGTAGACAATATCAAAATTAAGGTACACTGTGTAATGGGGCACTTTACTGGAAATTTTTGAATGAAGACAAAATAATGTAAACATACTTATATTTGCTGCAGTTTGTAACTGAAGACAGTAGACCGATGCTGGTTTGTTTCTTCTGCTGCACTAAACTAAAGCAATGCTGCCAACTGCAGAAGAAGTGTCTGGAAGCTGAGGAGCAGTTAGCTCGGATGTTGAGTGAGGACTATGAGGTGACGGAGTCAACTAGGTACTCTTTTTACATACAAGATATAACTTTAGGCAGTTTATAAATCTACACTTAATATTATAAAGAAGAAAAAATTGTTTGTTTGTATGTTTGTTTGAAATGAATAGGCTCCGAAACTACTGGACTGATATCAAAATATCTTTCACCATTATAATTGTACATTATCCCTGATGAACATAGGCTATACTATATTACTATTATTTAATTTCAGAACTCATTAAAAAATACATTTAAAAATATAAAAAATAGTAGACCGCCGGTATCGGGAGCAGGGTCCAAGCTACCGGTGGTTAGGGCTCCAGAGAAAGGAACCTCCTCACAATACGACCGGTATCAAGGAGTACTGCCTTCTGTATCAGGCCCTTATTGTTATTACTCGTATTATTAAAAAAAAAAAATAGAGATCCTTAAGAAAATTGCAATAATGTAACCCAAAGTAGCAAAATTTTGCCTAAAAAATTCATTATTTGGCATGCGCTGAGATACATAAAAATAATGTACTAAATAATTAGTGTATTAAAAAAGTCTGTGAAGGTACATGTCTATGTTCAAATAATTCAATCAAAACCTGGGCAGAATGGAATAGTGGTGATTTTTGTATCACAATATTAATCCTTATTCATTTAAATGGTTTGATAATTAAGGTTGATTATGTACATGTAAATTACACTTTATATTATTCAAATCTAAAAGTTACAACGGATATAAAATGCTCTAAGTAAGAAAAATATTGTGGTTAAAGCGAACTACACTATGTTCAGTCCATTAATAAATAATTTACACATTCCCCTATAGAGATCTAGAAGATGAAGTGGAGTACGTACTGCGCGAACGAAGTGGCGGGCGAAGTGCTGGTTATAAATATTTTGGTAGCTTATACTAGCCCACTGCTGGACAAAGGCACAATATAGGGCATCTTACCAATTCTTGCAGAATGATAATAATAATTAAAAATATTGCTAAAGCTTCATGTAGTGGCCATATGTTAGCATATAAATTTCTGTAACAATACCATTTCTAAAGTTTGTGAATTACAATTAGCAGGATTATCAACAAAATTAAATTTGTTACAGCAAAAACCTTTGACAAATCAAGAACACTTAGAGTTTGTGGGAGGGTTTATAATATCGCCCATAGAGAACATCAATTTAGTAGAGCAAGGTCAAGAGGGGAAAGCTATCAAACAAGAACAAGCAGATGTTTGTGAGCAGCATTGCGATGCTGAGCTGAAGGTGGAACATCCAAGTGAAGGTAAATATTAATTTACTGTTTCATGCCGCTTGGCCCCCCAGTCCTATGGAACCAGTCAAGTATTATCTAAGCAAAATATTCAGAACTTTTTAAAGTTCGTAAAACTTTCGTGTTTGGGTCACAGAAGGTTATATGTGTACCAATATTCAACTTAAACGATTTGAGGTTGTCCGAACCTCTGTATGGAATAACCCTGAAATAACGAATTTACAATCATGCAATTGTTTATTTACAGAGCTTGACACCGAACATGTGGACATCAGTCATCCAGATGTAGAAGATACACCAGCACTACATTCTACATCGGAGTCAGAAAATGAGGAACCTGTTATGATGTTTAAAATAGAGACAGAAGATGAACAAGAACTGCCTGAGCAGGAACACAGCATTAGCAAGACGGAGAGTAAGTATCAACAATCAAGTAGGTAGAACCTGTGGCACAGCTACTTCTAGCCGGCATTTGTTTTTTCTTTTCAAAACCGTGGCATATGATCTTACATGTGTAGGTAGAGGATATTGAAACAAAGCAATATGTGTGGAAAAGGTGTCCAAAAGTGTTACATTGCTGAGATGTTTGGAGGTAAAGGCATCACGTGACAACACTGGCCATCATTGCAAATTGTTTTCAGCTTGATTTAACCATACATTGGAAGAAAGTAAACGACACGCTGGTACGTGCGCAGGGGGGGTAGCACGTACCTGGGTCTCGTCCTTGAGAGCCGGTGGAACTTCGTCGAGCATTTCCGACGTTTGGCTTCCAGACTGGAGCGAGCCGGGTCTGCCTTCAAGCGGCTTCTGCCCAATTTGGGAGGTTCAAACGCTTCCTGCCGGAGGCTTTACGCGGGGGTCGTGCGGTCCACGGCCCTTTATGGGGCGCCGGTGTGGGTGCCTACTTTGAGGAAGCGACCTGCCCGTTACCTCAACGCATCCCAGAGGGTCATGGCCATCCGGTTGGCCCGTGAGATCACTTAATGTTCCTACGCTACGCTCGGCAAGGTCAAGCCACCTCTAAACGATAATCCTGTATCCGCCATTGGCGGCAACTCTATCGCATAAAGAAATCCGTAATTTCATCTGCTTGCAGAGCGACAACTGGAAAACCCAAACAAATGCTGTCGGGATGTAGAAGATATACCAGCACATCACTCTGAGTCAGATTCTGAAGATGTACCTTTGATGGAGATTACAACTGAACTGGAGAAAGTTCTAGAGGTATCCAAGAAGACACGAAGAGCCAGAGTGGCGAAAAGTAAGTACCTCATCATCTGCCTGCCTTTTCCCAACTATTCCCCTTTGATTCTGAAATTATGATTCTTTCATGAGTAATCAATTGACATCTTATTCATCAAGATCAGCTCTGTAGTTTAAACGCCACAGCGGAATATTTCTACACTAGTTCACTCGCGCAACTTTGTCTGCTCCGCTCCTATTGGTCTTAGCGTGATGATATATAGCCTTTGACTCCCCCATACATTTCTGTGCGCATAACTCGACAAAATGCGCCACCGGTATACGGTGGATATCCCACCCGTACGCACAAAACGTACAGCTAAGGAGTGGAATTCCCTGCCGGAGTCTATGTTTCCGGGAGTCTTTAAGTCAAGAGTGAAAAGTGAGAAATCCGAGGTTTTTTAATTCCTGATAACCTCGCATTTCTCACTTTGTCGGCCCATTACGCTTTTGTTTTACGTAACTGCGGCGAAGCAAGAATTGTGGACAAAATCAAACTGGTTGCTTTATGTATTAACTTTATAGATGTTCTGTCTCTTTTTGTGTCTGTATTTTTCTGTTAACTCACACACTGTTAATTAGTCATTCCAATATTTGTAAATGTGTGAGTGAGTATCATGTACCTACTTATTTAGAAAATTGATAAGTCTACCTCTGCATACCCTAGGTGCATGGTCCTCACATATAAAAAAAAAAAAATTGTATGCTTACCAAGTATTGTAAAAGATTAATTGAAAAGAGTAACTATGGAGTTTCTTGTCCATTCTTCTCCATAAGAATCTACCTTTCCGAATGGACAGCAGAGTCACTTCAGAACTTTTATATATTTGAAATGTGAATGACGTTCAAAAGTGCCGTTTAATGGCCTAATTGGAATAAACGTTTTGACTTTGACTTTGACTTTGACTTTGAAGCGAAGGCACCTAATAATTCTAGCAGACTACATAATGTATCTACAACGTGTAACAGAATAAACGCATACATCTTAAAGGGTCATTTCGCTCATCATTATGAACACCTTTTACTATGAAACCAATGCCGAAATCGCGAAAAAAAAATCAGCTGTTCAGTACATATTTTTTTTTTTTTTTTTTTTACTATAGATAGGCACGCGTTTGACCACTATCTCACCTGTTGGTAAGTGATGAGATGGAGCACGCTTGCCTAGAAATAACCTATTCACTCTGGACTTAAAGACTCCCAGGTTGTAGCTATCAAACAAAACTTTAGTAGTAGTGTAGAAAAGAACTTTAATTTCTGAAGTCGGTGTTTATCGTTTTTTTTTTTTTTGACACCGACTTCCTAAATTAAAGTTCGTTTCTTTCTTCCGAAGTTATTTTGTACCTTGTAGTGTTTTGTTTTTGGAAGTCAGTTGTGTTTTTTGTAAAAAAGTTTATTTTTCATTTTTTAGTGGTACCTACCTGCGTACCCATTAACAGCGTACCGGCGCAAAGTTATGTTAAGAACTGGTGTAAACACTAAAAAAACATGCGATTTCAGCAATCCCGATTCCTTTGCTATCATTTATTGAAGAGTTTCTTTGCCTACCTCCGAAGTTCTTTGTCAGATCTTAACCAAATTGAAACGGGACCAGTCCAGGGAAATACTCTGTTAAACAAAAAAGAATCATCCAAATCGGCTGACAATTGGCGAAAACATCGCTGAACAAACATTTTTCATGGGATCTCATCATCAGATCCTAATTTATACCTTCCATCATCAGCTCAGCAACTTGAGATGATGATTACCAGGCGCAAATATCTGAATTGCGTTAGAAAGTTTAAGAAAAACATTATATGTGCCTATAAAATTTGAGGGTTGCCCTCGATTTTTGTAGGATCCCATCATCAGATTCTGACATGGTGACAATGGGACCAATCGAGAAGTATACCCTTTCAGATGAAACAATAATTTTTCAAATCGGTTCATAAATGACGGAGTTATGAGGTAACAAATATTAAAAAAAAAGACGTGTGGCACTCGGAGACTGCCGCGGTAAAGCTATTGCATAGCATTTTTTATCAACTTATGCAATTGGAACGAAGTTCCTTATCGCGCGTTGTGAAAGGGGGCTAGACGGAAAAAATTCTTACGAAAAGTTGTCACGACACTTTTTGCTATAGTAAGCTATTGTAAGCTGTGCGAATGGAATGGAATGGATTGGAATGGAATGGAATGGCATGGAATGGAATGGAATGGAATGGATTGGAATGGAATGGAATGGAATGGAATGGAATGGAATGGAATGGAATGGAATGGAATGGAGTGGAATGGCATGGAGTGGAATGGCATGGAATGGAATGGAATGGAGTGGAATGGAATGGAATGGAGTGGAATGAAATGGAGTGGAATGAAATGGAATGGAGTGGAATGAAATGGAATGGAGTGGAATGAAATGGAATGGAGTGGAGTGGAGTGGAGTGGAGTGGAGTGGAGTGGAGTGGAGTGGAATGGAGTGGAGTGGAGTCGTAAAACACGTATGTTTCTAGTTTTACTACAATTCGCGCGTTGAGAAAGGGGGCTAGACGGAAAAAATTAAGACCAATTAAAGTTGTAACGACACATTAAGACCAAAAGTTGTAACGACACTTTTTGCTATAGTTGTAAGCCATGCGGCGTAGGAACTTCGTTCCTTCCGGGTGTCCCTTGACACCTCTCAAGCTTTTTTTTATAATTATATATTTATTTTATTTATGCAGTATTTTTTTTTTATTTGTTTTTTTTTCTTTGATAATAGTTCAAGTTACACTTTGAGCTAAAAAAAAGTAAAAAGTAAAACTAAAAAGTATCACCGCTGTGCCGGTCGGAGTGGGGGGTGTTAGATTTTTCGTTACGGAATTTCTGGATTCGGTCTCCACGCTCAAGGCCCGCGATAGAAGCTATGCAATAGCTTAAAAAACTTTACTGATCTAAACATAATCTGTTCATTAAAACCATTCCAGTGAGTTCAAACACGATGCATCTGCTGTAACTTACTGAGGAGTTGGGTATTCTGCAGACCTCAGGTCATGCTTCAGCATCAGGTTAATATAACCATACTTATGCAATGTCATTGAAGTAACAGAATACCAAAGGAGACCATTCACGTTTCATACAAAGTTGGGCCCAAAATCGTAAACAAACGGAAAAAAATGTTCTTGATCCGTTTGGAACATGAAAAATGTTCTTCATCCTAAGCATTTGGTACTATGGCACCAAAGCGGTAGAGCCAACAGATTAGCAGCTACACGAGTTCGAAATTATAAACATATTATCCAAGTAGATATTATTATATGCATTAAAGTATTGTGTGTTTGCTTTATTTCAGTGAATATGTTGTACGGTCTGTGACCATCATTATCTAACCCACTTTACTATTAGCGAATAGTAGTCAAGTGGGTTAGATAATGTTGGTCATAGACTGTACTAGTTGGGTCATTCTCAACTTTTTTGCCGTGTCTGTAATTCTGTAAATGTGCCTGTAATAATTAAAAAAAATATGTTTGATTTTCGGCTTATATTCATAAGTGTGCAAGGTTACTAATTCTCGTAAATAAAACAATGGCAAACATGTTCTTTTATCATCATCATCATCATCGTATCAGCCGAGAGACGTCCACTGCTGGACATAGGCCTCCCCCAAGCGTCGCCACAACGACTGCACATGCGCGTCTCGCAACCATTGGTTACCCGCGACCTTCACCAGGTCGTCGGTCCACCTTGTGGGAGACCTTCCAACGTAGCGTCTTCCCGTACGCCATTGACGTAGCCTTATCCAGTCCAAAACCTTGAAGATATCCTCCATAGCGGCTGTGAACAGTTTCGGAGAAATGACATCTCTTTGCCTCATACCTCGCTGCAGGAGGATAGGTTTCGAGGTCTGATCCTGAAGTCGGACTGACGTGGTGGCGTTTTTAACCGACTTCAAAAAAAGGAGAGGTTCTCAATTCGGCTGTATTTTTTTTTATGTTTGTTACTTCATAACTCCGTCATTTATGAACCGATTTAAAAAAAAAATGTCTCATCTGAAAGGATATACTTCTCTATTGGTAGTAGTTTTCCATCATCATAGAGGACGAGGCAATAACGAGTATAATCGTCGTTACTGCAGGATACTGATAAATTCTGAAAATTGTGAAACTCACGTCTTCTTTTTTAACCGACTTCCAAAAAAGGAGGAGGTTCTCAATTCATTTGTATTTTTTTTATGTTTGTTACCTCATAACTCCGTCATTTATGAACCGATTTGAAAAATTATTGTTTCATCTGAAAGGGTATACTTCCCGATTGGTCCCATTGTCACCAAGTCAGAATCGGATGATGGGATCCTATGGAGAAAATCGAGGGCAACCCTCAAATTTTATAGGCACATCCAATGTTTTTCATGAACTTTCTAACGCAATTCAGATATTTGTGCCTGATAATCATCATCTCATGTTGCTGAGCTGATGATGAAAGGTATAAATTAGGATCTGATGAAAAGATCCCATGAAAAATGTTTGTTCAGCGATACTTTCGCCAATTGTCAGCCGATTTGGATGATTCTTTTTTTGTTTGAAAGAGTATTTTCCTGGACTGGTTTCGTTTCAATTTGGTGAAGATCTGACGAAGAACTTCGGAGGTAGGCAACGAAACTCTTCAATAAATGATAGCAAAGGGATCGGGATTGCTGAAATCGCATGTTTTTTTAGTGTTTACACCAGTTCTTAACATAACATTGCGCTGGTACGCTGTTAATGGGTACGCAGGTACCTAGGTACCACTAAAAATTGAAAAATAAAAACTTTTTTACAAAAAATTCAACCGACTTCCAAAACAATACACTACAAGGTACAAAATAACTTCGGAAGAAAGAGAAGAACTTTAATTTCAGAAGTCGATGTCAAAAAACGAAAAATAACCAAAAACAACGACTTCAGAAATTAAAGTTCTTCTCTTTCTTCCGAAGTTATTTTGTACCTTGTAGTGTTTTGTTTTTTGTACAAACATTTCAGCACCTCGATGTACCGATAGTCGATCTGGCACCGTTGGAGAGATTCATAGCTCAAGTCTCGATCGAATCAAACGCTTTCTCGTAGTCCACAAACGCTAAGCCTCTGCTTAGCGTTTGTGGACTTATTTTACTCTTCGGTCTTCGGTATGTGGTCTACGGTGCTGAAGCCTTTTCAAAATCCGGCTTGTTCGGAAGGCTGGCAGTCGTCAAACCTGCGTACGTGACGTTTCGTGATGACTCTGGAAAACAGCTTGTAGACATAGAAAACGGCTTGTTCTTTAATATCATGACATGACACTTGAAACAGTTTGCTATTGTGCGCCTATTTCTCGGGAATACATCACATAAGCGTTCAAAACGACTTGGATTTTGCTTTACAAACATAGCCACTTCGAAAATGTAAATACAAGGCAGTGTCATGATATTGTATTGCTTAAAATAGGGCTTACAACTGTCTGTAGTTTTAAGTTTAAATAATGATCGGACACATCGTTTTTGGGCCTTAAATGCTGTGATTGCCTTATGTTTGTCCATGTATATTATCTACACATGTTTTTGTAAATAAATTGAATCTGCAAATGAATCAACAAGCTGTCGATTTGCCTAGTAAATCCCGAGTCATCGAACAATTGTTTGAGCTTGTCCCATAACTCCTTTGTACTCTTGACTTCCCTGATGTGTACATAAAGCGACGAATCTATCGTTAGAATCAATTTTGCTCTGGTTTTCGCATCTACTGCGGCTTCTTCTGGCTTGGTTTCCAGGATGCAATCAGAAGTCCCTTCCAGCACAAGAAAATTCTCCGCCGCAAAAGCCCACTCTGCATAGTTCTCACGGCCCTGCAACTTAGAACACTCACAACGTATTTCGAACTCATTTTCACCGGCACAGTTTATTCTCAGTCTGCGTAAACTTATACAGCACTTATTTGCAAGTTTTATCCGCGAGACTTAAACAATAATCCGGGCTCATAAAACCTCTAATAAAACGACCGCGTTGTAATTGAACAAAGAACTGAACTTTATTTTTATTTTTAACCGACTTCAAAAAAAGGAGGAGGTTCTCAATTCGGTTGTATTTTTTTTTATGTTTGTTACCTCATAACTCCGTCATTTATGAACCGATTTGAAAAATTTTTCTGTCACCATGTCAGAATCTGATGATGGGATCCCACGAAAATCGAGGGCAACCCTCAAATTTTATAGGCACATACAATGTTTTTCATGAACTTTCTAACGCAATTAAGATATTTGAGCCGGGTAATCATCATCTCATGTTGCTGAGCTGATGATGGAAGGTATAAGTCAGGATTTGATGATGGGATCCCATGAAAAATGTTTGTTCAGCGATACTTTAGCTAATTAAAGACCACCCTATCGCTTTGGGATATCCTGTAATGGTAGAAGTGTTGTGATAAATAAATAAATAAAACAATAAATAAATTGTCAGCCGATTTAGATGATTCTTTTTTTGTTTGAAAGAGTATTTTCCTGGACTGGTCCCTTTTCAATTTGGTGAAGATCTGATGAAGAACTTCGGAGGTAGGCAACGGAACTCTTCAATAAGTGATAGCAAAGGGATCGGGATTGCTGAAATCGCATGTTTTTTTAGTGTTTACACCAGTTCTTAACATAACATTGCGCCGGTACGCTGTTAATGGGTACGCAGGTACCTAGGTACAACTAAAAAGTCAAAAATAAAAATCTTTTTTACAAAAAATACAACCGACTTCCAAAAAACAAAACTACAAGGTACAAAAAACTTTTTTACAAAAAAATAAGACTGACTTCCAAAAAAAACACTACAAAGTAAAAAAAACTTTTTACAAATAAAAAACTTTTTTACAAAAAATACAACCGACTTCCAAAACCAAAACACTACAAGGTAAGGTTTTGGAAGTCGGTTGTATTTTTTGTAAAAAAGGTTTTTTATTTTTCACTTTTTAGTGGTACCCAGGTACCTGCGTACCCATTAACAGCGTACCAGCGCAATGTTATGTTAAGAACTGGTGTAAACACTAAAAAAACATGCGATTTCAGCAACCCTTTGCTATCATTTATTGAAGAGTTCCGTTGCCTACCTCCGAAGTTTTTCGTCAGATCTTCACCAAATTAAAAGGGGACCAGTCTAGGAAAATACTCTTTCAAACAAAAAAAGAATCATCCAAATCGGCTGACAATTGGCGTATTTATCGCTGAACAAACATTTTTCATGGGATCTTATCGTCATATCCTAATTTATACCTTTCATCATCAGCTCAGCAACATGAGATGATGATTACCAGGCACAAATATCTGAATTGCGTTAGAAAGTTCATGAAAAACATTGCATGTGCCTATAAAATTTGAGGGTTGCCCTCGATTTTCGTGGGATCCCTTCATCAGATTCTGACATGGTGACAATGGGACCAATCGAGACAAAATTTTTTCAAATCGGTTCATAAATGACGGAGTTATGAGGTAACAAACATATAAAAAAAAAAAGAATACAACCGAATTGAGAACATCCTCCTTTTTTGAAGTCGGTTAAAAATACATACAGCCGAACATAGAACCTCCTCCTTTTTGAAGAAGTCGTTTAAAAACTGGATTTAGCTGAATATTAATGTTATGTAGAGTGACTGACTAACAGACCTCGACAACCCATGACGTGGTGACGTGGCTAACATAGTATACTTCTTAGCAAGATTGGTGCCAGACTTTCTGGCACCTGACAATCCATAACGGCTTTGAAAGATCTACAAATGCCAGCCTGGACCAACGGCTGAACGTGCTTTCCTTCCGAATCACGGAGGAAACTCAATATGTTAAGATGGTCACCCATCCACAGATCGACCTCGGCAAGCGATCATCGATTTATTAACTGATTAAAAATAGTTTTAAAGAACATGTTTACCATTGTTGTATTTGCGAGTATTTGTAACCTTGCACACTTATAAGGCGAAAATCAAACAATGGTTTTAGGGTTCCGTAGCCAAATGGCAAAAGACGGAACCCTTCAGATTCGTCATGTCTGGAAGTCTGTCTCGGATACGGATGGACGTAGGGGAGACCAGCCCAAAACGGGTAAGCTAAGGTTAGATGGAAAAAAAAACAGGTTTTTAACATACCACAAACTTTTATTTTAATTATACCTACTTAAAGAACTTCAACAAATCAGTCTCAAACTCAATAAAATATCATCATTACAAAAAAAAAAAATATAAAAACTAAAACCTTAAAAAAACCTGTTTTGCCCGGAGGGGGTGCCTAAAGCGGGTAAGGCTTTTGGGCAAAACGGGTAGTAGCAAAAATAATGTGATTAATCACCTTGAACCTCTAGTTAGAACTTAAAATACCAGTTTAGTTTTATAATTATCACAGTCTTCAAATCAGCCTTATTTCAAATTAGTCAGAAATTATTCTTGACACATGTCACAGTAGTAGGAACCTCTGCCTGAATATGAAGTGCAAGCTTCATGAGCCCACATTTCACAATCTCCACATTTTATCCAATCTTCTGTTGGTGGGTCTTCATAAATTTCGCTGCATACCAGGCATCGGTACTCGTTTATATCACTCTTATTTTGTTTTGGTCCTTTTTTTAATTCTTTCGTATTTTTTTTCTGTCTCTTCGTACTAGTTGATGGCTTAATATTATTCAGAATTTTCTTTGTTGCTGTTTTCGTTATTATCTTGTATTTCTTTGTTTCTTTCTCTCTCTGCTGTTCTTTAACAGGAGTGCTTGTAAGTATTTCAGCTCTTTGTGATTTCCTTTTACGATTGGTTTTGTTTGGGACTATTTTTGGTATTGGTCGGATATCAAGCGGGGTCAAATGTAATGCATCTTCATTTTTATTTTGTTCCTTATCAGGAGTCACATTATTTATTAAATGTTGAATAATTTGTTGATCATCTACAGTGGGCTCTGGAGTTTTGCAATCAAAACTAAGTCCATACAAATTTTCCAAAATACATGGTGACATAGTGCGGTCTGAGTCACTAGATTGATGCTCTTCAACCTGAATAGCGGCGTTTGATGTAATAGGCACATCAAAAGTTAGTATTTCATCATTAACGGCTGGATCATGGGTTGGTTCTGGCCGATCGGTCACAGTTGATGGCATATAGTCAGAATCATCGAAAATGTTTCTATTTGTGGGCCATATTCCGGTGCACAAAAATCCTTTTACAGCGTTTTGGGCACTTGCTGCCTTCATATATGCTTCCCCAAATAATTTCGCTACTTCATACTGAGTGATGATGCGACCAACGTGGGTCCTTTGGAAAACGGAAACACTCTGCTCAAAATAATTCTTCAAGGGTCCGTAAACACACTTATCAAGCGGCTGCATTCTATGTGTTGTATGTGGAGCAAGAGAAACGAAAATTACATTATTCTTTGATGCATATTCCAAAGCTTCAAGGTACTTGTGCGACTCATGATTGTCCATCACCAACAAAACTTTTTTCTCTACAGTTGGTCTTGTCATCTCCACAAAATGACGCAACCACTCTAAAAAAACTGGTCCATTTATCCATCCGTTATCGCTGCAAGTAGCTCTTGTACCAGGTGGAGCCCCATCTAGAAGTCTACCAACCATTCGTTTGCGACCAAAGATCAAGAATGGTGGTATAAAAGAGCCTGCTGCATTACAGCAGCATACGACCGTTGTTAGCTTGCCTCGTTCGACGCTGGATATAACACCAACTTGTTTTTTCCCTAACTTACTTAGAACTCTTGGTGGTTTATTGCTTGTAGTCTGGATTCCAGTTTCATCCATGTTATACATTCGAGTGGCATCGATATTGTGCTT
The DNA here is from genome assembly GCA_950371165.1 of Lacanobia oleracea. Classification (NCBI taxonomy): domain Eukaryota; kingdom Metazoa; phylum Arthropoda; class Insecta; order Lepidoptera; family Noctuidae; genus Lacanobia; species Lacanobia oleracea. Next base: position 9,515,372 of record OX493411.1, read on the forward strand.
GTCGATTTCTTGTTCAAGTATATCAAAGAATCTTTCAACTTGTGGTCTGTTAAAGCCTCTTGCACGTGCAATCGATGTTGGTTCTGGCTTGCGCAAAGTGATATCAGGATGTCGTGCCCTGAAACCCATGTACCAATCCTCGCCTGCAGCGCTGCCCTTAAATGGATGCTTTATTTTGTTCTTTTCGGCATATTGGAAGACTAATTCCAAAAATTCTTTTTTTGTCAGTCCAAAAAATAAATTATCCATATGAAAGATATATTCGGCCAGCTCCAACTCTTGAGCCTCAGTGAAAACTGGTACAAATCTTCCAAGGATTTTCTTTGCAGATCCCTTTTTTATGTGTCTCTGCAGTGTTGACAGATTAATACCATATTTCTTGGCAGCTGCATTGACAGATGTTTTTTTGGTTTCTTCCATTGCCAGTTCCATTGTTTTCTCGTCCCATGATGCATTTGTAGTTTTCCTTTTATACTTATTGACCATCTACAAAATGAAAAACAATGTCATGCAAAAGTTACGTACCGAAAATTTTGTCAGGGCAAATCGGGTAAGGGCAAATCAGGTACCCGTTTTACCCTTACCCGATTTGCCCAAACGCATACTTTCATTTCGCACATTCATAACCTCAAAACCAAAGCTGCCGGTTACAAATCACTTCACGGATATTAAGCTTCAAATACAACAAAATAATATCACATAACTAGTAATTACGTCCAACAAACCACAATCGACTAATCAGAAATGAAAATTCTTTGATAATTTTATCAAAGTAGCAAAAATATTTGAAAACAAATTACCTTGCAACCGCGTGTCCCGTTCGTACGAGGAGACTGTCTGTGATTGGACGACGCCCGCGCTATCCTTCTACATGCTAAAATTCAAATTTCGCGCCTTTCGCATAAGTTTCAATGTGTATTGAAACTTATGCGAAAGGCGCGAAATTTAAAACGCTTACCCGTTTTAGGCGGGCTACCCGTTTTGGGCTTGTCTCCCCTATCCGTGTCACTTTTCTCCGAAACTATAAGAACTATACTGTTGAAAATTGGTAAGTAGATGTATTCTGTGAACTGCATTAAGATTGTCACAGAAAAAGTGAAAAAAAAAACAATAAATTTTTGGTGTTTCCCATACTTAGAATTGCTTTTTTTTTCATCAAACCCATGCGAGTATCTAAAGATAGGTCTTCAAAATGATATTGAGGTTTCTAATATTTTTTTTTTCTTAATTGAATAGTTTGCGCGAGAGACACTTCCAAAGTGGTAAAATGTGTCCCCCCCCTGTAATTTCTAAAATAATAGAATGATAAAACTAAAAAATATACATAAAAATACTTATATATTTATTTATTTAATATATTTATTTTCTCGCCACAATACACATTAAAAACAAGGTTTCCAAGGAACAATAGTACTCAATAAGTATATTGTGGGAGAGGAGCTCGTGGCTAAATAATAACAGCCGCACGGGTCGATCTTAAAGGTTAAGCAACGCTTGCCAAGGTTGGTCTGTGGATGGGTGACCATCTTAACATACCGAGTTTCCTCCGTGCCTCGGAAAGCACGTTAAGCTGTTGGTCCCGGCTGTCATTTGTAGATCTTTGGCAGTCGTTACGGATTGTCAGAAGCCAGTAAATCTGACTCCAGTCTTGCCAAGAAATACCGTGTTACCCAGTTAATGGTTTGCGGAGGTCTGGTAGGCAGCCGCTCCACGTAAAACACTGGTATTCAGCTAAATCCGGTTTGACTGGAAGCCGACACCAATATAGTTGGGAAAAGGCTAGGCAGATGAGGATGATGATAAAGTACATTGTGAGAGACTGGAGAGTGTGGAGATGAAGGAAAGGGTAGTAAAGGTTGAGTCTGTGTTTATGTAGCGAGTGAGGATGTATGTAGAATTATCTGTTTCGTGGACAAATTAAATATTGATGAATTAAATTTACATGATGTACATTACCATGCAAACTTCCACCGAAAATTGGTTTGAACGAGATCTAGTAAGTAGTTTTTTTTTTAATACGTCATAAATCGGAAACCGCAATTTACCTTTCATTCAATATACTCAAATAATATAAAATTAAGGTCGCACTTGGCCGGTTTTCTTTAAATATTACAGGCACATTTACAGAATTACAGATATTGCAAAAAAGTTGAGAACTACAATAAATTCACTAAAATAAAGCAAACTTACACAATACTTTAATGTACATAATAATCTACTTAGATGATATGTTTATAATTTCGGACACTTGTAGCTGCTAATCTGATGGTAGACCCATCAGCTTTGGTGCCATAGTACCAAATGCTTAGGATGATGTTCCCAACGGATTAAAACCACTTTTTTCCGTTGGTCGGCACTTTCGATTTTGGGCCCAATATGAATGGTCTCTTTTCGCATCGATCAGACCCGTAAAAGCTGGTTAAATGCCTTCATCAACTAGAAAAGAGCTGATGATCTTCAAATGGCTCAACCGATTGTGATAAAACTTGTGTAAGAACCATCGCTAAAAAACCTGCTTTCAAATAAAAACAAACCGCATCCAAATTGGTTCACCCATTTAAGAGCTACGGTGCCACACACAGACACAGACATTAGTTTGGAACCCTTTGCACGCAAATCCGACTCGCACTTGGCCAGTTTTTGTTTTTTTAATTATTTTATATTACTTTAATTTATGTTCACAGGTGCGGCCGTCGCGAAGAAACCAAAAGTACACTCAAGAAAAAGAAAACTAGAAGATACTATTCCGAGCGAGCAACCCATGAACAAACTATCAAACTCGACAATTACCCGGACAACTAAAACTCGTACGTCCGAATCTGTTGCTAAGATCAAAAAGTCAATCACTACCACATCCCAGAGTAGTTTAGTTCGATCGAGTCATTCAAAACAACGTATTCAAATTCAGACTGGCAAAAAACTCTTCAAATGTGATATTTGTGCGCGCGGTTTTAGTGAAAAACGTCATTTAAAAATCCATATTCGAGTTCACTCTGGTGAAAAACCTTACAAATGTGAAGTATGTCGGCTATGTTTTAGTTATAAGAGTACTTTAGAAATACATTTTAGGAAACATTCTGGTGAAAAACCTCACAAATGTGATATATGTATGCGAAGTTTTCGTTATAATCAGAATTTAAATAAACATTATAGAAAACATACTAGTGAGAACCTCTTCAAGTGTGATATTTGTGAGCGCGGTTTTCGTGATAAACGTGATTTAAATAAACATATTCGAATTCACTCTGGTGAAAATGTCTTCAAATGTGAAGTATGTCAGCACAGTTTTAGTCATAAGAGTGCTTTGGAAATACATTTTAGGAAACATTCTGGTGAAAAACCCTTTAAATGTGAAGTATGTCAGCGTAGTTTTAGGCAATTTTCTCATTTGAAAACCCATAGCCTAGTTCACACTGGTGAAAAACATTACAAATGTGAAATATGTCAAGACAGTTTTCGTCATAATAAGGATTTAAAAATACATTATAGAAAACATACCGGTGAAAAACCCTTCAAATGCGATATTTGTCAGCGCGGATTTAGTGCTAAAAATAACTTAAAATACCATATTGGACTTCACTCTGATGAAAAGCCTTACAAATGTGGAACATGTCAGCGTAGTTTTAGTTATTTGTCTGATTTGAAACGCCATAGCAGAATTCACTCTGCTATAAAACATTACAAATGTGAAATATGTCAGCGTAGTTTTAGTTATTCGTTTGATTTGAAACGCCATAGTCGAATTCACACCGGTGAAAAACCTTATAAATGTGAAATTTGTCAGCGTAGTTTTGGTTCTTCTTCCGATTTCAAACGCCATAGTCGAATTCACAGTGGTGAAAAACCTTATAAATGTGAAATATGTCAGCGTAGTTTCATTAAATTGGGTGAGTTAAAACGACATAACAAATCAACCCATACCGGCAAACCTGTAAAATGTGTATGACTGTGTATGAGATCTTTAAAAGAAAATAAAAAAGGTACTTTCTTGATGCCGCGGTATGTCACCGTATGCATTACATACGGTGACATATATTGTGTCAAGAGCGTGAGAAGAAGGCTTGTGGAGTCTCCGTCGATGTTTGTACCTACCAATTTGCACTTCATAATACACGTTTTATCAATTACTAACTACAAAAACGAGATCTCTCCCTTGCAGGAGTTACCAGTGTTTCTGTACCGATAGAATAAAGAGATGTGTAACGAGTTTGGAGTACCTTTGGTTAAGATCCTTACCAGCACTCTACCGGATTATATACTTACAACTTCCGCCAATAGGTCAGTCATTTAAGATATTTTAAGTCGCAAGTAAATTTTACTATCCTGATTTCGTGATTGGGATGTTATTAGGGGAGATGTCAGTAGGTGTTCAACCAATTTCTCAACCTCGAAAAAACTGTGCTAACTACGTGGTGCTCGGAAAACTTAAAAATTTTTGGTCAGTTTTCAGCAGTCTGATGCAGTTCAATCACTGATCTGATGCCACCAACTGCATCAGACTGCTTAAAAAGCGACTTGTTTCGAACTTTTTGCCTTAAAAGCATTACAAATGTGGAACATGTCAGCGTAGTTTTAGTTATTCGTCTGATTTGAAACGCCCAAGCAGAATTCACTCTGGTATAAAACAATACAAAAGTGAAATTTTTCAGCGTAGTTTTAGTTGTTCGTTTGATTTGAAACGCCATAGCATAATTCACTCTGGTGAAAATCCTTATAAATATGAAATTTGTCAATGTAGTTTTGGTTCTTCTTCTGATTTCAAACGGGTTTGACGCATTTGGTGCACATCTCAACTTGTACACCATGCTCAAATGGTGAACTTAGCAACTGGTGCACTTCTCATATGGCACACTTCGCAACTGGTGCGCATCTCAATTGGTGCACTTCGCAAAAGGATCACTTTTTAAGCTGAGTGGAGATTTGTAAAAATTGTCTAGAAATGAAAGAATCTTTAGTTTTGCGTAGGTGATTTTTAAAAAATACAATCAACAATAGTACATTGTTCACCGAGAGGAGAAAGTGACCGATTACCGTCGAGGGTGTCGTTTGAAGCCCGAGCCGTAGGCGAGGGCTTTAAAACACCCGAGATCGGGAATCGCACTTTCTCTCGAGTGATACATAGTGCTTTATACTACACCTACGAGGAAAATAATAGTACTTTTCAACATTGAGTACATAGACCATAACGTACTTGGTTTGTATTTTTGCGCTTTTTCACTGAAATAAGCTAGCAAAACAGTTTCAGAAAAAGATGCCGCATTTTTTTCACTTTTCCATTGCAAAAAATCGTCATAAGTTTTATTATATTTTTTAATTGATTTCTGTGGTAAAAGGTTATCAATCAGTATTTTTGCTGTTTCCTTCAACTGCGGCGGAGTTAAAAAATCTTCATCATCACTATCACTACTTATCATTTTGATAGTTTTATTTTACTTTTCTACGAAAACTGAATCCTCAAACAACACACAAATTGAAAATGGCGCCAATGGCGTCTGCAATTTTCACATGTTCTTTTTTCAAATTGTTTGACACCATCCAACACACAGCTAGTGGCCAGTGTCATTTTGCGAACTTGGAGATAAAAACTCACTGTAAAAACTTTTTGGCTTTTGATATTTAGGTTACCAGCGCATAGTCTTACCCAAAATTAAAAAAGAAAAACCACGTAAGAAATGGATTTTCATACACTTTTCTCTCCCGCTCAGATGCGTTTTCTCGCCGCATATTTGTTCGATATGCAATGACGTACTTTCTACCGTAAATTTGATAAAGTATCAAGGTACTTTCCGAGCAGGTGTAGTATAATAGTACATTGTTCACCGAGAGGAGAAAGTGACCGATTACCGTCGAGGGTGTCGTTTGAAGCCCGAGCCGTAGGCGAGGGCTTTAAAACACCCGAGATCGGGAATCGCACTTTCTCTCGAGTGATACATAGTGCTTTATACTACACCTACGAGGAAAATAAAAAACTAAATTTTTACTAATTGAAATTTATATTGAAATTGTTGCAGTTAGTGAAGCTTAATGTAACACTTTTTCCATTAATGTTTGTTTGAGATGTTTGCGACAATGTAGGAGGAATAACTGGCTGTGCTGTTGGCACTGCGCTCGTAGAAGGCTGTGGTGCCAAAGGGGCAACTGGCTGCTGAGGGGCATCTGGCATCGCCGCGCTCGTTGATGGTTGAGGAGATGAGTCTTGATGCACATTAATCGATCCCGATATTTGGTTATTTATTCGTGTTTTGTTTTCTACGGAATTCTCTATGTAGCTTTCTGCAACAGCGGACGATTTCCAACCACCGTGACGTTTTATTGTAGTTAAATCAGCACCAGTATCGGCAAGAATAGTCGCTGAAGTTCTGCGAAAGCAGTGGCCAGTGTATTCTAGTGGATTGAGTAAATTAAGGTAGGAAGCTATTTCTCTTGGCACAGTACTTATTTTGTTTTTCCCAATTACTTGTTTCGTACATTTTTTGTTTTTATATTGTAGTAAAAACCGATTGGTTTTGGGGTCACTGGGGCGAATTTCGTTATATTTCTTCACTATCTCATAAAATAAGCCCGATATAACAAATGATCGCTGAATTTTGGTTTTTGTTTTAGGAATATTGACGATTATTCCATTTTCGAGGATTTCGATATCGTCTGTTGTCATATCCACAAGTTCTTGCGAACGACAGGCCCCATTTACTCCTAAAATCAAAATAACCTGTAAACAAAAATATCAAACATGAAAACCTAGTAGATTTCTACTCATAAATAGGTACGTAATAAATCATAAACCAGTGCATTTTGTTCATAAACTTACCTTCATCAACAAATATTTGTCATCTGGAGCATTCTGCAAAAAGGAATAAACATCCTTTGTAGTAAGCACTTTTGATTTCTTACTACGGAATCCCTCCGACTTTCTTTTCAGAAATGCTGTAAGTTTTTTGTATTCTTGAATATTTATGTCGTTTCTTGTCAATACTATACTACACCTAATACTATACTTTTCAACATTGAGTACATAGACCATAACGTACTTGGTTTGTATTTTTGCGCTTTTTCACTGAAATAAGCTAGCAAAACAGTTTCAGAAAAAGATGCCGCATTTTTTTCACTTTTACATTGCAAAAAATCGTCATAAGTTTTATTATATTTTTTAATTGATTTCTGTGGTAAAAGGTTATCAATCAGTATTTTTGCTGTTTCCTTCAACTGCGGCGGAGTTAAAAAATCTTCATCATCACTATCACTACTTATCATTTTGATAGTTTTATTTTACTTTTCTACGAAAACTGAATCCTCAAACAACACACAAATTGAAAATGGCGCCAATGGCGTCTGCAATTTTCACATGTTCTTTTTTCAAATTGTTTGACACCATCCAACACACAGCTAGTGGCCAGTGTCATTTTGCGAACTTGGAGATAAAAACTCACTGTAAAAACTTTTTGGCTTTTGATATTTAGGTTACCAGCGCATAGTCTTACCCAAAATTAAAAAAGAAAAACCACGTAAGAAATGGATTTTCATACACTTTTCTCTCCCGCTCAGATGCGTTTTCTCGCCGCATATTTGTTCGATATGCAATGACGTACTTTCTACCGTAAATTTGATAAAGTATCAAGGTACTTTCCGAGCAGGTGTAGTATAAATACCTTTCAAGTAGGTACACACTTAAACTTAAACCATTTTCAATATTAATATAAAAAGTCACACGAAAGTAATAAAAAAAATATGAAAGAAACATTTACCTACTGCAAAATAATTATAACAAAACAAAAATAATTTTAATTAAACTCTACATAATCACTATAACAATTTTATTTTTTCAGTTCGCATGTTATTTTTTTTTTTTATGTATATATATATATGTTCACCGATTTCTCCGCCAATTCTCTACCGAATTTAAAAATTCTTTTTTTATTCGAAAGCCTATACTCCTCAGGTGGTCCCATTGTCACCAAGTCAGAATCTGATGATGGGATCCCATGAAAATCGAGGGAACCCTCAAATTTACAAGCACAAACACTGTTTTTCATAAACTTTCTAATGCAATTCAGATATTTGTGCTTGGTAATCATCATCTCATGTTGCTGAGCTGATGATGGAAGGTATCTGTAAGTCAGGATCTGATGATGGGAATCCATGAAAAATGTGTGTTCAGCGTTATTTTCGCTAATTGTTAACCGATTTGGATTATTCTTTTTTTGTTTGGAAGAGTATTTTCTCGTACTGGTCCCATTTAAATTTGGTGAAGATCTGATGAAAAACTTGGGAAGCAGGCAACGGAACTCTTCAATAAATGATAGCAAATGGATCCGGATTTCTGTAATCGCATGTCTGTTGATTGTTTACAGTAGTTCATAACATCATATCACGCCGAGACGCTGCGCTTGTGGTTTCACTTTTTTAGTGGTGCCTGCGTACCACTAAAAAGTGAAAAATAAAAAAAGTAAAAAATAACTTCAATTTCGGAAGTCTGTCTGTGTTCAAAAACGAAATAACCAAAAACACCGACTTCCGAAATTAAAGTTATTTTTTACTTTGTAGTGTTTTGTTTTTGGAAGTAGGTTTAATTTTTTTTGTTAAAAAGTTTTTTTTTCGACTGTATTTTCTAAACGCTTCTTTTGCTATCTAGGACGATATTTGTACAACAACATTAATAAAACTCAACTTATATTTAACCTTAACAAGGCCCAATGCAAAAAGAAGCTTACCACGTGGCTCCAGGGTCTCAATTATGATGACACCGAAAATCTACTTACCAGCGTGACTTAATTTATATCAACTGCAATCTGATAAATCCTGACTTACACCCTCCCACACACGCACCCCCACACACCACCCTCACACGCACCCCCACACACCACCCTCACACACGTACTCTCACACATACACACGAAACACATCGTGCTTACGTTCACACTACAAATATTTACTAACATTACTAACACTCCAAACCATTTTTAACCGACTTCAAAAAAAGGAGGAGGTTCTCATTTCGGTTGTATTTTTTTTTGTTTGTTACCTCATAACTCCGTCATTTATGAACCGATTTGAAAAATTTGTCTTGTTTCATCTGAAAAGGTATACTTCTCGATTGGTCCCATTGTCACCATGTCAGAATCTGATGATGGGATCCCACGAAAATCGAGGGCAACCCTCAAATTTGATAGGCACATCCAATGTTTTTCATAAACTTTCTAACGCAATTCAGATATTTGTGCCTGGTAATCATCATCTCATGTTGTTGAGCTGATGATGAAAGGTATAAATATAAATTTGGATCTGATGATGAGATCCCATGAAAAATGTTTGTTCAGCGATACTTTAGCCAATTGTCAGCCGATTTGTATGATTCTTTTTGTTTGAAAGAATATTTTCCTGGACTGGTCCCGTTTCAATTTGGTGAAGATCTGACGAAGAACTTCGGAGATAGGCAACGGAACTCTTCAATAAATGATAGCAAAGGGATCGGGATTGCTGAAATCGCATGTTTTTTTAGTGTTTACACCAGTTCTTAACATAACATTGCGCCGGTACACTGTTAATGGGTACGCAGGTACCTAGGTACCACTAAAAAGTAAAAAATAAAAAACTTTTTTCAAAAAATACAACCGACTTCCAAAAACAAAACACTACAAGGTACACAATAACTTCTTAAGAAAGAAAAAAACTTTAATTTCGGAAGTCGGTGTCAAAAAACGAAGATATAACCAAAAACACCGACTTCAGAAGTTAAAGTTTTTTATTTTCAGTTTTCATTCGTTTGTTTTAAGAATTGTTTTTTATTTTCTTTTTTAAATACTACTTTTCTAAAGTCCAAATTAAAACCTCCAAATTCAAAATTGTACGAACTGCTAGAGTGTGGAGATCTGGTGACCCTGAAAGCTGGCCCTTAAAGCCTACCTTTTCTTTTTTTTTTACTATAGATAGGCTCGCGTTTGACCACTATCTCACCTGATGGTAAGTGATGATGTGGTCGAAGATGGAGCACGCTTGCCTAGAAATAACCTATTCACTCTTGACTTAAAGACTCCCAGGTTGTAGCTAAATAACACCGGGGTGGTTTTAGTCGGTAAGACTTGAGTCTGACAGACCCCTCCACCTGCCCCAGGGCGGAGGACATACGTGAGTATTTCCCCCGTAAAAAAAAAGGTTTTTGAGAGGTCGCAAAATTGAGTGGACACGCTACTAACCGTCTCCTAACAACCACCCAAAAAACCATTACGGAAAATTGCAGTTTCCTGCAACCTAACGCGTAATCTGTCTACGGTGACTGGCCTATTAGGGCCCGCTTCTTACCGATGATTGTTACTTACGACCTCCACAGAAAGTAAATAGTTATCTAGAGTGCAAAAATATTCGAGTTCGCTTCATCATCATCATATCAGCCGAATGACGTCTACTGCTGGACATAAGCCTCCCCCAAGTGTCGCCATAACAACCTGTTCTGTGCGTCTCACATCTATCGGCTTCCCGCGACTCTTAGGACTTCCAACGTTGCGTCTTCCGGTACGGGGTTGCCACTCCAGAAATTTTATGCTAGCAATGTGCCCTGTTCACTACCACTTCAGTTCCTTTGGGCTATGTACGGTAACCTTAGTTCTCTTGAGGATATCATCATACTCATTCGATCTCGCAAGGAAACTACATTGCCCTCTCCATTGCCCTTTCAATGACTGTAGGCCTTTTGATGAGGCCCAATGTGAGCGATCGCGTTTCGGTTCCATAAGTCATCACTGGCAATACGCACTGGTCATAGAGTTTCGTCTTGACACACTGGAAACCCAAACGCTGCCCAGCCGAGTCGGATTCGACGGTAACCTCTTTCTCGAAGCCAGCCCTACCTAACTGGACCGTTTGTCACAGGTAGACGAACTCGCCTACAACTTCGAGTGAAAAGTCTCCGATCCTGATAGGAGTGGGTGCTACATGGGTATTTACCATGATCTTAGTTTTGTCCATTTTCATTTTAAGGCCCACTCTTTCAGAAGCTCTAATGAGTTCGTTGAGCATTGTACTGAGGTCCTCCGTTGTATCTGCCATGACCACTATAACGTCGGCAAATGTACTCACCATTGATATTAATATCCCTTTCCAGTCCAAAACCTTGGAGACATCCTCCATGGCGGCCGTGAACAATTTCGGAAAAATTACGTCTGCCTGCCTCACACCCCGCCGCTGTAGGTGTATAGGTTTCGAGGTCAGATCCTGAAGTCGGACTAACATAGTGGCGATTTCGTACTAACATTTCAGCACCTAGATGTACCTATAATAATCGATCTGGCAGCGTTGGAGAGAGCCCAAGTCTCGATGGAATCGAAGGCTTTCTTGTAGACCATAAACACTAAGCAGAAGGGCAGATTATACTCTTCGGTCTTCTGTATAATTTACCGCAGCGTCTAAGAAAAGAAAAGAAAGAAAGAATAAAATTTATTCAGCACATTCATGAAATACGCATACTAAAACAAACATAAAAAATAATAAAAAGGTATGCCAAAAAAAACTAGTGTGTGTCTCACTAAAAAGGTCACTGCAGTAAAAAGGTCCATTTCAGCGATAATGTCAGAATGACGTACGGTGTTCGGCTTGTTCAGGAAGCTGGAAGTCGTCAAACCATTCTCATACCCTATAGTACGGAACTAGGAATTATGATTATCCCGGAAGCCTTCAAGCGCGCGTCCTACTCAAACTTACTGCTTTTTGTTTTAATAAAATGTACATTACCTAGACCTCTATAAAAAAATAGATTCCTGAATCCCTCAATTTATTTCGACTTAACTAATCATATTTATTGTTATCACAGGGGCGGCCGTCACGAAGAAACCAAAGCCTAACTCAACAAAAAGAAAACTAAAAGATCTTCCAGCCGAGAAAACGGTGAACGAACTATCAAACGCGAAAATTACCCGGACAACTATACCTCGTACGTCCGAATCTGTTGCTAAGTTCAAAGAGCCTATCACTACCACTTCTCAGAGAAGTTTAGTTCGATCGAGTCATTCAAAACAACTTAATCAAAATCGGACTGGTGAAACACTCATCAAATGTAATATTTGTGCGCGCGGTTTTAGTAGGAAACGTAATTTAAAAATCCATATTCGAGTTCACTCTGGCGAAAAACCTTACAAATGTGAAGTATGTCAGCGCAGTTTTAGGTATAAGAGTACTTTAGCAATACATTTTAGGAAACATTCTGGTGAAAAACCTTACAAATGTGAAATATGTGAGCGCAGTTTTCGTTATAATAAGAATTTAATAATACATAATAGAAAACATACTGGTGAAAAACCCTTTAAGTGTGATATTTCTGAGCACGGTTTTCGTGCTAAACGTGATTTAGATAACCATATTCGAATTCACTCAGGTGAAAAGCCTTACAAATGTCAACTATGTCAGCGTAGTTATGCTTATTCTTATCATTTGAAACGTCATAGTCGAGTTCACTCTGGTGAAAAACCATACAAATGTGAAATATGTCAGCAAAGTTTTGGTCGTAATAGTATATTAGAAGAACATTCTAGAAAACATACTGTTGAAAAACCCTTCAAATGTGAAGTATGTCAGCGTAGTTTTGGTAGTTCCTTTCAACTAAAACGCCATAGTCGAGTTCACACTGGTGAAAAACCTTACAAATGTGAAATATGCCAGCGTAGTTTTGGTTCTAATAGTTATTTAAAAATTCATTTTAGAAAACATACTGGTGAAAAACCCTACAATTGTGGTTTTTGTAAGCGCGGTTTCAGTGTTAAACATAATTTGAAAGAGCATATTATTCGAGTTCACACAGGTGAAAAGCCTTACAAATGTGAAATATGTCAAGAACGTTTTGGTCGTAATAGTAGTTTAGTAGTACATTTTAGAAAACATTTTGGTGAAAAATCCTACAAATGTACCTAATGACTGTCAGAGTAGTTTTAGTCATTCTTCTGATTTAAAACGTTATATTCGAGTACACTCTTTTTTTGTGGTGGGTTTGCTTTTCTAGTCTAGGTCAGAGATGACAGAGACAAAGTCTACGATGGAGGGAGCTTACCCAGAAGCATAGGCGTATATTTTGGGCCGTGCCCACCCCAGAATTGTCTGAGGCCCACCCCAAGATGTTTGGGGACTGGTTCTAAATTCTAGGCTGGACACTTATTTAACTTCACATAAAAATCTTTTTTACATAAAATACACCCGACTTCCAAAAACAAAACACTACAAGCTACAAAAAACTTTTTTACAAAAAATACTGTTTTTGGTTATTTTTTCGTTTTTAAACACCGACTTCCGAAATTAAAGTTTCTTTCTTTCTTTCGAAGTTATTTTGTACCTTGTAGTGTTTTGTTTTTGGAAGTCGGTTGTAATTTTTTGTAAAAAAGTTTTTATTTTTCACTTTTTAGTGGTACCTAGGTACCTGCGTACCCATTAACAGCGTACCAGCGCAATGTTATGTTAAGAACTGGTGTAAACACTGAAAAAACATGCGATTTCAGCAATCCCGATCCCTTTGCTATCATTTATTGAAGAGTTCCGTTGCCTACCTCCGAAGTTCTTCATCAGATCTTCACCAAATTGAAACGGGACCAGTCTAGGAAAATACTCTTTCAAACAAAAAAAGAATCATCCAAATCGGCTGACAATTGGCTAAAGTATCGCTGAACAAACATTTTTCATGGGATCTCATCATCAAATCCTAATTAATACCTTTCATCATCAGGTCAGCAACATGAGATGATGATTACCAGGCACAAATATGTAAATTGCGTTAGAAAGTTCATGAAAAACATTGTATGTGCCTATAACATTTGAGGGTTGCCCTCGATTTTCATGGGATCCCATCATCAGATTCTGACATGGTGACAATGGGACCAATCGAAAAGTATACCCTTTCAGATGACACAATTTTTTTTCAAATCGGTTCATAAATGACGGAGTTATGAGGTAACAAACATAAAAAAAAAACCAGACGAATTGAGAACCTCCTCTTTTTTTTGAAGTCGGTTAAAAATTATCATCAATCATAATAAACAATCTACCACCGAGGAACCTACCCACACCAGTGCACTAAGCATTGTACCCAGGGGTACACTGCTTGGTGCTCGGAAAACTTCATAATTTCCTGTATTTTTTAACCGACTTCAAAAAAAGAAGGAGGTTCGCAATTCGGGTGTTTTTTTTTATGTTTGTTACCTCATAACTCCGTCATTTATGAACCGATTTGAAAAAAAATTGTGTCATCTGAAAGGGTATACTTTTCGATTGGTCCCATTGTCACCATGTCAGAATCTGATGATGGGATCCCACGAAAATCGAGGGCAACCCTCAAATTTTATAGGCACATACAATGTTTTTCATGAACTTTCTAACGCAATTCAGATTTTGTGCCTGGTAATCATCATCTCATGTTGCTGAGCTGATGATGGAAGGTATAAATTAGGATCTGATGATGAGATCCCATGAAAAATGTTTGTTCAGCGATACTTTAGCCAATTGTCAGCCGATTTGGATGATTCTTTTTTTGATTGAAAGAGTATTTTCTTGGACTGGTCCCGTTTCAATTTGGTGAAGATCTGACGAAGAACTTCGGAGGTAGGCAACGGAACTCTTCAATAAATGATAGCAAAGGGATCGGGATTGCTGAAATCGCATGTTTTTTTAGTGTTTACACCAGTTATTAACATAATATTGCGCCGGTACGCTGGTACCTAAGTAACACTAAAAAGTGAAAAATAAAAAAATTTGAAAGTCGGTTGTATTTTTTGTAAAAAAGTCTTTTTAGATTTTGGTCTTTAACTTCTAAACGGTGCATTGTAGGTAAAAATAATTCCACATATTTTTAAAGTACCTAAACAAAACTTGCTTCAGTTTCACCATAAAACGTACCTCTGAAGGTAAAATAGGCATCTTAATTTTATCCCAAAAAGTTAGAAATTGTAGTTTTAAGCATTTATTCTTCTTCGTCCTGGCTTGCGGGGCAGGCCGCAAGACAGGCGTTCGGTTGGCTAGAGCGCCCACCCAGCCTAGGGCTCGGCTCTTACTGAATACTCTTAGATACTTACAACCTACATATGAAGTTGATAAATTATCCAGGATGCAATAATTTTGGAGCTCGCTTCGCTCGGTTTTGCATTGTACACTCTTAAGTGCTTGAACATTGGTGCATTTGTCAAAAAAGTTTGTAAAAAATCCAACCTAATGAGATAGAGTGCAAAAAATACCAAGCTCGCTTCACTCGCTCTTGAATTTTGAAATCTCTCAGTTCTTAACCTTTCCTGTATGAGGCAAAAAGTTACTTTTATTAAGATTTTAAGGCAGAAAATCAAACCGATCCGATAAAAAGTACAAACATTTTCGAGTTCGCTTCGCTCGCTCTTGCATTCTACTTATTTATATTGTCCCGAGCCCCAGGATTGTGGGCGAGATCAGTCCGACGAAAATCGTACTCGTCAAATTGACAAATCTTCTGAAAATAGGCAAATCTCGCACATACGTCTACAATTAACCGGGTTGGGGTATTAAAAATGTTGAGCTCACTTCGCTCGCTCTTGCAATCTCAGTTGTGTAGACGCCAGCACAACAAGTTGATCAAGCTACATCAATCTGTCAAATTTATTTAATGGATTTTCAACTTTACCGCTAAAGCGATTAGGTTCAAGATTTATTGGGAAAATTTGACAGTTTCAGATAGCTTGATGTGCATAAATCGTGCATAATCTGTACATAAATCGAACACATTACTTTTATGTCTATATCGATAGTAAACAGAGGACCTTACCTATCCGAGGCTCAACCTATCTGAGAACATTTCCAGCTCGCTTTTGCCTCAACGATGCAAGTTTCATGTTAAGGTGGAAGCGCCAGGGTAGCCCGCGAAATTCAAATATTTTATGTTTTTTTGCAATTTGCCGGTCAGTGTGAAGTGTTTGTTGAACAAAATACGATTCGCGACCGTTCATGAAGCCCTATTGTATGGTTATTTCATGAAAAAGTTATTCAATAGGGCTTCATGAACTTAGAGGGCTATATTGATGATTAAAATGGTTACAATTCTTTAGACAAATACGCGTTACGGTCGCGAATCGTATTTTGTTCAACAAACACTTCACACTGACCGGCAAATTGCAAAAAAACATAAAATATTTGAATTTCGCGGGCTACCCTGGCGCTTCCACCTTAAAGTCAAGTAAGTAACTGCGATGATTCTATGGATGGTAAATAAAAAATAAAGGTAATCTATCTTATCTACTCCTATATTCCGAGGCGGAACGCTATTATTTTCGAGCTGACTACACTCGTTGTATCATCCATATTTTGCAAATAAACATGAATGGATGATAAAAGAAAATATAGCGTATCCGAGACAATAAACTATATTTGTTTCGCTTCGCCCGCTCTAGCATCTTTAGCTTTCCACTTAAAAGTTGTCAAAAAAAACATCACACATTTCTTCTTATCACACATTGTACCGAAGTTTTTGAGTCAAGGACCTTAACATTTTTCGGGCTCGCTTTGCTTGCCCCAGCATCCTAAGCTGTCCGGTTTTCACTTAGACGACGTATAAACATGTGTAGGTGTGGATGTAAATTATGAAGAAGATTAGCGTTTCTGAGTCAAGGAACTAGAATTTTTCGGGCTCGCTTCGCTCGCCCTAGCATCCTTGGCTGTTGTTTTCGCTCAAGTTGACATAAAAACATGTGTGTGGATGTAATATAAGAACAAAATTTGCGTTTCTGAGTCAAGGAACTAGAATTTTTCGGGCTCGCTTCGCTCGCCCTAGCATCCTTGGCTGTTGTTTTCGCTCAAGTTGACATAAAAACGTGTGTGGATGTAATATAAGAACAAAATTTGCGTTTCTGAGTCAAGGAACTAGAATTTTTCGGGCTCGCTTCGCTCGCCCTAGCATCCTTGGCTGTTGTTTTCGCTCAAGTTGACATAAAAACGTGTGTGGATGTAATATAAGAACAAAATTTGCGTTTCTGAGTCAAGGAACTAGAATTTTTCGGGCTCGCTTCGATCGCCCTAGCATCCTTGGCTGTTGTTTTCGCTCAAGTTGACATAAAAACGTGTGTGGATGTAATATAAGAACAAAATTTGCGTTTCTGAATCAAGGAACTAGAATTTTTCGGGCTCGCTTCGGTCGCCCTAGCATCCTTGGCTGTTTGGTTTTCTCTTAAGTCGACGTAAAAACATGTGTGACTAGAAAAATTTAGCGGTTAAACCGCTAAATTGCTACCGCTAAATGCCCTACGTATAGTCTATAAATAAGTAAGAGAGATGAAATTCGTAGATTACCAACTAAATTCGCGCGGACGAAGTCGCGGGCAAAGTGCTAGGCACCAATATCGTACAAATCCTTATCTTAATAAATATGTTAGTCATCTTGAGAGTTTAATTTAGAGCAAAATTCCGTCGTCATTTAATTAGGATGAATATCTTAGGAGAGATATAGAGGAGCTCGTGGCTAGATAATAACAGCCGCACGGGTCGATCTTCAAGGTTAAGCAACGCTTGCCAAGGTTGGTCTGTGGATGGGTGACCATCTTAACATAGCAAGTTTCCTCCGTGTCTTGGAAAGCACGTTAAGCTGTTTGTCCCGGCTGTCATTTGTAGATCTTTGGCAGTCGTTACGGATAGTCAGAAGCCAGTTAATCTGACTCCAGTCTTGCCATGAAGTACCGTGTAACCCAGTTACTGGGTTGTGGAGGTCTGGTAGGCAGCCGCTCCACGTAAAACACTGATATTCAGCTAAATCTGGTTTGACTGGAAGCCGACCCCAATATAGTTGGGAATAGGCTACGCAGATGAGATCTTAGGAGATATCTCAAAATTAAAGTAAGTCGCGCAACCAAATAATTATAACGGAGGTAGAGATGTCCCGAAATGGTAGACACCTGAGAGCAGACGTCGCCTTAGAGCTCTAAGGACGTCGCAGTCGTGGACGGTTGTCTATTGCACTTTTTATTTAAACGTGAACCACAATATTATTGATTCTGCTAATTTGTCGTTCACTTCGTTAGTTTGGGCTAAATAAACATTTGCACCCGTGCGAAGCCGGGGCGGGTCGCTAGTTGTAGATATTAACTGACCGTGAACGAATTTTCTTAGCATTTTTTTATGTTAGACCGTAAGGATGGAGTTATGCCATCTTTTTATACCCGTTTTTATCATTCTTTAAGATACTTCTCATTGCTGTAGGACTTTGGTGAATTTTGATTCTTCTTCATTTTACAGAACCCTCGCACAGTGTTTCCGGTTCATAGTAAGACACGGACAATATTATTTATTATGTGAATTTACTACCTATCATCAGTATTGTATTATTATGCACTAGCTGTGTCCCGCGGCTTTGCTCGCGTTAAACTGAATAAAAAAATGAAAAGCAGCCAATTCTAGGTTCTAAACTATTAAGTTTCATCCGGATTCTCTAATAGGATAGCAATAGTTACAAACACATACCTACACAGAATCTTTCAGATAGGTGTATAATATGAGTATGATTAAAAAAAAGTTAAGAACAAAGTGTCAAGGTTAGTAAGTTTGTTTCTTTTAAAACCAAAGCACAGGCAAGCGCATACAGCCACGTATTTGAACTAAACATAAAATTTAGTTCAACACTCCCACTAAATTTTACAAAAAAGAAAAATTAAGCTTGCCTGTTTCACTAACAGCTTGCCTGTGCCTGTTGCCTGTGTAGCTAGCCTGTGTGTATATATCATAATTATAAAAGAAACTACATAACAGACAATAGTGAATCTCTTATGTGTTCAAGTTTAAGAGTAGGTAGACTCTTAGTTAAAATATCAGCCAGTTGTTCAGAAGTATGCACATACTTAATGTCTACGAACTTTTGCTGTACTTTCTCTCTAATAAAGTTGAATTTAACATCAATGTGTTTGGTTTTCTTATGGTAAACTGGATTATTTATAAGTTTAATAGTGCTCTGATTACAGAGTAGTGTACTTCAGACAAACACCAATTTCTTTGAAAAACTGTCTTAACCACAAAAGATTCTTGGCAGCTTCGCATCCAGCCATTAATTCAGGCCCAGTTGTTGATAAAGCGATAAAAGATTGTTTTTGACTAGCCCAAGATATTGGACCATCATGTAGAATAAAATATAACCAGTCATTGATTTTCTTGTATCCAAATCCCCTGCAAAATCTGAGTTGAATATCCAATTAAGTCTTCATGACCTTGATACTCTATGCATAAATCTTTAGTTTTGATTAGATAACGAATTATTCTCTTAAGCTGTGAAACATGATGCAAACTTGGATTATCTATACATATAATAAAATCGTAGACCAACCGTGTCTGTACATTGAATATTTTTGCACAAAAATTACATAGAAAAGTTACGAAAAAGATACAAAACACAAATATGCTATTTTTGAAATTTTTGTCTGTTTGTCTGTTTATCTGTTTGTCTGTGCGTTTGAGGGAGCATCACGCATAAACTACAGATTGGGTTACAAATCTAGGTACTTAAAAATATTAAGTGATAACCCGAGTAACATTTAGCGTTTATTTCATCAAAATCGACCCACAAAATAAAAAGATATTGAATTTTTAAGTTTAGGAAGAAACTTCATCGAGCGCTAAAATAGGCAGTTTTCATTGAGACTCCAGAGACTTGCAATGCCATCTATTGAGAATAATAGTAGTATCAAATGTGTGAAACGAACTTCAAAACATATTGTTGAGTTATTTGATAAACTCTTAATATTATGTAGCAAGCAAAAGAAAAGTGAACATGTTATTATCATAATATTATTATTTATCGTAACACATGTGGGCTCCTAAGTTCAAGCCCATTTTTGACAGTTTAACTACATTGTCGATAGATGGCGACGTACTGATGACGCGTTTTTCTGAATCGCGGTGTTAAGATTCTCCTCAGGAATATGACTTCAGCCCATGGGCATTAGCTTTTCTTTCGAATTTGACTGAATTTGTTATCCCACGGGTCGATCAAGGTTAAGCTACGCTTGCCGAGGTTGGTCTGATGGATGGGTGACCATTTAAATTTAAACATTCTGTTTCTGAGACTCCGAGATTTTAGGCGTGCCTTGAATATAACAGTGAATGAAATGAACCGGTCACACGGGTCGATCTTCAAGGTTAAGCAACACTTGCCGAGGTCGGTCTTAGGATGGGTGACCATTTTAACATACACACAGGTCGATTGACACTCGAATATAATTATGTGGATGGATGGAGAAGGAGAGGAAGGCCGAAGAAAAGATGGATGGATTGTGTGAGGAGCGATATGAAAGAGAATATGGGAGTGAGTGATAGCGTGATAGCGAATAGGACAGAATGGAAGAAAAACATGGGATAAGTGCAGGAAGATGATGATGACGGGTCCATCAACCCGTGTGACTGTTATAACTTAGCTACGAGCTCCTCATTCAATCAGTCTCCTCATTCAGTACCTACTAAATATCTTTAAAAAAATCGATTATACCTACACAATAAATAGATTCTATGAAACCGGTTAAACTGTAATTGTAATACATAAAATACGCCTCTACTGAGTGATTGCCAGAAATGCCTTGCCAGAAAACGCACCGCCGAAACTACTGGTCGTAGAACGCTGATATTTGGCATGTAGGTTCCTTAGGGAGTGAAGGCGAGAACTAAGAGAGAATTTCCCGATATCCCTACAGGAATGGGAAAAAACGGTATATGCGCGTACGAAGTCGCGGGCAAAAGCTAGTTCTTATATAATAAAATTATATTTTCAAGAATATCATATGCTATCGAAGCACCTCTGAGACCAGAGGCGCATCGAGCAATATGCTGGAGTGCGCTTTTACTGTCCAAGAAGATAACAACTCTTTTTAAATTCTGAGTACGGCTATAAAAGATCGCTTGATAAATTGCAATGAGTTCCAGTGTCATTATTGATACATTACAGTTAACCTAAAAACCGAGATTAGTTCCTAAGCTTTGGTCAAATACCCCTGCCCCTAGACCGGGAGTACCCTTTGAACCATCTGTAAAAATTTTGTGCCAACTACCATACATGGAATTTAATTCAGCTAAAACATCAAACACTAATAAATTTGGATTATAATTGGATTTGGGTATCTTTACACATTCTAAATCAATCTTAATTACATTTTTAGTCTCAATAGATGTTGTCCAAGTTTCTAAAGTGTACATTTTATGGATATCTGTTGAATGAACATCTATGTCTTTTACATCATTGTATATTTTAACTAATGAGGGTACTTTTTTGTTTTCCCAATATTTAGTACTACAAAGGGTACTCAAATCTGCAATTAGGCCAACTGTCACGTTGTTTGACCTTGACATTATTTTTAAACAACACTTGTAAGCTAAATATTCTCTTCTTAAAAATAAAGGGGGAATACTCAAATCAGATTCCATTACATGGATTGGGGTACTTTTGATATATCCACCTATAATTCTCAGAGCTTGATTCTGTAATTTATCTAGCTTTGAGACATGAGATTTTGCACTACAATCATACATATAACACCCATAGTCAATTCGACTTCGAATCATTGAAATATATAACCTACGTACATGTTTTGTGTGTATTCCCCAAGAGCTACCCGTTAAGACTTTTAATAGATTTAAAAAATTTAAACATTTACTAACTGTTTCATTAATATGTTTGCCCCAGCGTAGACTTCTGTCTAGCCACACACCGGGTATTTAGTGCACTCGGACATCACCAAGGATTGTTTATTTATCTTTAGGCTAGGGAGTATTCTACGCCTGCCCCTACTGTACACACAAAAGGTAGATTTACTTGAAGATGATTCCAAACCAAGTTCATCCAAAACGCTTACAATAGAATCTAATGCATTTTGTACATACATTTCACATATTTTAATATCTTTGTCTTGAACATAAATAGCAAAGTTATGAACCGATTTGAAAAATTTTTGTTTCATCTGAAAGGATATACTTCTCGATTGGTCCCATTGTCACCATGTCAGAATCTGGTGATGGAATCTCACGAAAATCGAGGGCAACCCTCAAACTTTATAGGCACATACAATGTTTTTCATGAACTTTCTTTTTTTGTTTGAAAGAGTATTTTCCTAGACTGGTCCCGTTTCAATTTGGTGAAGATCTGACGAAGAACTTCGGAGGTAGGCAACGGAACTCTTCAATAAATGATAGCAAAGGGATCGGGATTGCTGAAATCGCATGTTTTTTTAGTGTTTACACCAGTTCTTAACATAACATTGCGCTGGTACACTGTTAATGGGTACGCAGGTACCTAGGTACCACTAAAAAGTGAAAAATAAAAAACTTTTTTACAAAAAATACTTCCGACTTCCAAAACCAAAACACTGCAAGGTACAAAATAACTTCGGAAGAAAGAAAAGTACTTTAATTTCGGAAGTCGGTGTCAAAAAACGTAAAAATAACCAAAAACACCGACTTCCGAAATTAAAGTACTTTTCTTTCTTCCGAAGTTATTTTGTACCTTGTAGTGTTTTGTTTTTTGAACACCGACTTCCGAAATTAAAGTTATTTTTTACTTTGTAGTGTTTTGTTTTTGGAAGTCGGTTTTGTTTTTTTTGTTAAAAAGTTTTTTTTATACCTCAAACAGCGTGTCGGCGTGATGTTACTGGTGTAAACAATCAACAGACATGTGATTTCAGAAATCCCGATCCTTTTGCTATCATTTATTAAAGAGTTCCGTTGCCTATCTCCGAAGATCTTCATCAGATCTTCACCAAATTCAAATGGGACCAGTCCGAGAAAATACTTTTCCAAAAAAAAAGAATCATTCAGATCGGTTAACAATTGCCGAAAATATCGCTGAACAAGTTTTCATGGGATACCATCATTAGATCCTGACTTATAATTTCCATCATCAGCTCAACAACATGAGATGATGATTACCAGGCACAAATATCTGAATTGCGTTAGAAATTTAATGAAAAACAGTGTATATGCTTATAAAATTTGAGGGTTTCCCTCGATTTTCATGGGATCCCATCATCAGATTCTAACTTGGTGACAATGGGACCAACTCCTTTTTGAAATCGGTCCAGAATTGGCGGAGAAATCGGTGAACAGACATAAAAAAAAATACATACAGCCGAACATAGAACCTCCTCCTTTTTGAAGAAGTCGGTTAAATAAATCTTTCCTCCGACCGGAATCAAAGTACAAGTAAAAAAAAAATACAACCGAATTGAGAACCTCCTCCTTTTTTTGAAGTCGGTTAAAAAGCGTCAAGAGTGAGTCGGACTCGCGCACCGAGGGTTCCGTACAAATTTGTAGGTACGTATTGTCGGTGTTCCGCCTATTATGCTTAATGGTGCGGCTCTGCAAGTAGTCAGCAGCTTCAAGTATCTGGGGCACTTTGTGACAGAAGAGTTGCAAGATGACGCAGATATAGAGAGGGAGCGCAGAGCATTGACAGTCAGGGGGAATATGGTTGCATGCCGGTTTGCACGCTGCTCGAGAGACGTGAAGATTTCTCTTTTCAAGGCGTACTGCCAATCGTTATACTCGAGCAGTTTGTGGATAAACTATACTGCGGCTGCTAGTGCTTTGCGTGAGTAGATGCTGATGCGGCTGACTCGCTATTGTAGCGCGTCCGGAATGTTTCCAGAGGCACGAACGGACGGCTTTCATGCGGTAATACAAAAGAAAGTGGCCTCCTTACAGCAGCGCGTGCGAGGCAGCAGCAACGGTATCCTGCAGATGGTTGTATCTCGTCCGGATTGCCCTATCCAGTACAAATGGATGCTCATTTTGATGGGTATTGGTTGGTTGGTTTAGATTTACTAACACAATAGTAATTAACCGATAATGATTAATAATTGTAATTTTACTCAGTATTTTAATTTAATTTATTTCTCTGATTTTTTAATTTGTGATTTTATGGATTGATTTTAATCTGAAATAAACTGATTTATAATAATTATAAACTAGCTGACCGGGGTGCATGGGGTCTGTTACCATCTTAAGACCCAAGCCAACCTCACCTGCTAGCGGTGCACCCTGCTGTCCAACGGACGAGGCTCTGGCGAAGCTGGTTTCCCTCTCGTAGGGTTGTGGGGGTCAGACGGCTGGTCGCCCCACGTAAAACCAACTTCAGTCAAATATTAAAATGGACAAGAAGTTGAAAACGGGTACTCGGGCTAGGGCGTCGCCGCATAACGACGCGCAGGCACATCGCCCTAAACCTGCGATAAGTGGGCTAGGGCTACCGTGTCGAGTACGGGCACGGCTAAAGAGGATAGTACCCAAGAAGAAGTTCCGCTTTGCCACCTTTCGTACTTGCGAAGCGTCGGGTCCAGTGCGCCTTCCTTCAGGAGACGCGCTGGAAGGGAAATAAGTCACGTGACATCGGGCAGGGGTACCAGCTAGTGTACACCGGATCACCAACGGGCAGGGGCGGAGTGGCCGTGGTGCTGTCTAAGGACCTTCAGGATGGACTCCTTGAAGTAGACCGATGCAGCGACCGGTTGATGCGAGTTAGGGTGCTGTTCGAAGGGTCGGTAACGAACCTAATCAGCGCCTATGCTCCTCAAACTGGTTGCTGTGAGTCTGAAAAGGAGGCCTTCTGGGATGAGTTCGAGGACGTACTACGCGCTATTCCGAATTCCGAAGGTGTTTTGGTTGGGGGGGATCTCAACGGTCACGTAGGTCAGTTTGCTGGAGAGTACGGACGTGTTCACGGTGGTTTTGGATATGGCCAGCTAAATGCAGAGGGAGTCAGTATACTCAGCACCTGCGCTTTGTCTGACCTAGCCATCGCGAACACGTTCTTTCAGAAGAAGCCCCAGCATCTTATTACGTACCGTAGTGGTGCCTACTCAACCCAAATAGATTACCTGCTGGTGCGACGGTGCCACATTGGCAAGGTTACCAACTGCAAAGTCATCCCAGGTGAAAGCCTAACGGCTCAACACCGCCTCCTTGTCCTGGACTTTGCCGTTGTACCGAAAAAGAAAGTGACCGAAAAACGCAAACCCCGCACTAAGTGGTGGTTGCTTGATGGTCCTAGGCAGTCGGACTTCATCGCGGAGGTCGAGCATCTCGAGATCAGTGCTCCGCATGAGTCCGCTCAAGAGATCTGGAGTAGGATCCATTCAGCAATCACCGATGCGGGTAAGCGCGTCCTTGGCACTTCTCGTGGTGGCCGCACCATAGAAAAGGAGACGTGGTGGTGGGATGACGGGGTGCAGGAGGCGACTCGGAAGAAGAAGGTTTTATTTAAACAGTGGCAAGGGTCCAACTCTCCGGATGACAGGGAGGTATATGGAGCGGCTAAGCGCGCTTGCAAAAAAGCTGTAGCCAGAGCCCGCAGCAAAAGTCTGGCGCCCTTGTACGACAAGCTGAAAACTGCGGAGGGGCAAAAGCTTATTTTTAAGCTGGCGCGTGCCCGGGAGAAAGCTACACGGGACATTAGCAAATGTCTCTGTGCAAGGGACGCCCAGGGTAAGCTGCTCTACGATGCCCCCTCTGTTAAGGAGAGATGGTGTACATACTTCGCGGAGCTGTCTAACAAACAGCATCCCCATAACCTTCCTCCCGAACCGCCTCCTAACCTTGGACTTATTTCCCCTATTTCCCCCGACGAAACCCGCATTGCTCTTCGCCACATGAAGAACCGGAAAGCGGTCGGGCCTGACAATGTGCCAATTGAAGTGTGGAAGGCGATGGGCCCACATGGCGTGGACCTTCTGACGGATCTTTTTAACCGCATCCTGACCACCGAGGAAATGCCGAACCAGTGGCGATTTAGCCTGATTATCCCTGTATACAAAGGCAAAGGTAGCGTACAGGATTGTAGTAGCTACCGCGGTATCAAGATCATGTGCCACACCATGAAGCTCTTCGAGCGCATCATTGACACACGGCTCCGTAGCGAGTGTACTGTCTCTGAGTGTCAATATGGCTTCCGGGCGGGTAACAGCACCATGGACGCAGTATTCGCCTTACGGAATCTGGCTGAGGCTTACAGAGAGAGAAGGAGAGCTTTGCATATGGCCTTTTTAGATCTGCAGAAGGCCTTTGACTGTATACCTCGGCAGTCCATCTGGTGGGCACTGCGCTTCAAGGGCGTTCCCGAGGCCTATATTGACATTATCAGAGACATGTACCGCGATTCCGTGTCCTCTGTCCAGACCGCTGTTGGCGAATCGAATGGCTTCCCAATATCTGTTGGCGTTCACCAAGGCTCGGCTCTTAGCCCGTTCTTGTTTAACGTAGTGCTCGATGTAGTTACGGCAAACATCCAAGATAAGCCCCCATGGCTAATGATGTATGCCGATGACATCGCCCTCGTTAATCAGAACAAAGCCCATCTTGAGCGCAAAGTCAACATTTGGAAGGACACGCTTGAAAACGGTGGTCTGAGACTAAATGTGGCGAAGACTGAGTACATGTCCTGTGGCGGCACGGATTCAAATAGGTTCATCCGAATAGGTTCGGACCTGATCAGAAAGTCCGATACATTCAGGTACCTTGGATCCGTGCTGCACGAGTCTGGCAACGTGGACGACGATGTCCAAGCACGTATAGGCGCGGCTTGGGCGAAGTGGCGCGAGGTAACGGGCGTTGTATGCGACCGCAAAATGCCTCCGAAGCTCAAGGGGCAGATATATAAATGCATCATACGGCCTGTCCTACTGTACGGCGGTGAATGTTGGCCAGCACTAAGCAGACACACCCAGGAGCTTCGCGTCACGGAGATGAAGATGCTGAGGTGGATGAGTGGCGTAACGCGATCCGATCACATACGCAACTCATTCATCAGAGGTAGTCTTGGTGTCCGTGACGTGGGGGAAAAACTGCAAGAGTGTCGTCTGCGATGGTATGGCCACATCATGCGCCGCCCTATGGAGTACGTTGGTCGGGGATGCATGAATATGGCTGTTCTTGGGGCTAGGTCCCGTGGTCGCCCTCGCAAGCGCTGGTTGGACGTCGTTAAGTCCGACATGAGAGCCAATGGCCTAACTGAGAAGGATGTTCAAGATCGGGCAAAGTGGAGGAAGCTAAGTAGGAAGGCGGACCCTGGCAATAGCCGGGATTAACGCCAGGTAGAAGAAGAAGAAGATAAACTAGCTGACCGGGAAAACGTTACTTTTGACACCCACTTCCGAAATTAAAGTATTTTTCTTTCATCGGAAGTTATTTTATACCTTGTAGTGTTGTTTTTTTGGAAGTCGGTTGTATTTTTTGTAAAAAAGTTTTTTTTATTTTTCACTTTTTAGTGGTACCTACCTGCGTACCCATTAACAGCGTACCGGCGCGATGTTATGTTAAGAACGGGTGTAAACACCAAAAACATGCGATTTCAGCAATCCCGATACATTTGCTATCATTTATTAAAGAGTTCCGTTGCCTACCTCCGAAGTTCTTCGTCAGATTTTCACGGAATTGAAATGGGACCAATTCATGAAAATACTCTTCCAAACAAAGAAATAATCATCCAAATCGGCTGACAATTGGCGAAAACATTTTTCATGGGATCTTCATCATCAGGTCCTAATTTTTACCTTCCATCAGCTCAGAAACATGAGATGATGATTACCAGGCACAAATATCTGAATTGCGTTAGAAAATTTACGAAAAACATGGTATGTGCGTATAAAGTTTGAGGGTCCCATCATCAGATTCTGACTTAGTGACAATATGGGACCATTCGGAAAGTACACGCTTTCAGATGAAACAAGAATTTTTCAAATCGGTTTATAAATGACGGAGTTAAGAGGTAACAAACTTAAAAAAAAAGTACAACCGAATTGAGAACCTTCTCCTTTTTTGAAGTCGGTTAAAAAATAATCATATAAATCGGTCTAGCCGTTTCGGAGTTCGATACCAAACACCGCGACACGAGATTTTTATTATACCTATAGATTAGCTTTAGCCCGCGACTTCGTACGTGCATATACCGTTTTTTCCCGTTCTTGTAGGAATTCTCTCTTAGTCTCAAATTTCAGCATCTAGCGACGTATTTTATGTATTAGGATTACAGTCTCCGCGCGAACGCGTAAGCGAACGGGTGCAGAATAAAAATGTCTACCGAAGTTGTAAGTGTTCACAGTGTAACATAGTTATAAATGAGTTGTTATGTTTTACACAAAATAAAATATTCCTCTTCCCCCGGACCGCCGTAAGGTGCTAACGTGTCTCTAGTTCTGTACTTACTTGTTTTAAAAACAATTTAGTAAATTAATTCAAAAATTAAATCATTCAAAATAATAGGAGTGCATAACATTAGAGGAAGTTCAAGTCTCAAGCCACTTGAAACGCTGGAACGTGTAATACCTCTGCACGCCTGGTACTTGACCGGACCAAGCAGCGTAAGCTCCACCTTCAAGGACACGTGAGACTACTTTTAATATTTAAAAACGCCCCAGTGCTAATTGATTGGAGAACTTCCTAACTGTGGCCCCGCCCCCTCATTAGCAGACGACACCAATACCCAATTGTGCTCAATTTTTTGCGGAACCTGCTAATTGGGTCACCCCCTGTCACTGCGCGAGCGCACTACGTTATAATATTTGTAGCTACTCGTACCTCCTCATTACCGCTTCTATCCTTGTACTAATGGGCTCGCCGATGAACAAATCTGTTTCTGATACTGAGCTTTGTCTGATGGAAAAAGATCAGTCTGTAACGCCTCTGAACTATGTATTCCAACGCACTAAAAGGGGTAGAGAAGAAATCTCCTTATGCGACCAGCTGGACGAGTTTAAACTTGAGATTAAGGAAATGATGTCTATTTTCTCGAGTAAACATGGTAATGAAATACAGCAGATGAACTCAACCTTAAAAGAAATCCAGCAGACTAACCTTAGTATCGAAAACTCAATTAGCTATCTCGCTGCACAAAATGAGGCTCTTAATAATAAAATTACTCAGCTAGAAAGTCAGAACAAGGAGGACAAGCAATATATTGCGGTGCTGGAGAGTAAATTGGAGGAAATCCAGATAGGAACTCGCAAAACTAATTTCGTCATTAAAAATGTTCCAAAACGAATCAATGAAACCAAGGAAGACCTGGTGGACATGATTGTCTGCCTTTCGCGAAACATAGAATGTAAAATTGAGAAATCGGATGTGAAGGATATATATCGTCTTCGTGGAAAAAACAGCGAAAGCCTGAATCAACCCATCATTGTCGAAACTGGGTCCACATTCCTTAAGTCCGATGTTATGAGAATGAGTAGAGCTTACTACACTAAGCATAAGTCTCGACTGTGTTGTAAGCACTTAGGATTTAAATCAGAGGAAGACACACCGATATACCTAAGCGACCACCTGACAGCCAAAGGGTCTCGCCTTCACTTCCTGGCCCGGGACCTAACGAAATCGGGAGCTTACAAATTCTGCTGGACAGCTTACGGAAAGGTCTACGTGAAGAAGGATGAAGGTTCGCCCACCATTTCACAATTAGAACTGAAGAGCAGATACATAATCTCATGGGGGCCAAATGACTCCCGGCGAATAATCAACCACACTACTTTCATAGTTTACCCTACCATGTGATAATTAATACGGTAGTGGTTATCTCATTGTCTTTTTTACTATATTTTTCCTAAAATGCGACCCTTTTGGTTTCTGTAATTTTTCAATGTACCAGTTTTTATTGTATTTTCTTTATTCATGTATAAATATAACTATCATAACACATGTTAACACACACAAACACACAACAGATACTCACACAAACATACTGTATACTTTAAAAATAACCCAGTACTCTAATCCGAACTTCAGTCAGCCTAGCACGTGTGGTTACTGTCTTAGTTTACTTGTACGTTATATATATTTAATTTACTTTGTGGCAACGTCTATTCAGATTATAATTCACACAAATGGGTGACACCCTACAAACTCTAGATGAGATTGACCAGATCGAAGTTGCGCGCGCATTCGAATGTGCCTGCACGGAGCTGCAAGATCATATTAAAATTGATAAACATGACTTGACCATTATTTCTCAAAACATAAGAAGCATTTTTTGCAACTTTGAAGACTTCACACTTTTACTGTCAACATTAAAATTTGAAACGGATATCATAATTTTAACCGAATGTAGGCTACATACGAATAAACCTATACCTCAACTTGACAACTATCTCTCTTTTTCAACTACTCGTCAATTAAATCAAAATGATGGTGTAGTACTTTACGTAAAAAAAAACTTAAAACCTAAAGTTAAAGAAATAAATCTGACTCATGCTTCATGTCTACAGGTGGATGTACTTAATAATATTATTCTAGGCGTGTACCGATCCCCATCCAACCCAAACACGGATATGTTTGTAGATTCTCTAAGTACTCACCTCAATACTTTAACTTCTCATAAAAGTATCATTATAGCGGGGGATATTAACATAAATCTCAAATCCAAAGACACTGAGCCGCCGCATGAATACAGAAATAGGGTTAGCTATTTAAATATGTTATCACTATACGGAATTCTACCTGGACATACTTTACCTACACGTGAATCCAACTGTTTGGACCATTTTATGATCAAAATAAATAAAAAGAAAATATCTGCTTCTATTGCTATATTACACACTTCCATCACCGACCACTTCACTACCTTTCTATCTTTATCTAAGCTAAAAACTAAAGTTATTACCAGTAAAACTAAAATATCTATTGATTTTGAACAAGCCTTAAACCGAATTAGAGAAAATAAAATAGCAGACCTACTGTTTTGTAGTGACCCGGACCATTTAACTGACCTACTAATATATAAACTAACTGATTCTATTAATCAAAGCACTGTTACTAAAGCCATTCCCAATAGCAAGCGTATTGTTAAGCCATGGATAACTTCCGGTTTACTAAGATGCATTAGGAATCGCAACAAACTCCAAAAAAAAGCACGTAACGACCCTTTTGATAATATCCTAAAAATAACTTACCGACGATATCGCAACTACTGTAATAACCTAATAAAAAAGTTAAAAAGAAAATTTGAAAGAGACCTACTAGCTAATTCTGTAACAAATAATAAATTACTGTGGCAAAACATTAAAACCTTAACTTACACAAATAATACAAAAAGTCATAACACTGAATTATTACAAATGAGATCAAATTCAACTGAGTCTGTTAATTTCATTAATAACTACTTTGCAAATATCGGCAAAGAGCTAGCCCAAAAAGTTCAACCCTCAGCACACAACTTAAATTCTTTTAATTCTGAAACACTGTCCACACAGACAAACTCGTTTGTTCTTTTGGATACGGATACCGAAGAAGTCGATGGGGTTTTGATGAGCCTAAAGTCTGACAGTGCACCCGGCTGGGACAACGTGTCCACAAGATTTTTAAAACATATTAGGCATGAAATTGTTCCCATAATAACCCACTTGGCGAATCTTTGCTTTGCAAAGGGCAGCTTCCCTGCACCACTTAAGCAATCTATAATCACTCCTGTTCACAAGGGTGGGGACAGAGACGATTTCAACAATTACAGACCTATATCCATCTTGCCAGCCATATCGAAAATTATTGAAAAGCTTATAAACAGGAGGCTCTTAAAATTTCTACTCAAATTTAACATCTTAAGCAGCTCGCAATTTGGATTCAGGCCGGGATTATCAACCGAGGATGCAGTTACTGCTCTTAGCTCCCTAGTGGCAGGTAATCTGGATAGTGGTAACAAATGTCTGACGGTTTTTCTGGACCTGAAAAAAGCGTTTGACACCGTCTCTGTTCCTATCCTCATAAACAAATTAGAAGCGTCAGGTATAAGAGGAATTCCACTTAAAATGTTTACCGACTACCTCTCGAACCGGAAACAAAGAGTTAAGGTAGGAGAATACGTTAGTAACGATGCAAAAGTCACTTTCGGTGTGCCTCAGGGAAGTGTGCTGGGCCCTACGTTATTCCTACTTTATATTAATGACCTCTGCAACCTTAAAATAAATAACGCTAGAGTTTTTTCCTACGCTGACAATACTGCAGTAGTCTTTTCTGGGAAGTCTTGGGACGATGTCGCTGGAAGTGCTGAAGCTGGTATGACGCAAATTGCTAAATGGCTCTCAAATAACTTACTTACACTTAACACAGCTAAAACAAATTACATATGTTTTAGCATATCGCACAGGACACAACCAAACCCCGACTTTATTATAAAGGTACACGAGTGTGACGACTCAATTAACTGCCTATGTCCAACACTAGTCAAAGTTTTTCAAACCAAATATCTTGGTATTGTTGTTGACCAAAGATTATCTTGGTACTCCCATCTTGAACAAGTTACCAACAGAATTAGAAAACTGAGTTGGATTTTCAAGAATTTAAGGCATATCGTGCCAAGCAAAATAACCACCAACACAAATAAACCCAGAAATCTACTTAATGAAATATACATAGCTATAGTCCAGTCTGTCTTAGTATATTGCATCCCCATTTGGGGTGGGGCGGCTAAGACTAAATTCATAGACCTTGAGCGGGGACAACGGGCTCTAATAAAATTAACGTACTTTAAAAACCTAAGGTACCCTACACAAAGTCTTTATCAAATAAGCAATTTACACTCTGTTCGCAAACTATATATAATTAAAACTATTCTTAGGAAACATAAAACTCTTAATTTTGATACCACCTTAACCTTGAAAAGAAGAAAAGATATAATAGTTGAAATTCCTAAAACGAAAACCAAGCTCGCCCGTATTCAATACGACAAACGCTCATCTCAGCTTTACAATCGAGTAAACAAGGATATCTACATATACAACAAACCATTAACTGACTGTAAAAAAATAGTAACTAATTGGATAAAACCACTCACTTATGACGACACGGAGAAGCTACTGGAATAAATAAAATCTTACACATAATGCTCTTATCATTCGTATTTGTACGTACACAGTCTGTTTTCATTCATTGCTATCTACACTCACTCTGTCTTTTACATTAAATTTAACAAACCCTCACACTATCACCTAACTTTCACAAACACAGATGCTCACATTCAACATTCAAATTCATATTTACACAACTTTATACTCACAGTAACACACCTCAGTATTCACACTCACACACCTCCATTTTCACATTCACACACCTTCATAGTCATAGTCACATTCACACACCCTCATATTCACATTCACACACCCCTAATCTCACTCACGCATTTTCATGCTTCTTGTCTAGTTTTAATTTTTCTTTTTATTTTAAATCGCCTGTTTTTATAACACTTAAAACAAGTAATTTTATGTTAATATTTTAAGTTTTGGAAGAGCGGAGTCTCCTAACACAGGCTTTTTTGCTTAAAAGGAGGCTCCAATCACTAGTTGTTAAGTTTACTTGTAAAACAAATAAAACATTTTTCATTTTCATTTTCATTTTCATTTTCATTTTTTTCATTTTTTAAATATGTGTAATACGGATGGAGGCGAAATAAAATGCAGACTTGAGGGATAACCGATTTTGGAGGGTGCGGGTCCTTCGAAATATTGCGTTTTTATAATTTTACTAAATCAACAGAGCTTAGCGGCGCGGTGCTTGTTGAGAGAGACAAGACTACTGTAACTATTTTAGAAGTACATACAGATCTACGATCACAATATTAAAAAAAAAAACCGACTTTCAAAAACAAAACACTACAAAGTAAAATATTTCATTATTTTCGGAAGTTGGTGTTTTTGACTATTTCGTTTTTGAACACCGACTTCTGAAATTAAAGTTATTTTTAACCGACTTCTTCAAAAAGGAGGAGGTTCTATGTTCGGCTATGTATTTTTTTTTTTATGTATGTTCACCGATTTCTCCGCCAATTCTGGACCGATTTAAAAAATTCTTTTTTTATTCGAAAGTTATTTTTTACTTTGTAGTGTTTTGTTTTTGGAAGTCGGTTTTATTGTTTTGTTAAAAAGTTTTTTATTTTTCGGTTTTTTTTTTGTTTTTTTAAATTGGTCCCTGAATTGGCGGAGAAATCGGTGAACATGCATAAAAACCTCCTCCTTTTTGAAGAAGTCGGTTAAAAACTAATCGTCATGTTGATCGATGTCAACATGGGCTGTCATATTTCTTCCGCCATTCAGAGAAACGCGTCATCAGTATAACGCCATCTATCGACAATGTAGTTGAACTGTCAAATGTAAGATCGAACTCAGAAGCTCACAATTGTTACGATAAATAATGATGAGATAGTAAAATTTTCACTTTTCTTTTACTAAATATTAAAGGATTACAAATATCTCAACAATATGTTTTATTGTTCTTTTCACACATTTGTTATTACTATTTTTCTCAATAGAAGGCATCGCAAGTATCTGGAGTTTCAATGATAACTAACCTATTTTAGTACCTACTCGATGAAGTTTTTTCCTAAACTTAAAAAAATGCAATGTCTTTTGATTTTGTGGGTCGATTTTGATGAAGTAAACGCCTAATGTTACTCGGGATAATAGAATAGAATAGAATAGAAAAACATTTATTCAGCACAGACACAAACGCACAGCGACAAAGAAAAACAAAAGTAACAGTTAGCAGGTACACAAATTGAGCTGAGCGTGCCCATGCCGAAAGGGTAACCATCTCAGCATTTGCTGGGCGTCAGACACCCAGCGCTGGTTTTCAGTTGGCACCCCGCAGTGACACACGGACGAAGGTAAATACTTACAATAAACAAAATACTAAAATATTCTAAAATAAAAATAAATCGCAATTAAATACAGTAATAAGTATAAAAACTAATGCAGTTAAAAATAATATTTAAATGTCTGTGTAGTGTGTGTAGAACAAATGTGTCTTACTGCCAACATGGCGCACCAGTCAACCAATGGCAAGCCACCGGGCTGGTTGAATTTTGACGTATTAACGTAGTAAGCACGCGGCAACTATCATTAAAACCAAAAAAGTAAAAGTTAAAATAGCAATGACTGTCGCAGAAAGAAAGGTAAAATGATAATGAAAAACGTGTGGATCCCGGCGATAGACGTAACTGGCTCATCATATTCAGACTACTGACTACCTCCATGTTACTTAGAATTAGGTACATAACTTACTGGTGAGTAACTAAAATTATTAAAATAGGCGATTAAGATTAAATGTCAAAGGAAAAAATAAATTTGTGATTGTATATGATTATTAAATTAAATTTCAAATATATTACTGAGTTAAATAAACGATTTATCAACATTGACATTATCAAATTCGATTTGAGAAATCAAAATGAATTTCTTAAGCTTTGCCTTAAATGTATTTATATTTGTTAGGTCCCTAATTGGCGGGGGAATGTTATTCCAACATTTGGAGGCCGCGTAACGAAAGCTTCCTCGGAAGGCTGCAGTGCGGTGATGCGGGGTAGCCAGCTGCTGAGCACAACGCCTGGCTTTGTGTTCACGGTGACTATTTACCCACACAAGCTTCGAGTACAGGTATGAGGGACATTTGTACTTAATGACACCAAAAAGAAGACAGGCTAAGTGTAACTTCCGACGTGATTTCATCTTTAAAATATTATGCTTGTTTAGAAATGGTGTAATGTGACTCCTTGGTGGTACGTTGAAGCAAAATCTCGCGCAAGCATTTTGAACCCGTTGGATTAGTCGTACGGTACGTGCCAGAAGTCGAGGCCCAACGACGGTGTCGGCATAATTTAGCTTAGATAAAACTAGACTTTCAACTAGAAGTACACGCAAGTCTTCGCTTAAATATGGACGCATCTTATATAAAACTTTTAGACGGTAGAAGCAGTTGCTTACACAATTTGCAATATGGGCCTCAAAACGTAATTCTTGGTCCATGATTAAGCCCAAATTTCTTGTTTCATTAACTCGATCAATACATTGGCCCATTACGCTTACGTTTGCATGATTTCGATTTATTTTACTGAGTTGATTCTTAGATCCAAAAAGCATAAATTTAGTTTTGGCCGGGTTGAGTAGTAGGGAGTTTTGTTTCGACCAGTCCACTATCCTGTCTAGGTCTTCATTTAATAACTGCACTGCGGTCTCATAGTCTTCAGGTTTAAAAGAAAGATATAATTGAATGTCATCAGCGTAAATGTGGAATTTAGTATTTTTGAGAACACTAATAATATCAGCAGTATACAAAATAAATAAAGGGGTCCCAATATAGATCCCTGTGGAACACCTTTTGTTACTGGGGTCATATTTGATACAATACTGGATCCTTTGGCATCTTGAATTTCAACTAACTGTTTACGATTGCAAAGATAACTTTGGAACCATGCAACTGTCGGTGCATCAAAACCATAATACGCCATCTTAGATAGCAAAAGTGGTAAATTTATAGCATCAAATGCCCGGGAAAAGTCCAGTAGAACTAACAGGGTGCAACATCTTTCATCTTGAGCCGATAATATGTTATCCGTAACATCTAATAGAGCCGTTGCAGTGCTACGGCCCTTCCTAAAACCTGATTGCGCCTCTGGTAGGATGTTATTTTGCTCAAGGTATTTAGATAATTGGGCATTTACTACTTTTTCTAGTACCTTTGATAAGAAGGGTAAGATGCTGATAGGCCGTAAGTCCTTTATAGTGCTTGGGTTTGCGACTTTAGGTATAGGGCGCACCACCGCAATTTTAAATAGGTACCTTCTTAATTTTTTTAAGTAAGTACTTAAAGAACAATGGCAGTCACCCATACATTGTATTAGCTCAAATTAAATTCCTACGTATTTAAATGAAAAATATCTTGTTCAACTCATCGTCACCTTCTGAATTATTTTGTGTAATAACTTTTGTCCGAGAAAGCCAAGAATAATAGATATTCAGTCATGAACTTTTGTAGAAAGTTACCATAGACATAAGTCTATGGTAACTTTTAAATTCAAATTCTAGGAATTTAAAGGACAGTATCGCATTTTTATTTTCCTAACCTAGTTATTTCAGAATGAAATGCCTTGTTAAAATATTGTAAAACATGTTAGTTTCATAACAAAATAGATACAACTGACACCATCTATTATTGTGATTGACAACTGTTTTGTTTATGGGTCTGTGGTTCAGTCAACTGAAAGTGTGCGTTTTAATAAAAGGTAGGTTATCACAATGGTTATAAAAATACTCTTTCATAGGCCTTACCTTAGGTATCAGATAACAGATATCTACAACATGAGAATCACTATCTATCAACTAATCAACACTCGTCAATAACCATGAACTTACTGTCACTTGGCAGAATCAATATAAAATGGCGAAACTAAACGTTGAAAAAGTCATTTTACTTTTCATTTAATATATTTTTTTATCTGGCCCTAACTAGTTAATGTGATAATTTGAAAAATCGTAGATAAATTGTGGAATTTCTTTCGTAAATAAGTCAGTTTTAGACGCTCAAATTTATGACAGCTATGATTTCGCCATTGTTCTTTTGTATCCAATCAGTGGTATATTACGCTTGGTGATTGATTACGAACTTTAAATAAAGACTATTTTTCACTAACTTTTGCCCGCGACTTCGTACACGCATATACCGTTTTTCCAATTCATGTTGGAATTTCTGGAAATTCTCTCTTAGTTCTCGCCTTCACTCCCTAAGGGACCTACATGCAAAATTTTGGCGTTCTACGACCAGTAGTTTCGGCGATGCGTTGTCTGTCAAGGCATTTCTGGCAATCACTCAGTAACGGAGAAATCCTCTCTTAGTGCTTCTTACGGCGTATTTATATAATTTTTTTAAATATTGTGATCTGTATGTACTTCTAAAATATTTACAGTACTAATACAGTAGTCTTGTCTCTGTCAACAAGCACCGCGCCGCTAAGCTCTGTTGATTTAGTAAAATTATAAAAACGCAATATTTCGAAGGACGCGCACCATCCAAAATCGGTTATACCTCAAGTCTGCATTTTATTTCGCCTCCATCCGTATTACACATATTTTATTTTGTGTAAAACATAACAACTCATTTATAACTATGTTACACTGTGAACAATTACAACTTCGGTAGACATTTTTATTCTGCACCCGTTCGCTTACGCGTTCGCGCGGAGACTGTAATCCTAATACATAAAATACGTCGCTAGATGCTGAAATTTGAGACTAAGAGAGAATTTCCCGAAATTTCTACAAGAACGGGAAAACACGGTATATGCGCGTACGAAGTCGCAGGCTAAAGCTAGTCTATATAATAAAAATTTCGTGTCGCGGTGTTTGGTATCGAAATCCTCCGAAACGGCTAGACCGATTTATACGATTATTTTTTAACCGACTTCAAAAAAGGAGAAGGTTCTCAATTCGGTTGTACTTTCTTTTTTTTTTAAGTTTGTTACCTCATAACTCCGTCATTTATGAACCGATTTGAAAAATTCTTGTTTCATCTGAAAGCGTGTACTTTCCGAATGGTCCCATTGCCACTAAGTCAGAATCTGATGATGGGACCCTCAAACTTTATACGCACATACAATGTTTTTCATAAATTTTCTAACGCAATTCAAATATTTGTGCCTGGTAATCATCATCTCACGTTTCTGAGCTGATGATGGAAGGTATGAAAAATGAGCTTCGCTGTTGGGTACCGTTGCTGGGCTACGTCGGTCGACTCCACGAGGGAATTAAACAGCGCTGTTGTCTCCTGGTCACCGCTGTGCGATCGGTATACGCCGATGTAGATAAGTTTTTCCACGCCAGTGTCCACAAGTAGCCATATGGCAGAAAAACCCGATTTCTCAAAGCAACGGAGACGACGACAACAAATGTCATCGCGGACGTACACACAGACCCCAGCCTGCTTCTTGAACTTATGTTCCAGAGAGTAGCCCGGGTAGTTGAGGTACGCCACGTCCGACGGGGTTGTTATCTTCGTCTCCGTTAGGAAAAACAGGTGCGGCTTCTCGGTCTCCAGGTGGTGATGGACCGGATCGAGATTGGAGTGCAACCCTCTGATGTTCGTGAGGTGCACTTTGAGTGGGAGGAAGTGCAGCCGTAGTTTAACCTTTTTCCTTTTTGCTTTCGTCATTTTTGTTTTAGAGTAGTCGGGGAGAAAAGTCAAACTGTCGAGGCGCTGCCCAGTGAACCAAGTGGAACACTAGAGCTAAAATAACCTATGGGGAACTCATTTGGAGACTGCAGGGACGCCCGAACTTTCCCGGATATGGCCACCGGGTCCTCCCATCCAGTCGCCGGCTGGCACGGTGGAGCATACCGGGATTTTTCGCTAGTTGGCGGGGCAGCCTTTCACACGTGGCTGGCGTGCTACTTGGGCCCCCTACTAACTGCAGTCGGCCAACGGCTGGCACCGTGCTTCGGATCCCGCTACCCTCCAAAATGAGTTACCCGGAAAGCCCAGCCCAGTGACCAAGACCGGTTCTGAGCAGAGCGACTGACAATCTCCTTCTCTCCCAAAGGCACTGGCACTCCCGCACA
The DNA here is from genome assembly GCA_950371165.1 of Lacanobia oleracea. Lineage (NCBI taxonomy): Eukaryota > Metazoa > Arthropoda > Insecta > Lepidoptera > Noctuidae > Lacanobia > Lacanobia oleracea. The sequence continues at coordinate 9,554,674 of OX493411.1, forward strand.
CCGACGGAACACAGCAAGCTGCTTGGCGCCGGACTTCGGCGGGATGGTGGTCACGAGCCAGGCAGCCTACCACCGCTTTAAGTGGGATCGTTCTGCCGTACCACAGGCAAGCCTGTGGTGCCGTTGCCCGGGGTGGACCGCGAGAAGGTAGATCCCAAATCACCCCAAAATATTTGTGATTTTGTTTCTTTTTCCTAACTTTTCTATGTAATTTTTATAAAAAATATTTAATGTACAGGAGACACGGTTGGTCTACGATTTTATTTTATGTATAAATATAGATAGAATATAGATCGATCATTTAATTACAAATGTACAGTTTTTACTATTACTTGCCAAATTTCATAGTTCTAGGTCAACGGGAAATGTGTGTCGAAATATTCGTTTTTTTGCGGCATAAACAGCCGTATCTTTATTGTATGTTAACTTATAACAATGAATTTTTCACAGCTTCAAGGGACCGTAGACCTGAGTATATGGTTTAAATCTATATATATAAAACTAAGACGGGTTTGTTACAACACTTATAACTCGAGATCGTCTGGAACGATTTTCATGATTTTAGTGTTTTTGGATTAGTTTTTATCCGGAATAGCATATTGAAATATTAAAAAAAAAAGTAGGTAGTAGGTAGGGTAGGTAGGGTAAGTAGGGTAGGTAGGGTAGGTAGGGTAGGTAGGGTAGGTAGGGTAGGTAGGGTAGGTAGGGTAGGTAGTTAGGGAGGTAAGGAGATAGGTAGGGTAGGTAGTTAGGGAGGTAAGGAGATAGGTAGGTAGGGTAGGTAGGGTAGGTAGGGTAGGTAGGGTAGGTAGGGTAGGTAGGGTAGGTAGGGTAGGTAGTTAGGGAGGTAAGGAGATAGGTAGGTAGGGTAGCCAGTTGACGGGAGCGAAGCCGCGCGGGTCAGCTAGTAATCAACTAAATACCTCTTCGCGATCCCTATATAAAGGGTCTTGACAGACAGACGGACGTACAACAAAGTAATCCTATAGGATTACTTTGTTGAACAAAGTAATCCTATAGGATTACTTTGTTGTACGTCCGTCTGTTCTAAGGGTTCCGTTTTTTCCTTTTGAGGTACGGAACCCTAAAAACGAAAAATTTTCTTTTAAAATTGATTATAAAAGCTTGTCGCGAGGTTTGCGTAAGTAGGTACGGTCTATAAGTACAGTTCAACCAACTTATCTGTGAACTGAAAGAGGACGGCACCGTCGATTCAGTGTTGCTAATTAATATAAGTTGCCCAAAATTGAGTAAGTTTTCAAGAAGGCAATTTCACATTAGACATAATCGTAAGAATTACAGTTTAAAAAAATTAAAAACAATGATACCTTAGTATATTTAAATAATAAAATAAATAAAAAGGATTTGAAAATTTACAGTTACGTAGTTTATTTACAGGTACGCTAACAGTTTAGTCTCTCAGGAATAAACAATGGCTTTATATAAAAAAATTGGTTGCCTGTAAAGTCGGTATACGGGCGAAAGTTTTACGTGACAACGACTTTTTATGTCTGTCTCTCTCGCTCTTAGGCGGGCTAACCATGCCCGAGTGGAAGGGACGCGTGCCTCTCACTCGCTCTCATTGTGAGCGCATAACGTGAGCGGAGCGTAACGCAGTTTCTTGAAGTGTCACCCGGCAAACCAATTTATAAGACGTTGTCACGTCAAAAGTAATCCAATGAAGTGGAAATTCAGCAGATAAAATGTTCCACGGGGGGATACAACTTTCATTTAATGCGAAGTTAAGTAGGTACTGCAGAGATCCTCTTTGGAAGGTGCAGCCTCAAAGTGGCGGAGGCGCCCGGTATTATTATAATTTTGTAATGTGAGAAAAGCAGATATTTCGCGTGTGCAGGGCGAGTACCTACACTGTACGAAAATTTTATAAAGTCATCTCGAAAAGGACGAGATATTAACGATGTTCAGGCGCTAGATGTGTGGACGCCTGGAAACAAAAGCTAAGTGGTAAGAAAGAATTTATGTGTATGCAAAAGTCTATGTTATATACCGGTATAGACCGAGTATGCTTTGAAGATTTCTTAGCCAAATTCGGGCTCGTCGCTATCGAAAGCGAGTGGCGAGAAGCCGACTATTCTTTGATTTTGGGCGTATTTTTGCAGAGCGCTGCAAGATATTTTTATAATACGGTATACCATGACGGTATAGATTTTTCGTTGCTATGCGACAAAATAAGAAAAGAATTCCCGTGCAAATGCATTTCATGTAAACAACGGTCATTGGAATGTTCTATTTATGTCGAAAAGACGAATACTGAAGTGTGCGATGGATGCGGACAGCAAGAGTTTGTGAATGTCGATAGTGATACACTTTTATATTCTAGTATGAAAATTGAAGACCCATAAATTCAAAACCATGATGACAATGATGACGAGGTAAAGCAGTGCTGTGGAGAGAGCAGCCTATTCGAGGACGAGATGAAAGCGGACATGACGGATGAAGAGAAAGAACCCGGTGTGTCCATTCCATTATTTATTCCAGAATGTCAAGCGACTTTGTTGTCTGAACCTGTATGTGATCTCCATGACGAATCAGTCGTCGGTAGTAGCGTATTAGATCACATGTTGGATGATGCCCAAGTTGAGGTTTATTAATAATATATCAGTTTCATTTGGTAGGAAAATTTTAAACACAAACACACCTAACACAGGCTATTAGTAAGTCTTTGAATGGTGCTTATAAAATTTCTCTTCGTGCCAAAACTGAAAAGAAAACAAGGGTTGGAAGAAAAACAAATAAAATTTATAAACACATTTATATTGATATATAAACTAGCTGTGCCCGCGACGTCGTTCGCGTGCGCTTAGGTCGATGCCAGCCTATTATCTTACTTCTAATTTTTGTTTACTAATAAATGCGAAAGTTTGGCTAGCTGGATGTTTCTTACTCAATTACGACAATACGGCTGAACGGATCTGGATGAAATTTCGCACAGAGGTAGATTACCTATAGTTTGGAATATCACATAAGCATTCTTATCTCGGGAGTACCTACTTTGGGAGATATTCAAGATTCAAACCATTTATTTACAGGTAGATACTTTTGAATTGTTAAGATCAGTCTGTCAAAAACATGAAGCTATTTGGGATTTTTTAAACGTAAAGTAGATCACTGTGTAAAAGAACGTGCAAGAAACTCTACAGCCAGTCTTTTATATCATACTAGCTGACCCGCGCGGCTTCGCTCCCGTCAACTGGTTACTCTACCTACCCTGCCTACCCTACCTACCCTACCAACCCTACCTACCCTACCCTACCCTACCTACCCTACCCTACCCTACCTACCCTACCCTACCTACCCTACCCTACCCTACCCTACCCTATCCTACCTACCCTACCCTACCTACCCTACCTACCCTACCCTACCTACCCTACCCTACCCTACCTACACTACCATACCCTTACAAAAAAAAAAAATAAAAAAAAAAAATAGATGTTGGCCGATTCTTAGACCTACTCAATATGCTCACAAAATTTCATCAAAATCGGTCAAGCCGTTTCGGAGGAGTACGGGAACGAAAACTGTGACACGAAAATTTTATATATAAGATTAAGTACCTATTATAAAAATACTGGTTTTACGGACAATAAACTAATCTAATTAAAGACAACAGAGAACAACGATATTGGTAATTTCGACCCTATAAAATACTAAGACCTAAAAGAAACCGAATCCAAACTCGTGTGAGGGTCGTTCTCCAGCAGAAAACGCGTCATCAGTGCAACGCCATCTATCGACCAAGTAAGTAAACTGACAAAATGATTAGCATTGGAAGACGTTAAATAAGGAGCCCGTATGACAACATTAAGGTATTAAAATGTTTACTTTTATTTTGCTACGTATAAAAGTTCCATAAATAACTCAACGATGTGTTTTAGGGGTATGTGTGTTTTCATGCATTTTATTTTTCTCAATAGATGGTGCTTTGCCTAATCACAATACATTAGGAAGTTTCCTACTAAACTTAAAAATTCAATATATTTTGATTTGTGGATCGGTTGTTATGATAAATACGAATAAGGTGTAAAAATGTTCAATTTTATTTTGCCACGTGGGTATTAAAAGTTTCACACATAACTCTACAATTTGTTTTGGTGTTTTTTACACGCGTTCGTGAATTTCATCTTTTTCAATAGATGGCGCTGTAATCAGAATACATGAGGAACAGAATACATTAGGAAGCCTCTTACTAAACTTTAATTCAATATCTTTTGATTTTGTGGGTCGATTTTGATGAAATAAACGCTAAATGTTACTCGGATTATCACTTAATATTTTTAAGTACCTAGATTTGGAACCCAATCTGTGGTGTATGCGTGATGCTTCCTCAAACGCACAGACAAACAGACAAAAATTTCAAAAATAGCATATTTGTGTTTTGTATCTTTTTCCTAACTTTTCTATGTAATTTTTGTGCAAAAATATTCAATGTACAGACACGGTTGGTCTACGATTTTATTATATGTATAGATAAAGAAAAGAAAAGAAGAAAATCGTACACATCAAATCATTTATAAAACATTATGATGATGAGTACACCGTATAAGTCATGAGCTTGCTATTCCAAACATGGGATGATATACTAATGTGATGCAGTCTAGAAACTCTGACACTAGGGTGTGTGGACGTTACTGCCCACACGACAAGAAGAAGAAGATTGGTTTAAATGTATAATAATATTCACATGCGATAGTCTATTACAGCTTCGAACAAGTATATAAAAATTCATGAGAGTATGTTTGTAAGTATTTACATGTACAGTCCCAATCACGCAAGCTTGCCTCCGGAAAGTACGCCGCAATCGGCTGCGCAGAATGTCAATTTGACAACAAACATACCACCGCGCATGCGCGGGTAGCTCGCTCATGCGCGGATTAGCGCAAGCGCGCGGGTGTAGTGGCATCTCACTCGCTCGTATACGTTCGATGCATAAGCGTGTCCCGCTTGCTCAATGCAATACGACTGTGTATGCGAAAAGTGTTACACGTAGTTATTGTTTTTAATAATTTATTATGGTTATTTCTTACAGTTTGATTTGTGTTCTTGTGGTGTATGTGTTTGTTGTGTTACTTTTTGATATTTTATTGTTACTGGTAGTCTTTGTTACTTGTTTATAGTATAATACGTATAAACAAAAAAATATTTTAAGAACGTAACACTTTTTTACGCGATTGCACCTGCGCGGACTTCACTCGAAGCTAACTTCCGAGAGGCAAGCCACGCTGACGCGACCTGTACATACATATATACCTACTCACAGGGTGATTTTTTAGTTACCGTTCATATTTTACAGCCCACCCGTGAAATTGAACAACTTTCTCCATGGAACATAAAAAAACTTCGGAACTCCCATACGAAATCGATCAACTGACTATTGATTTTGCATGGCAGGTCAGAATTTCTTTTTCATAAGATTTTTCACCCCTACAGATAAAATTTTGAACTTTATATACTGATTATATTTGATAGTACAGCAACCTTTATTTTGTATATGGAAATATTTTAGAAAGAAATATGAAATTATTAAACACAATCATAAGGTCAGGAAACGTTTTATTTTGAAGATTTTATAGTAGTTCGAAATTCCACTTTATCATACTTGCTAGATTTATATAATGTTAGTTGTTTTCGAGTTTTTTGCTAATCTCATAACATATAATTTTATTTATTTTTAACAGCGAAACACGAAGGATTGACTTGTATTATTTCTGGCATAGGATGACATGACAACATAAAAAACAATTTGTCATATTGTGTCAAACGAATCAAAAAGATTATTCTTTCATATAGAACCTGTAAAGATTAAATTGAATAAGGTTCTAGTTAATATTCATGTAAATAGGTTGAAACCATTTTATTAAAAAAAAAAACATTTATGATAGCAGAAAAAATAGGTTGTCAAAGCAGATAGTAGATGTCAATTATAATTTCATGTAAACAAACATTATTTTAGTTTGGTAGGTTGAATAAATAATTAAATGAGGTTTCTTTTCCATGTAACATTCGAAGAAGGACTAGTATGGTGATCGACGACTTCGAGGGCACTCCCAGTTTTGAGAAGAGCGCGTAATAAAAAAAAATATTAGCTAGGGTGAACTCAATCCAGTGGTGTTAGAGGTAGAGTTTTCGCGATTAATTTTACGCCATTAAAGGACTCCATGGGCGGTTAAACTAACTTCACGTACGGGGCGTAGCCTTCGCGAGGGGTGGCTAGTTGTCACCATTGGTTGAACTGATTATGGAGGCAATTGATTTCAATTCTTATGTATTATAATCACTGGAGTAAGTTCAACGTTAAAATTCAAAATCTTTAACAGAGTAGACCTACGATGATCGTCCGACGAGCAACCACCTAGATTAGTTAGGTTAGCTTGTAAACTATATAAACTGTGTGTGGTAAAAGTTCGCAATATATAATTATTCTCAAAAGTTCTTTAAATCTTTCTATTTTAAAATACCTCTCGCACCCCAACAAATACGATCCCTTACAGTACCTACCCTGCAAGAGGTACCTGGATGTCTAGCATTTAGTTCTGACCGTACCTAACCTCTAACACCAGATTTGACTAATTATAATTAGCAGTGGTACCTAGTGGTAGTGTAGTGTTATAAAAAAAAACAAATTGCGTAATAATAACTTATTGAAATAAAATATCTGTGGCTCGACTGTCAACTAAAGTGACGGAAAAAATTTTCGACGAATATTTTACGAAAAATTTATAGAAATAAAACAAAATGAAACGAAAACAAGATAAAGTCAATAGCGACAAACAAATTTAAATAGTAAAGATATCAAAATACAAAAATATGCAATAAAATTATGACCACCTCCACCACAATAAGTCGAAAAGAAATATGTTGACAAGAGCCGCAGCTCGTCGAGCACGCCCACCATCTCCGGCCTCGTCGCTCAGCTCCGCCTCGCCGCCGCCGGAAACCAGCCCCACCGTGAGTGCTGTGACACCGGCCGTGGCAGTCGCGTCGAGCTCCAGCGACGAGTACTTCTCGCCGCCCACGACGCCACCACCTGCTCGTCAGCGAAGAGGACGCCGGCCGCCGGACGGCTTAGGACCTCGAGGCCCACCGGCCTCTGACAGGGTCCCAGCTCCCGGCGGAAGTGTGCAGCGTATGCGATGGACACGTTCCATAAATGAAAATGTGATACGCGCATACTTTGGGGCTACAGAGGGAGGAAACAACCTGACCGCGTACCGTGTTCGGATGCTCTCTTTGTTTCAGGTGCTTGAGCCAGCAGTCAACGTATCGGCCCAACGTCTATCGGATCAGGTGCGGGTCATCCTGCGTAACCATATGTTGGATGATGCTGCACTTGATCGCCTCCGAGCTGAACTGAGTAGCCGTGCCATTGCCCCCTCGTCGCAGACTGTGGTACTACCACAGTCTCACCAAATTCCCAGCCATGTTGACGAGGAGAGTAGTGACAGGGTTACAAATGTAAGTACCCAGTGCAGTGACGAATTGAGGAGTGCTTTGGAGTGTGCTATTCGGGAGTATCGTTACATGCTGCCTGAACTTAGGCCACGCTTACCTCGTTTACCCATGCATAACAAGAATAGGGCGCTGGTGGCTGCTCTGGATTCGCAGTTGTCAAGCTATTTTGATAACTGTGATAGCCTCACCGATACACATTCGATCATGTACTGCGCGGCTGTGGCGGCTTGTCGTGTAGCTCACGTCAAATTTGCTGATCACAGAGCTACACGACCAAAAAAAGCCGTGCCGGCTTGGCAGTGCAGGATCGAGCGTCGTATTGGTGGGGCCAGAGCACTCATCGGCAAACTAGTTTGCTTCAGGGAGGGCAACACTCGCCCAAGAGTGATGCGCTTTGTGAGACGGGCGTTTTCGGGGACTGATATTAGTCCCCGAGAGTATTTGTCCCGGGTCACAGAGCGCATCGACTTCCTGAAGCAGAAGGTGTATGCATGGGCAAACCGTATTCGGAGGTATAAGCGGCGCGTGGAGCGATACACCCAGAATCGCACATTCCAGAGTAATGAAAGGTGGGTATACAGAGCTTGGGAGCGACCGGACCAAGGTGTGACTGACACGCGCTTGCCGGATGATGATGCCATGTGTTCGTTCTGGCGCAGCATCTGGTCGGTGCCTGTCAGTCACACCGAAGGTGGTTGGACTAGAGAGGTCGAACGAGCGTGCGATTCAATACCAGAAATGGGGGCAATCACAATTAGCCCCCAAGATGTAGCTCGTGCAGTCCGTCCGTTGCCTAATTGGAAATCTCCAGGACCAGACGGACTGCACAATTTTTGGATTAAGTGGCTACAAAAGTCGCACGTTCGGTTGGCATTTCAGTACCAGACTGCCTTGGATACCGGCTCACTACCCGAGTTTCTTACAACAGGAGTTACCCACCTGCTTCACAAATCTGGTAGCACCGCGGAACCCAAAAATTATAGACCGATCACGTGCCTACCGACGGTCTATAAGGTTCTTACATCCATTTTAAGAGCTAAAATTAACACGCATATACACAGCAACTCGATTATGTCTGCCTCTCAGAATGGATGTAGGAATGGGTCCCGCGGTACTAAGGAGCTGCTCCTCATAGATATGGCCATTAGCCAACAGGTTCGGCGTTCCCGAAAGGATCTGTCGACATGCTGGATAGACTATAAGAAGGCCTATGACTCGGTGCCTCATACATGGCTCATGAGGGTGCTAGAATTGTATAAAATTGATACAACGCTACGCACCTTCCTGATGTCGTGTATGAGAGTCAAAAAGAGACTGCGAACTTCTGCAGCACGATCTTAACCAAGTTATAAAATGGTGCCACAATAATAAAATGCAACTAAATCCGAAGAAATGTTACCATGTAAAATATACGCGAAAAATAAGTTGTATTGACACAGAGTATTTCATAGACCAGGAGCGAGTCCAAGAAGTCGAAACAATAAGGGATCTAGGAGTGCACTTTGATAAAAAGGTCACTTTTGTGCCGCATATTGAAAACATTATTAATAAGTCATCAAAAATGTTAGGGTTCCTACTTCGTAACACCAAAGGCTTTCGAAAAAGTAGCACCAAGATAATGTTATATAACAGTTTCGTACGCAGTGTTATGGAGTATTGTAGTGTTGTGTGGAGACCTCACTATGCCACTCACATGTTGCGTCTGGAAAGGGTCCAGAAACGTTTTGTGTGGCATTTAGCCTTTAGTGAGGGGAAATCTAAGCGTCTGCCCTCTTACAGAGTCCGTCTGTGCCATTTCAAGATGCAGTCGTTGTCTATGCGTAGAGATATAACCGATGCTTTGTTTCTTTACAAACTGTTGCGCAATAAGATCGACTGCCCTGGTTTATTGAAGCTTATTAGATTCCATGCGCCTTCCAGATATCCTAGGAATAGGATAACACCCCTGTGTCCGCCACTTCGAAAGTCTGTGCTAGGTGCAAATTCCCCGATACCTAGATTGTGCAGAATCCTTAATGGCCGCAGTGACTTAGTAGATGTACATCACGATAGTATTAATAAATTCCTACGAGCTTTTGTAAATAATCTAAAGGTGACTTAATTTTAATTTTAAATTTTATACCTGTCTTCATTTTAATTTTTTTTTCAATGTTTCAGTTTATTTTATTGTCTTATCAATTATGGTCGTTATATTTTTACATAATTCTATCAATCAATCAATCATCAAATTTTAATCAATTATAATTTTAATAAGTAATTTACATTCCAATTTTGTAAAAGAATTGAATGATTTAATAATTTTCTTTATTATTGCTTTTAATTATTATTCTTTGAATGTATAAATTCTAATTACAATAAGTTGTAAATAATGTTTATGTAAGCCGTTTTTTGTGCATGTGGTGTTAACCAGTAATTAATTGTTGCATTTGAATATGTTACTGTAGTTATTTAATCAGAAATGTATATAGTGTAAACAATTGTTGGTTAACCTAATAATAAATAAATAAATAAATGAGGCAATGGAGAACAGTCCTTCGCTATCCAGGATGTCGAAATATCCAGAGAACTAGTGAACCGATAAGGATTGAGCGGGGAATATTTCAGGGCGATAGTTTGAGTCCGCTTTGGTTTTGTCTAGCCTTGAATCCTCTAAGCACACTGCTGGATAATTCAGGGCTAGGATATCGGTTGAAGAGAGGTGGTCAGGTTATATCTCACCTCCTTTACATGGATGATCTGAAACTCTTTGCCCCCACTAATCTGCAACTGATGGAGCTACTGAAGGTAACTGAAACTTTCAGTAGTGCCATCAGGATGGAGTTTGGTGTGGACAAATGTGCAGTCATGCATGTAAAACGTGGAGAGATTATGGAATCCGTGGGAACTCAACTCTCGGATTCTATAAACCTGAGATCCCTCTCTCCAACTGAAACTTACAAGTATTTGGGTATGTCGGAAGCGTTAGGTATCAATATTACTGACATGAAACAATCGTTGAAGGAGCGCTTCTTTGGCCGCCTGAAGAAGGTATTCAATAGCTTTCTATCGGGCGGGAACAAGGTGCGCGCCTTCAACGGTTGGGTCATGCCGGTATTGATGTACTCTTTCGGCGTACTCAAATGGACTCAAACGGAACTTGACGCCTTGGATAGACGGGTCCGTACACTGCTTACTGCGTATCGAATGCATCACCCACGGTCATCGGTAATGAGACTGTATATCCCGCGAAAGTGTGGAGGTCGAGGCTTTTTAAATGCTAAGACTCTCCACAATCGCGAGATATGCAGTCTCAGGGAATACTTCCTAGCTGTCGACGTGGGTATGCATCGAGATGTAGTGGCGGTGGACAAGGGACTCACCCCGCTCTCCTTGGCAAATGAGAACTGGCGCAAACCTGCAGTACTTGACACCAACGATCGCAGGGCGGTATGGCAGAGCAAGGAGCTTCACGGACGCTTTTTCCGGGCCCTACATGGGCCTGACGTTGATCAACTAGCGTCCGTAGCCTGGCTGCGTTTCGGTGATCTTTTTGGAGAAACCGAAGGTTTTGTCTGTGCAATTATGGACGAAGTTATCATGACAAGGAACTACCGGAAATATATTGTGAAGGACGGCACGGTTGACATATGTCGGGCATGTCACTGTCCGGGAGAATAAATTCGCCACATTATCTCTGGTTGTTCTCGTCTAGCTAACGGAGAATACTTGCATAGGCACAACCTTGTAGCCAGGATTATCCATCAGCAACTTGCTCTGAAATACTCTCTTGTGGAGTCGGAGGTGCCGTACTACAGGTATGCGCCCGACCCAGTTCTCGATAATGGCAATATTACATTGTACTGGGATCGGTCCATCATCACTGACAGGACTATTGTTGCCAATAAGCCTGATATAGTGGTGTTGGACCGAATCGAGAGGCGTGCAATGATTGTAGACATAACCGTCCCACATGACGAGAACCTCGTGAAAGCCGAGAAAGATAAACAAATCAAGTATATTGACTTGGCTCGCGAGGTTGTCGACATGTGGGATGTGGATTCCGCAATCATTGTACCGATAGTCGTATCAGCCAATGGCTTAATAGCCACGAGCCTCGACCAATACCTCAAGAGGCTCTCGTTAGGCTGCTGGATCAAGGGCTTGATTCAGAAAGCGGTACTTCTGGACACGGCTCGTATTGTTAGAAGGTTCCTCTCTCTGGAGCCCTGACCGCCGGTAGCTTGGACCCTGTTCCCGATACCGGTGGGCTACTATTTATTATATTTTTAAATGTTTTTATAATTTTTTTTTTCAAATATTTAAAAATGTAATTTGTAGGTGAATATGTTGAATAAAGGAACTTATTGAAAACCAGGTTTACAGTAATTGTGATCTTTAGATGAACCTGCATACACAACTTCATCCCGCTTGTGAGGCCATACTCCGCTTATTTCCGTACCACTATCATCATTATCACTATCGCATAGTTTCAGTGTCACTTACCACTTCTATAATAAAAGGTTTATCTAAATAAAAATCATGTTTTAAGTATTCTCCTTCTAACTGTGCCCACTCATGAACTGTTATAGTGTCAAAAGCTTCTCTAACTAGGCGGGGAATTTCAGCATTTTTGTGCTCAATATTTACATCGGCAACTTTTCTTTAAATTGTGCTCCATATGAGTTCAATGGGATTGAGATCACAGTGATAAGGTGGTAATTTTTTCAATCTCATAATATACAGGTTGAGATTTGTTTTTCTTAATTATTTCTAAAAGCTGAGGTTTAGTCAAATCCTCTCCGTAGTCAATTTTATTTTGGGTCAACCATAATTGCATATATTTTTTAAGGGATTCGTATTTGGGACTCTAAGGAGCATTAACCATCAATATTATGGATGGCTCTCGTAAATTAAGCACAAGTTTTTCAATAATCCACTTTTTAAAGTTGGTACTATTCATCTCGTCATGATAATCACCACTTTTTGTGTTTGATTTAAACACAAGTAGTGCATTTGTAACAAATTCAGTATCTCCTCCCGCATGAACAATAATATATGTTTGCCCTTTCGATACAGGCTCCAATCCGTCTTCACCCTCTCCTTGCCAACATTTACCCGATGTATGCGAAGAGTGAATATAGGTCTCATCTAAATAAATTATGGCCCGGGGCTGGGGAGATTTATTTATTTATTATTTTTATCAACTGCATGCAAGTACTTAGCTCTCCAAGCTGTTATTTCATTACGCTCCATAGGAACCTTCCGATTGGATTGAGATTTTTTAAAACGAAATCCCACCTTGTGAAGCAGCTTTCGCAGATTCTCTCGCTGTCCTGTGTATTTTATTTCTGTCTTAAAGACCTCTAGAAGCTTCTTAACAGTAGGAAACTCTTTTTTTAGCAGAATAAAATTAATGTACTTCCTCCGTATAACTCCCATATCAAAATCATCAACATGCATAAATCCACTTTTACGTTTTCTGTCCTTTCCTGGTGTCCGAATTTTTGTACCAGTTCCTTTGCTGCGTGCCCTTCCTTAAATATTTTGATATTAATCCTTGACTCACACCCGAAATATAAGATAATATAAATGAAATGTTAGTAGAAATTTGAAATCTGGCAGGATAGTTGGCTCATTCACTTAGCAGGTTACCTAATATATGTACGTTACCGTTACTGAAGCAAGAATAGAAACGAATATTTCGTGGACTTAAATAATTAGTTAAGTATCGGGTAATTAATAACAAAAAAGTTGACAACACTAACCTATCGCTGCCGAATTTCGTTTGTATATTTTGATTGAATGGAATTATTCCGAGACCCCACCTGAGCTTCTTCTTCAAAAAAGGGGTTAACCTTTAGAATAATGTTTCGAGCATCACTTTTAATAGCTTTCGGCATACCTATTTAACTTTATAATTTCAACAACCAGAGAACCCGAATGTAGTAGACACTGACAATCGAATGACATTTCAACATGATGGCCGTAGTTCCAATTTTCGCCATTTCACAGATAAGTTGGTAGGGGTGTATTTAGTTGCTGCGGAATCTGTTCGAAAGAGGTGCCGTAGCCTTGGAACACAAAGGGCACCAGGAGGAACACGGATGGGTTTTAGTCAGTAAGAGTCTGACACTCCCTCTTGCTTCACCCAGAGCGGGAGGAGTCATTTGATGATTTCCCATCCTTAAAAAAAAAAAAAAAAGGGGTGTATTTAGTTAATCAAACCTCGCGACAAGCTTTTAAGATAAATTTTAAAGGAAAATTATATTTTCTTCTTTTTAGAGCATTTAAATAAAAGCTTTTTTAACCTTTTATTTTATTTTTTAGTTATTTCAAGTTACTATAAATAAGCCCTTTCATTTGATACCCATATTAGAGAAATGCATTAAAAATAACTACCACGCCGCTATAGTAGGTACCACACGATCTGCCCGTGGATTTCGAAAACGGGTCTACGTTGCCCGCGACGCTCGCAAAACTCAAGGCAAAGGCCTTACGAGTGTCTTGTACAATAACTGTCTACTCAGCCACTCACAACATAGTTTAAAAGTAGTTGCTAGTTTGTTGACTGTACATAAACAACCATTAATTTTTAAACAATTTAAATAGATAAGGATTAATTATTTTCATGTAATTTAAATTGAATCAGTCACAATTTTTTAATGTGACTTGGGTATTTTTAGTAGGTTATTTTTTCGAGTCTGTGGTAGCCAATACTATGTTGTTCAGTTTTCAGAGACGAGGGGTGAAGAGATTGTCTTTGGTGCTTGGAATTTGGTATTCTTTATCTATGTTTGCGAGTGGTCGGATCGGACCATAGATAGGATTCTATATCTATGGATCGGATCAATTGCAATATTGTCTTTTCCGATGCAGGGCCCGAGCCGAGAGGCCGGCCCCGGGGGCTGTTCGCATCCCAGATTGTAAAGGAGCGCGTGTTCGGTGCTTGAGAACCCGTTGCTGCAGCAGTTCCTGACGAGAAGAAGTAGCTGCGGTTACTGACATGGGCTCTGTTCACGAATATCCTGAGGTAAGAGACCACATGGTTGGCTATTTGCTTTGTTCTATTCATGGTTGAGTTCTTGTTCTGATTCGGGGGATATTGTTACAGCAACTATTTCAGCTAGCCAGAAGACGGTCGCTGATAGAAGAGACGTCGATCCAGGCGCTGGCTGCATGGCAGGTTCATAGCAGCAGTGCCAAGACGGGTGCGGTGGCAGTAGGTCCTACATATCACAAGCTCGTCCGATGAGCAGTTGCGAGGTACAGATGTCTTTTATTTCTTTGTTCTGGACCAGTTAAGTTTAATATTAGGTGGTCATAATACCACAATTTTGACACTATTGTTTTCCTGGGCTAATGTGTGTTATGTTATGAGTTATAAACCCTGTGTATTTATTTAATTAACCAGATTACAAACTGGCCAAATAATATTGTGGTTATAAATATTGTAGGTCATACTTATTGCTACAGAAGTATGTTTACTTTATGACTTTGTAACTAGTTACAACTTTGACACTAGGGTGTGTGGGGTTGTTAGACCTTACCCACACAATAAGAACTAGTTGCAGGTTGATGTATATTGTTATTTTGGAAAAGAGCATGTTTTCTCACACTGCAATTAAAGTATTGAATACTGTCAGGGTAGTAGCCACACAATAAGTAAATTATTTTAGTTCCATGAGTACCTACTATGTACTTTATTTTAGAAACTTGTTACTTCATGATAAATTTTCAAAGCTGTAATTTATAGGAACAGGTGGGTTTGCGAGGAGCACATGGTGACAATATCATATTTATGGAGATTCACATCTAATGTTTAGTTGTGCAAACTAAGTTTATTTTAAATGGTTTATAATGGTTTGTTCACAGTAGGTAACGGTAAACAAGAACACATGTTTCTATAATAGCAACCGCTCAATCAAGCACATTATCATTTCTTTGTTTCTTGCAGAAGCTCTGGTGCATAAATTATTAGCATTCAGAAAGCAAAAAAATAAATTTCACTTCTACCTACTCTTAGTAAAAATAATTGTTCAAAAGTGACAGAACACTGACATTCTGACATTACGCGCTTGACTTTACCGAAGTTGGACACATGTCTTTTTAGATTTGAACAACTAATTATTAATTGAACTAATATTATTAAGATGAAATAAAAATTAAACTGTTGATAAAATTAGAAATACAATTAACCATTACATAGTGCATATTAATTAATTTTGATTTAATATTTTAAATCAATAATAAATAATAATTCATTACAAGATAGACAAAAGTTTTGGTTTCTGAACTTAGGATTTAGCGTCAGTCTGACATTGATAAGTATTGAAGGTCATGTTAGTTGTTGTTATTTGTTAAGCTGGTTCAAGTTTATTCAAGTATTTATAGAAGTAAATTCATATGTTAACATTCCCATAAAAGTGATGAAATATTGAAAGAGGCCAATTCCAATACTTTTTAAACAGCGCAAAGAGCTATGCGTAGTTTAGGTTCACATCGCAAAGCAACTAGTGCCCCTGGTAGCAACATACTTCGAGAATTATGTTCATTTCGCTCATGGGATTCATGATACTGTAATTACCAACGATAAAGTTCAATTCACGGGATCTGAATAACGTTACTTAAGTAAAGTATAACATACCTTGTGTGCATTACGGTCCTAGGTACGCTACACAGGTGAACGTAGTTGATGGTCAACAGTTTCCAACAGTAAGTTTATGTTGGGAATGCTCTGAAGGTACTGTAGAAACAAGACAGTATGGTAAATATAAACAAATTACCCAAAAACTCTTACAACAGTCTGTCCAACCAGTGTACCAACCACCAGAATGGGTTAGTCCATGTGAATGGAAGTCAAACTTGGATATAGATTTAAACTTATATTTTTAACTAGCACTTCACCCATGACTATACTGCGCGGGTTTAGCAGGTATTCCACAAACTTCATCTCCTATACCTCCCTCTTTGTAGGGTAATGTGTAAATTATTTATTAATAAACTCAACGTAGGGCAGTTCACTGTAACTGCAACACTTTTCTTACTTAGAGCAATTTATATCTGTCGTTACTTGTAAACAGAAGTTCAGATTTGAATAATTTAAAGTAAAGTTTACGTGTACATAAAAACCATTTAATTGGACAAGGAGTACAAAACCAAAATCACTACTATTCCATTCCGCCCGGGTTTTGATTCAATTAAGGCTACGTAAGTCCTTATCGGGACAACTATCTATTATCTTTTAATTTAATGGAGCCTGACTAGTAAACAAAAAGTGATCATTGTGACCTAACCATGATATATACTTTTTCCCCCGATATAATTCCATTTGCAATCGGTCCTCGGACCATAAGCGAATTTGTTCCATGGCAAATGGTGTTGTGGTGGAGCAGCCAGTACTGCGCCTCCCACTTCAGCCTTTTTACCACCGCTGTCGGGTTTAGCAGTTCCTTAACTAGTGGGTTTGGAAGCAAGGCTAGGTGCGCCTTGTGTTGCTGTGGACTTCGTTCGAAAGAGGTACCGTACCCTGGAACGCAAAGGGCACAAGGGCACTAGGAGGAACATGGATGGGTTTTAGTCAGTAAGAGTCTGATTCCTGCTGTACCCAGAACGGGAGGAGTCATGTGATGATTTCCCACCCTAAAAAAAAAGGTGCGCCTTGTGTTGCCTTTTGAATCGCTTGATTTCAGAGTTAACTGATGGCAATAGTGGATTTCGTCATTCTTAGTAAACCAAGGAGCGTTAGCTATTGATCTTAGGATACCTTTTGACCCTGTCTATCTGTCTGTGTCTGTCTGTGGTACCGTAGCTCTTAAACGGGTGAACCGATTTGGATGCGGTGTTTTTTATTTGAAAGCTGGTTTTCCAGTAGTGGTTCTTAGAAAAGTTTTATCAAAATCGGTTGAGCCATTTGAAGATCATCAGCTCTTTTCTAGCTGATGAAGGCATTTAATCAGCTTTTACGGGACTGATCGATGCGAAATTTGGTATTCTGTTACTTCAATGACATTGCAAAACCATGGTTATATTGACCTGATGCTGCAGCCTACCCTGAGGTCTGCAGAATACCCAACTTCTCACGAAGTTGCAGCAGAGGTATCGTGTCTGAAATGGTTTCAATGAACATATTATATTTAAAACTTTAGATCAGTACCCTTAACCTGATACCCAACTCCTCACTAATCTACAGCAGAACTTCCGTTTTCGTATTCATTTAAATGGTCGCAATGAATCTATACTAATATATAAAGCTGAAGAGTTTGTTTGTTTGTTTACTTGAACGCGCTAATCTCAGGAACTTCTGGTCCGATTTGAAATTTCTTTCAGTGTTAGATAGCCCATTTATCGAGGAGATATATCATCACGCTAAGACCAATAGGAGCGGAGCAATAATGAAAATTGCGACGCAGTCGAAGTTGCGTGGGTCAACTAGTAATTGAATATACAATGGTAGATGTAGTGCCGTTTAGGTGAGTGCAGATCATATGTAGATTATACATGGAGGGAGAGGAAGGCCAAAGAATGATGGATGGATTGTGTGAGGATCAAAATGAAATAAAAGGGAGTTGTGATAGCGTAACGGAATGGAAGTAAAAAACGTGTTGCGCCGACCCCAAGTAACATGAGATATAAATATATTAGTTTTTTGCGGCATAAACGGTCATATCTTTATTTTATGTTAACTTATAAACATGATTTTTTTACAGCTTCATGGGACCGTAGACCTGAGTATATGGTTTAAATTCCAACTCGATACTTCCACGTGTTCCCGAGATAAAATTTATTGACAGACAGACGGACGGACAAAAAAGTGAGCCTATAAGGGATCCGTTTTTTCCTTTTGAGGCACGGAACTCTAAAAGCAATACGTTTTGGGGTTTCCCCATACTTAGAACTGAAACTCAAAAAATTATTTTTATGTATTTACTTACACCGATTTTTCAGAGGTTTCTGATCCGATTTCTGTCCTTTTTTAGTTCGATGCG
Source organism: Lacanobia oleracea (assembly GCA_950371165.1). Classification (NCBI taxonomy): domain Eukaryota; kingdom Metazoa; phylum Arthropoda; class Insecta; order Lepidoptera; family Noctuidae; genus Lacanobia; species Lacanobia oleracea. The sequence goes on from OX493411.1 coordinate 9,573,108, forward strand.
GTATACTCGCCGTTTGGTCCCATAAAATTGATTCAGTTTGGTTCAGTAGTTTTTATGTTATGAGCATTTTTGCTTATTTCAATTTCAGCGTAGACGAAGTCCAAGTAGTAGTCGGTGTTTTTGGTGTTTCGTTTTCAACACAGACTTCCGAAATTAAAGTTATTTTATACTTTATAGTGTTTTGTTTTTGGAAGTCGGTTTAATTTTTTTGTTAAAAAGTTTTTTTATTTTTCACTTTTTAGTGGTACGCAGGTACCACTAAAAAGTGAAACCACAAGCACAGTGTGCTGGCGTGATATTATGTTATGAACTGGTGTAAACATTCAACAGACATGGGATTACAGAAATCCCGGTCCATTTGCTATCATTTATTGAAGAGTTCCGTTGCCTACCTCCGAAGTTCTTCATCAGATCTTCGCCAAATTTGAATGGGACCAGTCCGAGAAAATACTGTTCCAAACAAGAAAGAATCATCCAAATCGGTTAAAAATTGGCGAAAATATCGTTGATCAAACATTTTTCATGGGATCCCATCATCAGATCCTGATTTATACCTTCCATCATCAGCTCAGCAACATGAGATGATGATTACCAGGCACAAATATCTAAAAGTAAAGTAAAGTTTATGAAAAATAGTGTATGTGCTTATAAAATTTGAGGGATTCCCTCGATTTTCATGGGATCCCATCATCAGATTCTGACTTGGTGACAATGGGACCACCTCAGGAGTATAGGATTTCGAATAAAAAAAGAATTTTTAAATTCGGTCCAGAATTGGCGGAAATTTGAGGGATTCCCTCGATTTTCATGGGATCCCATCATCAGATTCTGACTTGGTGACAATGGGACCACCTCAGGAGTATAGGATTTCGAATAAAAAAAGAATTTTTAAATTCGGTCCAGAATTGGCGGAGAAATCGGTGAATATACATAAGATACATACAGCCGAACAAAGAACCCCCAAACAAAATAAATTAAAAGCAAAAACCTTTTTTAATAAAAAAAAAAACCTTTTATTTAAATGCTCTAAAAAGAAGAAATTATATTTTATGATCAATTTTAAAGGAAATTTTAATTTCTTCTTTTTAGAGCCTTAAAATGAAAGCTTTTTCTAAAAAAGGTTTTGTTGCTTTTAATTATTTTTTTACTTTTTAGTTATTTCGAGTTACTCTCAACAAGCCCTTTCATTTGATACCCATTTTGTAGAAGTGCATTAAAAATACTACTACTATTCCGCCATCTTGGATGATCCGACAAATGGGATTTAGAATGACGTCATACAGCTTATCGTTTATTGTCATCCAAGCTAACCGTGTATACAAAATCTCAGCTCAATCGGTTGAAGATATCTGCTTCAAAATTTAGTACCTAACAAGATTCCACCCGAACAAACAAACATAGGTACATACATTGCAAGCTAAATAAAAGCTTTTAAAAACAAATCTTTCCTCTTTATAATATTATTGAAGATGTAGATTATTCGAAATATTCGGCCATATCGCCCATATCTAAGTGTTAATTAATAGGGTTTTTAGGGTTCCGAACATCTGTAAAAAATAGAACCCTTATAGGATCACTCTGTCTGTCCATCTGTCTGTCTGTCACAGGCCGTTTTCTCCGGAACTACTGGACCGATTCTGTTGAAATTTTATATACTTACTTACTTATGGACTTCTGTGACCCAATACGGACGTGTTACGTCAATCAATATTTTTTAATGTCAGGGTCACTTGGGGGACAAACTAGAAAATTAAAAAAAAAACACCGGACAAGTGCGAGTCTGACTCGCACACGAAGGGTTCCGTACCTTAAAACTTATTTTTTTTCAACTGTCTACCTATTACGGTCCCTGAGATATAGCCTGCTGACAGACAGACAGACGGAGGGACGGACGGATGGACGGACGGACAGCGGAAGCTTAGTAATAGGGTTTCGCTAGTTACCCTTTGGGTACAGAACCCTAAAAAGTTTTTCAAACTGTGTTGTGTGACATATCAAATGAAAGGGTTTACTGTGAGGGTTTTAATTATATTTTTTCCATATTTTTTTAAAACAAATAGTTTTGAAGTTATTCGAGAAATTAGACCAAAACTGACTATTCCCAACATTTTAGTCTCGGTACTTTCGGAGATAAGGGGCCCAATTATCTCCGAAATCATAATTAATTCTTAATTTCCGATATCTTAATTTCATTTTATTACATGTTATTTTAACACTATAGACTTCGTAGAGGTTTTCCTGTAATCTATTAAATCTCATTTTTTCAAAATTTTAGGCTCGGTAGTTTCGTAGATAAGGGGGGGCGGAATGGTCATTTTTCGTCTAATTTCTTGAACGACTTCAAAACCATTAATTTTAAAATTACGTAAATAAAACTGGTCTAGTGCGAGTCGATCTCGCGTGCAAAGGGTTCCGAACCAATTTTTTTTTTTTTTTCACATGTTATTTTAACACTAGGTACAGACTTCTTATAGGTTTTCCTGTACTCTTCAGATATGGAACTATTATCTGCTTTTTTATCAAAATTTTAGGGTCAGTAGTTTCGGAGATAAGGGGGGGGGATCCCTTATCTCTGAAAGCTTAGTACTTTATCTATACTAACTAGCACTTCGCCCGCGACTTCGTTCGTGCGGGTTTAGTTGGTACTCCACGAGCTTTACCTCCCAGTTCGTTCACTCGCAACATTTTTCATAAGTACTTAGAGTATCCTTGCTCGACACAAATGGAATAAAGACTAAAAAACTTAACGAGTTTTTTAATAGCCTCAGCCTTAGTCAGTTGGTCACAACTCCTACTCACTTCACAGATACCAGCGAAACTCTCATTGATCTTCTATGTTCCGACCTAAAAGCTAGATACACGACGGTTGAATCTTTTGGTTCCATCAACGGCCACGGGTCATAGTGGGGGAGTTTAACTTAAAACGAGATAAGTTTAAACCATATCTACGTCACGAATTCTAGGCCACTTAAAAGCATTTGCATCGACAACTTTGGCATGGATTTGCTTAGTCTACGTATGTCTTGAAAACGTTGCAACATTTGAAAGAAAGAAAGAAAGAAAAATGTTAAGAAGGATATGGTGCATTTTTTAACCCACAATTAATAACCTTCCTGTTCGATGTTCACGCACCGGTTAAGACATGCACTATTAAAGAAAAGTCGTATCCGTGGATAGCTGATACGATTCAATTAATGATGCGATTACGGGATGATGCACTGTCTAGTTACCGAAACACAGTCTAAATCAAAAGGTGAATAGGTACTACAAACAATTAAAAGCCCTGGTAGTAAGTTCTTTGTACAACGAAAAAATGGCATACCTACTATAAATATAGGTAATATACGAGTAAAAAAGTAAAGAAAATAAATAAAGGAAATATAAATAATAATATTAAAACCCAAAACTGTTATGGAAAAATCTTAAATCCACTTTGATGGCCACTAAGTCAAGACAAGACCTTCCGTCGCATTTTACAGATCCTGACTTAATGAATTACAACTTTTTGACTGTCCCTGGTAATGCCCTGGCAAGCTTGAAGCTTATTAATTACTAGCTGTGCCCGCGACGTCGTTCGCGTGCGCTTAGGTCGATGCCAGCCTATTATCTTACTTCTAATTTTTGTTTACTAATAAATGCGAAACTTTTCTATAATTATATTTTTCCTAACTTTTTTATGTAATTTTTGTGCAAAAATATTCAATGTACAGACACGGTTGGTTTACGATTTTATTATATGTATATAGAATAGATTAGAATTACATTTTTTTTAAAGATATTTAGTAGGTACTGAATGAGGAGACTGATTGAATGAGGAGCTCGTAGGTAAGTTATAACAGGCACACGGGTCGATGGACCCGTCATCATCATCTTCCTGCCCTTATCCCATGTTTTTCTTCCATTCTGTCCTATCAGCTATCACGCTATCACTCACTCCCATATTCTCTTTCATATCGCTCCTCACACAATCCATCCATCTTTTCTTCGGCCTTCCTCTCCTTCTCTATCCATCCACTTAATTATATTCTAGTATGTGTGTATGTTAAAATGTTCACCCATCCTAAGACCGACCTCGGCAAGTGTTGCTTAATCTTGAAGATCGACCTGTGTGACTGGTTCACTGTTATATTCAAGGCACGCCTAAAATCTGAGTCTCAGACACAGATTGTTTAAATTTAAATGCTCGCCCATCCATCAAACCAACCTCTGCAAGCGTGGCTGAACCTTGATTTGATCGTCCCGTGGAATAAAAAATCCGTGGGCAGACGTCATATTCCTAAGAAGAATCTTAACACCGCGATTCAGAAAAACGCGTCATCAGTACATCGCCATCTATCGACAATGTAGTTAAACTGTCAAAAATGAGTTTGAACTTAGGAGCCCACATGTTACGATAAATAATAAAACTATGATAATAACATGTTCACTTTTCTTTTGCTTGTTACATAATATCAAATAACTCAACAATATGTTTTGAAGTTCGTTTCACACACTTGTTACTACTATTATTCTCAATAGATGGCATTGCTAGTCTCTGGAGTCTCAATGAAAATTTTAGCACTCGATGAAGTTTCTTCCTAAACTTAAAAATTCAATATCTTTTTATTTTGTGGGTCGATTTTGATGAAATAAACGCTAAATGTTACTCGGGTTATCACTTAATATTTTTAAGTACCTAGATTTGTAACCCAATCTGTGGTTTATGCGTGATGCTCCCTCAAACGCACAGACAAACAGACAAAAATTTCAAAAATAGCATATTTGTGTTTTGTATCTTTTTCCTAACTTTTCTATGTAATTTTTATGCAAAAATATTCAATGTACAGACACGGTTAGTTTACGATTTTATTATATGTATAGATCACAACAATCATAGGCATGGTGAAGCCACTTTTACTATCGTTCCAGTGGAGCAGGCTGACATCTCGCGCATTATCAACAACCTTAAAAGTAATGCTGGAGGCTACGACAACATTACCCTGGACATGATTGCTATGACTCTGCCGCACACGTTACATGTAATTCCAGACATTATAAACCGCTCGAATGAAGCGCGAAACCTTGGTCTTATTGTGGACAAGGACCTTCGCTTCGAAAATCATGTCGCTGACTCAGTACGAAACTGCTTCTATTGCCTAAAAGTTCTTTATAAAATGAGGCCCTGCCTATCTGAATCCCTTCGGGAACAGCTTGTGGAAAGTCTGGTTTTGTTCAGGCTAAACTATGCAGACACGGTGTACAGCCCACGCCTACTGGCTCGTACAGACCAGCTCATTCAGAGGGATCAAAACGCCTGTGCTCGGTTTTGCTACAAGAAAAAAGTGGCTTCTGGGAGGAATCCCAGAAGCCACATTTTTCATGTGTTATGGGTTTGCTCTTGACTCTAGTCTAGGTCAGAGATGACACAGACGAAGTCTACGATTAGTCCACGTAACGCTTAACAAACACTTCTCTCTTAAAATGAAATCGATACGTAAACTACACTTGGCCTGCCTGTTGTTCGGTGTCGTAAAATTTCAAAAGCCAGACTACCTCTACAGCAAGCTGAGCTGGATAGCTAGCAGATGAGAATGTGAGAGAAGGCAATGTTCGCAGCAACTCTCAATGCATCCCCACAGTTCAGCAGCATTCAGAGCAGTTTCCGTAACGCGGCATCCAAAATATGGAATAATCTACCGCCGCCTATTAGAGCACTAAACACAATCGGTGCCTTTAGAAGACGCTTACTAATAGACGCGCAATGAAAACTAGACATAATACACCTGAACCTGTCATTAATATGATTTCAGACCAATTCTCAGCTGAGAGGATTCGGTGTGTGTGCACACACACACACAGTTCTTTGCATATAGTTATTATTGAAAAGTGACACCCACCTTTCTTTCTGTCAATATCCACAAATATTTTACTTTGACTCACGACTCAGTGACAACGTTTACCTAAATTCAAAATACCCAAATATTATAGAACAAACATTTAAATATTTAACGCTGCTTGCAATCCGTCTATTTCACTCAGCTGCTCACGGGATATTGGTTACGTAACGTGCACTGCGCGGACTGTATGGCATTGAGTCTGGGTTGGGAATCGCACGAAGCAAAATGTGTTTATAGTCGCCGGGGCTTCCCAGAAAGTAATCCGAAGATACTTGTGATGGGATAAACCTCGCTCTTCCTCGATTTATTACTATTGTTTCGTTGTGCTAATTAGGCATAAGTTACACATTTTCTTATAAAACCAATCCCACCAAAAACATTCTGTAAAAAACTAGCCAAGTCTCGATGGAGCTGCTTGATTATCTCTAAAAAATAATGAAATCTAGACAAAGTCGTGCCAAGTCTAAGGTTCCTTACTGCGATTTCTTTATTATTATAGTTAATGTTGTGTCACTTTGCCGTTGAAGGGTATACAAGTGTACAAAACCAGGTGCTCCATGACACCATTGCACCAATCTGTCGCCAGAACCGCTACCCATTGACGATGGAAAAATGCCACTTGGAAATCGTTGATTCAAAAATTATCTCGCTTAACAAACATAAGTAGTTACAACAGATATAACATTAACGATGGAAAATTACCACTTGGAAAACGTTGATTCAATAATTATCGATAGGTAGTTACAACAGATATAACATTACGTGTAAACAAAATTGTCTTGTACCCACTAACGTAGAATGTTCAACGGCCCTTGGCCCTTACTGCGATTTCTTTATTATTATAATTAACGTTATGTGACAAGTCACATAACGTTAATTATAATAATAAAGAAATCGCAGTAAGGAACCTTAGACTTGGCACGACTTTGTCTAGATTTCATTACTTTTTAGAGATAAACAAGCAGCTCCATTGAGACTTGGCTAGTTTTTTACAGAATGTTTTTGATGGGATGTCACTTATTTTTGTAGAAACGATGACAGTCGATTTTTTTATGTACCAATAGTAGAAGGGGGCATCACCATATCTCTAATACAGCTGAGACCAACTGAGGGTTCTTCATCAGATACTTCAGACCTTCGATTTTTGACATCAAATGAAGCCCACAAAGTTGAATATTTTTTGTAAAGGCGGTATGTCGATCTCTAATAGTTTGGTTGGGCTCTTGTGTTTTCTAATCAGGGTCACCAGGTACTCCAGATCTTCGATTATCCTAGTTTTTATAGTTTTACCTTTATGTGGCCATTAAACCCTAACTCTGTACCAAGTTTCAGCTCTCTGAGTTTATGGGAAGTACTAGTTCTATTCTGATGATCATGAGTGAGTAAGTGAGTGTCATAAATGCGAAACTTTGCTTTCGCTTAACTTCGGAACTAAATGACCTACAGACTTGAAATTTTGGATTTTAAGTATGTGATTATAGCTTACTGGATGACGAAAATTTCTGCGTTCTGGTCTTATCCAGAGGTTCTCAAATAGTGGTCTGAAAATGCGGCGAAATGGTTCCAGTAAAGGATGGTACGGCAGTGTTTGCTTCTCGCTCGACTTGGTTGCTTGGCTTGGTGCCCCCGGCACTGCCGTGCCCCCCGATAAAATGAAGAATGAAAATCGTGTATATGGCAGTGTGTGAAAACTAGAGTGTGTTTTGTAAAAATGTGTGTTTATACGTATGTTTACGATTGTGTGAATGTATATTTTGTGTGTGAGTGGGCGTGTGTATGTGTGAATGAGTGTGGAGGTGTGTTGGAGTGTGTGTGTGTGTGTGTATATATGATGTTCAACCCAGAGTCACCAAAATGCCTTCCACAGCATCATAATTTTATTAAGAGCCTATACTACCTCAAATGGCTTAGCGAAATCCTCTGATACGCCGAAAATACTGCAGCATTAATTTTGAAATAAATATATGGTAATGTTGAGCATTAATGTTAAGTCCTATGTTTGGCGAAAACACGATTACATAAAATTTTCTCGATAGAAAAAAATCCCGAAGTTACCTCTAAACTGAACAATAAACCGCTGGCAATCATAAAATACTTCAAATTAGATCATGAAACTTTTTATACTTACTGAATTAACTATAAAGCAGGTCTTATGTTATTTATTTTTTTGAATTTCCTCCCAAATTAAATAACTTAAAATATCGGCCTTATTAAAGTTGGTTCCCTGCCGTGCGCCACCCGCGCTCAGTCCTGCTCCGGCTTCCGTACGGGAGGGTTGTATCATTTTGCGCTCAGGACACATTACGCGACGTAAAATAAAAATATTGAATTGCGTGAGTTTTTAGTGTTTGCGTAAAGAAACAGGCAAACATATGATCGAAATGAAGTAAGTATCTACCGACCTATCTATTTACAGTATTAGTGATTACAAACATGTAGGTAAATATGTAGTAGGTATACACGTTTGGAGCAGTTTCTGCATGTGTGCAGGCCAGGTACTTACCGTACATACTCATATTTTTTTATAACTTTCTAAGCGCTTGGCGGCTGCAATACGTGTCGCGTGTTCGATTCCCGCATCGGAACATGACTGTGTTATTATGTGATGGCCTACAAATAATTGTGAAGACTTGTATTTGTAACCGCACCGTTCACGTTTCAGGAGAAATAAGTATACGGCAACATTTATAAAAAAATGAAATTACCTAAATAGGTTTGTTTTTGTTTTGACGCAACAAAATATAGGTTTTATATTTTTATAACTCCAATACCTATTTCTCCGATTGCTCCTGAAACAGGCGGTGCAATTACAAACTCAAGTCTTCACAACTATTTATAGGCCATATCGCCCATAACATTATAATAAATGTTCCGTGCGGTAATCGAACCTGCGCCCCGAATTGCAGCCACTAAGCGCTTAGAAAGTTATAAAAAATATATGTATGTACGGTAAGTACCTACACTAGCTGCAAGAAACCAAACTATTGCTTGCTTCACACACAATCGGACGTGCGGTGCTAGGTACCTATGCATGTTGTAAAATACATAAAAAATATGAACTTACTGGGCGTACTGTAGTAGATTAGCTAAATAATAAAATATGATGATCTTTCCAGACGACGTCGATTAGGTACACACTACTGAAGATGATGTTGATAAAGAGAATATTCCAGATTATTCGTGAGTACCTATCTGCTACCTACCTATTTATGCACGTAACTGATCTGTTACACAAATTATATAGGCCTATTTATTTTGTGCCTGTTATTAGAACACACAGCTTTAAAATAAGATATAATAAAAGCAATATATTTCCAGTATAATCTGATCTCGCATTGTATAGGCATTCAGCACAATGAGAGGTCAGCTTATATTGGAAATTACAGTTTCATATATGTAGCCACGCGTACCCGCACCTGTATTTCTATAATAAACGTAGGTAAACAATAATAATAATTACGTAGCTATATAATATTATTCATTGTTACATTCGCAATTATGATTTTATGGACGATTTCGTCTTCGTTTTTTTATTGCACAATTTTAGGGTTCCTTAGCGAAATGATAAACAAATATATGTAAGGTCTATCGGCCAGTATTATTATACCACCCACTTGTGATTGTTACAGGACCCAAATACCTCCGATAGAAGTAGAAATGAATTCGGACGAAACAAATGTTCATACATTACAAAATATTGAATTGTAAGTATCATACGTATTTGATCATCAAGATAAGATATTTTTTTTCTGTGCTTTGCCACATGGCATTACCGTTTTGTACTAACGCGTAACGATTACTATCACGAAATTGGCGAGTTCACACACTTTTCATATTGTTGTACTTTTTAGGGTTCCGTATTGTTATTCATGTTGATATAATTATGCTTTCAGGTGTAAGTACTTTTATAATGAATGTTACGTTTTCTTGCAGATCACAAATACCACCTGAAGACACAAGCTTTTCAATGAATACACATAGTGACGAAAGAATATTGGATCCGTAAGCTATTTAATAATAATACTCTTGATTTTATTAGTGACTAGCTTGACTTTGCCCGCGACGTCGTTTGTGATCCAGGATAAAAAGTAGCCTATACCCGTTTCCAGGCCATGGTCTTTTCATGTGCTAAATTTTATGCAAATCCGTTCAGCTACTTTAACGTGACAAACAAACAAACTCCCCTTGCACATTTATATTATTAGTTTGGAAGTGAGGATTAAAATTTCCTAATTTTTATACTAAATAAACCTCTTTTTTCAGATATTCCCATAATCTTCCGCAATAAGGCACACCAGATGATGAATGTGATGATGATACTTATTGGTAATTGCTAGATTTTTTATATGAAAAGTTTTATGTGTATCATGTATCAGTTTACCAAGAATTCATAAAAAAATATTCTGGTCATTTCAGGTGCAAAGTGAGTTTTAATCACAAAACAACAACAAAAACAGCTTTCCTCTTCCACAGGGTTGTGGAAGAGGAAAGCTGTTTTCGTGTAGAAGGGCGGAGAATGATTGATGTAGAATATTTTTATAGACGACTTCAAGAAATATCCAATCATAATCAGGCATTCGGATGTACATTGAGCAACGAGCAAAAATGTATTTTCGGAGTATGGTCTGGATGCGACAAAGACGGTTGAAATTATAGAGAGAGATGACCAATATTGGCAAGAAATGGAACCAAAATTAGTACAGTTTTATATGACATGCATGTTGCCTGAGCTATGCGATCCCAGACATGTTCGAAATATGCCAATAAGAGATTTAAGCGAATTAAATGTTATGTAATTTTTGACAATGTGTAATAACTTATGGTAAAAACCATATCTACCCTACCTACCTACCCTATCATACCCACCTTCCTATATACTTACCTATCCTACATCCTTGCCTACCTACCTAACTAGCTTACCTACGTACATAACTTCATACCTACCTAAGTATACTACTTACGTACCTACCTACTAATAGATAACAAGAAAACGCATCATATTTTTCACATACATGTATAGCTACATAACCAACTATCCTACTTATCTACATACTTACCTACCTATCTAATATTCATAGTCATACAAACCATGCCTTGAGAATCACGAACAAAACAAAAAAAAAAATGTCCAATATGTTGCAGTCCTTCGGAAGTTATGTGCAGTCATACATTTCAGTGATTTATTTTGAAATTTGTATAATGGCAAAGCGTTTTACTACCACGCCAATTTACCCACAGAACCCTGACTGCAATGGTGACTCGCACTTGATTAGTTTTTTGTAACAGTAGAATTTATGCAGTGGCTCAGAATCGGTTTAAAAAAAATCATATAGGTATAGTAATAATAATATAGATACATTTAGACCTACTACTTACATAATTACATACAAAAACGGCTGTCACAAATACATACAAGGAGAAAACTATAAAACTCAAACTTACTACAAAACAAAGTGCGGAACCCTCACCGTAACGTTGGCTCGTCTATTATTTTGTAGCAACTTTCCAGTATAAGTTGATCTCGCATTGTATAGGCTTTCCGTACAATGAGGGGTCAGTTTATACTGGAAAATTTGCTTGATAAGCAACTGTCAGTAGGTACATTGAAATTCCTGCCGGGGTTGTGGTAGGTACTGTCCAAAAGGGCTATTGAGGGTACACGAGTCTGACAGTCCGTCCGCTCCACTCAGGGTGGGAGGATTTTACCACGATAAAAAAAGTACCTGCATTGAAATTAAAGTGATACTTATTAAATTTTTATTATTAATAATTTTATTACTTTAGAGGTTTAATACTTGTCCGATAAATAAAGTAGGTAGTTAGTCTAACAAAATTGCATCGTACTCGCGGTGTGCCCGCGTAACCGCGAGCAGCAGTGTGCGAGCGAGATAAAGAGTTAGGCGGCGCGGTGAAGTGGGGGCGAAATTAGAATTTGAGCTGAGGTTGTATAGGCTCTTAAGTGTGGAGAGCCATTCCGTCAATGTCTTCTTACACTCATACAGCTGCATAGGGTAAATGTTTAAGTATGCGATTTACTTTATTATAAACGCGTGGGGCTTGACTTACATTTTGGCGACTGGCAAAAATTTAACAGGTTTGTGCGTGGATTTATTTTTAACCGACTTCAAAAAAAGGAGGAGGTTCTCAATTTTTTTTTGTTTTTATTTTTTTATGTTTGTTACCTCATAACTCCGTCATTTATAAACCGATTTGAATTTTTTTGTTTCATCTGAAAGGATATACTTCTCGATTGGTCCCATTGTCACCATGTCAGAATCAGATGATGGGATCCCACGAAAATCGAGGGCAACCCTCAAATTATATAGGCACATACAATGTTTTTCATGAACTTTCTAACGCAATTCAGATATTTGTGCCTGGTAATCATCATCTCATGTTGCTGAGCTGATGATGAAAGGTATAAATTAGTATCTGATGATAAGATCCCATGAAAAATGTTTGTTCAGCGATACTTTCGCCAAGTGTCAGCCGATTTGGATGATTCTTTTATTTGTTTGAAAGAGTATTTTCCTGGACTGGTCCCGTTTCAATTTGGTGAAGATCTGACGACGAACTTCGGAGGCAGGCAACGGAACTCTTCAATAAATGATAGCAAAGGGATCAGGATTGCTGAAATCGCATGTTTTTTTAGTGTTTACACCTGTTCTTAACATAACATTGCGCCGGTACGCTGTTAATGGGTACGCAGGTACCTAGGTACCACTAAAAATTGAAAAATAAAAAACTTTTTACAAAAAATACAACCGACTTCCAAAAACAAAACACTACAAGGTACAAAATAACTTCGGAAGAAAGAAAAAAACTTTAATTTCGGAAGTCGGTGTCAAAAAAAGAAAAAATAACCAAAAACACCGACTTCAGAAATTAAAGTTTTTTTTTTGTTCCGAAGTTATTTTGTCCTATCAACAGTCGCGCTATCACTAACTCCCTTAAGTTTTTTATGTTTGCTTCTTGTTTCAATTGTTTTCTATCTTTTGTTTTTTTAACCCCCGACCAAAAAGAGGGGTGTTATAAATTTGACCGCTATGTGTGTCCGTCTGTCTGTGGCAACGTAGCTCTTAAGGTGAATGCTCCAGGGTAGCCCGCGAAATTCAAATATTTTTATGTTTTTTGCAATTTGCCGGTCAGTGTGTTTGGGAGTGTGTGGTGTATGTGAACCAAATGCGATCTGCGACGGTAACGCGTATTTATCTAAAGAATTATAACCATTTTAATCATCAATATAGCCCTCTAAGTTCATGTAGTTAGAAAGAATGAATATTTCAGAAATAATCATTCTTTCGTCACTGACCGGCAAATTGCAAAAAACATAAAAATATTTGAATTTCGCGGGCTACCCTGGAGCATCCACCTTAAACGGGTGAACCGATTTGGATGCGGTTTTTTTTTATTTGAAAGCAGATTTTCCAGCGGTGGTTCTTAGATAAGTTTTATCAAAATCTTAAAAATCCTCGACAAAAAATAACTTATAACAATAAATACAAAAATATGCGGTCTCCCGTGGCGAAGACGCTTGGCCCAGAGAATCGTACCTATATTAAAGTAAAAGCATCAATACGTATTATTTTTTTCACTTTTTAAAGTTAGTTTTTGTCATATTTTTTATCACTGGACACTAAATTATATTTATTTATCATTAACTACACTTTAGCATCTTATATATTCACCTATTAAATACCCTACATAAAAAAAAACTTTTATACAAAAAAATAAAACCGACTTCCAAAAACATAACACTACAAAGTAAAAAATAACTTTAATTTCGGAAGTCGGTGTTTTTGTTTATTTCGTTTTTGAACACCGACTTCCAAAATTCAATTTATGTGTAGTGTTTTGTTTGTGGTAGTCGTTTTTTTTTAAAGTTTTTTTATGGGATCACATCATCAGATCCTGAGTTATGCCTTCCATCATCAGCTCAGCAACATGAGATGATGATTACCAGGCACAAACATCTGAATTGCGTTAGTAAGTTTATGAAAAACAGTATATGTGCTTATAAAATTCAGGAGTCTAGGCTTTCGAATAAAACAAGAATTTTTATAATCGGTCCAGAATTGGCGGAGAAATCGGTGAACATACATAAAAAGGAAAGATACATACAGCCGAACATAGAACCTCCTCCTTTTTGAAGAAGTCCTTTTGGAAGTCGTTTGTATTTTTTGTATAAAAGTTTTTTATTTATTAAAAAGTTTTTGTTACCAACATTGTGGATTCCGTGTGTGCCAAATAAATTAGTTTTCTTTCTTTCTTTCTAAATCGTAATATACGTATACATAACCAAACTAAATTACCAAACCATTTAAATGAATAAGGATTAATATCATGATACCAAAATCACCACTCAGGCCCGCCGTAAGCGGGCGTGCAAGGCGTGCACCGCACGCGGGCGGCACGACCTAGGGGGCGGCAAATCGAGCGACTTATCACGTAATATTTAAAAAAAAAACAACAAAAAAACCGGCGCGTGGCGCAATCTTTACGTTAACATCGCCATCTATTGGCAACCGTTAAGACTAAGATGCAATAGCCAATACTTAACGTCGTCTCTTAGAAGATGCAACCGCCCATCGCTGCTTGGTGGCGCTCCAAATTCGATAGAAGTATCCATTCATAGTATAGTGACTAGTGTCACTTAACTCTATGAAAGACAGGACTGGTAAAGTTAGGGGAATCCCCTGAAAACTTATTTCTCAGTTGGTAGGTTAGTAAGGTACTAGTACGTAATTCGCATGCTGGATAAACAGTCACGATCGCAAATTAAATTGCAATTAAGTTGTTAATAGTCCTTCTGAGGTGTGTCTAGGAATAATTAATGATAATTAAACTTTTTAAGTGTGAGAATAATAAAAAGTATCACCTGTCAGCGCAAAACAGATGTGCAAAGGAATTGTCATTATGGTAAGTACTGTTTTACGTTTATTTATTGACTAATCTCAATAATTACTATTACTAACAAGATATGTGCGCAAAGACTTTGCCGCAAAGTACATATTTTAATAATATTCGTCGGTCAAATCACGAAGGGGCGTAACTCAGTATTTTATATTTTACAGTAGGTAGAGTGAATTGAAAAAAATATGTGGTTTGACTGATGATGCTAGTAACTACCCATTTACTATTATTTTAAGTACCTACTATGAAAGTTTCTGTTATAAGTACTTTTAAATAAATTGTAATTATTACATATCCATTACCTATTAATTAAATTAAAATGTAACAAATATTTAAGGGGGACTCCCAATGCTCCCATACAATAGACATTATTTTTTTGCCGTTTTTATAGATAATGGTATGGAAACCTTCGTGCACGAGTCGGACTCGCAGTTAGCCATTTTTTTATACTGTTAAGTTTCATACTTAAACTACCGGATTAGGCAGTAACTTAGTGTAGAAAATGTTGTGTGTTCAAATCCAATTTGACTGAACTTTTCTATTCTTTTTTAGGGTTCCGTACCCAAAGGGTAAAACGGAACCCTATTACTAAGCCTCCGCTGTCTGCCTGTCTGTCTGTCTGTCTCCAGGCTGTATCTCATAAACCGTGAAAGCTAGAAAGCTGAAATTTTCACAATTTATGATGTATTTCCGTTGCCGCTATAAAAACAAATACTAAAAATTAAAAAAATATATATATTTGGGGGGGGGGGGGCGTCCCCATACAATAAACGTGTTTTTTCGTATTTTTTTTGCTCAATATTAAATAGATAATAGTACGGAACCCTTCGTGCGCGAGTCCGACTCGCACTTGGCCAGTTTTTTTTTTTCTAATATTATTGTAACAAAAAAACTTAAATTAAAAATAAATACTTAATATATGTATATAATTTCAGGAAGCGCAGAAAAGGAAAAAACTTTCAGGAGCGCAATTTCGACAGCAAAAACGAGAAAAAGAGGAACAGAAAGAAAATTGGCGGGTTCTTTTATTAAATTTTTAAGTAAACCAGAAAATAAGGAAACGGAATGTCAAGAAAATGTTGACGTAGCTTTAACAAGCACAGATTTAAATCAAGAAGCTATGGACGTATCTGAACAAACAGATGTATGTTCTTCAGAAGGAGAGTCCAGTAAAACAAGAAAAAGTACTACAGAAGAACCTGTAAGCAGTTTATTATCGTCATCATCAGTAATATGTAGCAATTTAGATTGTGGTGATGATCCCGGTTTGTGGCCTGCCAGTATGACTAATGATCTTGTTAATATTTTGGTTAGTCGTGGTTCCATACAGGTGTCAAACTGTAACTTCCTATAAATGACGATGGAAGAAAATTTACAGACAATTATTATTATAGAAATCTTCCCAATGGAGAAAAAATTAAAAGAGAATGGCTTGTTTACTCCACTTCAAAAGATTCAGTCTATTGTTTTTGTTGTAAAATATTTGGTAAATCTGTTAGTAGTTTGTCTGCTTTGAACGGTTTTTCCGATTGGCAGCAGTATCATTAACCTTGAAAAGACATGAAACAAGCGCTTACCACAGTGAAAATGTGAAATCGTGGGTACAATTGAATAATATGTTAAAAAATAAGACTACTGTAAATCAAATGCAACTGCGACTATTAGAATCGGAAAAAAAGCAATGGTGTGATGTACTAGAAAGAATCATAGCTGTTATCAAGTTTTTATCTAGTCAGTGTCTGGCATTCCGGGGGTCGTCAAAAATATTATATGAACATGATAATGGTAATTTTCTAAAAGCAATCGAAATGATAGCATCCTTTGATACAGTCATGCGGGAACATATTCACAGAATTCAATCCTCAAAATCAGATTCAAGTCGTATGACTCACTATTTAGGAGATTAAATTCAGAATTAAATAATTGACATGCTCGGTACAACTATAAAAAAATATAAATTGAACAAAGTGAGAGAATCAAAATATTTCTCCATAATATTGGATTGCACACCAGATGTAAGTCACACAGAACAAATTACAGTTGTACTCAGGCATGTTCTTTTAAATAAGAAAACCAATAATGTTAAGATATGTGAAAATTTTGTTGGTTTCTGTCCGATCACCAGCTCTATAGGTGAAGGTCTATTAAATTTTGTTTTAGATTTATTTTCACAATTAAATCTCAACATTCAAAACTTACGCGGTCAAGGTTATGATAACGGTCCTAATATGCGTGGAAAACACAATGGACTACAAAAAAAAAATTTGGACGTCCATAACCGCGCATTTTACGTTCCATGCTCGGCTCATAGTCTTAATTTGGTAGTGAACGATGCAGCAAATATTACGCACGAAACTGTAAATTTCTTTAATATAATTCAAGAAATTTACGTTTTCTTTTCATCATCCACAAAAAGGTGGTCTATAATTTGCAAACATTTGCCAGATTTAAAATTAAAAGCTTTAAGTGCTACGCGATGGTCTAGCAGAATCGATGCAGTTAAGCCATTACGATATCACCTCGTAAAAATATTTGACGCTTTGCTGGAAATATCTGGTAATTCGTCGGAATGGGATTGTACTACATCTCACAAAGCTCATTCGCTTGCTTTGAATATTCAAAATTTTAGATTTATTTGCTCGGTAGTAATTTGGTTCGATATTTTAAACGAAATTAATGCTTTGAGCAAAATGATGCAGAGCCCCACGATGAATACTCAAATCTGCATAAATTTAATAAATAAATTGATCGAAAAGTTCACAGAATATCGCACGGATGAACACTTTGAAATTGTGACAACAGAAGCTTCCAAAGTGGCTCACGAAGTCAATGTTGAAACAAATTTCCCACCAATAAATACCATTCGTCCAAGAAAAAAACCAACTCAATTTCAATATGAACACCATGATGAAGTTTTAGTAGACCCCAAAATCAAATAAAATATAGAGTAGAGTTTTATTTTAGAATTTTAGATCAGACAATAACTTCTTTAAAGGATAGATTCGAAGAGTTACAAACATTTACCGACGTATTTGGCTTTTTTAGCGATAATTTATTTAATTACTCTAATGATGAGTTAATGAAACACTGTAAAGATTTAAATCTGAAGCTTAAAGATGATTCAAGTAGTGATTCAGACATTGACGGTATTGATTTGTTTAATGAAATCATTGTCTTAAAGTTGCATTTATCAGAAAACCAGTCTAATGATCCACGAACCACATTTCCGAACACAGCAATAGCGCTAAGAATATTACTTACACTGCCGGTTTCAGTTGCATCTGGTGAAAGATCATTTTCAAAATTAAAAATTATTAAAAACTATTTAAGATCAACAATGCTCCAGCAGAGACTAAGTAATTTAGCTATAGTTTCAATTGAACATGAAATTTTAGACAGCTTGGATACAAGAAAGTTGATAGAAGATTTCGCAAATATAAAGGCAAGAAGAGTTAAGTTTTTATAATGATTGTATGGCTTAGTTTTACACTTCAGTAAACAAATATAATTAATGTACCTAATTAAAATAAATATTTTATAATCATTACGAATTTTTCTTTTACTTTCCATGATGAAAAAGCCTTTTTTTGACAAAAACCAGCATAATATGTAGTCGTAGGGCGGCATAATCGGTTTTACACGCGGGCGAACAAACATCTAGCGGCGGGCCTGTCACCACTATTCCATTCCACCCGGGTTTTGATCGAATAATTTGAACAAAAAGCGGTTATTGTGACATAACAGTTAGATATACATTCAGTCAAAAAAGTATCGGGAATGGATGATTTGTTTATGGTTCCAAATTCAAATTTTTGTTTTTTTGTAGTTGTTAGATTGGCACAACTGTTTTCCATTTTGGCGCGGAGTTTGAGTTGCATCTGTTATTTATATTAAATACAGTGCTGGTTTTAGTAATATCATATATAGTGTGTATTGCGAATTTCATAATGGACAAAAATATCGAACAAAGAGTTTGTCTTAAATTTTGCATCGCCAATGGAATTTCGTGTTCGGAGTCACTGAAAATGTTACAGAAGGCTTACGGTGAATCGACTTTATCAAAAACTCGTGCTTATGAGTGGTTCAAAGCGTTCAAAAGCGGTCGAGATGTGATGGAAGATTGGCCTCGCTCTGGTAGGCCGTCAACGTCTGCAACTGAAGTTAACATCGCAAAAGTTAAGGAAATAGTGACTGAAAATCCCCATTCAACTCTGAGAGAGATAGCTGCTGAACTTTCTGTATCTCACGAGTCAATCCGTACCATTTTAACTAATCATTTGGGTATGAAACATGTTGCTGCTCGGCTAGTCCCAAAAGATCTGAATTTTCTCCAAAAACTCAATCGCATGAAAGTCGCTGAGGACATGCTAGAACGAGTCAGTTCGGACCCAACATTCATGAAACGCATTGTTACTGGTGACGAGACGTGGGTTTACGAGTTTGACATGCAAACTAGTCAACAAGCTTCGGAGTGGCGCCTTCCAACTGAACCGTTTTCAATCGATAGAAGACATAAAGGAGAATTCGCGGCGAGAACACAAATCAATTCCGGAAGCAGCGTTTAAAAAATGTTTTGATGAATGGATTATTCGTTGGCGCAAGTGTATCGTTTCTAAAGGAGCATACTTTGAAGGTGATAAAATAAATTTGGATGAATAACAGACATTTTGTGTATTATTGATCTTTTCCCGGTACTTTCTTGACAGAGTAGTAATACCCTCGTGGTTTTTTTTTTGTGGATAGGTATTGATGTCCTCTATAAAACTGTAGTATATCACTTTGCTCTATTGTCAAAAGTTTCCGCAGCGTACGCGATATAAGGATCTTTTTTAACCCCCGACCAAAAAAGAGGGGTGTATAACACCCCTCTTTTTTTTGACCGCTATGTGTGTCTGTGGCACCGTAGCTCTTAAACGGGTAAATCGATTTGGATGCGGTTTTTTATTGGAAAGCAGGTTTTCCAGCGGTGGTTCTTAGATAAGTTTTATCAAAATCGGTTAAGCTATTTGAAGATCATCAGCTCTTTTCTAGTTGATGAAGGCATTTAACCAGCTTTTACGGGTCTGATCGATGCGAAATTTGGTATTCTGTTACTTCAATGACATTGCAAAAACATGGTTATATTGACCTGATGCTGTGGCATTCCAACCAACTCCTCACTAAGTTGCAGCAGAGGTATCGTGTTTGAACTCACTGGAATGGTTTAATTGAATATTATTGGTTTCATATTATATTTAGAACTTTAGATCAGTACCCTTAACCTGATGCTGAAGCATGTCCTGAAATCTGCAGGATACCCAACTCCACACTGTACACAAATTATAGGCCTATTGCGATATTGAGCGTAATTAATAAAATTGTCGAGAAAGTAATAATGGGGCAAATAACAGTGTTTTTAGAAAGTAATAATATTTTAACTGATACCCAACATGGCTTTAGGCCAAATAGAAGCACAGCAACGGCATTAAGTAAGTTTACTGATGATATAAATAGCTCATTAAATTCGAAAGAGATGGTTTTATTAACATTTATTGACTTTAAAAAAGCTTTCGATACCCTGGACCATGAGGGCTTGCTGCAGGCCATGGACGAGTGTGGAATACGAGGGCCTGTTAAAGGGTGGTTTAGGCAATATCTCCACAATAGATATCTGAAAGTTAGAATTAAAGGAGCAGACAGTGAACTCGGTAAAGTCAGTTATGGGGTGCCGACTGGGTCAGTTTATGGACCGATTGGGTACATCATGCACGTCAATAGTATGGTCAACGTCATCAAAAACTGTAATACCTATATGTATGCAGACGACACGTGCTTGGCATACAGTGGTCGGGACTGTGAACTGATCCAGTCCGCAATGCAAGAAGATCTGGACAACTTAGTAAAATGGGCGCACGATAATGGCATTCTTATTAATTTAAATAAAACCAAATGTATGTTGATATCGTCTCCGTGTAACCATGGTGCTAATAATGCCTGTATCTCAGTAAAGGGCCACTTGTATGGATGCCTTCATGATAACAAGGTAAATTGTCAGTGTGAATGTGTTGAGCGCGTAGCGAGCTATAAGTACCTAGGACTAACAATTGATGAGAAGTTTTCTTGGGACATACATGTAGACACGGTATGTAGTAGACTGCGCTCAGTGTTAGGTAAACTGAATAATTTAAAATATATAGTTAGTAAGCGAATACTGTACATTCTTTACCACGCGCTTGCAGATGCAACAATAAATTACGGGTTGGCTGCTTATGGACTGACGTTTCCGGTATATTTAAATAAAATAAAAAAAATGCAAATTAGACTATTAAAATTACTAGCAAATAAGGCAACTAAAGACAATATTAATAAGGAGTACGAAAAGTTATTTAAAACTTGTAGAATATTACCTATCCAAAAAAAAGTCAAGTTAAGTATAATCTTAGCACACCATAATAAAAACAAATACAAGATTAAGAGAGTGTATAACCGGCCAACTCGTAAAGCGACACAGAGAAACAGATATGTAGTCCCGAAAGTAAATAATTATTTCGGTCAAAGGACACAGCGATGGCTAATTCCAACATTGTTAAATGAATTACCTACGCAAATTAAAACTGAAGCAGTTTCCAAAAATGTATTAAAGAATGTCCTGCGTAAGCATTATTTGGGTTTGTGTCCTTAGCGTTAGACCTATGCTGTCAGCAGTCTGTGAGCAGTCTTGATGTGTCTCTTTATTCTTTATTATTGTAACACTCAGTTTAGAAATGAAATGTAACTGAAATCAATGTACTCGTACATAAATGCAAAAATAACGATTACCAAATCAATTGAAACATTGGTTTGAAACAGTAGTTTATTTCTTTGAAATTTGTCTGTGTAAAGTCACATCGAGATTGTTTACCTTAGTCTGGCTGCAAAGTTATGTAATGACTTTACGAGTATGAGGCAGGCGCGGGCCGGCCAGTCTGGCATACACGCGGCTTGTTGTTGTTGTGGGCCTCTTGGCTTGGCCGATCTCGGGCGGACGTCGCGGCGTCTCGCTCGCGCTGCGTAGCTATGTCGCAGTGGGGGGGTGCGGTGGCGGTCAGGACCACAGAGTACATTGAATGTCGATTGCGTTGTCTGCATGCGTGGCCAGCCTGGTGGGCAAGACCTGACTCGTGCCCCTTTTGTTATTATTTTATTAAGTGTTTTTGTTCAAAGTAATGTGATAGTGGTAAGTATAAAGTAGTCGATAAGTACCTACTTGGGTTAAACTGTACCTATCCACGAGAACACTGCCGACAAACTGTACAGCAGTTTGGCAGAAGATATGTGTTTTTTTTTTCTATTTTACTTTCTGGAATAAATAAATAAATAAAAAATAAAACTTACAGCAGATCAGGTTAGGTGAGTGTAGATCATATGTGGATGGACGGAGAGGGAGAGGAATACCAAAACAAGAAGGATGGTATGAAGAGCAAAATGAAAGAAAAGGGAGTTAGTGATAGCGTGACTGTTGATAGGACAAAATGGAAGCAAAAAGCATCTTGCGTCGACCCCAAGTTACATGGGATAAGGGCAGGAAGATGATGAGATCATAGGTTTTCTAATAGTAGCTATTAGGTAAATTAAGTTTAAAAAGCATGAAATTTAGTTTAGTTATGATCTTTCTGTTTTTGACGTGACAACGTCTTATAAATTGGTTTGCCGGGTGACACTTCAAGAAACTGCGTTACGCTCCGCTCACGTTATGCGCTCACAATGAGAGCGAGTGAGAGGCACGCGTCCCTTCCACTCGGGCATGGTTAGCCCGCCTAAGAGCGAGAGAGACAGACATAAAAAGTGAAAGGCACGCGTCCCTTCCACTCGAGCACAGTTACTATTATTTCATCCTTCTTCCTACTATACGAATGAATATTCACATTAAAATTATTTTACCACTCAAAGTCGTTGTCACGTAAAACTTTCGCCCGTATACCGACTTTACAGGCAACCAATTTTTTTTAACTTATAATTTGTTTTCATTTAATTTTGTTTTTTTTTTAGCCTATTAATTTTGCTATATGATCAATACGTATTATTTTTTTTATTTTTTTTGTCGGGGATTTTTAAAATTTTAAAAGCTTTTATTTTTAACTTGCTATGCATGTATATATTAAGGATAAGAATTTTTTCACACCTTGGGTTACATTATCGAAGTTTTTATACGGATCCCTAACGTTTTTGAAAATATTCTATGTTCATCAGGAATAATGTAGGATTCTAATGGTGAAAGAATATTTCAAATCGGTCCTGTAGTTTCGGAGCCTATTTAATTCAAACAAACAAATCTTTCCTCTTTATAATACTAGTGTAGAAGTGTGATAGAATGGTTATTTCATGAAAACGTCATTCTATATGCTTCGTGAACTTAGAGGGCTATAATTCTTTAGATGAATACGCGTTACGGCCGCTAATCATATTTTGTTTAACATACAGCTTCACACTGACAGGCAAAATGCAAAAAACATCAAAATATTTGAATTTCGCGGGCTACCCTGGCGCAATCACCTTAAACCTTTAAGTCCGACTGCTCGATCTCCCCCTCGTTTGGGGCGGGAGGAAAGCGGGTGGACTTGCCCGGAATGTTGAGTTAATTTCTGTACCAAGATAGGGTTGGGTGTGCAAATGCGGCTTCCCACTTTGTGACGACAAACGCCTCAGCAGCCCCACCACAGGTCTTCACCTGCGGTGGAGCTGCTGAGGCGTTTGGAGATGGCGTGAAGAAAAGGGTGAACTCTTAGCTTTGACGGAGGCGCGTCTGGTTAGAACTGGAAGTAGTGCCAAGGCCATGAACCAGGACGTTATGAGGGAGTTGCCCAATGTTGGGCGCTAGAGCACAAGAGCCGGGTACACGAGTGCCTGGCCGATCCTGCTCAGACTCCTTCTCCGAGTGTCCCAGGGGAGGCAAATTTGCCTAATAGGGGCCCCTATCGCTGGCACTACCAAAAGTTCGACACCAGAGCGGCCTGTCGTAGGGGTGGAGAGCCCCTCTGAATTCAAGCCTGACCCCGTTAATTTGCAAAGCCCGGACTTGTCACAGGTACTAGACCACATCGGAATTGTGGAGGATCTCCTGTCGTGATGAGAACAGGCGAGGGCTGCCTAAGCAAGTAAGTCTATCTCCAGAAGAGACCGAAACTGTCTCAGCTAAGTAGTCTGCCGCTCGGAGCGCATTGGAGCGAGAGGAGAGGAGCACCAGGAGCAGCAGATGAAGATGAAAATGAGCTCATGAAGACTTGGCTGGCGGCGACGAAGAACACTTTTTTGTAGTGTGTTCGTTATCACGCCCAGATGGGAGAGTGTTTAAGGGACACATGACGGCTAATTTGTAGGGATCAAGAAGCGCCTGCGGACTTTAAAGATGGCCAAGGGCGCTATGTCCGCAGCCGCCCTGAGATTCGGCCCGTATAACAAATATGTTGGTCGGGCCATGGGAAGGTTGGAGGGAGTGATCACCTTCGAGGTGGGCAGCGGTACCACATGGATAGGAGGTAGAGCTGGGTGGGACTTAGCGCGGTTTCGTATGGTACTCTATAACAAGATGGATAAGCTCCAGACATGGAAGCCGGCTCAAGAAATCTGCTCACAGTACTCGGAGCTTCTCACCTACGCTACAGAAGCCTGTCTAGATACGAATAGTAGACAGCAGAGTTGGACGCAGTACTACACAAAGTGTACGGCGACAGATGAGCGTGGCAGAAATCACGCAGGGCAAAGGATGGCAGGGAGGAGGCAAGGGTAGCCCTGCGCGCGGCTAGAATCTCCTATAAGTCCACTATGGACTTATAGGAGGAACTTCTCATCTATGCGAGAAGCAGAGGTGGCCTTCTTCCGGGGATTCGCGGATATGAGGAACGACGGCGACGACGACGACGACTCCAGTGGGGACACGGCGTATCACCGTCAGGTTCGTGTGGCAGCAGCGTTCACCCCTACAGGACGGGTTTCTGACTCATCCAGCGGGGAGGCGCTCGATCGAATCGTCAGGAACTTGCCTAATACAGCTCCCGGCTTGGACGGGATTACTGCCCGAATAGTTAAGCATGCCTAGATTGAAGTGCTGCAGAGATGTTACTTATGTACATGGCGTGCATAAGGGACATCCCGGACATTGGAAGAGGGGCCGGTTAGTCGTTTTGCCAAAGGGCAATGATCGGCCGCTTTTGGAACCAAAGGCGTATAGACCGGTGACCCTTCTTCCGACTTTGGGGAAGGTACTGGAACGCCTCATCGTCACGTGAGCTTCATGCCCGCATCGGCACATTTTGGAGGCGCAACATGGTTTTTCGAGGGGTTAGTCGACGGCAAAGGACGGACAAGGCAAAGTTAACATTTTGTGTTTTTTAAATAAAAGCCTACAACTATCAGTCTTTTTCAGCTTAAGAACAGCACATACACACTTCTTTTGAGCTTTGAACGCAATGATTTTATCAGTGGAATTTCCCCAAAACATTATTCCAAAACGTAACGTCGATGAGACATACGCTTTGTATGCCACCAAAACTACAGACTCATTTGATATTTTCGCAAGATTATGACGTGCATAGGGATACTGGTTAAATTTTTTTAGAAATAGTTTCAACATGGCATTTGCAATTTATATGACTATCCAAGTATAGTCCTAGAAATCTGGCCGTTCTTCTCCATAAGAATCTACCCTTCCGAATGGACAGTAGAGTCACAATGTTATTTTAAATGTAATTATGACGTTCAAAAGTGCTGTTTAATGACCTAATTGAAATAAACGTTTTTGACTTTTGACTTTGACTTTGACTGGCACTGTTGTTTTCAGGTATTTTTTGGTCTGCGTATTTTATATTTAAATCAAGTTGTTTTTTTCTTTGTTGGAACGTCATAATCTGTGTGTTTTCTAAGTTTATTTTAAGTTTATTTTTTCGTAACCAGTTTATGATGCAATGTCTGGTATTATTTATTTCATTTTCATATGACTAAGTCTTTACACGGTATAATAATTGTAATATCATCGGCAAACAGGACTGTCTGATAGTCGGTACATTTCGGCAAATCATTTATAATAATGAGGAAAAGCAAGGGGCCAAGGACACTCCCTTGGGGTACACCACAAGTTGTATACCTAATGGACGACTTGTCAGCAACTTCTGTCTTAGAATTGGTACAAATTCTATTTATAACCGTGATTTGTCTTCTTCCATATAAATAAGTTTTTATTAGGCTCAATATATTTACTCGGACACCATATCGCTCCAATTTACCCAGTAATATTGTATGATCCACGCAATCGAATGCCTTTGACATGTCCATGAGTACTACGGCTATAGGATTCTTTTTGTCAACATAACTTATAATTTTGGCAACTAACTCATAAACTGCGTTGTTAATATTTATGTTTTTGCCAAAACCATATTGTTCTTTAGCGAATATATTATTTGATTCAAAGAACGAGTTAAGGGATTTATAAATCACTTTCTCAAAGTTTTTCGAAAATGCTATGAATATTAAATGAATATTAAAGCTATTGGACGATAATTTGAAATGGTAGCTTTGTCGCCTTTCTTATGAAGTGGCTTAATTATAGTGGCTTTTAATAAGTTTGGAAAGTGACCATACTCTATGCATAGTATAGGTTAACTATAAAACTTAATACGGGTGCGATTATATGCGACACAATTTTTTTTTTTTTGTAGAATTTTCATCAAATCCCGTGTTATTGGTGATCAACATCAAAAGCAGAGCATCCACTCGACATCGTGCACCATGTCCTGGAGGGGCGTATGGAGCCTAGCCTCATATAGAGAGCTGAGGTTCGTCGGGCTGGATGAGGGAGTTTTGGCAAAGTTGCCGTTCATGATATTGAGAGGTTCGCATATGAATTGGGTCAGGTTCAACCGCATGACGACCCGAACCGACTGAGTCGGGGAGCGAGTGGTCGCGGGCCGCCGCCGGGCCCAGGGGGACGAACTCCCACCAAAGGGCTCACTCGTTTATTTTATATAACATTTTCGTCCTCGCCCATGATCCCACCGGCGAAACTTTGACAGATAGGCGACAGTAGGGGGACGTGGGAGTCCTGTCACAACAATCTATAATGATTACGACAGTAGTTTCTATAGACGATGGCATCATGTCGAGCTAAAATAGCCAAATGCCTCGTCATCTAATTGGTGACGCGCATGAATAGATTAACGAGATTCCCACTGTCCCTGTCGTCGGACTTGGTAGAGAGCGGACGTGAATTCAATTGCTCCGTGTTTTAATTTCTGATTGGCCAGTGGCAAAACTCGGTCTTTCCTGCTCTCGCGCATACAAAGTTGCACTAAGGCCCGCGGCCATATTGAGAGCGAGATCGCGCTAAGTTCGGGCGGAGCTCGGGTGGAGCTTAGTGACATTTCCCCCCCGCGAGTGTTTGTGCCTACGACAGTGACGTTTTGTGACAGTGACACTAGCGCCAGGTGACGTTTAAATTTGGACCCTTTAGTTAGTTACGTTTGGTTAAGTTATTGTGACAGTGACGCTTAATTTAGTTAGGTTAGTGTAGTGTTGTTGTGTGCTGGATTTCTCCCCGAATTGGTATATTGGTTGTTTCCACCATAAACTTTTGGATTATTAATACACGAACAGGTTTTTATTATGAACTTGTGACTGTTCCGGTATTATCTATTATTATTAACGCCACTTCCTGAAGTGGCGCGCCGCCAGCTGGAATTAGTCGAGAAGGAGATGGAGCTTAAAGCCCAGGAGCTTCGGGTACTGACGGAGATGGGGCTCGAAAACATGGAGGGTGGTTTTACCCAGAGGGCGTCCCTTCAACATACCCCGCCGCAAAGATTCAGCACCCTAATTGGCGTGGAGATGCTATCGCCGACGACCATATTTGCTGCAGATGAGGAGCCCTCAGCGAGTGGAAAGAGACTCCTCTACTCTCCTGAAGAAGTGCAGGAGGCGGTGCGGCGCCGCTTAGGCGCTACACGGAAGACGGCGCGCACTGATGTGCCACCGATTGGCGGTTTGTTAACCCGGCCAGGCTTAGCTACGCCACAGACCAGCACGGCACGGACGTTGGAGGTCGACGAATTAACTACTGCGCCAGCGGAGACCCTTGCGGGACTGGCTACGGCCTCCACAAAGGGGATAATGGAGGCTGTTCGGTCGAAGACCTCCAAGCTGAACAAGGAGGAGATAACAGCTGTCGGTACACATACCGAAAGGTTGGCGGCGGTGGTGATGCACCTGACCCTGCGACTGGCAGCTGCCGTTACCGTGCAGAAACGGCGGAAAGAGAGCCCAAATTAAACGCAATAGCGCAAGTATCGGCGACACCGGCACCGGTATCCTACGCCTCGGCGCTTAAATTACCCAGCCGGCAAGAGCCGTTCAAGATGGAGGCTGTACCTGGGCCGCTGTTGGTCTTCTACGCGGCTGAAGCGGCGCCCTCAAAACGGCAGAAGAAACGAAGGCGGAACTAAAGAAGTCGATTGATTCTGCCAAGTTATGGGTCTAGATGACAAAAGTCTGCAAGGTGGGAAACGCAGGCATCCCTGTGCAAACCACAGACAAGGAATCAGCGAACAGGCTCCGTGCGGCGGTGCCGACCTCGCTCCGGGTGTCCGAGCTTAAGCGAAGGCAGCCCCTCGTATGCTTCAACAGGCTGGATGGAGACCCCTCTATCGGTGACATTATAACCGCACTACATGAGCAAAATTATAGAGACTAATGACTGGCCACTTGAACGCATCAGAAAGGAGGCGTCTGGCGTATTTAAAAAGAACCGGTCGCGCGGCTCGGCGCCAGCGATCTCTGCCATATTTAGAGCTGCACTGCGGAGCTAAGGGAATCCCTTCTACAAAAGGGGCGTGTCTATGTGGGGTGGCAGGCGGTGGAAGTTACCGACCATGTCGACGTGCCATGCTGCACGTCCAAGCAAGTGCCAACAGTACGGGCACCCGGAGCGCTACTGCAAGTCCAAGGAGACCACGTGCGCGCGCTGCAGCGCTACTGGCCACCGCGGAGAGGATTGCAAGGCAGCTGCGTCGTGTTGCGCGACGTGCAAGCGACTGGGGAAGAAGGGAGCGGCGGAGCACAGGGCCGCCTCACGGGATTGTCCTGCAAGGCAGTATGCGGAAATGTGGAGTGTCAATATGACCAATAGGGTATTTTACTAAAAAAATCTAATTAGTCCGTCTGATAGGTTTTCAAAAAATATTTGACACGTATTTTTTCTTTTTTCACGTAAACAAAAATAAAGGAGATACAGCGAGTTGAAGACACATGTGACGTCATTAGGCTTGGTAAATTTGGTCCTTTTTTACTAAGCCATATGACGTCACGCATATTTTTTGAAAATCTATCAGACGGACCAATTACATTTTTTAACCGACTTCAAAAAAAGGAGGAGGTTCTCAATTCAGTTGTATTTTTTTTTTTTTTTTATGTGTGTTACCTCATAACTCCGTCATTTATGAACCGATTTGAAAAATTTGTGTCTCATCTGAAAGGGTAATACTTCTCAATTGGTCCTTGTCACCATGTCAGAATCTGATGATGGGATCCCACGAAAATCGAGGGCAACCCTCAAATTTTATAGGCACATACAATGTTTTTCATGAACTTTCTAACGCAATTCAGATATTTGTGCCTGGTAATCATCATCTCATGTTGCTGAGCTGATGATGAAAGGTATAAATTAGGATCTGATGATAAGATCCCATGAAAAATGTTTGTTCAGCGATACTTTCGCCAATTGTCAGCCGATTTGGATGATTCTTTTTTTGTTTGTAAGAATATTTTCCTGGACTGGTTCCGTTTTAATTTGGTGAAGATCTGATGAAGAACTTCGGAGGTAGGCAACGGAACTCTTCAATAAATGATAGCAAAGGGATCGGGATTGCTGAAATCGCATGTTTTTTTAGTGTTTACACCAGTTCTTAACATAACATTGCGCTGGTACGCTGTTAATTGGTACGCAGGTACCTGGGTATCACTAAAAAGTGAAAAATAAAAAACTTTTTTACAAAAAATACAACCGACTTCCAAAAACAAAACACTACAAGGTACAAAATAACTTTGGAAGAAAGAAAAGAACTTTAATTTCTGAAGTCGGTGTCAAAAAACGAAAAAATAACCAAAAACACCGACTTCAGAAATTAAAGTTCTTTTCTTTCTTCCAAAGTTATTTTGTACCTTGTAGTGTTTTGTTTTTGGAAGTCGGTTGTATTTTTTGTAAAAAAGTTTATTTTTTGTAAAATACCCCATTGTGCATAATACAAATATAATTAACATCGGGCAGCTCAACCTCGGAGGGTCTGCAGTTGCAATGCGGGAGCTTCCCGCGGTGTGCCGAGAACGAGGACTAGACGTCGTGCTTCTCCAGGAACAGTACCCGCAGGCTGACTTTGTCGTTCAGGGCGGGAGCACAGCCAAGGCTGTTCATACGCGGGAGCAGTACGGCCTGCGCGGTCCTGCAGCATCTTACCACTGACCACTGCCTTGTGGCTTACCTGGAGGAGTGCGACCTACACGTGGTCTCCGCCTACTTTTAGTACGGCGAGGCCATCGACCAGCACCTGCACCACCTGGAGGGTGTGATGGAGGCACTGCGCGGGAAGTGCGTGCTGCTGTGCGCGGACGCAAATGTCCATTCGCCTATGTGGCACAGTGATCCGCTACACTACATTGGTTGCGGCCACAACTTGGAGTACAGGCGTGTGGCACTGGAAGGGTTCATTGCGGCGCATAGACTCACCGTTCATAACGTGGAGGGCCAGCCCTTCACTTTTAGTGGCCCGAACGGTGAGTCCAACATTGATGTCACGGAAGGAGATGCCACGGCGCTGGGCCACTCGAAGAGCCAGTGCGCTTCCGGGATCGGGGGGTGGATTGGCTGCGGTTCAAGCAGACGATCGACGCGCGAATGGGAGGGCGTCTTTTGTCTGTCAGGATTTTACGCGGATCATTGAGAACACAACGCGTCAGTGCTTTGGAGAGAAAGGTACACCAAAGGACGCAGGGTATGAATGATGGAATCCGGAGCTTGATAAGCTTCGGAATGCCAAAAATAAGGCGAAGGGTAAGTGGCAAGGAGCAAGGAAGACCGGGGGGCTGCATGAGGAACGCCTGCGAGTGGAATTCCATCGAGCGAGAGCGGGATATAAAGAGGCAATGGAGAAGACGGAGCTTGACTATTTTAGGAAGATAGCCGAATCGGGCAACAGCGACCCGTGGAGGTTGGCTTACCAGGCTGCTAGCGGCAGGCTGAAGCCAGCCTCCCGGGTTATGAATGGTACAAAACTGAAGGAGGGCTTTGCCGCCTCTGTGGGTGAGGCGGCGACTGGGCTCCTACAGGCTCTTTGCCCAGACGACGATCCGTCCCGGGACACGCCCTAGCACAGGCAGATCCGTGTCGCTGCCTCGCTCACCCCGTCAGGTCAGGCTGCGCCTCCTCTGTCTCGTGACAGTTTGGGGGGCATAATCAGGAGCTTGTCCAACACGGCTCCGGGATTGGACGGTATCAGCGCGCGCATGGTTCAGAATGTCTGGAGTGTTCCCGCGGAAGTAACTGCGGTGTACGGCAAGTGTGTCGCGGAAGGTGTGTTTCCGAGTGTATGGAAGGCGGGCCGGCTCCTAGTGCTGCCAAAGGGGAATAGTAAGCCTCTCACCGACCCGAAGGCCTACAGGCCAATCACATGCTTCCTGTGCTCGGGAAAATTCTGGAACGCGTAATCTTGAAGTGCGCTCCGACGATTGGCAACCAGATCTCTGCCTTCCAGCACGGGTTCTCTCCGGGAAGGTCAACCGTCACGGCGCTCAATGATATAATACGCACCGTGAGGGAGGGCTCGTCCAAGTATGTGCAGGCCATATTCCTGGACATCTCGGGCGCCTTCGACAACGCCTGGGGGCCGATGATCCTGACGAAAGCCAAGCGGGGAGGGTGTCCGCCCAACATCTACAAGATGCTGACGGACTACTTTGTCCGCCGACGAGTCGGGCTCTTTATCGGCGACCGGTTGGAGTGGAAGGTGTCCACCATGGGCTGCCGCAGGGGTCTGTCCTTGGTACGGCTCTGTGGAAATTGCTACTGGATGACCTGCTTCGGTTGCCATTGCCCGGGGGCGTCCGAATGGTTGCCTACGCGGACGACGTGACTATCCTGATCGAGGCCCAGTCCCGAAAGGACATCGAGACTGCTGCCAAAGTGTTGCTGGACATAGTCGCAGCGTGGAGCGGCCCCCGCTGTAAGGCTAGCCGGGGACTCGGTCAGGAGCGTCACAAGTTTATCCTTCGCGCAGCATGCCTTGTCGATAGGGAAACGAGCGGCCAAATGCTTCTGGAAGATGACCCGAGTGTAGGCGTTGGGTGGTTGTCTCCCGGCAGACCTTGAGGTGATCCGTTCGGGTAGGTTTGATGAGGAGCGCCAGGCCGCGCGGCTAATCGTACGAAATGGGAGCTGGACCGACGAAAGTGTGAAATTTGGAATGAGATGATGGATGCCTGGAAAAAGAGATGGACGGATGAAGAGAAAGGACGGGAGCTATATCGCTTCTTCCCGGACGTGGCGAAGAGTCGTGCCGGATTATCAGCTGTCCCAGATTCTCACGGGACATGGGTGTTTCAGGAAAATGTTGCACGATATGAAATTATGTGAGGTCATCTTCCCAAATAACATTTTGGTGTCAGTTACAAGCTTTTTTATGACTTTAAGTAATATAACAGGGTTATAATTATCTCAGCTATTACTAAAGACGATATAGAGGAGTTAACAAACAAGTTTTAGCCCCCATCGCAACACTACAGCTTTACTGGACGACGTAATACAGTTTTGATAGTTATAATGGCGCTAGTAGCAGCAAGTATACTTAATAGCTTTAACCTTTTTGAGACACCCAAGTCTTTATAAAAGTGTTCGCCGACACCTCTTAACACTTATTGTTGTATAGTTATTGCAATGAACTCTTTTATACCACTTAGGTGCTACATTGACTGTTATCGCAGACATAGGCTATAAAATAAAGTTTATCGAGAGTTTAGTAACACGAGAAACTAAAGGTCTCAAACAACTCCTCTATCTAGGTTTAACCTGTAATAAAGGGTTTAACTAAAGCTTGTTGTATTAGGCAGTACTCTTTTACAGACGTTCTAAAGGTATTGGTGTCAAACAACGCAAGTATGGGTCGTTATTAACACTAACCTCACTTTTGTAAAGTTCGCCATTGTTTTGGTAACCTAACAACTAATATTATTTCGAGTTATTCAACATTTGACTAAAATAAACAAAATTACTTGTTTACATTATTTGAAGCATTCCGTGAATGCCACTTAATTTTACATACCACTGCTCAGGAAGCAGGAATGAATAATAATATTTAGCTTGAGGTACCTATTTTATTCTCATAATTTTTCTTTTAAATCTTTAATAAATCCTAGGCGCGTTAAAATTGAGATGAGAAACATGGTATACATTTTTGGAGGTAGCGGTACAGAGAGTAAAGTCCCTCACACCTCAATTGAAAAGGAGGATCCTCCAACCAGGCGGCAGTTGTGCCTGGCGGGCTACTGCCCTATAGTTGATATTCGGGCTGATGTATATGTTCAAATCGCACGGTAAACTCTGCTTGCGCGATGCAGGATTTCAACGTTGTAGTTCGCTGCTAGTTGGATAGATGGCGTCACGGTTCTTTTTGTTGCGATGTAGATTTGCTCCGTAGATTTTTCTTGTGGCGGCCTTGATGCCGCTACATCACTCCCCTTCGGAAACCGGAGGTCGACAGTGGATGAGTCGTCCATGCATCTTGAGATGCTTGCCCAGCCAGTTGAAGGTTGATTCCAGTAAGTCGGAATCGGAAGTCGCAAAGTTCTCGGTGAGTCGGAACTATATGCGGTACCCCAATGAGTCGGGGTGATGATTGAGGCTGAGGATGCTGAACAGGAATGCGCGGCTGCTGCATGCTGGTGGTCAGGATACCCTTAGAAGCCGTAGGTACTCGCTGGCTGTTTGACTCGCTGCTCGAGAGCTTGAGGTCACGATGAGGAGAAGTGATGATGACGTCACGCTGAAGCTGTTGCACGAAGGCTGCGCTGACGTTCAATGTCGAGGGTCACCAGTTTGAGGGTATGCGGAACGGAGAGTAAAGTCCCGCACACCTCAATTGAAAAGGAGGATCCTCCAACCAGGCGGCAGTTGTGCCTGGCGGGCTACTGCCCGATAGTTGATATTCGGGCTGATGTATATGTTCAAATCGCACGGTAAACTCTGCTTGCGCGATGCAGGATTTCAACGTTGTAGTTCGCTGCTAGTTGGATAGATGGCGTCACGGTTCTTTTTGTTGCGATGTAGATTTGCTCCGTAGATTTTTCTTATGGCGGCCTTGATGCCGCTACACATTTACCGTGAAATCATAAGGGCAGTCATTTTTCACTTCACATACTTAAATAACTTAATATTCCATAATATTATTCTGCTGTGTTGAATAATGGATGACATAATACTTTCATTATGAACAGATTTAATTTTAGTAAGGTTACAGGCCTTTTCATCTTAACGTGCGCTTTTTACCACCTGTAGTGCTCACTAACGCGGTAATACCGGTTAAAGTAGTAGCTGACGATGAATAAACGCTCTTGTGCAGCTTTAAGATCTTTTTGACACCTTACTATAGGATCTACACCACCTGTAGCGTTTACCAACTCTATTTTACAACGGTAATACAGATTAAAGTAGTAGCTAACGATGAATAAGCGCTCTTGTGCAGCTTTAATATCTTTGTGACACCGTACTATAGGCTTTCTATAACTTACCTGTAAAACTGTGGGCCTCTTTCGTGGTTATAAGTGAGTTAGAGTATGATCTAACTCACTTATCACTTATCAGTTGCAAAGGTATGCGTTAACACTTTTATACTCAAATGGAACAGATATACGAGTCCCATATAGGATTTTTTAACGCTAAAGCGTTAAAAAAACCTTGTTAGTTGGGTTGTGTTACTGTGGTATGGAGGAGGAAGACCTACACCATGCGCTGTGGGTCTGCCCCCTCTATGAAGAAGACAGGTGCAAGATGATGGATGGGATTGTCCGTGGTGAGCCCGGTCGGTCTACTACCCCGATCTTGTGAGTTCACCGGCGAACTTCGAACGACTGCGTGAAATCGCGCATAGGTGGCATGCCGCTCGGAGCGCATTGGAGCGAGAGGAGAGGAGCAGCAGATAAGAACAAGCCCATGAAGACTTAGCTGGCGGCGACGAAGAACACCTTTGTAGTGTGTTTCGTTATCACGCCCAGATGGGAGAGTGGTTAAGGGACAAATGAAGGCAAATTTGTAGGGATCAAGAAGCGCCTGGGGACTTTAAAGATGGCCAAGGGTGCTATGTCCGCAGCCGCCCTGAGATTCGGCCCGTATAACAAATAATATGTTGGTCGGGCCGTGGGAAAATGTGACCATCCAACTGGTGATGTAAATTGCCCGGCACGCAAATTTGCAGAAGACAACTACATCAATTCAATCGATTATGAAGGCGCCTAAGAGCGCCACCGATCAAATTACTAAGTAAGCACTTAGTCAGTAGTTTACCTCATATTTTATTTGTTAGTTTATAATTAGAATGACAGATCATCTAATTTGTGATCTGGATAGTTTTTCTGTGTCTGAAGCTAAAATCTGTAATGTTGAGGACTGTAAGAATCTGATACCTGTTGGAGGAAAAACGTTAACCCTACTAACACAAAATATCCGCAGTCTAAACCGGAACATCAACGGTTTTGAAGTGTTGCTACAGAACCTTGAGGTTAGCTGTGATATTATCGTCCTAACAGAATGTTGGCTGTCGAAACAAACAGTTTTACCGTCTCTTGACGGATATTACTCACAAAGAACTGATAGAACCATCAACCAAAATGATGGTTTGGTAGTATATGTAAAAAATAATTTAAAAACAGAGGTAGAAGAACCGTTATTCCAGGACAGTAATTGCTTATTAATTAAAATTTTTCCTGATACAGTAGTAATGGCCATCTACAGGCCTCCTTCTCAAAACATTGACTGTTTTTTGGACTCACTCAACACGAATTTAACAAAAGTATCATCTTTTCAAAATATAATTCTTGTAGGTGACATAAACATTAACATTGCTTCCGGGAAAACCAATGGTCATGCTAACAACTACCTGAATATTTGCGCGTTTCATGGACTATTACCCACTCATTACCATCCCACGCACCAGTCCGGCTCATGTTTAGATCATTTTTTTATAAAATCAAAGAAACCAACCCAAACATTTGTAACTAACTCATCGCTTACCGATCATCAAGCTGTTTTACTAACATTGCAAATTTCTTTACCTAGAAAAAACTGCATGCGTAGCGATACTAAAGTAAATATGAAAAACCTTGAAAATGACATAAGTGCTATTAATTTTGACCCAGTTTTTAATTCAAACAATGCAAATATTTCTTTAGAGTATTTCATACATTCGCTACAATATGCAATTAAGAAAAACTCATTTGTTAAAATAATGCCTAGGAAATATTATAACATTAAACCATGGATCACACCCGGTCTCGTTCGATGTATGAGACATAGGGACAAACTTCACCTGAAATCGAAACTGGCACCTGGTGATAAATCACTTTCCGTCACATATAAAAGGTATAGAATTTCTGTAACAACCTTTTGAAAAAAATAAAAAATCAGTATGATAAAAATGAACTACAAAAGGCAGGAAAAAACAGCAAGCTTGTTTGGAAATTTATAAAAAATAATACTTTTAGATCTAAAAATTCCGAACCTCCCCTTGACTCAACAGAAATAAACCCGTCCGAAGCAACGAATAAAGTCAATAATTTTTTTGCTAACGTTGGTAAAAACTTGGCGGAAAAAACATTAAATTCTATATCTTTGCCTCCTCAAAGTTCACCTGTAACAACTTCTACACTACATTCTTTTGTTTTATTTGAGACCGACGCAAATGAGGTATTAAGAATCATAACCGAGCTTAAGGATGTTTGTGCTATTGGCTGCGATAACATACCAAATCATATACTTAAAAGATTTAATATCTAATTGCACCTCCGTTAACTCACATTTTTCAGTTATGTTTATCACAAGGAGTTTTCCCCCAATTACTTAAAAAGGCTGTAGTCACCCCTGTTTTTAAATCTGGAGACAAAAACTGTGTTAATAATTTTAGACCTATTTCAGTCTTAACGGGCCTCTCCAAAATTTTAGAAAAAATCATAAACACTCGTTTAATAAAATATCTAGAAGACAACAAATTGCTTTCAGACAGTCAATTTGGTTTTAGGCCCAAAAGATCAACAAGCCAAGCAGTCCACCGATTGACAAATTATATAAGTACAAGTATGGACAATGGCATGCACACCATTGGTATCTTTTTTGGACCTTGCCAAGGCGTTCGATACTATTTCTTGTTCTATATTATTACATAAGCTTGAAACGATTGGGATAAGAGGAACACAACTTCAACTTTTTTCTGATTATCTTAGTGATCGTTATCAATGTGTGAAAATTGGTCAATTTATAAGTTCTGAGCTTAAAAATAGCTGTTACGGATTTCCACAAGGCAGCATTTTGGGTCCTACGTTGTTTCTAATATATATAAATGATCTGTGCAGCTTGCCACTCAAAAATGGTATCATACTGTCATACGCTGATGACACGGCTCTAGTGTTCTCAGCTAAATCAAGAATCGAGGTTTATGAACACGCGCAGAATGGTTTCAATACTGTATCTAATTGGCTTCTTAACAGTCTCTTAACATTAAATTTAGATAAAACAAAATACATTTTATTTACGATTAGGAAAAATAACATTCCGCTTGCTAATTTAAACATTTTTGCACATAATTGTAGAACTAACGCTGACAACGCATGCACTTGTTCCACCTTAGCTAAAGCTGACTATGTGAAATATCTAGGTGTAACGATTGACACAAATCTAAATTTTCGTAAACATATTGATGTACTATGCAGCAGAGTGCGGAAATTAATATACATTTTTAAATACTTACGTAACGTAGCCGACTATGATTTAATTAAACAAGTTTATTTGGCTTTGTGTCAGTCCATACTAACGTATTGCATAACTTCCTGAGGTGGTGTCGCAAAGTCCATTTTACTTCCTCTAGAACGTGCTCAAAGAGCAATTCTAAAGGTTGCAACCTTTCGCCCTTTTAAATTTCCCACGCACCAGCTTTTCATGGCATGTAAGGTACTAACAGTGCGTCAACTAGCTATTCTAAACATCGTACTGCATCAGCGCACTGAACTTCCTTATGACCGAGTACCTTCAGGCAAGAGAAGGAAAGATTTGGTTTGTATTAAACCTCAAACCAAACATGCTTTCGCAAATAGATTTTTTGTGTTTTTAGGACCTTATCTATATAACAAGCTCAACAAGCCACTTGACATATATAGTTTAAATTATAAGAAATGCAGTACAACGCTTGCGGAATATTTAGCAAAACTCAATTACGTTGACACAGAAAAACTGCTAGAAATTTTAGTATGATGTTTATTGTTTCATATTTCTTTGTATTATTTATTTTTGTTCATTGTTTAGAATAGTATTTATTAATAATTGTAAAGTTTGCTTATTTTTAATAGTCGATTAAGATTTATTATTGCATTGATCTAGTTAACATATATAACTGACCAATTTAAATTGCGATGAAGTGAGGGCCTGAAACACAGGTTTAAATAAACCTAGATCGGGCAGGTCGCTATATACATTATAAGTTCCAAGTTAAATATCTTATACGTCTAATTAATGTTAGCCATACACTAGTTTTAATAAATTAAGAATAAATTGAATTGAATTGAATTGAAGGTTGGAGGGACGTGTCCCTATCCACTTTCTAGCGAAACCACAGCCAAGGGAACGGGCTTGGGACAATCAGCGGAGCTTAGGCGTAAGCTCTTTCAAAGGGTTGAGATCTCTTGTTGCCGAAGGCCTGTCTGGTAGCTCACGACTGTGGTTGTGTGCCCTCATGACTGACACTGTTAACTTATTGGGAAGTACAACTCGCAGGTGTCAGATCCTAGCGTCAGCAACAGCTGGCGATGCTGGGATTGACTTCCACCCTTGGCCTCTCGAGGCGCCGCTAATGTTAGCCAACAAGGGAGGAGTGGGTGGCTGTGACTGTCTTTCTTAGGCGCAAATAGAAAGAGGCCTTAAATAATATCACAAAGGCCCCCCTTAAGCCGGATCCCTAGATTCCTGCACGGTCTCGTGTTAGTAGTCATTTCGGAGGACAGGTTGAGGATTCTCGATTTCCAGATCCGGAGGGCAGTGCGGTCATGGCTGAGGCTTCCGAAGGATTTGCCTATCGGGCACTTCCACGCAGCAACCACGGACGGTGGCTTAGCGATCCCATCGCTGAGGACTTGTGTGCCGGACCTCATTTATAAGAGGTTCGGCCGATTGGACTCGTCGCAGTGGCCAGTGGCCAAAACCGCCGCCAGATCTGAAAGGATTCGAAGGAAGTTGCAGTGGGCCGATAGGCTACTCCGGAAATTCACAGTGGAAAACCCCAAGTCTGGTGAGCGAACAACAGCAATGTATTGGCGTGAAGCCCTGCATGCTACCGTGGATGATCACGAATTGCGGGAGTGTCCACGGGTTCCTGCGTCCACGAAGTGGATGAGGGAGCAAAGCATGCAGCATACTGGCCGGGATTTCGTGCAGTTCGTGCACACTCAAATAAACGCGCTCCCTTCGCGAGTACGCTATACACGGGGGCGCCGGACTAGTGTGGAGTCGGAGTTGAACTGCCGTGCAGGTTGCATGGTTAGGGAGACGACGGCACACACCATCCAACAGTGTCACAGTACGCACGGCGGCCGTATTGAACGCCATAACTTTGTTGCGGATGTTGTTTGCTCCGCTATGATAGAAAAGGGGTGGACCGTTGTGAAGGAGCCAAAAATCAGGACTGCAGTGGGCCTTAGAAAGCCCGATATCATCGCCTCCAGGAATGGTGTAGGAGTGATTGTGGATGCGCAGGTGGTCTCGGGTCAGCGACCGCTCGACGAGCTCCATCGTGAGAAACGTAATAAGTACGGTAATCATTAGGAGCTTGTCGTAAAGGTTGCGGACATACTGGGGCTACCTTGTAAACAGAGCGTCCACTCGACATCCTGCACCATTTCCTGGAGTGCGTATGGAGCCTAGCCTCATATAGAGAGCTGAAGAGGTTCGTCGGTCTGGATGAAGGAGTTTTGGCGAAGTTGCCGTTCCCGAATTGACCAGCAAATGGTCCAGGGGTACGGTGAGCCTGGAGACCCTGGCCAGGCCTGAGCATTGTAAATCCAGGTGTGTCTCTGGGGGAAGTTCCCAGAGTAGCTTCGATGGGGGTCTTTAGACCCCAAATCGAGCAGCTCGCAAGGCTGGGGCGTACGAGAGCTGTGGGTGTGCCTATGGTAGGGCTAGCCCTAAAGGTTATAAGGGTCGCTTAGTATTACATGAAAACGTATGGTCGAACCTCCGGCCTCCCACAGGAGCAGGAGGCTTCGGACCTTTAAGTCCGACTGCTCGATCTCGGCCTCGTTCAGGTCGGGAGGAGAGCGATTGGACCTGCCTAGTTTGCCAAGTTCATTTTTGTACCAAGATCGCGTTGGGTGGGCACAAGCGACGCGCCCACCCTGAAACAAACGCCTCAGCAG
Organism: Lacanobia oleracea; assembly: GCA_950371165.1. Taxonomy (NCBI): domain Eukaryota; kingdom Metazoa; phylum Arthropoda; class Insecta; order Lepidoptera; family Noctuidae; genus Lacanobia; species Lacanobia oleracea. Next base: position 9,613,553 of record OX493411.1, read on the forward strand.
CTCCACCGCAGATGAAGCGGTGATGGCGTGAAGAAGAGGGTGAGCTTTTAGCCCAGACGGAGGCGCGTCTGGTTAGAGCTGGAAGTAGTGCCAAGTCCGTCAACCAGGGCCTAATGATGGAGTTGCCCAATCTTGGGCGCTCTCTAGAAGCGATTAAGGGGTACCGGAGGAGTGCGATTTGTACGACGATTCGTACAAATCGTCGGCGCTGCGGATAAATATTTAAATTAGTTTAGCGTAGTGAAAAGAATTTATTGGATACTAACATAGTTTGTAAGTCCTAATACTAACACCATATGGATGATTTCCGAAACAAATTTGTATTATTATTATTAAAAACCGGGTACAAGTGCCCCAGGGGAGGCAGTTTTGCCTAACAGGGGCAGCCCTATCGCTGACACTACCGAAAGTTCGACACCAGTCACTGCAGTCTGATTGCGGAGATCTGACAGGACCTTTCACTTCCCAGCGTGGTCAACGCCATGCTGGAGAGTGAGGGGTCTTGGGCAGCGGTCGCCTCCTTTTGCGAGGACGTTATTTCGCAAAAGGAGGCGGCGGAGCGCGCGCGGGATGACGACCCTCTCGCTGCGCCGCTCCGAAGGCGAAGAAGAGGTCGGAGAAGACGTTGTCTTCTCCCGTCAGACGATGCGGGAATGCCGCTGGGTTATTTTAGTGGGTATACCGGGTCAGCCCGGGGAGTACCACATACCCCTCCCATTCCCCCGAAGGGAGGGTATGCGTAATGCATTTTTACCCAGCGCAAAAAAATAAAAAAATATATGGTTGCATGGGGTGGTCAACACGTGCCTTTATAGGCTAACGTACACGTGGTGCTATTTTATTTTGATTTTATCTTTACTTTTCTTCTAGATTAGACCGCGTGATTAATACGTGGACGTGGTTTTTAGGTTAGGAGCACGTGGTGCTGATTCATACTTTACTTTTAGGTTGTAGCGCGAGGACTACACGTGCCTATAGAGGTTACGTGCTATCTTCATTTTTAGGTTGGACCGCGTGACTAACACGTGCCTTTAAGGCAACGTGCACGCGCTGTTAGGTTGGTCCGGTGGCTGTCAATTACGATTGGCATCTGTGAGTGGCGTTTACATCTGTCACTGCCGGTGGTGTTGCTAGCCCGAGTTGATATTAGAAATTCAGTAGGAACCCGTGTAATTTATCTGACGTAGAGGGTTCTCGATGGACGTCGACGGCGGCGATTCGTTCAGGAAAATTATAGATGCTCAAATGTCCACTTGGACATCCAAGAGGAAGGATGAGCTGCGGTACATGGAGGAGATCAGGGAGGGGAGTGGGTTCGCGCCCAGGCACACCCTGCTAAGAAATCCTCCAGGCGGTTTCAGTCAGGCGGTCGGCTCCGTTCCTCCCATTAGGGAGGAATGTTTACCGTCGGTCTCACCTCAGTTGACACCTCCGGGGTTGGTGATGGCATCGAAAAAGAGGCCACTAAGCTTCCCTCAGGAGTCGCAGGGCCCTCTCCGTAGGAAATGGATTCCAGCTAGCCAACAGAGGAGACGGGTCTGCCAGGATTGATGGATTATGCCACCATCTTCAGGCTGTCGAATGGGAGGGCGGGTGTGGCTGTGGAGCAGGGTGGGCCGGCGGTTCTTGTTTATCCTAATACTGATGGAATAAAATCGTGAGAGGAAACCCTCATAGAACTCCGGGAGAAGGTTCAGCCGGCCCAGAGCGGGATCCAAGTACGGGGGGTGAAGCGCGTGGGCAATGCGAACGTCGTAATGCAGACTGCGTCGACCGCAGCTGCCCAGAAGCTTAAGGCGGCCACCCCACCGACCCTCAGGACGGCTGACCCCAAGGCCCGCAGGCTATTAGTAGGTCTCAGGAACCTGAGTGGGAACCCGGAGGCGGAGGAGGTCCTTACAGACGTCCACAGAGTGAATCTGGCGGAGGACCCGTCCTGGCTGTTGGACAAAGTCCGGAGAGATGCGAGATTCGCCTTAAAGAAGGGTAGGCTGGGAGGGCGAACCATTACCGTGGTCTATGAAGTCTCTCCCTTTTGAGGGATAAGCTCGTGGGTTTGGGCAGGGTGTACGTGGGGTGGGATGCAGTTGAGGTCTGCGACTTTGTAAGGGTGACCTACTGCTTAAAGCGCCAGCAGTATTTGCACCCGGAGAAGCACTGCAGAGCGGCCGCTATGATATGCAGCCGATGCGGGGAGAGCCTTGTGCCCACAAGGGGCAGGAGTGCCAGTCAATGACTGAGCGCTGCGCCACTTGTAAGCACTTCAAGCGGCCCAAGGCGAGTGCCCACAAAACGCCAGCGATGAAATGTCCCGCACGTGCGTAAGTGGAGCAGCGACCATTGTGCGGTGGCGCATGTGAGCTGCCCTCACTTGACTAGCGGCCTCTATGTTGTGTCCGTTTACTGCTAGTACAACCACGTCATTGCTGTTCACCTGCAGCAGTTAAACCATGTGCTGGACCAGGTGGCAGGTCAGCCTGTGCTGGTAGGGTTTATCTGTGACTGGGATGTACAGCAACGCGCACTCGCCGCTGTGGCACTGTGAGCGGAGGCAGTAAACGGATAGGGGTCCAGATACGGAGTATAAGCGGTCGCAGATGGAGGGGCTGATCCTGTGGACGTGGTTTCACCATCCACAACGTGGAGGGTCAGCCCCCACTTTTTTGGGCCAAATGGGCAGTCGAATGTGGACCTCACTCTGACTTTTACAGGCTTCTAGGTGTCACGGTGGACGGTGCACGTGGATTATGAGCGGTTTCGTATGATGCTCCATAATAAGATGGGTAGGCTGCAGCCATGGAAGCCGGCACAAGAAATCTGCTCACAGTACTCGAAGTTTCTCACCTGCGCTGCAAAAACCTGTTTGGGCAAGCGCGAGAGGAGGGACACCGGTGGATATGAATGATGGACAGCGGAGCTGGATGTACTGCGACGCAAAGCGTACGGCGCCAGACGGGCGTGGCAATAATCGCGCAGAGCGCGGTACGGCCTGGAGGAGGCAAGGCTTGAGACCCTGCGTGCGGCTAGGAGAACCTATAAGTCCGCTATGAGAGAGGCTGAGGTGGCCTTTTTCCGGAGCATCGCGGAGACGGGGATTGACGACCCCTGGGGACTCGCATATAAAGCCGCATCAGACAGAGTGCGTCCCCCCGCGAACGTCATGAGCGGTATTCGTCTGGTGGAGGGTTACTCCACCACGGTGGAGGAGACCGCCACGGGCCTCCTCGCCGCCCTGTGTCCAGACGACGACTCCAGTAGGGACACGGAATATCATCGCCGGGTGCGTGTTGCGGCGGCGTTCGCCCCTACGGGGCGGGACTTCGACCCACCCACCGGGGAGGCACTCGAATGTATAATAAGGGATTCCCAGCCATTTGAAAGACCAGCCTCTCTCGGACCCAAAGGCGTACAGACCGGTAACCCTTTTTCCTTCTTTGGGGAAGGTACTGGAACGCCTCATCGTCGCGTGCGCTCTCTGCCTGCACCGATACATTTCGGAGGCGCAACATGGCTTTTCGAGGGGTAAGTCGACGGTTACTGTACTCAGTGCGATCCTGGACCGGGTGGCGAACTCCTCGCAAAGCTGTGTTCAAATCATCCTGTTAGACATTTCGGGGGCCTTCGACAACGCTTTGTGGCCCATGATACTGACTAAAGCTAAGCAGGCTGGGTGTCCGCCTAATATATCGTATTCTAGTAAGTTACGTTTACGGAAAAGCGGATTGGTCTATTCATGGGCGACCAGGTGGTGTGGAAGCGGGCCACTATGGGCTGCCTCCAGGGGTCGGTGCTTGGACCGCCGTGGCCAGAAGGCGTAAGGGCTGTAACCTACGCGGACGATGTCACGCTTGAATCGAGGCACCGAGTCGGACGCTCGGTCGTCGCTGGAGGCGGTATCCGCTTGAGGGAAGCGGAACCACCTTTGTTTCTCAACGGGGAAGTCACAATCCCTAACCCTTAAGGGTAAGTTTCAAACGTCCCTCTACCATAAGCATGGACGGTGCCTCGATTGCGCACGTGACTAGTGCCAGATTGCTGGGCGTTGTCATTAATGAAGCGGGCTCCTACGAGCCGCATGCTAGTTTGGCCGGCCAATGGGCTGTGAATGCCTTCGGGAAGATGTCGAGGATAACGGCGTCTTCCTGGGGTATACGGTATAAGGCCCTAAAGGTCCTGTACTCAGGGACCTATGTGGCGATAATTACCTATGCTGCGGCCGTATGGTGGCGGAGTTACAACAGGTACGCAGTGCGGAGTGCGCTGCTCCGCACGCAACGCCCAGCCCTCATCCTCCTCACTAAGGCCTACAGGTCGGTCAGCACTGCGGCACTGACGGTGCTAGCGGGAGCGCTTCCCGCCGACCTGGAAGTCTGCCGTGCGGGACGAGTCGCGCAGAAGTGTTCAGGTTTGGTAGGCAGGGAGCGTAACGCGGCGATTAGGGGAGTGAGGGCGGTGTTGTTGCCCAATGGCAGGAGCGATGGCGGTCTTTCAACGACGGTAGGGAGTTGTACTCGTTTTTCGCAGAGTTGACGGATCGGGTGACTTTCGACTGGGTGGAGCCGGACTACGCGGTATCGCAGATCCTCACGAGGCATGATGACATGATGACAAAATGTCACTTAGCTACGCGGCAGAATGCTATTGTGGGCTGGCGGACGAGACTCGGGACCATGTCCTGTGGGACTGCGAGCTGTACGCAGACAAGTGGCGGGATATGCTGTCGAACTGGAGTCGCGAGTCGATTGGACCGGTCTTCCACCGGCAGCTCATTGACAGCCCGGAATGCTTCCGAAGTCTGAAGGCATTTGCCCCCGGAGGAAGGAGCTGGAGTTGCAGTAGGGTCTGCTGGGCTACCGTAAAGGACGGCTATATACAGCAACTCCAGCGCGGGCTGTCGGTACTGCAGAGTGGAGGACTCGGAGACCATGGGCCTACTCGTGCGCGAAGTACTTTTTGTGTCGTCGCACGCCCCAGAATGAGGAGAAGTGAAGGTTAAAGACGGATGAAGACAAAGACGGTAAAATGGTCCGTATGCCGCTATCTATCTATCTATCTATCAGGATATGGTTTCCGCACTTAGTCCTGATGTTGGACTATTGTGCGTGAGCCATGGCGGCCAAAATTAATCCAACCAGCCAACCTCCCTCCAGAAGCAGATCAGTTTACCCGGTGTGTTCAAGATGTCTGTGAGCGAGCTTTGTGTTCCTATCGTTTGGTTCCGTATTTCGGTAACGCCTGTGCACTCGAGAAGTACATGCGATACAGTTTCCTCCTGTTCCATGCATGCTCTGCATAGAGGACTGTCCGTAATGCCTATGGTGTTTAAGTGTTTGTTTAATGAGCAGTGCCCGGTGATGGTCCCCGCTACCATTCGCAGGCTGCACCTATTCAGCCGCAGAAGGCGACTGGTCAGTTTCTTGTTTAGGGATGGCATAGCTTCCCTGGATTGCCTGCAGCCTGGTGCCAAGGCCCACCAGCGTTCCGCCTGCTTGTGTGTGTGTTCTTGAAGCCATGTGCGCAACTGGGTGAATGGGAGCGGTACTATGGGTTCGGGTCCAGCCGCCACTGCACCAGAACCTCTCCTGGCCAGCATATCGGCAGCATCATTCCCTAGTGATCCGCTGTGTCCTTTAATCCATTGCAGCGTCACAGTGTTGCGGTTGGTCACCGTGATGCGTTCCAATGCAATGTGACATTCTTGTATAAGTTTCGAGGTAGTATAATATTTCCCTAGGGATTGGAGGACTGAGGCGCTGTCAGAGAGTATGCGAATATTGGTGTTCGTGACTCTCCTGGCTTCTATGGCGTGGACCGCTAAGATAATGCCCATACATTCCGCCTGGTAGACGGTGTTGAGTTTACCCAAGGGTCTGGATATTTTGATGTTAAGATCGTCGGAGTAAACTCCGATACCGGTTCCGTCGCTTGTCTTTGATCCGTCAGTGTATATTCTCAGCTCTTTGGGACCCGAGTGATCGTCCATTTCCTGCTCCAGAACTATATTGTAGTGCTTCTGGAAATGGTGTCTTTTGGGCTTTGTCGTTGGGTGAAATCATCATGGGTTGCAGTCCAACAGCGTCCTCCATGATGCGCGTGTGCTTGATTCTGGAGTCTGTTCTTAAAGTGCCAGATGTCCTGAGCCTGAGAGCCGCCAGGGCCGCCACTTCCCGCACTATAAGGTGTAATGGTGGCAGTCCCAGCATTGCCTGCAGGGCCGCAGTGGGAGCAGTTTTCATACTGCTTGTGACTGCCACACAGGCGAGTCGCTGCAGCTTTTCGAGGTCTTTCTGTGCTGTGCTCAGGTCGGTCCTGGGCCACCAGACTAATGAGCCATAAGTAATTATTGGTCTGATAACTGTAGTGTATAGCCAGTGTGTTATACCGGGACTGATGCCCCAGTTCCTGCCTAGCATGCGTTTGCATTGCCACATGCAAATACTGGCTTTTGTGGTGGTATATTCAGTGTGTTTCGCCCAGTTCAGCTGCTTGTCCAAATAGATGCCCAGGTATTTGGTTTCAGTTGAAAGGCTTAGGGTGGTTCCAAAGAAACGTGGTAGTTCTAATGGTGGCAACTTTCTCTTTTTGGTAAAAAGAACAAGTTCGGTTTTGGTGGGGTTCACTGCTAGCTGATACTCTTTGCACCAGTCCTCTACTATTCTTAAGGCCTGCCGCATGAGATTGCATAGCGTGTTTTCATGTTTTCCGTTTATTATTATGGTTATGTCGTCAGCGTAACCAACGGTAAAGTATCCTTCATTGTTGAGTTTCCTTACTAGGGTGTCTGCAACAAGGTTCCATAGTAGCGGTGAGAGGACGCCCCCTTGAGGGCAGCCTTTCGCAACGATGGCCCGAGTTGTGTTATTTATGGTGACCTGTACAGCTCTCTGCTTGAGCATAGTTGTAATCCAGCTTCTCAGGGTCGTATCCACGCCGTGCCTTCCGAGGGCTGTGCTAATGCTTTTAAACATGGTTTTATCAAAAGCGCCCTCTATGTCGATGAAGACAGCTAGTGAGGAGCATTTGTGGTTTATTGCACATTCGATCTTTGAGACTACGCTGTGCAAAGCTGATTCTGTTGATTTCCCCGTGGAGAAGGCGTGTTGTTGACTGTGGAGCGGGAACTTACGCAGTGGTCCATCCCGGATGTATCTGTCGCAAAGCCCCTCCAGGGATTTCAGTAGAAAGGATGTCAGGCTTATTGGTCTGTAGGCTTTGGGTTGTGTATAGTCCGTTTTTCCCGGTTTGGGGATGAAAATGACCTTCACCTCGCGCCATGCGAGGGGTACGTATCTGTGTGCAATGCAGGCTTGGTAGATTACTAACAACCATGGTGTCAGGACGCCCTTTCCCCATTGTAATAGGCCTGGGAAGATTCCATCAAGTCCTGCGGATTTGTATGGTTGGAAGGTCTCCACAGCCCACATTATCCGATCCTCTGTCACTATTTTCCGGGCTGTAGACCAGTCTTGTTCGGTAGGGGGCCATCTTGATTCGGCCGCCCACGTTCTGTCTTCAAGGAGGTTACAGTCCGGGAAATGCGTTTCAAGAAGTACCTTACTGGTTTCTTGGTCCGTCTGTGTGTATGAGTTATCTGGTTTTTTCAGCGCGCCGAGGGTGCGGTCTTGATCAGTTGATAGGATCTTCCGCACCCGTGCGGCTTCGTCATTTGATTCTATGGACTCACAGAACTTCCGCCAAGCTGTTTTTCTGGCGGTTCTGATATGTTTCTTAAAGGTGTATTGAGTAGTTTTGTATGTTTCCCAGTCTTCTGGGAGTCTGGTGTTCTTTGCTCTGTTGAATTGTTTGCGTAGTGTACTTCTGAGTTTATTTAATTCAGCATTCCACCAAGGGTTACCTTTGCCCATGCGTGGTACTGCTAGTTTGCAGGAGGTGTGGTATGCATCGGTAATATAGTTACCTAGTTTGGTAACAGTATTTTCTAGTTCATTTGGATCTGTTATTTGGTTTCGATGCATTTGGTGCCTTGCTAGTAAGATTGCTAGAAGGCGTTTGAATTCTGGTATGTTTGTTCGACGTGGGTTTCGCCTGGGTTCGGGCTTTTTTGTGTTGGCCGCCAGTGTAAAACGAATTCTCCTGTGGTCGGAGCAGGATGGTTCGTCTGACACTCGCCAGTTTGAGATAAAATTCGTCGCGTTTTCTGTGGCCAGCGTTAGGTCTATGATCGTTTGTCCCCTGACGGTAACCCAAGTGGGTTCAGAGCCACGGTTTACGATGTTAAGGTTAGTCGAGAATAAATAAGTGGATAAAGCCTCACCTCTGGTGTTCGATACTTCACTGCCCCATAGTGGGTGGTGAGCGTTGGAATCGGTACAGATGATCAGGTCCAGTTTGGCGGTCTCGCAGTGCTGGACCAAATCATCCATCTCCTTCGGTGGGCAGTTCTCGTCGTCGCCTGGCATGTACACCGATGCTAATACGAGATCTGGTGTATCTATGCTAGTTTGTAGCATGATCACGGTTATGTCTCTGGAACAGAATTGGGTCAGCGGCGTAATAGGTACGTCTTTAGGAGTGTATATGCATGTTCGTGGTTTTCGGGTGCTATGTGTGCTGAGTGTTAATTTACCTCCAATATTTCCAAGGCCGCATATCCTGTCACATCTGATCCACGGCTCCTGTATGAGTGCGATTGTTCTTGGTTTCGTCTCCAGCGCCCTGCGTAGGCTAGCCGTTGCTGTTTGGCTATGCTGGAGGTTCGTCTGTATGATCTGGATGGTGTTGGGTGTGGGCGGCATTGCCGGTGGTGTGGAGTTAGGAGGAGTCTGATCCATCGGATAGTGTCCCTCCCTCCTCCACTCCGTGCCAGTTGTCTGTTGCTGGGGAGGATGCAAGCAGCTGTGACGTCCACCCGGGTGATGTGGGTGGTGCAGACTCTATGTCTGCATCGGCCATGGCCGCTCTCGCCATTTCCTCCTCCAGTCGTGCCATGTCTTGGTCATTCGTCAGGGTCAGAACAGTCTCGGTCGTGGTCTTTGTGTCAGTGTCGGTCCTGACGCCGGAGGGCTGAGGTCTCTGAGAGAAACGGACGTATATAGATCCCAGTAGGTACGATATACGCCGCTCCCGCTCCAAGACCGACCCGTGCCCGAGCCGCGCTATGTCCCCATTATACCTGGGGACGAAGAGCGCAGCTCGGGCACGGGTCGGTATCTCGTCCTGTCGCATGACGGTCAGCGTCTGTTCTGTCTCCGGGAGTCTAATTCTGGGCACATTTTGAGTCAGCCAGGTCAGGGCGTTGTCGTCCTCACACCACACTTGCACGGTACCCTCCGCTATCCTAGGGAAGCCGCGGAAGGCCGGGAGTGGTTGAGTCAGGTCAGCTTCCATGACCAGTCTTTCCAGCTCAGTCTTAATCAGTGAAGATTCAGTCTGCGTCAGGTCTCGAGAGGGGGGGGGAAAGCAGATTGCCACGGAGAGCCGCGCCGGAATGTCCTTTGTGGCCCGCGCGTAGGTTCTCTGTTCCCCCTGAGCGGTCTGGATCTTCACACGTTTCGGGTTCCCCTGCAGCGTACTCGGCGAGGCCGTATCATCCGGCCGTACCCTCTTTGCCGCCCCCAAACCGCTTGGCCCAGGTTGTGGCTCAGAGGTGCCCTGACCGGCGCTCGATTTCAGGGTTGCCCTGTGCGAAGCTCCAGCCCGCTTCCCTCTCCCCCTTTTCGGTGGTCGTCGTTCTGTGTCCGGTTCTAGGTTCCGACCTACTGTTCCGGTGGTTTCCAACGTTTCCGGGGATTTTTCACGCTGGGTTTCCCCTTCGCGGACTCGCCCCCGGTCCCGTGTTTCCGCGTCCGGCCGTTTTCCGCGCTGGTTTACACCTTCGCGTACTTGTGGCTGGTCGCGTACTTTCTCTGTGGCAACCATCTGCGCTCCGCGCTGGCTGTTGCCTTCGCAGCTTGTGCGCATCCGATCGCCTTGTTTCCTCTCCCCGGCTAAAGTTTTTCCGCGCTTAAGCATGCGTACTTCACCCGCCGGGGTCGGGATGGAACCACTTGAACAGGCAGCCTTCCCCTTGTCTCTTTGGTCATGGTCTGGGTTGTTCCTGAAACTATTCCTAACGATGCTCTGTTGCCAGGCACTCGTGGATAGTTTGGTCTGTGAGTGTCGTGGCGCTTGGGTAGCAGCCTGGTCTGTGCTTGTTGGCGCGTGTGTCGCAGCCGAAGTCTGTGGTGTGGGCGCGTGTGTCGCAGCCGAGTCTGTGTTGGCATTATTTGTTGGCGCTGTAGTAGCAGCCGGTCGCGCCATAGGTGCATCATTTGGCAGTAAGTTGCCCCCCCCCAGAATACGATGGGGGCTGACCGACGAGTCGGCATGGGATTCCCCGGCTTGGCCGGGACCCACCTGGGTAATTTTTTTTACGTTCTGCTTCATGATTGGGGTTTGGGGTTGTTGGGCTTTTTTGGAAACGAGGTTACCCCTCCTCTGGACCGATAGGATTTAGGGAAAAAAAGGAGGGAGAGAAGTTTGGAGTAGGAAAAGTCGAGGGGATTAGAGGGGTACTGGGTTAACCCTAGGCCTGGGATCTGGCCTTCGGGAAACTTCTCCTGTCCGGGGTCTCACCTGAGACACTCCGGCCGGGGGATCGACACCGAGCAGTCAGGTGGCGGTCCCCCAGCCGGAGCTGGGCTATCCGCAACCTGCCCACCCGCTCGGTTGCACGAGAAGAAATGCTTGGCGACCTGTGTCGTCCCGCCCCGGGAGTACGTGTATTCCCGTGAAAGGACGACGCAGCCGAGCCCCGAGTAATATACCGTATGCCGCTAGGCGGGAAGGACCATTGGCGAGGGCAAGGGAGTTATTTTCTATCTACTAGGTCCTTCGTCGCCGGACTTGGTCGAGAGCGGACGTGTGTTCGATTGCTCCCTGTTCTAATTTTTGATTGACCAGTGGCAAAACTCGGTCCCTCCTGTTCTCGCACATACAAAATTGTTCCACGGCCCGCGGCCATATTGAGTTTAGAGTGAGATCGCGCTAAGTTCGGGCGAAGCTCAGGCGGAGCTTGGTGACAGCTCTTCCCCGCGAGTGTTTGTGCCTACGATAGTGACGTTTCGTGATAGTGACACTAGCGCCAGGTGACGTTTAAGTTGATGGATGCTTTAGTTTTAGTCGCGTTTGGTTTAGGTTATTGTGAGATTGACACTTGCGACATTGACGCTTAGTTAGGTTAGTGAAGTGTTGTAGTGTGCTGCATTTGGATTTCTCCCCGAAATTGGGGTAAGTACTTTTGTTTTGTTTCTTTGAGGAGCTCGTGGCTAAATAATAACAGCCGCACGGGTTGATCTTTAAGGTTAAGCTACGCTTGCCAAGGTTGGTCTGTGGATGGGTGACCATCTTAATATACCGAGTTTCCTCCGTGCCTCGGAAAGCACGTTAAGCCGTTGGTCCCGGCTGTCATTTGTAGATCTTTGACTGTCGTTTGTCGGAATTGTCAGAAGCCTTGCAGTCTTGCCAAGAAGTACCCTGTTACCCAGTTAATGGGTTGTGGAATTCTGGTAGGCAGCCGCTCCACGTAAAACACTGGTATTCAGCCGGATTCTGTTTGACTGGAAGCCGACCCCAATATAGTTAGTTGGGAAAAGGCTAGGCAGATGATGACTTTTGTTTTGTTTCTGTCATAAAACTAGACTTTTGGCATCATTAATACACGAACAGGTCTTTGAACTTAAACGTTAGCAAGATCATGAACGCGTGACTATTCGTTTCGTTATTCGGAAGCTAGTGGAGGAAGAAATGCAGCTAAAAGCCCAGGAACTTCGCGTCTTGTCTGAAATGAGACTTGAAAACTTGGAGTGTGGTTTTACCCCGAGGGCATCCCTTCAGCGCACCCCGCCGCAACGGTTCAGCACCCCAATTGGCGTGGAGCTGCTACCGCCAACGACCTTGTTTGCTGAAGATGAAGAGCCCCCTGCGAGTGGAAAGAGACTCCTCTCCTCTTCTGAAGAGGTGCAGGAGGCGGTGCGGTGGCGCTTAGACGCTGCATGGAAGACGGCATGCACTGATGTGCCGCCGATTGGCGGTCTATTAACCCTCACAGGCCCAGCTACGCCGCAGGAGAAGCAAACCAGCAAGGCACATACGTCGGAAGTTGACCAACTCACTACGGCACTAACGGAGATCCTTGCGGGACTAGCAACGGCTTCCACAAAGGGGATCATGGAGGCTGTTCATGCGCGCTGTGGCGCGACTGGCCGCCACGGTGAGGAGTCCAAGGCGGCCGCGTCGTGTAAGCGACTGGGGCAGAAGCGGGCGGCGGAGCACAGGACCGCCTCACGGGATTGCCCTGCAAGGCAATTAGCGGAAATGTGAAGCGTTAACATAACTATGCGTAAAGCAAATAAGATAAACATCGTCCAGCTCAACCTTGGAGGGTCTTTTTTTTTTAAGGATTGGAAATCATCAAATGACTCCTCCCGCTCTGGGAGAAGCAAGAGGGAGTGACAGACTCTTACTGACTAAAACCCATCCGTGTTTCTCCTGGTGCACTTTGCGTTCCAAGGCTACGGCACCTCTTTCGAACAGATTCCGCAGCCCCAGCAGGCACCTGCCCTAGCGGGCCCCGTCTTCCACGCTGACATCTCTTTGAGGCGCGCTGGGATCGCAGCGCGCCGACGACCCGGGCCTAGTTCTGATCAGACGGCGAGCCATCCACTGCTCGCCGTCCGCAGGCCCGCGCCTACGGTGGCCGGGAATCGTCCTGCGACTCCCGACGCCTGGGGCGTCTCCTTCTGTTGCGGCGACTGGGACGTGAGGTTTCCCTCTCTCTCACACATTCGGCCTCCTCCTTTGCTAGCATTACTGCTTCGCAGAAGGAGGTGATCGCTTCCCATGCCTCCTCGCTCCGGACCAAAGATTGAACCAAGGCCGGTCGCCAGAGGTCGCCGCCGCCGATCGCCTCGACGAGGAACCTTGAAGGGTATGCAGTTGCAACGAGGGAGCTCCCCAAGGTGTGCCGTGAACGAGGATTGGATGTCGTGCTCCTCCAGGAGCAGTACCTGGGTCAAAGCTTCACTTTCAGTGGCCCGAACGGTGAGTCCAATATTGATGTTACTCTGGCTACTAGAAGTGTTTCAATCAGTGACTGGACCGTGGGGGAGAACGCCAGCAGCAGCGACCACCGGCTGATCACCTTCCAGGTTGGCAAGGCACCACGCGTACATGGAGGAAAATGCCACGGCGCTGGGCCACTCGAAGAGCCAGTGCGCTTCTGGGATCGGGGAGTGGATTGGCTGTATTTCAAGCAGACAATCCACGCGCGAATGGGAGAGCTTGTCTTTGACAAGCCAGCGTCTTTGTCTGTAAGGATTTTACGCGGATCATTGTGGACACAGCGCGTCAGTGCCTTGGAGAGAAAGGTCCATCTAAGGACGTGGGGTATAAATGGTGGAATCCGGAGCTTGAGAAGCTTCAGAAGCCTATAATAAGGTGAGGGGTAAATGTCAAGGAGCGAGAAAGGCCGGGGCACAGCATGAGGAACGCCTGCGAGTGGAATTCCATTGAGCAAGAGCGGGATATAAAGAGGCAATGGAGAAGGCGGAGCTTGACCGTTTCAAGAGCATAGCTGAATCTGGCAATAGCGACCCGTGGGGGTTGGCTTACCGGACTGCTAGCGGCAGGCTGAGGCCACCCTCCCGGGTCATTAACGGTACGAAACTGGCGGAGGGTTTTGCTGCCTCTGTGGGGGGTGCAGCGACCGAGTTCCTGCAGGCGCTTTGCCTAGACGCCGATCCGTCCCATGACACGCCTTACCAAAGGTAGATCCGCGACGCTGCCTCGCTCACCCAGTCAGGTCAAGCTGCGCCTCCTCTCTCTCGTGACAGTTTAGGGGGCATAATCAGGAGTTTGCCCAACACGGCTCCGGGATTGGATGGTATCAGTACCCGCGGAAGTAACTGCGGTGAATATTTTTTTAACGCGTAATTCTGGAGTGCGCTCCGACGACCGGCAACCAGATCTCTGCCTTCCAACACGAATTCTCTCCGGCAAAGTCAACCGCTACGGCGCTCAATGATATCATACGCACCGTGAGGGTTGGCTCGGACAAGTTTGTGCAGGCGATATTCCTGGACATCTCGGGCGCCTTCGACAACGCCTGGTGGCCAAGCGGGGCGGGGGTCCGCCCAACATTTACAAGATGCTGACGGACTGCTTTGACCGCCGACGACTTGGGCTCTTTATCGGCAACCGGGTGGAATGAAAGGTGTCCACCATGGGCTGCCCGCAGGGGTCTGTCCTTGGTCCGGCTCTATGGAACCTGCTATTGGATGACTTACTTCGGCTGCCATTACCCAGGGGCATTCGAATGGTTGCCTACGCGGACGACGTGACTATCTTGATCGAGGCTCAGTCCCGAAAGGACATCGAGACTGCTTCTAAGGTGTCGCTGGACATGGTCGTGGCATGGGGTGCCAGGAACCGGCTGGAGTTCTCTCCTGCAAAGACGGCCATGATGACGATGAGGGGAAAAGTCCAGCGGGTCCCCACTGTAAAGCTAGCCGGGGACTCGGTCAGGAGTGGCACCTCGGCGATGATACTGGGTGTAGTGCTTGACACAAGTCTGTCCTTTGCGCAGCATGCGTTGTTGATAGGGGAACGTGCGGCCAAGTGCTTCAGGAAGATGCCCCGAGTGTCGCCATCGTCCTGGGGCATTCAAAATCCCGGCAGACCTTGAGGTGATCCGTGCGGGTAGGTTTGATGAGGAGCGCCAGGCCGCGACTAAAGCACAGGTGGAGCCGATTGTACGCAGACGGGAGCTGGATCGACGAAAGCGTGAAATTTTGAATGAGACGATGGATGCCTGGCAAAAGAGATGGACGGATGAAGAGAAAGGACGGCAGTTATATCGCTTCTTCCCGGACGTGGCGGCCCGACTCGGCTCCAGCTGGGTCTCTCCCAAATTCTCACGGGACATAGGTAGCATAGATGACTTCTATGCTATTATTCGAAAGCGTATCGCATCCCTGATGGGGTGGGTGCAGTGCAGGTGGGTGGGGCAGCGTCAACAGTCTCTTGATGACCATATTAAATAGGATGGAAGGCCTTATATGGAAGCATTGGATGAGGACGATTGTGTTGCCGTCAAACCGCGCCCAGAAGTAGTAATAATAATAATTAATAAATAATAGAATATAGAAATAATTATTACATATTGTTGTTTGTGACATGTTTTTGAATTTATTTATTGTCTGACAAAATTAAATGTACTAACACTAGTTAGTAAGTTGTGTATGTTCTTACTAACAATATTGGATTGTACTGATCTGACAAATAAAGGAATTATTATTATTATTGTTGTTATGTTTTTGACTTTCTCGGGTCCCTGGAGACCCGGTCCTTTGGTAGGCGTACGAGGGGCCGAAGCCAACTCGCAGAGGCCTCTTTAGATATTTCAAATGGAATGGGACACCAACCGACGATTATCCCTATATGCACTGTGAAAGTATAACCAAGGACAATCCCCGGTTGGAGCAGGACTATTGCAGAATATGAAAACAAAACATGAAACGCTATGGGTGGTTTAGTGGACTAATAATCGTTGACTATGGAAGAACTATTGACCCCTGCCTGACCATTGACAATTAAAACAGCTTTAAAATAACAGGGGGTGACTTGCACACTCAATAAATAAATGGCCCCCCCGAAAAGGGTCGCTAGCACAAAGTAACGTAGCGCCAAGGGGGCAACATATCCTGAGGTGCTAGAGGAGTGGAGAGGTATACCACGGCTATCAGGACAATCCCGGAAGTACGGTCAAGATCCCTACCAGCACCTTACTGGATTATACGTCCTTCTCCTGAGCACGTTTGCTCTTGCGAATCTCCACTCAGACCGGCCGATCAAGGCAAGAATGAGGTGGGAGCTCTGTTCCTCGTCAGTGTTAACTCCGGCCAGCCAATAAAACAAGACTTCTCCCTGGAGATCAGGTCCGTGGGGTCGCTAGTGCCCAACAGTTCGCCACAAAACTGCCTTGCGGATTATTATTATAGGTGTTTCAGGAAAAGGTTGTACGATATAAAGTTATGTGAGGTTAGCTTGTGTTACTGCGGTATGGAAGAGGAAGACCTACACCATGCGCTGTCGGTCTGCCCCCTCTATGAAGAGTATAGGTGCAAGATCGTTGGGATTGTCAGTGGTGAGCCCGGTCCGGTCTACTACCCCGACCTCGTGAATTTACCGGCGAACTTTGAACGGCTGCGGGAATTCGCGCACAGATATGGCAGGTATGGCATGCCGCTCAGAGCGCACTGGAGCGAGAGGAGAGGAGCACCAGGACATGCCGTGTCTGAAGAGGAACAAGCTCATGACGAAGAACACCCTTTTGTAGTGTGTTTCGCATCACGCCCAGATGGGACAGTGGTTCAGGAACACATGATGGCTAATTTGTAGGGATCAAGAAGCGCTTCAGGACTTTAAAGATGGCCAAGCGTGCTATGTCCACAGTTGCCTCGAGATTCGGCCCGTATAACATATATGTTGGTCGGGCCATGGGAAGGTTAGAGGGAGTGTCCCTATCTACTTCGCTGTCAGTGTTCGTCGAGAGCGGACGTGTGCGTGATTTCTCCGCGATGTTTATTGTGATTGGACAGTACCGAAACTAGGTCCCTTCTTGTCTCGCCCATAGTAATTTGCACTAAGGCCCGCGGCCATATTGCTGCTAGAGAGAGCTCGCGCGAGGCACGGTGGAGCCTATTGACGGTTCCCCCCGTGACGTTGTGACAGTGCGTTGTGCGAAAGAGACGCTTAGTGACATTGACACTTTAGTCTTTAGCTTTCAAGTTTCTTTTGACATAAGGTTGGCGACAGAGACACGTTGGTGCGACAGTGACGTTTGGTTGTGTAGTGCAGTGACACTCTTAGTTTTAAGGTGATGTTTGTTGTGTAGTGCAGTGACACTCTTAGTTTTAAGGTGACGTTTGTTGTGTAGTGCAGTGACACTCTAAGTTTTAAGTAAGCAAAAAAAAAGGGGATATACAAGGACCATCAAAAAAAAGAAAAGGTGAAAAATAAACTTTAATTAGATCAAAAAAAGAGGTGACAAAAATAATCATGATAAATAAAGTAAAATATATTTCTATTTCTCTTTAAACATAAATCTCTTGCGTGAACACCACCCCAGAGCTTCAGCACGCCTATGGGGGAGGTGGCCGAGCCAGCATCGCGGTTGCCGGTTGCTTAGGGGAGTTCCCCGGAGGAGGTGCAGGAGGCGCTTCGTGGGGGTCTGCTGTCGCGACCTCAGACGGCGCCGCCGTCACCCCCCCCCCACCGCTGATGTACAGGAGGACGGCCAAGAAATGGACGAGCTCACAAGAGCGCCAGTGGCTTCGCTGGCAGGCCTTGCCACTGCCTCGACCAGAAGCATCATGGACGCGGTCAAGGCAAAGACTTCCAAACTCAACAAGGACGAGATCGCGGCCATCGGAGTGTACACGGAGCGGCTCGCCGCGGTCGTGTTGCACGTAACTCTCCGGCTTGCCGCGGCCGAGAACCGGGCTGCCCTGGCCGAGCAGAAAGAAGAGCACCTGCGCGAGCAGTATATGGACCGTCGGCGTCGGTGGCGCCTACGGAGTCAACGGTGCGCAGCTTCGCGCATGCCCTGCGCCTAGGTTAGGGACACGAACCGGTCCCTATCGCTCGCCCTCCCGGTCCCTCCGTCGGAAGACACTCGGCGGGCACTACTGGGAGCCGTGCATCTTGGCCAGCTAGGGTTGAAGATTGCGGGGGTCGTAGTCCAGATATTTAGAGATGCAAGCAAGCAAGCGTGCTCCATCTTCGACCACATCATCGCTTACCATCAGGTGAGATAGTGGTCAAACGCGTGCCTATCAATAGTAAAAAAAAAAAAATTCTTTTCACTAAGGCTTCCGAAGAATTATTAATTCGAAAGCACAGTGCTATGAAAGCAAAGCTTACAAATTTCAGCAATTACATCAATGTGCTTCTTAGTTTCAAAACTTTTACGATTTACAACGCATCGAGTTGAAGAGCCGCTTTAGTAAATTTAAGACTATATACGATCAATTGGATGACTTACAGGTGGAAATCGAGGTGCTTTCGGATAAGCCGGACGAGACATATGCGGAGCAAGCCAAGTTTGAGGAGCGGTACCCAGCGGTACCACGCACTCGCTGCGCAGGCGTGCAGCTTGCTGACCAGTGTCGGTGGCAGTGATTACGGGTCTGTAGCGGGCTCGGTGAACAAACAAGTAGGTGAATCGTTCCAACAACGTAACTTTAAACGCTTACCTAAAATAGATTTGCCTAACTTTGATGGTGGTTATCAGTACTGGCTTGAGTATAGACACATATTTGTCACTAATTCATAATAGTAGTTGCAAAGATGTCATTAGTAAGTTCCACTACCTCCGTGCGTCGCTTAAAGGCGATGCTTTAGAAATAATAAAAAATATATATTTCAAAGGTGATAATTGGACCCTGTTATGCAGAAAAAATTCAACTAACGTTTCATTACTTTTGAGTAAATGCAGTTTAGCGTTAGACAGAGAATAAAAAATCGTATGATAAAGTATCTATTTGAAAGTTAGTAGTGTAATAGGCCATAACATATAAATTATTAATTATTAACATAGATAATTCGATTTTACAAAAAATGTTAGTTGGACCTTTTCCGCTTAACAGGTTCCAGTTATCAAAATATGGCGTGGAAGTTACTATGCGACTGCTTTGATAGCAATAGGCTTTTAGTAGATACCCATGTTAAGGCCTTGTTTAGTGTAGATTGTATTCATCAATTTCTTTGTGTCGTTTAAATGATGTAATTAATAAAATATTTGAGCCCGTAACACAATGAACGAGCCCATGGACAGTTGGGATACTTTGATTATTTATACGATGGCAAATAAAGTAGATCCTATAACCAGCAGGGAATGGGAAGCTCATCGTAACACTATTCCGACAAAGCCCACAGTTTCTCAATTTTGTTCTTTTATTTTAAAAAAGCTGAGTTACTGGAGACATTAGAACATAACAAAAACACACATAACTTGGAAAATGAAACTAATATTAAAAACAATCCAATAGAAAACACACATAATTAATTAATAATAGCAACTAATCAACCCGATAATTCAGATAAAAAATATAGAACAAAATGTCCCTTATCCAGTCAAAATCATCCATTGTACACTTGTAAGGGTTCCGAACATTAAACGTTGAACAACGTTAAAAGAACTTGAAGTTTCTTTTAATTAAAATAAAATAATGGTTCCGTAAGGTTGATTGTAATTATTATAAACATAAAATTTAACCGATTGTATTTATTATATCTCACCTATAGTTATACATTTTGCATGCCTGCATTGATTAGTCATAGCACAATGGTCATAAGTTTATGCTCGATTTTTGTCATAGTTTTCGCCACCTACCTACAATGCGTGAGCAGTTGGCAAAATGGCTACCTATTGAACCGATCTAAACTGATTGTTTACTGTCGCTCGAATGTCGTTAAATGGTTCTATTATAGTGATTAATGATATTTATACCACCCAGGCTACATTAACATTACGAAGCTATTGCCCGTCAAACCGATTCCTTCTCCACCGTCAAGCTACCGACTTGCATTATTTTATATCAATTATAAACATTAATTTTATTCGATTTTATTTATTTTATCCTTCCTCTAGTTATACATTTTTCATGCTCACTTTACTGAATTGTGGCACAGTGGTCGTAAGTTTATGCACGATATTTGACATAGTTTTTACCACCTAGTACATTTCGTGTGCAGTCGGCAAAATTATTGCCTTTTGAATGGACCTAAACTGATTATTTACTATCGCTCCAATTTCGTAATGTTACATGCTTCTCTTACAGTGATTATTAATAGGTTATTCCTTTCAGGCTACTACTGAGAACTAAGATATTAGATTTGTATAACAGTATTTTACACTTTAGATATGACATTTTAATCTTTACGGAAACATGGTTGCAGGATGACATTTTTGACACTGAATTATGTGATACAGTTATCAGGTGTTCCGTCAAGACCGTGATCTTAATTCAACTGGGAATAAGACTGGTGGTGGTGTTATGATGTGCGTCAATCGTAAATTTTACATTGGACGACGTCAGGACTTTCAGTGTGAGGGTGTAGAGATGTTGCATGTTACACTCTCATCTCGCAGCGTTGGTACTCAGGAAGACTTGCATATTATTCTTGTCTATACGCCCCCCTATTCACCCTGCATCCCATCGCGTCTCAATAACTTTGGGCAGGCTTTGACGAACACAATGGCTGTGAATACTAATCATAATTTTATTCCTATCGGTGATTTCAATTTACTCTGTTTATCGTGGAATGATGAAGGCTATTATATGATGATATCTACGAGGGGGCGTTTTTAAGTTCGCGGAATGGAGGGTAAGGAGTGAAAATAAAAATACTAAATTAATTTTCTTTTTCAATATATTCACCTGCTACCCTAATACATTTTTCAGATCTTTCAATTAGCTTATGTATACCTTCATAAAAAAATGTTTTGTCTTTGTCCGAAAAATAAGCTGAAACCGCGTCCTTCACTTCTTCATCAGTTCAAAATTTCTTTCCACGAAGTTCTTTTTTCAGATTTGGAAAGAGGTAATAATCACTGGGAGCCAGGTCTGGGCTGTAAGGTGGATGGTCTAAAATATCAAAGCCCACCTTATGCAGGGCAGCCAACGCAACACGGCTCTTGTGAACAGGCGCGTTGTCGTGAAGAAGAAGGACACCTTTGGTCAATTTTCCCCTCCTTTTTTCTTTAATACTTTCTTTCAACCTCTCGAGGATAAAAGCATAGTATAATTCGATGTTATGTATTTGATGCTATATTTTATGTACCTTTCTTTATATTGTGGTGAGAAATAAATCGTTATTATTATTATTATTATTCCATTTATTCATTTATATACATATTCAATACATTTTTAAATATTTCTATAAAAATACAAAAAACATTTAAAAATATAAAAAATAGTAGCCCACCGGTATCGGGAACAGGGTCCAAGCTACCGGTGGTCAGGGCTCCTGAGAGAGGAACCTCCTAACAATGCGCGCCGTGTCCAGGAGTACTGCTTTCTGGATCAAGCCCTTGATCCAGCTGCCCAACGAGAGCCTCTTGAGATGTTGGTCGAGGCTCTTGGCAATAATACCATTGGCCGTCACGACTATCGGCACAATGACTGCTGTGTTCACATCCCACATGTCGACAACCTCGCGAGCCAAGTCAAGATACTTCGTTTGTTTATCTTTTTCTGACTTCACGAGGTTCTCGTCATGAGGGACTGCTATATCAACAATCATTGCGCGACGCTCTAGTCGGTCTATCACCACTATATCAGGCTTATTGGCAACAATAGTCCTGTCAGTGATGATAGACCGATCCCAATACAATGTGCAACTACCACTTTCGAGAACTGGGTCGGGCACATACCTATAGTACGGTACTTCCGACTCCACAAGATTGTATTTAAGAGCAAGTTGCTGGTGGATAATCCTGGCTACAAGGTTGTGCCTGTGCAAATAGTCTCCGTTAGCCAGACTAGAACAACCGGAAATAATGTGACGGATAGATTCCCCGGGCCGGTGACATGCCCGACATATGTCAACCGTACCGTCCTTCACAATGTATTTCCGGTAATTATTAGTCATCATAACTTCGTCCATAATTGCACAGACAAAACCTTCGGTTTCCCCGAAGAGGTCACCAAAACGAAGCCAGGCTACGGACGCTAAGAAGTCTACATCGGGCCCATGTAGGACCCGATAAAAGCGTCCGTGAAGCTCCTTGCTCTGCCATACCTCCCTGCGGTCGTTAGTATCTAATACCACAGGTTTGCGCCAGTTCTCGTTAGCCAAGGAGAGCGCGGTAAGGCCTTTGTCCACCGCTACCACATCTCGATGCATACCCACGTCGGCCTCTAGGAAGTATTCCCTAAGGCTGCATACCTCGCGGTTGTGCAGGGTCTTAGCATTTAAAAAGCCACGACCCCCGCACTTCCGCGGGATATACAGCCTCATCACCGATGACCGTGGGTGATGCATCCGATTTGCAGTAAGCAGTGAACGTACCCTCCTATCCAGGGCGTCAAGTTCCGTCTGAGTCCATTTGAGTATGCCGAAAGAATACATCAAAACCGGCATGACCCAACCGTTGAAGGCGCGCACCTTGTTTCCGCCTGATAAAAGACTGTTAAGTACTTTGTTCAAGCGGCCAAAGAAGCGCTCCTTCAACGATTGTTTCATGTCAGTAGCACTGATGCCTAACGCTTCCGACACACCCAAATACTTGTAAGTTTCGGTTGAGGAAAGGGACCTAAGGTCTATGGAATCCGAGAGTTGTGTTCCCTCGGATTCCATAATCTCCCCTCGCTTTACATGCATGACCGCACATTTGTCCAAACCAAATTCCATCCTGATGGCGCCACTGAAGGTTTCTGTTACCTTCAGTAGCTTCATCAGTTGCAAGTTGTTAGGAGCAAACAGTTTTAAGTCATCCATGTAAAGGAGGTGCGATATGACCTGACCACCTCTTCTCAACCGGTAGCCTTGGCCCGAACCCTCCAACAATGTACTGAGAGGGTTGAGGGCCAGACAAAACCACAGTGGACTCAGACTGTCACCCTGAAATATGCCACGCTCGATCCTTATCGGTTCGCTGTTCGCCTGGGTCTGTCGACACCCTGGATAGTGAAGAACCGTCCTCCACTGCCCCATACACGACATCAGGAAGGTGCGTAAAACTGCATCAACTTTGTACAGTTCCAGCACCCTCATGAGCCATGTATGTGGCACCGAGTCATAGGCCTTCTTATAATCTATCCAGCATGTCGACAGATCCCTTCGGGAACGTCGAACCTGTTGGCTAATGGCTATGTCGATGAGGAGCAGCTCCTTAGTACCGCGGGACCCGTTCCTACATCCATTTTGAGAAGAAGACATTATTGAATTACTATCAATATGATGGTTAATCTTTCCTCTCAAAATGGATGTAAGAACTTTATAGACCGTCGGTAAACACGTGATCGGT
Organism: Lacanobia oleracea; assembly: GCA_950371165.1. Taxonomy (NCBI): domain Eukaryota; kingdom Metazoa; phylum Arthropoda; class Insecta; order Lepidoptera; family Noctuidae; genus Lacanobia; species Lacanobia oleracea. Next base: position 9,636,585 of record OX493411.1, read on the forward strand.
CTATAATTTTTTGGCTCCGTGGTACTACCTGATTTATGGAGCAGGTGGGTTATTCCTGTAGTCAGGAACTGGGGCAGCGACCCTGACTCTAACGCAGACTGGAATTGAGATGCCAAGCGAGCGTGCGATCTTTTGAACCATTTAATCCAAAAGTTGTGCAGCCCGTCCGGTCCCGGAGATTTCCAGTTAGGCAACGGACGGACTGCACGAGCTACGTCTTGGGGGCTAATGTTAATTGCCCCCATTTCTGGTATCGGATCGCACGCGCGCTCGACCTCCCGAGTCCAATCGCCCTCGGTATGACTGACAGGCACCGACCAGATGCTGCGCCAGAATGAACACATGGCATCATCATCCGGTAGGCGCGTATCAGTCACACCTTGGTCTGGTCGCTCCCAAGCCCTATAAACCCACCTCTCATTGCTTTGGAATGTGCGATTCTGAGTGTATCGCTCCACTCGCCGCTTGTACCGACGTATACGGCTTGCCCATGCATAGACTTTCTGCTTCAGGAAGTCGATACGCTCTGTGACGCGGGTCAGATAATCCCGAGGACTAATATCAGTCCCCGAGAACGCCCGCCTCACAAAGCGCATCACTCTGCGGCGAGTGTTACCCTCCCTGAAGCAGATTAGTTTGCCGATGAGTGCTCTAGCCTCACCGATACGACGCTCGATCCTGCACTGCCAAGCTGGTACAGCTGGTCGTGTAACTCTGTCACTACTAGGAAATTTGACATGAGCTACACGACATGCTGCTGCAGCCGCACAGTACAAGATCGAGTGGGTATCGGCAAGGTCTTCGCTGCTGTCAAAATAACTTGTTAGCTGCGAATCTAGAGCACACACCAGCGCCCTATTTTTATTATGCATGGGCAAACGAGGTAGACGAGGTCTAAGTCCAGGCGGTGTAGAGCGATACTCTCGGAAGGCATCCTCCAAAGCGCTCCTCAATCGCTCATTGCATTGGGTACTCACGGATGTAGCCCCGTCATCATCATCTTCACCGACGTAGTTGTGTCGCGGTGAAACACTTGCACTGGGTTGTATTTGCACCGCGGCCGGTGGCGAAGTAGGTGAGACGCGGCTGCTCCGTGATTCCAGACGCAGTCTATCAAGCACGGCGTCATCCAACATACGGTTACGCTGGATAACCCGCACCTGATCCGATAACCGTTGGGCTGAAACGTTGACAGCTGGCTCAAGTACCTGAAACAGAGAGAGCATCCGACCACGGTACGCAGTCAGGTTAGTTCCCCCCTCTGTAGCCCCAAAGTATGAGCGTATCACATTCTCGTTTATGGATTGCGACCATTTCATACGCTGCACACTTCCACCGGTAGCGGGGACCCTGTCAGAGGCCGGTGGGCCTCGAAGTCCTAAGCTGGCCGGTGGTCGGCCTCGTCCGCGCCGACGCGCAGGTGGTGGTGTCGTCGGCGGCGAGAAGTATTCGTCGCTCGAACTCGACGCAACTGCAGCTACCAGAATCCCTGGACTCGCGGCTGGCGCAGGTCCCGGCGGCTGCGAGGCGGAGCTGAGCGACGAACCCGAAGATGTTGGTCGTGCGTTTTGTTTTTGAGCTCGGCTTCTTGTCAGCATTTCACATTTTGTTGTCGGTCCAAAAAGCGGTAATTGTTGTTGTTCTTGATTTTATTGTTGTGTTCCTGGTTTTTTTTTTGTTGTACTGATTATATTTGCCATTTTAATGGTAATGATTTAATAAATTATATTGAAAATTGCGGATTCAGAAAAAATATATGACGTTCGAGTTGACAGCCGAGCCACCTTATTATTATTATTATTATAGTATTCTCCGGTTATAGAAACGCCTTTATCTTTATAATCGGTCAACAGAATCCCTTCCGAATCCCAAAACACTGTTGCCATGATTTTCCCAGCCGATTGTGACACTTTAAACTTCTTGGGTGGTGGTGTACCTTTTTTGTGCCACTGCATAGAGTCCTGTTTTGACTCAGGCTCATAATGATGAACCCAAGTTTCATCTCCAGTAACAATTCGACTCAATAGTCCATCCTTATCTTCGTTACAGAGGTCCAAAAACGTGCGAGAACACTCCACGCGGCGTTGTTTCTGAGGCGGCGTGAGCATTCTTGGCACCCATCTTGCACTGACCTTTGTCATGCCAAGATGATCGTGTAGAATTTTGAAAATAGTTGTATCCGATACTCCAACCATTTCTGCAAGCTGTTTCTTCTTTAGTCTGGCATCTTCCAATATTATTTTTTCGACATTTTTAATGATTTCCGGAGTAGTCACCTCGATCGCCCGTCCGGGCCGCGGGTCGTCTTCAAGTGAGGTCCTGCCTTGTTTAAAAAGACAATGCCACTTGTAAACCATGGTTTTACCCGGGCAAGAGTCCCCGTAAACGGATTCCATCTCTTCCAGTATGTTTTGAACTGACTTTCCTTGCTTGGTAAGGAACTTTATTACGGCACGGTACTCGATTTTTTCCATAATGCACACTTTCTTCCCGATTGAGTTGTTTGCTTGACGATAGTTCAAAGACTAATGACTCAATTAAGACAAAACCTGGTATTTATACTAATATTGAGTGGCTGAAGTCGTGGCCACCTCGATAATGACCTATTTTTATCATCTACCCTCCCATTCTGCGAACTTAAAAACGCACCCTCGTAGGATGATATTCTATATTAAATAACTGTTCGCTGCAAATAAGAACTGCTACTTTTTCAGATGAAATTAGTATCCTTGGTTTGTCTCAGTACAACCTTATCAAATATACTAATAACAGGATTTTAGATCTATGCTTTTCAACTACACCCTTCCTTTTGAGTAAGAGCGATGATCTCTTGCTCCAAGAAGACTCTCATTATCCTGCTCTTGTCATACAGATACCGAATTATTTTTAACACCTCTTGAGGAAGTGCTCACACCACGTCGTAATTACCGTTTATTCTCGTTGTCCCCGTATGCCATATCCCCGTCACGGGGACAGCGGGACGTGATTAAATTTATTTCCCGTTGTCCCCATAACGTATATTCGGCTAACGGGGATAAGGGGAAGTAAACTTTTCACGAGTCGTTGCCCTATTAAATCTGCATTCAGTTGTAAGCTTAGTTTTTAGCATGGGAAAAAGAAAAGGGGAATTAAAAAAAAATATTTATTTGTATTTTAATTTCAGGTAAAAAATAAAGCAAATAATTCCACAGTGATAGGGGACACAGTGTACGGGGACAATAGTACATTGTTCACCGAGAGGAGAAAGTGACCGATTACCGTCGAGGGTGTCGTTTGAAGCCCGAGCCGTAGGCGAGGGCTTTAAAACACCCGAGATCGGGAATCGCACTTTCTCTCGAGTGATACATAGTGCTTTATACTACACCTACGAGGAAAATAAAAAACTAAATCTTTACTAATTGAAATTTATATTGAAATTGTTGCAGTTAGTGAAGCTTAATGTAACACTTTTTCCATTAATGTTTGTTTGAGATGTTTGCGACAATGTAGGAGGAATAACTGGCTGTGCTGTTGGCACTGCGCTCGTAGAAGGCTGTGGTGCCAAAGGGGCAACTGGCTGCTGAGGGGCATCTGGCATCGCCGCGCTCGTTGATGGTTGAGGAGATGAGTCTTGATGCACATTAATCGATCCCGATATTTGGTTATTTATTCGTGTTTTGTTTTCTACGGAATTCTCTATGTAGCTTTCTGCAACAGCGGACGATTTCCAACCACCGTGACGTTTTATTGTGGTTAAATCAGCACCAGTATCGGCAAGAATAGTCGCTGAAGTTCTGCGAAAGCAGTGGCCAGTGTATTCTAGTGGATTGAGTAAATTAAGGTAGGAAGCTATTTCTCTTGGCACAGTACTTATTTTGTTTTTCCCAATTACTTGTTTCGTACATTTTTTGTTTTTATATTGTAGTAAAAACCGATTGGTTTTGGGGTCACTGGGGCGAATTTCGTTATATTTCTTCACTATCTCATAAAATAAGCCCGATATAACAAATGATCGCTGAATTTTGGTTTTTGTTTTAGGAATATTGACGATTATTCCATTTTCGAGGATTTCGATATCGTCTGTTGTCATATCCACAAGTTCTTGCGAACGACAGGCCCCATTTACTCCTAAAATCAAAATAACCTGTAAACAAAAATATCAAACATGAAAACCTAGTAGATTTCTACTCATAAATAGGTACGTAATAAATCATAAACCAGTGCATTTTGTTCATAAACTTACCTTCATCAACAAATATTTGTCATCTGGAGCATTCTGCAAAAAGGAATAAACATCCTTTGTAGTAAGCACTTTTGATTTCTTACTACGGAATCCCTCCGACTTTCTTTTCAGAAATGCTGTAAGTTTTTTTGTATTCTTGAATATTTATGTCGTTTCTTGTCAATATAGTACTTTTCAACATTGAGTACATAGACCATAACGTACTTGGTTTGTATTTTTGCGCTTTTTCACTGAAATAAGCTAGCAAAACAGTTTCAGAAAAAGATGCCGCATTTTTTTCACTTTTCCATTGCAAAAAATCGTCATAAGTTTTATTATATTTTTTAATTGATTTCTGTGGTAAAAGGTTATCAATCAGTATTTTTGCTGTTTCCTTCAACTGCGGCGGAGTTAAAAAATCTTCATCATCACTATCACTACTTATCATTTTGATAGTTTTATTTTACTTTTCTACGAAAACTGAATCCTCAAACAACACACAAATTGAAAATGGCGCCAATGGCGTCTGCAATTTTCACATGTTCTTTTTTCAAATTGTTTGACACCATCCAACACACAGCTAGTGGCCAGTGTCATTTTGCGAACTTGGAGATAAAAACTCACTGTAAAAACTTTTTGGCTTTTGATATTTAGGTTACCAGCGCATAGTCTTACCCAAAATTAAAAAAGAAAAACCACGTAAGAAATGGATTTTCATACACTTTTCTCTCCCGCTCAGATGCGTTTTCTCGCCGCATATTTGTTCGATATGCAATGACGTACTTTCTACCGTAAATTTGATAAAGTATCAAGGTACTTTCCGAGCAGGTGTAGTATAAAGGTTTATTCTCGTTGTCCCCGTACTACGGGGACAGCGGTACTTCAATTAAATAATAAAAAATACTTCCCGCAGTCCCCGTTTTTTCTTTTTTCTGTAGTACTATGTTCATTATTTTCAGGCAAGTGATTGTGACATATTTTGTAATTACTTACGTATGTAGCTATTTACTATGATAATTATTTTAAGGCAAGTGATTGTGATATTTATTGTTGATTTTATACTACTATTACTATATTTATAATGCTCAAGTTGTGTTATTTGATAATTATTAGCTTTATTTTTTACCTCAGATTAAAATTCGAATACAAATAATAGTACATTGTTCACCGAGAGGAGAAAGTGACCGATTACCGTCGAGGGTGTCGTTTGAAGCCCGAGCCGTAGGCGAGGGCTTTAAAACACCCGTGATCGGGAATCGCACTTTCTCTCGAGTGATACATAGTGCTTTATACTACACCTACGAGGAAAATAAAAAACTAAATCCTCAAACAACACACAAATTGAAAATGGCGCCAATGGCGTCTGCAATTTTCACATGTTCTTTTTTCAAATTGTTTGACACCATCCAACACACAGCTAGTGGCCAGTGTCATTTTGCGAACTTGGAGATAAAAACTCACTGTAAAATCTTTTTGGCTTTTGATATTTAGGTTACCAGCGCATAGTCTTACCCAAAATTAAAAAAGAAAAACCACGTAAGAAATGGATTTTCATACACTTTTCTCTCCCGCTCAGATGCGTTTTCTCGCCGCATATTTGTTCGATATGCAATGACGTACTTTCTACCGTAAAGATAAAGTATCAAGGTACTTTCCGAGCAGGTGTAGTATAAATACATTTTATACTGCATCTGAGCGGGAGAGAAAAGTGTATGAAAATCCATTTCTTACGTGGTTTTTCTTTTTTAATTTTGGGTAAGACTATGCGCTGGTAATCTAAATATCAAAAGCCAAAAAGTTTTTACAGTGAGTTTTTATCTCCAAGTTCGCAAAATGACACTGGCCACTAGCTGTGTGTTGGATGGTGTCAAACAATTTGAAAAAAGAACATGTGAAAATTGCAGACGCCATTGGCGCCATTTTCAATTTGTGTGTTGTTTGAGGATTTAGTTTTTTATTTTCCTCGTAGGTGTAGTATAAAGCACTATGTATCACTCGAGAGAAAGTGCGATTCCCGATCTCGGGTGTTTTAAAGCCCTCGCCTACGGCTCGGGCTTCAAACGACACCCTCGACGGTAATCGGTCACTTTCTCCTCTCGGTGAACAATGTACTATTGTTTTATTCTCCTTTTCTTTTTCCCATGCTAAAAACTAAGTTTACAACTGAATGCAAATTTAATAGGGCAACGACTCGTGAAAAGTTTACTTCCCCTTATCTCCGTTAGCCGAATGTACGTTATGGGGACAACGGGAAATAAATTTAATCACGTCCCGCTGTCCCCGTGACGGAGATATGGCATACGGGGACAACGGGAATAAACGTATTAGTTGGCGCTGAAATATTTTGGAATATCTTAGGCAGTGCATCTATTAATTTAGGCAAAAATCAGCCCAAGTTACGTGAGACAAAGCACGGATGGATAGTGTCAGGCTCAGTGGCTCTTCCAAAACAGCCTTCCGAGAATATATATTCACATTTTTGTAATAACACCGTGAACGAATTAAACAACAGCCTACAAAAGTTTTGGGAGCTCGATTCCGTTCTTTCTAAGCATTCCTTGTCTCAGAAAGAACGAGCTTACGAAGAAAGTTTTAACTTTTCGAGTTAACACTGTGCGTGATCAAAACGGGCATTTTATAGTTAAAATTCCTCTTAAAAATGATCCCAGTGAGTGAGGCGAGTCATATGAATTGACAAAACGTCGATTTTTATCTTTGGAACGTCGTTTTCAACGAGATCCTGCTTTTAAGGAAATATATGTAGCATTCATTGAGGAGTACGTGAGCTTAGGGCATTTGACTATGAATACCTCAACAAGGAAGCCAAATTCAGGTAACAACAATGAGTACTTTCTACCACATCACGGAGTCATCAGAGAATCCAGTACCACAACTAAGCTCAAAGTAGTCTTCGATGCATAAGCAGCGACTGCTTCTGGAGTGTCGTTTAGGTAATGACATCGAAATGAAGGGGCCCACTGTCCAAGATGATCTCTTTTCTATATTGCTGCGTTTCCGTCAGCACAAGTTTGTTATTTCTGGTGACATAGAGAAGATGTATCGGGCCATTCAGGTAACACCATCACAACGTTATTTACGATTAATAATCTTTCGTGCCGACCCTAAGCTACCACTTCAAACGTACACTCTTAACACTGTCACTTATGGTATAGCTTCTGCGGCGGTGGCGACTCGATTCCCGAAGTGGTCCACATGGGTAAAGAAGTTGCATCCATTCTAGCGTCAGCTAACTTTTATTTGAGAAAGTTTCAATCTAATAGTTTAGAAATTTTAAAAGAAATAATTGGTGATTCAGTGCATTCTGGTAGGTTAAACTTGTCTGAGGATAGGAACGTGTCATCAAAAACGTTAGGCCTAAATTGGCAATGTGAATCTGATTCTCTCGAGTTTTCAATATTGGTCGATACTAGCAAACCGATTACAAAGCGTCAAATTTTATCTGTGATCAGTCAAATATTTGATCCATTAGGTCTTGTAGGATGACAATTTTAGCCTCAATAATGCAAGGACCCCCTTGCATTATTGAGGCTAAAATTGTCATCCAAAGTCTATGGATGGCTAAATGTGACTGGGACGAGCTGGTACCAGATAACATAACGTACCTCCTGGATAACGTTTGTGTCATAGTCTAGCAAGCTTAAACACCCTTAAAATACCCCAGTGGATTTCATGTGACAATTCAACAACAAACGAGATTCATGTGTTCACAGATTCATCCGAAAAGGGCTATGGTGCATGTATCTATATAAAGTCGAAAACTAAGGATAGGTTGGTAAGAGTACAGTTGTTGGTGTCAAAAAGGCGAGTTGCAGCAATCAAGCCAACAATTATCCCTAGACTTGAGTTATGTGGGGCTTTATAGTTATAGTTGAATTCCGTACATTAACACACAGTCTTGCTCCTAGCAAGACTGTGTGTTAATGTACGGAATTCCTTCACCAAACCCGGTAGTAAATGTTAATTTTGGTGCGATTCGACAATAGTGTTAAGTTGGCTTTCCATGATACCTAATTTAGTAAAACCCTTTGTTCGTAATCGCATCAATGTAATACAAGAATGCACCACAGGGCACAAGTGGAGCTACGTGCCGTCAAAGGAAAATCCGGCAGATCTTGTTTCTCGTGGGCTGAAGGCTGACCTTATCTGGTCTGGTCCTCATTTTTTGCTAAAAGATGAAAAATATTGGCCAAAAATGCCCAATGAGAACTTGAAACAAGATCTACCAGAAATCGTTTCATCACCCTTCACTGATCACTCATGCCATCATCAATCAGACAATAGTTTAATATCAAATCATTCGTCACATCATAATAACAGTCATTCATTCATTAAATCGCTTATTCACAAATTATTCTAATTATAATCACTTACAAAGAGTCGTCGCTTATATTCTAAGATTAATTTACAATTTAAAACATATACATACATTCAGTCAAAAAAGTATCGGGAATGGATGATTTGTTTATGGTTCCAAATTCAAATTTTTGTTTTTTTGTAGTTGTTAGATTGGCACAACTGTTTTCCATTTTGGCGCGGAGTTTGAGTTGCATCTGTTATTTATATTAAATACAGTGCTGGTTTTAGTAATATCATATATAGTGTGTATTGCGAATTTCATAATGGACAAAAATATCGAACAAAGAGTTTGTCTTAAATTTTGCATCGCCAATGGAATTTCGTGTTCGGAGTCACTGAAAATGTTACAGAAGGCTTACGGTGAATCGACTTTATCAAAAACTCGTGCTTATAAGTGGTTCAAAGCGTTCAAAAGCGGTCGAGATGTAATGGAAGATTTGCCTCGCTCTGGTAGGCCGTCAACGTCTGCAACTGAAGTTAACATCGCAAAAGTGAAGGAAATAGTGACTGAAAATCCCCATTCAACTCTGAGAGAGATAGCCGCCGAACATTCTGTATCTCACGAGTCGATCCGTACCATTTTAACTAATCATTTGGGTATGAAACATGTTGCTGCTCGGCTAGTCCCAAAAGATCTGAGTTTTCTCCAAAAACTCAATCGCATGAAAGTCGCTGAGGACATGCTAGAACGAGTCAGTTCGGACCCAACATTCATGAAACGCATTGTTACTGGTGACGAGACGTGGGTTTACGAGTTTGACATGCAAACTAGTCAACAAGCTTCGGAGTGGCGCCTTCCAACTGAACCGTTTTCAATCGATAGAAGACATAAAGGAGAATTCGCGGCGAGAACTCAACTCAATTCCGGAAGCAGCGTTTAAAAAATGTTTTGATGAATGGATTATTCGTTGGCGCAAGTGTATCGTTTCTAAAGGAGCATACTTTGAAGGTGATAAAATAAATTTGGATGAATAGCAGACATTTTGTGTATTATTGATCTTTTCCCGGTACTTTCTTGACAGAGTAGTATAATACAATCGTGGACCAACCGTGTCTGGGCATTGAATATTTTTCATTAAAAAAAAAACCTAAACACTACAAGGTACAAAATAACTTCGGAAGAAAGAAAAAAACTTTTTTTCGGAAGTCGGTGTCGGTGTTTTTGGTTTTTTTTTCGTTTTTTGACACCGACTTCCGAAATTAAAGTTTTTTTCTTTCTTCCGGAGTTATTTTGTACCTTGTAGTGTTTTGGTTTTGGAAGTCGGTTGTATTTCTTGTCAAAAAGTTTTTTATTTTTCACTTTTTAGTGGTACCTAGGTACCTGCGTACCCATTAACAGCGTACCGGCGCAATGTTATGTTAAGAACTGGTGTAAACACTAAAAAAACATGCGATTTCAGCAATCCCGATCCCTTTGCTATCATTTATTGAAGAGTTCCGTTGCCTACCTCCGAAGTTCTTCATCAGATCTTCACCAAACTGAAACGGGACCAGTCCAGGAAAATATTAACTCAAACAAAAAAAGAATCATCCAAATCGGCTGACAATTGGCTAAAGTAGCGCTGAACAAACATTTTTCATGGGATCTCATCATCAGGTCCTAATTTATACCTTTCATCATCAGCTCAGCAATATGAAATGATGATTACCAGTCACAAATATCTGAATTGCGTTAGAAAATTCATAAAAAACATTGTACATGCCTATAAAATTTGAGTTACCCTTTCAGATGAAACAAAAAATTTTCAAATCGTTTCATAAATGACGGAGTTGTGAGGTGACAAACATAAAAAAAAAAAAAAATACAACCGAATTGAGAACCTCCTCCTTTTTTGAAGTCGGTTAAAAACACTACAAGGTACAAAATAACTTCGGAAGAAAGAAAAAAACTTTAGTTTCGGAAGTCGGTGTCGGTGTTTTTGGTTATTTTTTCGTTTTTTGACACCGACTTGTAATGTTTTGTTTTTGGAAGTCGGTTGTATTTTTTGTAAAAAAGTTTTTTATGTTCACCGATTTCTCCGCCAATACTAGACCGATTTTAAAAATTCTTTTTATATTCCAAAGCCTATACTCCTGAGGTGGTCCCATTGTCACCAAGTTAGAATCTGATGATGGGATCCCACGAAAATCGAGGGAAACCCTCAAATTTTGTAAGCACATACAATGTTTTTCATAAACTTTCTATCGCAATTCAGATATTTGTGCCTGGTAATCATCATCTCATGTTGCTGAGCTGATGATGGAGGAAGGTATAAGTCAGGATCTGATGATGGGATCCCATGAAATATATTTGTTCAGTGATATTTTCGCCAATTGTAAACCGATTTGGATGATTCTTTTTTTCGTTTTTTCGAAGACGAAACATCAGAAACGAGATTCGTTTACAAGACTCGAATTTCGTTTCTGAAGTTGCTCAACAAGACATCAAATCTGGTTTTTCCGTACTTACTTATAATTGGGCGACCACTGATATCTATTCCATATCCACAGGTCACTGATCTCAACATCGAACGACTGGACCGCTACTAAAGAGTGGAGCACACAAAGCAACATTTTTGGAACAGCTTTCAATTAGAATATGTTTATATGGAGCAGACTCCAGCAAAAGACTAAATGGACGGCGTCAACAGGCCAACTTTCAGAGAGAGCACTAGTTCACATCAAAGAGGAAGGCCAACCGCCCTTGGTGTGGCCACTGGGGCGTATCATCAAGGTCTTCCCTGGCTGCGACGAGACCACACGGGTAGTGGAGCTGAAGACGAAGAGAGGAACGGTGGTGCGGGCCTTTAACAACGTCTGCGCACTTCCTCTCACTTGAAAACTTCAACCCGGGGAGGATGTTCGGGCGCCTCCGACCACTCGGCAATCTTCGACTGCTGTCGTCAGACAGCGGAAGGCGGCGGCGAGAGGTGCGGCGTGCGGGGGACATCGGCCATCGACACTTCGCTAACGATCTCCGACGACGGCGCGCACGCGCACTCTCATACGTTCACAAACTTCAATATTATTGTATCTATTTTGGATTATACTCATTTTAAATTACAGTCCACTGCTTTTCAGTTTAGTTCTTAGATAGGTCCCTAACACCTGTAGTATATACGGTTTGGAGGTAGCGGTACAGAGAGTAAAGTCCCGCATACCTCATTTGAAAAGGAGGATCCTCCAACCAGGCGGCTGTTGTGCCTGGCGGGCTACTGCCCGATAGTTGATATTCGGGCTGATGTTTATGTTCAAATCGCACGGTAAACTCTGCTTGCGCGATGCAGGATTTCAACGTTGTAGTTCGCTGCTAGTCGGATAGATGGCGTCGCGGTTCTTTTTGTTGCGATGTAGATTTGCTCCGTAGGTTTTTTTCTTGTGGCGGCCTTGATGCCGCTACATCACTCCCCTCCGGAGACCGGAGGTCGATAGTGGATGAGTCGTCCATGCATCTTGAGATGCTTGCCAAGCCAGTTGAAGGTTGATTCCAGTGAGTCGGAATCGGAAGTCGCAGAGTTCTCGGTGAGTCGGAACTATATGCGGTGCCCCAGTGAGTCGGGGTGATGAGATATCCCAGTGAGTCGGGATGATGCTGCAGGCTCCAGTGAGTCGGAGTGGTGCTGCTGCTGGCTCCAGTGAGTCGGAACCGGTAGTCGCAGAGTTCACGGTGAGTCGGAACTGTATGCGGTGCCCCAGTGAGTCGGGGTGATGAGATATCCCAGTGAGTCGGGATGATGCTGCAGGCTCCAGTGAGTCGGAACCGGATGTCGCAGAGTTCACGGTGAGTCGGAACTATATTATTTCCAAATTATTATAATTCTATTATAGGCCTAGACTAATATATACCTACTACTGAACCATATGTACACTTTTTGTGAACTTGTTATTTCAATAAAATTTATTATTTATTTATTATTTATTTATATGCGATGCCCCAGTGAGTCGGGGTGATGAGATATCCCAGTGAGTCGGGATGATGCTGCAGGCTCCAGTGAGTCGGAACCGGATGTCGCAGAGTTCACGGTGAGTCGGAACTATATGCGATGCCCCAGTGAGTCGGGGTGATGGGATCCCAGTGAGTCGGGATGATGCTGCAGGCTCCAGTGAGTCGGAGTGGTGCTGTTGCTGGCTCAAGTGAGTTGGAACCGGTAGTCGCAGAGTTCACAGTGAGTCGGAACTGTATGCGATGCCCCAGTGAGTCGGGGTGATGATTGAGGCTGAGGATGCTGAACAGGAATGCGCGGCTGCTGCTTGCTGGTGGTCAGGATATCCGTAGAAGCCGTGGGTACTGGCTGGCTGTATGACGCGCTGCTCGAGAGCTTGAGGTCACGATGGGGAGAAGTGATGATCACGTCACGCTGAAGTAGTTGCACGAAGGCTGCGCTGACGTTCAATGTCGAGGGTCACCAGTTTAGGAGGTAGCGGTACAGAGAGTAAAGTCCCGCATACCTCATTTGAAAAGGAGGATCCTCCAACCAGGCGGCTGTTGTGCCTGGCGGGCTACTGCCCGATAGTTGATATTCGGGCTGATGTATATGTTCAAATCGCACGGTAAACTCTGCTTGCGCGATGCAGGATTTCAACGTTGTAGTTCGCTGCTAGTCGGATAGATGGCGTCACGGTTCTTTTTGTTGCGATGTAGATTTGCTCCGTAGGTTTTTTTCTTGTGGCGGCCTTGATGCCGCTACACGGTATTACTTGCCAAATTTCATAGTTCTAGGTGATCGGGAAATCTATATCTTCTATAGGTACATATAATAAAATCGGAAGCTGTTTGCGAGTTTTAAAGCGTAAGTAGATCTTTATGAATAAAAAACTTTTTACAAAAAATACAACCGACTTCCAAAAACAAAACACTATAAGGTACAAAATAACTTTAGTAGAAAGAAAGTTTTTTATTCATAAAGAGTCGCTTGTATTTTTTGTAAAAAGTTTTTTATTTTTCACTTTTTAGTGGTACCTAGGTACCTGCGTACCCATTAACAGCGTACCGGCGCAATGTTATGTTAAGAACTGGTGTAAACACTAAAAAAACATGTGATTTCAGCAATCCCGATCCCTTTGCTATTATTTATTGAAGAGTTCCGTTGCCTACCTCCGAAGTTTGTCGTCAGATTTTCACCAAATTGAAACGGAACCAGTCCAGGAAAATACTCTTTCAAACAAAAAAAGAATCATCCAAATCGGCTGACAATTGGCGAAAATATCGCTGAGCAAACATTTTTCATGGGATCTCATCATCAGATCCTAATTTATACCTTCCATCATCAGCTCAGCAACATGAAATGATAATTATTAGGCGCAAATATCTGAATTGCGTTAGAAAATTAATGAAAAACATTGTATGTGCCTATAAAATTTGAGGGTTGCCCTCGATTTTCATGGGATCCCATCATCAGATTCTGACATGGTGATAATGGGACCAATCGAGAAGTATACCTACCCTTTCAGATGAAACAAGAATTTTTCAAATCGGTTCATAAATAACGAAGTTATGAGGTAACAAACATAAAAAAGATGTGTGGCACTCGGAGACTGCCGCGGTAAAGCTATTGAATAGCATTTTTTATCAACTAATGCAATTATAATTATATATTTATTTTATTTATGCAGTATTTTTTTTTTCTTTGTTTTTTTTTCTTTGTTTTTTTTTCTTTGATATTAATTCAAGTTACACTTTGAGCTAAATAGTTAAAAAAAAAGTAAAACTAAAAAGTATCACCGCTGTGCCGGTCGGAGTGAGGGGTGTTAGGTTTTTTTCGTTACGGAATTTCTGGATTCGGTCTCCACGCTCAAGGCCCGCGATAGAAGCTATGCAATAATAATGAAGCGCGACACGCGTCGTACGACAAAATGTCTTATTGCACGACAATAATGTTTGATCGTTATATTGGAACGGACAACGCGAAGGGCTCGAAAACGCTCACGCGTCATACGGGCGACACAACGCGCAGAACCGTCATAAGCGTCGAAACGCAATGTGGCATTTGTATTTTATACAGCCGGCCCTCAGACAGGAGTGGTCCTGGATGTGTCTCCACGGACCGCAATGTGCGTTCGAAATGTCGATGTTCAAATGTGTCCTGCAGTTCACACTATGACGCGCAGTTAACTGCGTTCTTCATCGACCCGCGAGCCAAGTGATCCACCGTCCAGGGTAATAGTTTAAAATCAATCAAACACATTTACCTCATGGATGATTTATTTTGTAATGTTACATAGATTAATACCTATAATATAGTTTCGTCTATTACGAAAATAATATATAAAAGCTTGAGAGGTGTCAAGGGACACCCGGATGGAACGAAGTTCCTACGCCGCATGGCTTACAACTATAGCAAAAAGTGTCGTTACAACTTTTGGTCTTAATGTGTCGTTACAACTTTTGGTCTTAATTTTTTCCGTCTAGCCCCCTTTCTCAACGCGCGAATTGTAATAAAACTAGAAACATAACTGTGTTTTACGACTTTATCCTTTCCGTAAGATGGTATCGTATCGTTGGCAACTAATGACCCACTGTTTCTCATCTCAATCAGTCCCTATTGAGATGAAATCCATTCCATTCCATTCCATTCTATTCCATTCCATTCCATTCCATTCCATTCCATTCCGTTCCATTCCATTCCATTCCATTCCATTCCATTCCATTCCATTCCATTCCATTCCATTCCTTTCCATTCCATTCCATTCCCTTCGCAGAGCTTACAATAGCTTACTATAGCAAAAAGTGTCGTGACAACTTTTCGTAAGAATTTTTTCCGTCTAGCCCCCTTTCACAACGCGCGATAAGGATACTCGTTCAAAAAAAAAAAATTATCCCACCGCGGTATGAGGGACGTTCGTGTTCACGAACGCGTCCTGCGGCACACGTGGTGCGGTTTTGTTTTACCAGTCTACGCACCGCTTTAGGACGCGACGCGAGTACGACGCGCGCAGCGCACAAGTGCAACTTCCGCGCAAGCCTCGAAAAGAGGCTCGCGACCGAAGGGGCGACGAGCGCGCGCGCGCGTTTCGATACTCTTGTCTCATATATAATACGCACACGGATGTGTGTATTAGTATATGGTGTTTTGTTTTAGGATTGTATATACGTTTACGCGCATCGTGCATTTTTCAAGTACACGCTTAGCGTTACACGTTAATGATCCTTCCGCAGGTTCCCCTACGGAAACCTTGTTACGACTTTTACTTCCTCTAAATGATCAAGTTTGGTCAACTTCCCAGCAACGCCGACGGCCGTGAAGCCGTGTCCGTCAATTCCTTTAAGTTTCAGCTTTGCAACCATACTCCCCCCGGAGTCCAAAATCTTTGGTTTCCCGGAAGCTGCCCGCCGAGCCATTGTAGTAACGTCGGCGGATCGCTAGATGACATATTTACGGTTAGAACTAGGGCGGTATCTAATCGCCTTCGAACCTCTAACTTTCGTTCTTGATTGATGAAAACACCTTTGGCAAATGCTTTCGCTGATGTTCGTCTTGCGACGATCCAAGAATTTCACCTCTAACGTCGCAATACGAATGCCCCCAGTTATCCCTATTAATCATTACCTCGGAGTTCTGAAAACCAACAAAATAGAACCGAGATCATATTCTATTATTCCATGCACGAAATATTCAAGCAGCATTTTGAGCCCGCTTTGAGCACTCTAATTTGTTCAAAGTAAAATTGTCGGCCCACCTCGACACTCATTGAAGAGCACCGCGATAGGATTTTGATATTGAACCGACGTTTGACCGACGGCTCACCGACGATATGCTCCGCAGACGTGTCAGTATCACCGCGGATGCGATGCACCGACAGCGCGGCGCACAAATGCAACTACGAGCTTTTTAACCGCAACAATTTTAGTATACGCTATTGGAGCTGGAATTACCGCGGCTGCTGGCACCAGACTTGCCCTCCAATTGTTCCTCGTTAAAATATTTAAAGTGTACTCATTCCGATTACGAGGCCTCGTAAGAGTCCCGTATCGTTATTTTTCGTCACTACCTCCCCGTGCCTGGAGTGGGTAATTTGCGCGCCTGCTGCCTTCCTTGGATGTGGTAGCCGTTTCTCAGGCTCCCTCTCCGGAATCGAACCCTGATTCCCCGTTACCCGTGACAACCATGGTAGTCGCAGAAACTACCATCGAAAGTTGATAAGGCAGACATTTGAAAGATGCGTCGCCGGTACTGGACCATGCGATCGGCAAAAGTTATCCAGATTCATCAAAATTAACGACTTCGGACGCAAGGCCCTCCGTCGATTGGTTTTGATCTAATAAAAGCACTCATCCCATCACTGGTCAGAGTTCTGATTGCATGTATTAGCTCTAGAATTACCACAGTTATCCAAGTAACTGAGTAAGATCTAAGGAACCAAAACTGATATATTGAGCCATTCGCGGTATCGCCTTAATACGGCTTGCACTGAGACATGCATGGCTTAATCTTTGAGACAAGCATATAACTACTGGCAGGATCAACCAGGGAGCTTCGTTACAAGAGATCAACGGACGCGCGCGCCACGCACGCTAACGCGGCGACGGGCGCGCATCACGTTTAATCCTCATTCCCGAGCGTCCGCGATCATAGATGCGCAGACGCAGACGGGCGAGCTCTGTATGTGTGTGTGTATATATCGTAAACGATATATACGATTTTTGGGTCGCACGCGCGAACGTCTGAACGAATATATCTCAACCCGTCAGACGCGCTGCGCGTGCATGAGGGCGTTCTACAGCGTCATATCAGTTACGAGTACGAACACTGTGTGAAGAAGCCCCAATTGGGAACGTTCGTAACGAGACGAGTTCACGTGTGTAAAGTTTGTTAACACAATCGCGACGTCATATACGATTCCGCCCGGAATCTATAGAGCGCCTCACATAAAAATTTCATGAGCATACAACTCAAAGGACGTGACGAACACTGAACGCGTCCGAGCGCCGGTAGCGTCACGCCGTTACATATAATTTCGTACAACGACCGTTCGCACGGACACGCATAAAATACGATCCGTCGGTCCACACAGTTCAACACGAAAAAACTTAAAAACACGCGTGCGTGCGTGTGACCGGGTACCCGCCGCGCAGAGTTCTCTCAGAAACCAACATTGTTAAGACAAGCGTCGGCTTAGAAAGACCACAGCACTCATTATTCGCCGTTCGTAAATGAAACACGTTTTGTCAGCTTCGAAAATATTATATTATCTTTATACAACATATCATAATAAAACAATACATATTCAACAAAACTACAAAAACGCGTAAAAATCCACAAACAACGCCGCTCCAAAAAGCTGCAAGCAGCAGACGGCGCGCCCGATATCACACACTCCACACTCCGTCGTTGATCGTTTTCCGCCACACAACACATCTTCGTCAAGCGCGCGCTCCGTCCGTACAACGGGTCGTAGCGTCGCTTGACAACTATGCGAAGCTCGAAAACGATGTCATCGGGGCGATGAGTCCACGGGCATGGCATGCATTTTGAGTAACGACAAGTCTAGAC
This sequence comes from Lacanobia oleracea, assembly GCA_950371165.1. Classification (NCBI taxonomy): domain Eukaryota; kingdom Metazoa; phylum Arthropoda; class Insecta; order Lepidoptera; family Noctuidae; genus Lacanobia; species Lacanobia oleracea. The sequence goes on from OX493411.1 coordinate 9,654,633, forward strand.
TGTTGACTTGACCCCCCCCGCCCCTAGGGATCGCTATGGGGGTTGCCTATGTGACCCTTACCGTGAAGTGACTCTCCCCCCCCTCCCCCCTCTCAATTATTTCCTAGATCGTTTCGTAGAGTTGGAATTGTGTGTGTCGCAGTTCAGCGCGAAAAAAAACCCCCCCACAGTGCGCGCGCGAAGCCGAGGCGGTCCGGGCGGGTCAAGCGCGGGCGGCTGGGGACAATCCCCTTACGCTCGCCAATGGTCCTTCCCGCCTTGCGGCATACGGACCATTTTACTGTCTGTTTCTTCTTCCTGTCTTTGACTTTCACTTCTCCCCATTCTGGGGCGTGCAACGACACGAAAACGTACTTCGCGCACGAGCAGTCCTATGGTTACCAGTCCCGCACTCTGCAGTACCGACAGCCCGCGCTGGAGTTGCAGCACACAGCCGTCCTTCACGGTACCAAGCGGACCCTACTGCTTCTCCAGCTCCTTCCTCCGGCTGTGCCACCTGTGAGCAAATACCCTCAGCCTTCGGAAGCCTTCTGGGCTATCGATGAGCTGCTGATGAAAGACTGGACCAATCAACTCGCGACTCCAGTTTGACAACATTTCCCCCCACTCGTCCGCGTACAGCTCACAGTCCCACAGGACATGGTCACGAGTCTCATCCGCCAGCCCACAGTAGCATTCTGCCGTGTCGCTGAGCGACATCTTCTGTAGCCGGCTTCTGAAACTCCCATGCCCCGTGAGGATCTGCGACACCACGTAGTCCGGCTCCACCCAGCCGAAAGACACTCGATCCGTCAGCTCTGCGAAGAACGAATACAGCTCCCTACCATCTTTGGAAACCGCCATCGCTCCTGCCACAGGGCAACAACCTCCGCTCTCAGTACCCTAATCGCCGCGTTACGCTCCCTGCCGACCAACCCCGAACACTCCTGCGCGATTCGTCCCGCACGGCATACCTCAAGGTCAGCTGGCAGCACCCCCGCTAGCACCGGCAGTGCCGCGGTGCTGACCGACCTGTAGGCTTTAGTGAGGAGGATGAGTGCCGGGCGTTGCGTGCGGAGCAGCGCACTCCGCACTGCATACCTGTCAAAACTCCGCCACCATACGGCCGCAGCATAAGTAATAATAGCCACATAGGTCCCTGCATACAGGACCTTTAGGGCCCCATACCTTACGCCCCAGGAAGACGCCGATATCCTCGACATCTTCCCGAAGGCGTTCACGGCCCGTTGGCCGGCCAAACTAGCATGCGGCACGTAGGAGCCTGCTTCATCAATTACAACGCCCAGCAATCTGGCACTGGTCACGTGCGCAATCGAGGCACCGTCCATGCGTATAGTAGGGGGACGTTGGAACCTGCCCTTAAGGGTCAGGGTTTGCGATTTGGAAGTTGAAAAGCCTAGGCGGTTCCGCTTCCCCCAAGCGGATACCGCCTCCAGTGACGACCGAGCGTTACGCTCGATCGCCGCCCGACTCGGTGCCTCGATTACGAGCGTGACGTCGTCCGCATAAGCTACTGCCCTCACCCCCTCCGGCCATGGCAGCCTCAGGATGTCGTCGAGCAGGAGGTTCCAGAGCGGCGGCCCAAGCACCGACCCCTGGGGACAGCCCATAGTGGCCCGCTTCCACACCGCCTGGTCGCCCATGAACATACCAATCCGCCTATCCGTGAAATAGCTAACTAATATCTGATAAATGTTAGGCGGACACCCAGCCTGCTTGGCTTTGGTCAGTATCATGGGCCACCAGGCGTTGTCGAAGGCCCCCGAAATATCTAAAAGGATGACCTGAACATAGCTCTTCGAGGAGTTCGCCACCCGGTCCAAGATCGCATTAAGCGCCGTGACCGTCGACTTACCCCTCGAAAAGCCATGCTGCGCCTCCGAAATGTGTCGGTGCAGACAGGGAGCGCACGCGACGATGAGGCGTTCCAGTATCTTCCCCAGAATTGGGAGAAGGGTAACCGGTCTGTACGCCTTTGGGTCCGAGAGCGGCCGGTCATTGCCCTTCGGCAAGACGACTAGCCGGCCCGTCTTCCAGATGTCTGGAAACACGCCCTCCCTTATGCACGCTGTATACATTAGCAGCATTTCAGCTGCACTCACCCTCCAGGCGTGTTTCACAATTCGGGCCGTGATCCCGTCCAGGCCGGGAGCTGTATTCGGCAGGTCTCTGACAATGCGTTCGAGCGCCTCCCCGGTGGGTGGGTCGGAGTCCCGCCCCGTGGGGGCGAAAACCGCCGCGACGCGCACCCGACGATGATATTCAGTGTCCAAACTGGAGTCGTCGTCCGGGCACAGGGCGGCGAGGAGGCCCGTGGCGGTCTCCACCGCCGTGGTAGAGTGACCCTCTACCAGACGGATACCACTCATGACATTTGCGGGGGGACGCACTCTGCCTGATGCGGCTCTGTATGCGAGTCCCCAGGGGTCGTCATTCCCCGTCTCCGCAATGCCCCGGAAGAAGGACACCTCTGCCTCTCTCATTGCGGTCTTGTAGTTCCTCCTTACCGCACGCAGGGTCTCCAGCCTTGCCTCCTCCATGCCGTCCCGCGCCCTGCGCGATTTCTGCCACGCCCGTCTGGCGCCGTACGCTTTGCGTCGCAATGTATCCAGCTCCGCCGTCCACCATTCGTACCTGCCAGTGTCCCTCCTTCCGCGCTTGCCTAGACAAGCTTCTGCAGCGCAGGAGAGGATCTCGGAATACTGCGTGCAGATTGCCTGTGCCGGCTTCCATGCCTGGAGCCTACCCACCTTGTTGTGGAGCACCATGCAGAATCGCTCTTAGTCCACCCCCTTCTCCCGGAAGGACACCGGCGTGACGACTCTCTGCCCATCTCCAGCGCGACCGATCCGTGCGGCGGCGCTGCCCACTTCGAAGGTGATCAACTGGTGATCACTTAGGCTAAGCCCCTCGTGCACCGTCCACCGTGACACCGAAAGGCCTCTGCTAGTCAGGGTGAGGTCCACATTGGACTGTCCATTTGGCCCAGAGAAAGTGGGGGGCTGACCCTCCACGTTGTGGACGGTGAGACCACGTCCCAGAATCAACCCCTCCATCTGCGACCGCCTGTACTCTGTGTCCGGACCCCTACCCGTATACTGCCTTTGCTCGCAGTGCCACAGTGGCGAGTGCGCGTTGCTGTCCATACCCACCAACACAGGCCGACCCGCCAATTGGTCCAGCACTTGATTCAGGTGCTGCAGGTGAACCGCAATGTCGTGGCTGTATTGGCAGTATACGGACACAACATGTAGCGGCATCGCCGCCACACGACGAAGCGACCCGAGTCACAGGCCTGGATCATCGGGTGCTTCCGCCGCACTTCGCGCGCTGTCGGTTTCGACGCCTGCGCACCCGCCAGTCCATTGTTCGCCGTTGCGCTGGGCACTCACGCGCTCGCTTGCCTCCGCACTAGCTTACCGCGCTCCCGCTCGTAATTTTAATCTGTTTTCTTCCTATCTAAATTCGCTTTGCTTGTCACTCTTCTATCTTATTTTATGTTTTTCTATCTTCCTAACTGTTGGCTAAAGTGTATCGTGCTTCCTACTCTTCTGTAACCGTCATAAACTAGAACTTTAAAATATAACCGTTCCCAGTGATTTTTTTGACTTTTATTTGGTGGACAAATACCTACATATTGGTGACCCCGACATGGAAACGCCTAAAGGAGATAGTTCGACTGCAGAGACGTCGCGTGTAGGCGTTCGTCCGCCACCATTTTGGCCAGATGACCCTGAAATGTGGTTCGCTCAGATGGAATTCCAGTTCGTGATGGCAAACATTACCGTCGATCAGACGAAATTTCACCACATCGTGACAGCGCTGGACCATCGCTACGCCACCGAGGTGAGGGATTTAATCACCAACCCACCGGCGAAGGATAAATATGAAATAATAAAGACGGAACTTATCAAGCGGTTGTCAGCCTCACAGGAACGGAAAGTTAAGCAATTACTTATGCATGAGGAGCTTGGTGACCGCAAGCCATCACAGTTTTTACGTCACTTACGTCATCTAGCAGGGCCAATAGTACCGGAAGATTTTCAAACGACATTATGGTCGAGTAGGTTACCGACTAACCTGCAGACGGTTATAGCGTCGCAACCTGAGCTACCGTTGGACAAGTTAGCTGAACTGGCGGACACGGTTAATGAAATTGCACCGGCGGGGCCCATGCAAGTGGCGAGCGTAGCAGAGTCAGGTACATCTACCCTTATAAAAGAGATGGCGAGTCGGATAGAGGAATTAACTAAGCAAGTGAGTGCACTGTCTACTAAAGTGAATAACCGAAGGCAGGTACGTGGTCGCTCTCGTTCACACTCTAAAAGTGGTTGCTGGCGAAGCAGGTCTAAATCCAGGTCGCGCCAGCCACCTGAAAACCACCCTCATTGTTTTTATCATTTCACATACGGCGCCCGTGCAAGGAAATGCACACAGCCTTGCACATGGAGATCGGAAAACCCGAAAGGCAGCCCGAATTAGCGGCCTACGACTGCCCATTAGCATCAGGCCGACTTTTTGTAACTGACCGCTTTTCAAAAATGTTATTTCTGATCGACACTGGCTCGGATTTGTGCGTCTACCCCCGGTCAGCAATAAAAACGCCCTGCTATATTACGAAGTTTAGTTTAACGGCAGCTAATGGAAGTAATATAAATACATACGGACCAGTGCAGCTTAACCTCAACCTAGGTCTTCGCCGTGCATTTGCTTGGAAGTTCACCATAGCTGACGTGTCAAAGCCAATTATAGGCGTAGATTTTTTAAGTTATTATAATCTGCTTATAGATTGCCGCAACCACAGACTCATAGATGGCACCACTTCACTTTTCGTGGCAGCGTCTTCGCAGCGGGTTCCTGACGATGTGGCATCTGTCAAAACTGTTACCGGAGAGACTGAGTTTCACCAGCTGCTGCGTGAGTTCCCAGAGGTTACACGTCCAGCAGGTACTGTGAATCAAAACAAACCTAAACATAAAACCATGCACTTTATTAAGACCACGCCAGGACCACCCGTTGCAAACAGACCTAGGCGCTTGGATCCGGAGAGATTGAAGATCGCAAAGAAAGAGTTTGATGACATGATAGCCAGCGGAACTGCAAGGCGCTCTGAAAGCCCGTGGTCTTCAGCGCTGCACCTGGTGAGGAAGAAAGATGATGGGTGGCGCCCGTGTGGCGACTACCGTGCACTAAATGCACGTACTGTGCCCGATCGCTACCCCATACGCCACATCCAGGACTTCTCTCAGCGGCTTTCCGGCTCCACTATATTCACAAAAATTGATTTAATAAAAGCATATAATCAAATACCGGTAAATGAAGCGGATATACCAAAAACGGCCATAACGACACCATTCGGATTGTTTGAGTTTCCATTTATGACGTTTGGCCTTAGGAATGCAGCTCAAACCTTTCAACGTTTTATAGATGAAGTACTTACCGGCTTTGACGACTACTGCTTCGGATTTCTCGACGACATCTTAATTTATTCTACTTCTCCAGATCAGCACAGACTTCACCTGCGCCAGCTACTGTCACGCCTGCGAGAATACGGCGTTCTCATCAACGCAGCAAAATGTGTGTGGGGCCAGCCCGAGGTGACTTTCCTAGGATACCAGGTATCGGCTTATGGTACTAAACCTCTCAGCACGAAAGTACAGGCGATACAAGACTTTCCAGTTCCGCGCACGGTGAAGGAATTACGGAGGTACCTGGGCATGCTAAACTTCTATAGACGGTTCGTACCCAATGCTGCAAAAAGTCAAGCACCGCTAAACTCGCTATTGGGTGGAGAAAAGGTCAAGGGCTCAGACCCGGTACAGATGTCGCAGCTTCAGCTGGATGCATTTGAAGAATGCAAAAGAACTCTGTCAAACGCTACGCTTCTTGCACACCCAAGAGAGCAGGCAGAGCTCTCTATTCTAACGGACGCTTCTGATGTTTCCATAGGAGCAGCTCTACAACAACGTGTCGGTACGCAGTGGGAACCACTCGCGTTCTTCTCAAAGAAACTGAACAAAGCTCAATGCAAATACAGCCCCTACGACCGCGAGCTGCTAGCCATCTATGAGGCAATCAAATATTTCCGGCATATGGTGGAAGCAAGGGAATTTGTCATCTTCACCGATCACCGCCCACTTACGTACGCTTACAGGAACACAAGAGAAAATTGCACGCCAAGACAATTCAGGTATTTCGATTACATTGCTCAGTTTACTACAGACATACGCTACATACCAGGTGCAGAAAATGTCGTCGCTGATGCGTTGTCACGTATTGAGGAGGTCGCAACGACGATTGATTACAGCGCCTTAGCCCGATCGCAAGAGTCAGACCCAGAACTTCAGACGCTACTAGAAAAGGGATCATCGCTGGAGTTGAAAAAGATAACCCCGGCTGGCTCAGACACCAATCTCTACTGTGACGTCTCTACGCAACCACCAAGACCTTACGTCACACCTGAGCTGCGCAATCAAGTGTTCGATGCCCTTCACGGTCTGAGCCACCCTGGACGTACAGCTACCGTGCGACTGGTCACGCAAAGATTTGTGTGGCCAGGGATTCGTAAGGACTGTAGAGAGTGGTGCAGACGCTGTATTCAATGCCAGCGCTGTAAAGTTACCCGTCACACATCCGCTCCTCTATCCCATTTCCCTTCAACCTCGTCGAGATTCTGCCACATCCATCTCGACATAGTAGGGCCTCTAATACCATCTTCTGATTACAGATATTGCCTCACCATCGTTGACCGGTTCACACGATGGCCTGAGGCCATACCACTCAGAGACATCACTGCCGAGACCTGCGCGGCCGCCTTGGTATCCGGGTGGATATCAAGGTTTGGTTGCCCCTCGCAGATCACCACTGATCGCGGCCGGCAGTTCGAGTCCGGCTTGTTCAAGGCCCTGGCATCCCTGCTCGGCGCACGTCACTACCGTACGACAGCCTATCATCCCGCATCAAATGGGATGGTTGAGAGGTTGCATCGACAACTCAAGGCAGGCATCATGTGTCACAACAACACACAATGGACAGAGGTCTTGCCCATCGTTCTGCTCGGCATACGCAGCTCCTGGAAAGATGACGTCCAAGCATCCTCAGCCGAGTTGGTTTACGGCGAGCCTCTACGCTTGCCGGGCCAGTTCCTGTCGCCATCAGACAACCACACCGTCGAAGACATCACCAGCTTCGCTACACGCCTGTCGAAACACATGGCTAGCTTGACTCCGAGACCAACCAAGTGGCACAGAAACCATACATTCTACATACCCAAAGACATGCAGCACTGTACCCATGTTTTCGTGAGGCAAGACTACGTGCGAAAGTCATTAGAGCCACCGTATGCTGGTCCCTATAAGGTACTCAAAAGGACTCCAAAGTACTTTGAAGTTGTAGTGCGAGGCAAGAGCACCAACATATCGCTGGACCGCATGAAACCAGCTTATGTAGCTCTGGACAGTCACAGGGACAGCTCAACCTCAAACCCAATCAGCGCTTCTACAACCAACTCGTCACCACCATCAACCGATGAGCCTGAGACACGCACTCGCAGTGGAAGAAGAGTTCGCTTCCCAGACTTCTATCGACCGTAGTCACGGTCTCGCCGGGGGGCTACTGTAGCGGCATCGCCGCCACACGACGAAGCGACCCGAGTCACAGGCCTGGATCATCGGGTGCTTCCGCCGCACTTCGCGCGCTGTCGGTTTCGACGCCTGCGCACCCGCCAGTCCATTGTTCGCCGTTGCGCTGGGCACTCACGCGCTCGCTTGCCTCCGCACTAGCTTACCGCGCTCCCGCTCGTAATTTTAATCTGTTTTCTTCCTATCTAAATTCGCTTTGCTTGTCACTCTTCTATCTTATTTTATGTTTTTCTATCTTCCTAACTGTTGGCTAAAGTGTATCGTGCTTCCTACTCTTCTGTAACCGTCATAAACTAGAACTTTAAAATATAACCGTTCCCAGTGATTTTTTTGACTTTTATTTGGTGGACAAATACCTACAAACATATAGGCCGCCAGTCAAGTGAGGGCAGCTCACATGCGCCACCGCACAAAGGTCGCCGCTGAGGTGCCCCAGGAATGTGACAGCAATCCCGGGATTCACCACCAGAATGCCCGCCTTGGAGCCGGACCCGTACTGAATGGTCCTGGTTTGGCAATATTGCTCCTGGACTAGTACTAGGTCTAGGCTCAGTGATCTTGCGATCACTGGCAATTCTGTTGTCGCGGCCGCTGATCCCTGCAGATTTAGCTGACCCACCCTTAGAGCATGCGGGCGTTCAGCCATATTGGGTCATATTTATGGCTTGCTGCTCCGCATACGCACGTGCGGGACACTCCATAGCCGCCGTCTTATGACCATTCGCCTCAGGTCGCTTGAAGCGCCTGCAAGTGGCGCAGCACTCCCCGCATCGGCTGCAAACCATGGCGGCTGCTCTGCAGTGCTTCTCCGGGTGCCCATATTGTTGGCACTTTAGGCAGCAGGTCACCCTCACGAAGTCGCACACCTCGACTGCGTCCCACCCCACGTAAACCCTTCCCAGACCCACTAGCTTATCCCTCAGAGCGGGAGAGACCTCGAAGACCACTGTAGTGGTCCGTCCTCCCAATCTACCCTTCTTGAAGGCGAACCTCGCCTCCCTCCGGACCTTGTCCAAGGGCCAAGATGGATCCTCCGCCAGGTTTACCCTGTGGAGATCCGTAAGGACCTCCTCCGCCTCCGGGTTCCCGCTAAGATTTCTAAGAGCAACCAACGGCCTACGGGCCCTAGGGTCGGCCGTCCTGAGGGTCGGTGGGGTGGCCGCCTTGAGCTTCTGGGCGGCTGCAGTAGACGCAGTTTGCACTACGACACCCGCATTGCCCACGCGCCTAACCCCCCGCACCTGGATCCCGCTCTGGGCCGGCTGGACCTTTTCCCGAAGTTCTTTCAGGGTATCTTCGGATGATTTTATACCCTCAGTGTTCGGATATATCAAAACCGCTGGCCCACGCTGCTCCACAGCCACGCCCGGCCTTCCATTTAGCAGCTTGAGGATGGCAGCATAATCCATCCTCCCGGTCAGCCGCTCGGAGGCCACCGACCTGCCAGGAGCAGAGGCCGGAGCACTAACCTGCTGCAGCTCCATGGAGGCCACCCGAAGCTTCATGGCAGTCACCGCGTGCTCCGCCTCCGCCAACCGGACATTCAAAGCCGCAACCACGGCCAGAATGTCTTGGCCGTATCCAGCGATCACCCCCTTGTCGGCCATGTTCAGTTTATTGTGGGCATTGACCACCCCGCTAATGCCCCTAACCGCTTGATAGACCTCATCAATCAATTGGGTTTTCGACAATCCTGGCAGACCCGTCTCCTTCGTCGGCGTGCTGGATGCCTCCGGCCGGCAACCCGCACGGGGTGACCCCTCCTCGATCCCCTCGCCGGCTGGCTGATTGGAGAGGATACCACTTATTGGCGGCGCCTGCTCCCGCGGCGCAATCCGCTTCCTTCGGAGAGGACCCTGTGACTCCTGAGGGGAGCTTAGCGGCCTCTTCCCTGTTGCCGTCGCCAAACCTGGGGGCGTCGACTGAGGCAAGTCCAACGGCAGACATTCCTCCCTTATGGGAGGAGCGGAACCGACAGCCTCACCGAAGCCACCAGGAGGAGTCCGCAACAGGGAGTGCCTGGGCGCAAACCCACTCCCCTCCCTGATCTCCTCCAAGTACCGGAGTTCGTCCTCCCTCTTGGACATTTCCGCATCTATAATCTTCCTAAAGGACTCCCCGTCGTCGTCGTCCATCGCAACCCTACCAAGTCAGGAAATGACAGGAGTACCTACCAAATACCTAACTAACTCAATCCAGGCTGGCAACACACCTAGTAGTGACAAAAGTCCACTGACAGGTGTCAATCGCAGTTGACAGACACCGAACCAACCTAACCTAACACCGCGCGCACACTGCCTCGAAGGCACGTGTCAGCCACGCGGTCCAACCTAAAAAGTTAAGCTACACGTAACCTCTAAAGGCACGTGTAGCCCACGTGCTCTCTAAGACAAAAATTAGACAAACTGAGCACGTGTCTACCACGCGGTCTAACCTCCTAAAAATAAAACATGCAAATTGACATAAAATAAAATAACCTTTTTTTTTTTTTTTTTTTTTTTAAACTGGAAAAAATGCATTACGCATACCCTCCCGTCGGGGGAACGGGAGGGGTATGTGGGACTCCCCGGGCTGACCCGGTATACCCACTAAAACGACCCAGCGTTATTCCCGCGTCGTCCGAGTGGAAGAGGACTGGGAGATCGGCGCAGCCTTAGCGTCCAGTCCTCCTCCGACGACAACCCGCCTAAAGCGGCGGGCCCCTCAAGTCCTCCCCGTTCAGGGGGAGGGCTGGGAATGACCGGCGAGGGTGGTGTGGAGTGCAATGCGGGCGGAGGCGCCCCCGCGCCTATCGCCCGCCCATCACCACCATGAGGAGGGAGAAGACGGCGTCTTCTCCGACCTCTTCTGCGCCTGCGGAGCGGCGCAGCGAGAGGATCGTCCTCCCGCGCGCGCTCCGCCGCCTCCTTTTGCGAGATGACTTCCTCACAAAAAGAGGCGACAGCTGCCCAGGACCCCTCACTCTCCAGCATGGCGTTCACCACGCCGGGAAGCGAGAGGTCCTGTCCGATCTCCGCTGTTAGACTGCGACGCGGCTCAGACCAAGCCGGGCACACCTCGAGGGTGTGCTGAGCCGTGTCCTCCGCCGCGCCGCAGTCGTGGCACGCCGGGGTCTCCTCCCTCCCGATCCGGTGCAGGTGCTTGCCGAAACAGCCGTGGCCTGACAACACCTGCACCAGACGGAATGAGAGGAACCCGTGGGAGCGCTCGAGCCAGTCTCGCAGGACCGGCCCGAGCGCGTCCAGGGTTCGGCGGCCAAAGGTGGCGGAGGCGAGGTCGTCCGTCCAATGGACAATGATGGCGTCCCTCGCCTCCCGCCGCACGGCCTCCCGCTCCTCCGCGACGGGGCGCTCCCCGAGGGCCTTTCGTCGCGCCGTCCACTCGTACACTCTAGCGAGCACCCACGCCTCCAACTCCCAAGGAGGGGTGCCCGCCAGAGCGCATGCCGCCGAAAAGCCCACCGAGCGATAGGCCCTCGCCACCCGCAGTGCAATGGCCCTTTGGGGCCTCCGCATCAAAGTAGCGTTCTCCCTCCTGTGGAGGGAGTCCGCCCAGATGGGGGCCCCGTACAGGGCCATGCTCCGCAGGATGCCGGCATATAAACGCCGGCATCGTGCGTTGGGCCCCCCCAAATTCGGGAGGAGCCACGACAAGGCGTCCGCGGCCTTCAGCAGGCGCGTCGACAGCCCGCTAAAGTGCGGGCCGAAGCGCCACCTGCTGTCCAGCACCAGGCCCAGATACTTCATCTGGGCCTGGACGTCCACCCTGACGCCCTCCACCACAATGTGGGCGTCGGGAGGGCCCACGCAGTGCCACAGACAATGCGCAATCCGCTTCCTTCGGAGAGGACCCTGTGACTCCTGAGGGGAGCTTAGCGGCCTCTTCCCTGTTGCCGTCGCCAAACCTGGGGGCGTCGACTGAGGCAAGTCCAACGGCAGACATTCCTCCCTTATGGGAGGAGCGGAACCGACAGCCTCACTGAAGCCACCAGGAGGAGTCCGCAACAGGGAGTGCCTGGGCGCAAACCCACTCCCCTCCCTGATCTCCTCCAAGTACCGGAGTTCGTCCTCCCTCTTGGACATTTCCGCGTCTATAATCTTCCTAAAGGACTCCCCGTCGTCGTCGTCCATCGCAACCCTACCAAGTCAGGAAATGACAGGAGTACCTACCAAATACCTAACTCAATCCAGGCTGGCAACACACCTAGTAGTGACAAAAGTCCACTGACAGGTGTCAATCGCAGTTGACAGACACCGAACCAACCTAACCTAACACCGCGCGCACACTGCCTCGAAGGCACGTGTCAGCCACGCAGTCCAACCTAAAAAGTTAAGCTACACGTAACCTCTAAAGGCACGTGTAGCCCACGCGCTCCTAACCTAAACCCACGTGCTCTCTAAGACAAAAATTAGACAAACTGAGCACGTGTCTACCACGCGGTCTAACCTCCTAAAAATAAAACATGCAAATTGACATAAAATAAAATAACCTAAAGCAACCTAGCACCACGTGCACGTTGGCCCGTAGGGGCGCGTGTTGACCACGCGGTGCAGCCTAACCAAACTAAGCAACGTGCTCCTAACCACGTGCTAGCCACGCGGCCTGACTTAACCTAAAATATGCCACAGCACCACGTGCTCCTAACCTAAAACCACGTGCTCTCAAAGAAAAATGAGCACGTGTTTACCACGCGGTCTAACCTACTAAAAATAAAAATAAAAACAAAATGGCACCACGTGTACGTAGCCCGTAGAGGCACGTGTTAACCACGCGGTGCACCCTAACCTAACTAAAGAAACCACGTGCTCCGAACCACGTGCTAGCCACGCGGACTGACTTAACCTATCCAATTAGAATCAGTACCACGTGCACGTTAACCTATAAAGCCACGTGCGTCCCACGTGACAATAAAAACAAATAAAACAAGAATAAAATAAAATTAAAATTAAATAGCACCACGTGCACGTTAGCCCGTAAAGGCACGCGTTGACCACGCGGTGTAACCTATCCTAACTTAACTAAACAAACAATGTGCTCCCTCCCACGTGCTAGCCACGCGGCCTGATCTAAAATTAACTTATCCAATATAGTAAAATAACTAATATAATAACAACTGTGACAGAAAACCAATCAAGTCCTCGAAAACTGATTCCTATTCTAAAATTATTACAAAAGCACCACGTGCACCTAACCTACAAAGAAAAGAAAATTAAGAAATAAGCTATAACAACAACATAAAAAGCCAAAGACGAGACCATACCTTGGTGCTGCTGGTGGGCATAAGCAGCTGACCACTGAAATTCAGTGGTCTGCACAATGCAACCTTTGCACCGCACCACGTGTTCCGCACGAAAAAACACAAGAAAATAGTACAAAACTCCACAAAAAAACACAAAACAAATTCTATCACACCCACTGTTCGTGTATTAAAACAACACCAAAATAAAAATAAACCACTGCTGAAACCTTCAGCTGCACACACATCTAATCAAATAAAGAAAATATTTAATTGTCAGTGCGCACTACAACGCGTCCGTCCACTACCGTAGTCGAGCGCGAAGTAACCGTAACGCGAAGTAACAAATACCCGCTGGGGACACTCCCTCCAACCTTCCCATGGCCCGACCAACATATTGTTATACGGGCCGAATCTCGGGGCGGCTGCGGACATAGCACCCTTGGCCATCTGTAAAGTCCGCAGGCGCTTCTTGATCCCTACAAATTTGCCGTCATGTGTCCCTTAAACACTCTCCCATCTGGGCGTGATTACGAACACACTACAAATAAGTGTTCTTCGCCGCCGCCAGCCAAGTCTTCTTGAGCTCGTTTTGTCATCAACTGCTGCTCCTGGTGCTCCTCTCCTCTCTCTCCATTGCGCTCCGAGCGGCATGCCACCTATGCGCGAATTCCCGCAGCCGTTCAAAGTTCGCCGGTGAACTCACAAGATCGGGGTAGTAAATCGGACCGGGCTCACCACGGACGATCCCATCCATCATTCTGCACCTGTCTTCTTCATAGAGGGGGCAGACCCACAGCGCATGGTGTAGGTCTTCGTCCTCCATACCACAGTAACATAAGCTGACCTCACATAAATTCATATCATGCAACCTTCTCCTGAAACATCCATGTCCCGTAAGAATCTGGGAGACCTGATAGTCCGGCACGACCCAGCCGGAGCCAAGTCGGACCGCCACGTCCGGGAAGAAGCGATATAGCTCCCGTCCTTTCTCTTCATCCGTCCATCGCTTTTGCCAGACATCCATCACGTCATTCCAAATTTCACGCCTTCGTCGGTCCAGCTCCCGTCTGCGTACGATCGGCTCCACCTGTGCTTCGGTCGCGGCCTGGCGCTCCTCATCAAACCTACCCGCACGGATCACCTCAAGGTCTGCCGGGAGACAACCACCCAACACCGCCAGCGCAGCCGTACTGGTGGACCTGTACGCCTTCGTCAGCAAGATCAGGCTTGGCCTCTGGCATCTGAGCAACGCGCTACGGACAACGTGCAGCGTCGCTCGCCCGTACCAACAAGCAGCAGCATACGTTACCGTGGCTACGAAAGTGCCCTTATAGAGTACGCGCAGTCCGGGATATCGAATGCCCCAGGACGATGCCGACACTCTCGACATCTTCCCGAAGCACTTGGCCGCACGTTCCCCTATCGATAACGCATGCTGCGCGAAAGACAAGCTCGCGTCCAACACCACACCCAGCACCATCGCCGAGGTGACGCTCCTGACCGAGTCCCCGGCTAGCCTTACAGTGGGGGCCCGTTGGAGTTTCCCCCTCATCGTCATCATGGCCGACTTTGCAGGGGAGAACTCCAGCCGATTCCTGGCACCCCACGCCGCGACCATGTCCAGCGACACCCTGGCAGCAGTCTCGATGTCCTTTCGGGACTGGGCCTCGATCAGAATAGTCACATCGTCCGCGTAGGCTACCATTCGGACGCCCCCGGGCAACGGTAACCGAAGCAAGTCGTCCAGTAGCAGGTTCCACAGAGCCGGACCAACAACAGACCCCTGCGGGCAGCCCATTGTGGACACCTTCCACTCCACCCGGTTGCCGATAAAGAGCCCGACTCGTCGGCGGGCAAAGTAGTCCGTCAGCATCTTGTAGATGTTGGGCGGACACCCTCCCCGCTTGACTTTCGTCAGGATCATCGGCCACCAGGCGTTGTCGAAAGCGCCCGAGATGTCCAGGAATATGGCATGAACATACTTGGACGAGCCCTCCCTCACGGTGCGCATTATATCGTTGAGCGCCGTGACGGTTGACCTTCCCGGAGAGAACCCGTGCTGGGAGGCAGAGATCTGATTGCCGATCGTCGGAGCGCACTTCAGAATTACATGTTCCAAAATTTTACCGAGCACAGGCAGCAATGTGATCGGCCTGTAGGCCTTCGGGTCGGTGAGAGGCTTACCGTTTCCCTTTGGCAGCACCAGGAGCCGGCCCGCCTTCCACACGCTCGGAAACACACCTTCCGCGACACACATGCCGTACACCGCAGTTACTTCCGCGGGTACAACACTCCAAACATTCTGAACCATGCGCGCGCTGATACCGTCCAATCCCGGAGCCGTGTTGGGCAAGCTCCTGATTATGGCCCCCAAACTGTCACGAGACAGAGGAGGCGCAGCCTGACCTGACGGGGTGAGCGAGGCAGCGACACGGATCTGCCTGTGGTAGGGCGTGTCCCGGGACGGATCGTCATCTGGGCAAAGAGCCTGCAGGAGCCCAGTCGCCGCCTCACCCACAGAGGCAGCAAAGCCCTCCGCCAGTTTTGTGCCGTTAATAACCCGGGAGGGTGGCCTCAGCCTGCCGCTAGCAGCCCGGTAAGCCAACCCCCACGGGTCGCTGTTGCCGGATTCGGCTATCTTCCTAAAATAGTCAAGCTCCGCCTTCTCCATTGCCTCTCTATATCCCGCTCTCGCTCGATGGAAATCCGCACGCAGCCGTTCCTCATGCAGCCCCCCGGCCTTCCTTGCTCCTTGCCACTTACCCCTCGCCTTATTGTTGGCTTTCCGAAGCTTATCCAGCTCCGGATTCCACCATTCATACCCTGCGTCCTTTGGTGGACCTTTCTCTCCAAGGCACTGACGCGCTGTGTTCACAATGATCCGCGTAAAATCCTGACAGACAAAGGACGCTGGCTTGTCGAAGACAAGCCCTCCCATTCGCGCGTGGATCGTCTGCTTGAACCGCAGCCAATCCACCCCCCGATCCCGGAAGCGCACCGGCTCTTCAAGCGGCCCAGCGCTGTGGCATCTCCGCATACCCGCTGGGGACAATCCCCTTACGCTCGCCAATGGTCCTTCCCGCCTTGCGGCATACGGACCATTTTACTGTCTGTTTCTTCTTCCTGTCTTTGACTTTCACTTCTCCCCATTCTGGGGCGTGCAACGACACGAAAACGTACTTCGCGCACGAGCAGTCCTATGGTTACCAGTCCCGCACTCTGCAGTACCGACAGCCCGCGCTGGAGTTGCAGCACACAGCCGTCCTTCGCGGTACCAAGCGGACCCTACTGCTTCTCCAGCTCCTTCCTCCGGCTGTGCCACCTGTGAGCAAATGCCCTCAGCCTTCGGAAGCCTTCTGGGCTATCGATGAGCTGCTGATGAAAGACTGGCCCAATAAACTCGCGACTCCAGTTTGACAGCATTTCCCCCCGCTCGTCCGCATACAGCTCACAGTCCCACAGGACATGGTCACGAGTCTCATCCGCCAGCCCACAGTAGCATTCTGCCGTGTCGCTGAGCGACATCTTCTGTAGCCGGCTTCTGAAACTCCCATGCCCCGTGAGGATCTGCGACACCACGTAGTCCGGCTCCACCCAGCCGAAAGACACCCGATCCGTCAGCTCTGCAAAGAACGAATACAGCTCCCTACCATCTTTGGAAGACCGCCATCGCTCCTGCCACAGGGCAACAACCTCCGCCCCCAGTACCCTAATCGCCGCGTTACGCTCCCTGCCGACCAACCCCGAACACTCCTGCGCGATTCGTCCCGCACGGCATACCTCCAGGTCAGCTGGCAGCACCCCCGCTAGCACCGGCAGTGCCGCGGTGCTGACCGACCTGTAGGCTTTAGTGAGGAGGATGAGTGCCGGGCGTTGCGTGCGGAGCAGCGCACTCCGCACTGCATACCTGTCAAAACTCCGCCACCATACGGCCGCAGCATAAGTAATAATAGCCACATAGGTCCCTGCATACAGGACCTTTAGGGCCCCATACCTTACGCCCCAGGAAGACGCCGATATCCTCGACATCTTCCCGAAGGCGTTCACGGCCCGTTGGCCGGCCAAACTAGCATGCGGCACGTAGGAGCCTGCTTCATCAATAACAACGCCCAGCAATCTGGCACTGGTCACGTGCGCAATCGAGGCACCGTCCATGCGTATAGTAGGGGGACGTTGGAACCTGCCCTTAAGGGTCAGGGTTTGCGATTTGGAAGTTGAAAAGCCTAGGCGGTTCCGCTTCCCCCAAGCGGATACCGCCTCCAGTGACGACCGAGCGTTACGCTCGATCGCCGCCCGACTCGGTGCCTCGATTACGAGCGTGACGTCGTCCGCATAAGCTACTGCCCTCACCCCCTCCGGCCATGGCAGCCTCAGGATGTCGTCGAGCAGGAGGTTCCAGAGCGGTGGCCCAAGCACCGACCCCTGGGGACAGCCCATAGTGGCCCGCTTCCACACCGCCTGGCCGCCCATGAACACACCAATCCGCCTATCCGTGAAATAGCTAACTAATATCTGATAAATGTTAGGCGGACACCCAGCCTGCTTGGCTTTGGTCAGTATCATGGGCCACCAGGCGTTGTCGAAGGCCCCCGAAATATCTAAAAGGATGACCTGAACATAGCTCTTCGAGGAGTTCGCCACCCGGTCCAATATCGCATTAAGCGCCGTGACCGTCGACTTACCCCTCGAAAAGCCATGCTGCGCCTCCGAAATGTGTCGGTGCAGACAGGGAGCGCACGCGACGATGAGGCGTTCCAGTATCTTCCCCAAAATTGGGAGAAGGGTAACCGGTCTGTACGCCTTTGGATCCGAGAGCGGCCGGTCATTGCCCTTCGGCAAGACGACTAGCCGGCCCGTCTTCCAGATGTCTGGAAACACGCCCTCCCTAATGCACGCTGTATACATTAGCAGCATTTCAGCTGCACTCACCCTCCAGGCGTGTTTCACAATTCGGGCCGTGATCCCGTCCAGGCCGGGAGCTGTATTCGGCAGGTCTCTGACAATGCGTTCGAGCGCCTCCCCGGTGGGTGGGTCGGAGTCCCGCCCCGTGGGGGCGAAAGCCGCCGCGACGCGCACCCGGCGATGATATTCAGTGTCCAAACTGGAGTCGTCGTCCGGGCACAGGGCGGCGAGGAGGCCCGTGGCGGTCTCCACCGCCGTGGTAGAGTGACCCTCTACCAGACGGATACCATTCATGACATTTGCGGGGGGACGCACTCTGCCTAATGCGGCTCTGTATGCGAGTCCCCAGGGGTCGTCATTCCCCGTCTCCGCAATGCCCCGGAAGAAGGATACCTCTGTCTCTCTCATTGCGGTCTTGTAGTTCCTCCTTACCGCACGTAGGGTCTCCAGCCTTGCCTCCTCCATGCCGTCCCGCGCCCTGCGCGATTTCTGCCACGCCCGTCTGGCGCCGTACGCTTTGCGTCGCAATGTATCCAGCTCCGCCGTCCACCATTCGTACCCGCCGGTGTCCCTCCTTCCGCGCTTGCCTAGACAAGCTTCTGCAGCGCAGGAAAGGATCTCGGAGTACTGCTTGCAGATTGCCTGTGCCGGCTTCCATGCCTGGAGCCTACCCACCTTGTTGTGGAGCACCATGCAGAATCGCTCGTAGTCCACCCCCTTCTCCCGGAAGGACACCGACGTGACGACTCTCTGCCCATCCCCAGCGCGACCGATCCGTGCGGCGGCGCTGCCCACTTCGAAGGTGATCAACTGGTGATCACTTAGGCTAAGCCCCTCGTGCACCGTCCACCGTGACACCGAAAGGCCTCTGCTAGTCAGGGTGAGGTCCACATTGGACTGTCCATTTGACCCGCTGGGGACACTCCCTCCAACCTTCCCATGGCCCGACCAACATATTGTTATACGGGCCGAATCTCGGGGCGGCTGCGGACATAGCACCCTTGGCCATCTGTAAAGTCCGCAGGCGCTTCTTGATCCCTACAAATTGCCGTCATGTGTCCCTTAAACACTCTCCCATCTGGGCGTGATTACGAAACACACTACAAATAAGTGTTCTTCGCCGCCGCCAGCCAAGTCTTCTTGAGCTCGTTTTGTCATCAACTGCTGCTCCTGGTGCTCCTCTCCTCTCTCTCCATTGCGCTCCGAGCGGCATGCCACCTATGCGCGAATTCCCGCAGCCGTTCAAAGTTCGCCGGTGAACTCACAAGATCGGGGTAGTAAATCGGACCGGGCTCACCACGGACGATCCCATCCATCATTCTGCACCTGTCTTCTTCATAGAGGGGGCAGACCCACAGCGCATGGTGTAGGTCTTCGTCCTCCATACCACAGTAACATAAGCTGACCTCACATAAATTCATATCATGCAACCTTCTCCTGAAACATCCATGTCCCGTAAGAATCTGGGAGACCTGATAGTCCGGCACGACCCAGCCGGAGCCAAGTCGGACCGCCACGTCCGGGAAGAAGCGATATAGCTCCCGTCCTTTCTCTTCATCCGTCCATCGCTTTTGCCAGACATCCATCACGTCATTCCAAATTTCACGCCTTCGTCGGTCCAGCTCCCGTCTGCGTACGATCGGCTCCACCTGTGCTTCGGTCGCGGCCTGGCGCTCCTCATCAAACCTACCCGCACGGATCACCTCAAGGTCTGCCGGGAGACAACCACCCAACACCGCCAGCGCAGCCGTACTGGTGGACCTGTACGCCTTCGTCAGCAAGATCAGGCTTGGCCTCTGGCATCTGAGCAACGCGCTACGGACAACGTGCAGCGTCGCTCGCCCGTACCAACAAGCAGCAGCATACGTTACCGTGGCTACGAAAGTGCCCTTATAGAGTACGCGCAGTCCGGGATATCGAATGCCCCAGGACGATGCCGACACTCTCGACATCTTCCCGAAGCACTTGGCCGCACGTTCCCCTATCGATAACGCATGCTGCGCGAAAGACAAGCTCGCGTCCAACACCACACCCAGCACCATCGCCGAGGTGACGCTCCTGACCGAGTCCCCGGCTAGCCTTACAGTGGGGGCCCGTTGGAGTTTCCCCCTCATCGTCATCATGGCCGACTTTGCAGGGGAGAACTCCAGCCGATTCCTGGCACCCCACGCCGCGACCATGTCCAGCGACACCCTGGCAGCAGTCTCGATGTCCTTTCGGGACTGGGCCTCGATCAGAATAGTCACATCGTCCGCGTAGGCTACCATTCGGACGCCCCCGGGCAACGGTAACCGAAGCAAGTCGTCCAGTAGCAGGTTCCACAGAGCCGGACCAACAACAGACCCCTGCGGGCAGCCCATTGTGGACACCTTCCACTCCACCCGGTTGCCGATAAAGAGCCCGACTCGTCGGCGGGCAAAGTAGTCCGTCAGCATCTTGTAGATGTTGGGCGGACACCCTCCCCGCTTGACTTTCGTCAGGATCATCGGCCACCAGGCGTTGTCGAAAGCGCCCGAGATGTCCAGGAATATGGCCTGAACATACTTAGACGAGCCCTCCCTCACGGTGCGCATTATATCGTTGAGCGCCGTGACGGTTGACCTTCCCGGAGAGAACCCGTGCTGGGAGGCAGAGATCTGATTGCCGATCGTCGGAGCGCACTTCAGAATTACATGTTCCAAAATTTTACCGAGCACAGGCAGCAATGTGATCGGCCTGTAGGCCTTCGGGTCGGTGAGAGGCTTACCGTTTCCCTTTGGCAGCACCAGGAGCCGGCCCGCCTTCCACACGCTCGGAAACACACCTTCCGCGACACACATGCCGTACACCGCAGTTACTTCCGCGGGTACAACACTCCAAACATTCTGAACCATGCGCGCGCTGATACCGTCCAATCCCGGAGCCGTGTTGGGCAAGCTCCTGATTATGGCCCCCAAACTGTCACGAGACAGAGGAGGCGCATCCTGACCTGACGGGGTGAGCGAGGCAGCGACACGGATCTGCCTGTGGTAGGGCGTGTCCCGGGACGGATCGTCATCTGGGCAAAGAGCCTGCAGGAGCCCAGTCGCCGCCTCACCCACAGAGGCAGCAAAGCCCTCCGCCAGTTTTGTACCGTTAATAACCCGGGAGGGTGGCCTCAGCCTGCCGCTAGCAGCCCGGTAAGCCAACCCCCACGGGTCGCTGTTGCCGGATTCGGCTATCTTCCTAAAATAGTCAAGCTCCGCCTTCTCCATTGCCTCTCTATATCCCGCTCTCGCTCGATGGAAATCCGCACGCAGCCGTTCCTCATGCAGCCCCCCGGCCTTCCTTGCTCCTTGCCACTTACCCCTCGCCTTATTGTTGGCTTTCCGAAGCTTATCCAGCTCCGGATTCCACCATTCATACCCTGCGTCCTTTGGTGGACCTTTCTCTCCAAGGCACTGACGCGCTGTGTTCACAATGATCCGCGTAAAATCCTGACAGACAAAGGACGCTGGCTTGTCGAAGACAAGCCCTCCCATTCGCGCGTGGATCGTCTGCTTGAACCGCAGCCAATCCACCCCCCGATCCCGGAAGCGCACCGGCTCTTCAAGCGGCCCAGCGCTGTGGCATCTCCTTCCGTGCATGCGTGGTGCCTTGCCGACCTGGAAGGTGATCAGCCGGTGGTCGCTGCTGCTGGCGTTCACCGCTACTGTCCAGCCACTTACTGGAACGCTTCTGGTGGCCAGAGTGACATCAATGTTGGACTCACCGTTCGGGCCACTAAAAGTGAAAGGCTGGCCCTCCACGTTATGAACGGTGAGTCTATGCGCCGCAATAAATCCTTCCAGAGCCACACGCCTGTACTCTGAGTTGTGGCCGCGACCGATGTAGTGCCGCGGCTCACTGTGCCACATAGGCGAGTGGGTATTTGCGTCCGCGCACAAAAGCACGCGCTTCCCGCGCAGTGCCTCCATCACACCCTCCAGGTGGTGCAGGTGTTGGTCGATGGCCTCGCCGTACTGGAAGTAGGCAGAGACCACGTGTAGGTCGCACTCCTCCAGGTGGGCCACAAGGCAGTGGTCAGTAGTGAGATGCTGCAGCACCGCGCAGGCCGTACTGCTCCCGCGTATAAACAGCCCTGCCTTGGCTGTGCTCCCGCCCTGTACAACAAAGTCAGCCTGCGGGTACTGTTCCTGGAGAAGCACGACGTCTAGTCCTTGTTCTCGGCACACCGCGGGGAGCTCCCGCGTCGCGACTGCAGACCCTCCGAGGTTGAGCTGCCCGATGTGGAAAGTATTATTGGTTTCAGGCATAATTGGTCATGTTGACGCTCCGCATTTCGGCGTACTGCCTTGCAGGACAATCCCGTGAGGCGGTTCTGTGCTCCGCCGCTCCCTTCTTCCCCAGCCGTTTGCACGTCGCACAACACGACGCAGCCGCCTTGCACTCCTCTCCGCGGTGGCCAGTAGCGCCGCAGCGCGCGCACGTGGTCTCCTTGGACTTGCAGTATCGCTCCGGGTGCCCGTATTGCTGGCATTTGTTACAGCACGTCACATCAATATGGTCGGTTATCTCGACGGCCTGCCACCCTACATACACCCGCCCCTTTTGAAGGAGGGACTCCCTGAGCTCCGCTGTGCAACTGAAAATGGCAGATGTCGCCGGTGCCGAGCCGCGCGACCGGTTCTTCTTGAACACCCCAGTCGCCTCCTTTTTTATACGCTCGAGTGGCCAGTCCTCATTATCTCGGTAATTCTGCTCGTGCAGCGCGGTAATAATTTCCTCGAACGAGGGGTCCCCGTCCAGCCTGTTGAAACAGACGAGGGGCTGCCTCCGCTTAGGCTCGGACACCCGAAGCGAGGTCGGCACCGCCGCCCGGAGCCTGTTTGCTGACTCTTTGTCTGTTGTTTGAACCAGGACGCCCGCATTGCCCACTTTGCGCACTTTTGCGACCTGAACCCACAACTTAGCAGGGTCAATAGCTTTCTTTAGTTCCGCCTTAGTCTCGTCCGCCGTTTTGAGCGCGCCATTCTCCTCAGCCGGGTAGAAGGCCAACAGCGGCCCAGGTGCAGCCTCCATTCTGAGGGGTTCTTGCCGGCTGGGCAATCTGAGTGCCGAGGCGTATGATACTGGCGCCGGCGCCGCTGACATTTGTGTTGTTGCGCTGTGTTTTGGTGCTGCCTCTGCCATTGTTGCCCTGTGTTCCGCAGCTGCCAGTCGCAGGGTCAGGTGCATCACCACCGCCGCCAGCCTCTCAGTGTGCGTACCGATGGCAGTGATCTCTTCTTTGTTCAGCTTTGAGGTCTTTGACCTGACTGCCTCCATGATCCCCCTTGTGGAGGCCGTAGCCAGTCCCGCAAGGGTCTCCGCCGGCGCATTGGTCAGATCATCGACCTCCATCCGCGCCGTGCTGATTTCTGACGTAGCGGGGCCTGGCCGGGTCAATAAACCGCCAATCGGCGGCACATCGGTGCGCGCCGTCTTCCGTGCAGCGCCTAAGCGGCGCCGCACCGCCTCCTGCACTTCCTCAGGAGAGGAGAGGAGCCTTTTCCCGCTCGCCGTTGGCTCCTCCTCTGCAGCAAATATATTCGTCGGCGAAAACTCCACCCCGATCGGGGTGCTGAAGCGTTGCGGCGGGGTACGCTGCAGGGACGCTCTCGGGGTAAAGCCACCCTCCATATTTTCAAGTCTCATTTCTGATAGTACACGGAGCTCCTGAGCTTTCAGCTCCATTTCTTCTTCAACCAATTTCAGCTGGCGGCGTGTTGCCTCCTCAGTCATTTTGAGAATGAGTTAGATAATACCCGAACAGTTAAAACAACATAATAGTAAACCTGTTCGTGTATTAAACAGGCAAAAGTTTATGATGGAAAGTATGGTACTTACCCCGATTCGGGGAGAATTCCAGCACCGACAACACTATCCTAACTAAACTAAAGGAAACGTCAATGTCGCAAGTGTCACTATCACAATAACTTAACCTAACTACACTAAAATGTCAAAAACTTGAAACGTCACTTTTCGCTAGTGTCACTGTCACAATGACTTAACTTAACTATACTAAAATGTCAAAAACTTAAAGCGTCACTTTTCGCTAGTGTCACTGTCACTGTCGTAGCACAACACTCGCGGGGGGGAAACGTCAGTAGGCTCCACCCAAGCTCCGCCCGAGCTAGCGCGATCCCGCTCTAAGCGCAATATGGCCGCGGGCCTTGGAACAAATTTGTATGCGCGAGAACGAGAGGGACCGATTTATGCCACTGGCCAATAATAATAAAGATCGCGGAGCACTCGAGCACACGTCCGCTCGCTACCACGTACGGCGACGAAGGCCCGCTGGGGACAGTGGGTATTTGTTGAATCCAATAATTCGCGTAGCCAATTACAGGACGACGTTCATGGGCTCGTTAAGGGAGGCACAGTTGCTGCCGCCGTTCAACCGCTCTCATACGTATCATACGTAGCTGCAGACAGTATGGATGGATATATGCGTGAAATCGAGGGCGCGCGCGTCGCTGTTCGTGTATTAAATTTGATGGTTCGATGTGTTGCGCGTGCGCAGGCGGCGGCGAACGCTCAACGACATCGACCGCGCGGGTTCGTGTATTAAAAACGATCCTGTTCGTGTATTAAATCCGAAGGTTTGTTCGCGCCGCGCGAGCGGCGCGGGCGCACGCGTGTAAAATATACTTTTACTCGTCGCTTTGATCGAGGGAAAAATTCGTTTGAAAAAAAAAAAAAAATTCGCTCGAATTATCCTGTTCGTGTATTAATTTTCGATTCCTGTTCGTGTATTAAAAAGTCACTTGCACGAACAACACTATATATCGCTATCACCGTCACGTCTACGCAT